>LR994577.1:9522349-12123654 GCA_905187575.2 Celastrina argiolus
GCTGACGATGATGAACTATAATATCTAAACACTATATCCTGTCAATTTTCAAACAAAAAAAGCTAGACCAAAATTTGTTGACAGATGTAGGCCCGATTTCACCAACGCATGTGAAGTGTTAACGGATTGCTTGTTAAAATACCTAGCCTTCTCATTCATTGATAGGAATTACGAGAGGAACAACATGATATTTAACGAAGGATTAACTTTAACATTGCTTGGTGAAACACGCTCTTAAACTACTAAAATGTTAATTAACAGATACATATAAATGAAATTACATTATTCATTCAATAGATGGTAAGTACTATTACGAGTAGTATCTTACATTTTCTGAATAACGCTATCGTTGTGTAGAATTGTGTACAATATCACTGCCAATCGTATATACCTACCTAGTCCTGCCATAAATACTGATACAAAGAAAAATATATTTTTTTCTATTGCAAATAAAATGTATTTCTTTTACAGTACCTATGTTAGTTTTATTCATAAATAAAAAGGCATTTAAAATATGAAAAGTTTATTCAAAGTGGCCGCCGTTGGCTGCAATACAGTCTTTTAAACGGTTGAGGCCAGATATCAATAGAAGCACGAACTCTTTCCATGGGAAAATTCCTCACTGCCAATCGTATGGATTGCTTCAATAACTCCAAATTGTCATGGCGTTTAGAGCAAGACATACTCTCTAAAACTGACCATAAATCGTAATCCAGCGGATTAAGATCGGGACTAGACGATGGCCAATCTTCAGCTCTTATGAAGTCCGAAACGTTCGTTTCCAACCAAGACTGCGTAGAGCGAGCTTTATGAGCTGGTGCCGAGTCTTGTTGGAAGGACCATTCTTGGTTATCGAACATATTGCACACTCTCAACCAATTGGGCTTTCTTAGAGCCTTGAGCATAAATACGGTCATTTTGCTTGTTAAAATGTTGTTCAAGGACTTACTTTTGCAATATAGAACCAACCCACAAACATACCAAAATTGACTTAAGAGGAAACACCACGAATTTTTTTCCATACAAAAATAGGGGTCTAGGGGATTTCTATTTCCTCCCTGGAAAATACCTCTAGAATAACAATTTTTTTCCTGAATATTTATGGATATTCTTTGTACGTCCCTATTTATTCCATTTTATAATACGTTAATTATTTAAAAAGATATGGAATGGACGTTGAAAAACCTAAAAAAAATGGCCAGACTCTCCGCTATGTTTAAACATCTAGGAAACAGATTTGACTACAAAAAACAACAAAATCAAAAAATAGGAACCTAGCTCAATTCTTTTTTTAGCTAATACAGAAAAAAAATATTTAAATCGGTTAAGTTTTGGAGGAGGAAACAGGAATCCCCTAAACGTCGATTTCTGGTACTTTTAATAGGTAATTTCAGTCCAAGTTGCAGTTGTCTCTATCGCGCTAGTGCTGGCTAGCTAAGGCACTGCGAGACAGCACTATATTTTATAAATACCTATTTGTATTTATATCAACCGTGGTGTTTCCTCTTAAGTATGCAGAAGGCTTTCAAAATGCACCTTCTGTCAACCCAGTAAGAATCATAATGATATGACAACATTTACACAATAAAACATTTTCATCACTAAGTTACCAATCCACAAACTAAAATACCAAAGTCATAATAAACAAACAAGACCCATGTCCCATGGTAATC
Organism: Celastrina argiolus; assembly: GCA_905187575.2. Lineage (NCBI taxonomy): Eukaryota > Metazoa > Arthropoda > Insecta > Lepidoptera > Lycaenidae > Celastrina > Celastrina argiolus. The sequence goes on from LR994577.1 coordinate 9,524,023, forward strand.
CAAAATCCTAAAAGGTTTACAAGTTTTTATTTTTTCATAAAGAACCAAACCGCATAGTTCATTGTATTATTTTAAAATTTAAAATAACAAATAGAACCAAGCGGGTTGGTTCCTTGTTGCGTATTGAATACAAAATAATTATATATTTTTACAGTGGCTCCCACTGCTTGGTTCCTTGTTAAAATAATTATTTTATAACATCTCAGTAATCATGTCCTTTGAACCTGTGTTGTTTAATAAATTTATTCATACAATTTTTGTGATATATACTACTATACACTATTATTTATACAGGCTATATTATTAATGAGTGATAATACTTTAGGGTGTGTATAGGTCCCGTATATTATATAGAGTTTACTGAGAAAGTACCTGCAATAAAAGAGGTACTTTTTTTTTAAATTATTGTATGGAAATATTTATGATGTTGTGGCATTTCTCGTACAAACATGAAATTCAAAAGTATGTCTTTCAGCGCTGGTACTTTCACAGTGGCATAGGAGGCACATACACACCCTAAAGTATTAAGTATCATTGATTTATTTTACACTTTGTTTAAATTACTTATGTAACTATATTTATATATAATTAGCTGTGCCCGGGACTTCGTTCGCGTGGTTGTCGGAAACACTACCGCGATTATCTTTTGATTGCTCACGTTGGTTTTTGTTATTATGATTACTAAAAAGGAATAATTATTTCATACATAATTATTTTTTGAGTAACTTAAATCGTTTATGCAGCGCACGCAACGAAAGTCCTCAAATGTGATTAATTTTCCCCGTTTTTGCAACATTTCTCACTGACGCTTCGCTCCAATTGGTCGCAGCCTAATGTTATGTAGCCTAAAGCCTTCCTCTATAAATAGACTAACATCTAACAAAAAAACATGGAATCTAACAAAAAAAAAATATTTTTCAAATCAGGCCAGTAGTTCCTGAGATAAGCGCGTTTAAACAAACAAACTCTTTCCGCTTTATATAATTACTATAGATAACTATACACTGATGAAGCGAAATCGCAGGGGTGGCAATATTATCTGCTGCAAAAGTTTATCAATTGTTTTTCACAAAGTTTAAAAAGAAAAAAGCTCATTGCAATGTGTGGGTAGAGGGACAAAAAAAAAGTCAGAGCAAAGAGAATATAATCACTACGTTTGAGTCAGAGTTAGGCCGTGTTTTACCAAGCAATGTTAAAGTTAACGCCATGTTAAAATACCATGCCATCTCATTCATTGACAGGAAATACGAGAGGGATAACATGATATTTAACACGGCGTTAACTTTAACATTGCTTGGTGAAACACGGCCTTAGTTTCATATCTCATTAAGCATTTTGCAGAACGACTCGACAGACATGTTAAGAACGTTAACATTCTATGGTCTGAATCGTCAGGCAGAACTGTAATATAAAATGAACAATAATGCTTAAAAACATGTTGTCTGCTCAGCAGTCACATTTAATACAAACAAATTTAAAATTCCTTGAATGGGGACATAGCTTTCTTTCTAACGATTCTGATTTTGCGAAAATTAAATGTGCCTTAAAACGTCAACGGAGGCTCTACAAGGTGTTAAATAAATGAGTGATAATACTTTAGGGTGTGTATGGGTCCCATATGTAGAGTTTACTGTTAAAGTAACAGTGCTGAAAGAGACTTAGTTTTTTTTTAAATTATTGTATGGGAAAATTTATAATATTGCGTTCCTATGGGAACATGAAAGTCAAAAGTAAGTCTTTCAGCGCCAACTTTCACAGTATACTCTACATAAGAGGCACATACACACCCTAAAGTATTATCACTCATTTATGTAACTCCTTGTGTACCTATACCAGATGATTAAATCCGGGATATGGAAAATTGTAAAAAGACAAATACAATGCGAGTAGGTACATAGTATTTTGAAGCGGAATTAAATTATTTAATTAATTAGAATAAATAGACAAGTTAACTACTATTATTATTATTTTAAGAACAAACTAGCTACTTCTAACTACCTAAAGTTTATTTACCTTCTACACTTTCTGCTTTAATATTTTTATTGGACTTAAAAAATATAAATAAATATATGGTATTATTTTATTTATCCCATTAAATTATGCCAACGTAATAAATTAACAAGGAACCAACCCACACGCAAGTAATTTTGCTAAAAGGAACCATCAAGGTTTTTGTTTAATTGTTATGTAATTAAATTTTTTTTTTCATTAAAATAATACGTGAATGTATAAAACAAAACATATTTTATAATATAAATAAAAGACCTTTACCAAAATAACAACACTTTTTTTTCTATACAAAATTTAAACAAAAATAGCTTTTTCTCAAAACTGTCAGTGTGTGGATTGGTTCCCTATTGCAAAAGTAGGTCAAATTGTAAAAATTTTCTCATCAGTAGGTAAACAAATTTTTTCTGTGACCTCCCTTTACGTACCACCTCAGTAATTGTTTTGATTTTAGCATCCTATTCTTTTTTAAATTATCAGTTAGAAAATTACCAGTACGTCTCTTATAGGCTGAAAGTTTTAAGTCGTCTTTTAAAATACGCGACATGGTTCTAGGGGCTATCATCATCTCCCGAGATAAAATCTTTTGTTTTCGAACCAGATTTCATCAAATTCTTTCTCTTACTGCCTTAACCACCTTTTCCATACGAACACACCGTGGACGGCCAGATCTCTTTCTGTCACAAACAGAGGAGGTGTCATTGTACCTATGAATAGCCCGTTACACAAAAATTTTTCTTATACCAAGCGTATGGAGAGTTTTAATAATTGCATTGGGCTCCAAACCTACTTTGTGTAACGCAATCACAGCGATTCTGTTCTCTTTATCACCCCACTCCATTTCAATATCGCAAAATAATAAACAATGTAATGGCGCCAAAATGAGAAAACACAATAATTATTTTATTCATGTAAAAATGACAGATTCCAAATTCAAATCGAATATTTTATTTATTTTTAATTGTAACAGTATTTATGGCCAGACTAGGTATACTTGAAAGCGTTATTGTACAAAATTACACAATTTACGCCTGTCAAATGTCTGTTACGAGATACATAATAGCCTGCGGAAGTACTATAGTTAGTTTGTATGTAAGCTTTAATTTTATAAAAATAATATATTATGTTTCCACATGGAAACGAAAAAATATGAAATAAATAAAAATTTAATAAACTAAATGACATCGGCCTTTAGGGATCAAAAAAGGTTAAAACAAGATAATAGATAAATCCGAAAATTCAAAGATAAATAAAAAAAAGTTTAAAAACTATAACCCGACTTCGCAAAATAGGGGCCTAAAAAGGCTGAAACATGAAAATAATTCAATTTCATCTTAAACAAAAAACGGTAGAAAAAGGAGAACTTAAATAATATTTGTTTGCTGTTGTGAAATATACAATCCCAATAGCGGGTACGACTCTACCTTGACCATTTTTGTACCTATGCATGTCTGGATTTCAAATTGAATTATTTTCTTGTTTCAGCCTTTTTAGACCCCTTTTTACCCAACTTCGGCGAAGCCAAAAGGAAGGGTAATGATTTTGGCAGTCTATGTATGTATGTATGTATGTTTGTATGTATGTATGTATGTTCCCTCGTAGCGGTTAAACTACTGGTCCGATTTTTATAAATAAGGTGTCAATCGATTCGCAGTTTTCCCGCGAGTAACATAGGCTATATAATTTTTCGAAAAAATTTTGGATTTTGAAAATTATACCTCAAAAACTATCTACAAAAAAAATTCAATTAAGATAATTGTATCGTGTTTGGTATCAAAAGATAGGTCTTGGCAAGCACATTACAAATATGTATTTAAATATTTAATTAATTATTATATTTTATTGTTAAATTCAAAATAAACGTTTAAAATGCGGTCGTACAAATAGTATCTAGGAGTTGTTTAGTTACTTTCTATGTGTTAATTTAACGTTAGTTTAGTGAAAATATAATGTTATAGTTTATGTGGAAACAGAAAAATGTAAAATAAAATAAAAGATTAAAAAACTATAACCCGACTTCGAAAAAAAGGGCTCTAAAAAGGCTGAAACAAGAAAATAATTCAATTTGAAATCCAGATATGCATAGGTACAGATATGGTCAAGGTAGAGCCGTGGTCGTACCCGCTAAACAAATCTATAATATTCGTCTGCTGTTGAAATATACAATCTCAATAGCGGGTACGACCACGGCTCTACCTTGACCATATCTGTACCTATGCATATCTGGATTTCAAATTGAATTATTTTCTTGTTTCAGCCTTTTTAGAGCCCTTTTTTTCGAAGTCGGGTTATAGTTTTTTAATCTTTTATTTTATTTGCGAAGTCGGGTTATATTTTTTTTTTAATTTTTTTTTCACTGATATTCTATAAGTTATCGTAGATCGTGATTGCTTGATAAATTCCCGTGCCAAATAAGACTTATTTTTTAAACGAAATCATCACTACATAGTATAAAACAAAGTTGCCTTTTCTGTCCCTATATCCCTATGTGCGCTTAAATCTTTAAAACTACGCAACGGATTTTGATGCGGTTTTTTCCAATAGATAGAGTGATTCAAGAGGAAGGTATGTATAATACATGCATAATATACTAAGGCAACATTGCTAATTTTAGAGGTTTCTAACGTGATGTCGTAAATTAACCTATTTTAGCAAAAACGCTGCCTAAACCCTACGAGTTAGATCAAAATAATGTACTACAGTATTGTACACCATAAAAAGGTCTACAATAAAGTCCGCAATGGTATATGTTTATGTATATAGGGATAACCCACATTAACCATTTTTATTGTTTACTTTTTACGTAAAAAATTGCTAATTTACGAAGCTATTTTAAGCAATACGGCATTAATCCTTATCGAATTAAGTACCTTAAATACAGTGTGCAATTAATATAGATCAATATGGTTCCTTACAGCATGTAAATTAAACAAATATTTTCTCAGATATTACAAATTTAAAATTTGCGTTTGCGGCGGGCGGTACCGGCCGGACGGGGCAGTGCGGGGAGATTTGAGCGTGACTGTTTTTCACATGGCCAACTGTATGTCGCTCTTTCAAGAGTAACCTCAAGAGAAAACATGTTTGTATTGTCTAATGACAAGAAAGCTGTGAACGTTGTGTATAAAGACATCCTGTAATATAATAATTGTTGTAAAAATAAAATAAATACCTAGGTAAAAATGTAAAAAGTAAATAAGTAAAAATGTGTAATGTAATAAAAATTGTATGAATTTAGATATTCCAAAGATAGCAGGAAATCTTCATAGTAAGTGTAGGGAAAGAGGAATTGTTTTACTCCAAATTTAATGCGCGCAGGCCAAGGGCAGTAATGAATGAATCAAAAATACTGGATCGATTTTAATCATGTTTTCATTGAGTGACATAGGCATATATATTTTATGCCCGTGCAAAGTCGGAGCGGGCCGCTATGTTTTTATATACAACGTTCATAGTTTTTCTGTAGTGTATTTAATTTAGTATCAGCATTGCACCCGTGCGAAGCCGGGGCGGGTCGCTAGTAAATTATAAAACAGAAGGAGCCGTCTACTGTCCCAGTTTTGCAATAAGTAAATTTAAGATTTATGATTTACATTATACAAAATACTTCTAAAATCTTCAAATGTTTTACAGCGTTATTGCAAAAATAAAAAGAAAATGTCGGGCAGAATTGGCGACACAGACTACACAAGTTCTGATGAATCAGAAGAAAGTGATGTGGGCAAATTAAGAACGTGCACAGGACTTTTAAAGTCTTATCATGGCGTAGCTTACCAAATACAATGGTTGATGGTTGTAGCTATTGAGGCCAAAAAATGTAAAAAAGTCGACGGTTTTAGATTTAGAACAGAAGTAGATTATAATGATTCTGGAAAATTTGATGACGTTGTTTGGGAGTACTATTGTGTTCACGAAAAGAAATTCAAATACAATTTTTTACAAGCCAAGCATAAGCTAAATGAAGAACATGACAGAATAACGATTAATGATTTGAAAAAAGAGAAAAATCCATTCGGACTTAAAAAGTATTATGTCTCCTATAAAGAAAGTATACAAAATAATAAAAAATATATAAATGGATTGGTAGAAAACTTAATCATAGCAACTAACATAGATTTAGATGATCACTTGAAACAAATTTTCAAAAATTCGCATGATCACCCTCCACTATTGAACGATTTCGAGACGGATAAATGTAGACGGCCAAAGTGCTGGAAAATCGATTCTAATATGAAAGAAAATATATCAAGTATTGTTGATATACTAGAAGAAACACATGATCTCATAAAATTAGCAAAAATGCTAGAAGATCTAATTTTTAATGACAAAGAATTTACTATACCAAAGGATTTGCAAGAGTATAGTAGCTCAATTTTCAAAAATTTGTTGACAGTTGATTATAATAAAATAAGTAGTGATTTTATCCAAAACAAAAATTTATCAAATGAAACCATGTTTTTAAGAGAAGCATTCTTAAGTGTAGCTTTTGTGAAGAAAAGGCACTTGTACGATGATGGTTTGATAGAAACATCAGATTCTAACATAGAAGATTTTGCAAAATATTTTGCCAGTAAAATTAAAGAATCCCAATATGAGAACAAACTTGTCAAAATACGTCTTTCTAAAAACAATAAAAACTATGAAAATTATAAATGGAATATAAACCGACTAGCCAATTACATATTAATAAATAAAAATGGAATTAAATTTAATCCTAAATTTTGGATTCAAAACGAAATTGAAGGCAGGACTTACTTCTATTTATTTAAAATAAAATTAAAATGCAAATTGTTTGAGTGTGGTTTGATAAATCTCGACGATACGAATGAGGAAATATCTGTAAAATTGGATTCCTATCGATTTAAGATTACCAATTTTACTACGTGCATGATGCATCTTACAGATGAGAATACATTTTGGGAAGCTGTAAAAGATTATAACACTAGATTGTCAACAAAAGCAAATCAATGCGGTGTTGTGACTAAAACTTTACCAAATTATAGTTTGTGTAAAGTAAGTGAAAATATCAATTCATTTTTTTCCATTTTAGTATTTGCGGTTAATTTTACCAAAACAATTCTTAACGAAGCAGTAGAAGATAACTTTAATGAAAGTTTTAAATGGATCGATAACGAATTTACGGCTTATGCTTTTAGGTCAGAAATAGCTAATGCACTTGATCTAACACAAGAAAAATTTATATCAAATGCTGAAGACGTCTCTCAGTTTTTTAACAAGGTAGAAGAAGAAACAAATCGCTTAATTCTTATTGGTCCTACATTAGAATATTGTACAAAGATTAAGCTATTTGATATTGAATTTCAGTCAGATGTAGTTAATGTTCCTAACCTGAGATTTTTTTTAAATATTGAAAATATTGATGTACAAAACTTTAAAGGCGAACAAAGTAAGATAGTCTGCGAGTACGATAATTTTTACAGAAAACAAATTTTGTGCTATTTATCTAACCAAAAACTATTATCTTCAATTAAAGTGTACCATTTACTAAAAAATACTGTAAAGTACGGTTCCGAAAAAAAATATATATTTATGCGTTTAGAAAGTATCATTTATTTACATGAACAGGTCCTAAAAGTTTTCGAAAAGAGTATAAGTTTATTAATAATTGAATGCGATTTCGATAGTAAATTCGATCTTCGTAAATTAAGCAAAAAAATAATAAGCATCCTGCGATCTGATACAGCTAAGAAGGTATTGTTAATTACACAGGGCAATAATTATTTAGCAAAAAAGTTAAAAGACGAATGTTATTCTAGTTATTGTGAAATAGTAGATCCAGAAGTGCATTTTTCTAACTTGAAAGAAAAAACACAACAAAAATTGTTACAAAACTATAAAATTAACTTTCAAGGGAAAGAAAATTCTCTTGGTGATTTAATAAAAGACTTTAAAAATGTAGTCGATTCTCAAATATTATGCCAGATTTTAAATAATAACAAAATAGAAGTATGTAATCAATTATTAACTAAGGACAGTATTATACATTTTTATATATCAAGAGAAATAATTTGTCACAAAAAATTGAAAACTGAATTTCTTAAAGACAAATCTGCTGATTTGTATGCAATTAGCAATATTAAAATAAATGATTTAATGGACATGGCCATGCAATATAAAAAGAGTGAAACAAATATTGAAAGTAAAATTAGCCATTTTAGAAAAATAGATCTTAATAATATAGGAAACTTTAAATTTATTATAGTAGATGATGATATTCAATATAATTTTTTATGTAAAGCCAATAAACACTCAAATGTTCATTGGCTTGTTAACGAAAATAATTATTTTAAGTGGATTAATACAAAAGGTTCATTTATCAATTTAAGACCCTATATGATACCTAGAAAGTATTATTCAGAAGCCGATAATGAAATCATTAATGAATTAAAAAATGACAGAATTGTTATAATTGCTGCTGATCCGGGGATGGGCAAATCTACTCTAATAAAACATTTGGCGTTAAAATTAAAAGATGCATTTCCATTACTTTGGTTATTAGTAATTGATTTAGGAAAATATCGCAGTGAACTAAAGAAAATAAAATTAAATGATAGTGAATCTGTTATTAATTTTCTTATTAATGTCGTAGATTTTAAATTTTTAAAGCAAATAAAAGATGAAATAACCTGTCGCAAAATTATTGATTGGTTTAATAAGCGATTGGATACCAATGATTTTATAAACGGAATAAATGTTAAAGGTACCGACTTATTAGAAATGTTTGTTTTCTATAGTAAATTACATAAACCTGGCGAAGTTTTTATTTTTTTCGATGGATTTGATGAAATATGCCCAAAATATGAAGCTGAAGTAACATATATAATTAAAATATTAAAAAGTAATACAATGGCTAATATATGGACAACATGTCGCACGTACAATATTATTGACACACTAGAAGATAATTTAGAAATTGTATCTTATGGAATCAAATGTTTCAGTGAAAATGATCAAGAGTTATTTTTGTTGAAGTATTGGAAGTCTAAATTAAATGTTGATATATTGGATGAACAAAGAGCCCACAATTTTATTCGAACGCTTCTTCTTGAATTTTCTAAAGCTACAAATGACGCTAAAAGAACTTTTGTAGGAATACCTTTGCAAATTCAAATGCTTGCTCAGAATCGTCTTATTATGTTCAAAGAATTTTACGAATCTGGCGTTTTAACTTTGAGTAATGAAGACAAAATAAATATAAAAAAGGGACTGAACTTAGTGAATTTATATGATGAATTTATAGATATTAAATTTCATGAAATTCGTTTCAAGGAAAAGAAACATACATGGCCTTCAGACGATGAAGACATCGATCAAATGATTAAAAAATGTCGACAAGATTTCATTAATGAACATAAAGTATTATCAATTTATGCTTTGTATGCGGAAAGAAGAGAACTATGTTCTGATAACATAAAATCCGAAGCTTTATCTCTTTTGCCTAAAATAATAAAGGCCGACGATAAAAATGCAATAATTAGTGGAGTTATTGACAAAAATCCAATATTTGTTCACCAAACGTATGCTGAATATTTTGCTTCGCTCTTTTTATGGAATAAATTTCAGTCTGCAACGCTTGAAGAATTTCGTAAACATTTTCTGCCCAATATGTTAAATGGAATATTTTTCTCAGATGAAAGGCTGCAAGTCTGCAAATTTTTTTATTTTATGGCAGATAAATATTTCACTGACAATATTCAATGTATTTATAACGGAAAGGAGGACGTTAAGATTGCGTACATTTTACAACAAATTTCGGACTTCGTCTATGTTATTTACGATTCATGTGAAAATCAAGGTATTAATAGTAAGGGTATTGATGATATCATAGTAAATAAAAACAAATGGAGTGAAGAACAAAATATCCATCGTGTTTTCAAGCAAAACCCTCAATTCGTACAAGTGGTAAAACTTATTTTCTTTATTGTTGAATCGTATTTAACTATAAACAAATCAGCTAAAGTGATTAAAACAATTTTGAAAAAAAATAATACTTTACATTTACTGCGAATAGCATCTGAAATAGGATGTTTAAATTTTGTAAAAACTTTTTTGAGTGTTAAAGATGATTATAATTACAAAAAATCTCTAAAGTGTAGTAAGTGGTATTTTAGCCCCGTGTGGCTTGCAGCTAGAAATGGACACTTAGACATATTAAAACAGTTGTCATTAATAATAGACCACGAATGGCCTGACAAAGATGATAAAACTCTGGCTCAGCGAGCGTACAACTTACCTGAATGCGATGTTTTACAGAGTTGCTTACTTTTGAATATCATAGATGCTAATCCATACTTAGACTTAAATTATATAAAAACTCTGCCAATTGTAAATGCTTTTCAAAACGTGTGGCCTTTAAACATAATCGAAATTTTAATAGAAAAAACAGATAGCGATATTTTTAACAAATTTGTTTCTAACCACGGCCAACTTAAAGCTTCTCTAGCAATATGCACTTCATTACTGAAATACGAAACGTCTGTAGTGAGTTTAATGATTAAAAAAGGAATGAATTTTTTCGGAGTTCTAAATTGTTTGCTTTTCGAGTTCAATTTTACTAGTTTATATGGACCAATTAATTCTGTTAAATATGCGTCAGTCTATAGCCCATCGTTTCATTCTGAGCAGGAGTACTTGAGAGTCTATGGGCTAATTGAAACATTTTTACATTCGGGAGTAGGTTATAACAGTTTTGACAACGTACATAGTGTAACAACTATAGACTATTGTAAACAAATTCATTACATGCACCAGTTATTTAAGTATTTTGCAGACTCTATAGTAGGCAATATCGATGGAGTATATTTGTTGTTAAAGTATATACTAAATACCGTTGCTAAAGAATGTGAAATAATAAAGTTGACCAACCGTTCACTTTTACTAAGAGTTTTACCAACTGACTTTTACCAACAGCCCGAATGTGGCACAGCAAAAAGGAAGAGGACTTACACAGCGTCAAAATGTTGCTACAAAATATGGCCAAACTCTTATTATAACGGCATAGCTATTCAATTATTACCATTATCTGAAAAATATATTTCTTACCCAAATAAAGAAATCATCGAAAATAGCTTATCTAATATTACTACATATATGCAAGAAGCTAGTAAAGAAATTAAAGAGTTTAAAGAATATCCAGATAGTAAATTGTATAACAATATTTTTATAGGTTACGAGGAAATGTTAGAATACCGTTTTAGATATGATGTATCTAAAAATATATTATTTAAATCGCTATCGGGTTTTGAAAGGCATATTTTCCAATGTATTTTAAATTTGTACATCAGGCAAGATTATGATATTCTTGAAGCATTTAATGAAGTTAGTCGCAACATATGGAGATATATAATAATTGAAAAGTGGTTACAAGAAAAACCTAAGGATTGCAAAATTTTATTTGAAGAAGTAATAAAAATATTTGGGCTAGACGAGGGCCACGGTACCAATGAAAGTATAGTCATGCAATATCAAATTTCGAAAATTATAATGCATATTTTTGATAGCGGTGCTTTGGAACGATTACTAAATGTCTGGAATGAACTAAACTATGTTGGTGAAAAACTTTTTGAAAAAGTTGTAAAATCCATGTCTAAATATGAGGGTATATCAACAAAAATATTCGATTTGTTTAACAAACTCGACGCATACTACGTCTGGCTAATTGATTCTATTAAAAGTAAAAAATTACAAAATCTTTTAGACGTTTTAAAACATATTGATAGTGCTTTTGTTAAATCTGTTGTAAATGCACAAGACTCTATACATGGTTCGCCATTACATTACGCTGTTTTTTTAGGCAATGTAGAAATGGTGAGAATTCTTTTGACACATAGTGCTGATCCGAATCAAGAATTAGAATCTAATAGTAAGTTACTATCAGATTCAGATGAATGTTGTGGAAAATCTCCCAAAGATATAGCACAGGCAAGAGAACATCTGAATCCTGAAGTTTATGGCACAATAATAGGAATTTTGAGTGATCTAAGAATTAGATCTACCAATGACAGTACTCTTATTTAATTATTTTATGATACTGTAAATATAATATTGTCTTCAAAAATTTTAAAACTATAAAAATGCATAATATTAGGTCGGGGAAAAAGTTTCTTCGCATTTTATATGAAAATTCAAAAGGTTTTTTTATAAAGCTTATTTACAAATAACTAAAGTATATAGGTGCCATTTTGTTCAATAAATTTTTGCCATCTTATTGGTATGGACATGATCCCATTGCTCTAAAAATTTTGGGGCTTCTGATGAAAAAACTGTGACAAGTGGTTTTGGCAGTCCTCTTGTGATGTCAACCTGACACTGCATAAGGAATTCTGCAGCAACCGAAAATATCTGTTATTGTCAATAACAGATATTGTAATTATCTCTATTATTATAATATCTAAAAGTTTGAAATAAAAAGTAGGATTAAAAATTCTAAAAGTACAAAAAAAGGGAGCAAACTTACACTTGATCTTTATGGGAGACCAGTTACACTCAATTTACGGTGCCTCTATGGGAAATACCTACGTTTATAGTGGCTATGTATACGACAGGAACTAGTAAACTTTTCTAAATGAGTTGAGCATGAGAAAAGTTTACTCGTTCCTGTGTAAATGAGTTAAAAGAAAGAATTAATAGATAATGTGGCACTTTGTTAAAAAAACATAGTATATCTTTGTTAGGATCCCAAACAATAGACGAGTTTCATTTTGGATGAAACGAGATCACTCACGCCAGTAAATTTTTATCACTCACTTTTGTTACACGTTGTATATTTGAAACTAAAAATACACGTACTGTAACATACTTTAATAATATTATTTTTTACAGAGTGTATAATCATGTTAGCAAAGAAAACTTCGTGGACATCTTAAATATCTAAAAGTATACACAAAAGTGTTCCAATACAACAGCTGCCATGACCGAAAGTGCATTAGCTTCACGAAACAATAAAGAAAGCGTCAGAACTTGTAAAGGACTTTTGTCATCGTACCATGGTGTAGCGTACCAAGTGCAATGGCTAATGCTTGTGGCATTGGAGGCTAAAAATCATGGGTCCGTTAGTGGCTTCAGATTCCAAACAGAAGTACAATATGAAGATTCCGGCAAATTTGATGATGTAGTGTGGCAATTCTATAGCACTAAAGAACAAAAGTACAAATATAATTTTCTGCAAGCAAAACACAAACTTGATAAAGAAAATGAAAAAATAAAATTAAAAGACTTGCTAAAAACTGCGAAAACGTCTAAAAACTGTCCTTTTGGACTTGAAAAATACTTCATTTCATATAAGAATAATATATTAAACAACAGAAAATATATAAATGGCGTGATTGAAAAATTAATCATCGCCACAAATATTGACATGGAGGATGATTTAAAAATGATGTTCAAGCCTGGAGACATGGACTCATTTCTGAATTTTCCCCAGGCAACCAATTCTGATACTGGTCCATCGTGGAGACAAATTGATATAAATGTAAATGATAAGAGAATAATTGAAATCTTTGATGTATTAGAAGGTACATATGATCTTATGAAATTATCAAAGAGATTGGAACAACTTATTTTTTTTAATAATGAATTAGTTTTTCCAGCTGATTTGAGAAAATATCAGAATGCTTTATTTGAAAATGTGTTCGACAGTGAGTATAGGATTTCTAATAATTTTATATTCAATAAAAATTTATCACGAGAAACAACGTATTTACGAGAAGCTTTCTTCTATGAAGCGTTTACAAAAAAAAGAAAATTTTTGAAAATTGTAGATGGAAGTCGCGACATATCTGATATTAATAACTTTGTCCAGTTTTTTTCCGCTAAAATCAATAAAGCTCGTAGTTTAAATAATGTAGTTAATCTTAAACAACCAGGTAGACATAAAAATAACATACAACATTTAGCAAATTATGTTTTAATAAATGTTAAAGACATTATTAAATTTAATCCAAAATTTTGGATTCAAAACGCAACTCCTAACTTGTTCAAGTGGAAACTAAGAGACGAACTGCAGAGTTGTGGTGTATTAGAAACCAGTGATTCTAATGCAGAGGTTGTTGCAAAGCTTGATGTTTTCCACTTTGTAATGTCTAAAGATTTTAAAACATGTCGAATCCACCTCATAGACGAAGAATATTTCTGGGAAAGTGTAAGACATTACAGCAATAATAGTTTAGTAAACGCAAAGTACTTCAAAAATAGTACTAAAAACCTTCCGAATTATGGACTAAGTAAGATACAAGAAGATATAAATTGCTTCTGTAAATTATTTGTTATTGCTATAAATTATACTAAAGAAACAATTGATAAATTCGTGGAAGATAAATTTAACCAAAATATACAATGGATAGATAATGAATTTACTGCCTTTGCATTTCGATCAGAAATTGCAAATGCCCTTGATATGACACAAGATACGTTTATATGCACCTCTGAACAAGTATCCCAGTTTTTTAACAAGGTTCAACAAGAAACGAATAGTTTGATACTTTTAGGTTCTACGCTAGAATGCTGGACCAAAATCCACTCGCATAATATAAACTTTGAGGCCGATCTAATTGACTGCCACCCTTTACATATTTTATTAGGGAATATGTGTAAAAATTTAGATTCTATAACAATGCCTAGTATTCAAGTTATTGGCATATACACTCATCATAAAATTATGTCATTGATTAAAGTTTGTCATGTATTAAAACTCACGCCAAAATATAACTCTCAAAAGAAATATATATTTATGCGATTGGAGAGTATTATCAACTTATTCGACTATGTAATGGAAGTATTCGAGAAAAGTATCGATTTGATAATAATTGAATGTGATGAAAAGATTTTGCTTGGTCCTATACGAAAATTATACAAAAAAATTGCGGAAATTTTATACACTAATGAAAGTAAAAAGGTTGTACTAGTAACTTATGGTAATGACTTTTTATCACTAAATTTAAAAAATCTGTTTAAATGTAGATACTATGAATTCGTGGATACAAAAATATGTTTACTTAGCTTGGACAAAAATACGCGTTGTAATATTTTGCAAACTAGTAAAGTAATATTTCAAGGAACTAAACTTCCTATAGGAGAGTTAGTTCCTGAATTGGAGCACTTAATTCATAGTCAAGTGTTAGATCATCTACTTAATCATGACGATATAAAAATATGCCCGACTTATATCGATAAAAGCAAAATTTTTAAGTTCTATATTTCAAGAGAATTAATAGCTAAAAAGAATATCAATATACAAAATATAATACGTGATGATACACAAGATATTTTTGCATTTAGTGAAATTGAGTATGCAGAGTTGGTAAATGATGCGCTAAGATATATTACCAAAAATAGTAATAATTGTAAAAAAATATTAAAATATAATGAAATAAAAAAAGATAACTATTGTTCTCTAAAATGTGTTGTTCTAGACAAAGCTTTGTATGAATTTCAATTTAATGAATTATGTGCATTTTTTGGAAATCGAAACGTACATTGGATCGTTAAAGAAAAAACTTATTTTCGTTGGAAACAAACAAAAGGCAAATTTGAAAATTTGCGGCCATTGCTGCTTTCTCAAGAATACCATAAGGAAAATGTTGATGGTAAAAATGAAATAATTAATGAACTGATAAATGAGAAAATCGTTTTAATTGCTGCGCAACCAGGAATGGGTAAATCTACATTAGTGGCGCATTTGTCAGTACAAGTAAAAAAATATAATCCTTTAATTTGGATAATAGTGATTGATCTGGGAAAATTTCGCAGTCAGTTACAAAAAATAAAAATAAACGATCATAATTCAGCATTAGAATTTATTTATAATAGAATTGGGTTTAAAATAAATCAAAGTAATAATGAAATACTTAAAACAAAAATCAAGCAGTGGTTTGCTTCTGAAAAAAACAATATGAATGAATTTGCACATTATAATACAGGCGTTGAATTGCTAGAAGTTGGTATATTTAAAAGTAAACTACACAAAATAAATGAAGTTTTAATTATTTTTGACAGTTTTGATGAAATTTGTCCAATATTCGAAAAACGTGTTATTTATTTATTTGAAGTTCTTAAAAAAAATACTTGTGCTAATTTCTGGATTACTAGCCGCAATTACAATGTCGTTGATAAATTAGAAGACAAATTTGGAGTGCTTTCTTATGGAATAAAACCTTTTGATGAAGAAGAACAAATGAGTTTCTTGAGTAAATATTGGACGTCCTGTTTAAATACAAGTGAAATTGATGAAAAACGTTGCGAAGTTTTCATTAAAGCACTTTTAACTGCATTTTCAAAAGTCACAAACGATAATAGAAAAACTTTTGTAGGAATACCCTTACAAATAAGAATGCTCGCCCAAAATACCTTAAAAATGTTTAAAAAGTTTTATGAATCTAACGACATACACCTTAGCTACGAAGATGAAGTCGCAATCACTAAATGTCTTCATTTAGTGGATTTATATGAAGAATTTATTAATATTAAATTTAATCAAATCCGCTTTAAGGAAAAGAAACATGATTACCCATCATTTTACGATGAGGAAATGACAAGAATGGTCAAAATCGAACGAACAAAATTTTTTAACGAACATAAAATATTAGGTGTATACGCATTATATCCAGAGGTAGAATTTTTTTTTCCTGGAATTACTGCAAGATCCAAATCCATAGTGTCAAAAATCATAAAATCGAAAGACAAAAATGCTATTGTTGAAAGAGTAATAAATGGCAATCCCTCGTTCGTGCACCATACGTATGCCGAATACTTTGCCGCTCTTTTCTTGTGGGAGAAGTTTAAGAAAATTGATTGTAATCTTATCTACCTCAAGCGATTTATTAACGATTTATTTTTATATAATAACAATATACAGGTCTGTAAATTCTTCTATAATTTAGCTGACAAATATTTTAAACAAAAAAATCTACATGATTTTGATAATATAGACGACAAAATGATTTTTGTTATAAATGAAATAGACCCAATAGTGCAATCTATGTATGATTTTTGTGTAAAACGAGGGTCATATCTTGATAACGGTATTGATGATTTGGAGTTCTCTACGGAATTCAGGCAGCAAAATTATGCAACTTTTATAAAAAACTCTAAATTTGTGGAAGTAGTAAAAATAATGTTTCTTTTCGTCGAATCTTATATCAGTGCCAACAGAAAAGTTACTAAAAATGTTATAGATATTATCAAAAGCGATTCACGCATAAATTTGCTGCGTATGGCGTCCGAAGTTGGGTGTCCAAATTTCGCGAAAATATACATTAATTATAAAATATATAACTATGAAAACTGTTTGAATAGAAACAAATGGTATTTTAACCCATTATATTTAGCTGCTAATTTTGGACATTTGGAGACGCTTAACAATTTGAAGGATGTTATTAGCCATAAATGGATTGACAAAGAGAAAAGAACGTTACAGCAATTTGCTCACAGTTATCAGAGCTTAAACGTCATAAGAAATTGTGTATTATTAAATATTTATGACGTAAATTCATTTAAATGTATAAATAACTTAGAAAGATTGCCATTAATCGATGGGTTTGAATCTAAGTGGCCTCCTGATATTATAAAGTTGCTTATATGTAAAACAGACGCTACAGTTTTTAATAACTTCGTTTATGGCACCTCCGTAACTGGTTATCCAAGCTGCAAAGCTAGTTACAGAGTTTGTGATTTTTTATTAAAGTATGATAAATCAATAACTCACTTAATGATTGACAAAGGAATGAATTTTTTTGGTGCAATAAACGAATTGATTTTTAATTTTACTTCTTCTAGTTTAAAAAGTCCAATAGAAGACATAATATACTTCAAACGATCGTCAACTTGTAGCGATTTCTTTTATAAAGATATATTTTTATTGATTGATATATTTTTAAAATCAGGATTGTCATATAATAACTCGTATAATTTTTATTTTGAAGATACTACTACTATACAACTGGCAAAAGGAATTTATAACATGCATAAACTCCTAAAAAATATATCTGGGAACTGCAGTTTAGAATATAATTATAATCCATTAGATCATTTAGTAAGAGTGTTTTTAAATACTGCATATAAGAAAAAATATTTTAGCTTTAGGAAAAGAGGAAACACGCTTTACTTGTACAATAAATCAAACAAAATAGTTAGAGCTCTAGTACCCGCTATACACATTGATATTTTTGACTGTATCAAACAGTCACCAAACCTTAATAAAAGATTGGAACAGTTTAAATTATATTTACAGAAAGAATACGGTAATATAAAAGAATTTAAAGAATATTACAAAAGAACAGATTCGAAAATAAATATATTAAATGAGTATGAGTATATGCTAGAAAATGATTCAGATTACGAGTCGAAAATAGAAAATTTTGAATTAATGCCAGTATTAGAAAAAAAAATGTTTAAATTAACTTTAAGTTTGTACACATTACAAGATTATACTCTTGATGATGCGGTAAACGAAGTTGTTCGTAATGTGGAAAGTTGTGAAAGATCGTTTTCTTATTTAAAGGATATACCTTCAGATACATATATTGCACTTGAAAACATAACGCGTGTTTTTGATCTGCATAGTATTCAACAAAGTCAAAATAAATTTGACGATGAAAATATTGAGTTAATGGCAAATATTTTAGAGTGTGATTATTTAGAAGCCCTGCTCCAACTTTGGTATGAATTGAGCCGTATTGGAGAAAAAAATTTGGAACATGCCTTTAAAAATATATCAAAATATGCAGATATATCCTTGCAAATTTTTGAATGCCTAAATAAACTAGATAAATATTATAACCAGTTGATACTTGCAATTAAAACCTCTGAATACCAACAAGTAAGTGATGTCCTTGAAACAATCGATAAATCTTATGTTAAAGCAATAATAAACGGTCAAGATAAGGAAAACGGGTCACCGTTGCACTATTTAGCGTTTATTGGACATGATGAAATGGTTAAATTACTTCTAGAACACGGAGCTGATCCTAATCTACCTCTAGCAGGTAGCTGCAATCTAGTCGATGGAACCGATAATGATTGTACAGGGTATACCGCGTTGCATATAGCCACAATGGAAGGTAATTTAAATATTATAAGAATACTTCTAAAATATAATGCTAGTTGTGAAATAAATGTCAATAGCAAAATATCCGTTGAGGACATAGCTCAAAATAAGCAACATCAAAGTCCTGAAATTTACCAAATTATTTTAAATACTTTCCGTGAAATAAGAGAAAATGGAAATAATTACAAGAGCTTAAAGCGTGAACTGGCACATGACAAACATTTTGACGGGGAGCCAAGCTGTAAAATACCTCATAAAACTGATGAATAGTAGTTATTATTTAAACATAGTATCCATAGATAATACAGTATATATTATATACTTAGTATCCGTAGAAACAAAATATTTTTATTAATTGTAGTACATAGCCTTATATAATTATTAATCATATTATTGTTTTATAATATATCTTTTGTATTAACATATGATAACCATAATAATTTAGTAGGTAAATAATACTATTTGTATTAGTTATTTTTGTGACAAGATTTTAATGTTAGAGAACATATTATAGGTACTATGTTTGTGTGATTATTGCAAGAGAATCTATTGGTACTCTGTATTTAATTTACAAATATTACTTTTATGGAAGTAAAAGCAATATTATCACTACCAAGAAAGTCAGCATAATAACTGTACATATTATTATGATTGAATTGAATAGTTAAAGTCAGAAGAATGTTTGATGTTATGATAAAGCATATATTAAGTACGTTGATCATATTTTGTAAGATTGTATTCACAAATATGAAACGAAAGTTTTATTTGTCACCAAGGAATAGTCATAATTAAATTAAATTAATAAAATGATTGTGTTGTATTAAGGGTGCCCATCGTGGACATACCTGATGATGGGTGATTTTTATACTACTATGTTTGTGCTAATATTACCGATTTTGTGACCTTCTTTTTGTGGGATGTGTGCGTTACTCTATTAAATCAGTATGTTCTATTTTTGTGAGACTTGTGCGATACACTATTAAATCGGTATGTTCTATTTTGTGGGGGGTGTGCGTTACACTATTGGATCAGTATGTTCTATTTTTGTGGGTCGTGTGCATTACACTATTGGATCAGTATGTTCTATTTTTGTGGGGCGTGTGCGTTACACTATTGGATCAGTATGTTCTATTTTTGTGGGGCGTGTGCGTTACACTATTGGATCAGTATGTTCTATTTTTGTGGGACGTGTGCGTTACAATATTAAATCAGCATGTTCTATTTTTGTGGGACGTGTGCGTTACACTATTTAATCAGTATGATCTAATTTTCACCTGCAAAAACTTGGTCACAAAAAGCATGCCGCGGCCACCATTAGATTTTAATTCGATTTAAGAAGCTACCATAAAATACTTGTTAATTTAAATTGTAGCTTGACAATACATGGTGTAAAATAAATGAGTGATAATACTTTAGATTGTGTATGTGTCTCCGATGTAGAGTTTATTGAGAAATTACCAGCGCTGAAAGACTTACTTTTTGATTTTCTTGTTTCTATGAGAAATGACCCAACATAATAAATTTGCCCATACAATAATAAAAAAAAAAACTGTTTCAGCACTGGCACTTTCACAATAAACTCTATATACGGGACACATACACAATCTAAAGTATTATCACTCATTTATTTTACACCATGTATTGTCAAGCTACAATTTAAATTAACAAGTATTTTATGGTAGCTTCTTAAATCGAAGAGTTGCTAAGCTTATACATTCTGTATAAGCTTAGCAACTCTTGGTATCGAGGAATTTGTCTTGATCGAGCTATTGAGGAGGGCGAAAGGCTGACTCAGTTATCTAATATAATGTATTTCTAATATATAAGCTACTGTAATAGAATACTGTGTGTCGTCAATACCAAATGTAATTATAATTAAGTATATTTTTTATAATAGCATTTAATATACGCTTTTAAATCGTGGGAAGTGGTTTCTTTATTTATTTATCCACCTTATAATTCGAGATATCGCTATATTACGTTTTTCAACACCTCCGTGGTCTAGTGGTTAAGAGATTAGCTCTCGATCCAGGTTCGATTTCCACTTTGGAACAAGTCAGTTTGGTAAGAACAATTCAGGCTGATCACCCGATTGAAGAAAGATAATTATAATCCATGAGTCGATGAGCAGGTAAAAAGTCTGCTGCACCTGTTCTCTCGCCAGTCGAGTTGTTCTATTATGTTACGAGAGTAAAGGAAGTGAGAATTCTTCTGAGTGTTTTGCACACACTTGGGCACTATAAAAATAACTCTTGGTTAGAGATGGTTGAGATGATGTGCCAGTCTCCATCATTGTGTATAGTTCTTTACAATACACATCTGCAGTAAATAGGAAATAGTAATAATGCTCACCCCGTTTAGTAAAAAGATGTAAGGCCCGGCACCCATTACCGGCATCGACACGACTGAGGATTTTAGGTGGCAAATAGCAATATATACTATAACATATTGACAATAAAGTAGAAATTTCCGTGATATGTGGTCGCAATAACAAAAATACCGCTTCGGTATGCTTGAGGCTGCTGTATCGGCAGCCTTGAGAATGCTTCGGGATGCTTCGGCATCCTTTGGTATCCGCCGGCGTACCTACTAAACCGGCGTACTCTGAGACTATTCTTGATGATGATATATGATATTGAGTCGCTTCGGCAAGCTACAGGCATCTTCAAGACGCCTCGTCATCCCTAAGAACGTTGTAGCATGCTTTGGCATAATATTATTAATTAATAAAATAATTGCCGATAGTGTGCGCTTGCATGAAGGATGCCGAAGGATCCTTTTCCTTGCCGATGCCGATAATGGTCGCCGGGCCTCGGCATTGTTAAGGTGCTGAACCAGGATCCAATCAACTTACTGAGCGTTTGCGGTTATCAAACATAATCTATTTTTCATCGCAGGTAACAATGCGGCTCAAAATTTCTTCATTTGTGTGCCTGTTGCGCAGTGCAAGGCACATCTCGACGTGTACTTCACGCTGGCGATCACTGAATTCGTGGGGCACTCATTTGTCAAGCTTCTTTACCTTGCCAATTTGACGCATATGTACCAATATTGTTTAGACGCTAACGTCGAAAGCTGCTGCTAATTCAGCCGTAGATTGTGTATGATCATCAGCTTCCACAATCGCCTTTAATTCGTCATTGTAGACCAAAGTCTTCGGAGAACCGCGAGGTTAATTTTTCAGGTCGAGATTTCCAGAATGGCAGCGAGCAAATCAATAGCTGCCTTGGTTTGTAGTTAGATCCGTAAACATCGTTGATGTTGCGTGCCGCTTGTGCCGCGTTGCTGCCACAACGGTACTCATATTCCATAATTACTCGAATTTTTAACGTATCCGTGGTGACGAAAAGAATTGAAATGCGATTAAAATGTAACACTAATCATTAACCAATGACTCACTACTTTTGTTTTTTCCATAAAAAAATATTCCATGTTTCTAAAATAAAATTAATTTGAAATTAGAATTCTATTTGTTTGTTAAACAAAAAACATTTTCATTTGAAATGGCCAGTACTGCAGAACGTCAATTTCATAGGTGTATAATCACATACCTATTATGTTCATAAAGTAAAAACTATATTTACATAAAAAACAGTGTCAAACTATGTAAAATTATTAGGGGACCAAATGGCACCTATTCTGCGTCAAATAAAAAAAAACATTAGCATTATAAAATTATTAGCATTTATTAATTTATTTTTATAATTAACCTCAGTAATCAGTGTACTTACGTACATTTTATGACGTACATACGTAGCGAATAGTTCACCGCTTCGGTGCTCGAGCGGTAGGTCGCGGGTTCGAATCCCGCCGAAGGAACAAAAAATTTTCAATGTTCCTCGGTCATGGATGAGTATTAAATTTGTGTTTAATATAATAAAAATCTTAAATATGTGCATAGTATTAAAAGTATTAAATACTAGCTGTGCCCGCGACTTGGTTCGCGTGGTGTTTGTTTGAAATAATCCGTTTATGCAGCGCATGCAACGAAAGTCCCAAAATGTAAATTGTTTGTTTGTTTAAACGCGCTAATGTCCCGTATATGACGCCCAACGCCGCGACGACCGACGCCGCGACGACCAACGTCGCGACGCCCAACGTCGCGACGCCCGACACTGCGACGCCCGACGCCACGACGCCCAACGTTGCGACAACAAACATAAAAAAAAACATATATTTACGAATTGAGAAACCACCTCCTATTTTGGAAGTCGGTTAAAATATTATGTTGATTATTTCATGTTACAATCTACCTTTGTGCCAAGTTTCATTTAAGAACGTTGAGTAGTTTGGCTGAAATACCGTCAAATAGGTAATTACAATTTTTTGAAGATCCCACGGGAACCCTTTCGTTTTTCGGAATAATAATTTCCAGTAATGCTCTTCAGATCATAAGCTACCTGCCTGCCAAATTTCATTTAAATATGTTGAGTAGTTTGGCTGAAATACCGTCAAATAGGTAGCTACAATTTTTTGAAGATCCCACGGGAACCCTTTCGTTTTTCAGGATAATAATTTCCAGTAATGCTCTTCTGATCATAAGCTACCTGCCTGCCAAATTTCATTTAAATATGTTGAGTAGTTTGGCTGAAATACCGTCAAATAGGTAGCTACAATTTTTTAAAGATCCCACGGGAACCCTTTCGTTTTTCGGGATAATAATTTCCAATAATGCTCTTCGGGTTGTAAGCTACCTGCCTGCCAAATTTCATTTCATTCCATACAGTAGTTTTAGCGTGATGCGACGACAAACATTCCCATACGGACAGACAGACAGACAGACAGACTTTTTTTTTTAAATGTTATTTTTAGGTTCTGTGGCTCTTATAGACCCCCTTTTTTTGATTTTCACTTAAATATTCTTAATGTACAGACATGACCCCTCTACAGATTTATTATATGTATAGATATAGATATTTCCGTTGTCTGGTACCTGTAACCTGTAACACAAATTCTTCGAATACTTAGCACGGGGCCAGATTGAGGTGGTGTGAAGCATCCATAGATATTATAATAAATATATTATTAAAAAAAAAGTTTTTAAGAACAATGTGTTATTACTTATTTCTAACTTATCGGCGTCAAACCTACCTACCATTCGGATCTCTGTTATGTCCTAGTTTTAAAAGGTCCAGTGCTGAATTTGAATCGTAAAAGTGACATCGTAAAACGTATCTTGAAACGTCCAAGTCTTGAACTGCCCTAATCGTAGGATCACTAGGATGTGACAGTGCAGAGGCAAAGATTGCAGAACTTGCAGAGGTAGGTATGTACAGGCTGACCATTGAGACGTCCTAAAAAGTAAGTATAAAACATGCTTCAGGATTGCTGAAAAGGAGTCAATCGATGAAGAGTGGGTGGAAAATGATGCTGCGAAATAATGTATTACTAATAATAGGGGATTCTTGTAACTACAGCGCGACAGACTAAGTAAATATACGTGTCTCATATGCCTCTGGTACAGGCATGAAATTTTATTATTTTATTGGTAGAGTTGAAAAAAGTTGCAAAAGTATCAAAAATGTATCCCTCTCGTATTTCCTGCCAATGAATGAGATGTCATGGTATTTTAACATGGCGTTAATTTTAACATTGCTTGGTGAAACACGGCCTTAACGTTGGAGATCTATGTTGAGTAGGTGTCAAAAAAGCTCCAACCTAAGCACTGACGATTTGGAAATTTGGTAAGCTCACTTTTGTAAAATTTAAAAAGTAAACTCACTCAAAAATAATTGAGCTTCTCAGATATTTTATATTGGACTCAGCGTACTCGTACTCGTACAGCGTACGTAGTATACTGACCGGTCATGGTAATTTTAAAGCGAAACTAAAAGGATTTAAATTGGTAGAATCACTTACTCACTCACTATGCATGTGTTCGACAGACGGCAATTTTTTCAAACCAACGGCATTCTATGGGAGTGCGTTCTCTGGCGAGAAGAAAGAACTACAAGACTAGTCCCGATTTCACCATCGCATGTTAGTGTTAACGGCTTGTTAAAATACCATGCCTTCTCATTCATTGATAGGAATTACGAGAGGAACAACATGATATTTAACGGAGGAGTAACTTTAACATTGCTTAGTGAGACACGCCCTAAGGAGCCTAATTTGTAAATCTGGAGTCATATATTACGGTGACCTCGCGGCAGCGCTAGGAATTTCCGTGCTTTCAAGCATTTCTGCCATAATTATTATTGGAAACATTCCATCATAGTAAATTACATACACAACTCATAATTAGCTTACAATGATAATAATCATTAATCCCGTGGTGCTTTCCCTTAATTTTTGAACATTTTTGTCATTACAATTTTGTGCTGCTTTGCTTGAGCACGCGAGACTAACGAACAGTAATTCATATTTATAATATGATAACGAAGTGGGTACGGGTCAGCTAGTGACTTTATACATTCTCACGCTTATAGTTTCCGTACTCCTCGGTCCGTGCAATTTTCGGTTCAAAGATTTGCTTTTTAATTTATTTTTTAATAATTAATCAATATAAAAACAAAGTGTCCATGTGTTTTCAGTAGTCAATTATATTCAATACTAAATTGTAAGGATGTGTTTACGGTTGCCGGTAAGTCGAAGCCTTTTCAGGCAGTTTTCCCTTCAGTGTTCAGTGATTGTGAGGGCCGGCGGTCGTGCGGTCGCTCCCGTCGCTGTCTTCCAAAACATCGCGAGTGTTTCAAGTTTTACCGAACTGTGATTGAAAGTAACAAGTGGCCAGGAATTTCATCATAAAATCGCATGTGAAATTTATTGTAAGTATTCGTTAAATTGTCAAGAATTTGATGTTATAAAGTTTGTTGTAGCGGTAAGTATGTTGACTAAATATTGTTTTAAATAATATATAATATAAGTATATATATTTTACCTTATACATTTTTACCTATAAAGATATTATAGAGTTTAAACGAAGACACAAGAAGTTATTATGATGATGAGGAAAGAGAAAATAAATTGCCTACCTATTAATAATATAAGTAAATACAGCTATTTCTTAATTATATTTGAGTGCATTTTGGCCGTGTTTGCATCTGTGTATGCTAGTTCTACCGTAGCGGCTAAACTACTAATTTGATTTTAATTAAAGATGTGTCAAAGGGTTGGTAATAATGGCCGGGGTGGTAACAAAGGCAGTGTAATTTTACGTACTTCGGTAAAACTTTTTTTATAAACTATATATATCAAATAGTTTTATTTGATTGGTAAATAATTTTTTCTTTAATCATCATACATAATATAATGAACATTTAGGGTATTCTATTAAAGTAGGATAATGCATCTTATTACGGATTTTAATATACAGTATCAGGCTCGGTTATATTATTATTATAAATAATTATAAATTATAATATAAATAATATTATAATTATGGGTTTACCTGCTTTGAAATTTCATTTTCTGCACACGGTGGGTACAGAAACACAAAAACAATACCTTTGCTTAATTAAGTTAATTAACCTTGCACGGTCTACCCATGCAGCCAATTTAACTTGTTCCATTCAGATGTCTCACTTTTCACAAAGCAGCATCATTCTTTCAGAAGTTTACTGCCACTGACATTTTAGCATTTCCAATTCTTTTATTGATTTCTTATGTCTATGCGAATTTTAAAGTTTTTTTTAACCTTTGTACTCATTGGTACATCGTTCGGATTCTTTTTGAAAAAAAACCAATGACGAACGGAAAAATTGAAAAAAAACGAATGTTTCAGGCTCTGAATTTTGTCCGGCCTTCCATATTCCGGGTAATATAATAAATACCTCTAATATAATAAGAAATGATTAATGTAAAAATAATATATGACGTACGTTACCATGCAAACTTCCACCGAAAATAAGTTTGAACGAGATCTAATAATTAGTTTTTTTACGTTTTGTATGGAAATCTTTGTGCACGAGTTCGACTCGCATTTGGCTGGTTTTTTCAATTCGCATCATTTATAGTTTCTACTAATACATGCAGTAGATATAAAAAAATAAAGGTATAGATCGAAAATTGTACTTTTGTTTGTGGAGTTTACGTATTCTCAGTCGTATTTCAATTTTATATATTTGACTATGACACGAATGTACTTATGTTTACGGTCAATTTGGCTAGCTACAAAATCCTTTACAATCAAATACCTACCTACGAAGTAAACTAAAACCTACAAAGGAATAGGCTAGAGAGTAAATGTTCTTAAAAATATGAATCTGCCTATTCTATAACAATCTATAAATAATCAAATCTGAGTGTCCGAGTCATAGTGGACAGACCGTTAGTTCCCACTCGAAAGGGTGCAGGATCATTCCTAGGTTGTGGCATGTACCAGTGAGAATTTTTAGGCCTCAAGAACATTATACGGATATTTGAAAGAAAACGTCGTGACGAAACCCGAACATGGTTGGCCTCAGACGTATTGTCCAGCCATTCATCTGGACTAGGTTGACAACCGTCTGTCCCAGGCACTGCAATATTTCAAGGGTGGTTACTTCGCATACTATACTGTATACAACATCTCATAACGGATGCAAAGGCCTACTTTTATAATATTAAGAAAATAAAAAATAGTAGAGTTCTCCGTATTTACAAGTCTCGTAAAAACGCTAGATATAATGATTTTGCTCTGAAATGTCATGTAGGTATCAATGGCGTGAGCTACTTTATTCCAATCGGCTTCACTTTAGTCTTTACCTTTTATAGACTCTCATCCAAACTACTAGAAGAACCAGCATTCGCCGCAGCTGGTAGATACAGTTATTTATAATAAAATAATCGCAAGAGCATATTTATATAGGCTAATCTTCTTTTATATAAAAATGAATTGCTGTTCGTTAGTCTCGCTAAAACTCGACTACGGCTGAACTGATTCGGCTATTTTTAGTCTTGAAATATTCGTAGAAGTCCAGGGAAGGTTTAAACGGTTTGTATGTCCAACGAAGTGGACACGGGTCAGCTAGTCTTATCACTATCACTACATAGTATAAAACAAAGTCGCCTTTTCTGTCCCTATATCCCTATGTGCGCTTAAATCTTTAATACTACGCAACGGATTTTGATGCGGTTTTTTCCAATAGATAGAGTGATTCAAGAGGAAGGTTTATATGTATAATACATGCATAATATACTAAGAAAACATTGCTAATTTTAGAGGTTTCTAACTTGATGTCGTAAATTAACCTATTTTAGCAAAAACGCTGCCTAAACCCTACGAGTTAGATCAAATTAATGTATTACAGTATTGTACACCATAATAAGGTAGACAAAAAAGTCCGCGATGGTATATGTTTATCTTTTAGGAATAACCCACATTAACCATTATTATTGTTTACTTTTTACGTGAAAAAATGGCTTATTTACGAAGCTATTTTAAGCGATACGGCATTAATCCTTATCGAATTAAGTACCTTAAATACAGTGTGCAATTAATATAGATCAATATGGTTCCTTACAGCATGTAAATTAAACAAATATTTTCGGAGATATTACAAATTTAAAATTTGCGTTTGCGGCGGGCGGTACCGGCCGGACGGGGCAGTGCGGGGAGATTTGAGCGTTGACTGTTTTTCACATGGCCAACTGTATGTCGCTCTTTCAAGAGTAACCTCAAGAGAAAACATGTTTGTATTGTCTAATGACAAGAAAGCTGTGAACGTTGTGTATAAAGACATCCTGTAATATATTAATTGTTGTAAAAATAAAATAAATACCTAGGTAAAAATGTAAAAAGTAAATAAGTAAAAATGTGTAATGTAATAAAAATTGTATGAATTTAGATATTCCAAAGATAAGAAGAAATCTTCATAGTAAGTATAGGGAAAGAGGAATTGTTTTACTCCAAATTTAATGCGTGCAGGCCAAGGGCAGTAATGAATGAATTAAAAATACTGGATCGATTTTAATCATGTTTTCATTAAGTGACATAGGTTACAATATTATATACAATATTTTATGCCCGTGCAAAGTCGGAGCGGGCCACTATGTTTTTATATACAACGTTCATAGTTTTTCTGTAGTGTATTTAATTTAGTATCAGCATTGCACCCGTGCGAAGCCGGGGCGGGTCGCTAGTATTATATAAAAATGAATTGCTGTTTGTTAGTCTCGCTAAAACTCGACAACAGCTGAATCGATTCGGCTATTTTTAGTCTTGAAATGTTCGTGGATGTCCAGGGAAGGTTTAAAAGGTTTGTATGCTCAACGAAGTGGGCACTGATCAGCTAGTATTAACATAAATTTTGTATTTAGCGTAAGCAAACTAATGTAGGTTTTTTTACTGTAGAAGTAAAATCCAAATTTTTCGTACTACTTTGCTATACGTAATAAACTGAATACTTCATTGTAGTCCTGTATTCATTAACCCTATTCCGCTCGCTGCCAACCTCCGGACATGGAATTGCCCTCACTCGCCGCGAACAGGCTGTATATCACTGCGGCGTCTCCACTCTCCGCCACCTATTTGTACACACTTTGTCGAGGAAACGGCTAGAGAAATACAAAATAGGTACATATTTATCAAATCTATTGCTGTCTCGCAGTGCCCTAGTAACTGCAAGCTGCAGTAACTGCAGCTTGAACTGTATTTACCAATTTCTAGACCCTCCTCAAAAACTTTTAGGTACTTTTTTCATTGTAAACTAAAAAAGTGTTGAACTTTTTTTTTATGTTTCGATTCTACTATAGAATGAACTAAAATTTGTTTTCTATTGTTTCTGTGTGCTAAAAATCTAGCCATATTTTTTAAGGATTGGAACGTCTCTTCTCTTTTGATAATATATTTATGACAAAAAGGGATGAACTAAAATAGAATACATTCAGGAAGAAAATTGTTTTCCCTACTCCTGTATGGAAAATGGGCCGTTGTGTTTCCTCTTAATAGTGCCTGTGGACGTACCAGAAAGAGTAGGTATTCGCAAGGGAAATGCATTACGCATTCCCCCGGAAGGGTCCCCGAGGGGTATGTGGGACTCCCGGCTCGCTACGGCCGGTTTACCCACTAGAACCACTTGCGGATTGCCATCAGCCGTTATGTTGGGTGGAGTGCCTGGATCTGTCTAAACACAGGCTACTCCTCCCTCGACCGGCTGGTTCACCTCTATAGGGACCGGACTTCCATCAAATTAAGAGAGCGCTCCGGCAAACTGAAGCGCTCTCTTCGGCGCCGAGACTGACAAAGCCGGGGAGGTTACCCATCCCTCTACCCGGAGCCCCGTACTAGACGTGAGATGGGAGGGCCGCAAAGCGACGCCTCCGCACCCCCGTCCTGCGCCGGCGAAGCGGAACTGAGGATGGGTCCATCTCTCTGTCCCGCTCCGAGGCCTCCTTCTGCGAAATAACGTATTCGCAAAAGGAGGCCGCCGCCTGCCATGCCTCATCGCTCTCGAGCATGCAGCGAACCACACTCGAGAGCGTGTGGTCCCGCCCAAGCACTGCCACGAGATCGTGGCGCTGCACGGCCCATCGATCGCACACCTCTAAGGTGTGCTGGGCTGTGTCCTCCGCAGCGCCGCATGCGTGGCAAGCTGGCGTAGGCTCTCTCCTGGCAATCTTACACAGGTACGCACCGAAACATCCGTATCCGGTGAGTACCTGTGTAAGACGGAAGGTGAGGGGCTTTCTCTTACGGCGCATCCACGCCGCAAGAACTGGGCGCAGTGCCGTGGCCGTATGTTGACCATACGGGGACTGCGCCAGGACCTCACCCCACCGTCGTAGCAACCACTGTTGCCCCAGCTTCCGCAGTCGTGAGAGCTCCTCCGAATTCGGCACCTCGCCTTGCAGCCTCTTCTCAGCGCGGAATAGGTGCACTTCGGCGAGCACCGACGCCTCGAGCTCCCACGGTGGATCTCCAGCCAGAGCAGTGGCTGCCACCCAGGAGACTGTACGGTAGCCCCTGATTACCCTCACCGCCGTGACCCGCTGCGCTTTCCGCAGCTGAGCCTTATTGCGGACGGTAAGGGAATCCGCCCAAATAGGGGCTCCGTACAGGGCTATACTCCGACAAACTCCGGAGTATAGCCGCCTGCAGGCATCGCTGGGCCCCCCCCCACATTCGGTAGGAGCTGGCCCAGCGCAGAGGCCGCCCTTATGACCTTCGGCCCAAGTTGTTCAAAATGGGGTCCGAAGGTCCACCTCCCATCCAGGGTGAGTCCCAGACACTTGAGTGTTGGGCTCACCCTGACCTCCGTCTCTCCGATAAGGAGTCGTGCACCCGGTGGGGGTCCTTTCCTCCCAAGAAAGAGTAGGTACCTACTAACCTAACCTAACCCAACCTGGGAATCTAACCTATACACTCTTTTAGTTTTTCTGATCTCCAGTAACTTATTTTTTGTTTCTCTGTGTGAATTAAATAATGAACTTAATTTTCTATCTTATTTTTAATACGGACGCTTTAACGTTGAAGGAAAACATCGTGAGGTAGCCCGCACATGGTTGGCCCGACGCGACGTACCTAAATAAATACGAAAAATAGTTCCAAACATTAATAATTATAAACCATGCAGTTTTGGATAAAATCGAATTTGAAATATATAACATATATTTTGTATCAGCCATATGTATGGTGAATTGTTTGAATTGAGACATGTACTTTTATTCAACTACTTCGTGGCTTTTCGATTTACAGCTCTAATCATAAAAATCTAAAACCCGACTTCGCATTATTTTCTTTATAATTATTTATAATTATTATTTTCATGTTTTAGCCTTTTTAGACCGTATAGTAATAATACACTAAATACTTGCACTTTTTTCCACTTTATTAGTTTTTATACAAGTTATTTCTTAAAATACACGTGGTGTGTATGTCGCAGTCATCTTATTGAATCTGGTTATTTAATTTAATCACTAGGCGGTTATAAAATGGCTTCAAACAGCTCGCACAGATAGCAATGTGTTGATATATTTTCTGATTAATTTACTTTAATGTTCGTTTTATTAGTACTCATTTAGAAATTTCCAAGTTTAAAACTAAAATAATAAATGGCTGAAATTTGTTAGTAAAACCAGGATTCAATGAAAGCGCTAGTCATTCAATTAAATAGCGGATTCAATCAGATGACTGCGACATATACACCTGATGATGACTATGTCGAAACCGGTCGTGTATTTAAAGAAATAACTTGTATAAAAACTAATAAATTGGAAAAAAGTGCAAGTATTTATATTACTATACTAGCTGTCCCGGCAAACTTCGTATTGCCTTATTAATTAATTGCTTGACATACTGACTGCAGCGCCACCTATCGGTTCCAATTGTAAATCTAAACCATTCTCGAATCTCCACAAACACACACAAAAAATTTCATCAAAATTGGTCCAGTCGTTTAGGAGGAGTTCAGTCACATACTCACGCACACAAGAAATATATATATTAAGATAATATGTATTTCCATCAAGAACCTACGCTACATTCAATAACAAATCTTTTTAGACCGATTTCTTGCGAAGTCGGGTTTTAGATTTTTAATCTTTTTCACCGACTTCCAAAAAACGAGGAGGTTTCTCAATTCGACCGTATATAATATGTTTTATTTTTATTTTTTTTTATGTTTGTTCGCGGATAACTTCGTCGTTTATGAACCGATTTTAAATATTTTTTTTTAAATATTTTTCTGTTTCCACATCAAATAAGTATAACAATTATTACATTTTTATTAAATTGACTATTACATAGAAAGTAACTTAACAACACGGAGATAGTACTTGTGCGACCGCATTTTAAACGTTTATTTTGAATTTAACGATAAAATATAATATGTAATTAATAAAATATTCATATACATATTCGTTATGTGCTTGCCAAGACCTATCTTTTGATACCAAACACGAGACAATTATCATAATTTATAGCTGCATATATAATATGCTGCATATTTATAGCATAGCACCAACGCGCTCAACCAACTGCGCTACGGAGGTTTGACGACTTCCGTAGCGCAGTTGGTTGAGCGCGTTGGTGCTCGAACGAAAGGTCGCGGGTTCGAATCCCGCCGAGGGAACAAAAAGTTATCAAAGTTCCTGGGTCATGGATGTGTATTAAATTTGTGTATAATATAATAAAAATCTTAAATATGTGTATAGTATAAAAGTATTAAATACATTTCCGTTGTCTGGTACCTGTAACACAAGTTCTTCGAATACTTAGCACAGGGCCACATTGACGTGGTGTGAAGCGTCCATAGATATTATTATTATTATTATTACAATAAAAAATTTTTTGAGATAGTTTTTGAGGTTTAATTTTAAAAATCCAAAATTTTTCGAAAATTTATATAGCCTATGTTACTCGCGGTATCATCACCAATCGATTGATACCTCATTTATTAAAATCGGACCAATAGTTTGGCCGCTACGAGGGAACATACATAGATACATACAAACATACATAAATAGACTGCCAAAATCATTACCCTTCCTTTCGGCTTCGCCGAAGTCGGGTATATACAGACAATGGACTGATTGGTTTGCGGCATATTCCTGGGCCCTGATTCAAGTTGCCATCGCTGTTTATCGCTTACAAAGATCGAAAACAGAATGTATGGGATGACATAAGGTTTGCTAAATGACAAACGAATTCATGTGTCACTTAGCGAAGCTTATGTTAAATCCCATACATTTTGGGACAAACTGGCGTGATAGCCGGCTGCCTAGTGGTAAATAGTTCACAACAAATGGTCACTTACAAAGGAACCTTCTTACGTTAATTATTATCAGCAGGCCAACTGGAACAACTGACATCTGCGTATTCTCAACGTTATCGAAAGAGAATTGTATGAGGATTTTAACAGAGCTTCTAAATGTTCCTAGCTCCTGAATTAAATTATAAGATACTGATTGACTGATGATTTTTGTAAGGTGTTTACATAACCTGGACTCCGATTCAAGATGCTATTTATCGCTTACGAAGTTTGAACACAAAATAATGAGCGAATTCGTGTGTCACTTAGCGAAGCTTATGTCAAATACCATACATTTTGTTTTCGAACTTCGTAAGCGACAAATAGCAATGGCATCTTGAATGAGGGCCCTGATATAGAGGTCCTTCGGCAAGCGTAAGAGTAACTCTATTGGCGTGGCAAATTATGAGGATGATGATGAATATTATCATCCTTAACATTTGTATTTTACACGTTGTATAGAGAGTCTAGTTTGTATATTTTATGCTGTTAAACCACAATTTTCTGTTTATGTCATATTTCCCATTTTATGGCCGAAAACTGTTTGCGTGTAGAGCATCATTGGCGTTTATCCAACTATTGGCAACGTGGAGTGAAACTGAAAAAGCGAAATGGCCCGGGACAAGATTAACGTGCCAGTAATTGGGCATTTCACTTTAATGTAGGTCTCACAATCCAGTTGCAATTGTAATTTTTTGGACGTTTTAACTCCCCCATCTGATCTCGTGCTAAGTTCTCGAACAATTTATGTTACGGATACTAGGTAGTCAACGGAAATATATATATTAGGTCCTTACATATGAAATTGGCGTTTTGTATGGGAGGAACATAAAGGCGATTTTTTCATATAAAAATATATTTTATTAATCAAAGTATGTACCATTGCTATCTTTACACTTTTGCCATCTTATAGGTAGTTAATTGATCCCTTTACTAAAAAAACCATTCGGACGGGAATCAATGAAATCTTTGAAAGCGGTTTGGACTGCCTCATCGGAATTGAATTTTTTTCCTTGCAAGAAGTTATCCAAATTTCGAAAAAAATGGTAATGGAAAAAAATAATCTGTTGGAGCAAGGTACGGTGGATGTCTTAGACATTCCAATTGAAGCTCCTCTAATTTGGTAGCCGTCTGTTGGGCCGTGTGTGGTCTAGCGTTGTCTTGAAGCAGCAGTGGCGTAGAGCGATTGACAAGTCTCGGTTGTTTAACGGCGAGCTTTTCCATCATGGTTTGCAGTTGCTGACAATAGACATTAGCCGTAATCGTCTGACCAGATTTAAGAAAGCTATAGTGTACGACACCGGCACTAGTCCACCAAACCCTTGCAAGTAACTTTTTTTGAGTCAATTTTCGCTTGGGGCAAGACTTTGCTGGTTCACCAGGGTTCAGCCATTGCGATGAGCGTTTACGATTATAGTACAGGATCCACTTTTCATCACATGTAATGATCCGATTTAAAATTCCTTCATTATTGTGCCGGTAGAGCAATGTAACGCAGCAGTCGACGCGCGTTTGTCGGTTTGCTTTACTCAATTCATGAGGTACCCACCTTTCAAGCTTTTTCACCTTCCCAATTTGCTTCAAGTGGATTTAAACGGTTTTGTCACTAACACCGCAGCCTGTAGCTAACTCTGATGTCGTTTGCGATGGATCTGCTTCCACAATAGCCTTCAATTCATCATTATCGACCTTGGTCTCCGGCCGTCCACGGGGCTTGTTCTGCAGGTCGAAATTTCGAGAATGAAAGCATTGAAACCAAAAACGCACCGTGTTTTCTTTTGCGACACCACCCCCATACACATCATCAATCCTTCGAGCTGTTTCTGCAGCACTGGTGCCACGGTGGAACTCGTACACGTAAATAAGTTTTCCATTTTGTGAAATGAGTGACGCAGAAAAAAAAGCAAAAGAGAAAAAAACAAATGAATTACGGTTTTCAAAACACAAATATATAATAGCTGTTTAATTTTGAATTTGGAATTCCTAACCAAAGAGGATATATTTAAGATCAAAGTGGCCAGTACGACAAAACGCCAATTTCATATGTAAGGACCTAATATTTAATACTTTCAAACTATGAATTTAATATTTATATTATGCTTTTATAGGTACACATATTTAATACACTACCATAACCTAGGGGCTAGGAAATATTAAAACTTTTTGATCCATCTGGCAGGACTCGAATTTTACGCAGTCATAGACCAGAGGATAGGAAGAACATAGGACTTTTATCATAAAAAAGTATTCGTACCTTGTCAAAATAAGCACAGTACTTTCAAAACACTGTGTTTAGAACACAGGTCTCGTATGTATTCGAGCTGCAGGAAACGTCTATCATAATAGTTTAAAATAATTTACTTTATTTTTTTGCCTATATTCAAAAATCGATGTCGATCGAGAAATTGAAACGAAAAGCATTAATGATTAATATTCAATTTATGCGAAAAAGAAATAACATTTCATGCATAATAATGAAAGTAATTTATGTTAGAAACTTCTAGGCTTAGCCGGAAAATTGTGTTGTAAATCACCTATTACTTTGTGTATTAATTACAACCACTTACAACTAAATAAACCCAATTTAATTTAATAATTACAATACAAATTAATTAAATATTTAATTTACAACGAGCTACTTTTTTAATACTGAAATTAAGGTTTTTAAATTTATAACAATTAGGTAATCATTTCGATAGGCGGCTAATATGTTGCAATTGCAAAATATTTATCCGATAATCTTATTCTTTAGCAGGTTGACCTGGTAGCAGCTGATAGGTGCTTTAATAATAATAATATATGTACGCTTCACACCACGTCCATCTGGCTCCGTGCTAAGTATCAGAAGAACTTGTGTTACGGAAACCTGACAACGGACACATTATTTAATTATTTTTATACTATACACTTACTTAAGATTATTATTATAATAAGCATACATGAAGTTTCTGTCCCTTGGTCGGGATTCGGACCCGCAACCTCCAGCTCGAGCACCAATGCGGTCAACCACTGCGATTATGTAGATATTATATTGACTAATAAAGTGTATAATAGTAGGTACCTTTTGAATGAAAATAAAGTTTTCACTAACATTAATGCGACATTATTTTATAGTGTGTACATTCCGTAAAAGGGAAAAATTGATCCCTTATAAAATTACTTTGTTGTCCCTCCGTTTTTCGACTACGTTAGTAGTATAGATTCACCGGTTCTGGCTCAACCTAGCCGGCCAATCTTAGCCGAATACAGGGGTTAGTCGGCTAAAAAAAAAGAAGTTTGGTGTAAAAATAGGGGTTTTCCGCTACGCCCGATTGCAAGCATTCCCATGGCGCTATCTCTCACCGTTCCTGACTTACGACATGATCTAATAAACTCATTAGTATTTATCTACTCCATTAATGACATTCCTCATTCCTATTGGCCTATTGTTCTATGTCAAGCCCTTGTTCACTCAGTATTGGGCAGGTTATTTTATTGATTTCATTAAATAAAAAACTTATAATTTTATTGCAATTGTTTTATTTTATGTATTACCTTTCTTAATAATACACAGTGTTAATTACACAACAATCCAACGTAATGTTCATATTTCAAAAACAAGACTTAAACATCATATGCAATAACATATCATTTTTCAAAGTATTTTTCATACTATTAAATTCGCTTACAAAATATATCAACGACTTCTTATTAAACTTATATATTATTACTAGCTGTCCCGGCAAACTTCGTATTGCCTTATTAATTAATTGCTTGACATACTGACTGCAGCGCCACCTATCGGTTCCAATTGTAAATCTAAACCATTCTCGAATCTCCACGAACACACACAAAAAATTTCATCAAAATTGGTCCAGTCGTTTAGGAGGAGTTCAGTCACATACACACGCACACAAGAAATATATATATTAAGATAACAAGTGCATTAAACAATACTATCCACAAACTGAAGTGAAATCGTTTTGCACCTGATACGGATAAAAATTCCAATATTTCGAATTCCGATTAATGAACTTTCTGTGATGACCCGTGGGTGCGCGTCCGTACGTGTCAAAATATTCTCCAACGCCGCGGTTGTGTGTCCAAATCCAAATTAATAGCTCCCCTCACCAATTTCGGTGTCGGTAGCCGATTTCATTGAAACCAGCTACGCAGCAGTTATTTTATAGTGCCCAAGTGTGTGCGCAATACACAAGGACACTCTCTCTTCCTTTTACTCTCATGACCCAGTGGGACGGTAAACCGACACAACTGGCGAGAGAACAGGCGCAGGACCGACTTTTTACATGCCCATCCGACGCATAGATCATCTTTCTTGTCAGACAATTAGGTGATCAGCCTGCATAGTCCTAACCAAACTTGAAAACAAAATTTTTTGTTGTTCCAACGCGAGAATCGAACCCACGACCTCCGGGGGCGAGAGCGAAGCTCTGAACCACTAGACCACGTAGGTATACAAAAAAATTAAAATCCAAATTGCTCATAATGTATGCAGGGAGTTGAAAATGTATAAGTAATCTGTTTGCTGCATACCTTTTTTTTTTTTTTTTTTTTATTTCGCAATGGAAATGCGTTACGCATCCCCCCGAGGGGTATGTGGGACTCCCAGCTCGCTACGGCCGGTTTACCCACTAAAACCACTTGCGGATTGCCATCAGCCTGATGAGAGATCTGTCTAAACACAGGCTACTCCTCCCTCGACCGGCCGGTTCACCTCTACAGGGACCGGACTTCCATCAAATTAAGAGAGCGCTCCGGCAAACTGAAGCGCTCTCCTCGGCGCCGAGACTGACAAAGCCGGAGAGGTTACCCATCCCTCTACCCCGAGCCTCGTACTAGACGTGAGATAGGAGGGCCGCAAAACGACGCCTCCGCACCCCCGTCCTGTGCCGGCAAAGCGGAACAGAGGATGGGTCAATCTCTCTGTCCCGCTCCGAGGCCTCCTTCTGCGAAATGACGTATTCGCAAAAGGAGACCGCCGCCTGCCATGCCTCATCGCTCTCGAGCATGCAGCGAACCACACTCGAAAGCAAGAGGTTCCGCCCAATCACTGCCACAAGATCGTGGCGCTGCACGGCCCATCGATCGCACACCTCTAAGGTGTGCTGAGCCGTGTCCTCCGCAGCGCCGCATTCGTGGCAGGCTGGCGTAGGCTCTCTCCTGGCAACCTTATACAGGTACGCACCGAAACATCCGTGTCCGGTGAGTACCTGTGTAAGGCGGAAGGTAAGGGGCTTTCTCTTGCGGCGCATCCACGCCGCAAGAACTGGGCGCAGTGCCGTGACCGTATGTTGACCATACGGGGACTGCGCCAGGACCTCACCCCACCTTCGTAGCAACCACTGTTGCCCCAGCCTCCGCAGTCGCGAGAGCTCCTCCCAAGTCGGCGCATCGCCTTGCAGCCTCTTCTCGACGCGGAAGAGGTCCACTTCGGCGAGCACCGACGCCTCGAGCTCCCACGGCGGATCTCCAGCCAGAGCAGTGGCTGCCACCCAGGAGACTGTACGGTAGCCCCTGATTACCCTCACCGCCGTGACCCGCTGCGCTTTACGCAGCTGAGCCTTATTGCGGACGGTGAGGGAATCCGCCCAAATAGGGGCTCCGTACAGGGCTATACTCCGACAAACTCCGGAGTAAAGCCGCCGACAGGCATTGCTGGGCCCCCTACATTTGGTAGGAGCTGGCCCAGCGCAGAGGCCGCCCTTATGATCTTCGGCAACAGTTGCTGGAAATGGGGTCCGAAGGTCCACCTCCCGTCCAGGATGAGTCCCAGACACTTAAGTGTTGGGCTCACCCTGATCTCTGTCTCTCCGATAAGGAGTCGTGCACCCGGTGGGGGTCCTTTTCTCCCAGGCCCGCGGAAGAGCAGGGCTTCGGTCTTTTCGAGACGAACCCGAAGCCCCAATCGCTCTATGCGGCTTACTACGAGGGATACTCCCACCTCGGCCAGCCGCGCAGCCTCCTGGTACGTACGTCCCCGGGATGTGACGTAAGTGTCATCCACATAGCAAATGACACTCATCCCGGGGAGAAGGCCACTCCGCAGGACCCAGTCATAGCCGACGTCCCAGAGGTTCGGACCCAGCACCGAACCCTGGGGAACGCCGCACTTGACTTGCCACCGCACTAAGGACCCCGACCGATCCTCGAACACGATCTTCCTATCGGAGAGGTACGCGTCCAACAGCCTCCCGAGATACGGAGGCACCTCGAAGAATGACAGTGCCTCGCGTATTACGCTGTGGGGAAGGCTGTTGAAGGCATTGGCGATGTCCAGCGACACCGCCACCACCACCTCCCTCCCGCGTTCCGCCTCACTCGTCACCGACTTAAGGCGCCTCAGCGCGTCGATGGTCGACCGACCCGCCCGAAGCCCGAACTGTGCATCACACAGTCCCGGCCCTGGGCCTTCCTCCAAGTGATGAACGAGGCGGGAGGCTATAACGCGTTCAAACGCCTTGCCCACCTCGTTCAGCAACACGATCGGTCGCATCGCCGACGCACAGTCCGGTGGTCGCCCGCCCTTCGGTAGCAGGACGAGCCGACCCTCCTTCCATGCCTCCGGGAACTGTCCGCTTTGAAGGCAGCGGTTGAACAGTTGCCGGAGACTATCCTCGAGATGCACGAGAGCGATTGACAAAACTCTCCCGTGCACCCCGTCCGGACCTGGCGCCCTCCTCTTACAACGGAGGCGGGAAAGGACCGCCTCCATTTCTAAGTCAGTGACTGGTGGCGGAACACCCTCCTCCATCGAGTCCGACATCCGTCGGGCCATCTGCGGTGGAGCGAAACCTGCTGGGGGGTCCGGAAACAACTCCCGGACGATATTGCCCAGCAGTTCTGGCTGGAGCGTCTCTGTCAATGGGGCCGACTGGGAGCGAAGTTTGTCTCGCGCCCTCTTGTACGGTCGACCCCATGGGTCATTATCAAGACCCTCTACCAACTCCAGCCACGCTCTCTCTTTGGCCCGACTGGTGGCCAGCTTCAGGATTTCACGCTTCGCCACGTAAATCCTGTACAGCCGGCCGTCTCTCTCCACGTCATGGGGGCGGCGCATCCTGCTGCGGCCGTACGCTCTTCGCGCCGCGTTGCAGGCAGCGCGAAGTTCGGCCAACTCGGCCGACCACCAGTACACTGACCGCCGAGAAGAGGGGAGACCGTGTACTTTGGGCATGGCTGCCTGACAGACGTTTGTGAGCACGTTGCCGAGACAGCCAGCCATTTCGTCCACCCCCATGCCTTCCATCGACGGTAGGCTCCAGCGGCCCACAATGGCCGCCTCCTCCGCAAGCTCCCGGTTGAGCTTATTGAGCGCCCAACGCGGGAACCTGCTACGCCTAGATTCTGATGCCGGACTCGATGCGGAGGCTGGAGACACCTCAAACCGTATGTACCGATGATCTGAAAGTGTCTCCACCTCCGTTTCCACCCTCCACCCCTCCACTCTGCGTGCGACGGTGGGAGTGGCGAACGACAAGTCCACCACTGAACCGCCCGTCCGCTGCACGCAGGTGAAGGCTGTCCCAATATTGAGCAGGGACAGCCCTGAGGCCACAGCCCACTCCTCCACTTCCCTCCCCTTCGGGTTCGTGACAGTGGAACCCCACGCCGAGGACTTGGCATTGAAGTCCCCTGCCACTATAACGGGAAGTGGGGCTAGCCTCCTAATCAGCGGCCCCAGAACATCGAGGAATTGTTCTAAGGCGGCCAGGTTGCGGTTCGGGGAGAAGTACACCCCTATTACGACGTACTCCCCCTGAGTGGCAACGACGTATCCAGGTCCCCTCATCCTGGGTATGAGGGGTGGGCCAGCACCTGGCCTCACAACAATAGCCACGGAGCCCGCGTCGTCCCCAGCCCAGTGTGGTAGGGGAGGGACATAGTAGGGCTCAGCAACAATCGCCACATCTATCAACCACTCGGCCATGGACTGAAGGAAGAGGTCCTGAGCCGCGGCGGAGTGGTTGAGATTGCCCTGGAGGATGCCGAGATGTGCTGGCATTATTAAAGCATCTCGGCATCAGGAGTCTCCGAGTTTGCTGCATACCTATACATTGTATTGTAAGCTCGGGTGTATTTTCCCAAATTCCTTTGAATTTAAATAGTATTCATTTTCACATACAGAAGTGGTACATTACTTAGTCAATGGCTTTATCACATGAGAGTGAAAAGCACACGGGTATGGCATCCACATTTTCTGGATATTTATATTAGAAGTGGTAAGTAGTATAAATAAAAGATAATATGTTTATTTATACCAATGTTTTATTTAAATCTTAAACCTATATGATACAAACTTTGTTAAGTCTAGCTACTATATTTTTTTTTTATTTAACATTTATTGCACACAGAAAATTCACAAAAATACATTTTACAAAGAAAGACGACACAAAGGTACTGCTTATTTCTAACAAGAAATTTCTTCCAGCAGCCCTACGGAGGGATATGGCATAAAATATAGTAGATAAGACGTGCACAATTAATATAATTAATACAATATAACATTTACTTTATCCACATAAATATAATCTACAGTTACATTTCTATTTTTATCTATTTCAATTACATTATCTAACTCCGCATACACAACGCAGTTTATTGTTTGAGTAAGAGGCGATTCGAAACGCACCTCTAATCTTACACTACATGGTAGTGTAAGATTATTATCAAACTCCGCATACACAAATCAGTTTATTGTTTGAGTAAGAGTCGATTCGAAACGCACCTCTAATCTTACACTACCATGTTTTATAAGATTCCAATGATTGGATGAGTTGGCTGACAAGTCTGGGGTTAGATCAAATGCTAACAAACAATAACCATTTGAATATTTATCGCGGGATATTCCATTACCTTCATTTAGAAAATTTATACCAGTTCCTGAGAATAGTGTATGATAAGTTGAAGTAAATATATTACTTTCAAATGATGGTTGTAAGGCTTTTGATGGTATTTGTGGACCATCTTTGTACAAACAAAATGAACTGATACCGTAGTTTTCAAAGTTAAATGGATTTTTAGTGAAAATACCATTAATGGCTGCGTTATTAACAAATCCAATAATACAAATTTTAGGGGCTTATCCTAGAAAAATATTATCGATATTATCGAATCGAATCGAAATCGAATATTGAATATTATCTGTTTTTCCTTGAATGTATTTCAAGATCTTTCCCGATGGTATTGTTAAAACTTTTACTTCAGCTCGAGTTATAGGATATTTTGCTGTAGTGGAAAAGAACTTTTTGATGTACAAGTAAAATACTTAGATTTATTTTTGCTCTCCTTACAATGAGAGTTGCATCTGTAACACAAAGAATGTAAAGCTTTGTTTTCTAATCTATATCATTAACAATAGTGGAACAATGAGTTATCTTTATGAGTATTTGAAAACATTGGTATATAAGCCCCCAAATATTTTTTGTAAGACACAGTGTGCTGTAGAATTCTTGTTAAGTGCGTTATAAGTTTGTGAAGTGTTACTTAATAAAATGCAAGTAACAAAATGTTTTTATTAATTATTTATGTTACAAATGTTTAGATTAATGTGAAATATTAATTGGGTTTATTTATATTGTTGCAGAACTCTTTCAATCTATTGAAAGGTGATAACACCTTAAAATATTATTATAATGCATCACCTAATGACTCTGAAACATGAGATTTAGAAATATTGTCGACCCAACCTACATCGTTGAAAAGGAAACATACAAACGAAACAAAGCAATTAGATGAATTATTTAAAATTACATCTAAGAACAAGAAAAAGTAACAATCGAGTTCGGTGTCTAGAACTCAAGAAAGAGGCACTGGATTTATTTCTTCAAACTCAGATGATGCTAGTAATGCAACTCATTATATCAAGATAGAAATTTTTGATTTAAAAAAGATATCTAAGTTACCACCATCAGAACATTGGAAACACACTGAAATGCGTGTAAAATAATACACGCAAAACAACAGTGCAAACTATGAACACATTCAAAAATTAATATGTAATATCACAAAAGATATTACAAATGACAATAATTGTAAGAAATACTATTTTCAAAATATCGTTTAGATACTTTGAAAAATGTAATAGACATCCATCACATATATAATCAGAATGATCTCTTCTTGAAAGTTGTTTGCTAACTAAACGAGATAAACTTTTGATAAAACGATAATGGTTGTATGTACCATTACTCAAATAAAACAAATTTATATGACTATTCTTACGATTTTTTGTAAAATATTATAGACCAATCACACTATTTCGTTTAGTTCGTTAATCAAATTTTAAACCAAAAACGTTTATGCTAATATTATTAAATTTTTCAACTTTACGAATATAGATTAATTAAACAGGGAATGTCATATTTGTAAAGTTTAATTTGTTAGAATATTTAGAGTATACGCGTTCAGCACTTTTACAAACGGGATATAGAGCAGAGAGAAAGCCCATTTAAAACAAAAATACACAGATAATCGGTATTCTTAACAATATTAATAACATCTTTTTTTGTAGCAATGTCCTTTGGTAAATCATTATATAAAGTACCAAGAAGAGGATTAAATTTATTGATATTCATATCAATACTTTTATTTTTAAGACTCCAACCACTATCTTTTTTCTCAAAAGTACTTATTTTATTTGTTAATGTGTTAGATAAAGATGTAAAAAATATATCAAAATCATCTCTATGAAAAATTGTAAAGTTACTAGTTTGAAAATCAAATTAATTTGTCATATCATATTTACTTTGTTGAATAAAATCTACATGTAAAATTAACTTTAAAAATTAGATGAACATCTAATGACTCTGAAACATAAGATTTAGAAATATTGTCGACCCAACCTACATCGTTGAAAAGGAAACATACAAACGAAACAAAGCAATTAGATGAATTATTTAAAATTACATCTAAGAACAAGAAAAAGAAACAATCGAGTTCGGTGTCTAGAACTCAAGAAGGAGGCACTGGATTTATTTCTTCAAACTCAGATGATGCTAGTAATGCAACTCATTATATCGAGATAGAAAGTTTTGATTTAAAAAAGATATCTAAGTTACCACCATCAGAACATTGGAAACTAAACGAGATAAATTTTTGATAAAACAGTAATGGTTGTATGTACCATTACTCAAATAAAACAAATTTATATGACTATTTTTACGATTTTTTGTAAAATATAATAG
This sequence comes from Celastrina argiolus, assembly GCA_905187575.2. NCBI lineage: Eukaryota > Metazoa > Arthropoda > Insecta > Lepidoptera > Lycaenidae > Celastrina > Celastrina argiolus. The sequence continues at coordinate 9,568,944 of LR994577.1, forward strand.
ACCATTGACACTATTTCGTTTAGTTCGTTTATAATTCTAAACCAAAAACGTTTATGCTAATATTATTAAATTTTTCAACTTTACGAATATAGATTAATTAAACAGGGAATGTCATATTTGTAAAGTTTAATTTGTTAGAATATTTAGAGTATACGCGTTCAGCACTTTTACAAACGGGATATAGAGCAGAGAGAAAGCCCATTTAAAACAAAAATACACAGATAATTATCGGTATTCTTAACAATATTAATAACATCTTTTTTTGTAGCAATGTCCTTTGGTAAATCATTATATAAAGTACCAAGAAGAGGATTAAATTTATTGATATTCATATCAATACTTTTATTTTTAAGACTCCAACCACTATCTTTTTTCTTAAAAGTACTTATTTTATTTGTTAATGTGTTAGATAAAGATGTAAAAAATATATCAAAATCATCTCTATGAAAAATTGTAAAGTTACTAGTTTGAAAATCAAATTAATTTGTCATATCATATTTACTTTGTTGAATAAAATCTACATGTAAAATTAACTTTAAAAATTAGATGAACATCTAATGACTCTGAAACATGAGATTTAGAAATATTGTCGACCCAACCTACATCGTTGAAAAGGAAACATACAAACGAAACAAAGCAATTAGATGAATTATTTAAAATTACATCTAAGAACAAGAAAAAGAAACAATCGAGTTCGGTGTCTAGAACTCAAGAAGGAGGCACTGGATTTATTTCTTCAAACTCAGATGATGCTAGTAATGCAACTCATTATATCAAGATAGAAATTTTTGATTTAAAAAAGATATCTAAGTTACCACCAGTGTGTTTCCAATGTTCTGATAACATTGGAAACACACTGAAATGCGTGTAAAATAATACACGCAAAACAACAGTGCAAACTATGAAAACATTCAAAAATTAATATGTAATATCACAAAAGATATTACAAGTGACAATAATTGTAATAAATACTATTTTAAAAATATCGTTTAGATACTTTGAAAAATGTAATAGACATCCATCACATCTACTTGAAAGTTGTTTGCTAACTAAACGAGATAAATTTTTGATAAAACAGTAATGGTTGTATGTACCATTACTCCAATAAAACAAATTTATATGACTATATTTACGATTTTTTGTAAAATATAATAGACCAATCACACTATTTCGTTTAATTCGTTTATAATTCTAAACCAAAAACGTTTATGCTAATATTATTAAATTTTTCAACTTTACGAATATAGATTAATTAAACAGGGAATGTCATATTTGTAAAGTTTAATTTGTTAGAATATTTAGAGTATACGTGTTCAGCATTTTTACAAACGGGATATAGAGCAGAGAGAAAGCCCATTTAAAACAAAAATACACAGATAATCGGTATTCTTAACAATATTAATAACATCCTTTTTTGTAGCAATGTAGTTTGGTAAATCAATATATAAAGTACCAAGAAGAGGATTAAATTTATTGATATTCATATCAATACTTTTATTTTTAAGACTCCAACCACTATGTTTTTTCTCAAAAGTACTTATTTAATTTGTAAAAATATATCAAAATCATCTCCACGAAAACTTGTAAAGTTACTAGCTTGAAAATCAAATTAATTTTTCATATCATTTTTACTTTGTTGAATAGAATCTACATGTAATATAAAATTAACTTTAAAAATAGTATGATTTACAATAGACTCTTCAATTAAAAATAATAAACTATCTTTAATTGAATTAAAAAAAGGAGTTTGAAATGTTGATTCTAGAGATGGGTTTGATTTAGTTCAAATATTGTACGTTATAATTCTTTAACCAAAAGCTGTTTCAATAACTGATACGTTATCAAATTTTTGGTGTAATTTTAAGGAGTTGTTTTTATGTGTATTACTTTTTAAATGATTCACAAAATATCTTCTACTAACTGTAATTCTACAAGCATCACATTCTACTTTATCTAAGTGATTACCTGTGTGGGGTCCTGATATCTTAGAAGAAGTTGAAGGTGTCTCTTCAGTTATTTGACGTTTTGCTTGGTGATCTGAAGTTTTCAAATCATCGTGAACTAAAGATCTTTTGAGTGACCCTCCTTCTTGAAGTGGTTGACTAGAACAAATAATAAAAAAGTTATACATTTGATTTATAATGATATGAAAAAAAAAACAATTTTCTACAGAAGCACACACAAACTCCTCGTCAAAATATGAATTTACAATTCACATCTCTCATCTTCTTCACAAATCTGGATCATTTCACTGTCGAGAATTTCGTCAACTTGAGAACAGAAGATGGCGCTTACACATGTATTGGAATCCATCTTGGGTATTGAGTCTCCAAATAGTCAAAGCCATGGCACGAATAATGATTTCGAGCTGGTTACAAGCTCAATATTTTTCGAGTACTTATATGAGTACACATTAAGAAATCATTAGCGTTTTGACGATGTTTAGACAATGCTGTTTTAACAATCTATTTTTACAACTTAAGTAGTTGTAAAAATAGATTGTTAAACTAGTGTATCTACAAAAATGAAGTAGATTAACTTATTTTAGGAACCTATTGTTATAAATTATAAATTAAACGATATTTTAAAAATAGTATTTCTTACAATTATTATCACTTGTAATATCTTTTGTGATATTACATATTAATTTTTGAATGTTTTCATAGTTTGCACTGCTGTTATGCGTGTATAATTTTACATGCATTTCAGTGTGTTTCAAATGTTCTGATGGTGGTAACTTAGATATCTATTTTAAATAACAAAATTATATTTACTGAGTTGCATTACTAGCATCATCTGAGTTTGACGAAATAAATCCAGTGCCTCCTTCTTGAGTTCTAGACACCGAACTCGATTGTTTCTTTTTCTTGTTCTTAGATGTAATTTTAAATAATTCATCTAACTGCTTTGTTTCGTTTGTATGTTTCCTTTTCAACGATGTAGGTTGGGTCGACAATATTTCTAAATATTATGTTTCAAAATCAGTAGGTGATGCATTATAATAATCTTTAAAGGTGTTATAACCGTTCAATAGATTGAATGAGTTCTGTAACAATATAAATAAACCCAATTACTATTTCACATTAATCTAAACATTTCTAACATAAATAATTAATAAAAACATTTTATTACCTGCATTTTGTTAAGGAACACTTCACAAACTTATAACGCACTGAACAAGAATTCTACAACACACTGTGACATCCAAAAAATATTTGGGGCCTTTTATACTAATGTTTTCAAATACTCATTAAGATAACTTGTTTGACTAATGTTAATGGCATAGATTAGAATACAAAGGACACAGTTTAGAATGCGTAACACAAATTCTTTGTGTTACGCATCCTAAACTCTAACATTCTTTAAATTTTACATCTAATTGCTTTGTTTCGTTTGTATGTTCCCTTTTTAAGGATGTAGGTTGGGTTATTTCTAAATCCTCCGTTTCAGAGTCAGTAGGTGATGCATTATAATATTTAAAGGTGTTATCACCGTTCAATAGATTGATTGAGTCCTATAACAATGTAAATAAACCATGAATATTTCACATTAATTTAAATATTTTTAACAATCATTTATTAAAAAATTTTATTACCTGCATTTTGTTAAGGAACACTTTACAAAGTTATAACGTTCTTAGCAAGAAACACACTGTGTCTTACAATATTTGGGTGCTTAAATTATACCAATGTTTTCGAATACTCATAAAGATAACTAATTGTTCCACTAATGTTAATGATATAGATTAGAAAACAAAGGTTTACATTCTTTGTGTTACCCATACTAAACTGTACTAGCGAAGTTTTATGTTTCGAAATTTAAAGTTAGCATAACAAATGCAACTTTCATTGTAAGGAGAGCAAAAATAAATCCCAAGTATTTTACTTGCACATCAAAAAGTTCTCTCGTCCACTATAGCAAAATATCCTATAACACGAGCTGAAGTAAAAGTTTTAACAATAACATCGGGAGTTCAAGGAAAAACACTCGATAATATTTTTCTAGGACAAGTCCCTATAATGTGTATTATTGGATTTGTTAATAACGCAGCCTTTAATGGTATTCTCACTAAAAATCCATTTAACTTTGAAAACTACGATATGAGTTCATTTTGTTTGTACAAAGATGGTCCACAAATACCATCAAAAGCCTTACAACCATCATTTGAAAGTAATATGTTTACTTCAACTTCTCATACACTATTCTCAGGAACTGGTATACATTTTCTAAATGAAGGTATTGGAATATCCCGCGATAAATATTCAAATAGTTATTGTTTGTTAGCATTTGATCTTTCCCCAGACTTGTCAGCCAACTCATCCAATCATTGGAATCTTATAAAACATGGTAGTGTAAGATTAGAGGTGCGTTTCGAATCGACTCTTACTCAAACAATAAACTGATTTGTGTATGCGGAGTTTGATAATGTAATTAAAATAAGAATCTAAATGTAACTGTAGATTATAGTAGCTAGAGGTAACAAATGTTGTATCACATAGGTTTATGATTTAAATAAAACATTGGTATAAATTATACATATTATTTTTTATTTATACTACTTACCACTTAAATATAAATATCCATAAAATGTGGATGTCTTACCCGTATCTTTTCACTCTCAATTGCAATAAAATTATAAGTTTTTTATTTAATTAAATCATTCAAATAATCTGCCCAATACTGAGTGAACAAGGGTTTGACATAGAACAATATGACAATAGTAATGAGGAATGTCATTAGTGGAGTAGATAAATACTAATGAGTTTATTAGATCATGTCGTAAGTCAGGAACGGTGAGAGATAGCGCCATGGGAATGCTTGCAATCGATCGGGCGTAGTATAGAGGTCTATTTTGACAGCAAACTTCTTTTTCTTTTTGACCAACCCTTGCATTTGGCTCTTGAGCCAGAACCGGCTAATCTATACTACTTACGTTTTGAATGTAAAAAAGAAAAGGCTTTTTTAATCCAATAGCCAATATAGGTTACTTTTAAATTAACGATTACATTATCTATTCACATTAAATTTAAAAAAATAATTACGCTATAACCACGATTGTTTCGAACATGTTCTCATTGCAGAAACGTTTTTAATTGTTATAATATACCTATTACATTTTTTTTGTACGTACATAATTATATTTTTTACGAGTAAAAAGTATATATAAATGTATAATATGTTATTGAATGATGCAAATACTTTAATTTCAAAGTATTAATACACCAAATACTTGCACTTTTGTCCCACTTCATTAGTAATTTTACAAATTATTTCTTAAAATACACGACCGGTTTCGACATAGTCATCATCAGGTACTTGATGAACTCATAAAGTGGGAAAAAAGTGTAAGTATTTAGTGTATTATTACTATATATTATATTAATGTAATAAAATATGACACTATGTTATCATATATTACACATTAAGAAGATAGTTACAACAATTATTATTGTAGCATTGCACTGACTTCTGAGGCTAGATGCTTTTAGAAAAGGTCAATTTTTAAAATTAATATTATACTTTTAAAGAAGATCAATTTTCCATCTTTTTGCTAAAAGATGGTCCCGTGCGAGTTTCTTACGCTGGTTCTTCTTGGCGGGTTAGGGTTGAACCGGAAAGAATCGGAAAGTCGACAAAAAAACAAGCTACCACATAGGTAATTTGTGCTACGGGAAGCAGGCAACCGGTGCCTTTCATACAATTTTAATACTTTTGTGCTATACGTATATTTAATATTTTATTATATTGTAGACATATTTTATTTCATATTTTATTATATTGTAGAATTTAATACACATTCATGACCAAGGAACATTAAACACTAGATGATTCGAGACCGCAACCTCCGTCAGCGCTGACGAACGAAAATTTAAAATAAAAACGTTTTATTTCCAAATGAAACTTAAAAATTTTCGGAAAGTCAACAAAAAAACAAGCTGGTGGTAGCGTAGAAATATGTCTACAATATAATAAAATATTAAATATACGTATAGCACAAAAGTATTAAAATTGTATGAAAGGCACCGGTTGCCTGCTTCCCGTAGCACAAATTACCTATTTGGAAACTCGCACGGGTGTGAAACATCCAAATATACAGGCTGTAATATTAATGAGTTTTAATACTTTAGGATGTGTAGGTATGAGCCCCGTGTGTCGAGTTTACTGTGAAATTGGTACTTTTGTGGCGCTGAAAGCTTTTTTAAAATTATTGTATGGGCAAATTTATAATGTTGGGACATTTCTGAAAGAAACATGTAAGTCAAAAGTAAGACTTTTAGCGCTGGTACTTTCCTAGTAAACTCTACATAGGAGGCACATACGCATTACGCACCCTTCGGTATTATGACTCATTTATTTTTATACCTTGTATTAAAGTAGCCTTATTCATGCGTTATTGGACGATCTATACAGAATTCTCCGAGTGAAGTAGGTAACCACTCTATAATTTCCATAGTGCCTGGGTCAAGCAGTTTTAAATATTCTGTACACACATCATTCTCACAGCTTAGTCAGCCTAGATCAGAGGAATGACTAGTCAATATTTCTGGGGCGATCATGCGCGGGTTTCTTCACGTTGTTTTCCTTCACCTTCAGAGCCTTCGTAATCTCTCATTGGTACAAGCCACAATCGAACCTCCATCCTTTCGAGCGGAATGAACGGTCTACCCGCTAGCCACTAGGCCACGGATGTTCAAAGATATTATTACGGGGTTTTTTCACGTTGCTTTCTTTTACCTTTAGAGCGTTCGTACAACTTACTTGAGGTCTAAAATATCTCATTGGTACAAGCCACAATCGAACCTCTCCATCCTTTCGAGCGGAATGAACGGTCTACCCGCTAGCCACTAGGCCACAGATGTTCAAAGATATTATTACGGGGTTTTTTCACGTTGCTTTCTTTTACCTTTAGAGCGTTCGTACAACTTACTTGAGGTCTAAAATATCTCATTGGTACAAGCCACAATCGAACCTCTCCATCCTTTCGAGCGGAATGAACGGTCTACCCGCTACACTACGAACGCTCAAAGATATTACAGTATTAACTATTATATCTATTACAGGGTTGGGATTGGGGGGTGCTATAAACAGATCAGCTGGTCCCCGCGGATAGCGCGCCAGTGCAGTTTCAATCTACGGCATAGTCCCAAATTCCATGCAAATTGTGCCGGAAACTTAGCCGTCTAACTAAAATTAATGACTGCAGATATTTTAGCCTCTTTTATAGCTTTTTAATGATAAGATATTCAAGAATAAAATAACTTGTATGTTGAATATCAGCATAATGTTTTTACTTGTTTATACTATTCATTTATATATATATATATATATATATATATATATATATATATATAATATAGTTAATGGAATCAGGCGTTACTTTGCGGAAATCCATAGCATACAATTTAAATATAGTATATCTAGCAATATCCCGCGAAACTTTCGCGGGATATTGCTAGATATAATATATTTAAATTGTATATATATATAATATATATATGTTACTTTTTATTTTAATATCCCTGTTTTTCAACTAGCGACACAAAAACATAATGTACTTTTGCATTTCTATAAGTTACGAGACATAAAGGTAATATTATGCAAGAAAATAATATTTGTTACAATATTTGTTTTAACACGGTCTACTGCTATGTTTGACCTTTAAGATTAATTGTACTTGTCTGTAACAATAATCCCCTCAAAAACATAATTTGTAAAAAATGCCAAATATATCTTCTTCTACTTATATCTTCTACCGAAAAAAGTTGTGAGATCGATATGATTCCAAGCCGGGGTAAGTCGGTCGGTCTAACAACATTTAAAGTCATAAGATCATATCAATATTATTAAAAATCTTTCAAGTTATAAATAAATATGTAGGTTGGCTTAGCTATCGCATTAAAATACAATGTACATATTATAAATCTCACAAGTGATACATATTAAATCAGATTGTTAAGTTTAAGGATGGATTTGGTTAATTATTACATAATAAATTTATAGTAAATATTAGTTTGTAACTGAATTTTAAAGCAACTGAATATAAGTATAAAATTATGACTGTACGGTTAGCATAACCGCCGCACGAATGCATTTTGTCTACACTAAAGTACTGACATATTTCAGGGAACCTGTATCAATTGGTCATTTAGTCTATTTTTACCCGATTTCGGCGAAGCCAAAAGGAAGGGTAATGATTTTGGCAGTCTATGTATGTATGTATGTATGTATGTATGTTTGTATGTATGTATGTATGTTCCCTCGTAGCGGTTAAACTACTGGTCTGATTTTAATAAATAAGGTGTCAATCGATTCGTAGTAGTCCCGCGAGTAACATAGGCTATATAATTTTTCAAAAAATTTTGGATTTTGAAAATTATAGGTCAAAAACTATCTCCAAAAAAAATTAAATTAAGATAATTGTATCGTGTTTGGTATCAAATGATAGGTCTTGGCAAGCACATTACCAATATGTATTTAAAATTTTAATTAATTATTATATTTTATTGTTAAATTCAAAATAAACGTTTAAAATGCGGTCGCACAAATAGTATCTAGGAGTTGTTTAGTTACTTACTATGTGTTAATTTAACGTTAGTTTAGTGAAAATATAATGTTATAGTTTATGTGGAAACAAAAAAAATGTAAAATAAAATAAAAGATTAAAAAAACTATAACCCGACTTCGCAAAAAAGGGCTCTAAAAAGGCTGAAACAAGAAAATAATTCAATTTGAAATCCAGAAATGCATAGGTACAGATATGGTCAAGGTAGAGCCGTGGTCGTACCCGCTAAACAAATCTATAATATTCGTCTGCTGTTGAAATATACAATCCCAATGGCGGGTACGACCACGGCTCTACCTTGACCATATCTGTACCTATGCATATCTGGATTTCAAATTGAATTATTTTCTTGTTTCAGCCTTTTTAGAGCCCTTTTTTGCGAAGTCGGGTTATAGTTTTTTTAATCTTTTTCTGTAAATAAACACCATATATATAATCGTATTACGGAAAATAAATATTATTATGAAATGCAGCAACCTGTAGCGCTGTTGTTATATTATCTGTAAAAGGAATTTCCATTTGTGTTAGCGGAGTGCCTCACATGGAGTGAATAATTGTTTTACATTTTCATATTCTCTTTGCATATGTTTTGTTATCGTCGTCCCTTTTGTCTTTGTCAGCGACACTGCGTGAGTATCTTTTCTTGTGAAAATAATATAATAATCCTTGAAACGTATTCAAATAACAGGCGTGTGATGTACGAGAACCACTCGCTTAAAAAAAGACCCTGTCCAGTGGAACCAAAGCAGAAACAATTACCATCGTTTTCTTAAAGCTATCAAAAAAGATTTGTATAAAAATGATGAGATCATCTTCGATATCGTTACGAATTTCCAATTATTCTTTCTTGGCCTACACATAGGCGGTTAGCGTGCGTATAGCTTCTAGACGAAGTATGGTACCTCTTTACCCGAATAGTACTTCAACTTTTTGAGTTGTTTACGAATTTTTTTGGGCATAAATAATCCAACGTCCAAAAAAGTACGTGTTTCATAAGATTTTGTAAGAGTTTAACAGTTGCACTCGGTAGAAAGAGTACGTATCAACTTTTGCAAATAGGTATTCGATTATTAATAGATATTCGAATCAGTTTTGTAGAGTATCATCTCGTTGCCAGTTGTCAGTTCTCAGTAGAAATAATGGGAACTGTCAAGCTCTTGTGCAGAGAAAACGCTCTACAACCCGAAACTAGCAAAGATCGTAGGTACATTCTTATCGTGCGAGTATTGTAGTTCTCTTTTTACAGATTATTTGACTTTCGGAAGTAATTTCGTTTCATTTTAATTTGAAAACTACCACACAAATCCATATTATGTTAACATACACATACACAAATATCTATCATAACAGGATACCTAATACAATAGATAAATGAACAGCACATAATTAAACAAGATACAAACTTGAAAACTTAAACATCTGACTTTTGTTATATCGTATATAAAGTAAATTTTGGAAATAACGCAGTAGTTAAGTTACTTATATTTTTTATAATCTACAGTTTGAATTTCCAACTGCGTTAGTGATTAATAATTTTAGATGCAGCTTTTGTTTACAGCGTTTTAACGTCCTCTTACGATCTCACTTTATAATAGGTGCTATTGGAAGGATGACAATAATTTCACAGCTTATAATGTCGTTCTCTTAGTGCACTTTCAATAAAATCATTGAATATAAATTTGGTTACTTAAAAATATACCAAAGTAAACGTGTTGATGTAGAATACATAAACAATCTTTCGTTTTACTTCTGTAATAGGCAATTACGTAAAGAAAATAAAAGCTTGATATCGAAAATGAGGGGTAATAATTATCCGTGGGGCGCCGGAGAAATAATAGCATCTCCCCATAAATCATCTTTCCCGTGGGTGTCATAAAATGTAAAAGGCAAAAGGTAAAAGGTGATAGAGGGAATGTATATCCGGAAATGGGTAAAGCAGCGTTTCCGCGGACACTGTAATCTTAAATGACATCTGAAAACTCGCCAACCCGCATGCCAAGTGTGACCCATGAACCCATGATATACTTTATGTTCAACAGTGAATCATCTCTGATCAATTCACCGAAAGGGATGAACAATGACGAAGAAAGAAAAGAGAATAAAAACTTGATATCGAAAAGGTCATGAATAAAATTAATACGTAAGTATTATTTGATTCAACTTCGCGCGAGTACGTGGAAAGCATTCTCCACAAGATTATTGTTGAGGCCAAAATAGCACGAAAACAAGACTTGAAAGGGCTTCCATTTGCGCCAAATAAAATCGAAACGAAATAATATTATTAGTTGTATTGTAGGCCCTACGGAAAATTTCCGTATTGTATTGTGGGCAAGTTAACGGAATCCTCCAAAGCGCTTCATCACTATGAACGTCGGAGATCAATTCTATTTTATGGACAGGGGCCTTACTCTCCAAACTGATTTGATTTTGATTCAGATACGATCATGTCGCGTACTTCCTAATATTTATTGACATTTATTTATTTTGAATCTCAGTCGATTGTATGGTCGGGAGTACAAAAAGTTACGATCTAACAATTTTTTTTATCATGATTAGTTTTAAAGTAATTCACAAAATAAAATACGAAAAACCACTGATATCGAACGGATACTCGATTGTGTGTGTGTGTGTGGAGTAGGCCCGCTGATCTACCTCGGCCTTCGATTTCAAATCCCCGGATATCTGTATACTACATAGTTTATGATCTCGAAATCCCTATTTATGTTACTGTTATCTTATTTACGTTTTGTTATTTATATACAATAAACATTAGTAGTAGGTACCATAATAAACTTTATAAAATAACCTAACACAGACAGAATGTTCTGAGTCATATTGTGTCTGAGAACGGTTCCGTAGCTGTCCAAGCGTAGTAAGTTCTTTATTTAAATTATTTAAAAAGTTATTGCCCGCTGTATGTTGAGAGGATATATGTTGCAAGTATTTTGATAATATCCACTTTGTAATTATTCTTTTTATTTTTACTACAAATATTTCAATGCCCTATGGGCAGAAATTGTGCCCACTGTGTGTAAACTATTGTAACATTCATGTAACCGATTTCCGGAAATAAAGAATTGAATTGAATTGAATTCGGCTCCAGACATGCCGTCCAAAGATCCTGGACTTAATTTCCCGTGAGCAAGGAATGCTGTACACACACATAGTAATAGTAATAATTTATTTATTTTGTTTTATATTTACGTTTAAATAACATGTCTTTTCAGTCTTTAATGTAAATCCTAAGTCATAGCAAGTGAATTGTGATAAAAGTGCGAATCGCAAAATCGTTCGGGTTTTTACTATCAGCGTTGTTAAATCTTAAGTTTTACTCTTAAGAGGAACCACGAATTTTTTTTCCATACAAAAATAGGGGTCTACGAGATTTCTATTTCCTCCCTGGATAATACCTCTAGAGAAACAATTTTTTTCCTGAATATTTATGGATATTGTTTGTACGTCTCTATTTTTTCATTTTTTTAATAAAATAATGATTTAAAGAGATATGGACGTTTAAAATCCTAAAAAAAATGGCCAGACTCTCCGCTATGTTTAAATATCTAGGAAACAGATTTGACTACAATAAACAACAAAATCAAAAAATAGGAACCTAGCTCAATTCTTTTTTTAGCTAATATAGAAAAAAATATTTAAATCGGTTAAGTTTTGGAGGAGGAAACAGGAATCCCCTAAACGTCGATTTCTGGTACTTTTAATAGGAAATTTCAGTCCAAGTTGCAGTTGTCTCTATCGCGCTAGTGCTGGCTAGCTAAGGCACTGCGAGACAGCAATAGATTTTATAAATACCTATTTTGTATTTCTCTCAACCGTGGTGTTTCCTCTTAAATCTTAGGATTTACCCTAATTTGACCTTTTACAATAACATATGTATGTTGTACATAAATACTAGCACGGACGCTCTGAGGATGAACGAAAACATGAGGAAACCCGCTCATTGTTGGCCCCAGACGCATTGACCTGTCATTTCTCTGGACTAGGCTGACTATGTTGTGAGCATGCCGTATGTGCTGGGCAACCACACGATAATTAAAACCAATAGCGGATAGAAAAAAGCTAATTAAAATATATATCTGAAGTACTGGTTTGTATGGTAGCGAGACGTGGACTATGACACAACGCGATAGAGAGAGATTGGAGGCATTCGAGATGTGGTGTTGGTGAAGAATGGAAAGAATAAGTTGGACTGAAATGAAAAGTAATGAAGAAGTTTTGGAATTAGTTAATGAAAAGAGAGAGATATTAAAAACCATCGAGAACGGAAGAGGAAATATGTTAGGACACTTGATACGGCACGACAACTTTATTAGAGGAATAATCGAAGGAAAGATAGAAGGTAGAAGAAAACGTGGATGGCCGAGAAGAACTTTTACGGACCAGGTGAAGGAGAAAGTGATGTTCGTGTAGTGTCAGGAGGTCAAGAGAAGGGCGGAGTGCAGAGAGGAATGGAGAAAACTCCACCGACAAGAGCGAAGCTCTTAAGTTAGAAGAAGAAGAAGCGGATAGAAAGCCCCAAGGAGTAGAAAGAAAATATCATCCCCAGCTACCAAAGTATGCGTAGGTACCCTTAAAATATAAAAATCACAATTATTTTATGAAGAAAAACATAATGTCTTTACAAAGAAACTATACAAAAGAAAACTGGCAAGTCGCCAAAGATTTACTGCCTTATCTCAGAATACTCACAAGAAATGTTTATTTTTGTTAACTTTATGGTTATAGAAACAAAAAACAATGATATTATACATAAAAGGCGGTATATTTTTTGATCAAATGATATTATACACGTTGTCAACAATCAACTAATCATCAAGAATCTAAAGTTATTGCCATGGTTTCTCCATACAAATTTCCGTGGTCTAGTGGTTCAAACATGCTCCTCTCAACAAAAAATGTTGTTTTCAAGTTTGGTTAGGACAATGCAGGCTGATCACCTAATCGTCCGACAAGAAAGATGATCCATGCGTCGGATGGGCATGTAAAAAGTCGATCCTGCGCCTGTTCTCTCGCCAGTCGTGTCGGTTTACCGTCCCACTGGGTATCCAGAGTAAAAGGAAGAGAGAGTGTCTTTAGTATTGCGCACACACCTGGGCTCTATAAAATAACTCCTGCGTAGCTGGCCTGGTCTCAATAAAATCGGCTATTATTCATACAAATTTAAATAATACATATTAGGAGCTATAAAAATACGTAGCTATATTATTATGTTTGCAACTGAAACGAAAAATCTTACCTTCCTTTTGGCTTCGCCGAAGTCGGGTGAAAGTAGATTGGCGAATTTCGCGCTGCTTAAAATGAAAATTTGTAAGCAACGGGAAATTCGCCAGTCTACTTTTGTCTATTTGTATTCAAAATAACCGAAGTTAGCAAGGACGGCCGGAAAGAAATAAACTTTTCTAGTTCCTTGAAGTTGCTACGGAACTACGAAAACCATTACACAACAACCACCTTACATTTTAGTCCAAAGTAATACGCAGATGTAGGTCATAAAGGTGTGAAATGTCTAAAGTTTTTTTTAACTTAAACTAAAACTAAAAAAAACAAAGTGTATAAGTTATTTTCAGATAAAAACTATACTTTTTTATAGATACAAGTTTCTTTACAATGCAAGCCTATATCAAAAATACATAATCTACTTCTTGAAGCTCTCTTCTGTATCTATATCTTATATATAAAAATGTATTGCTGTTCGTTAGTCCCGCTAAAACTTGAAAACTGCTGAACCGATTCGGCTATTTTTGGTCTTGAAATATTCGTGGAAGTCCAGGAAACGTTTAAACGGTTCTTTTTTTATGCTCAACGAAGTGGCTCAGCTAGTATCGTATTTTATTGACATGGGGCCGTATTATGATCTTTTACAATACCAGCCTGGTTCCAGACAATTCAATAATACGGTCTTAAACTGCCTTGTTTTTTTCATATTACAGCTACATGTTATACTGAATTGATCCAGCCTAATTTGGTTGTCTGAAAGTGATATTCGGAAGCAAGTCATGTGTCACGTGTCCGCTAACTAGCTGTCATCACGCAGTTATTATTTGATCGTAATACGAAAATTCCAGGCAGCCATGTTGTATGGCGTAAACTGGCTGGAATTAAGAACTTATAACAGGCCCCTGGCCTGATGATGACTTAGTCAAAACCTGCGTGTATTTCAATAAACTTTATGTAAAATAACTAAAAAAGCAAAAAAAGTGCAAGTAGTCCATTGTGCGATGAATTTCCGAATATATATCAAGCAAATTCGTTGCTGTTTTGCAATGGTCATTAAATTCTGAATTCTTGTTGTCTTGTTTTTTAATTAGGAAGCTTCAAACAATTTTTGCAATTCAAACCATTAGGTATAATATATGCCGGTAACGGACGCTCGAAATGTTTTGTAAGGTTTTATTACAGGTTTTTAAAATGCGTTATCTACAATCTTCGCGTATTTAGACATAATATAGACAGAATACATAAGTTTTTTTTTAATATTTCAATTTTTAGGTGATTGCCTTTTTTCTTTCGGAGTTATAATAATAATTGTTAATGCGGTCTCTGCTCGATGGTATCTACGATTGTTCATGATTGAGTTTGTTTTAAAAGCTGAGCCCGCGATTTCGTCGTCATGAAATGATACAATGATTAAATTTAAAACATTATTTGTTAGTGTTTTGCTTGAATTTGTCATAGCGTGACGATATAGTTAATACAATTTTTTTTCACATCGGATTTGTAGTTTCTAAAATTAGCGCATTTAAGCAAACAAACAAAGAAACAAAATATAAGCTCTTTAGACGTTTTAATACTAATAGAACAAAGTAGATAATAAATAGGTACTAAAAAGTAGGTAATATAATAAAAATTGTCACGCAGTAAACAATCTGATGATGAACACACACACCACACAATTTTGTTAAACAAGGAAGTTAAAAATGTGTGTGTAATAAACCTAAAATTAGTTCTTGAATATAAAGAAATAAAATTCAGGTGTGATTATTAAACCCAGAGTTAACCTCTTAGTAAAAGGGAGAAATTATAAGCTAACCCAGCTTTAATTGAACCGGCAAGTGGACCATAATATAAGGACCTGCTAATGGCCTTCTGACAATAAGCTGACATTCTTTGATATTACTTCTGGGCGTAACTATAAAACCGCTTTGGAAAGTAGTTCGATGTTTAACTTTCCGCCTTTGGAACCAGGGTTGTTGCGAATATCAGCAACAACAATCAGCATCGGCGGATCATCAGAATGGGTTTCATCATTATTCCACATCAGCATTAAATGATTTTATAGTTGACTAGCTGACCCGTGCCCACTTCGTTGAGAATAGAAACAATTTGTGATTAACCGTTTATACCTTCCCTGGACTTCCACGAATATTTCAAGACCAAAAATAGCCGAATCGGTTTAGCCGTCCTCGAGTTTTAGCGACACTAACGAATAGCAATTAATTTATATACCTAAAAAAATTGGTCGAGATATTGTGACCATATTGAATTTATAATGGTCCAGAGTATAAGCTCTCTGCAAACCAAATTTTACTAAAATCGGTCTACTACTAATAAATAACAAGCATACATACTCACACTTCTGCCTCTATAATATTAGTGTGAAATCAGCATCCGGTTCAGTATTAGCTGATATTCATTTTACAAAACTGCATCAGCATTCGCTGATATTAAAAACCCTGGATTAGCAACAACCCTGTTCGAAACTAATATAAAATCACCGCCAGGATGAAAAGTCGGCTTTAACAGCTGTTGGCTTTACGTTAAAACTATTTTCAAACGATAAGCTAGTGGATAATAGCTGAAGTTTGAAACGTCACTTAAATTATAACGGTCAAATAAAGTTTGAGTAGCTCACACATACATAACGCTACTTATCTGCAACTAAATAAATATTGAATTACTTAATATTTGAGGTACGTTTTTGTAATCTGAAATCTGAAGTAAAATACATCACAACATCCAAGTTCAAAGACAAAAATATTGATATCTAAGTGGGTGCGTTGAGTAACATAAAATATTTTAAACAACTTAAACTATAGTGTCTTTTTACAACAAAACAAAAAAAAAAATATATATTGAAGCCAAAGGTATGAGGCTCCCATTCCACATAATTGAGATATGAAATGGTTTTCTTGGGATATCAATACTTTAAAAAAAACTATAACCCAATTTCGCAAAAAGAAAATAAATCAATTTGAAATCCAGATTACCTTCGCCAAAGTCGGGTGAAAAGGCCGGATAGTACAGTTTCCTTTAATGTTTACTGGTTATAGTGATATACCTACTGACTGAGTATAATAAACATGTCAGAACTGAGAACACGTCTGCGGGTACTATAACTTATAACACGCAATAGATTTTTTCAAATCGCTTCATAATATTATCTAAATTCGCTTATTTATAAACATTCTTTAGATTGATGACGGACAGCGATTCTAGAAATATTTTAATTTTTTTAAAATTCTGTTCTGAAAACTCCTTAAACGTCTTAATCTCCTTAAATTCTGGGAATTTATATTGTTCTAATGACTGAGAATGATTACGGAATTCAAAATTCGAAATTACTCGTAACTTCTGAATTCCAATTCATTAATTTATAGCCAATTTAAAATCTATTTACGGAAAAGTAGTACCTACGTATATTTTATTAATGTTTCTTTTGAAACGCAGAAGGTTTTATGTATTTGTTAATTTTAGAACTCTATCATCACTGCAGGATTAAAATCCATAAGCTTTATCGCAATAAATAAAGCGGCTGCATTATGTTAAACATTCTATGGAATACTCCCGGCGATAGGTTTCAAGTGTCAAGAATTAAGTACTTATGTAAATATTATAGGTTCACTTATTGTACACTGTACACAATGCCTGAAAAGTATAATTATAACTGTAGTCAACTTTATACGTATGTAGTGATAGAAATATTTGTATTATGTTGTTAAACAGTGCCATTTGGCATGTGGTTCGTAATTCCTGTAACTCATAATATTGGATTCACATATAACCTTTGAAGACTCTCATCCCAATTATATTACACAGCTTTCTTCTGAATAGCTCGTGAACTCGCCTTCGCCACTCGTGTTTAGGTATAAACATAGTGAGTGGCGGCTATTTATTACAATAAAGAACCTAATTTACATAGACTGGGATCGGACGGAAGATTTAGTGAAATGATCGCCCCACGCCTGGCTAGCGTTAGCGCCCCTGCACACGGGCAGTTCGTACCTCCAATCATGGCTTACCATCCCATACAATATATGTTTAATACAAAAAAATTGCAATAGATGACAGTACTATTAACGTTTGTTAATTATAAAATGTAAATATGCCGAATTAAGTGCAAATATTGACATTAAAATAAAGATAAGCATATTTTTTAAGCATAATATCACAATATTAAGATAAATTCAACTCTTTAATTAAGAAGAAGTACGAAACGAAATTACTAATTAGTATTTTCCAATAGTGGCGCTAGATGGCGGTTTCCGGAATTTGTGAGGACCCTTTGCCAGTCGCATTGCCAGTATTAGGGTGATACCAT
Source organism: Celastrina argiolus (assembly GCA_905187575.2). NCBI lineage: Eukaryota > Metazoa > Arthropoda > Insecta > Lepidoptera > Lycaenidae > Celastrina > Celastrina argiolus. The sequence continues at coordinate 9,587,060 of LR994577.1, forward strand.
TTTCTAGTACTAGGTCGTGTCTCTGTTATATATCTACTTTATGTTCTAATCTACATTTCAAAGTGCGGCGCGATCTGCGCGGATTGAAATGCGTTTCGATCCAACAGGATCTAAATGGAACTAAAAAAATATGTCCAACTAAATGAATGTGTCCTTGAAATAACATTTAAATTGGAATTATTATAGCCATTAGCCGCCGATTGACTGTTTGTATGTAAGTAAATACGTTCTATTGTAAATAATAGAGACCGATTTGCATACTCCGCGTATACCTAGTGCCTTTGTTTCGAAGTGCCGGCAGCCGGTCGGAACTGCGCGTGCTATTCCCCGCAGTCCGAACTGCAAGTGTGCAGGGCGCTAATGTGACGCTATCCGCCCGCGCCTCCAAAAGTCGGTGCTAACAATTTTCACGCACGAAATGATGAAATTGCTTCGAAATGAAAATGAAGAAATGAACGAGCAATTGTTTCCTCCCCGACGCCCGTAGGTAGGTATTATTAAATTAATGAGTTGTTCTCTAAGTGCGGGGCTATTTTTGTGCCCCATTAAAATTTTTATTTTCTCACTGTTTTGTTTACCCCGCCGTCAGTCATACACGTTGTTTGTATAATGCTGTGTTATCCTAGCCGTTGCCGTCGTGTAGCGTCCGTAATGCAGCGGTGAATTAACAATATAGGTATGTAAACATATGGTGTGGTTTTATCTATATCTATACTTCTATACTAATATTATAAAGAGGTAATGTTTGATTGTTTGTTTGTTTGTTTGAATGGAATAGGCTCTGAAACCATTGAACGAATATGAAAAATTCTTTCACCGTTGGAAAGCTACATTCCTAGCGCTGAACATAGGCTATATTATATGTTTAAAAAAAGTAGGGTTCCTTACTAAAACCCCAAAAATGTAGCCCAAAGTGTAAAAAAACGACCTCCAAAATTTCTTACGTCGTGTGCGCTTCGACAACGGCTTGACCAATTTCGCAATTTTTTTTACGGTATGTTCGATATGGTCACGACAAGGTTATTATGAAAGAAAATGTTGAAAAAAATAAGCAGAAAATTAGAAAAAAGAAGAAAATACGTGATGGTCACGCGGGGTTTGAACCTGGGCTCAATCGATTCACGTCGTTGCCAGTTTATATGACACTGATGTCATGGTAACGACATTGTTTACAAATGGAAAATAAAAATTATGAAATGCTATAAATAACGTATTAACATAAACTTAAACTATTTGGATTCATTAAACTATTTGTCCACCACTAATAAATAGTCGGGTCATTTTAATAGGTAACATTTGACAGTTTATCAAAAATGAGCGACGTAACGTTGTAACGACGACATAATAAAATAAATATTTTATTTTTGTTAAAACTGCAGAATTTACTAAACTTTATTTAATAATTATTAGATATTTATTGTCAACATAACCAATATGAGTTTTTTTACGATTTGCTTTCACTGATAAACGATCTTAAATATAATATACAAATTATATTTAATGAAATAAACGTCGTGATAATGTTACGTCAGTTAACACTTTTTCTTATTAAACACTAGAGACTTACTCAAAAAATCGATTAATCTTTTAACAACTATAAATATACCTATTTAAAAAAAGTACTTAAGTTATAAGTTGTAATAAGAATATATAATAAATGTTAATTTAAAAATCAGATCGAAGGAGTTAGATCCATGGTCATCATTCACGAACAATAAAAAAAAATCGAAAACGTCATGATAAGACACCATTATGTCTTTTGTCGCCATTTGTCTTTGTGCGAAGTTAACGTCTGTCTGTTCTGTCTTTTTTTTCTTGCTACTGAAAACGAAAACGCAATTAAAAAAAAAAGTCTGTCTGTCTGTTAGCGTGTCTCTTTGCTCCGGCTAATCTCTGGAACGGCTGGACCGATTTTAACGAGACTTTCAATGGTAGATAGCTAAAGTTATAAGGATTAATTTAGGCTTTTCATCATCATCATCGTTATCTAACTAATGATCACCGAATCGGCTGGACCGACTGTGACGGGAGCATTCACCGGGCGTTAGCTTATGTTAGTTTCATCTTTACATCAGCTTTTTGTATTAAAGTAAGTCGTGTTAGTTAAATGAATTATTTATAACTCGAGAACGACTTTATCGATATGGTTGAAAATTGGTGAGGAAGTAACTTAGAGCCAGTAGACGGACATAGGATACTATTTATTCCATTTGACAGCGCAGAACCAGCAACGTTCACGGAAGGGTTTGGCGTTGTGGGTTCCGCGTTGCGGGTTCCGGGTTCCCGTGTTGCGGGTTCCGGGTTCCGCGTCGCGGGTTCAGGGTTCCCGTGTTGCAAGTTGCGGGTTCCGCGTTGCGGGTTCCGCGTTCCCGCGTTGCGGGTTCCGGGCTCCCGCGTTGCGGGTTCCGGGTTCCCACGTTGCGGGTTCCGGGTTCCCGCGTTGCGGGTTCCGGGTTTCCGCGTTGCGGGTTCCTGGTTCCCGCGTTGCGGGTTCCGGGTTCCCGCGTTGCGGGTTCCGGGCTCCCGCGTTGCGGGTTTCGGGTTCCCATGCTGCGGGTTCCGCGTTGCGGGTTCCGGGTTTTCGCGTTGCGGGTTCCGGGTCCCCGCGTTGTGGGTTCCGGGTTCCCGCGTAGCGGGTTCCGCGTTGCGGGTTTCGGGTTCCCATGGTGCGGATTCCGGGTTCCCGCGTTGCGGGTTCCGCGTTCCCGCGTTGCGGGTTCCGGGTTGCGGGTTCCACGTTGCGGGTTCCACGTTGCGGGTTCCGCGTTGCGGGTTCCGCGTTGCGGGTTCCGCGTTGCGGGTTCCGCGTTGCGGGTTCCGCGTTGCGGGTTCCGCGTTCCCGCGTTGCGGGTTCCGCGTTGCGGGTTCCGCGTTGCGGGTTCCGCGTTGCGGGTTCCGGGTTCCCGCGTTGCGGGTTCCGGGTTCCCGCGTTGCGGGTTCCGGGTTCCCGCGTTGCGGGTTCCGGGTTCCCGCGTCGCGGGTTCCGGGTTCCCGCGTTGCGGGTTCCGGGTTCCCGCGTCGCGGGTTCCGGGTTCCCGCGTTGCGGGTTCCGGGTTCCCGCGTTGCGGGTTCCGGGTTGCCGCGTTGCGGGTTCCGGGTTCCCGCGTTGCGGGTTTTGGGTTCCCATGCTGCGGGTTCCGCGTTCCCGCGTTGCGGGTTGCGGGTTTCGGGTTACCATGCTGCGGGTTCCGGGTTCCCGCGTTGCGGATTCCGCGTTCCCGAGTTAGGGGTTGTTTTTTTTAGTTGAATTTCATCATAAACTGTTTTTATGGTCAACGAAGTGGGCAAGGGTCAGCTAGTTATTAACATAATATTGTACCTGGTGTTTACTTTATGTTAATAGTAATAAGTATAAAGAATCAAATAATGATAAGAATCAGGGCCACGCTGCGGTTTTTGCAAGCGCACACAGACGCTATTAAATATTATATAAACACAAAAATTATATATAAACACAATAAAAATAGTGCGAGCTGTTTGACGCCATATTTGTTTTGGTGACTACTAGCGCCGCAGTGAGAAAAATTTTCAATCAACTAGGTACTGTAGGTTCTTGATGGAAATACATTGTACACAGTACACATTGTACACACCTGATGATGACTTAGTCGAAACCGGTCGTGTATTTCAATAAATCTTATGTTTAACAACTAATAAAGTGGAGAAAGTGCAAGTAATTTGTGTATTATTACTGTGAGTTGTCCTTTAGTCTATCAATTTAGTGTCGCCATTCGATAAAAACGCTAGTCACTCAATGAAATTGCGATTTCAATTAGATGACTGCGACATATATATTGCAAGTTGTATTCGTTAAAATCGTACCGATTTTTCTAATTAGATAGCACGTTATATTATATTGTCTTTCAAAAGGTTTTGTTTAAATAAAGACGTTAATCATGTTAATTGTTAATGTTAAATAATATATTCAGGGGGCTTACTCCCGACACAATCGAGAACCGAATCCGTTCGATATCAGTGGTTTTTCGTACTTTATTTGGTGAATTACTTTGAAACTAATCAGGATAAAGAAAATTATGAGATCGTAACTTTTTGTACTCCCGACCATATCAATCGACTGAGAACCAAAATAAACAAATGTCAATTTATTAGGAAGTACGCGGCATGATCGTATCTGAATCAAAATCAAATCAGTTTGGAGAGTAAGGCCCCTGGACAAACAAATTAAATTGAAGATTACAAAAGACATAACACAAAGTCAGGAAGACATGTACTTAATATATTCTATTATTTGATAATTGTAAGGGCTTAACGCCTTTATAATTACTACAAACAATAGATACGAGTATTAATACTACAGTAAAATTGCCGTTTTAATGGCCTAAGATGAAATGTAGTAGATTTTTATGAAATGTAGTAGACTACATTAAACAATGTGCAATGAAAGTAAGTTGTTTAAAAATTGGCAACTGGGAATCTGGTCAGTCTATAACAGATAAATAATTCAAGATTAAAATTCAACAGAAAAGTTTAAAACGCCTGTACGCTGTCTAATACCTACCTAATATTATTAGATCATTTTATAGTGTTGCTAGTAAGAAAAAATTTCTTGGAAGCAACGGGATGCAGGATACTTGCATTACATTCTAGTAATTATATTTACCTAACTTAGGATATTGACTTCTCTAAAATTCGTCCCTATGCGATACCGTGCGATACGCTAGTAGTCGCGGCTGGTGAAAGCAGTAGAGTCAATTTCATCAATGCCGGAAAAAAATTAAAAGTATATCCCACCAAAAACATTTGCATTTAAAAATATTGCCAAGACGAGTCTACATAGCTTACTTACCCTGTGAAAAAGTTATCAGATATCGTATAAAGCCAAGCTCTAAAGACTACACGCCCAAAATCTACAAGCACCTTAATCAAAATCTATCAAAAAGTGGACAAATCTCATGTAAAACCAAATTTCTTGATCTATGCGCCCTTACTTTACTAGGCTTAGCTTCACTTACTCTACATTTCAGTTAAAACGTGATGCTTGGCCGTTTTATTTCACACACGATAAATGAATGCCTATGAAATCTTCGTAACGGTAGCAAAACGGCCAAGTATCACGTTTTAACTGAAATGTAGAGTAAGTGAAGCTAAGCCTAGTAAAGTAAGGGCGCATAGATCAAGAACTGTGGTTGAATCCAATATGGTGCACCACTATATTGGATTCAAAATGGCGGCATTTACATTTTAATAATTTTTTTGTTGGTTTTGTAGCAATAACAGCTTACATACAGAACTTCAGCTTTCTAAGATTTCCGGAAGTAACCTAAGAATTTTGATGATCTATAAATGAGTGAGTGAGGAAATCAGGGATTTTTAGACATCGATAAAATCTAAAGTATAATAGCTACGATATTCAAACTTTGTATAATTCATGTATTTACTGGTGTCATTATATGTTGAAATTTCAACTATTTAGCATCATCCAAAGCAAAGATATGGAAGTTCAAAAAAACGACGAAACCTTTCGAGAAAAGGTAGGTAGTGCCCTTGCGCTTCGCTGGGCTCGTCTTGACGGGGGCACTCCCGTTCCCCCAGATAATGTTAGTTGTTTATTTAAAATATTGTAAAATCTCTCGGTCAAAGTACTTATAAAAAAGAAGGCAATATTTAAAAGCTCCGTAAAAGTAACGTTATTGAATATTTGTATGAAAAGCATGATAGCACTAATACAATTTACATTCGATCGAATGCCATCAAATGTTCCTGCTTGGCTTACTTACTGGCAATTTTGTTTTGATTTATATTGATTTGGTTTGATTAAATAAGGTGACTAAGGAAAACCTATTGAGCGTTGATAGAAGAACCCTCCTTAGACATGTTCTGAGATTCTCTTGGGTTATTAATAAAACATTCGCAGCGGAGGATGTTTACGTCGTTCCTATCATAAAACTTGAGGTAAGATAATTTACCTTACGTCAGTTGGCAATCTGTTATTTTCCGATGAATTATAAAATATTGTTTCCGACGAATTTATAAACAAAAAAAAGTAAATAAGTCAAAAATATTCATCATTTTGTATTCTCCTTCTATAAGAATAGGATTGCCGGACATTTGCAGATGTAAACTTTTGTACAATTAGGTCAATTACCAGTGTACATTGGTTAGACATTCAAGTTTACTTTCTAAATCTGTTTCTTCACCGACTTTCCCGAGGGTGTATGATAGCTAAATCGTAGGACACTTTGTGCTTTGACCTAAAGAGTCAACACAGGTGACCTAAGGAAGTACAGAGAGAATAGAAATCTCGCGTAGAGCAATTGGGCCAAAGCTGGCTTGATCCAGATATTATAAGACGCAGGTTTACTTGGTGGATTACTTGAAACTAACCAGGATAAAGAATAGATGTGGCCTGTGTTTTGGCAGATCCAGGGCACTCCACCCAACATAATGGCTGATGGCAATCCGCAAGTGGTTTTAGTGTGTAAACCGGTCGTAGTGACGGGCCGGGAGTCCCACATACCCCTCGGGGAACCTTCCGGGGGCATGTGTGATGCATTTCTCTTGCGACATCAAAAAAGAAAAAAAAGGATAAAGAATAGATCGTAACTTTTTGTACTCCCGATCATAGCAATCGACTGAGAAGCAAAAATAAACAAACGTCAATTTATTCGGGAGAACGCGGCACAAATCTACATCAAAATCGAATCAGTATGGAGAGTAAGGCTCTACAAATCCAATCTAATAGTTTAAACTTCGAAGGACAAAATATCTTGCTCTTTTCATCCTGTGCATGTCAGAAGTGTACTAGAAAAACCCTTTATTCTACTTTAAAATAATGTTTTACTATATTTATGAGGTAGTAGTGTAAGTTATTCAAATCTGGAATTTTCGCGAATCACCTACGAACACAGTTTGTGTCAAGAAGGATTTAAGAGAGACAAAGAAGGATTTACTGTCGTAGTAACGTGATGTTTGCTGACTTAGTGACAAATTTACCTACAATAACCAGTGAGGCGAATGTAAATCGGGCCTAAGAACTCCATGTTTTTTCAGGTTTGAATTTGGAACGCCTCCGAGGTCCAGTGGTTTGATCTCGGCTCTTTACTCGAAGGTGGTGGGTTCGATTTTTGTATTGGAACATCTAAAAATGTTATTTTCATGTTAGGACAATTCAGGCTGAACACCTGATAATCTGTCAAGAAAGATGTTAGATACGTCGGACGGGCATACAAAAAGTCAGTCAGGCTACCATGCCAGTAGGTTATGAGAGTAAAAGGAAGAGAAAGTAACCTTATGTATTGTGCACACACTTTATATAACTGCTTTGCTAGCCTGGTTTTAACGAAGCGGGCCATCAAACTCAAAATCAGTGTATATGTCATCTGGTTGAATCTGTTTATTTGATTGAATGACTAGCGCGGTCATTTAATGGCTTCAAACAGCTCGTACAGATGCAATGTGTTGATAGTTTTTTGGATTAATTTACTTTAATGTGTGTTTATTAGTACACATTCGGAAATTTTGTAGTTTAAAAATATATATAATTTAAAAATATATATAATATTAAATGGCTGTCCTAGTCTCAGATTCATTGAATTTGTTGGTAAAAATAGAATTCAATGAACGCGCTAGTCATTAAATCAAATAGCAGATTCAACCAGATGACTGCGACATATTATATATAAGCTGCCCCTAATATAATTTTGGGGAATTCGAAAGCATTAAAATTTTACGGTGAAGTCTAATAAATTGATAAAGCTTTCAGTAAATTGTACGTATCAACTTTTTTCGGAGCATGATAAAAGTTTAAATAAAATTTTAAAAACCATGCATGGTCAAGGTACTATCTATATTGTAATTTAGTAGGTACTTATAAGAACGCATAAAGCTTGACAAAGCTAGAAAAGTTTTAGTTAATTTACATTGCATTGAAATTTATTTGCTGCAAGTGCACTTTATTACGTTGTACCTACATTAAACGAACCATTATTTTATTTAAAAAGCACTACCTCGTACTATAAACTTTAAGACCTCGTTACTATAAAAGGTACAATACCGTTTGTACATTTAATGTATAGGATTAAAGTACCGTCGCCAACAAACCAGGTGTATAATCTTCAAACCTTAGCAGTACTAATACAATAAGTTATCTTTAGTACTTCATTTTAATCTTAGCTTGCATCTTTATTAACACCTGACCTTTGATCAACAATTAATACACTAGTATAACGTCTTCCATACAAAAACAATGTTAAAATCTGTCCGCGTTGTATATGCCAATAGAGCTACATTTGTTTAATAACGAACTGAGACAAAAGTTTAAAAACATTTAAAGTTGATTTGGTGATATAAATCCCTAATAATATAACTTAAAAATGTTAAAAACCTAATTTTAAATACCGTAATGCGTGGACGTTGGCACTGTTCCAAGGAAACTAAATGAAATAGCAACTCACTTTTCAAATGAGCCAATATTCGCCAAGACGGATTTCTTGTGCTGACACGATATCCAGTGTATTGTTGAAGTACCTGACCATAATTCGTATTCTTCAGTCACACTTATTGACTGAGGGAGCAGACTCTTTTCTCAGTCACTAAGTGTGACTGAAAAATACAAATTCGCTATGTATGCTATATAAACGGACTATCGCTATGTATGCTATATAAAATAAACGGACAACCGGAAGAATTCTGATCCACTAATTAAGTTTAGGAGCCCTCCTATTTACAGACTGTCACTGTCAACTATTTGGCACAATGACAAGGACAGCATGACTATCGTCGAATACTGGACCGAGAGCGGCTTAAGCATAAACCACTTGTCTAAGTAATTAAAGCGATACCCATGTTCGGCATGTTAGACCGATCACAGTTCACAACGGAACCAAATCCTGAGAGCTCTTAGGCTCAACTCACATTAGCAACGAGTCGAGGCGTGGTTTTTTTCTCCATAGCATATTTATCGCTATTTTCTTATTATGATTTATGCATAATTAGTAGGTACCGAGGTCCGCGTTACTTCGGTTCGCTTCGACGCGCGTTATAGTTTTCGAGTGAGCGTTTCATGTAGAATAACTATAAACAAAGTTAAAAAAAATAAGTACCCCGAATTTTTTCTAGCCAACTGATGATGATGAATTATAGCTAAGAAGTCAAGTCAGCTTTCAAGGCAATAACAGTATAATTTATGTTTTTGAATGTAGGTACTGTAGGTTCTTGATGTTAATAATTGGTATGTTTTTTTGTTCTACAGTAATAATACACAAATATAATATACTTAATACAAAAAAGTGAAAGTAAGTGTATTATTATTTATTACTGTGTAACAAAAAAATTGACCAAAATCGGTTCATTCGTTTGGGATCTACGATCAGTACGATGCACACACACCTCTCACATAGACTCCACATTCCCATAACATTTCAACAACCCCTTTGTTTTATCGGGGGTAAATATGTCGCGACGTTTTGACTCTGCGCCAATGTGAATGAGCCTTATCCTTTAACACGACCCTGATAACACTTGACTTATTACGCATCACGGCACAATATTGCGATATTAATTTTTGCCCAATCAATAATAAATTAATAAATCTTTTATGCCAGATAAGTAACATTGTAGTTTATATTTTAGTTATCTCAATGAAATGAAATGCCACCGTGCAATGAAAGAAAAATATGACACATTTATTAAGTTGTTTTTTATCTCAAATGTAGTATTAAACAAAGAAACCTTTTTAAGAAAGCTTTTATTTAAATCCCCTAAAAAGTGTGATGGTCCGCCATATTGAATATATAATGACGTCATCCAACTAATCGTGTATTGTCATCCAATCTAAACGTGCATACAAAATTTCAGCTTAATCGGTTGAGAGTATCTGCTTCAAAATCGGGTCGCAAGATTCCACCCGAACATCCTTACATACGAGTACATACATTGCAAGTTAAATAAAAGCTTTTAAAAAATATTTGATGGGAATACTTTTGACGACCTCCGTAGCGCATTAATTATAATTTTGAATAAGAATGCAATTTCGGCTACGGGACGACATCTTATATGTGTTTGTTGTAGCATTTATTACTTAAAATTCATCATAGGTCTTTTCAGTCGAATTTAGGATGCGGCAGAAAATATTTCCATTAAAAACTAGACCCAAGTGCACTAATTACATTTTGCTCAGGTAGTGCCAGCTCAGCGTTCATTACCATATTAATTTCAAATCGTACCCGAGGCCGTTACATCAGCACAAATACCGTCGGTGTACAAACCATTATGTAAATTGATAGGACAAATAAATTGCAACCTGGATTAAAATACGTCGAAAAAGTTATTGTAACAGGTGCGCCACATCAGTCTTGGTTCGGGATTGGAATGTTTTTGTTCGAAAAAACATTTCCCTCGCTGATGTTCCGTTTTATTTTTAGGGTTACGTGCACAAAGGGTAAAAATTAAATTAAAAAAAAACCCCGCGACTAAGCAATGTTAAAGTTAACCGTCCGTGGGGTAACAAAAAAAACGCGCGAGTTGGTTTTCTCAGTAGCTGCAAATACAACGTTGCTGCTCCGATCCGTGCGAAACAGTTAGTCCTGCGTCGGCCACAAATCGTGTGACACGTCCGAAAAAAAAAGTCGAAAGCCCATATGTATGGAACATGCAGATTTTTATTTTCAAGACTCTGGAAACTTAAGGCATTAAGATATGTCGTATTATTATTTGTTTTTACCAAATTGTTAAGGTTTTATATTAGTTATATTGTAGGCTTATAAATTAAAAAGACTGTGTGCCTAATAATACTATGTGCCTAATACTATGTGCCATTAGATTCTAGTACTCAAGAAAAGGCTTAATAGTTTGAAGAAAAAGTAAAGTTTTTGTAATTTTATCAATAAAAGTCTTTTGAAAAGTAAGAATTCAATTTGTTTTACTTAATCCAATTCATTATATTTAGATATAAAACATATTTATTATTATTAACAATCTTAAATATCAATTATGTAAATTTTACAACCATTTATATTTGGGGTATATCAAACCCCACCTAGTATAGTATGGTGAGATTAGTCACCTGGTATACGGAAGGTTAACGCCATGTTAAAATACCATGCCTTCTCAGTCATTGACAGGAAATACGACAGGGGACGGTATTTAACGAAGGATTAACTTTAACATTGATTGGTGAAACACGCCCTTAACGTGTTACATTCCTATAACACCTAACAAACGACCTGATGAACTTGAAGACCCGAAACTATTTTTACCAAACATAGCTAAGAGCACTCTCAACTGATATACCTATAAAACAAAAAAACACACATTGAAATTGGATCATCCGTTTGGGAGCTACGATGCCACAGACAGACACATACACAGGCACGTCAAACTTATAACTCTCCGTCGTTTTTGCGTCGGGGGTTAAAAACGGGACCATGTTTCTAAGACTTCGCTGTCTTTCCCTCCGTCTGTCTGTCAGCAGGCTGTAGCTCAAGAACCGCGATCGCTAGACGATGAATTTTACACAAATTATGTATTTCTTTTGCCGCTATAGCAACAAATAGTAAAAACAAAATAAAATAAATATTTAGGGTGGGTTTTCATAAATGTGTTTAACGGAACCCTTCGTGCGCGATTACGACTCGCACAATGTCGTTTTTAATTCTGCGTAGGTTTGTGAAATTTCCATGGGTATATATTAATGTCAAAACTTTGAAGTGTTGCGATTGAAACTCATTACTCAACGAACGATAAAGCGAATGTTACCAAAATAGCCATACGTGTTACTGATTCAACTTCCTTTATTCTTCGACGCCTCCTTTAGTGGTTCAGAGCTTGGCTCTAGACCCGGAGGTCGCGGATTCGAATCCCGCTGAGGGAACAAAAAGCTTGCAATGTTCCTGAGTCATGGATGTGTATTAAATTTGTGTATTAATGTAATAAAAATCTTAAATATGTGTATAGTAGATATTAAATATATTTTCGTTGTCTGGTACCTGTAGCACAAGTTCTTCGGATACTTTGCACGGGGCCAGATTGACGCGGTGTGAAGCGTCCATAGATTTTTTTTCTGATTAATTTCGTTGCGGGTCTCAAAACAGATCTAGCATGTCCCTCGGGCACCCCGGATATCATATCAAAGGGTTTTTGAGGTTGGTTACTACTGTCGATCCTGGCTACACAGGAGTTGCAATGGTGGTAATGAGAGGTGGGCCATTTGTCCGTTAAAAAAAACTGATTCAATGTATTCTAAATATAAAACTAGAAGAAGAGAAAAAATAAAATAAAAAATACATTTATATGACGTGTATTTTAATTACTAAAATAATAATAATAAATAATAATAAGTATAATAAGAAATACACATCCGAACATTATAACTACCTCTTTTATTTGGAAGTCGGTTAAAAACCCGTTATATTGACGGAAAAGTGCATTACTTCAAGGCACCTTTCCGTTGCACTTGGCAAACAGCAGAGCTGTATAGGTGCCAATATTGGAGATATCGTCAGTTTTGGAGCAATTTATTTTGTGTATAAATAGGTATCATAGTCAAGCTTATGACACAACATACGCGTAACTTGAGATTTCACCGAGTTATGTGGACAAGATTTGAGTGAAAAATTATCTAATAAAGGCAAGATGTATTTGTAAGGTTGCCTGAACTAAATAAAGATTCAATGCTGCTTTTAGTCAATGATAAAGATCATTGACTCAAAAGCAGTTAATATAATATCCAGATGATTCATTTATTATACACTGTCAGTGTAAGTTAAATGCGTGATAGGATAAGTCCCGATTTCACCACAATAATAGTGTAAACGGCCATATTATACCACCCGGTAAAGTACCATGCCTTCTCATTCATTGATAGGAATTACGAGAGGAACAACATGATATTTAACGAAGGATTAACTTTAACATTGCTTGGTGAAACACGTCCTTAGGTTTAAAGAAATTTATTTTCATAAGACTGTCACTTACACTTACATGAGAAACATAATGTAATTTTACAAAATGGATTGTGTCAGTTCACAGTTAGTAGAAGTCTACTCAACATTTTTGAAGAAGTAATGGGTTGATTCTCTAATCGCCAGAAGAATAGGAAAATATATAAATAAAGTACTGTTTAATACTTTAGGTACATTTTCTGTCAATGTGACATTTTAAGACATCGACACTACCTACCCTGTCCCAGTTATTTTCATGTTGACGCGGACTGCGGAAAGTAACATTGTTTCCTTGTTGCGTAGTTTGCAATAAATATAATTTAACCCATTCTTGGTCGCTGTACCAATTTGGGAACACTTAATTATTGAGGGTAGAAAAAAAAGGCGGAAATATTTTTACATTTTTAAGTAGTTAAAAGTACACTGATTTACTTTGCAATAATAAGTTTTAGCTATCATTCGTGATTTAGTGGTAATTAGTTGTTGAATTTTCCTATCGCGATAGGTGTGGAGATGTGTATTGTTTTTTAAATATTATAATATGTAGAAAAATATAAACACCATACTTGTTAATAATTATTTGAAGTTAAATAAATAATTATTGATATGTACTATATTGTAGTTACGTATAATAAAAATATAAGATTTTATGACATTCGAAATATCGCTGTGCCAATTCTGGTACAATGGCCACACGTGATATAAAAAAAATATATTTTCAGAGTTATAAAATGAGTTGTAGGTATAGATATAGTGCTAGTTTTAACTTTGAAAATTTATTAGAAGCCTTGCTTATGAGATAGTAATGGTTTGGAGTATTATTTTGGTAAAATTCCACCAGAACCCAGTTTTTTTACTGACGAAGAAGAGGTTTTTGATAAAGATTCCCCACTTTTTTTTAATAAATGTTCCCGGAAATGTTATAATATTTGTTCGCGATATTTGCACTCTTTCGGATATAGAAAATAGCGGCAAAGATGAGACATTAGCGGACAAGAGAGTCTCTAATTAGATCCAATGTTACTCAGGCAAATAACCAGCCCATAAGACTAAGTTTATTCATATCAAATGCCCCAAATTATACAACCCATGGAGAATCTGACTGTCAAAAACAAAACCAGAACCACATGATAGAAGCAGTGCATCTTCAGCATCTTCTTTCGTTTCAACAATTTTAAATGTTTTTTGGTATGAATTACATATTTGCAATGATTGCCGACTAAAGTTACTAATACGCCACGCTTACACTTTGATATGGCCTTATCGAACGCTTGTCGATGGCATTTACAACGCAGAGAAGAAGTGATTGATCATTTACGTTTTCGTTTACGAAACATAGCCAGATATTTTATCTGAAAGGACGAGCAGCGTAACCTCAGAGACAATTTCTTTGGGGACGCTCTACTTGTCCTTGGACATCTAAACTAGGTCGTTTGCAACTAAACGGTGCCGATTGTTCCTGAAAAGCTACCGAAACGAGTTCGCTGTGTAATTCAGCCCAATTTAAGCTCCTAGGGATGGAAATAATCCAAGAAAATATTGTGCATGGAAAAAAACATGTTTAAAAAATTACACCCTTAAGTGGCCAGTGTGCCAATTTGGGTACACCCCTATAAAAAACGAAATAAAATAAAATATCATTTTTTTTTTCATGTTCTCATATTTTTTTGAAGTCCATAATTTAAATAAAGCAAAAAAGTTTTAAGGTAATACTTGTAGTTTTCATTTGACCATTAATGGGTTAAGACATGAATCGATGAAGGTAAAAAAAAATACCCAGAAAATTAAGTTTAAACTGTCACCTTAACATTTTAGGATATGTAGTAACGTATTAAGTACATCGATTCTAGAGATGGTTCTTTAGATTTATGTACTTAATACTTTACGACGTATTCTAAAATGTTTAAGTGACAGTTTGAACTAAATTTTCTTGAATTTTGCTACATATCACCTTCATCTTTTCATGTCTTCAATATATTTTCAGCACTACCTACTATGGAACCGGGAATTCCTGGAACCGAAAATCCTGGTTCTTTGAGTCGCCTTCAGAACCGGGAATTAAAAACTGAAAAGTGGGATTTTCGGTACTTTCGGTACCAAACAAATTGCAGAAAAATTACAAATATCTTAGCTTTCATTGTACATCTGAAGCAGAGCTATCCTGCTACGTACTCGTAATATAACATTATTTTGTCAACATTAACCTCCTCGTATAACTACGTATATACTTTAAGAATATTTATGCTACGCTAAAATAGCGCAGAATTTTCCAGCACTGCGAGATTTAATATGGAAAATACTTAAAGCTGTATTCACAAATTACGAGCGTAATTTTGACTGCATACATGAGGCTTGTATGAGAAATATGAAACGTTTAGCGACGGTTTCCGCACCAGTACAGCACAACGAGGCTTTGGAGAGTACTTTGTCTGGTAATTTTTAATTATCTAATATTGCGGTAAAATCTAATGTAACCATGTATTCTGCGCTCCTATTTAACGTGCTCTAAATGTAAACAAAGCTCCTTATGTGTTTGCATTAATCTCACATTGAACAGAAATGGAGTACAGGCTACACAAATTACAGATTAACCTTTAATTGCGTGTCCAAAAAATATTAGGTATATATTATGTTTATACACGAACCACGATGGAGAATGAAGCGACAGATGTTTCTTAATACTCTGGCCAAAAAGCCAAGTGTAACTGAGAAAGATCCTTTTTTGAGGTTAAAACCTTAAAAGAGGTATTTTTTTATTTCGATTCTATTTAAAAAATACTCAACAGAGTTTGCTTGTATACTGTCTAGATAAAAGCTGTCCGCCCATCAAAATCTCGTCCAAAATCTAGATAGATGGGTGGACAGCGGAGACAGTGATCGGGTCTTATTCTCACTCACTCTTTACCATGGCCTACCAGCCCATACAATCTATGTTAAATACAAAAAAAAAATCAATAGATGTCACTACTAACGTTTTTAAATTATAAAATGTAAATATGCCGAATTAGGTGCAAATATTGACATTAAAATAAAGATATTAAGCATAATTTTAAAGCATAACATCACATTAAGCTAAATTCAACTCCTAAATTAGAAAGAAGATACGAAACGAAATTACTAATTAGTATTTTCCAATAGTGGCGCCAGATGGCGGTTTCCAGAATTTTTAAGGACTTCACCCTTTGCCAGTCGGAATGCCAGTAATCAGTATTAGGGTGATACCATTTTAGTTAGTGCTAGGTCGTGTCTCTCTTATATATCTACTTTGTGCTCTTTACATATCTACTTTGTGTCTTTACATGCGGAACCCTATAACTCAAGCTCATGCATGTATATTGTATAATACTAGGCACATACTAAATCTTGATTTGGATGACGATATCCTGAACATCTATAGGTGTTTCATAAAAGGATGGAAATAGGAAATGGCAGGTGTAGGATGCGGGCTTACCTTCGATATTTGCGCTGGTTCTTTCCGCTAATTTGCTCACACCCGGCGACTGGATATTATGGCCACCTTTCGGGATACCACTGCAATTCGTCACTATATTTACGCTATGTGCGTTGGTTAATTGTCTGATTTTCACAAATATGTAAATGTTCGCACAATACCGCTGGTTGATTGGGTACTGCAAACCGGCTGACTTGAGACTTGACGACACGAACTTGAGAGTCACGGACTCTGCTGTGCCACAATGGACGGGTCGAAGCCAAGAGAGAGAGAGGTGTGACGCTTACTTGACGTTTCTTGGTTTTGAAATTTTTATCATGCAAGGAATGGATTTTATGATTAGAAAGGGAATTTATGCGTTCGGAAACTTTGATTGACAAAAATATTAATTTTAGCTTATTTTTGACCGAACAATATTATAGGTATATTCAAAAGGTAGGGAAACTAATTAGAATGGAGTTCTAGGAACCACTGGTAGATATTAACAATGAAATTCAATTATTTTCATATTATGTTTATTTAGGAATACCTAATTACCCCACCAAAACATTTTCATTTAAAAATGTTGCTAAAACGAATCTTATTAGCTTACTCACCCTGTGAAAAACTATTAGATTACCGTAGTGTAATCTAATTTAATAAAAATCTATGAAAAAGTGGGCGCTGGTTAATTTGTACATATCAGTTGTTAGGCTTAGAACTGATTAGATCGTGTGAATTTTGTAATTCTGATTTTAATAAGGCTGGCATTGTCGGTTTCGACACAAGCCTAAATAAATAAAGAAAAAAACATTTTCATTTAAAAATGTTGACAAAACGAATCTCAATAGCTTACTTACCCTGTGAAAAAATTATTAGATTACACTACGCCTTAATAAAAATCTATGAAAAAGTAGTCAAATCTCATGTAGAGCCAAGATTCTTGATCTCTACCAGGCCTAACTTCACATACGCTCCATTTCAGTCTAACCGTGATGCTTGGCTCTTTTAATTTTTTATTTATTTTTTATTTAATGATTTATTCATTTAAGTTCCTCATCATACACATTCATGTATTACGCCAAACTGATCTAGCAGTTTGTAGGCGCTCCGCTCAGTATTACATAAGTAGGTACTTAAATGCTTTAAATGACATTGTACATTAACAATAACGTTATACAAATTTTGTTATGCAATTACACTTATAATAAATATAATTCAAATCCCCCCACACAACATTTCCATGTTTATAAATAGTAGCTTAGCTAATATCTCTTAGTAAATATGCAACACCCTTAGTAAAATGTGCAACACCCCAGCCCTACGACATTGCCTTGGGTTCAGTATCCCGAGAGGATACTAATATATCACCAAGAATATCACTAGAGTGTCCACATGCACTTATTAAGTTACATTTTATAACTTTATATAAATAGTATTTTTATTTGTTCGAGAATGAGACTGTATGATATTATACTATATTTATTCTTTACAATTATTTTTCTTTTCAAAATCCTAACATTTCTTTTACTTTATGTTTTAACTTCATTTTACACTTAATTTTTCTTTCCTCTCTAATAGTTTGTATTTATTAAACAGCAGTGGCACTATATACTTTCTAGTCCTTTCCCCAAAAATAGTTATTAACTTTTACATGCTTCTGACTTTCCTTTCTTTATTGGTCTAATACTATAATTATATGTCTTTCTTGTTTTAAATTCCTCATTATAATATGATTCAATGGCTATCAAATATTTAACTTTTTCCCTAACTGGTATAATTCCACACTCTTGAAATAACTTATCATAATTATCTTTATATTTATTTTTTAAGTTTTTTACTCACTAATAGTTTTAAGAATTTTAACTGTATACTTTTAATTCGCTCAATATATGTTTTAAATGTAAGCCCATAACAACTTAATCCATAATTAATAAGTGATTCTACCAGCGCAAAGTACACCATTCTTAAAGTATGCCTAAGAATTTTGATGATCTATGAGCGAGTCAGCGACGAAATCCGGGGTTTTTAGACATTGATAAAATCTGGAGTATAACAGCTACGACTTTCAAACTTTGTATGTACTATAAGTGTCATTATAATTAACATAATAAGAACATAAACATTGTTAATAGTTTAAGTTTTAAAATGTAATAATTCTACAAACTGTTGGTGTGTCAATAAATAAATAAATAAATTATATCTTATAATTTCAACTATTTAACATCATCCAAAGCAATTATGAGAGTTAAAAAAAACGACGAAACGTTTTGAGAAAAGGTAAAAGGAGAAAAGGTAGTGCACTTGCGCTCCGCTTGGCTTGTCTTGGCGGGGGCACTCCCGTGACACCAGACAATTATACAAGAACGTCAAATTTTATCCTTTTACTTTTTAAGTTTTTATTATTGGAAAAACACCACAAACATTACATAAAACGGATGAGGCTTAAAATATTTACTTTTGGGTTGTAACTCGGTCGGTGGCACCTGGCAGCCTACTGGGCCCTAATTCTCAGGCCTCGAACTTAGTTTTTACTATCGGTCTGTCCCGCTAATGCAAATGAGATTCAGCGCGCGTGCGAGCGGGATATACTAATATACGAACTTTTTTCCACTGCCCGAGAATCGTGCTCCTGGTCCTCGTGTAGGTCGCTCTGAAAATATTTGTTACAGACTATAATATCATCAAAAAGTACTTTGATTTTCCTGTTTGTTACCTTATATTACTAGTATGTAATTACTTACATATCTAATCCCATAGGTTTACACCTATGGGATTAGAAAGAATAATTTACTACTATTATTAGTATTAGTAATCGTTTTCGAAATAGAATTGTATAAAAGGTACATATATCTTATAACAAGGCGCATACATTTGACATTCGATAACGTTACTTATACTCAGTTGTCAATTATTGTTCCTGCTTTGATTACTGTGCTCACTTGATTAACGAAGATAGGGACAATAGCTTGATAATTAACTAGACGTTGGATCAATAGGTACTAAGGCGATTGTCCAACCGAATGAACCCTTGCTGGCCTAAGGGAAAATTAACTGTTGCTTAACTCATTAATTATTATTAAGTTACGACTTTAAAATAAAAGTTTTATATCCGATTGACACAACTTTTATTTTAAAAATTGAGCAGCCCCTTATAGTGATTTATTCGAGGATAGACAGATAAAGAAATACCTATATTATTGTAGTTAAAAATTAAACATATAATTTCATGTTGAAACTGACTTTTAAATGTTTAAATAGATGCCATTAGACAGGGTACTTAGGTAGGTAGATAGGCTAATGTGTTTTCTAGCATTACCTACATGTGACGCAAATGACGAACAATAAAAATGAAATTTATTGTTTTACGTCGGCGTAAACTCTTTGGAATAACGAGTATGTGGAACACGTCATAACGAAGCAATAATGTTGATAAAGTCGCCGTACCCTTAAAATTCCAAAGGTAACTCGAAAAAATATATTTTTCTTATTTAGTAGAAAATACGTAAGTACTAGTTAAGTAATTGATTAGGAATACTATCTAGAACATAATATTTTCATTAATTTGATCTATCTGGCTTCAGCAAATTTGAAACATCCTGTGTTTTACTTATCGTATAGATAATTAATAATATAAATGTCTATTTTACAACCAATGTCGTACAAATTTGTATTATGGAAATATGATAGAGAGAGTTGGCGCGCCTTCGATTATACAAATAATTATAACCGTAATACAAATTTGTACCACAATTATGTAAATATAGGAATAAATATTACGATTTAAATGAAAATCACGACGCTTCAACGCTACGTAACGGGAGCAATCGCTCGGAAAGTTGCAAAGTATTGGTAAATACAAAAGTAGTTTTCCTAAGCCTTCACTCAATTCTTTTTCAAATCTTTAAAGATCTCATAAAAAAGTCACTAAATGCACAAACACTAAATTCAAATTTTACACGCGTAACTTGTATGTATGTTTGTAACCGACTCCTTTGGGCGCGATTCTGACCCACTTTAAACGGCCAGATTTTATTCAAACTTTGCAGATTTATCGTGGACCTATGAAAATTAACTAATTTCATAAGATTATTCCATTCTTTTATTTTCAAATAAGGATTTTTGTGAATTGATATAATTTTTATCTATAGTCGATACATTAGACAAAAAGACATTAATTGACATTAAAATACTTAAAATAAGAGCGCATTTTTTAGTTTTTTAAAACAAAAGATTGCGCTCTTATAGAAAATATAACTAAAAATGAAAATCAAATAAAAGTTAGAAAAAAAAAAAATAAAAAAATACGCTTTAAGTATTTATAAGTATTATTTCAAATAAAAAATTAAAAAAAAATATATTAAATAATTTCTATAAAGCGTGTTTTTTTAGTTTTTTAACTATTAATTATTATTAGTAGGTAGGTACTTAAGTGAGAGTTTTGTATTTCGAATGTAAACTATTTTTAAAGAGGGAACTTTTACTTTTCTTTATAATTATTTAAAAATCATATTACTTTGAAAAATCTAATATATACCTAATGGAATATTTTCTACATGGCTGCTAACCTATTTCTGTAACACAAGGATTGTTTATATAAATACTTTCATATTTTATATCTCGGAATCGTTTGAATATAAATTCTTCTAGACATTAAAGCGTCTAATGTTTATACCATTACGATAAAGATTTTACGCTGTACCATTAAAATACGTTTTACGAGGTATATGGCCATACGTTTTATTTTACAATTTATATGTGCCGATCACATGCAAGGCGCGAGGCGTGCCGACTTTCCTAGAATGTAATGTACCATACGAGTGGTGAGTGATGACTGGTGAAGGCTCAATTTTATAGCGATAAATCATGATTAAAAATCTCAACCCTGGTCAAGTCATAGGTCAACTACCAGTGCGTTCACGTGTATAGACCAGGAGCACGCGAGACCCACTATAGTAAAATTCACTCCTTGTGGTCATTTTAGGCCTTTGATGTTAAGTTATAATAAGTAATTTATATGAGGTGCCAAAAACAAAAATTGCTCTACGCGTCATTCTCTTCACACTACGAGTATATCCGCCTTAATATAAATATAAAAAAATAATTTGTGTGTAACTTTCAATATAAAAATATTCACATTATTAGTTAGTTTGATTCTTTTAGTCCTCCAATTTTGTTCTGTCTGCCGCTTGGCTTTGGGAAGTAAACTGAAATATTTCCTACTTTTTTCTCCTAATTAATTTCTTTGTGGGTCCCAAGACAGACAGCACCCTTGAGATCATATTAAACGGTTTTCGTGGTTGTCGAGTTGCAGTGGTGGGAACTGCAGGCCAATCGCGCTAAAAAACTTTAGCTGAAACGCAACCGAAACGTGAACGTTACTCGACTTTATGACGTATTCGCTATCGCGCTATCCTTTTAACAGCTAGGTGAGTCGAAGCTGGACCGTAGTTGTAACTCAAACGCTGTCAAACAAAAAGTTCGTACGGAGCTATATAGTTTAACTCGCACGCAGCTCGAACGTTTGGAACAAAGTGATCGTATATAAGTGAAGTTTTTGAATCTAAATTGTGTAAAGGACCAAAAATGTTCAGCTGGATTGGAAACGAAACGCAGCTGAAACACAAACGAAACTAAGTTGAACCTCAAATGAAACGTACAATAGTCAATAGCGCGACTGGCCTGCTTGGAATGCGCGCCAAAGCCCGCCAAAAATAATGTTCGGATGAATTAATAATAATAATTACAATGGACGCTTCACACCATGACAATCTAGCCCCGTGAAGTATCCGAAGAACTTGTGTTACAGGTGCCAGACAACGGAAATAATATATTTAATACTTTTTACTATACCTAAACATTTTTAAGATTTTTATTATATATCTATACTTATAATAAAACTGTAGAGAGGTCAATTCTGTACATTGAATATTTTTTCAAAATACATATTGGAGGATGATTGGCGATCGATACTGATGCCAAAAATGCAATTAGTAAAATTAGTTGAATTTTATGCTTAAGCATTCCATGAAGACTATAATATTTGCCCTTTATACCATGCAAATATAATGAGTAGTTTAGGAAATATAGCAAAATTAAAATCGTTTCGTCGTGATTCGACCGGGCGCCGCGTAATGCAGGCTGCTGCTTGACGTCTTACGTCCGAGCCGGGCTGGTGTAGTGTAGACTGCTGGGTAAAAAATACTATTAAAATGTGCTAACTGTGCCTGTGTTATTATAGGAGACTTTTATTTATGCAATAGTACCCAAAACAATATTTTTTTTATTTTTGTCTGTTTGTCGGTGCATTTGTGCACGCTAATCTCAGAAAAGGCTTATCCGATTTAGATGTGGTTCAATCATATTTGTAGTAATCTTGACTTAACA
Source organism: Celastrina argiolus (assembly GCA_905187575.2). Taxonomy (NCBI): domain Eukaryota; kingdom Metazoa; phylum Arthropoda; class Insecta; order Lepidoptera; family Lycaenidae; genus Celastrina; species Celastrina argiolus. The sequence goes on from LR994577.1 coordinate 9,609,776, forward strand.
TTTATTTCATCTCAATCGGTTCATAAATAAAAAACCTAAGACAATTAAAAAAAAATGCTGGACGTTTGTATGAAGCGCGGCAGGAACCGCGCTGCAAACATTCAAATTTAATCTTTTTTTATTTTATATTTTCTTTAAAACTAAATTTAATTTATTTATATTATTGTTATACTTAGGGTAGGTTAATAAAAAAACGCTACTAAAACCGATCGGCGCGCCGAGCTGGGGCCTGACTCTCCAAACTGATTCGATTTTGATTCAGATTCGATCGTGCCGCATACTCCCGAATAAATTGACGTTTGTTTATTTTTGTTCTTTGTCGATTGATATCGTCGGGTGTACAAAAAGTTACGTTCCAAAGGTTTTCTTTATCCTAATTAGTTCCAAAGTAATCTACCAAATAAAACACCAAATCCGTTGAGATCGAACTGATTCGATTCTCGGTTGTGTCGAGAGTAAGCCTGCTGGATCCTCGACGGGGCGTGCCGCTGCGCCCATGTCTAACCGAGAGTTTCGTTTTAAATACCTTAATAATTGCAATATATGTTTCAATTTAATATCTCAAAATATTAATGACAATAACGGTAGTAAGTTCAAAAAAATTGAAAATAATTTTATGGTTTCGCAATTTATCCTATGTCGGCACTATTAAGACGTTGCTTCGTATCAAATTTAGGTTTTGGTTCCCTTTGGAGTGTCGAAAATTAGAGAGATAAACGGCTGAATCTTTGGGTAGATGTGGCTAAGGAGTCTGTTTTTTTCAGAGCCAGGAGGGACAGAAGATCCTGAGTATTTAATAGGATTGTTAGCTTGATACCTACACGTGTTAAAGTTTTGACAACCAGACAGACAGACAGACGGACATCGAAGTTCAATAATTTACTAAATTAACGTGAAAAATTGGCTGGGTCTATACGGTGCATTCGAATAATATTATCCTAACTTTGAATACCTTTGCTGACTTCTACATATTGTTCGAAGGCATATCTATACATATAATAAATCTGTAGAGGGGTCATGTCTGTACATTAAGAATATTTAAGTGAAAATTAAAAAAAGGGGGTCTATATAAGCCACAGAACCTAAAAATAACATTTTTGAAAAAAATGTCTGTCTGTCTGTCTGTCTGTCTGTCTGTCTGTCTGTCTGTCTGTCCATATGGGAATGTTTGTCGTCGCATCACGCTAAAACCACTGAATGGAATGAAATGAAATTTGGCAGGCAGGTAGCTTACGACCTGAAGAGCATTATTGGAAATTATTATCCCGAAAAACGAAAGGGTTCCCGTAGGATCTTCAAAAAATTGTAGCTACCTATTTGACGGTATTTCAGCCATACTACTCAACGTATTTAAATGCAATTTGGCAGGCAGGTAGCTTATAATCTGAAGAGCATTATTGGAAATTGTTATCCCGAAAAACGAAAGGGTTCCCGTGGGATCTTTAAAAAATTGTAGCTACCTATTTGACGGTATTTCAGCCAAACTACTCAACGTATTTAAATGAAATTTGGCAAGCTGGTAGCTTATAATCTGAAAAGCATTACTAGAAAATTATTATCCCGAAAAACGAAAGGATTCCCGTGGGATCTTCAAAAAATTTTAGCTACCTATTTGAAGGTATTTCAGCCAAACTACTCAACGTATTTAAATGAAATTTGGCAGGCAGGTAGCTTATGATCTGAAAAGGATTACTGGAAATTATTATCCCGAAAAACGAAAGGGTTCCCGTGGGATAATCAAAAAATTTTAGCTACCTATTTGACGGTATTTCAGCCAAACTACTCAACGTATTTAAATGAAATTCGGCAGGCAGGTAGCTTATGACTTGAAGAGCATTGTTGAAAATTGTTATCCCGAAAAACGTAAGGGTTCCCGTGGGATCTTTAAAAAATTGTAGCTACCTATTTGACGGTATTTCAGCCAAACTACTCAACGTATTTAAATGAAATTTGGCAGGCTGGTAGCTTATAATCTGAAAAGCATTACTAGAAAATTATTATCCCGAAAAACGAAAGGGTTCCCGTGGGATCTTCAAAAAATTTTAGCTACCTATTTGAAGGTATTTCAGCCAAACTACTCAACGTATTTAAATGAAATTTGGCAGGCAGGTAGCTTATGATCTGAAAAGGATTACTGGAAATTATTATCCCGAAAAACGAAAGGGTTCCCGTGGGATAATCAAAAAATTTTAGCTACCTATTTGACGGTATTTCAGCCAAACTACTCAACGTATTTAAATGAAATTCGGCAGGCAGGTAGCTTATGACTTGAAGAGCATTATTGAAAATTGTTATCCCGAAAAACGTAAGGGTTCCCGTGGGATATTTAAAAAATTGTAGCTACCTATTTGACGGTATTTCAGCCAAACTACTCAACGTATTTAAATGAAATTTGGCAGGCTGGTAGCTTATAATCTGAAAAGCATTACTAGAAAATTATTATCCCGAAAAACGAAAGGATTCCCGTGGGATCTTCAAAAAATTTTAGCTACCTATTTGAAGGTATTTCAGCCAAACTACTCAACGTATTTAAATGAAATTTGGCAGGCAGGAAGCTTATGATCTGAAAAGGATTACTGAAAATTATTATCCCGAAAAACGAAAGGGTTCCCGTGGGATCTTCAAAAAATTGTAGCTACCTATTTGACGGTATTTCAGCCAAACTACTCAACGTATGTAAATGAAATTCGGCAGGCAGGTAGCTTATGACTTGAAGAGCATTATTGAAAATTGTTATCCCGAAAAACGACAGGGTTCCTGTGGGATCTTCAAAAAATTGTAGCTACCTATTTGACGGTATTTCAGCCAAACTACTCAACGTTTTTAAATGAAATTCGGCAGGCAGGTAGCTTATGACTTGAAGAGCATTATTGAAAATTGTTATCCCGAAAAACGACAGGGTTCCCGTGGGATCTTCAAAAAATTGTAGCTACCTATTTGACGGTATTTCAGCCAAACTACTCAACGTATTTAAATGAAATTCGGCAGGCAGGTAGCTTATGACCTGAAGAGCATTATTGGAAATTGTTATCCCGAAAAACGAAAGGGTTCCCGTGGGATCTTCAAAAAATTGTAGCTACATATTTGACCTTATTTTAGCCAAACTACTCAACGTATTTAAATGAAACTTGGCACAAAGGTAGATTGTAACATGAAATAACCAACATAATATTTTTAACTGACTTACAAAAAAGGAGGAGGTTTCTCAATTCGTAAATATATGTTTGTTTTTTTTTTGTTTCTTCGCGGATATCTTCATCGTTTCTGAAACGATTTTAATTTTTTTTAATGTTGTGTAGGGTATAATTTAAATTTGATCCCATTGTCACCAAATGGTGACCTGATGATGGGATCCGTGAGGAATCGAAGGAAATCCTCAAAATTTATGTGAATTGATTTGGATTTTTTCTGAAGTAGTCTAAGCATATATTACCAAACAGTTAGGTTTTGCACCATATCCTGGATCTATAATATCAAAAAATTTCACGTTTCAGTAAGCTATATATATATATATATATATATATATATATATTTACCCCCCAAACAATTGGGCGTCCCCTGAAGGAGAAATTGCATTTAAAGTGGCGTCCACCGGCATTTGACGTCCGCATACCGGACGCCACTTTGTTTGGTAGCGGCAGTTACGTCCTTTCGGTCCCAGCTGCCACCAGAACAAAAATCGATGGAAGTCAAAAAGTTGATAGTTCGACTGAAAAAGTATTTGCAAAAGTTTCAAGAGATTCCGCAACGCCCGCGTAGCGCCACTGCCGGGCGTATATTGCGCAGCCGTATATATCTTCACCACTTCACCGAGTACCCGCGTATTTGGCGTCCGGCTATGCGACGTTGCCAAGTCGTACGCGCCGCTACTTTGTTTAATTCTCACTCAAATCACAAAATATGTTTCCTTTAAAAGAATACGCACGTCCGCCGCACCACCCGTGCTGGTGATATTGTTGCGTCCTTGCGACCTGTGCCTGTTATAAGTATTTTTATGTTAACTTAAAGGATGTCGTCTCGTGGAAGAAATATTTTGAAATTATTTGATGAAGCTGTACTGTACTGTAGCTGCTTGATGAAATAGTAGAGTTAAGTTGATCACCGGCTACGCACGCTCCCACTCTCACCTTGGCTTCTCCCTCATTGTCTCTTACTTACTCCCTTTCATTAATTTCCTCCTTCACATCGACATCCGCGCTCATTCCTGTCCGTTTCGGTCCTCTTACTAATAAACGCGCTGTAAGTTCAACCTAGGTTCAACTTTATTTGTGTCTCTGTCGGATCTGTGTATTCTGGCAGATACAGAAATAAAGTTGAACTTACCTACATTGCATTTATTAGTAAGGGGGTTGAAGTTACAGTTACATAAATTCTTATTACCAGGCAGAAATAAAAAGATTCTGTCAATTTTACTATAGTCTGACCACTACCTCTGTACCGCGCGTTAGGTCGGCTGCCACGGTACAGCGGTAGTAGTCAGACTATATCAGAAATCCTGTTTTTTTTGTGGCGTCCGTATATTGCTTTCGGACGTCCGTATATTACTTTTGGACGTCCGTATATTGGTTTCTGACGTCCGTTTATTATATTCATTAATTTTTAGGTTTAATTTCATTCATTTCCTCACCTAGATGCCTAATGACTTACTCCCTTAACATCGGTTACGGACTACATCATTTCTATTCTGGCAGATACAGAAATAAAGTTGAACTTACCTACATTGCATTTATTAGTAAGGGGGTTGAAGTTACAGTTACATAAACTCTTATTACCAGGCAGAAATAAAAAGATTCTGTCAATTTTACTATAGTCTGACCACTACCTCTGTGCCGCGCGTTAGTTCGGCTGCCACGGTACAGCGGTAGTAGTCAGACTATATCAGAAATCCTGTTTTTTTTGTGGCGTCCGTATATTGCTTTCGGACGTCCGTATATTACTTTTGGACGTCCGTATATTGGTTTCTGACGTCCGTTTATTATATTCATTAATTTTTAGGTTTAATTTCATTCATTTCCTCACCTAGATGCCTAATGACTTACTCCCTTAACATCGGTTACGGACTACATCATTTCTATTCTGGCAGATACAGAAATAAAGTTGAACTTACCTACATTGCATTTATTAGTAAGGGGGTTGAAGTTACAGTTACATAAACTCTTATTACCAGGCAGAAATAAAAAGATTCTGTCAATTTTACTATAGTCTGACCACTACCTCTATACCGCGCGTTAGGTCGGCTGCCACGGTACAGCGGTAGTAGTCAGACTATATCAGAAATCCTGTTTTTTTTGTGGCGTCCGTATATTGCTTTCGGACGTCCGTATATTACTTTTGGACGTCCGTATATTGGTTTCTGACGTCCGTTTATTATATTCATTAATTTTTAGGTTTAATTTCATTCATTTCCTCACCTAGATGCCTAATGACTTACTCCCTTAACATCGGTTACGGACTACATCATTTCTATTCTGGCAGATACAGAAATAAAGTTGAACTTACCTACATCGCATTTATTAGTAAGGGTGTTGAAGCTACAGTTACATAAACTCTTATTACCATTCAGACATAAAAAGATTCTGTCAATTTTACTATAGTCTGACCACTACCTCTGTACTGCGCGTTAGGTCGGCTGCCGCAGTACAGCGGTAGTAGTCAGACTTTATCAGAAATCCTGTTTTTTTTTTGTGGCGTCCGTATATTGCTTTCGGACGTCCGTATATTGCTTTTGGACGTCCGTATATTGCTTTCAGACGTCCGTATATCACAACTTTTATTTCATTTTCTTGTAAGTAGGTAGGTATAAGTCACGTTAAAAGAACGCTGGTTTTTATGGAGGCTCATACAACCAGCGTTATTTTTACGTGAAGCAACCTCTATTAAATTTAACTTCGTTCATTACTATCAGAAATCATTTTTTATTTTATGGCGTCGGTATCTTGCAATACGGCTTCCGTATATTGTCTTACGGCGTCCGTTTATCGCTATTTAACGTCCGTATATTGCTTTGTGACGTCCGTATATTATATTCATTTATTTTTAGGTTTAACTTCATTCATTTCCTCACCTAGATGCCTAATGACTTACTCCCTTAAGGCGAGGAGTAACCGCAACTAGCGCCACTCTTTTTAAAATGAATTTTACAATGACACAAAGGTCTTATTAAAAAAAGTAATCGGTTCAAACTTTAAGTAAATAGCTAAACTAATTTATTATAGTAATATATAGTAGTTAAACTAATATTATGTATTATATCTCGTAAGTAATAACTAAAACGGCCGTTTAAGTTATTACTTACGAGAGTAAATACAGTATAGGATTTAGAGCTGTAATTAAATGCCAATAAATTAGTTTAACTACTTACTTAAAGTTTGAACCGATTACTTTTTTTAATTAGATCGTTGTGTCATTGTAAAATTTATTTTAAAAGAGTGGCGCTAGTTGCGGTTACTCCTCGCCTTAATATCGGTTACGGACTACATCATTTCTAACCCGGTGCGATCGTAGAACTATTTCTATGATAAGCTACAACCAATTATTATTTTACATAATTTCTGTCCTGAGTTTTCTAGAGTCTTATTATAAGGCATTCGAATCGTGTTAAAATATTTAGTGCGGAACCATTGATACTCTGGTCTGGCACTGGTCAATACAAAGACGCAACCCTAAGAAAGAGATAGATAATAAAACTGAAAATTGGCAACGTCGCATTTCTTTGGCATAAGTCGCCGGACGCAAAAACATCGGCTCTTTAGTCAAAAATCACAAGTATATCCAGGACTTCAGAAAGTCACCCAGGTGGTTCGGGGTTCAAAAGTGTTTGGGCATGACTGCAAGAAGAATATCGTAGAAAATAAAGTTAGCGGAAAACAAAATACGTCACAGTGCTGGAAATGATTTAGTTAAGAAACATTCATAGAAATAATTAAAAAAATATAAGCAGAAGTAGGGGACGTCGTAATAACGCACGACCACCGTGACGCCAAAACGCTTCCTGGATGTATATATATATATATATATATATATATATATATATATATATATATATATATATATATATTAATATATATATATATATATATATATATATATATATATATATATATGTGTGTTGAAAAATTTCGCGCGGTAGACTTTTTCTCTTTCTACTATTTTTTTTTATCTAATCGTTTTTGTTTTTCATTTTCCGTCCTCAAATAATCGTCGTCTGATCATTCGAGAATTATCCCTACTCAGTCTATACCCATCACTAAAAATCTGAAAATTAAATAATTTTAAACAAAAAAAAAACGACTTCAAAAGGTAAACTAAAAGGAACAATTAAATTTACTTCGCACAAAGTAATACTTATTTTCCAGTACAAGTGAAAATAATTATTACTTTGTGCGGAGTAATTTATTATTATACTTAGGTTTTGCAAATACGATTAATAAAGTATAGGCGTAGGATAGTTATTTTTCAAGATATGAATGAGATGTCATAGGTACATTTAAATTAGAAAAGTTATGTCAAAGTAAGATTTTATGTTTTTCATGATATTTTTATTTATTAGTTTTTATGCTAGGTACGGCTTGGGTTTTTTCTTTCTTTTGGACTTTTGTTATTTTGTCGTCTAAAGCAAGTTAGTACTTTAACCGTAAAGTCCCAAAGTAGGCTACATGTTTGTTAGCGTAGGTAATTATTAAATAAAAAACCGGGCAAGTCCGAGTTGGAATTGCGCACCGACAGTAGACTTTTAAAAAATTTGGCGCTCGGCGCCAGCAGCGCAGCGTCGGTGTGAAAACGATCATCGTCTGCAGTCGCTGCGGCGTAAAGTCCATACAAATCTCAGTACAGAGATCTTCGTCGCGTATATGAGTGTACTATCAAGTAGTCCAGTTCGCATAAAAGAAAAAAAATATTATACATACAGACGAATTGAGAACCTCCTCCTTTTTTTGAAGTCGGTTAATAATACACGGTCATTTTTCGAGCTGGTACTAATAGGAATCGTTAGCATTTTCATAGAAAAAAACGGCCATTATTTGACAATAAATTATTATCATTACTCCAACGGCCTACTTCTTTTGCTTATGCACGTCTAATACCGTGTATAAAGAAGCATTAACTACTATAAATTAGTGATTTTAAATATCCAAACGACAGTGTTCATAAACTAAAAATGTATTTGAACTGCTGCCCTAAATCACTTTTCCACGCGTACGAAGTCGCGGGCACAGCTATTTAAAAATATAAAAGTGTCCTAAATCACTTTTCCACGCGTACGAAGTCGCGGGCACAGCTAGTTAATACATAAATTTAATACACATCGTTGGATGCAGGTGGCAATGGACCGAACACACTGGAAATGTGTTGGAGAGGCCTATGTTCAGCAGTGGACTCTAAAAGGCTGAAACGACGACGACGACGAATACACATCCATGACCCAGGAACACTGAAAACTTTGTGTTCCTACGGCAGGATTCGATCCTGCGACCGAGCGACTCGAGCAACAACGCGCTCAACCACTGCACTACGGAGGTCGTCAAATTACGTTACATTGAAATTACGTTCTAAAGAAATATCAAATATTATAATCATATTTTGGACATAGAATTACGCATAGAATATGCATGTTTTTTTAAAGTTTAGAACCGTGTGGTGACGGCATTAGAATACAATTGTCACCACTCCCGATACTATCCTAGGGGAGTCGTAAGAGGCGACTAAAAGGAAGCACACACACATAACAACAACTAGTGTGAGAGAAGGAAAACTCGATACAAAACCCTGTACCAACCCGTCTAGCCAGCGTGGTATCAGTAGGCTTTTAAAAACCTCCTATGTTTACGCACCAGAAGACCAGGCCCCTAGTCCCCGGCGGCCCCGCTATTCCTGGCTACGGTAGCGGCCACGGTAACGGCGGGGCGGGGGGTGCTAAGAATCCCCGGAAGAGATCCGGCTACCACCCCCCTTATAAACGACAACTGGCCCTGGTAACACACAACGTGCGCACTTTGAGGTTGGACGAGAAGCTCGTAGAGCTGGAAGAGGAGATGAACAAGTTGCACTGGGACGTTATTGGTTTATCGGAGATCCGAAGAGAGGGCGAGGATACGATAACCTTACAGTCCGGTCACTTGTTCTACTACCGGGAGGGAGAACAGAAGTCCCAAGGTGGTGTTGGGTTTATCGTCCACAAATCTCTCATCAACAACATTGTGTCCATCGAGAGTGTGTCAAATAGGGTTGCATACCTTGTACTGAGAATCTCAAAACGATATTCGTTGAAGATTGTACAGGTATACGCCCCATCGTCAACACATCCAGACGATGAAGTAGAAGCTACGTATGAGGACGTCAGTAGGGCCATACGTAGCCCTAAAACACACTTCACAGTTGTTATGGGAGATTTCAATGCGAGGCTGGGCTGCAGAAGCGATGATGAGCTGAAAGTGGGGCCATTTGGATTTGGGCAGAGGAATCCCAGAGGACAGATGCTGGCGGACTTTATGGAGAAGGAAGGACTCTTCATGATGAATTCTTTCTTCCAAAAGCCGCCGCAGAGGAAATGGACCTGGTTGAGTCCCGACGGTGTAACTAGAAACGAGATTGACTTCATTATGAGCACCAAGCGGCAGATATTCAACGATGTCTCTGTGATCAACATGGTTAAGACCGGTAGTGATCACCGAATCGTCAGAGGCATGTTGAATATCAACGTCAAACTTGAGAGATCGCGTCTGATGAAGTCTACGCTCCGACCGTCGAATGCCCATATCCAAAACCCCGAGAGCTTTCAACTTGAACTGTCAAATCGCTTCCAATGGCTAGACAGCTGCGCATCAGTGGACGATATAAATAGCAGGCTGGTAGAAACTGTCCATACGGTGGGGTCCAAATTTTTCAAGACCCACCGTACAAATAGACCTCAGAAACTATCCGACCAAACCCGGAACCTCATGGCTAGTCGACGTTCAATGACGCTCCAAACTTCGAGTGACGCTGAGTCATATAGGCAGCTCAATAGACATATTACGAAGTCCTTGCGACACGATATCCGTTCTTTTAATACCCAGCGTATTAAAGAGACGATAGAGCGGAACCAAGGCTCCAAAGTGTTTGCAAGAGACGTTTCTATTGGGCAAAGCCAGCTGACAAAGCTGAAGACCGAAGATGGACGCGTAACGTCAAATAAGTCCGAGGTACTACGGGAGATAGAAAGGTTCTATGGACAGCTGTATACCTCGGTCTCAGCTGAACCTGCTAGTTTAGCTGCAGACCCAAGAGCCAGGCTAACCCGACACTATACCGAAGACATCCCGGACATCAGCCTGTACGAGATTAGGGTAGCTCTCAAACAGCTTAAGAACAACAAGGCTCCGGGTGAGGATGGAATCACTACAGAGCTTCTGAAAGCGGGCGGCACGCCGGTACTAAAAGTCCTTCAGAAGCTCTTCAATTCCTCCTTACTCGATGGGAAAACGCCAGAGGCATGGAACAGGGGTGTTGTGGTCCTGTTCTTCAAAAAAGGCGACAAAACCTTACTGAAGAACTATAGACCCATAACACTGCTGAGCCATGTCTACAAGCTGTTTTCGAGAGTTATTACGATGCGTCTCGAACGCAGGCTAGATGACTTTCAGCCTACCGAACAAGCCGGTTTCCGAAAAGGCTATAGTACCATAGACCACATACATACGCTGCGGCAGATTATACAGAAGACCGAAGAGTATAATCGGCCATTATGCTTGGCGTTTGTGGACTATGAGAAAGCCTTTGATTCCGTCGAAATATGGGCGGTCCTTAGATCTCTCCAGCGTTGCCGTATTGACTATCGGTATATCGAAGTGTTGAAGTGTTTGTATAATAACGCCACCATGTCAGTCCGAGTACAGGAGCACTGCACGAAGGATATCCCTTTAAAGAGAGGAGTAAGACAGGGGGATATCATATCCCCGAAACTGTTTACCGCTACTCTGGAGGATTCCTTCAAGCTACTGGAATGGCAAGGACTTGGCATCAACATCAATGGCGAATACATCACTCACCTTCGATTTGCCGACGACATAGTAGTCATGGCAGAATCGCTGGAAGATTTGGGGCGCATGCTCGGTGGCCTCAATAGAGTTTCTCAACAAGTGGGTCTTAAAATGAACATGGACAAAACAAAGATCATGCACAATGTCCATGTTGCACCCACCGCACTAACTGTTGGGAGCTCTACTCTTGAAGTTGTTGACGAATATATATACCTAGGGCAGGCTGTCCGATTAGGTAGGTCCAACTTTAAGAGAGAGGTCAGTAGACGGATCCAGCTCGGCTGGGCAGCGTTCGGTAAATTACGTAACGTCTTCTCGTCTAAAATACCTCAGTGCCTAAAGACAAAGGTATACAACCAATGTGTGTTACCAGTGATGACTTACGGTTCTGAGACGTGGTGCTTCACGAAGGATCTTTTCAAAAGGCTTAATGTCGCTCAGCGTGCTATGGAGAGGGCAATGCTCGGTATTTCTCTACGTGATCGAATCAGAAATGAGGAGATCCGTAGAAGAACTAAGGTTGCTGACATTGCCCGTAGGATCAGTCAGCTGAAGTGGCAATGGGCCGGCCACATAGCACGAAGATTGGACGGTCGATGGGGCAAAAAGATCCTAGAGTGGAGGCCACGTACTGGCAAGCGCAGTGTGGGACGGCCACCTACCAGATGGACCGACGACCTGGTGAAAACTGCCGGGTCACGTTGGATGCAGGTGGCAATGGACCGAACACACTGGAAATGTGTTGGAGAGGCCTATGTTCAGCAGTGGACTCTAAAAGGCTGAAACGACGACGACGACGATGCATGTTTTTAAACAGCCGAAAATCCTGTGCCATTGTGACTGTAATGAAAACCATTTACAAGTGGCAGACTGAGCCAAAATAATTATTTTGAACCAACAAATCCCAGCTGAATCTCAGACCCATGTGCGGAACAGCTTAAACCACACCCAATTGTAAATTGAGAGTTTGCTCTAATTGGCCATTTTACTTAGTGGAGAAAGGCTTAAAGCGTCTAAACCTTGGCCGTCGCTAATCCTGCTCCGACTTAACTCGATTAGGTACACATTATGGCGCATGACGATAACGTAATAATAATTAAACGGTTTTAATACTGATACATTTTATTTTGTCGAAACTACACGTAGAAGCCGGGTACGCTTGAGAAATTGACGCAAAACAACCTTAGGGTGAGGCCCCATTAGTGCGCTGCGTTGCGTCGTCACCGCTGCCTCGATTTCCATATATTTTTAGGACATGACCCACGAGAAACTACGTAGAGTCGACGCTGCGACGACGCAACACGTAGAGCGAGGTCCCGTTAGTACGGGACCTCGCTCTAAGGCCCGTATAAATAAAACAATCTTAAACCAAACGTCACTTGAGAACCTATTTGACAGATAAGCAACGTTTCGTTTCACTTTTAAAAATATAAGAACTTTACTTAATATGTTACATTACTTTAATTTTTTTCTTTTTTAAAATGTTAAAATACGGATATGAAAATATAGATTATAGGTACTTGTTTTTAATGTTTTTACTAGCGATCCTTATGCCCTACATATTCATACGAACTTCGTATGTGATGATAGCGATGACATTCGAAATGAGGGCCCTGGTCTGATTTAAAGATATTTAATGTACATTCATAACACTGAAACATTAAAAACTTTATTCTACTTGGCTGAATTCGAACCCCCAACCACCTTAGCCGACGGCTTGATCGCCGATAAGCTCACCAGCCACAAAGCGTTTTAAAATATACAATAATTAGCATAACAATGCTTTTATTTCTCTATTTTACAATGGCCTGTAAACTTAGAATTTTTTAAGAATCGGATAAAGCTTACCCCACTTTATGGTCAACCTTTATAATCTCAGCGTCATCATGTACACCACATACATAAAAAAACCCGGCCGGAACGTCCTCCTTTTTTGGAAGTCGGTTAAAAATAGAACATACTGATTTCAATAGAGCAACGCATTCTGCAAAATGTCAGACACAAAATCGGTCATATTTGTTGGCGGTATAAACAGTGAAAACGCGCCCTTACGGTTAATGAATAGATGCACAATTGAATATCTATGACCATCAGACGACACCATTAATTTGGCTAATAAACCAATTAATTTTGTTAAAGTCGCAATCCGAGGCCCATAACAATTAATTATGAATAATTAATTTACTCGGTTTCTAAATTACCTTAATGACATTGCTAATTGCCATGTTAATGTAAATAAATACTGAACGTTTTTGATTTATTACAGTAGTGACTGCATGATGCAAAAGAGTGGTATGTGTTGTTTAAAACAAACTTGTTTTACAGCCTATGTATGTGTGAAAATTCAATATGGCGTCTATGGGCGTCCATAGACGCATGATAAAAATCGAATTACGAATGCGAATGGAAGAAACTGAATATCAACAAAGTATGTGTGATGCATATAGATGTAGGGTATCGTTGAATAGACATATTTTTTTTTTTTTACATATTTCGATTAGACTGACCGTTTATGGTCTGTGTCGATTCTAAGTTGCGTATTAACCATTCTCACATAATATAGGTTTTTAGATACTATAAATTTACGATGAATTAGACGAGAATTTGTTGCTGCCGAGTATGTTGAGCACGTTTCTTGCATAACATAACAACTAAACAGACCATCCAGTTCCATTATTCGACAACTACCTAATATAATTTTGATGTTCAGTTGTTATGTTCCATTATTAGGATATATTTTATCTAAGCGCTTGTTTTTTTCTTTTCAGTTTTTTTATTATATAGGTATATACGTGGTTTACTTTTTTTACTTTGTCGATTTTTGATTCATGATTCTTTCAGTTTTGATCCTTTGGTAATTTGGTCAAAATTAAAACAATAACTAAAAAGTTATTGTTTTAATTACTTATAATATATTGTTAGTGTGTTTGTGTCTATTGAAAATAAACTTTTTCTTTCTTTCTATAAGGTAATATTATGATTGATGAGTATCACCAATAAGGTGATACTCATAAATTTAGTTAAGTACCTAGCTTGTTTCCACGTTTTCTTTTTTAATAAATCAAAATCCCTCATATAAAAAGTTTTTTCATTTTCCTTATATCGAAAAAACATTATTTCTTAGCTCTGTAAATATTTTCTATGTTTTGTAATTACATTTCCTCAAACCCATGTCATTCTACACACATCCGTGAGGATGTGACAACGGCTATTACCAGACTATCTCGAGAACCGTGATACCGAATAGTTGCACAATATGATATATTTCAGTTGCTGCTATATCAACAAGTATTTCAGGGGGCTCTCATACAACAAATATATCTTTGTTGCAGTTGTGTACGTAACCCTTCGTGCTCTAGTGCGACTCGTGCTTGGCCATTGTATTTTTATTTTTTAGTGGTTGCCTGAACGTTAACGCTCCACAACAACCACTTTAAGGGCTGATTTTTCAATCGTCAGATAACTTTTATCTAAGGAATAAATATGTGACTTTGGCAGATTTTGTATGGAACAAATGTCAAATTCACATGTTTATTCAACAGATAAAAGTTATCTAACTATTGAAAAATCGGTTCTTAAGTGGTTAAGTATTTAGCGATCAAGCGGTCGCTTATTATGATGATAAAATTATATCCCAAAACTTGCAGAGATTAAATGTTAAGTGAAATTGGGTACTTCGTTATTAAGTTGTATTATTTTAATTGGCTACCCGAATCCTACGAGGAGTCATATTTAGGTAAGGATTAGTCGTACTGGTCGTTTGTTAGTTTAGTTTCATAATTACACTCAAGGTTACGAGTTTCCGAGTTTTCACTGATTACTTTTGTAATCTGAAACTACATTGAGGGAACGTTTGTAGGCCGATTTTTTCACCGATTTTCCCGCAGATTGTTCAACCATCGTCTAATTTTGTGACCAAATTTTTTAGGACGTGTATTTTGCACGATGGAAACCAGTATGTTCTATTTTTCACCTATAACAAGTTATTATCAACAACAAAAAAATGAAAACACCGGGCGTTCGAAGCCTCGCGCAGAAACGAAAGTGTAAACGCGGCCTGACAGTCTTACTCTTGAAAAATTTAGACCAATTTGGCGCTAGTGTCGTGTTAAAGATTAGCTTACTGTCAAAATCCAATTCCGATTGATTGGAATTAATTTCAAGAGTACGGGGGCTGGTATGGCAGCACGTTTTTCAGTTTTAATCACGCAGTTTACAATTACCAACTATTATTTATTCCGTGACATAATGTAAGACGCGAGCATTCCACGCCATGACTATTTTTACATCGTAATTATCACGACAGTTCGTTCCGTAGTCTAAACCGGTTTCGTAGTACGAGTACATACGTCGCTGCGGTTTGGAACGTATTGCACTAGTGCACTGCACTTTATCATCTACTTTGGGTCTGCACTAAAATAATGTTTTAGGTGTATTAAAACATTTTCAATATCTATCGCACCCAAGGTAAAATAATTTACATAATGTTATATTGGATTGTTTCAGATGGGGAAGTACAAATCAAGTTTAGCAAGCTCGGCCCGCGGGTGAAGGCATTATGAACGATATTACACTGCTAGCCTCCAGCTCTATTCTGTACGATGTGGACAGTAACAAGACAGACTCGGAGAATGTGTACTACGAAACGGCTAATACGTCAAAACCAAACGAAACTCAACACGAATTTGCGGACGACGAATTTATATTCGACAGAACAGATATTAGAGCTATATTTATCACGCTGTACACCATCGTATTCTGTTGTTGTTTCTTCGGTAAGTTATAAATAGATTTCCTTGCATAATTATTTTTAGATATCACATCAACCATCACAGGCCAAATGCCAATGTTTTAAATGATAACCAAACATTTTATATAAAACTTAAACATGACTGCCTAAATTGTTTAGCCTATGATTTTCCCGGCTAATGTTACGAATCTATTGACAATCCTTCCATCAAAATAGGAGGGGAAATTTAGAAACTACGGTGAAATAAACATCACACCAAGATAATTTTCATGTGAAAATGTTGCCAAGAAGTTTATAATGATTGGTTGTTTTATTTGTAAGTAGTTATAGTTGTATATTATTTCCTTATTGCTTTTCTTTTCCTATGCCAAGGGTAGTTTGAAAGAAATCGTTTCAAAGCGATAAAACAGCCCTTTGTGTTAAAATTTGTTTTATTCTCGTGCTTGTATATTTTTGTATTTGTTTTGGACACAATAAAGTATATTCTTTCATTCAAGATGAGTCTACATAGATTAATTACCCTGTGAGAAAAGTTATCTCAGATATAATATAAAGCAAAGTTACAAGACAACACGCTCTAAACCTACAAGCTCTACACTACAGCTTGATCAAAATCTATGTAAAAGGGTCAGATCTCACGTAGAGCCAAGATTCTTGATCTATGCACCCTTACTTTACCAGACCTACGCCCGGTTTCTGAAAGGCTGATCAAATTGATCAATTGATAAAATCAGCTAATCTGAACGCTCATTGGTGAAAACAGTGACTGCGAAGTGATGTTCACCAATCAGCGTTCAGATAAGCTGATTTGATCAATTGATCAATTTGATCAGCCTTTCAGAAACCGGATGCTAACATCGCAAACTTGTCAATTACGTCGAAGCGTGATGGCCGTTTTATTTGACACACGATTAATGAATGTCTATGAAATCTTGCCAAACTAAAATTTTAAAATGTAACTAAAAAAATCAAAGGTTTATTTATAGTTTCTTCCGTAATGACTACCTACCTACTATTTATATGAACTTATTCCCGGTCTAACTAAGCCTTCGGGAAAACTACGAATAAATTCCAACTTCGATATTTGATTAAAGTATTCTTAAGTCAAACCTAATAGTTTTTACGTTTAATCCAAACGTAGAAATATATGTGATTTATGTTTTTAGTATTTTAATATTATATTTTATTAGTACCTATGTATGTAAGTATTAATATAATAACTACTGGTCACATGAAAAATATTATTACGCCTCCATCCCAGCGGTGACAGTTAATAAAATTAATATATTTAGCTGGTCCCATGTGTTCCTTTCGAACAACCCTGGAGTAACTTAAGTTAATCAACTTAAACCTGTTTTAAAAACAAAATTATTTTGAATGTAGATAGGAATTAACCATAATCTAGTAACTAAGTATTATTGTATAATATTTTCCAGCATTTAGTAATTGCTCCTAAAATAGTAATTT
The DNA here is from genome assembly GCA_905187575.2 of Celastrina argiolus. Lineage (NCBI taxonomy): Eukaryota > Metazoa > Arthropoda > Insecta > Lepidoptera > Lycaenidae > Celastrina > Celastrina argiolus. The sequence continues at coordinate 9,627,011 of LR994577.1, forward strand.
TTAATAGGTATCAGGTGAAAAGCGAGTTAAATTATAAATTGTAATATATGCTAGGACCGTAGGACCAGAAAAAAGGTCTGTAGTCAGGTAGAATTACCATAAAATTTTTACACATATTGTGATTACGGTATTAAGTATGTGACATCGAATACCCTTTACATACGCGGAACGAAGGGTCAGTTCCCACCGAAACGATGTGCGCTGTTTAAACGACACTTCAAAATTGATCTTTATTTGCTACTAGCTTTTGCACGCGAATCCGTCCACGTAGAATTAGTTAATACGGCAGCCATATTTTTCTAACCTCCTTAGTTGAATCTGTGTTAAAAAAAATTATTTCCTTTGGTCACCGGAATTTGGGTTGCGATTGTGATTGTAAGGAGAAATAAATTATCGCAAAAAAAAAACAACGGACATGAAGCCGCGGGCCTCAGCTTCTATTAAGAAAACTGAAAACTTCATTTACCTAATTCAACTTTATTTAACTTTATTTATTTAATAACGTAATTGGCATGATTGGTAACTGCGGGATATATGTAGAGCCCATAACCTGCCCAGGAGTATGGACTACAATCGTTACCAAGTTTGGTTAAAATTCTTTCAGTAGTTTTTTATTTATGCATGAACATACAGACAGACATAATTTACAGTATCAATCACCAATCATCCTGCAATATAAATTTTGAATGTACAGAATTGACCTCTCTATAGTTTTATTATAAGTATACCTATATAATGTATACTAATATTATAAAGCGTGATAATTTGTTTCACCAATCAGCGTTCAGATAAGCTGATTTGATCAATTGATCAATTTGATCAGCCTTTCAGAAACCGGATGCTAACATCGCAAACTTGTCAATTACGTCGAAGCGTGATGGCCGTTTTATTTGACACACGATTAATGAATGTCTATGAAATCTTGCCAAACTAAAATTTTAAAATGTAACTAAAAAAATCAAAGGTTTATTTATAGTTTCTTCCGTAATGACTACCTACCTACTATTTATATGAACTTATTCCCGGTCTAACTAAGCCTTCGGGAAAACTACGAATAAATTCCAACTTCGATATTTGATTAAAGTATTTACTTAGTTTATACCTTAGTTGAATCTGTGTTAAAAAAAATTATTTCCTTTGGTCACCGGAATTTGGGTTGCGATTGTGATTGTAAGGAGAAATAAATTATCGCAAAAAAAAACAACGGACATGAAGCCGCGGGCCTCAGCTTCTATTAAGAAAACTGAAAACTTCATTTACCTAATTCAACTTTATTTAACTTTATTTATTTAATAACGTAATTGGCATGATTGGTAACTGCGGGATATATGTAGAGCCCATAACCTGCCCAGGAGTATGGACTACAATCGTTACCAAGTTTGGTTAAAATTCTTTCAGTAGTTTTTTATTTATGCATGAACATACAGACAGACATAATTTACAGTATCAATCACCAATCATCCTGCAATATAAATTTTGAATGTACAGAATTGACCTCTCTATAGTTTTATTATAAGTATACCTATATAATGTATACTAATATTATAAAGCGTGATAATTTGTTTGTTTGTTTAAACGCGCTAATCTCAGGAACTTCTCTTCTGATTTGAAAAATTCTTTTTGTGTTGGATAGTCCATTTATAGAGGAAGGCTGTAGGCTATATAACATTACGCGACCAATAGGAGCGAAGCGTCAGTGAGAAATTTTGTAAAATCGGGGAAAATTAATAATTATTCACTTTTGGGGACTTTCGTTGCGTGCGCTGCATAAACGGTTTAAGTTACTCAAAAACCACGCGAACGAAGTCGCGGGCACAGCTAGTAGAAGATAAGTATAGATATAAAAAAACTATACACTATGCTGTTCGTTAGTCTCGCTAAAACTCGAGAACGGGTGGACCGATTCGGCTATTTTTAGTCTTGAAATATTCGTGGAAGTCCAGGGAAGGTTTAAACGGTTTGTATGCTCAACGAAGTGGTCACGGGTCAGCTAGTACGTGTATATTTTTGTGTACTAAATAAAGTTCAATGTTGAATTGCTCTTTTAAAATCTTTGCAAAGAAACGAATGGTCTTGGTTCATGAAGAAACAACCCATGTCATAACGTTACGGATACGTAGGAGTAAATTGTATTCCTGCTAGCCCAACTGACGCTAAGCTATAAATTCTAATCATCATCGGTCATAACCTTCAAATGGTGCATGGAATTAGTCCTCCGTGGTTGCATCAGCACGAGTCGAATATCACCTCGGGGAACTATGAAACCTATGATATACGATTAGACCGAATTGATATAAATTCAACGTGGCGTCTTCAATGGGTTTCCAATATAAGATTTATTGTTTCAATTATAATTAGACTCTTGTTATTTGTACCTTATGCAATGCACCGATTATTCAGAACGAGCGCTTATCGTCTAATCCGTAATAAATTACATTGAACTTGCAGAGGTATTAAACGCAAATGAAAATTCTTAATACGATATTCTGAATGCTGTTATTACGTAAGTAGGAATATGTATTATGTATATTAATTCTTCTTTCGGATGTCTCTTATGTAGAATACACTGTGAAAGTACTGTAAGACTTACTTTTGACTTTCATGTTTTTATGTATTGGAAATGCCCCAACATCATAAGTACATTTTCTCATACAATAATTTAAAAAAAGCACCTCTTTCTGGGTTCATTTATATGCGGGACCCATACACACCCTAAAGTATTATCACTCATTAATATTATTATATTAATGAGTGATATTATTATATTATAGCCTGTGTTTTATTTACTCTATGCTGTAAAAATTTTTTCAGTAAACGTGACGCGTATTTTTTTACTTAAAATGCTCACGTATCTAGATAGGCTCATAAGCTTTTTATTTTTTAGCTTCGAATATTTTTTTCGTAGATTAGTGGGCAAAGTTCTTTCTAATCACGTTCTGTGTAATATAAACTTAGGATAATTTTCTTGAAACTAGCTACACTCCATTAACTTGGTACCAACTGTAAATAAAGTAGGTATTATACGTTTTTCAGTATAATAATGCTTTCTTATTTTGAAAATTTGTTAACAAAATGCGAAAGGAATAGCCGCGTGCGAAGCTAGTAACTACTCAAGTGCCGACAATATTATGTTTGATAAATTATTAATATAAATTAGATTTGGGCATCGCTTATCAACTTTCATCGGAAATTAATAAAACCTGCAGTGGTGAGTGATACCGTATCTTATTGAACAAAGTTGTCGATGAGGAACTTATTACATTTGAGGGAGGGAAATTTGGCTATTTTGCAAAAAAAAAGTTGTATTGATTTTATATCTACGAATACATAAAATTATTCTAAAAAATAAATAACATATACTTAATTTAAACTTTCAACACAAAAGAAAGCGAAATACTTACTTTCGGTATGACATGCAGCAGGAGAGACATTGCTGGAGTCGGCCGCATATTTGTCAAAGCCAAAATCTTTACCGAGAAAGAGACCGATCTATTTCTCGCAAAACGATATACCTACTCGTAAATATACGCATATTGGAAAATATACAATTTTTTTTCTTCGCTTGTAATTTTTAATGGACATTTTCATATCGTGATATGATTGTTTCTATTTATCTGTGAAGAATTAAATCTAGTTTGTTAAAATGTCATAGTCGATACTGGTAAAGTTTCTTATAATTGTAGCGACTGGGAAAATAATAACAACAATTGTACTGGCTCCGAGGAATCGGAACCGCGAGATTATTTCTTAATGATTCAATAATGAATTGTCTTTGTTTGCTTCGAACGTCGCTAAAGAAATAAAGTAGGAGTGCTTTTATAATTGAAGTTTTTTATTGCTGAGTTTTAGTAAGTCTTTTTCTTATTGAAGTTGCCAGTTGGCAACATTTGCTTTATGAGAGAATCCAAGGGTGCACGAAAGAATAGCACCTTCCCATCTACCGTCTTTTCAGTGGGTGTTTTAGAAGGCGAAAGGGAATTTATAACCAGAAATAGGCAAGGGCGTTTCGGCGGTAAACTGCGCTTGGCAACCCGTGTGCCAAGCGTCGCGGGTATAGGCACCTCCCCCCAAAAAATACTTTGAGGGAGGTTTATGTCCAGATGTGGACGTCTTAGCTATTGCCTGGGTGGGCATAGGGGCAAACAGACATCACACAATAAGCATATTGTTTAGGTCATATTGCTCGAAATTTAAAAAATCTGTCTCTTCGACATAGGATATAGTTTCCCACACGTCACGGATTTTTCGTTGCTATGTGATGTCTGAAATTTCGAACAACATGACCTAAACAACAAGCATATTGTTTAGGTCATATTGCTCGAAATTAAAAAAAAAGGATATAGTTTCCCACACGTCACGAGTTTTTCGTTGCTATGTGATGTCTGTTCGCCCCTATGCTAGGCTGGGGTTCGCCGACATTTAATGAACCATTTTAAAAAAATCGGTCGACAAAGCAAAAAGCCTCAAACATTAAAAAAAAATATAGGAATTCAATACTCTCTCGGCGCGAAACCCCTTTGTCATCTTAAATGAGTCGTCTAATTCGTCGTCGCCTTCACCGTCTAAAATAAAATAATTTGAAAACAGAAATGTAAATGGACGAAATGTTATATTCAAATACCAAATTCCTTTTTAGCACGGCTGACTTGCAATTTGGAATTATGTACTCCAAGTTGTAGGTTAGGGTCTTACGGAGGCACAAGGGTTCCGTCACGTCGTCGTTAAAGTTTCAAGTGACTTTCAGGTCCTTCGCTAAACGTGTTGGTTCTTGTGATTGACATTTAGACCTTGCCCAGGCAAAATTAAGTACGTGCAACTGTTACTGCGTGCGTGTATTTTGGACGCAATGTATGACATAATAGTAATAATAATGCCTCCCACAGGTGCCGGTTTCATTAAAACCAGGCCAGCTACGCAGGAGTTATTTTATAGAGCCCAAGTGTGTGCGCAATACACAGAAGCACTCTCTCTTCCTTCACTCTCTTAGCCCAGTAAGACGGATAACCGACACGACTGGCGGGAGAAGAAAGAAGCTGGATGGCGAGGTGCGGAGGGGCGGGGAGTGATGATGATGAAGGAGGCGTGTTCTTTCGAGGGTCACCAATGTGGGAGTACGAGTGGAAGCCCCAAAGGGAGATCTCCGACCGAGCGAGATGGTATGCTCGGTCAGGCCGAAGCCCCTGTACTAGTTTTCAGATGTCGTATATGTAGCGCCGGACTTAGAAAACTTCGATAGCGCGATGCAGGATGTGGCGCTAGTAGTACCGCTACACATGGATCATCGTTCTTGTCAGACAATAGGGTCAGCCTGCATTGTCCTAACCAAATCCCCGCGGTCGATTGTGTCAGTGGCATGTGAGATTCCCGTGCACGTGGGGGAGTGGCTCCAAACACGTTCCTCGACCCCCGGGGTCGAGGCCCCCACAGCCGGATAGCGTAGCTGTCGCAGGTCACAGCCGCCCGCGTGCGAGCTGTTTGTATAAAGTTTTTACTAAAGCCTCAGCTCTATCGTGGTTTTCCCCCGCGTTCTGTCGCGGGGGTCTGTATCCTTAAAACCTTGGCTTTTGCGTCCAGCACTCGTGCCGGGCGCGCCACCCATTTTAATTTACCCCACGTAGAGGGGATATATTTCCCCTGGCCGTGGTTTCCCGCCCGGAGCTCTGTTCGGGAGCTCTCGGTGTGAGAAATACACGATGCGATCCTAACCAAACTTGAAAACAACATTTGTTGTTCCAACGCAGGAATCGAACCCACGACCTCCGGGTCGAGAGCGAAGCTCTGAACCGCTCCACCACGGAAGGGTTATCGGAAGAGTACGAAACGCACGTATACAGAATACTTTTTGTAGACAGATAATCGGGTAGAGATTTCCTCCATATTGTTTCTGACTGACTTTTTGTATGACCTGTGCGTTGCACTGTTGCAATCTGTTTTTTTTTATCTACAAAAAGTTGGAAGTAGTTTTTTTTTATGTTGGACTACAAAAGATTATCGCCCGTGGGCTTAGGTTCTGGACGCATAGATCGCAAGACTGCGTCTAGGGTAATTATGAAAACAGTTGCGTGTTTCTTACCACGAACATTATTAATATAACTAAACATTATACATTATTACATGAAACATTCAAATGTGATATAAATGTCCTATTCATTAACCTTAGTTGAAATGTGATATTCGACACAAGCAAATAGGTATAAGCAAGTATAGGGTGTACGAGTATAATATAATTATTAAACCTGATGGCTTATAGTGTTATCCGCACAAGTTTAATATCAATTATAATCAACATTTGATATATAATTGTTAATCACCTAGGCAATTAGAATGTGTCAACTGTTCCTGCCAAGAAATTTCAACGAAATTGGGGAAACTCGACAAGATCCGACCGCACGGTAAGCGGTAATTACGTTAAACGAACAAGAAGCCCAGAACTTGATTTATCCAAGCTCGCCGCTGTGTAAATGCAATAATGAACCGGAGGTATAGCCGTATTGTCGAAAATTAAGATCGATAACGAATATTAATTGCCGCGGGAGTGGCCTCGCCTCTGTGGTCTAGTGTTTCAGAGTTTTGCTCTCGACCCGGAGGTCGTGGGATCGAATCCCGCGTTGGAACAACAAAAATGTTGTTTTCAAGTTCGGTTAGGACAATGCAGGCCGATCACCTGCTTGTCTGACAAGAAAGATGATCCATGCGTCGGATGGGCATGTAAAAAGTCGGTCCTGCGTCTGATCTCCCGCCAGTCGTGTCGGTTATCCGTCCACCACTGGGCTAAGAGATTGATATAGACTTTTTTTTTGCATAATTTTGTAATAAGGTTGGGTACCCATAACACGAAGTATAATTTTGTTCCAAAATTTGTTAATTAAACTTATTTCATTACTTTATAATTAATATAATGTCATAGTAAATATTAATTAGAACCCGCGAATTTCCGAGGTATTTGCAATTATGTTAGGTGCGGTAGCGCGTATTCCAGGCACTTTTGCCTTGGCGTGACGTTACTGTTATCTAAATAAAGCAACTTTGTATTTGAGTTTTCACGAGACTCATGAAATTCTGTATATACTAATCGCTGTTTGCATTTGAAAAAATTGATTTTGATAATACGAGTATATTGTTTCCTCTGAGAAGTAACTCTTATTTAAGAGTAGGTACTTGTGGTAGGTACCAATGATTAGTGATTATGTCTCGCCTTAATAACATAAACAATAAAAAAAAACGACGGGTTGTTTGACATGGTTTGACACACTGTGTATCTGTGTGTGCGTACGTTTGTGTGTGTATGTGTGTGTGCTCGTGCGTGTGTGCGTGTGTGTGCGTGTGTGCGTGAGTCTGTGTGTGCGTGAGTCTGTGTGTGCGTGTGTATGTGTATGCGTGTGTGTGCGCGAGCGTGTGTGCGTGTATGTGTGCATGCGTGTGTGTATGTATGCGTGCGTGTATGTATGCGTGCGTGTGTGTATGTGTGTGCGTGTGTGCGAGCGTGTGTGTGTGGTTTTTTGTGTGTTTTTCGTTTGAATAGTGAATAAGTCGGGAGTGTTCTTAGACACGTTTAATGGAAATCGTTTAGGCTGTTTAAAAGTTATGGGGGTAAAAGTGGGGAAAGAATAACTGAATTTCTTTAAATATACTCGAGTGGGGTCTCAAATGAAATCCCAAATCTCACGTGCACATTACGAAAATATGTCTTCAATAGAAATCGGTTGGCCAGTGAAAAACCTCTGTTTCTTAGGATGAACACAAAAAAAATTGAATTTACCCCCTAAACTTCCTAGTAGGGGGTAAATTCCATTTTTTTATAGTTATGCAAATAATATGTTCATGCTGGAGCTTTAGCGTTATTACTCACAATTAATAAGATGTTTTTGACGGGTTTCAATGCGACCGTTTGACGTCAATCGCCCAATAAAGAATAATTATAAGCCGCTAAATATAGCCACGAATAATAGGAGGAGCTTCGTAAAGGACGAGCATTTATTAAATACATTACAACGGATCGTTACGCACTGGTAGAAAACAATCAGTGTTGCCAGAACGTACCACTACCGTACCTCAGTATGCACCGTACCTTTTTCGTACCTTATCTATACATATAATAAATCTGTAGAGGGGTCATGTCTGTACATTAAGAATATTTAAGTGAAAATTAAAAAAAGGGGGTCTATATAAGCCACAGAACCTAAAAATAACATTTTTGAAAAAAATGTCTGTCTGTCTGTCTGTCTGTCTGTCTGTCTGTCTGTCCATATGGGAATGTTTGTCGTCGCATCACGCTAAAACCACTGTATGGAATAAAATGAAATTTGGCAGGCAGGTAGCTTACGACCTGAAGAGCATTATTGGAAATTATTATCCCGAAAAACGAAAGGGTTCCCGTGGGATCTTCAAAAAATTGTAGCTACCTATTTGACGGTATTTCAGCCAAACTACTCAACGTATTTAAATGCAATTTGGCAGGCAGGTAGCTTATAATCTGAAGAGCATTATTGGAAATTTTTATCCCGAAAAACGAAAGGGTTCCCGTGGGATCTTCAAAAAATTTTAGCTACCTATTTGACGGTATTTCAGTCATACTACTCAACGTATTTAAATGCAATTTGGCAGGCAGGTAGCTTATAATCTGAAGAGCATTATTGGAAATTTTTATCCCGAAAAACGAAAGGGTTCCCGTGGGATCTTCAAAAAATTTTAGCTACCTATTTGACGGTATTTCAGCCAAACTACTCAACGTATTTAAATGAAATTTGGCAGGCTGGTAGCTTATGATCTGAAAAGCATTACTAGAAAATTATTATCCCGAAAAACGAAAGGGTTCCCGTGGGATCTTCAAAAAATTTTAGCTACCTATTTGAAGGTATTTCAGCCAAACTACTTAACGTATTTAAATGAAATTTGGCAGGCAGGTAGCTTATGATCTGAAAAGTATTACTGGAAATTATTATCCCGAAAAACGAAAGGGTTCCCGTGGGATCATCAAAAAATTGTAGCTTCCTATTTGACGGTATTTCAGCCAAACTACTTAACGTATTTAAATGAAATTTGGCAGGCAGGTAGCTTATGATCTGAAAAGCATTACTAAAAAATTATAATCCCGAAAAACGAAAGGGTTCCCGTGGGATCTTCAAAAAATTTTAGCTACCTATTTGAAGGTATTTCAGCCAAACTACTTAACGTATTTAAATGAAATTTGGCAGGCAGGTAGCTTATGATCTGAAAAGCATTACTAAAAAATTATAATCCCGAAAAACGAAAGGGTTCCCGTGGGATCATCAAAAAATTGTAGCTTCCTATTTGACGGTATTTCCGCCAAACTACTCAACGTATTTAAATGAAATTTGGCAGGCAGGTAGCTTATGACCTAAAGAGCATTATTGGAAATTATTATCCTGAAAAACGAAAGGGTTCCCGTAGGATCTTCAAAAATTGTAGCTACCTATTTGACGGTATTTCAGCCATACTACTCAACGTATTTAAATGCAATTTGGCAGGCAGGTAGCTTATAATCTGAAGAGCATTATTGGAAATTGTTATCCCGAAAAACGAAAGGGTTCCCGTAGGATCTTCAAAAAATTGTAGCTACCTATTTGACGGTATTTCAGCCAAACTACTCAACGTATTTAAATGAAATTCGGCAGGCAGGTAGCTTATGACTTGAAGAGCATTATTGAAAATTGTTATCCCGAAAAACGTAAGGGTTCCCGTGGGATCTTCAAAAAATTGTAGCTACCTATTTGACGGTATTTCAGCCAAACTACTCAACGTATTTAAATGAAATTCGGCAGGCAGGTAGCTTATGACCTGAAGAGTTTTATTGGAAATTGTTATCCCGAAAAACGTAAGGGTTCCCGTGGGATCTTCAAAAAATTGTAGCTACCTATTTGACGGTATTTCAGCCAAACTACTCAACGTATTTAAATGAAACTTGGCACAAAGGTAGATGTTTACATGAAATAACTTTAACCGACTTACAAAAAAGGAGGAGGTTTCTCAATTCGTAAATATATGTTTGTTTTTTATGTTTCTTCGCGGATATCTTCATCGTTTCTGAAACGATTTTAAATTTTTTTTATGTTGTGTAGGGTATAATTTAAATTTGGTCCCATTGTCACCAAAATAGTGACCTGATGATGGGATCCGTGAGGAATCGAAGGAAATCCTCAAAATTTATGTGGAATAATATATTGATTTTGATTTTTTCTGAAGTAGTCTAAGCATATGTTACCAAACAGTAAGGTTTTGCACCATATCCTGGATCTATAATATCAAAAAATTTCGCACTGCTCTGGCTTACGCCAGAGCAGCGGTAGACTATATATTATACAATATACATAATATATATATATATTAAAAAAAATTGCGCCACTCTGGCTTACGCCAGGCTAGGCTAGGCAGACTTTTTATTTTTCTACAATTTTTTTTTTATCTAATCGTTTTTGTTTTTCATTTTCCGTCCTCAAATGATCGTCGTCTGATCATTCGAGAATTATCCCTACTCAGTCTATACCCATCACTAAAAATATGAAAATTAAATAATTTTAAACAAAAAAAAATGACTTCAAAAGGTAAACTAAAAGTAACAATTAAATTTACTTCGCACAAAGTAATACTTATTTTCCAGTACAAGTGAAAATAATTATTACTTTGTGCGAAGTAATTTATTATTATACTTAGGTTTTGCAAATACGATTAATAAAGTATAGGCGTAGGATAGTTTGTTTTCAAGATATGAATGAGATGTCATAGGTACATTTAAATTAGATAAGTTATGTCAATATAAGTAAGATTTATGTTTTTCATGATATTTTTATTTATTAGTTTTCATTCTAGGTACGGCTTGGGTTTTTTCTTTCTTTTGGACTTTTGTTATTTTGTCGTCTAAAGGAAGTTAGTACTTTAACCGTAAAGTCCCTAAGTAGGCTACATGTTTGTTAGCGTAGGTAATTAATAAATAAAAAACCGGGCAAGTCCGAGTTGGAATTGCGCACCGAGAGTAGACTTTTAAAAAATTTGGCGCTCGGCGCCAGCAGCGCAGCGTCGGTGTGAAAACGATCATCGTCTGCAGTCGCTGCGGCGTAAAGTTCATACAAATCTCAGTACAGACATCTTCGTCGCGTATATGAGCGTACTATCAAGTAGTCCCGTTCGCATAAAAGAAAAAAAATATTATACATACAGACGAATTGAGAACCTCCTCCTTTTTTTGAAGTCGGTTAATAATACACGGTAATTTTTCGAGTAGGTAGTAGGAATCGTTAGGATTTTCATAGAAAAAATACCTCAAAAAATTTACGACAAAAACGGCCATTATTTGACAGTAAACTATTATTATTACCCCATCGACCTACTTCTTTTGCCTATGCACGTCTAATACCGTGTATAAAGAAGCATTACTATAAATTAGTGATTTTAAATATCCAAACGACAGTGTTCATAAACTAAAAATGTATTTGAACTGCTGCCCTAAATCACTTTTCCACGCGTACGAAGTCGCGGGCACAGCTAGTAAATTATAATAGTATTTCATGTTTTAATACATACTATGAAAGGGTATGGGTAGACTATGGCATTATAATGTTTTGAAAAAACCGTACTTTTGAGTTGAAATCCGTACCTTTTCAGAGTGCCAGTCGTACTTTTTTGGGAAATCATACTTGCAACACTGAAAACAATACCGATTCAAAACAAGAGACCCCGTCCGTCTATATAACATTGTCTTCTTTTCGTAGGCTTTTTAATTATTTACCGTAGAAAAGCTGAGATAAAAAGTACCATTTGTTTTTAACCGACTCCCAAAAAAGGTGTTCCGCAATTCGGTTGTTTTATCATGTATGTATGTCGCAGTCATCTAATTAAATCAGCTATTTCATTGAGTGACTAGCGTTTTTATCGAATGACGACATTTAATTGAAAGACTAGGCCGAACATTGATTGTACAATCGTCACTCAACGTCCAATTAGTTAGCGGATTGTAACATAGCCCTTCTATGAGAGCGGACATAAAATCAGTCAGGTGACTGAATTTTCCCAAAAGCGAATCTATCAACCCCGACTCCACGTAGTACTTGTCTGTCAACCCCTAGAGTGTATATTTAAGCGCGTAGGCGCGGAGGGAGAGCAGCCCCCGCCCGCCGTAACGAAATGCAGAAACCAGGAGCTGCATAAGGCGAGTGTTGGTTGATGTCATTCGTTACGCATGGGCGAAGGGGCTGCATTTCCCGCAGCGCCGGAGACGTGACAGACCGACATTGTCCCAAAAACAAATCTATCGACTCCACTTAGAACTTGTCTGTTTTATCTAACCTCTAAACTACAACTGTAAATATTTTCTTAACTAGTGGTTGCTGCGTAGAGGGGAGGGTAGGGGGGATTTCCTTTGTCCCCTTACCGCCGTCTCCACCTTTCTCCCCTGTTTTACTCCTGGAAATATCCCGGAAACACAGACATAACCTCAAAACTTCAACCATAAATATCTTCCAAACTAGTAATCTCCTAAAGGTGGGAGTGGTAGGGGGTTCTCCCCCTCCCCTCCTCCCCCCTCCCCCTCCCTCCACCCCCCAATTAAGAGGGATTTATACGAAATTTTTTCCAGCTCCTCCTTTTTTGGAAGTCGGTTAAAAAATCGGAAAATTATTCGCTAACAAACATAAAAAAACCTACTTATTCATCGAATTGAGAAAGCTCCTCCGTTTTTTGGAAGTCGGTTAAAAATCGGACTAAATGACGTTCAGTTGTTCAGTCAAGACATTGGACGTTACAATAAACAACTTGACGAGTTGTCCTTTAGTCTTTCAATTGAATGTCGTTATTCGATAAAAACGCTACTCACTCAATGAAATAGCTGATTTAATTAGATGACTGCGACATGTACACCGATTACGATTTGATTTTTGATTAGAATATAGATTTATGATCCGATCGACTTGATTATTTTTAATTCTAGATAGATGAGATTTGGTCTCGTAAAAAGTTCTGAGGTGACAAGCATAAAAAAAAATACAGACGAATTGAGAACATCCTCCTTTTTTGAATTCGGTTAAAAATTACTCAGTTTGGCCCAGAAGTTTTAATTTTATGAACATTTTTGTGTTTTATTCATACAAATTTATGAACACTAGATACACTAAAAAACTCTTATAAAGAACCGACTACAACATCAAGAATAAAATAACAATTTTATGTAACAAAATATGTTCTTTTTGGAGTCGGTGTCAGCCAAACAGTTGTTCTTTCATCCTTTAAGTTACCTATAACTTACTTGTATGTAAGATAGTTACAAATTTACTATAACACTGACTCCAAAAAGAACATTAATTCTAACTACAGTAGTTATAAAAAAGCTTTTCACTTTTTGAAGTCGGTTTTTAAACGTATTTTTCTATCCACACTACAAAATGAATTTCATCAAAATCCGTATTCCTAGATAGTTTACATATAGACAATCATTTGCGTTTATTTAGAGGTTTAATTAAAATACTCTCTCAACTTTTTACTTACTTTGTTAATTTCTTTCAAACATTCAACCGTGTATTGTTTTTCAGATAATTATATTTTTTAGACTAAGGGCGTGTTTCACCAAGCAATTTTAAAGTTAATCCTTGGTTAAATATCATGTTATCAATGAATGAGAAGGCATAGTATTTTAACAAGCCGTTAGCACTAACATTCGTTGGTGAAATCGGCACTTAGGGTTGAATTTGTCAACTGAATCTGCTCCTAATTTATTTGATTAAATTAATAATTAGTTCTAACATATTGCTGTATTTTTCTTTATTTCTTTACTGAAAGTATGTTTTTGTTTCAGGGAACCTTCTTGTTATTTTAGTGGTAACTTTATCAAGGAGGCTCCGCTCCATCACAAATTTTTTTTTGGCAAATTTGGCGGTGGCTGACTTGTGTGTTGGTGTGTTTTGCGTCTTCCAAAACTTAACGATATATCTTATCCCAAGGTAAGTTATATTCTTGTATTTTTCATAAAGCCTAATTCCATTTTACTATTTGATTCTTGCCTTATTTTCTACCTTATTATATTATGTATGAAGGGCATTGACTCGATATTTGCTTTCTTGAAAATATTAATATTAATGAGTGATAATACTTGTGTGGGTGTAAGGGTGTGGGTTTCGTATAGAGTTTTCTGTAAAAGTACCAGCGCTGTAACAGCTACTTTTTTAAATTGTTGTATAGGAAAATTTATGATGTTGGGGCATTTCTCATACAAACATGTAAGTCAAAAATAAGTCTTTCAGCACTTGTACCTTCATGGTAAACTCTACATACTAAAGTATTATCACTTATTTATTTAACACCTTGTATAGTCCCGGGTAGGTAGAATTAAATATTTAATGTGGTTTAACATGTGCTCCATACGTTCACGTCAAATACGTGATGGTTTATCTAAGTTTAGTTTAGTTATCTTAGTTTAGATTTTTAGATGTTAGAATCTGAGGATTAAATTTAAAACAAAAGCTTGGTACTCGGGGCACCGACGATTCTATTGGCCTCTCTTATTTAAAGTGCTTTAGTAGTTTAGGCCTTGTGGTGTAACATTCATACTTACAAGCATACATACAGGGTGTAAAAAGAGCAGTCACTATAACTTCGTGGGGTAATAACCAGGCAAGAGATATATCCATTGGTACTAGCCATTTGCTTCTCATCCACTGTTTTAAAAAATTTAAAATTTTCAATAGGCAATGTACAACGTACACAACACAGCGATCAGCTGATTACGCTGAGAGGTCAATAGCACGCGTGAGACGTTCATTACGTACTAGGGCAAAAATTATAAAATTTAAGAATTAAATGCAGAACGTTGTTCCAAACAGTTCAACCTTGCGACTAAAATAATAAATTGCAAAAAAAATTCATTTAAAAAAAATAAATCATGAAAAAAATTAATTTCTAGAATCAGTCAAGGTCCTATATTCCTATCCCAAAGACTGCTCTTTTTACACCCTGTATACTGTCAAAATCACTATCCTTCGTTTAAACTTCATTATAGTTTTATGTAGGTAAGTAAGTATACACAATACACATGCGCCTTACCGTACGTATTTTTACCCAAAATTATAGGTGCATGAGTGTTGTGTATGCTGAAACAAAGCAGGGTGTACAAATGTCCTTGAGAACTAACGAACAGCTGATGCTAGTTGTGAAATATAGAACCGCAGTGCCCGCTGCCCCCACGCTAGGTATTTCAAATAATTTATTGTCAAGTACTCGTTTACCACTAAAATTACATTCATCATCATAAGCGGAGATTTACGATCCCAGTGAGTATAATATCTATGGACGCTTCACACCACGTCAATCTGGCCCTGTGCTAAGTATCCGAAGAACTTGTGTTACAGGTACCAGACAACGGAAATATATTTAATACTTTTATACTATACACATATTTAAGATTTTTATTATATTATACACAAATTTAATACACATCCATGACCCAGGAACATTGAAAACTTTTTGTTCCCTCGGCGGGATTCGAACCCGCGATATAAAGAAAAGGAAATGAGAGATATAAAGGAAATGTTAAATTTTGACATCTGTCAGTCGTTCCACTAGCAGTAAAGTTTGCTACAAACGATCAGATCGAAAATTTCATAATTTTCATTATTGTGCTAAAGAAACGACTGTGTGCGTTATGAATGATCTGAGCGTTCAGAGTAAAAAGAGCGCCTAAGGGAACACGCCCTAAAAAGAGTAGGAAGTAGGTCAATTTGGCCCCGTGCTCAGTATCCGCAGAACTTGTGTTGGGTCCAGACAATGGAAATATATTTAATATTTATACTATACACATACATATTTAAGATATTTATCATAACTTAAAACACATCCACGACCCAGGAACATAGAAAACTTTTTGTTCCTTCGGCGGGATTCGAACCCGCGACCTCCGGCTTGAGCACCGACGCGCTAAACCACTCCGCTACGGAGACAAACGACCTACGCAAATGAATGATCTTATTATGAAGTAACATAACATCGTAATTTAAAATATTTTTTTCTCTACAATTGTAAACCTCTTTTGTGCCTCAAAAGAAAAAAACGGAACTATAGGAACACTTTACTGTCCGTCTGTCTGTCTGGATGAACCTGATTTGATTAAGGTTTTTTGTTTCAAATATGATGATCGCGGCTGTTCTTTGCTTACTCATCATCATCAGCTCCCTCACTGCTTTACAATTTAAAACTTACTTTTTTATTTTGTTTATTATTACCTAAATGAATAAAGTTATATTAAAATAGTATATACTGTAACACGTGATGGAACATGTAGAGAAATAAAAGGGATCAATTTTTTGTGTAGTTTATGTACAACTATCAGAGCAACTCTCACATCACCTGTCAGAGCAAATACAAAAGACTTGACAAAATACACTTTCGGTAAATAAAAGTTACGAGTTTCCTTTATTAAGAGTACTCGCCAAATGGCGCAATTTTCGTAGCGATTTAGTGGTTTAGTAAGTGATGAGTCTGTAGAAACTAGAAAAAATCGATTCACAGTTATAATAGATGCAAAGTTCTTAAATTAGGTAAGGAAGGTACCAGGTATTTCCTGTAACAAATGATAGAACACTAATTTCTTGTGCAGGTAAAAAGTTACGTGTATAAGAATTTAATATGTACACAAGAGCATATTAGAATTTTCCTTGAAGAACTTCAAAGAAAAGAAGAACTTGTAGGAAAGAGGCATATCAAAATATTGTTATTAAATCTGTAAAACCTTCTTTAAGCTGGGTGTTTGGCGATTTCCTGTGCAAGATGTACCAGTTCGTTCACTCGCTGAGTTACACGGCGTCCATTTTCATCCTTGTGGTGATTTGCACGGAGAGGTACTTTGCCATAATTCATCCAATCACGTGCAAGCAAATTCTGACGTCATCAAGATTACGGGTAAGTTCACATTTCAATATTTCGTATATTTGGGTCTATTTAATTTAAATATAAACTAAGCTTAATATGGTTCGCTACAATCCTTGCAATTTGAATGTCACTTTTTCACTGGGCTTTTTGCCCGCAATATAAATAATAAAAACAATGATATATTAATTAGAAATATTTAAATATTAAATAGGTTCAAACCTTGTATGGTATTATACAAACATAATATATACGGTAGTGCGAGTGAGGTAGTATGTGTAATTTAATTTTAATTATTTCATTTCATTTATTTGCTTTAAAAGTGGTAAGTACAATAGATGGTTACAAAATTTACTAGATCAGGCACTTTTAGCTACAAATATACATATAGCATGCAAACATTAAAAAAGGTAAAAAAAAGTAAAACATTCGTAAAAGGTTGATTAAAATAATATTAATAGAAAATAAAACATTAACTTGATGCATTTTTAAATAGTATTTGCGTAGGAGGGAACTCCTAAAAATATTGCAGAAAATGGATGAACTTTCCTTTTACTTATTTAACAGGATAATATGTAAATTACATTATTATATATATAGCAGCAGTGCAATTATCTAAGCGTGACAGCCAAGATTCCAACGGCTGCAATAGCAATGATGGCCGATTTGGTATTGTGTTCCCCAAGATTCGTTTTTATATTGACGACTATCGCAGCCGACCATGTGACGGCGGTGGCATTCGTAATCATAGCGACGAGCACAGCCTCAACCGTTCGCATGGATAATAATTACACTGCATAATCATTTGCAGTTGTTTGATCTACAATCTATACATAACGAGTATGTTTCATGTCTTTGGCTAACCCATGGTTTACTTTTTATTGGTCGATCTCGTGAGATACTTTTTGTAGGACGTGTGCTATTTGTGACTTACAAAAGGTAATATGTGTAATTGTGTAGGCTCCCATATCTGACGTGCCCCCATAGCTAGGCCAGAAGCTCGGAACGCCTACACTAATTAGTATTTTTGTTATAAATCTTTTCGTTAATCTCGCTAAAACTCGAGAACGGCTAAGCCGATTCGCCTATATTTAGTCTTGAAATGTTCGTGGAAGTCCCGGGAAGGTTTGAACGGTTTATATACCCAACGAAGTGGGCACGGGTCAGCTGGTATTTATATGTTTTCTGTGCACTTTCCTCTACATAAACTTAAACTGTGCCAACTTTCATCACTTATGCACAATTCTCGTGCACAGAACCTGAAGTTTTTCTTTCCGTATTATTATGATTCCACACATAATTTATAAGTTCTATGAAAGGGAAAATTGAAAAAGTTTTCCAAATTATCGAAATTCCTGTTAAACAAAATATAAAATTTCTAACAAAAAATATAAACTTTCTAAAAAGGTCTAACGAGGGTTATCGCAGGTTTTATGTCGCGACAGTAAGGTGCCAAAGGTTTTACCAATAATAAGTAATGAATTGTGAAATGGAAATAAATGAATCTTAGATAATAAAATTAAACATAAAAGGAAATGAACATAAGATAGAGCAAGAGGCAAAGACTTTCTGGACCAAGAGACCTGGCGTGGACCATACATACCTTTCTTATTGTTTATCGGCAAAATTTCTATTTGCCGCCATTAAAAATTTAAAGGAAGGGACCGCATCGACTACAGACTTGGTTAGAGTCCGCAATAACACATTTTAATCCTATGCCTGGTCGAGCGAAACCTTGGTTTCAATTTACTAATATCACGTACGTAGATCTGATCCTATCTGCTATTAAAACACTATTGCTTTTTATTCCACAATACTGGCTTATCTCGAGTTATAGAACTTACTGTTACCTAAAATTTCTTTAGGTAACAGTAAGTTCTATATCTTTTAGAAATCAAATATCATTTTAATCAAAATACTATGATAAGTTTAACAATGCTTTTATTACTTTGTTCTGTAAACTCAGCATTTATAAGGATCGGCGATGAATTTAATTTTATACTGTTTTGTCTACGTTTGTTTAAATTAATGCTATCAAATAAACCGCTATTGGAATATTTAATTTGCTCCTATCGCCGAAAACACTGGGACTCGTATAATCTGTGAAATGTAAATTTGGATATTTAGACCCAATTGAGGCCCGAAGATACAGGTACTAAATGAAAAAAACTTATTACGTAACAGTTGAAAATATAATACATATACAGAAACCTAAATATGTAAAATAGCTCCCACACCGATTTAGGTGTCGCTGGTTGATTTCATTGAAACCAGGCCAGCTGGCTACCCAGGACTAACTAAAAAAAAATAATTAAAAAAATGCTAATAACAAAACTTAGATAATAATTTATTTTCAGAAAGTTTTTTTTCAATGTTATCAAAGAATATTTATAATTATTAAATATATCTCGTCAGTCTAATCCCGTGCTAAGTTTAACTTGGTTACGGATATCAGACAACGGGTCATCTAGTATAGGCCGACTACTTCGTTGATCGTATATAAGTATACAGTTTTACTTGTGATCAAACTCAAAGTCACTGACCACCAACCTGCAACGTTCAACTCGAAATCCGGAACCCGCAACGCGGAACACACAAAACACGCGGATCCCGCGCTGCGTTTTGCTGGTTCCACGTTTAGGGTTCCCAGTTGCGAACCCCACGTTCCGCCTTGCAACTCGGAGCGCGGAACCTGTAACATGCAACCCGGCACCCAGAACGCGGAACGTGGAACCTGCAACCCGCAACCCGCAAAGGGAAACCCTAAAAAAATGGTTTGTTGATGTAATTGAGTTTGATCACAAGTAAAACTGTTTTATGCTCAACGTAGTTGGCACGGGCCAGGTAGTATTGAATAAGAATATATTACGATTTAAATATAAGCGCAAAAAATTGTGCCGACTTGTGACTTGTTCTCTTTTTATCTTACTATAGTATTTTCCCTAAGATATTTCCTTCTCTATATATCGTATACTATACTATATTCCCTAAGAGATTTCCTTTTCTCTCAAACGCTATTGGTTAAATAAAAAATTGGTACGTTTGTTCTGTTCGACTACAGGATTTCATAAGTCTATGGTACGGACGAACATACTAATCTAATTCCCAACCAAATGTATGAAACGTGTAATGACCGCTTTGTGGTCTGTGTGTGACGAACAACTGCGTTTGTACGGCCACATATCACCCGGCGTAGTAATGTGAAATCAATACACTGTACATTAGATCTCAAATTTGGGAAAGTGTTTTTACCAGTACGTTAAATGTGATTATATTGTAATACACAATAGAGATTAGGTAAAACAAAAAAGATAATATAAATAAAATAAAATAAAATATTTTATTTCCAAATGAAACTTAACAAGCTTTTTTCGGAAAGTCATTACAAGCATATTGTTTTTCCAGACTTTTGTTTAGATACAAAAGTCTGGAAAAGCAAAAGTAATAGCATTAAGCCTAATAAGTATATATGAATAAGTAATACTATTAAGCATAGATACTAAAAAGATAAATTAGGGGCGCTCGAGTCACACGCTGCCCTTTTAATTCCGCCAAGCATTGACATTAACATCAAGTTAAATGAACGTATCAGTATTCTGACTTTATTTTTAATACTCTTGAACCCGACATTCTATTTAACCGCTGGTTAAGAGACTACTTAAGATTAAGAGCATGAAAGATCTATGAAAAATCTAATATTGATAAAGTATTCAAGATAAGACTATTTGAAGAGAGAGAGTACTTAGTTTTCATGATTTACGTTCAGAGTTTTGCATAAAGTTCTGTGTAATAGATTTAGTCTAACCCAGTCTGAATGTAATAAAACTGAGCGCTAGATAAATCATATAATCTTATACAGTGTGTAAAAAGAACAGTCGCTATCACTTTCGAATATGATTATGCTATCTTACTCATTTAAGAAAGGTTTTTTTTACAAAAAATATATTGGATATTTTATATTTACTTGTTTGTTATTCATGCGACTGAAAAAACATAAATTGTAAAAAGTAAAAACGTTTTTTAGTATTTAACGAAAAAAATACATTCCTAAAATGAGAAAAGGTAGTCGTAACCCCAAAGTTAGAGTGACTGTTTTTTTTACACTCTGTATATTATTCTCTCCAAATATTGAAGATACTAATAATAATGTGGCTTTGTCTCAATTTTCAAGGAATAGACGCTCGCTATCTACACTAATATAATCACACGATTCATTTATCATACATCCAAAAAAAATTGAATGTTACTACCGTGGCATGGCACTAGAAACAGAGTGAGCCGTGATATCGAATGTTAGGTTTTTAAGCCGTATAAGCCTAGATGGTAATTTTTTGTCCCTTAGTCCTTGTCTAAAATTGATAATTTTCAAAACCTTGCCCGTTTTTTTCTCAACGAGTATAATAATTAATAAAAGCCAATATTTGCTCAACACTAGGTAAACAAATATGTAGGTAGGAAGTACAACCACTACACAGCTCCTTAAATTTAGACACGTTTCGTATGAGATCGATAGAGAAGTTTAATATCAGTGGTGTCACGTAAATTCGGCGGAACACAGGCATCACTTATATTTATTGGTTACGCACTTTTGTGCTTTTTTCGATATCTCAAGAGAATTGCCAGTAGTAAGTGACACTATGAATAACAATTACGGCTTGAGTACGGTCCACATACCAACATAAATGTCAGCAGTGCAAAAATATTTAAAGCTATGAAAGTAAAACAAAACCTTATTTTCAACATTGTTGAGTTTTTGGGTTATTTTTATCAGTTTAACTAGTCGTAGAATAGTTCGCGATAACAGGCAAGTCTCCTATTCACCAGTAAATACCGCCTGGTTAGTGCAAAAAATAAATAACATTTAAATAGAAATGTAGCACGCGGTGCCTATGAGCAGCTCATAAATGTAGCACGCGGTGCCTATGAGCAGCTCATAAATGTAGCACGCGGTGCCTATGAGCAGCTCATAAATGATTGATTGATTTATTGATTGTCAGTCCGGCTTAAAAACCTAACATTCGATATCACGGCTCACTCTGTTTCTAGTGCCATGCCACGGTAGTAACATTCAATTTTTTTTGGATGTATGATAAATGAATCGTGTGATTATATTAGTGTAGATAGCGAGCGTCTATTCCTTGAAAATTGAGACAAAGCCACATTATTATTAGTATCTTCAATATTTGGAGAGAATAATATACAGAGTGTAAAAAAAACAGTCACTCTAACTTTGGGGTTACGACTACCTTTTCTCATTTTAGGAATGTATTTTTTTCGTTAAATACTAAAAAACGTTTTTACTTTTTACAATTTATGTTTTTTCAGTCGCATGAATAACAAACAAGTAAATATAAAATATCCAATATATTTTTTGTAAAAAAAACCTTTCTTAAATGAGTAAGATAGCATAATCATATTCGAAAGTGATAGCGACTGTTCTTTTTACACACTGTATAAGATTATATGATTTATCTAGCGCTCAGTTTTATTACATTCAGACTGGGTTAGACTAAATCTATTACACAGAACTTTATGCAAAACTCTGAACGTAAATCATGAAAACTAAGTACTCTCTCTCTTCAAATAGTCTTATCTTGAATACTTTATCAATATTAGATTTTTCATAGATCTTTCATGCTCTTAATCTTAAGTAGTCTCTTAACCAGCGGTTAAATAGAATGTCGGGTTCAAGAGTATTAAAAATAAAGTCAGAATAGACGTCATTCAACGACCACTAATCACAAGGAGTCGTCGCGCAAGCAATCACTTAAAAATATAAAATTAAAAAAAAATTAAACTACCTACCTAAAATAGATACATCCATTTAATACTTTCACATGTATTTTTTTAGTTTAAACGAGGAATACACAAAGCTTACGTTTAAAATTAGTAAACATTCTTATCTTCCAAAGTAAATCAAAATTAACATGTTTGTTTATAAATACTACTGCATAATTGATTAACTTGTCAATCGAACAAATTAATGTACAATGAATATACTATTAGTAAAATGAGTGTATTCATATATTATACATATTAATAATAATTACACCACTCGCAAAAATTGATTGTAAATTAGGTTTATGGACGATTTACATAGATATAATTTTACATGATAACATAAATCATTAAATTAGTCGGTTTATATCTCTTCTACTCGGACGCATCGCGTTCTCGCTTGCACGCTCAGCTCAGGTGGAACGTGACAATGCGTCATGCTTTTTCATGCGTGCACCCGGTGTTCATCAAAAGTTTACCAAGTACACTCGCAAACATGACAATATTTATAATGGTGCACGCAACATAATATAATTGCTTGCAACACACTTTTTAATCCAAAATTATAACGCGTGGGTTCGGTTCCCGCGTTGGAACAACAAAAAATGTTGTTAAGTTTGGTTGGGACAATGTAGGCTGATCACCTGATTGTCTGACAAGATAGATGATACATGCGTCGGATGAGCATGTAAAAAGTCGGGCCTGCGCCGGTTTTCTTGCCAGTCGTGTCGGTTTACCGTCCCACTGGATTATGAGAGTCAAAGGAAGAGAGAGTGTCTTTGTGTATTGCGAACTATAAAGTAACTCCTGCGTAGCTGGCCTGGTTCCAATGAAATCGGCTACCGACACCGAAATCGGTGAGGGGAGCTATTATTATTATTATTAGTCCAAAATTTCTTATCCAGTTAACTAATTTCAGCTGGTGATATTCGGCGTCTGGATAACGAGCGCCGCGTACAGTGCGCCCAAGTTTATATGGGTGGAGACCATCACCAACGACCTGGGCGACGGGCAGATGGAGACGATCTGTATCCAGCACCGTATGAAGTACAACTCCGAGATCTTCGATATGGTGAACTTCGGGCTGTTGTACGTGACCCCGCTGTGTGTGATGACGGTAAGCCTTAATTTAATCTTAACGAAACTTGAAGTGTCTACGTGTTGGAGATTGCATCAATACAATATAATTCGGCATCTAGATAGTTCTACATAAGTTTATCGTCGTAACGATACATTTATAATATAGATAACTAGCGTGTAAATATAGAAAAAGAAAAAACATAAATATGTATAATATATGAATACACTCATTTTACTAATAGTATATTCATTGTACATTAATTTGTTCGATTGACAAGTTAATCAATTATGCAGTAGTATTTATAAACAAACATGTTAATTTTGATTTACTTTGGAAGATAAGAATGTTTACTAATTTTAAACGTAAGCTTTGTGTATTCCTCGTTTAAACTAAATACATGTGAAAGTATTAAATGGATGTATCTATTTTAGGTAGGTAGTTTAATTTTTTTTTAATTTTATATTTTTAAGTGATTGCTTGCGCGACGACTCCTTGTGATTAGTGGTCGTTGAATGACGTCACGATTACCACTCTCTAGAAGCTCATTCTCAATTCTATGTACCACAGACATTTGCTGCGTTAAATTGATAAAATGTGGTAAATTTGTAGAAAGCGAATTTATTTTTGGCATGATAAAATAATAATTTTAAGGGTGGCTATTATCGACAGCTTCGCAGTCACTTGACATTCGCGGGACGTTGCAAACTTTGAATAATAATAATGTAAATGTAGTCATCATAAATACTGGGTATTTAGAAAAAAAACAAAAATAGTGTAAAATCTTAAGTTATCATGTACACAATATTTATCATACAAGCAATTTTTCCATAATAAGTACATACACATGAAATGATGTCTAATGAGAGTTATTTTCTTAAAAATGGTTCTTGACGATAAGATCTGTACCAGCAATTGGAATCTTTCCACCTTTATTTTCCTTTTAATAAGTTTCCAAGTATTGGAGGTATTCCAAAGATTGATAAAATTCCAAATTTAACTTTCCCCATTTTATCGTAGGTATATTGTTTATGAATCGTAGCTGACATGCAAGAGTGCACAAGTAGAAACTTTTTGTACCAAGTGCTATAAATTTTCTTAGTGACGAAAGCAAACACAGCCTATTAAAATAACCTTAGTCTGCATTGCGGATGTAACTTTTATACCAGCATTTTTAATGTTAAGAACTAATTTGTTTAGAATTGAGTCTTGCTGTTTCTGTCGAGTCTGGGTGATGAAATTTTATATTTAGAGATTTTTGAAGCTATTCTTTTTAATATTTTAAATAAAAGAATAGGAGAAATAAAATTTGTTTTGGACAAGAAAGATATTTGACATATCTATTTAAACTTAATCTAACCTAGGGAACCTATTTTATAAATATTTCTTTATTTACGATAAGTCATATATAATTACCTACCTGTTGTTTCTGATAAGTTTTGAAATTAATAGCCAAATTAAAAACTTTTAGAAGCTATTTCAAACCATAACAGAGACAACTGGTAGGTAATAAGTACCAACGTTGTATTTTGTTGTATTAAAAATATATAGATACAATTTAAAGGTGGTACAACCATGTAAAATCCTTGACTATCCACCAGAAAAGCTACATATTTATATTAAAAGAAAAATAAAATAAAAAACGTTTTATTTCCAAATGAAACTTAACAATTTATTTTCGGAAAGTCAGCAAGAAAAACAAGCTACCATACCATATTTATTTGCATGTTACATGTTTTATAATTTTATGCAAGTATTAGTGCTAAAATATATCTGCATTCGGCAAAGCTTTTAGTTCATAATTTAATGGCAGCTCGACGGAAGGTTGGTCGGATGTTTAGATTATTTTATTTATGCTTTTTACCCGACTTCAGGAAGAAAGGGTAATGATTTTGGCCGTCTATGTATTTATATATATGTATGTTCCCTCGTAGCAGCTAAACTATCTACTGGTCTGATTTTAATGAATGGGGTATTAATCGATTTGTGCTGATGCCGCGAGTAACATAGTTTAGATAATTTTCCGAAAACTTGTGTATTTTGAAAATTAAACCTTAAAATCTAACTTAAAAATTTTTAATAGGATAATAAATTATCCTCTCGTGTTTGGTATCATAAGATCGGTCTTGGCAAACACACTACGAATATGTATTTACATTTTTTATTATTATTATATTTTATTGTTAAATTCAAAACAAACCTGTCTAGGTGTCGTTTAGTTACTTTCTATGTAATGGTCAAATTAATAAAAAATATATTATAATTATTTTATTCATAAAAACAGAAAAATATAAAAATAAAAAAATATATTAAAAAACTGTAACCCTACTTTTTAAATCTTTTTTTTGACATAAACATAACCTAACCAACAGCTGATCACGGTAACCAGAAAATCTATAAGGGTTCTTTGTACGGAATAATAAAAGTTTATTGAAATTCCCCTTTTATCTATTACTCGAGAACAAGATAAATTGGTAGGCTTAAGTAAAGTACCTAGTTGCAGGTAGGTGTATATTAAACAATGTAGATATACCTAGTGCATGCAACGTTCATGTACAACAAACTGACAAGGATTTTAATACAACTATAACATTAATTCTAAGCTTTGCAACCAAATTTCTAACTGAGTGTTCGTACAATAGTTTGCAAATGGTAGTGCATTAATTTAAACTGTTAGTATTTATTGTCGTTCCAGTAAATAAATTACGTCGCATAAAAGCGGAAACAATAACATTTTCCAGTTATTCATTGTTAGAGAAATACCTATTGCGTATTGTTCAACTTTGTCAATAGGTACTTTAAGTCCCGCAGACACTCTTAAAACTACGCTCGCCAACCTGCCTCCCAAGCGTACCTAGTAAAGACATTTACCCCCTATGAAATACTTTGGGGTCGGATAATGTCCAGCGGTCGATGTCATATACCTACTTGAAACTAAGATGACGAATTCTACCTGACCCGACAGACTTTGTTAATGGGTTCTACCCATGAGCAAATCTATAAATTTAAACTTTATGTGTAAGAAGGTGATTAGATAACTATAAACTTTTGTTACTTTTGTAGCCTCTAAAATTTATTGTCAAGCAGTGGGCGAAGTGATGATGATGAATTGTAGCTAAGAACACCCGCGATCACATCGGCTTTAAAAAAAACTAGATAAAGTTGGTTTATGTATTTGGGACCTATGATGCCACAGACAGACACAAATATGTTACATGTGTTTGTTACACAGACATGCCAAACTTATGATAATCTATACTAATATTATAAAGAGGTAATGTTTGATTGTTTGTTTGTTTGTTTGAATGGAATAGGCTCTGAAACCATTGAACCAATATGAAAAATTCTTTCACCGTTGGAAAGCTACATTCCTAGCGCTGAACATAGGCTATATTATATGTTTAAAAAAAGTAGGGTTCCTTACTAAAACCCCAAAAATGTAGCCCAAAGTGTAAAAAAACGACCTCCAAAATTTCTTACGTCGCGTGCGCTTCGACAACGGCTTGACCAATTTCGCAATTTTTTTTACGGTATATTCGTTATTATCACGAAAGGTTATTATGAAAGAAAATGTTGAAAAAAGTAAGCAGAAAATTAGAAAAAAGAAGAAAATACGTGATGGTCACGCGGGGTTTGAACCTGGGCTCAATCGATTCACGTCGTTGCCAGTTTATATGACACTGGTGTCATGGTAACGACATTGTTTACAAATGGAAAATAAAAATTATGAAATGCTATAAATAACGTATTAACATAAACTTAAACTATTTGGATTCATTAAACTATTTGTCCACCACTAATAAATAGTCGGGTCATTTTAATAGGTAACATTTGACAGTTTATCAAAAATGAGCGACGTAACGTTGTAACGACGACATAATAAAATAAATATTTTCTTTTTGTTAAAACTGCAGAATTTACTAAACTTTATTTAATAATTATTAGATATTTATTGTCAACATAACCAATATGAGTTTTTTTACGATTTGCTTTCACTGATAAACGATCTTAAATATAATATACAAATTATGATTTAATGAAATAAACGTCGTGATAATGTTACGTCAGTTAACACTTTTTCTTATTAAACACTAGAGACTTACTCAAAAAATCGATTAATCTTTTAACAACTATAAATATACCTATTTAAAAAAAGTACTTAAGTTGTAATAAGAATATATTATAAATGTTAATTTAAAAATCAGATCGAAGGAGTTAGATCCATGGTCATAATTCACGAACAATAAAAAAAAATCGAAAACGTCATGATAAGACACCATTATGTCTTTTGTCGCCATTTGTCTTTGTGCGAAGTTAACGTCTGTCTGTTCTGTCTTTTTTTTTTTCTTGCTACTGAAAACGAAAATACAATTAAAAAAAAATGTCTGTCTGTCTGTTAGCGTGTCTCTTTGCTCCGGCTAATCTCTGGAACGGCTGGACCGATTTTAACGAGACTTTCACTGGTAGATAGCTAAAGTTATAAGGATTAATTTAGGCTTCTTTTCATCATCATCATCGTTATCTAACTAATGATCACCGAATCGGCTGGACCGACTGTGACGGGAGCATTCACCGGGCGTTAGCTTATGTTAGTTTCATCTTTACATCAGCTTTTTGTATTAAAGTAAGTCGTGTTAGTTAAATAAATTATTTATAACTCGAGAACGGCTTTATCAATATGGTTGAAAATTGGTGAGGAAGTAACTTAGAGCCAGTAGACGGACATAGGATACTATTTATTCCATTTGACAGTGCAGAACCAGCAACGTTCACGGAAGGGTTTGGCGTTGTGGGTTCCGCGTTGCGGGTTCCGGGTTCCCGTGTTGCGGGTTCCGGGTTCCGCGTCGCGGGTTCCGGGTTCCGCGTCGCGGGTTCAGGGTTCCCGTGTTGCAAGTTGCGGGTTCCGCGTTGCGGGTTCCGCGTTGCGGGTTCCGCGTTGCGGGTTCCGCGTTGCGGGTTCCGCGTTGCGGGTTCCGCGTTCCCGCGTTGCGGGTTCCGGGTTCCCGCGTTGCGGGTTCCGGGTTCCCGCGTTGCGGGTTCCGGGTTCCCGCGTTGCGGGTTCCGGGTTCCCGCGTTGCGGGTTCCGGGTTCCCGCGTTGCGGGTTCCGGGTTTCCGCGTTGCGGGTTCCTGGTTCCCGCGTTGCGGGTTCCGGGTTCCCGCGTTGCGGGTTCCGGGTTCCCGCGTTGCGGGTTTCGGGTTCCCATGCTGCTGGTTCCGCGTTGCGGGTTCCGGGTTCCCGCGTTGCGGGTTCCGGGTCCCCGCATTGTGGGTTCCGGGTTCCCGCGTAGCGGGTTCCGCGTTGCGGGTTTCGGGTTCCCATGGTGCGGATTCCGGGTTCCCGCGTTGCGGGTTCCGCGTTCCCGCGTTGCGGGTTCCGCGTTGCGGGTTCCGGGTTGCGGGTTCCGCGTTGCGGATTCCGCGTTGCGGATTCCGCGTTGCGGGTTCCGCGTTCCCGCGTTGCGGGTTCCGGGTTCCCGCGTTGCGGGTTCCGGGTTCCCGCGTTGCGGGTTCCGGGTTCCCGCGTTGCGGGTTTTGGGTTCCCATGCTGCGGGTTCCGCGTTCCCGCGTTGCGGGTTGCGGGTTTCGGGTTCCCATGCTGCGGGTTCCGGGTTCCCGCGTTGCGGGTTCCGCGTCCCCGAGTTAGGGGTTGTTTTTTTTAGTTGAATTTCATCATAAACTGTTTTTATGCTCAACGAAGTGGGCAAGGGTCAGCTAGTATTAAATATAATTGATAACAAAAAATATATGAAACAATTTACCCCGAATTTTGTTCGACAATTTAATAATACATAATAATTAATTAATAGTTTTCACTTGCGTTTAGTTCACTGTAAACATAGTCCAATTAAACTTTCTGACAACTGACTCATCCAGAATATTAAGCTTAAAGACCTCAAAATAACCCAAAATCGAATATTAATTTAATTTTGATTGACACTCACATTGTAATAGTAAATTCAATTTACTCAGAACCTGTCACGTGTGGTAACTGGTAACCTGCCTATAAGTATATGTGCACTAATTGGTTCTAAAATAATTAGTTGCCAGATAATGTATATTTTTATTACCTATGATATATCTAATAATATTGGCTACCTAACATTAAGGTTAATAATATTATTAGATATATTATAATAGGTTATATGATATATCTAATAATATTATTAATAGATATCAGATAGGTATTATATTATACTCTCCAACTAGTTTGGGTGACGCTGGACAGTTTCATTGAAAACAGACCAGCTATGCAGGTGAAACACACCCTAGGGGCTGATCCTTTGTTAAGTATCATGTTATCCCCCTCGTAATTCCTATGAATGAAAGAGAACGCGTGGTAATTTAACAAGCTGTTAACATTAACATGCGTTGGTGAAATCGGGACTAAGTCCCTAGACGAACAACATGATATTTAACGAAGGATTAACTTTAACATTGCATGGTGAAACCCGCCCTAAACCTTTTAAACCAGTGGAACGGAGGAGCGAAACGACTAGCGAGAGATAAGGCGCTGTGAAGACATGTTATAAAATCCTGATTTCAAGAAAAAATTGTTTAAATTGTTACTGTTAGAATACGTCCTAAATTATTAAGTTCATTAATCTAAAGATCCGTTTCTAGAGTCAATGTACTTAATAGGTTACTTCATTTCCTAAAATGTTGACAGTTTGAACTAAATTTTCTGGGATTTTTTTTTGCAACACCTTCATCCATTCATGTCTTTCACTGACATTCGATTACTTTACTTTACGGAGCTTTCAAATGTTTCTGCTTGGACACCTGTACGGATCCGACGTTTCCACTGTTTGCTAAACTTACTCGTTAATCAATACTGGAACTGGAACATAATCCCACTGTAATGACTGTGACAAAACTTCAAACGTACGGTTTATGAAAGGGAATTTTTATTCTATATCATTAAATATAGATTATACTTATTACCCTTGTGCTACCAGCACAGTTGTCGATAACAGCCGATTGAGCGTAATGACCCAAACTGAACTCGATACAAAAATCCCTCAAAAGAAACTAACACAATAAAAGAATATATTCAAGCATTTTATTACTATTGTGTTATGAAAAAAGGTTTCAGACAATTTATAGACGACAATAACGATATTCTTACATGGCCAGTGACAAAAAGCCGTCTTTATCCAGCTCATTTAGTTATTAAATGGTATAGAAATAAAAAAAATAACTTTTCGGTTTTCTGTAAATTTTATTTAAAAAGCCGTTAAAATGGTACGAATAGGTGCATAAGACATACGTTTCTTTAAACTGCTCGCGGTCTTATGAAAGAACTTTAAAAGTAGAAGAATTTAATCGCAACTTCTTCAATAAAAGTCTTCCTCTAGAATAGTTTCATACGTGGCTGGTTTTATACGAGCCATTAAAGAACCTACCTAAGATGTGGGTTATGGGTGGAACCACAAGATATTTTTAATCAAGGTAAAGGATGAATACTTGCGTGTTTAATATACTATCTTTTGCATTAAATAACTCGTGTTGTACGTACCTGCACAAATATATTTAAAAGCAGTATATCTAAGCATGTTTTGGTGCAAAGATAACATAAAATACTCTAACTAAGAGCTTGTCCAGACATGTCAGAAGGGTTCTGTAACTATAAACAGGGCTATTTTCAAATTACTCTAAAAATGAAAAATTATTCCTAATTCTTTCCTAACATCTGTCCTAATTACACCTAAGTCAATCTTATGGCCTAATCTTACTCTTTGAAGACTTTTAAATCGTAGACTGGTCATTATTTAGCCCAAAGCCGTATTATTTCAGAAGAAATTAAAAATATAATTAAGGCAGTTATCTCACAACTGCCTTTTTACTTTTCCTTTTTTTTTATTTTTTATTTATTTTTACCTATTAGATAATTTTTTACATAAATTAAATAGATTTTTAACAGAAGTAAATGGAACTTGTTAACTATTTATATACAATTAAACTTACTAAATACACAATTTCAATTCGCAAATATATACACACATAGACTGCCAAAATCATTACCCTTCCTTTTGGCTTCGCCGAAGTCGGGTAAAAATGGCGTCTCACACACAGCAAAAATGACAAGTATTATTGGGAGACATTAATTGGATTATTATAATAAATAAATAATTACAGGTAAATAAGTAAATAATAATAATTATAGATTGTATAAGTTAATAAGAAAAAAATACACATTAAAAATAAAAAATCCCGAAACACGCTCAAATTAATTGTTGAAATTATCAGGTGATTGCAAGCTAAGCTGTGAGCAGCAGGCTAATGAAATTTACATATTTGAAATGTGCGAACAAAGCTCTTTTATTTGATACCCCACACGACACCGTCAAGATTTTTTTTACTTCTTTACTTTATCAAAATCAAATCAAAAATCAAAAAATTTTTTATTTTCTCCTCAAACACATACCTACGTTGTCAGTAAATAAAATAAAAACGTCTTTATGTCCCCTAGGAGGCGCTGTAGTTATTTTAACTTCATGTAGCCTATAACTAGCGGACGGTCTTCGAACGACACCTCATTTGTCTAATTATCATAACAAATTTAGAAGTTATGAGGGAACAGATGAAGATCCATAGAAACATACATACAGGTCAAAATCATAACCCTCTTTTTGCTTTGCCCGTAGTCGGGTAAAAATTGAAATTCGACCAAATTGATGTATTTAGAGTTTTCTATAGAGCCAGAGCCCGTAAACGCCAGATCTTCGTCATTTTATAAAAGCTGAAAAGTTCTCAGAACAGGCTCCCAGACAACGCAGGTAAGAATGATGATAATGGCCAATTTTTCGCTGTAGGTGTCGGTAAAGTCGGTAACCGATTGTGGCCACCCTAAATCAGAACGCAGTACATGTCATAAAGCCGTGATCATTATGGAATACGGACCAATGTTCAAGCTCATGGATTTTCCGGAAACAGGGGGCTTCCGGCTTACTCCCAACACAATTGTAGTGTGTGTAACACCTCCCTATACATATATTGTATCAATGCTAGTAATATAAGTTAGTTATTAAACGACAGTCGGACCAAATACATCTTTTAATTAGTCTCCCCAAGCCTGCACATTGCACAATCGAGAACCGAATCCGTTCGATATCAGTGGTTTTTCGTACTTTATTTGGTGAATTACTTTGAAACAAATCAGGATAAAGAAAATTATTAGATCGTAACTTTTTGTACTCCCGGCCATATCAATCGACTGAGAATCAAAATAAACAAATGTTAATTTATTAGGAAGTACGCGGCATGATCGTATCTGAATCAAAATCAAATCAGTTTGGAGAGTAAGGCCCCAGGGCGGTTTGTTATTTGACTACTTTACATTCAATGAGCATAACTTCATTCATCAAATGTGTAAATTACGTTTAATACGCCAATGCCCGCGAGCATTCTAGTTAGGCTCACAAAGGCCTGAATTCTGGGCCTATAGGAATTCCAATACTGTCCGGGCACAGGTCGAGCTTGTCTAGAGACAATGTAATCAATTCAATATGACTATAATATTTACAAACTCGCGGTAAATAAATAGATATCACCTATCACAATCTAGTGTTACTTTCTCTTAAGCATTCAGCATAAATACGTGTCACTGGCGAGACATGAGCAATGCTTGAGGACGAGATATTTGGCTATTATATGAGATGAAAAAATTTAAAAAAAAATCAATTAATTTACTGAGTAAATGTATCTCAAACTTGAATAATTCTTTACCCAACGCAAGGACACCGCGCGTAGGAACGCGCCCGTACTACCTACGTTGATGTCGAACGCCGCCGCTGGGGTGCCGCGCCGACTACATAGGGATGCCTACTGGCCTAGCTGCGTAATTTTCATAGTATCCATGATTAATTTATTTAAATGAAATTTTGGTAAAAAATTAAGAACCTACTAATTTTATTACATATATTTATAATGGGAATCGAGTACCGAGTACTCTCCGTAAGTATTGCACATGTCTCACCAGTCAGGTTGTATATCTGGAAACAACACCTGTTTATTAAATTGTAATTTTTTTCTGTATTTTTTAATAATCAGAAAATTGTAGCCAAAAACCACAATTATTGTTTCTTATTTACACTGGGGAACGCTATCAACATTCCCCAAAGAAATGAATCAACAGCTGTTGATGATATCTAATTTCTCTTCCTGATATTTCGGGTACTTTGTATAAAATAAATATTTTTAGACGAAATTATTCGAAACGCAATCCTTTATCCCAGAGGTCCCGACCTCTTATCGCCTTCGCCTTATGCCCGTGTCAAAAGGGGAAAGTAAATATAATAAAATTAAAGAAAGCTAAAATATGATAAAGTAGAATGGCCAAAAGTTAACTGTAAAAATATATTAAAGTGTAGATTTACTAAAATCAAAATTCAAAGTAATACAATAAAACTTATAAATACATTGGTGCTAAACCAATGTATTTATAAGTTTTATTGTATCACACTACTTATATTTTAATTACAAGAAATTAAGACAATAGGCAACACACCATTTTATATACTACACTTCCTTTTATCAATAAATAAATGTAAATAGAAGTAACCAAAATATCTTAAACAGCTTTGTAATATTTTTACTGTACTAGGAATAGAATTTAAACAATAAATTAATAAACTATTGAATAAAATAAAATGTATTTAACAACCTGGTAATTTACTTTTTATTTAAAAGTACCAATCACATGATACTTTAGCAAATTAGACTATTTTTACAATATACCAATAATTTATCATCAAAATATATTTCCAAGTATTAAATATTAATAAATTATTTACTACTAAAACACTATAATAAAACGAGACATAATAATATTACTTAGCTACAACATAATATAGAGGCTTTCAGAAAATATGGTACTTATCTTAAATTTGTTCACTTAATATCTGGTTCAGAACTGAAACCAATATAGCGGACACATTGTTTTATAGGTATAATTTGGCGCCATTTACACCGGAAGATATAACACAATGACAATATTATTTTAAAGCGGAAGTTCGTAGAATAATTTACAATATTATTATGAAATACTGAAATTGACATACAAAAATGTTTACAATGAATGTTCAATTATTTTCACATTATTTCAGAATGTAACCTTAATAATTACATTTTTATTAAACATCTCAAATTATCAAATTCTAGAACCGGAAATAATATTAATTATTAACACTAACATAAATGTCAAAGTGACTTAAAAACTACTTTGTTAAGAATGACATAATTATTTGTGTTTATTATATTATTCACAAAATAATAAATTCATAGTTAGTTACAATATAAATTTGTTACAAATTGACATATTAATAATCAAATCTGACACGGCCATACTGACATGTACTTCGCTCTCTGAAGTACTACACAATGTTCAATAAAGACATAACCAAAAAAATAGACATCAATTATTATCATTTACAATTATTATATATATACAGATCATACATCGTGTTTATTTTATTTTTTATTATTATTTCTATAGCCTTTAATTAATTTTACACTTTTCATCACCACTATCATCAAGTAGTGATCTCAAAAATACTGACTTAGCAGTTCACAGAGAAAACACTTATTTTAATTTACAATTTTCATTGCTACTTTAAATCATAGCAACGGTTAGTGACCTCCCTTTAATTCCTTGGCTCCTTACCTGCTGCACATAAGTTGAGCCTTAAGAAGAGCACTAACTTTCAGCAGTTTGTTTAAGCCTTAACTCCAATCTTAATGTATATCACTTACGGCTACTACAGCTAGCAATGATTAATGAGTATACTCAGTAACTTTTCTTTTGTGATTAAGCAATACTTAAAGCTTTGTAAAACAGTTTTTTTTTTATTATGTAACTATCTAATACGTCGGCGAACACCGGAAATGTTCGGTAAATAAGTTATCAAATACAGTAATAAAGTAATGTACGACAACATACTATATTATCTATCACGTTTGGAGGACAATGTACTATTCGTTTTGAAGATGAATAAATTAATGAACGTTATTAAAGGCAGTGTTACAGCAACACGTTTACAATTAAGTACTTTGTCAAAATTGGGTAATTATTTTTGACAAAGAGCAATGAAAACATTATGTAACTACTACTAACGTAGTAGAGTATAAATTGTATAGAATTACATTTTATGATAATTTTATACAGCTACATTTTAGGCAACTTACCTACTTGCTAAGGTGACGAGGAACAAAACAATTTTAAATGTGTTCCAAGTTCCAACAAATGTATAATGTACTTTATTTCACTTTTGTGCACTGCGGATTTAGTTTTATTTCCATCATACATCATTTTGTACCAAATCTTGTTATTCATTTTTTTTATTTATATGACATTGTATTATTTGTATGAAATAGTAATTTATTAAATTGTAATTTTTAATAGTTGATATAAATTTACTTTACTGGCCAAAAATAATGGCTTAGTTTGTATATTATAATATTATAATGTTTTTTTTTTAATATCACAAGCTATTGTATGGCAGAATGTCAGCCACATAATAATACATTTTCCATCATGTTGTAACTACATTCTTGTGATGAAATAAGAGATTGATCGATTGATTGATTGATCCTAAATTTAATTTCTACCAAATAAATCATAATATAGGAAGAGTATTAGTGGTCAGGCTTAATGTGTTTTCAGCTGCCACAGTAAACAAATTACATAACAAGCTAGAGGCACATAACTTAAACGGTCTACTTGATGATAACAGTTTGGTTGTGAGCTTATTTAATGTACAAAATTAAATACATATATTTTTTTTTTGCTAATTAAAACTCTTTGATCCATATAAACTCGACAGCAAACGCCATTATCACGATTCAATAAATTTGTTGTTATTACAATTATTTATTTCAAATTTTCAAAAACGAGTCGAACTATAAATACCACGAAACTAATTACTGAAAAATGAATAATACTTCAGAATTTCGATTGTGATACTTTTGGAACAATAAACAACATTTCCATAAGAACTAATTTGGTTTACCATTATCACAAAGTAGATATATAACAGAGACACGACCTAATACTAGAAAATGGCATCACCCTAATACTGCCAATGCGACTGGCAAAGGCTGAAGTCCTTAGAAATTCCGGAAACCGCCATCTAGCGCCACTATTAGAAAATACTAATCACTAATTTCGTTTCGTATCTTCTTCTTAATTGAGGAGTTGAATTTAGCTTAATGTGATGTTATGCTTAAAAAATATTCTTATCTTTATTTTAATGTGAATATATTTTGTACTTGGTTCGGCATATTTACAGTAGATAGTAGTGACATCTATTGCATTTTTTTGTATTAAAGATAGATTGTATGGGATGGTAGGATGGTAGGATTAATATATAATCAAATCTGCCACCCGCTACACACGATAAAACGTTTAAAATTATACAAGGCGTAACGTAAATGAGCGATAATACTTTAGGGTCTGTATATGCCTCATATGTAGAGTATACTGTGAAAGTACCAGCGCTGAAAGACTTACTTTTGAATTTCATGTTTCTATGAGAAATGCCCAAACATCATAAATTTTCCTAAACAATAAGTTTTACTTATTGCTTAGGAAAAAAAAGTACCTCTTTCAGCGCTGGTACTTTCACAGTACAAAGTATGTAAGGATAAATTTTACGCAAATATTACTGAACAAATTTCGATTAAATTTGGCATGGCTTACATAGGCTACTTTTTATCGCAGAAAAATCTTATGAAGTAGTGGGAAACATCTATTAATTTATAAATTAGTTTTAAATTTCCTTGATTTTTTTATAAATGTTCGTTTTGTTAAATTTTTCACAATAGACATAGGTACCTATTATATTATATAAGTATGTACTTCATTAGCGGCTGCATTATATACTTGCGCCGATTGGTCACATACAGACCATGAATGAAAATAATAATATATGTAGTATGTGGCGGTACTACTAGCGCCACAATCCTGCATCGCGCTATCAAAGTTTTCGTCCGGCGCTATACGACATCTGAAAACTAGTACAGTGGGCTTCGGTCTGACTGAGCATACCATCTTGCTCGGTCGGAGATCTCCCTTTGTGGCTTTCACTCGTATTTCTACATTGGTGACCCCGACGTGATAAATAATAATAATATTCTGCTTCCGTTTACTGTGAACCAACAGTGCTGTTTTAACGTAATTGTCGTCTGTAGCGGGCATTACGAGTTACGGAGGTTGTTTCTTTATCTTTTCAACACAAACCTTATTACACTGATAGACAGTTTTTCTGGGAAACGTCTTTTTCAGACGTCTAACACAGTTACTTACTTAAATCAAATCGAAACGAATTTAACAATTCACCATGTAAAACGTTGAAATAGAAAAAAGTGGAAGTGAAAGAGAATATAATAATTAATATAATATCTCCAATGTAATGATTATAATAGACATGTTGAATGGGTATCATACATTTAGTAATTATTAAAAGCGTTCGTTCGTTCAGATTAATTTATTTTTACCGACTGCCCCAGAAGGAGGCCTTTTAAGAGCAACGGCTGTTTTTCACACAGAAACAGTTTGGAATTGGAATTCACTGCACGAATAACAGTTTTTTATATTCATTTCTTTCGGGGACTGTTGATTATACACTTCATGAGCAGTGGCCCATAGCCAATTTAGCCAGATACTTTAAAATTGTTGGATCGACATCTACTTCACGACATATCGATCTCTCGTGAACCTTCTAAATTTTTTTGTACAATATTATTTTATACAAGAAGTGCAATTAGAAATTATTTATTTAGGGCCGATTTTTAAATCGACAGCTATAGCTTTCATCAGTTGAATAAACAGGTGACTTTGACATTTCTTCCATACAAAATCTGCCAAAGTCACATATTTATTCCTTAGATAAAAGTTATCTGACGATTGAAAAATCAGCCCTTAGTTTTGTAATTTTGATTTTAATAAAACTAGCATTGTTGATTTCGACACAAGCCTGTAAATAAATAAAGAGAAAAATCTGTAAAGATTAAATCTCTAATTCCTACTAAGAAATAATAATATATAATATTTTCGATATAAATATAAAGATTAAATCTCGTCGCATAACTCGCGCCGGAAGTTCCGAACCCGAATAGATAAGCCCGAACTAAACCGACTATAAATTTTAATCTGAACAATATCGGTTCGTTGCTATTGTCATATATATTCATAAAGTTAGTTTACATGTTATTAGTTAGAAGAAAAAATATTTAATAGATTAATTAAATGGTCAATAATTATGTAATATCTAACTGTATTTAAAGTTACAATTCATTTATTTAGCTGTCCCGGCAAACTTCGTACCTTGACTGTGTCCAATTACTAAACTATAATCTTCCTCGAGAACCACTCTGTACATTGTGAATTGGAAAAACCAGCACTAAGATCGGCACGGGAAGTGTTAAATCGCAAACAACGGCAAACTTTTTAAAGAAACTTCTTTAAACGTCCTTAAATATTCCAAAACAAAGTCCTACTGAGCCCTGTCAAATGTCATACGATCAATTAACTAATTGATCGTATGACATTTGACAGGGCTCAGTAGGACAGTGAAGGTAAGCTTTCCTTGAAAGAAGTCCCCTAGACATCTGTGATTACGTTTCCGAAATTTCCCCAAAGAAATAAAGGTAAAATAAAAACCTATAAATTCCCAAAATAAATAAAGGTAAAAGCTAATATTTACTCAGATCGTGTGTTTTTATTTACAGTTTTTTCCCTCAACGACTTAAATGCTGACCTCCGATATATCTAGATAAGATTTAGTTCCATTAATTGCCGTAGCACTTCTTTCCTGGTAAGGACTCAGCGTTACTTGATCTAACGAGCACATTATAATAATATATTCGAAAACAAATAACTTTACAATACAAAAACCTATTTTGGGTCAAAAAAAAAATGGACATTATAAATTCCAAAATATAACCCAACACCCATTTCCGAGAACATTTTTGTATATTGGCAAGACGGTGTGTGTTTTGGGAAATAACCTCGGTTTTCGATCATGATTCATGACTGATGCATTGCCGCAGCAAGATAGATGGGACGTGAACATCAAGAGTGTGCCAACATCGTACGTTGGTGGAATACGCAGCTGGGGAAAGGATAAATAGACGAGTAGACGACCACATCAGACTCGGTCACAAAGATTTTGAAATTAACGTCAATCCTTACTTAAATATCATGTTATCTCCTTCATATTTCCTGTCAATGAATGAGAAGGCATTATATTTTTACAAGCCGTTAAAAGTTTAAAAGTAACAAGCGTTGATGAAATCACGACTAGGTATAATCATTTTTGATTTGTTGATCCATTTGCAGGTTCACGTCATTGGTTTATTAATTCAACGCCTTCGTGGTACAATGGTTTGGATTAGCTTCGGATGTTGTGGGTTCGATCTCCACGTTGAAACAATGAAAAATGTTGCTAGTTTGTTTACGACAATGCAGACCGGTCTGCCTTGTCGTAAACAAACTATCTAAATTGTCCTCTTGTAAAAGGACAGGGCTGTAAAAATTCGTTCAGGCGCCTAAACCACCTATCCGTGAGCGCTTATGTGTATTGCGCACACCATTTGACAACACACAAATCGATATGGAATTTCAATGAATGTTATTATTATTATTATATTGTTTTTTTCGGCTTTTTTTAGCCGGCAAACTGCTATGTAGGTACGGGCCAAAGCCAAGTACATACCAGGTAAGCAATTATAATTTATGTATCAGTGTGTGGTAGAGTAGATGAGTTAGGGGTAGATTGATTTAATGTATGTACAGATTGTGCGGTTGAATATTATTATTATTATTATTAATTAGTGTGTGACACATACTTATTGCCCTGGTGACATGATTTAGAACCAAAACATGGCAATGTCTACTCCACTGGTTGTTCTCCTACATTGCAGGCCAATATACCGACGCGATGCACACTCGGTTTGTTCAATTCCAAGTTTATTACATTCTCTCGGGTTGTTCTTTGATGTTCGTTTGCCCTTCAATATTTAATCAAAATGTTCCACTTGACTCGTTATTAGCTATTGCTGGTAATGATATTCGTGTTATTTATTATCTACTTTTATGCTATTGACGCTTTTAGGCGCTGAAAATGTTTTGTATAAACTATTCTAGTTTATTTAAACATTGTTTTTTGTCCTACCCTTGAATATTATAGTAAAATTCGAATATTAAAATAATATTTTTTTTAACTCAGTTTATTAAAACAATAGGCAGAACATCCGAACATCTGGCTAAAGCCACTGAAGCACTGCAAAACGACGATTCCCGAAAGACATTAATAATCTATGAAATAGCATTTGAAAAAAAAACTACGTTTAATAAAAAACCGACTTCTGCAACTAACTATTGAATATTACTGACTACGAACACACCAACAAAAAATTTTCGAAATCGTTCAAACCCTTGTCGCAGCGCACAGAATGAAAGAAAGCAGGCCGTTTTTTATACATTTTTGGAGTTTTAGTAAGGAACCCTATTTTTTAAATATAATATTATAGGCTATGTTTAGAGCTAATAGTGTAGCTTTCCAACGACGAAAGAATTTTTCATCGGTTCAGTGGTTTCTGAGCCTATTCAATAGAAACAAACAAACAAACAATAAAATGTTTTCTCTTCACAATATTAGTATAGATAACCCTCTAGCAAATCTATACAAGGTGTATGTATATTAGTGATAATACTTTAGGGTGTGTACTGCGTATGTGCCTCCTATGTAGTGTATACTGTGAAAGTACCAGACTCACTTTTGACTTTCATGTTTGTACGAGAAATGCCCCAACATCATACATTTTCCTATGCAATAATTAAAAAAATGTACCTCTTTCAGGGCTGGTACTTTCTCAGTAGGAATATATACTACAATACTACTATAATATAGTAAGTACTATATACGGGACTCATACACGACCCTAAAGTATTATGACTCATTAATAATAATATTTATGAGTGATAATACTCTATAAAGGCTATAAAGGCCGTATAAATTTGTGATTTTTCAAAAATACCAACATTGAGAAAAAAGGTTTCAGAGTACTCCGATTTTCAGCTTATCGCGCACACGCAGGTTTAAATTAGTTGTTCTTTTTGCCTACTACAGAGTGATAATGCAAATTGTATACAAGGGTTTCCGTAAT
Source organism: Celastrina argiolus (assembly GCA_905187575.2). Classification (NCBI taxonomy): domain Eukaryota; kingdom Metazoa; phylum Arthropoda; class Insecta; order Lepidoptera; family Lycaenidae; genus Celastrina; species Celastrina argiolus. Next base: position 9,668,896 of record LR994577.1, read on the forward strand.
TAAACAGAGTCAACATTCTAAATCAATATCACGAACTCCGATTTGCGTGCCTACCTGACATCCATTATTCATTTGTGATCAATTTGTAACGTACCTCACTTGACCCAGAGCAAGATAATTCACTAAATCCAGTAATTAACGTTCGCTTTCAAATCTTTGCTTCAACTGAGAGGTCCAAATTCTAAGCTATACAACCTAAATTAGTTATAAAAAATATTAAGCTATGTTTTATACGTTTTAGTATGACGAGCTCCGTAGCGCAGTGGTTGAGCGTGTTGGTACTCGAGCGAGAGGTCGCGGGTTCGAATCCCGCCAAGGGAACAAAAAGTTTTTCAAATGTTCCTGGGTCATGGATGTTTATGGACGGATATAGTATAAAAGTATTAAATAGATAAATTTCCGTTGTCTGGTACCTGTAACACAAGTTCTTCGGATACTTAGCACGGGGCCAGATTGACGTGGTGTGAAGCGTCCATAGATATTTAAAAAAAATACGAAGAGAAGTTTAAAATCAAATTTTAAATACTGCAAATTTGATTTACAGTCTTATATGTATAGTGATTCTACACACAGACTTTCATTCAACTAGTTCATAGACTAGAAATTTTGTCTTAAAAAAAAAACTAGTTTTAATACGATTTCTACACACTTCGGTCGGCGCGATATCCCTTTTGTCGCCATACAAATAGTCGTTCAAGGTCGGCCTTATACAAAGCCTCAACACATCCAGATTGCATCATATGCACACGTCATAAACTGTCAAATATATAAATAGCAAAATCGATATACGCAGATCTCCCCAATTACCGTTTAGAACGTCACCCGCAGGGGGGTGACGTGCCTTTATAAAAGTACTAGCCTTTAAGGCAGTCATAGTCCGAGGACACTAAAACGGCTTCTGGCCATTAGCATGGGCCCATTCGAAAAAAAAATACATACGACTCTACATAAATTTAAATTAATATAATATTGTTAATATTGTCCAAATATATTGTTATTATTGGAAGTATAATGGCCTGTACAATTGTAATGTAAAAGTTAAGGTTATTTCGTATTATTAATTTGTATTTGTTCGTTCGTACATACATTCTCCATCAACACGAGCTTAAAACGCACGTTAAAAGCGATTAGGGATTTTAGTATTCGGTAAAACAAAATAAAATAATGACTATTGTTTAGAACAGTTCTTTATAAAGGTTGTATTCCACCTCAATATATACTTTTAAAAGCTACATGCCATCTAATTATTTTGTTAATGCTACGTTAGATTATTATTATACATCTACATTATAATAGTTTTACTACATCACCTAGGTATATAGGCATCTCCCTTCTTTCTATCATTTACTTCTTTTACTTGTTCGATACTAAGCATTTCGTATTTTGTTCCTGCTCATAACTTCTATACCGTAGTATTCCGGAGTTGCCACGTTTTTTACATCAAGTGTGATTCATGTAAAGTGAACCAAATCGGCAACTATCCCATTGCTGCTTCTGGAATTTTTGTACGAATTTTTCACTAACTCCTTTAAGTTAAAAAAAATATAACCACGGCAAAAATATATCTACATAATATAAATATATAAGCTTTTAAAGTAATGCGAATTGGAATGCACGGAAACTACCTATCACAATTTTATACTCGCTAAAATTTGTTATGCAAATATTTTACTACAGTAACCTTTTTACCGAGTTATTGGTATTCGCGAGGTATCAGGGAGAGTATATTGAAAATCTATCTCGGCTCCGGTCTTTTTTATTTCCTTGGGGTTTATTACCGTTGCCAAAGATTCTTCTTTGTTATCCAATGTTTGACATAGATTTGGTGAAAAGGAGAGAAGACCGAAAACGTTCGCCGTTTGAAAGGTACATTCCTAGCGCTGAACATTGGCTATATTATATATTTAATATGGTTTATATTTTTAATATGGTTCCTTACTAAAAAACTAACTTACCCCAAAAATTTAGCCCAAAGTGTAAACGACCTTCAAAATTTCTTACATCGTATGCGCTTCGACAACGGCTTAGCCGATATTGCAAAATTTTTAACAGTATGTTCGTTATTGTCATGAAAAGGTTATTATAAAAGAAAATGTTGAAAAAATAAGCAAAATATTAGAAAATATAAGAAAATATACGTATTGGTCACGCGGGGCTTGAACCTGGACTCGATATTTTCCGTCGTTGCCAGTCTACTATATGACAGGGTTGTCATGGTAACAACATTGTACCATGTCAACCGTTCGACGTTATAGACATTAGGCTGCGTTTCCACTGACGCGGAGCGAGGCACCGCTAAGCTCCTCTCCGCCACGCTCCGCGTCAGTGGAAACGTAACGTTTTTCTAAATGGATATGACATTTTAAACGATACTGAAAACGAAAATGCAATTTAAAAAATTTGCGTCTGTCTGTCGGCATGTCTGATTGTTCCGGCTAATCTCTGGAACGGCTGGATCGATTTTAACGAGACTTTCACTGGTAGATAGCTAAAGTTATAAATTAGTACTAATAATCCTAGGTTAGTACTGATGAGGAAGATGATGAAAAGTAGCCTCACTACTTTTCACCATCATCATCATCGTCATCAAACTAATGTTCTCCGAATCGGCTGGACCGACTGTGACGGGAGCATTCACCGGCCGTTAGCTTATGTTAGTAGGAGTTTTTACGACGCGGTCTGGTCGTACCGGGCTTCAACGGATACACTCTACAACGACCGGTCAGTAAGCAGGTAAGTATTCTAATTTCTTTCAGTGGTCTAATTTCGTCATTAGTGGTGGTTCAAACCCGTACATTATAGTTCCAAAAAATAACAAAAATGAAAATGAAAATTCAAGAACAAGATTTATCAGTTATATTAGACCTTCATACAGTTGGGGTAACATTACCCACACCATATTATAATATGATGTAGTAACTCGAGACCTCGTAGCGCAGTGGTTCAACGTGTTGGTGCTCGACCGAGATGTTGCGGGTTCGAATCTCGTTCGAAAATCTTTTTGCTTCCGAGGGAACAAAAAGTTTTCAATGTTCCTTTTTCATGGATGTGTATTACATTTGTGTATTAATATAATAAAAATCGTAAATATGTGTAAAGTATAAAAGTATTAAATATATATTTCCGTTGTCTGGTACCTGTAACACAAGTTCTTCGGATACTTAGCACAGGGCCAGATTGGCGTGGTGTGAAGCGTCTATAGATATAAAAAGAAAGTAATAATCACAGCTACAATAATTATATTTATAATGATTAAATATAAAAATTATAATCAATATTTATACACGTCCACCTATTTAAAAATAAGCAATACTGAAAAATGGGACGCGACTATACTTACAACCTACTCATATACATAACTCACATGATGCTACTTACATAATAAGAGTAAGTACATTGTTTATGTAAGTAGCATTACGTGTTAAGTAGAGTCACATCGGCTTATTGTTGTACTCGACTCTGTATGTAAATATTATAGCAATAATATTTATTATTATTTATAACTACAGTGCGCATATTTCAATATTACTAAATATGTTATGGACCAATTATACATAATATTACATATTATGTATGGTAATATGTTTATACGCACTGTACTAATGTTACATTGGGCGTAGGTACATGAGAAAATAAACCAATAGAATCTAAAATACTTAATTCGAGTGGGCTGTATTTAAAAGCTTTTCATATGGTTTTGTAAGTGTACATTAATTTTAATTAAAATAGGAGCGTAAAGTGCTTATTACGGAGCATTAAGTGTTTAAGGAAGCTAAAAGCCAATCGACTTTCACAATCTTCTAATAAGTGTCTGATGCTAATTTACGTTATGTTTTGTCTCTGCGCTCCATATAAAGTAGGCAGCGACGAACTACGTTTTTTTTTCATTTTTGTTTTTTCAATATTTTAACTTGTTATATTTGTGTTAGTAACATTAAAATCGTGTCTAGAAAAATATATTATATTGGCAGTACAACAAATACTTCTCTGTGAAGATAGGGTAGTATTTAAGCAACTTTGCTGGGTGAGGGAAACTGGAATAATTTCCTTTTTTACTTCCAATCCTCCTTTTTTCTGATAAATTTTGTTGTGGGTTGTGTTTAGCTTGTCCCTCGGGCACTCCTGAGATCATATCAAAGGGTTTGTCGGGGTTGGTTACTGCTGTTGATCTTAGCTTACAGGAGTTGCAGTAACATCAATACATGTTAAAAATTGACTCTTCTGTTCCAAAGTATTCTCCCAAAAATGAGTCTACGAATTGCGTAGCTATATTGGTATATACAGGAGTACGTAATTAACTGTTGTTAACAAAAGTAATTGGAAACTTCGAAATAGTAGAAAAGTTGCAACTTACAATCAGAGTGAGATTAAAGTATTTAAGTTGCAGGAAAACTTCTACATTAAATAAGTTTACTACTGTGTATAATCTACGTTAACTGCCTGTTTATTTTAAGAAATTAAAAATTTAAATTTGTTTACAGAAACAACAGTAACAGTAGGATGGTACTAATAGTAGTTTTGTGTAATTTTTTACACTTTGAATACATTTTTAAGCAATTGTCTCACTTTCGTTGATAAGCCAACATATTATTGTAAACTAGATGACACTGCCCTTTTGTTTGGCGTATAAAAAATTTACTTGTACAATCTACCTATAATCTATACTTAAGTATAGCCTATACCTAAATCTACAACTTTTTTTAATTTCTGCTATAATAATAACTAGATGTTCCCGCGACTTTGATCGCGTGGTTTTTGAGTGACTTAAGCCGTTTATGCAGCGCACGCATTGAAAGTCCCCAAATGTGAATAATTTTCCCCGTTTTTGCAACATTTCTCACTGACGCTTCGCTCCTATTGGCCGCAGCGCAATGTTATATTGCCTAAAGCCTTCCCCTATAAATGGACTATCCAACAAAAAAATAATTTTTCAAATCGGACCAGTAGTTCCTAAGATTAGCGCGTTTAAACAAACAAACAAACAAACTCTTCCACTTTATAATATTATTAGTATAGGTAATAATCTATGTACGCTGCACATCGCTTCAATCTAGCCTATTGCTAAGTATCCGGAGAACTTGTGTTACAGGTACCAGACAACGAAAATATGTTATATATTTTTATACTATACACATATTTAAGATTTTATTATTTTATTACACACAAATTTTACATACATAACCTAGAAACACATAAAACTTTTAGTTTCTTCGGCTGGTATCGAACCCGTGACCGTCGTCATCGTCATCTCACAGTTATGAAACGCATAAACATTAAGCATCAGGTATACATATTATATTGTATTTTTTCTTCAATGTTTACATTATTTTCATACTTATTTTGTTATTCTGATATTCGAGACGGGGGACAAATACAAAACATCAAAAAGAACAAAAATTGGTCGAACCGTTCTCAAGTTAAAAGTGTTCGAACATACCTCACTTTGTTTTGTATAATGAGATGAAGTATTTGGATGTCTGAGAAATAGGTTTATCTATATTTTGCTGAATGTCATTGGGTTTGTTTCCGCTAGGAAATTGGATGGGATCGATTTGGCCGCGGAAATAATCACAATTTAGTAACCTAAATAATAATAACTAGCTGTTCCCGCGATTTCGTTCGCGTGGTTTTTGAGTGACGCCGAAGCCGTTTTATGCAGCGCACGCAATGAAAGTCCCCAAATGTAATTAATTTTCCCCGTTTTTGCAACATTTCTCACTGACGCTTCGCTCCTATTGGTCGCAGCGTAATGTTATATAGCCTAAAGCCTTCCTCTATAAATGTACTATCCAACAAAAAATAATTTTTCAAATCGGACCAGTAGTTCCTGAGATTAGCGCGTTTAAACAAACAAACAAACAAACTCTTCCGCTTTATAATATTAATATAGTATAGATAATATCTAACGACACTTCACACCACGTCAATCTGGCCCCGTGCTAAGTATCCGAAGAACTTGTGTTATAGGTACCAGACAACGGAAATATATTTAATACTTTTATATTGTACACACATTTAAGATTTTTATTATATTATACACAAATCTAATACACATCCATGACCCAGAAACATTGAATACTTATTGTTCCCTCGGCGGGATTCAAACCCGCAACCTCTCAGTCCAGCACCAACGCTGAACCACTGCGCTACGGAGGTCGTCAGTAATAAATGATAACTTTAATTTCGTAAACTTACAAACATTATGTTATTAAAACGGAAAATTCTAAATTTGTTTATTTTATAATAAGGGTGCCCACGAAATATTTTTTGTAAGCGACTTTTTCTAGGTGTTCATTGTACTATTGAAATGATTATCACAAAAACTCAGTCACAAAATCGGTAATATTTGTGTGGTGAGAGGGGAATCTGCGGGAAAGTCGGCCTACGAAATTTAGGCCAAAGGCACTCCAGGGTTGAAAAATCTGAGAAAGATTTTGCCTGTGCCAGGCTCTCTTTTACCCAAAATATCAGCAAAATGTAAATGCTATGAAAGTGGATTACACACAATATCTAAGGCCATAAATTTCGAAAGCCTGAAGCTACGTGATAAATTGCGAGGGATAAAAGTTGTAAAAGAGTTCGTGAGCTCACTGTCAGTAACATTAGGGCCAGTAATTTAGAGGTCATTGTCCATTGGGGCCTTTTTAAGAGATAGTGACATTACGCATCCCGAGGTAGACGGGGACTCCGCTAGAATGTGTCTGAAGAGATGGTGAACTAGACCCAGCCTCTGCCGACTGCCGCCGTTGACGAAGCCGCAGAGTGCCGCATGCTACTAATATAATTGAAGACAATATAATAAATAGATGAAGGTGAAATGTCGCAAAAAAATTTACCCAGAAAATTGAGTTAAAAACTGTCACCTAAACATTTTAGGATATGTGGTAACGTATTAAGGCGAGGAATAACCGCAACTAGCGCCATTCTTTTTAAAATAAATTTAACAACGACACAAAGATCTTATTAAAAAAAGTAATCGGTTCAAACTTTAAGTAAATAGTTAAACTAATTTATTGGCATTTAATTACAGCTCTAAATCCTATACTGTATTTACTCTCATAAGTAATAACTAAAGTGGCCGTTTTAGGATTTAGAGCTGTAATTAAATGCCAATAAATTAGTTTAGCTATTTACTTAAAGTTTGAACCGATTACTTTTTTTAATAAGATCTTTGTGTCGTTGTGAAATTTATTTTAAAAAGAGTGGCGCTAATTGCGGTTATTCCTCGCCTTATGTACATTGATTCCAGAGACGGATCTTTAGATTAATGTACTTAATACTGTACGACATAAGCTAAAATTTTAGTGACAGTTTGAATTCAATTTTCTCGAACTCAGTATTTTGCTACGTTCATGTCTTCAATTATAAACGCGAAAGTTTGTAAGGTAGAGGGACGGATGGATATTTATTACAATCTCACGTAAAAACTATTGAAATGATTTTGATGAAATTAGGTAAAGTAGTTTATGGTAGCAGGATGGTAGCTGGAATAACATATAGGCTATTTGTTACTACAGAAAAGGTACGGTTCTTTCGGATTTCATTTTATGCGTACGAAGTAGCTGAAAACTTCTAGTATTACATACACGATTCCATAAGCTACGAAATTATGTATGTATCAAGTATCAAACCTGTGTTACTTTACGTATGTAAATAAATTAAGCCTTATTCTATTTATATTATAATTCTTTTTAAATTTGCGGGTCTTTTCAAGACTTGATATTAAAATACGTAAAAGGTAAAGCTCTTTGTGGGAGCCTGACAGTTTTAATAAGAATCATGTAAAAATGTAAACTCCTGATCGTACTTGGGACTAAACAGCGAAAATGCGTTAAAAATAGAGCCTATTTTCTCTCAATATTTTCCGGAAGTCTGATCAACATCATTCATCTTCGCGGCTAATACTTTATCTTTACTAGAATTATTAGGCTAGTAAGTAATAAATAATTCGCAAAAGATTAATTTTACGTACGTTTTCGCTTTACGTGAGTTACGTGATCCATACGAAATATCCGAGGAACTTGGGTTACATTCTTGTATAATATTGTCTTGGAAAGATTCAGAAGGGAATCATTAAAACCACACATAAAATACAAATAATATAATTTGTATTTTATGTGTGGTTTTAATGTTTACACAATTTACAAATTTTTACAATAATATAAACAAATCAGGACAAAAACTTTAAAAAATAATTAATTAAAGAAATAAAATAAGTTAATTTTAAACTAATTTAGGAAATGCAATACTCAAACGGGCAGAGTTTCCCCTTAACCGACCGCTTTACCCAAAAAGTATCTCGACCACCCATGCAACGAATTAAATAGGCATAATCCCCTCTTAAAAGACTCCATTTTGTCCCCACTCAAATAGGTGTTGCCGTTCTTAAAGTGTGGCCACTTTATTAACAATTGTTATATTTTTAAAATTTACAGTCAATACATTTATTAAACAATAAAAATATTACTATTCAAGGTGAAGGTAAATACATAGGAGGCATAGTTATAATAAGTATGATCTACAAATACAAACATTTTCGTTAGTGGGTTTCGAAATTTATACAAAAACGCTCTACATACATACAGTTCGAACCGCTGGTATATCGTTCCATTCAATTCGAAACTTCATGGGCTAGAGAAATGCAAAATAGGTATTTGTAAAATCTATTGCTGTCTAGGGCACTTAGGCCCCGATCTAACAAGCAAAGCGCGATAGAAACAATAGCAGCTTGAACTACAATTACATATTACAAGTTCAAGATATCGACGTTTATGACCAGTTTCCTCCTCCATTATAAACTAACAAAGGCTTGAGCTATGTTTCTATGTTTCGATTTCATTATAAAATGTACTACAATTTGTTTCCTGGGCGTTTAAAACTGCAGAAAATCTTTTTAAGCTTTTTAAACGTCCATATCTCTTTTGATAATTAATTTATGAAAAAAGGAAAAAAAATAGGTACATACTTATAGTACCTATTTTTTTCGGGGGTAGGCGTGCAAAAAGTTAAGTTGAACTTTTAACTGCTCCTTAACCAAAATTATAAATTAATTATTTCAAATCAATATTATGTAAAAATTTATACCTGCATCTACTAGTGTCACAATCTCCTATAATTGCAATAATAAGATACAGTATATAAACACTGTTTTCTTAAACAAATTATATCACTTGCACTTTTGTCAAAATTTGCTGTTATTTTTCTCTCCCACTTGTTTACAATGGAGTCCTTGCAAGAATCAATAACACAAATGAATAAGATGTTTAACTCGAAGATGATGGAGTTCCAGCAGGAGTTGTGTGCGGTCCAGACTACAAACACGTCTACAACACTGGCATCTGATTTTTGTGAGTTCAAAAATTTTATATTGAATGCACTTAAGATGATGCAGGCTCAGTTGGAAATATTGATGGATGCCTATGATCAAACTGAGATGAGGCACAGAAGAAAGATTTTGCTTGTGCATGGAGTTCCCGAAGCCAAAAAGGATGCACAAGAAGCTATTGCATCTTTGTTGTCTTCCCAGTTAAAAGTCCAAGACATAAACATTTCTTCAGTAAAATATTGTCACCGCTTGGGACGCTTAAAGGAATCAAAACCCAGACCGATCTTGGTTAAGTTTCAGAATTTTACTGATCGGAATGAGGTTTGGAGGGCTAAGACCAGCCTGAAAAATTCCGGCATCACTCTATCAGAGTTTTTAATTAAAAAGAGACATGAAGTGTTCCTGGCGGCCAGGCAGCGTTTCGGTGTTACAAAGTGTTGGACATATAATGGCTCTATTTTCGTTGCTAGATCTGATGGCTCCAAAAGCAGTGTTTGTAGCATAGCGGAGTTGGATGCCATTTCTGATCTCTGTGGTGATATGGCAGAAGTCACATCTCAAGTTCCGGCATCCAAAACCAAAAATGAAACTGGAACAAGACCAAGGCGAACCAAAAAGTAAATACTCTAAGGGTAACATACTTTAAATAATAGCATGGTAACTTTCTCAATCTTCACATATATACATATAAATCTATAATTCTGCTTTGCCAATATTCGCTTCTCATTAATCATTCACTTATAATTTTATTGTCCATACTTAGATCTCATAGTTACTTATTTCTATGCATCATCACTTATTTCTTTTGTCACAAATTGTCGGTATTTCGAAAATGAAACATTTAATTTTGTAATCTGTACTTTTTGAAAATGTTTGATATTGTTTCATTTTTCAACACGAAGCTTTTGACAGATGTGTTTCGGTGACGTCTGACAGGAGTGAGTGATAGTTATTCTTCTTCGTCTTCTTGATGTCACTTTAATTATAATTTTTTTTTTTGTTTTTTGTGTGTGGACATGAAATTTAGCATGAGCCATTATGTACTTAACTGATTTCTCTTAATCTAGTATTATGTATATAAATTGCATCTTTGTTATACAATTTTTGTAACTAATAAGCTGTGCTTGTTTTTAGAACTTTATTATTATATCTCAGTACTCAACTCCATTAAAATTTTAATTGCCAATTTGTGTTGGGCTAGCATCTCATCTTAAATCTAATTATATTTTGTTAGAATAACTGCTCATATTTAGCTAGGTGTTTAAAAAATAATAGGCATGTTTGGATTCTTTCCATTTATTTACCTACTCTTTTTCTATTTATTTACTAATTCTATTATAGCAAATTTATTTATATACTTATGTTTTTTTTTTATGACACAGTGGGCTGCAGGCCAATTATATTTCAATTGTTGTAGGATAATATATTTATAGTGTTTTATATATTTTATTTATATTTAGTTTGTATTATTATCATGAATGTAGGTGTTGACTCATTTGCTTCAGATGATTTTTTATCCATTTCTTCTAAAAACAGCGATGATAGTTTTCAAAGTGCCACATTTATGTCTCTTAGGGATACCATAACTTCAAATTTTAACACAGTTAACAAATGTTTTAAGGCCGTTCATATTAATGCACAGAGCATTCCGGCTCATTACCCCGACTTGCTTGCGTCTTTTGATCGGGCTAATGTTGATGCTGTCTTTATATCGGAAACGTGGCTTAAGCCTTGCTTACCATCAACATGCTACAGTTTACCCGGTTTTAAGTTAATTCGCAACGACCGCATTGGGAGGGGTGGAGGTGGCGTTGCGATTTATCTACGTTCAGACTTGTCCTACACTATTATTAGCTCGTCAGCGCAACCCCCTCCATCTGATGCTCTCGAGTTTTTGCTGGTAGAAGTCCAGGTATCGCACTATAATAAATTATTACTCGGGGTCTACTATTGCCCATCAATGCACAATGATTACTTCTCATCCTTTGAAAATACGCTTGATGCTTTTACACCGTACTACGATCATTGTGTTATAATGGGCGATTTCAATACTTGTCTACTTAAGGGTGATAGTCGATCGACTAAACTTAGTTCAATTTTAGATTCATATAATATGAAATTACTACCTCTGAATCCTACCCACTGCTTTCCAGGTTCCCGTCCTTCCCTGCTCGACCTAATCATAGTCTCCTCTCCTAATCGTGTTACTACGCATGGACAAGTCTCAGCTGATATGTTTTCATACCATGATCTTATCTATGTCGCCTATAATGTTCGCCCTCCCAAAGCTAAGGTAAAAACTCTTCTTCAAAGAAATTTCTCTTCGATGAATATTGAAAGCCTAGAGGAGGACGCACATAACATAGACTGGTCAAACTTACTCTCAGCTGATTCCATTAATGACAAAATTGATATATTTAACGCTAAACTTAAATCTCTTTATGATATTCATGCACCTGTTAGGCCCGTTAAAATCAAACATCTTCCCGCTCCCTGGTTATCAGACGAAATCAAATCTCTGATAAATGCTAAGCATGCAGCCAAAGCCAAATTTAAAATAAAAAAGACAGAAGAATATCGTAACAAATATATTAAAATCCGGAACCGCTGTAATATGATGTGTCGTGACGCACAAAGACGTCATATTCACGCCTCCGTTGAGAACGGGGATCCGGCTAAAACATGGAAATTTCTCAAATCCCTCGGCGTGGGCAAATGCTCTGAACCGCAAGACTCTCATAATATAGATATAGATTCACTTAATAACCATTTTACTTCCTCTTTTAATCTCGACCCCAAAATTAAATCACAAACGTTAAATTATATTTCTTCGCTACCTATATTGAATTCTGATCCGTTCCTTACTGTTCCAGTTTCCGAGTGTGAGATTAAAAAGCACATCCTTTCCATATCGTCAAACGCAGTAGGAGATGACGGTATCAGTCGTAGAATGATCACACCAATATTAGATATAATTGTTCCTGTTCTTGCACACATTTTTAATTCATGTTTAGAGTCTTGTACCTTTCCTGATGCCTGGAAGGCAGCTTACATAATTCCTTTACCTAAATCCTCCTGTCCTAAGACTGTGTCTGACTTCCGTCCTATTTCCATCCTACCCTTTTTATCAAAAGTTTTAGAGCGAATCATTCATCACCAGCTTACGAAATTTGTTACCCACAACAGCTTACTCAGTCCGTTCCAGTCCGGTTTTCGCACTGGTCACAGTACGACTACCGCATTGGTAAAGGTAGCTGATGATATACGGTCAGGTATGGATGATAAAATGCTTACTATTCTCACACTTCTGGATTTTAGTAATGCCTTCAATTCCATAGACCACGATATTCTGCTAGCCCGGCTTGCATCTTTAAATCTTTCACCATCAATAATTAATTTAATTCGTAGCTACCTTGTAGGACGACTACAGAGAGTTAAATCATCTTATTATTTCTCCGATTGGAGTTATATCTATGCCGGCGTGCCTCAGGGTGGTGTGCTATCTCCTCTTCTGTTTGCAATTTTTATAAACCCTATAACAATATCGATTTCATCATCCTACCACTTGTATGCGGACGATCTTCAAATATACACACAGTCTCCTTTGGACAATCTGAATTCCGCTTTTGATCTAGTGAATCACGATTTGTCGAATATTTGTGAATGGAGCAAGAATCATGGACTTCTTATTAATCCTATTAAAACTCAATTAATTGTAATTGGTAGCCCCGGGCTAATTTCTAGAGTTGACCATGATTCTTTACCTCCTGTCCTTATAAATGGTGTAACAATACCTTTCAGTAAAGTGGTTAAAAACTTGGGAGTGTACTTTGATGAACATTTATCGTGGACGCATCAATTGCAAGAGATTAGTAGAAAGGTTTTTTCTACCTGGCGTTCCCTAAAACGTCTACGATACGTTCTTCCGATACCCACTAAGGTAGTTTTGGCTGAATCCCTACTCCTTTCCCATTTAGATTATGCGGACGCTTCTTTCACTAACTTGACGGAGGAACAACTGAACAAATTGGAGCGCCTTCAAAACCTGGCTTTGAGGTTTGTTTTCGGTTTACGTAAATTTGACCATATCTCCGAGTATCGCCTCAAGTTAAAGTGGTTGCCAATCCGCTACCGCCGTGACTCTCGTGTTCTCTCCTTCCTTTATAACATCCTATTTGACTCCCATTGTCCCACTTATTTAAAAAGTAATTTTAACTTCCGTACCTCTGACAGACTGGAACTACGATCTATATCTAATCTTCTTCTTGACATTCCTATCCACCGCACTAAATACTTTAATTGCTCTTTCATTGTAAAATCCATTTCCCTTTGGAATTCTTTACCTATCCATATAAGGCAGGCTAAAACTATACATCGCTTTAAAACTCTTATAAAAAATCATTATCTAGAATCATATTGTGTCAACCCTTAACTTATGTAACTAACACTTATTATTATAAATTAAAATATCATGTAGGTTTATCTATTGTATATATATATATATATATATATATATATAGATATATGTATTATATTATATTGTATACATATATTATATATTTATTGTGTTTATGTATTATTTTATTTTATTTACTTTTATTTTATTAAATATACTTTTGCGCAACTCCCATTCTCTAGCATTGTTTTCTCTAACACCATAAGGTTGTCTGGAAGAAATTGCTATCTAGTAATAAGGCCGCCTTTGTGTGCATGTCTGATTTTTGTAATGTATATTTTTTTGTTTTTTTTGTAACTTGTTGTGTGCACAATAAAGTATATTTGTATTGTATTGTATTGTATTTGTACCTATATAAAGACATTCAGGAAAAAAATTTTGCTCTAGCAGGATAATCCAGGAAGGAATCACTGAGACCCCTGTTTCTGTATGGACAAACGGTAATTAGCAGGACAGCTCACTGTGTTCCATACAGCACAGATCCTGCTACGGTTTGGAATGCATTCCAAACTGTACGTGTGGCACCAATGCGTTACTGCGACAGATATTCTATTCTATTATCTTCGATCGTAGTAGAAGCGAAACGAAATTCAATTTCCGTTTTTGACTCATTTCGTGTTAATGAAATTGTAAGCTTCTTTAATTTAGGTTTATGTCGCTTAGGTTATTTTCTTATCGATTTCGTCAAATGCTTGATTAAATTGAATTAAATCTTTAAAGCCATTTTACTTTAATATAATCCGGCTTCGTTCAGTATTATTTTAGAATTTCAAATACGAATATTACGTTAAATTCCGCATTCTGTGGTTATTTTTATGAAATGGAAAATTCAGATTATAAAATCTAGTGTCGCTTAAGAACTCGTACTCCTGTCGAATACTCAAACGAATCTTAAATTAAGATTGATTTTGCTGAGAAGAATCAGTGGCTCCCTAAATTTACGTAGCGTTTGCGAATAGAAATGTTCGTAAAGTAATAATATTATTATTTATGTCATGACTCATGAAAGTAATGCTATGAAGGAAATAAAATTTATTTTATTACAACTTACGATCTTTTTTATATGAGGTCAGATAGCCACTGGCGATGAAAGTAAATAACCGTTCTTCCTCGAGTTCAAGATTATCTAATAACCACTCTTAATCTGATGATTTGCAGATTTTAATACTCGTACAAGTGGCCTCTTATAGAATCTAAGAAACTCATTAACTTTACAAAAAAAAAGTGTTCCGCACGACTTCGTCCACGAAAATTTAAAACCCACAGAAATCGTACATATTGCTAGAATAAAAAGTAGCTTCTGTTATTCTCCGTAGTCTATGCCAAATTTATAACAGACAAACACACCAATTTATTAAATTTAATACAAATTTTACCTATATAATTCTCGATATAGGATATGGAAGATAGATTCTTGACCTTTTAATCTGTAAATTGCACATGTATGTTGTTTATTAGATTCCAATCACCAAATATTTCTGACTTCTCTTCGAGTTGAGCGCTTCTTAAACTCAATTCCTTCCGATTTCTTTCGGAATCAAATATAACTCAATTCAGTATTTTTGATCCTAGATACGCTTAAAATGCTTTGACCTGCGTGACTGACGGATAAACGCCTGTCTCCTGATCGCAGAGACCTGAAACTTAGAGGACGTTTTTTTTAAAGGATTTTCTGAAATTCTAACCCTACCCATTAAAGAGTGAAAAGGGGGAAAATTTGTATTAAAATAGAGATTTTAATACAAGCTTTTTTTACCATTTTATTTTATAACAAACCGCACCGATTTAAACAAAAAATATATTCATGTTCTTTAAATCTAGTGGATTAGTATCCTCCCTTCCTCAAATGTCTCCCCACCCTCAAAGGGGTGGGCGTGAAGTAAGGAATGAGATTTTGTATTGTACATTTTGATTCATTATCTGGATCTTTCATGAAGTTACATAATAACACAATATTGATGACGGTTAAAATTTTTACTCTAACCCTAAAACTATCGTTTACATTGTAGATTACAGTGAGTAGAGTTAATAGCCATTTCCCAGCCACAATTAGTGAAGCCGCTGATAAAAGCTAATATATCTAATATCTATATAGGGTGATTTATGGGTCATATATTAAGCCGAATATAGTGTAAAGAAATTAACGCGTAGAGCAGTTTTTACTTTGGCACCTCATATAAATTACTCAAAAAAAATTAACTGTCAAAAATGACCACAAGGAATGAATGCTATGCTAGGGCTCGCTGGCTCCTAGTGTAATACACACGAACCTACCTACCTAAAACCCTAACCTAGTTGACCTAACACTTGACCAGAGTTGAAACTCATCTGTTTCGTGACTTTTATGGAGATCTTTAATCGTGATTTGTCGCGTTATGGTAAGTAATTTATATGAAGGGCCAATACAAAAATGCTCTACGCGTCTTTCTCCTCACACCATATTCGGCTTCATAAATCACCCTGTACATAGCATCTGGCCATCGTCCTCTTTTGTGAGGTATTTGTATTGAACTCGCAAATACTAATTGGAACAAATATTGGTCCTTTCATTTGTTACGCTTTGTTTTTGATGTTTGGTTTGTGTTTGATGCTATAATTAAGCGAGGAAAATTATTTTCTTTTCTTTACATAAGTCAAAATAAATGTACTTGCTAAAGTAATCATTTTGTGTAAAGCACGAAACAAATGTCATTAATTTATAAAAGCGTTTTATTACTATATGCTACCTAATCTCTACCCTTAATAGGTTCTGGAATCTAGATAAACCTATTATGTTGTGTACTTTGAATTTTAAATAGGAGATCCTATTTCCAAAGCACAATCGCTACTGTCTTTCACAGTTTAGGATTATGTGTCAAGCAATGATATTTTAAGACCTCCGAGTGAGCCGTACGGGACGAAACGAAATCCCTCGAGTCTATCTCATCGTCCGTCACTGTATACGAAGCACAGTTTAACGGCTTTACCTCTTCAAGGCCTCGGATGATCTGGGCAATATTTCGGCGTAGCTTGTCTACGCCGTAGACCGTAGATTAACTACACCGTAGCCCGTAGTAATTTTATGTGTCTACGCCGTAGACAATAGAACATCTACGTTGTAGCCCATCGTTCCGCTATGTTGTAGACTACAGACTTTATTATAACATTATTATGACGTCATAACTTTTCCTACCTTGACATCGTTGTCTATAATATGAAAAAAACGGGAAAAATGCAAGTCGGACTTCCGCACTGAGAGTGCTGTACATACTTGTATGTTAAGTAAAGCATTGTCACTTTTTATTAAAATAATTTAGATTTTTACAGCTTTAAAGTCTTTTAGACGTCTGAGTATTTAAATTAAATTTCAATTTAATTACTCTATATGTGTATGTGTGTAGGGGGTGGATAGCACCCTAGCCCTACGACCGTTTTTGCACAGTTACAAGGAACATTGAACCTGAGTATATAACATGAATTTTAGTTTGATACCTGCTCGTGTTTCTGAGAGAAAGGGTCCTGACAGACAGACAGACAGACAGACAGGCGGACAACAATGTGAACCAATAAGGGTTCCGTTTTTTCCTTTTTAGAAACGGGACCCTAAATGTGATAATTTTGAGTTAATTTTATTATAATAAAATAATTAAGTAAGTAATTAACATAATATAAGTTATTAGTAAATAATATCATATTAAAAATGTAAGGAAATTGATTATAAATTATTGATGATATATTTTTATTTAATACTTGTATATTTTAGTAAATCGGATGGCAAATTTATCCAAACTGTATTAGCGAAGAAACTTTGGAATAAGAATATACGGCCGTCTGTCTCATTCTGAGTGTAGACGTCAAGACCTTTTACCATTATTTCACTTACATATTCTTAACATAAATTATCCCTGGTGAAACATTCATAGGTCATGTTGACCTTAAATTAATGCTAATACGTTATTTGCGACAAAAAGTATTTGCAGCTAAAAACTTAGATGGAGAGATTTTGATTGAAATTCGGTTATAAACAATAACAAGTCATTAGAAAGGTGCCAATAATAATTATGGAAAATAAACTGCCAATAATTGTATTTTCTCTAAGTACCTGTCACTGTGAGCTGTATAACATGAGTGATTAATGAGAATTATTCAGCAAATTAAGTACGAAAATTGAGTACGTTTTTCTGTTGTTAACTCTTAAATAAACATTAAACAAGTTTTTAACATTAATTAGAATTGTAATCGATAGAAAAATTTTTAAGTCTTAAGTTAGACTACAGTAGATTATAAAAAATTTAATCCATGCAGTGGTATGGATTAAATTAATCATTTGTATTAAAAACGTTAATCCATTCAGTGCCAGGCCCAGATCTGTATAATGTTTAGCGGCATCTATTTAATAACCTACTTTTTTTTCGGGTAACCAATAGAGAACAAAACTGTTTAATAACCCGTTGCAGATCTAGCAATTAGAAAGGTTTGATCGTGACAGCGGAAAGCTGTCAAATTGTATTACGATCTATTTCTTTGTTCTAGATATATTATAGGTTATTGGAAACATTCCTTTAGAACGTATTTTTTCAATTTCCTACAATAAGGAATTTAATTACTGTACTTAATGAAATGTGGTTTTCCTTGCAGATTCTGTACACGCGGATCGCTGTTGGTCTGTGGAAGAGCTCCCACGGGCTGGGCCAGATCGCCCATGGTCAGTGTTGCGGGGCCCAGTACAGGGACAAGTCACCGAACTGCAACGTTGAGCCCCAGAAAACCTTCATGGGGAACCCCGACACAAAGGTCACTGTAAGTAACCCTAATATTAGTCAACATACTGTCGGTTATTCAGCTAAAAAAATTATCACATAAAGCGAGTTAAGTTATTTGTACAACAAATTACTTTAAGGAAACATTTATTTCTATAAAATTAAAACTACATTGATTAGAAATTACAATGCGACTATGGCGAAGGTGGCTTTCAATTGCTGGTCAAAAGTTCTGGTGAGACTTATATAGGTCAGAGGGGAAATAGTCGCGGGTGTCGGGGCCATGGCGACAGCGGTGACCGCAGCGGGGTGCGCGGCGCGGGTATGGTGTTGACAGTGGTACAGGCACAGCATTGAGTACGGCTCCGATGCTCGAATGGTTCTTGGAAGTAATGGCGTCTGATGGTTTCTGCACCTATTAAGCAGCGGATGTTTATAATAGTGTCGGGTTCATTCTGTGAATAGGGCTATGCTGTGGTTACATAACTAGCGGTTAAAATAAAATTGGGAAAAGTTTCTACACTGTATTTATTTTTAACAAAATGGTCCATCAAGTATAGCATGGCTTAAATATCTCCATCCCCACTGGCAGTGACTGATTGTGGGCTTGGTGGGAGGGTGAGCAAGATGGCTGACAGCTTCGTTTTGGCGGCAGGATATGCTCACTGACGTCATATCCGTTACACTTGTAAAGAAATGAAGTTTATGTCCAATAGAACTATTTCCCAGTAAAAAAAAATGTCCTTCCGTCGATGAAACTGTCATGTTATGGCGCACAACAAAAGCAATCGTATAATATTCAAAATGCATTTACCAATTTTATCACGCCATTAAAACTTCTTTACTGGATCAAATAAATTCTCGAGATCAGCCTAAAATAAAAATCTAAATCCGATAATTTCAGAAAAGAAATTTATTTTTACTTGTATTTTCTTTCGAAGTAATAAATAATATTTTCAGCCCTTTAATTCCATAACTACAGCTAAGACTACAGCTAGTCTTATATTATATAAAAATAAATTGCTGTTCGTTAGTCTCGCTAAAACTAGAGAACGGCTGAACCAATTTGGCTATTTTTGGTCTTGAAATATTCGTGAAACTTTTTAGAATCTTTTAATTCCATAACTTTATATTATTACTGTACGATAGTACATAAGAGATAATTGAAATACTTATTAATTTAGACAGATTATATTATTGACTTTAAAATACAATACAATAAGTATGGAAAAAACGACAAATTAAAATGTGAGCGTCCACTAGTGGGGTTGTAGGCGTAGTGTGTTCGCGTCGGCTCCCGTCGCGAACGTACTCGTGCGCAAGAGTGGGACGCACGTATATGCGTTCCGTGTGCGCCCGAAGATGACGCGCGAACAATTACTTATCCTATTATTATAATAATTAAGAAACTGTATTGTATACTGTATGCTTATTGTGTATTTATAATTTAAAATTACTAGCTTCGTTGAGCATTCGTCGTTTAAACCTGCCCTGGACTTCCACGAATATTTTAAGACTACAAATAGCCGAATCGGTTCAGCCGTTGTCGAGTTTTAGCGAGACTAACTAACAGCAATTCATTTTTATATATAAGATTTAAGACATTTTTGACGACCTCCGTAGCGCTGTGGTTAAGCGCGCGTGTGGTGCTCGAGCGAGAAGTCGCGGGTTCGAATCCCACCGAGAGAACAAAAAGTTTTCAATGTTTCTGGGTTATGGATGTGTATAATATAATAAAAATCTTAAATATGTGTATAGTATAAAAGTATTAAATATATTTCCTTTGTCTGGTAACTGTAACACAAGTTCTTCGAATACTTAGCACGGGGCCAGATTGGCGTGGTGTGAAGCGTCGATAGATATTATTATTATTTAAGTAATTTTGGAATAATATTTATCATATTATATGTATCATATTATAAAAAAGTTATCCAGAGTATTAGGACCTTTCTTGTCGGTCGCTGGGATGCTTCGAAACACCTTTTCCTAAGTAACGTATACGGATATAAGTAACGTATTCGAAACACCTCTCCTTAAGTAACGTATACCTTTCAATTAGCTGTGAGTTATTTTCTCTATGGACCCATTTTATTATCAACTCTGGGATTAGGAGACTATAAACACTGATCCCTACATCGGAGCGGCAGTTTTTAATTAAGTAATTTTATTTCTGTTTCTACGCTAAATCTCTGTCCAATAAATTGAAAGTTCGGAGTTAAAATTCTAGCTAATTTGTTGTAATCGGCCACCCATTTGCCAAGACCTCGCCGCACGTATTGCACTAACCTCACGTGTGGTCAACAAAACCTCATGATGCCAACTATCGAGAGAATTTAATAGCGAGGCGGAGTTTAAAAAAGCCAAAATTTTTAATTTATTGAGTACATTTTTTTCTATGTCATAGACAGTTTAAATATAATTCGCTTGATTAGGGGAATCATTACAGTCTTAACTAAAACATTATGTTTAACAAGAGTACCACACGTTAGCAAAGAACCTGGCAAAAAATAGAAATCAGATGTTTCGACTTTGCATTCGAAAATAAAAATCTTCCAGGAACCGCATATTATGCTGAGGTGAAAAGTGCATACGTGCAAGTTCACTATATATGTCGCAGTCATCTGATTGAATTCGCTATTTAATTGAATGACTAGCGCTTTCATTGAATTCTATTTTTACCAACAAATTGAATATTCATTCAATTCCGAGACTAAGACATCCATTTAATATTTTATTTTTAAACTTCAAAATTTCCGAATGTATACTATTATACCGTATATTAAAGTAAATTAATCAAAAAATATATTAACACATTGCTATCTGTACGAGCTGTTTGACGCCATTATATTATAACCGCCTATTGATACAATTAAAAAAGCAGATTCAATCAGATGACTGCGACATATATATCACAGTTGTCGTACCTTTCTTAATTTTTCTCTCATTAGCATTTAATGTGCATTTATTTTTCATCTGTAAACAATGTAGCTACCATTACAACATGTCATACAGTAGTGTGCATTAAATAACTACCGTACAAAATGTAATCAAACTGTGTTCAGTAGTCATTGCATGAAAGAGTAATAAGCATCCATACAACATTTTTCGTTTATAATATTACTTAGTAAGGATATCAAATTCCATCAAACCGAAAATATAAGAAAAGCGGTAAACATAACAGTGGGGGTAATAAAAAGGAATTATGCCTATCATTAGGAAATACGTTATGGTTCCATAAACTCGCCGCATGCGGTCAGTCATCTGTGACTTCTAATATTTTATTACTTATTGCCAGTAACAATAATATTCAGTTCAAGGTTAATAGAAGGAAGTTAATGTTTTTTTGTATTTCTGTATACTAAATTGTTTATTTTGACATGATATTTACGAAACGATCATACATTTAATACAGTTAATAAATTGCGCTCATGTTACAGCCTGGTTCAATTGTATTTAGCTGTCAAATTGCATCGTTCTTTAAACTTTAGATCTTATAGGTTATTATTAAAGGTCATTAATCTTACGTATTGTTCAGAGTTTTTTCATTTCATATAATTGTTGTTATTTAAAAAAAGTATTTTTATGAATTTCATTAATCCCACCCACTCAGATAATTTATAATTAAGCCAATCAAAAGTATGAATTCCACATAATCGATAAAATACTAGATTTTTTTGCTAAATTGTGTATAATCTTTTTTTTACAAAGTACATACAAAGCTTCTTGGTTTATTAACTCGTTTAACGGGACTTGTAACTTGTGAAGTGCTTCTAGAAATATTTTAAGAACGCCAAATGGTTTCGAAGAATCTTGCCCCGCTTGACTTCCTTTATTTTATTTAGTTACTTTCATAGCAACACAAATATAACAAATTACAAGTCAAGAACGGCTCAACTGAATTTGGTAATTTGTTGATTTAACCATGCTACAAATGAATAGAATATTACATAATTATTATATGACATAATATAATATAATTATCTCCTATTGACTATAGTAATTTGACTTACAATAAATTATATAATGGCTTTTATTAGTCTAATTACACGGTAGGTATTGGTGTCAATTCCTAACGTTAGTTAGCGTAATTGGACCTTTTTAAGTTACGAGTACATATGTACACATGCAATAAGCAGCACAAGTACCTACCTCCCTAGTAATATAATAAAGTCTACTAAAAGCATACTTTTAATAAGACGGGAAAATTATTTGCCTAGAAGCATGTAACTTGACCATATATCAATTTCAAACTTAAGCCATTGATATTGGAGCGAAGTTCGAAGCTCTTAGCTATCCGACGTAATCCGGTGCATTTCTATGACGACAATATAACTTTTGTGGGTCGGACGGATGAGACTCGTAAAGCTGAGCTGTTGCACGTGATAAGCGCCGCACAATATGTTCTATTAAATGTCAAATTGCTCAGTATCGATAAGTAAAGCTTGGCAGAAAAGTCCTGGTCTCGTTGACAGATGAAACTTAAACTTTTTCAACAGTCTCAACACTAAACACTAATAACTGAATTTTAAGTTTGAAGCTTCTATGTCTGCTAGAAGTTCCTTATGGTCAGTGAGTGAGTGAGACAGTGACAAAATTAAAGAATTTTGACAAGTTGTAATTCTTAAACAACTGGTATAAATTTAATTAAATTTGAAATATATAGTGTTTATAAA
Organism: Celastrina argiolus; assembly: GCA_905187575.2. Taxonomy (NCBI): domain Eukaryota; kingdom Metazoa; phylum Arthropoda; class Insecta; order Lepidoptera; family Lycaenidae; genus Celastrina; species Celastrina argiolus. The sequence goes on from LR994577.1 coordinate 9,692,089, forward strand.
ATGTCAGACGGGCATTTTATCCATGAGGTTCCGAAGAAAGAAGAGCACCTTTCCATCAACCATGTTTCGCGTGTCGTGAAAGGTGACAGAGGAATTATACGGAAATGGGCAGGAGCGTTTCCGCGGATATTGTTATTAGGTATTTTAACACCCGCCTGCCAACCATGACGAGTATAAACAACTACCCTCCACGAGGGGAGGCTTATGTCGAATAGTGGACGTCACGCTGATGATGATAATAGGCTTCAGAAGTGTAAGAAGGTCGGAAATGGCCTGAACTGTTTCGAGAAACGAATGGTACAACCGTGCTCGACTTGGTAACTATTTAAAGAAAATATACAGATAATATACATTTTCTATAAACATGATTATAATCTAACTGAATAAAAGCTGACACAATTGAAAATGTTTTTAGTTCAATCCCAACTCTCAAGATCACCAGGACTTTTTTGGCAAGCTGTACTTCGGAGCAATTTTTATCTTTACTTTTACAAGCTGCAAACAAATAACACACGTGGCGGACAATTTTATATACTAAGGTTTAGATCACACCCAAAATGAGTTGCGGCGGCGGATTTTTAAAGCGATGCAAAATTTTTATGTAGGTACTACTAAAGAATATGCACGTTTCATAGCAAGAGTTCTAATTTTGGGACAGGAAAGGGTAGCTAGGGAAAATAACAAATTGTTTTTTTGTAAATATGACGCTATTATCAAATTTGGAACGTAAAATTTAATCCGCTGCTATAAACAAACATCTAGAAGTATTGTAGTTAAGAGATTTAAGTCCATACAAGTGCGTTTGAGCACGTGCTTTGATTGCGTAGTTAACTGAAAAAATTGTTGAATATTTCGTAGCTTGCAAAACAATTATATTTACTAGTCTTCTTTGTTTACAACATTTGTGATATTTTGTTTTTATTTTAATTACGTATAACAATGGTTTGTATAATTTACAGTTCTAGTTATCGAGAAGATCGATTCTGCCGATCAAAAATATTAAAATAGCTTTATTGTATTCTCATAAACATCAAACGAACAACAAATGTATTCAGGTTAGACCACTTTCCAAAATTAGTTTACAATGATATAAAGTTCATTTACTAATTATTATGTGTCCATTTAACGTAAATTATTGAAAGTAAAATACGAGATTTATCGTCCTGATATTATAAAACTATTAAAACTACAAACATTTTAAAATAATAGAGCGCACAGAATAACTGCGTGATGCCACAAAATCAAAAGCAATGGCGATAGTGTGTTCGCTTTAGATTGTGAATATGGTTACAAGAAGCCAGCCTTTTTTTCTTGTTCACAACAATATAATAGGTTTATTAATAAATTTATATCTTTCTTTGAATTTATTTGCAAGGATAACAAACTTGAAAAGCATAATAAAGTTTATCTTATCGTTGGAAAATTTTCGTTCCTTATAATATACGGGTCGGTTATTATATTATAACTTTGGTTGTGAAAGTTACCAAATAAAGTTAAAATATTGTTAGATTTTCGTTGTTAAATTTTATAACTTAGTAAATATTCAAATTGAATGCAGCCTTTAAATTTTTGTAACGATATTTGAAATTGTTCAACGTAGTTTTTTATTTAAATTAGGGAGTAATTTGATAATATTCATAATCGGTATTCGCTTTAATATGCTTTGCACAAATTTGAATCGAATGTGTTATGATCAGTATTCACTGTGGATATGATTTTTTTTAATATATTACAACGATGATCATAAAATACTGAGCTGCACTGAAAAAACTTGCAGTAAGCTTATTTAATGATGTGCTCAATTTAATAGTGTGTAGGTCTGTATATTACCTATTGTCCAATACGTTAGTGTACTTTTAAGTACAATGCGTTAATTACTTTTGAGTAAGTTAAGGTTTTACGACTTTTTACCAGCCTACAGCGAAGCCAAAAAGTAGGGTAGCGATTTTGGCAGCCTATGTATGTAATATGTTTGTTCCACCGTAATGCCTAAACTAATAATCCCATTTTAATGAAGTAGCATGTGATGTTCTTTGATTTGTTATAATTGTCCGGGTAAGATTAGTGCATATGGAGAAACGATAACCATACTAACATATCTATAAGCACAAATAAACTAACACAACTAACAAACATAAAACAAACAGTATTGTAACTCTCTGATCTGGAATAAACAGGCTTTATTATTATTATGTTTGTGTATGGCTTTCCTTGCTCACGGGCAATTAAATCCCGAATCTCTGGAAGGCATGCGTGGGCCGAAGCCAACACGCAGAGGCCCCGTTACACAATTTTAATTTTAATGTAATACTGACACCAGCCGGCGACTCTCCCTGTACGCACCATGGAAGTGCGCACACGGAGACCCACCGGTTATTGTAGGACTATTGCAAGGAATGGTTATAAGAAATGATTCTGGGCTATAGGGGTGAGGTGCTAGTGGACTGGGTATCTAGGACTATGCTACCATAGTCCTAGATACCCGGCTACCACGTCGTATCTGGTAGACGCCATAGTCCTACGACTATGGCGTCTACCAGATACGACGTGGTAGCCGGTGACTCGCCAACTCATTGTAAACCTTAAAATGGTCGCAAGCACGGTGCACCAAGGCAGCAACATTTACAGAGCGGCTTGAGGCAGGAGAGATTATTATTATTATATAAGATTAGATACTTAATTTCCATTTGTTTCCAGACAAAGTCGACGTCGAAGCGGTGCAAGTCGTTCCACTCGCACGACGGGCGGCGCTGCCACCACCTCAGCCACCTGTCGCGCAACGTGCTGCGCGCGCGCCGCGGCGTCGTGCGCATGCTCATCGTCGTCGTGCTCACCTTCGCCGTGTGCAACCTGCCCTTCCACGCGCGCAAGATGTGGCAGTACTGGTCCACCGGCTACCGCGGCACCAGCGACTTCAGCGCGCTCCTCACGCCGCTCACCTTCCTCATCACCTACTTCAACTCCGGCATCAACCCGCTGCTGTACGCGTTCCTCTCCAAGAACTTCAGGAAGGGCATGCGCGAGCTGCTCTTCTGCAACTTTCACGGTAAAAAAAAAGCCGAAAATCTAATTTTGCTGAACAGAGTGGGCGGCGCCGGCCTCCAGAGGAGCTCGACGCGATCGACACGGGCGAACTGCAGCACTGTGACGATGGCGCCCAACGCCGAGTCATGAGGGTTGAGGAGGAAACCGTTTCTCTGTAAGATAGAGAACTCGGACTCCTGATTGACGGACAGCACCGACGTCGCGACGGACAGCAGCGGAGTGTACACGGTCTCCTGTGCTGTGTCTCGACAGCACTTGTACGATTGACTTTTTATACAAAGGAACCCCTAAGTGTGTGTGATTCTATGAGCTTAAGATGTCTACGTTGTGACTTGTGATAAATAATAAGTTACTGTGTGGTTGGTTAAATTTTGTACCTACGTTCTACTTTTAAATAGGCTAAGCTCTAGTTTAATTACGAAAAGTTCGGTAGTGTAATTATAAAAATATTCTTTCGCAACGTGGTTAATTATGAGACAATATTGTTATGGAGTAACGTTGTAAATATGAGCAGACTGCAGAGGGAATTTAGCTTTCATGGTAATTATGAATTTTTTCGTGTAGAAAATCTTTTCGAGAACATAAAACATTATGATTTTCGCCCTCTCGCCTACGGCTACTTTAATGAAACTTAAGAAGTATTGAAATGGCTTCTTTTGTTCTATTCTCGACAAATGACTGACGACTACAATATATAATTAAAATTATATAGGTCAACTATAAAAGCCTCGATATTTGAGTATATTTATTTATACCTATATATTTAGTATATTTGAGTCCTGTCCTACAGAACTTTGCCAATAAGAAAACTAATATTATTTTGTTTCAGTAAGAAAGTTAGCCGATCGTTGTAACTCTATTATTAAAACTAAGTTATTTTAGAACTTTGTGACTTCTTATCATCTTTACCTTTTTATGAAGATAGATTTAGGTTGTACCAGTGTACATTGTGTATGTGTACAAAATTGGTTACTTACGTAACCAATTTTAATAGCGACACAAGGTTATTATTTTAAGTTAAATTTTATCATTTCCTTAACTATTAATGTTATATTACCGCTGAAAAGAACAAATTAACTAAAAGTTCATCAAATTTTGTGTATATCTAGTCAATGTAAATGTTATTTGCGAAAAAATTAATAATGTTAATATTAAAATAAATGTTAAAAATTTGAGAATAAATGTAAATATGTAGGTATATTATCTTGCAAGTTTAATGAGTCAAAATTCTTACTTGAACAGCTGTTTAAAATTTTAAATGTAAATAAGTATCTATTAATTGACATAGTGTTGCTACAGATTTCTATGTTGTTATACCTACACATATCAACTTAACAAATGTTTAAACCATTGAACGTACCAAATATGTCATTACTAAATGTTTGTAGATTTAATAAGGCATCGCAAGTGTCAATATTCGATAAGGTGAAGGAGCTAAAATGGCTTCGAGTGGCGAAATAAAAACTTGGTCCCTGTCGGAAATATATTTTTATTACAAATGAAGTTTATCTCAGTATCGTAGTCGACCGCGAGGTGGACTAGTTAAATGGAATTACATTTCCCTAGTATTTGCCTCCACAAAAGTTTTAACTGAGTTATGAAACAACTTCTTTAAATTGTTGAAATCGTTATTCGTCGAGCTGAAGGTATGTCAAAGTTTCTTACAATTACTTAGAATTTGAATAGGTAAACAAAACTTTGATTCTTTTTTCGAATATATAATTTTTTGTTTCTGTTAGTGAAAGTAGGCCACCAAAGTATGTACTTTTTTTTATTAAACCTATTTATTATATGTTAGGAATATTCGTAATAGGTTTAATAGACGTTTCAGCTTGTGCTGAATACTGTGTAATATATATTGTAGCTACAACAAATTAAATTACTATGCAGAGTGCTTGATACGGCTGCGTCGCTATTTGCGAGTTAAGGTAGTAGCGCCCTGCACACGTGCAGTTCGGACCGCCGCCGGACTGCTTGTTTCCAAACCGAAATGGGATTTATGCGGTTTCGACTGTTGTGCTAATTACGACATCAAAATCATCGGTGTGGGCTGCCTGCATCTTATAGTATGTATCAAAATACGTTATAGCATACGGTTAAAACTGTGGTAAATGTGTTGTAGTTGACATGCCAAAAATTCACACGTTCGTTTCGCAGCGCGTGTAAAACGGCCGGCTGATTAAGTAAAAAATGCGATTAGCAAAAAGCTCTGAATAAGGACTAACTAACTAGTTTCCTTATTCAGAGGCAAAAAGCGATAGACGCGCAATCGATTGCTGTATGTCAAAAAATTAGTGCTAATAGCTCGCTGTTTTGTTTGAATGCACATTTGCTCACACTTCATTTTTGCCACAACCCAAGCGCCAAAACCATTTAGTAACAATCAAAGGAACTTTTAATTAAATGTTATGCCAAATAATCTTATTATATTCGTAAAATTAATTTTATTGAATATTTAAAGTGCAAACTGGTCTCCTGTTTAATTTGATCTTTGGCGCTTATTACATTTAACCGTCGATATAATTCAAGAGCAAAAAAATTTGCCCTTGAACTTTTTCTAAGATATTAATAAGCCTGCCGTGCGTGCTATTTTCCACGGTTCAAGCCGTACATGTACAGGGCGCTTTTACCGTAACTCGTGAAGCGCATTTCACTTCAGTCATAATATGACACGAATAAAATTACGATATAGTAATTACTTGCATCACCGTGTCCACTTCGTTGGGCAATTAAACATACCAACCATATCCTACATATCAGCTGAAAGTCAAATTCTACATTTATAACCTAATATCAATACCCCTTTCACTCCCTTATGGATTTAATTAAATTACGTAAAGTATTATTTCTGTCGTGCCTAAACTTATTTGTTACCAAATTTCATGTAAAATCAGCATAGCAAAGCCAGCCTATTTAACCACTCTTGGGAACTTGGAAATGAAATCGGACAGAAGAGAAATACGTGTGCGAAATTGCAATTAGCTTTTTAGGATTGGCCTGTTTCTTGTATGTCAGTCAGCTTTGTACAACGTCTACAACAAATGTGTGATAATATTTGAGGATGTGTAATGTTTGCAACGACATTTCATAGAAATCAAGAATTATATAATAACAAACGAAACAAATTAAATGAAAAAAACATGAAACTTCGTAAAAAATAGATAACTATTCAAATTATATATATTTTACTCTATTTTTACATAAGTATTAAACTTATTATTACATAAGTATAAATTAATTCTATTACAGAAAATATTGTTATATAGTATTATAAAATATTATCCGTCAAACTATATTATGCGAGTTAATTTTTGCTTCTAAGTATTATTTGAACAATACAAATGTACCTGATATTGCCAAAGAATTAACCATTTCAGATACATCGTATTTATAAGCGCTTAGGTTGCATTCGTCTTAACGAATAAAATGTATTTATTTAAGATGGAAACGAACAAGTTTGAAAATAATAAGTTCAAAATTTAATCTACACTAGCCTGAAAAAGTAGAGTTACATACACTTTTCTCCAAACTATAGTTCTTGTATATACAAAAATCGTTCCAGAAATGTAATAAAATTTGTTGTTTAACGTAATTTTCGTATAATATATAAAGCTAAAGAGTTTGTTTGAATGTATACTTGAACGCGGACTACACTAGTGTTCCGATTTGAAAAAAAATATTTCATTGCTTCAGCCCATTTAACGAGGAAGCCTATAGGCGATATATCACCACGCTATGACTAATAGGGGTAGATCGCCAATGACAAAAGTTTTCAAATCGGGGTTGTTTTCTCCTTTGCGAGCTTCGCATATAATATATATCGCATCATTCTGTCATACACGTTTTTGCAAAAATCATGTATGACAGAAGTATTTTCTCACGTTAAGTCCCGATTTCACCAACGCATGTTACTGTTAACGGCGTGTTAAAATACCATGCCTTCTCATTAATTGATAGGAATTACGAGAAGGACAACATGATGTTTAACGAAGGATTAACTTTAACATTGCTTGGTGAAACGAACTTAGTGTTCCAGGCGGGTAAAATCGCGGGCAAAAGCTATACAAAACCTGTAAGTTCTCTATTATACTAAAAAAGAAATTTAAAAAGTTTAGCATGTATAGTTGAATTCGACGCAAGTAGCAAGTACCAAATAACTATCATCAGAAAGCACTTGAAAACTGGACACGAATTCAAATCAAGTCATTATGAAAAGTCAATTTAGAGCGGCGGCGCTAGAAACTTAACTTTATAAGGTAATAGCGTACTTATGTAACAGTTTGTCGCTACCCGTGGAGCGAAGGTCCAAGACGAACAATTGCTCACTTCGCAAAATTCTACTTGCGCTTTTAATTAAGGTCAAGACCTTAATTAATTTTTTACCTCACAGTAAGAATAGTTCCTCAGTTTAATTAGTTATGGATCATCACGGCTACAGATCATTATTATATTTTCCGAAATCTTCCCATCCGGAAAAAAATCTGAATGGAAATAAAAGTCTGCGCTAATGCCGTAGAGTTTAAAATCGAACACGGGAGTTGACATTTACTCTACACTCGTTTTCAACTTTATTGTAATTCTATTTTCAGTACTTGTTTTTTTCATTGGACTTTTAAATTACGAATTATAAAATTATAGTACCTACCACTCTTAGAAATTTGTGCATTTTCAATAATTGCTATATCCTAAGTATTGTTTATAAGTAGGTACAACATATTAGGATTACACACTTACAGTTACAATTACAATTACAGGATACACCAGATAGGTAGATAATACCTTTACCTACAACAGGTAGTTTCATTCGTAGTTTAAAACTAAAAACTAAGAATAAAACTACCTGTTGTAGGTAAAGGTATTATCTACCTATCTGGTGTATCCTGTAGGTATCGTACACTACTTAACATACCTGTTAAATTTAAAATGAGTAATAGGTATGTTTTTAAAGTTCTAATGTATTTTTACAGCCGTAGCGTGTAAGTAGCCATAACTAAATTATTTTAATTAAATATTATGTAATTTATTGAAGTAATTTTAAGTTTAATATAATTTAATTTGTACACTGTTATAATATGTCATTATTTTATTCATATCAATACTTGTAAACTTATTATCAAAATAAAGTTGTTAAAACTTTTTAGCCTGTTTTTTATTTTAAACTCTTTGCCCGAGTTTGGAAGTTCTGCTTTTTCAGTCTTAATACAATAGTAATACCGACTTAATGTCCTCTTAAATTGAATAAGCATCTCCGTGATCCATCCGTTTAGAGCGTGGCTTTCGACTCCTAAGTTCGTGAGTTCGTTTCCCTCCTTGGAACAACTAAAAATGTTGTTTTGAAGTTTGGTTAACAGAAAACAGGTCTAGTGAAATGAAAAGTATTTAGGTATTTGTAAATTCGCCGCAAGTGCTGCCCGATCGGTTCCAGTTCAGAGGAGGGATCTCCCAAATGTCGATTTCTTGTGCTTTTAATAGGTAATTTCAGTTCGTGCTGCAGGTGTCTCTATCGCGCTAGTGCTGGCTAGCTAAGGCACTGCAATAGATTTTATAAATACCTATTTTGTATTTCTCTCAACCGTGAGGTTTACTCTTAATGAATGATTAATACCTGATATGTTTTTTTTATCCCCAATGATGATGTACAATCCAATTAAAAAATGTTCCCATATTATTTAGTAAAATTTCCTTCTTTTCTACATTAATAATTGCAATAAGTCTTATATGTATTCAGTTATGATTCAGTTATGAATTGCACTTATATGTAGCAAGCAAAAAAGCAAAAATGGTTACAACGTTAAAAAAATTGTGACTTTGCATAACGTTTTAAGCAAAAAAACAAAAATATCAATATATAAAACGAGAAACCTGTGGTAAATTTAATGAAGATTATAAAATATAATTCTTGGGATTTTCCCATGTGATAAGAAAGGTTTCTAAAAGCTTTTTTTCAACTAATCGCGCATACGCTTTAAAAAAAATGTTTTTTTTATCAAAAAATATGTTGTACGAAGGAACAAAAATAACAACATTAAACCATTTCTGATGTAAACATGGTAACATCGTTCATCGATCATTCAATATATTTTATCGCCACTCTTCGCTCAGTAAAGTTGGTCCTGATTCCTTTATGTGTCAAGAAAGTCGGTCGAAATATTGCTCCAAAAAGTTTTGTTAAAACATGATCTTACTCAATCTTACTTCTAAGGTTTGAATGTTTTCTGAACTAAATGTAATATAACAATAATTCAAACGGATTCACGTGTAACTCTCAGTATAATTGTTTTAAATATAATTATGCTTTCCACGTCGATTCCGGTGACTAGACGGTGTCTAGTTTTATTGATACGTGTCCCATACAAGAACAAGGCAAAAACCTGTCCGCATGGTATATTATGCCAATTGAGCTACTAGTTAATAGTTTAAAACATTTTAAGCTGATTTCACACATTGCGGCATTGTGACACGTATTGACGTTGGCTCTTCAGTTTTCAAGTGAGCTGATATTCGTCGAGACGGATATCTTGTGCTGACACGATGTCTACTGTATTGTTGATCAAAAATTGAAATGCAATTTACGCATGAGTCATTATTATACTGGCTAAGTGTATGAGCAAATACAGAACTATTCTCTTCCTTCGTACTCGTTGGTCAGTAGGAATAATAACCGACACACGATTGGCGGAAGATCAGGGGCAGAACCGACTTTTTTTTTTACTTGCTTATCTGACGCATGGATCGTCTTTCTTGTCAGACTATCAGGTGACTATTGTCCTATCCAAACATACAAGTTGTTTTCATGTTTAGCTAATGTCCTAAGACAATATTATCTGTTCCAGAACCCACGACCTGCGAGTCGAAAGCTAAGCTCAATACCATTTCTTTTTATTTTTACAAGCTATTATTTTTAATATGTGTGTCTATATAATAAAGTCAATCAATTACTAGAGTTACATAAGAGCAAGTTCGTCGTAAAAAGCAACAATGAGCTTAATGCAGCATCTCTTTTCAGTTTCCGCCACGTCAGACAGCAGTATGTGAGCTAAAAGCCGATAAATAGTAACGGCGATGCCACACGAGTTGCGTGGAATTGCAGCGCAGCGTTGTGTATGGGCACATAGGTGTAACTTGAACAATGGATTTTCTCCGTAATTCCTCTATTAATGCTATTTCAATGAACGTCGTAAATAACCAACTAATCCGACAGTCAGTTTTAGGCTGGCTCCATGTTACGACCAGGAATGCTCTCGTTCGGAGAAAATTCATAGTGCTAAAAATATACTCTGCACTAATACAATAGAGCTGAAAATCGAACACAAGAGTGTCGAGTTTCCAAATTTGACATTGACTCGACGCTCAATTTACATCTATGTCTCAATTTACAGTATGTCGTATTAATCCACAGTACTATTTTCAAGGATCTAAATTTTCTTCGGTCCTCCTTAAAAAAATATGATATTTTTATAATGATTATAAGTAAGCAACAAAACTAACTTAATGACTGATTATTTAATAACAAAACTAACTTTTTAACTTGGAAAATCTTCGTGGCGGTACCGCTGTTTGGTGTGTTTATACACTTAGAGCATTTCCAGCCCTTGTGTACATTTCAGTTTTACTGACGCGAAAATAAAAGGCCAACGATGCACTTTAAATTAACCTCAATTTGTTTTAGCTTAGCCTACAATTATGAATGTACATGATGCTATTGTGAATACCAATTAGTACAATAGTATCCGAACTTCTGAAGCCGCCTCTCCCGTACGTAGCTTAGTCCTACTCTATTTCGTCTCTAATGCTTGTATAATATCTGGCTGGCTTCACGGCTGTCTACATCATAACAATAACCTATTATTGTACTGGGTGTTGTTATGTTACCCAACGTTAGGCAACAACATTATTCTACTGACGTACTATGTTATCTAGGGTACATACCCTAAAGTAAATAACAGAAAAATAACCTGAAAAATCTCACAACGTATGGACACCCGCAGGTAGGCGTATACGAATCAAAGTTTATTTTATTTATTTATTTTTCAGTTTATTGAACACAGAAACACTTATAACACAACGATTTACATGGAAATACGACACAGAGGCACTGCTTATTTCTAAATAAGAAACCTCTTACAGCATTTATTTATAGAATAAGCTCATCAAAATTAAAATACATTTTTTATTTAATATATTCTTGGAGCTATATTCGAATATTGATCACGCTTCTTGAATAAGTCATTTTGTTGAGGAACAGGCGGTAAGGAAATGTAATAAATATCAAAGAAAATTATTTAATTGATTGAGGAAGTACTATCAAACCCTTCTCAATGAGCTTCAAAGGAAATCACAATAATTATAATACTAATTAATGTAAAATTAACCTCAATAACATATTGAAACTATTCAAAGCGTTTAGTAAGCATCTGGGGGACTCGATAGATCGAGATACGAAATTTATTACGAGTATGTAGTTAATTTTCGAATATGTTTTTTGAGAGACTCATAAAATAACTCATTTCTATTTCTGTATCATTCATATACAAGGCATAGATTTTTCTAATTTTAAGTAAGGAAAAGAACACAAGTAGAATATTGAGTAGTTTAAACATCAAAAAGTGGTCAATATATATATTATTTTGTGCTATCACATTATATATTATAATAAAAAGGTGCGTGAGTAATTGCAATACTCTACTGAAGCAAATATTTGTTAGTCCGTTAAGTAGCAAATATTTGCTTCAGAAATCATCCCAATTTTATAACGAGTCCTAGTGGCCTAAAAAGATACTTTTTAAATTTCGCTAAGCCCCGGTGCACACTGGCGCTGCGTCGGGACTGGGCTAGTCGGCCAGTCAGGCCGCTTTGTGCCCAGTAATCGGTTTATCAACTTCAACTTCGCCGCTTTAATGAGCCCGTCGGCTTAAACGTTCATTAACCGTTTGTGTAAACTGTTCACTGCAAACGTTTATTAACTGGTTAAATAAAATAATGTCGTAATATACCATGGTAGGGACAAAAAATTGTTCTTCAAAGCTTATGTACTTTTTTTTGCATTGGCCCACCTCACATTCCCACCTGTGAGCCAGGATCGACAGCGGTAACCAATCACGACAAACCCTTTGATATGATCGCAGGGTTGCCCGAGGGACAAGCTAAATCTGTCTTGGGACCCACGAAATTAATCAGAAGAAAAAAAAGGAGGAGTAGGAAGTAGAGTAACCTTCCGTGTCCGTGGGTTTTATAAAAGGCGACAGAGGGAATAATGTTATATCCGGAAATGGCCAGCAGCGTTTCAGCGGACATTGTGACGTAGAAAAACACATCGGCCGTTTTCCCATTGAGAAATAAGGGTCTACGCGACCCCTGGGGGCCTACTCAAGATGTCATCGCTAATTATCGCTTACAAAGTTCGATAACAAAATGTATGGGATTTGACATAAGGTACGCTACATGACATACCATTGTTGATATAGTGGCATCAGAAATACATCATTTGTAAAAATCTCAACTGTCCAGCCATCGTGATTCTTGCGATAGCTTGGTGACAGACAAACGGACAGACAGTGAAGTCATAGAAATAGGGTTACTACTTACTACTAATGCTTTGGATAAGCAACACTGCAAAATAAAATGCTGAGAATCCAACCTTGTTGGTGTTTGGTGTAGAAAAACTCAATAATATTTATCCTTAAGTTTGCCGCATATGATTAGTTTCAAGACTTTCAAGACTTTGCCGCATATGATTACTTTTAAGAAAGAAAGTCTGAAAAGTACACATCCTGTATTATTGCACCACTTGATGTTTGCAAATGAAGTCCCACGGTATCCATACATTTTGCTGCTGTAAAAACTAGTATATTTGTTAATACAGCATGTAACCTACAACCAATTTCATCAAAATCCGTTAAGTAGTTTTTGTGTGAAAGAGTGACAAACCTACATAAATCCACACGTACAAACTTTCGTATTTATAATATTAGTTTGTTTCAATAGTGTTATTAAATTCAAATTCAAATTATTTTATTTCCAAATAAAACTTAATAAGCTATTTTCGGAAAGTCAACAAAAAGGCTACCACCGGTTCAACCCTAGCCCGCCGAGAAGAACCGGCGTAAGAAACTCGGACGGGGCCATCTTTTAGCAAAAATATGGAAAATTGTTCTTTTTAAAAAGTGTATATGTATGATACTCGCTGGAGAAGCAACTGCATTTCCCTGAAGATTGCACTTCAATACCCTGTGACTCAAATGGTAGAAAAGGCACAAGCACTAACCTGGAAGGCAGGAACAAAGAGGGAATTCCAGCGTCGGGATTGCCGCATGCAGTCGACCGGCTAGCCTCAGGCGCACTAATTCACTTTTACCACGATATCAGGCAGGATAGATTGAGCACAATTCAGTCAGTAAACTTCTAGCAAGGTTATTAGAAATTCAGTTATAGAATTTCATTTGATTACGTCCTTCACATGGCCATATTTTTTCGTAATGGCTGCGCACCGCGTGCGTGATGTACTCGACACAGCGAGCCGCGCAAACGCCGTCATTGGCCGGCGGGCGAGCGGCGCGAATATTTAAAAGTGGATGGGAACACATTTGGATAGGAACAAAATACAGGATAGGTTTAATGTTCATACATTTTCCCCCCACTTGAAATCCACAAGGATTTCATAAGCAAAGTGTTATAATAAATGACAGTTGTGCCCGAAATAAAATAAGATTAACTTACAAGTATAAAGTTTAAGAAACTAAGTAACACTATCTAAGTTAAAAAACATTATCTACAGTAATTGACAAATTTTTCAAAACGTTAATTAATTGGTAAAGGACAAACCTTTACCACAGGTCTTCGCATTATTTTACCGTTAGAAGTTCGGAGAGTAACTACTCTAACTATTTTATCTGAACCTGGATGAACCTGGTCAACGCGAGCTAGTTTCCATAATAACGGTGGAAGGTTAGGATCGTTAACTAAAACTAAATCATTTATTTTTAGGTTGGGAGATTCTATAAACCATTTACTCTTTTGTTGGAGCGTGTGTAAAAAATCACGCTGCCAAACTCGCCAAAAGCTCTGAGTAATCTTTTGGATCATTTGCCACCGAGAACGTGGACAATGATTTTCAGAAATAGGTTCTTCAGGTAGAGATACTAATGGACCCCCGGTCAAAAAGTGTCCGGGAGTCAACACGTCAGATTCCTGGGGATCAGGTGACAATGTACAAAGTGGCCGAGAATTTAACACTGCCTCAACTTTAGTAAGAATAGTAAAAAACTCTTCCAAAGTGAGCACTTGAGCACCGACAACACGTTTGAGATGATATTTTGTTGACTTGATGCCACTTTCGAAAATTCCTCCAAAATGAGGTGCACCCGGCGGATTAAATTTCCACTTTATTTGACGATTCGCTAGGCCATCGGAAATCTCCGGATATTGTTTACGTAGTTCGTCGATAATTTCCCGCAGATACCGATTTGCTCCTACGAAATTGGTCCCACAATCAGTGATAATAGTGTTACACATTCCTCGGCGTGAAACAAACCGATCTAGTGCGGCAAGGAATGCTTCCGAGCCAAGCTCCGTCACTGCTTCTAAGTGCACGGCCTTAGAGCTCAGACATACAAAGAGGCAAAGATAGGCCTTATAAGTTTTAGCTCCACGACGACGACTCTCTTTTATCCAGAATGGACCACCGAAATCGATACCCGTGGTTTGAAAACACCGAGAAGGCTGAAGTCGAGCAGCGGGCAATTTACCCATCATTGGGTGTTTAGAAGCCGGGTTGACTTTAAAGCATCGTACACACTTTGAAAGTACAGTACGGATAAGAAGTCTCAATCCAATTATCCAGAATTTTCTCTGGATTAGAGACTGTAGAGTACGCGGACCACAATGCAAATATTTTAAGTGAAAATGTTCGACAATAAGTCGTGAAAGGTCACAACTCTTCGGCAAGATCAGAGGATGTAATGTTGACAAAGATAGATTTGCCTCATCTATCCTTCCCCCCACTCGTAAAAGACCATCCTCATCCAGAAATGGAGATAATTTTTGTATGGATTTCTCACAATGCTCATGCCGTCGCACTTGACTGACTTGAGAAGTCATAAAATTATTTTGATTAGCTTTAACTAAAGTCCTCATAGACTGATCCAACTCAGCAGTAGTAAGCGAGGAGATGCTAATGTCAGATTTTTGACGGCTCCTAGTATTTGAAATGAAACGTAAACACCAAGCTAATATTCTTTGAACTTTGATAAGCGAGGAAAACCTTGAAGTTAAAGTCAAAAGTACGTTGTCGGATTGAACAATGTGAAAGCTCTCTGTCACTTGAGTTTTTAATTCTGGTAGCTCCTCCTTAGTAAGAAGCACTTGTTTGGATGGCCATAACTCTGGCTGCAACTGTAGCCAAGAAGGACCTGTCCACCAAAGTGGATGGTCAATAAGATCAAGACACGAGACACCTCGACTACAACAGTCAGCCGGGTTGTCTGCAGTAGATACATGATACCACTGACAAGGACTAATTAAATCAGTAGCCTGAACCACACGATTTGCGACATACATTTTAAGTAAATGAGGTGATGTGTTTAGCCAGGATAACGTAGTCATGCTGTCGGAGTAAGCTCGAACGGAAGTGATATTGACCTTATCTTTAAGAAGGTTATACATATGAGACAGAACTTTTGCTAGAAGCACAGCTGAGCTTAGCTCAAGTCTGTTCACTGTAGTCGGCTTTAACGGAGCTACTCGAGATTTGCCTATCAACAGGCTTACGACTGTATCCCTGCGCATACTATCAGAAACTACATAGAGGTAAACACAACAACCATACCCCTTCAACGACCCATCACAAAACCCGACTAAATGAATTTCGATCGGATTTGGAGGTACTACAAGCCTCGGAAGAACAATTTTCTGTAAATCGATCAAATTCGCCGCTATTAAATGCCATTTTTTTGCGAGCTCTGAAGGAATATCTTCATCCCATGACAAGTTAAGGCGCCACATGTCCTGAAGAAGCGACTTAGCAGCAAAAATTACGGGACAAATCCAGCCTAACGGATCAAAAATCCGAGCAACTATTGATAGTATTGATCTTTTAGTGAATTTGACGTCAAAGGAGTCCGAAAATGTGTACGAAAAATTGTCATTTGATGGATTCCAACGAATACCTAATATTTTGACAAATTCATCTCCTGATATCTCGAAGGATTTTGAAATTTGACAATGATCGGGAGGAACATCAGACAAAAGACTTGGCTCATTTGAACTCCACTTACGAAGTTCAAATTGACCCTTAGATAATAGGGATGTAATATCTGCTTTTAACTGCTTGGCGGCTTCAAGACTAGAGCAGCCCGTGGTTATGTCGTCTACAAACGTCTCCTCGACTAACACTTCAGAAACACGACTCGGAAACTCGTAGCCGTGGTCCTTTACAAGTTGCCTTATTGTCCGAATGGCCAAATACGGCGAACTACTAACTCCATACGTCACTGTATTAAGTTGGTATTCGATTAGCGCTTCGTTAGGGTCATTACGCCATAGAATGTGTTGATACCGTTTATCCTCCGGCCTTATCAGTATTTGCCGAAACATTTTAGAAATGTCAGCTGTGAAAACAACTTTATGCAGACGGAATTTTGTAACTAAATCGATAATATCGACTTGAAGTTTAGGTCCAACATGAACAACATTATTTAACGATACAAGGTTAGTCGTCTTACTACTAGCATCGAAGACTACCCGAAGTGGCGTAGTAGAGCTTTCCGGACGTACGACACAATGATGAGGAATTATGTAACGATCAGTAGACGAAACATCGGCAGGCTGCATGTGTCCTAGGTGTTCGTACTGGTTCATAAACTCCTTATACTCTCTTTTTATTTCGGGTAGTTTGGTAAGGCGCTTCTCAAGATTGAGAAAACGATAAAATGCATGCGAGTAAGCATCTCCCAATAGCGGAGCATTATCTTTTAACATAAGTGGTACTACATACCTACCATCGGTGGTTCGATATGTACCAGCCTGATATTTTTTCTCACAAATATCATCTTCTGGACCGGAAATTTTACATTTCGGCGGTTCCTCGGAATCCCAGAACCGTTGAACGATATTCTCGAGCGCAACTGAAGACGCGAGAAGTGACGTAATAGGTTGACTAAGATGGTATTTATCCGCGTTATGAAAATATTGACCACTAATGACCCAGCCGAACACACTAGACAACGCACAAGGTAATCCGGGACCGGGAACAAAACGTGACCCTGTATATATTTGATCAAAACACTCGACACCTAACAAAAGATCGATCGGACCCGATTTATCAAAATCCAAGTCGGCGAGATCCAGATGTTGAAAATAATCCTTGACGGACAACGGTAACGCAGCCGAAGGCATTCTGGAGGTAATTTTAGGCAAAACTACCAAAGGTATATCAAACTGAGGTGATTCACTCGAACGAGGTATTATCGAACCGAAAGTATAACCTTTTATGTTACAAACATTATGTTGCCCTAATCCTGTCACGCTTAAATTGCATTTTTTAATATAAAGACCCAAACGCCGCGCACACGCAGTAGTGATGAATGAATCCATCGATCCACTGTCTATAAGTGCGCGTGCATACTGTAATGAACCGTCAACGCAATGTATACGCACTACCGCCGAACCTAGTATCTTAGTAGGACTGCCCGAATGTTCTGTTTCGGTCGCGCAGGTGAAGGCGGCACTCGCACTAGTGCTGCTTGACGAGTTCGAATTACTAGTACTAGCAACCTTTTGTTCAACATGTAACATCGTATTATGTTTAGCATTACAAATAAAACAAGTTGATTTGGATTTACAATTCTCGTTAGTGTGACCGGGCCTTAAACAATTAGTACACAATTTTAATTCGCGAACGAGATTTTTTCTTTGTTCTATATTCATCGAATGCATTTTACCGCACCGATATATCGAGTGGTTTTCGTTACAGCAATAACAAGACATCAGCTGAGGCTTGTTATTGCTGTTATTATTATTATAATATGTAGGTTTATTCGAAACTACAAAAGACGACCTCTGATAACGATTACCGCTTTCGATCTTATTAGTGCCGCGTGGTTGTTTACAAGATTTATTCGATGGGGAATTCATAACATTAGGTTGACTCACCTCCAGAGCTTTGATATAATTTTGTAAATATGTAACCAGGTCATTAAATGTCGGTATTTCGTTATTATTTAGGAGTTCAAACCGTTTCTTAGTCTCACCGTCGAGCGGTCGAGATGCAATATAGAATAAAATAAATTCGGATAAACCATCAATATTTAGTGCTCGAAGAGCATTAACACTTTCATATAAAGTATTAGTAAATTCCGACAAATTTGTAAGTGACGGCTTTTGTATTGGTGTTATGTTAAATATTTTTTCTAAATAAACCGTAGCCAATACTCGTTTATTATCATACCTATCTAAAAGCGCGCTAAAGACAACATTATAATTCGCCAAAGTGACTGGAACGCCCTTGGCGAGTGTCAACGCAGTCCCCGACAAGCATGAGAGTAGATAGTGAAACTTCTCGACATCCGACAGAGACATATTGTTATGTATTAGCGGAACATAACTATCTTTAAACGTTTGCCAATTTTCAATAATGCCGTCGAACTTAGGAATCTGTAATTTCGGTAATTCAACTCGAGTAATGCCTGAAGACCGGCATCCGGGTTCCGTAGACGGCGAGGTTGTATACGAACCGAGCGAGTCTGCAAACTCAACGACGGCGTAATATAAATCGTCAAATGAAAACAACGCGCTGTTGTCATATTCGAACTTTGGATTTAAACTTAATTGCAATTTGTTTATGTTTTCGTGTAACTCCATAAAGTTTGCACGATTTTTTTCGATACTTTTATATCTTGCCTTAAAGGACGCGATTTTAGTGGAATCTTTCTTCGCAATACTTATTAAATCATAAAGAATCTGCAAATTTTTAAATTCATATTCGCGTCTTTTGACGAACGACTGCAAGTCACTCTCCGCCATTTTGCAACGTGAAAATTACCTTATGAAACTTACTACCTACTGCAGATAATATCTTACAATATGTACCTAGATATTGTTGTTATACAAACCAATTACTAATTCAATTGTATATTTTCGAGCACAACTTACAATACTAACAACACTACAATCCTCAAGTCAATGCAATGCTTACATTAGGTATATTTTATTAGCTAGGTACAATAAGGAATTCAGTAATCCTTATATTAACTGTTTTGGAGTTAAAATAAATCTTATACGAGTAATCAAATGTAGTATACTACGTATAATAATAAGTAGGTAATAAACTTCGTGTCGGGCGCGCGGCGCTCCACGCGGTTAGTAAACGCGGCAAACAAAATAACCTTTAGGCATTTACTATTTATGTTAGACAAGTAACTAGGCTTACAAATTGTCATAAATATGGATAAAAAGTTACCTATTAACTTTTATATTAATATTTTAATTATGTGAGGTAATTGATCGTCCCTACTTGGTGACGAAATTAATCCTCACAGGAGGCACCATAAAAAATGTATGATACTCGCTGGAGAAGCAACTGCATTTCCCTGAAGATTGCACTTCAATACCCTGTGACTCAAATGGTAGAAAAGGCACAAGCACTAACCTGGAAGGCAGGAACAAAGAGGGAATTCCAGCGTCGGGATTGCCGCATGCAGTCGACCGGCTAGCCTCAGGCGCACTAATTCACTTTTACCACGATATCAGGCAGGATAGATTGAGCACAATTCAGTCAGTAAACTTCTAGCAAGGTTATTAGAAATTCAGTTATAGAATTTCATTTGATTACGTCCTTCACATGGCCATATTTTTTCGTAATGGCTGCGCACCGCGTGCGTGATGTACTCGACACAGCGAGCCGCGCAAACGCCGTCATTGGCCGGCGGGCGAGCGGCGCGAATATTTAAAAGTGGATGGGAACACATTTGGATAGGAACAAAATACAGGATAGGTTTAATGTTCATACAGTATACATAATATAATATTTACTATTGCACGCTCTAGGTTAGGTTTTTAATCCGGTATGGAGCTCAAGAATTCGAAATATATATTACTAGTTTATTTGTGTTAACGTTCCGCGTATCCCGGAAGGATATTAAGTACGGTCAACGGAGGATCGCCGGAGGATCAACCCGAAATGAGTTGTGACTGCAACAATTTAAGCGACATTTTACACACTACACACAGTCTAAAATACAACTACACTACGTACAGTCGCTGGCAGATTCGGTATACCAATTTAGAAACTTATTGCACAGTTCCATAATATGGTCAAAAAGTGATATGTACATCAGGCCCCTGATTCAAGATGATATGGCTATTTATCGCTTACGAAGTTCGAAAACAAAATGTATGGTATTAGACATATAGTTCGCTATAGCGAAACTAGGGTCCATTTTTGGAATCGCACAACATATTATATTTATAAAGCTTTCGCTTTGTTCCTCGTTTCATCTTGTTCCCCCTTTTTTTTTTGTATTGTATTGTGTGATGAAAATTGTTGGTTCTAGACAGATAAGGAACCTTCATAAATATGTCCTGAGGTGCTCTTGGTAATGTTAATAACAGATATAAAAAGAACAGTCTCTATAACTTAGGGATATGATTAAGTACTAACTTTTCTCATTCTAGAAATGTTTTTCTTAATTATTTTTTTTTACAAAAATTAAAAAAATATATATTTTTGCTTTTTTGTTATTATAGCGAAAAAAAAATTAAAAATGGTAATAATTGGAAAAAATATTAATTTTTGACAAATAATACATTTTCAAAATGAGGAAAGGTAATATAATGGTATCTCAAAGTTATAGTAACTGTTCTTTTTACACTATGTACATAGCTAATTTAAAATAAAGGATTAAACTATAATATTAATTTCCATTTTATATTCTGATACTCTTGCTCTTTTGGTAATGAGGTTAATTAAAATCATCTATAATTACATTAGGTTCGCTGGAACCTTAAAATTAACATAGCGCAATTCATGCTAGTAACCATTTTGCGGTAAAATAAACTAATATTGCTCAGTGAACACAGCGCGGCACGCTAATATTAGTTTTTTTCCGCGACTTGATTCGCTCAAAAAGAAATCCCGCAAATATATTTTGCCACGATTTTTTGAAAACTACCCTTTCCCCAATGTATATGCGACTAATTTCATCAGAATTCGTCCATTTTCAAAACCTGTTCAACTTAAAATAAACAGACAAATCCTTTTAATTGGTATAACGTGAAGAGTTCAAGTTCAGTTCACAGTATCTATCTATATCTTACTAAATCGCGTAAAGGTATATAAAAGGTGTCATTAACCAAGAAGTTGAGAAATCAGGTCGGCTTGCCAGTAGGATTATTATATCCAACCCCGAAACGCTTATCTTAATCTCCAACGTCAGCTAGAATACGATCTATTACGACACAATTCCTTCATAGTTGAAATTATTATTATATTATATTATTATTACTTTCCAAAAGTTGAACTTTGTCTTTGAACCTTTCGACGATACCTTCATTAAAATTGGATTAACAATTTAGGTACTACCGTAGCACCCTTATAAAATCTTAGTATAGAAATCAAAGTCGGGTTTGTTCGAACACCGTTACTCGAGAGCGGCTGGATCTATTATCACAGATTGTTCACAATAAATCTCGGTGGCCCTAGATGTGAATTGAGCATAAAAACATTTTTTGATTCTAGCGTATCATCAACCATTCGTGCCCTATGGGTATCGTCCAATAATTTTTTCAAAATACTCAATATTGTCCTTCATCTTGAAGAAAAGTGCTTCATTTTGTGAAAAGATTTTATAATATTACTCACCGTGGTCCTGTGATTTTTGTGTAGAGGAAAATTAGTTACCAACATGGACAACATTGATTCAAATCACAAAATTCTACCCTCTGTGTGTTGACCTCTTATAACTTCCTATTAATTCTTTTTTATTATTTACTTTTTCCGTTTTTTTACGTTTCTAAGTCAAAGTAAAAGATAAATCCGTTTGGTAGCTACGATACTATAGACAGACTGACAGACACCATATTTATAATTTCCACCTCATTTTTGTGTCGAGAGTTAATTTTATATGCGAAAGTGAACAGCTCCTAAATTTGCCTTACTGAAACTAATATACAAAAATCATCTATGTAAAATAAGAAAACGTATCGTCAAGTAGGGATCGCCTCGGGAAATTGGTGAAATATGTTCATAAAATATGAAATACAAGTCCAAGCTACGTAAAATTTTTATGGGACCAAACGGCAGCTATTCTGCATCAAATTAAAAAAATAATAAAAAAAACTGGCAGAATTGAGAACCTTCTCCTTTTTTGGAAGTTGGTTAAAAACATTTATTTAATAAGTTAAAAACATCACGCATTGTATTTATATAATATATATATATATAGATCATCATCATTCATCAGCCTTCTGCCGTCCACTGCTAAAGTAGGCCTCCAACAATCCGCACCTAGAATTTCACAATCTTAAAAATAATCATAGCAACATATAATATTTAAAACATAATGTTAGAATTCAAAGCGAAATCGTGCAAATGTTAAAATTTTAGACAAATTCCAGCTGGTGCAATTTCTACCAGAAGTATGCAAATACAAACAATTTACAAACTAACGTTGAAACGGTACATTAACAAAAATAATATAAATTGTTGGTACAGCACTACTAACGCGCTTTTACTGCCTATAAACTTTTATTAATCCCAACTATTCTTACAGATGTAAATTTATTTGATACGCTTTTGCATCTCAACTACCAACAAATTTTGGGGTTCCGTTGCAAGATAATCTTTAAAGAATTTAATGTTTTTGTAACTTATAATCCCGCACCCCTGCTAACGTAACTCAGTATTTTATGGATAAGTTACGCATTAAAATTATCTTACAAAACATTCTGCCAATTTGTGTACGGGGAGGATTATGTCGTTACAAACGCACAAGCTTATTTTTTTAATCACTTAGAACACGGTATTTGTCTCACGTCGAATGACGGAGAGCATCTAAAATTTTAATTTAGATGATGTTCGTAAAATTTCGATATATTATTATATTATTTAAACCGACCGTAAGACACTTACAGTTTAAGATAGTTTTGTCTATAAGCCGTTTTTGTTCAATAATGCATCTACATAATATTACTTATGCATACTATGTCGTTCCTGAAGTGAGTGCTCGCTCATTGTCCTTTCCTAAAATAGTATCTTCGTGTTACCTGGTCATTGAGTACACAGTTCAATTCTATCATCTACAGCGTGTATCGTGGTTCGTATATCAAGCCGAATATAGTGTGAAGAGAAAAAACTCAAAGAAGCGTAAAGCATTTT
This sequence comes from Celastrina argiolus, assembly GCA_905187575.2. NCBI lineage: Eukaryota > Metazoa > Arthropoda > Insecta > Lepidoptera > Lycaenidae > Celastrina > Celastrina argiolus. Next base: position 9,715,502 of record LR994577.1, read on the forward strand.
TTGTTTGGCATCGTTTAAATAAATGTAGTATATAATATAATAGTATATAATTATAATGTATTATTATAATGGATAATTATTCTGAATATGATGATATATATTATACAATTATACAATCAAATTCTTACATACATATACACACAAATACACACGCACACACACACACACACAGAAATAAATAAAATGTAAAATGTATAAAAAATTATAATCCCATTATTAATATGAATTGTCTGCTAGAAAGAGTGGGTTTCTCCTAACACAAGTTTTAACTTATAAGGAGATCCCCACAATTTGCAACTTGTAAGTAATAATTTTCGAAAATAAACAATTATTATTTTATTTTATTTTTATGAATAACTTACTATAACTATTACTATAAAAACAAATCGCGATTAAAATTATATGCATAAAAGTCACTGAACAGATGAGTTTCAACCCTGGTCAGATATTAGGTCAACGACCAGTGTGTTCGCGTGTATAGAGTAGACTAGGAGCCCGTGAGCCTCAGCATAGTAAGATTCATTCCTTGTGATAACTTTAGACCTATGTATTTTTTTAAGATATAGTAAGTAATTTACATGAGGTGCCAAAACAAAAGATGCTCTACGCGTCATTCTCTTCACACTATATGTATATGAGCCGTGGAACACGCTGTTTAACCAATTTGTTTTTCTATTTACGTATTATTTGTATTTACATTTCAAGGGTTGATTGCTTGAGGTCGTCGACAAAACCTTACAAGCCTGGTGTCTGTCCTGATTTGTATTGTGTGAGGGGACACTTTTTTATTGATGGGTAAATAAAGGTTCATTTCGTTCGTTCGTTTTCGCGGGGTGTTGGAATAGAATAGCGCCTCTGTTCCAATCATCTTTCCCGTAGGTGTCATAAAAGATGACAGATTTTATATCCGGAAATGGGCGTTTCCGCTGACATTGTTATAATTTTAACACTCCGTTCACCAAGACTGACGAGTAAAGGCAATTACCCTCCAAAAATACTTTGGGGGGGGGGCTTATGTCTAGCAGTGAACATCATAGCAGAAACGACGAATAACAGAAAACTATTAAACATCAAACTATTCCTGGGCGTTACTAAATCACTCGGCAGCTCTACGTAGAGCAGACTGCCAATAAGTAATATGGCTGTCATTTCCTAATACATCATGTCTATTAGATTTATTAATATCGCACGCATGGCTATACAAACCTTAGATCCTCTGCAGAGGGTATATTTTTGAATAAATGTATACAGCAACTAAAATCATAATTAGTTTTGATACATTTTCGGTATTTACTTCATAATATTTAATGTCTATAAGGACTATTTTGCTTCTTAGATATGATATAGAAAAGAGATGTGAGGTGTGAGGTTGTGACAGATTGGCAAACGTTATCGTGTAATAAAATTGTATGAAACGGACGCTAGCGCCGACTAGCATATTAAGTAATCTAGTGTGTTGTTGTTATTTATCATTTTTATATTATATTGAACCATTATTTGAAAAATAGCTTTTGCACAATTCTTGTAAATATGTCATTACTGCTTTTTATAATAACCAAGCAGATAAGACCCATGTTTTTACAAATAATTTCTATCCAGAGTACAACATTGTGAAAATTGCATGTTTTCATAAGAGACTGGGTCCTTTTTGCGCCGTAATTTCCAGTCTACATGAAAAGGACCTACATAATTTTGCGACTCGAGGTCAGAACTACTAAATACCATTCTTATGAGCAATTTTCCGGTTGAATACATCTGGACCCTTAACCACGACATATTATTTTATTTTTGAATGCCGCCTATACAAACTTATTTTCTATACGCATATAAACAAAAAAAAATAACTTGTGAGAATTCCAAAATGAATGAAATAATATTGTTTGTGACAGAGAAAGACAACAACATGAAGTAGAATATACGTTGTGTAAATATTTTAATAAAGAGAGTTACTGACGTTACTGTTGTTTACAATTAGTTTGTACTCTGTGGTCTCGTCTTATTGTATTGGGGCCGATCGCTATCACAATACGTCAAATTTTTGTTATTTGAACTCTTCCCGCGCTGGTTTCACAGTAAACTCTATAAACGGTAAACTATATAAATTAATATTACATCCTGTATAGATTATTGAAAATAGACGTTCATTATTATTTTGAAACATTTAAGGACTATTTATTCTACGTATCTATTTAAATTATATCTGCATAATTATATGTTATGGATTCAGGGATATATATTTTTTTATTCACTCATTTACAGTTTAAAAAAGTATAATATTCGGGAAGCTCGTCCAATGTTTATTAAAAGATTCCCAACGCTATGAATTTTCATTTAAATCAGATATGCTTTTCCATCACATAACTATATTCAAATAATTCGTAGAAGCAGCTGCCAAGCTCGCCTTGACGAAACAAAGCGGAGCAGTGAAACTTTCTGTATTCCTTCATTTTATAAGTAATTGAAATAGCTTTCTGTTTGATTTGATGAGAACTACCGTGTACTCAGTACATACTATACTTTACTGTATAGCCGATAGATCATACCATTGTTTATCTTTAGACATTGTGAGTACATTGTTTTGATGAAAAGGATTCTACTATACGTGTTTTCGAATCAGCTTTTTCTGTCAGGTTAACGACCTCAACGCCTTAGCGAACCCAATTTAATTTATTTTGTACGATATTTCCCTAAAAATATTTTTTCTGTCAATACATTTTTTTATGTAGATCATATTATAATGCACCAAAATATTCGTATTAAATTGTTTTTGCATGGCGTATATACATGATATAAAATTTTAATAAATGGTTTTTAATTTAATAACACAAAATAGCAATAAGTAGTTTGGCCTTATGTCGCGTGGCTTGTAATTTTTCCTTGTAAGGTTAGATAACAATAAAACCCCTACGGCCCTATTCCACACAATATGTCGTAAGCGTGACAAAACTTAATATATGGGATAGAAACAACACTGAATAGAGGATAAAAACAGGACACAGCATCAACAAATGGGATGATTCCAAATTAAAGAAACAAAACCAGGAAAGGTCAATTGGTGCAAGGGACAAAATTCTTTGTTCAGTTGCTCTTTACACCTGGATCTGTCTTCTACATTATGTCTCTCAGTTTTCATCATTCATAACTTTTAGTGCAGTTGTGTAATTAATGTTCCCAATTTTTTGTTATTTATTTTGCAATAGGCGAATTTTTGCAGTCTTAACTTAACGAGTCAAAGGCACACTGAAGCTACATTCTGTAATTACCCGACTTCGGCGAAGCCAAAAGGAAGGGTAATGATTTTGGCAGTCTATGTATGTATGTATGTATGTATGTATGTTCCCTCGTAGCGGTTAAACTACTGGTCCGATTTTAATAAATAAGGTGTCAATCGATTCGTAGTGGTCCCGCGAGTAACATAGGCTATATGATTTTTCGAAAAATTTTGGATTTTGAAAATTATAGCTCATAAACTATCTCCAAAAAAAAAAATTAAGATAATTGTATCGTGTTTGGTATCCAAAGATAGGTCTTGGCAAGCACATTACAAATATGTATTTCAAATTTTAATTAGTTATTATATTTTGTTGTTAAATTCAAAATAAGGGTTTAAAATGCGGTCGTACAAAATGTATCTAGGAGTTCTTTAGTTACTTTCTATGTGTTCATTTAACGTTAGTTTAGTGAACATATAATGTTATAGTTCATGTGGAAACAGAAAAATGTAAAATAAAATAAAAGTTTAAAAAACTATAACCCGACTTCGCAAAAAAGGGGTCTAAAAAGGCTGAAACAAGAAAATAATTCAATTTGAAATCCAGATATGCATAGGTACAGATATGGTCAAGGTAGAGCCGTGGTCGTACCCGCTAAACAAATCTAAGTATAATATTCGTCTGCTGTTGTAATATACAATCCCAATAGCGGGTACGACCACGGCTCTACCTTGACCATATCTGTACCTATGCATATCTGGATTTCAAATTGAATTATTTTCTTGTTTCAGCCTTTTTAGACCCCTTTTTTGCGAAGTCGGGTTATAGTTTTTTAAACTTTTATTTTTTTTTCTAATCAAATCGCTCGTTTAAAACTACAACGTGGCACAACAAAAAACTGGAATTTTGGGAAAACGACTTTGAAACTTTTAAAATCTTATAACTTTTAAAGTAAGATAGCTACAAAAAAGATTATTTTGCCCATTTTAAATTTTACTAAGAAACTATGAATCTCAGTAAAAATTTCATTGATGTATAGATATTTATTTATGAAATAAGAGTTTTATAAAAAAAAAGTCCCTACATGTCACGTTCTTCCTATAAAAATAATAAACTTACTGACTGACAAAGGGGTATATCACGTTATAGGTAACAAAATAAAGATATTTAAGAATGTGGTACAGAATATATTATATAGTAAAAATAACACTGTTGAAATTTTAATGTTTATCGAAAAAAACTATTAGCTAAAGTGTAACTTACTAGTTTTATAATCAGTCTCACAAACAAATAATAACAAAAATAAGTAACTAAATTAAAACCCTTATTTTATTAGACAAAACAATCCTACGTCTAAAAATAATAATTTGACCTGATATTATGAATTATAGAAATATTAAAATTTACTATAGTGTCGTAACTCGTAAACGATAAAATTTGTACCAAAATAAGGTTCAAGTCGAGGAATAACCGCATTTAGCGCCACTCTTTTCTGTACATAGTTCATACTCGTACTTATAATTAGGTAGTGCCTATTTTACAATAACCATAATGACTTAGATATATGTATATTGACTATTTGAGAACCAATAACAGATACAGGAAATATCACATCTTTTTTTAGGATCAGAACTAGGTACTAATATTAATCTAAGATGGCATAACTCGTGAAAGGAGCATTGTTCTTCTTCGTCTTCACGAGCCTCACTCTGTGGTGTGTATGCATTTTCTTCCTGATCGCATATTATATCCGCAGCAATAGCATCTTAAAATGTAGCTATGTATTGGTCCTTAGAGCCGAAAACACAATTTTCTATGCCTGTACTATTTATTAAGTCTTTTGACAATTCGTTTAGAGGTACAGTCAGTGTTGCCAAGGTGTGAGCTTCTTCATCATCTGCACTTTATTCAATAGCTTTGTTAATGGTGAAATTCGGGTCTCTAACAGAATCGTCGCTATCCTCGATGATGTATTCCTCAGCTGAGCTTCTAGATGCTCTTCTGATGCTGGAGCTGCTAGAAGAATTTCTACGCCGACGCTTTTCTGGAGTTTTCTCATCTTGGTGATAATTTTCATAAGTCATTTCCACTATTCTCCTTGATCGTGAACCCATCTTGAAAGAAAAAAAAATCTTTATTAATAAAATATTATTATAAACAATGTGACAAAACGATGAATTTCTTAATATAACAACAATATTTCAAATATATATCGTGACATCCTGTTATAAACGAAGCGTAAATTTAAACAAGTGTAAAAAAATATTGCATACAACGTGACATGCTAATACAAACCAATTTTATTTTCATAATTTTCAAAGGAATAACGTGTTATCAAAGTGATGACCAAGTACGATCAATTAATTCTTTAATGCTAAAATGCGACATAACAAGTGTGACACATTATAGAATTAAATAAATAAGTAATAAAATATTTACCTTTACTCCAAAAAGGTGTCATGCAGATCGTGACACGTTGCTGTCTTAAACCGCAAGCAAGTACTCTCACGCACTGCATTGTCACACTGAGGAGGCGCGTTGTAGAAATAAGCTTAGCTGCTAAACGGGGCAGCGCTACATCGTGACAAGCTCTCTCTTTTCCTCATACTTTTGTCGGTATTGGCTTAAATTGTACCACGTTTTTGCACTAAATAGATTCGGTTACGGTGAATAAAATGGTATCAATAACTCAAAATTGAGTTATGCCACTGTGACACGTTATAGTTTTAAACGAGCGAAATGTACTTTTGACTACTGATTTTGCTAATCAAAAGTAGGTACTGTTATGACATAGGAGTAAGAACTAAATTTATTTTTTTAGATAGTGTTAAGACTTTAAGAGTTAGTTATTTCTTCGCGTCGCGAGTCGCATGAAAGCTTTAGTACAATATATCGAAATTCACCGAGTAAATAATGAAAGCCCGTAGAACTGATGGCCATTGAAACAAAGGTTTTCTCGAGCGGAAACCACAAATTGTGGGATTTGGTTCTTTTGTGTTTTGTGATTTTAGGGGACCGCTGTCCAATTGTTTGATTTTCAAACCCTTGTTATAAATAGATTGGTCATAGAAACGTGCTATAAATAACTTTGAAAGTAACTAAATGTATTATTTTTCAAATTTGTTATTTATTAAGTTTTATTAAATTGGTGGTGGTTTTCTATTAACTTTATGTTTCTTTTGTGATGTATTTTAGCAAGAATACCCAAGTTTATTCCGTGGTGCTGGTGGACGAGTTCAGAAACCTCGCAGGGTTCGGAGGATCCAATAAATTCGAATGGAGAATGTTCACTCATTTTTATTTTTAGCTCTTCGCAAGCCGAACCGAAAAAATTATTACTACGTGTAGTTTTCGAGATATACTTATTTTAAATTATCAACGCGATGACGTGATTTTCCAATTCTTTACAAGTATTTTAAATGTATTTTCATCAATGCATGGTATTTTTCAATGACACAAAAACCTATACATATACAAGCTTTACTAGGGCAACAGTTTTGAACGATTTTGTATACCTGGTAAGATTGTCCATTAAATTTGAATTTACAAATGCAATTATAGTATTTCCTTTCAATCAGTTTTACTGCCGGTACAGCTGGCCCGTGGCAAACTGACACTTAATTATGAGTAAACGTGCATATCACATCACACATCTGTGACAACGTAATAGCCATCGGGATGACGTTATCGAGTGCGAAATGTACAACATGTACGCTTCACAGTTCACACCACGTCAATCTGACCCCGTGCTAAGTATCCGAAGAACTTGTGTTACGGGGACTAGACAACGGAAATATTTTTAATAATTTTTATACTATACACATATTTCAGATTTTTACTATAATAAAAAACACAAATTTAATACACATCCATGACCCAGGAACATTGAAAACTTTTTGTTCCCTCGGCGGGATCTGAACTTGCGACCTCTCGCTCGAGCACTAACGCGTTCAACCACTGCGCTACGGAGGTCATCAACGTAACCTAACCTAACCTACTCCAATTGAATCAAATTATCAACTTATTATTCAAACAATCAATCTATTAATCAAATGTCTAATTAAATACGCAGCCCTGGAATCGCAGCCACCGGCCAGCCACCACACTCCCCGCAAGCCGCTCTCCTGCTCTACCTACCTGAGCTCACCGCTCCTGTCACTGGCAGCCTCCGCTAGGCCTTCCCCGGGGCTACCGGGGATCTCACCTGGCGGGGTGGACCGCCGGAGTGGTACAGGGAAAGTAGAGTAGGTCTAGCTCACTTGCACCCATGGACGTCGCGCACACCACATCCAAGAAGAGGAAGATTTCCTCAACACAGTGACCGTCTCATAGTAGTGAGACGAGGTGTATCCCTCGGTCAGGGGGCATAGCCGACACCGATAACCAATACCCCAGAAAGGGAATTGTGAGAAAAGCCACACGGAAGTGAGTTTACCGTGTAAGTTTCCGCATGAGAAGGAAGGAACCAATCGGTCCATAATCTATTTTTCTGATTGAAATGGTAAATCATAATGGATACGAACTAGTTGAATGAAAGTCGACGTGAAGAAACATCATAGAACGTGTGCACCTGTACGACTGTTTTAAATATTTTTTTCAATATTTGAAATTCGGTTTTCTTCAAATGCGTACAGTTCCTAAACTGTAATGTTCATGTAGTTATTATGTTATTAAATAGTTTGCGACAACTTTTCGAATAAAGCGTATCTCAAGATTTAAGATGTAAGAACACCATGTAAGGTGTAAGAACACCAGTAATTTTTAATCGATACATATAGAGAGCGCTGTAAAATAAAGCGCTAATACAGTAGAGTTGAAAGTCGGACTCACTATAGTGTCGAATTGTCAAATTTGAAATTGATATTTGATTCACAGAGTGCTCTTATACTTCTCCGGGCCGAGAAACTATAGTCCCACCATAAAAAAACTCACAGAATGTCTATTTCACGAGAAAACTATTTGTTTTTCTAGATGTGATAAATGTATGTAGGTCACATTCAGATATATAGGTAGGTACACATACGTGATACATGTTTCGAGTAACAAATAAAATTCATCTAAAACTACAGCTTATTTTAGTATTTCACCTGAATACTAAAATTACCGTTGCTTAGGACATACGCACCATAAGAGGATTGAAAAGCCGTAATATTACAATAGGAATGTATATCTATTTTGTCCATACCTTGTGATGTAGTGTAATGTAAATGTGTTTGTTAATATTAAAAAATGATTTTATTATTATTAAAAGCTTAATTTATTGTTATTATCCAGATGTTTGTCTGTTTAAATCTTGCGAGTTACATCTGAGCCACTTCCCGGCTACCGATGGAGCGAAAATTTTAAATTTTGCATACATATGATTTACATATGCAAAAGGATGACAATGCAATATTTTACAGAAAGATGCACATAGGGACTCAGTAATACATTGAGTTTAAACTCGTTTGTCGAATACTTACCGTTGTATTTTTTTTTTGTATCTACTTTGTGCCGTTGTCAATCTAATATAATATAAGTATTAACCTACACTTAACTTAACATTAGGCTTTCAGAATTAACATGCTTGCCAATATCTGTAAAATACTAACAAAGCCTTATTATTACACGCTCGTGCAAGAAGATTGTTATTTATTTTACGTATTTCAGCGAACACATCCTGCACAAAACGTACATACCATAACGCCTGTTACTTTTATTTTTTCAGCACCAACAACCAATGCGTGGTGCATACAAAACTCCTCGAAAACACTCACTGAATCGCGGATCAGCCGAGTTAATACATTTTTGTTTTGACGAACATATTTTTAACCCTCGACGAAATATGAAGTGTCATAGTTTAACGTTTATGTGTGTGGCACCGAAGTAGCTTCCAAACGTATGAACCGATTTAATCGAAACCAGTGGTGTTATTTTGCAAAAATTATTAAAATCATAATAAAGTGAAAAATGTAAGTAATTATTATGAACATGAATTTCCATCAAAAACTATCAGTACATTCATATATTATGACAGTACTAATGATTAATATATGAACCGATTTCTCGATAGTTTTTTGTATGAAGGCTGACGTGGTCTAGATTCTTTATCATCAGTGATGACAATTCAGGGGATACTTAATCAGTCACAGTGTTATTTACCATACTCCTCCGAAACGGCTTGACCAATTTTTATGAAATTTTATATGCATATTCAGTAGGTCTGAGAATCGGCTACTATACTATTTTTCATACCCCTAAGTGATTTTTTTATAATGTGGCGTTAAAAATACATACAACTCTAAATTTTAATTCTTCTATCACCAACCCGTTTACCATTTTCTAATAGTTGCTTTAGTAAGTTTCCACATGCGGGTTCCGGATTCCACGTTCCAGGTTCCGCGTTGCGGGTTCCGGATTCCACGTTTCAGGTTCCGCGTTGCGGGTTCCGCGTTGCGTTTCTTTTTTCCGAGTTTCCGAGTTTCGGTTTTCGTTGTTGCGAATGTGTTCGTTGCGAAGTGGGCAGCTAGTTTTGTTTATATTTATGTATACGAATCTAGGGGACAGATATTTGAATTGACAATAGGTATTTCTCGTTTATTATTAATTTAATGTAGATATTATTATATTATTATTCACGGGTTTCACATTGACTATCGCTAGTCGCTACCGATGAAACCATTATATGCTGCATGCATTTCACGAGCCAAGCAAAACAAATTATTCATAAATTTTCTCAATATAATTCTGTAGAATCACAACACTATGATTCAAGTAAGCACTTTATACTTACAAGCTTTTATTCAGTTTCACATGTCCCTAAAATCTTGCATGCATAATGTTTATTGCGTGATAATGCAATATTATCATGATGTAAAACGGACCTGATCTGATGATAGGGCCTACAATTCGTTATAGGAAATTTGTTACAAAAAAGATTTTTCCTAATCATAATTCATAAAAGCTTAGTTTTCTGTCAGACCTGCACCTTATCTCTCGCCAGTCGTGTTCCCATTTCGCAATCCGTCCAACTCGTTTATGAGAATTAGGGAAGAGAAAATGCCTTTAATATTTTTGTGTATCTGTTACCAAAAATATTAAAGGCTTGAGGTATTCCATACCTAGTAAATTTATACCTGGGGCGTAACGGCAATGTATGAAATATTATTGTACATTACATACTTTACCCAGGTAATGTATATGTCGCAGTTGAATCAGTAGTTTAATTAAACGACTAGCGCGTTTATGAAATAACGACATTTAATTCAAGTCTAAAGGACAACTCGTCAAGTTGTTGAATGTCTTGACTGGACGTCCCTTAGCATAGTCATTGAATGTGATATAGCATCATACTTTGTAATGTTTGGTAGGGGTAGATTTGACTATAAGTTCTCAAAATGAAGACATGACATGTCACACCAAATTAAAATGAAAATATCAACTATGTAGGTACTATCTCTGCGAGCTGTTTGCCGCCATATTTGTTTTGGTGACTACTAGCGCCACTTCGGGAAAAAATTAACTAAATTTCAATAAGCTGACTGACTTACGTCGTTACGTCCGCTCTGTTAAAAGGGCTTTGTTACAGTCCGCTAACTAGTTGGACGATGAGTGACGCTTGTTCAATCAACGTTCGGCCTAGTCAATCAATTAAATGTCGTCATTCAATAAACGCGCTAGACATTTAATCAAATAACTGATTCAATCAGATGACTGCGACATTATATACAATTCCTAGGCATAGTGTAGATTAAATAAAACGTCTAAGTATAATCCCTTCCTCCCTTATAATACAATCTATGTTTATACACATAACCGACTGCGGGGCCGTTATTGTATAGAATAACATTTAATTGCTTGAACTTTTAGGCATTCTATACCTAGGTATTGTATAGAATACCGCATAATATACAGATTGCCGGTAATATATCTAACATACATAAAAAATTTCCCAAGTATGTATTATCAGAACGGTCCTTTATGTTAGCACTTATGACGTTAGCGACATAAGTATTACACCCAGAAACCCCAATGATATTCGGGAAAAAGCCCAGGTGTTAATATTGGGATCGACTCTGGATTTCAAATATCGTTACGATTTTCTTGTGGTTTTGTCACATAAATCCCCCTCACACCGTGATTCGATTTAATACGTTAAGCCTTTTGCGTGATGAAACACCATCAAAAACATTTTCCATTTGTAATATTATATTCATATCACAAATGGAACTTTGTAACCTAGATTACTATGTGGTTGATTTGTATTAAGTTATGAGTTTTTAATATGGGCAATGAGTATAGTAGGCGAAATCTGAAACTATATAGAGTTGCGAGCTCGACTTTGGTAGACACAGAATCAAACAGAACTGATAACTTATTATATACAGTGTGTCCCACGGTTCATATACCAAGCCGAATATAGTGTGAAGAGATGACGCGTAGAGCATTTTTTGTTTTGGCATCTCATATAAATTACTTACCATAACGCGATAAAAAAATACAAAGGTCTAAAATGACCACAAGGATCTTACTATGCTGGGGCTCGCGGGCCCCTACTACTATTAAGACGCAGTCTACTAACAAATAAAATAATGAATACGTGTACAACCACAATATTTATAGAAACCTTCCTTTTGGTTGCGTCATAGACACTTCTTCTTCTTCTTCTTTAAAATGGCCTCCCTTTAGGAATAGCCAGTATCAGTGATGAGTATATACAGATTTAAATGACTTGGTTCGATGAGGTAATAACCATAAAAAATTTAGGTACAAGGAAAATTTGTCTTAATTTCGTATTAAAGTGGATTTACGTTTTGTATATTGTAGATATTATAAATAAATAAATAAAAATATATATCTCCCATTACCTGGAACAAGACACAACATTTATGGTAGATTGTTAGTGAATAAGACAGACACATACAAATCTATAATTTAATGTTATTAAGGGTAATAAAACTACACAGAACATCAATAAAAGGGGTTTATACCCCCCTAAGGCCAAAAGTGATTGGAAATCAGAGGGACGAGGGATATAAGGGGGGAGTGAATCGTATAGAGAGGAAAGACGATTCGGACACCTAAAATCATAGACACTTAATGAAACAGAACATTTTCAATGATTAATAATAGTAATAGATACGTGATGAATAATAGATACGCGAGTATTTCTTTTGGCAACTGTTCTTTACTTAACCTAACTTATTAATTAGTTACAGAAGTTGGACACTTCGAAGACCGTAGCTGCTGATGCTGATTTTACAAAACAGAATAGTTCTTCATTATTATCTTATTCTTTTAACGGCCATCAAAGCCCCAAATATAAAAAGGCAGATACGTAATAAACCATATCATATATATTATTATATATTATATTATTATTAATTGGATAAATTACTATTATTTGTATCGTGATCATCAAATATTTTATTAAATGTGCCCAATAATAAAATTCTTCTAGTCAGTGATCGCTTGAGCGTAATTTATTGCCATGATTTGCCAACTTAGCAAATACTTTTGTTGCTAACACTTTTATTGATAACATTTTCAGTTTCTGCCACAAGGCAGAAACTGAAAATGAATCCAATCCCCATCAAATCCCATATATGATGTACCAAGGGTGTTAATGTGGAGTTCGCGCGATAAGCAGAAAGTTTGAGTAATTGAATTATCTCTCTGTCTTAATGGAAAATTCCAAAAGTATATAATAATCTTCACTATACCAGAGGATTATCGTTTTATAAATTGATATTTTTGTTTTATTATATCCTAAAAAAAATTATTAACGTTATAACTCTTTTTACCCGACTTCGGCGAAGCCAAAAGGAAGGGTAATTTTGGCAGTCTATGTATGTATGTATGTATATATGTATGTATGTTCTCTCGCAGCGGCTTAACTACTGGTCCGATTTTAATAAATGAGGTATCAATCGTTTGGTAATGATGCCGCGGGTAACATAGGCTATAATTTTTTTCGAAAAATTTTGAATTTTAAAAATTAAACCTCAAAAACTATCTCCAAAAAAAATTTTTTTTAGATAATTGTCTCGTGTTTTGTATCAAAAGATAGGACTTGGCAAGCACATTACGAATATGTATTTAAATGTTTTATTAATTATTATATTTTAGTGTTAAATTCAAAATAAACGTTTAAAATGCGGTCGTTCAAGTAGTATCTAGGAGTTGTTTAGTTACTTATCTACTATGTAATGGTTAATTTAATGAAAATATAATATTATATTACACGTGAAAAACAGAAAAATATAAAATAAAATAAAAGTTAAAAAAAACTATAACCCGACTTCGCAAAAAAGGGGTCTAAAAAGGCAGAAACAAGAAAATAATTCAATTTGAAATCCAGATATGCATAGGTACAAAAATGGTCAAGGTAGAGCCGTGGTCGGACCCGCTAACAAAATCTAACCATCACCTATAGCCGAAATACTGTAGAAAAAAAAGAGCTTGAAAAATCATAATATTCGTCTACTGTTGCAATATTCAATCCCAATAGCGGGTTCGGTTACCCGAGGTCGGCCTCGGCTCTACCTTGACCATTTTTGTACCTATGCATATCTGGATTTCAAATTGAATTATTTTCTTGTTTCTGCCTTTTTAGACCCCTTTTTTGCGAAGTCGAGTTATAGTTTTTTTTAACTTTTATTTTTTCTCTTTATATATTTTAGTGACGCGAGAGTGAGAATTACTTCAGTATTTTAAGTCAGGCAAGACTCAGGGATTACCGTTTTAGTTTTTGAAAATTTTGTCTCAAAAATGTTTAAAACTAGTTTTTATACGATAGGATTTCATGCCATACAAATAGTTGTTCAAGGTCATTGGTGCTATACAAAGCCTTAATGAACAAGGGTTGATAGTCAGCAAGCTAATTCCAGCAACCAGCAACAAAACTGATATTTATTTTTAAAACGGAATTCGAAGTAATAAGTTTGAAGTGCACAAAGTGCTTGCGGTTTAGAAACATAAGTTAACATCACAAACACGAGTGGTTCGGACGGAGCTTTGCTTGAATTTAACTGAAAGAATGTTCGAGTGTGTTTGTTCTGTGTTCCCGACGAGTTCCAGTTCCATAGCGACTGAGAGGAGGACTGCGGAGTCGCGAGTTCAAATATTGACCGAGGATGGGAAGAGGAGCTAAGTAACCTGTTGCATCCGACATTTTCAGCTTTCGTTCGTTGAGCATATTGATTTTTAGTATCACTTCTGTGCAGTTAAAGCATATAAAACATATACATCTCTACTACTCGTACTACAGTAAAGAAAAAAGATTTGATTGTATCTTGTGATTGACTTACCTTCGTTATGTCGTTCGTACTCAGTCAGTTTCACCTCAAATTTTTCTATAAGAGTAGCCGGCGGCGACGTAATATTAGATAAATCCATGCTGTCACACTATTTTATAGTAAGTATCGCTCTATAATGTAGATTTTATGAAAAAAATATCAACACGGTGTTATCAGTGCCAGCTGTTTGACGCCATACCTATTTGTTGTGGTGACTGCTAGCGCCGCAGTGAGAAAAAATTTTAATCACCAGTTGACTGACAATACAACATTACAATCCGCTAACTAATTGGACGTTGAGTGACGATTGTTCAATCAATGTTCGGCCTAGTCTTTCAATTTAATGTCGTCATTCGATAAAAACGCTAGTCACTTAATGAAATAGCGATTTAAATTAGATGACTGCGACATAACTACCGGAATAATTTTGACTACATTTAGCACAGATAATAACAACAATAATAATAATAATAATGCCTCTCACATCGATTTCGGTGACGGTGGCCTTGTTTCATTATTATTTCATACCAGGCCAGCTACGCAGGAATTATTTTATAGTGCCCAAGTGTGTGCACAATATACAGAAGCACTTTCCCAGTGGGACGGATAACCGACACGACTGGCGGGAGATCAGGCGCAGGACCGACCAGGATCTTGTCTGCCAATCAGGTGATCAGCCTGCATTGTTCTAACCAAACTTGAAAACAACATTTTTTGTTGTTTCAACACGGGAATCGAACCCACGACCTCCGAGTCGAGACCACGGAGGCATTGGCACAGATACAGAGAAGACCATGGCGAACAACTTTGGCTAGTTGTATGGCGGCTAAATGTGTGGCTCCAGCTTCCTTTTTTTTACGAGCAGAGTAGACCATGAAGAAAGGGCTAGGTACTTAATAATATAATAATAATATCTATGGACGCTTCACACCACGTCAATCTGGCCCCATGCTAAGTATCCGAAGAACTTGTGTTACAGGTACCAAACAACGGAAATATATTTAATACTTTAATACTATACACATATTTTAAGATTTTTATTATATTAATACACAAATTTAATACACATCCATGACTCATGAACATTTAAAGCTTTTTGTTCCCTTGGCGGGATTCGAACCCGCGACCTCCGAGTGAAGAGCCAAGCTCTGAACCACATATTTTATAACTACATTACACTCGCAATTGCAAGAATGGTTAAAAATCCTCAGATAAAGTTAATTCACCAAAGACACCGATTAGTTGACATACGATGTGAATCAACCTTATATGTGAAATTTTAACCAATCTTGCTTGTGCTCTCTATCTGATAATATTCCACCAATCAGCGGTATGGCCATGTTAGTTGATCATTAATTTAAATAGTGTTCGAAAAACCGGGGCCGTCTCCCGCTGTATTTTATTTAGCGCGCACGATGTCGCGGGCAACATCTAGGTGTATGAATATAATAAACTAATACTATACTTATCTAAATGGCGACCTTTATGAAATTATATTTTTATAGACTTATTCTCTTCTTTTAGCCTCTTATATGTAAAGGTCGTGGAAGTTTATTAATGTTGTGACATATTTACCGTATTAAAACTACATGAAAAATAACTCCCAGAATCGTCAAGCGGTGCGACGCCGCTGGAATAATACTCCTAGGATATAAATGGTTATATCCTAGGAGTATTATTCCAGCGGCGTCGCACTGGCGCGGTGGCAGCACCACGCCGGCAGCTTCGATCAACAATACACAGAAAGCCGGCACTCAAGTGAAAACCACCCTAGACTACCTTTTCAATTACATCACTGATATTAATTATGTTGCTCGATTCAATTGCGTCTCATTAATAATACTAATTATTGCACCAACAAATGGCATCATTAGTTCGGGTTCGGGCAATTTGTCGGTGCAACATATTCTTGAAAAGCCTCGAGTTCATTACCTTCCGATGTCGAGGTAGCGCCCATTTTCGGGTAATTGACTTGACATTATCCTTACGATTCAACGACTAGGTGTGCTCGCGACTTCGTCCGCGTGAAAACCCCGATTTTGAAACATTTTTCATTGTTGCTTCGCTCTTATTGGTCTTAGTGTGATAATATATAGCCTTCCTCGATAAACGAGCTATTCAACACTAAAATAATGTTTCAAATCGGACCAGTAGTTCTTAACCTCAAATAAACAAAGTCCAATTTTTCAGCTTTATAATAATTTTAAGCATAGATTAATTATTATTGTAAATTTTTCATTAACATAATAAACCCTTTTATCGCGGTCTACAGACAATTATGTAGGTGAATAGTTCCAAAATTTGTTTGGGCAATTTTTATAACATTCGAAGGAATTGGAATATATTAGATACCTACCTACATACAGTTTCTGTAATATATTCAAAATCCTAGTTTACCTAATATAGAGGTTAAATGAATTTGGTAAGAGATTGTTCAATACTACACTGATATAAAACATTAATTAGATATAGTAACACGACGAACTGTCCATAGAACAGTAATAGCTTCCGCATATCATCTGTCATTGCCGTAACACCATCGCCGAGGGCTATTTCAAAATTAGTTTATCGTAAAAAACTAGACATTCCATTATAATTTAAATGTTGTGAAAATAAGAACTTTGTTTTTCTAAATAAAGTACTTAATGGTCTTCGCAAATTTTGTTGAATTAGGCGTATTTACCTTAACACGACGAAGAGAAAAGGGAGGATAATGCTTTTAAGTATAAACAGTTAAATAAAAATGAAATCATTTTATTATAAGATCATTTATAAAGATAAATGTGGTATTAGTAATATACTCAAGTATTCCCTACAATCCCATACAATCTATCTTTAATACAAAAAAATTGCAATAGATGTCACTACTATTAATGTAAATTATAAAATGTAAATATGCCGAATTAAGTACAAATATTGACATTAAATTAAAGATAAGCATAACATCACATTAAGTAAAATTCAACTCCTTAAGATACGAAATTAAATTAGTAATTAGTATTTTCCAATAGTGGCGCTATATGGTGGTTTCCGGAATGTGCCTGGACTTCACCCTTTGCCAGTCCCATTGCCAGTATTAGAGTGATACCATTTTCTAGTACTAGGTTGTCTCTGTTTTATATCTACTTTGTGCTTCAGGTGCGCATTCTTGATTTGATGCATTTAAAAGTTCTCTTTCACGCAGAAACTTCTAAACGAATTTTGATGTTTCATAATTAGTGTTAATCATCTCCAGCATGTCAACTATGATATCCTACATTAACACATAGGCTGCATTTACGGCAGTAAAATGTTCGGTTTCGTGCGAATTATTAATCGCGGATTATAGAATTAATAAATATAAATGAAAAAATTAAAAAGCAATTTATTTCGTTATCTTACAATTTACAAATGATTTATACAATTACATAATATTTTTTTTAATAATCTCTATATATTTACTAGACATACTAATTATATTTTAATTAAATATAAGATTAGAATTTTTACATTATTTTACATTTATTTTTTAGACTGGTTTTTATTTGGTAGACTGCTTCGAATCTTATATTCAGGGACGTTCGCAACGTGTCCGCTTTGATGAGGCTACCTCGGATTGGGTTTCGCAGTGGGTGTCCCCCAGGGTGGTGTTCTCTCTCCCCTTTTATTTTCCATTTTTATTAACACAATTTCCAAAATAATTGAATCTAATTTCCATCTCTACGCAGACGACTTGCAAATATATCGTCATTCAGCTATAGATGATATTAATTCCGCAGTTACCGAAATTAACGCTGACCTCCAGCGCATATCAAACTGGGCTAACTCTTTTGGTCGGCTGGTCAATCCGAATAAATCACAGGCCATGATCATAGGCAGTAAATACATGACTCAGCGGTTACATAATGTGCACTAGTGTATAATGGCACTGTCATTGTCTATACCAACACTGCCAAAAACCTAGGTTTAATCTTAGACAGTAATCTTTCTTGGAATTCACAAGTTAGTGAAGTAAGCAGAAAAGTTTATTACTCGATGCACACCTTAAGGAGCCTCCAAAACTTTTTGCCCGTAAATACCAAAATTTTCCTCATCCAGACACTAATTTTCCCTTTCCTTGACTATGCTTAACTCCTGCTACCTGGATATCACCGAAGAGCTGCTAACAAAACTTGAACGGTTGCAGAATGTCTGCATAAGGTTCGTGTTTGGACTTAGAAAGTTCGACCATGACGTAGGTATCAGCCTTTCGATTGAAACTCAGATGGCTCCCTATTCGCCTTTGTCGCAACTCCCATATCCTCTGTTTACTTTATAATATTCTGTATAATCCCCTATCTCCTTCATATCTTCTCGAAGGATTTAATTTTTCTCGATCCTTTGATACCCCGTGTAGGTCTAAAGTTAGAACGACTCTTTCCATTCCATCGCATCGCACCAATTTCTACTCCTACTCCTTTACCGTTCATGCAGTCAGACTGTGGAATTCGCTTCCTCCCACCGTTCGTGACAGTCCCACTATTGCTGTATTCAAAAGACGCCTGAAAGACTATTAGTTATTTCGAATCTCAATTCATATAAGTGGAATTATTATAATATTATTATGTATACTATTTTCTTAGTCTATATTTTATTTACTGTATCAAGTATATATTATATTATGTATAGGTTTTTTTTTTTTTTTTTTTTTTTTTTAACGGGCATTGGCCCACCTCACATTCCCACCACTGCAACTCCTGTAAGCCAGGATCAACAGCGGTAACCAACCACGACAAACCCTTTGATATGATCTCAGGGGAGCCCGAGGGACAAGCTAAATCTGTCTTGGGACCCACAACGAAATTAATCGGAAGAAAAAAAGGAGGAGTAGGAAGTCCAGTTTCCCTCCCCAAGCAAAGTGGGAGACAGTACAAAATTGTAATGACACAAACGGCCAAAAAATTAAGGGAAAGCACCACGGGAACATATATTATTATGTCATTGTAATCTATTTATGAGTTTATGTAATTTATGGGGATTTATTCAAACGGCCAAAAAATTAAGGGAAAGCACCACGGGAACATATATTATTATGTCATTGTAATCTATTTATGCGTTTATGTAATTTATGGGGATTTATTATGATGTTGATGAATGTTTCCAATAATAATTATGGCAGAAACGCTTGAAAGCACGGAAATTCCTAGCGCTGTCCACGAGGTCACCGTAGTGCGACTCCAGATTTACAAATTAGGCTGTTAAGCATTGTAGTTCTTTCATCTCGCCAGATTATTATTATTATTATATATTATATAATATATATATGTAGTATATATATGTTATGTATGTATTTATGTATGTATGTATATCATGTATATAATTGTGCACGCCCTATCTGCTAACTTTTATCCCATATCTCTCCGCAGGGCTGCTGGAAGAAATTTCTTTTAAGAAATAAGCAGTTCCTTTGTGTCTTTCTTTGTAAATGTTCTATTGTAAATGTATTTCTTGTGTGCAATAAGAGAGGTTAAATAAAATAATATTAGACTAGAACGAACCCCTCTTTATTCGAGGGTGAAGGCCACCACCAGACAAGACCACATCTCTCATCATCTAGAATTCACATATTATATATCATTACATAGAATTAATACGAATCATTAATAATAATTAAGCGCGGAAAACAAGTAGATGTAGATTATAATTTTCCGAAAAACATGATCGTAGTGAAAACCATTTTGTCGCGCCAACTGCAATACAGCGCCTCAGAATTTCGTTCTCCAAATTAATTAAGCGGAACATGTGTCACAATGTCTGTTTGAAACTGTTCAAACTCACTCCTCGTACTGAGTTATTTGGCTTTTATTGAGACACGACTGCATCATCACTCCCAAACTTACGTTCTACGAACAGTGCTTGGAAAAGTACTGTTAACAATAAATAAAAAAAAAACAAAATATTTTTATTCAAATTAAATTAAATTCAAATTTTAGATTAAATTTTACAAAAAATGTTTCCTGAACGTCGTTTCTATATGATGCCTACCACCGGTTTGGGAACTAGCCCAGCAAGAAGAACCGGCGTAAGAAACTCGCATGGGGCCATCTTTTACCAAAAAAATGGAAAAATTTCTCTTTTAAAAAAAAAATGAATTTACATATAAATATGTCAATATTAAAATTAAATAACATAAGTACATTTTACCTATAAGTAGCCTTGTAAGGGGCTACTTTTACTCCCAAGGTGTGCTATCATTCATATAATCATTAACTTTATAGTAAGCTTTTGCACACAAACGTTCTTTTTATATATAATAATCTGCTACTGACCATACCGATCACAGTGACGGCCGGTTTCATTGAAACCAAACCAGCTACGAAGGAGGTACTGTATACGTAGTTCAAGGGAACTAGGTATAAAAAATGTGTGTGCAAAAAAGTAGTATAGTAGTACCTCTGTGGCGCAGTGGTTGAGCACGTTGGCGCTCAAGTCGGAGGTTGCGGGTTCGAACCCGCCAATGTAACAAAAAGTTTGAATTGTTCCTATGGATGTGTATTCAATTTTGTCGCTTTACCTTCTCAACCTCGTATCAAAAAAACTGAAATCGTATCAAAAAAACTGTTATCTTCATACTATAAAACTTAATCCCACCAAAAACATTTTAATGTAAAAATGTTGTCAAGACGAGCCTACACAGCTTACCCTGTGAAAAAGTTATCAGATTTTGTATAAAGCCAAGCTCTACACAACACCTTAATCAAAATCTCTAAAAAAGTGGTTAGATCTCATGTAGAACCAAAATTATTGATCTATGCGCCCTTACTTCACCAGGCTTAACTTCACTTACGCTACATTGCAGTTAAAACGTGATGCTTGGCCGTTTTATTTAGCACACGATTAATGAATTCGTATGAAATATTCGTAACGGTAGCAAAACGGTCAAGTATCACGTTTTAACTGCAATGTAGCGTAAGTGAAGTTAAGCCTGGTGAAGTAAGGGCGCATAGATCAAGAATTTTGGTTCTACATGAGATCTAACCACTTTTTGGGAGATTTTGATTAAGGTGTAGTGTAGAGCTTGGCTTTATACAATATCTGATAACTTTTTCACAGGGTAAGCTGTGTAGGCTCGTCTTGACAACATTTTTACATTAAAATGTTTTTGGTGGGATTTCATTTATTTTTGTAAGCTGGTTAATGGACTTTTTTTAATTTAAAGATAACCTATTTTGACCCCGGGCCTTTACTTACGGAAAATAGAACAGTCAGCGCCTTAGCATAGTGACGCCTAGTGACGTCGACTGATGTCAACGTCAATATTATACCGTGTATAAACTTTCACCGCAATTTTTAAGAGGTAGAAGCCGATTTTCAAATAAATGTCTCGTCCATATTTCTTTATTTCTTATATTATTATATAATAAATATAAATTATAAAAATATACATTATTTTATTGCTGGAGTGAAACTTATTATTTTTGAAAAATAGCTTTAAGGTTTTCTTTTGATTATGGCCATCTTTAAACGTCATGACGTGACGTGTTAAAAATCATATCATATTAGTCATAAGATTAAACACTAAAATTATTTATACATTGATCGTGTAATATTTTCGTATAATTATTGTTATCATTATAACGTTACCGACTGTTAAATGTATTGGTAAATGTGTGTTTAGATGTTTCACAGTTCCAAACATAGATTGCGCTGTAAGCCACCTACATCGCGCTATCGATGTGTCGAACGATTTTTACATAAGATTCCCTCTAAACTCAATAGACAATACTTACGTTATTATAAAATCAGCGGGAGCTTATGCCGGACCGATTTCAAGTAATCGACGTAATATTTTGTTTATATACACTGACAACAAATTACTACTTGCTGTCTGTTAATTCTTACCTAATTTTACTTACCAAATATAATATAATACCTAATTTTAAATAAGTGGATAAAAAAACTAATTTTCTCATTGATATATTTTTCATTTACAAAAAGTCGGTCACCGATTAATAATCGGAATAAAATAGAACATACTGATTGCAGTAGTGCAACGCACTAACATAGAAATAATATGGAGCAAAAATCTGACCGATTATCGGTCCTACAAAAAGTAGGTCTTATTTTTTTATGTACTTGTATAATTGTTGTTTGTTGTTGTATAATATAATATTTTTTTTATGTATTAAATAAAGATCATATCCGTATAGTAAACATATTAAATATCCATTTTGTACCGTCCACCATATTGGATTCAAAATGGCGGCATTTATATGTTAATAATTTTTTTGTTGGTTTTGTAGCAATAACAGCTTACATAAATAATATCAGCTTACTAGGACGTCAGGAAGTACCTTATGAATTTTGATGATCTATAAATGAGTCAGTGACGAAATCTGGGGTTTTTAGACATTGATAAAATCTAAAGTATAATAGCTACAACATTCAAACTTTGTATGTTTCATGTTTTTACTGGTGTCATTATATGTTGAAATTTTCAACAATGTAGCATCATCCAAAGCAAAGTTATGAGAGTTCAAAAAAACGACGAAACCTCTCGAGAAAAGGTAGGTAGTGCCCTTGCGCTTCGCTTGGCTCGTCTTGACGGGGGCACTCCCGTGCCCCCAGATTTTTATATACTATAGGTCATTAAAACTAGTCAATTCAAAATTATTAAGTTTTTTACTCTACTTAAAAGTTGTAGTTCTATAGATACGAGGTGGTGATGGTTAACCGACGATTTATCTATTATTATTATTATTATTATAAAAATCTAAAATGTGTGTAGATAAAGTACTAAATAATTTAGAGATGAAACGGATAGTAAATGAATTCTAGTAAATGAATTCTAGAATTCTATTCTAGTAGTTTGGCCGGATACCGGATACCGGATATTCGGCAAGCTACTAGGCCGGAGCGCCGGATATCCGGCCTTTTTGATAATATACAGTGTGTAAAAAGAGCAACTATAACTTTCAGACACGATTATACTACCTTTCCTCATTTTGGAAATGTATTTTTTTTATTTTTTTTTTTACTTTTCACCATTTTTTATTTTTTGTCGCAAAAATTACAATAAAGCAAAAAAAATTTTTGACATTTTTGTAAAAAAAAAAAACATTTCTAGAATGAGAAAAGGTAGTACATATAATCATATCCCAAAGTTATGGTGACTGTTCTTTTTACACCCTTTATAATAATAAGTTTGATTTGAATATTGGCGCGGTGAACGAGATCGAAATATTCAGGCGCATTCGGGTCGCCACACGTAACCGGAGATCGGATCGGGTCCGGCGTTCGAGTGTTATCGCGTAAAATTTGGTATTTATTCATCATAATTTGCCACTTGTTAATAAAACAAACATTTTTGATGTGCGATTATAAAAATAAACGGTGTCCACAACCTATTGGAGTATGATTTGCCTTTATAAAATAATAAGATTTTTTTAAATTTTACTATCCGGTATCCGGCCGGATAGTGAAAACAAGGCCGGATAGGCCGGATACCGGATAGTTACCGGATATCCGTTACATCTCTACTAAATATATTTCCGTTGTCTGGTAATTGTAGCACAAGTTCTTCGGATACTTATCACGGGGCCAGATTGACGTGGTGTGAAGCGTCAATAGGTAAATTATATATTATTAGTCCCAAAGGAACTCATCAGAGCAGTAATACAAGCAATAATTAATCAGATTTAAAAAAAACATAAGAGCCCCTGCTCTTCCTTTACTCTCGCAACCCAGCAGAATGGATGTCCATTGTCCGACACGACTGACGAGAGGTCAGGCGGAGAACCCACCTTATACGTACCCATCCGACGCAGGAACGTCCAACTTATCAGTCAACCTTGAATTACTCCAACCAGACTGAAAACAGTTTTCGTTTTTCCAACATAAAAATGGAACCCACGACCTCCGAAAGCCAAGCCCTAAATCACTGAACTACAAAGAAGTTCTTCTAACTTACGAGTACTTTCAATCGTGGTTGAATAAGTCCATTTAACACTGTCCATTCATATAATCTTTACTTCAATTCCTGCTGGAATTATACCGGCAACTTCTACAGCAACATTTTGCTATTTCAATATGAAGTTGTAATTTAAATTATGTTCAAACAATTTGGAATATGCACCAAATTGTGTAAGTAAACAACAGAAAATTTCGTAATTACAAATTCGTGTTGATTCAGTGTCTGGTTTTCAACGAGGCAGGATATTGTTTAAAGTTAAATAACAAGGCGAATCGGATGACAGCTCACACCCTTTTTTCCGACTTTGACGAAGTGAAAAGGAAAGGCAAAATGATTGTGACAGTACATGTATGTATGTTTGTTCCGCCAGAGCGCTTTAATTACTGATCCGATTGATTTGTAGAACTGAATAGCATGGATTGATTTGTAATTTTAATGTGATAGATTTGTAGTAATAGCCTGGATAGCTTTGTAACATTTGGTTAAGAATAATTTGTAAAATATGTTTGCCCACGTTTCTCGGCTAATAGTTAAATTAAATATTATAATAGTTAAATTAAGTGGCGATCCAATCATGTTGTTCTTGAAAGTGACAATCACAGCCTTTTATATAATAAAAATATTATATATCTCGTACTTTGAAAAGGTAATTTCAGTTCAAGCTGCAGTTGGCTCTATCGGTTTGATAGGGCAGTTGCGGGATACCAATGTACTTTACAAATACCCTGATTTTAAAAATAGGCTGCGGTGTTTCCTATTAACGGAAGACTTTAACTACAGGACATTAGCTAGTTGTATATTCACATTTATAATCATAGTAATAATCATTAGTAATCTATGTGTTTCATAAGGCGCATACCTAGCACCAACCGACCTTTGTAATTACTTATTATTATATATAGTATGTTATTGTGCACAAGCACAATAATGTTATTGTGCTTGTATAAACGAGCAAAAAGCAGTGCAGCCAGTATTTACTGGCTGCATTAGCTCAATAATGTAATGATTTAAATTGACAATTCGTCGCAATAATTAGGCATTTTGTATCTACCTGTAGTATCTGGTTAGCAGATGAATTGACAACTAAGTAAGTATATTCTATTCGTAACGTTATTGAAAGAGAATTAGATGAAAATTATGAAGGCACCCATACAATTTTTCACTCGATAAGGTTACGTATGAGTCATTGTATCATCAGCAGAAGATTGGGCTACTTACTCGCTGGGTGTGAAGTACTAGGTGGGGGTAACATAATCCATCGCAGCGCTCATGGTGGTCAAAAGTAGAAATAATGTAAGCTCTGTCATCAGATGTATCTGTCAATGGCAAAGCGATTCTACATAACACATTTTAATATAGGGTAATTAATTAATCGCATTAGTCCGCTAACAAAAATGAGTGACTACTCGTGCTGTATTCACCTGCAACTCGATCAAACTAAGTATTAAGTTCAAACGGAAATAATTTTGAAAGTCAGTACAATGAACGAACCTTACATAGAAAATTTATGACAATATTTTATAAAATAAATATTTTTATGTTATATAATATACATTGTCGTGCTTCCAAGTAAAACGTTATCAAAGGATCCATGTTTGAACAAATATGAAATAAAATATATTTCTTTTATATTCATAAAAACCGGCCAAGTGAGAGTCGGACTCGCGCAAGAAGATTTCGGTATAAAACGAGCAAAAATCACGTGTTTGTTCTGTTTTTTTAGTATTTGATGATAGTTCGACAGGAATACATCAGCTGTGAAATTTTTAAGTATCCCATTATTAATTACGAGATACAGCCAACAGACGGATAGTCAGACGGAAGGGGGGTTACCTTATGTAAATAGAGGGATGCCTGTACATACACATAGTACCTAATGTGCCTGATTTATCAGAAAAATGTCTGTCTAAAGCAAAACGCTGTAGGTAGTATCTAATAAGTAAAAGACATCGCGTAATTTGAAAATGCGTGTCTAATACCAATGCCGGCAGCACGCCTGTCTAAACCTTAAAATGTCTGTCAAATGCGGCAAACGCCTGTCATAAGGTAACCCTAGACGGAAGGACGGACGGAGTCACGGACCGACGACAGCGGAGTCTTTAGTAATAGGGTGTCGCTTTTGCTCTTTGGGTATGGAACCCTAGAAATTATTTGCCGAAATGAAACGTGATAACTTTTGCACAAAATTTGATGTTTTTTTTTTGTTTATTAATTTTATGTTTAATAACACCTAATATTGTTATTCTCGGGAACAAACAGTAGGACAATTTAAAATGAAGGCAATTATAGTGACTATACATAAAGAGGAAATATGTGTGGTGCCATTATTTGTTGTTCTCATAAGTAGACTTCGAAACGACTGGACTAATTTTGATAAAATTTGGCACAGACATAGAAGGAGGACGGGTCTAAAGGAAAAGACATAGGCTACGTTTTTGTATATATGTACGGTCCTTCGAGATTTCTTTTTGCCCGAGTAACATTATATCTATCGTCAGATAATTTGATAAGTTGGAGACTTATAGAATAATGTCAAATCGAATTATGCTCAACATGGTCTACTCACTGCATAATAGAATTGCCTCAGCATTCAATTGCTTTTGAGCAGTTGAAATGTAATTTAGTTAAAACATTTTATTAAATGAACCTCGGCACAGAATAATGTTTCTACTTTGTTAAGTAAACTTATTTAGAATTTGCAATTAGATAATATTATTTTGGTGGCGTAACGTTTTTGTGCTATAATTTAAAAATCAGCAGACACAAGAGTATTGCCGCAAATTTTTAAAACGTTACTTTGAGTAAAATAAACCCGCATTCTTCGCTGTCGAATCGGAAAACGTTGAATGAACAAAGATGACGAAAAAATTTAACAGGGCAAGCGTATTTATGAGAAAACCTATGAAGATTTTTAGGGTCCTTGTTGGGGTTTTTTAATAAAAAAGTTTAAGTCTCAGATAGTTAGTAGATCTTATCTTAGATCTTATATTTCCATCTGTCCATCTAAACGGTTAATAGAAAGAAGAAACTTTGCATGGATTATCCAGGTTCAACAAAGACCTTAACTTGTCAAAAAATTGCTAAAATACAATGACGAATAATTTTTACGAAACCTAATCTGTACGTGGCCTTACATGAACTTAACAGGTTATTTAGGATTCCGTACATATTCGTAGAAACGGTATCCTGTCTATGTCATATGTCATATGTCTGTCATCAGCCCGAATATCCTTAGAGGCGATAGCAAGAAAGTTTAATTTTTTTTTTTATCTAGTTTTAATTTTTTAGGTATCGATATTGTTGTTGTTGTTGTTGTTGTATGTATATGTTACCTATTATCTATATTCGTGTCCCTCAACGAGAGAGGAGAAACCGTAGGAGAACAAAGGAAGACTAATATAGTCTTAACAAGTTGAAGTGGTAGTGGGATGGACATATAGCTCTCAGAACCCAAGGACGCTGGGGCTAAAAGGCTCTTGAGTAGAGACCGCGGACGGGACTTAGAAGTGTTGGTCAATCTACCCCCAGAACATACGACCTGGAGAAGGTCGCAGGAAGTCGATGAATGCAGGCGGCGAGCGGTCGGACTCACTTCGGAGAACTTTGTGTCAAAATGGACGTCCTAGCTGAAATGACGATGACTATTAATTATATGTATGCAACTAACGCCTCCGTGGTCTAGTGGTTCAGAGCCTAGCTCTCGACTCGGAGGTCGTTGGTTCGATTCCCTCGTTGGAACAACAATAAATGTTGTTCTCAAGTTTGGTTATGACAATGCAGGCTAGTCACCTGATTGTCTGACAAGAAAGATGATCCATGCGTCGGATGGGCATGTAAAAAGTCGGTCCTGCGCCCGATCTCCCACCAGTCGTGTTAGTTATCCGTCCCACTGCGCTATGAGTGTGAAGGAAGAGAGAGTGCTTCTGTGTATTACGCAGAACATAGGATGACTGACACACTTGGGCACTATAAAATAACTCCTGCCTAGCTGGCCTGCTTTCAATGAAACCGGCCACTGTCACCGAAATCGGCGTGGGAGGCATTATTATAATTATGTATATAGACGTATTATTAGCACTAGTGCAATTCTCTAAGCGACAGGTTAAGGCTGTGTTCATCGCTGTGATCACAAATGTCACCGCCGTCACATGGTCGGTTGTCAGCATAAAACTAATCTTGGGGAATACCAAGTCGGACATCATAGCCTTTGGAATATTGGCTGTCACGATTTTCGCGCTTAGAGAATTGCACTGCAGTATCAACATAATAATAAATAATAATGATCAACACCTACAAATAATAGTAAACCAGTCGCAGACCAAGGCAATGGAGTAAAGACATAATATTCTTTACTCCATCGCTTTAATAGGTACTTTTCATCGCAGCTAAATTTACGGATATAGCGGTGTTTTTAGTCTTCGCTCAGCAGTTGGTATCCAACATCTGGGAACAACTTTAATTTTTAACAACCAATAAAGTATAATATCAACTTTGTAACACACTTTATGATGCATAGCTGGTTCTGGCTCCTGGTGACCTTCCGTTTGTAGGTTTAGATTTTGTCATCGTATTTTTAAAAATAGTAATAACAAAACACAAAGGTGAATCATCGCAACGTAATGGAAACAATACTTTGAAGTCAGTTTTGAGTTTAGTTGATAAGCGTCAGTTGTGACTCGTGGTCGCCGCGCGCGCTGCTGTGGTGACGGCCTCTGTACGCGCGCGTATTCAGTGCTCATTGGATATATTCAAAGTTATTCCATCCCTACATCGACCTGACGACGAAACAGAAGCACCACTCAAATATTCATTTGAGCAACGGCATCGGCGATAACGATTGATTCAAGGTACATTATTTCTCTTCCTTCGAAATCATTGAATAATTCGATGCGGTTTTATTAAAACGATTGCACACTATCGGCACAGTAAACTCTATCGGCGTATCGTATGTCCAAATGGTTATTTAATTATTAATACAATGAAGTAAAACCAGTTGCGTCGTTTGGTAAATATTTTTGTGGAAGTAACAATTTCGAGAATTCCAATTTCCAATTTGAGCTACTCGTTTCTCATGCGCAACATAGCCATAGGTATGGAACGGACAATCTAAGCGTATAGTAATATTTTATAACGTTACACAAAACTTGTTTGAAACATACAACAAAAAAATGAGCTTTGAAACATCAATTAATTTCGTACTCAGCATTAAATTAATTGAAATATTTCTTAATTAAAAGAAATTAACTTCGTTTATTAAAAGGTAGGTAGTGAGTTTTTGTTGGTAAAATTAGTCAGTGGGTAGATTTGATTTAACATCATGTTTAAATACTTAACTAGTACCATAGACTAATATATTAATTGGTCTATACTAGTACTTACCTATGTAAGTACTAGCATAGATACACATATGTACCTATACAGAGCTTAATTAGCAGTAAGTTAAATATGTGTGTATCGTGCAAGCGCAAACAATAGAAAAACGTACACATGTTATTTTTTTAAATGATCAAGGCATATCTGTTAATTATTGCTATTTGCATTAAAACAAATGATTAATGTGATACCTATAAGGTGCCGCTTCCTATCTCTGACGTGTTTTAAGCGGGCTTACCAGTTACCACACTTTTCCTGCAATGAGGAATTCCTGTGTTGATAACCCAGGGACCCAGGTGATGTTAAACATTATAAGAATGCCAGTGACTCTTCAATTTCTTACCGATCAACGGTATTCTCAAATGAATTTATCAAAGACAGTTTAGGATGTTAAAGTCTGCCAATTTGACTTTTTTTATTTTCATAGTTTATAGATACTTAACTAGTACCATGGACCTACTGTCTGACATATAGGTATTATCCCAATTTTTATCTCAAAATTTATATCGTCCTGTTATCTGAAGAATCAATAAATGAAATAAAAAGAAAACAATAAAACGTCGCTAAAAAATTATACACGTACTAGTACGAACATCGGTTTTTTTACGATTAACATTTCATTTGACTTACACTTACACCTACGAGTTATAAATAACTGCACGCGACTAGGAGGATGTATACCTACTATAAATTTACCCGGGGACAAAACGAAGCCTATGTGTAAAATGTAAATAAGTTTAGTGCCTTTGAAATCCGTTCAGCTGCGTTCAAATAATTTTAAATACCCGACGGAATCACAATTAGATAACCAGAATGAAAGAGAAAAAGGTTGCCTTGGAGAGTGACTTACTTAATGCGATCAGAAATCCTGTAAATTCTATGAGTACCTCTGCTTTCGCGGAAAACATCCAATTTATTTTAGTAAACTGCGAGTCTCCTTTTCCTTATTATCCATTCCTACATCCATCTATTTACTGTAGACGGAATGGTAAACCAGACCACCAACCAAATACCTACAAAATAAACGGATAAACGAACCATTTGAAAAATGAAACTTGAAATAAAATTAAATATGTACTGAGCTTAGAATAATTAGACAATGTGTAATTATTCTAAGGTACTAAGTACCGCCAGTGCATAATACCTTTAGGTTCACAATGGATGTTAAGTTATCCAAGAGGATGACTTATACCCATCTTATAATTTAAAATAATGTTACTAGCTGACCGCAGCAGCTGCAGGGTCCTGCAGATGTTCTACTTCTGCAATTACTACCTACATTTACCTAAAACCACAACACACAGGTGTAAGTTTGTACTCGTACTATGCATTAGATTAGGTTATAGAACTTACAAGGTGTAGGTTCTATAACCTAAATCAAACATGGTACAAACTATACATAGTACAAACTTTAACACTTATTTATTTTATGGAAAATGATTAACGACCTTTAATATTATCATACACAATAATTCTCATACAAAATGTAATTTTATAGGTGACACAAAATTGAAACACTAACCCTTAAAACCTACAGAGGTTGCCTAAACTAACACACATAATTAATTAACAATTCAAAATACATTTATCCGGGACAAAATGAAGCCTATGTGTAAAATGTAAATAAGTTTAGTGTTAAGTAATAAAATGCAGATTATTAAATTTTATTTAACCCTGGGTCTGTTTAAGACATGACGTTTTATGTGAGGCGTGAGGAGCTAAATGAGTTCTTTACTACTTACTAAATATTTCATTATTATTTTTATCATAATTATAACATTACTATTAACTAGAGGTTAAAATAAGTATATCTTAGTATAAAAAACATAATATCTTAATAATTCTTATTAAGTAATAAAAATACATTAATGTTCAAAACGTGCACATAAAATATATAACAAAAACTAAAATAATTCGTCTTTAACAAATATTTATTAAAATTATTAATGTGAACTTCCTTGGTTCTGTGTACCTACGAAATACCTAGTAATTACCAGTATAACTACTGTAAACCGGAATTATCACTCGGTCAACCGTAATCTAGCTCGCGTCTAGCTAGAGATCTGCCAATTTTTGGTTCTTTGAAATATTGGGCCACTTTTGAGATATAATATTATAGGGTTAGGTAAAGTGTGACTTAGACATCAAATCTTTACATAATTACATACTATCCTATACTATATTATACATACATTCTGACATAATAAAACACGTATATCTACTAATAGTATTATTATAATTATACTAAATTTATTTATTAATAAATACAAATGACTCTTTAAAAATAACATAAATAAATAAATTAAAAACTATTTTAGGTAAATTATTATTATCTATTTTATAAACTAAACAAGTAATAAAAAAATACTATATATATAAAAAACTATATCTAAATCGGCAGCGGCGTGTAATGTACCCAAAAGGCTGGCAGTTATTACCTCGCTGTATCGCTAAACTGATACGTCGGCCGAGGTAAGCGCCAGCCCTTGGGTCGTTTGTCTTTTCCGTGAGTCTTTCAGAAAGGTCTTTCAAAAGGTGTTTAGCACTGGGACCCCATGCACCCATAGTTTCGACACCAAAAGGCAGAAAAATGTATCCATCACCGATGGATATCTAATTATACTTTAATTAGATATTGCGATAAATAATACTTGTGAATTGTTATAGTACCTACTTACAAATCGAATCAATCATTGTTATGTTTTTGTAAAAGCAGACACTTAAAAAACAATACAAGCCCTTTCATAGTTATTAATTATTATTATTATTCTACCTACCATTTCAGAAAAATAAAATAATTCAATTGCTGATGCCTGAAATAAATTTAAGTACTTACTTTTGGCACCAGTAATTCATCCATAATTAGAACAAACATACCGATTAAATATAAAATAAAAGTAATTAAAAATTTGTACACATTTATATTATATCCAGCGATGATATTCAATAAAACAAGTGTTTCTAAATATTATAGGTATGAGTTTGTTTGCTTTTTAATCCCCGTCGCAAAAAGAGGGGTGTTATAAACTTGAAGTGTGTGTTTGTGTAGCTGTGGCATCATAGCTCAGACGTTTAAGCGATTTCAATTTACATAGTTATTTTTGTATTATATACGACGTACTCGTATGTGCGAATCTTCCCAGACATGTTTGATGAAAGCCGAAAAAAAATAAGTTGTGCCAAAAAAAAAAGTATCGAAAAATGACGCCTCGCGACGTTAGGACTCTGTGCAAATGAAAGTTGAGACATTAAAGGCAATTTAAAGTTTTAAAGTACGTCAAAAATACTAGGTAGGTACCGAAATTTCTTTTGAGAATATTTTCACTTTTTTAACTTCGTTCATTACCGTCTTGCGCCGTGCCCGTTAACAAGCAGCGCATAAGTTTAAAAAAGGACCGCGGTATATTTTTACGATTATTAGAAGATTTGTCGTGTAAATGTAACGGAAAACAAAGTTGCTCTCTTGGGCACGTAGAATGTATTTTTCTTGATAGAAAAGTGTCACCATTTCAAGCCCGGTCTCATATTTACTTATTCACGTCGATAGATACGTGGGCAAGGGATTTATCCTACTACGTAATATTTATGCCTACAACACGTGTGAAAGTTAGTGAGGATGAATGATTTTTCGTTACTCTTTCACTCAATAAGTTTTTTAATTCTTTTGACCCTCCTTTCAACTTGTAGGTAGGTAAGCTTTACCTTATTTTTTTGGGTATTACGTGTCATTCAAAACTAAAACTCATCAGCAAATAAACGAGGCGTAGTCTCGCGTTACAACAATGTTTTGTAGTCAAATCAAGATTACCCAATCCAACCTATAATACTTACTCGTAATGAACATTCAACCTCATAACGTTTTATACTTTTACATAAAGACAAGCTGTTTTCTAAAGCTTGGGCGGCCTTGCCGAATAATAAGATCTGTCGAATTACAATACTCTTTAAGACTAGAATGAATGATCCGAATAAAAACATAGCTTTAAAAAAATGCCATGTGTCGCTACTTAGTTCTTCTACCGTAAAGAGTTGTGTGATCCATGTTATGCCAAGTCGGGGTTAGTTGGTCAGTCTAAAAACATTTTATAGTAATCATATCAATACAATTAAACATCTTTCATGTTTTAAATAAATAAGTATGATGATTTGGCAAATCCTTGCAATGGCATATTTTCGATCAACCATTCACGGAGTCCATAATATTTCTGTTTCCTTTTGGAAAATATACGAATTTACTGATTTAGAACCAATGCATATTATATTATATAATACCTTTTTTACAATAATTGAGATTAGTTGACTTATTACATATTATACAATACTTTAACTTACCAGTTACCACACTTTTACTGTGCTTCATCCTATGCTTACAGTTTCCAAAAACGAAACTACAGGCGGCACTCTCTACAAGCCCTAATACGCTCATCATCAAAAATTTTGACGATTTCTGTGACGAAGTAGTTGGTGCTTAAGCCGGAGGACGCTGGTTCTAATATCACCGAGGGAGCAAAACGTTTAAAATTATCCTGGTTGTGTAAGATAAAATAACGGGTGACAGGCTGACGTGGTGTAAAGCGTCCACAGATAATCTTGTTTTACATTTTATTATTATTATTATGTTTGTGTATAGCCTCCTTGCTCACGGGCAACCAAATCTCGGACCTTTGGAAGGCATGCGTGGGGCCGAAGCCAACACGCAGAGGCCCCGTTGCAAAATTTTAATTCAAATGTGATGTAATACTAGCCGGCGAATCTCCCTGTACGCACCTTGGGAGTGCGCCCACGGAGACCCACCGCTTAGTGTAGGACTATTACAAGGAATGTTTATAAGAAAAGATTATGGGCTATAGGGGTGAGGTGCTAGTGGACTGGGTATCTATGACTATGGAAGGACTATGGCGTCTGCCAGATACCACGTGGTTACATGTATCATAAAGTTAGCAGACGGTGACTCGCCAACTCATCGTAATGGGCCCCTTAAAATGGTCGCACGCACGGTGCACCAAGGCGGCAACATCTACAGAGCGGCTTGAGGCAGGAGAGGTGTCGCTGGACTTTATACGCCGATCATTTGCACCCTCAGAGGGTCCCATCACGACGCCCACTCGCCACTTACGCTTCACATCCTCCCTCCGAGCACGAAGCTCTCGCGACTCCACTCTGACCGGCCGGTTAAGGCAAGTCAGAGGTAGGGGCTGTTCTTCCTCAGTAATCACTCCGGCCGGCCATTGAAGGCAAGCCGGAGATGGAGAACAGAGTCCTTCCCCTGGGAGCACTCAGGTACGTGGGTTCGCTACTCCCCAACAGCTTGCCACAAGCTGCCCTGCTTTTTTAATAATTATTATAATTATTATTATTAAAACACTTTATTGCTCACATATTACACAGCAAATAAACAAACATAACAATAAAAACGATTTTACAAAACGTGGGCAAAGGCGGTCTTATCGCTAAAAGCGATCTCTTCAAGACAACCTTTGTGTCAAAGGATAGCTTAATTTGTAAGCGGGAGTAGTTAAATAGGATACTAAACATAAAATACAAATACCATACCTACAAGCTGTACATGTGTACATAAACTAAGTAGATACAACATCTATATAATTATAATGAATATATACATATAATATATACACAGATCAAGTCAACAGTTTTGACTTAAAAATCCCGATTTTATTACATTTTACACAAACACGTCTTGATTCTTTCCTCTATCACTTCACTACCTTCTACACCAATACTTCTCTACCTCCTACGGTCAGAAGTTCAGAAGAGATTTGTATAGAATAATCTTTACTGGCCCGTTCAGGTCGTTACACTCTTCCAGGCCGATAAACATTAAAATCAAGAAAACATTATGCCTTTAAAAGCTTCCAACTTTTTAGCTTAAACATTTAATGTTTCCTCTCAATCGTTTATTGAGTTTCAAACTATTATAACTCATTCAATATGGAGGGTAGTAAAATTACTACGCAGTATTAAAGCCGTTAACTGATAATGCAACTTAAAACGAATAGGTCATAGAAACTTTGAAGATAAATCTATTTATTTATTAAATGTACACTAACCCCACTTTCCGCTTTTAAACAAAAAAAATGAAAATCGGTTCATGTGCCACGATGTCACAGACACACACATACACAGAAACAGCCAGGTCAAACTTAGTCTGATCTTAGTCTTGTCAGGGACTAATAAAAATATAGCAACGAATATTCAATCCATGTTGTAGTACACGGCTACATTGATTGAATATTCCGTACATTGATTGATAGTTTTCATAGCTACATGTATGTCAGATACGTTGGAAAAATCACTTGACATTTGGCTGAATACTGAAAAAAGCAACCGAAAAATGTTAAAATTTTAAAGGCCCTTTTTCGGCCCCAGTTTTGTTTATTGCACGACTTTATTTGTATAATATTATATCTGATCTGTTGTCTGATACACTACCACAACATATCTACATAAAAATAATTGGACCGCCAAATTAAGCTATTCACGTAGTATGGTATTCCTGGAATCGGTTTAACGTATTCCTACGTTTCCTATAAACTTAAGGGTACCTAGGTAATTTTTGTAAAAGTACTTGGTTAGTTTCAAAAATAATTTTGTACTAAATATTACGTTTTTTCTTTTAAGCAAAATTAGAAAATTTTGTTAGCCGTAAATCGCTACAATACAGCCACAAAAGAAGCATAAAGAGCTCATTTGTTTGAACGCGCTAATTTCAGGAACTACTAGTCCGATTACTTCACTGGTGAATAGCCCATTTATCGAGAAACGGTGTAAATGTATAAGACCAATAGGAGCAGAATACGATTGAAAAATGTTTTAAAATCGGTGGTTTTGTGCCACTGTATCACGTGGACGAGGTTGCGGGTATAGCAGTTATAATATGGAAATTCTTATGCTCCTCGACCTTGCTAATTGCACTCTAAAGCAACATCAGATGATCATCACCCTCACCTCATGGATCAAAGACTACAATTATTGCGAGATAAATTACTGCACACGTGACACGTAGGCAGGCTGCATATTACTTGCAAGAAGAACCAAAGGTGCATTCAAACGACGCGCAAACTCAGCCAAGCCTGGCTCGTGATTCAGAGCGTGGCACGGCTGGTGTTAATAGTTATAAGACTTTTATTCAATAGGTTTGGACGTTACACTTAATTACATACAAAAAAATAGTAAGCTAAATATTAGGTTGGGGAAGTTCCTTTGCATTTGATATAAAAAATCAAAAGGTTTTTTTATAAAGTTTAATTACAATTGACTAAAGTATATAGGTGCCATTTTGGTCGATAACTTTTTGCCATCTTGTTCAAATCACATCTGATGATGATTTAATCGAAACCGGTTGTGTTTTTATAAAAACTTATTAAAACGTAATAAAAAGTGGAAAAGTGTAAAAAAAGTTATGTGTTATTATTGTGAACATGAATTTCCATCAAAAACCAACAGTAGGTACATTCAATCAGTTACGGTAGATACAAAACTAGTCGTCCCCCAGGTGTCGAAATTCGATTTTTTTTTAATTACAGGGTTCAAGGTTTTAAATGTTATTTTGCCTCTTAGATACGCTATTAATTTATTATATCAATGTTTTGTATTTATAAAGATAGAAAAAGAAAAAAAAAATATATATATATATATTTATTATACCATGCATGGTAGCGATGTAGTGTAGAGTTGTGTGCCGTAGTGTGTATTGTTGTTATTATCATTCATTGTATTTATTTCTAACCATTATTCAAATAATTTATTAGCAAACCTTCAGTATGTACAAACACTATATAACTTGACGACCTCCGTAGCGCAGTGGTTGAGCACGTTGATGCTCGAGCGAGAGGTCGCGAGTTCGAATCCCCCGGAGGAAACAAAAAAAATCATTATTATATATTATATATTTCCGATAATTTGGCTTATTAGAAATTAGTCTTTATAGAAATTAATTATATTAATTGTCTAAAAAAGTAGCCAACATTCGCAAAAGAAAATACGTATCCCGTACATTTTCCAGCGTAACAAGGAACTATTAAAATAAATATAGTTGTAATTCCGTAAAAGTATAATGTTCCCGTGGGATACTGTTTTAAATACGCGGGCAAAGCTGCTAACAAAAGCTAGTTTTTTTTTCATATAATATGTTTAAGTTATATAAATATAGGTAAATGGCATGATCGATACGGCTGGCATTGACTAAAACAGTTGTCCTTGCTGTTTTTACAATGATAATGCAAAATACTAATTGTATTAATTGTTATTAAGATATACAGTGATTAATGCTGAACCTACTAATAACTACCTACTTCCTACTAAAATTACGTGACTTAGCTGAGAACAATTTTATTCATATTTCTGTCTTTTATACAAGTATACGAGTTTATTTTATTTTTATAAGATTCTGAGGCTCGTATTAATAAAACTTGAGGAGATAACCTATTTGGCACATAAAACAACGTTTCCACTTTTAAAAATGTATATCTATGCGTGTTTATGATTAAAAAAATTGTCCTACCCTTGTACCTTCCGTTATAACCATCTTAACAGTTTGGGTAATTACATAGACGTTTATACTAGACGTCGCCCAGTGGTCGATATTCGACCATAGCAAAGCAGAACTCCTTTTTGAATTTGAAAAAAAAAAAACAAAATAATAAGACACAACTTTTTATTCACACTTTTCCACTTTTATTACGTTTTCAAATTACACCTGATGATGATTTAATCGAAACCGGTCGTGTGATTTTGTAAAAACTTATAAAAACGTAATAAAAGTGTAAATAAAAAGTTGTCTTATTTTTTTTTTGTAATTAGTATATTTAATCGGTTATAAAAAAAAACAATTGGAACAAAAATTTTATCCGTTTGCTGCTGTTTTTTTCGTCGGGGGTTAATTATTTATTTAACCTATCACAAGCAAAAAAAATCTATTTTGAATATTTTATATAATATCTTTATATTTATTACCTATACAGGTATATACTACTTGATTTTATAATTATATAATATTATGTCTTCAAATTAGTTTTATTAGTAGCATAATGCAATAATTTGTTTTGCAAATAAGTTTTTTTTAACAATCTGCAGTCATTTGTATTTTACATAATCACAGTGGGAGAGTTATTATGTAAAAAAGTGAAGTAGATTATAAAAAAAGTCTAACAAAAATATAAAAATATTTATGTATTATTCATACCCCATAGCACAAAGTAGATATATAACAGAGACACGACCTAGTACTAGAAAATGGTATCACCCTAATATTGGTATTTCGACTGGCTATTTTTGTTTTCTTCGATTTCCAGGCACTTTCCGGAAACCGCCATCTAGCGCCACTATTGGAAAACTCTAATTACTAATTTTGGTTTCGTATCTTCTTAATTAAGGAGTTGAATTTAACTTAATGTGATGTTATCAGTTATGCTTAAAAATATGTTTATCTTTATTTTAATGTCAATATTTGTTCTTAATTCGATATATTTACATTTTATAATTTACAAAAGTTAATAGTAGTGACATCTATTGCAATTTTTTTGTATTAAAGATAGATTGTATGGGATGGCATAGGCCATGCCCATAGGTATACCTATACAAAAAGGCGCCTCCGTGGTCTAGTGGTTCAGAGCTTCGCTCTCGACCCGGAGGTCGTGGGTTCGATTCCCGCGTTGGAACAACAAAAAATGTTGTTTTCAGGTTTGGTTAGGACAATGCAGGCTGATCACCTGATTGACATGAAAGATGATCCATGCGTCGGATGGGCATGTAAAAAGTTGGTCCTGCACCTGTTCTCTCGCCAGTCGTGTCGGTTTACCGTCCCACTGGGTTATGAGAGTAAAAGGAAGAGAGAGTGCTTCTGTGTATTGCGCACACACTTGGGCACTGTAAAATAACTCCTGCGTAGCTGGCCTGGTTTCAATTAAATCGGCTACCGACACCGAAATCGTTGAGGGGTAGCTCCCCTCACCGATTTCGGTGTCGGTAGCCGTTATTATACAAAAAGGTAATAATTAAACAAAGACCGATTGAATGTTCCGTTTCTCTTTTAGTAAGAGCGACGAATATAGCTAGTAATAGCTAATATAAAGAAATTTTGACACGTGACCTAATTCTGATGCCGATACAAAAACAGAATAAATGACCTAGCAGGCTTGCTCCCTACACAATCGAGATCGAATCAGTTCGATCTCAACGGCTTTTGGTGGATTACTTTGAAACTAACCAAGATAAAGAAAATCGTTAGATCGTAACTTTATGTAGGTACTCCTGACTATATCAATCGACTGAGAATTAAAATAAACAAATGTCAATTTATTGGGAAGTACGTGGCACAATCGAATCTGAATCAAAATCGAATCAGTTTGGAGAGTAATGTATCTGACCTGATTTTTTGCGTTTTGTACGGATTCCCACTTGGCCGGTTATTATTCAAGCGCGAGATTATAACTCTACTTTTTTAATGAGTTTGTTATGTGTAATTTTATAGTGGCGCTAGTCGCTAGAGACTGTAATCTGTATACAATTGGTACAGTTCCATATGCCTCCACACGAGTCGCCGTTTACGATCGAAACAAGTAAACAAGCATCGCATTAAAGAAAGAACAAAGAAAAATAGAACTTGGGATAATTTTATATAAAACATCTTTGAAAAATTATAATTAAGTTGCGGAAATATTTAAAGAATCGTAATACAAAAATGCTGTTATTATTTTAAGATAAATATTTTTTTGTAATTTGCATAATTGCTTAATAGGCGCTCTTATATTTGAGCAAGTTTTCAGAAGAAGCAGTATAATAAAAATCAATATTGTCAAACATGAAATAAAATGTTTTCAAAAAATCGTAGGTCTCCAGAAGACGCCTCATACACGTACACTATAAAATCATCATAAACTATGACGTCACGCCTTTCTAACAATGTACAATTATGAAATATAGAGATGAAGGAATATTTGCAAAGTTTGTACGTTTATGTTCATACTTACTCTAATTAATGTTTTTGTATATGAGACAAGTAAACTAATGATGTTGGTTTATTTAACAAATTGAGCAAAAAAAAATATTTTTCGTACCTTTAGTTGTATATAATTAATAAACTGCACTGCATATTTTATACGTTTATCTAGTAGTTATATATTAAATATTTCCGAAAATATATTACATGTCCTATTAAAAATGTTCAAATCTGAGAACGCGGCAGCAGTCTCGTAAAATCTAAATAGCTTCTACGTATGTATTCGGCAGTTGTTTCGTGCTCCCATATCTTGTAACGTTGACGACCTCCGTAGTGCAGTGGTTGAGCGCGTTGAAGCTCTAGCGGGAGGTCGCAGGTACGAATCTTGCCGAAGTAACAAAAAATTTTCTGTGTTCCTGGGTCATGGATGTGTATTAAATTTGTGTATTAATATAATAAAAATCTTAAATATGTCTATAGTATAAAAGTATTAAATATTTTTCCGTTGTCTGATACCTGTAACACAAGGTCTTTGGATACTTAGCACGGGGCTAGATTGACGTGGTGTGAAGCGTCCATATATATTTATTTAATTAATTAACGATCCCATGGAAAACGGGCGTAAAACGCTTTGTTTCGCCGTGTGAATTTTATCGGTGATCTACAATTAATAGCCAATAAATATATTCGCCCCTTTACACAAAAAAGGAAAAAAACCAAACGCAAGTATTACGAGTATGTGGCCATATAATATGTTATTTACACACGCGATAACCAACGTGACATTTATTTGAAACGCTTTAATTCGCATATATTTTACTCTGCTGATTGTTAACACGCTACTATTGAAATTTATGATGTGAGCGATGAAACCCATGCTACTGATAAAACGAATGTAAATTCAAAAGAAAATGCTTATCTTCGTGAATAATGTTGTGTTATTCTTTAAGTACGATCATAAAAATGGTAGCTCTTTTTCTAACTAAACCTAATTTTTACAAGTTGAAAAACATATTAACCTACTACATCCTATTCAACGTTTGAAATAAAATTTGTAAATTCCTATAAATAGCACCTACTTAAACCCTACATAAGTAGGTGTTTCTATTTAAGAGGAAACCACACGGACGAGAGAAATGAAAAATAGGTATTTGAAAAGTTTGTTGCCGTCTCCAATGCGCCTTGATCACGTGGTTCACGCCCGCTATCGATGTGTGAGTGTGATCGTCTATGTGTGCGTGACACCCGCGCCCCGCCCGGACGGGCCTCTCGCTACCTATAATGCTTAAAGTAAATCGGACTATATTTTATGATTATGACAAGAAATGGAATCTTCGTTAGACACTTTTTAGTTTTTACCTCGACTAGGTACTTAGTACCAGAAATGGTCGATGCTCGTATACAATAACTAGTGAAGTCCATAGTTTCATAATATTATGGTGTTAATTCTTCATACTATGATTAAGTATGTGGCTCATTCAATCCGAAATTGTCTAGATCATTGTGCTATTTCGGCACACAATTAAATTAGCCCATTAAAAAATCTAAAAGTTTTATATACTCAAACACCTTCAAAAAATAATGTTTGGTTTATAGGCTATTGTTCGATAACTATAAATATTTACGAAATTTGAAAAAAATATCCTGAAAGAGGAGTAAATTTACCAAAAAAAAGGTTACACTCCGGGAATTGTACCTCCATTATTTATATTTTTAAATTAACGCTGAAAATAGCCCTCCGCGCCATTGTTGCATGCAGACGGCGTCAGTTAATATTTTTAAAGTAGGTACCTAAGTACTTAGAGTTAAATGAAAAGTATAAAAATATGTAAAGTATAATCTAAATACTCACAGAATTGTACGGAATTGTCTTTTTAACACGTCTTCCAGTCCGGCAGAGCGGGCTCGTCTCTTAGCCGTGGAAAGGTGGGAATCGGGTGTTTGGCTGCAGGCACTTCCATCTGCCAATATTGGAACATTGCTGGACCGCAGTACATTTCAGCTAGCTACTGCCCTGCGTCTTGGTGCCCCCCACGTCGTCCCTCATCAGTGTGTTTGCGGCGCTAACGTAGACAGCTACGGTCATCACGGGCTGTGCTGCACTCGAAGTGCTGGACGCATTTCCCGTCATCACAGCCTGAATGACCTCATCCGTCGGGCTCTTGTCACCGCCGGTGTGCCAGCAATACTGGAGCCCTCCGGTCTGGCGCGCGACGATGGCAAGAGACCCGATGGAATGACCCTGGTTCCCTGGAGTGTGGGACGGGCCCTTGTATGGGACGCAACCTGCGTCGATACTCTTGCTCCGTCTCATGTCCAGGCTACCTCAAGCTGTGCGGGCGCGGCCGCTTACCAAGCAGAGAACCTCAAGCGGCGCAAGTATGAGACCCTTGGCGGTGACATCATATTTGAGCCGTTTGGGGTGGAAACCTAGGCTCCTGGGGTCCCGGTGCACATAAGCTTTTTAAAGCACTGTCTAAAAAGCTTATGGAATTGACCCAGGACCCTAGAGCAGGGACCTACCTAGCACAGCGGATAGCCATTGCTATCCAACGCGGCAATGCTGTCAGCTTGCTAGGTACTCTGCCAGAGGGGGACGACCTGGCGGCGTTTTTCTATTTATAGAGTAGGTAGGTCTGGAGGTGTGTTAGGTTATTTTAGCTATTATTTGTTTATTTTATTACTATTTGTATATATTATTATTTTAATTATGT
This sequence comes from Celastrina argiolus, assembly GCA_905187575.2. Lineage (NCBI taxonomy): Eukaryota > Metazoa > Arthropoda > Insecta > Lepidoptera > Lycaenidae > Celastrina > Celastrina argiolus. The sequence goes on from LR994577.1 coordinate 9,758,965, forward strand.
TAATGTTAATACTCACAAGAATTGATTTCTGTCGGATTTTTTCATATAAAAATTATATTTCAATAATTATGCTAGACAATAATTTTTTCAAACTTCCGTTATCGTTCTAAACTAAAAAATATTTAAATAATGTCCGTTTATAGAATAAATGACTACAAACCAAACACTATTTTTAAAGATGTTAATTGTTTATAACTTTTGAATCTTTTTGGGCAAATTTCATTGTGATCATTACGATCATTATGATTATCAAATGGTCAATATTATGATCTAAATATCATCGGATCGAATAAGCTAACCACAATATATTATGCAATTTTAATCGCAGTATTTTAAACATTTTAAACTTATAGAAGTTTAAAATGTTTTTTATTCTACATACTAGGTAGTCTAGTCTACCACGAAAGGATATGGATCATGCTCCATATAAGTCTAGGCCATAAATTCAAGTAACCAGCCAATGAAAACAAATATGCTATGCTCACACACATCTATGTATTAGTGAGTCAAACTGAAAATGTTCAGTTAAGTAACTAAGTATTAAGTATTCTCTAGGAACACAGAAAAAAATATTTATAAGCATTATTCGGCGAGCGGTCATAACTGTGCTAAATTGTTTAGCGCCAACGCAAAATTACTTTTGCATATTTATATATTGCATTTGTTAGTTTTTGAACTCAGGGTACATTTGTTTAAAATTTTAATTAAAAAAAGCTTAAAAAAAGTTTTTTTTTTAGTTTTATAACAAATATAATATTTATCAAAATTTATGAAAATGAATGTAACAAAATTTTGTAGTATAAATATCAAAAAGAGACTTTAATCTTAATTATTACATTAAAAACCAGTTTTTCATTAATATTTTGGTAGAAATAAAATATTCAATCACAAAGAAGGTTCATATTCGGAACTAGAAATAGGTAAAACGGAATGAGATAGTGACATAAGCCTCAAAACAATTCTCAAATCACTGTTTACTTTCCAAAGCTCATCTACTCATGTAGCAGTTTGACAGCTGTTGATAACGCTCATACTCAGTTGAGACACCGTCTTTAAGTTAAGTGCTTAAGTACTATTTATTAATTCGACTGTCATCTCAAATACTGACTTGAGGTTGAGGTTGAGATCGTTTTATTTATATGTAGTATGTATTACTTAATACAAAATTCACAATATTTTATTTAGAAATGAAACTTTACAAGTTATTTTCGGAAAGTCAACAAAAAGGCTACAACACCAGAAATGAGCTTGTGTTTATCTATTATTAAAAGAAAGTTATATAGTAGCTAGTATATATTTTGTCTACAAGAAAGTTATGTAAATGAGAGTTGTCATAGACTCTCCTTGCCTGTCAATGAATTAAAAAAATGTTATGTTGATTTATAAATTTGTAGAGCAAATTATACTTAGCAGATTTGAAGCATCAATAATATTATGTATAATTTTGAATAAGTATAATAAGAAAAAAGTATTTAAAAAATATATTTACTTTAAAATAACAATATTATAACTCACAAACAAGCGAAATCTTAATAATTATTTTAACAAAAAATTAAAATGTATAATGTAATCTAAATTATTCAAAACACTTACACCAACTGGGGTCATAAGATATTATTTCTCCAAAAATAAAATAGGATTTTAGTTAAGATTTATACAAATCGAGCTCAAAATTATTTCTGACACTTTTTACTAACATTTTTAGAGTATTCTTGCTGTAATTATTCAGCTCGTAAAGGCAACCTTTACAACATTATAATATAATACGTTTTGGCCGACCGGCTATTTGACGTTATGGCCCAATACGATCCTCGTTATTTGGCAGTAAGCATGAGAGAATGATGGACGCATAGTTTTTTATGTTTTTTGAATATAATTTAATTCGATTTATATAATTAAAGTTAGTGTAATATTATAATAATTTAATAATAAATATGAAAAAAGCTATAGACTTCACGAAAAAGATGTAAGAAACTAGAAATGTCGATATCGATAAACAACACTAGTTTATCGATATCATTATCGACTACGTGTCACATCACGCGTGTGTGTACGTATTTGTCCGCGTCCCCCTACCTCAAGCCTCGCCCCTCATAGTGCGATAGGGACAACTGCAGCTAGAACTGAAATTACCTATTAAAAGTACCGGAAATCGACGTTTAGGGGATTTCTGTTTCCTCCTCCAAAACTTAACCGATTTAGATAATTCTTTCTTTATTAGCTAAAAAAAGAAATTAACTAGGTTCCTATTTTTTGATTTTCTTGCATAATGTAGTCAAATCTGTTTCGTAGATGTTTAAAGACGGCGGAGAGTCCAGCGGTTTTTTTTAGGTTTTTGAACGTCCATATCTCTTTAAGTAATTAGTTTATTAAAAAAAGGAAAAAATAGGGACGTACAAAATATTATTCATAGATATTCATGGAAAAAATAGTTACTCTAGACTAATTATCCAGGGAGGAAATAGAAATCCCCTAGACCTCTATTTTTGTATGGAAAAAAATTCGTGGTGTTTCCTCTTAAACTTCATCAAAATATAGAGCGTTAAAAAGACGTACCCAATACACTTGTCAATGTTATTTAGGCAGCTCTCTTTCATAGTGTAGGACAATTCTAAAAGTGTTAGTATCTGACCTATTTGGAAATTAAAGATTTTTCATTTTCATAGCTTCACCCTTGTTGGCTGATACCAGTGGAATTAAAAGCAAGAATTATAAAAATTCCTTTACGGTACCCGAAGTCGAATTCTTAATCTACACTAATATTATAAAGAGGTAAGTTTTGTATATTTTTGTATGTTTGTAATGAAGAAACTACCGGGCGCATTTCGATATTCTTTGCTATATCTACACTAATATTATAAAGAGGAAAGATTTGTATTTTTGTATGTAACGACTTAACTCAAAAAGTGCTGGAGCGATTTCAATAATTCTTTTTTCATTAGAAAGCTACATTACCACTGAGTAACATAGGCTATATAAAAATACATTGCTGTTTGTTAGTCTCGCTAAAACTCGAGATCAGCTGAACTGATTCGGCTATTTTTGGTCTAGAAATATTCGTGGAAGTCCCGGGAAGGTTTACACGGTGTCCATGCTCAACGAAGTGGGCACGGGTCAGCTGGTAGATTATAATCCCAATTTGGCCACGTTGTCACTATAGTGGTGGCGATTTTAACATTTTCTAAAGTAACCCAAGCATACTACTAAAATGCTACTAAAAAGTAAGTATGATTAAATAAGTAGATACTTAATCTTTGAATAATTTATTCCATGTACAGTAATACAGTAATATAATATAATTTCTTATCTTAGACGTACAATATTTTATAACAACCTTTTGGTTCCCAAATTCGAAATAGAATGATCATACATAATATTGCGACCGAACAAGCAAGGCTCCATGTTTTTCACTCGTTTCGGTTCCTATACAGGAATCATCCGATCGCGATAGTGTATTCTGATTGGTCAGTCGCAATCTTACGATGTCACCTGATTTCTTCCCGACTAAATGCAAACAAACAATTAAAATATTTTAACGAAGTATGTCAATAAATATAATCAAGTTTATAAAAATCATCACAAAAGTAAGATTTTTATGCATAATATAATGTATTTAACTCAAATGTTTAAAACAATTGCCTACACCCTACTTTTCCACCAAAAACACATTTGATTTAAAAGACCTTTAAAATATTGTTAATTATTACTAATAGGTTGGTCGCTCTGATGTCGAAATTCACCCTTCATAATATATAATATTATTACTTTGTTGAACTTTATAAGGGTTATTAAGGGTAAGTGTGTGTTGTTGGTATTCCGAAGTTCAAAACATTATTTAAAAATATATTATCTGTCTGTACAGTGCATAAATGACACAATTCTCGTTAAACTGAAAGCAAAGTTTCTGCGTAATAATTAATATCAACTCACCTTTTTAATATACAGTGGTTTTGTAGTAAGAGTTTGTCGGGAACATTAAAAGAATTTTTATTAAGGCTACGATAATTTTCATTACTGACTTTTTATTTGTATTGTAAAACTTAAATTGAAAAGTAACCGCTGTTGTACCTGTACCATTTGCCTTTAGGCTTTTGTTATTGCCTCCGAACAAATATTAATCATCGTAAAAAATTTTTGCATTTACATTAAACTAAATGTTACCGAAACGAAACGCGAAAAAATGTAATTTCCGTCGAACCCACAATTCACATTAATAAAATCGCCTTTTTGCATAAAAATTTCGACGAAACAATGTTTTTCCCTGACCATTTATATCTTGTTAGCAACATAGCATTGACGTTACGTCAATGGAAGTCGCATTTGAGAAGAAATGTGTTTCGTTTAGTTGAAAAGAAGCCCCGCGGAAACGTGCCACTACTACTGTCGGGTACAACCGCTACACAATCATCATACATTTTGTCTGTGATCGTAATGTGTAAAATTGTATTTCAGGAATCACGATCGGTGGCAGTTCGAATGCCCCTGGAAAAAGAGGGAAATTTCCTTAACATTGATATGGACACTTTATGCTTTTTAGACATTTCATTACCTAGAGAAATGATGCAAATTGCTGCCGGAAATTGAATCAAACAAAAAATATTATGAGCTACAAGACTTAGTTAAATTGCGGATCATTTTGAAATTTTATTACAGTATTCTATGATTTATATAGGTATAACAAGAAATGTTGCTGATAGAGGTTAATTGTTAAAATATGCAAACTAATATTTTTAGCTAATAGCTCATTTACATTTTTTGTATCTGTCGCTCAGTTTAAAGCTAGCTAGACATTTACTAGGCGATGGAGCAATATGCATAATTGCAAAAGAGTTTAAAAATATCCTGGATGGCAATCTCAACATTAGATTTAATTGTTTATCAAATCATTATAACTACAAGTTAATTCGATGCCACTCCATGACTTAGGCTGGTGCTTTATGATCCGTAGTTCTGGAGAACGAGCTCGAGAGCATACGAGTATCAAGTCTTCAAAGTCATCTTGACACACGAGAGTTTTTTTTCAGCTTTATTGTATTAGATCAGGTTCTTTTTAGTGCTTGGTTTTTCACCGCCATTGCTTTACTTCTCTATGCCGTCTCCATTTTTGGCAACACCCGTCACTATGTAGGTACATAAAGATTGCAAACATTACAAACATTGTAGATAATATTATAAGTTATAACAATGTATTGGTAATTACAACAATTAATATTTGTCCGAATAATAAGTCGTCTGTAATAATATTATTATTTTAAATATTTAGCTAATTTCAAAATGAGATGCCTCGTTAATTTTGGATTTTTATTTTTTAACTAGCTGTGCCCGCGACTTCGTACGCGTGGAAAAGTGATTTAGGACACTTATATTTTTAAATATATTTTTAGTTTATTGGCGCAACCGCTGACAACTTTCGCCAATAGGTACTTCCCAGTGTATCCCAGTGTTGATCCCGATCCAGCAAGTCACGTACCCGGCAAGCCTCTTGGTATGCAGGGTATAGTAATAATATAGTACCATCCTTTCAGAGCTCGGCAAAAGAAGTAGGCCTTCGAACAATATGTAGAAGTCAGCAAAGGTATTCGAAGTTAGGATAATATTATTCGAATGCACCGTATAGACCCAGCCAATTTTTCACGTTAATTTAGTAAATTATTTAACTTCGATTTCCGTCTGTCTATCTGTCTGGTTGTCAAAACTTTAACACGTGTAGGTATCAAGCTAAAAATCCTATTAAATACTCAGGATCTTGTGTCCCTTCTGGCTTTGAAAAAAACAGACTCCTTAGCCACATCTACCCAAAGATTCAGCCGTATCTCTCTAATTTTCGACACTCCAAAGGGAACCAAAACCTAAATTTGATACGAAGCAACGTCTTAATAGTGCCGACATAGGATAAATTGCGAAACCATAAAATTATTTAAATTTTTTTTGAACTTAGTACTTTTTTTGTCATTAATATTTTGAGATATTAAATTGAAACATAATATATTGCAATTATTAAGGTATTTAAAACGAAAATCTCGGTTAGACATAGGCGCAGCGGCACGCCCCGTCGAGGATCCAGCAGGCTTACTCTCGACACAACCGAGAATCGAATCAGTTCGATCTCAACGGATTTGGTGTTTTATTTGGTAGATTACTTTGGAACTAATTAGGATAAAGAAAACCTTTGGAACGTAACTTTTTGTACACCCGACGATATCAATCGACATAGAACAAAAATAAACAAACGTCAATTTATTCGGGAGTATGCGGCACGATCGAATCTGAATCAAAATCGAATCAGTTTGGAGAGTTAGGCCCCAGCTCGGCGCGCCGATCGGTTTTAGTAGCGTTTTTTCTATTAACCTACCCTAAGTATAACAATAATATAAATAAATTAAATTTAGTTTTAAAGAAAATATAAAATAAAAAAAGATTAAATTTGAATGTTTGCAGCGCGGTTCCTGCCGCGCTTCATACAAACGTCCAGCATTTTTTTTTAATTGTCATAAGTTTTTTATTTATGAACCGATTGAGATGAATTAATTAATATTAAGTCAAGATTACATGTAGTAATCTTGACTATAATATGATTGAACCACATCTAAATCGGATAAGCCGTTTCTGAGATTAGCGTGCACAAATGCAGCGACAAACAAACAAAAATTTAAAAAAATATGGTTTTGGGTACTATTGCATAAATAAAAGTCTCCTATAATAACACAGGCACAGTTAGCACAGTTAGCGGCTGTGCGTGGTTAAATTCAAACTACCGGTACTGCCTGTTAGCACATTTTAATAGTTTTTTTACCCAGCAGTGGGGTGGAGTTCCTTTGGTTGACCTTCGCCAAAATTCCTACCTACCAGCATCTGATACCTACACTACTCCAGCCCGGCTCGGACGCTTACGTCTTAACGTAGCAGCCGGCGGCGTTTAAATTTTGCTATATATCTCCTAAACTATTCATTATAATATTTGTATGGTATAAAGGGCAAATATAGTCTTCATGGAATGCTTAAGCCAACTAACGTATTAAAATGATAAGGATTAATACCGTCATGGTATAAATAGCTTTCCAAAAACCGCTTAATTGCCCGTTTTTTTAGTTTATCGCGAAAGTCATTCTTTTAATAATACAGTTAGGTAATTAAGTTGATTTTATACAATAAATGATAATTTATTTCAATGTGTGAAGCAAGTTCAAAAATACAATTTTTATATTATTATGACACTGTGGTCACACTTGTCTTCCTAGAAAAAAAAATCCTGTTAGTTAGGTACTTATTTCATGTTCTATTGCTTCGCGTCACTGTGTAAGCGATCCCCCCGCGCCCCCCGCACGATCCGTTCGTCAGCAAGCCGCGCGCGCGAAATTCATCCGACTTGCTTCAAATTTATCGTCACTGCTCGGCTCCTATGTATCGTAGCGTTATGTTATATAGCCTATAACCTGCCCAGGAATATGGGCTACAATCGTACCAAGTTTGGTTAAAATCCCTTCAGTAGTTTTTGTTCCCATTGTGCACATACAGACAGACAGACAGACAGACAGACAGACAGACAAACAAAAATTTTACTAATTGCATTTTTGGCATCAGTATCGATCGCCAATCATCCTCCAATATGTATTTTGAAAAAATATTCAATGTACAGAATTGACCTCTCTACAGATTTATTATAAGTATAGATGATTTATTAATATGTTGTTTACAAAATAAATTTACTTTGTCACCAAATTATCTTTACTAATTGCATTTTTGGCATCAGTATCGATCGCCAATCATCCTCCAATGTGTATTTTGAAAAAATATTCAATGTACAGAATTGACCTCTCTACAGATTTATTATAAGTATAGATGATTTATTAATATGTTGTTTACAAAATAAATTTACTTTGTCACCAAATTATCTGTTTTTTGTCAATGTTCAAAAGTATCATGATCGACCTGTGACCACTAACGTCCCCAATTTCTCCCCAAAGCCGGAGCTCGGGGTATTTTCGATATGAGGAGGATAAGGAGTGGGCTTGGCTGACTTGACAAGTGTTATTATTCTTAGATTTCACTCCGCGCAGAAAACATCGTGAGGAAACCTGAGTATTTACTCAGGCTTTCTTGCGATTCCTTTCGCATAGATTACATGTCCTGGTAGAAACAAACCTTGTGTTTTAACATTCCAACTATGATGAATACTTAGTATCGTTTTGTACGTTTGACCTCCTTGCGATCTTCAATAATCCTGAATGTAATTGGTTGGACAAACTAGACTGCGGAAATACTTTAAAATATGGAATTACAATTTGTGGGGGTGGCTCTCGACTACAATATAATATTCAGACTTTTTGAACTTTTTTGAGAAAAAACCTACGCACGCCGCATCTTCCGTGGCGCCACAGCGTTGTTTGTATCATGAACGGCGACACCAAGCGCCGCGGGAGGAAAAAATCCATACAAATCTCAATCAAGAAAATTTGCTACGCGCGTGTCGGCGCTTACGCATGTCAGGTCACATAGTTACATTAAGGCTGTCCTTGTTATTTTGCCAAACAGTGACAGTGACAGCATGTTAATAGGAGCTCTCCTAACTCTATTTGCTTAATGCCTGTATAAAGTAGTAGGGCTTATGCTATTAATAATAACCTTAATGGTTTTTGGAGTGTTGAAAACAAAATTTTATGTACCATTAAGAAAAAAAATTTATAAAACATTATTTGTAGCAAAACATTTGGGTCGGACCTTTAAAAACCTCATTTAGATAAACCTTCTAGGGTAAAGCGACTACTTTATGGTTTATCGTCGTAGTCCTGTATCCCATGATAATAGGATTTTAATGCACTCAGATAAAACATGTCTTTACGTGTGGCCAACAGCAGGATGATAAATGACAACATTCTACTCATTACAGTAATTCAGTTGCCAGACCGGGGCGAGCACGAGCCGGTGCGGTTGAATACAAAATACTTTATTAATATTAAATGCATACAAACTTAGTAGGGATTAGAATAATTTTACACTGTATCGCAGCAGACAGTTTGCAAAGCAGATTTTTGTTCTATTTTTGAACGAAACATTAAAAACAACTCTACATGTCGCTGCGGTAGCTGTTTGAAGCTGTTGCTACAAAGTCAAAGGTGGTTTTACAATTTTTTTGGTGTCTACGAGCGTTTACCAACTATCTTCCTCCTATTCTATTTAACCAATTAAGTCCTGATATTTTAAAACTTATTACAGATTATATAATTTTTATTTTGTTTATAGCTTCATAACAATAATTTTACATAAAAAAATATAAAGTTACATGTATTGTTATAAAATTCTGGCTGACCCGTGCCCACTTCGTTGAGCATACAAACCGTTTGAACCTTCCACGACTATTTCAAGACAAGGACCGAAAAGGTTACCCATTTTGGTGTTTTAAACTGTTTAATTTATACGATTCTCTGAAAAACCCTAACATGCGCTTCAGCCGTATATACGGCTGAATCAACGGTATAAATAAACCGTTTATGAATAAGGTTCATTTTCGTTCGTTTTTCTGTGTTAAAAAAGGATGCGTGATAAGTAAGTACCGCGGAACGCTATTGGCTGAATTTGTTCCATCATGTCACAACTAGACTGGCGCACCATTTTACGCAAAAATGAGTGTGCGTTAAAACTGCTCCGCCACGGTAGAAATATGATGAAAATGTTCGCCCAAAATTTAGGCGAAATTTGACAAAATCGATGGGTCCAAACCAAAAATTTGTCGAAGTAGAAACAAAGAAGTTATAAGGGTTTTAAGTTGGCCGCGCCAACGTAACGTCCACGATGGCGCGGCCATGGAAATCTCAGGAACTACGTGGATTAGAGATCTAATTCTTTTTCTAGTATGAAGATTGAATTTGGCGAAAATTGTCGAAAAAGAAATTATAAAGTAGAAATCGATATTTTAAGAGATATTTACCTCAGAAGCCGTGGTGGCGCAGACGTGCACTTCGTGTTTCTTTGATGTTGACTATTTATTTATATCATAAGACTTAGTACAAAAAACTGATACAGGAAGTAAGGGCTTAATTTGTCGAAACTAATGAAAGCAATAAATACAACGAAATGTTATTTAAACAGACAAATCGGACCGAAACAAAAAATAGCATGGCCGCGCCAACGTAACGCTTCTTTGTACGCTGATATCTCATTATATGTAATTGCTGGGATTTCAGTTTTAATATCCATTTATTCGGCACATTAACCTGATTAGAATGGCATATCGTTTTACCCTCAGAATAGTTTTTAACGCGTGTAATGTCCAAAAATGTGCTCTCTCGTACAATGTTTGAGTAGGGTAACCATAATTTCGATTTTATTTGAGAATACTTTTTACTCTACTAGACGAAAATGTGTCTATTTCTTAAATAATGCCAACAAATGGGATTATTACTATTAAATATTTCACACATAAACGTAAGTATGTAGTTAGTACCTATGCCCGTATGTGGTCAGTTGTAGATATGATAATAATATTATGTTAGGTAAGTATACTGTACCTAGGCAGGCTACTTAATATTATGGGTTTCTTGCCCTTGAAATTAAGTACATACTTATCTACGACAAGTATCCTCATTCCCTGCAGCAAAGCAAGCCGGCGTAACGCCGGTTTTCATAGAGACCCATGGCCGTGGTTAAGACTCGCTATTGGAATTAATATTATTCCAACGGCAGACGAATAATATGCTTTTTCAAGAAGGCACTTTGTTACCGTATTTCGGTATGAAGTGACGCTTAGATTTTATTAGCGAGTCCGACCTTGTACTTATGCATTTTTAGTTTATGCTTCTTTATACATGGTCACACGGAGGCCGATGAAGTAATAATAATAGTTTCAAATAATGGCTCAGATATGCCATATTAAGACATAGGATTAACCCCAATAGACGTAACAGTACTCCAGCCCGGCTCGGACGTAAGACACGTCACGCAGCGCCCGGTCGAATCACGGAGAAACGATTTTAATTTTGCTATATCCTAAAGTATTCATTATATTTGCATGGTCTAAAGGGCAAAATATGTAGTCTTCAGAAATGCTTAAGCAGAATAACGTATTTTAAATGATAAGGATTAATACCGTGATGGTAGATGGCATTCATCTAATTCAAATCGCCATTTCATTGAGTGACTATCGTTTTTATCGAATGACATATTTATATATTATATAGTGTGTAAAAAGAGCAGTCATTATAACTTTGAGATACGATTATACTACCTTTCCTCATTTCGGAAATGTATTTTTTTTTGTCAGAAACTAAAAAAAAATGTTTTTTTTTTCTTTTTACCATTTCTTATTTTTTTTGTAATAATAAAAAAAAAATAAAGGCAAAAATAATTTATTTTTTAATTTTTGTAAAAAAAAATGAAAAAAAATACATTTCTAGAATGAGCGGGTGTTCCCCAGGGTGGCGTACTCTCTCACCTCCGGTTTTCTATATTTATTAATATTATTTCCTCATTAATCAACTCAAATTTCCATCTTTACGCAGACGACCTGCAACTCTATCGTCATTCTAATATTGATGATATTTCTAATACAGTTGCTGGTATTAACTATGATCTGCAGAGCATATCAAATTGGGCTAAATCTTTTGGTCTGTTGGTAAATCCCAAAAAATCGCAGGCTATGATAATAGGCTACTGCCTATTATCATAGCCTGCGATTTTTTGGGATATACTAGTAAGTATATAACGCAACGTTTACACAATGTGCCTGTGGTCAAATATGATGGTACTATTATCGAATTCAGAGACACAGCTAAGAATTTAGGGTTAACTTTGGACAGCAATCTCTGCTGGAATCCGCAGGTTAGTGAAGTCAGCAGAAAGGTACACCACTCGTTACATATGCTGAGGCGCCTTCAAAACTTTTTGCCTTTGCAAACCAAAATTTTCCTCGTCAAAACTCTCATTTTTCCTATCCTCGACTATGCCGACTCCTGCTACTTAGACGTTACCGAAGAGCTGCTAACTAAACTGGAACGCTTGCAGAATCTCTGTATCCGTTTCATTTTTGGTCTAAAAAAGTTTGATCACATATCAGCCTTTCGGATAAAACTCAAGTGGCTTCCTATCCGTCTCCGTCGCAACTCCCATATCCTCTGTTTACTTTACAATATCCTGTATAACCCTCTCTCCTTCCTATCTTATTGATCGATTTAACTTTTCCCGGCCCATTGATATCCCTTGTAGGTCCAAATTCAGAACAAACCTTTACCTCCCATCACATCGCTCTAATTTCTACTCCTACTCCTTCACCGTTCATGCGGTCAGATTGTGGAACTCGCTTCCTCACACCGTCCGTGATAGTCCCACCATTGCCATATTTAAAAGACGTTTGAAGAAGTACTATTTTGAATCCCAATCCATATCATAACTAAACGGTATTATGTATATTATATTTTTATTTTATACGTATTTATTTATGTATTTAGTAGTTATTTATATATTTATTTATTTTATTGTATTAATTATATATGTATTATAATTTATATTCATTATTGTATTTATTTTTGTACATGTATCTATTCTGATTTTAATATAATTTAGATGTAATGTATTTGTATGTTATTGTGCACGCTCTATTTGATATCTTGTATCCCATATCTCTTCCGTAGGGCTGCTGGAAGAAATTTCTTTCAGAAATAAGCAGTACCTTTTTGTCGTCTTTCTCTGTAATTTGTACTATTTTTAAGTGTTTCTTGTGTACAATAAATTGTTAAAAAAAAAAAAGAGAAAAGATAGTATAATCATATCCCAAAGTTATAGTGACTGCTCTTTTTACACCCGTTATAGCTTCTCAAAACCGCTAAATTGTCTGTTTCTTTATGTTTATCCCGAAAGGCTTTCTTTTAATAATTCCAAAAGTTGATTTTATACAATAAATGATAATTTATTTCAGTTTGTGAAGCAAGTTCAAAAATACAGTTTTTATATTATTGACACTGTGGAAACACTTGTCTTTTTAATAAAATCATGTTAGTTACTTATTTAATGTTCTAATCTACTTTAGTGCCACGTTCTATAGCTTCGCGTCACTGTGTAAGCGATCCCCCCGCGCGCCCCGCCCGAACCGTTCGTCCGCAGTCGCGCACGAAATTCATCGACTTGCTTCAAAGTTATCGTCACTGCTCGGCTCCTATGTACCGTAGCGTTATGTTATATATCCTATAACCTGCCTAGGAATATGGTCTACAATCGTAATAAGTTTGGTTAAAATCCCTTCCGTGGTTTTTGATGTTGCACATACAGACAGATATAGAGACAAAAAATATAGATGAGTGTATAAAAGAATTATAACCCGTCTTCGCAAAAACGGATCAAGGGCAAGAAATGCATAATATTAAGTAACCTTCCTAGGTACAGTATACTTACCTAACATAATATTATTATCCTATCTACAACTGATCGCTTACGGGCATAGGTACTACATACTTACGTTTAAGTGTGAAATAATGATTAATAATAATTGTTCCGTTTGTTGGCATTATTAAGGAAATAGATACATTTTCGTCTAGTAGAGTAAAAGGTATTCCCAAATAAAATCGAAATTATGGTTACCCTACTCAAACATTGTACGAGAGAGCACATTTTTGGAGATTACACGCGTTGAAAACCATTCTGAGGGTAAAACGATATGCCATTCTAATCAGGTTAATGTGTCGAATAAATGGATATAAAAACCGAAATCCTAGCAATTACAGATAATGAGATATCAGCGCGGCCATGCTATTTTTTGTTTCGGTCCGATTTGTCTGTTTAAATAACATTTCGTTGTATTTATTGCTTTGATTAGTTTCGACAAATTAAGCCCTTACTTCCTGCATCATATTTTTGTACTAAGTATTATGATATAAAGAAATAATCAACATTAAAGAAACACGAAGTGCACGTCTGCACCGCCACGGCTTCTGAGGTAAATATCTCTTAAAATATCGATTTCTAGTTTATAATTTCTTTTTCGACAATTTTCGCCAAATTCAATCTTCATACTAGAAAAAGAATTAGATCTCTAACCCACGTAGTTCCTGAGATTTCCATGGCCGCGCCATCGTGGACGTTACGTTGGCACGGCCAACTTAAAACCCTTATAATTTCTTTGTTTCTACTTCGACAAATTTTTGGTTTGGACCCATCGATTTTGTCAAATTTCGCCTAAATTTTGGGCGAACATTTTCATCATATTTCTACCGTGACGAAGCAATCGTGATGCATACCAAAAATGATCATAATTGCGTATGACATAAGTTATAAGATGATGTTATTTAATGCAAGTTCTCGTCCATTTTTGTTTATTATTGTTTTTTTTCCATTCTTAGTCTTTCCTTGATATTGATTTGGTAAAGAGCGAAAAGTTAATTCCCATCTTATTTTTTTTTCTAATTATACGGAATTGTAATTTAGGTAATTCAAATTACTATAAAATATAAGTATGTTAAAATATAAGTATAATATTAGTATAAAATATAAGTGCTGTGCATTGTGCAACATTGATTTGGTCACTTTAAACTAATGTTTAAAGTGACCAAATCAATGTTGCACAATGCACAGCAAGGCTATTGAAACCTCAAGTCAGTGATGAAAAAAACCGCTTTTCATAGATTTGATCCCAGCCACGGCGTGTACCACAAATTTTTTGTCTCTTTCGGTTATTGGCGCGGCTGTATTAAACGGTTTAATACCGTTTAAGACAAGCGCATAGTTAAAAACCCTTAATATGGGTATTTAAAATAAAACGGTTTGTATTGATACCGCTACAGCCGTATAGCGGATTAATCGGTCCCTGTTTCAAGACTAAGAATAGCTGAATCAGTTCAGCCGTTCTCGAATTTTGACGAGATTAGCGAACAGCAATTCATTTTTATATATAAGACATTGTAATATCTTTAAGACAGAGTTTTATTTATAGAACCAGCAAGCAAAGGACATTAATTATTATTTTAATAGAAGTGGTGGACTCTTTATTTATGTTCTTGTAAATAAAATCTTGAGGACTTCGAACAGTCACAAAATGACAGTAATAATTCATCATAATGATGATGTTTATTAGGTACCGTCGCTTTGTGAATTGTGGCCATGTCGAATGTTTTGTTAAAAGTTTTCCTGCAGTTTTATATTATTCCGTAGTAGCTATTTAAAAATCTGTGATTCTACGCTCATACCAGTAACAAATAAAAAATTTAAGACGAAGAGAGAGGCACCTGTGTGGTTCTCTCTGTCGTCCTCTCCTCACGAGGCAGGCCTAATATACGCCTCACATGTAAACGAAACTACCCCTCGGTTTCACAATCGCAATTCAAATGAATGATCAACTAACATGGCATTCAAATCAACAACCCATATTGAACTCTGATCGGTGGAACATTATCAGGCAGAAAGGAACGGACAGATATTTTATAATTGCATCACGCTCGCACTTGCAAGATTTGTTAAAATTCCACAGATAAGTTTAATTCACTCATAAGTTCCACAGATAAGTTTAATTCATTCATAAGTTTAAGACACCGATTAGTTGATATACGATTTGAATCAGCGAGCGAGCGTGATATAATTAGATATAAAATATCTGTCCGTTCCTTTCTGTCTGATAATGTTCCACCAATCAGCGTTCAATATGGGTCGTTGATTTGAATGCCATGTTAGTTGATCATTCATTTGAATAGGGTTCGGGAAACTGGGGGTACGTCTTGTATTGTAACGCGAGGTTTTGGGCCAGTTCTCAGGGTTCCGTACCGGTAGGGTTAAAGGGAGATCCAATTAATGAGACCTATCTCTCTCTCTGGCGTCTGTTTTTGTTTTAGATCTCTTTGCATTTTGGCCTGACTATCAGACATTTCCAATTATTTAAGCCATAAAATTGCGGGTAGACCATCAAACAAAAGATCCACCAAAAGCCAAGAGGGTCAGAATAAGTAGCTACTCAGTGCTGTTATATTTTACCAAAAGCCGCAAAGTCCTTTATGCAAATGAGGAAAAAATATTTTGTTTGTGACAACGACCAGATTAATTGCTGTTATTTCCATGAAAACCTAATTTGCCTAATTTGTTATTGCACAAACAATGTAACGTAGGACGTGAACGGTATAATACTCAGTTCGGAGCACATGATATATTTTTAAATATTTGACTTGCAATGTATAGGTATTATGCTCGAATGAAATCTTGCAACTTAAGTTAGAAGCAGATACTATCCACAGACTGAGCTGAAATTGTGTACACACGACTATTTTTAAAAACAATGCACGATTATCTAAGTGGCATGTAAAATAACAAATTTACCGTATTAGATGAATTACTTTGTTATTTTAAATGCACCACAACAACAATATCGGTAACTGAGATTAAGTCAAAAATAAAATGAAGTTATCCCAAATGTAATTTATCGGGAAGTTTTTAATACTTGCTCGCACAATTCAATCAAAAACGACATGTTGAGAATAATTAGAATGCTAGTGACAAAAATAAGATGCTTAATAAAAAAATGTTGCTCCAATATGTCTGGAATTTTGGTGTTCTGGAGGCTTTAGTCCTCGATTACAATATTGAGGTCGAATTGTTCGAATCTGTAGCATCGCTTGGTTAACGTTGCAAAAGAATTGGTCTGTAAACCTGTATCGCTAAAAATGTGCATTCGACATTGTTAATAGGGACCATCGCTCTATCTATAGTATATAAGCGCCTCCGTGGTCTAGTGGTTCTGAGCCTCGCTCTCGACCGGAGGTCGTGGGTTCGATTCCCGCATTGGAACAACAAAAAATGTTGTTTTCAAGTTCGGTTAGGACAATGCAGGCCGATCACCTGATTGTCTGACAAGAAATACATGCGTCGGATGGGCAGTGGGTATGTAAAAAGTTGGTCCTGCGCCTGTTCTCTCGCCAGTCGTGTCGGTTTACCGTCCCACTGGGTCATGAGAGTAAAAGGAAGAGAGAGAGTGTCTTTGTGTATTGTGCACACACTTGGGCACTATAAAATAACTCCTGCGTAGCTGGCCTGGTTTCAATGAAATCGGCTACCGACACCGAAATCGGTGAGGGGAGCTATTATATGTATAGTAGGTATATTTCGTAGAGAAAAGACTGGACGGACCGGAGTGAAAAAATTACACGAGAATTATTTTTTGTTTACATTTAACTCTACCTCTTTAAGTGTGTTACGTACTTCTATTATTATTCTTCCAAGTTTATGTTAAAAACTTGCAAAATAAATCGTGTTATGCAAATTCGGTAAAAATAAATACTTATTTGAATGATGATTCAAAATCTTGAGCCAACTGCAAAGGTATGCATAGGTAATGAAGTGGTTTTAAATTTTTAATTAATGATATTTTTATCACATACTTTTAACACAAATAAATGCAGCTATTTAATGCAATATCCTATTACATTAAAGTTTAAAATAATAAGGACACGTTTCACAATCTATTTGTATATTATGTTGTCTTATACGTCTACTTCATGTTGCCAGTTATAAAATAAAGTAAACAAAACTTCCGAATAAGTTATCCGACACTTATTAGAAGATTGTGAAACAGAGTCTAAACTCTAAATACGTAAACAGTCGAGACACTAATGTGATCCTTGGACTACAAAACGCAGAGGTTTAGCGTTATGATCACAGTTAAGCATTTAAGGTAAATGCTTAAAAATATTACGGCTACAATTAATTATATTTATTACGCTAATTAATATCCGACCGTCCCCGTTCCCTTATAAGGGAGAAAAGTTATAATATTTACATTTATGTCCTGTGACTGTGAGTTGTGGTCAATCCTTCATATTATACTTTGGTTGATCATGCATCTTGTTTGTAGAAACCTTCCTCCTTCCTGTAATGAAATTCGAATGAAATATAAATTCAAATCATGAAGAATACCCTTTCAATATCAGAAAAGCCCCTTTTGGCGCATGTTTCGACGTATGCAATAACTTCTAGGAATTATGGTCTAAAAGAATTCAATGCATAGGTAACTGAAACAAATAGTAATAATAGTAAAATGCACGTAACCGGGAAATAGAATCCAAAATTGAAAGCATCTTTTATGTACTACCTACGATAGGAGTTACTCATAAAATGTTATACTATTATTTAGGTATACATGTTTCTGCCAACAATAATCAATTCCTTTTTTATTATATTATAAATATTGAGTAGGTATAATTACATTACTTCTTATGGCAAATTAATGATTTATTTTAAGACCCCTCGCTCATAGATTCTGGTTTCATCAGTCTTTTTAGTGCTGTCAAATTAGTCGAAGTGAGTGACACCATCGTGTGCCTATTGCCAGGAGCCCAGGGGCCTGATTACGCAACTCCGTGGGCATCAATTCTCCGTGGATATCTACTTCTTCTTCTTACGTGTCCGGCTGTCATAAAACCGGACAAGTGAACTGAAATATGAACTATTGTTGTAGTCACAGATTAGAATAGTACTAATGTGGTTGTAGTTCAATATGCGTCTCGTAATGGTAACTTAATTCTATGCTATTAACCAATTACGATACATAATAAGTACATATTAACAGCGTTTTAGCACTATATACTATGTACTTTTAAATACAGATACCAGAATATAAATAGCTATTTACAATAAATAATATACAATAAATAAGTTGTAAAGGACATATGAGATTCCATGATTGGAAATTTTTACAATAATTTACAAACAATAGGTATTTATCATTATTAACTTACTGTTTTGTGTAGTTTCCCTAAAAAGTGTGAGTAAATTGTAACTTATAAATGATTGCCAGTAATTGCCAGTAAATAAGAACCCAAAACTCGCAATGCGGAACTTTCAAAGCGGAACCCGAAATGCGGACACTGCAAACGCGAAAATCTTCTCATATTAATCTTCGTCTTCTTAAAACACGATTTAAAAAGTTAAAATATCAAAAAAACCGGACTTATGTCTAAAAATTGATGTCCATTTTACCACTCAAAGAAGGAACGAAATGCTTGTAAACAGTGCATTTTGACATATGAACACAGCTTTGAACTGTCAAATGAAAGCGGCAGATAACGAGCTGCCGGCTTGGATCTCGCTTGGATGTTTCATGACTACTTTCTTCTTCTTCTCGGTTGAATTCCAACCACAGACTATTTTTTTTTACTGATTAAAGTAGTCTATTTAGTTAGTGGACTGCTGTAACACACTATTTGGATAATATAAGTTGAAACTTGGAGGTGAAGGCAAAAAACGAACTTTATATTATAAAGGCGAAAGTTTGAAATTTTTTATGGTAGTAGTTTAGATAGTAGATTTGTAAATCTACCATCTAAAATACTACCATAAAAAAATTCATCAAAATCCGTTTAGTAGTTTTTGCCTGAAACAACTTAAACAATCATTTACAAACTTTCGCCTTTATAATATAAAGTTCGATTTTCTGCCTTCACCTCCAAGTTTCAACTTATATTATCCAAATAGTGTGTTACAGCAGTCCTGGGCTCCTGGCAATAGGCTGTGTAACAGGCTACTTTACTACTACTTTCTGCGGCAGCAAAATGTACGGTTTCCGTGAATTTGCGCCTACAAAGTAACATCTAGTAAATAATAAAACCTGCGTTTGAGCTATTGACAGTTTCCTGTACATACGCTCTATTAAAGCTGACGCATATTATACACCGGCTAGGTAAGTCATTACATCCCCCATATAAACTTTGTAACGAACCAAATCACATAGAAGGGTTCCCGGATTTGATTAACTTACATTAATTACTTGGGAATTAGTTTTATGCGTGAGACGAAATCACATAAACAAATAGCGCTAGTTTGTATATTCGTAGGTAATCTCCCAAGTCAAACGAAGTAAGTAGTAGGAAACCCGCTTTGATAATCCGCGCTCCAATTTGTGTTGAAGTAAGACAGACTATTCTTTACCTACATGTTACAATATAACACGTCCCTCATAAACTTAACCTTAACCTAAAGGGAAACAAACCGAAAACCGATAAGCTTTCTTCTCAATACTGGTGTTATTGTAAAATCACAAAAATATTAATCTTTTTTATATAAATCAGTGGTTTGTGTGGTAAATTGATATTTTTGTTTTAATATGGCTTAAAACAATAAGCAAAGTTTACCCTTGTTTTAACGTTATGACCTTTTTTCTCTTTATATATTAATGAAGCGAGTGTGAAAATTACTTTAATATTTTAAGGAAAGCAAGACTCTGACGCAAGACTTTCGTTTTAGTTTTTGTAAGTTTTGTCATTTTTTTTATGAAAAAGTCATTAAAAAAGACAAAATACGCTTTTAAATAAATAGTCGTTCAAAGTCATTGGCGTCATACAAAGCCTTAATAAGGAACCTTAAGGCCGTGTTCCACCAAGCAATGTTAAAGTTAACGCCATGTTAAAATACCATGCCATCTCATTCATTAACAGGAAATACGAGAGGGATAACATGATATTTAACATGGCGTTAACTTTAACATTGCTTGTTACTTAATAAAGATAACCTACGTACCTTTCAAACGAATAATTTAAAATAAAACTATGTATTGTTTCTAATTATCACGACCGTGCACAATATTCTTCATAATATTATAGTTTTACAACGAACAAGGCATTTTAAATAGAAATTCTCTATCACAAGAGGAAAATATAACTGCTTTTTATAAAACCCTAATGAACCAGCGTTGTCTAACGGAAGCGTCAATGTATCTCGTTATAGTGCTTGTAGAACATGACTAGGAATTTTTATGTCCATCTAATTCCATTTATGCTATATCAAAGAGAGCGCGGTGAACATACCGAAGCTTTCTACACCATTCCTATTTTCCATCGTCTGATGTGATAATATTACAATAGTTTAACGTATTGTATGATTTTAAAAATCTATACTAAAGAAAAATTAGCTAAGTGCGATTCGACATAGCGCACGAAGTGTTCCGTACAAATTGACGTTTTTTCCATTTGATTTTCCAGATCGCCCACGTGAATTGCACGATGTATGAATAAATAAATAAATATTTATCCTTTTTTAAGTTTTTGTAAACGGGTGTTTTTTTTTTTAATAATTTAACAAAACTACAAAACAACTGTAATTAAAATAATTATGTGTTTAGTCGTTTTTGTATACCATAATGCAAAAAAAAGACCACCGTTATGAGATGCAACCTATTGACGGAAACAGACTGACGGACAGCGGAGTCATAGTATTATGGTCGCGCTTTACCTATTGAGCACGGAACCCTAGAAACTAATCAACGTAGTAGGTAAAGGTATGACCATTATTGTAGTCATGTATAGATTGTATAGAAATGACTAAACATACAGCATACAAGGAATATCATGTACATGTCGCAGACATCTGGTTGAATCTGCTATTTGATTGAATGACTAGCGCGGGCTGAATTATATTTTACCAACAAATTCAATGAATCCGAGACTAAGACAGCAATTTAATATTTTATTTTTAAACATCTAAAATTCCAAATGTGTACTATTATAACGCACATTAAAATAAATGAATCAAAATATATCAACACATTGACATCTGTACGAGCTGTTTGACGCCATGACCGCGCTAGTCATTGTCATGATTGAATAATCAAATAAGCAAATTTAACCAGATGGCTGCGACATACACAAGACATTATCGCACGGTTTCTGAAAGGCTGATCAAATTGATCAATTGACCAAATCAGCTAATCTGAACGCTGATTGGTGAACATCACTTCGCAGTCACTGTTTTCACCAATGAGCGTTCAGATTAGCTGATTTGATCAATTGATCAATTTGATCAGCCTTTCAGAAACCGGGCGTACATGTATATTGTATAATCAAGAGACACCACACAAGTTTAGCAGAGTAAAACTATTACCGAATTTGACAAAACAGTTTTGGCGTCTAGATCTGCGGTCGGTACCGCGCAGCGGTCTCTTTGCGGTTATTATCTACTTTGTGCTTGCTTGCGGTAAGATATCATAAAGAACAATTTTTTTTTAAAAAACACCCTTAATTCTATTATCATTGGCAACCACGTATGCAAAATTTCAATTTAATCAGGCTTCCAGAAATTGGTGAAAATTATGTTCAAAGATACTGCAATACATATTTACATAAATACATACAAGTTACAACCCAAGCTTATTAAAGCGTGTTAATATTTGACACTTGCTGTCCGTCTTTCTTTTTTTTATTTGGCCCTTATCTCCTAAATGGTTACCGACCTAAGGTATAAGCATTTAAATGTTTAATAACTACTAATAGTTTAAAAAAAAACAAGCGTAATGCATTGTCGTTGGTCCTTGATACGTACATGCCAAATTTCAAATTAATCAGGCTTCTAGAAAATTGGAAATTATGCACAAAGATTTCGTCACATACATGCAAGTACAATCCGTGGTTATAAAAGCGTGTTTTCAGTTTCTTAAACGTAATATTTTACTTTTATTAACATCTCAAACAACTCATATAATTGTTTTATATTGAGTTTGTGGTAGGTACACACTATACACAATGCAGCTACTGAGCAGACTGTGCTGACCACTGAGTTACTGACTCACATTAGATGTAAAATTCAAATGTATTTATCGGGGTCGCATTAATAAATGATACAAGTCAAATTACATCTTAAAGCTTCAATATTACATACATAGGAATATTTGAATAATATTCTAGACTTTAGTTTGAATAATATGAATATAATATCTTACAATAGTAGGACTATTGTAAGATATTATATTCATATTATTCACAATAACAGAGAAATATAATATTCCAGAGCTCTAACCACAGCATCTCTGCAGCTATTTAATTAAGAATGTTTATTTTGATGAAGCTCGGTTGAGCATTTACTTCCCATTCGTTTTAATAATATACATCTAGTTACTAGCAAATAATATACCGGAGTATAATTATACTTGTCAGTTGTCTATTCTCTACTAACTTTGTATAATTATACTACGAAGACCTCCGTAGCGCAGTGGTTGAGCGCGTTGGTGCTCGAACGAGAGGTCGCGGGTTGTATGATGTATCCCGCCGAGGGAACAAAAAAGTTTTCAATGTTCCTGGGTCATAGATGTGTATTAAATTTGTGTATTAATATAATAAAAATCTTAAATATGTGTGTAGTATAAAAGTATTAAATATATTTACCGTTGTCTGGTACCTGTAATACAAGTTCTTCGGAAACTTAGCACGGGGCCAGATTAACGTGGTGTGAAGCGTCATCATCTCTACTCTCTCGCGCCAATTGCGATTATGTTAGTGGGGATATTTACAATGTCTTTCTTACACGTCAGCAATAAAATATATTCTTCTCTTATAAATAAAAATGAATTGCTGTTCGTTTGTCTCGCTAAAACTGGCTAAACCGATTCGACTATTTTTAGTCTTGATATATTCGTGGAAGTCCAGGGAAGGTTTAAACGGTTTGTATGCTCAATGAGTGGGTCAGCTAGTACAATATAAAAAGTAACTCAAACAACCAAATGCAGGTAATGGGTAATGCGTACGGATACAGATTTTTTTACCAAAAATCGTAAAAAAACAGTGCGTTAATTTACAAATACTATGCGAGAATGAGAGTTTCTTAACCTTTGAGATAAGCGGTCAAAGTTTTAATTGTGACGAAATCTTAGGGCGCTTACGCACTGGCGACCATAGTCGCAGTGACTAAGTCGCAGCAACCAGTGACTCGTGAGTTTTGTATTCTAGTCGCTGGCTGCTAATTTCATAGCGTATAAAGGGAGTGCTTTGAAGTGTCACTATGGGTAGCAATTAGGGGTGTGCTTTAGAGTGGGCACATCGGTCAAGGAATGTGGATGCAAAACGACTAGTCAATTTTGGACCCAATTTATGAATGAATGAAAAAATACATTAGCAATATATTTTTTTAAAGTAAACAGTAGCGCAAATACTCAATAGGGTTACTCAGCTAATATAAGGCTAACTTACACACTAAAATTCAAAGGTCACTGGTCGCCGGCCGCCGCGTCTAGTCGCTAGACGGTAGGCGCTCTTAACAGTAATCCTTTTTTGTTAGGCTAAGATAAGAACAGATTTTTCCATAATTCGTATGTAACTGATATTAGGTAACGTTTGTTAATGGCATTATTGCATTATTACGTTTTAATATTCTCAGCCATTAGTTTATCAACGTGTTAATGAGGTGGAAAATTGTTATCGTAAGGTGAACAGGACATTGGACACTGGACTCTACCTGTACCATTTTTTTTTTTTTTTGGTGTCGCAAGGGAAATGCATTACGCATCCCCCAGGGAGGGACCCCAGGGGTATGTGGGACTCCCGGCTCAATACGGCCGATTTACCCACTAAAACCACTTGCGGATTGCCATCAGCCGTTGAGATGGGAGGAGTGCCCTGGATCTTTCAACACACAGGCCACGCCCCCCCGACCGGCTGGTCTACCTCATAAGGGACCGGACTTCCATCAAATTAAGAGAGCACTCCGGTAAACTGGAGCACTCCCCTCGGCGCCGAGACTGACTAAGCCGGGGAGGTTACCCATCCCTCTCCCGGAGCCCCGTACTAGACATGAGATGGAAGGGCCGCAAAGCGACGCCTCCGCACCCCCGTCCTACGCCGGCGAAGCGGAACAGAGGATGGATCCATCTCTCTGTCCCGCTCCGAGGCCTCCTTCTGCGAAATGACGTATTCGCAGAAGGAGGCCGCCGCCTGCCAGGCCTCATCGCTCTCGAGCATGCAACGCACCATGTTCGAAAGCGAGAGGTCCCGCCCAATCACTGCCATAAGATCATGGCGCTGCACGGCCCAACGATCGCACACCTCAAGGGTATGCTGGGCCGTGTCCTCCGCAGCGCCACACTCATGGCAGGCTGGCGTAGGCTCCCTCCTGGCAACCTTAAACAAATACGCACCGAAGCAACCATGTCCAGTGAGTACCTGTGTAAGGCGGAGGACTCTACCTGTACCATAGACCAACCTGTACCATACACAGTATACAGAGTGTAAAAAAACACTATAACATTGGGCTAAAATTATACTACCTTTTCTCATTCTAGAATATACAGGGTATACAGAATATACAGAATATACATACTAAAATAATAAATTGATAATTATTTTTTTTTTCATTTTATTATTTTAGTCGCAAGGCTGAACTGTTTGGAACAACGGTATGCATTAAATTCTTAAATTTTATCTTTTAGTACGTAATGAACGTCTTACGCGTGCTATTGACCTCTCAGCGTAATCAGCTGATCGCTGTGTTGTGCACGTTGTACATTGTCTATTGAAAATTTTTTAATTTTTAAAACAGTGGATTAAAAGCAAATGACTAGTACCAATGGATATATCTCTTGCCTGGTTATTACACCACGAAGTTATAGTGACTGCTCTTTTTACACCCTGTATATTTATTTAGTATAAACCATTTTTTTTACTTTTTGACTAAAGAAATGTATTTCTAGAATGAGGAAAGGTAGTATAACCACATCCCAAAGTTATAGTGACTGCTTTTGTACCCATACCAATAACATTTTCCTTTTTTTAATTTGCCAGGTTAATGGGCCAGGAAGATATTATCTAAAAATTTCATGTCGAGTTTGTGCATGTTATTAGCTTTATTTGAACGAGTGCTGCACAAGGCACTGTGACCGTAGATAAAGACTTTTCGTTCATAATTCATTCATAACTAATTCAAACACGGATTAAACTTAAGATAAAAAGTCCCAGTGATTTTCTAAGTACTTAGTACTTACTACTTACCGAGTCACCACTCACCACTTGGACGTTTTTTCTAAAATCAACACTTAGATTTGTTTTATTCCTTATAATGAAAACTTTGCTCCGACTCTTTCAGGAAATCTTTTAATACATTTTTATACAACGTATCTGATTTGAACTCTCTGAATTGAAAGAAAGTAAACATTTTTTCCTTCTTTCACGACGAGACATTTGCTTTGCCTTTGTTCTTCAGAAGGTCTCATACCTTTTAAAGACATATCAAAGTCGAGCAAAAAATTAAATGCTCGTTCGTATAGATAAACCTCAAATACTCATGGTATTTTTTTGAAATTCATCCTGGAAAAAATATTTTTATCGATTTTCGTTTCATGGACGATAGTTATTATTATCACTCATAACAGTTCATATCCATTTACATGATAATACACTTAACATGAGGCAAATACGAACAAAGCGACTCAGCACTGACAAGATGCTTTTAACCCTAGAAGCTCAATCATATTTTTGAAGTTAAAGATAACCATATGCTAAAATGACGTACAACATTTAAATCGTTTTATTTGTATTTTTTTATTCAATCAATGTTTATAGTTACTAAATAGTTGAACTTTCTCTTGACAAACGTCAATTTTATGTTCGTCGCAAACAACTTTTTGGCATTTGCTACATTGTGCTTTCGTGATCATCCTTTTTCATATGATCAAAATCTATAATAGTATGTTCTTATGTTATCCACCATCTCGACTTTAACACCACTCCTAAGATCATCTTAAGAAAAATTATCCTCCTCTTGATAGTCTGTATCTCGGGGAGAATAGTCGTCCACATTTTACAATAAAACTTATATTTCACCTAGATTTATTTGTTGACGAGATGCCAATGTGTTTTACATCCAAAATAGAAATATTGATTAAAAATTAATAAAAACACAACAATAAATCAACATAGAACACAGTTAGTAACATAATTAACCAAAGTTACATAAAGTTTAAACATACGTCAAATTTACGTGCGAAATTCCGGTTATGAATGTATATATGTATGGTTATGAATAAATGGCGATACCAACCGAAGCTATACAGCCAAGTGGAAGGTCTCGGTGTCTACTAAGTTGGCTCGGACGATCGCAGCAAAAAAAAATGAGAAAATTTCACGGCGTGTACGTAAATGTGACGTAGATTGGGCTTCTAGTGTTAAACGAAGTTCCTATTTACCGAGGCATTAAGATGCATAAGTAGACAACAGCCTTGAATACTTTTGCCAGTTTTAGCTCGTATTATGTCTCTCGCATTGTGATTTAAATACAAACTTAACCTTCCTCCACACTATTGTTCTCCTGCTATTCAAATTAGCCGTTAAAAGGATAGCACATAATCGGATAGAGTACTTAAGACAATATGGAATTGTATTATTTTTTACTAGAATTTTTTAAATGCTAAAGTGTTTCGTAAGATTTAAGTATTTAAAGTTAAAAAAAAAAAACATTTATCGTTTCAGCTCCGGGCGTCCACTGCTGGATATTAGGCTCCCCATAGTTACATGATTCAAAAGGTTCATATCAATAGATTGGGGAAAAAGTATTTTCGCATTATAGTATGTATGAACTTTTCATAAAATCTCTTGGGGTATACCAATTGTATCTGGCTGATTTTGGTATCAATAATAATTGTATAAATTGTGTAAAAGTTATAATTTTACAGAAGAGAATTCGAAATTCAAATTAGGTAAATGTGAGATTTTCATTTGTTTTTCTTATTGTCAAAATGAGTGATTCTAATGAAGAAATTCGATACATTTTAAAATTTTATTACAAAAAAAGATAAAAATGCAACACAAGCCGCGAAAAAAAATTGTGATGTTTATGAACCTAATGCAGTATCTGTGAGAGTAGCGCAAATTTGGTTTAAGCGTTTTCAATCCGGAAATTTTTATATCAAAGATGCGCGTCGCCCTGGTCGCCGCCCTGTTACGGACAAAACTGATGTCATTTTTGAAAAAAGTGTAGCAAGATCAGCATATTAGTAGTTAAAGTGTAGCTGAAGAAGTGGGGATTGCCCACAAAGCGGTTTTGGCGCTTTTGAATAAAGCTGAGTACACAAAAAAGCTCGATATTTAGGTGCCTCGTGAGCTCACTGAAAGAAACCTAATAAACCGTGTACTCATTTGTTCGGTTTCATTACGTCGTAATAAAGAATCACTTTATTACGACGTAATGAAACCGAACCATTTTTGAAGCAGCTGATGGTGATGAAAAGTGGATCACAGTTTTTTTTTTCTGATTGAGTTAGTTTAGTAGTAGGTAGGTATAGTCATTTGTATTTTTTGTTCCTTTTAGTTTTTTACACCCCCACGGCGTTATGAAATATAATATTTCTGCTAAACATAAAAGAAATTTACTATCCTACTTTGAAATCGGGGACAGGAAAAAATATTTTGTACTAGGTACAACAAATTGGATGTAACGAGTTTCTTTAAACAAGTACACTTGCATAATACTTTGTAATGTGGAATAGTACATTTTTAAAGAGGGCAGACAAAATCTAAAACTATATAATAGTAGGGGAGCCCATAATGCAAAACGTGTAGTTACTCGAGCGCTGCGGAGACCTAGTAGGTTTTGGTGATAAGATGTTAGGAAGCAAAAAACATATGATAGTTTTTTATTTTATTAGTGGAATAAACAGCCCTATTTAAACTATGAAATAACAAAATTGTGATGAATTAGTATTTTAATATAGTTTATTTATCGTTAGAATCGACAAGACTGACAAGAGTATTACGCTGAGTCCAATATAAAATATTTGAGAAACTCAATTATTTAAAAATATTTAGTTACTTTTTAAATTTTACATAAGTCCCTATGAGCTTACCTGACTTTTAAATCATCAGTGCTTTCGGTTGGAGCTTCTTTGATACCTACTTGACATCTCCAAGCTTAACCTGACGTATCGAATAAAATTTTTGATACTTTTTAAAAGTTTTTTAACCCCACCGATCAAAATTTACCTAATCGTAAAAGTGAAAGCATTCGTCAGATTTATAATCCGAAGCATCTTTACACATTTCTTTACAAAGAAAAGACAAGTTGTACCGTACCTTACTTGGTCTCGTTATAAATGGTATATTTTCAAATGTTTTTTTTTCATATTGGGAGCCATGGTTTCCTCGAGATCAGTGCGAGATAAACAACGCCATGGCGACGCGTTGGTACTTAACTTATTATCAGTGCATCAACGTAACGAGACCAATGATAGCACTTAACGAACATTGTTCGCAGAGTCAACATCCTGAGGATGCTCCGGGGTCGGAGCGAAACGCGCGTCGAGTTTTGCAACCTGCATGGTGGTGGGACTTTGCACGATCGTGTTAACATTATTGCTTGTGTGGTGGTGGTGTTTTCATGTTTTTTGCTTGCGAGTGTACGCATAAGCAGTGTGGGAGGAGGGAGGTGCATCAAACGCATGCCTATGCGTACACTCACTCATCTGCTTGCAGGTTGTGGTTATAATTGTTTCGCGGGATATTGCTAGATATAATATATTTAAATTGTATGCTATGGATTTCCGCAAAGTAACGCCTGATTCAATTAACTATTTCATACTCGCGTCACCAATATACAGAGAGTAAAAAGGAACAGTCACTATAACTTTATAATATTATTAGATATAGTAACCTTTTCTAATTCTGCGCGAATTTCTGAGCTCGCCAGGCTATTTAAATGAAATATTTAAAATGGCAATAAAAGTTTTGCGTGACTATTTTAGACCTACTCATATAATTTTAATAAAAATATAAAATTTACATTTTAGGTGCATGTGAAGTATTGTTTCTGCTCGTAAATGTGCTGTAATTTAAAAGTTTTCGAAACTAAAATGTATCGTATAAAAGCAATCTATATTTTAAAAGTGACCGCAATTCGCAAGTTCGCAACACTAACCCAATTTTACCCGCGCCTGTCGTACCACAAAACCCCAATTTAATCTAACATCATAATATGTAGTGCCTGTAGTGAGCATGTAAGTTTGAAATACTTTTCAAACTTTACAACAACAACTTAAATGTTGTTGTTGTATCCGTTTCGATTCAATATAATCTTAATATAAGCGAATAAACTTAATAGTTTATTTAATAATAATTTATTCAACCAAAATAATGTGCCATAGTATTTATATTTTGCTCGCAATAAAGAAATACTAGCAAACATTTATGATTGACATTAATCTTGGTAGCATTTTATCGGCCACCACTGGGCTTTGTTAACATTTACCTACTAATGTGATTTTCTTTACATAGCTACAAAAAGCCTAGGAAAGAATATTATAGGTAATCAAAAAGTTACAGGCATATTAGTAACTGGCACGCAATCGTTATACTTAAGTTAATAAAAACGTTATCTAGCAACAGAGTATGTCCATTATCAGTGATAGCCCGAAAAACACTTGAAAATACTCCATTTGTGTTCATTGATAAGATTCGCTCGCTTTATTACCATAAAAATCGGTCACGTGCTTGCGATACAGCACAATGAATAGCCTACATCATAAATTCACCAAAGTTCCTCAAAGTTGGAAACGGATCCCTTATGGGACCATTCAGTCCGTCCATCCTTCCGTCTGTCTGTCAAGACCCCAATTATGTCTTCCTTTTTTGACCCGACTACGTCGAAGTCGAATTTTGGCATTCTATGTATGTTTTTTATTTTTTTATTTATATAAAAAAGAATACATTTTAACATTGTACAGTAACAAAAAACCTTGAGAAGTTTGTCCTGTCAATGGTTCACGCTTGTACATTAGCATTTAAACATCTTTAAACTTAATACAAAATTCATATTATATTATGTACTTATTTAAAACTAACAAGAACAACAAAACGTCGGTCGAATTGACCGTGTTACTATTAGGTCCTTACATATGAAATTGGTGTTTTGTCGTACTGGCCACTTTGATCTTAAATATATCCTCTTTGGTTAGGTATTCCAAATTCAATTTTAAACAGCTATTTACTCATGCATTTGTGTTTTGAAAACCGTAATTCATTTGTTTTTTTCTCATTTGCTTTTTTTCTGCGTCACTCATTTCACAAAATGGAAAACTTAAAATATCGCATTGTTTACGAGTACGACTTCCACCGTAGCACCAGTGCTGCAGAAACGGCTAGAAGGATTAATGATGTTGTAGCGGTACTACTAGCGCCACATCCTGCATCGCGCTATCGAAGTTTTCTAAGTCCGGCGCTATATATACGACATCTGAAAACTAGTACAGTGGGCTTCGGCCTGACCGAGCATACCATCTCGCTCGGTCGGAGATCTCCCTTTGGGGCTTCCACGTGTACTCCCACATTGCTGACCCTCGACAGAACACGCCTCCTTCATCATCATCACTCCCCGCCCCTCCGCACCACGCCAGCCAGCTTCAGCCACTTCGGGTACTTCGTCCACTAGCCGCAACGCAGCGCGGCCTGGTCGAACCCTCATCGGCTTCAACGGGCACTCTCACTACACGACCGGTCAGCAAGCAGAGCACATCTCTCCTGGTTCAGCACGTAGCATCGGCCCGCACGGCAGCACTCCGACTCACTGGAGCCCGTGCAGCAGCAGCACAGTTCCGACTCACTGGGACTCACTGGCACTGGCGACTCAAGCACAAGACGACTCAAGTTTCGACCTTCCGGTCTTCGGGGGGGAGTGATGTAGCGGTACTACTAGCGCCACATCCTGCATCGCGCTATCGAAGTTTTCTAAGTCCGGCGCTATATATACGACATCTGAAAACTAGTACAGTGGGCTTCGGCCTGACCGAGCATACCATCTCGCTCGGTCGGAGATCTCCCTTTGGGGCTTCCACGTGTACTCCCACAATGTGTATGGGGGTGGTGTCACAAAAGAAAACACGGTGCGTTTTTGGTTTCAACGCTTTCGTTCTCGAAATTTCGACCTGCAGAACAAGCCCCGTGAACGGCCGGAGACCAAGGTCGATAATAATGAATTGAAGGCTATTGTGGAAGCAGATCCATCGCAAACCACATCAGAGTTAGCTACAGGCTGCGGTGTTAGTGACAAAAGCGTTTTAATCCACTTGAAGCAAATTGGGAAGGTGAAAAAGCTTGAAATGTGGGTACCTCATGAATTGAGTGAAGCAAACCGACAAACGCGCGTCGACTGCTGCGTTACATTGCTCAACCGGCACAATAATGAAGGAATTTTAAATCGGATCATTACATGTGATGAAAAGTGGATCCTGTACGATAATCGTAAACGCTCATCGCAATGGCTGAACCCTGGTGAACCAGCAAAGTCTTGCTCCAAGCGAAAATTGACTCAAAAAAAGTTACTTGTAAGCGTTTGGTGGACTAGTGCCGGTGTCGTACACTATAGCTTTCTTAAATCTGGTCAGACGATTACGGCTGATGTCTATTGTCAGCAACTGCAAACCATGATGGAAAAGCTCGCCGTTAAA
Source organism: Celastrina argiolus (assembly GCA_905187575.2). Classification (NCBI taxonomy): domain Eukaryota; kingdom Metazoa; phylum Arthropoda; class Insecta; order Lepidoptera; family Lycaenidae; genus Celastrina; species Celastrina argiolus. The sequence continues at coordinate 9,791,111 of LR994577.1, forward strand.
CAACCGAGACTTGTCAATCGCTCTACGCCACTGCTGCTTCAAGACAACGCTAGACCACACACAGCCCAACAGACGGCTACCAAATTAGAGGAGCTTCAATTGCAATGTCTAAGACATCCACCGTACTCTCCGGACCTTGCTCCAACAGATTACCATTTTTTTCGAAATTTGGATAACTTCTTGCAAGGAAAAAAATTCAATTCCGATGAGGCAGTCCAAACCGCTTTCAAAGATTTCATTGATTCCCGTCCGAATGGTTTTTTTAGTTAAAGGATCAATGAACTACCTTTACGATGGCAAAAGTGTATAGATAGCAATGGTACATACTTTGATTAATAAAATATATTTTAATATGAAAAAATCGCCTTTATGTTCCTCCCATACAAAACGCCAATTTCATATGTAAGGACCTAATATTAGGCGTGCATACTGCACTCGTCACGTTATCATAATAGGCATATTCTGACTTCAGAGTATCTCTGAATTTCATGCAAAAATGAAAAGAACAAGAAAAAAACTGACAAGAACAAGAAAAGGTCGGTCGAATTGACCGTGTTACTATTAGGCGTGCATACTGCACTCGTCGCGTTATCATAATAGACATATTCTGACTTCAGAGTCTCTCTGAATTTCATGCAAAAATGAAAAGAACAAGAAAAAAACTGACAAGAACAAGAAAAGGTCGGTCGAATTGAATTAATCCATAGTGCACTCGTCGCAATATCATAATAGACTTCAGTCTCTCTGAATTTCGTGTAAATAAATATGATTTATATTTAACAAAAAGATATATTTAATTTGCACCAAATCCAAAAGTAATGTTGAAGTAACTAATTTAGCTAAAAGACCTCATGCCAAATAGTCCATTGAAAAGTTACATTTTGGGTTGCGTTTTTTAGAGGACGCAATTTTATTTTTTTGATGTGTAGGGGGGGTCAGTGTAAAGCTAAAACCAAGTTTGTGGGGTCGCCACCCTTGTCCCACGGCCGCCATCTTGAAAATAGGGGTTGAAATGGTATTTACGATATATCTCTTAAACTATTTATTTTATAAAAAAAATTGTTAACATTTTTTGTTGCAAATTAAATTCTCTACAACTTTGCTCCAGTAACTTTTTGTCGTAGAACTATAAATAAAAAAGTTATAAGCGAAAATCATTAGTTGCTTCGATCATAAATCCATTCCATCCGCTGATATTCACAGTGCATGACCATTTACCATACAGCCACATCAAATCACAAGGTGTAGGAACAATTTGTTTGGTCGATTGTGTGGCCCGTTCAATTACTGAAACATTTATTTTACTGAGACCAACGGTTTTGCCTTTTGAGTAGGATGAAAGAGGAATTAATCCAAGTGTAGATTTTATTGAAGCAGGTATTTTTTTGGATACTCGTGGTAAACTGGTATCACTTTCGATACTGTTATAAGGTGTAACGCATTGAATACCACCCATCGCATGGAAAGTATTTTTACCATCAATTGTATTGCTATTATAATCAGCATTGTCAAAAAAAAAAAAAGCATGAGGTAAGATATTACGCGCCGGATGAAAAGCACAAGAATCTTCGAATAATGAAATGGCATTATAGGATGCGGAGAATCCTAACGATGAAAGGACAACAACAAAAAAAAAAACGCGCCTCTAGACTCTACCTCGTGGGTGGTGGGGAAAAGAGTCAATAATTAATTATTAATAAAATTCAAAATTTGTAATTAAAAAAGTTATAATAATAAAGTAAAAAAAAAGAAAAAAAAAACAAACAATAACTGATGAGTTATCATAGGTACACACGTATAATATAGGTATAGTTAAGAGTACTGAAAAATAGTACTCACTTCGGAGCGCTGTAACACCTTAGCTATTGACTAAATGAAAAAATGATGCGAATAAAAGTTGTTCCTCAAAAAACGATGTACAAAAATGGTCGAATATCATTTTTTCGTAAAATGATAAAAAAAAAGTTACATCGAAAAATATAAATTTTTTTCTCAAATTTCCGAAGATTTTCGCTTATAACTTTTTTATTTATAGTTCTACGACAAAAAGTTACTGGAGCAAAGATGTAGAGAATTTAATTTGCAACAAAAAATGTTCACAATTTTTTTTATAAAATAAATAGTTTAAGAGATATATCGTAAATACCATTTCAACCCCTATTTTCAAGATGGCGGCCGTGGGACAAGGGTGGCGACCCCACAAACTTGGTTTTAGCTTTACACTGACCCCCCCTACACATCAAAAAAATAAAATTGCGTCCTCTAAAAAACGCAAGGTAAGGCCTAAAAAATGTAACATTTCAATGGACTAAAAGCATTGGTACCTTAAACGATGTTACATGCTTCTGTTTAGTTGCAAGCTGTCCTTATCTGTGAATTACCATATCTTAATGGGAATCGCCGAAACGCTTGTATGCGTTATATAAATCAGTTCAAATTTACGTTTTTAATCCATTATACGAGTTTGTAACTTAGTACAGCTTCACTTTTTCAAAAATGGCATCAGTTTTGTCCGTAACAGGGCGAACAGAGCGACGTGCATCTTTGATATCAAAATTTCCGGATTGAAAACGCTTTTTAAACCAAATTTATGAATTTATGTAGTCTGTATGAACTTATAACTTAGTACAGCTCGACTAAACAAGGTGTAAAATAAATGGGTGATAGTACTTTAGGGTGCATATGTACCGACTATGTAGTATATACTGTGAAAGTACCATCGCTGAAAGACTTTTTTTTGACTTTCATGTTTGTATGAGAAATACCCCTACATCATAAATTTTCCCATACAATAATAATAACAAAAAATAAAACTTTCAGCGCTGATACTCGTAGTTTCACAGTAAACTCTATAATATACGAGACCTATACACACTAAAGTTTTATCACTAATTTATCTTATACCTTGTATATTACAATTTACAGCAAGTACTAACTGTTATTTTCCGAATTATAAATCATTCTACTCGCCGCTGGGGTCAATGTCACCATTTGTTACTTTACGGATATTAAATTAGTGTTAGGAACAATTTAAGCATAATTGATTGTTGTGACAAAATCATCGGTAGCTTAGGGAGATCAAATTAATCATAATAAATTTATTGTAGGTTGGTTGCTAGGTGTATAATTTGAGTGGGTACAGACGTAGATGTAGGTAAAGTTGCAGTAGATAATAAAGGTGCTTGGGGCTTGTACACAAATAACGTCACACGCCCATACAATACGGGTGATAATTCTATGGCTGTGTGACGTCATTTCTGCGATGCGGTTTTGCGGCATCGCATCGCGGATTTGTGTACAAGCCCATAGTCATGACTTGTATAGCGGGACATGGTGTGCGATGAAGTGTCGTGGCAAGCTGTAATTTCATTTTATGAGGAGGTTCTCCTACATAAAGAAGCTGCTGAGCGGGTTAAAGAATCGGACTCTTCTATCTTATCTCCCCGCCCTAGAATTGGTCGTAGAAGATGAGCATATAGGGTAAATGATATGCCCACATAAAATGCCCTATAGTAAGCGTAAGTGTAAGCACACTGCCCAAGAAACATCTCCTTCTATATATACGTAGTAGGGAAGGAGATGTTTCTTGACAATAATTCTATGGGCCAGTAACTTGCGCGGTGAATCGGAGATTGGCACCCAGGAAATGGGTCAGCGGGCAGTGTTGCGGTAGAATGCTAAAGCGTACCCATGACACTGCTGGACACTGAAAACACTGTTGGCTATTTTAACCGGTCTGGCATCACTCGCTTTGTGGATAACGCATATACATGAGGACTATTCCCAGCGTGAAGAAAAAAAAAGATAATAAAGGTGTAGATGTTGGTATAACTGTAGCTTGTAGAAGTAGGTTAGGTATGTCAAAGTGTTCCCCTTTTAATGGGAAGTCCGGTCCCTTAAGAGGAAGACCGGCTGGTGCTGCGTGGTGGTGGTGTGGTGTGGAGTGTTACGCAGATTCCTTTAGCCCTATAACAACTACTACCAACCCACAAGTTATGGGTAAAGCACCAATACACGATTCACGAGTCATACGTCTTACGCCCAGGACAGGAAAGGCGTAATGACCGGTGAGGTCTGAAAAATTAACAGTTTTATCATAACGTGGGTACTCTGTAACACAGTCAATAGCTAGACAGTTGAAGCCTGAAATTTTATACAAATAATATGTGTTTTGGATGCCAGTTGCCACTATAAAAACAGAATGTACCAAAACTATAAAAAACAAAATATATTTATGTTGAGCTCCCATACAACAAAAATGTTTCGTACCCTATTTACGGAAACCCTTCGTGCGCGCACGTCGGACTCCCGCTTGGCACGTTTCTTATTTCATTTCTTTGTCTAAATACGTTATTATAGACGATTTCGGTTATCGGAGCGTCCATTAATCACTTTACGGATGACCTTCGGTATTTGACCCTCTCAAAATATGTCCTCTGATGTGACGTCACGCGTGTATTTAAAAGCGCCGTTTGTAAAGAATATGAAGGAAAATATTGCCTATATATTACAATTGAAGACATGAATTGATGAAGGTGATACGTAGCAAAATTCAGACTTCGATAAAATTGAGTTCAATTAATTATAAGATCCGTCTCTAGAAGCAATGTACTTTACGTTACTACATAATATTATGCTAAAATATTTGAGTGACAGTTCGAAATCAGAATTTTGATATATATCACCTTCATTCATTTATGTTTTCAATTATAATATGTAGTCCGATTCAAATTTGCAGCTTATAGATAAGTATATAACATAATAATTCGCCCATAATAATTCATAGATTCACCTTCAACTTACTGCAGTATCTTGAATCTTTTTTTAAGGATGACATTGGGATTGAATTGGAATTTGACAATACTCTAATTTAAGCCGCGATGCGAAGGTAAATTTTGAAAGGCTTGGCGTTAGCATAGTGTTTATAACGATACGATACGATTATAAACAAAATTAAAAATAAAGTAATCACGAAATTCGGTTTGAATGTTTTTTTAATTGTAGCCCCCTGGTAAATAAGTAATGTAAAACAAAAATATTTAAGTACCTACTATTAAAAATAATTAAGATAAATTAAACTATTAAGGGCCGATTTTTCAATCGTACCGATAACTTTTATCTGTTGAATAAACATGTGACTTTGACATTTGTTCCATACAAGATCTGCCAAAGTCACATAAAGTTATCTGACGATTGAAAAATCGGCCCTTAATATAATGTGCGAACCGAATATAACGAGAAGGGAATAACAGACATTACACAAACATGCGTACAAATATAGTTTTGCGAGAAAGAAATAGATAATTTTATTTAATTGCTTAAAACTTAAATGTTTTAAAATTTTATCTTAATTCTTATTTTAGATTTTGCTCAACTTTTTGATTTTCTTCGTAATGAGTCCAAAAGTAAATACATTTAGGTAATATTAATTCAATAACCCAATTGTCAGGTAGTGCATCAGGCACTTTACATACACTTCAAACTTACAACATTGTCAAATTTTAATCGAACCCCATTGCCGATCCATTAAATTCGATTTAGCGTAGCTACAAGTCTGCGGATTTAAAACTAAAGCAGCAAAATAGATTTTCGTGTTGTAATATGCTTATCGAGTCGTAAGCCGTAATTAGGTATTCCGCGGACGTCGTGGTTATCAGTAACATTGAACTAGTGAATTAACATTACCTGCACAGCGCCCCATGGCCACATGCTCCTGTGGAATCGCTAATAGGCCCAATTTCCTATCGACCTACTTTCATAACATTAGGTTTATTTTATTTTACATATGCCAATATTTTTTATCAAATAATGACTATAGATTTGAATTATGAATTTCTGTTCGATAGTCTCGCTAAAACTCGAGAACGGCTCTGATTCGGCTATTTTTAGTCTTGAGGAGTCATATTCGTGGAAGGCCAGGGAAGGTTTAAACTGTGAGAAAATATGCGAGAAAAATACTTAAAATAAAATTAGGATATTTATGAAAATCGTGTTAAATAATATACATAATAGTTTAATACGTTTTGATATTGTCAGTCATGAGAGGGCTGTCATGGTAACCAAAATTATAAAATTTAAATATCTAGGATATTGCTAGATATAATATATTTAAATTTTATGCTATGGATCACCGCAAAGTAACGCCTGATTCCATTAACTATAAGTAACCAAAACTGTTTATAAATGGATGAAGAAAAATTATTGTTCAATGCTGTAAGGAGCCTATTTTTACTAGCTTAAAATATTTGACTTAATACAATATTGTGTTCCAAATCAATAAATAAAAAAATAAAATAAACTGACGAAATAAATATACATTCGAATCGTATAATCCACGATTGCGATGTCAAGACATTTTATTTAAATAGACAATTTCCATATGGAAATTAGATTTATTTCCGGTTACTACCTATTACCAAAATATCACTGTAAGGCCGTGTTTCAGCAAGCAAATGTTAAAGTTAACGCCATGTTAAAATACAATGCCATCTCATTCATTGACAGGAAATACGAGAGGGTTAACATGATATTTAACATGGCGTTAACTTTAACATTGCTTGATTAAACACGGCCTAAGCCTCTTAAATACAGATGCTGTCCTAATATAGCCTAAAAAGTTCTTAAAAAAAATAAGGTCACGCCATATTATGTGAGAATAGATCGAACTACGTTGTATGCGATCGAACTTAGCTTTGCAATCGACTTACGGCGCTTCCGTAACCTGAGTTAGTGATGTTCCGGATATCCGTATCCGTATCCGTATTCGCGGATATCCGAGGTAAAAAAGAAATCCGTATCCGTATCTGTGTCCGTTACTTTTCGAGCGGATATTTTACGGATCTTTTCAGGTGATTAGGTAGAATTAAAAAACTAATAAATTCCATTCAGACTATTTTTATTTAATTAAATCAAATATTTGGCACCTTTATATTGCAAACATTGAGATAGATAGATCTTTATAATGAGAGAGCAAGTTAACAATCACTTTTATGATAATGAAATAACTAAAATATAAGTAATTTTTTCTTATATAATTTTAATGAGATCAATATTTTATGAAGTTTTAATGTCATTTTATGACAATGAAAAAACTAAAATTGAAATCTACTTTTTCATACAATTACGGGAATATTATAGCAAGCTATATATAACATCATGGTCACTTTTATGTCAATGAAAAAAGAAACTAAAACGTAAACCTCTTTTTTTATAATTATGAATCAATACAGTAGAAAGTTATAAAATCACTTTGAGATAATGAGGAAACCGAAAATATATTCTAATTAAATGATAATTCTAAATGAATACTGCGCGTCACATAAAATTTAAATATGAGTTTACACGAGTAATGACAAAATGTCAGGCAAAATTAGAAGAGCTCAAAAAAATTATTAATCATAATTGAAATTAAGCAATGGTAAATTGTATTTCAAAAAAAGCAACTACGCAGCTTTCTCCCCCAAAAGTCTGTTACGATGAGGATCATAAACAATTCCTGCTCCGTATCCGTATCCGCGGATCTTGGCACTAAATATCCGTGTTCAGATCCGTATCCGCGGATATACATTTTTAGCGATCCGGCACATCACTAAACCTGAGATAACAGGGGCCTTACTCTCCAAACTGATTCGATTTTGGTTCCTATTCGATCGCCCCGCGTACTCTCGAATAAATTGACGTTTGTTTATTTTTAATTTCCAGTCGATTGATATGATCGGGAGTACAAAAAGTTCTAACGATTTTCTTTATCCTGGTTAGTTTCAAAGTAATCCACCAAATAAAACACCATATGCCGTTGAGATCGAACTGATTCGATTCTTGATTATGTAGGGAGTAAACCTGCAGGTTTTTTTTTAAATTATTTTATCGTATCTTATTAACACTAACAACAATTAAGTAACTTACAACAATTTATATTATTTTACGTATTTTATGTATGATATTATATATCGTCATCTTTTTTCGCAGCCTTTTTTACATCTATATATTGTCAAAATGTGGCAGCCTGCTTAGGCCCCGTCTGTGATAATATTATATAATATACATGGTGTAAAAAGAGCGGTCACTATAACTTTGAGATACGATTACACTACCTTTCCTCATTTTGAAAATGTATTTTTTTTTATATTCTTTTTTGCCAAAAACTAAAAATTTTTTTTTTTTATTTTTGTAAAAAAAAAATACATTTCTAGAATGAGAAAAGGTAGTATAATCATATCCCAAAGTTATAGTGACTACTCTTTTTACACCCGTTATAAGTCTATGCCTGTATCAAAGTGAAGGCTACTTACTTATGTGAAGAAATCAAACACTCCAGTAGTTTTAAGTTCACTTTTATTTTCACCTCTTAAATTCACTTGCTACAATATCACTTCCACACTTATTGCAATCACACTTATAATGTTCTAAACGGACATCTTGTCCCTATTACAGTTGAAAGAGGAATCCCCTTCCTAAACGTAAAATCAACTATGTATAACTCACAGACAGGAAACATGATATTTTTCCATTTATTTAGAAAATACGTTTCCGGTCTGCACTTGACCGGAAACACGCTTTCTGGATTATAAACTAGTGTTTTTCTTTATCAATAAATAAGTATAACAAAATAAAAATGTAAATATAAATAAATATGTTTTCCAAAAATAGTTCATTCAAATAAATATTAATTTAACAAAATTACAAATAATCAAATCACAGTTTATGGTAATGACAATTATAGTTTTCTACAATTGAATAAATAATTATAAAATAATCAAAACGTTTTCTAAAATTGTATAAGTTATTAATTACAAAATCATAACAGTTTTCAAAATTATATAAATAATTAAAAATATTATAAAATCATTACACTTACGACTAGTGATGTATCGAATGTTTAAATGATGTGAACATGAGGAACTCTACAGTTTACCAACAACGTATATCTGTGGTTCGAGAAATTTCCATACATTATTATGTACTTACATACGTGCTCTTCGTATAGTAATAGTTCAATGTAAAATGACTAGCTATTACTTAAGTCACGAGATTCAATTGTGATATACCTACCTTCATAGTTAGATAAATTGTAAATTATAAACCATTGCCAGAGCATCACTGTCATGTGTGACAGTGAAAAATATATACAAATTGTATGCTATTAATCATTTTACTATGTAAGCAAGTATACATACAAGTTACATTCTATCTACATTTTTAGGTAAAAAATAACAATCAATATATATATTATAATCCCGACTTAAAATTCGGTTGCTGATTATAATTACTGAGTCGATATAAGGTACCTACTTAAATATATATTTTGGGAGACTAAGGCCGTGTTTCACCAAGCAATGTTAAAGTTAACGCTATGTTAAATATCATGTTATCCCTCTCGTATTTCCTGTCAATTAATGAGATAGCATGGTATTTTAACATTGCGTTAACTTTAACATTGCGTGGTGAAGCACGCCCTCAGTCCCGATTTCACCAACGCATGTTAGTGTTAACGGCTTGTTAAAATACCATGCCTTCTCATTGATTGATAGGAATTACGAGAGGAACAACATGATTTTTAACAAAGGATTAACTTTAACATTGCTTGGTGAAACACGCCCTAATCGTCAAGAATATAATCGTTTAATGTAATCCTATGTTAGCTTTATGACATTAGTAAGAAATGAAGGATATGTTGGGAATTAAGAACGATTCTCTCTCATTACGTCGCGTCGGGTCGCTCGCGGCGTGACAGCTCCATCATTAGTACGAGTCTATAATTTATCATTAACTTCATTGACTTATCTTTGTTCAAGTAAAATGGCGTTTGTTAAATAAAGTTTTCGACCTGCCCAAACTTTTGAAAGTCTCGAACAAAAAGCATCTATTAAAAGGTGCACATTAGTAAGGAGTTAGGCCAAAATTGTTCAACCCTTTCTTTCCTACTTTTAGTTGTGTCGTGGTTCTGACAGTCAGTCATTGTGTTAAACTTTCATCAAAGTAACCTAATTTCCCTGTTCTATAAAATTATTACTTATTCTACTTACCTATTATATTTATGCTATGAAAACTAAAATACCTTCAATGCGATTGCTTATTTGCACCACCCTATTAATTGCTGGTAAAATAAAATAATAGTACGCTAGTTGGAGTATAAAGATTGCATTGTGCTAATGATAGAATTCGTCTGTTAACTACGTCCATGTTAATTGAGTCATTAGGTGCTTAGATGTTTACGTGACCCTCAATTGATATGTAAATACAATCATAAATGTGAAATAAGAGCCAAGTTCAATAGCCAGTCGTCCTAAAATGTATTTATATCTAATAACCTAAACCTACCATAAAATATTTTATAACAACTTGAACATCTCTCATCTCATTTCTTCTTTTAACTAAGAATAAAAAATTATATCATTGGACTGTCTTGGCTAGTTCTCATATTATACTACTTATGTACATAGCCTTCGTAACTTCAAAAGATTTTATTACATTCGTCCGAAAATATTTGACTTGCTGGAAAAAAAAACTAGCTATCAAACTAGGGCTCTTTCAGTTTTTTAGTAACAGTACTTACTTTTTAATAATATATATTTCGTAGTAATCGAGAACTATGCAAGATTAGGCTATTACCTAATTTCCTTAATTTCTATACGTACTTATTTATAGACAAATTTCAGGTCAACAAAAGAGGCATGTGTTATGGTCATTTTAATATTAAGCTTGGTCCTCATTTCACATTTATGTTTTCAATACATCATTACTTTTTGTACAGAAAGTAACTACTTACACATATTATGTATTTTAGGAGTTACGACGTTGAGCGTCATAAAAATTACCCTTTTACACTTGATCATTCTATTTTCACTTTATAATACGCAAATTAATAAAATGTTAACTTCTTAATTGCTTTAAAGTATCTTATTAATTTAATAAACACATAAAGCCGTTTATTACCAGATAATTAATTAGGTATTTCACATAAGTAATTACAAGTAATGGAGGTAAAGAAAATTTTTAGGAACAGAAAATAACTTGAATCGCGTACGTAAATAACTTGAACTGGGTAATTAATTGAATGAATATTAAAATTTACTTTTGAACTCCAGAAAATCAAAAGGACGTGCAAAGTCTAAAATAAGAATTAGAAATTGTTTTAAAATATTTAAGTTAGCAAAAAATATTTAAATATTTAATGTAAGCAATCATTTAATAAAATTATCTATTAGTCAGGGTTCCCCATACATTCCCCGTACATACATGGTTTTCAATTGATTAGTATCAAGCTAATTTTTCGTGAGTACCTTCATTATGATGAGTCGCCCAAGAATTTCTTGGACAGAACTCTTGTTTGTGGTAGCTAACAGAGATAGCAAGAATAAAGTTTGTGGGTTTGGTGATTCCAAAATATTTATAATATTTTTTTTGATAAATCTCAAGATAATGATCTAAATTATCCGAAGAACAATTTGTCCTACAAAATATATTGTTTGATCAAAGAGTTCCATTCCCTCTTGCCAACTTGTATCGATAACGAGGTCATCTTACATTATTAGTAACCAGCTGATTTTGTTTTTATTAGTTAGTTAATAATAATGTAATTCAACAGACATAATTGTCCTACAAATTGCGTGGTACGTTATCCTAGTCCTACGGTCGAAAGTTGAGATTTTTTTTATCCTTGCTAACTCTTGTTAGCTACCTCAAATAAGAGTTCCGTCCAAGAAATTCTTGGACGACTCATCAAAATTAAGGTACTCACGAAAAATTAGCTTGATACTAATCAAGTGAAAACCATGTATGGGGGAACCCTGACTATATCCCTTTCTCGAAAAACTATACGAGTATTTCCATTTTAGTATCTACTATCTTCATTATTTTTAATGGTACTATAATGAATATACATTTACATTAAGTATTTGTTTAAGGAGGCTTTAATAACATCAAATAAAAAAAACATTCAAAAGACTAATTGTACATTCTTCCACCTTTTTTCTTTGCAAATAACAAAAATTTGGCGTACTTCTATTTTTTATATATTCCACGTAGCCAATATAAGCTATGATAGTGACATTGTTGTCGTATATTACAATTTGCGAGTAAAATACGACGTGGGCCTAGGCACTGGGCCTGAAACCTTTTGGATAAGTAAAACAATATTCGCTCACAGGATCATTTAACACAGTAAAATAGGTAAAGCCGACACCCTTTTATAGTGTATTCTGTATATTAGTTCCAACATATTACGACTAGCTGACCCGTGCCCACTTCGTTGAGCATAGAAACAGTTTAAACATTCCCTGGACTTCCACGAATATTTCAAGACTAAAAATAGCCGAATCAGTTTAGCCGTTCTCGAGCTTTAGCGAGACTAACGAACAGCAATTCATTTATATATATTTTAAGACTAGCTGAGCCGTGCCCACTTCATTGAGCATACAAACCGTTCAAACCTTCCCTGAACTTCCACGAATAATTCAAGACTAAAAATAACCGAATCGGTTCACCCGTTTTCGAGTTTTAGCGAGACTAACGAATAGCAATTAATTTTTTAACCTAATTCGCTTATTTAACTTAGTTTTAAATAATGCATATTTTTATTGTTAACTGATTATATAGTTTGGACCAATCAGAACGCGTTCAACGTTGGTTCAAGAGAATACAATTTTCCTCTTTCATCCATTAATTTACGACACAGAAGAACTTTTATACCAGACCCCTACGTTTTCAAGAACTAACATTCTTTTTGCGTTTTGCCCTTGTCAAACGTCCTATAAGTAATTTAATTTTGAGCTAAAAATCTAGCCTAATATTGAATTATGTCTCGTACATGAAAGGCCAATCAGGGAGGATTTGATGGAGACTTAATAAAAAACCATTTTCTATTAGGTTTAGGTACCTACTTCGTTTACAAGTTAGGAGTTAGGACCTTATAAATGAGCAAGAATCCCGAGGCGTAAGCGGTATTACACAGCCTCAAAGTAATGAAAGATATTTAAAAGTCAAATATTCACATTGAGCTTATTATTAAAATATGTAATTTTATATATTAAACTCAGTAGCTACCGCAGCAGTAAAGGCTTTATCATACTATCGCGTCCTTAAAACGGAACATATATATATATATTAAACTAATTCAATCATTATTTCATCACAATCAATCGCAGCTATTAGCTATCTGAAAGTAGGTAAATATGTTTAAATTAAATTTGTGTATAATAATTATAGCCCAGTCAAATTAGCTTCAAAAATAGGGGTAAGGTTACATTAATTCGCACCTCGCTGAAAATTGGCATGAATGTTGGGAACCCTATTACACACAATTTGTCAATTTTATTATCCACATCAATCCCAATGTGGAAAAAAAGTTATTCAAGGTCAAATGTTGCAAAAATCGTTTTTTTTAGTTTTCCAGCTAAACGGTAAGTTTTATCATGAAAATAGATAAGACGAAAATATCCCTATGATGCGATTTTACTTTTAAATAAACTGTTCATACACTTTTTTCCTAAGAATCACCATGTTGTTGTGGCACTCATAATGTGTAATAAAATGCATAAGCAACGCAACATCTTAGTCGAAAATGTCAAATATAAAGTTTGGTAAAATTTACTTACAGACTTTTTCTCTATCCGTATGTACCCTTTTAATAAAAAATATAGTAATAAAATTTACACAACATCTCAGTCAGTCTGTTTGTAGCATCGTAGTTACCAAACGGGTGAGGTGGTCAGCTAAAGAACAACATCCTAAAATTGCTGACCTAAAAGTCGTATATCGTCAAAATTCAAATATCGTAACAAACTCATCTTTGCCGACACCGACTTCAAAAAGCACATTATAAAAAATCACATTTTATTCTTTTTTGTTGTTGAAGTCGTTTTTTTTAAACGAAGATTGTTTTCATAGTGTGAGTTACCCTCCCCGCAATAAAATGTTTTGTTATAGAATTTTTATGAGAAACTTATACAAAGGGTATACATATAATAATCTATATAATATTAAGTATTACATACATACATACATACATTATATATACATACATACATACATTATATACATTTCTAGAAGTAATAATTCTTTAATTAGTATATCATCTATTACATAAATAATAAAAAACTAGTTTAAGTATAATATAAAAAAGCTTAAAATATACATATAATTTATAGGAAAAAATACATAAAGTTAAACACAATATAAGAAAATATAACTATATACAAATGGAGATGAGGGCCCTCAATCGAAGAGCCCGCCCCGCGGCGTACAAGGCTCAAAAGTTCCCATTATACTAGAAGTTAATTCGATTTCCTCTCAATTATTTAGCTGCATTTTTCTAGTTACGCCGCTGGTGTCGAACACACTAACCAAACTAGTGATATTTCACTGTTGTTATAATAGCTCATAGGTAGGTGTTATTCTATGGACAAGACCATGATACACAAAGTGATATTTTCGTTAATCCAATTAAAATGGTTATTGCTTAATATAAATAAATTATTCGTAAAAGTCAGAGTAAAAATGTTACTTATTATTATCGTAGCTACTTGAGTATGACTTGTGACATAAAGCGGTATTTTCTACACAAAAGCAAATTGGACGATGTTTTTATTATCTTCCAACCCTCAAATCGTACTTGTACCTACCGGATCGACACAACATATTGCGTACATTTCAAAAATTTCCTTGGAATCCTTTTGAATCACGCTCCCTCACTTCATGTGCCTCTTGTACTTTGAACTTTTAATTCCTAAAGTATTGAAAGAATAAACAATAAATTTACGAACATCAAAAGAAGATGGGCATAGTCTACCTACTCAATGAACACAAACTTTAAGTACCTATTAGAAAGTTTTTTTCGTAATTAATAATATAATAATAATAATAATAATATATGGACGCTTCACACCACGTCAATCTGGCCCTGTGCTAAGTATCCGAAGAACTTGTGTTACAGGTACCAGACAACGGAAATATATTTAATACTTTTATACTATACACATATTTAAGATTTTTATTATATTATACACAAATTTAATACACATCCATGACCCAGGAACATTGAAAACTTTTTGTTCCCTCGGCGGGATTCGAACCCACGACCTCTCGTTCGAGCACCCAACGCGCTCCACCACTGCGCTACGGAGGTCGTCTAAATTTATTTCTTAGTAGCGGCTATACCTAATAGGATTTTGTAATTTATTCAAGAGGTGCTTTTATTTCGTAATATCCCGCATTATATCATTTATCTTCCATTTCTAATATCAGAACCCGCAGCCCGGAATCCACAACGTAGAACCCGCAAACCCGGAACCCGCAACGTGGAAAATTTTTGCAATATGAAGGTTCTTCATTGAAATTCATATCTTAAGAGGAAACCACACGGACGAGAGAAATGAAAAATAGGTATTTGAAAAGTTTGTTGCCGTCTCCAATGCGCCTTGATCACGTGGTTCACGCCCGCTATCGATGTGTGAGTGTGATTGTCTATGTGTGCGTGACGCGCGGGGTGCGCGGGCCTCTCGCTACTTAAAATGCTTAAAGTAAATCGGACTATATTTTATGATTATGACAAGAAATGGAATCTTCGTTAGACACTTTTTAGTTTTTACCTCGACTAGGTACCTAGTACCAGAAATGGTCGATGCTCGTATACAATAACTAGTGAAGTCCATAGTTTCATAATATTATGGTGTTAATTCTACATACTATGATTAAAGTATGTGGCTCATTCAATCCGAAATTGTCTAGATCATTGTGCTATTTCGGCACACAATTAAATTAGCCCATTAAAAAATCTAAAAGTTTTATATACTCAAACACCTTTAAAAAATAATGTTTGGTTTATAGGCTATTGTTCGATAACTATAAATATTTACGAAATTTGAAAAAAATATCCTGAAAGAGGAGGAAATTTACCAAAAAAAGGTTACACTCCCGGAATTGTACCTCCATTATTTATATTTTTAAATTAACGCTGAAAATAGCCCTCCGCGCCATTGTTGCATGCAGACGGCCTCTTAAGCGTCAGTTAATATTTTTAAAGTAGGTACCTAAGTACTTAGAGTTAAATGAAAAATATAAAAATATGTAAAGTATAATCTAAATACTCAAAAGAATTGATTTCTGTCGGATTTTTTCATATAAACATTATATTTCAATAATTATGCTAGACAATTATTTTTTCAAACTTCCGTTATCGTTCTAAACTAAAAAATATTTAAATAATGTCCGTTTATAGAATAAACAACTACAAACCAAACACTATTTTTGAAGATGTTAATTGTTTATAACTTTTGAATTTTTTTTTGGGCAAATTTCATTGTGATCATTACGATCATTATGATTATCAAATGGTCAATATGATCTAAATATCATCGGATCGAATAAGCTAACCATATATTATGTAATTTTAATCGCAGTATTTTAAACATTTTAAACTTATAGAAGTTTAAAATGTTTTTTATTCTACATAATTATTAGGTAGTCTAGTCTACCACGAAAGGATATGGATCATGCTCCATAGAAGTCTAGGCCATAAATTCAAGTAACCAGCCAATGAAAACAAATATGCTATGCTCACACACAGCTATGTATAGTGAGTCAAACTGAAATTTTTCAGTTAAGTAACTAAGTATTAAGTATTCTCTAGGAACACAGAAAAAAATATTTATAAGCATTATTCGGCGAGCGGTCATAACCGTGGTAAATTGTTTAGCGCCAACGCAAAATTACTTTTGCATATTTATATATTGCATTTGTTACTTTTTGAACTTAGGGTACATTTGTTTAAAATTTTAATTAAAAAAAGCTTAAAAAAGGTTTTTCCCAGTTATTTTTTTATAAAAAAAATATATTAAGTATCTCAGATTTGCTGTAACACTTATGACCGTATTAATAAAGAAGTGTAAAACTAGGACTCTCTTGGTTGATACAAACTCATACTAAGATTAGCTTCTTCGTTTGATTAACAGTTTGATTTCAAGGACGTATCAGGTGAACCGGGTTTAGAAACGCTGTCTGAACTAAGATCTAACCTATCAAAACTGCTTTTTAATGTGTGACTAGTAAATTATTATATAGCAGATTTATTAGTTTTATAACAAATATAATATTTTTCAAAATTTCTGTAAATGAATGTAACAAAATTTTGTAGTATAAATATCAAAAAGAGACTTAAATCTTAATTATTACATTAAAACCAGTTTTTCATTAATATTTTGGTAGAAATAAAATATTCCATCACTAACAAAGTTCATATTCGGAACTAGAAATAGGTAAAACGGAATGAGATAGTGACATAAGCCTCAAAACAACTCTCAAATCACTGTTTACTTTCCAAAGCTCATCTACTCATGTAGCAGTTTGACAGCTGTTGATAACGCTCATACTCAGTTGAGACACCGTCTTTAAGTTAAGTGCTTAAGTACTATTTATTAATTCGACTGTCATCTCAAATACTGACTTGAGGTTGAGGTTGAGATCGTTTTATTTATATGTAGTATGTATTACTTAATTCAAAATTCAAAATATTTTATTTAGAAATGAAACTTTACAAGCTATTTTCGGAAAGTCAACAAAAACGCTACAACACCAGAAATGAGCTTGTGCTTATTTATTATTAAAAGAAAGTTATATAGTAGCTAGTATATATTTTGTCTACAAGAAAGTTATGTAAATGAGAGTTGTCAATTGTCATAGACTCTCCTTGCCTGTCAATGAATTAAAAAAATGGTATGTTGATTTATAAATTTGTAGAGCAAATTATACTTAGCAGATTTGGAGCATCAATAATATTATGTATAATTTTGAATAAGTATAATAAGTCAAAATATAAGAGTCTGTTTTCAATAGACTGAGTTTTATAGTATATAAGTCAATCGTAGTAATTTAAATTTGAACAGCCGGGGGAAATTAATAAGTTGACGATAATAAACAATTTTAAAGAATTTATTTCAGTATATATTCATAAACACAAAGAAAAACTAATATTGGTCCACAGACGCTGGAGTATGTTCAACGATATAGAAAAAAGTATTTAAAAAATATATTTACTTTAAAATAACAATATTATAACTCACAAAGAAGCCGAAATCTTAATAATTATTTTAACAAAAAATTAAATGTATAATGTAATCTAAAATATTCAAAACACTTACACCAACTAGGGTCCATTCATAAGATATTATTTCTCCAAAAATAAAATAGGTATTTTAGTTAAGATTTATACAAATCGAGCTCAAAATTATTTTGGATACTTTTTACTAACATTTTTAGAGTATTCTTGCTGTAATTATTCAGTTCGGTTTCCTTTACAACATTATAATATAATACGTTTTGGTCGACCGGCTATTTGGCGTTATGGCCCAATACGATCCTCGTTATTTGGCAGTAAGCATGAGAGAATGATGGACGCATAATAGTTTATTATGTTTTTTGAATATAATTTAATTAGATTTATCTGATATTATATAATTAAAGTTAGTGTAATATAATAATTTAATAATAAATATGAAAAAAGCTATAGACTTCACGAAAAAGATGTAAGAAACTAGAAATGTCGATATCGATAAACAACACTAGTTTATCGATATCATTATCGACTACGTGTCACATCACACGTGTGTGTACGTATTTGTCCGCGTCCCCCTACCTCAAGCCTCGCCCCTCATAGTGCGATAGGGACAACTGCAGCTAGAACTGAAATTACCTATTAAAAGTACCAGAAATCGACGTTTAGGGGATTTCTGTTTCCTCCTCCAAAACTTAACCGATTTAGATAATTCTTTCTTTATTAGCTAAAAAAACAAATTAACTAGGTTCCTATTTTTTGATTTTGTTGCATAATGTAGTCAAATCTGTTTCCTGGATGTTTAAACACGGCGGAGAGTCTGGCTGTTTTTTTTTTGGTTTTTGAACGTCCATATCTCTTTAAGTAATTAGTTTATTAAAAAAAGGAAAAAATAGGGACGTACAAATATTATTCACAGATATTCATGAAAAAAATAGTTACTCTAGACTAATTATCCAGGGAGGAAATAGAAATCCCCTAGACCTCTATTTTTGTATGGAAAAAAATTCGTGGTGTTTCCTCTTAAGACGGTAAAAGGAGGGTGCAAAGTTAATATGAAAGTTCAAAATTGAGTTGCAAGATTCGAACCGAACATACGTTTCAATTTTAAATAGCCTTCATTTGAACATACATTGGTAGATACAGTGATACAGTGCAAGTTAAATAAAAGTTTCAAGTATTTCGAGTAAACAATTTTTTTTTCAGATAGGGGCACCAACGAGCTTGAAATGGTGTGTGAGCGGGAAGAAGACTCAAGAGGAGAACAACATCGCTATACAAGTGACTCCGCCAGATTTAGAGGAAGATGACGAAGTGGTGCCTCCCCTGCGCGCCCGGAGGAAACTCAGCAGCCCTCTCACTTCGCTGCCAGCCTCGATCCATAGCCTCTCTGGAAATGGTAAGTGGTTTATCGTCAAATCACTAGTAGTGACTACTAGGCGTAATCAACTATTTAATTAAGTTCTATAAAATAAATCATTCCTGTCCTGTACTGCTATTCTCTAAGAATGATTTCGTATCTCGACAGCTGAATCCGCGGTGAGTGTCAAATTTCGAAGCTCATACTCACCGCGGATTTAGCTGTCGAGATACGATAAACATTCTTATAATAGAGAATAGCACTGCTGATCAAGAGTCGAGAAGTGTCTAATTCCAAAAGAGAAGCCATACTGGTATATCAGTGTTTGAAATTTTCATCGAAAGGACATAATACTTATTGTTTTAATCGATCCAGTATAATTAGAGCCGTTCATTATTACGCATTATAAACTAAAATATATGTCCACTAAGCGAATCTGGAACTCATTTCAATAATAACAAAAGTTTAAAGAGCTCGCATTTTACAAAAATTGCAATATTATGAAACTTTGTAAAATATTTTAAAGAGAAGATATTTATTAAAATTACTAAATGAATACGAAAAGAATGTCTAGAATTTTGGTGCGATATTGTGAGGCATTTATTAAATTGTGGAGTGTCTAACTTGCTTGAGAACTTTTCAGGTAACAACAGTTAAATTGTAACAACTTAATCTTTTTCAAGGTATTTTCCAGGAAGATCTAAATGTAGAATAATTATTAAATTTCGAGGTCGACTAAGGACGAGGTCCTCTAAGAAAAGTATATTTATATTATAATATAATAATATAAATATACTTTTCTTAGAGGACCTCGTTTAAAATAATAAAAGGTCTGTTTTTACTCGTTTATAGGTTTTTACGAGTTATAGGTAAATTAAATAAAAATAACATTAAAAATGTTAAATAGCCACAGTCAGTGTTAAACTGTCAGTGTGTTCCTTTAAGCGCTCTGAACGTTCAGATCATTCATAACGCTGACATTGCCAGCTGTCAGTGCGTGTGGAACAGTTTAAAACGATCCTAAACAGTGCTAAAGAAACACAAATCTGAACGAAAAAAACGTTCAGTGGAACAGGGGTTATAGGTAACCAAGCTAATGATGATGAACGCTCTCAATCAGCAGCTGTCGACAGCTGACGGCTGTCCAAAAAAAACTACATCAAGATCATCCGCTTGCGAGCTACGATGGTATAGAGGT
Organism: Celastrina argiolus; assembly: GCA_905187575.2. Taxonomy (NCBI): domain Eukaryota; kingdom Metazoa; phylum Arthropoda; class Insecta; order Lepidoptera; family Lycaenidae; genus Celastrina; species Celastrina argiolus. The sequence goes on from LR994577.1 coordinate 9,811,715, forward strand.
AGTTTTCACTTTTCACGCCGCAGTGTCGTGTATAAAATTCAACACACCTTTCAGACACACAATGAAACAGACAGATCGACTCATTAAGCTTACAACACCCCTTTGTTTTCGTCGGAGGGTTACAAATTAGATCTCATAAATTTTGATAATCGAATGTAACGACAAGCTTTTGTTGGGGTTTAAAAACGATAACAATTAAGGCTCTCTGAGAATTACATTGATAAATATAATCATTCACCGCTGATATGACGCCAACAACCATCCATCCAGCAGTGATCTCTATATCTCTAAGAATGTTTTACGTAACTCGACAGTTACGAAGTTCACAGAATGGGAAATTTGACACTGACCGCGGATTAAGCTGTCGAGATACGCAAAATACTCCTAGAGAATAGCACTGCAGGGGGCTGATTCAAGATGCCATCGCTAATTATCGCTTACAAATTTCGATAACAAAATGTACGGGATTTGACATAAGGTACGCTAAATGACCTTCCAAATCGCAATCATTTAGTATACCTTATCTTGAATCAGCCTCCTGATGCCAATTAAATCCAATCCAGAATATTACGTCACTCATAAATTGAAAAGATCTTCTAGAAATACACTCTTGCTTCCAGACCGACGATCTTCGCCGACCCGCCTCTCGCCGCTCGACCGCACCAAGAGGCGTTTCAGCACCATGGTGTCGAGCGGTGCTGCAGCCGCGGTGTCCCGCCGGCTATCGGCCACCATCGGCTGGTGTCTCGCCACACCCACACAGGTCAAGCCCCAGATAGTGCGCCAAGGCCGCGCACTGTGCCTGCAGTATATCAAAACGCAGATACGACGCTCTACAACATGCTCCTCAAAGGTAAAGAGCTTGTAAAAACTATAAACCAAAGATTCGGATTCGTGCATTTGCATTTCAGCCCTTTGTCGTTTCAGCTCCTTAATAAGATAAGGCATCAAAAGAAGTAATTAGTATTAAAACAGCAGACTAGTCAATTTCCCAAAAGCTTTTCGGTAAAAAGAAAATTATGTTGTATTTTATATCATATGGTTTAAAAAATGAATTACAAAAATCTAAGCATGATTTTTTTAATATGTATTTATTACTCTGCTAGCTGTTTTAAAGCTAGCAGATTAGCATAGGGTCAAGAACCTCAACGGCGATGATGTGCCCAAATTTTCTGTCAGTATTTTTCCAAACCTTATTATAATAAAAGGCCATCTAAACTTCTCAGTATCATCAGATAAGGATCATAGACCTTAATGGTACTAGCTTCCTTAAAGTTTTCTCTGTTTCCTCGTCTATTATATAAGATCAAAGTCTTTAATGTATACCGTATTTCTTGTTCCTGGAAATATCCTTTTTTCAAATATGGAAAATACTAGAGAAAATCTCTATATAATAGCTAATCTATTATGTCATATATTTCAGAATATGAGTAAGAATATATTATTTCCTATATTATTATGTAAATATGAATTAGAAATTTTAAGCTAGTTAGTTTAAATTTAAATTTAGAATTAGGATAAGCCCTCTATTTTTTCTTGTAGTGCTCGGCTATGTAATGACATGGATATTGTGCCGTATGTAACTTCAGACATAATAATATTACAGCAAATCGTTATGAAGCGAGTGCAGACAATGCTCGAAACGGAATGCGGGGAGGAGGCCATAAACAACATAGAGACGGGAGTGTTGGCAGCACTGCGCGCGCTCTGTGCCGCGCTGGAGAGGAAGAAGTCCGAGGCCTTCCGCCATGTTGCCCGGCAGGCGACCCGCGCGCCATCCGCCATGCTGCGCTCGGAGACCGCGCTCGGCGAGCTGGCGCTGGCGCTCGCCCGGCGCATCACCAGAGACAACATTACTTGGTCAAAGGTATACTTTATTCATGTATATTCTAAAGGGAGACACAAACAAGCAAGCAATTAGGTACACAATGATATTATTTCTCTTTCTTTTCTCTCGTAAACCATTGCGATGGTTACACGATACGACTGGTGAGAGAACATGCATAGGATCTACTGTTTACATGCCCTCTCATGGAACATCTTTCTTGTCAGACAATCAGGTGATCAGCCTGCAATGTCGTAACCAAAAATTTTATAGTTAATTGAACTTGAGTCACCAGGCCGTATCTCAAGAACCGCGATAGCTAGACAGTTGAAGTTTTCACAATTAATTTTCTTTGATTTATTCATTTATTAAATCGTACAAAGGCGGACTTAATGCCGTATGGCTTTCTCTACCAGTCAACCTTTGGGCGTTACAAAAACAAAATTGTATAGGCCGGTAAAGTAACAGACGTACAATTTTTTTGCCACTGTTACAACAAATACTAAAACAAAACAGATATTAAGGGGTCATACAACATATGTGTAAAGAAGTGAAGAAGTAATAAAAATGTACAGAAGTAATAAAAAGTGTAAAGATGTACAGAACTCTATGTGATCTTTATAATTTATTTGATTATTACTAAGAACACGGGTTTATTACATTACCAAACATGAGTGATGCAATTCACATATTAAAAGTAACGACTTTTCCCACCCGAATAAAACAAAGAAATTGCATTAAGTTCTTTGAAAATTAATATTAATTGTGCGAAAATAAAATTAATAGTACTATAAAAGTACGGTATAAAATTTTTATTACGTGCTACATTATAAGTATTATAATAGTGTGATAACTCGCGATTAATTTGTCTCTTTTTAATTGTTCGGAATTTAAATAATATATGTTGGTAGAATTAATAATTATAATAGCTTACATTCCGATTTCGAAAAGATGGAGTTTCATTGAAACCAGGGATTCAAGGTACCATCGCTATTATCACTTTCAAAGGTCGAAAACAAAAATGTATAAGATAATAAGTTTCGCTAAATGACAAGTAAGTTCAGGTTCAAGTGTGTCACTTAGCGAAGCCTATGTTAACTGCCATACTTTTTTTTGTGATCATAGATCATCCTTTTTTAGTGCGTTTTTTTTTTTTGTTTGAAAGGTATATCAGTCGAGAGTGTTTTTAGCTGTTTGGTGGTCATAAGTTTGTTGGTTATGTGTGGTAGTAATGTTACACGCTAAGTTGGTAGTTTTTTTATTTTATTTATTTATTTATAGTATAGACACAGAGTACGTAATGTATAAGGTAAGTATTTGTAAAATGAAGCAGGGAAGATAGTCATAAAGATAGAATAAGTAGTTACTCAAGCGGTCCCGCAACTACTTACTTCCTATTTACTAGAGTTTAATACGAGTGTACCTCTGCTACGGGAGACGTGTAGTCGGGATCTCTGGAGACGGCAAACGGCAATTTGTAAACCTGCCCTGCCCCGGTGCATCTGTCTCGGCGAGTCCCGGTTCACTCAAAAATTCCCATCTCATTCCCGCTACAGGTGTAGGAAATTGTATGCTGGAAAGATTATTTATAGCTTTTAATCTAATATGTTCCATTGGACAACAGACGCTAATTGACAACTTGGTAATTTAAAAAAAACTAAATAAAAAATGTAACTAACTCTGTTTTCTAGCGGTGATGATAATGAATAATTTAACTAAGAACAATCTTTTACTTCAATATTTTGATGAAAATAACACCACTCTGTTTTCGTCGGGGGTTAATTAAGTCACAAAGTTAAGTCATTTACTTCCTCGAAAAAGTTTACGACAAATGAATTAATTAATATTTAAGGTTATGTTTCGAGAAAATGTCATTATCAAAATTTCAGATTTTAATGGCGGTCGTAATTAAAACAGTGAACTATGAAGCTTTAGGAAATTCAATTACTGTAACATACGATATTACAATGCATGAACATTTTCTAAAGTAAAATATTACGTTCTTAATTAAGCATGTACCTATTAACTACGTTGGATTAGAAGGCACGTGTACTGATTGGGTATGATGTAAATTGGATGGTTATATTACAAGCCATTATTCTCTTTTAGTCCCCGTGAGTAATGAAATATTGCTAATTGCACGTAAAATTACCTACTTGCTCTACTGAATTAAAATTTCGTATGCATTAGTTTTGTACGCAATTGCAATATTACGCAACATGGAGCTATTCTGATGATGGAGTTGGAAGTTATAGCCACCTGGAACTATGCAATAAAACTAAAAAACCCCATCGAATTTGGGCTCGTTTGATTCGTATCGACAAGTACGTAGTACCATGGACCAATTATACATAATATGTAATTCGTCTATGGTAGTACGTACATAAGCTTCGCTAAACGACATACGAATTCGCTCGTCATTTAGCGAACTTCGTAAGCGATAAACAGAGATGGCATTTTGAATCAGGACCCAGGAACCGTTAAAGGGTGCTTTTTTTATTATTTTAATCATAATGACAAACTAAAAACAATAACGGAAGTAAAATATTACTACTATTACTCTCTATGCTTTGGTAGGCATGTTTACGCTGGACAGTCTGAAGGCGAAAGAAACACTTCTTGAGCATTTTGTACGCTACTGTTACAAACTTCTTCAGTATCGCCATTCGCCAGTGATCCTCACAATTCACATCCAGATTCGTGATATTACAATTATGCGTGTTTATATTATATTAGTGTTAATTTCATTGAACTGTTTATTAATAATTTATCAATCAACTTTTTGTTATTGATTATATTATTGTAGTTATTATAAATGATTTAATATTTAAATATTGGCAACCCATGACGTCACTTCCATAATAATAAATTGTCATACAATTTATTATCTTAACTAAAGTAAGAATAATTAAATAGTATTATAATCATGTACCTATTGATATAGGATAAATATTTGTTACCTAATAATTATATTCGATTTAAACGTATTTAGCTAATTGTAATGAAATCTGTTAAATAGTTCTCATATTGATTTTTGCCCTAACGATTGTCAATAATATAAAAGGGCGTAACTCTTCGTTGTCATCAGACTTAAGAATAGATTGATATGTGTTATAAGCAGAGACTCTGCCCGATTAAATATTATAAGTATCTATAATAATATAATGGAGCATTGGCTTTTATTTACGTCCGTCACACTACGTCAAAGTAAAGATTTTTTTACTGTTTGTGGGTTTTTTTCCTTCACTGTGTCTTTACTTACTTAGTAATTTGAACGTCATTATGGGCTAGGTATTTACGTCATTACTTTTTCAATCTATATAATTTTTATTTTTTTTATATTCAGGTAGGTATACAAAATTGATTAAAACTGTTGTTATAGTAGGGCTATTATAGGTAGTAAATAGTAACACTAGTTTTTGTTTCATTAAAAAATACCAAGTATTAATGAATTAATAGACATTTGAAATTCTTGAAAATTTGCAGACGTTGAAAAATAGCGTCATCGCGTAGACAATTTGAAGCAAGTATATAACTCAGATTTTCAACAAAGTTTAGTGAACTTTTTGAAAAGCTTTTGGAGCGGTTAAACATAAAAATTAGTGGACGTTCTCCATTGAGCGTGATAGCAATAAATAATAGTATTATTTGCGTACCCAAAATGGCCAAATAGAGGGCCGCTACATTAATTTTCCCGCAAAACGCCATTTCAGCGCAACCCAGCCGCGCGCCAGTTCATTAATTATTATTGGCTTAATATAATCAAATGCAAACAAAACACCGAGGTGAGAGGACAAAGTTTATATATGGTGCTTGGTAGAGATAATTGAAGATATGAATGGATGAAGGTGATATGTATCAAAATTATTTCGAGAAAATTGAGTTGAAACTGTCACATCAACATTCAACGTCTTAGAATACGTCGTAACGTATTAAGTACATTAATCTAAAGATCTGTCGAATCGATGTACTTAATACGTTATTACAAATCCTAAATGTTTAAGTGACTGTTTAAACTCAATTTTATAACAAAAAAATTTTTACGACATATTTTCCTTCCTCGATATGAATCGAGGAAGGAAAATATGTCGTAAAAAATTATGTCGTAAAAACGTGAGTCTTCGAATTATTTCTACCAAGCACTACAATAAACTTTGTCCTAATATTAATCAATCCGTACAATAGATATCCAGGGGTTGAAGACAAATCATTGGAACCTCCGATATTTATGGCCGATACCTACACCTACATAGTAGATTACAAATAGAGTACCGACTGGACCGTTTCTGAGATATATTCGCCAATTTGAGTCGTTTTTCAAAAGCAGATCTCAATCATCAAATCTCCTCGTAATAGCAGAAGTAAAATAATCCAACTAATGAATATAATTAAATATCCAAGCATTATTTGGACGTGAAACATATTTATTGATCTTATTAAATAAACGCTATACATACAAAACAACAGTATCATTTCCACGCCGCTTATCGCGAGCACAAAGTAGGATATTTATAATATTATTACTAAAAAAAATTATACATAGTACATAGTACCAAGATATGAGGGGTATAGTAAAAATTTCAAAATTCAAAATCAAAAGCCCATACTTATTATGTTTTAGTGGGTTTTGGTACTAGCCAAGCATTTTAAAGCAATTTTTACGAGGATTCAGCGGTGCTACTAACTCAAATTTGGTTCAGAAGAATTATAGCGGAACATAATTATTATTATTATACTAAATATGTAACAGCGTGTAAAATAAATGAATAATATTTAAGTCCATTGTAGGAACTAGGATTGTAGGTATAGGCTATGGAGTTCACAAAGTCAAGTCTGGACGGCATTGTAGACGGATAACTGAATTATCTCACAAGACAAAGGATCCATAAACCATGCAAGCATGTAGGTAAATAAGTAGGTCCTGCCTCTGACCTTTCACCAGCCTTGTCGATCATACTTCCCATTGAGTTATGTGAGAATTCTCTTGTGTATTGCGCGCACACTTGGGCACTTTAAAAGACTTCTGCGGAGCTGATTCGTTTTTAGTAATACCTCCTACTAATATCGGTGTGGAAAGCAATAATAGGCAATTAAAAGAAAACTTACGCCCGTATTAATATAGAAGTCTCAAACCCAACCTCACTTGACAGATAAAAAAACGTTTCGTTTCATTTTCAAAAATGAAGAACTTTACATGAGTTATTTATATGCGTTTTTTTCTTTTTTAAAACGTAAAAATAAAGATTATAAAAATATAGATCATACTTATTTCAACGTTTTTCTGTAATCAATAATTTGAATATTACGGTATATAAAAAAAAAAGTTAAAAACTATAACCCGACTTCGCAAAAAATGGGTCTAAAAAGGCTGAAACAAGAAAATAATTCAATTTGAAATCCAGAAATGCATAGGTACAAAAATGGTCAAGGTAGAGCCGTGGTCGTACCCGCTATTGGGATTGTATATTTCAACAGCAGACGAATATTATAGATTTGTTTAGCGGGTACGACCACGGCTCTACCTTGACCATTTTTGTACCTATGCATTTCTGGATTTCAAATTGAATTATTTTCTTGTTTCAGCCTTTTTAGACCCATTTTTTGCGAAGTCGGGTTATATTTTTTACCTTTTTTTTTATTTTATATTTTTCTGTTTCCTCATAAAATATAATAATTATTATATTTTTATTAAATTGTCCATTATATAGAAAGTATCAACTCCAAGATACTACTTGTATGACGGCATTTTAAAGGTTTATTTTGAATTTAACAATAAAATATAATAATAAATCAAAAATATAAATACATATTCGTAATGTGCTTGCCAAGACCTATCTTTTGATACCAAACACGAGACAATTATCTTAATTTAATTTTTTTTGGAGATAGTTTTTGAGGTATAATTTTCAAAGTTCAAATTTAAAAAAAAATTATATAGCCTATGTTACTCGCGGCATTAATACGAATAGATTGACACCTAAGTCATTAAAATCGGACCAGTAGTTTAGCCGCTACGAGGGAACATACATACATACATACATACATACATACATACATACATACATACATACATACATACATACATACATACATACATACATACATACATACATACATACATACATACATACATACATACATACATACATACATACATACATACATACATACATACATACATACATACATACATACATACATACATACATACATACATACATACATACATACATACATACATACATACATACATACATACATACATACATACATACATACATACATACATACATACATACATACATACATACACAGACTGCCAAAATCATTACCCTTCCTTTTGGCTTCACCGAAGTCGGGTAAAAAGAGAATAAATTAAAAGTACTATGTAACATTAAAAAAGTTGTTCACTTTTAAAAGTGAAACGAAACGTTGTTTTATCTGTCAAACAAGTTCTCAAATTAGGTTGGATGAGACTTCTTTATACTTACGGGCTTCTATATATTACGGGTAGGGAATGCAACCGCGGGATCCCGATCTCGCGAGATCTCGTGTAATTTTTCGGGATCAATCCCGACGCATCATATGACGAGATCCCGTTCGAGATTGACGGGATTCCGTTCGAGATTGACGGGATTGGGAGGCAGTGGTCAGCGACGTTACACACGTCCTAATTCCCTTGAAATGCTTATTGTTTTGATTATCTAAATGTTAATTTCGACTTCTTAGGTTAAAATGTTTGGCAAGTATAGAATTGGAATAAGGTTTAGGAGGTGGTACCTACTGGCAAATTACTTTTCCTATAAATGTTTGCATTAGCAACTCATTTAACTTTATCAACTTTCACTAGCTGCAGGAGAAACTAAGGGCGTGTTTCACCAAGCAATGTTAAAGTTAACACCATGTTAAATATCATGTTATCCCTCTCGTATTTCCTGTCAATGAATGAGATGACATGGTATTTTAACATGGCGTTAAGTTTAACATTGCTTGGTGAAACACGACCTAAAGGTGTATTTTTATCTTTTACAAGATAGTTATACCACTAAATATGGTTCTTTCATTATTATTTTTAATCACATTTAATTATATTCATTAGTGTGGGCCATTTAGTATTTTCTAAAAGTTATTTTACTAATAAAATAGTATATATAACTAAAAACTCTGTTTGTTATTTGTTAATACAAGTTCCGTTGGTATATTATCCCAACGCCCCATTTTAAGGTGCGGTCCTGAAATTCATTATAAATAAAAAAATATTTTTGTCAGTTTTAGAACCCTTTTTATATAAATAAGTAAGTACGTTATGAGAGTTGTAATTTAGTGCACCTATCTAATATCTAACTAAGTATACTTCGTTTCGATTCAATGTCTTTCGAATGTATTTAAAATTGTAAAGAAAGCTTAGGATTGCCGGCAAATACCTATGTTATTGAATGTACTGTAGGTTCTTGGTGGATATTCATGTTATGTATATTATAGTAATAAAATGTTTTTCTTACTGTGTCTTTAACACCTTGGGATAATAGGTATGGGTTAAAACCTGATAATTATTTAGTTGGTAAGATTAAAGAATAAAGGTCTTTATTTTCTTTCGAGTAATATGTTATTTTGTTAACCTTATTATAACAAACAAGCAGCTTTTTCAGTCATCCGATTTATTTATTTTTATCGAGATCCCGAAAATTTCGGGATCCCGCGGGATTGACATTTATCTCGATCTCGGATTTGCAATCTCGAGTCGGGATTGCGGGCCTTAATGTTCGATTCGATGATTATGGTGATGGCAAATTTACACTTTCTAGATCGCAGCCGTGTTCTGCGTGTGCGGCGCGCTCGCCCGGGAGGCTGCGGAGGCGGCGGACGGGGAGCCGGCGCTGGAGATACTCACAGCCCCCGCGGCGGCCATCGCTGATCTGCTGCACGAGGACGCCGGCTCCTGGGTAGCGGCAAATGGTGGATGGGTAACTAGTCGTTTCAGCTTTGTCGTCTGCTGCTAGACCAGTGCCGGATTAAACAAGCGCGGGGCCCGTAGCAAAATTTTCTGACCGGCATATACGGCAGACATTTTGTAGGGCTGTTATCGGACCGACTGTTATTCTACGTGTTTATACAAGCAACTTCTTGTAGAACTTATGCGTTTACCGTATAAAATGATATAAGCCAAAAAGTCGGGTACCGAGTGTCTGACGTGGATTGACTTAGTAGGAAAAGTTGTAGTAACATATAAAAAATCACATTTTAATAAGTTTTACATTAAAAATATGCTTAGGCAGACATAAGTGTGTTAAAATATGCGGGCCCCTTTCGCGCGGGGCCCGTAGCAATTGCTACTCTTGCTATGTGGTTAATCCGGCACTGTGCTAGACATAAGACCCACTCAAAGTATTTAGTAAGGACTAGTTTATTAGTGTAGCCTTTACTGGCTTGGCAGGCGGGAACTGCGATGTGACGGAAACACTCCTGCCAATTTCTGGATATAATATAATCCCTGTCGTCTTTAACGACATCCATGGGAAAGATGGATGGCGCCTAAACAATTGTAGCTCTGGTCTACCTTCTCTTATAATAATAATAGCTTCCCTCACCTATGACGGTAGCCGATTTCATTGAAACCAGGTCAGCTACGCAGGAGTTATTATATAGTGCCCAAGTGTGTGCGCAATGCACAAAGACACTCTCTCTTCCTTTTACTCTCATAACGCAATGGGACGGTAAACCGACACGACTGGCGAGAGAACAGGCGCAGGACCGGCTTTTTACATGCCCATCCCACGCACGGATCATCTTTCTTGTCAGATAAATAATCAGGTGATCAGCCTGCATTGTCCTAACCAACCTTGAAAACAACATTTTTTTTTGTTCCAACGCGGGAATCGAACCCACGACCTCCGGGTCGAGAGAAAAGCTCTGAACCACTAGACCACGGAGGCGATAAAAAACCTCTTATTCTCTCCGTGACTTACTTGAAGGGTAGTGTAATGATGTAATCAGTGGAATTAACTCATTGGATAAACAACAAATTTGTAACGTTATCCCACTGTACAGCTGTATTACAAATAAATAATAAGACGTGCACTTACCTACATACGTTATTGCTTTTTCATCGCCTGCTTAGAAATAGATCGATTTAAATCTTTGTGTAGGCTCTTGAAAACTATTACTATAAATAATTATATAAGAAACACCTATAAATCTTTATGGATTGCTCCGATAACAACTTCTTTTAAAGTGAAAATAGCTTGCAATTTCTTCAAGCCTACGAAACGTAGGCATGTAATCAATACATGCTATAAATCTCGCCTGTACCTTCCTTTGTGTGTGATATCGGCTTTATAACTCTTTCGTGTTTTAAATCGAAACAGCAATATTTTCACTGAAGCCTTTAAACGTATAACTTGAACGACAAAAAGAGTAGACGTAATAAAATTGCTTCCAAATAGGTACCTACTTAAAATAGGTTAAGATAGCAAATTCTCCCTCATTATTTAATTGACCGCTGACAGATCGTCCAACATGATAAATTATGCCCCAAGGCACCTAGGTATTTGATGCCGATTTAGAGGACTTTACTAATGATTAGCTGGAGTCTAAACCGCATCTCCAAAAATAATTACCTCTCTTCGTCTTTCCTTGTTCCTTGACTTCCGATCCTAACTTTTCACACATATTTAAATAAATAAATATACTTATAAAAAAAAAAAAAAGATTAAAAAACTATAACCCGACTTCGCAAAAAATGGGTCTAAAAAGTCTGAAACAAGAAAATAATTCAATTTGAAATCCAGAATTGCATAGGTACAAAAATGGTCAAGGTAGAGCCGTGGTCGCACCCGCTATTGGCATCGAGCCTTGAATTTTTTTTCTACCGTATTTCGGTGTGAACTAATGCTTAGATTTTAGTAGCGGGTACGACCACGGCTCTACCTTGACCATTTTTGTACCTATGCATTTCTGGATTTCAAATTGAATTATTTTCTTGTTTCAGACTTTTTAGACCCATTTTTTGCGAAGTCGGGTTATAGTTTTTTAATCTTTTTTTTTTTTATTTACTATTTTTCTGTTTCCACATCAAATATAATAATTATTATATTTTTATTTAATTGTCCATTACATAGAAAGTATCAACTCCTAGATACTACTTGTACTACCGCATTTTAAACCTTTATTTTGAATTTAACAATAAAATAAAATAATAAATAATAAACATAAATACATATTCGTAATGTGCTTGCCAAGACCTATCTTTTGATACCAAACACAAGACAAATATCTTAATTTAATTTTTTTTGGAGATAGTTTTTGAGGTATAATTTTCAAATTCCAAAATTTGACAATAAATTATATAGCCTATGTTACTCGCGGCATTAATACGAATCGAAAGACACCTCACTCACCAAAATCGGACCAGTAGTTTAGCCGCTACGAGGGAACATACATACATACATACATACATACATACATACATACATACATACATACATACATACATACATAGACTGCCAAAATCATTACCCTTCCTTTTGGCTTCGCCGAAGTCGGGTAATAATAGAAAAATACATGTAGATAGATTCATTCATTCATTCATTCATTCAAGAAAACTATCCTAGATAGGAAACTACTTACTTACTCGTATCGAGATGAAGCTAGTTTTAGCAGTCACTTACTATCTCGCTATCTTAGCTACGAGTATAACTATTTATACTGTTTGACGTTTATTTCACTATTTTTCTTTAGAGGGAATAAAAAATCACGCAGACCCGTTTACATTTTTGGAATCAAATTGCGCTATAAATCTCAATATTTCTAGGTGGAAAACAGTATCTGATAAAAATTGAGAATTTATAAAGATTTGTAGGTTTTGCACTTTTGGAGAAAGGATTTGTATGCGAGTATTTTTTTATTATGACCAAACATAATATTATAAGTGCACTTTTTCTTTGCTCTACTTTAATTACGTATCCGTTTTTGTTGCCATATAGTATCACATAATACTGACATAATATTATACTTATTTTTATGGTTCCCTTGTAAATATTATTGTATTTTTACGACCTTTTTTTATTTGACGACCTCCGTAGCGCAGTGGTTTAAGCGCGTTGGTGCTCGAAAGAGACGTCGCGGGTTCGAATCCCGCCGAGGGAACAAAAAGTTTTCAATGTTCCTGGGTCATGGATGTGTATTAAATTTGTGTATAATATAATAAAAATCTTCAATATGTGTATAATATAAAAGTATTAAATATAAGTATTTCCGTTGTTTGGTACCTGTGACACAAGTTCTTCGGATACTTAGCACAGGGCTAGATTGACGTAGTGTGAAGCGTCCATAGATATTATTATATTATTATTATTATTTATTTATTTCAGAACGGACTGATTGGCCGACTGCGCTCGAGCGAGCGTGACCAAAGATCTGAGAAGAATCTGCGGGTGATGGTCTCATTTTTTGGCCTGGCCTGCCTGGTGCTGCTGCTGCTGCGGTGGGTGCTACACGCACATCCAGCATATAAGAATATCGATTAGTTTAATGTTGATTTAGATAGAATACCAAAAATATTTTATGTTTTTATTATAAATCCTCGTTATTTATTTCTAACAACTTTATAACATTTATGTAAGTATACGATAAGGCTTTACTGTTGTAATTTCTCAAAAGTATCACTGATAAGACTTACTTAAATGTTAAATCTTAAACACTTAGGTGACTTGTAAAATGATTTTGATTGTTATCGTCCAGAGTCTAAACCCTATACAATAAAGTCCAGGGCGGCGATTCTCAGGTCTAGAACTCATTTCCGAATATTAGTATATCCCGCTCGCACGCGCGGTAAATCTCATTTGCATGAGCGGGACAGACCGATGGTAAAAACTAAGTTCGAGGACTGAGAATTAGGGCCCAGATCTTATCTGCTTATGTTCAATTTCGAGTATCTAGTCGGTATTAAATCCATGCAGGATCAGTAGCCCAATCAGAAACATTTAAAAGTTCCGTAAAGTAAAAAAAACGGTGTCAATTGCATTGGCGCTGTCACGCTTTTCATACAATTATTAATCGTTTACTTTACTTTACGACTTTCAAGTGTTCCTGCTTGTTATTCAGTTCGCTATTAATTTACATAAACCTGAGGTATAAACTGTCATACCAATCCACTGTCAAACGCAGTTCTAAGTCTAATTACTCCACTTAGTACCTAAGCTCTAATCGAAAGCGTCATGCCGATACGAAGATGGGGTATAAGTACACTTAGGATATAATGTTCCCATGTCCATGTTGTATCGAACCCTATTAAATCTGCCACGAGGTAACGTAGCCTAAACCCCACTACCAAGAAATTATAAAAAGGGTCATTAACGCTGAGCTACAGTTCTAAATCTGTCAACCCCGATGTAACATTGAGAGAGATTGAATCCCTGTTTAAAGGAGTTGGTGAAATTAAGACTAGACGCCTACGTACCTCATATTATATGTATAGTGGTTGTCATATTTTAATCTTGCATATTTCTTGGCTTTTTGTTCCTTGACGGGTTTCGAAACCGCAACAAGTGGCGGGAATGGTGATTACCTACTTCTGTAATTGATGAGATCTTAACTCTCTCTCTCTTATTGGGTTAGTTGGCAAAATACACTCCGTAAGTGGCTATAGAAGTGAAAACACTAGCGCACAGACAAGCTAAGATTCTTGCGAGATGAATGGTATTTGTTGTATGTTTTCCTTCAAAACTTAATGACTTGATATCGCATTAATTAGTCGGTTTAGTAGTGAATCAAAATAATACCTTCATAATATATAGATATTAGTTTAATTTTGAACATTGCATAGATACAAAACTACATGCCTACCTAGGTACTTAACGCATTATATAAAGGTGTTATTTAAAAAAATAAAGAAAATATTTATTGATTAATTTACAAAATAAGAGAAAAATTGTTTTTAAATAAAGTTTTTACTGTGGGCACCGCTTTTCATTTAACTGTGTTTTAACCAATCTTATTTTCTTGAGTGATGAGTAATAGACTCCTAACATAACAGTAAATGCTCAGTTTAACGATAAAAGTATACAGAGAACCTACTTATTATACCTAAAACATGTCTCTACAAATCCTACAATTATACATAAGCAAATATTTGTCAATGCATATTTTATAATGACACAAAGTATCTGGAATACAGCTTATACAGCGCAAAAACAACGGAGGTCGAGGACCATTATTAATTAATTTGGTATCGAAATGTTTAACTAATGTTAATGCTTAAGAGGAAACACCGGGGTTGAGAGAAATACAAAATAGGTATTTATAAAATATATTGCTGTATCGCAGTGCCTTAGCTAGCCAGCACTAGCGCGATAGAGACAACTGCAACTTGGACTGAAATTAAATTACCTTTTAAAAGTAACAGAAATCGACGTTTAGGGGATTTCTGTTTCCTCCTCCAAAACCTAACCGATTTAAATTTTTTTTTCTTTATATGCTAAAAAAGAATTAAGCTAGGTTCCTATTTTTTTATTTTGTTGTTTATTTCAGATCTGTTTCCTAGATGTTTAAACATAGCCGAGAGTCTGGCCATTTTTTTAAAGGTTTTTGCACTTTTTGCACGTCTATATCTCTTTAAATAATTAATTTATTAAAAAAAGGAAAAAATAGGGACGTACAAACAATATCCATAAATATTCAGGAAAAAAACGGTTATTCTAGCAGCATTATCCAGGGAGAAAACAGGAATCCTATGGACCCCTTTTTCTGTATGGAAAAAAATTCGTAGTGTTTCCTCTTAATACTAGTAGTACTTCGGTAAATTATATAGGTAGGTACTTTATAGAAGCGGATTTGACATTTCGAACACCACCCTCCTTTCCAATACGAGGCAGACCTGCCGGTCGTGTACCCTTGTCGGAGACCCGGTGTTAGAAATCGCAGCTAGATTTAGTGGGTATATTTGGTACCAAGTCGCCACAGGACACCCATCCCTGTGAGATATTGCGAGAATGGGTCGTTCAGCGCCACGATCTCGTGGCATTGCCTTGGCAAAACCTACCAGTGATAGGCTATCACTTTAGTGAGTCTTTCGAAGCCCGGGCATTCGATGCGAGAACCTAACTTGACATTTTGAAGCCAAAGCTGGATTGTAGTTGTAGATTGTAGCTGGATGGCTTCAAACATCTCCTGATTACGCGAGTGGGGTATTTTAAGATTCCACGCCCCAGGCCAAATTTTCCTTTTATTCGATACACATTATTGGAAAACTCTACTATCAACGCCATCTATTAAGAATTATTATAAACGGAAATATTATATCCAAAAAATGAGTACATGATCTAAGACAAAGTGTTATTATTTTATTTCCTAAATATACTATAAACCTAAGTATATTTTTATACTTTGATCAATCGTATTACAATCAATAATTATCAATTATTTTACTACAGTGAAAAATTCGACGACGCAGCTTTAAAAAAATACCATAGAGAAAAGTTTTTAGTCTATAATATATTTTATGCACTATATTTATTCTATAATCTCTGGTGTTCGAAAATGAAGTAAAACAAAGTGAACTGTGGATTTCTGACAGTTAATGCAGTAAAGAATAAAATAAAATATATTTGTGAAACACTTGAAATAACAAGCAAACATATTTAAGTAAGTATACATTTATATAATTAGTCATTTGGATGAAATATTAAATCTGAAACGAGAAACATAACGTGTAATAATGTGACAATGTAAAAATTAGAACATGAAGGAAAGAGAGGTGAGGTACTCGTATAGTTTTGATTTTCGTTTTGGCAGCTTACCACCATTCTCAATGATGTTTTTATTATTTATCGGATACATAATATATTTAGTTCTTGATATATAGCCACAGCGTATTATTTCAAAATACAATAAGTTAGATGACAGATCGCATACAGAACGTATAAAACGAGTTTGTTTGCATTGCATTAAAAACAAATTGTTTTCAGAATTTACCATCGGGCTAACAATGAAGTATTCTTGTGGCCCTAAATGAAATAATATAAAAGAATTTGCAACTTTATAGAGCGTAAGTTTACATACCGATATCCAAATGTTGAAGAGTACATTACCTAAGGACAAACCTGGCAAAATGAGGATCAGAGCTTTCCCCGTAAGTAGTCTTGGTATTGTATTATGTATGCAATTAAATTACATGAACAATTTTTAAACTTTAACACACCAATATCCACCCCAATCTTATGTCTATAACAGTAGTTTTGTTTCAATGTTTATTTTGCTAACATATCAAGGTAAAACACCTTAATTTAGCTTCTTGTATACAATGTATTAAAAGTGTGATATTTTGATGATTAATAATTGTATACATACTCTTTGCTGCAAGGACATTGCAAGACATAACTTTGACAAATAATTTGACATGTGATTTAATTGCTTCATGGTAAATTATTTGAAACATGATTGAGTCTGCAATTTGAACATCCAAAAATTTGGAAATTATTTACATTGATAGTGTTTATTTTATATCCATTTACTATGTTACTTATAAAATATTAACTAACAATATGACAAGAAAGTTTCAAGTTTGGAATTATTCTGACTCACACTATCAATTGTATCCAGACACATGGGTTAGTATTTTGTCTTTTGTATAAATTTTATTTATAAATTAAACTCCTATAAAGTAAAATCGTAATTTGTTAATTTTGTAGATGTTTCAATTGAAAGACTTTTAGGTTTTAAGAATTGAAAAATATTTGTAGTCATTCAATAATAAAAGTTTTTAAATGTATCACTAAAGTGAGTAATAAGACTAATAAAATGGACATTGATTACTTGCCATTACATTAATTTAGTTACAAAAAATATAAACCCTTATATTGTATTAAAATTTAAGTTCATTGCTCAAATATTTTTAAACAAATACAAATCTTATTGCATACATTACAGATGACTATGGATGAGAAGTATGTAGCAAGCATATGGAGCTTGCTAAAGAATGCAATACAAGAAATCCAAAAGAAAAACAACTCAGGTCTTTCTTTTGAAGAACTGTATCGCAATGCATACACCATGGTCCTTCACAAACACGGGGAAAGACTATACACTGGTCTAAAGGAAGTTGTATCTAGCCATCTTGAAACTAAGGTTTGTTGTATAACTAAGATTTATATTTTATGGTTATACTAGACATCAGTAGTTCGTTTTGAAAGAGAAACAAATAACTATTCATCCATATTAGTAAGGATGCAAATTACACATTATTAATACATTATATTATGTTATATATTATATATATAGAAATTTTGCTACATACAATGCATTCTTATCCTCCATACTTAAATATTGTTTGTATTATGTACTTACAAACAATATTTAAGTTTTAAATTTACTTACTGCTTTGTGAGTAATTTGTTTTCATGGAGAGTTAATAATTTCTTGACATTTTAGGTCCGTGAAGATGTGCTTCATTCCTTACACAATGGATTTTTACAAACTCTAAACAATGCATGGACGGACCACCAAACTAGTATGATTATGATTCGCGACATACTTATGTATATGGACAGAGTTTATGTTCAACAGAATGATGTTGACAATGTGTATAATTTGGGACTCATTATTTTTAGAGATCAGGTTTGTTTATTATATTTTTGTCATAGACTTTTTGGTACTCTGTTTTTTACTAACTATATCAATAATACCCCAGGATTACACACTAATCAGGAATTTTGATTCTGTACCTGATCTATATGCAACATGGTAGGACGGCAAAATAGCTTATTTTGGATTTCTCTGTAATAAAAAAAACTTAAGTTTGATTTTGTAGCTAGGAGTACTAAATACTAATATGAAATTAAACTATTTGGTGTTTGTTTAATTTAACGCAATTATCTCATAGTTCAATAAACAATCCAACACTATAAAATCAAACATATTGTTTCAAAACCAGTAACAAAAGTTTAAAAAATGTATAGTTTTGACATTTAATTTCTTCAAATTACATTCTATTTTTATACTTAATATGTTACGGGATTGAAAATACTTATAACCTTAAATTTTTACCTTTCTTACACCACAATCTTTAAACCTTAGGTTAATTGTTGGGTTCACTCGCTGAGTGATCTCTTTCACACATTGACTGTAGTTTGACATAGGTAGTAAATAAATAAAGTCCAATGTAAATAATATGTGAGTTACAATACATCTACACGTATAGATAATAGGTTTAATTGAAAGCCTATAAACTACCTACTTATTTTTTCTAGTTCATAGTTGAGACAGAACAATGTCTGTTGGATCAGGTAGTTCTTCTATACATTGCAACACAAATACAAGTCAATATTTTATTTTGTTTTTTAGGTAGTACGCTATGGTTGCATCCGCGACCACCTGCGACAAACTTTACTGGAGCTTGTCGCACGTGAGCGTCGGGGCGAGGTAGTAGATCGACTTGCAATCAGGAACGCCTGCCAAATGCTTATGGTTCTCGGTATCAACTCCAGAGCTGTCTACGAAGAGGATTTCGAAAAGCCTTTCTTACATCAGTCGGCTGAATTTTACAGAGTAAGTGAATACACTTATTATTTAAAGTCGAAACTCGAAACTATTATTAGTGTAGGTCGACAATTTTATGAAGCCGAGCCAAAAGTTTCAAAGACAAATTATAAATTCATTGATAGATTATTATTTATCTTTAGATTGACAATTATCAGATGCTGTTTTGGTGATATGGTAAAAGGTATTTACGCGCTAATGTAATCTAGCTGTTTTACAAATATATGGTTGATGAAAATCAAACTATCAGTTCATAAGGTTACTTAAAGTACCTAATATGTTTTTCTATCATGATTTCTGCAATGCTGTTATTGTTGAACATGAGGTTTATATGTTGCCATTCAAATGGAATATTGTCTGTGGGCCAGTGTTGCAGGTTGGATTCCCAGACTGTGGTGTGTACCAATGAAACTTCAGATGTTAAATGCATTATATGAATGATGCAATGGTGAAGAAAAACATTGTGAGAAAACCCGTACATGGCTGGCCCCAGACGCATTCTCTATAATTTCTCTGGACTAGGCCGACAATGTTGTAAATGCCATATGTGCTGGTCTACCATTCAAAATTTAAAACCGCCTGACCCAGCCTAGTGGTATGGTAGTATTTAAATTTATCATCCAATGACTTTTACTCAACTGCGCCAGAAGTAGGGTTATGTTTTTCGAGAGTATCCATACAAATAAATAAAATTGAAGTGTCTTTTTGTAACTTTCAATTAGCAACGTTTTTCTAAATGCATAATATGACATTTTAAACAATACTGAAATCGAAAATGCAATTTAAACATTTTTTGTCTGTCGCTCTGTCGGCATGTCTGTTTGTTCCGGCTAATCTCTGGAACGGCTGGACCGATTTTGACGAGATTTTCACTGGTAGACACTACTTTTCATCATTACCATCGTCATCAGTTGAATCCAAATCTTGGTCGATAGATCAGAGTTATCCGCAAGCGAAGCCGCGGGCAAAAGCTAGTTTATAATATAATTGTATGTCACGCTCTGCAGCCTGAACTTTATATAGTTCGTCCCTGATAAATTTAACCTAAAGGTAAACAAACCTAAAACTTCGAAATTTTCACTTATTCACTTATTGTGCACACTTATCAACACTTTCACAAGTATATTAAAGGATCATACTTCATTAACCAATACATTTTATAACAATTAAACAATAATTAATATGTTTAAACATCAAATGAAAATCTTTCACAGCAAAAATACGCCATTTTGGCACTGCCGATTGTAGAATATAAATAAGCCTATAATCTATGGATTCAAAGCAAACAATGATCATTGTATTATTATGGGCCAATTGGCATCACTGACTAATCTATTGCTGTGTCATAGACGGCTTTGTTTACGTTTGGTTAAATTTATCTCGGACGTACTATATATTACCGTTTTCTTGTTTGCAGATGGAATCTCAGAAGTTCCTGGCGGAGAATAGCGCGGCGGTGTACATCGCGCGCGTGGAGTCGCGCATCGGCGAGGAGGCGGAGCGCGCGCGCCACTACCTCGACGACAGCACCGAGCCGCGCGTCATCGCCGTGCTCGAGCACGAGCTCATCGAGCGACACATGAAGACCATCGTCGAGGTCAGTACAGTGTGTAGTGCCTTCACCTGCGCGTCGGGTTTTACAGGGTGTCTCATGGTTCATATATCAAGACCAATATATAGTGTGAAGAAAGGGACGCGTAGAGCAGCTTTTGCTGTGGCACCTCATATAATTTACTTACCATAACGCGACAAATCGGGATTTTAGATCTCCATAAAAGTCACGCTGTACAGATACAGATTACAGGTTCAAAAAAATTTAAATCATTGGGGCTTTCTTTTTGTTTTACCAGGTAGTTTACTGAATAGTAAGATCCTAAAGTACAACCGAGAGTGTTTGTTGTTACGGGCTCCAAAATACAATGGAATCGTAGAGTTATCGCGTGGCCTAAATAAGTCATAAAAAATAAGTCAAAAGCACTCACATTCATTAATCCATATATTATGTATTGCTAATTATTTATTTAAAAAATCTAAATAGTTATGACTTATAAATCTGCAAAAAAACTCGTAAGTGCATCCGCATTTACGGGTTTTTTGCGTTTGCGGATTGGTAACGTCAAAGTGTTTAATTTCAGATGGAGAACTCAGGCGTAGTGCACATGCTGACGCACACGCGCACGCAGGAGCTGGCGTGCCTGTACAAGCTGCTGTCGCGCGTGAGCGAGGGCCTGCGTACTGTCGCCGACGCCGTGTCCGCGCACCTGCGCGAGCAGGGCCGCGCGCTCGTCACCGACACACATCACAACACCAACGCCATCACCTACGTACAGGTACACTCGCACACACAATGTGCGCACTTGTTAATTATATAAGTGCACACGCACGCATATTTGCGTGCGGTGATGGGGCGGCGGATCGTTGCGTACGCGCAGCGTGTCAGTAGCGAATTACATTCAAAAGTTGAAGTCATTTGCAATAAACACACGCCTAAAACCGATATTTTAAGGACATTATGTCACTCTAGTGTAATTAATAAGATTAATAGAAATTACTTTAATGTACTTTTTTCAGAATCTTCTGGACCTCAAAGACAGATTTGACCACTTCCTACATAACTCATTCAACAACGACAAAATGTTCAAAAATATGATCGGATCAGACTTTGAATACTTCCTTAACCTCAATAACAAATCACCAGAATTTTTGTCTCTCTTCATTGATGGAAAACTAAAGAAGGGTGAAAAGGGGGTAAGTGTTTAATATAATTAGTTATAAAAATATTTGAGTGAAGAATATTTTTTTACTGTTTTATTTTCATCTACAGATGAGTGAACAAGAAATTGAAGCTGTATTAGACAAGACAATGGTACTGTTCCGATTCCTTCAAGAAAAAGATGTGTTCGAACGTTACTACAAGCAGCATCTGGCCAAACGTCTTCTGCTCAACAAATCCGTTTCTGATGATAGTGAGAAGAATATGATCTCAAAGTTGAAGGTAAAGCAAGCCTTTTTATAAATACATATAAAACTCAATCTACGTCTATTAATTACGGCATTGATCCGATATTTATATCGGTTAGGTGATTATGAAAAAAATATTTCCTAGTAAAATTTGAAACGAGCATTCTTCAAAAAATAATTACCGTTGACTATTTTTCCATACTTAAAAGGTCCAGATTACTTATGAATGGGTATGTAGTTATGCTCATCTTTATAGGTCTAAATTTTCTGGACTTGTAAATTTTCCCAGAAAGAGAACTTGTTAAAAGACGTGGAACCGCGAGACTTTCACTGTATTATCGGTGACGTGTCGCAACTCGAAAACACAACGTGGAATTAAACAATACCCGCAACACCCTCTCAGTCACTCTCAGCTATCATGTCTCTGCAAAATTCTTTATTTCTTCCATTTTCTTGTAAGTCTTCGTTTAAAACTGTTTTGATTCTGAACTTGCTTAAAGTCTACATATTGATCAAAATTTTTCTATAATATTTCACTATTGTTCAACATAAAGGAGAAAGCCCATTTCAGGCCCAGAGTGGACAGCCGTCTTAAGAAGACTTAATTTCTCTAGAAATGTACCATAAAGTGACATGATTTTTGATAACATTCAAATAACCGCCACTATAATCAGTAATGTTCCAATAAAAAAAGGAATTTTATTGGATTATTTGGAACCTAAGTAGAATGTTGAGGTGAAATGTTACCCGATGATAAAACTCTAATCAATCAATCCGAATATCGATTTATAAACAAATAAAATAAAGTCATATAAAATACAAATAACGGGTCACTGTTGGTAATTCTATAAAGAATTAATCAAAAGAAAACATTTATCTTAAAACCAATGTTTACGTTTGTTACTACGATAAAGATTAATAAAAAGTCATATTATATCGATTATTTTTTACGTAATCGATTTATCGATTTCATTTTTTGCGACAAGCGGCAACACTGATGACTGAAATGTCATTTTTCAAACGAATGTTTTCGACCGTTCACTTGTTGCTCAAAGATGCGTTTTGTTTTGTTTTCGATTTTTTTCACCGCAATCTGGCTTTCTCGCCTGAACTTGCTTCGGCTTTTCACGTACGACTTTGGCACTGTTTTACTAGTTTTGTTCTCTCCTTCTACGATTACTTAGCCCTGGATTAAAGGATTACGCTATTTGATTGTGCATACCAAAATGTCTGAATAACATTGTTACATAATATGTTGTGGTAATAATGTTACCGAGAACTGTATTTTAGAGCCCGAAGTGTCGTACAGCAGTGGGTGGCATTGCACGGCAGCAGGTAATCATAATATTATAATAAAATGTTTCTATTATTTCTTTCATTATGGTTTAATCGTTAAATCTTTTACGGTTGAAAATATTCATCATTAATGTTAATATGTTTTAGGTATCAGGCGATAATCTTGTTTGCCACAATTGCTGGGTAGCAATAACTGAAAGTCTTGCACTACAACAAGGGCTATCTTATTATATCTTAATTCTTACTATTATAAATTATTGAAAAGTCGGAAAAGGCCTTGAAAATAAAATAGACAAAAAGTAAAAATATATATATTTCTACAATAATGGCGGCATTTTAAGTTTTTTTCTCAGATATCTAATACTATTAACATTTTAGAACACTCATTTTTAATGCGATTTTTTGATGTCCACATTGGGCCTGAGACACTATGGAGAGTGGGCTTTCTCCTTTACACAATAAATACATCAGTTTTAAGTGATGATCAAAGTTTCATAGTTGACCGTTATTTACAATAAAGAATTTTGCATATTATGCCATGTTAGTACTTACATAGACTCTAAGCAGGTTCTTTTTGAATTTGTATTGTATATAGAGTAATATACTAGTAAATTTTTTGTATACTGAATATGAGTACTTATATTACTATTTGTCCATTTATGTAAAATATGACGTAAAGATTGTTTTTTTTAAATTTTAGACTGAATGTGGCTGCCAATTTACATCCAAACTAGAGGGAATGTTTAAGGACATGACTGTTTCTAACACAATAATGGACGAATTCAAAGAACATGTTCTGTCGTCTGGGGTAAGTTTAATATTTCATACAAATAAGTCGTGTTCGTAGAAACGCATTTTCTAAGAATTTTTAAATAGTAACTGACATAATCTTGCTAATTTTAACACAGTAGAAACTCAGTAGCAGAACTTCAAAATGCCGGAAACACTCTTGATTTCTCTGGTGTCTTGATCTAGCTCTAGCATCTAGTCTAGTCGTCATGGGCTGGATATTGATGGTAAGCAAAATGCGACAGCTAAGAAGCTATTTCGCTCCGTGAGATTTGTTAATAAGCTATAGATATAAAAAGAAAATAAAATTTATTTGGTACAGTAAAAACCCATGAAGCTGTACCAAATTGTTGATATATAGCTTTGTTTAGTAACATATACATATCATTAAAAAAATGGCAAGACTGTATATCAGTTAATTAACGATTAATCTTATCTAGTATCTCGTTTCTTAGACAAATTTTTACTATCTGTCTTCTCATTTACTTACAACATGTCGTGTCCACAGACGAACCTGCACGGCGTGGATCTGTCGGTGCGCGTGCTGACCACGGGCTTCTGGCCCACACAGAGCGCCACGCCCAAGTGCAACATACCCACGGCGCCGCGCAGCGCCTTCGACGTATATAGATCGTGAGTTGCATATAAAAAATAAAACATTCAAAAAATTCTGAATAAAATGATTTGTTATTCAAAAATTGTTGAATGTTTTATTTTTTAGCAAAATAATAAGGGTTTTAATATATTAATTATTATTGCTTAGATGTTGAGACTAACTTGCTATTAAAAAAAAACCTATGAAGATGATTTTAAAATATTTATGTTGTCTACTTTAGTGCAGGCTGTATTTACCTTTAAGTGATTCGTTCTAAAACAAAGTGTTAAACGTTGGTAAATCTTTTTATATTATAAAATAAAAAATTCAAATAAATTGAACATAAATGTTTTCTGAACACCGTGCCACCACCGGTTCGGAAACTAGGAAGAACCGGCATATGAAATTCGCATGGGGCCATTTTTTAATTACAAATACATGTCATGTATTTTGACTGTATTATTATTTATTATGAGCAGATATTGTGCAATTCGTAGTATCATAATATTAAATTGTACTTGTACACAAAAAATTTGCACAAATAATTTTATTGTAAGCCAATAATTTTATAAAGATACAGTAATTTGTCATTCAACGGCAACCTATAAATTAATAATCTCTGACATACTCGTATATAGCATAAAATCGCTTGTTTCCAGGTTCTACCTGGCGAAGCACTCTGGCCGGCAGCTGTCGCTGCAGCCGCAGCTCGGTAACGCGGACCTGCACGCTACGTTCCGCGCCGCGCCCGCCAGCCCGCCGCGCTCGCCCGCACCCGCGCCCGCGCCGCGCCGACACATCATACAAGTGTCCACCTTCCAGATGTGCGTGCTGCTGCTATTCAACAAGCGCGAGCGGCTTACGTATGAGGTGTGTCTAATAGTGCACGAATTAAGGGTGCTTTTCCAACAGTAATTAGCGAGGATGCGATACGAGGAACGTGGTTTTCAAGAACCAATAGAATAGCTTCATTTACCAGGACGGGTGAAGGTGATATGTCGCCAAGTTTTTAATCGCGAAAATTGAGTTATATTGTCAATTAATCATTTATGAATATGTCGTTTGGTATTGAGTACATCTATACTATCTATACTAATAATATTATAAAGAGAAAACATTTGAATGTTTGTTTGTATTGAATAGGCTTTGTAACCACTGAACCAAAATAAAAAAAATACGCAAAAAATTTAAAAAAAGAAGAAAATCCTATTGAATAAGGTTGTGGGTCCCACGTTTAGGATTCTGCGTTGTTGGTTCCTCTTTCTGGGTTCTGCGATGCGAGAACGGTGTTGCGGGCTCCTCAGTGCTGGTGCGGGTTCCGCGTTGTGGTCGCGTTGAGTCAACGTTGCGGTTTGTAGGTGGTGGTAATTAAATTTGATCACAAGTA
Source organism: Celastrina argiolus (assembly GCA_905187575.2). Lineage (NCBI taxonomy): Eukaryota > Metazoa > Arthropoda > Insecta > Lepidoptera > Lycaenidae > Celastrina > Celastrina argiolus. Next base: position 9,838,100 of record LR994577.1, read on the forward strand.
AAACTATTTATACGTTCAACGAAGTGAGCACGGTAGTTGATTCCAAAGACGGTTCCTCCGATTAATGTTACATATTCCAAAATGTTGTTGTATAAGTGACCGTTTGAACTAAATTTTTTCGTAAACGGAATTTTGCGACATATCGCCTTTGTCCATTCAGAGCAAAACAACCAGTAGATTTCGTGATATTGTATGTTCCAGGTTACTAGAAAACGGCGAGTGAGAGGGTTGATTCCGTCTGACTGAATAATATACCTATCTAACCTAAAACAAATACAACATCTAGAAATTTCGTTGAGTAATATTTACTGACGTAATTTTAAATTGTCGCCCACCGCTTACTGTTATTCTCTGTGTTATTTTTATTCTTTTGTGAAAAATATTATTGACTACAGTCGGGTCATTTTAATAGGTAACATTTGACGTCTGTCAAATTTATCTCCATAGTGAGGTAACCTGCTTAAAAACATCGAATAGAGCGAATTACAAATCCGACTCGGAATTGTTACACGTCATGCGAATTTTGAAAATATATAATGCTATAGGACAGGTATCATATAATAATATGATACCTGTCCTATAGCATTATTTTTAACCTTCTACAAAAAAGGAGGTTATCAATGCGATGTATTGTATGTAATATTTCCTAGTTCTATTTTTTTCAACAGAAAATTTAGAAACATAAACTTTTACAGCAAGAAAAAAAAAGACAGAACAGACAGACAAACTCATAGCACACAATAAAGGCAGTCACTTCGCACAAAGACAAATGACGACAAACGACATAGTGGCGTCATAACATGACGTTTTCGATTATTTTTTTTAATTATTCGTGAATTATGACCATGGATCTAACACCTTCGATCTGATTTTTAAATTAACATTTATAATATATTCTTATTACAACTTATAAGTTAAGTACTTTTTTAAAATATATTTATAGTTAGTTAAAAGATTAATCGATTTTTTGAGCAAGTCCCTAGTGTTTAATAAGAAAAAGTGTTAACGGACGTAACATTATAACGACGTTTATTTCATTAAATCATAATTTGTATATTATATTTAAGATCGTTTATCAGTGAAAGCAAATCGTAAAAAAACTCAAATTGGTTATGTTGACAATAAATATCTAATAATTATTAAATAAAGTTTAGTAAATTCTGCAGTTTTAACAAAAAGAAAATATTTATTTTATTATGTCGTCGTTACAGCGTTACGTCGCTAATTTTTGATAAACTGTCAAATGTTACCTATTAAAATGACCCGACTATAATAATTATTTGCCATTGCTCCAGGAAATACTTAACGAGACAGACGTGCCTGAGAAGGACTTGGTCCGTGCCTTACAATCTCTAGCCATGGGAAAACCAACGCAGCGAGTGCTCATAAAACAGCCGAAGACGAAGGAAATAGAACCATCCAATCAGTTCTATGTCAACGACGCTTTCACGTCTAAACTTCATAGGTAATTCAAATTAATATAATTGAGATCCAACATTGAACTAATAATCAAAATGATTATATCGATAAATTAATATAACTGTAAACTTAGTAATTTTACAACATTTAACTATTGTATTTTAGAGTAAAGATCCAGACAGTCGCCGCTAAAGGTGAATCTGAACCAGAAAGACGTGAAACACGGAATAAGGTCGACGAAGACAGAAAACACGAAATAGAAGCAGCCATTGTGCGCATTATGAAAGCCAGAAAAAAGATGGCGGTTAGTATTGTCCTGCATTTTTTTTTGTTGTGTGTGAATTTAAGGACAATGTAAAATTAAAGGACATACTGTCTAACGCTTGGATGATGATAGACGCAAAATCGTGCACCCATTATGAGTAGTGAAGCATGATTTAAAGTTTTGAATAACTTTAAGTATCTAATTCGTGACCCTACGCAGAATATAATTTTATTCATGTCCGTCATTGCTCACTCAGCCTCTTTGCGTTTCAGCACACGTTGCTCGTGGCGGAGGTGACAGAGCAGCTGCGCGCGCGATTCTTGCCGTCTCCAGTCGTCATCAAGAAGCGCATAGAGGGCCTCATCGAGCGGGAGTACCTCGCGCGCACACCCGACGACCGCAAGGTCTACACCTACGTCGCATAGGTGCGTAGTCCCGCATACAACGCTCCGCTCACCCTGCCCGCTCGCACGTGCGTAACCGTTGGTGCGCACCGACCGAACACGCACACGAAACGCGCCCTGCGTGCGTTACCGCTGGCGTACACCACTCCGCGTATACCGTACACGTGTAACCGTTGGCACGCACCGCCAGCCTTCGTTGTTCGTGCGTAACTGTTAGTACTTGACCGTCGTGTTTGTGTCTTATAGAACCACTGACAATAGGGTTACCAACTGTGATTCCACGTACAAATAAGTCGTACTATAAAGGTGAAAGTTGGCAACCTTTCTTGGCAGTCACTAGCGACGTTCTAAAACCCCTCTCATATGCGTTTATTGCGTGTGGCATTTGGTTGCCAAAACGACTCGCTCCATTAGGTAGTTTAAACGAAATTATGATCATAATTTTAATTTATCAGTGCAAGGTATTTTTCTCGTCATCTGCCCTGGGTCCAGTGTCCAGCCACTAGAGTATGAATGATATACATTGCAAACCTTTGTCAACGGCGGTTGAATTGTTTGTATACGTCAGAATATTCATTGCGTCTGCGAAACCATATAGAGCTTATTATATGAGTTGCAATATAAATCTGATGTAATCCTACAACGGGACAGTAACCCTCAGACTTTTTTACTGATAATGTTATAAGCATATAAGAGTGTATAATGAATATAGTTTTTTCATAGTTAATATTATACTTTTACAAGTAGGGTTTTCTTTATGTAGTTTTATATAACCCATGTTTGCATTGGTCTCATCTGATGTATGGGTGTAACTTATATTTCTTAATTATTATATCAACTATATTTTACCTACATTACTTTTTTATGATTTACTCGAAAGGTAATTCTTATTATTCAAAAAGTGAACAATTATAAGATGCCCTATGTAACTTAAATTACTTTGAATGTACATAAGGCGAGAGAGATTTTCTTTATTTTTTAGCTTTTAGTCTAAAGAAAAAATACAAGCTCCCAATCTTATATCTATTTTTGTCCATTGATTAAGTTTGTTTTTGACATAAAAATGGCGCCTTTTCAATATTAAAATAATGGATAACCAGATCCATTTTGATTTGTATACAGTTAGGTGAGTCGATTGTATATCGCTTGCTGGTGTTTACATACGCTGTCGAAGGCTTTTGCACACGGAACTATTAAGTATGATGAAGATTGATGATGTATTCAAAAGTAAAATCCCTGCAAATATACTCAATAAAAGCCATTACTCGATAGCGACGTATGGACCCAAGTAACAAAATAAACATTTTAGAATATAAACTTTAAAACAGCTGTAAACATGTCAGTACCGCTCCATACTAGCATGAGAACTTGGCTGCTGTCTTTAAAATAGAATAATATAAATATTTATTGTGTTAGCAGTGACCCGTTTATTTTTTTAATCGTAATAACTTTAGTTATAGTGGGATTGTAACAGTTTCGTTGGTAAGAAAATTATATAAGTACGGATTGAAATGTAATCGGTGTAAAAAATGTATATAAAAATCGATGCTTTATTCTGATTGTTTCGATGTGTAAGTGTTCCTCGTAATTTCATAGCATATAGTTGTTCTAAATTAAAATTCTCTTTTATATTTTCATTCTTTTATTTAGTTTCCCCAGAGGTAGGGAGCGGTGAACTATGACAATATGAGAAAATGATATATGTATATATTGTATGTATTATTGTAGTTTATTTATACAACTAAGCTAAATTGAATTTTATTTGCAGGCAGTCACAGTATCAAGTCGGATTACGCAAACCTGTTATAGAAGTAACAAAAGTATTTAATTATTTCAAAATAAAATTATTGTTTATTGATATATATTTTATTTATTAAATAAACTTATGCATTCTAATAAAACGGAAGAAAGAAGTTTTTAGGCAAATGAATACTTAGAAGCGGAGCTCCCGCGTATATTTTCATAGCCGGACCGCTCGCGTCTATAAACTTTACGTCTACGGATAAAACTAATGAATAGTTTTCTTTACTGGACATAGTCAGGTTTCTGGGAGTACCGTTGATTCTTGCATTTATTATTTTATTTTCATTTTTCCCGCTATCTATGTAAATGATAGCAAATGAAAATCTTGTAACAACATTATAACATAACATTAGTGAGTCACGTGGATTGTAACCCCCGTACACGTTGGTTTTATTAATTCGATTCATTATCACCCATTCAACGTTCTCCAAAGGTTTGCCAAACGGCGAAACAAATATGTCGCTATTGAGGCGTAAAAACTTCTTGATATGTTCTTGTACTTTAACACAAACATCTGTGGTATTATTGGACTTGATTCGTTCGACGGTGAATCGGCAGGTAATTTTTTTGTCCTCACCAAAGTTTAGTTTATTGTTTAATATTTGATTCAGAACGCACATACCATTTTTGTTGTACGGCATTAAAATGTTATAGTTTTCCTCCTGAGTGTTGTTATAGAATTGTTGCGTATGATTGTACGCTTCTGTCGAGGCTACGACGGGCAACCCGTGAAGGTAGCCGGGGTTGCCACTGAACTTAATTATTCTGCTGGTGTCGTTAGCTATAAGAAAAGAAACTCGAATTTCTTGTTGAATATATTTAAGCATCGTCGAAACTTCCTTTACGTAAAATTTTACGACGGATTTGAGTATTCCAGTTTCGTTGCAATAAAATGTATACTGTATTCTATAAGCAACATTCGAGCAAAAATCCTCTGAGCATGTAGGTTCGTGTAATTTCTTATTGTAACTTTGGCAGTCTTCCTCATTGCATATTATGATTGACCAATTGGCACAACGTATCGATGAGCAATTCTGAAATTATAAATCAATATGTATTCAAATAATTGGTTACGAAACAACATAAATGAATTACTTACACGAATGCACGTACCAAACTTGCAGAATTATTAGCATTCAAATTCGTCACTATATTCGCTTCTTTTGTTATATTCAATACATGCAATGCATGTAAATCTTTCAACTTGACCTTACATTTTGTGATTTCATTCACTAAGAAGCGAATAGGTTTCTTACTTTTACAGTAGTTGTTCATCAATGGAATCGGTATGTCTGAAACAATACAAAATTTAATAGTTGATTTACGTATAAAAATTGAAAGTAGTTGATGTAGAAATATTTTTCGATAGTAATAAATTATACTGACCTACATGTTTCAAAATCCCTTGGCTTAATAACAATATGGGCTCCCCAATCTTGTACGAGGCTTTGTTCACGTTAGGAGTGGGTTCTAATTTTTCATGTGTGTGCCATTTGTACACTCGGTTAATTACTGCAGTCTCGGCCTGCAGAAATAACTAGTATGTTACATACTTACACACAAGAATAAAATAACACATTTAAGCATAAATAAAAATTAATAATAATAATTTATTTATTTCTCAATAAAAAATATGACATAGTACAATTCATCAAACAAAATAAGAACATTTCCACAAAATAGGTACACAATAAAGGTAACATTGGCAACCTAAATCTATCCCACGTCAATCTAGCCCGAAATACTTGTTACAGGTACTACGGACGGAACGGAGATAAATTTAATACTTTTCTAATATACACATTTAAAAATATTATAATATTAATACACATCCATGACCCGGGAACATAGAAAACTTTTTGTTTCTTCGGCAGGATTCGAAACCTCCGGCTCGTGCTCCAACCACTTGCGCTACAGAGGTCGTCAAAATTAACTCATGTGTAGCTGATCTAGCTACGCCTAAGTTATTTTATCGTGTTTAAGTATGTGCGCAATACAAAAGAGTACTCTTTTTACTCTCGTAACCCAGTGAGGTGGATAATAACCGTCACGACTGTTCAGATACGGGTACAGATGTCGGACATGTATATCGTAACGGCCGGTTCCTGGAACGCAATTCAAAAGTGTGATCAACTAACATGGCATTCAAATTAACAACACATATTTAACGCTGATTGGTGGAACATTTATCAGAGAGAAAGGAAGGGACCGATATTTTATAATTACATCACACTCACACTTGCAAGACTGGTTAAAATTCCACAGATAAGGTTGATTCAAATCGTATGTCCACTAATCGGTGTCTTTGGTGACCTAACCTTATCCACAGATAAAATTCCACAGAATCTCAACCAGCCTTGCAATTACGAGCGTGATGTAATTATAAAATATATGTCCCTTCTATTCTCTCTGATAAATGTTCCACCTATCAGCATTCAATATGAGTTGGTAATTAAAATGCCAAGTTAGTTGATTACCTATACATTTGAATAGCGTTTTAGAAACCGGCTCTAACTCCAAAAAATAACGCGGGAATCGAATTATTTATAGTTAACTATTATTTTACCTGATTAGACCTTATTTCTTTCATATCGGGTAAGTTAGTTTTAACAATGCAAAATAAACTTTCTATTGCGTTGTGACTACAATGAGTTTGTTCGTGTAGTAAATGTATCTTATGTTCTTCCTGAGTTTCTTCGCAACTATTAAATAGTGTTATCTCCTTTTCGGAGCAATCAGTATCACAGCAACAATTTACGTCGCACATCTCGAACTGTAATTTAAGTAATGACATTTTATTCAAGTATTGGGAAAAAATGTAAGTAATAAAGTAAACTAAAATTAATATTTACAAACAAGTCACAGGGGCATCTGTCTTGCTTTTTAGTATTTTTCTTTTCTTTTGTGGGTTTGACAGTAGACGTTTTGTATAGAAACGTTATTTCCGTCACATTATCAAATTCAGCTGTCGTTAGCAGTGACTCTGTAGTAAAAGCGCCATCTATTGTTGAGTTACTGTCTTCATAGTAGAGATCAATTTCTGTGCTCGCCGGATCGGTGGTAGGAAATATTTTCTCAGTTATTGTAGAATTAGGATACACTTCAGGATTGTCTCCTTTTTTGGCGCTGGCCACTTTAGTGCGGTAGTAGAGCGCATGTGGTTTCTGAGTAATTCTCTTTATCATATCATTCGATTTCCCTTTCTTATTAGTTTGATTAATATCCTCTATACTTTTGACGTTCTTGATGGTTTCGTTTGTTAAATCCATCAAACTAAACTGAATTAGGATAGACATAAGAGTGAAGCAGAGATAAGTCATCGGATTCATCTTATTCATTTGTATTCAACTCCAAACTGATTGAAATTCCTTAGTATTATATCCAAGCTCAATTCAATGTCACCTTTAGATTCAGTGCTAAGCTTAAATCTGGAATTTGGAAATTCAAGATAATTATAAAGATTTTGAATGATGAAACGATAACAGTGTGTAATTTTAACCGACTTCCAAAAAAGGAGGAGGTTCTCTCAATTCGGCCTGTTTTTTATGTATGTACACCGATTTACACTCTGAGGTTAGTGATTGTGTGGTTATTTTTTTATTCAACGCAGCTGCCATTTGGTCCCATAAAAATTTTACATACTTTGACTAGGTAGTTTTTATTTTATGAACATATTTCACCAATTCCCAGAGGTGATAAATATTTGACAGTACATTTTTTATATAGATGATATACATGTATATGGTGTTTCAGTACGGATAATTTAGCAGTTTTTCACTAATTGCCTCTCGATACAAAAAGAAGGTGGAAATAAATATGGCGTATGTCAGTCTGTCTATAGCATCGTACTTAGCTACCAAACGGATTTATCTTTTACTTTGACTTATAGGCACTAAAATGTAAAAAATATAAAGATATTTTATGCTTCTTAGTTCTTGAAGTCGGTTCTTTAAACGTAGTTTCGTTTTTTAGTATGATATTATTTATTAAAAAACAAAAAAAAAAACAACTCACCTATCGCTTCCAAAGCCTATTACATCTAAATTGGCAACGTTGTGCGAACCGCCTAGAAACTTCTGTCGCAGCTTATCATTTAAGGTGGTAGGTGCAGGAGCCCAGCAAGGCACCCTGATGATGTGGTGGCCCGGAGACGCCGGCAAAGAACACGAGCCGTATCCCACCACCCACGTGCGACTCAACGAGTCCAGACAACTCACTTGGAATATAAGTTTGGGCCAACCTGTAAAGTATAAGAAAGGGTATGTATATGTAGGTAAAGTTAGTTTAGTTATTGTGATTACTTTACTTTAACTTTATTTTTTTTTAAGCTATTGCATAGCTTCTATCGCGGGCCTTGAGCGTGGAGACCGAATCCAGAAATTCCGTAACGAAAATAACCTAACACCCCCCACTTCGACCGGATACTTTTTATTGCCATCTATCGATGAATAGCAAAACTATTAATGACTTTTTTGAAATATCACGCTTGTCTCTTTAGTTCAGCAACTCGCCTCTAGATGGCATTGGTTGTATCGGATAAGTTGATAAAAAATGGTGTGCAATAGCTTTACCGCGGCAGTCCCCGAGTGACATATGTCTTTTTTTAAATTAAATTTCGTTAAAATAACATCATAATATTTTAAGGGTTCCATACCTAAAGGATAAAAAACGAAACCCTATTACCAAGACACTCACATAAGCTATAAGAACAAATACTAATGAAACTGAAAATGTTGTAGGAGAGCCTCATACAACAGACATGATCTTTTTGCCCGTTTTGTACGGAACCATTCGTGCGAGAGTCCGGACTCGCACTTGGCCGGGTTTTTTTTTTGTAATTTTAGTTAATAAAAGAACATATTAATATGACTTTCTTATAGTACATAAGTCACTCACCTTGTATCCCTTTGGTAACGTAATGAATATCGATTGGATGTGACCAATAGATTATGTTCTCCTGGTTCGGCTGGCCAGCTAGAGTCTGTCCCTCCGATGTGCCAGATATTAGGGTCCAGTTAGGGCCTAAAATCGTGGTATAACAATCTCTAATATATTAAAATAACAACACACTTCATTTCACAATTAAAATAAATTCTTACCAGCTTGAATAGAATATCTACAAAACAAGGAGTGCGTATCACTAAAGTTGTGCACACTTAGAACCTGCCCCAGTATATGAAACTCAGCCATTCGTTTTCTTTCACATCATAACTTAAATTAATCGTATCACAACAAAAATTAGAGCAATGTTTCCCTACAGCGCTACATGTTGTTGTGGCGTGGGTTGCCATAGCAACATACAGAATGTTCTACAATAGGACCATTCGCCTACATTCATTTGTATTGTTTCTAATAGTTATTAATTTTAAACGTGGGGTCAATAATCACATAAATTCTTTATTGTTGGTTTGGTAGACGTTCTAGCAACTAAAAGGAATTGTTCTTTAATATGAAGAAATTACAAATGTATCTCAGGATAAAAAAGACAATCTACGAGTTATTCATTCCACTTAAAACGCCTTAATTTTTACTGTTATATCTCTCGGAGACTGTGCATCCCACAGCAAAACCAATGAAAATTTCATCCCGAGTAACCATAGTAGATTTTCTTAATGATGAAATGTAAAAATCGTCTATTTCCCAAAGCAGATGTCAAATCTATCTCAATTAATCTTAAAATTAAATAATCTATCGGCTCCGTGGTCTAATGGTTCAGAGCTTCGCTCTCGACAGTCGACATTCATTTTTAACTGTTTTGAGATATATATTATGTAGGTATAATTAGAGACAATAATATGACCAAGCTTATTCCAAACAAGCTATATATTTGGTGTTGCAATGTGGCACGCTGCGATAAGTTAATAAAGTTACGGCGAATATAACTAGTATATTCAATTTTAATTTTAATAAACGTAGGAGTACGCCTGGAAGCCCCAAAGGGAGATCTCCGACCGAGCGAGATAGTATGCTCGGTCAGACCGAAGCCCACTGTACTAGTTTTCAGATGTCGTATAAATAATATTATAACGCCGAACGTAGAAACTTCGATAGCGCGATGCAGGATCGTGGTGCTAGTAGTACCGCTACAATGAACATAAAATAAAACAGAGTTACTTAAATAAAATATTTATTATAATAACATTTAATAACAATAATTATTAAGGTGCAAACTATCATAGTAACCTAAATCACAATAAATATGTCAAAGAAACATTAAATCTTATATCAATTATTATTTTCAGTAGTTTATCATTACAATACACACAACACAAATAACAAAACAAATTTAGTAATAAAAAAATACAAAACTATCCATATTTTTATTTCCTCAGTATCATGTCCCAACATTTATATAAAAATGTTCAGTTTAAGTTACTACAATCGTTACACCTTAACTAGCTGGCCACGAATTGGATACCACAATCAAACTATATTAATCAATTATATCCATTAACAATCAATTCTTCATCATATGAAAATAATTTGTTGGTATGGCACAATAACATCCTTGCCGTTAACATTTCAACAAGTAGTTTATAGAAAGGAATGCCTTGTTCCTTATAATGTGATGCTTGCGATTTCAAAAATAATAACCCTAGTAAGGGTTCATCAATGTACATATATAAACATATATAAACCAATTAATATTTCAATGGCTTCGCCCTTTCCATCGTATCAGACAGACAGCAACATTGAATAGCTCGTGTAAAGTACACCCTTCTATTTGGGTGCCAAAATAAAGGCATCATCCGTTAACACAGAAAACAGGCGGAAGAAATCACAGAGCTGTATCTTAGGAAATTAGAAGACACCTTTGCAAAATGTTTATCAGGTACTATTAATTTAGATTAAACCTGTAACGCGCGTAAAATTTCAGTTAACGAATTAAGAAAAGTACAAATGCAATGCATGCTTGTAAATAATACCTTGGGAATAAATGGACAAGCACAATCATCCGGTGTACATAGTTAGGTCACACATCACAATATTACTCAGATGTAGTCACTACCGAAACAACTAACAGCAATATCACTGTATGTAGCTGATGCTAGCTGCCACACGCTTCACTCTGACTAGCTGATGCTGTCGTGTGACGGTCTCACATATAGGGCTGCCAACCGGGACAAAGGCGGTCTCACAGGTAGGGTTGCCAGCCGGGGAACAGCTGGCACAGGTTGGCGGGGTCCCGCGCGGCGCGCAGCAGCCCTGCCACGTGACCGGGCACCGCCACGCCGCCCGCGCGCCCGTCCGCGCCGCGCAGCTTGTCGCTCACAGCCAGCAGTGCGCGCTCTGCCAGCGCACCCGAACCTACAATATAACATAAGAGGTATTTATACTTTTATACCATACTACGTAAAAGATCAGCATCTATGATGCAAAGAGTGCGGGACAGTTCCAACAGATACCTGAGGCAAATTGCCATGAAACTTGAAAGTCCGATATGGAGACACTGGATCTACCTACATACTAAATTTAAATAACCTATTATATATTAACATAATTTTAAGAATCTTTTTGTAATACTAACACAATTATGGATCTATGGTCTGGAATAAATGATGATTATTATTATTATTATTTAGGCCGGGTCAGTGGAAACCCAGCCTTAAACGTAGCGCGCAGTGTCAGTCACACTTCATGTCAACACTATGATTAATAATAATGCCACCCACACCGATGGCGGTGAGAGAGATTTCGATGACGGTGGCCGGTTTTATTGAAATCAGGCCAGATACGCAGGAGTTATTTTATAGTCCCCAGTGCGCAATACACAGAAGCACTCTCCCTCTTCCTTCACTCTCGTAGCCCAGTGAGACGGACAACCGACACGACTGGCGGGAGATCAGGCGCAGGACCGACTTTTTACATGCCCATCCGACGCCTGGATCATCTTTCTTGTTAGACAATCAAGTGATCAGCCTACATTGTCCTAACCAAACTTGAAACCAACATTTTTGTTCCAACGTGGGAATCGAACCCACATCCTCAAAGTTGAGAGCGAAGATCTGAACCACTAGACCACGGAGGCGATCTAACTGAATTCAATAAAAAATCGAAATGTAAAGTGATTTTATGACTTTCATGAACACTACACGATCAATAATAGACGACCTCCGTAGCGCAGTTGGTTGAGCGCGTTGGTGCCCGAACGAAAGGTCGCAGGTTCGAATCCCGCCGAGGGAACAAAAAGTTATCAATGTTCCTGGGTCATGGATGTGTATTAAATTTGTGTATAATTTAATAAAAATCTTAAATATGTGTATAGTATAAATGTATTAAATATATTTCCGTTGTTTGGTACCTGTAACACAAGTTCTTCGGATACTTAGCACAGGGCCAGATTGACGTGGTGTGAAGCGTCCATAGATATTATTATTATAATTAACTTACACGAGGAGCTGGCATTGGAAGTGCCAGCGCTCTTGTTGGGGTTGACAACCCACAGGTACAGCGGGTCGCACAGCAGCACCTCGAGTATCGTCAGCAACGTCTCCTGGTTGTCGCGCAGCAGCTGCAAGGTTTTCTCGCAGCATCTACGAAGTATTGGTGGAAAATATTATAGATAACTAGCTGACCCGTGTCCACTTCGTTGAGCATACAAACAGTTTATGACGAACCGTTTAAACCTTCCCGGGACTTCCACGAATATTTCAAGACCAAAAATAGCCGAATCGGTTCAGCCGTTCTCGAGTTTTAATGAGACTAACGAACGGCAATTAATTTTTATATATAAGATTAACTGACCCGTGCCCACTTCGTTGAGCATACAAACCGTTTAAACCTTCCCGGGACTTCCACGAATATTTCAAGACCAAAAATAGCCGAATCGGTTCAGCCGTTCTCGAGTTTTAGAGAGACTAACGAACGGCAATTAATTATTATATATAAGAAGATTGAATGAAATAAAAAAACCTACTATATTATCATAGTAACTCAGTAAATAGCTATTCTTAGCTTAACAACACATTCACGCACATAAAATGGTAGAATTCTACTATTGTTATCTAGTATTTAAACTATACTACGTCCAAGATAAATTTAACCCAAACGTAAACAAATCCGTCTATGACACGACCATAGATTAGTCAGTGAAGCCAATTGGCCAATATTAATGAAATGATTATTGTTGACTACATGAATCTATATTCTACAGTCGGCAGTGTCAAAATAGCGTATTTTACTGAGAAGGTTTTTCATTTGATGTTTAAAATTTAAATATGTTAATTAATGTGTCATTGTTACAAAATGTATTTGATAAGGAAGTATGATATATTTTCGGGTTATTTTATCAGGGACGAACTATACAAATTAATGTATTCGTAGTTTAAAAATATTAATAAAATAATAATACCTTCTGAAGACCCCTTCAACGCCGCTGCAGCCGAACCCGGCTACGATGTCCTGCGTCAAACGGAACGGCACGGTCTCCGGCGTAGGGAGAGTTTTGCCTTGGTCAAACGCAATACCTATACAAAATAACAAAAAATGTAATTAAATATAATTTACGAATAATATTTTCGTCTGGACTGACATACAAGAGCCCTGATTCAAGATGTCATCGCTTTTATCACTGACAAAGTTCGAAAACTAACATGTATGGGATTTGACATAAAGGTCGCGAATTCGTATGTCACTTAACGAATCTTATGTCAAATCCCATACATTTTGTTTTCGAACTTCGTAAGTGTTATAGCATAGGCATCTTGAATCAGGGCCCTGAGGATTAACCTTTTTGTTTTTTTAATATTCGTTTTGTCAATTTCTCGCAAAACAGTACCCACAGAACAGACTGTTTATGAATTAAAAATTCATAGTAAAAGTAGTGTATTTTATTTTCTTAGTATCATTACTATGCAAGTTGTGAAATAAATGAGTGATAATACTTTAGGGTGTGTATGTGCCTCCTATGTAGAGTTTAATATGAAAGTACCAGCGGTGAAAGACTTACTTTTGACTTTCGTGTTTATATGAGAAATGCCCCAATGTCAAAAATTTGTACATACAATACTTTTTAAGAAGTACCCCTTTCAGCTCAGTACTTCCAAAGTAAACTCTATATACTTTCTCTCTTAGATCATAATAGTATTATTTTGTTTTTTCAAAATTATAATTGTATATTACTTACCTACTAAAATTATTACTGTATACTTTTGTGTAAAAACTAAAAATTAAATCCAAATCAAGCAATGTCCGTGGTGTTGGGGACCTGGTGATCAGTAACTCAGGCTACTGCCAAATACAGACACCAGCTCCTCACATAAAACATGTATATATATATATATATATATACGGAACCGATACACACCCTAAAGTGTTACCACTCATTAATATTACAGCTTGTATACAGTCCACTCTCACTCGCTAACAATTAATATGAATAAAAAGTAGAGTACACTTACCAAAATCAATGTGTACAACTTCAGCAGTAGTTTCGTCGATCAAAATGTTCTGAACGTGTCGATCGCCCAAGCCGAGAATATACCCCACCATCGACGAAGCAGCCACACTAGAAAAGAAAAATTGTGAAGTCAACATAGTATGTACTATATTATTATTGTATTTATTTCATAGAATTTAAAGTGCTAACGCGCACAAGTGATTGAATTGTCTTTGTCGCTCACAGATAGTCACATCACCATCTGCATTTCGATTATTGACTTTTGTAAAATAAAGTCTACTTCTCTGCTATTATGTAAGACTTCCTGTTTGAACATTTTTGTACAGAAATAAACTCTATTTTGTGTGCGCTAAGGTCAATAATCAAAATGCAGATGGTGAACGACAAACACGATTTTGTCACCCAAGCGCGCTAGCCCTAAAATCTGCGAAATAAGTTTTGAAGTGAATAAGTTTTTAAAATGCTTTTATGAGGACGCGACAATTATAACAAAATCAGTGGATATACTGGTTATTGTTCATCACCATCCTTTAAAATACACACTGGGCCCTGATTCAAGATACCATCGCCATTTATCGCTTACGAAGTTCGAAAACAAATTAATATTTGACATAAGCTTCGCTAAATGACGAGCGAATTCGTATGTCATCAAGCGAAGCTTATGTCAAATCCCATAAATTTTGTTTTCGAACTTCGTAAGCGAATAGCGTTGGCATCTTGAATCAGGTGCCAGGATAGCTAAAAAGGTAAAGAATCTATTATCCTACGTAAGGGCCGTATTCATGTACAACAAATACAACAAGCGGCCTCATTTGACATTCATCATATGGCATACCTTTTTGTATACGCCAGTCGTCGCTCGTACCACTTGACGGGCGTGAGGTATTGCTCGGTGAAGTAGTGGTGGAACACCGGCTTCAACTCCTTCAGGATCTGCTTGAACACCTCCAGTTTGTAGCGCGTGGGCTTCCTCTTCTCGTGGCACTCCTTGAGCTTGTTTCGTGCGACCACCGGAGTCATGTCCTAATTATAGTAAAATAAAATAAAATAAAAAAGCCTTTTATTCTACTACTTACTACAATAGGTACAATGTACAAAATTATTATTTGACAGATTGATCTCTATCTTGATCTAATTAGAGTAAAATTAGAGTCCTGATTATAGTGTGACATACTAAATAAAAACCTTATTTGCCAATACTATTATTAGATTGTATTTTATCACAGACCTTCAAACAGACAATTTACTCGATTCAACCTTCTTTCTGTTTCAGCAAAATATACTAGGGTGTGTATGGGTCCCGTATATAGTTTACTGTGACAGTAGTAGCGCTGAAACGGTTAGGTACTTTTTTAAATTATTATATGGGAAAATTTATGATGTTGGGGCATTTCTCATAGAAACATCGAAGTCCAAAGTAAATCTTTCAGCGCTGGTACTTTCATAGTAAACTTTACATAGGAGGCACATACACACCCTAAAGTATTAGCACTAATTTATTTTACGCCTTGTAAGTATAATACACAATCGATATCTCATTTTTTGTCGTGGTCTAACAAGAATAACTCGTAAGAAATGCGTGGCGATTGCGTCCCATGTGGACAATATCTATTTACCTTGGATCTGTAGCGCTCGTGCGCAGGCAGCAGTATGGCGCCGAGCGGCCGCGTGCCCACCACCCACTCCAGCGCGCCCGCACGCCGCGACATCGGCACCACCTGACATATTTAGGTTAATACTGTCAAAGATCGCTATATGCGGCGCAAGATAGTCACAGATAAATTAATTCCGTGCGGGTATCACGACTCAACTCTCACGACACAGAGACATTCTATACACTCACTAAAACATACATACTATTTACGCATAATCATATGAGATGAGTAAGCTATGTAAGTGCTAAAATTAGTTATTTGTGCGTGCTGTGGCTGTTAGATGAAAATTGGCACCTAAAACATGTGATGTCTATGAATTATCATGACTTGCCACATCAAGACAAGGTTGTAGGTGCCAGCTGTCAACGGCCTATACTTCAACTGAAATTAGACACGTCCAGTGGTGTGAGGTCCCTTTAATTCCATTCTCATAAATTACACTCAATGGGTAACCCTACCGTTGGGAGATCCTTAACCAAATCTTTGAAACGTACCAGGCTTCCCTCTGAAAGAGTACCAGGGGGCTGATTCAAGATACCATCGCTAATAAAAAATAATAATTTTAGATTATCTTTTAGAAACTATTATGACATGGAATTTAGGTGTATACTGTACAATGTACATAACTGAACCTCATTGAAAACAAAATCCATGTCATAATAAAATCAAAAATATCAAGTTTTTTGACTACTGAAAAATAGTTTTATATTGTATATGAGGTTGTGAAGGTAAAGGGGCGAATTAAGCCGCGTTATGAGTTTACCTTGTAAGTACGAATGAAGAGTTTGCTCCTGTATGTTACGGGGTTCGTCTCTAGCAGTGTGTTGACGATGTTGAACACCTGCTGCATCACCGCGTCCTGCCTCAGGTCGTCCTCGCCCTAAAAAGTTTTACGATACTAACTGTTCAAACAATTGAAGACATAAATAGAAGATAGTATGTCCCAAAAAATAATTACCTACAAAATTGAGTTTAAACTGTCACTTAATTAATAACGTATTAAGTACATTGATTCTAGAGACGGATCTTAATATGAATGTACTTAATACATTACGACGTGTCCTAAAGTGTTTGAGTGACAGTTTGAACTCAATTTTCTCTTCTTCTATTATTGTCTTCAATTACAAAACACATTTCATAGTTTTTATATAATTTATAAAGTAATAACACCTTACTTGTAAACTAAATATTTTAAATGTACCCCTATTCTAGCACACAGTATAATACCGGGTTTACAGTGTTATCAATTACCTTTATCAACAGTATCCTCTTCTTCCCATCTGAGCTCAGGCACGATATCTTCTTCGGATAATTTATTCCACCCACTAATTCGAAGTAATTGTCAAATGCGCTCAAAGCTGAAAAATACAAATAAAATAAATAGTGATATATATAAAATAAATAAATAAAATAAATAACAAAGTACTCTCTAGCGCAGCGGTTGAGCTCGATGGTGCTCGTTCGAAAGAAGGCAGGTCGCAGGTTCGTAGGAAAAAAAGTTTTCTGTGTTTCTGAGTCATGGGTCTATATTAAACTAGCTGTCCCCGCGACTTCATTCGCGTGGTTTTCGAGTGATTTAAACCGTTTATGCAGCGCACGCAACGAAAGTCTCCAAATGTGAATAATTTTCCCCGTTTTTGCAACATTTCTCACTGATGCTTCTCTCCTATTAGTCGCAGCGTAATTTTATATAGCCTTAAGCCTTCCTCTATAAATGGACTATCTAAGAAAAAAATAATTTATCAAATCGGACCAGTACTTCCTGAAATTATATGATTTTGTGAGTAATAATTAAGATGATTCGTTAATCTATACGAGGAGTCGTGTCTGTACATTGAAGATATTTGAGAAAAAACATTATAGGGGACCTTTATTTACGCAATAGTACCCAAAACTATGATTTTTGAAATTTTTGTCTGTGTGTCTGTTTATCTGTTTGTCTGTGAGTTTGTGCACGCTAATCTCAGAAACGGCTTATCCGATTAAGATGTACTTTTCACTAATATATTGCAGCAAGCTTCACTTAACATTTAGTGTTTGTTTCATGTAAATCGGTTCATAAATAAAAAAAAATGACAATTTTAAAAGAAAATGTCGTACTTGCTGGACGTTTACGTTTGCGCCGGGCCCGGGAGCCGCGCGCCGCTTCAAATTTTATTCGCAGCAAACGCACCGGGGCCGCGGCGGTGACCTTTTTTGTTTGTTAGTTTTTATGCTAGGTAGGGAAAATCTATTTTTTTTTTCTTGAGTTTCTTTATTACGAAAGTTATTTGTATAAAATCTGTTAGTAATTTTCTTGTAAAGTCCTTTGGGATAAGTAGGTACTGTATGTACATAATATTTGTTAGCGTAGGTTAGTAATAAATAAATAACGAACCGGCCAAGTGCAAGTACCTACATGTTTGTTTGTGTAGGTTATTAATAAATAAAAAAAACCAGGTAAGTGCGAGTTGGACTTGCGACCGAGAATACCGCAAAATTTGCGGCGCGATGACTTAATATCATTGTCGCCACACCAGCGCAGCGTCGGCATCGAAACGATCATCGTCTGCAGTCGCTGCGGCGCATAATCCATACAAATCTTAGTACAGCGATGTTCGTCGTGTATGAGAGCGTACTATCAAGTAGTCCCGTTCGCATTATAGTAATTATACATGGTCAATTATCAAGCTGGTAGTAGGAATTGTCAGCATACTATAAAGTAGTTTTTTAAATACCTAAACGACAGTTTTTATAAACTAAATATAATATTTAAAATAGATTTATTATAATACTGCCCTAAATCACTTTTCCACGCGTACGAAATCGCGGGCACGGCTAGTATTTAAATAAAACACTTGTACTTAGCTTAATACAAACATACATACGCTCGAAAATCTGACGCAGTCGGGAAATAAAAATCCGTCATTTAGCTGCAAATAGAACTCACTGTTAATCTGCGAGTAGTCGCAGTCTTTCCTGATGGGAATGGTGTCGGTGGGTACGGGCACGGCGTCCAGGTGGCGCAGCTTCGCTATGTCCTCCGCGCGGGGTATAGCCTGCGGCTTCAGAGCCTTCGACTCCGGCACGAGGTAGGCGAAGGCAATTGTGGCTAGAAGAAAAAAAGTTACTACTATTCTTATTTGCAAACTACGAGAAGATCTTAAGAAACCTTAATTCAAAAAGATGGGAATCATTTAAAAAAATCATGTTATAATTTTTCTTTTCATTAAGGGTAATTCATTTTGATGTAGACTTATAAGAAATTATATTAATCCATATGTCACACCACTAATAATTGAAGACATGAATGGATAAAGGTGATATGTCGCAAAAAAAAATACCCAGAAAATTGCGTTTAAACTGTCACTTAAATTTTTTAGGACATGTAGTTTTTCATGTCTTCGAATAAAGTACCTAATGTCACAGCACTATGCTGGAATAGTTATTTTATATTTAATAAAGGCAGTCTTAATTTAGCACCCAGTGGTTTCATTCAATCTCATCCACCACCCTACAGAGGATTAACGTCATTCCGAGTATTTAGGCCAAAAAGTTAAACTTGAGTTATTCACAATTCCCATTTGATTCGGATTAGATAACTTATCGCGCGGTTATTAGTCAATGCTTATCACGGCAAGTGTTTATTGGTTGCCACCATGCCGGGTAGTTTTCTAATCTAAGTCGAATTCGGAAAATATTGGTGAAAATGTTTTGAGATCTCCGTAGCCTATAGAAGCATAATTATGCCATGGTAATTACATATACAGTACGTCCCAGATAAATTTATCCCAATTATAAGCAAACCCGTCTCTTACATAATCTATAGTACTCAGTATAGGTTATGTAAGATACGACTAGTCCAATTGGCCAATATTAATACAATGATTTTTGCTACTATGAATCCATAGACTATAGACTTTATACTACAGTCAACAGTGTTAAAATTGCGTATTTTTACAGTGAAAGTTTTTATTTATGTTTAAACGTATAAATTAATTATTGTTTAAAAAGTATTGGATAACGAAGTATGATCCTTATTCCGGTTAAAACGTGCACAATAAGTAAATTTATGAAAATTTCGGTGTTTTAGCTTGTTTACGTTTGGGTTATTATAATAATTTATCTCGGACGTACTATACATATTATCACATACCATCGCACACTCGCTCCATCTGTCGCACGAGCGCGGCGTGCGGGCCGGCCCCGCCCACCCGCGCCACCAGCGCCGCCGCACACTTGCTGCGCTGCTCGCCGCTCGCACCCGCGCCCTCACCCGCAGCCAGTGTGCTGCGGTCCTTATCTGAGTTCTTCAAGCTGAACAATATCGGCAATGTGTGGTGGGGATGATCCTTGGCGCAACGAACTGCAAACATTGTTTGTTAGGTTAGGTTAGTTAATTGAATCTTTTCTTTTAAAAGTAAATTTGACAGTTGGATAATCTTGAACACGACATTAGCGCCAAATTGGTTTTAAATTGAGGGTCGATTTTATGGTCCTAAGTGAAATTAGAAAAAAACCCCGTTTAAAATATTGATTTTAATAGTAGCAAACAACATTACAGTGGAATCGTATTGGAATATTGAATTTAATTTCAAGAGTAAGGGGGTATATCAGGCTATACATATAACATAAAAGCAAATGTTATTTAAAGCGAAGTAACTGGTACAATTGTTTTGCCTAGTTTTAAAATAAATCAAAGCTTTTTGTACACTTTAAAACTGCATATTATGTCATTATTAGGTTGAACTTACGAATTAACGTTTTCAGTAAAAAAAATATTCCTAACCGTAACCGAATTGAATTTAATTTCAAGAGTAAGGGGGTATATCAGGCTATACATATAACATAAAAGCAAATGTTATTTAAAGCGAAGTAACTGGTACAATTGTTTTGCCTAGTTTTAAAATAAATCAAAGCTTTTTGTACACTTTAAAACTGCATATTATGTCATTATTAGGTTGAACTTACGAATTAACGTTTTCAGATGATTAGAAAATTGATCTCTCTGTGTAGTAAGTCTCGGCGCCAGCTGCGGTAGGACGGTAATGAATTTCCACGTTGGTATTGCGTTTATAAGCTGTCCCAGTTTGCCGCTGTCTTCGTCCTCTAAGTTAAGCGTAGGGTTGTCAAACCATAGCGAAATCACTCTGAATATGGTCAAGTTATTCTCTTCACTCTGAGCCAAGGAAAGGAGGTAGTATCTAGAAATAAAGAATGTGTTGTAAAGTCGGTTTGCGGACGATAGTTTAACGTGACAAAAACTAGGCCTTTGCATCAGTTATGGGTTGATTAATACAGTATTCTCAGTGTGAAGTGACCACTCTTTAAATACGGAAATGCCTGGTACAGGCGATTTAAATGTCGCATGTTTGCCCGGCACATACGGCATTCTTACAACACAGTCAAGCCGACTATGTTGTCCAGACAGTTTTCCTTCACTGTTAGAACGCACGTATAATGTACGGAAGATCTGAAAAAGTCTCATTGGTACATGGCACAACATAGGAATCGAACTTGCACCCTTTCGAGAGCTAATCAACGATCTACCCACTAGGCCACGCACGCTCTAAAACGTGACAACGTAATAACAAAACATTGATGACCCTAATGCCGAATGTGCCTCGCTCACTCGTATCGTTACAATAAGCGTAACGGGACAATGAGTCATAAGTTTTCGTGCGCGCGGCCGGCGTTTATTGATTTGTTAGACATTGTCACGTCAAAAATTTATGAAATTACCATTTAACCAATTAGCATATTATGATTTACTGCTTATGTAAGCCCTAAAGAATAAGTATATATGCAAAAGTGCATTTACAATACCTCATTGCAAGCTTTAAGAAATTTTCCTTCTCGGCTCTTGTGTTTGTAATTTCTGCTTCATCTAAATCTTTGAAAGCATTGTTCAATCTCTGGAATCTCATAAGGGCTTTCTTTTCGTCTCTAAAAATTAATAACAATTTTAGTTAGTTTTTTATGCTATACCAGAATATTAAGTTTTATATTCTTTTCTGTTTGAAAACATCGAAATTTAAATATAAGTACCTCGACAAAGACTGCTGTGTGGAGTCCAAACTTGCTGCGGTGTCTTTCATGTCCTCCATACACTTCACTTTATTCTCAAAAACTGACGACTTCATATAATTGACAACCTTGAAAATAATTTTAATTGCGTGATTAAAGAAGGCACGTATATTTAAACTGGCGAAAAAACATTTGTGACTGTAAAAAAAAACAAATATGGCATACTAAATTACTAGGCAAGAAAAATATTTTTTTTTATGGTTTCTGGAAATGGTAATCAGGAAACAATAATATAATAAGATAGATTTCAAGAAGGACATTGATATAAAAACTTTTTTTAAATATCTTTATGTAAAGACAATCAGAAAATTAAACAAGCCAAAACATGTACATAAAATTTTATAGTGACATTATCGACTTCCAACAAACCTGCTTATACTCTTCATCAGCAAACTTTGCAATGTCGTGATAAACCTTAAGCCTAGTCTCTACATCATTGGTCTCCTTCAAAATGTTCTTGCTTTTCTCTAAATAATTGTTGAGTATGTCTCGAGCATTCTCTCTCTTACATTCCGCCATCCATAGACCGTATTGTCTGGTAAAAAAATATGTCTTTTAGAAATTATATTTTTACAAAAAATCAGGGATGTTAGGGAGCTCCGTAACCGTAACCGAAACTATCGGATATCCGATACAAAAAAAGTTATCCGTAACCGTAACCGAATCCGATTTTTTTTGCTACTGTTCAAAGGTAACCAACATTTAATATTCGTAACCGAAATTATCCGAAACAAACGGATAATCCGAAATAATTTCTTATCCATATAAGTATCCCTATCCGAAATTTTATATCCATTTCATCCCTGCTAAAAATAAACATAACATTCAAGTTTATTTTGGTCGAAAGATTTATGTTTACTCAAGTAAACATCAATCTTTTCTGGTTCTTAAGAACATAATTGTAAGTACCTAGTGTATTTGTGTAAATGTGCGCACATAACAAGTCTTTTAACGGCGAATTTTCACCGAAACTCAATTATGTCTCGTTTTGGCTGTCGGTGTGCGCGCTTATCGTATAAATGCTGATCTATATCCTTTTTTAAATGCGTTAAAATTAGTGTAACTTTAATATACCTCAACGATATAGCAGTCCACTTCTTATCATCCGACTGCTTGGTCAGTATACTGTTTAGCAGGGACAGAGCTATGTCCTGGTGGCCCTTGGCCCAGGAAACTTGGCTCTCCAGTAGAGTCACTTTCTCGGAGTCTTGCATGTGTTTCATAGCGGCCACCACACGCTGAGCCACCTGTATACGATGATTTGACAGGCCCAACTCTAAAATTGTACAAAATTCACATTACTTTTATGTTTTTCTTTATTGTATTTGCGAGCTATTGGAAAAATACATGATAAAATCAATAAATATGCCTATGTTTTGGATAGTTTTAAGCAGGCATATAAATAATTTACAGGATAGTAAACTATGTTACAAGGTATACAAAATCGCTTCTCAGTAGACCTTGTATCTATTCAAATACAGTAGTTATTGTAAATAAATAAAATTTTGTGAACATTGTTCATTCTTCATAGATTTTATTATCCTTTTTCTCTTCTCTTATATATAAAAATGAATTGCTGTTCGTTAGTCTCGCTAAAACTCGAGAACGGTTGAACCTATTCTTCTCCAGCTATTCTTGTCTTGAAATATTCGTGGAAGTCCCGGGAAGGTTTAAACGGTTCATCACAAACTGTTTCTATGCTCAACAAAGTGGGCACGGGTCAGCTAGTAATTTAAAATGAAATCTATACGAACTACGCCTTACCAGCATATTGCAATTGCAAGGCACTAATTTGTGCAATTTGGGATGGATAGCTGGAGGCCGCGTGCTCAAGTATCAGAGTTCGTTGTGAAATCATAGTCTCCATGTGCTTGAAATCATTAAAGGGAGGCAGCATTTCCACACTCCAAGCCTTTATAATGTCATCTATAGACACCTCATCGGATCTCACTGAAAAATAGTCCTCTATATCTCGAAGCAGTTGTAAGTTGCCGACAATCTTGTAAACGTTCTGACAATTCTCCATGTTCAACTTCTTACATAACATGGCTGTAGCTAACTTCGCTCTATCCAAAGGTTTGACTAATCTCTTGTCGAACTTGTTGGGCTGTATTGTTAGACAATCTTTGAGGCAGGCGTATCGCATAGCTTTAATGATCGTTCGGGGATTTCCAGACATGTTTTTGGACTCCCCATATACTTGCTTGGTGTCCACAAAGTCACTCCAGTCACCTATAACATAAATTTGTTGGATATGATTGATGATATTTTCATTACTTAACAATTACGAGAATTTGAAGCATTCAAAATACATACCTAAATACGCCAGACACTCGTACTTTATATTATTAAGCTCCTCATTTTCCGGGAGCGACTTTATGTACTGTAATGCGAGGTGGTGCATTCCCGACTTGTGAAGGGAGACCACCGTCCCACGTTGTAAATCCCGCTCCATGTTCCCCCGGGAGAGCGCTATGTCGTGCAGCAGGAGGGAATCGCTGTACTGTCCCGTACTGATGAGATGTCTTCTCTTCTCCTCTTCGCTGGTGAGGTGAGCTATACCGCAGCCGTCTATAGCATCCATCTCTCCGATCGCCATAAAGCACTAGAATAGACAAACACGTACCTTGAGGTTGCGTTTCCACTGACGCGGAGCGGAGCGGAGAGGAGCTTGCGGTGCCCGAATTGACCAATCACTATCTACTCTCCGCCCCGCTCCGCGTCAGTGGAAACGCAGCATTAGTATAGAAATTTTAATAATGTGCAATGTATTAACTGTGTATGTCAAAATTAGTATTTTGAAGGTTTTTTTTTAATTGGTGTTATTATAGCCCCCAGGTAAACAAATAATGTAAAACTAAAATTATCTAAGTACCATTAAAAATAGTGAAGATATTAAACTTTTGAATATACATAATGTGCGATCGAGAAGGGAACAATCGATTGTTATGTAATTTTGTTAAACCTACATGTACCCACAAGACATGTAATAACTAACTAACGTACGTAAAAATGTCGTTTTGCGAGAAAGGCAACTTTATTTAATTGGTTAAAACTCCAAATGTTTTAAAACTTATCCTAATTCTTATTTTAGATTTTATTTTTCTATGTAATGAGACCAAAAGTAAATAAATTTAATATTCATTCAATAACCGAACTATAGTGAAAAATTCTGAGCCTAAGGAATGACTAACTATCGCGTAGCTTATTAATATGCCACTTACAGGTTTACTCATTATCGCCAAAAAAACTAAAGTAAAGTAGAGATTAGTAGATTAGGGGATACTAATAGATCTTAGTGATTTTCTTTTATATTTCTAAACTACTGGGCTTGGCTAATGCACAACTCTTTAAATTATATTATAGCAATATAATTTAAAGAGTTGCCTTAATAAAAAAAAACCTAAGCTCAGAACTTTTCAGCCACCTGCGTCCTAGACAAATTCTAGTCTATCTCTAGTAATATCTTGTGTCAATCGTAACATTAAACAATACTACTGACCTTCCTGAATATAAACTGCATATGTTCCACCGGGCCCGCGGCCAGCGCCAGCTCGCCGTAGTAGATGGCGGCGAGGTGCTCATCCGCCACAGTCGCCGCCCACGACACCTTATCGTAGTCCAGCTGGAGGTAGTTACCGTCAGCTATACGTCTCCGTATCGAGTAGTGATCCTTCTGCACTCGAACAAAGTTGACGACGTCTAGCAGGGAATGTATGATCGTCTTGAGATCGTGGTCCACGACCGACGGCGGCCTCGAGCTCGCGTCGTCGCTGCTCTCCAAACTCTCCTCGAAACTCACGTCCCATATGTACTTGAAGACGTGATTCATCTGCTCGCCCAGGGTTCGAGTCTGAGATTCGTTCGCACATTCTAGAACTTGACCGAACACCGCGGGCAGAACTTGACAGCACACGTTCGGCTTGACGGCGCAGACGGATCCCAGCGCCTTGATATAGTTCGACGGCGAAGCCAGTAGATTCAGAAGACTCATGGTCACTCGAGTTATCCAAGTGTCGTGGTCGTCGCCTTTACTGGGTACCCAGTATCCCATTATATTACAGGACTCAAACTTTTCAACATCTATTATATATTCCGAGTAAACTTCGCAGGAGCTGGGGGAGAGGGATTGTAACATTTTCGTATCGCAAAACTCTAGGGCAGATTTTCCGTCGCGAAACATTAATACGCTGTTGATAGCCTTGGCGACTTTATTGGCGACTTGCGTGTCCGAATCTAGAAAAATCGCGGACAGGCTAGACAACACGTGTATAGCGAGGTACATTTTGGGGTGTATTGTGACGATTCTGTTTGCGTCCAACGGCGGAACGGTGACTAGAGTCTTCAGATCGTAGCTGCCTATTTCTGCCAGGCAGTTGCTAGCCGCTACCACTATCTTTTCGCTCGTGGACGTCTTCAACAAGCTACACAGCGCCGTTATGGTCTGATGTATGGGACTGGTGCCGCAGTCGTCCGAAAACCCTTTGACGTTCAGTTCCAATGTTAACTCTTTCACCAGTTCTCGGTTTTGTTTCAGCAAGCTGGCCATATTTACTAATACTTCTGGACTGGCGTTCGTTAAATTTAATGTGTACGATTTTAATTTATCGACAAACATAACTTTTGAAGCATAGTGAACAGATGCGCCGTTGTCTGCAACGTCTAAGCTTTCCGCGAAATATTCTACAAAGTCGTCCCGTATAAAAACTGCCAATGCGTCACAGGAGTTAAAACCCTTGTCTTTATTCAATGATATTGCAGATAATATCTCGGATAATAAACTCTTGCGTAGAAACCCTGCATCTTTAGTTGAATGATTGGATATTTTTCGTAATATTATTATCATTCCATCAGAAAACAACTTAATTTCGCCGTCGGTTTTACTGGTCTTTATGGCAAGAATTACACTCGAGCAAATAAAATTAAATAAAAGGGCATCTGACACAAATCCTAGTGGAATGCTCTCCACGAAGTTTAAGTATGTTTTAAAAGAAGCCAGCTTTGTTTCGAACACTTCTTCGCTATCCACGGTCGCCCATAGTTTGAATAGTATGTTGAATATGACAAGCGATTGAGTTTCACAAAGATATTGCATGATATTACCATCAATCAGCTCCTGAAAAAGTTTAATGGTTAATAATAAAAGTACCTACTGCTAATGTACTCTATAATTTTATATTTTAGTTTGATGGAATGTCGCAGATGAAGCCTAAGCCTAAGCAGAGAAAAATATATAAATATATAATACAAGCAAAAGTCCATATTTTATCACAAATACTAACTCCAAAGTAGTCCAGTATAGCTTTGTAAACGCCTTTAGAGAATGTGTACGTGTTGGGTTGCGTACGTGTGTGCGTGTGCGCCGCAGTGAGACGCAGCAGTTCGCCAAGATTCTCCACAAACAAATTGCTCCACTTTTCGTTGTTCAATAGAAGTCTCGTAGCTTGGAACAGCTTATTGGCTGCTTCCGAACCTGACATTATGTGCGTTTCGTTTTCCAATTTGTACTTATTGACTACAATATACGGCAGGCACAAAATTATGATATTGCAGAAACAGACCTATTAAAAAAATCGTATTTTACAATATTTTTATACAGTACAATAAACGCTTATCGTTACAAAAAACCCTCAAGGGCACCTGACCTCTATAACTTGATCGTTTGTTCTTCCAGATTGAGCACAAATATATTTCAGAGCAGCACTTTTTGTCATATCACCATTGCAACGCCATAAAATTTCGGTCGGAACAAGCCACTTAATATGCTTTTCTACAAACATTTTTGATTCTGCAAAGCCAAATAAGTAATACGGTAGATCTTCAAAAGTTTTCCTTTTTATACTGAACCAGTAATATAAAATGTATACAATTTTAATATTTAGGTACTCGTTTATTTTTAACAATGTTACATGTGTGGTTAATCTGTCCAACATTTTTGTAACCATAGCTTTGTTCAATATCTTTCCTACTTGCAACTCAAGAGTTGTAACAACAATTTTATTTACTAAATTATTTTTTGTTACACCTAAAACATACAAACTGTACAAAACAGTCAAGGTTCTGTTGGTCAGTTCATCTCTTATCGTAACATCATTTGTTGAAGACATCTGAAATGAAAAATGTGCGTGTACACTAGACATCTTACATAGCTAAATTTCGCACAGATAAGAATGATCATACAATATGAAATAAAAGTAAAACCTTACGTTAGTTACAAATATATCCTTTAGATGTTCTCCTAAGCTTTCAATGTCGTTTTCGGTAAAGTGTTTAGCTATAAATTTGAGCAAGTGGCAGCAGTAGATGCGTATCGTGTGCGTATCGCCTTTGACTATGATGTCTACGAGAGATTCTTTGAGTGCATCGTCCAACTCGAGATCATCTTTGTTGTTAAGATTAATAATTTTCGCGACACACTCGTAAGCCAATGCCGCTACATGTGGAGGATAAAATTTCTTTGTACACCTGCTCAAATAACTTTTAACCATGATAATACTGTTTTTCTTTAGCATAGTATTATTATCAACATGCCAAATTTCTTCGAGTATTTGTGATAGAATTTGTAACAAACCGTATGTAGCTTTAGTATTCCGAAACAGTTCTCTACACATGTTCTGCATCAGGCAAAAAATTAAATCTGAAAAGGAAAATAATATAGTTAATAGAATACTAAAAAACGATTAATTGTATTATTATTTATATATTTTAATGATATTTAAATTGTAAATAATAATGATAATATGTAAGGAATATTAATATTACCCAACGGACGTAATTCCACGTGGGGTTCGATTAAAATTTTAATGCATTTTAATGCACACTCAATATCCCAATGTGATGTGAAATCGTAGAGGTCTTTGTTTAAAATGCACTTTTGTAATTCTTCTGCATAGGTGCACCGTTTTCTGCAGTAGGAGGCAAGGACATAAATACAATTTTGTTTCAGTCCCTGCTTATTTACTTCCAAATCCTCTTCGTATACCATTTCCTCGTCATCCTCAGATATCTCAACTTTCATGGCTTTGCTGATAGCATGAAAACAGTCATCCTCTATATGCTTACGAACTTCAGTGTTAAGCATCTCTTCATATTCTTCTATGAACATATTTTGAACACATTTCAAAGCTGTAATCTTTTCCTTAATCAAGACATCGGCCTGTAGTGTAACTGCTAAATTTGTGTATAGAAGTTTTAGTGAGTTTTGTAACAGTGTAAAGAGAAGATTCGTTCTAACATCTTCTGGTTTTTTTAATTTGTATTTCAGAATTATCTTGAAGTAGACTAATATAATAGTTATATATCTTGTAAACTCTGTAAAAGGCATTCGTTTTTCTTTAAACTCTTCCAAACTTGAAGACATGAGTTCTTCTAAATACTGCATTACTAGAGAATTCATTTCTGAACGCATTTCTATGTCCTCTTCGTTACTTGTGTTCTGTTTTCTAGGCATTTCCTTCAAATTGTAATTGAATATATCGCAGTTAGGCGATGTAAGTAGATTATAAAAAGATTCTTTATTATCACCTTCATTTTCACTGTGTTTTATGGGAAAATTCTCTATGCATATCAGTCTTGTTAGAATATCTTCAATGGCACAATTATATACATCTACAATCTTGTCGTTCGTAATCCAAGAAAGAAGTTTCATCCTGATGTCTAGGTAGGAACATTTGTTATGAAATTGATAAAGCAATACATTCAATGTTTCAAAACTGTTACTACTAATTGGCATTCCTTTTTCAAAGTATAATTGTAGGAGAGGCTGAACTACTTGATACTTCAATATGTTCAACTTTAAAATACTTTGGACAATAGAATGCACAGCTTGATTTGATGTGTTAGATACAGCTACATTTCTGTAACAAAATGATGGCATCACGATTCACACTTAACACAGCTTGGCAAAAACATTTTGGTGGCGTCGATTGAACTAAAAACTATTTCAATTATATCAGTAGTTAAGTTAATAATATAAAATTTTATATGATCTCCATACATTTGCATCAACTGCGTTACTGACCAATGACGTCACTGTCATGCCTTTTGAATAAAACGTTTTTAAAGTCGTCAAATATAAATATTTTATATAAAAAAATAAAAGCTTTAAATCCTATATTATAAAGAAAATTACCTTAGACAAGTATTCCATAAAGCTAATATAGCTTCATATGTATCATTGCATTTTGTGTCGTACATGTTTCCAACAGACAAGCAAATCAATTTTTCAGCTGCCTCAAAGTTCATACCTTTTTGAGCATTCGATATAATGTGTTCTGATGTTTTTATGATTGACAAATAATCTGCTTGAGTCAGTGAGTGGTCATATATTCTTATAAACGTTTCAATTATATTGATCCTGAGGAACAATTTATATGTATATGTTACTGTAAAAGCTCGATTTTCGGTAAATCCTAAGATTTAAGAGTAAAACATAAGATTTACCAACTCTGAATGGCAAAATCCTGAATGATTTTTCCCACCATTCACTTGGTAAGTCTTAGAATTTACATTCAAGGCACGGGAAAAAATATGTTATATGTAACATATTATAAAAAATAATTATCATTATTATTATTGTGTACAGTATTTCTTGCACTCAGAGCCTCTGCGTGTTGACTTCGACCCTACACATGCATTTCAAAGTTCCGGGACTTAATTGCCCGTAAGCAAGGAATGCCGTACACAAACAAAATGTTTCGCCATGCGAACCGAACGAAGGGTATTATTATTAAAACACTTTATTGCTCACATATTACACAAAAAATAAACAAACATTACAATAAAAACGATTTTACAAAACGTGGGCAAAGGCGGTCTTATCGCTAAAAGCGATCTCTTCCAGACAACCTTTGTGTCAAAGGATAGCTTGATTTGTAAGCGGGAGTAGTTTAATAGGATACTAAACATAAAATACAAATACCATACCTACAAGCTGTACAGTGTACATAAACTAAGTAGATACAACATCTATATGTAATAAATAATAATTATAATAAATAATATATATATATAATATATACACAGATACATACATACCTACTATTAGTGAATAATAAATAGATAAGTCAACTATTTGTCATTTTGTAGAAGATGCTTATGCAGTTTTGACTTAAAAATCCCGAGTGATTTGGAGTGCCGGATGTCGGCTGGCAGTGAGTTCCACAGAATTGTGGCCTTTATTGTAAAGGAATTATAATAATAACCAGACTGGGCAAGAAGTGTTTCCAAAGTATTATCCCCATCAGATCGAAGACAAAGGTTGTGGCTTGCACCAAGGAATTTGAAACGCTCCTTGAGATACACTGGTGCACGAGGGTCATACAGAGTTTTGTATAGGAGAGTTAAAGTATCCTCCTCGCGACGTAGCTTGATGGGCAGCCACTCAAGTTGTCTTCTGAACTCTAGACACTCTGTCATACTTGCGTAAGCCGTAAATGAATCTAACGCAGAGGTTTTGGATACGTTGAAGTTTATCGATCAGATTCTCGTTTAGATCAATGAGACAGACGTCCGCGTAGTCAAGGATCGGTAGGAGTAGTGACTGCGCTAGCTCGATCTTCGTTTTTATTGGGAGTACATTTTTTAGTCTCTTGAGTGATCCAAATGCAGCGTAAACCTTCCGGCTAATTTCAGTTATGTGAGGTGCCCAGGACAAGGAGGAGTCAAAGCAGACACCAAGGTTTTTAACGACAGTGGTTAAATTTATCTGTACATTATTTAAAATAATTTGAGGAACATTATGTTGTTTGAGTTTATCCATCTGTTTAACTCCACCAATGATAATTGCCTGAGATTTGTTGGGGTTAATGGTTAGACCATGAGACGAACTCCAACTGTAAATTTCAGACAGGTTATCATTTATTTTGCTAATAAGTGCATCTATTTCATTAACATCGACTTGGAGGTAGATCTGAAGGTCATCTGCATATAAGTTATGAAGTTAATAAAAATTGAAAAAAGAAGAGGAGAGAGTACTCCGCCTTGTGGCAATCCGGCAACAACATCACACAACCCAGAGGCTCTACCATCCACCCGGACGCACTGCTGCCGACCAACGAGATAACTGCTGAACCACGCTATCTCCTTGGCAGAGCCTAAAACATTACGAAGCATAGCCAATAATATATCACTGTCGACAGTACAAAAAGCGTTGCTAAAGTCCAAGAGTACCAATGCAGTCACATGTTGGTTTGACATCCCCCATCGAATATCATCTGAAACATTTATTAGAGCCGTCGTGGTACTATGGCCTGGGCAGAAACCAGACTGATATATATTTAAAAAGTTAATAGAATTAATAAATGAATTGAGCTGGTTTGAAACAAGACGTTCGAGAACTTTGGAAAGATATTATGGGAGAATTGAGATGGGACGAAAATGAGAGGGTAGTGTAGGATCATTACTTTTTGGAATAGGGACAACTACTGCTGTGCGCCAACAATTCGGAAAAGAACCAGTACTCAGAGAGAAATTGAAAATATGGCAGAGTATTGGAATAAGCGTCACTGAACCAATATCGACCATTTGACGGCTAATGCCATCAATGCCCTCTGCATTGGATTTAAAGGGTAGTGCTGCTACTGCATAAGGTGATTCTAAAATACTACCAACAACCTCATAATTTATCTGGAACACCTCCGTGGTCTAGTAATTCAGAGCTTCGCTCTCGACCCGGAGGTCGTGGGTTCGATTCCCGCGTTGGAACAATAAAAAAATCGTTTCTAAGTTTCGTTAGGACAGTGCAGGCCCATCACCTGATTGTCTGATAAGAAAGATGATCCATGCGTCGGATGGGCATGTATAAAGTCGGTCCTGCGCCTGTTCTCTCACCAGTCGTGTGGGTTTACCGTCCCACTGGGTAATGAGAGTAAAAGGAAGAGAGTGTGTCTTTGTGTATTGCGCACACACTTGGGCACTATAAAAACAACTCCTGCGTAGCTGGCCTGGTTTCAATGAAATCGGCTGCCGACACTGAAATCGGGGAGGGGAGCTATTATTATTTATCTGGTGTTATGATTGTTTATGTCTTATGATACACTCTTATCATAAGGCGATCCATCTTTCGCCATTAATGTGGTGGGTAAAAAAATCTTACCATGGTATTGGATTAAATTTAAGTTCCTGTACTAAATCTTCGAATGTTTTATGTTTATTAAAAGTGACACGTGATTTCTTAGCGCTATTCTCGCACACATCTTCATTTGATGTATTAGACATGGTAAAAACCTGCAATAAAATTGTGTTTATTTATATGACTATTGACTATTGTATTCAAAGTAAAATATTTAAACAACTGACATTATGTAATAGTGTAAAAAACCTGATGAAATAGGTAGCTTATATTATTTAGAAAAATAGTCAATACCTGATAAAATGCTGATGCAGCAACAAAAGAGAAATCATTACACTGTGTCAATTCGTTTACTTTTCTGTTTTTTTGAACATATTCTATCTCTAGGCATGAAATCTCCAAGATGTTGTTCAAATGCCTTCTCAGTATTTCAGTATCATTAATATTATTATTATCAAGACTTACATCTTCACTGATGAGATAATGCATTTTGATTGTCATCTTTAAGATTTTGAACAGAAGGGTCTGAAAATAACAACTATTTTTACTAAGAATAAATAGGAAACTTAATACAGCAAATTTACTCTTATGTATGCAGTTTAATAATCTCAAAAGGAAATTAAGTTAGTTGATGATTTAGGATGAAATTTCTATTTTAATTTTAAAATTTTTGCTCCAGTTAACTATGCATTAGTATCTATTAACTCAAAGTATAAACAAACAGTTACGACCGGTTTCTGAAAGGCTAATCAAATCTATGATCAACTAACATGGCATTCAAGTTAACAACCCATGTTGAATGCTGACCAGTGAACCATTTATATAAAAAAAGAGTAAGACAAATTTTATACCACAGATAAGCTTAATTCACCAAAAGGCATTGATAATTTCCATATGATTTAAATCAACCTTCATCTGTAGAATTTTAACTGGCCAAGTGAAAGATGTATTTTTTGTATCATACTTGTCCCTCTCTTTCTTTCTGATAAATGTTTCACCAATCAGCATTTAACATAGGTTGTTAACTTAAATTAGTTGATATTGAATCTTTCATAATAGTAAGGTATTAAGTGTAAAAAAGTTACTAAAATTATATATTTAAGTATTATCCTTTACCTTTCTTTTATGTTCCAAGGATGGTAAATAAAATTTAAACACCATTGGTAAATTTTTTTTTGTAAATTCACATGCAGTTTGGTGACATTCAGGAGATACCTAAAAAAACATTTCACATTTACACAGAGTTAAAAATAATAATATTTGTTTATAAACAAAATATATTACCACTTCAATTAATACTATCAGGGTCTCCATAATAAATTCTTGCACTTTTTTGTTGTCTGCTATTTTCATAAAATATTGCATAAATTTTGGTAAAGAGTCCCTCAGAGGTACAGCAAATTGACAACAGTTTGTTGCACTTTTAACAATATGCAAGACAAGGCGCATCTTTACAAAATCATCCAATTCGGATTTATTTGACAGACAGGCTGATAAGGACACTTCTAAAATTTCTAAAATAATCAGAAATAAATTTCAAATTAAATAATTCTAAAATACACAAAAGAATTTTAAATAATTGTTAATTTAAGATTATTATTAGCAGAAAGTTTTAAATACATGTTTATTGCAATCATCTTGATTCAATCAAAATTGCAATTAATCTTTTTTTCCCCTTTTTTATGCATTTTAAGAAAGTGTGTGACTTATTTGGGTAATTATATTCATCTTAAACATAGCCTATAATATATATATATAATTTACCTTCCCATGTTTCTGATGAGATGCAACCAACATAGTAATCAACAGGAAGCACAAATTTAAAAAGAAGACTCAAATAAGCATCACCAATAACATGTGCTAATCTTTTATTATTTAGAATGTTAAGGCAAGCGTCAGTAATCTTTTCACATTTTATATAGGCTTTTCCTAAAAAAAAAAGATACACCAATTAAATAAAAAAAGACTGATCCTGGATAACTACTGTTTTCAATGAAAAAAATATCTCTATATATTGCATACCCTTATTTGCTCCAGCTAAGCATAAATGTAACAGATTCTTACACAAGGGTGCTATAACAGTTTTAAAATTTTTAGATGTTTCAATTTTTGTAGTTTCCTGAAACACAATTTTACATATTTATAAAATACTAGCTGACCCACTTTGTTGAGCATGGAAACCGTGTAAACCTTCCCGGGACTTCCACGAATATTTCAAGATGAAAAATAGCCGAATCAGTTCAGCTGATCTCGAGTTTTAGCGAGACTAACGAACAGCAATTGATTTTTATATAGCCTATGTTACTCAGTGATAATGTAGCTTTCTAATGAAAAAATAATTATTAAAATCGGCCCAGTACTTTTTGAGTTAAGTTGTTACATACAAAACTACAAAAATACAAATCTTTCCTTTATAATATTATGTCTATTAGTATATTATTAATTACTAAGAGTTTTTTTGTGAAATATAGCCTTTAATAAAAAAATAAAGGAATTTATTATTGAGTATTACAATATTATACTTATATACCTACATGTGTATTATACTTACCAAAATAATATAATTGTTGATGTCATCAAATAAACTATTCCAGGTTATGCCACACATTTTCAAAGTATTTGCAGTAAGTAGAGAAGGCACTGCATTTCTTGTGAGAAAGTCTTTTAAAGTTTCTGCACTTTTTTTTCTTTCCATAACACGGTTGGAAGTTAAATTTGAACATATTTCGTGTATAGAACTTTCCAGAGACATTTCTGTAGATTTAGTTGTTTCACTACTTTTACAATATTTATTTTGCAGCTTAATGGATATAGATAGATGTTTTCATTTTAATAACATCAGTTTTATTGGTACTAAAATTCTACCTAAAGTTGCAACTGTTATTGTAAAATAAAAAAATTGGCAATTAATATTTTATAAAAAAAACACCATGAAGAATCAATTATATTAGTTCTAACTAGCTATATAAAATATTTTACATTCATTATGTACATAATAAGTACGGTACAGAAAGTGAAAAGAAATTACAGAATGTATTTAAAAAAATATTTGAAGTACTATTTTAGAGATGCGTATTTTATTATACAAATTAATTACAATAACATTAAAATTATTACCTTTCAGACTTGTCCCCTTTATGCTAAAAGATATTATTATTTAATAATTTGCTTTTACAACATCAACACAGATTAAGTATTAGTTATTACAACATCAAAATATATTTAACTTTCAATTTATATTCTGTTATTTTGCAACATACATATTTTTTTATAAGTATTGTTATGAATACTTTGCTATTTTTAGTTAGCAGCTTGTTTGCAGCTGCTTGCTTCTTTTATTTGCATATTTTCCCGCAAGTGCCGGCTCCCAAAGTTTGAAAATTGAAGTAACAAAATGAAGCCAAACCAACTTACCACCTTTGTTTTTAATATGTCAATTGTCAAACTCAAAAGCATGCCAAAAGTTTCCAAAGTGTCAACCATAGATTAGAGCATTATCAGTGTATTCCGTTCTCAGAACAAAGATCATAAGGAAGTGGAACTGTACTAATAGTTCAATTTCACACGGCAATAATAATAGGCTACCTGTCTCTTTCTTACAACAAGAGTTTTAAGTAAGAAATAAGTATCTACACTCTTTTCATCAACGCCCCCTTCATAGGCTTTGATATACAGCTTGGCAAAAAAGAGTGTGGAATAAATGAGGTCGCTTTTCCATTTTTAGTGGCAACCCTCAATAGTACCTCTATAAACAATTTTAATACTTGTAATTTTTAGTTTTGACCTATTTAAACGATTAAAGGGACCTTACTCAACATAATATTATTATAATCAAATATATTTTATTTTATTATAATAATAAAAATTTAAACAATTTTATACTTGTAACTTTTAGTTTTGACCTATTTAAACGAGTATAGGTTACCTTACTCAAAATAATTATTATAATAAAATATATTTTATTTGAAATATGATATCGTTCCTAAAGACTAACGATGTCTAAGACGCGCTAGTTATTCAATTAAATAAGCAGATTCAATCAGATGAATGCGACATATAAACACACACACAGTCTTATTCTATTAATAAAATGTATTTTAAATTTAACACTTAAGTTTACAGTATGTAAAATCTAGAGGGAAAGGGTATGTTAACCCTTACTACAGGTTAACCAGCATATCAAGGGTAACAGGGCTTCACTCATGATGCAACTCTAATTTGTATTTATAATTTTATGAAACATTATTCGTATCTACTTCTTTATACAATCAACTTTGGCAACAATAAACTTTTTTTATTTTTTTTTAACACAAGTTTTTTTTAAAGTGTGTATATAATAAAACTAAATTTTTTTTTTCGTATTTCTATAATTACTTTAATCAGAGTTTAACAAAGTTTCGTCGAAATATTCTACGCCTGAAAACATTGTCATATCGCTGGAGCTTCCTGCAACTTCAGAATCATATTCTGATTCTGATGATTCACAGCTGCAGCTACTGTCGTCTCTGAGGTTAATTACCAGCTGTTCAATATCTTCATAAATTGTTTTAATTACCTAAAACAAAAAAATACACATAATATGTAAATAATTTAATTTTAATAATGTAATAATAACTTCAAGTATCATTGTTATTCGTGTTGAAGTATACATTAATTGTCAATCGGAAAAACATAACCTCAAAATCAGATGTTCGTAAACAAGACTAAAAATCACTGAATTATAGTTTAAACAAAACTATAAATTCATATGCAATGTAATAACATATGTAGGAACCTTATTATGCTGATAAATAGGGATAAATACCTGTCATATCGGCAGTTCTTTGATAAACATTACCTATTTGTGATAAAATTTGTCCTGCTTCATATTGAGCCAAACATCGCAATAAAACTTTATAAATCACTGCTCTACCACTACTACGAATAGTTTTGTTCATTCTGAACAATTCAGAAGAGCTAATTTGAGCTACGATTATAATTAATCAATGTAAACAGCTTGCGTGAACGGACTGTTGACATATAATGTACTAGTAGTTGACATGTTCAGTAGTGTTGCCACATGTGCAAAATTTTAGTTCCCGCTGTCACCGCGTCAGACTCTTTTTTGCCAAGCTGTACTTCTGCTGTCACGGACGCCATTTTACATGTCACTTTGTTTACATGTCAAACGTTGTTATTGTGAGATTTTTAGGGTTTTTGAGTGATTTTCGATTTAATTACTGCGCAAAACTGTAAAATAATTCTGAATTCATTATATTAGGTAACACGAAGTCCTCTGTAGTAAGTTGTGGCCTATGCAAAATCACCGGTAAGTAGCTAAAATTTATTTAAATTGTTGTATATTGTTTAGTTTATTTGATATAAAGTGTTTAAACATCAATTTCTTTGAGTTAGCTCAGTTGTGGGGTATAAAATCCGCAATATTCTTAAAAAAAAGAGAGTGGGCAACCCTAATCCGCCATGTTTGTAGTCAGTTTTGTTTATTTAGGTATGCAGGCAAAGTACATGCTTATGCCAGTTCCATATGATTCTTTATTCTGAGATTCCGTTAAAGGTTTTTTTTTTTATCAAAACGCTCCGATCATTCTTACCGCAAATTGTCGTTTCTGTGTTGCATCAATCTGATCGTTTGTAGCAAATTGTACTGCTAGTGGAATGTCTTTACTCTTTTTTTATTGTATTTATTATTGATAATAGGAGTTTACTCCTTAAGAAACGATTTGAGTTTTATGGCCCGGTATGGAAGTTTTATGAGGAGTAAAATCAAGTGTAACACGAAAAGTTGAGGCGTTACGTAGAAAGAGACAAACATATATATCTGTAGGATTGAACGTGTAAAAGAATGAGATGGAATGAGGCGTTACGTAGAAAGAGACAAACATATATGTCTGTAGGATTGAACGTGTAAAAGAATGAGATGGAATACATTACACAGCGTATCTCATTCTCGGGGTCTCCTCTTTGCGCTATACTTCGTAGTCTCACTGTATAGTTCACTACCTCCAGTCTGAGAGTTAAATGTGTGCGTATGTTTGTACGTGTGTGTTGCGCGCCTGCGTATTACGAAGTTCTGCCACAACTTGTATACTTGCGCCGAGTACAGGGTATGCATTCATCCTAAAATTAGATTTGTATAAATTGAACACAATTATTATTATTGTTATTATTATTGTTTGTGTATAGCTTCCTTGCTCACGGGAAATTAAATCCCGGACCTTTGGAAGGCATGCGTGGGGCCGAAGCCAACACGCAGAGGCCCCGTTACACAATTTTAATTTTTAAATGTAATGTGACACTAGCCGGCGACTCTCCCTGTACGCACCATGGGCGTGCGCCCACGGAGACCCACCGGTTAGTGGGTGTTTATTGTTATTATTATTATTTATATTGTTTTGTAACATACTTTATGTAATACGCTTTATTGAAGTAATATAACTTAGATTATTAATTGGTCTCAGCGCCTTCGACTAGATAGAGCGATGTCAAGAAATGACAGATTCCTGAATGCGGCAACTTCTTATTGTAGTGTGTGTAAAACAATGCGCAAAGATTGTAGTGTGCATCTATAATTGTGTTGCCAGCTACTTGACTAGTGCCCGATCAATAGGGAAAATATTTCGTCGCTGTGGTGTGGTAATTTATCAATATTAATAAATAAAAAAAATCTTTAACATGAAATCATAATCATTTTTATGAAGGTTCTTCTTCTTAATCTTAAATAATTATTAGGCATAATTTTCAAAAAGAGTTTTTATTTTAGTATCTGGGAGCACGGCAGTTTCCCCGCCAAGTCGAGCGCGAAGCAAACACTGCCGTACCATCCTTTTCAGGCACCATTTTGTCGCATTCTCAAGCCCCTATTTGAGAACCTCCGGATAAGACCAGAACGCAGAAATTTTGGTCATCCAATAAGCTATAAAATCTGTCAATAATTAGAAATCCATCTGTCAACGGCCAAGTCACACAACATTAACTATATAATCTATATATATAAAAGAAAGTCGTGTTTGTTACAACACTTATAACTCGAGAACGGCTGAACCAATTTTCATGGTTTTTGATTCGTTGGATTTGTCTCCTCCCCGAATAGCAGAATACATATTAAAAATAGTGAAAACTTGATGTGTAATGAATAATTAATCATATAAATAAATGCTCATATTTTGTTCATCAAATGTCAAACATTTGTTGACAAATGATGTAACAACTATGCGTTCAGAAATCTATTCGTATTGAAATGTCAGTTTGTAACTTTCAATTAGCAACGTTTTTCTAAATGCATATGACATTTTAAACGATATTTTCTTCTTTTTTTTGGCATTGGCAACGATATCTAGGTACTGAAAACGAAAATGCAATTTTAAAAAATGTCTGTCTGTCAGCGTGTCTCTTTGCTCCGGCTAATCTCTGGAACGGCTGGACCGATTTTAACGAGACTTTCACTGGTAGATAGCTAAAGTTACAAGGATTAATTTAGGCTGCTTTTCATCATCATCATCATCATCGTCATCTAACTAATGATCACCGAATCGGCTGGACCGACTGTGACGGGAGCATTCACCGGGCGTTAGCTTATGTTAGTAGGAGTAATCTATACATACATATATATGTATAAAAGTAAGTCGTGTTAGTAAAATTATTTATAACTCAAGAACGGCTTTATCGATATGGCTGAAAATTGGTGAGGAAGTAGCTTAGAGCAAGTAGACGGACATAGGATACTATTTATTCCATTCGACAGCGTTTCCGTGAACGTTGCGGGTTCTGCGTTAGGGTTTCGCGTTGTGGGTTCCGGGTTCCCGTGTTGCGGGTTCCGGGTTCCACGTTGCAGGTTCCGGGTTCCCATGCTGCGGGTTCCGCGTTCCGGGTTCCGGTTTCCCGCGTTGCGGGTTCCGCGTTGCGGGTTCCGGGTTCCCATGTTGCGGGTTCCGCGTTGCGGGTTCCGCGTCGCGGGTTCCGGGTTCCCGCGTTGCGGGTTCCGGGTTCCCGCGTTGCGGGTTCCGGGTTCCCGCGTTGCGGGTTCCGGGTTCCCGCGTTGCGGGTTCCGGGTTCCCGCGTTGCGGGTTCGGCGTTCCGGGTTCCGCGTTGCGGGTTTCGGGTTCCCTGTTGCGGGTTCCGCGTTGCGGGTTCCGGGTTCCTGCGTTGCGGGTTCCGGGTTCCCGCGTTGCGAGTTCCGGGTTCCCGCGTTGCGGGTTCCGGGTTCCCGCGTTGCGGGTTCCGGGTTCCCGCGTTGCGGGTTCCGGGTTCCCGCGTTGCGGGTTCCGGGTTCCCGCGTTGCGGGTTCCGGGTTCCCGCGTTGCGGGTTCCGGGTTCCCGCGTTGCGGGTTCCGGGTTCCCGCGTTGCGGGTTCCGGGTTCCCGCCTTGCGGGTTCCGGGTTCCCGCGTTGCGGGTTCCGGGTTCCCATGCTGCGGGTTCCGGGTTTCCGCGTTGCGGGTTCCGGGTTCCCGCGTTTCGGGTTTCGGGTTCCCACGTTGTTTTTTTTTTAGTTGAATTTATCATAAACTCTTTTTATGCTCAACGAAGTGGGCAAGGGTCAGCTAGTTATATATATATATATATACTATAATTATATATATATATCGACGCTTGAAAGGCAAAAGTGCCTAAGCGACACTATGGGCCAAATTGAGTTTTATATATCGTTGTAATCAGAAAAAAAATCTGCGTCGATTGGTCTGGGTCTCATAGCGCTGCGATGAATTTGGTTGTCGCTTAGGAAGTGCGTGAATTCGTACTATTTAAAGAATTTTGGCTACTAAGCGACAAAAAATTACCCCTTTTATTTAAGACAGTTGTTTAGGCATGTTGACAATTTTTTTTTTGTGGATAGTCATTTGTTCCTGAATGAAATTTATTTTAATCATTACCTTGGATAAATTTTCCTGAATGAAAATCATTATCACGAAGGAATAAGATATTTTTACCTGAATTAGTCTTTTCAATCGAAGTCGCATCGACGTTTTTACCTGACATAAGAAAGGTCCAAGTGTTTTGTTATGCATTTGTTCCTGAAATTGTTTGTAACTACATTTGCACTTAGATGATATTGCCTTTTACACAATCGGCATAAAATTGTTATTAGATAATTTTACATTACACTGAAATATTGACTTGGTGTCGCTTAGGCAATTTTACCTGACAAATATTTTGAAACTGAATGTCGGTTAGATATTTTTATTGGTGTGAATATTGTATGGGGAATGTCGTTTAGATAACTTTATGTGAATTGAAACAGGAGTAAGTATGGCGCTTAGGAAGCGTAATATAGTGACAGTTGTCGGTTAGGAACGACGCACTGAGTGAACAGAACGAATCCGAAAACATTATTCAGCCGCGGCGTGTCGCTTAGACCGGTCGTTTCGCTGCGCGTTCGCCGATTTACGTCCATTTTGGCGCTTAGTAAATGGGAAAAATGTAAGTAAACATCACATTCCTTAGATTATTAAGTAAGTAAACTATGTAAATACTTCCGGATTTAAATATTTTTCATGTTCCTTAAATCAAATTATACGAAGCCATCTACATTATTTTTCGTTGTTTTTACAGATCTACGTAACAAGATGAATCCGAGGCAAGAAGAAATATGACGACCTACATAAACTATGTGTAGAGTTAATAATTCCAGCTTTTTTCCATAATGAGTATTTAAACATTCCACGCGATGCAAATGCCAAAGACGTATTACCCGAGTCAGATATAGAGGACCCTGATTTTAACTGATATTACTGAATTTTGTATTCCTTTTTTGTGTTGAGTGCGTACGAGTACTAGTAGGTATTTAATTTGAGATTCTTAAAGAATAGTTCTGTGTTTTAATTTCGTTCAAGTTTTGTTCCTACCCCGACCTGAAAAAGGGAACCAATATTTGTTAGGCTTATTATTTTTTGCGTGCCATTTTTTAATTAAAAACTTACAATAAATGCTCAATTTATACCAATCATAGTTTTCATCATTTATGTCCCATACAAAATGTCGGTTAGTCTTGCAAATAATCCTTTATAATTATTACTTGGATAATTTTTCTTGAGTATTTTCACTAAAATGAAATCATTTAGCCAATTGTTCCTGTTTGCAAAATAAGTATTATTACAACGTATTCATTTTAACCTGTTCGTATAGACAGTCGCGGAAGTATTTATATGAATCTACCTGTTTGTAATTGAGAAAGCTCTGGCGGTTAGATAGTTTTACCTGAAAATTTTTTTGGTGTAATTTTTACCTAAGCGACAAAACAGCACGAATTAAAAGTGTTAGGTCAATCATTTATATGTCAGATTATAGCCTATTTGATTACGATTCCAATGGTCTAACAATTATTTCTTTATGATAAGAATTGACAATTTTATAAGCATTTTTCTCAAAAAAAAAACTTTAAACAGCTCTCCTGAACATTTTGATAAATTAATGTCGCTTAGGCAGTTTTGCCTTTCAAGCGTCGATATATATATTGAAACCTGTTAGGCCATGCACTAAAAAGTATCCTATAGGCAGTTTCCAGTGCTCAGTTAAACAAACTAATAGGAGGACATATGCCTCTGAAGCTAACACAGAAGTGTCATTTACACCAGTGCCCATGTCAATATACGAGTTTGA
Source organism: Celastrina argiolus (assembly GCA_905187575.2). NCBI lineage: Eukaryota > Metazoa > Arthropoda > Insecta > Lepidoptera > Lycaenidae > Celastrina > Celastrina argiolus. Next base: position 9,881,776 of record LR994577.1, read on the forward strand.
TTTTGGTCCCACATACTTTTCTGAAGTATGGCCATTTCATCTGAAATTAGCGCGCAAACAACATTACATTTATCACATTAAGAAGGAGCGTTTACTTTACTAAAACTATTAATAAAGTAAACGCTTCTTCAGTAAATCCTGGAGCGCCATCGATGATGACAAATTTACTCCTTGCGTAATTATATGCCGATGGGGAATAGAAGTTTAAAGTCAAACAGATTTTTTTAAGTTCATTATAATATTTCGGTATAATTTTCTTTTCGCTTTTATGCTTTTTGTATATATTATGAAACAAATCCGCTGTGACAACATTTTTACTAAGAATGTTATATATATCAAGGAAACGTTCATGATTCAAAATTTTAATAAGGCCTTAAAAGTCATCTCCTATCTACTAGTCAAATATAGCCAGTCAAATATTGAGATATAAATTTCGAAGTTTTATTTGCCACGCAAAATGCGCTGGAAAAGTGTGTTGTTTATTCTAGTTCAATCACCTATTTTCCTTAACTAGAGTGAATCGGGCAGAAGTCGATACGAACGAAATATACTTTCGAGTATACCAACATAATATAGGTATTATATTATATATTATGTTATATTATACTCGGAAGCAGAGGAATAACGCACAAATTAGACATTAGCTGATAATATCCTCCATCCGAGATGGCGAGTTGCGTTTCGTTTCACCTTTTCACATAATTAAATTTGAAAACTGTACTAAAGCATAAAGTTTACGTTCCGTTTCGCATCATTGAAATAATATTTGAACATTTTTGATTTGCCTGTCAAGTCGTAAACAATATGTTTCATGACATGACGTGGCAAACACGGGTAATCTGATACTAAATATGGTTAAAAATTTTTGAATACAAGGCAACATTGAACACAAAGCGGTACTCCGATCGGAGATTTTAGGATTATATTATTTGACTGTGTTTTAGAAGATTTATACAATACTTACTAATGGTATGTGATGCCAGTATTTTTCTTGTTTCATGTAGTATTATTTTTACATAGTTTGACTATGCAAATCGGCATTTTGCTTCGCTCTCACACAAATCTTTGACAAATTATCGAGACGTCTACTTCACTTTACGCTTGTAGCGCGACTGGCGCGGGTACGCCGAATTCGGCGTATTATTTGTTGCCGCATTTTTCAATACGCTGGACGGTATCTAGTCAAAGCGACCAATTATTAATCTATGTAATATAAATAATCCGAATAATTACAGATATATGTTTGTTTCTCTCATTTTAGCAGGTGCGTTCATTTACCCTTTTTTTCTATTCGATATAAATCATAATTATCGTTCGTAAGGAGTAAACTCCAATCGTGCGTCGTAGCTGACACACACACACTTTTTTTATTATTTATATTGTTTTGTAACATACTTTATGTAAAACGCTTTATTGAAGTAATATAAATAATCCGAATAATTACAGATATATGTTTGTTTCTCTTATCATTTTAGCTTAGCAGATGCGTTCATTTACCCTTTTTGTCTATTCGATATACATCATAATTATCGTTCGTAAGGAGTAAACTCCAATCGTGCGTCGTAGCTGACACACACACACTTTTTTCATTAAATACATATATATTTATAAGAATTTATTATACTAAGGGCCGATTTTTCAATCGCCAGATAACTTTTATCTAAGGAATAAATATGTGAACTTGGCAGATTTTGTATGTAACAAATGTCAATGTCTGATGTTTATTCAACAGATAAAAGTTATCTGATGATTGAAAAATCGGCCCTTAGATGAGAAATATCAAATTTTAACATCTGTCAGTCGTTCCACTAGCAGTAAAGTTTGCTACAAACGATCCAGATCGAAAATTTCAATGTCAATATTGTGCTAAAGAAACGACAATTTACGGTAAGAATGATCGGAGCGTTTTGATCAAAAAGAGTTAAAAGGAATAACGCTGTAGAGTGTAGGATGGCTGTAGGTGTCAACGATGAACAAGTGTCAATTGATATCTCGACCATCAATGTCAACTGTCAAATTTCATAAATATTTTTTTTAAGTGCGTTTAAATTGCAAGGAAATTTCAGAAGGAAAAAAAATCGTGGTGCGTTCTAGTAGGAAGTTTTAGAAGTAAAGGAAATTTTTTGTTTATAAAGTTATTTCATTGCAACTGAAACGTACTAGTAGTTTATTAAGAAACAGAATAGTTTCGCATCCTCGTACAACAAAAAACCGGCTTCCTTTCTATTGTATAGCGTCAAGTTTCAAATTTAATAAGCAACTGGGGAGATCGAAAGATTTCTACGCGTTAATAATATTAGATAGAAACAACTATGGAACAGAATATTAAGGCTTGGTAGTTGGCTAGTACTAAGGTTAAGGCCAAGCTGAGGACTATAATATAAAATATTATTATTATAATAAATATTATCCAGGTAGCCGGGGAAAATTTAGAGCACGCAGAATACAGTTAAAAATCTAACATGCTCTTGTGTTCGATTTAGAATTTTGTATTAGTTCAGAATTATACATTCAATGGTCCTAATTTGCTCCGGTATTCCGGATTTTTATCGTTTAGTCCCACTATGTACATACTACGCTTTGTTACAACTTTTTGTGCCCAATTGAATCATGTGGTTACATATGTAGATCAAGATATGAAGAATGAACTCACCCCCGACACACACCCCCAAAATATTTTTTCTTACAAATAGAATGTAGATTAAAGCAAGTGTCCTTAGTGAAATTGATATGATTCTAATTAAAACTAAAACATATATTATGAATAAGTACATTCTTTTATTCCAAATAAATGGTATCTTTTGCACTCGCGTACAAAAGTTTTACAGAATCGCAATAGCCTGCTCCTCTACGAGATCCTGTAACCAAAACATATGGATCGCCAGCACACAATATACGTTTAGATTTACAATAATCAAGAGCGGCGTTTATACGTGAATCTACTTCCGAAACCCAAGAAGTCTTTGGAACTTCATAATAATGCAATGGTTGCACACCCTTCCAAAACCGCAACTGCCTTGATGTGTGACACGCTCTTGTGACAGCCACTATTAAACAATTAGGTCTTAAATGTGAAATAATTTTTGCTGTACGTCCTGAAGAAGTGAGACATATGATAGCAGCTGCTTTTGAATTAATTGCTAATTCCACAACACTGAGGCAAATCAGTTTTGCAGGTCCCCCAAGATTACTTGCAAGAGTTTTTATTTTACCTAAGGGCTCCGAAACTCTCTCTGCATGTTTGCTTATTATGCAGGCAGCAGATAGGCAATGTTCTGCTATTCGAGTAGCATCAAACGAGGAAACATCATTTTTTAAAGGAAAATCGTAATGAAGTTCAAAACTAAGAACATCAACACCGTCTAAAATTAAGTTAGCAATATCATTAACACACAGGGTGGGGACATGGTCATTTAAGACAGCTTTAACGATACATGGCTTGCCAATGCTATTACATTTTGCCAAAATTACTTTTTGGGCAATAAATATTTTTTCAACAGGTAGATCATTACTTAACACAAATCGATCAACATAAATTCCGTCAGTTTCAGATAAAATAGTATCAATGTTATCAAATGCAATTAGGGAATCAATTGAAGCAAAAATAAGAATATGTTTTCCTTTATCAGAAAGCATGTCCCTAATGTGTCGAATATCTTCAATTTCCTTAACGTTAGGGACTATTACTCCATCGATATCTGCTAAAACAGCCCAACTAATTTGATCTTTGATACACTTGAATGATTTGAAAGGGGTATGTTGGTTACATAAAGATTCAGAACTAGCTCTTTTCGTATTATCCTTTATCTCATTTGGTACTTTATAGACCCGAGCAGACATTTTGGAACCAATTATGCCACCTTTTGTAACTGTGCAATTTACAGAGTCCTCTCCAATATCCGTAATGGCTAATTTAATTTGAGCTGAGCTTAGGCTGTCAATGTAAATACCATCACCACATTGTAGATCAGTTAAATTATCATAGCCTATAAACAAACACTCTACTGTGCCGCAATCTCGCCAACTTGGATCCTTAGTTAATTTTATAGATTCATTAACATCTAGTTCAATTATGTTTTTGGGTCCTCCTTTAAGACTTCCTATCATAATATCAGGCCCTTTTATTTCTAAGATCAGAGCCAGCGGATAGGCGTAATCTAGATCTATGCTGTAATTTATAACCGCTTGTCTTATACTTTGTACCAGTTGAGAACAAGCATCGGGTTCGTGATATCTGGAGTTTAGACTTGCCACTGTCATCCCTGATGCGATTAATCTTTGTATTGTAGTAGGATCTCCATTTTGCTCACCAATTTTACACATCATACCAGTTTGGAGTTCATTCTGTGGATTTTTGTATATATCGATTTTGCTATAATGTTCCAGGCGAGAATTTTCTTTTAAAATGTTTTCGCCCTGAGTAGGAAATGAAATTGCGGTTAAGGGGATATGCCACGGTAATGCCATTTTATGTCTATTTGTTTTTAAATAATACGTATCTAATTTATTAAATTATTATACAATGCAAATTGCTATTTACGTAAACTTGTCTATTTTTAGAATAAGTAAAAAAATAAAAATTAACTAAAAATCTCCCTGAAACATTTTAAAACTGATTCAATCAAAGATCCAAAAATGTTACTTAGTTACTTATTTTTTGAGGTATGACTTTTGATTTTTATGATTTTTGAAATGGAAACTTTTTGATCAAGTTGTGCACTTTTTGGGATGGGTAAAAAATATAAAACTTGCGTCAGGAAACGTGACCTGATCAAAAATTAGTAAGATGGAGGAAGTGTAGAGAGTAATGATGGAATGAAAAAATGGAGTAATATCTCTCGTTTCACGCACGATAAAAATGTATGCATGGTTTTACTGTTTCGTTTTTCACAATGTTATGAAGTTGTTTGTACCTGCATAAATTATGTAGTTGAAAGTCTTAATTACAGGTACACATCTGTTCACATTTTTTGTTTTGTAGGTATTTTTGTTGTACCTATTTATATATATTAAAATATATAACAAATGGTAGGTACTATGTATGTTGTTTATTGTGTATGTACAATTGTACACTCTTTTGTACTTGTAGGTAACTGCCAACTGGACCTTGCGAGTAACAGAAAAATACAAATTAATTATAATTTAATAATATCCAGATGTAGAACAAAATTTATATCTTACGTATAAAGTCTATAACGCTTCCATGCTATCTCACATTTTATTATCAAATCGTAATACAATGAAGTTATCATCAAATCGTGTTAAATGTTAAGTGTTTACGTAGTCTGTGGTTATCGTGTCGCGCGACATGAATGATGGAAAATTAAAAAGTTATGAACGAGGTTGCTTGACTGCGTGTCACGTTTGTTCTTTGGCAGAATAATAAAACGCGATAGTTTTACATACTTTTTTAAACAGTTTGTGATTTGTTATTGTAAACAAGAGTGTATAAAGTTACTTAAGTGTTTCGTGTTAAATTTGTGTTGCACCTATTGGATCCTCCGCAATAAAAATCTACATAACTTGTACTTGCCGTTGTACTGTGCGGCCGTGAAGGTTGAGAATGTTACGTCATTTAGTCCCTAGTGTCTGATATGAACTTATTGTTTGTTACTGAAACTTTGTGAAAGTATTCTTCGAGCGAAAAATTACAGCTTTCGCATAGTTTGTGTAAGTATTTATTATTCAAATTAGAAACAAACTACTTAGACCGGCTATGAATAAATGCCGCCATGTTATTTAGTTTTGCTGTCACTCGCTGATTATTACTCTTCTCTTTACAATAATAGAAGAATTTATTTGCCCGTAAACTATTGAGAGATTCATTGGTCGAATATCACATACATTTGTCAGCTGTTGTGAAGTAGTGTAAGCGTGATAGCATCTTTCCGAGGTTTTGTTTACTGTGTATTATTGACTGTCAATGTAATGACGTCATTGTAAAACTTGTTCGTTACCTACTGAATGTATACATTATGTAGAATAAAAAGGCCTTAATTAAAAAAAAATGTTCACAATAAATCTAATAATATTATAATAAATCCGACCCTTTGTAGGCTTTTTATCATCAATTCATTATTCGTAATCTTTGAGCACATTTGTGTCAAAATACATGTAACATACAATACATACAACTTTTTCTGATAACTTCTTATCAGAAAAAGTTGTACCTAAAAATGTTGTTATCTTTCTATTAGGGGTGTCCAAGTTTTTGAAAATTATAATGAAATTTTTAATAAAAAAAAAATCATTATTTATTGAAAACTTGATAACTTCTTTTTTTCCTCCTCCATTGGTATTATCTACTTACTAATCCTATGCAACCAATCACAGAACAACTAAATAGCTATGGACCATAAGAAAAAAACAGAACTATAACAAATCAATGCATTAGCGAGTTTAAAAAAATGTATTGCAAGGCTTAAACAGTTTCCAATAATTATATTTTGTCTGTGTCAATTCCCAGAGAAGCAGTAGCAATAGGTATATATATACCTACCTATATAATATATTATATGTATTGTGTATGTAATATAATTATATATTGTTCCTTTAGCAGCATAAAAAAGTTGCAAATATTTTTTATAAGGTTCTTTTTTTTTGTTTTGTGATAAATCAGACTAGCCAGGTTGTAATTGTAAGAAGTAGGTGTAGGCAGGGAGAGTAGTTTTTGGAATTGATTTGTATAATTGTAGTTGTATGGGATATATTGATGTAGGTATTTATTAATCTACTTCATAGTTTGGGTCAGCTAGTCTTTCAATATTAACTATTAATTGTATTGTCTTAATCAATGTACCGGAATAAATAATAACTAATTAGCTACTTTCTTATTCTTATAATTTCTAGATAATTAAATAGGTTTTTATTTAGATACTTTGCAGTTGATAATAGTTTTCAATGGGTCTATTATAATTGAAGACATGAATGGATGAAGGTGATATGTAGAAAAATTCAGATTTCGAGAAAATTGAGTTTATACTGTCACTGTAACATTTTAGAATATGTTGTAACATATTAAGTACATTAATCTAAATAACTATCTCTAGAATCAATGTTCTTAATATGTTACTACACATCCCATTTCTTCAATTATTACAGTTTCATATTATTTTTGTAAAATATATGATTGGTCTTGCAAATTATATTTTAGGGTTTTGTTTCTTTTTCAAGTTAAGTTTAAATGATAGCTTAAAAGTTAAAACATAATATTGTTTATTAATACATTTTTATAATACCTACTTACATATAAAAACATTGTAATGATTTCAATTTTAAATACCTAATGCTATTTATTTCATGAAATGCATTGTTTCGGGATAAATGTGCAGTCTTTTTAAAAATATCAGTGCTGAAAAATATTTTTTATGCATACATGTTTGACCATGAACAAAGAGAATCAAATAGTCTGGAGGACATTTATAAAACACTATTTTTACTTTGATAGGATAATAAGATTACATTGAAATTTTTGGAAAAAAATTGTTTAGTTAATTTTAATAAATTTTAATAGTGTGTGTTAACAGTTTAAATAAATTGGCCGTTTTCGTTTCGTTTCGTTGATTTCTCGACCAAATGAAAACAAGTCAAATTTTTTTTCCATAGTAACTGTTCTAATCAGTCAATGACGTTCAACAAATGATGTTCATTTCGTGGACAGTTAAATACTTATAGATGCATTCAATTATTTTTAGGTTGTAGGTGTAGATGGTAGTTGTAGTAAAGTTAAGGCGGAACAATGTGTTTTGGGTTAACTTGTATAGGTACTTTATAAATTTCCAAACTATTGTGTTACTCTTGCAAGTTGTAATGCATTACTAAACCATTGATAAAAAATGAATAAAATTGTTTGATACAGTAATACTCGTAGTGAGGGCCATTTCATACAGTAATAGGGTATTTAAATGGGCACACATGAAGTAGAATATGTGCATATGCTGAGTGCTGCATATACCTATATATGAAAATTTTACTATACTATAATAGGTACATATACCTAGTTATTTTTTAAATTATTATAATTAATGTGTGAAGCTAAAACTTGGAGAATTATTTATATGGAAGAGTATGAAATTTGGCATAGTTAGAAGAAGGCTTAAAAAATTGCTTAAGTATTTATATAAAAAAAAACTTCAAATTAATGTAATAGGTAATAACAAAACTTTACCTCTAATTATTACATATACAGGCACACATTTCATATAATTTTATTACATTTGATTGTCAAACAACACCTACATCTTTTTGACCTAAGATACAAAAGAATCCTTGTAAAGTTTAAAATTAAAAATTATTTCAAGTGTTTATGGTGACAATTTTGACCTTATCAAATATTAAGTAATGTTTAATTTACTTACTATCAACCTTCCCTGCTAAATTAACACATAATAGATTCACACATTCCATATACCTAAATGCAATCATTGTAATTTCATGATATTTGCTTTTAAAAAACTGGATTCTATTTTAGTCTAAAATCTCTTACTTTAATTAGATAAGGAAAGCATCCATCAGTCATCATTTACAATTTTTATGCCCTGTTTGTGATCTATAAGATTAGCAAAGTCTATGTATGACATTTAAATTGTTAGGGTATTATAAAAATATTGAATAATCAAAGAGTCGAGGGTCAAATCATAATTATTAGAATAATAATAATAATTTGGCAACTGAGATTATAATTATTATCATCCTGCTCAGGGGGTACTTTGGTTGGGAAATTAAAATACCGTGCGATTTGATTCACCCATTCATGCAGGTGATAAAATATTATTTATTCTGTAAACACACAACAATATAACAAAAAAATATATTATACATATTGTTTTATTTGAATTCAACTATTGGTTGGTTCAATAAAAAAAAAAAAATTACCAACTGTACCATAAGTAAAGCAACATAATTATTATTCATAATTAGGTATACTAATAATATAGGTTCATTTGTAACATGTATAGAAATTAGACAGGTGCAACAGCAGGTGACAAAATTTGTCTTTATTAAGTATGCTTCATTAGCATTGGATTAACAAATTTCTTTAAAATTCTGTCCCCTTTAGTAACTTGGGTATACATGTAAGGTGTTATTTAAATTTTAAAATCATTGAACACATTTAGAGGTACCTATTTATCTTCTTAACTTATTTTGAACACTCAAAGTGTTCACTTTAATAAAAATATGTATTAAATCTCGTTGATAGGATTGACCACTAAAATACAAATAAGCTATTATTTTATAATGTTAAAAGTAAAATCTCTTATCTATGTATATTGTATATATTCGGGTATGTCGTCGTCGTCGTCGTTTCAGCCCTTAACTGCCCATTGCTGGACATAGGCCTCTCCAATACATTTCCAGTGCGACCGGTCCATTGCCATCTGCATCGTGACCCGGCAGTTTTTACCAGGTCGTCGGTCCATCTCGTAGGTGGCCGTCCCACACTGCGCTTGCCAGTACGTGGCCTCCACTCTAGGATCTTTTTGCCCCATCGACCGTCCAATCTTCGTGCTATGTGGCCGGCCCATTGCCACTTCAGCTGGCTGATCCTACGGGCAATGTCAGTAACCTTAGTTCTTCTACGGATCTCCTCATTTCTGATTAGAACACGTAGAGAAATACCTAGCATTGCCCTCTCCATAGCTCGCTGAGCGACATTGAGCCAAAAGATCCCTCGTGAAGCACCACGTCTCAGAACCGTATGTCATCACTGGTAACACACATTGGTTGTATACCTTTGTCTTAAGGCACTGAGGTATCTTGGACGAGAAGACGTTGCGTAATTTACCGAACGCTGCCCAGCCGAGCTGGATCCGTCTGCTGACCTCTCTCTTAAAGTTGGACCTACCTAATCGGACAGCCTGCCCTAGGTATATATATTCGTCAACAACTTCAAGAGTAGAGCTCCCAACAGTTAGTGCGGTGGGTGCAACATGGACATTGTGCATGATCTTCGTTTTGTCCATGTTGAGACCCATTGTCACTTTAAGACCCACTTGTTGAGAAACTATTGAGGCCACTGAGCATGCGCCCTAAATCTTCCAGCGATTCTGCCATGACTACTATGTCGTCGGCAAATCGAAGGTGAGTGATGTATTCGCCATTGATGTTGATGCCAAGTCCTTGACATTCCAGGAGCTTGAAGAAATCCTCCAGAGCAGCGGTAAACAGTTTCGGGGATATGACATCCCCCTGTCTCACTCCTCTCTTTAAAGGGATATCCTTCGTGCAGAGCTCCTGTACTCGGACTGACATGGTGGCATTATTATACAAACACTTTAACACTTCGATATACCGATAGTCAATACAGCAACGCTGGAGAGATCTAAGGACCGCCCATATTTCGACGGAGTCGAAGTCTTTCTCATAGTCCACAAACGCCAAGCATAATGGCCGATTATACTCTTCGGTCTTCTGTATAATCTGCCGCAGCGTATATGTATGTGGTCTATGGTACTATAGCCTTTTCGGAAACCGGCTTGTTCATTAGGCTTAAAGTCATTCAGCCTGCGTTCGAGACGCATCGTGATTACTCTCGAAAACAGCTTGTAGACAAGGCTCAGCAGTGTTATGGGCCTATAGTTTATATTCAACATGCCTCTGACGGGTTTCGGGTACCTACGGTTCCCCTAAAATTGCCGTTTATGACATTTAATATTTTTACGAAATACCTATAATACAATATAATATGGGACAACATTTTTAAATTGAAAATGTGGTATCAAGTATACAAGATAAAGTTTAAAAAATTTAAACATGGTCTAATGTAAAATATTATACAATAATTATCAGATGAAGCTACATAAGCAATAGTTAATAATATAATTACATATTTAAAATGAGCTAACAATGCTCTTTCATTTAATACCCCACACGAAATCATCAAGATTTTTTTTTCTTCTTTATTTTATGACCCCTAGATGGCACTAGCTATTTTATCGTGTCGTCATGTAGCCTACAACCAGCGGACGATCAAGGCAACGACACCTCATTTGTTTAATTAATTTAAATCTTAACTCCCTAAATAAGAAGTTATGAGGGAACAGATGAACATCCATATACATACATACATACATACATACAGGTCTAAATCATAACCGTACCGTTTTGCTTCTCCGTAGTAGGTTAAAAAGGGCTTGATATACGCATTTCAAAACATATAATTTACATATTATAACATGTTATATTACCTACTTTTTTTCACAACTACAGTAGACTGACGTGATTTGGAGTGGTGGCGGTTCGTGTGTCGTAGATTTTTATGGTTACGTGTAAAAAAGGGACCCTATTACTAAGACTCCACTGTCCGTCCGTCCGTCACCTGGGTGTATCTCATAAACAGTGATAGATAGTTGAAATTTTCATAGATGGTATACTGTTGCCGCTACACGACTAAAAACAGGATAAACAAAATATTTGAGGGTGTTCCCATACAACCAACGTGTTTTTTTTTCGTTTTGTACGAAACTTCGTGCGGGAGTTCGTTTCGCACTAGGCTGTTGTTTATTAAATAAGCATTGGTCGTGCGTTTTGTGAAATACTATTTAATTTAATAATAATAATTCATCGATTGACAGTCGTAACCATAACCAATTAAACCAGTAGAGGCCAGAAGGCGATAGATCGATGCATTTTAGATATTCTTATGTTTGTTCCATCTAAGCTTCAAAACTACTGCTCTGATTTTAATTAAAGTTATTTTAATATTTAGTAATAAAAGCCCCAGGTATCATCACACTAATATTATAAAGGCGAATGTTTGTGAGTGAGTGTGTATGTTTGTTACTTCTTCACGCAATAACTACTGAACGGATGTTGATGAAATTTGGTAAGGTCGTAATTTATATGATGGATTAACACATAAGCTGATTTTTACTGCAGCAAAATGTACAGTTCCCGCTGGATTTCGTTTTTCGCGTACGAAGTAGCGGGAAATAGTAGTTTTTTTAATTAGTAGTTTTTTCATATAAAATGGTGGTTATAAATGTACATTTTGTTTTACAGGACAATTGATAGGTGCATTGCAGACGTATTCTGCAAGTAGCCACGGAGCGCCAGGACCCGGCGCTGAATGGCGCCTCTCACATCAATGAAACATTTATGCAAGTCCTGGCTAATGAAAATGCAAGGTATGTGTTTATTATTTTTTATATAATATAAAACCGTTTAGTTGAAGAATTGAAAGTTTAGCACTAATAGCTAAAAGTGCTAAACATTCAATTCTTGCTTGCAAGAAGTCCAATCAAATGTAAACAATATCTGATTGAAATACCCCCAAGGAGTGTCTATAGTATGGACCAGGTGATTAATCAGGCCATTATTAATAATGCGCGGGCATTATGAATAATGTCTAGCTCTATAGGGCAAAGTGATTCATTACAATATGAACTTCATTACTTATCACATTTCTCGGTCATTGTGATTTTGCTACTTGACCATGGCAATTTCTAAAGCGAAATTTGACGCTGTGCGGGAAGGGAATATATTATTATAATATGGGCCATGTAGGCTGAAATAAATGGTTTTTATTTTATTTTATTTATTTATTATTATATGTCACAGTCATCTGATTGAATCAGCCATTTGGTTAAATGTCTTGCGCGTTTATTGAATGTCGACATTTAATTGATTGACTAGGCCGAACGTTAATTGAACAAGTCACTCAACGCCCAACTAGTTACCGGACTGTAACAAAGCCCTTTTCCCTTCCTTTTTCCGCAATGGCGCTAGTAGTCACCAAAACAAATATGGCGGCAAACATTTCGCACAGATATTACTTATGTACCTAGTTGATATTTTCATTTTGTGTGACATGTCATGTCCTCATTTTTGTGGACCTTTTCAGTTGCGAACTTATGGTCAAACCTACCCCTACCAAACATTCAACGACTATGCTAACTATGCTAAAGGACGTTGAACGTTACATTAAACAACTTGACGAGTTGTCCTTTAGTCATTCAATGAAATGTCATCATTTCATAAACGCGCTAGTCCTTCAACTAAACTGCTGATTCAATCTGATCTGCCTATATTTAACTCCCCACCAAAAACAGAGGGGTGTTATAAGTTTGACGTGTCTGTGTGGAATATAATATAGGTATCTGTCTCTCTGTATAATATCTATTGCCGCTTTGCAACCACGTCAATTTAGCCTCGTGCTAAGTGTCCAAAGCATGTAGGTACATACTACTGCTATAATAAATTTCATTAAATTCTGTTCAATAGCTTTTGTGTAAAAGCATACTCTACCTTGCAAACTTTCAAATTTGCAAGGTAGAGATTCAATCTGGTGACAGACAGACAGATGTTTTGTCTTTGGGTACGGAACCTTACAAATTGTTATATTAACATGTTTTTATTACTTAGCCCAAAAGGTGATTACTGATTGACAATAATATGTATAATGCGCGGGCAATTGGAATCTTTGAATAGTTTTATTAAAATCAAATTGCACTTCCATTATGGGCATTTTTTATAATGGCCGGGCATTATGAATAATGCTAATTTTATTACTTGGTCCACAACATCTACACATTATAGAGTCCACACCACGCATCACCAATATCCACCAGTTGGGTCTGGTGACAAGAGATCACTATCATCATTTCACCTATTAACGTCATAAGCCTCCCCCAAATTATTTTTTGGGGGTTAGTTGCCTATACCAGGCCTCCGTCACTCCATGTACTTGCGCGCTATAATTACCTACCGCCCGACCGAGCGGTCTCGGGCCACCGGAGGCCCAAGCTCAGTGCGGTTGTCGCGAGCGAAGCGCACGGGTGTTTTTACATTTTAATTCGTTCGTACGCGCCTTACGATGCCTTCTGGTACTTTATGTGCTGTAGATGGGTGCAAATCAAGTAAAAGAAGGGATAAACACCTATCATTTTTCTATTTACCTGGCAATGACGAAAAAAACTTCTTCTTTTTACGGAAAGATAAAAGTGCCAACCGATGCGTTTCATAATTATGTAAGAGAACTTGAGACTATGTTTATTAATAATTTTGAAAAAAATATGAAACAAAGGCCGGGTAGTATTCTTTACGAGCTTTTAAATGACATAAATTTTGATTCTCCTGCCCTTGTTTCCCAAAACAATATCTAATAAAACTTTTTGTTAGATTCAGGATTTTTGCTACACTCAAATTTAATAATAGAGAATTTAGAAAGGGTAAGAAATTTATAAAAAATTATATTAAAATAAAACATATGTAACTTTAATTTTTTTATTTTATTTTACCTACACACTGACGTCTATAATAATTATGTTCTATCTAGATTGCACAGTACAGCACTAATTTATTACTGCCACATATAAGTCAGAACATATTCACAGTTCTCAATAACATCGACACAAAAAGTTATGTTAATTTAATTTTATCAAAGAGGCAGCCCTGCGATTGCTACGTGATCGCGCGGTGCGAAGCAATCACAGCTATACGCTTGAGCATTAAGGCACAGTTTAGCATGCAGTGGTGGCTGACGCGACGGAGTAGGCTATTATAGCAGTAGGTATTGGAAATTTTCTATTGAGTGAAGTATCTGGTAACTATTTAGTAATCTGTGCCTATACTCGCCACGCTTGGCAGGCGGGTTGGCTAGCGCAGTTTTCAGGTAATAACAATGTCCGCGGAAACTGCTGCCCATTTCCGGATATATATTCCCTCTGTCGCCATTTACGACACCCACGGAAAAGCACCACACGGACAGACAAAGATAAAAAGCATTTAGAGCGTTATGTGGTTAATTATGTATTTTAGAATTACAATATACTTTAAAAAATATCATCCAAATAATTTTCCTCAAGAGTGTTTGACATAACGTAGCACTTGGTTGACTACGTTAAAAACATGTATCATCATACGGATACCTCGCCTTAATTTAAAAAGACCTATTCTACCATACCATACATGATGAGTTAGAATGAAAAATGAAATTTTCCCCACTTTCAATTTATGGGGGAACCACACCATAGTACATATTGTTGTAATGGAGATTCCGTAGGAATCGACCAATAAAACCTCTTCTCTTCTATCTTAAGAGCTTCGCTCTTGTCGGTGGAGCTTTCTCCATTCCTCTCTGCACTCCTCCCTTCTCATGACCTCCTGATACGACCATCACTTTCTCCTTCACTTCGTCCATGAAAGTTCTTCTCATAATAAAACCTAGCCTGAGTACCTAAATATTATTCCCCGGGGCCTACTCTACATCTGTACCAAACTTCATCAAAATCGGTCAAATTATAGGAGCCTATTCAATGCAAACAGGCAAACATTTCAGGTTTATAATATTAATATAGAGAACCTTTACGACAGGAACTTTCAAGTTATTTTACATTATTTTCAACGAGAGAAAAAAAGGGGTTATTACTTATTAGGGTTTTTACATACCTAGTGATATTACCAATTTATTACCTAGGTAAGTACTTGCATAACTAGTTTAATCGTTAGTTTACGCCGGGCAAGGCTTGATTTTAGGAATCGAGCAATTGACACAGAAAGTGGCATGAAATACACAGGGGATTTAATTCACAGAGTACCTATGTGCGTTTTAGGGCTGTGTAATAACTACGAGGAACCACTCTTTTCGTCCGTCTGTCTATCTCTACCTTATTTTTTTATATTAGGTCCTTACATATGAAATTGGCGTTTTGTCGTACTGGCCACTTTGATCTTAAATATATCCTCTTTGGTTAGGAACTCCAAATTCAAATTTAAACAGCTATTTACTCATGCATTTGTGTTTTGAAAACCGTAATTCATATGTTTTTTTCTCTTTTGCTTTTTTTTCTGCGTCACTCATTTCACAAAATGGAAAACTTATTCATCATCATTTACGAGTACGAGTTCCACCGTGGCACCAGTGCTGCAGAAACGGCTCGAAGGATTAATGATGTGTATGGGGGTGGTGTCGCAAAAGAAAACACGGTGCGTTTTTGGTTTCAACGCTTTCGTTCTCAAAATTTCGACCTGTAGAACAAGCCCCGTGGACGGCCGGAGACCAAGGTCGATAATGATGAATTGAAGGCTATTGTGGAAGCAGATCCATCGCAAACCACATCAGAGTTAGCTACAGACTGCGGTGTTAGTGACAAAACCGTTTTTAATCCACTTGAAGCAAATTGGGAAGGTGAAAAATTACATGTGATGAAAAGTGGATCCTGTACGATAATCGTAAACGCTTACCGCAATGGCTGAACCCTGGTGAACCAGCAAAGTCTTGCCCCAAGCGAAAATTGACTCAAAAAAAGTTACTTGTAAGCGTTTGGTGGACTAGTGCCGGTGTCGTACACTATAGCTTTCTTAAATCTGGTCAGACGATTACGGCTGATGTCTATTGTCAGCAACTGCAAACCATGATGGAAAAGCTCGCCGTTAAACAACCGAGACTTGTCAATCGCTCTACGCCACAGCTGCTTCAAGACAACGCTAGACCACACACGGCCCAATAGACGGCTACCAAATTAGAGTAGCTTCAATTGGAATGTCTAAGAAATCCACCGTACTCTCCGGACCTTGCTCCAACAGATTACCATTTTTTTCGAAATTTGGATAACTTCTTTCAAGGAAAAAAATTCAATTTCGATGAGGCAGTCCAAACCGCTTTCAAAGATTTCATTGTTTCCCGTCCGAATGGTTTTTTTAGTAAAGGGATCAATGAACTACCTATAGGATGGCAAAAGTGTATAGCAATGGTACATACTTTGATTAATAAAATATATTTTAATATGAAAAAATCGCCTTTATGTTCCTCCCATACAAAACGCCAACTTCATATGTAAGGACCTAATATATTATTTTATTGCATACAATACAGTTTACAAAGAAAGTCACAAAGGTACTGCTTATTTCTAACAAGAAATTTCTTCCAGCAGCCCTACGTAGGGAAATGGCATAAAATATAGTAGATAAAACGTGCGCATTTTTTATTATTAATTAAAATAATATTACACTTACTCTATCCACACTAAATAAAATACAATAATATACCTATAATCACTACTACAATAATTATAATATAATAGAATACTTGATAAATTAGGTACATAAATACTATAGTATATAATAATATTATAAAGCGGTAGAGTTTGTTTGTTTGTTTGTTTAAACGCGCTAATCTCAGGAACTACTGATCCCATTGGAAAAATTCTTTTTTTGTTGGATAGCCCATTTATAGAGGAAGGCTTTAGGCTATTAACATTACGCTGCGACCAATAGGACCGAAGCGTCAGTGACAAATGTTGCAAAAATGGGGAGATTTTCGTTGCGTGCGCTGTATAAATGGTTTCAGTCGCTCAAGAACCACGCGAACGAAGTCGCGGGAACAGCTAGTTCTAAATATAATTCATAAATAAATAGTGCATAAAATACTGCATCTATTTTAATTTTTATATGTCTAACAAAAATACCCATTAGATATGCTTAGAAATTCAGGTAATATTTTTTACACCTAAAGGTTTCGAAAGCATAGCTTAATGGATTCCATTATTAGTGGAAAATATCTAGGGAACGTGGTAAACAACATCTGATATGTTGTTTATCATAATATCGAGTGAATTAGAAGCTATTCAAAAGGATTGGTTATCATGACGACGCGAGGGCGATAGGCGGTCTCCATAACGACATTGGCGCCTGGCGGCTCTCGCAACAATATCAACCTGCTCGTACTTCTCCCTGTAATTAGAGAGATTCGTTTTGCGTCTTAAAACGTCTTACGAAGAGTGTTTTGTTTTGCTTAAGAGTCCCCGCAGACTACAGACTTTCCATCCGCCGATAGTTAAGTTCGAAGGCAATTGTGAAGCACATCGAACTTTTTTATCTGTTTATAATTATGTTGTTTATATGTTGCTTAAATATCTCTTCACACTGATTAAGTAGTCGACCGAATTATCGGCGGATAGAAAGTCTATAGTCTGCAGGGACTCTTTAAGTAGTAGCAATGATATGAAAGGCATTTTTTTTAAAATGTCTTAACATGAAAGTCTTAACAATTCAAATGATTTTGGCACATGATCAGAGGCAAGCAGAAAAGCACGAAAACATCAAAACTTGAGGTGTGACAGCATCAGTCACTCCATTATCGTTTGTTTGTTTTTAGAAGTAGTATTATATATTTTACCTCGTAGCAAAATTGAAATGCAGTGGCCACGAGTCAGTAATCATCTATTTGGATACTGAACAGAAATGCAGGAAAAATATTCCGTGTCGGAATTTTCATGAGGAAAATGCTGGGGGCTAGCTGGGGCTCGTTTCTCCGGGCTTATGAAAAGCTTTTTCTTGTTAATTTTAAGACAGATTGGCTCGTAAGCAGCAATTAGCTAACAACATCCTTGTCATAAACGAGCATCGTTATCCTTCAATGTTTCATATTTTAATATTTTCACGAGATCTTGAGTTCGAAGATACTGAAATTAAATTATAATAAATCTTAATCTATCTGCACATAATATTTAAAAATATACTCAGGTGTAGCCTGTAAATACATATTATATCTTGAATCTTGATAATGTACCTTATGTACCTACTTACATGAAAGTAGACGTACAATACCAAAGAAATTGGATAAACGTCTCTCGTTTAAAAATTTTTCTAAAGGCCAAATTGTAGAGAACACTTAAAATCTTAGAGAAAGGTCATCGACCCGAACAAATATTGACATTTAAAGCTGACATTCATGCGAGATGTCGTACAGAGCACGATCTTTAGGCCGGCGCTGCAATTTAAGCTAGTTCACACCAGCCGAGTGGACACGCAGGGTAGGTACCCTGTAGTGTAGCTTAGCGGGAAGCGGCGTGACCTTGACCCTAACACATGGGACTAACCTGCCCCAAAAGACTCACTCGAATAGTTGACGGTCGATATTAGAAGATCATGTTGGCGCACGCGCCCCGCGCGTCGCCGGGCGGCAGGCAGGCCCCATCGATCCGCCCGCCCGCCCACGTGACACCACGCATTTGCTAGGATTCTTCTAAAGAAAAGTCTTTATACTTAAATCGTTTGAATTGTATACTTTTCTATTATGAATTTCTGTTATATCGTTATGTACCATTGTGTTTTTATTGCCTTTGATAACGATATTATTGAAAAACATGCCCATACATACACTCTGCTGCTTGTTTGTTTGTAATAAATCGTTACGTTAATATAATATATTTTATATTAAAGATAAATAATGTAAATAGATTTTGTTTACCTACCAATGCTTTTTATTCTACGACATGTTTGTTACTTTTCTACTCGCTTTTATGTTTGAAAATGTCAGAAAATTATTAATTAATATACGTAAATACGTAATAAAGTTAATATTGTGTCCGAAACTTAGGCTCACACTTTTTACTATGCTCTCGAAAACTACAATAAAGATAATAATCAGTTTCCAAGTAACAATCTTGAAACATATTTTGCAATAATTCTAAACAGCGAACCGGTCATAAGCGAATTATTTTTTAAAATTATAATTTTATATATAAAAATGAATTGCTGTTCGTTAGTCTCGCTAAAACTCGAGAACGGCTGAACCGATTCGGATATTTTTTAAATATTCGTGGAAGTCCAGGGAAGGTTTAAACGGTTTCTATGCTCAACGAATTGGGCACGGGTCAGCTAGTTATAATATTATATTCACGAAGATACAGAAATCAACTATTTTAAGCGATTAGGCTCGCCTACTATAAAAATATAGCACATAAAAACAATCTTCCAATGTATAGGTATTTGTATCTAAAGTAGTTTAAAAAATTAAGTGTTTTGTTACTAATAACCTTATTACCTACACTTACAATTGAAGACATAAAGATCATATTATGTAGCAAGATTATGATTTCGAGAAAATATAATTCCAACTGTCACTTAAACATTTTAGAATACGTCTTAGGGCCGATTTTTCAATCATCAGATAACTTTTATCTGTTGAATAAACATGTGACTTTGACATTTGTTCCGTAGAAATTCTGCCAAACTCACATATTTATTCCTTTGATAAAAGTTATCTGACGATTGAAAAATCGGCCCTTAAAGTATTAAGTACATTTATCTAAAGATCCGTCTCTAGAATCAATGTACAGTCGGCTGCACTAACATGGATACATCTACAAATTTGCAAAAATATGTCTACGTTTAATTTTCAAAAATATCGTCACCTTATTGCATTCAAAGCGATGTAACCAGCAAAGTGTTTCAAAATTATAAATACATTATTTTCATAATGAAGTAAACAGCAGTATTTCAGTGAATAGTATACACACTTAAATTCATAATTATGAATACGCGACAAATTTCAGTAGCATGTAACCATTGTTTATTTCATTATAATGTAAACGTTAATTTTGTGTTTCAGAAAAGGCTGGTCAAAATTTCATTACATTGCAATATATACAATAATGAATTCTATAAATAATAGAGGTGATATGTTGACGGGTATTATTATTGACGGTTATTTAAAAATCACACATACATTAGAATATTGATTATATTCTTTAGTGTAATAGGTATAACTCTGATACACGCGAACGTATATATTTCAAAGATACTTTCATCGGTTTTTATAGTCTACCCTCAAACTATAATATGATCAAAACTAAACAATGTTAATATCGTTCTATATTAGTAATATTGTAAATATAAATAATATAAACTAACACGGGCAAACATCGAACATGAAAAACATCCCATATTTTAAAATAATAAAAATTGTAGTTTTAAATGACTCCATTTGGATTACCTAAACTTAAAAACAAAAAACAAACCAAAAAAATAATAATTACTGAATAATGAATATTGCGAAGTGCGAACGATGACTGTAAATTAACTCTCTTGGACAAACTCGTGACTAAATATTTTTGGTTTCGTTATCATCATATTATGTATAGTTTGAGGGTAGAAGTAAAAACCTGATAAAAACAGTCTCTGAAATATAATATTATGTTCGCGTAAAATTTCTGATCGATTGCAATAAATTGGATAATTCTTGTCTTTTCTTGTTTTTTTTTGGTCAGTAAAGCAAAATTATTTTTTTAACTAGCCCCTGAATAGTCAAACAGTGAATGAACTGATGACGAATTATTGCGATCTCGTCAGCTTTGAATAAAAATAAAAAAAAGTATATCAAAATCGGTCCATCTATTTAGTAGTTACGATGCCACAAGCAAACAGACGAACATACATAAATAAACGTCAAACTTATATCATAGTGTAAGTTTATGTAGTTTGCAGACAAGCAAGCTAACATTTTGTATGATAAACAAAATTAATATAATATTAAAAAATCATAGATATAGTTTGAGGGTAGAAGTAAAACCTAACAAAAATAGTTTCTGAAATATATGTTTAGGTAAAATGCCTGATTGACTGTAATAAACTTCATCATTCTTTTCTTTTTGTGTTTTTTCTAGTCATAAAAGTAAAATTATTTTTTAAGTAATACTCGAATTGTTCAGCAGTAAGCAAATTTATTTTGTTGAATCATAGCTTTAGTGTTTTAACATGACCACGTCAGCTTTCAAACAAAAAAAACTACATCAAAATCGGTTCATCCGTTTGGGAGCTACGATGACAGACATACAGACAGACTCGAAAAATCCCTCTGTTTTTGTCGGAGGTGCAAAAAGGGATTTTTTACGAATTCAGTAGTCCAAATTTCATGTTTCTACCATTTGTAGTTACGGCTGTGCGAAAAGAAAAAGAAAAAATGAATGTATACATCTTATTGGAACATACCACGAGTACATTTTTGTGGCATTTAAAACATATTTGCAGAAAAGTGAAAAATGCTAAAATTTTATAAGTGTATCCATATTATTGATACAATTAATGTTTACATTGTAATGAAGTAAACAATGTTTACATATTATTGAAACATACCACGAGTACATTTTTGTGGCATTTAAAACATATTTGCAGAAAAGTGAAAAATGCTAAAATTTTATAAGTGTATCCATATTATTGATACAATTAATGTTTACATTGTAATGAAGTAAACAATGTTTACATATTATTGAAATTTGTCGCGTATTCATAATTATGAATTTAAGTGTGCATACTATTCACTGAAATACTGCTGTTTACTTCATTATGGAAATAATGTATTCATAATTTTGAAACACTTTGCTGGTTACATCGCTTTGAATGCAATAAGGTGACGATATTTTTGAAAAACTAACGTAGACATATTTTTGCAAATTTGTAGATGTATCCATGTTAGTGCAGCCGACTGTACCTACTTAATAGATACGTTATTATCTATACAATCTAAAATGTTAAGGTGATAGTTTAAACTAAATTTTCTGGGTAATTTTTTTGGCGACATATCACATTCATCGATTCAAGTCTTCAATTGAATAATTTAATGGCTTATTACTTGATAGTATGATACTACTCCTTTTGTCTGCAGCTAATATTTTGTATCATAGTCTCATGCAAAATAGACACAAATACCCAATAAGTAGTAGGTAAAAAATTGCAATACATTTTTAGTTTAAGGCCGTGTTTCACCAAGCAATGTTAAAGTTAACGCCATGTTAAATATCATATGCAGTTTTATTTCTTAGTGAGACACGAGTCAAATTGTGACTAATGATGATTTCTCTTTAATTAGTTACCTAATACCTATCTAACGAGGTAATTGTTTATATAAATTTGCCTTTTTTCCTGAAATACTTATAATAATTATTATCTTAGAATACTATGAAATATTTTTCTCACAAGCAGTGAGTATGTTTAATTCAAAGAATTATCTTCGGAAAACCAAGTGACTAAGTTTAATTGTACTTTATTTCTAAACTTGATGTAGTAGCTAATTCATAGAAGCTATTGTTAATAGTGTTATTATAGTGACAATATTCGCTACAAAACGGTTTCCCTTCGAAAGGTTTATGGTTGATACGTGCTTATCACGTTAACAATGGTAGTCGCTTGTATAATCGCTGTAGAGCGTCCCACTCGAAATTATGTTCATATTCTACTCACAATTAGAGGCGTCTTACAAACATTGTAGACATATTTGTATGGCGCTTGCATTTTTAAACTATGTAACCCATATTCCCTTATTAGTTAATGGAACATCTGCTATTCAATTGAAGACATTTTAATCTATACTATACTAATATAATAAAGCGGAAGAGTTTGTTTGTTTGTTTCTTTGTTTGTTTGTTTGTTTAAACGCGCTAATCTCAGGAACTACTGGTCCGATTTGAAAAAATCTTTTTTTGTTGCATAGTCCATTTATAAAGGAAGGCTTTAGGCTATATAACATTACGCTGCGACCAATAGGAGCAAAGCGTCAGTGAGAAATGTTGCAAAAACGGGGAGACTTTCGTTGCGTGCGCTGCATTAACGGTTTAAGTCCCGATTTCACCAACGCATGTTAGTGTTAACGGCGTCTTAAATTATCATGCCTTCTCATTCATTGACAGGAATTACGAGAGGGATAACATGATATTTAACGAAGGATTAAGTTTAACATTGCTTGGTGAAACACGCCCTTAGTCGCTCAAAAACCACGCGAACGAAGTCGCGGGGACAGCTAGTCATCAATATTAGTCTTAGTGTTCTGGCAAACCCTTCTTCTAAAAACTATTTGTTTAGAGTAATGTAATTAAAACATAATATAAAATGTAATTTTTATTAATTCTGAAATGCACTTTCATGGAATGTGTTTAAATAATATTTTCATTACTTTATCGCATCTCAGGAACGTGCTCTTCGTGACATGGTCCTGACGTTCGAGCTTAAAATTAATTCTCTAAAGCCTCTTGTTGTATTAACTGTTTATTTGAAAATTATTTTGACAAAATAATTGTTCATTCACACCGTATTGATTTATATCTTAGGAGCTCTCACGCCTATCTCTGCGCATAATAATTTAAATTACGATAACCTTTCATTTTCTCAATGAGGACCTTCTTGGTATTTCTCTTTAAATGTGTAAATAATAGTTACACACTACCTGTGACCTAAATACATTAATTTCAGACACATTTACCTCTTCGTTTAATTAGAAATGATATGATGTCCTCGCATTAGTAAATTTTCCTTAAGCGAATGCATTTATGCAGAATTCGTATAGGCCTTCAGAAATACCAGTGACTAATGTACAGCGACTGATGTAAATTGACGTATTATAAAGAAATCCTCTCGCATTTTTATATGTTTTCGACTAGACTCTAGGCTCTTAATTTACCTTTCCGATATTTTGTCGTGTGAAGTTCTTATGCTATCTACGTGTACTACAGTTTACGTGTAATGTCACGAGAGCTACAACAAATTAGCGTGCAAGTTTAAACCAAAGTCCAGTATTTTAAATTTTTTTCTCACCTTGACCACTTGCTGAGTGTGACGAATTCGATTTACAGTGTTAAAACGTTTTTGGCGCTGCGCGAACTACATTGGTCTGTTTGGTAAACACTTCGTCGTATATAAAATATATTTAGGTACTTACCTACTAGATCATGAAGAGGTATAATCTTTAACAAACCTTCTTTGCACAGTACATATAGATATTAAAATGGTGATACCAAATCACACACAGCCATAAGCAGGTAAATACTACTATGTTTTGTATTTATATTACTTCTCACGAATGATCTGTGTAGTGAATAATATAGAATAAAGAGTTCAAGACCAGCTTTTACAGACTTCACGTTTTTGTTTATTAAGCCCTTTAGCGCAGTGAACTATTCGAAATTCGAATATAATGTTATGAACATTGATTGCAATTTAAACATATAATACTTAAAGAAAAAAGGGCCCTAGACGTAGCCTTTAGGGACTCCACTTTGAATTTTGATTTTGAAGCGTTTTAGGATTTAGTATCGATTCGATATTAACACAAAAAATAACCATTAGTTATTTTCTTTGATTGATGATTTAATTGGTTTTTTAAAGTATTTTCGAAGATAGATTTGTGATTCCGGTCCCAAATTATTAGATTAAATTCCTAATTTAATTTATGTTCACCTGGAAAATATATTTGTTTCATGTTAATTGGAGTAAGATTCCAATTATGATATTATGTAAACCTAAAATGTGTTATTGGCGCCAGATTGAGCAATTAGTACTGTATTCTTGAACTAATCAGATTTGTGCTCAATATAATATTATTTTCCCATTTAGTTTCTTATTACTATGTCATTTTATTTTTATATTACATACGGTCCCGGGAGGAAGAAACTCAATTTTGTAGGGCAGAGCAGCATTAATTGACTTGTTAGTGTTATTTGTGTCACAATAATATGGTACCGTCTATACAATGTAAAACTAATTTTTTACATTGTTTTTTGTTTTTCGCGCATGATGAATTATTAATCACGTTACGCAGTTGTTAAAACGCTTTTCTTTTAATTTCCTTTTTTAAATTGAATAGTCCCTGCATAAAGCTCTACATTTATTATTTTTATGATTGCTTCTGTGTTGACATTGAGGAATAACCTCGAGCTTATTAGGCTTTAGTGTTCGTCGGTGTTTTATTTTGTAGGTTCTTGCTATGTGCTTCAATACATGTCGTGACTTCAGCAATTGGGCTATGGAATAAAGCATAAACAAATGTTCGTCAACTAATTACACGAATTTCTTATCGAATAATCCTTCCAAAGAACATGGCACGAGACCTTTAACCAGTTTTTCGTTCGTATGACGCTCTATTAGTCGGTCAATGTCAACCGTAACATCGCTAGTGTTAAGGTCTCTGTTGTAACAGCTAAAAGCATGTGCGAGCGATGCACGGTGTGTCAATTTAACGGGTAAACGTATTAGGGCATAAACAGCCAGTGGATGCGAAGACATCGCCGAAGCGGAATTAGAATGAAGTGTGCGGCTCGCGGCGACCGTGTGCCACGTCATTGCCGTGACCCACTGACACAGTTCCGCGGGGCCGTCTGCACCGATATCTGCACACGCTGCGCACGGCTGCTCTTCCTCTACTACCACTGTATTATTACGAGCGTTTGCTGCTCGATGCTCCTACATCCTTATTCCTCATGTCTCCGCTAAACATCATTCCTGGAGCACGATTCTCGGGCAGTGGAAAAAGTTCGAATATTAGTATATCCCGCTCGCACGCGCGGTAAATCTCATTTGCATGAGCGGGACAGACCGATAGTAAAAACTTAGTTCGAGGCCTGAGAATCGCCGCCCTGAATAACTACAATCGAACACATTATTTTTGATTTGATACAAATCAAACTTTTGTATTATTCTTCAAGTTACCCAAGGTTTATTTTCAAAAAGTTTAAACGTATGAAAGTATTAGTTTATGTTTTATGTGGGCAACATATTTGATGCAATTAATTACCTTGATATTAATGTTTAATTATTTTCTTTGAGTCGACTGACACTGTAATAAAAATACTTAACTAAACACAAAATTAATACAATGCTCAATATCGCTTAAAACATGAATTATGCAATACATGACCTTGTTATCTAAATTGTGCACTTGACACGAATACTGTTCCATTTCACTTTCATGTCTATACGTACAGAACCGCTGAAGTTATCCAAAGCGATTTATCTCACTCTCGGCGATCCGACCAATTGAATGTAAAGAAAGGAGAATTAGAAGATTTATAAAATACATTAATTGTTGTAAATGGAAATAAGGTTATTGACGACTTAATTCTTTACTACAATCATACGAAATTCGTATAGATACCATTATTAGTTAAATTTTGTTTGATAATAATTACGGTATTATAATATACATGTGTTATCAATGTATATTATTACTAATAATATAATAAATTTCTGCAATATCACTTCGTCTAAAATCGTTTGTCATCGTCGCGATATTTCGTTTGATAGAGTGAGAAGCAACATTCGTTAGGATAGAAACGACGCAGGTGCGAAGGCAACAGCGATAATAATATGGCCGAGGCTGAGACATCGCCTTACTGAGTGCTCGTTGCCTCGTCGTATCGCGTCGTCACTGCCTCGCTGTTGATAATTGCTAAGCAGTGAACGACAAGGATGTATGTATATGTACGTTTCGTCTTTCAGTTGACTTTCATCGTCGTTTTGTAGTGAACGTTTCGCATGAGTATCGATAGGAAATTGCATTACTCTATTAGCTGCGTAATAACGCTGAAGCACATTATTGTTAGCAAAGGTTATATTGAAAATACGTAAACAGTGATACATTTACAAGAAAAACATTTTTTGGACTTGAAACATCGCGACGCGTTCAGCGTGGCGCAATGCAGTGTGTGTTTGGATGCAGATATAATAAACTGTGGTCTTTAAATTCGGTTGTAAAATCAGAATATTTTGTTGATAGTGGTGGCAGTGTACCGTTTTTGTGGTAGCTATGCTGCCCATGTTGCAAACCGAACCTGTGCTATTTAAAGGTGCTAGTTCTGCCGATGGAGTTCCTCCATCGGCAACATTACCACCGTCGCTCACGCCAGACTCCGAGTTTGAAGGATTAGTAGATATATTTTTTGATATCGGAGTAGCAGTCAATACATGTTCAAGGTAAATACACTTTAGATTTATTTAGTTTACAATAGATACCTACATATATCACTAACATCAAATCAGTTGATTTAAACACTAATCGTTATTTCAAAATGATAAAAAGACGTAATATCGTAGAATGAAACCCTAAAGATATTGAAGTGCTTAGTCGAATATTAAAAGACGGTAAAATTATACATTTGATCATCGAAATATGAAAACACTTAATACCAATGCGATTCTATTATGCAAATTTGTTATATTAGCAGATACATATAATAATTAATTAATAATAAGGTAATTTTAAAATCAGCTGCAAACCAGCCTTCTTTTTTTACATTTGTACTTTTAGTCCCCCAAATAAGTAATTTTGTTAGTTCTTATTCAAATCCTATAAAGAGAATAATTGTAATAACATTATAATATTATATTATCGGTATGTACTCTAAATTAATGCTGACTGTTTGAAATGTATTAGATTTCCTATCAGTTTCCTAACTCTTTTTCATAATTTAATAATTTTAGTCGACTGTTTCTAGTTTCATAAAGTTATCTGATAGATATTTAATTATATTTGCTATATTTTCGAGAAATCTTCACTGTTACGTAGGTAAGTATTCCGTAGCTCAATGGCGTGACTCGTCTTCTGTTCCATGTAAATGAGCTGGTGAAGTTATGTCACTTTCATTCAATGTTGCTGATGATTTCAAACTAGTTGATTAATATTCCTCATGTGAACTGGTTTTAAATTTAAGTTGCTAATTATTATACAATGATTTACCTTGGAAAGAGCTTTTAACTTTTTGAAAATCTTTGTTTTTAAAAACCCCTGTTCAAATTTGTGAATTTGAAAATATTCTAGAATAGAGTGCCACATTCATTTGATTTCTTTTTTGCCTCTTGTCGTCGACGTCGTCATTAAGCAGTCATTACATTTCTCTAGACGTTTAAATGTCTATATTTAAAAAAATATTTGTCTTCAACAAGAAGAAACATAATATGGTCCTCGTACCTATTGTAGTATTTAAAAAAAAAATCTTTGATCTCTTCTGCTACTAGCTCTTTCACAAAGGTTAATTTAAATATGATGTTGTGAAGGTTTTACCTTTTCGGATTTCACAATTTTGCGTACTTTTTCTACTTCTTCCACTTTATTATTTATTTAACATCAAATTAAAGTACACGACCGGTTTCGATCAAGTCATCACCAAAATTTCAATTTTATTTCCAAATGAAACTTAACGTAGTATTTTTTGTATGTAGGTATTATAAAATTTTGAAGTTGATACATATTAAAACTAATTATTAATCAAATCATCAAATATATTGTAAATACTTTAAACATTTTAATGATATGTTTGACATTTAAATTGATAAGTAAGTAGGTAAGGTAATAAATATTAGAACATTCCATAAATGAGTAATTCTTTGCCGAATCTTAGAAAAAGGTACCTACTTCGTTTAAAAATGTAATATCTAATGTTATATCTAAACCATAACATACAATTTATCAATGATCCCTCGTGATTACTATAGTGTCGACAGTGACCGCGCTTAAATGCCTTAACCTTGAAACGGCTATTAACTTGCGTTATCTATTTTCTATTTCTTAGCTTTGAAAATTAATAAAGCATGTGTACTGCTTTTGAGTGTTATCTGATGCGATAAGAAAAATAAAACTGTAATTAAATACCTATTTCTCTTATAAGTGTTTTGTTTATTTGACACATATTATTATCTTGTTTGACATTACGAGTCATACAATCTCTTGAAAGAAAAGGATTTTTTTTCGTAGGTATCTAAAGTATGATCCAAAGTTATATACCTACATAATACATATATTATATAATATATCCACCACCATCTACTTTTATGTGATATCTTTAAATATCAAATTTATTTTAAAGCCCCTGAAAACTTTCTACTATAGCTCCGATGTGAAAGTATTATTTAATCATATTATGTAACATTGTGCCATAACCATAATTTAAAATTGTTCTTTGTTGACTATTAAATTTTTCTTGTTACTAACTTAGCATGTTCTTTCAGTATTACTTAATGATTCTAAACGGAATAGTTCTGGGTCCGCTGTCACGGATGACGAACAACTATTGAGTAACAATGAAAAAGCGAAATCTTCGTCCGCGTAACGCTTCCAATATTGATCAACTTTCACTAATTTTGTTAAACCTTCATGCCAACTGAAACCCGCACATGCTTCGCACTTTACGCCTCAAATATATATAAGTAGTTATTGTTTAATATTTCGTTCTCAGAATTACATTAATTTATATGATAAACACTAAACTTCAATAAAAACGTTAATGGTTTGAGTCAAATTGTTCCGATTATCGAGGACAATGTAATGACTCACTTGGTCTTAAATACATTACTTGAATGCTTCTTATGTTCCTTTATAATTTCGCCTTTTGGCGCAATTACGCCGGTATTAACGCCTCTCTTCGCCTAATAAGGGTTCATGCATCGCGAATGATGGTATCTTGGAGGTCTAATGTTTTTGCGAATTATTTATATACTATTTCTGGTCACGCTTATGGCGCGTTGTTATTCCGAACATTATTATTTCAAGGTTGCCCCGCCGCCCGTCGCAGTGAGGTTGCGCTGTGGGGCTCCTCGGTAGGCGTTGTTAAACTGGTATCTCTGTCCCTCTTTCGCATCGAGCTTCAGACTATTCCTTACTTGGCGTTCTATATATGAATGTCGTCGGCGTAGCGTATAGAACTCAACGGAAGGTGTTCCGTCATATTTGTGTACAAATTTTAATTTCATGTATTATTTTTATTCAAATATTGTTATTGGGGTCACATTATAAACACTTATCGAACAATAATAACAAACAACTTGTTTATAAACGCTTAATATGTATTTACTGGACTCAGCAATGTGTTAAGTAATGTATTAAATAACTTTAATGCAATCGTTTAATTTTTTAAATATGCACATTTATTTACGTTATTGTTTGATTGGTTTTCGATATTAACGGCAGTGTTAACATCCGCAATCTTAAATCAAGCTAGACATCCGTAAAATATAATATACCTACTCATTTTATTATATTAATTCTTGCAATATTTAAACATGAGTCAGTTATCTTTGACGGTCAAAGATATTCCCATAGAGTACTTTCCTTAGACGTGTTGACATGAAGCGTTGGTTGTAAACGAGCAAAACAATTTGAATATAATACAATAATATGATATTTACGAAAACATTTTGAATATAATAGCCAATTTATTATTATTATTAATTTTTGGTAACTGCAGCTCTATCCATTAAGCTGGCATCTAATTATTATTAAGCTTTTCAGCACAATTTGTAAACATTAGTTTCCGTGTATTTGTAAATAGGCTAATATTAAACTGCTGTTTAAGGTATGCAACCGACCAATGTAAATTCTCCTCTGTTTATAGTATTTTTATGCTTAAGTAGAATAATATGTAAATACTGGTTTTCAGTGACGAACGCCGGTTCTCCTTCAGACCTCAGCCCTCAGCTAGACTAGCTGGTATAATAGGTAGGAATTAGGATGAGGGCCTTCAAAAGGTCCCAATGGGCTAAGTGAAGCCGATAGGAGTGGGGTTATAGGAAGTAGGAACCCCCACGCCACTGCTGGTTACATTTTCTTAAAAATCTTAGAATACAATGTACTCCATTGTATTCTTAGGTGTTTTAAAAATACAATGTACTTTTTTAATTTGACCTTACAACGCTAAAATAATTGTGTTTTATAGCAGTTAGCACACATTGTATTAGTATGTTTTTATTGGTAAAGGAATATCAAAAGAATATAGTCACTTGTGAAAAATCCTGTTTCTTTCATAATTATCTATGTACATATATAATATATACAATGCCTACCTACCTACTCTGTGAAAGAAATAATATTTTCAGCGATGTATCGCTAAATTGTATTCATATTATGTGATTGACCTTGATTGAGCCTATGATTCTCCCAGCAATTACCAATTAAAAGTTTAATTAAAAAAGTTGCAGTTAATGTTTTCAAATAAGCGCAAGAAGTATCTACCTATGTATGGGTTCATAATATATAATGAAATAACTTTAGCCAAATGCCAAGGGATTAACCTGTTTCTATTATTTTAGAAACGAAAGCGCCTAATTTTTATTTTTATTTTATTAGTCTGCTGATATATTATTCTTGTTTTTAGACATGTATTTTTATGCTTTACGTTCGTGCCAAAAGGCTGATTTTTGGTGACAGAAGTTCATTTTGTACACATACCAATAGAATATGATAAAAAGAAACTATTTAAAATATTTATGAAAAATTCCCATGGTTATCAAAATTTAGATTAGATTAAGTATTAATTTTCGTCGAATTTCGACCACTAGGCGAAAATGCAGTAAAATAACTTAACCAAGAGCAAAAACATGTCTAAGTTGTCCTATACAACAAACGTGATTTTTTCTGTTTTAAGCTCGATAATCGATATAACGGCAACAGGTAGAGGCTTTAAATTAAAAATAAATAAATAATTAAATAGATAATGGCACCCTACGTCGAGTCCGACTCGCATTTGGCTTGTTTTTGTTTTATATGTAATAAAGCCAACAATGTATTAGAATCTGGAATCTTAGTATTACATACCTATATGAATTATAAAACAAAATTGGTGTTGTTACTATTCATTCCTATATAATGTGTTTCGGAATACCTGCTGATTACAATTTAAAATGATTAGTGATGGTAGCAAAGTTGACTTAAATATATTTTTCTGCTTTTATTGTACTTGGTTACAATTACAAACCGAATTACTCAATTAAAAAGTTAAAACTGACAAATATAATAGTAATAGTAATTCTGTTTACTACTTGTGTAGAGCCGAATCCTGTGACCTCCAACCGGGAGACACATGGAGGGGGATGCAGGGCGAGATGAGCGTGACGCCGGTTAAGAAGATCAGAAAAAAATCGGACATTAAGCCTCAGTCCCAACAGTACGTATCCCGGGAGTTGAGCTTTGGTTTCCTAGGATGGCGATGCCGTGATTTGGCGACCGTAATACAGCGGTGAATGACGGTTCCATGTGGACGATAACGACTACCGCGGTCTAGGAAACCGCGTCATTTTGTTTACATAGAGACTTTTCATTTTCTGCTGCATTGCGGCCGCTATATGACGGCGACGCTTCTATAGGAAAATGGCGCTTCAACGACTTATGGCCATCGTCATCTCATCACTTGGGTGTTTTTCGCGTCGCGTCTCTAATAATTCTATTCTTGTTATCATTTTGGTGACTTATTTTATTTAATACTATCTTCTCATTAACAAATCTGTTAGTTTTAATTATATTGGTATTTGTTGCTTTATTTTTTATTTTAAACTGTTTTAAGCTATTCGCCGTTTCATAATTCAATGAAATTGAAATTCTATGATCTATAGAATAGTCTAATGGTTGTACTAGTTAAAATGGACTAGTAAGTTCAACTTAACTATTTCAATATTTTTCAACAGGGCCTAACTATAGTAACATAGGTTCTTATTGTCAAGCAAAATAACAAATAGATATATCAGAGCACGCTAACTTATTACACATATTTTTATCGGGGTCCTCTATTAGGATGCTCAGAAGTGGATCAAAAATTCTGAGCTCCTAATTGAGAATTTAGAAAAAAAAATGAGGACTAAACAGTGTTAATTTTCTTATGAAATCCCCTACATTTTTGTCGCAACTCTGTTATCTTTATTGTATTGGAATCTCTACTTGTGCGTTTTTGTCGTCTAGACATTAGGATTTAACTTGTAGAAAATGTAAATATGTATAGATGAATTAGTAAACTGGTTTCCATGAACTATCTGTTTAAATCACATCAAAATTTAAAATCTGTTGTAAGAGCTGGTGTGCATCCATTCCGAAAGGATAAAATTCGTAACAAAAAGTGAGTGGGATACACATGACTTAACTTACTTAATTTTAAAACCTAGGTGGTCTATTCTACTTATTACAAGAGTGGGCTAAACAGCCTAATACATTTTTATTATGACAGTGCAACGATAACAACGATTGTACTATGTCAAATTTTTTATTGAGAAATAAATAAAATTATTATTACTATTAACTTATCCGTGGTTTTATGTCGCTCTATGTCTGTACCGCTTATTATTTTTTGTTGCTGCAACCTAAACGTCAAGCTTTTTTTCGATGTATTTTTAATCAAAGTCATTTAATCACCTTTTTTAGGAGTGTCTACTGTCTATGTTTCACGTTAATGGTTATCGTATGATAACATTTTTACTGTCTCGGATTACGTAGTTCTCTTTTATCGCAATTATATTTTTTATATACTTTATGTATCTACTGTAAAACTGGAAGTACCTATATAATATTATCAGCGAGTAGTTTAATAAATCACGATAAGTTTGGCGAAGCTTTGCCGTACGCCGCGTAGTTATTGGGGTCTAAGACAGGAAACAATTAAAACCGTGTGTCTTACATTAATAACTAGTTTGGACACGCTAATAATACTCGGCCAAAACGCCTGAGAAAAACTGCCATGATTTCTAATTACGTGCATGCGTTTTAGGTTTAAATTCGACTGACCTTAGGTAAATAATTTTTATTCACACTACAATTACTAACATAGACTGAAATGAAACGACGTCAACTTACTGTTCTGACTTGGATTAAAATAAATTGTCATTCTCACAAGTAGGTTTTAAGTAAGTACAAATAGTGTATACAAATGCTATTTAATTTTATTGGATGTCAGTTTTATATCATGTACCCAGAACAAATAGTAGCCAAACACCATACTGCCCAGTGCCCATCACCCAATTAGCATGACGCTGCAGGCTTGTTTCAATCTGCAGTTCATTCGTATGGACATAAACAGTAGGTACCTAGGTAGTTAAAAGCTCTCAATCCACGCCCATACACTTACTTAGATAGCTATAAACTTGACTAAAACAGTACAACTCACAGTATTTAAACTAATAAGTACTGTTGAATAAGCTGTCTAACTAATGGAATCTTTCAATCTAATTCTTAAAGTGCAGACGTGATGCTCTGCAGCAGTTAACACAAAGAACATACCTTTTGTCTTTATATTATAATTTACACGCCGGACCTTTTAAAATCCCATAATATTGTTCGAGGTGTCGGATTAGGAATGAATAAAACCGGCTAACCGACTTCCCCATGCTCTACACCGGAAAATTTTTGTCTGCCTCTAGGGCAGGATGTGTATGGCCTAAACAAAGCTCTCGACTGTTTTTCGAAATGTGCGTTTATTTTTTAATTTTACGGTTCTGCATCAGTCCAGAAACCAGAAAGGGGAATTACGTGCAGCTACGACGCTTTTTATTGAAGCCTAGTACGATACGCGCGTTAGAAAAAAATACGCATGTAGCTTCTGTATACAATGCATGGGGGCTTAGTAGTTAGTACCATGACTCAGTCGCACGGTACATAATATTATGTATGTGCGCGTATAATATCACGTTAAGTCTTATTGTTACTATTTGAATTTGTTACGACAAGACGGTTCTTCTCACGGGTCTTGTTAAGAGCCAGCGATAGTCTCGTAAAGTCTACAAGTCACATAAGTACAGATATTAAGGGATTCGGAACTTTTTCATAAAGCTGAGCAAAGAAGTTAAAACTTTTTTCTCATTGGCTCTTTTTTATTTGTTAATTCGTCTGAAAGTGATTCCTCCGATAATCAAATTGAATAAAGTAGAGAATAAAATACTACTACCTGTCCGAATTAAAATGACTAATCCAGCCCTGCTACATAAGTATGTAGCAGTTATCGAAAGATATTAGCTCGAACTGCCTTCATTTGGGTAAATTACAGTAAATTATTGTAATTTCCTTGTTAGGTGTCAACCTAATCCTTGTTCATGCGATAACAGACAGTTCAAGCGTAATCTGTCATACGAACGATAACGGGATAGCCATCTGAGATTAGCGAAATAATAGATCGAATGCGATACCTGATGCCACCAGCGACGGTGTGACGAAAATTGTCTTAGCCGAGATAGCGTGCCGTAAACAATTATCCTCAAAAGATAATTACAGAGAGAGCATTTTTATTAACAAAAAGCACATGGCTGGTATCTGTGTTTTTTTTTCTTTAAATTAACGTTATTGCTTGCATATTTATTACACAATGTTATGTAAGTAACAAGTTTTGAAGTGCGATTTCTTTCACAAAGAACATCATTTATTTATTTATTCAGAAAACTTACAGCTTATAAATGACAGTAAAGAAAAACGTAAATATACAATAAAAAGCTAATTAAAAGTTTACACTAATAGGTAACAATTTTTTCGGTTATTAATTATTATTTAACTACTAGGTATTAGTTTTAAGTGCGATTTCATCATGAGCTAATCGAAATCGCAATCTCGAGTCGCAGTCTCAAGATCGAAACGCTATAGAGCAATATCTTCCATTCATATTACTATTCTTGATTTGATATTTAGAGTCAAAAAATTTACTTTGGTCTTGTACTAATATGGCCATTTTGGACAAGCCAGACCAGATAGTAAAAAGTAGATCCAGGTATAAAATACTGTCAAGTTATTTTTATTTAAGATATACTTTTATCGTAAGGGAGATTCTTTCGCCCGCGAAGGTTTTTTAGGGTTTGGTGGCTATTTTTGTTGACTTCACGAAATAAATATTCTTAAGAAATGAAATATTTTGGATTTACGCATACATATTTATAAAATAGTTCAAGAGTGGTCATAGCAATGAATTACAATTCTTTAACATACCTACACTTAAGTTGATTTAATTAAGGTTCACCTCGTTGATTTCAATAAAATAAGCATATTATTATCGTATACTAGTTAGTGATATTCTGAAGTTAATCACGTTAACCTTTTTATCTGGTAACTACTTTGTTATAGACCGATATTGGCAAAACATGTTTCACGTAGACGCACGTCGGACGTCACAATAAAATGTATCGCAGACTGCTATGCTCGTGAAATCGCCTTTTAATTCTAAGATCATGCCACCAAATAACTTGCAACGAAATTGTTTCGTCACGCATGATCCACCTTGAACGATTCGTTCTGACGAGATAAACGTTTTAATATTATATATTCGTTCGTAATAAAACCGTCGAAAATATTGCATACTTTACTGTACTGTAATAAAATTGTGCGGTTTGCCATGATCAACGGATTGATTTTATTTGGTAAGGCGTCTATACTCGTATTAAAGGTCGTACGAAAAATTAAAGATGTCGTCCTCGTCTTTACGGCAGCCTCAGCAAGGAAGAATTTGTAGAGTGGTAACTTTGAGTAGTAACAACATTTTTCAAATCATCTGTTATTTTTAAATCTAGTGTCAAATGTAATGACCTGTCAAACCGGACGTTTTTCTTAAAATATACCTATACAAACACACTAAACAAACAAGTATGTATATTTTTAAATAAATGTTTTCTATCTAAGTGAATTTAAATAAGGTGCCAAATGGTAGAATTACAAATCTAAAGAATATGAAGACTTTAAAAATATTTATAGGCCTTTAAATATTTTTTATTTTTAAGTTTTTAGGTATACCTAGTAGATAAAACTGACAAAAGTTTTAAATAACCCTCTCTAACCTCACTAAATGACAAAGCGCAACAATGTTTGTCACATATTTGTAAGCACCATCTCACCTGCGGTTCCGTTGAATTCCAGAAACAAGTGTCACAACGAGAAACGACGCCGGGAACTCGAAAACGAAGTAATCAATCAGCTAGAGGAGCTGTTGGGCACTTGCCTGGCGGAGGTGAAGCAGCCCGACAAGAACGGTATCGTACGCGAGGCCACGCGCCAGATCGAGGACGTGCTGCAGCGGCGCCGCGACTGCCCCGGCGACTGTCCGCTGCGCGCCAAATGCCCGTCTCCGGTGCAGACCGGCGAAGTCAGCTCCACGCAGCACCCGGCCGCCGCCGGCTTCCAGTACTCGGAGATCAGCACGCTTATTGAGGTATACATACAGGTGATATTATTATGTCCCTACTCCCTACTCTCTAGCCAGCTCTTGGGTCCTTACGATGAGGTCTTACACCATTATTACTGTAACATTTTTTTTTCTCGCTAATTATAATTTAAATTCAAACTATTTTCGTTCATATAAATATGTTTTTTCATACGAAATTCAAAACTTATTATAATAATATAAAAGACCTCGTAAGGCTTTATTTGTCGGTTATTATTAAGTTGCATTTTTTTTTTGTAAAAAATATGATACAACCGAATTAATGTATTTTTTTTATGTATTATTTTCAGGCAATTAAACATTATACTAGCGTCCTTGGCTTAGTATTAATGGAAATTAACTCAAAAGGAGAAATAGAATGTGTGACAGAGAACATAAAAGACCTTATTCTAGCTGAACGGACGGAGCTGTATAAGAAATCTATATTTACGTTGCTACATTCGGAAGACCACTCCAAAATTAGACCCCTACTTAGAAATATTCAAAATTTCTCTTGGAGCTCCGGGGACACTGACAAGTCACAGTACATACGAGGTCGGTTACTACTGAAGGACGCTCATGTCACCGATGGTGCCAGGTAAGTAAATAGATAAATTAAAATTTAATTTAAATGCGCCCATGTTAACCCGAAATAACTAGACCTAAATGTCTTAGGAATATTGGATTACGTAATGCACGGCATATAGTTTCGGTCCGTGTTTCGGGTTGCATACTGACCATGCCCTTGGTTAGGCTTCTGATTTAAATATATTGAATAAGATATATTAGTTCATGGCTAAGACGTCATGTTTAACAGTGTGTTCCTCTGTATACGCTCTGAACGCTCAGATCATTCATAACGCACACTGTCGTTTCTTTAGCACAATAATATAAATTTTGATATTTTCGATCAGTTCGCTTTACTGCTAGTGGAACGACTGACAGATGTTAAATTTTGACACTTCTCGTCTATCTAATAAATTCTGATTATATTCAAAATTATCAATTTCAAGAATAATACAAAAGAATCCTTAATAAATTTCCTCCATGATAACCTAAAAATAACATCGAGATCAGTGAAATCTGTCAAATCCAAGTAAACGTCAAGAAATGTACATTTTGCCTCAATTATGGAGCTGTGTAGAAATAAGCAAAATGGCGTGATCATTCTGAGCGTTTTGAACAGTTTTTGACAGCTGACAGTGCGTGTGGAACACTAGTGAAAACAGTTCAAAACGATCCTAAACAGTGCTAAAGAAACGCGAACCTGAACTAAAAAAACGTTCAAATCGTTTATACTTACGTACTTGCAAGTGGAACGAGGGGTAAGACGAGATATGATGTTATTGGTCCTCTCTGCGTCACCACTGCGTGACCACCACCTACAATATCTTTATTTATGTATAATGCCTAAATGTTTTACTGAGTAAGGCTAATTTTAGTGTCGCCGATCGTCAGCGCCGACACAGAAATGAATGAAAAGGCAGTGCTCATCAAAAACGCTTAGTAGAATGTATGAACATTTTGGCTTGTCCCGGCTGATGGACAACAAGTGATCAGTGTGAGACAAGAATAAAAATTTATCTATATCAATATTATAAAGCGGAAGAGTTTGTAGGTTTGTTTGTTTAAACACGCTAATCATAGGAACTACTGGTCCGATTTGAAAAAATCTTTTTTTGTTGTGCATTTATTGAGGAATGCTTTAGGTTATAAAACATTACGCTGCGACCAATAGGAGCGAAGCGTCAGTGAGAAATGTTGAAAAAACGGGGAAAATTATTCACATTTGGGGACTTTCGTTGCGTGCGCTGCATAAACCGTTTAGGGTTTAAGTCACTCAAAAACCACGCGAAGTCGCGGGCACAGCTAGTTATATATAGTAGTAGGATTGATTATTATTTTGTAATATTTAAGCAATAATGTTTTATTTAATAATAATATTGCCCGGCAGGTTTGTGGACACAGTGATCCACGCTGCGCCTGTACGCAGCTCGTCTACGGAGGAGGCCGGCTCCGTCATGTGCGTCATTCGGCGCTGTGAGTCGGCCGCTATCTCCAACGACGGTAGACCAACTATCGTCTTCAGATTGGACTGCAACTTCAATATTCTATGTAAGATTATATAATAATATCTAGAGACGTAATCACACACACCATTTTAAACTGGTCTCGTGTAAAGTTTTAGTAGAACTTTTTGTTACCAACGAGCTAAACCACTGACGTCCTATTTCAATAATGTCCGATTTAAAAATCGGTTGTAATCAACAGGAGTCGTTAATTTTGTCCATATGTGAAGTTATCAATAATGAAGATAATAATAGACCTATACTTTACTATTCAATATTTGTTGCGTTCTTTATTATAGCTAATAGCTTACTCATTGCCCTCTTTAATTGTTTCAGCTTGTGATTTGTCTGGAGTCGAAAACTGTGTAACTTCTCCTTTGTCATTAGTGGGGACTCGTTATTTAGAACTCATAGAAGGTAGTGATCGTGCTCGTGTTTCTACACATCTTCAAGAAGTGGTCCTACGAGCCGGGTCTCTGGTGATCAGTGAACCTTACTGTTTGCGATTAACGCCGGATTCGATACGTATTCGCGTCAGCACACAATCGCGACTCTTCCCGACCGCTGAGGAGCCGGACTTCATCATGTCCACCAACACCGTGCTGAGCGACGATGACGTCGAACTGCTCGACCCGAATCAGTCTCGTCCGGCGCTGGGCGGCCCCCTCATGACGTCGGTCGCCAACGGCGAGACCTCCGCGCCGCAGCCGCGATATCGGTCGCCGATGAGTCCCACGGATCCCACCTTCTCTATAAACGATTTCGACCTGGAATCTTGGGGCGGGTCCTTTCAAATAGGAGAGCTTCCGTCGGAGGAATCCAAAGAACGAAAGGACGGCTCCGACGAGCCGATGCCTCACCGGCAGAACTCGGTGAACTCCGACACGCCGCCGCCGCCGCCCGCGCCCCCAGTGCACGAGGAACCGAACAAGCTGCGCGATCTACTAA
Organism: Celastrina argiolus; assembly: GCA_905187575.2. Classification (NCBI taxonomy): domain Eukaryota; kingdom Metazoa; phylum Arthropoda; class Insecta; order Lepidoptera; family Lycaenidae; genus Celastrina; species Celastrina argiolus. Next base: position 9,922,202 of record LR994577.1, read on the forward strand.
TCAAGAAGAGGGTGTCGGCGACGGAGATGGCGGCGAACTCCAACAACAATATATTGCGGATCCTGTTGAACGAGGAGGACGAGGAGGCGACAAGCAGCGAGACGTCGGCGCCGCACACGCCGCACACGCCCCACACGCCTCACACACCGCACACGCCGCACACGCCCGCATCGGCGCTGTCGCCGCTGCATAGCGCGCAGGCGCACGCGCGCGCGCCGCCGACGCACTTGCCGCACCCGCCCGGCGTCGCCGCGCTGCACCAGCCGCCGCACCACAACAACCAGATGATGAAGGTAAGCTCAAATGACATAATACATTTTATTCACATAATTTAGCATTTACTTAACTTTGATAAAACAATTGTTTTTATTTGTAGACGAGTAAGTCGGATGAGGACAACGATGACAATCGACGAAATCAATCGAGTGCTTTACGAGTACTTCTATCGAACACCAACGGACCCTCGAATAATAGTCGATCACAGGAAGGAAACGACATGTATATGGAGAGAATGACTGGAATGAAACGTAAATTTGAAGATCCTAAAACTCCCCAAAACGCCAAGAGAGCTACGCCAGAAAATCAACAGGTATGTTGTATATAATATATTTAATTTATTTTTAAATAACGGAACTAGGAAATTTAATTAAATAAATAAAACAGGTATCGTCTAGTGCTGTCGCTACGGTCTCCTCTGTAGCGTCCTCCAACGCCAACAGCCCGGCGACGAGCAGCAGCGCGGGCATGAGCGAGCTGTGCCAAAAGAACCAGATCCTCGTGTCGCTGCTGGCCAAGCAGCAGTCCGCTCCGCCGGCGCCGCTGCCCATCGCCAACCCCATGATGCGCCCGTACCTGCCGCGCGGGCGCCCGTCGCCACTACCGCAGCACGCGCAGCTGTCGCAGCATCCGCAGCATGCGCCGCAGCCGCAGCACGTGCCGCAACCGCAGCACGCGCCGCACCCGCAGCACGCGCCGCACCCGCAACACGCGCCGCACCCGCAACACTCGCACGTGCCAAGGCATCATCAGACGCTCTCTACTATACTCACAGCAAAGTAAGTATTTTTAAAGTTATTGATATTTTTTTGACTATGTTCTCGATGTTGTTTAATTTTTACAATCCACTATTGACTTTTATATACTTTTCTAGGCTATTGTAAAATGTTGAATTGATAACTGTTAAGTGTTTTTTAATTGAATACTTAATTTGTTTTAGTAGTAATCGGGGTAACGTGAACGGCGGGAACTCTGCGCCGGCCACGACCGAGGGGGTGGGAGCCGGCGTGGGGTCTGGTGTGGGATCCGGTGTAGGGCAGGGCGTGCACAGCCACCTGCAGATGGTGCTGCAGGGCGCGCGCGGGCCGTACGGTCCGTCCGCCTCGATGCACTACCCCTCAACGCCCGCACACCACGCTTACACCACTCTCGCTCAGTAAGTATACCCATTATTTCTTGTTTTTATTTTATTTTTTATCAGAATAATTTCTACAAAAACGTCGCAACTATAATGATACCTACGGTTCGGGAACTAGCCTAGCGAGAAGAACCGACGTAAGAAACTCGCGCGTCTTCATCTTTTACTAAGAAGACGAAAAATTATTCTACATGCTTGCCAATAAAAAAATATAAAATATTTATAAGTTGATCAGCCCCGTTTGTTTTCTGTAATAATAATAATAATATATTTTATTGCATGAATGTAAGTAGGTACAAAGGATCTTAGTTTTGTAAAACAATGTGTCTATACATTCTGCCATTCGAGTGGCGTGCAAATCATCAGAAACAGTAATTTAATTTATTTAATTAACAGTAGTCAAAGATTTATTCAATATTTGTTTTAAATTTCAATAATTATTACATAAAATATAAATAAATTACATACAACAGTCAAAAAAATAATTATTAAATATTTTAATAATTTTTTGTTCACGATAGAGATCCTCGACACTGTAGGAGCATTTTTCAATGATCAAGTCAAGTGACTTGTAATAAAAATTAAATAGCAAATCAGTTGTGTATATATTGTTATAACACAAAACGGATATTTTGTCTAGAATGTTGCCATAATTCCGGCTGCGGTGCTATATAATTAGTAGTGACTAGTAACACTGCCGATACATTTTTAGACTGCAACACGGCGACTCGGTCGCTAAACATCTATTTTACTACAAGTACATTTCTCAATTTACTTGGCATGGCCTGTTATTCTAATTTTACTATAATATTTTACAGAACTAGTTCTAATAGTCGGACACAAAATAGCACTAGTGGCGGAGGCGACAGTGAAGTTCCCAGTGACCAAACGTTGTCAGATATTTTAGACGAAGTCATTGAGAATATGCCCTACAACGACCGACCCACACCTGAAGATAATGTGCTTATGGACTTGGAACGGAGTAGGCCAATGCGTACGGATTATGCGGTGAGAAAAAAACTATATAATAATTATTATCGTTATTGCACACCACAAAATATACAATCACAATACATAATAATATGATACAGTCCAATTTTGGCGGCCTTATCGCATAAAAGGCGGGCAGCCATATCTTCCATGCAACCATCCAAATATTTATGACAACACCATAAAGATGCCGAATAATATGTATCTTAATATTAAATCTCTTAATGAATATGTATAATATTAAGAAAGTTAATAAGCACTAAGAAGTTCTAAAATGTACGCGTCATATCTTAGGGAAAGGAGAAAAATGCTGTCATAAACGCGATAACGCAGAGTCTCATGCAATGTGAGACTGTTTCAAAACCCCCCGTCGCTTCCAGTCCTGGAGCGCCGCCGGTTTATCAACCACAAAGTCCGGTAAGAATTTTTGATAAATAATATATGGATTACATGAAAAACGTCAATTTACAGGTTCGTTCAATAGTTCAAACCACACACAGTTTTTCACTATGTGCACATTTCTTACCACGTTTAATCTGAAATCAGGTTTAACTTAGCCATTATAACATCAGATAGTTATTTCCTTTATGAGAGGTGTCCTATTGTACAATGTACATACTATATATTATAGAGAGCAATGCCTCATCTTCTAGAATATGCCAACGCTTCAATATTCTTATGTTATGTGCACATTTTTGACAGTGTGATGTATTGTGTAGAGCGTCAACATGGGCAGCGGCAGCGGCGGTGGCATGTACGCGCTCGGCGACGCGGCGCGCGCGCGGGCTATCGCCGAGCAACGCACGCGCCTGCTGCAGATGCAGCGCTCGCAGCAGCTGCTCGTGTCGCCGGAGGTAAGCGTCGTATTTTATAATAGTTTCAATGTACAGAATAAATTTTGAATATAAAATAACAACCAAAAATATGTCTTTGTTAATTGTCTGACTAGAAGACAGACAATTTAAACTCAATTAATCTGTGATGATAAATGAGACTTGTGTTTTTTTATTTAATCGTCAATTTTATTTTTGGCAAATTTATAATTTTCTGTGTGATTTAGGTATATATTATAGCAAGGTAGTACTTCCTTCATTTAATAAATTGTAATAACACTGTTCATTCCAACATATGTGTTACACGATGTTGGAATTACTGTTTGATCTTATTGCATAAAGGTTTTGTACTTCCTTAATAATATATTTAATAAATATTTTTTTATGGATGCGGTAAACGTTATTAGAACTGCATACAAACAAGGAAAATGATAAAATGTTTATAAATAAATAATTATTTAGGAAAGTTCATAAAATATATCGTATTATGCTGTCGTAAAAACTGTTATAATTATATCAATTAAAAACAAATATTATATTATATACTATGTAATCTTTTATAATTATATCAATTAAAAACAAATATTACAATATATACTATGTAAACTTTTATTATTTACGACTCCATTTTGAAGAAGTAATTACAATTAAAATGTTCGTTTTTATGTTTTTCTTTTGTTTGTTTGAATTGCGTATGAAACTGTACTAGAACATACTTATGAACGGATGGCCTTGACTTAGAGCAACTAGGCTGTCAGTACTTTAACTTTTTTATACGCGCTGTCCATAATCAAATATGATTCACTAGCCTTATTTGTGTTTCCGGTGAATCGTCACGGTTTTTTATATTTTGTTGTTATTAAATTGCATACTCATGATGATTTCGATGAGTTGCAAGAATTATTCTTTATTTAAATGTATATTTCAATAACCAGAGACAATTTCACGTTTGTGTAATGTGTGTAAAATGTTACGGTTTTTCTTTTTAGAAACTTTGCTTTACATGACTGTACGACGCATATTTTTTATATCAAATAAAAATAATACCCAAACTTATCTCACCGATTTTCAGACTCGACAAAAATAATAATAAAACATTTTTATTATATTCCTGTTTGATGCCCTTGGTGGAGCGAGTCCGACTCGAGTCCGCGAGTCCGTTTTTTAACAACACAATGTTCCAGTGTGTGACCATTAAGCATGTCTTTAATTAACTTTACAGGCAGCCGAGCAGCCTCAGTCAGACCTCGGATCGACGATAAATGCGCTTGTTTCTGGGACTCCGCCTAATGTAGCTTTAACAAGAACTGACTACCATCATTTGTACCAAAACAGTAAGTGGTTAAATCGATATATGGTTTTCTTTTCATATGTATATAACAATGTATAATTGTACCTAAAATCTGAGTTAGTCAACTTAAATTTTAGTTTTATGTTAACTAGATCCATAGTATTCAAAAGACAATTAATCTCCGAACATTGTTTACAGATCAAATGGGCACAAACTATGGTTCTAATAAAATCACAACATCGCAGCAAAATCCTATGTTGAGTCGGCAGCTTTGTGTAAGTTTATCCTACTTTTATATGTTTTTAAGATATTTTTTAATTCAGATTCCATGCTTATATTGTTTTTATGCTAGTATGGATTGTCTGTAAAGTCGGTTAAATATTACGTGATAAAATAATCATGAACATTGATGAAAAGGATTGTATCGTTAATGAAACCCTTTAAATGCAAGTATTAACTACCCTTTTTTTGCAATTTTTGTTGTAATAGACAACAGAAGTCACATCAACTTTGCACTTTACTTTATAAACAGATGACAAACCATTTCACGTGCAGGTTGTGAGCTTTCGTTTGCATGCTCAGCTCAGGCGGAACGTGACAATGAGTCAACCTTTTTCATTCGTGCCGCCGGCGATCGCCGAATTCATAAGACGTTATCACGTCAAAAAGTGGTAACTCCAATCGTGTCTGAAACCTCTACCTCCTCAATGAAGACTTTTAATATGTGTTACAGGGCTCAGTATCGACTGCGGGGTCAGGCGCAAGCGTGAGCGGCACTGGAGCGACAGGCACTGCGGGTCCAACTGCGGGCGCGTACGCCGCGGCTCTTCACACGCCCCTTGCGCAGCCTTACCACCGCGCGCCTAGACCGCACCTAGGTAAATACTACAAGCATTTATTCGTCAATATGGACCGAGATTCGTGATCGAGATCAGCAATCTTTTCTCAAATTGACTGTGTGACATGTTTCATTTAGGGATCGAGGCTTTGTGTCACAAGTCATTTGTATGTATAGCTTGTCATTGGTTTTGTAAATATATTTTACAACTACCGGATGACAAAAGGTCATGAAATAGTTAATATACCATTCAGGTACTTAATTCTATTTTTTCGGCGTTTCTATGGTCTTGGTATACATTTTAGAAGAATGCACATAGCGGAAGATAACAGTCTTTGAATAGTTAAAAATCTTTTAACAAATATGTATTTTCACACTTAATATTATTCAACTGAAAGATTTAACTCATAACGTAAATAGTTATACCATAACCGTAAAAATCCTAATTATTACGATTATGGTATAAATTGTCCATTATCTAACATTTTCCAATGACTGTCTATTTTACTACAGTAGCTTTAGTTTTATCGACTCTCGAATGACTTCAAAACAAATGTTGAATGTATGTAGTTTCAATTTATCTTATGATTGTTTAAGTAAATTATGCAAATTAAAATATTGAAATAATAACGTTTATTACTTTCTTGTTAAACAGTTTTTAACCGTCTAATGTTACACAAAATAATCTGTGTTTTTATAGTATATCTCAGTCTGATCCAATGTCGTTTATATGCCTTACTACTATTTATATAGGTAAGATAGCATTAGATATTTGTCTCGATTTTATCTCGACGCATGTCGTACATATTTTATTTATAACATCTTCAGCATGCTAAGTAGAAGGTTTATTAGAATTATAGATGAATTTAATTTATGTAATTCGAATTTCGACAAATTGCATGAGTTTTGGCTTTGATATCGACGACTCGATTACTTGCATAATCTTGGTGGACGTCGGAGTCTTATCGGTACAATAGGTAGGAGACGATTTTCGGCGATTTTCGGCGGGTGGGTACTATATGAGGCGTGTGTGGCAGTGGGCGGCTATTACGAGGAGAGCGAGGCGGGCGCGGGCGCGTACTGCGGCGAGTTCGCGCGCCGCCCGCCGCCCGCGCCCCTCGCGTCGCACGCGCCGCACCCTGCGCACGCGCCGCCCATCGACCTACAGCTGTCATGTGAGTGAGCACGTACAATATGGCCGACCGTTCGTTGTCAGATATTCCACTACACCTCAATATAGGAACACCTACGTACTTCACATATTTTTACTAAAAATCTCTGGAAGCGAACGGCTGGCCCATAACACGTACACGCACGCTCGCGCTGTCGGTCGGCAGGCCGGTATCTTTTCTTATGCATACATTAATAAAATATAATGTTTTTACGTACTTCACACACATATTTTCCTCTTTTGTGACAAATAATAAATCTAACAATTGTACAAAATTTCACAACTATTTAGCATCTATTTTGAAAAAAATATTCACTTCGATATTTCGGTATTAAATTTGCATGATATGTGAATATTATATTAAAAATATATTAGTGCCACCGGCCATTTTTATAGCCGACCTGCAGTGGGACTTGTGTTTGTGCTACTTTACTGGTAGAAACATTTGAATATTACCTTAGACTTTAGTTAGCATTAGTTCTTACCATATCAATATAACATAGGTATACGTTAGTCGACTCCCTTTTCAAATTAAACCGATTAGGTTTAAAGATAGGTACAGATTCTGTGGCGAGGTAATATGGTAAATTTGAGGAAATATTATATAATTTATTTACAAATAGTTTTTAGTATACAAATTAATGCCTATATTTCGAATGTACTGCATGAAAATAATATTTCTGTAAATAATATTTTTTAACGCTTTTATATTAGAAAATTAACTAGTATCTGCTTTATTTTACTTATCATTACAAAAAACTAGACAATATTATAATGAAATTTGGATCAGTCTGTCATTAGTATGAATTTAAAAAAGTACTTACGTAATATGTACATATTATGCACGCACTTTGGAACACAAATAAATATTTAAAGTACTTTAGTTTCGAAATTTTTTACACAAATATCTTAATTTCTTCTCTTATTCAATAAAGATTTTATTAAAAGCGATGTATCTTACATGCGAATGTTATTTTAGTTTTTACTAGATTGTTCTACCTACCTATTTTTCGTGACGTCTCTGGCCGATTATTATTGTTATTTTATTCAAGCTAAATACGATAATTTTGTAGGTCTAGAAAAAACACGGCGATGCACGCCATACGGTATATAATCGGCTCATTATAATTATTACTGTCCGTATTTAATTCGCTGACGGTAAGCGATTTGTCGATTTGACTGCACTTGGACGTAAAACGCGGTGCCGTTCATTTAAACCCCCCATTAAATTAGGGGGGTTTAAATGAAAAAAGGAAGACTCAACTCCCATAAACTCACTTAGGGCTCCCACACATAAACACAATACGACGTCGCGTCGTACAACGATGCGGCGTCGTTTCACGATATGACATCGTGTCGTGGAAATCTACGTCACGACGTCGTAACGTGTCGATGCACGATTCGACGTCGTGACGTTAGAAACTCACGATGCAATCCTGTGCAGTTGTTATTTAAAAAAAAGATGACGGATGTTATTGACGTCGATCATTTAATTACCCTAATCGAGCAGCGTCTCGTACTATGGGACAAAACAACTGAAGAATACAAGAATAAAAATTCAAAAACAACAGTATGGAAAGAGGTGTGCGAAAATTCATTTGTGTACGACGTGCGTGGCATATTACGTTACGATGTCGTGTTTTTTTACGATGCTCATGGTAGATTTCCACGACACGATGTCGTATCGTGAAACGACGCCGCATCGTTGTACGACGCGACGTCGTATCGTGTTTATGTGTGGGAGCCCTTACTCGGTTTGTTTTGCGACAATTTAAGTGAGACCGTGTTTTTCACTGGCGCTTTCGTGTCGAAGCTCGTCTGTCCAGTGAGTAATTTTGCTTCTGTGTAGGTAGCGGCAGCGGCTTGGCGGGCGGCGGCGGCGGCGCGGGCGCGGCGGGCGGCACGTCGGAGTACGTGCGCAACGAGCTGCGCGCGGTGGTCGGCGCGCGCTCCGCACGGCCCGACATGCACATGCACGCGCCCGAGTACGACTCGCTCATGAACTTCGACACCTCCGCACCCGGTTAGTGCCAAGTTTGTGCTGAAGTCTGGTGCTGCTACAAATATGAACGTACATATTATTTACTAAATGTAAACAAAGCTCAATATGGGCGGCTATAGAGCTTCCAATTTGAATGTTTCTTATTCTCTGTGAAAAAAGAGAAGACATTAATTTAGTGAAATTTCAATTTCTTGTTTACATTTAGTTCACATTAAACCTGAACGGAGTTCAGCAACAAAGGCCCGTTGTCCGTTTCAGATCATCGCAACTATCCGTTTTAGTTGCAGTGATCCGATACAACGGTAATCAAAGTTCCACTTTCTAATTTTTCTAAAATATTGTTCGAAGGAAAATTGCTATAAAGTGTTGCTTAAAATAGAAAGTGGAATTTTGGCTGTTACATTACCAGGTTTAAATTTCTAATACTGTAACCTAAATATTATTATACGGTTACGGTATTGTTGTAAAATGGTACTATATACAATTAACTGTTTCAAGCTAGCATTATTATTGACATTAATTTTAACTCCTACGCAAAATGATTTAATTTTTAAACACCGTCATAATTTAAATTACTATTATTTTGATTATACAATGTATAGCTACTTAATTTGCAATATTATGTGGTAATAGAATAATGGGACTAGATATAAAACAGATGCGTCAAAGGGCAGATTCGATCGGTCCTTAGGGAGACTTGTGACAATGTAATGTGACGCGGTGACGCCGTCGTCGCGTGACGCGCCACGGCCCGCTGTGACGCATGTGTCCCGTGTACGTAGGTGGCGCAGGGCGGGGGGCGGCGGCGGGGGCGGGTGCGTGGGAGGCGCGACAGGCGACGCCGGTAAGCCGCCGCGCCCACTCCGACTCATCTCACTCGTTACCTACTGTATCGGTTTTCATTACTTTCGTAGAGAACATTTCTTATAAAATTCCGTATTCAGTCTGCTCTGCTGCGTGTGTTGTCGAACCGATCGTCTCGATATTCAGAGGCCGGGCTGAAATGTGCCAACGACTACGACTTTTCTCAGTGACCTTAGTATTTTTGATTAGTCTTCCGTTTGCGCTGAAAAGACAAGTTCATTGAGAAATTTTAAAAGAGTTATATAACTTCAATTGTATAATACTATGTAAATTATTCCGGAGCCATTTGTTCGAATTGGTACATTTCAAAATTTTATGAGAAGCTTTTGTGATGTGATGTCTAATATTCCTATTCTTAGAGAAAATTTATTTAATATTTTCGTATTTTGCATTTGAGTATCTCTCCTAGAGTCATTTACGACTTCACAAATTTATACATTGATTCATTCGCTTTTAGGTATTTGTACCCATAAAATCTTCGCTTTCTACAGAAAAATGGGGTAATTCGCATGCGCAAGTCGTTTATTTGTGGTGAAGGTGGTTTCGCGCGAGGTAGTTGAAATGAAAGTTTTATCATTTTGCAGTTAGATCGCTTATTGTTTCGCTTAAAATATTGTAGCATACGAATTATTTCGTTTTTATCGAGTGCTGTACTATTTATAGTAGGGTGATTGCATGCTGGTTTACTACGACGACAGTTGAAAGTGGGCCGATAGGACCGCATAATTATGTCATACATTATATAGTTTGTTTTTGTATGACGTACTTTTTTGTTTTTAATATCCATCGGTCCTCTTTGACATAATATTGTTACAGTACTAAGGTATTATAATTTTAGAACATGTTTAAGTTAAATGGTATATATAAAAACATTACCACAAACCCCATCAAAATCAAACTAGAATTTTAAAAAAGGTTTAAAATAAAGTAAATGATTAAAGTTTAAGTTTTATTGTTTTAAATAAGTATGCGATTAGATAAATACAATATGTTCATTAAAATTGTCTAACTCCTCAACGCGCTAATAGAGACATGCTCGTTTCCTCAAATGGCACGAACGCTTTTCACATTCAACATCATTTTTATGAACAAATCATCTATAGCGTTCGAGTGCTTTTCTAAGTCGCTACAACGAGCGATCGTCGCTGGAACGCTGGTCGTGAGTTTAACGCTGTGTTGTGTGTGCAGAGTACTACGGAGGCGGTCACGGCGGGCACGGCGCGCACGGCGGGCGGTGATGAGGCGCAGGCGAGCGGCGCGGCGGGCGGCGCGGGGGAGGGGGGCACGGCGCCGGCGCCCGCTAAGGCCTCGTTGCTGCAGAAGCTGCTGTCGCAGTGACGTCGCACTCCTTGAACCATGCATTTATAGACGACACGCCGCCGCCGCCGCCACCGAGCCGAGCCCGCAGTACAACCAATTCGTAGAGGAATATAGGTGTATAGGTCTTAGTCTAGTAGTGCTAGTGATATTTTCGAGTTATAAAGATCGCGAGCCGATCGCTTCGTTACGTCTTTAAGTTCTGTGAGAACTTTTGTTTATGATTAATAATAATTTTTTAAGATATTCTAATGTACGTGTAGCTATAAAATGATCGGTCGGAATGCGACGGCAGCTTCCTATGCGCGCGTCGCCCTGCGGCTTCCCGGTCGACACCGAGAGAGCGGCCGCGGCCGCATCGCGCACGGCACACTCGACCGCATACGTGCAGTTCTGTATAGGAGTAAAACACATTGTATGCGTTGTGAACGTTATGTATTATAGTGTGAAAGTCCGATGTTACCTGTTATGATAAAGTAAATTGTAACTTAGTCGAGGAAGGGATTCCTTTCGTTAAATACGATGAATATTATTGAATTTACAATCAAAAAGCTCGAAAAGTTATACCGGCCAAATCGGAGGAGAGTAATGCTTCTACAATGATATGGCGGGTAGACAAAATGTTTGTAAATAAAGTGTTGTTTAAATTATAGATGTTGCTTTAATGTAAATATTTTGTTAAACATTTACTTTGTTTCTTATATTATTATGGTATTTTTATTTTTAATTCATGTACTGTTTTGATTTTTATTATACAAAATTGATAATTTTTATAATTATTACAAATACAAATATTTAATTTTTTGTTTACTTGCATGCTCGTTAAAATTTTATCGGTTGGTATTCTGATGCGCAAAGTTTTACAACAAATATAGTAGTATGTGAAATATAGCAAAGATTTTGAATCTGTTCCTTTAGTTGACCGCGGAAAACCGTGCGTTTCCTTCATTAATTTCGGATTTTATGCTCTGGAGTTTTTAAGTCTGAAGTCGGAATCGATACAATGTTTAAAAAAAATGTATTTTCAAAAAAGTAGTCTCTTTTAAACTATCTATGCTCAAAACATGATCGGTTTCATACACGTTTTTATAAACAATAAGTCCTTGCTCGAGATACATAGTACAAATGTACAGAAATTAAAAATAATGACCATCGACTTATGCAGTGGTTTAAGAACACCAGTTTTTAATTTTATTTTAGTTTAGATACCTATATTAAATAAACGGATTAATTTGAATCTAAAATCGTATAATAGAGAAACTTTTCTACGTAGTACTTGTTTTGATGTTTACATGACATGTTTTAACATTGATCAAACTTACTCTAGAGCCACCGGATAGATACCGTCGTCGATGGTATTAAACTAAACAAACATTTATTTTATTAATGCCCGATTCCTAAAGTTCTTTGACGATAGTTTATCTATTTAATAGCGCTTTTGGTTGTATAACGCAATAGGCGAATCAAAAGCACTATATTATACATAAACTTCCTACAAAAAACCTTTATAACCGGGTATTAAAGTGCTTTATCCAGCTCACCGCCCTGATGAATATTAATACTCAATAGTTCTGTACTAATGAACAACTGCAAACATTTCATAATAAATTAAACAAACTATTGCCGAAACATGTTTTAAAATACATATTTTGTAATTGAAAAAGTTGTATGTAACTAATATATAAAAATAAGATTCCGTGTATGCTTAGTATTGCTCAAGGTGTTTGATAAAAGCTTAGATCTTTATATTCGTATTTAAAGCAATTTTTTGCAACTAGTAAAGTCTTTTTGGGATTTTGTCAGCCGTACATAAGATTAACGCATCGGAAAATACTTTGTAAATCTAGTATCGCACAACATCACTTTTAAATTATTAATGTTACGTAGTTAAAATTAAGCAATGTTTGAGGTTGTTTGAGTGTTAATTGAAACGGTTTATGACACAAAAGTAAGTAGATAAGTGCTTGTTTATTTGTCGAACGGATCGCGATTCGCGAGTTAATCGCTGTCGAAAGTTACTTCGTGCGCGAGTATTCGTTTATCTTTCGTAATCTTAATGTTATATTAGGCCTAAAACATTTCGTTGCGAAACTTTTTCTTGGTAATTTCTTCGTTGCAATAATTTAACAGCTACAGAGTTTGGCAAGTGGCAATTACTTAAGTTGGTAAGGTACTTAAAATATGATCTACGAAACGTTATTTCTAACAAACCGATCGATTGGGTCTATTTACGGGGACGCATCGATCATTATAAAAGTAACGTAACTTTTCTAACACGTAGTCGGCTAACGAACATTGCACGTGTCGATGCGTGCTCGCTAAATGACATTGGTATCGGACCAACCATAGCCGTAGCCGGTGAACTGTGTAAATTGTGATGTGCTATAATTACCTACCTAAAGATGAACGTACAAATAATATGTAGGGCGTATCCATTAAACCAAATTTAACGATTAATCTGTTAAGGAGATATTATAATATATAAATATTTTTATACCCTAAAGAATAATAATGAAACAAATAGTTGGAACGCGTAGGCTATCGACCAACTTCATTTGAATCCTTCGAAGTAATTAGACACTGTAGAGTTAAATAGTGAGATAAAGCTTTACGAGTATCCGACGACTATAGCAATATATAACATTTCATTCCATTTTTACGCGGGGCCCGCCGCAAGGTGCGTCGCGACGCGCGCCGCGCCGCAGCGGCCCGTGCCCATTGTAAAGTACAAGAGATAGCCTTGTTAGGTACACGAACACGAAGCAAATAGTTCACAATTAGAGAAGTACTATGTTAAAACGAAGTCTCTAAAGTTTACAGCAGATATTTGCCGACATAGTTTTTAACGTCTACAAGGAGCGAGTTACGTACTCGAGGCTCTATTTTTTACAGTTTTACGAGTTGAACAGATGAAGAGCGATCCATATACAAACACGTCCATTGTCTGGAGTAAAATGTTTTCCGATATAATATAATGTATATTGTAACCGTTATGACGAATGCGTGCCTCAAAATAAGAGAAATATTTTCAATAACACCTTTTTCAAGTTACTGTATGATAAGTGTGATAGTATAGAGTAAGAGATTAGTGTCAGCTTTCATTACCCATTCGGTGTATCGGTCAGTAATGTAGCGTTTGATCTGTCGTAACACCGCATCGAAGTAGCGAGGGTACGTTTATAGATGTAGACGATGTTCTTTTATTTAATTAACTATTATGTAAATATCTTTGGTATCAGTATACTGTCTTGTTATTGAATGATTATTCAGTTCTACAAAAGTTATTAAAAATGTGGTATGTCTATTGCTGACGCAACTAACATATTGACAGAACATGCAACATTTACATCGTTCGATGTATTCTGTAAAGTACATTTAACATTCATCTAATATTCCAGTCTTCCACGACTAGACGCATTCTGATATAATGAGATAAATAAGAGAAACACTTGTTTTTCCATGTTTCGATATTGTGTAAATGAAAAAGTTTTTTCATTTACATTCATCACATTTTCAACAATTGGCGTGAAACCATTTCGATTGTATTAATTAATATAATTGACACATTATACTTTCTGTCGTTAGATTAAGAACACCAATTTTGTAATAAGATAATACGTTAAAGTCAACGAATAAGATATTACTATAAATATGAGTACATATTTTGATAATTAAACATTCTCCTGTTGAATTGGGCTTATACAGTGACATTAATCATTCGCGATTGTCTACTTGTATTGTAACATAGCTATACTTTCGGTGTTGATGATCTTATACCTGAATGTGGGAACCCTTAACTTTAAGGTATTTGTCATTAATGGAACGATGTAAGGAGTGCGACTCGGATTGTATATTTCAGTACGCGCTGACTCACTTCACAGGATTTTATTCGGCGAGTGGTTCAGTTTCGTTTGACGGCTAATGGCTACACTGGAAATGTATAAAGGATGGGTCGCAATCCGAATTATAAATACCAAATGCTTGGCGCGTCCACGTGAGTTTATCGCGCTTACCGAAGGCCGGTATTTTAATTAAAGTCATAAAATTATTATTCAGATATATCTTTGTAAGATTTAATGTCTCTTCAGAGCTAGTAGACGTTATAACGAGTAAAGGATAGGAGCATAAGAAAATTTTTATATAATAAAAGTGAAAGATTTTCAAAAATATTTGGTCTAATGTTTGGTAAATGTTATATGTAATTAAAATTTTATGTCGAATTGATCGTGGTAATATTTTATTCTGGAATAACTGATATTTGCGTTCCTCATCACAGAGTAGTAACTACCGAAAAAAAGGAAAACAATAATAATAGGGTCCAAATTTTCCATCCAATTCGACAGCTGATTATAAATTGGACTGTGTTAAAATGTGATATGTCAAGATTTTTATTTGTAGTTCGCTTACTCTATGAGGGGGAATCCCGGTGGCGAGTGCGCTCATTCGATCGGAGAAACATTGATGAGTACGGGAGTCTTTGTTTCGAATGGAAAACATAATTAGTACAGTCTGTTCTCGCTACAAGTTAAGTTTCAAACAAATGAATGTTCGGCCGCCGACTGTCGCTCCGACAACCGAGACGCGACTCCTCCGTAGACGATTTCGTGTGATAATATTGTATAGTGGGATGACAGTCGCTAACACAACGAGGTACCCCGAATCCCGTACGAGTTTGATTTTATTTTTTGTATAAAATCATGCCTCTTGTCTTGGCCTGTCGTCTGCAGCGAGGGTATCGTGTATATTTCTTTAGGTGTAACGTTTCGTTGTAGATAATGTTGCTATGACTAATTATGTTTTTCTGTGTCGATTTATGTATTTGGCCGGAAGCGGAAAGGATTATGGCTGTGGTATGCTTTATTATTTTTATTAAATCTGTGTCAAACACATCGTTACGGGTGGTTACTGTTTATCAGCTGTAGCACTAAGTGTACGAGTAACCCGGGTCTCGTTAGACGTAATCTTCGTATAATGTCGATTAGAACTAGTCCTATTCGTAAGCCGTAATCTTTTTTGCGGAAGGCCGTTAAATCTGTGTTATTTAGTTCTTCAGGTGTTTAATTAAGAACCCTTTTGTGTTGCTGTGCATTTCGACGCATTGTATGTATGTTTTGTATTGTAAATAGCTAAAATACATATATTTTTACGACTAGATTACACAACCAAAGTTGTTATAAAGATATGGTTGATTAAATAATAAATTTGATATAGGTCGTTATGTTTATCTTTTAGTGAAACCTATAAAGGTATCGTCGAAGCCTTGTACACAACCGCCCTGATATTATTAAAAACGAATTTATTATTTTTGGTATATTATAATAAATGAAATTTGAATAATCTAATCAGGCTCACTAAAACATAATAACAGTACGAGTGTAGTTTTTTTGTTCCTAATAGTTTCCTGTAGATAATTTACCATGTAATTGTCAATTATTCCGACACTCCGTAACTTATCCGAGGTATTCAAACTGAGAAAACTGAGAAAAATCAACAAAACAGGTGTTATAAAGTACATTATTATAAGTTGTATTTTTTGTACATTTTAGATTCGAAAATATATTAATATCTAAATGAAAATTTGTTTCAATTTATTTTACTAACCCAAGAACCTTATAACCTTATTTTTAATTAAAAAAGTAGATAAATATGAAAATTTAAAATGCTTATTCGTATCACTGAAATATTTATGAGCAACGCAGAATATGTTAATAAAAAAAGTAGATAAATATGAAAATTTAAAATGCTTATTCGTATCACTGAAATATTTATAAGTAACGCATAATATGTTATAGTTAAATCTCAAATCTCCGGCCCTCCTAGGTCTGAGTTGTCTTAGTCAAAGCCTAAATAACTTAAGTTTAACATCCTTGGGCTCGAGTACGCCTTTCTTTTGAAACCCGAAACTTTGCTTATTTTATATTTCACGGCTGGAAAAGTAGTAGGAATTTTTAGGTGTGACTAAAATTGCCAAGGCTGAAACTGCCCGAAACTTTATATCAGGGTTATGTCCACAGGTTTTATTCTAGCCTAGGATGAAGTACTTATTTAGGGAAGAGACGGCATATCGATTTTTGAATGTAACATAAATGATCCCAATACTCACGGTACCTACTAATTGCAATAATTGCTAAGTATTAGTCAGTGGGTTGTGTTTTAGCTAGTAGTAAAGACGTACTTGTCTATTTTTTTATGGTTGTTAAGTAAGTTGTAAAGTACTCTTCTAAGTACAGTAACTATAACCATGAACGTTTATAGTTTAGTATTAATAAGTTTGTTAATAATAATATTCATTATAATAGGAAATGTGATTAAGTGCTATAAATCGTCCTTAAACGATGACAGCAAAGGTGAACAGGTAAAAAATTATGTTGTACTAAACTAATTTTTATTCGTAATTCGCAAAACATAATTTGTGATTATAAATATGCAAGTTTTATAAATCTTTGAGAGTAAACAATTTGAGCTTATACTTGATGACAAAGGAAAAAAATATCAGTAAATTATTTTTCTAGCTTGGAAATGGTTAATCCATAGATAATAATATTTAAAAGAGAAATAACTCCTCCAATAAACCTATTCATATTTTAGGAATTCAGCAGCGCCATCTGTTGTCCGTATAATAATTACTCATTAGTTTTATACTTTGTCAATAGATGGCAAATCTCAGTAAAAAAAATCTTATTGCAATACATTATGTACCTACCACAAATTAGATATTATATTTTATAACTATCTGAATAACTTCTCTCTCTCCTTTACAATATCCTGTATAATCCTATGTCTCCCATATTCTCTCTCTCCTTTACAATATCCTGTATAATCCTATGTCTCCCATATTCTCTCTCTCCTTTACAATATCCTGTATAATCCTATGTCTCCCTATTACCTCACTGATCGTTTTAACTTCTCACGACCCCCTGATATCCCTTGTAGGGCTAGTGTCAGGACGAATCTCACTCTACCTTCCCATCGCTCCAACTTCTTCTCCTATTCCTTTACTGTTCATGCTGTCAGATTATGGAACTCCATTCCCCACACCATTCGTGACAGTCCTACCATCACTGTCTTTAAAAAACGCGTAAAAGAACACTATCTTAACAGTGAATCCTAATATGATTATTAAATTGTATTTATGTATGATATTTTAATTATTTATTATATTGTAATATTTATGTATGATATTTTTATTATTTATTATATCATAGTATTTATGTAAGTATATGTATTACGTATGTAAAGCAGTATTACGTTTATTATTATGTATTATATCTGCAATTGTGCACGCCCTGCCTGATATCTCTCATGTAATTTCTCTCTGTAGGACTGCTGGAAGAAATTTCTTTTAGAGATAAGTAGTCCTTTTGTGTCGTATTTCTTTATATGTTATCTTTTTGTCATTTATGTGCACAAAAAATGGTTAAATAAATAAATAACTTCAACAAACACGATACCTGCTTCGTGAGTAATATTGTTCTGTATGATGCCTGCCACCTTAGTTGGTCTCGGCCAATTGTAAAGTAGTCGAAAAGTCGGGAGTCAGAAATAAAAGTGAACTGCCGCGACAGAATCTGTAAGTATCAAAGTATTTTTATTTTCGGCAGTCGGAAGATCCAATTGCGCGAGTCTAGGTTTTTAAGAAACGCAGTGAGCCCCTTATTAAGGCGAGGAATAACCGCTACTAGCGCCACTCTTTTTAAAATAAATTTTACAACGACACGAAGATCTTATTAAAAAAGTAATCGGTAAAAACTCTAAGTAAATAGTTAAACAAATTTATTGGCATTTAATTACAGCTCTAAATCCTATACTGTATTTACTCTCATAAGTAATTTTTACGAGAGTAAATACACTATAGGATTTAGAGCTGTAATTAAATGCCAATAAATTAGTTTAACTATTTACTTAAAGTTTTAGCCGATTACTTACTTATTTTAATAAGATCTTTGTGTCATTGTAAAATTTATTTTAAAAAGAGTGGCGCTAGTAGCGGTTATTCCTCGCCTTAAGGAGAATTATAAGGTAACGATGGATTTATTGACAAAGTGGGTATGCATGTTTATTCCCAATCGAAAATGCGGTTTTCTACCTTGTACTCTTAAAAGCGAAATGTGACTTCTTGAATTTGGCAACACAATTCTTATTATACTAACTTATTATAATAACGTACTTAAGTACCTACCAAAAATAATATTATTCTTGCAGCGTAAGCTTCAATGAAGACTAATATTATCACTTTTAAAGTAATCTAAGTAGATATTCAGTTACGAATTATGATGACATCTTAAGTGTGAACTATAATTATACGATGATATTATAGTAGTTATCTACATGATAATAATAAAAAAATGTATTCATCCATATTTTATAAGATAAGTATGGTATCATAGTTATAAACCAGGTTAGTCCAGAATAAACAAGAATGTGGGCTAAGAATGTGCCCTTGAGATACTCCTTATTTTGATGCTAAAAGAAACCTATTTCACAACTTTAAAACTGAATTATTTAGCGTAAGACGCCTCAAAATATTTAAACAGATAGGAAGTGACCCCATCGACTGCAGACGTTGAGTTATTAATTATTATTAGCGCTGTTTGCGAATTTTGATCTTACACTTAATTAACTTGTTCAATTGTTTATACCGAACTACTCGTAGGTACAAAGCACTGGAATTAAACTTGAGGAACCAAAATACAGAAAAAAAAAACAAAATACATGTTTCAATCCTATCTACTGACTATGTTGTAGTTTTGTAAGTATTACTTCATGATACGAGGATGTAATATACATTCATAAAATTATGACAAGACCTGGGGCCTTAATCTCCAATCTGATACGATTTTGATTCAGATTCGATCGTGCACCGTACTCCCGAATAAATTGACGTTTCTTTATTTTGATTTTCAGGCGATTGATAATTAATATGGTCGGGAGAAAAAAAGTTACGATCTTACGATTTTCTTTATCCTGGTTAGTTTCAAAGTAATCCACCAAATAAAACACCAAAAGCCGTCGAGATCGAACTGATTCGATTAATTCGAACGAGTAACCCTACTGACTACCAAATAAAATCAAAATATTTTATTTCCAAATTAAACTTAACAAGATATTAAAAGAAGAAAGAAACTCGGACGGGCCATACTTTTCAAAAATGTATTCAGAATATTTTGTTTACAATGTAATAACTTAATCTATATATATCGCACATATACCAACAAGGAAATCCAGGAAGACCTGAGTCCTTCCTCAATCTTGTCAATCACACATTTTTGGAATTCCCGTTATTTCCTAATGAATATACCAGCGGTGTCTGAACGATGCCGAACCCCGGTATAACCTACGGCAGAGCGTAATAATCATTGTAATGACACTTAATAGGTTTACTTACCTACATCGCTGTAGGCCTCTATCCGTTTCTTTACCAAGTCCCTATAATTATTTACTGATCAATATAAAAAAATATACTTTTTTTATGGTTTAGGATGTTATAGTTCATTCTCGTAGTCAAACTTACAAAATTAGGTAAAAACTACAGTAAGTTACGTACGGCATACGAATGTTAATTAGCTCTAACTAGAGAACTCGGCACCAATATGTGAGGTAAATTAATAGGCGAGGTCAAACGAAAATGACGGTAATTGCTCTAATTTATTTCATTCATGTTTATTTGTAGGTCCATGTATTGCGGCTTGCACTAGTCACTGCTCACAACTACAGGTCACAACGATGTTACTCACTGGTAATAAGTTGAAGGTTAGAGTCACAAAGAATATATTTAACAGACACACGACCTAGTACTAGAAAATGGTATCACCCTGATACTGGCAATGCGACTGGCAAAGGGTGAAGTCCAGGCACATTCCGAAAACCGCCATCTAGCGTCACTATTGGAAAATACTAATTTCGTTTCGTATCTTCTTCTTAATTAAGGAAGAATTTAATTTAGCTTAATGTAGTGTTATGCTTTAAAAATATGCTTATCTTTATTTTTATGTCAATATTTGTACTTAATTCAGCATATTTACATTTTATAATTTACAAACGATAATAGTAGTGACATCTTTTGAATTTTTTTTGTATCAAAGATAGATTGTATGGGATGGTAGGCCATGGTAGAGTCTAAAAATTTCCATAAAGCAAATGAAACATCTTGCACAACAGAACAATTCCCCATTAACCGAGACACTAGGTTCAGTAAGCACCGTATTAATAAAGAAGTCTCAAACCCAACCTCGCTTGAGAACCTATTTGACATCAAGCATATTTTAGAGTTTTATTATATTAAAACACAAATTTAATACTCATCCATGATCCAGTAACACAGAAAACATTTTGTTCCTTCGGCAGGATTCTAACCTGCGACGTCCGCTCGAGCACCATCGCGCTCAAACACTGCGCTACGGAGGTCATCTTTACTCTCGTAGTGCAGAGGAAACATAGGGTAACTAAGGCCCGTATTAATAATGAAGTCTCAAACCCAACCTAACTTGAGAACCTGTTTGACAGATAAAACAACGTTTCGTTTCACTTTTAAAAATAAAGAACTTTAATTCTGTTACGTACTTTAATTTTTTGTTTTTTAAACCGTAAAAATAAAGATTATAAAAACATAGAATATACTTATTTTAATGTTTATCTACCTATATAATATGAATATTACGGTATAAAAAGAAAATAAATTAAAGTAGTATGTAAAATTAATAAAATTGTTCACTTTTAAAAGTGAAACGGAACGTTTTTTTATCTGTCAAATAGGTTCTCAAGTGAGGTGGGGTTGAGACTTCTTTATTAATACGGGCCCTAGAGAATAGCACGAATTGTCCTAAATAAGCATAAAACACTTTTTTGGTTGTGTCATCGCGGGAATCGAACTCACGACTCGAGAGCCAAGCTCAATACCACTAGATCACGGGGGCGTTGTAAATACGCATCCTTAAATATTATCACTAATTTATTTTACACGTTGTACCTATATAGGTAAGTAGTTGGTATTACTAATTAATTTAATTTACCACGTGTACCAGTAGTTCCCAATAAGTTGTTGCTGCGTACCACTTCAAAAAAGACCCCATTTACAATATCTGATATTATATCGTTATAAGATAATAATTTGGAATTGTTGTTTTTACTAATAGTCGTGAGTACCTACCCCTTGATTCAACTTCACGTACCCCTGGGGGTACACTACTACTAATTGGGAAACACTGATGTAGACATATGTATACTATGGACTTTATTATTGCATTATTTTCACACTTCTACTTCTCTTTATGCTTCTAGAATGCATTATTATATTACAGTCAACGGACACTAACAAACTAACAAAAAATCACACTAATATAAAAAGCAACCAAATTTGCAACAACTTCTCTACATAGAGTTCTTAGCTACAAATTACAATTGCAAATAGAGCCATAGTCGCACAGATGGCGCGCCATTTTAACGAGACTTTATAATATCGCTGTACGGGAATTCGGGATTCGGGAGTCGGGAATGTTTCGTTAATGAAACGCCTTGTGGCGGCGACGGGGCCTAGTCCCGGCCTGGGCCCGCTCGGGTGCACACGCATGCGTACAATCCCGTCCCGGATTTACGCACTTAATTTCGCGCCCGTATTTTTATTTCGTAAACCTTACATAATCAAATGTGTACAATGATAAGAGACATAAGTACGGCTAGATGAAAGTGTAGTTTATTTTGGCTAGTTAGAAAAAACTATAAGGATGCCCTGGAGTTGTCCGTGGTCCCGGCAGGACCCACCAGTGATCGGTGCCCCACTCGAAACAGTTCAGGTAGGTTTTTGAATAACCAAACTTTAAAAGTTCATAATTTAAGCCGCGGTCCTCTTTAGTCCTCGGCATTTAATAGTAGTTTATGAGATAAGTAAGGCTAAGCCGAGATAAGTATATTTATTTTTAGTGGCTTTTCTGTTTTGACTATTAAAATATAATCAGTAAAAGACAGAAAATAGCCGACATTAAAAGTACGAACATACTTAAATTAATTGTATGTATGAAAAAAGGGATTTAATTAAATATTAATATTTAAGTAGATTTTCTTATTAGTCTAAGTACCTAAACAATAATTATTATGTTCTCTGTAGTTAAATAAAGAAAAGAGAACAATACAGAAATGAAAACAACTGCCTAAAAAGTACGTCTGTCGCAGCTTTAATTTATTAAAGCTCAGAAAGTCCGAGAAACGTAGTACCGAGCTCTGACAAATTATTTATCTGTGTACACTGTGCCATTGCGAGCTATTAAGCTTAAGGAGCTTTTGAGAGAAGATAAGTAGCTTTTCCAAGAAGTTTTGTTCATTTTACAATTTAAACATTTAACACCACGTTGACCCTAGGTTAACTTGGTGTGAATTGTGCTAAATCGGTTTAGCGTTAAGACTTGAGCCAAGAGGAAAAGTGTTGTGAAGTACTCTTCATAAAAGGAAAGACATTACAGATACCTCTCTATGTTCATGGAAATATAATAGGATATCTATCTATGTTCATGGAAATATAATAGGATATCTATCTATGTTCATGGAAATATAATAGTATATCTATCTATGTTCATGGAAATATAATAGGATATCTATCTATGTTCATGGAAATATAATAGGATATCTATCTATGTTCATGGAAAGTTTCATTACATATTTATTGACACTTTTCATCATAATCGGTTCAGTAATTAGGCGTTACGGTAGAACAAAAATACATAGTGACTTAAGTACGTTTATTTCCAAAATATTTTTTGGGGTTTCGACGTAATCGTGTAAAAAGCTTTTAGTGAAGCTTAAAAGCTGTGAGAACTATTTAATGCTCCTCCAACATTTTTGCACCATGTTCAGGAATTACGAGTTTCCTTTACTGAATGAATTGACTGAACAAATAATGAAACCGATTACCATCGTCCTCAATGCCTATGATTACCATATCGTGGCGAAGATCAGCTGAGTGCAATGTGCATCTCAGTCGGAAGGCGACTGTGGTCGGAGACGCGCGCGTTGTACGTCTTGGCAAAAATTAATACGTAAATAAATATAGTGCAATCATTTAATGCAAGTTTCGGGTCCGTGATTTTCTAATGATTCGGAAATATTTTTGAAAATGCGCCAAAATGCCTTGGAACTGTTTCTGGGGTTACGAACCACCACCACCCGCGTGCCGAGTGAGTGCACCCCTACAGCTCGCGTTACAGGTACTGTTTATTTAGTTACTTTCTTATTGGATAAAATAATATTATTTTGCCATTTTCAAGTAAAACATTTTACACCTGAGATAAATATTTTTTGCCGAAAAATGTGCTTGCAGGCAAAAAGATAAATAATAATATTTTAACTGGACTCAAAAGGAAAACATATTGTAGAACAATAATTATTACATACTCGTACTTTTTAGTGTTTTTTTATAAATGCTTTTCCTTTGGATGTCGATGTTTTGAAAATATTTATTAAGAGGAAACACAATGGCCGTTATTCATACAGTAACAAGGGTCTACGCGATCCCTTTTTCCTCCCTGGATAATGGCCACTATTTAGTTATTTTTTTCCTGAATATCTATGTGTTACTATTAGTATAGTACGTACCTGATTTTTCATAAATTAATTATTAAAAGAGATATGCACGTTCAAAAACGTAAACAATATTGCCAGATTTTCGGCTGTGTTTAAACACCCGGGAAACAAATTGGAGTACATTTTATAATAAAAACAAAACAGGAACATAACTAAAGTTATTTTTTAAAATTTATAAAAAAAAGTACCTACTAACCTAACCTAAATCGGTTAAGTTTTGGAGGAGGAAACGGCTGGGGCCTCCTATCATCGATTTCTCAAACTTTTAATAGGTAATTTCAATTCAAGCTGCAGTTGTCGCTATCGGTTTGATCGGGCAGTTGCGGGACATCAATAGGCTTTTCAAATACCTATTTTGCATTTCCCTACCCGTCTTTACACTTAAATTTTCATTCCATACCGTCAAGATATTTTTTCTTTCGCCGTATATTCTATTTTCATATTAGTCGTCCTACGTGATGGGTAGCGTAAGATGGGATAGTTAGGTACGCGGAGGTAATATCAACTAGATATCCTGCTGGAATGCAGGGATTAGGCCCTATTCCCACGCTTGTAGTGGTTATAATGAGCGCAACAACTAGTAATTGATCTACCGCGGACTTGGCGATGACTCCTCCTCACTCAGAGCTAGCAATAAGCAAGCAGCCTAGCAGTAACAATGACATCTACGTATTCGTAACTTCATCGAAAGAAAAGTATGACACTGAGGCCCGTATAAATAAAACTATCTACATCACTTGAGAACCTATTTGACAGATAAAAAAAACGTTTCATTCTCTTTTAAAATTGAAGAAATTCACTTATGTTACATACTTTAATTTTTTATTTTTTAAAGCGTAGAAAAATATCCTTATTTTATTGTTTTTCTGTAATCTATAATATGAATGAAAAGAAAAAAAAAATAAAGTAGGTACTATGTAACATTAATAAAGTTGTTCTCTTTTAAAAGTGAAACGAAACGTTGTTTTATCTCTTAAAATACACTACCGGTTTCGACATAGTCATCTGTCAAATAGGTTCTCAAATGAGTTTGGGTTTGAGATTGTTCCATTATTTTTATACGGACCAGAGATTAGTAGGATCAAACAAATACGTGTCCGTAACTTTATCGAAAGCGATTTGTACGAAAATTATAACAGCGCCCTTACACTTGACATTCGACAAACAAAATAGCTGGCAATTGTTCATTCTTGGCTTGCAGAGCCTATATACAATTGCAATTCGACATTACCAATACGCAGTTGTCAATTGTTCCTGCTAAACCTACTGGTCGTAGGTGCAGGGCTACAGGCGGCACTCTGTCCCTCAATTGATGATAACTATACACTTATCTCGCATGTCAATTAACCAATAGGCACTTTTAGTATGCGAGTACTTATTATTTTGTATGAACAATCTTGGACAGATTCGGTGAACCACTTCGAATTTTATTGCCGTGTAATAAGGTCGAAAAGCACTTCTCATCCGTCAGTGACCGTACTTTACGTTTAAAGTTTTACTCGTACGCAGTACGCGTGTAAGTGCAGCACGTACTACGTAGGTAGGCACTTGTATATTGTTTGAAGTTATTTTATTTAATAAACTTACAATAAGTACTTAGATAGTAGGGAGGTACATACCTACTAGAGTTTAAAAGAGTTTAAAAGTGATTAAAATAGTTTTTATAAGCGTAAGCATGTGCATTTTCATCTAATGCCATTGCCTGGTCAAAACCGGGACGTAGCTATCGCCGTATCTGCTGTATCAATTATAAGGGGCCCCCGACGTGACGTACTTTTTTTCTATTATGAGAAATCTATATCCTTGATAAGGGCCCCCAGTCGCTAGTCGCCACTGGTCAAAACTCAAACGGCTTCTTGTTCTAGACTCAACAGTACCTAACTACCTAACATTCACTTGTATATTTCGCTACTCTTGCGGTTAAAAATGCAGTTACGACTTTTGCTATATCGAAAGCTCAAAAGAAAACTTGTCTCAAGTAATTTTTCACCACATAATGACGTATGCCCACCCACCTGAGATGGTAATGTCACTTGAAGTAATTATGTACTTGCAGTACTAATTATGTTATGATTGATATCAGCTTTTTATTGGAACCAGTTTCACGAAGATGTAATAGGAGAAATGCAATTGTAAAAGTCGCAAGTTGTGAAAACTCTTCCCTTACCCGAGAAGTAACGGCATAAGTTTAATAGGGTTTCTACTTTCGACGAACTTTTGGAAGTCACAATATTGACTCTCGATATGTGTGGATTTAGGGGACCAAATTGAATTAAACTTTGCAATGTAATGAATATATTATTCCCTTCTTTCTAATGCTTCCTTTATCTGATACGTTGTAAATTGAAAGTCATAAAGAGATAAATTAGACTTTAGAGTAATTACATATTCATGGTTTAAATTTTTTATCAATAAGGAGGTTATTATTTTTTTACGTATGGTTTTACTTGGCCGGCTTCAAAGGCTTAGTATGGTAGTACCACGAATTATAAAACATTGTTTATTCGCATTGAATAGTCTCCGAAAATATTGGACCGATTTAGAAGAATTTTGGCACACAGAGAGTGAGCCCGAGATAGAAATCGCACCATCTTGACATCATCTACCACTTACTAAAACCAGACAAGGTTAAAGTTACTTTATAGTAATTGCGCTTTCGATATAAGTAGGCACATAATTTATATGTACACAGGTCAAAGGTTCCCTACAGCCAATGTTCGCATTGACTGTAATACCTAAATGCGGTCGGAACCACAATATCTAATTAAAGTTGATATAATTTATACGTATTGCATATTGTTAATTAAAACTAATTTATACATAATTTTAAACAAAAAAAAACCGACTTCAAAAGGTAAACTAAAAACCAAAAAATAAATTTACTTCGCACAAAGTAATACTTATTTTCAGTTAAGTAAATAAATTTATTCTATAATTTTGAAGTCGGTGCCAAGTCCAGCGTTCTTTCATAATTTGTTTTCATTTAATATTAGGTAACTATTTAGTAATCTGTGATATTAGTTTGTAAGCCAGTACTTTGGTAGGTACGTAATATATAGTAATAGTTACATTGATAGTTGTATATTTTTTTCTGATTCTTTTTCTGTGATTGCCTACATATATTTAGTAATTTGATATTGCAGTAAGGTTGTTGAAGTACTTACTTGGCACCGACTTCAAAATTATAGAATAAATTTATTTACTTAACTGAAAATAAGTATTACTTTGTGCGAAGTAAATTTATTTTTTGGTTTTTAGTTTACCTTTTGAAGTCGGTTTTTTTTTGTTTAAAATTATTTTATTTTAAGATTTTTAGTTATGGGTAGACTGAGTAGGGATATTTACCGCCAGAGCAGCGCAAAAATTATATATATCAAGTTGATTGACTATAAAATGATATACAAATTTTAATAATATCAAAGTCGGTACCAGCCAAACTGAATATGATTTCTATATAACTCTTTTATTATTTTTAGTCGATTTACATTTCTTTATTTGGCTTAAAATAATTTTTTCCCTTTTTAATATTTACCTATTTCGTCATATTGTTATGATAGTATATATGGATACCTACTATCTGGTGAAGACAGAGGTGGTGTTGAGTACTGTAATTGATATAGTGGCATCACTTAAAGTATGCTTGCAGTACTTTAAGCGATGTCGTAATTTCCAAACGTTATTCTTTCTTCAAAGACTATGCAGTATGTTTGCCTGTTTCTGATCTATGCGGTATACCTTGATAGTTGATTCAAAATTATGTCTGTTTTTAGACGGATATAAGCATATAGAGTAACATAAGCATGTTACTCGAAAAAAATACAAAATTACTATGAGTGTTCCTATAAATTTCGAGGAGTTCCCTCGATTCCTCACGACACCATCATCAGGCATGCACTTTGATAACTGTGAGACCAAGTTCGACTGTAATTGACGTAGTGGCGTATGCTTGCATTTCTTTAAACAACGCTGAAATCTTCAAACGTGAATCTTTAAGGACTCAGAAGTTCTGTTCACTACTTTAGGTCCAGGATATGGTGCAAAATCTTACTATTTGGTAACATATGCTTGGGCTACTTCAGAAAAAATCAAAATCGATATATGTTTCCATATAAATTTTGAGGAGTTCCCTCGATTCCTCACGGATCCCATCATCAGGTCACCACTTTGGTAAACACTGGTACAACAATGTAATTGACGTAGTGGCGTATGCTTGCATATCTTTAAACAACGCGAAAATCTTCAAACGTGTATCTCTAAGGACTCAGAAGTTCTGTTCAGTACTTTAGGTCCAGGATATGGTGCAAAATCTTACTATTTGGTAACATATGCTTGGGTTACTTCAGAAAAAATCAAAATCGATATATGTTTCCATATAAATTTTGAGGAGTTCCCTCGATTCCTCACGGATTCCATCATCAGGTCACCACTTTGGTGACAATGGGACCAAACGGGAAGCACCACCCTTCAAATAAAAAAAAAATCATCCAAATCGGTTCACCCAGTCGAAAGTTCTGAGGTAACAAACAAAAAAAAAAAAAAAAAAAAAAAAAAAAAAAAAAACATACAGACGAATTGAGAACCTCCTCCTTTTTTTGGAAGTCGGTTAAAAATCATGACTCATAGTTTAATACCTGCCACTATTAAGCGAATTTAATGATATAAAGCTTGAAAACCACAATGTCTTTTCGATATGAAGCTATCTACTGTGCAAATAAAAAAACCAGCCAAGGGCGATTCGGACTCGCGCACCGAGAGTTCCGTATAAACCTGTTGACATAGAATTTTGATTTTGTTACAGCTT
This sequence comes from Celastrina argiolus, assembly GCA_905187575.2. Taxonomy (NCBI): domain Eukaryota; kingdom Metazoa; phylum Arthropoda; class Insecta; order Lepidoptera; family Lycaenidae; genus Celastrina; species Celastrina argiolus. The sequence continues at coordinate 9,951,292 of LR994577.1, forward strand.
ATAGGTGTTATAGGCCTGAGTATTTGATATGAGTTTTAATTTAATATGTCTAAGGATTCATAGTACTTACTAAGATAAAAAAATATTATAAGTATGATGTAAGTTGTAACTAAATCTTACGGTTTTCGAAATTTTTACTTTATCTGTACTGAGTTCACGGAAGGTACGCCTTAGGTTTATATTTCCCTAGCGAGTGTCGAAAATGACGAATATTAGCGACATACAACTTATGATTGCGTTGGAGAAGTCTGATTTTTGCCCACGGGTTCCTGAGAAAAAGGGTCTTGACAGACGGACGTACCTACAACAAAGTGATTTTTCCTTTTGAGGTATGGAACCCTAAAAAAAACGCATAATAAACCTACCTAAGTGAAGTACCTACCTACTACACTACTGAATAAATGCTTCTCGTGGTTTTTTGGAATAAAGTAGGTCTTTTCATCCGTTATTGGATGATTTATACAGTATTCTCAGAGCGAAGTAATTATTTAAAAACTGTTAGTGCCTGGGACAGGCGGTTTTTTTTAATGTCGCATGTTGCTGAGCAGTGAGCACACACGGCATTCTTTCAACATAGTCTACCTAATCCAGAAGAATGATTGGTAAATACGCCCTTTTGTCCCATGCAGAAACTTATATTAGGAGTTTGGTCGGTGGCCACTGGACCTCGCTTTTAAAGCTTTCCAATATAGTGTAGCAATTTTTTCTTACTCTTATCTATGGTAGCAATTCTGCAGAAAATCAATTACCCACAAAATAAGAAGTAATATCTTTATTTCCTGTTCTCGTGAGATTTTTGCAAGCACATACATCGGTTTTAACAAAGATTGACAGCAAATCAAGAGCAATATTATACGGGCAACGGGTCTATGCCCCCTAGTTCCTAGCATGAATGCTGTATGTGGACGATTTGGGACTACCTACTCATACTATATTATTATGTTATTCTTCTTATAATGAGTAGATAAATAGTTTTTCCAAGTTATAAAAAATAATAAATCGTAAGTTAAACGTGTCTGTTTAGTGTAGACTGTAGATACATTAAATTTAAACTGATGTAGACACTACTCAGGGACTTTTATAACCCATTGTAATAAAATATAATTACTAAGCACTCATAAAATAATACAAGACATTTATGTACAATCTTTACATAAACTGGTATTTTCATAATAATAAAATTTTATTTCATAATAACCGTTGTTCATTATGTATTTAAAATATTCATAACGTCTTATATCAAGATGTCGCCATATAATTAGATTATGAAATATTTAAACATGTGATAACTGTACCTACTCAACTTTTCATATAAACGACCATGGTATGGTTTGTTCAAACGAGCATAACACCTGGGGCTATGTGCCGTTACGTCATGTGAATAAACATCAATATATATTCCGAACATATTCTTTACAAGAACATAAATATATTTCATACGTGAAATCGGCCCGAGTATGTGTGTATTTAGATTATTACCCGGAAAGAAAAGCAGTTTGCTACGATCACAATATTGTTCTGACATATTGTGTACTATGTATTTGGAAAACGTATATTTTCTCCCCTATTTTTTTCAACTTTAGACGTATATTAAGTATGTTAAGTTGCCACTGGCTTTACTTAAGGTTTATGCAAACTATTTACTAATGATATTATAGTCATTTCCTAACTTTATTTAACTTACTTATTTTATACTAGCTGTGCCCGCGACTTCGTACGCGTGGAAAAGTGATTTAGGACACTTTAGCATTTTTAAAGATATTTTTAGTTTATTGGCGCAACCGCTGACAACTTTCGCCAATAGGTACTTCCCAGTGTATCCCAGTGTTGATCCCAATCCAGCAAGTCACGTACCCGGCAAGCCTCTTGGTATGCAGGGTATAATAATAATATAGTACCATCCTTTCGGAGCTCGGCAAAAGAAGTAGGCCTTCGAACAATATGTAGAAGTCAGCAAAGGTATTCGAAGTTAGGATAATACTATTCGAATGCACCGTATAGACCCAGCCAATGTTTCACGTTAATTTAGTAAATTATTTAACTTCGATGTCCGTCTGTTTGTCTGTCTGGTTGTCAAAACTTTAACACGTGTAGGTATCAAGCTAACAATCCTATTAAATACTCAGGATCTTCTGTCCCTTCTGGCTTTGAAAAAAACAGACTCCTTAGCCACATCTACCCAAAGATTCGGCCGTTTATGTCGCTAATTTTCGACACTCCAAAAGGGAACCAAAACCTAAATTTGATATGAAGCAACGGCTTAATAGTGCCGACATAGGATAAATTGCGAAACCATAAAATTATTTTCAACTAGCTGTGCCCGCGACTTCGTACGCGTGGAAAAGTGATTTAGGACACTTTTATATCTATACATATAATAAATCTGTAGAGGGGTCATGTCTGTACATCTATCTATACATATAATAAATCTGTAGAGGGGTCATGTCTGTACATTAAGAATATTTAAGTGAAAATTAAAAAAAGGGGGTCTTTAGAAGCCACAGAACCTAAAAATAACATTTTTGAAAAAAATGTCTGTCTGTCTGTCTGTCTGTCTGTCTGTCTGTCTGTCTGTCTGTCTGTCTGTCTGTCTGTCCATATGGGAATGTTTGTCGTCGCATCACGCTAAAACCACTGTATGGAATAAAACGAAATTTGGCAGGCAGGTAGCTTACGACCTGAAGAGCATTATAGGAAATTATTATCCCGAAAAACGAAAGGGTTCCCGTGGGATCTTCAAAAAATTGTAGCTACCTATTTGACGGTATTTCAGCCAAACTACTCAACGTATTTAAATGAAATTTGGCAGGCAGGTAGCTTATGATCTGAAGAGCATTATTGGTAATTGTTATCTCGAAAAACAAAAGGGTTCCCGTAGGATCTTCAAAAAATTGTAGCTACCTATTTGACGGTATTTCAGCCATACTACTCAACGTATTTAAATGCAATTTGGCAGGCAGGTAGCTTATAATCTAAAGAGCATTATTATAAATTTTTATCCCGAAAAACGAAAGGGTTCCCGTGGGATCTTCAAAAAATTGTAGCGACCTATTTGACGGTATTTCAGCCAAACTACTCAACGTATTTAAATGAAATTTGGCAGGCAGGTAGCTTATGATTTGAAGAGCATTATTAGAAATTGTTATCCCGAAAAACGAAAGTGTTCCCGTAGGATCTTCAAAAATTGTAGCGACCTATTTGACGGTATTTCAGCCATACTACTCAACGTATTTAAATGCAATTTGGCAGGCAGGTAGCTTATAATCTGAAGAGCATTATTGGAAATTGTTATCCCGAAAAACGAAAGGGTTCCCGTGGGATCTTCAAAAAATTGTAGCTACCTATTAGACGTTATTTCAGCCAAACTACTCAACGTATTTAAATGAAATTTGGCAGGCTGGTAGCTTATGATCTGAAAAGCATTACTAGGAAATTATTATCCCGAAAAACGAAAGGGTTCCCGTGGGATCTTCAACAAAATTTTAGCTACCTATTTGAAGGTATTTCAGCCAAACTACTCAACGTATTTAAATGAAATTTGGCAGGCAGGTAGCTTATGATCTGAAAAGGATTACTGGAAATTATTATCCCGAAAAACGAAAGGGTTCCCGTGGGATCTTCAAAAAATTGTAGCGACCTATTTGACGGTATTTCAGCCAAACTACTCAACGTATTTAAATGAAATTTGGCAGGCAGGTAGCTTATGATCTGAAGAGCATTATTAGAAATTGTGATCCCGAAAAACGAAAGGGTTCCCGTAGGATCTTCAAAAATTGTAGCGACCTATTTGACGGTATTTCAGCCATACTACTCAACGTATTTAAATGCAATTTGGCAGACAGGTAGCTTATAATCTGAAGAGCATTATTGGAAATTGTTATCCCGAAAAACGAAAGGGTTCCCGTGGGATCTTCAAAAAATTGTAGCTACCTATTTGACGGTATTTCAGCCAAACTACTCAACGTATTTAAATGAAATTCGGCAGGCAGGTAGCTTATGACTTGAAGAGCATTATTGAAAATTGTTATCCCGAAAAACGTAAGGGTTCCCGTGGGATCTTCAAAAAATTGTAGCTACCTATTTGACGGTATTTCAGCCAAACTACTCAACGTATTTAAATGAAACTTGGCACAAAGGTAGATTGTAACATGAAATAACCAACATAATATTTTTAACCGACTTACAAAAAAGGAGGTGGTTTCTCAATTCGTAAATATATGTTTGTTTTTTATGTTTCTTCGCGGATATCTTCATCGTTTCTGAAACGATTTTAATATTTTTTTATGTTGTGTAGGGTATAATTTATATTTGGTCCCATTGTCACCAAAATGGTGACCTGATGATGGTATCCTTGAGGAATCGAAGTAAATCCTCAAAATTTATGTGGAATAATATATTGATTTTGATTTTTTCTGAAGTAGTCTAAGCATATGTTACCAAATAGTAAGGTTTTGCACCATATCTTGGATCCATAATATGAAAAAATTTCGGGTTTCAGTAAACTATATATATATATATATATATATTTATATATTGAACAATTTCGCGCTGCTCTGGCTTGCGCCAGAGCAGCGGTAAACTATATATATATATATATATATTGAAAATTTCGCGCTGCTCTGGCTTACGCCAGAGCAGCGGTAAACTATATATATATATATATTGAAAATTTCGCGCTGCTCTGGCTTACGCCAGAGCAGCGGTAAACTATATATACAATATACATAATAATATTATATATATATATATTTAAAAAAATTGCGCCGCTCTGGCTTACGCCAGGCTAGGCTAGGTAGACTTTTTCTCTTTCTACTATTTTTTTTTATCTAATCGTTTTTGTTTTTCATTTTCCGTCCTCAAATAATCGTCGTTTGATCATTTGATAATTATCCCTACTCATACTATACCCATCACAAAAAATCTAAAAATTAAATAATTTTAAACAAAAAAAAAACGACTTCAAAAGGTAAACTAAAAGGAACAATTAAATTTACTTCGCACAAAGTAATACTTATTTTCCAGTACAAGTGAAAATAATTATTACTTTGTGCGAAGTAATTTATTATTATACTTAGGTTTTGCAAATACGATTAATAAAGTATAGGCGTAGGATAGTTTGTTTTCAATATATGAGATGTCATAGGTACATTTAAATTAGAAAAGTTATGTCAATATAAGTAAGATTTATGTTTTTCATGATATTTTAATTTATTAGTTTTAATGCTACGACTTGGGTTTTTTCTTTCCTTTGGACTTTTGTTATTTTGTCGTCTAAAGGAAGTTAGTACTTTAACCGTAAAGTCCCTAAGTAGGCTACATGTTTGTTAGCGTAGGTAATTAATAAATAAAAAACCGGGCAAGTCCGAGTTGGAATTGCGCACCGAGAGTAGACTTTTAAAAAATTTGGCGCTCGGCGCCAGCAGCGCAGCGTCGTCGGTGTGAAAACGATCATCGTCTGCAGTCGCTGCGGCGTAAAGTCTCAGAACAGAGATCTTCGTCGCGTTTATGAGCGTACTATCAAGTAGTCCCGTTCGCATAAAAGAAAAAAAAATATATTATACATACAGACGAATTGAGAACCTCCTCCTTTTTTTGAAGTCGGTTAATAATACACGGTCATTTTTCGAGCTGGTAGTAGGAATTGTTAGCATTTTCATAGAAAAAATACCTCAAAACATTTACGACAAAAACGGCCATTATTTGACAGTAAACTATTATTATTACTCCATCGGCCTACTTCTTTTGCCTATGCACGTCTAATACCGTGTATAAAGAAGCATTACTATAAATTAGTGATTTTAAATATCCAAACGACAGTGTTCATAAACTAAAAATGTATTTGAACTGCTGCCCTAAATCACTTTTCCACGCGTACGAAGTCGCGGGCACAGCTAGTTTTTTAATATATTTTTAGTTTATTGGCGCAACCGCTGACAACTTTCGCCAATAGGTACTTCCCAGTGTATCCCAGTGTTGATCCCGATCCAGCAAGTCACGTACCCGGCAAGCCTCTTGGTATGCAGGGTATAATAATAATATAGTACCATCCTTTCGGAGCTCGGCAAAAGAAGTAGGCCTTCGAACAATATGTAGAAGTCAGCAAAGGTATTCGAAGTTAGGATAATATTATTCGAATGCACCGTATAGACCCAGCCAATTTTTCACGTTAATTTAGTAAATTATTTAACTTCGATGACCGTCTGTCTATCTGTCTGGTTGTCAAAACTTTAACACGTGTAGGTATCAAGCTAACAATCCTATTAAATACTCAGGGTCTTCTGTCCCTTCTGGCTTTGAAAAAAACAGACTCCTTAGCCACATCTACCCAAAGATTCAGCCGTTTATCTCTCTAATTTTGGACACTCCAAAGGGAACCAAAACCTAAATTTGATACGAAGCAACGTCTTAATAGTTCCGACATAGGATAAATTGCGAAACCATAAAATTATTTTCAATTTTCTTGAACTTACTACCGTTGTTGTCATTAATATTTTGAGATATTAAATTGAAACATAATATATTGCAATTATTAAGGTATTTAAAACGAAACTCTCGGTTAGACATGGGCGCAGCGGCACGCCCCGTCGAGGATCCAGCAGGCTTACTCTCGACACAACCGAGAATCGAATCAGTTCGATCTCAACGGATATGGTGTTTTATTTGGTAGATTACTTTGGAACTAATTAGGATAAAGAAAACCTTTGGAACGTAACTTTTTGTACACCCGACGATATCAATCGACATAGAACAAAAAGAAACAAACGTCAATTTATTCGGGAGTATGCGGCACGATCGAATCTGAATCAAAATCGAATCAGTTTGGGGAGTTAGGCCCCAGCTCGGCGCGCCGATCGGTTTTAGTACCGTTTTTTTATTAACCTACCCTAAGTATAACAATAATATAAATAAATTAAATTTAGTTTTAAAGAAAATATAAAATAAAAAAAGATTAAATTTGAATGTTTGCAGCGCGGTTACTGCCGCGCTTCATACAAACGTCCAGCATTTTTTTTTTAATTGTCATAAGTTTTTTATTTATGAACCAATTGAGATGAAATAAATGTTAAGTCAAGATTACTACAAATATGATTGAACCACATCTAAATCGAATAAGCCGTTTCTGAGATTAGCGTGCACAAATGCACCGACAAACAGACAAAAATAAAAAAATATATTGTTTTGGGTACTATTGAATAAATAAAAGTCTCCTATAATAACACAGGCACAGTTAGCACATTTTAATAGTATTTTTTACCCAGCAGTCTACACTACACCAGCCCGGTTCGGACGTAATTGACGTCACGCAGCAGCCTGCATTACGCGGCGCCCGGTCGAATCACGGCGAAACGATTTTAATTTTGCTATATTTCCTAAACTACTCATTATATTTGCATGGTATATAGGGCAAATATTATAGTCTTCATGGAATGCTTAAGCCAACTAACGTATTAAAAATGATAAGGATTAATACCGTGATGGTATAAATAGCTTTCCAAAAACCGCTTAATTGCCCGTTTTTTAGTGTATCGCGAAAGGCTTTCTTTAATTATACAGTTAATTAAGTTGATTTTATACAATAAATGATAATTTATTTCAATTTGTGAAGCAAGTTCAAAAATACAATTTTTATATTATTATGACACTGTGAAAACACTGTTTTCCCAGAAAAATAATCCTGATAGTTAGGTACTTATTTGATGTTTTAATCTACTTTAGTGCCACGTTCTATTGCTTCGCGTCACTGTGTAAGCGATCCCCCCGCGCCCCCCTCACGAACCGTTCGACCGCAGGCCGCGCGCGCTAAATTCATCCGACTTGCTTCAAATTTATCGTCACTGCTCGGCTCCTATGTATCGTAGCGTTATGTTATATAGCCTATAACCTGCCCAGGAATATGGGCTACAATCGTACTAAGTTTGGTTAAAATCCCTTCAGTAGTTTTTGTTCCTATCGTGCACATACAGACAGACAGACAGACAGACAGACAGACAGACAGACAGACAAAAATTTTACTAATTGCATTTTTGGCATCAGTATCGATCGCCAATCATCCTCCAATATGTATTTTGAAAAAATATTCAATGTACAGAATTGACCTCTCTACAGTTTTATTATAAGTATAGAAGATTTTTTTGAACTTACTACCGTTTTTGTCATTAATGTTTCGAGATATTAAATTGAAACATATATTGCAATTATTAAGGCATTTAAAACTAAACTCTCGGTTAGACATGGGCGCAGCGGCACGCCCCGTCGAGGATCCAGCAGGCTTACTCTCGACACATTCGAGAATCGAATCAGTTCGATCTCAACGGATTTGGTGTTTTATTTGGTAGATTACTTTGGAACTAATTAGGATAAAGAAAACCTTTGGAACGTAACTTTTTGTACACCCGACGATATCAATCGACAGAGAACAAAAATAAACAAACGTCAATTTATTCGGGAGTATGCGGCACGATCGAATCTGAATCATAATCGAAACAGTTTGGAGAGTTAGGCCCCAGCTCGGCGCGCCGATCGGTTTTAGTAGCGTTTTTTTATTAACCTACCCTAAGTATAATAATAATATAAATAAATTAAATTTAGTTTTAAAGAAAATATAAAATAAAAAATATTAAATTTGAATGTTTGCAGCGCGGTTCCTGCCGCGCTTCATACAAACGTCCAGCAATTTTTTTTAACTGTCATAAGTCTTTTATTTATGAACCGATTGAGATGAAATAAATGTTAAGTCAAGATTACTACAAATATGATTGAACCACATCTAAATCGGATAAGCCGTTTCTGAGATAAGCGTGCACAAATGCACCGACAAACAGACAAAAATTAAAAAAAATATTGTTTTGGGTACTATTGCATAAATGAAAGTCTCCTATAATAACACAGGCACAGTTAGCACATTTTAATAGTATTTTTACCCAGCAGTGGGGTGGAGTTCCTTTGGTTGACGTTCGCCAAAATTCCTACCTATCAGCATCGCTTACAAAGTTCGATAACTAAATGTATGGGATTTGACATAAGCTACGCTAAATGATCGCGATTTGGTATGTCATTTAGCGTACCTTATGTGACATCCCATACATTTTGTTATCGAACTTTGTAAGCGATAACTAGCGATGGCATCTCGAGTAGGCCCCCTGATACCTACACTACACCAGCCCGGCTCGGACGTAAGACGTCACGCAGCAGCCTGCATTACGCGGCGCCCGGTCGAATCACGGCGAAACGATTTTAATTTTGCTATATTTCTTAAACTATTCATTATATTTGCATAGTATAAAGGGCAAATATAGTCCTTATGGAATGCTTAAGCCAACTAACGTATTAAAAATGATAAGGATTAATACCGTGATGGTATAAATAGCTTTCCAAAAACCGCTTAATTGCCCGTTTTTTAGTTTATCGCGAAAGGCTTTCTTTTAATTATACAGTTAATTAAGTTAATTTTTTACAATAAATGATAATTTATTTCAATTTGTGAAGCAAGTTCAAAAATACAATTTTTATATTATTATGACACTGTGAAAACACTGTTTTCCCAGAAAAAAATCCTGATAGTTAGGTACTTATTTGATGTTCTAATCTACTTTAGTGCCACGTTCTATTGCTTCGCGTCACTGTGTAAGCGATCCTCCCGCGCCCCCCGCACGAACCGTTCGACCGCAGGCCGCGCGCGCGAAATTCATCCGACTTGCTTCAAATTTATCGTCACTCCGTGAATGTGAAATCTATGTATCGTAGCGTTATGTTATATAGCCTATAACCTGCCCAGGAATATGGGCTACAATCGTACCAAGTTTGGTTAAAATCCCTTCAGTAGTTTTTGTCCCCATCGTGCACATACAGACAGACAGACAGACAGACAAAAATTTTACTAATTGCATTTTTGGCATCAGTATCGATCGCCAATCATTCTCCAATATGTATTTTGAAAAAATATTCAATGTACAGAATTGACCTCTCTACAGTTTTATTATAAGTATATAAGTATATAGATCTGGGTGCATAGGATTTATAGACTATCTTAGGCATCACTGTCACATCCCATGTCAATGCGACATTGACATTACATTATTTTAAATCGAATACAACATTAAGCGAAAAAGTAAACAAGAGAAAACATGCAGTTATGAAGTATAAGGTTGCAAAGTTATTAAAACCCGCAGGCGAATTATAAGGCAAAGTTCAGCTAGTGGACACAATTAGTAGAGTCAATTGTCATTGACGACTGTTGACAAGGTTTTAATTGTTTCTTAAATGTCGATGTAGAATTGTCCTACAACTAGGTACCTATATGGATGTTCACCTAATTCAAGATTTCTAGGAAAGTTTCTACTTTTGCAAATTATCGCTAATTACCTACGTAATTGTTAATAATAATTATTATAGAACTTTATGCGTATTTTTATCAACCCCTAGTTTTGAAAGCAATTAAAAAATATCAGCACTGATAAGAATATTTCAATTAAATAATGGAAGTAATACTTAATAGTATGTATGTAGGTAGGTACACTTAATTGCAAATAAAAAAAAACAAGGATATTCAATAATGATTACATTTATCGACACACTTTAAAAATTGTCTTCTTGACCCGCGGGTTATCAAAATGCAATACATTATCGCTCTACTTTTTCATATCCAAATGAATGAATCGTTAATCGATAATTTAAAATCGATGCGTTGTCGTCCAGACATATGGAGGTTCTGTTAGCTATTGTTTCGTGGGTGACATCATTGGCTAGTGGACTTAACGGTAGAGTGGTAATGTGTGATATTGTGTTGTGACACTCACACTAGGCCGGCCGCGGCCGCACGGTTGCGCAACAGCCAGTGCACCGCCCACGCCCGGCGCCACCTCTGCAAACAGCCAAGTTCACTGTCACGCATCACCAAGTCTCTGCTCTGGTTTCGTCGAGATAGAATTTCAACGAAACCAAATATACTGTACGAGAAAGACATACAAATTAATTGAGTTAAGCAACAATCGTTTCTCACGGGGAAAACGCGCCTACTTATCTGTTACAAGTAATTTTAATTGACGTACCTAGTACCTACATAGCATTTTTTGGGTAGAAAACGCTTTCCATGTTCAAAATATCTATGGACACCGACTTAAGTGCTTTTACTAGTTAGCTTTGTTTTATTAACTCTTAGAAGCATCTATTAACATAGAGGGTATAAAAACCCGGTAGCCAAGCTACATATACTTATTATCGGATGCTATTGGATGTTAAAAAATGATATCATTGTTCAACTTTATTTTCAAATTGGTGTTATTTTTCTCCTTCGTTGTACAAAACTTGTTTACAACTCTTTGCTTGTTAGTTTTCAATCTTTTACAAATGGCGACAACTTTAAAAACTTCTTGTGCTAGTTTTCGTTATAAAGGGAAATACAAGAAGTTTTAAAAAGTGGAGTAAACGAAGAGGGACTTTGTGTCCAGCGTCAACTATGTCTATGGTATTATATAGGTAGTAGGTACCCTATACAATTTTACTAAAAAACTTATTAATTATTATTTATTATATTTTTGAGTATACATGGAATATACAATTACACATTGATTAAGCTTTACCCGATATATTTTATACCTAAATGTACAGAGTTCCCGTTTGATGCTGTAATTAGTAATTAAGAAGGCATAGCCGTGGGAAAAAAATTGTTTACATGTCAATGTTGACAACTTTACTAAATTTTAAGACTCTTCTTACAATTTTTTACTGTGAGTTTTATATACATTAGAACTTGGAAAAGTCACTTGACTTGACAGACAAAGATAATAAATATGATATATCCATTGTGTAAATATTTTTATTAGTAAGGTTAGTAGTGATTAGACTACTGACTAATGAGTAATGGTTGTTGCAGTTTACTATTGGCGTTGGGAGTTAGGACCAAGAGGTTGCCGATGCGCGAAGTAAACAGTCGAATAAGAGATACGCTTCAGTTTATGAATGGCCGACCGAACACAAGAGCTACAAGCTTTGTGTGGGTTCATTTTCCGTTATGTATTCACCATTGACGAGTTAATTAGGAGCATGTGCGCGTGCGCATCCGTGGCCGTGCGCGGACAAAGGCCCTTTGCGCGGCTCTTTTGACAGCCATGCTCTAGCTTAGGCAATCTGCAGTTAATTTTGCACTAGGATTATAATGTTATTAACTCTTGAACATGAACAGAAAAAAAAAGTTTGTTTACCGTGTCCAGAAGAAAATGTACTTAGTCGGTAAAAAGTGTAGGGTAGGGGTTACAGATACCATCATATTAATTACTAGCTGTGCCCGCGACTTCGTACGCGTGGAAAAGTGATTTAGGATACTTTAGTATTTTTAAATATATTTTTAGTTTATTGGCGCAACCGCTGACAACTTTCGCCAATAGGTACTTTCCAGTGTATCCCAGTGTTGATCCCGATCCAGCAAGTCACGTACCCGGCAAGCCTTTTGGTATGCAGGGTATAATAATAATATAGTACTATCCTTTCGGAGCTCGGCAAAAGAAGTAGGCCTTCGAACAATATGTAGAAGTCAGCAAAGGTATTCGAAGTTAGGATAATATTATTCGAATGCACCGTATAGCCCCAGCCAATTTTTCACGTTAATTTAGTAAAGTATTTAACTTCGATGTCCGTCTGTCTGTCTGTCTGGTTGTCAAAACTTTAACACGTGTAGGTATCAAGCTAACAATCCTATTAAATACTCAGGATCTTCTGTCCCTTCTGGCTTTAAAAAAAACAGACTCCTTAGCCACATCTACCCAAAGATTCAGCCGTTTATCTCTCTAATTTTCGACACTCCAAAGGGAACCAAAACCTAAATTTGATATGAAGCAACTTAATAGTGCCGACATAGGATAAATTGCGAAACCATAAAATTATTTTCAATTTTTTTGAACTTACTACCGTTTTTGTCATTAATGTTTTGAGATATTAAATTGAAACATATATTGCAATTATTAAGGTATTTAAAACGAAACTCTCGGTTAGACATGGGCGCAGCGGCACGCCCCGTCGAGGATCCAGCAGGCTTACTCTCGACACAACCGAGAATCGAATCAGTTCGATCTCAACGGATTTGGTGTTTTATTTGGTAGATTACTTTGGAACTAATTAGGATAAAGAAAACCTTTGGAACGTAACTTTTTCTACACCCGACGATATCAATCGACATAAAACAAAAATAAACAAACGTCAATTTATTCGGGAGTATGTGGCACGATCGAATCTGAATCAAAATCGAATCAGTTTGGGGAGTTAGGCCCCAGCTCGGCGCGCCGATCGGTTTTAGTAGCGTTTTTTTATTAACCTACCCTAATAATATAAATAAATTAAATTTAGTTTTAAAGAAAATATAAAATAAAAAATATTAAATTTGAATGTTTGCAGCGCGGTTCCTGCCGCGCTTCATACAAACGTCCAGCATTTTTTTTAAATTGTCATAAGTTTTTTATTTATGAACCGATTGAGATGAAATAAATGTTAAGTCAAGATTACTAAAAATATGATTGAACCACATCTAAATCGAATAGGCCGTTTCTGACACTAGCGTGCACAAATGCACAAACAGACAAAAATAAAAAATAAAATTGTTTTGGGTAAGTACTATTGAATAAATAAAAGTCTCCTATAATAACACAGGCACAGTTAGCACATTTTAATAGTATTTTTTACCCAGCAGTGGGGTGGATTTCCTTTGGTTGACCTTCGCCAAAATTCCTACCTACCAGCATCTGGGGGCCTACTCAAGATGTCATCGCTAATTGTCGCTTACAAAGTTCGATAACAAAATGTATGGGATTTGACATAAGCTACGCTAAATGATCGCGATTTGGTTTGTCATTTAGCGTACCTTATGTCACATCCGTGATGGTATAAATAGCTTTCCAAAAACCGCTTAATTGCCCGTTTTTTAGTTTATCGCGAAGGGCTTTCTTTTAATTATACAGTTAATTAAGTTGATTTTATACAATAAATGATAATTTATTTCAATTTGTGAAGCAAGTTCAAAAATACAATTTTTATATTATTATGACACTGTGAAAACACTGTCTTCACAGAAAAAAAATCTTGATAGTTAGGTACTTATTTGATGTTCTAATCTACTTTAGTGCCACGTTCTATTGCTTCGCGTTACTGTGTAAGCGATCCCCCCGCGCCCCCCGCACGAACCGTTCGTCCGCAGGCCGCGCGCGCGAACTTCATCCGACTTGCTTCAAATTTATCGTCACTGCTCGGCTCCTATGTATCGTAGCGTTATGTTATATAGCCTATAACCTGCCCAGGAATATGGGCTACAATCGTACCAAGTTTGGTTAAAATCCCTTCAGTAGTTTTTGTTCCAATCGTGCACATACAGACAGACAGACAGACAGACAGACAGACAGACAAAAATTTTACTAATTGCATTTTTGGCATCAGTATCGATCGCCAATCATCCTCCAATATGTATTTTGAAAAAATATTCAATGTACAGAATTGACCTCTCTACAGTTTTATTATAAGTATAGATATTAATGGTATTATATGATACCACGAATAGAAAATTACAACTTATCGATATATACGATTTGAATAAACCTTATCTGTGGTATTTTAACCAACTTTGCTTAACTTTAATGCCATGTTAGTTGATTATAGATTTGATGAACCATTTAGAAACCGGGCGATAGCGGTATGAAAAATAGCTTACAACCTATTCTCATACATATGCCTGCACAATTTCATAAAGATTAGTCAAGCGGCTTTAGAGGACTTCTGAAACAAATAGGTACATGAGAATATATATTAATCTTTAGTTATTTTATATGCGAAAGTTTAGATGTATCGATATTTGTTAGTCTTTCACGCAATAACTACTGAACGGATTTTGATAAACTTTACTACAATAGTAGAGTAGACTCTTTATTAACAAATAATATAGCATTTACTTATCTATTTAGCGCACGGTTCACTTCCTTTACCTGCTTTCTTCAAAAATAAAAGAAGTATCACACTCGTACATCAAACAACTAATGGTTTCGAAAACCTTTGCCGTGGTTTCATCAATTGGAAACAAAGAACGTAAACTAAAGGTCGAGAGTCGGGTGTCGGGATCTTTGAGGATTCCCGATGATTTACGAGGCATTCCCGAGGCGACCACTACCGAATGCCGGGCCTGTCGGGAGATTAACCACATCCACTGACTAAGCCTTTGTCACTATATTTGATTACACTGTTTACCCGACTAAGGCGAAGACGGAAGGGTAATGATTTTGGTAGTCCGTGCTAGCCTACACACCCTAGCGCCTAAACAACTGATGTGTTCTTAATAAGAAATGTTAATAGATCGCAATAATACTCTAGAGGTTTTTTTTAATTCAACCCCCCAAAAAGTGAATTTTTTTAAAACTTGTTTAAAAAAAAGATTTTTTTAAACAAACTAAATGTCATTTAACATCAAAAACAAAACACATGTTTGTGCTTTATTCTAAGTATACAGGATGTAAAAAGACCGCTTGCGATAACTTTGCGATATTTATGATTACACTTTTCTCATTCTAGGCATGTATTTTATCACAGAAATATATCAAGATTTATTTCTGTGTATTTTATCTTAAGAGGAAACACCACGAAATTTTTTCCATACAAAAATAGGGGTCTAGGGGATTTCTATTTCCTCCCTGGATAACACCTCTAGAGTAACAATTTTTTTCCTGAATATTTATGGATATTGTTTGTACGTCCCTATTTTTTCCTTTTTTTAATAAATTAATTATTTAAAGAGATATGGACGTTTAAAAACCTAAAAAAATGACCAGACTCTCCGCTATGTTTAAATATCTAGGAAACAGATTTGACTATAATAATCAACAAAAGCAAAAAATTGGAACCTAGCTCAATTCTTTTTTTAGCTAATACAGAAAAAAATATTTAAATCGGTTAAGTTTTGGAGGAGGAAACAGAAATCCCCTAAACGTCGATTTGTGGTACTTTTAATAGGTAATTTCAGTCCAAGTTGCAGTTGTCTCTATTGCGCTAGTGCTGGCTAGCTAAGGCACTGGGAGACAGCAATAGATTTTATAAATACCTATTTTGTATTTCTCTCAACCGTGGTGTTTCCTCTTAATACTTTAATGTATATCTCTCTAATTTCATATCCCAAACTTATTGCAAGCGGTCTAAATCCTGTATAACTTCAAATGACGTTGTAATTTGTGATCTCATTACACGTTAACTCAAAGAATTTATATCCCATCTTAGGTGAGATAATAGGACACAAAAACGACTATATTTTGGGAGGGTCTTAGCAGGGTTGGATTTATTGCTCTGAGAATATCCCCCGCGAAGACATTTACATGCCTCGTTCTCCGGATTCATTTTTTTCGGCCCCGGAAGAACACTCATTAAAAAAAATCTTGTTCTGAGCTAAGTTACAAAGTACGGAAATTAACAAAGTGGTAAAGAAAATATCAGTATGTCTCATTATGTAATCAATGTTAATTCATATTTTTTAACAATAGGAGACTACATTTAAGATATGCCATTAATAAATATTGACGTATTGTTAATTACCTAATTAAAGAAAGAATATAAAAGTCGATGTGTAGTTAAGTAGTTTTAGCACTTAATTTCATACACCTAAAATTGCAAAAAAAAACTGAATTATCCTTTTTCACGGCTCTTATGAAAAGTAAATCGGTGTACCTTTGTTAATATTGATTTTTAATTAAAAATTGTTTCTTCTGAGATGTTCTCATATTTGTATTATGTAGGTATTTAATTATTCAACAAAACATCAGTCTCCTTGCCAATTCTAATTTATCTTTATTTAAGTTGGTAGATACCTAGAGGTAGATAAAGGTTGGTATTAGGTAGATGTAATATTTTTGGATATGGAATCGTTTATAAAGTACCCGCCGACGGATAACAAATTAACATTAATGACGTCATGACGTATACGCATTAACAATTCCTCTGCGTGGCTACTGGTCACTGGCAACCCTCATCTACCAAGAAGCCCAAGCCTTTGAACGGGAAGTCAGCAAACTTCAAATGTTCAGTCGTGCGTAAATATTTGGAGCTTACAAACGGCCGCGTCAAAATAAAAAGCGAAGGCGATGAAACGAGCGTTTTATTTCCCGACCCAAATGTGTAATTGTTCGACCGGATATTGCACAGTTCGGGAACTGAGTAGTAGTGTTGACCGGAAGTCGGCCAGGTACCGATAATGATCGGTGTAATGAATAGACCAATGAATGACCAGGGGCATAAATATTCTCACTTCTCACGTACGTTTTATGAAGATCTAGCTTTTATGTTTTAAACCTAATTAATATTAAGATTAAATTTAGTTGTTCCTCAGAGACCTAATGAAAGTTTGGCGGTAATAACTGTATCTTTTACTTCTGTATTATATTTCAACGATAAAACATACGTCGGAATTAATGTGAAAGAGTTACAAAGTGGAAGACAATAAAATATATCTTTACGATTCATATTATTATATATACCTACTAAGAGGTATTAAATAGCAAAAGTTTTGTAAGTTTTAGGCAGAGGTATTCAATTCCATTAGTACGAGGTTAAACACAATATTATATTTTAGAGGTCGGCTGGAGAATTGTTCGGCTAATGTTACATTACTGAAATTGAGAATGTGACCACAGGCGTCTGTTTTTAGAAAAAAATTCACGCTTCGTGAGCCGTGCTCAACTGCTTACCGTCTGGCGCGCTATACTAATGAATACTTAAATTATTCATAATTAATTCATTTTTCATGGGTTATTTATGATTAGAATACTAGTGTTTACTAGATTTTGTTAGCGGTCACTCATTAAAATAGCCTAAAATACTAAAGTAGCCTATGCCGCCACTCTCCTGAGCCTAAAATTGTACAATAAAACATTTGATTAAAATCTGTTCTAAAGTTACAGAGTGAAAGATTAGTAATAATCACAAAGTAGATAATACAGCAATCATCCATCCATCCTCACAAACATTCTCATTTGGTAATACAACATTGTAGTGTAGGATTCCGCGAATACCTAAGGGATAATGCTAAAACACTACTTAGTACCTAGTACCTACTAACGCTAGGAAACTCGGTGGCCATAAAGTCTTAATTGCACAAAAATATATTATTTTAAAATTTAAAGTTGTGTGTTTTCTATCGTTTTAGGCATAATTATTTAATACATTTGTATGATAATAATAATAATTAATTCCAGTAATATATTCAGCAAAGTTTAATTAATTATTGAATTATTGTAGAGCCCTTGTGTGTACACGAGTACGTGTGCTTACACGAGCACTACAGAAATAGTAACAAATCAATTGTAGTTTCCTATTAACTTCCACAATATTTTTGTTTCCTTTGTTACCGATCGTATTGCGAATAGGTACATTGATTGAACGGCAATTTACCATGAATCATGTTACTTCAATAGAAGTCATAAAACAAAATTTATTTTCTTACTCGTTCATAAGCAGGAGAACAAAAATAGCTCCGGCCACCTGGCTTATGGTGATTTATGGTCGAGCCTGCACAATACCGCCGCAAAATAACCCTTGACTGTTGCTATTGAACAAATCATCCCCACGTGTGGAGTCAAGAGCAGCAAAATAGATGTCACCGCCGAACCTCGAGACCCTCGTGCTAAAAGTAAATTAATTAATCGCTTGAAATTTTGTGTGCAAACATGCCATTGTTATTTTTTAATCGATCATCCTGTGTGCTAACACTCGAGGGACTCGTAGCCGCCGGTAGTTTTATATCAGTTTTTGCGGTTAATGTGATCGTAATATTATATTGTGGGAATCCGTGGACGGCTAATCAATTTGTAATTTGATATTTCCGAATATAGGTTTTTAAATCACTAATCAAATGAACATTTACGCCATTAGAAAAAGGAGAACAGCGATGTAGGAGGTCTCCATTTCTATATGAGATGTGTATCGCCGCCGAGGGAATTAAGTTGATCGAAGCTGCGAGATACCATCTCCGGGTATTGTGCATTAATACATTTGGTCAAACACACATTTGGACCAGTTTAGATATACGATACGTTTGTTAGAATAGCTTGGTTAATAGATCATTTTAATTGAAGACATTTGTGCCTTTTTGTGTTATCCTTTGTAATAGTCAACTAGGTTAATTTGATAAGTTGAGTACACCATTTATGCATATAGCTACAGTGTCGCCATTGAGACATAAATAAAAAACAGAAGAATCTTCATAGTACAGCTTTATTAACGTCAAAATATGTAAAGTTACGCAAAATACAGAATACACTATATTTTCTTTACAATTTAAAATTCTGGAATCTACTCACTATGTTATACTTTCTGTGTGCTCTTGTATGTAAAGTACTATTTTATAGTAACATATAACTTACATTTGTATGATAATATCGCCGGAATGTGCTACAATATACCCGTGCCGTCTCTCGCTCATCGCCTCACTTTGTACAGTCGTCGGCCCTCCAAACTCGCTCGTTGGCAGTTTGGCAATTAACTTGTCAATGTGGTAAGTTGCCGTGTCAATTACTAGCTGCTAATGCCAGAAGGTACATAAAGTCATTTCATTATTTTTAGCCACTTTCACATCTTGGACAAAAGTTCAACAGTAAGGGGTTTTTGCCAAGATGTAATTCGGATGTAATTTGTTTCAAATTGGAATTTTACTTTTGTTTAGTAGTTTTTGGCTTATTTTTGTATATGGTTTAGTATCAAATATAATTCAAAATATATGGGTACTAATACTATCTAAACGTTTCGTTTAACTTTGAGCTCTACATCGTAAAAATCCGGCGTCTAGTCTAGTCTTATGTCTACTGGCTTAAGCAGATTTAAAATAACAATATTATTTCGCTGTAATCCTAGCATGTTTTAGAGAGTGGTTAAACGACTTACACCATTAAAGATGGTCAGTAGAGAGACTGAAAACTTTTAGGAGACGTAGCAAACACTGTAGGCATTAGAATTTAAAGCTCAGAAATTCCTAATAATAAAGCTAAACTGGCCTTGGGGTACAACAATATACATTACATTTACATATTAGAATAGTACTTAGCTTATTTTATAATTAAATTGGTTTTCAAAAAGCTTATTTCCTATTTATCTGTATACATTATACACCTAAAAGATAGATTAGGAGTTATGACTATTATTTTGCAAATGTTTATACATTATTTATTCAAAATTAGTTATGCTTTATGGTTAGTAAATAGTAAGTATTCATCGTCATATCCAAGGTCGTCATTAGCCATTGTAATACCTGGCGAGGGACGATGACGAGGATTTCAAATTTCAAAAATACGTCATGTTTAATGCTTTCGTTACGGCTTATGATTCTATTTTATTAAAACAATAAAACTGACCAAGCGCGAGTCCGAATCGAGCACAAAGTGTTTTGAACTTCTGGACTACACGGAAAAAATCACGTTTGCTGTATCGCAACCCCATCTTAAATATTAATTTAATTATATTTTTGGTTATTGGTTGTTATAGCGTGAACAGGAAAGCATCTGTGAAATTTATCAATTATGTAGCTATCACGGTTAAGAAGATACAGCCTAGTGAGTGGTTAGTGGTGACAGACAGATAAAGGTTCGGACAGACAGACAGCGAAGAATCGAATAAGTAAGAAGGGGCCCGATTTTACCCTTTGAGCACGGAACCCAAAGAAGCAGTCAGTCACGCTTGGAATCGAGTTCAGTAAAAAAATAGTCTAATATTTCTCTCACGTGCATTTGATCTATGGTATAATAATGTATGTAATTTATTCAATTATTTTTCTCCACCACAATTATTGATAGCTTCTAAAGTGCCGGTTCTATGGTGCGGGCGTTTACAGAAAGGTTTGTAATAAGCTACTGTTAACTCTTTAAGTACTAGTTATTTATTGCCCACCAATTATTGTACAATTTGGATATTTTTAGGGTGCGGCAACAATGTAGTATGTTATGGAAATTAAACAATAGAACAAAAAAAAAACAAAACCAGCCTTTTGAAACAATTTATTATGATTGGGTAAATGAGAAAGATACATTTTATTATGAACGAATGAATACTAGTGAGCAAATCGTGTCGCTAATCAGATCATGAGTTTTGGCGCGGCGCCATGTTGTTTTTGCTGAATGAAAGTAGGATAATTAATATCTCCACTAATAAGGGATGGTTGTAACTCGTACGTAACTAAACGGTAAACGCATAAAACCTATCCAACTAGGAGTGAAAGCTGATTATGAATTTAGGACGTAGGAAATTTAAATACAACCAAACGACAATATCAATCACAGAGCACACTACCGATTGAGCTGTCAACTTATGAACTTTATGAGGCGAAATACAAAACTGATTTTAGTCGTTGGTGTCAGTACCTTCTCGATAGGCGTGTAAACGAATGCATTCGAAGCTAAGAATAAGCCCCTATCAGCAGATTACACAAATTTCATACAGCGATATAGCTAAACCTTATATAGTTTTAAAAAAATTTAAGCGACATTGCATATAGAAACAACCCGGATATTAAATCAACGTTTAAAGAAATAACAGGGTGCCATATGAACATTAACAATTCGGTTAATATATAACTGTACATAATATTGTATTACATTATATTGACTAATATGTCGGTGTAGTGAAGTTTAAGACAACTAATTTGTTTGCGTACCTATCGTCTGGATAGGTTTGAATTTGGAATAACATTCATCAGATAAGTCTGGTTTACACTGTATTATGTATCTATTTATGTGTGCTTGTATCTCAAATAACAAGGTTTCGATTAAAATTTCAAATGAGCAAGGAAATTGAGCAAAGATATTGTCGCTCGCTTAAATCGTATCTAAACCTTGATCTGAAACTTCGCTACGTCATAGTTAAATTATAAATAACTTACGTTGTCATGTTCAAGCAAATTTCTAGCAATTGTTGTTAACTAAAATACCACTGTTGATATTCTTATTCTAAGAACTATGTTTAAACAGGCATCATTGTAACGTTTAGCTTCTGTAACTTTCAATAACCAAAGCGTCTCTAACTTCTAAGTAGATTTCAAATTGACGTTACTTTAGAGTCGTTAAGGTGCCTCCTTTGTTACCGTGAAATGAAGAGGTGACTCTAATGCGATTAATGATGCATTCAAGTCCGTGAGCATCCTAGTTGACAAGCGTAGAATTTTAAATGTAGGTTTCTCTATCAGGTTGCGCAAGTATCTGGCTCGTGACGTCACAGAGTAATTACAACACAGAACAAACACACCGCTCATTTGCTCTCATTTACATACCATGGTTATTCAGTATTCACATGGCCTTTTGCGAAGCGCCTGTCACGCATATAATATGACATAAGTGCGATATATTCGATGTTATTCCATAAATAAATTAACTAGCCTAGGCCGTTAGTGTGCCTAAATATTTTTAGCTCTCAATCGGTCAGAGCAAAACGCAGCCCTACTTTTTGTAGGGCCGATAATTCTTCTTACTGACCTACGTCTTGCATATCCTGTGCGTTGCACTATTGTAGTCAGTATGATGAATGTTCTATTTTTCACCTACAAAAAGTCCGTCACAAAATGCCGTTAGCAAAAAACATCACCCTAAAGATAGCAATTAAACTTTATTTAAACACGAGAACATAGTATATGTTTACGTTTCTTTGCAAGAGCGACGTCGCTCGCTATCCTGCGCGCTGTAACTTATAGCTAGAAATTCGTACTCTGTCAATAAAACGTGAAAAAACGCTACGTCTCGTATCGCTGTGGGCTGACTCTAAGATCTTATTTAGTACTTTCGTACAACGGTTTTTAAAATGTTTAGTTATTCACCACTACATCGTCTATGGGGCCGGAGAAGGAACAACACCCATCCCCAACAACCATCTTTCTTGTGGGTGACGGAAGCAGCGTTTTCGAGGACATTGTTATTATCTAAAAACAGCGCTCGCCAGCCTATACTCGCTAAGGCTTGTTGCCTATACAGGCAACAAACCCGCATGAAATACTTTGGGGAGGCTTATATGGATAGCTGAAAAGATGATACCTAACTTTTAAAACCTAGATAGGTAAGTTAACCTAAAGAGGTAGAGGATTTGGGAATGCACCGTTTACCCATTGTCGGTATTCGGTAATGGCGGCTCTACATTAGTGCCGTGTGTAAAATCGCGGCGAAATACCGACACTCGTCGACGCGCGAGCACCCTCGGAAAGTTATGCACATTCACGTATGCCATTTCGTACTTTGCCGCAACTGAGGAACATAACTGTAATGTATCTAATATATCACTTCGATAGGTTAGTTTGCTAGTGTCAAATATCACATTCTACTTCAGCTTAATACCTGCACCCGTTCTTGAGAAAAAGGATCTTTACAGACAAATGGACGGACTACAGAGTGATCATATTTTTTTTCCTTTTGAGGCACGGAACCTTAAAATAGAAAAATAGCCCATTGTGCAACTTTGATGAGCCGTAACAGTTACTCGGGAATACTTACTGTAATTGCAACAATTTGGTCATGTAATTTAAAGTGGTAACGATGCACATTTTTCATCTGAACACTCGTGGCCATAACTCTCCACAATCGGTGATTAAGTAGCAGTCCGTTTTTCACTGGGCCCGTATACCAAGATTTAATTTAATTGAAACACGCCATCAAATATATTCGTTAACGAAGACAAATAGAGATTTGATTAAAGCTTTGATATTAAATTAAAGTTGAAATGTGGGCAAAACTTTTTAACTTATTTATAAAGTTGTACAATTTACGTAACACATTCTTATAAATGAAGCTCGAAACTTTGTCTCTTCATGATAATTGCGAGTATGAAATTTACAACACTAACATATTATTATTATTATAGTTTATATTATAGAGAAGTGCAGAATGCTAATATTTCTTAAAATCGCGATTTGTAAAAGGTACATAAAATTGATTAAAATAACAGCAACAACTACCTAACTTACCTTTTAGTTAGAAGTTCTAATACATATTATATTTGATACATTTGTCAATGTTCCTTCCAGATCCATAGACACCATAAGTAATATATTTTTGTTGCGTATCTATCTGAAAAATCTCAAAAAAGTTGAAGTTTAAAATATGGATTATGGTCAAATATCGACCACAGCGCAACTTCTAATAAAAATTAATTAATATACAGTGTAAACTCCATGTAACGTCCCTCGATTTAACGTCAAACTCCCTAAAGCGTCGAGATATATTATAGCTATACCTACGTTAGCATATTCTTAGTTGCTCATAAACTTTCAAACTGTAAACATGGCTAGTAAAAGAAAATCGCTGTGTATTGACGAAAAAGTTTAACTGATACGCGCATTAGAAATGGGACATATCTACTAGCACTAGTCTGAAATAAACTTTTTCTTTTTCTAATTCTGATTTCTCTTCTCTCAATTTAACGACAACTCTCTATAACGCCATAAAATCAGAGTCCCTTCAGTGGCGTTATATAGAGTTTACACTGTACTTCTTAATTTATAAGATATACTATAGCATATGTTCAGCGCTATAGTGTAGCTTTCCAAGGGCGGAAGAATTTTTCATATTGGTTCAGTGGTTTCAGAGCCTTTTCCATTCAAACAAACAAACAATCAGATGTTTCCTCTTTATAATATTAGTATATATAGATGAGATCCACGATTCACATTTAACGTAATTTTGGTAACAGATGTCCCGTGTTAATAAACTTCCACATAGTTTAATTGTGCAGCATTTTAAGGTCCGCTTGTAAAGCTTAATTGATTTCTCTGTCCGCGGTGTTCGATAGTTGTGAACAAATAGCTTGTTACTTTATCGCCTCTATCTGAAATACGATTAAAATAAATCACAGGAGATATAAAAGCGCTGTCGATCTTAATCTAGGCTCGTGGAAAGCCAATTAGGTACAATTAGCGGGGAATGCAATCTGCTCTTCCTACACCAGAATGTTCGTGGCGAGACAGATAAGCTAAAATTTCCCGTCCAGCGCCAATTACCAGCGTATTTTGCAAGATAGTCACTTGTGCATACAAGATTATTTGGGTTTATTAAAAAACTTTTGTTACTTTTATAAATTACCAGCTGACCCGTGCCCACTTAGTTGAGCATGGAAACTGTTTAAACCTTCCCTGGACTTCCACAAATATTTCAAGACTAAAAATAGCCGAATCGGTTTAGCCGTTTTCAAGTTTTAGCGAGACTAACGAACAGCAATTGATTTTGTAATAGCCTATGTTACTCAGTGATAATGTAGCTTTCTAATGAAAAAAGAATTATTAAAATCGGTCCAGTACTTTTTGTGTTTATTTATTACATACAAAAACACAAATCTTTCCTCTTTATAATATTAGTGTAAAAGTGTAGATACTGACCCGTGCCCTCTTCGTTGAGCAAACAAACCGTTTAAATCTTCCCTGGACTTCGACGAATATTTCAAGACTAAAAATAGCCGAATCGGTACAGCCGTTTTGAGTTTTAGCGAGACTAACGAACAGCAATTCATTTTTTTACATAAGATAAATATAATAAAAAATAATAAATAAATGAATAGACGTTTCCCGCAACTTCGAGCGCGCAAAATTAAATTTCGCGGTAACCATACATTTTAGTAAAAGTGTCCTTAGGTCTATCTCATGCTGGATTAACGCAGTACTCTTTTCGGCAGCAAAATGTTTAAATGTACAGTTTCTGCGGGATTTGTAACAACTATTGTAACCAATTTCTTGGAATAAATGAATTTGAATTTGAATTTTATTTTACGTACGATGTAACAGGTAGTGCAAAACATCTAGTATAGTTCAGTATGCATACTGCAGCTCTGCGGTATTTTACACTAATTATTATTTTGTCAAATATTGTGATATTTACTTAAGAATTAAATTAAAAATATTAAATAGGTATTAAATAGGTTATTCATTGTATTTAAAAGTTAAAACATAGTCTTGCATATAACTTGTAAATAGCCATTCAAAATGAGCGAATACGTTCGTGTTCATGTTCTGTGTATGGAAGAGGCCATGGCCAATGGTCTAGTAAAACAAGGACTGAGATAAAATCTATGAAGTAAACTAGAATATAACAGTTGTTTTAGTCATGTATTTTACTGGAAGTGCTGTGTTTTAGGGTTGTCAACCTTTATTTTGTTTGTCAAATTAATAACTACATTTTTATAAAATACCTATTTAACACGTAAATTGTTATAACTGATTTAATATACTGTTGTCGATGATTTAATCGAAACCAGTAGTGTTATTTTGTAAAAACTTATAAAAACGTAATAAAAGTGGAAAAGTGTAAATAAAAAGTTGTGTCTTATTATTGTGTAAATTATTAATTAATCCGACTTTTACATTAAAATCGGACCAGTAGCTTAGGATGAGACCTACATGTATGTAGTCTACACTAATATTATAAAGAGGAAAGATTTGTATTTCTGTATGTAACGACATAACTCAATAAGTACTGGACCGATTTTAATAATTATTTTTTCATTAGAAAGCTACATTATCACTGAGCAACATAGGCTATATAAAAATCAATTGTTGTTCGTTAGTCTCGCTAAAACCCGAGATCAGCTGAACTGATTCGGCTATTTTTGGTCTTGAAATATTCGTGGAAGTCCCGGGAAGGTTTCCACGGTTTCCATGCTCAACGAAGTGGGCACCGGTCAGCTAGTATATACATAAACAGACAATCAAAATCATTACCGCCTTCATCGCAGTCGGTTAAAAATAACATTACGCTTGAAAGTTGAAAGACCTGTAGGCTCTACCATGTGGCATCCAAAGCAAAAACGCTAAGTAACCTTACAAGTAACGTAAATATGACAGACTGTTAATTTATAATTCACGGGTGGTCCCCGATCGCCAGAAACGTTTCATAAAATTGGTCGGTGGTGTACAATATGTGCTGATCACGCCATACTAAAAATATACGTGACTACGGTTATTATTTAGCAACATATGTATTTGATCAATATTGTTTATATTGTTGGGCAAAACTTTAGCATATTTATGGTGGACGTACAATTTTTGAAACAGTTGTGAGGATGTTAAGATATCAATGATATCGTTTATAATTATGTATTATATAAAATATAGTTTATTTATTCCAAATATTGCAATAATAAACCACATTAATAGAAATGATTCTATAAGGCATCCATTCTAGTAGGCATCATATAGAAACGACGTTCAGAAAACATTTTTGTAAAATTTATTCTGAATAAATTTTTTTGACTTTGACTTTAATGGTACGAATACGTAGCTATCCCGCTTATACCCATATATTTTCCCGCTTGGACCACTGCCCACAGAACATTCGTGACTCTTCTCATTATCTTTACGCGTGTAACTTTATGGTTGCTGCTATAGAAATGGTTAAAAGCATCTTTTACGATCACTTTCACTCCACTTTATCACAAATCACAAAAATATTAACATCAATTATTATTTTAGAGCGTCACAAAATGATTTTAAAAGCTCTACAAGGTATAGATTAAATGATATGAAAGTACAAGCGCTAAAAGAATTACTTTTAAATTTGATGTTTCTATAAGAAATGCTCCAACGACATAAATTTGAATATGATTGAACAATAAGTAAAAAAAAATACCTCTAGTAGTAGTTTCAGTAGTTGTTTTACTTTCACAGTAAACTCTACATACGGAAGCCATACACACCCTAAAGTATTATCACTCATTAATATTACAGCCTGTATAAGTACATGAAACAACATTGGATTATTTTTACGTACCTAGGTAGGTACGTAAAAATAATCCACGCGAAAATTTTTTTGGCACCTCATAAATCTCTAACTTCATAACTCTAATCTCATAACTCCCTTTTAACCGACTTCCAAAAAAGGAGGAGGTACTCAATTCGGCCTGTTTTTTTTATGTATGTACAGTGTACACTGATTACTCTGATCTGATTTGCGTGATTATTTTTTATTCGACGTAAAATAGCTTCCATTTGGTCCCTAAAAATTTCACATAGTTTTTATTTTATGAACATACTAGCTGACCCTTGCCCACTTCGTTGAGCATAAAAAGAGTTTATGATGAAATTCAACTAAAAAAAACAACGTGGGAACCCGGAACCCGCAACGCGGGAACCCGGAACCCGCAACGCGGGAGCGCGGAACCCGCAACGCGGGAACCCGGAACCCGCAACGCGGGAGCGCGGAACCCGCAACGCGGGAACCCGGAACCCGCAACGCGGGAACCCGGAACCCGCAACGCACCGCACCGCAACTAAAAAAAACAACGTGGGAACCCGGAACCCGCAACGCGGTAACCCGGAACCCGCAACGCGGGAGCGCGGAACCCGCAACGCGGGAACCCGGAACCCGCAACGCGGGAGCGCGGAACCCGCAACGCGGGAACCCGGAACCCGCAACGCGGGAACCCGGAACCCGCAACGCGGGAAACCGGAACCCGCAACGCGGGAGCGCGGAACCCGCAACGCGGGAACCCGGAACCCCCAACGCGGGAAATTGGGAACCCGCAACGCGGGAACCCGGAACCCGCAACGCGTGAACCCGGAACCCGCAACGCGGGAACCCGGAACCCACAACGCGGGGACCCGGAACCCGCGGGAACCCGGAACCCGCAACGCGGAACGCGCAGCATGGGAACCCGAAACCCGCAACGCGGGAACCCGCAACGCGGAATCCGGAACCCGCAACGCGGAACCCACAACGCGAAACCCTAACGCAGAACCCGCAACGTTCACGGAAACGCTGTCAAATGGAATAAATAGTATCCTATGTCCGTCTACTTGCTCTAAGCTACTTCCTCACCAATTTTCAGCCATATCGATAAAGCCGTTCTTGAGTTATCAATAATATCTGCATTTTCGTTTTCAGTACCTATATATCGTTGCCAATGCCAAAAAAAAGAAGAAAATATCGTTTAAAATGTCATATTATGCATTTAGAAAAACGTTGCTAATTGAAAGTTACAAACTGACATACATTAATAGATTTCTGAACGCATAGTTGTTACATCATTTGACAACAAATGTTTGACATTTGATGAACAAAATATGAGCATTTATTTACATGATTAATTATTCATTACACATCAAGTTTTCATTATTTTTAATATGTATTCTGCTATTCGGGGAGGAGTCAAATCCAACGAATCAAAAACCATGAAAATTGGTTCAGCCGTTCTCGAGTTATAAGTGTTGTAACAAACACGACTTTCTTTTATATATATAGATTTCACCAATTTCCTGATGTTATACATAGGTATTTGACAATACATTTTTAATATGGATGATGTATACTATATTATGTAGTTCCAGTAAAGCTAATTTAGAAGTTTTTCACTATTGCATTTATAGTTGACTCTCGACACAAAAAGGAGATAGAATTATATATATGGTGTCTGTCAGTCTGTCTGTACTATGTATCATCGTAGCTATCAAACGGATTTATCCTACTGTAGTTTACTTTGACTTAAAAAGATACTAAAAAATAAACTATGTTAAAAAACCGACTTCAACATCCAAAAAACATAATTAAGATTATTATAATTACATTTAAAAATAAAGTCCAAATATTTTGTAACACTCAAAGTTCTCACCAGAAACTTCTTGTTTATCTATGCCAGTTGTGCATCTCTAGCAACATAGTATTCCGTGACTTACACAATAAAGGTAACGTAACTTAATATCGTTTTCACCTCTGCATGCAATCATGTTACCCCACGCAACAAATTCGGTAAGGGATGAACCCTTGTCCGTAGGGCTGGGAGCGGCTACCTTAATGGATTGCTAAAGGTGGTTGTAATCAACGACAAATATAATTAAAAACCAAACATGTAAATATGAAACGTGCATCTATTCACACAATAAAAGTTTGAGTTTGTAAATATTATGTAGGTTTTAGACGATATCACCGAACAGAAGGTTATAACGCTATACAATCTAGACATAATTCGAAAGCATAAAGTGTCAACCTCAATGGATTGCTAAAGGTGGTTGTAATCAACGACAAATATAATTAAAAACTAAACATGTAAATATGAAACGTGCATCTATTCACACAATAAAAGTTTGAGTTTGTAAATATTATGTAGGTTTTAGACGATAACACCGAACAGAAGGTTATAACGCTATACAATCTATAAGATATACCAAAATTCAGAGTGATGTGTCAAAAAGTTGTAACTTATATCCATACCTATCCTTAGTTGCAATCATTGCTAATTATTAAAATTCCGATAATATTGTATAATAAATTTTCGTTTAGTACCACAAATGTTGTTTCTTGTGTGTAGAAATTGTTTTGTTGATTATAATCATTTACAATTTAATTTTATAAGTCACAAGTTAACTTTATTTACTTAGTATGTATTTTCTGAACATACATACATTTTTCATTATAAATGAAATAAAAAGTGTTTAGCAGAGCGTGGTTTCGATCCACGGACCTCTGGGTTATGGGCCCAGCACGCTTCCACTGCGCCACTCTGCTCTTGTTATCGGGATCGTATTTCCTGATCTATTTCTTGAGCAATCCCATAAACCATTTCTCATTTGAACCTCCTAGCTTACTAATTAATAATAATACAAAACTACATAATAATATCAAGTATGTACCTATAACGTAAAATATATAATATTTTTAACACAGTTCTGTATTTGCGGCTGTGCAGCATTATATTGTCAATATTTTCGTGATAAGATAAAAGTGATTTATATTAAAAAAGAAGGTATTAGATAAGTGAATGCAAGTTGGTTCTATTCTTAACTAGCGCTAGTCTCAACTAAATAAGTGTGCTTTTTTAATTTGACTTGAGGAATCAAGTTTATAACTTCTATTATAAAATTGTTTTTGACATCATTCTTTGCTCAAAATCACGTATGATGTTTTTTTCTATCTTCCATTTGATAGCATGATAGTATCACTTAAGACAACTAATAAAAGGAAAACAAAAGGCGAAAATGTGAAACATTAATGTAAGGCCGGCTTAATATTTATGCCTTAAAAAAAGAGAAGATTAAAAAAAATGTAACCCTACAAATGACACTTCCTTGTTTCACTAGCTCCAATAAATATTAATCCTAAGGGAAAAGGACTAATGTACAAAAGCTGTTCGCCAATTATTGGCATTCGAGTGCGGTGAAAGGTAAACACTAACACGCAATACTTTTAATGGAAATTCCGAATCGTACGTGCCAGGCATTCCCTCTATGTCTATTAACATTCTCTGCTATTGCCAGTAAATCTCCTATTTCTACCGTTCTCTATAAATATTGAGACGTACATTATATCACCGCTAGGACGCGGTCCTTTATCTGTGATGAACGTGTCTTGCTTATGTAAATGGCTCTCTATAAATCGCACCATCATTATAATTATTATTGTCTAAACAATCTATATCTACTAATATAAATGCATGTCGGTCTATTTGCATGTTACCGCTTCAAGTCTACCGCACAAACGACTAGACTTTTTGTCATATACAGAATGTAAATTACATATGATTATACTATTGATGCGCTACATTTTAGAATGAGAAAAGGTAGTAAGTAGGTATAATCGTATCCCAAAGTTATAGTGACTGTTCTTTTTACACCCTGTCACAAAATAGATAATAAAACCCTGTAGGTATATATTTTGAGTCCGTGGAAAGACATATTATGTTTTTATCCCGAAAAATTATAGTTTTCCAGTCAATATAACTTTATTATAAACATATAGAAGTTAGATAGTGCGTTAACTTATATTAAAATAACAAGCGGCTGTCCAAAGAAAAATAATTCATGCGTAGCTGCGGGAAAACGCTAGTATTCTAGTGATGTATATACTAGAACAACACCGACTGCTATTGTGAAGAGTCTAGCTTTTATTATTGATTGATTTTGTTATCTAGATTCTAGACGACCTAAACGTGCCGTGGCATTAAATAATGTTTAATTTTTTTTACGTAGCTTGAATTTAATTTTTTAAATTAACTATCTGGTACGAGTATATCTACAATAATTATTATGAGTTTGTTCTATTTTTATGTGGCCTACAGTAACATTACGTAACGTCCATATAAATTACACATGTACTGTGTACAGATATTATAAACATCATGCTCGTTATTGCTAGATTATGTGCATCAGAAAAATATAACATACCTTATGTTATATTTTGTCATTGATTGGCATTTCTTAATTAATGGTTTGATATTGACAGTGTGTTTACGTTTTTATCTAACTACGGCGACGCCAATAGGAAGATTAGTGATTTTCGCAGTTTATGTAAGTATGTTCCATGTTGATACGATTTCTTTGAATTGAATGAATTCAAAATTATAGACCAGGTAACATAAGCAATATTTTTATTCGCAATATATTTTTATACCTAATACGGTTTTGCCAATGCTCTGTCCACTTTAGTCTGAGTCCTGGCCTTCATCAACGGATGACTTCATTAGTAGAATTTCCCGCCAAAGTGACTAGAAGTCTAGAACTAAGGCGAACCGCCTTGCTCTATAACTGCGTTCGTGCAAAGGAAATTGGCTAATAATTCCTTTAACTCGTCTCATTATAAAGTACTCACGTATTGTTATTATGTCTGAATATAACGTAATTAAGTCGTGACTGTGGAGGACATGCGACATGCATATTTGTCACCTATGCTAATAAGATGCATTATAATATTACGAGTATGTACTATGTTTCGATTCTACACTGTACCGTGTACTCTAAACTTATCATTGAATTAAATTGTGAATTATCTGCACGTACGCAATTCGTTGTGACAGAAGATTACTAATACGAATAAATATCAGAGGGTAGAGTTGTAATAGTACCCTCGCGTGCGAGTGACGTGAAAAATGAAGACTTGTGGACATTACTCGACAGTGTTACTAACTTGGGGGGGTTTCCCCCTAAAAGGCGGAAAACATTTAAAAGGATTTTTTAGAGGGGAGTAATATAAAAGTATTATTTTAAGGGGGTTTTAACTAATTAGGTACGGTTGTACCTATATATCTGGTATCGACGAGCGATTTAAAAGTCAAACATTCAGAATCCTAAAGAATTTTTGGACTATTTTCAAGTAATTGTTGCTCTTTTTGACTTAAGTTTAGGGAAACATTTAAATCATTAATGCGCTGATTTGATTAATAAGTAACCCACTCGTTCAGGTAAGTAACAAGTAATGAGTATCAATCATATCTGTATTGTCCTCTCTAAGATTGTTGTCATTTTTTTCTCAGAACAGCATTGTTATTTGTTGCGTACGGGACACGGGCACTGCCGTACATGAATACTGTTCACACGGTGCGTGCATGCGGCGTTATATGCGTGAAACAATTTTTATTTTGCCACCTCCCAGAGCCGTCTAACGTAACTCCTGTCACGTCCCGCGCGTTATCCGGGTTTCATTATCCTCATTGTCCCTGTCAATTATTCAAGTTTTTTAAGTCATAAAATTGTAAAAAGTTAACGAGTTTTAAAGGTATTCAATGACTTTGTTTATGAATGACTTCAAAAATTCCCACCCTCAGGTAGAAGCACTAAATTTGTCGAAGACCGTTGTTTTTCTAACCTTCCTAAATTGATTTGGACGTGACCGTGTAGGTCCAACAATACATAGTTGCTCAATTAAAGTGAGGAGGACAACTTTGGAACAGCAATAGAATAGTGGTTCAGAGCTTCGATCTCGACCCGGAGGTCGTGGGTTCGATTCCCGCGTTGGAACAACAAAAAATGTTGTTTTCAAGTTTGGTTAGGACAATGCAGACCGATCACCTGTATGTCTGACAAAAAAGATGATCCATGCGTCGGATGGGCATGTAAAAAGTCGGTACTGCGCCTGTACTCTCGCCAGTCGTGTCGGTTTACCGTCCCACTGGGTTATGAGAGTAAAGGGAAGAGAGAGTGCATCTGTGTATTGCACACACACTTGGGCACTACAAAATAACTCCTGCATAGCTGGCATGGTTTCAATGAAATCGGCTACCGACACCGAAATCGGTGAGGGGAGCTATTATTATGTAGCGGAAATTTACAAATCCGATGTTGATTTCCGCTGCCGTTGAGAATGTAAATATTGTTTTCAACGTTTCACATCAATGGAACCTAATTTTGGCTAAATAGACCATGTATACATTACGCATCGGTCGTAAACGTCTTGCCGCATCGAGCTTACGAAAGCGTCTGATAACAATTAACTAGATCATTCAAACAGAATTATTGCGCGTTATCAGCACTCTCTTTCGTCTATATTATCATTATTTATTGCAAAGTAAATAGATATACTTTCACTTCCTACTAACAACAACAGCCCTTTACAATTATTGCAAATGGTGAAGTCAAATAAGGGCAACAATGCAATTATATAAGTACACTTTCCATGATAGAGCAGTTAGGGCGACCCATTGAAGTGTTTAGTTTTGTCACCTAAATGGGCGACGAAGCAGAAACTGACAAAAATTAACAAAAAAGCAATTTTGCAATTAAATTAATTGTCTATTCGATCGACTGTTACATCGAAAACAATAATTATTTTGTCGGATTGCCGCTGTTATTGGATAAATAGCGTTCTGTTTGTTGTGTAATAAAACAATGGAGGTTTGTATCAAAAGAGCGCCGCTTCCGTTGATTTATCGTCTTCAACATTGGACCCTTTGTCTCCGGTCTTCGGCGCACTTGTTCCTCAATCAAGTTCCGTATTCCTCGACTCATGAAAGAAATACCGCAATAGTAAAATTAAACTGGACATTAGACCTACATACTTACCGTGCCGTGTATAGATGCGAAGCTCAAAATAATTTGTAAACAAATTTGAGAATTTCTCTTTAGTCTGAAAGGACCAAGAGCCAAATTAACTGCCTTCTTTCTAATGAAAAGGACCAGAGTAATCGGTCGAAATTCAAATGCCACTAGAATAGGATAATGGTAAAAAATCCCGAAACTGATGAGCTTTACTCGATATGTTGTCGTATTTGATTTACTACATTGTAACCCAAGTCGGATATTCAAACGAATTCTCGTCATTGTCGAGTCTCGCAGCTGTACGTTGAAATTTGATTCAAACCGTTAATGGAGCGTATGTGATCCGAGATTTTGTCTCAATGTGTTCTGTCCGGGCTTCTGTGTGGAGATTTTTTGTCGGCGTTTGGCACGGGGCACGGGAGAGCTAGCGGGTAGGCAGGCGCAGACGCCGGTGAAAAAACTACCAGCTTCCTTTTGCACCCGGCCGGCGCGGCGCGCGCGCAATGAATTTGTTTACAATCTTGAATCATTTTGTTCCCACTTTAAATGTAAAGTACTCCTTCGAAACCAAAAAGTGTTATTGAACTTCGAGTATCAGTTTAGTGCCACTAAGATAAGTCACAATAAAATTATTTTCGATACGAATGTCTGTTCATCTGTTGAACAAATGGCCGCGTTATCGTCGGCTCCGGCGCCTGCGCAGTGACGTCGTTACTATAATTAGGAGCATGAGAGCACCAAGGCATACATCGTGTACTTGATTTCAACTTGTGACTACAAAAACATTTAGAGATTTACAGATTATTGTCGATAACAATTTGCTAAGTGTTGTAGAGCGAGCCCGGCTCAGATAAGTATCGCTCGTGGTATTATTGAATGCAAATTGCATTGGTAGCGATTGTTGCACGTCTCACGAGTAACGAGCTGCTGGTGTGAAAATGATTCATGGCTCTATAGTAAATCAGATCTATAAATATCAGTTTAATTTACAACGCGACGGAGTAAGATAACCCTCAAGCGGACATACTGCGAATTGCGATCAACACTTGTTTGGTTCGGTTATGCGTTACACTAAAATATACCTAATAAGTCCATTACATTTTTTATAAATAGAAGTTCATTTAAAAACTTTGGCCTAGTTGATTTTTAGAGTTTTTTGTCGTAAACTTCGATGAAAGTTTTTTAAATACTAACAAAGCATTTTGTTAGTACGTGAAATATTAACAATTACTACGTGTCATTTTATTATTGTAATAAAAATAAAAAGTTTATGAATGCGTGACCGTGAAAGGGCTCGCCTAGCCTGTCGCCTCCCACCTCTATTGTTAGGGCCGGGCCGCAGGTAGGCCGTAGGGCTCTGGGCCGGTACTTCGATAGGGCCGGTGGTCGCCGTAATCCCCGCGTGCGCCCTTTGAGATGGAAATCCAATACTTTTAACGTGATTACGTCATTAAGCGTGACTTGTGTATACATGTAACTTTTTATTTTACTATTCTTCAATACATAATACTATATGCATCGATATGAGTACTAAAACTGCCTCCTAGGACTAGAAGCGTAATTTCCCCGGATTTTGTAGCTTTTATTTCAATACCTTTTTCATTAACTTACATCATGATTAAAATCTAGGGGCACGGGCAAGTTGTAGTTCGAGTTTCAACCGGGCTACAAAATATACCCCGGGTATAATAAACCCCGACCGGACGCTCCCCGGACGGCTTTCAAACCAGGACAAATCCGGGGAAACCCGGACGGATGGCAGTCGTACTATATGAGATATAATATTTTTAATTCTATTAAAAGTTATATTTTTCACCTACAAAATGTCGGTCACCGATTATCACTCGTGAACGTTTTGTTAAATTCTCGAAACGTTTTGTTAAATTCTATTGTATCTTCTGTCGTCAAACTGAGCACAGTATTTCCAAAGAACATAAAAAATGAAGCAGCCAAAAGTCATTAGGGAACGAAATGGGGACAGTGGGATCAACGGGATAACCCCAAAGATGTTAATGAACCAAATACCAACGATATTAATTAACAAGTCATTGAAATCATAACATCTTCATCATCATTGCAGCTATGACTATTGACGATGACGGACAGTGCTTGATATATATAAGCGTTCCAAAGTAGTTCATTGGGGAGGGGTGCCTCTCCAGGCCCGGGGGGTCTCTCCAGGGTGTAGGTACGCCTCTACATTTGTACGGTAGGTCAGGTAGCAGATCTAGCTGGCCTATCCTAGTAGGTACTGGGTACTCCTCTTAACTTTTTAATGTAGAGGTATTAGGTAGTAGGTACCTACTATTAACCTACTTACTGAGATTGTCTAATGAAATAAGTACCTATTACCTACACCTAGGTAGAATTGAGTATAATGTTTTGTGGACAACGATACCTTATAAATACTAATCTATTTAGGTAACGAAACAAAGGAACTGCGTATAAACAAGTACAATTATTCCCTTTTTGGACAGTCATTGTGTAAAGCGTAACATTTTCTTAATCTTAATGCGTATTTAAGTTGACTAATGTTTAAATGAACTTATGCAGCATGATAAAATTTTGTTTATCTTTCTTGGTGAATTTTGCAAAATAAAATAAATGCAGTTTAACCGTACCTCTCCATTTCTGGGGCTCAGTGTGCTGTGCGATTTTAGACACTGCTGAGTGCTGACCGTGTGTCAGTCAACTAGAATTTATATCATAATATGGAAGCAGCGCCTCTAGTGGCAAACAATGGTAAATACTTCTGCGCCATACAAATTCTAGTTAACTTCCATACAGGTGAACAGTGACAAAACTCGTATATCACTGAGAGGCAGTTTTGCCAGAACGTACCAAAAAGTACGGTTTTCCGTACTTTTTGTCATACAACCGTACC
Organism: Celastrina argiolus; assembly: GCA_905187575.2. Lineage (NCBI taxonomy): Eukaryota > Metazoa > Arthropoda > Insecta > Lepidoptera > Lycaenidae > Celastrina > Celastrina argiolus. The sequence continues at coordinate 9,988,878 of LR994577.1, forward strand.
GTACCTCAGTGTGCACCATACCTTTTTCGTACCTTATAAATTATAATAGTAATTCATGTTTTAATACATACTATAAAAGGGTCAATAAGGGTAGACGGTAGCATTTTAGTGTTTTGGAAAAACCGTACTTTTGAGTTAAAATCCGTATCTTTTCAGAGAGCCAGTCGTACTTTTTTGAGAATTCATACTGGCAACACTGCTGAGAGGTCTCTCCACAATGTGAAGAGTTTTTAGCTGAACTAAAGACGGTTTACTTGAATTACAGAAGGAGGGCGTGGGTCAGGCGCACGCGTTCCGCAGCAAGAGCTTCAAGAAGCCGCGGCCGTGCCAGTGGTGCCACCAGCCCGTGCACAACCAGGGCAGCTGCTGTAGAGGTAAAGCTTACCTTTATTATCTACTATTATATTATTTATTATCTACTCATCATCATCATCATCATCAGACGTCCACTGCTGATCATAGGCCTCCCCCAAGGACTTCCACGACGACCGGTCGTGCGCTGTCTGCATCCAACGGCTGCCCGCGGCTCGGACCAGATCGTCGGTCCATCTTGTGGGGGGCTGCCTTACGCTGCGTCTTCCAATCCGTGGTCGCCACTCGAGAACTTTCCTTCCCCATCTGGTGTCTTTTCTCCGAGCGATGTGACCACATTGCCATTTCAACTGACTGATTCTACGAGCTATGTCGGTTACTTTAGTTCTACTGCGAATATCCTCGTTTCGGATTCTGTCCCGCAGAGAAACTCCGAGCATAGCTCTTTCCATAGCTCGTTGAGTGACTTGGAGCTTACGCTCATGCGTCATGTCGGCCTCATGGCCAACAGTCAAGGACCACGTCTCAGTCCCATAAGCTCATTCATTATCTACTATATTATATTATTGCTTTATTATCTACTTTGTGAGCTTACAAAATAATAAACAGGCTGTAATATTAATGAGTGATAATACTTTAGGATGTGTATGGATCCGGTATACGAGTTTACTGTGAAAGTACCAGCGCTGAAAGAGTTACTTTTTTAAATTATTGTATGGGAAAAATTATGATGTTGGAACATTTATCATAGAATCATGAAAGTCAAAGGTATTTAATTAGCGCTGGTACTTTCACAGTAAACTCTACATAGGAGGCACATACACACTCTAAAGTATTATCACTAATTTATTTTATACCTTGTATACAACGTGTATAATATAATATGAGTGATCATATTTAAGGATGCGTGATGATGATGAGTTTACTGTGACTTTACTTGAAGCACTATAAAATAACTGTGGTACTGGTTTCTGCAAGGTAGAGCTATTTTATTGTTTTCGTGAATCTAAGTAAAGACTTGGAGTCACAAAATTTTTTACATTAAGTACAAGTCAAAGAGTATGAGTTACATAAGTGCATAAGTTACTGTGTTTTAAATAATCCCTTAAATTAATATTATATAAATGCTTAAAGGAATCTGTTATTTTGTCCAAACAATCTGTCAGTACATGTGTAATAAAACGCATTATTATGGTGCTGGTCAACTCTACAATTGCTAAACGAGAATGCAGAATATTGTTGTCTATTCGCGACTGCTAGACTAAAATGATTACCTTCCGGAGCCTGTTTATTGCGATAAGCTGGCATTCAAATGTCAGTGAGTAAACTGCTACATGAATATCGTTGGTGAATATAAAATGTGAATGTCACCTACGCCGGTGACACGGGGCTGCATAAATTCCGCCTGTTTCTAAACAGATAATAGACAGTCATTTCTATTATTTGATATGCGTATTGTTCCATATCTAATACTTTACTTTTGCTGTATGCTAATAGCCTGAAAAAGTCAAGGTAGATTGACGTTATTCATTATCGTCATCGTTTTAATAAAAAAAATCACAATAGTATATTGTGCAACAAGTGCGACAAGTTGTCGATTGCCCACGAAAGCGAAGTTGAACGCACGAGCGAAGCGAGTGCGGTCATTCGCTTGAGTGGGACATGTTAGCCGAATGCATCCTGACCGCTGGGCAAAGATAGTCACTGAATGGGTACCTGAAGAAGGAAGGCGGCGACGTGGCCGGCCTAAGAAAAGATGGCGTGACGACTTAGATGCACATCAGCTGGGCTGGCCAGTGTTGGCACAGGAAAGAGATACGTGGAAGACCTTGGGGGAGGCCTTTGCCCATCAGTGGGATAGCATAGGCTAATAAAAAAAAATAAAAAAAAATAGGTTAGAAACTAACACTTTTAGAGACTAACCTGGCAAGAAGAACCGGCGCGGCGTAAGAAACTGGGCGCAGGGCCACCTTTTAGCAAAAAGATTTAAAAAAAAATTTAATAATAAAATTAGAACTATAATATGAACCAAACCACAAAGATAAAACGAATGTCTCAATGTTAAATTGTATTTTTTTTTTGTTTCAGTTTGCAAATATGTTTGTCACACCGTGTGCGAAAGTAAGGTATGTATATAACTTATATAGTTAATTTTATTTATTGTAAATAAATCATATCCGAGCTAATATAATATATTATTTCATAGTAAAACATAGTAAAACGTATCATAATTGAATACTTTTGTTACGCATAGCGCCATCTAGTATAACATAATGACAAAAGTGCTAGATTGGAGTCCGACGCAGGAGCACGCAATTCAATAGTACAAAAATACTGAACTAGATGGCGCCTATAGTACCAATCTCAGTTTTAAAAACCTCTTGAAATTTACACTAAAGATTTATAGGTTTTAACGCTTTAGAATATTGTTACATGCTTATTATTATAATTAAAGTACGTTAAAATAATATTTTTGAGTAAATAGACCGTCGTGGACCGTTGATGCAAAACATCAAAAATACTTTTACGTTTAAATTGTGTGTCGCCTGTCGCCTAGCAAACGTAACTTGGCGTGGCGACGCGTTACACGCCTATAGTTTAACTGACCAGTAGCATTCGATTTTTCACCGCCGTAACATACCACACGCCAATTATGTGCGTACAATGAATAGCTGTAAAGTGGTACAGCAACATAGTATTGTCATAAAATATTATAGATGTCCATGGGCGATAAGCGTACTGTCCAGTTGAGCTGTCGGGAGTCGGGAGTCGATGGTTATCGCCCACGCCGGTCACGCGGCCATTGTGCGCAAGCGCTAGAAATTACGCTCACAGGATTTACCACAGTTTCTGCTATTTTGCAATTTGTAACTCGGTGCTGTCAAATATTCTAGGTCGTTGTACGTTATGTGCATTCTAGACAATAAAATATCAGGTTACGCGGCTGAGACAATACAGTTTATACTACAGACATAGAGAAATCAGGCTAGAATTTTGCCGCAACAAAGTAAGAAATTTTATCAAAATCGGTCCAGTAATGAAATGAAATGGATATGAAATTTCGGATACGGATATGGATATTAAATTATTTCGAGTTATCCGTTTGTTTCGGATAATTTCAGTTACGGATATTACATTTTTACTGTAGCAAAACTTTAATTTCGGATTCGGTTACGGTTACGAATATTTTTTAAAATCGGCTATCCGATAGTTTCGGTTACGGTTACGGAGCTCCCTAACATCCCTGGGGGCCTACTCAAGATGCCATCGCTAATTATCGTCTACAAAGTTCGATAACAAAATGTATGGGATTTGACATGAGGTACGCAAAATGATCGCGATTTAGTATGTCATTTAGCGTACCTTATGTCAAATCCCCATACATTTTGTTATCGAACTTTGTAAGCGATAATTAGCGATGGCATCTTCAGTAGGCCCCCAGGTATAGATGGGTTTAAGTTGTATGATTGTTGATTTACGCAACTGAACTGTAAACTTTGTGCATTCCGTTCACCAATAAGTTTGGCCACTAACAAGCGCTGATTAGCGTGTCTGTAGATGAAAAAGTACGGCAATAAATAAAAAGTTATTGACATTTGCGTGGGCGCTCAAAACAATGTGAACAATTTGAATTCTTCCAAAGTTATATGAAGTTTCCCGGCCCGATCTGCATTGCAAATGTAAAAGTTAGCCGTATCTAGTCTTTGGCCGGGCGCCAGTTATACATAGTATGTAGTAGGTAGTAGTTTATAGTAGTACCTACTACTATCTAGTAGACTACTACTAGCTACAAATACAGTATATAAACTACTATTGCCTACGCAATAATAGCCAGTAGATAGGTTCGTATTAAGGAGTACAGAGCAAATTAAATCAAGCGAGTTTAACATTTTCATGAAAGTGTTGAATAGTGATGTTTGTTACGTTTTAACTGAAGTCATATTACACACCTAACACAAACAGAAATATAAAATAAGATTAAGGTATATAGTAAGGCTGGTCCAATTATATAAAATTCAAATAAAATTCGACACAAGTGTGCTTAAATTACAGCTGTATTGTAGTATAGCCAGAATTCTTGTTCAGTGCAATTCAGTGCGAATTTCACCGGCCAACCGTCACAAGGTGTAAAATAAATGAGTGATAATTCTTTAGGGTGTGTATGTGTCTCCTATATAGAGTATACTGTAAGTCCCAGCGCTGAAAGACTTATTTTTTGAATATCATGTTTGTACGAGAAATGCCCCAACATCGGAAATTTTCCTATACAAATATTAAAAAAAGTACCTCTTTCAGCGCTGGTACTTTCACAGTAAGCTCTGTGACCCACACACACACCCTAAAGTATTATCACTCATTATTATTATAGCCTGTGTATGTATATCTTAAAGTTATAACCAGGGATGTTATGGAGCTCCGTAACCGTAACCGAAACTATCGGATATCCGATATAAAAATATCCGTAACCGAAACCGAATCCGAAATTTAATATCCGTAGCCGAAATTATCTGAAACAAACGGATCGGTAATCCAAAATAATTTCATATCCATATCTGAAATTTCATATCCATCCCTGGTTAAAACCATACAACGTGACAGCGATCCGCTGATAGGTTATTGAAACCGACCGTTTGTAGTTGGATGAAAAGAAAATAATGAGAATTTCACAGCATCTTGCGGGTGAGTGGCTCTACAAGCAACAGCACAAGGACTCCATTGTATGTCGCCGTCCGCTGACTCAGCGCTCCGCCGGGCCGCTGACATCATCGCTCCTTGAGCTTGTTGTGTACTAGATAGACCTGCGACTTCATCTGCGTAAAATCTGTATTAGTATAAAGCTAAAGAGTATTTCTTTGTTTGCTTGCGCTAATCTCAGGACGTACTGGGCCCCGATTCAAGATGCCATCGCTATCTACACTAATATCATAAATAGAGGAAAGATTTGTATTTTTGTATGTAAAGTACTGTACCGATTTTAATATTTTTTTTTCATTAGAAAGCTTCATTACCACTGAGTAACATAGGCTATATAAAACTCAATCACTGTTCGTTAGTCTCGCTAAAACTCGAGATCAGCTGAACTGATTCGGCTATTTTTGGTCTTGAAATATTCGTGGAAGTCCCGGGAAGGTTTACACGTTTTCCATGCTCAACGAAGTCGGCACGGGTCAGCTAGTTATTATATAAAGTATTAAAGAGTTTCATCTATAGTTAGTTAATTTTAATCTAAATATATATTGTGATGCTAATTACTTAGTTAATAATTTGTTAGTATGTTTTAATTGTACTTAGATATAAGTTAATTAATGTAATTGCGGTCACCCGTTTTAATTAACTATAAAATAGTAAATAATAAATAAATTATTACTTAAGAGTTCGAAAACAAAATGTATGGGTTTTGACATAAGGTTCGCTTGTTGACAAGCGAATTCGTATGTCACTTAGCGTAGTGATATGTCAAATTCCATAAATTTTGTTTCAGAATTTCGTAAGTTCTAAATAAAAATACATTGATGTGAAAAGGTAGTATAATCATGGGATATGATTATACTACCTTTAAGATAAAGTAACTTTTGTTTTTACATCCGTTATAACATGAAGATTAGGAAGTTAAAACCAAGAACGTTCAATAACATATTACTCGTCATGGGTGTTCTGCTCTTATTGCTCTTAGCATGACTTTATATTAAAGTCAAAATATCGCGGAATGATATTTGGGATACTCAACACTGAAAGAGTTTTTCAAATTGGCCCTGTAGTTCCTGAGATAAGCGCGTTCCCACAAAGTAACTCTTCAGATTTATAATATACTAGCTGACCCTTGCCCACTTCGTTGAGCATAAAAAGAGTTTATGATGAAATTCAACTAAAAAAAAAACAACGTAGAACCCGCAACGCGGGAACCCGAAACCCGAAACGCGGGAACCCGGAACCCGCAACGCGGGAACCCGGAACCCGCAACGCGGGAACCCGGGACCCGCAACGCGGGAACCCTGAACCCGCAACGCGGGAACTTGAAACCCGCAACGCGGAACCCGCAACGCGGAACCCGCAACGCGGAACCCGCAACGCGGAACCCGCAACGCGGGAACCCTGAACCCGCAACGCGGGAACCCGGAACTCGCAACGCGGGAACCCGGAACCCGCAACGCGGAACTCGGAACCCCAAACGCGGGAACCCGGAACCCGCAACGCGGGAACCCGGAACCCGCAACGCGGGAACCCGGAAGCCGCAACGCGGGAACCCTGAACCCGCAACGCGGGAACCCGAAACCCGCAACGTGGAACCCGCAACGCGGAACCCGCAACGTGGAACCCGCAACGCGGAACCCGCAACGTGAGAACCCTGAACCCGCAACGCGGAACCCGCAACGCGGGAACCCTGAACCCGCAACGCGGGAACCCTGAACCCGCAACGCGGGAACCCGGAACCCGCAACGCGGGAACCCGGAACCCGCAACGCGGGAACCCGGAACCCGCAACGCGGGAACCCGGAACCCGCAACGCGGGAACCCGGAACCCGCAACGCGGGAACCTGGAACTCGCAACGCGGAACCCGCAGCATGGGAACCCGAAACCCGCAACGCGGAACCAGCAGCATGGGAACCCAAAACCCGCAACGCGGAACCCGCAACGCGGAACCCGGAACCCGCAACACGGAAACCCGGAACCCGCAACGCGGAACCCACAACGCGAAACCCAAACACAGAACCCGCAACGCTGACATAATATGGAATAAATAGTATCCTATGTCCGTCTACTTGCTCTAAGCTACTTTCTCACCAATTTTCAGCCATATCGATAAAGCCGTTCTTGAGTTATAAATAATTTAACTAACACGACTTACTTTTATACATATAGATGTATAGATTACTCCTACTAACATAAGCTAAGCCCGGTGAATGTCACAGTCGGTCCAGCCAATTCGGTGATCATGAGTTTGATGACGACGATGATGATGATGAAAAGTAGCCTAAATTAATCCTTATAACTTTAGCTATCTACCAGTGAAAGTCTCGTTAAAATCGGTCCAGCCGTTCCAGAGATTAGCCGGAGCAAAGAGAGACGCTGACAGACATTTTTTTTTAAATTACATTTTCGTTTTCAGTAAATATCGTTGCCAATGCAAAAAAAAGCAGAAGATATCGTTTAAAATGTCATATGTATTTAGAAAAACGTTGCTAATTGAAAGTTACATACTTACTGACACTTCAATTTTATTTGTTTGTATAGATGTATAGATTTGGAAAACTTCTCCAATCTTGGCGTTTTCACTGACGCGGAGCGGGGCGCATAGGAACTTAGTGGTTCCCAAGCGGAGTGGAGCAGAGATTTCGAGCATAGTGATTGGTCAATTCGGGTACCGCAAGCTCCTGTCCGCCTCGCCCCGCGTCAATGGAAACGCAGCCAAACGTCTATAACGTCTACCGGTCGCCATGGTAACAGCGTTGTTTACAAATGGAAAACAAAAATAAGGAAATGCTATACATACCGTATTTATATCAGCTGAAACTATTTGGATTCATGTTTTTGTTAATCCTAATAATTTTTTTAATCCAAATAGTTTAAGCTGATATAAAAACGGTATTTATAGCATTTCATAATTTTTATTTTCCATTTGTAAATAATGACGTTGCCATGACAGCCGTGTCATATAAACTGCCAACGACGTGAATCGATCGAGCCCAGGTTCAAACCCCGCGTGACCATCACGTATTTTCTTCTTTTTTCTAATTTTCTGCTTATTTTTTTCAACATTTTCTTTCATAATAACCTTTTCGTAACAATAACGAACATACCGTAAAAAAATTTGCGAAATTGGTCAAGCCGTTGTCGAAGCGCACACGATGTAAGAAATTTTGGAGGTCGTTTTTTTACACTTTGGGCTACATTTTTGGGGTTTTAGTAAGGAACCCTACTTTTTTTAAACATATAATATAGCCTATGTTCAGCGCTAGGAATGTAGCTTTCCAACGGTGAAAGAATTTTTCATATTGGTTCAGTGGTTTCAGAGCCTATTCCATTCAAACAAACAAACAAACAAACAAACAAACAAACAATCAAACGTTACCTCTTTATAATATTAGTATAGACTAACTATAGACTATAGATTACTAGTAACAACTAGCTATGCACTTTTTTACTTTGTTTTTTTCTTGCAACAAGTCTTTAGGTACATACACAGTAAAAAGTGTGCCCAAAAATTTAAACCAAACTTGTATTACATTTTGCTATACTGCTTTAGTCATTTCGAACAGTGTTAAAATTATTTAAAGGCAAAAATCGAGATTGAATCTTTTATATCAACTTTCATACAATGATACCTAACTTAACAATCAATCTTTCTTCTGGTCATTGAATATTATTTTTATTGCGGCAGCAATAATGACTTTAAACATTACTCAATATATCAATTGAACATTTCAATATTCAACAATAATATATTGTTGTGTTTAATTTATATTTTATGTAGTCACTAGTCAAACGGTGCACGGTTGTAAATCGGAGATTAATGTTATATTAGTTTATAATAGCTTCTCTCGGAGAGGAATTCCGGTGTACAGCCGGGAGTTCGGTACACGGCGTGGGCGGTAGAGTTGATGGAAATTCTGTAGGTGCAAATAACACTTTTACAACTACATTTTTAATGAAAAAACTAACCTTACTATGTTATTTATATAGCCTACTAGCTTTTGCCCGCGGACACAACCACTAATACCTTCAAGTATATGTTTTATGATGATCGGTTATGTAGTTTTCGCGTGAAAGCGTATCATACAAATGGACATTCATTATAACATTATATGCTACTCGGGCTATTATTAAAAATCTATTGACACCTCTCATATTAAAATCGAATAAGTAATTTAGGCGCCATGATCGTGGTGGAACAGACAGAGCTACATAGACTGGCCAAAATCATTAATTACCCTTTAGGCTTTGCAGTAGTCGGGTAATTAGGTGGTAGTTAAATATGCAGGTTAATTGACTAGTTGTTAATAATTTAAACAGGAAAAAAATTTATGAGCACTATTCGCGAACTAGTGTTCACTAATTAGCGGATATTAAATTTATTATTACGAATGGGTTTTTTGGTATGTTGATTGCAGTTAGTTGAAGGCTCGTGCTTTTGTATCCATGAGCAGCACAAAAAGCATCGCTGGCGACGGCAGAGCCAATTAACATACGAGCAACACGCGAGGTAATATCCGACTCCGCGTGCACTCCGATACAATTTAACTTCGGGCGCCTGCTAATGGGCTTCCTAGCGCATTTCAATATTAGCATGTCGAAGCCGTCATTTCGTGTGTCGCGTGTCTAGGAGCTTCAGTCGCAGGGTTAGATCGAGTCAGGTGCAATGCACGTTTCGGCCTGCCGCGGCGGTCAGTCTCGCAGATCTCTCGCGGCTGCGCGCGCGCCGGACGCACGCGAATATTCGCACACGCGCGTTTGCAAAACAAAATCCTTTTATAGTCTCTAAGCGTCCGGTCCATAAATAAATCTGGCGATGTTATTTCGTTTCTGTGCGCGTCGTCCGTGAATGTGACTCGGACCTTCGTAAATCTTCGTAAATCACGCGGAGCGTTTACAGTTGGTGACTATTTTCTTGTATATACGCAACGATTACTGATAACATTTACTGATAACATTATTTTCTAGCCTATAGCTTACGTCATTGGAATTATTATCTCGGGGTAAAACATTATTTATAACAACAATGCTTTTAAAATTAATAAATAATTTATTAATTTCATAGTTTATTACATTGTTATTAAAATTTAGTGAAGGCGTAAGTTATACGACAAAGTATAACTTTACCGCAAATTTTCTTTTCGTTGAAATGCAATTCCATCTTGAGCGTCAGAATGCCAGTCGTAAACAACAGAATGGGGGTTATAAAAACCACGTCTCATCTCCATATCATATTTTTATGTTTGAGCCCGTATCACTCAAAGCATGTTAACATTAATAACAAAATATGACTCGAGTGACATTCCTTCAAAGAGTTCTGTAATCTGCACTCGAGTGTTATAAGACATTAAAGTACATTATTTTATTAGTATACACATTTTATGCGATGTAATGTTTTTCCATTTTTGTTTCGTTTCAATAAAATTAAGTAAACAAATTCATGACTATTTTACGGCGCGTACACACTTGACGGAATAAATTGTTATCGAGTAATAAATGTAGAGCAAAGATATAGAGCTATTCGGTATGTACAGTAAGAGTTCGCTGTCGTTGTAATAGCAGTATGCAAATGTATGCTAAGTGCTAATGGCGTTCAAGGTGATGACGGTAAATTGTCGCAGTAACGCCTCTATCACACGTAGCGAGTAAACGACGGATACTTGGCCTACTAGATCCGGGAGCCAGCCCCTGTCTTGCCACGTTCGTCGGAAAAACCCGGAGCACCTACTACGGCCAGCACTCGTTAGAGAGTCAGTTTACTCGGAACGTGTGACTGAGGCTTAACATGTACCATGTCAATGATTGCGATAACAGTCTAGTGTTTTTTGGTGCAGATAACAGCCTTCTTCAGTCACGTATGCCACTCGATAGTCGATACACTAAACTACAATATGTTACAAGGTATATTAGAAGAAAGAAAGCGGGGATATTAAGAACGAGGCCTGACCAATTTGAAGTAGTTACCTTAAGCGCTATTTAATGGACTCCGCTTCAGATGTGCCGCCAGTAGTAAAACATTGATACTGTGTTGTGAAGTGTTTAAGGACTTTAATAGTTTAGTTATCAAGGATTTTTAAGTGTCACAATGAATCTCAATAACATACTTAGGAGCCGAAGTACCTCGACGTCTTCGGGCAGCTCCGACCTAAAGGTAAAATGATATTATTTAGAATATTTCAAACATTAATCCTATCTATTTATCATAATATTATGGTTTATGATAATTGTGTGAAAACTTGTATTTACAAGGCTTATAGTTTGTACTTAGTTAAGTAATTTGTAAAAGTAGCTGTAAGTTTTCTAAACAAATAAAAATTTATATGTACTGTTGTACTACATATAAATTATTTATTAGGCTACTATTATACATGTTTCTAAAAAAGATAACTAACCCACCACGTATATCTACTGTATTTTGTATTCTTTCTAATTGATATTATTATATGTTGCTTATTTTTCAACGAAGTTAAATTTCGTCTAGTAAAGGTAAAACAAGTTGTCTAAAAGTAACATTTTTATTAAAATAACACAAGCAAGATGGAAGTTTGCGTAATGTCGGCTACGAAAATAGTATTCGATTTCATTCACCGTGTCTAATTAAATAATTATAAGCGTACAATAAAAAATCGACGTTAAGAGTTAAAACGTGTTCCGCGTATCTGTTGCCTGACAGGGAATTAGGGTATAATTTTGCATGAGGCTCGCCACGGCGCAGCGCGGCGCGGCGTACACTGAACACCGCGCAGGTTAGCGAACCTTACACGCACTCGTTAAGTTTTAACAATATTGCAATTAAGAAGTCCTTTAGATCTAATCTCGAATCCACGAAAGTCGTAAAAGTAAATATTTGCTGGGAGGTAATAAAATATCTGCAGATTTTTATTACTGAACAAAAGTCCCCAAATGTGTTCCATATTTTACCACATTAAAATATATCTTTTCTTGTTTTAATTTTATATCTTATCGTCAAAGTGCTGAGCGAAAAATCTGGATACAGTCCAAATGAAAATTTGAATGTTCTTATCAAGTGAGATTTCTTATTTTTTACAATTCTTATTTGCATGCGCTTATCAAGCAAAATTTCTTATTTTTTACAATTTTCTTTTCTAATTTTTTAAGTTAACTATAGTATTTAATCTAACTCCAGTTCTATGTCACAACTCACATTACACTAACGTTGTGTTTATATTAATGTAAGCACCTAGTTACTGTAATACCACTGTACAATAAGCTCTCTAGTAACTCGAGTGACCAACAACACTTTTCTGCAATACAATGCAGATCAGTGTTGAAATGTCCTATATTTCCGAGATTCAATTAAGATCGCAGAACAAGTTGTGGCCATAATTATTATGCATGAAAATATTATAATCAAGTCCCTTCTAGCCACAAGCGGTGTTGCAAGCCGTAGATGTTCGCCGGCGATGTGTCGCAGCACGCGAGGCGGTAAGCGCGTACCTTGTGCCTTGTGCTTGTATAGTACTAGTACTCTACAGCACTTCTCTAAGAATAATTTCGTATCACGACTGGTACTTTAACAGTAAACTCTATATACGGGACCTTTACAGACCCTAAAGTATTATCACTTAATAATATTTCATCCTGCAGTGCTGAATCCGCGTTGAGTGTCATATTTCGAAGTTCACAGTATGGAAAATTTTATACTCACCTCGCATTCAGCACTGCAGGATGTAATATTATTAAGGGATAATACTTTAGGGTGTGTAAAGGTACCGTATATAGAGTTTACAGTGAAAGTACCATCGCTGAAAGAGATTTTATGATATTGGGGCATTTCTCATAGAAATATGAAAGCCAAAAGTAAGTTTTTCAGCGTTGATACTTTCACATTAAACTCTACATAGGAGGCACATAGACCTGAGACTGGCGTAGTATTTTTTCTATACATTCACTAGGAGAAATAATTTCAGGCGTTTACGCTCATCTGCATAATCATAATTTGTACTTTAATAGTTACAAAATAAATATGCGGTAAGACACGAAATAAGGAGCCAATGTGAGTTGAGCCACAGACATCACCTATAGGGTTTCCGATCGTAAAAAATGTTCGCTCGACCTTGGCTTTGATTATGTAATCTATGATTCCGATAAGATAAGCCTTATCCGCACATATCGATATTTCGATACACATATCGCAGGGAAATGTTTACGTTATTTTTGTATAAAGCAGCCGTTTACCAGTTTCCGAGTATTGTGCTGGCGTCGACAACCCTACCCTGACCGCGCATGCAGTGCGCTTAGTTCAATACACTAATGCAGGCGAAGGCATTTTACCCGTCGAACAAATAAAATGGCGAGAACACGACTCGGCTTTGAAATACGCGGGTCATATGACACTGACACGGGCGGCGGCGGGCAGATTTCTCTTGTTCGGGTTCCCATCGGCATGAGCAAATGTCAACCACGAAATACCTCGATTCTTCATCCGAGAGGCTTTAAAACCTGATAACGCGCCGCAGATATTAGGTTTCAACGGCGCAAATATTTTTAACCACAAATTCTTAAACGCGTGCTTAGTTCTCGGTTACGTAACAGAAAGGCAATTTTATAGACGGCGCACATCGGAGGAGCTTTCAATTAGCGGAGTAATTAAATGTGCTAATGTAATACATAATTACTAGACTCGGTGGACTAAATTATTAACTTTGTACGAAGCTCGAATCTTTAATTAGAAAATAATAAAATCAACACGCTCCTTGCGAGCGGTCGTGACTCCGATCCGAGTAAACCCACCTGAGGAATTTCTGCACCGGCCCAGCCCGAAGGGTTAGCGGGAAGTATTATAGAATTTACCGCTAATATTAATAATCGGTTTCACTTGCGATTTGAATAATTATTGGCTGCGGTCTAACGAAGTTTGAATGCATAACCATAAATTAGCAGTAAATATGGACAATAATAGCACGAAATTGATACCGAGCTCGTGGGCGGCGCGGGCGCGGGGCGGGTGGACAATTTTCGAGCTTTTCCCTGCCTCGAAGCGACGGGGACGATAAGTTCATCGGCAAACACAACACTAGGTATAAACAAACACTCTGACGGCGGTCGCCGTTGTCCGTATTGGACGACTTTATTGGATTTCCACAAGAAAACATCTTTTTATTATCTTGTTTGTCGTCGGCAAATAACCTTAATAAACAAAAATTGGCGAAATTTTCAGCGAGGGAAATTTAGGCGGTGTTTCCTCGGGTGAAATAGCAGAGGCTCCAATTATATTGAAAGTAGGTCACAGCACAAACAAACATAATTTCTTGTTGTCGTAGCTCGATGGAATAAAATGTTAAATAGAATTTACAACATTTCTCATAGCTTTAGATTAAATAATAAACGAAGATTTTTATGGATTGCATTATGCATTAGGTTTTCGATACCGCGGGCCCGAGGAAAACATGTTTACTTTATACGTTTGTTTGAACAATTTAAACTTTCCCAGAGGTACATGTTTGTTTTGTTTTGTTCATTTAATTAATTACAATTTACAGTTAAATTTGTTTTGTAGTTTTCCTCGCCATTAGTAAGCTTATGAATGCCACACAGAGCGAAAGAGGCAAACAAATAAAAAATACAGCTTTAACAAAAACTTTCTGGTTTTTCAGCAAAACAAAATTGGGTTATTTTTTTGTATTATTATATTATTGTATTGTCTATGGTATTATTTAGAGAAACATTATATTGTACCTATTTAAAGACATTAATTAAGAATGAGTAACTTATCGAAAACTTTAATCATAATACGCCTTTACCTGTTACCCCATATTTTGGTAAGCAGGCGACTTAATTACATTCTGGGAAGTCACCCACGGACCACGGTGTTTCTTCAAACCGGTGGACTTGTAAATTGGCAAATTTAATAAAAGCATGAGGTGATCGCTCAACCGAAATTTATGAGATTATGACTTTGCTGTACTTTTTAAAATACCATTATTAAACATGTAATTATTTATTTAAAAATAAATTACTTTTAAAACGTGTGTGTAAACGAGTTTTTATAAGTTCATCAAAATGTACGTTAATCTTTATTAATCCCATACAGAAGGACGTAGAAGTTTGACGAGTCTGTGACGTGTGTATGTAGGTCCGTGACATTGTAATAGCTCTCAAACGGATGAGCTGATTTTAGTCCAACTTTTTTTGGTTTAAATATGACTTTTTTCGGCACGC
This sequence comes from Celastrina argiolus, assembly GCA_905187575.2. Taxonomy (NCBI): domain Eukaryota; kingdom Metazoa; phylum Arthropoda; class Insecta; order Lepidoptera; family Lycaenidae; genus Celastrina; species Celastrina argiolus. The sequence goes on from LR994577.1 coordinate 10,004,064, forward strand.
CCACTGCTTCACTGTTATGTTGGCGGTTACTCTCACTGCTTTACAATGTCATGCCGGCGGTTACTCTCACTGCTCGACTCTGTCATGTCGAGGGCTACAGATCTAACCTAAGCCAAATAATTGCCGAGCTTTTGTTCTGGGTAATGGTCATTTGTATAATAGTAAACATGTAACATTGTTCATGGATAAAATACGTGTACATAACGTATTAATGACGTCATAAAGTACCCACCGGATGCGGTACATTGCCGCGTCTGTAGCGCCGCCCGCGTTGCCAAACTGGTGACCCATTATTCAGATTATATCTTTTATTAACTTGTTTTGTCTAAATTGTCGGAGACGAGATTTGTCTCAACTATCTCATCTCCCATCTCGACTGTTCCAAATAATGGACGTTGGACATTTTCTTATTATTACGAGTACAATACTCTATGAAGTCCCAGTCGTAGAGTCAAATGAATTCTATTGTCTCTACAATATGCCAGGCCGATGCCAAAACTATTACATAAGGCGTCTTCAATGTAACAAAGAAACCTAGAGGCTGGGTGGGCAGTTTTCTGCTCCATTTCGCGAAGTCATTAAGAAAGTATCAATAATGTTAATTGACTAACATGCAACACGACAGCGCTAATAATCCGCTCGTTAATTGCCGCAATACTCTCGGTGAGCGAGCACGTTCGCGCCCGGTTGCCCATTTGCCTACATTTGCCTAGATTGACACCGCGTCAGTTTCGCCTTACGTAAGTGCTTAGTGCAGGAAGTTAAGCTGGAAAGTGCTAAGGCACGAGCTAATGATATACATGACAATACAAATGGCCATAATCACGCTAGTTGTAGTTTCTAAGATTACATAATGAATAAACACAAAATATTCTGTAACACTTACTTCGTATCATCTAATCCTATACAATCCAATGTTATACCAGACATACCAGACCAGACAATACCCGACGTATGAAACAAAAGTTCTTTGAACTTAGCACAGGACCAAATTGACGTGGTGTGAAGGTACTATACTATTTTTGTATTCATAAAGTATGGACTGCGGAAACGGCGCCGGCTACATAATACGATCCTTATTTCCTGCAAGCCGTAATTTATTTTGTATTAGAATCGCAATAAAATGAACATCACGAACGCAAGCATTTGCTAAGTTTGCATTTAAGTAGTAACTAAAAGTACATCGTATGCACATTGCACATACTTACAAATTATAAAAGTCCACCACCCCGCCTGTCTGTCAGTTCGGGATAAACTCACGGACTTCACCTATCTTTATGCTTTATTCCCCATGGATAGAGTGGTTCTCGAGGAAGGTTTTACTGGTTTTAGAGTATTATTGGACCCGGTAGGTGGAGCTGCTGTTAGTACAAAGTTCGCCGTGTAATAATGTGTATAAGTTATATTAATAATAGTCATAATGTAAATTAAAGTAATAATGTAATTGCGTGAGACTGTATAAAAAGCTCAAAATATCAACTAATCGCAAAAAAGCGATAGGTATTAAAGTCTAGGAGACTTTTATAAATTCACTACAAAACCAACCTCTACAAAGTTATAACCAATTTTCGTAAAAATAGTGCAGAGCTCGTACGTAGTTACCAGTTAGTAGTTCCCTACATACCGAGAAAAACAGTGAGAAAACGCCCGCAGCGGTGAGTGAGTGTGTGAGTCAGAAGGGCTTTGTGTACAGTTCTTAACACAAATAAGTTGTGTGAAAACTTTACTTAACCCCGTTATCTCTGCAGCAGAAGTGACAATATTTACCCGGGGACTGGCAGATTTTAATTGTGTTTTTTGCGATGGCACAGAATTTTGAGTACGATGCCTTATTTTATCTTTATTGTTATTGATTAGGCATCATATTATAATGAGGAATTTATGTTGGAATGTTGAAATTTATATTTATTTTTAAAAATAAAATAATAATATCATTTTTAAATCTGCGGCAACGCGGCTGGTACCTATATTGGAAACTTTTAAGTCTTGTACGCTGCGGGGTGGGCTCTACGATTAAGCCTATCCCTCATCTCCATTTGTATATATATTTTCTTATATTTTGTATAATTTTGTGTATATTTTCCAATAAATTATATGTATATTTTAAGCTTTTATCTATTATACTTTAACTAATTATTAATCATTAATGTCATTTAACATAAATAGAAGTTTCTTACGTTTTAATATCTATTGTGACAATGTTTAAATCTCATTTTTATAGGAGACTCTGATGCTTCTTCGCAAAACTTATTATTCATCATTTGTATTAAAAAAACTGTCGCTGTCATTGAAAGCTTAGAAAATATAGAGTTTCTTAAAAATTTTCTAAATTTATCCTAATAATGTTCTGATTTAGGAATGACTATAATAATGTTCTGATAAATATTATGCAATTTACGATCTTTCGTTTGAAGATAATTTAGGTTTGCGGAGAGACGGCGGAGAAATGAATACCAGACATATTTTGTAAGATAACTCCATAAGATACAGACAGGCACAATTTATTTATATCCTTCGGCATACTTTAGGGCGCTCGGGTATTCCTTGCACATTCTGATATTGTATTTTGTTTGAATGTTAAAGCTAATAATTGGATTATTTGTATGTAAATTTTATATTTAATTTAAAAGTATATCCAATTATAAAACTTTATGATTATTAATTTGAAAGAATCATGATTCACGATTGAGAAAAATTGTTTAGTGCTAAATCTAAAAATGAATTCGTTTTAATCTCTCGCCCTTAACGAGCACCAATTACGTCAACATGGATACTTTTGATACCAATGATACCATTAAGTGCGAACATTAAATTTTATTCGATTCGAAGGTAATCGATTAATCTTGTGGAATCGATGTAGGGTCACGCCGAATCAAACGACCGTCATGTTAGCGTTTATGAGGTCAATTGACCCGGACTTTACATTTTTTGTCGACAGGAGTCTGTTAAACGAATCTGAACTATTTTTAGCGAAGTCAGCTGTTCGGCAATCAAATCTACAAATCTCGCCTGCCAATCGACTTTTTGTACGATGTTCGATTGTGATTACGACGCGATACATTGATCGGAGAATGTGATAACCCCTGGCTAGTTAACTATTGTTATAATCAGTCAAGTCAAAATGGCGGTTACGTTTCCTATTTTTCTGTCTAAATCCTTTGTAAGAAGAAATTTTAAAATATGTATTAATTATTTAATCTTTATGTATAAAGAATGGCACTTATTGTAAAACTTTAAGATGCCCCAATTCCCACTGATTACTCTAATATACTTAATTCTTACTTGCATCATAAGTCAACACGCAAACATTTACAATGACGATCGTAATCTCAATATAATTGACATAATAATAACATGCGTGATACGCGACAAAATGTATCTTGAACACAATGAACATAGACGAATAACTATGTATCCTCGTAATCATAAAATAATTATATCTATTATTTAATTTTAATTGCCCGTTGCTCGTGTCCTTGTAACTGTTCATAAAAATATCGATTTTAATCTACGAGTATACTAATATAACAAAGAGGAACTATTAATTTCTTTGTTTTCCAATGAACAGACTCCGTAACTACTGGGTAAATTTGTTACAAGTATAGTCACGAGAAAGTTGTTCGTTCCCGCAGATTTTTTCTGTGTGTACGGATTTGCTGGAAACATCTACAAAAAACATACTTATGCTATAATATTAAGTCATGAGGACTTACGACTTAATATTTGGCGTTCAAAACCTGCCATTCGCCTTGGAGACGTCATGTCAGCCCGGAGTGAGACGTCGGGGCGGCCGGCTCAAAGAGCGCACTAAGAGCTTTCATAAAATCCTGCACCTACCGGGCGAGTACCTACTTCACACCGTTCGGTCGTTTTAAATAAAATATGTTCATGTGTTCAATTTGACACGTTACAGCTTCATTAAACTGCCAAGAGTGCCAAGTGAATTGCGTGGTATTTCCGTTTCCAACATGAAAAATAAATATTTTTGGTCAGTTTTTGTAATCATGTCTCTTTAAATTACTGCCCAACCACCGCAGAATGTATTGGGACTTGGAACTTTTTACGGAACGCATTTGGAACGCATTCTTATGTTTAATGTAATTTTAAATAAAAAAAACTTTGTCAATAATCTGTTACAATCTTAGGGTCTTACTTAGTTCAAGCGCCTTGACGAAGCTTCTGGAATCTGTACTAAAGCCATAGCTAATTTATAATTAACATTTTAGTCTAACATGTTTCCTCGAATTAATAGCAAGCTTTTACCATATTGCCCCCGAGCTGACAGCTAATATGGCCCACCAGGACGAGGAACAAGGCGGAACATTAAAATTATGGGCCGTGCGACGTTCCAACGTTTGATTGACGTCTACAAAATTAGGTTAGGTACGAGTATATACTGAATGAGGCGCAATATTCTAAATTAGTTCCAACTTCCAGCCCTGCATTGCCCAGGACCATAAACATTATGACTTATACCTAAGCGTTACGCGTAAATACATTTGCATAAGCTTTAACCGCAATTGAATACGCAACTAGGCGTGATTCGATAAGCCTGCGTATTAAAGTTATCCAGATTATATTATGTAAGCAACACATAATTTGATTATTATTTTAGATGGTCTTTAGCGATTTTCCAGATATCCGACTTTCCTCAACGTAATCTTACATTTGCGTAACGCGTAGTATAATCGACAAAAATAAACGGGCGTAATGTGTATTTGCAATTTCCTGATCGACCCAATAACATGTGTAAGTGGTGGTCTGCAGTCAATCAGGGACGAACGAGGCCAGTCCCGGTACTCCACTAGTTTATTTCCAGCAGCGGCGTATTCCAGAGCTGTACGGACCACTGTCCGTACAGCTCTTGTAACGCGTCTGATGATGTTCCATGTTCGTACTCACCTCTTTCCCGTCGATAACAAAAAGATTGAAGATGAAAGCGAATTGCTCCTTAACTAAGAATTATGGTCTTGACGATTGAAAGAAGTAGATTTTAAATATGATTACATAGGGAGGATATAATAAGCCAATGTATTTTGTTGATATTTTTAAGATTTTTCAATAACTGTAAACACTGTTAGTACATAATAAACATCGTTCAATTAATATTTGAGTGTTACAAATTTACAATATTTTATACTCAAACACAACATGCATCAACGAGCAACAATTCAACAAAAAAAGACTTTTAACATTGTAGATGGATTATATTAGTATAAACTTTCAGAATTAATTAATAAGCTATGGGCGCTCACACCACTACAATAATGGTCTCGTGCTAAGTTTTAGAGGACTCTTTACTACTATATTGAAGATTATTTTATTTATAACACATCTGAACGAGAACGTAAAAAAATCCTTTGTTAGGATTTAAAGGCACAGCCTGTGACTTAAGCATTGACGCGCTCAACCACCGAGCCACGGAGGTCTTAAATTAATTCTCAAATAGTCCTTCAATGATAACTTGGCGATCAAGTATAGTGGTGTATTTATAATTGTGTGCTAATAACATATTACTATGATAAACAGTGTTGACAGACCTCGATTAGCTTTAGCTGATAGAACACGATTCTTCGAACCAGTAGCCTTAGTTAGCCCAGCGCGATGAAATTCGACTCTAGCAGATTTCTTCGAAACCGATTTCGGGAGCGACATAGTTGCTTAACGTTAATCCCATGACTCATTTGTTTTATAATTAAATAAAGCAACAATCCGTTTCTATGAAGCTGTAGCAGTTCCAGTGAAATATTATCCAAACTAATAGTTCGAAGGTGAATGTACTCGTAACTTTGTTGCTTAACTTATGATCGTGAAATTTCGGGCGCCATTATCGGGGATAATTGGGCATGTTTACAATAATTTGTATTAGGTGGGTTTCGTTATTCCTGGCTGAGCAATTTAAATCCTAGTACTTCTTGTTTAAGAACTAAGAAGACCACTTTGCGTCGTGAACCAGTAGTAGTCTAACCCTTGGTTAAAGAGATTCATAACCGAAACCGAAAATATCGGAAAGCCGTTAAAAAAATGCAGAAAGGTAACCAAATGCGACATACAAGTTTAAGTTAATTCCGAACAAAGTGTAGGGTCTAAAATTCCAAATATTGTTTTTACAAGTATGAAATTCTTTACAATCTAATATCATGGCCTGTAAGTAGCGGGTTATCAGAAATAATTCATTACATCCGTAACTGTATCCGACATACTATTATTATAATATCTTAACAGTATCCAGATCTGAAATTTCCTGTGGAAGTCTCTAAACATAAGTAACATCCGTGTTGTATATCATGGTTTTTACACTTTCAACTTACATATCTTATAGTATGTGTAAATAGTACCTTGAATTTTCTCAAAAAGTAACTTATCTTCCATATGTTGCTACTTTATAAGTTAGTTATTATTCGAGCTGATTAAGATAATTATTTAAACAGGTAACGAATTGTTTGTTTTAAGTTTCGACACGAAAATTAAACTTCATCTAATAAGGTAACGTGATGAATGTCAAACGAAAAGTTTAAAAATGTAAGAGGTAAGTTACGAATTGCTTAATAAAATACGGATGAGACGTTAGCCCAGTTCTGGCTGGCTCGAGGCCAGGGTCGGCCTGACCTTACCCACGGCGATGGCTCGATATCCCCCCACTCCCCTCCCTAGTCCCCCATTCCCGCTTCCCCCCTCCCCCTCCCCTAGCGCAACTGTAATCCGCCAGTTCTACAAACATTTTTACCGAATTGAATTTTTATTGCCTACGACAAATCGGGTGTTTATATAATATATCTATTTGTAATATCTACAATCTACATGAAGCAAAGTTTCTGGAGATTACGCAAATTATGCACATATTAAACATAGTTAAACACAGTTAAAGTTTATATGGAGAAGAGTGTACTAATATATAGTTTTATAAACAATAATTAAAATATATATTAAATTAATAAAAATAGTGTTGCACACACTAATTTATAGATTAATAACCAAACACTATCGAATTTGATGCTATGTGTAAAACGTTGAAGTTTACAATCTGTCTTTCCCATTTAATAGTTCCAAGTTAAATATTATATTAATATTGATATGCTCGAAATTTTACCACTAGTATATCTATATCTGGCTATAAGAAACTTAATGACACTAATTATTAGATTTAATTTAAAACAGTAGAGTAGGTACAGTAGATTTTGCACTAAATCCAATTTGCTAACAATAACATTAAATTCCTTTAGAAATTGAAAGTAATTTAGGAAAGCGTCCAGAATGATTTGTGTAGGTACCTAGATAGGATTGTACAGTGTACCTCAGTATAAAGGAAATACTTAACACCAAGAAAGCGCAGCAAAATTGACGTTAATAGCAACCAGTTTACTCGGTCCCGGAGACCCATAGATATAAATACAGATATAACAAGTAATCTGCCTCCTGGGGTAATACTGACCCACTTGGGTCGGTATATTGTCGTTCAGGTTTTTGACGATATCGTTTATGATCTATACTATTATTATAAAACGGAAGAGTTTGTTTGTTTAAACGCGCTAATCTCAGGAAGTACTGGTCCGATTTGAAAAAATATTTTTTTGTTGGATAGTCCATTTATAGAGGAAGGCTTAAGGCTATATAACATTACGCTGCGACCAATAGAAGCAAAGTGTCAGTGAGAAACGTTGCAAAAACGGGGAAAACTATTCACATTTGGGGACATTCGTTGCGTGCGCTGCATAGACAGTTTATGTCACTCAAAAACTACGCGAACGAAGTCGCGGGCACAGCTAGTCTTTAATATTTATAAACCATAACATTGATTAGACAGCTATTTCAGGGCACGACTGCTGCGTAAATATTTTTGCATTGCAGTTTATTTTACGTCAATTATTTATAGATTACAGCAATAAATGCCTAGCTATTACGAGCAATTTTAAGCAATTGATAACATAATTGAATACTAAAATCTGATATGTGTGGACCAACGAACTCGTATAACTAGATCGAGTAGATTTCAATGCACTACCCATGTAATTTCTTTGAACATAAATACTATTATAGGTGGTTAAAAACGGCCTGAACTGATTTGAGAAATGGATGGTACAGTCGTGCTCATCTTGGCGAGGGAACTGTCGTGCTCATCTTGGCGAGGGCACTGTCGTGCTCATCTTGGCGAGGGCACTGCCGTGTCCCGAGATTAAGTAGCATATTGATAAATACATAAACTACAATACTCAGAATTAAAAAAAAACATTAATTGACCTGCATCGCTCACCGATTATCATCGTTAATCGGTGAGCGAAGAATGATGATGAATTAAAGAAAAGACCTCGTTTATCGTCGCTTTACCTTCACAACCTCGTATCTATAAAACTAAACTTTTCAGTAGATTAAAAAAAAACTAATTACTTTTAGATTTTACTATGACATCGATTTTTATTTAAATGAGGCTCAGTTAAGTATTATAGCTTGTATTAACCTAAAGTATATAAAAATTAAAGTAGGTACAAGTTAGATATTATCGAGAAAATATTAATTTTTTAAATACGATGTTGAGGAGGTAAAGCAACGTTATGTCATCTTTCAAACAAAAACAAACTAAACCAAAACGGTCCTGCAGTTTGTATACTACGAAGCCAGATACTTATAACGCCTTTGTTTTTTCGTCGAGGGTTAAAAATTAATTACATTAACCGTTTTATTTGAGGTGTAAACTCAGGAATACTAACTTGACTGTTCGTTTCAGGTGTCGGGCGCTATTGAGCTGTCGGACCCCGCCAACTCCGCGGAAATACTGGCGCGCCTGCAGAACGCTGTAAGAGATTAACATACACACATTACATATTTTATTACTATTTACTTAAGTATTACAGGATGAATGCATATTATACTTGTTACTATTTACTTAAGTATTCAGGGTAATCTGAAAAGGGGCATGGCAATCTGAAACTACACGAAATTATAGAGTTGTCAGTTGAGAGCTCGATTGTGATAAAAACTGGAACTGCAAAGTTTTTTGGAAAATTTATTTCCCTAGCGTTACTAATTAATACATTAAGATTAAAAAATATCTATATATCTACACCTAGCCCATAGTGCATGCTTTAAAAACTCAGTAATTGAGATATGTACTGCCACTTGGTAGATAGATATAATATTATATTTCAGTTGTTAATGGGTGAAGTGAAATAAGTGTCAAATGTCCTCGACAATTATTTTCAATAATCTAAATATATCTCCTATAAAAGCGCTGATTCATTTGCTGTGTAAAAAATTTGCAGTTTCCTAGACACCGGTCACAGTTGTCTACATATAAAACGTCATTCTCCGCAATATTACGACCGCTATACAAGGTGTAAAATAAATGTGTGATAATATTTTAGGTTGTGTAATGTGTATGTGACTTATATCTAGAGTATACTGTGACCAGCGCTGAATTACTTTCTTTTGACTTTCTTGTTTCAATAAAAAATGCCCCAATATCATATATTTTCCAATAATTTAAAAAATTATCTCTTTCAGCGCTGGTACTTTCTCAGTAAACTAATACGGGACCTTAAAACACCCTAAAGCATTATCACTAATTAATATCTGTGTAACAGGAACGCTATCTTAGGAAATCAGAGGCACATAGATGTGACATTGTCAGCTGTGTTCCCAGATTCAGATAATGTGAAGATTAAACCGTGACCATAATTCTATCATCACAACGATTATGAGAACCATTTTATCCGAATATGACCAATACTTATCTACGGTCTCTTAAATTGATCGATGGCGGTTCTCTATCCGAGTAATTAGTTTATAGATAGAGTATAAATTCGCTCTATGTAGAGTCGCGGACCATCATGTACAGTTGAACCTTATTGTCATACTTCTAAGGTCGGCAGTTTCAAAGTTAAATAGCAATCAATTGCATGAAATAAATGAGATACCGTTTGTTTGTTTATTACTTCAGTACTTACTTTGAACTATTGTCGATAATAAATTGATCTTAATGCACATTGCTCCGGCTAAGTTTATCTCTATGACAATTCACCATTAAGTATGATCCCTTAGATCATTTCTATTATTATTGTAATAAATTGGTAGTATTTATACACGATCTGAAGTTAGTAAATTAATAATGTAATTTATAGAGTTACTATTTTAATACGACGACACTGGGAATATATAGCCGTGAGAACGCTACATTTAATTTATTGAACTGCTAAGTTACATGGTTATACCAATTTAGTTACAACTTACGATTTTAAACTTGTTATTAAAATATTTATGTTTACGAATTATATTATAAGTATTCGGTGCATACCTAAATGATGTAGGTACGTCTGCCAACTGATCCGGTGTGCTACTTTGATTTAATTACTTGGCAATAAGATTCAATGCACCAGCTGGTTTTTTTGAAAACTAAAAAATCAACTAAAAAAAAAATATGTTTAAAGTCAAGACCAACCTCATTTAAAGTCTAATTTAATAGAATCGCATTCGACTACCTAGGCAGACCTTGCCTATCTTCCTCTATTTAAGGTGAGCCCTTTTCGGTGGTGCTTCCGCCATTTTTCTTAATCTTCCGCCACTACTGTAAGCTCTATAAAGGACATGATGAGTATCTAAAAGTTGACATAATTTTTTTTCGGTCTTTCCCTCTCTTTCCCTCTAAAATTGCCCTATGAATATGTCATGTTATGAAGGTATATTACTAAATTTTTTTTTCTTATTTCACTAAGGTATATTCAGGTATATTCAGGCCAGTTAACAAAATGATATAACCGTATTGTAAAAAAACATATTCCCAACGATTACGCGCTAACTATGTAGTCCAAATATTGACGGGAGAGCGCACCGCATTCCTTACTCTATTTCCTGTTAATGTTTGACCAAACACGTAATAATCACATTCCCAACCCTTTGATGTTGAACGTTACAATAGCTTTCGGTTTTTATCATGAGAAAGTAAAATTTTGTATACCATTCTCATACTACGGTTTACGTAGCAAAAAATTTTAAAACACTGGACTATGTAACTGGAATTCTAACACTGGAACATCTCTGTAGTCAAATTACCTATAAAGTACATACTTCTGTTGATGATGTTTTTTATTTGATTTCTTATATAATTATTTGATTTTTAGATAATTTAAAAGGTTAAAAGGTTACGTAAAATATGATACAGCCTTTATTTTTCGGGATATTATTATGAATTTATTGTTCAGGTGCCAATTTGCAATAACGGCTCCTAAATCAATACCCTTGAATTTGGCTTCGACGTGATCGCGTAAAATATAACCAGTGGGTAAAACATTTATGCCTGTATATAATAATTTTAGCAAATGTATACATTAATTAAATATTCATAAAAAAATCCGTCACTGCTTACCGTGAGGAAGTTAACTACAATTTGTATGGCATCGCAACAATGCCTCTAGTGACAAACTGTGGTAACTCATACTAAGGGCGTGTTTCACTAACCCTGTGTTCCAGGAGACGCTCTGAACGTTCAGATCATTCATAACGCTGACATTGACAGCTGACAGTGCCTGTGAAAACAGTTCAAAACGATCCTAAACAGTGCTAAAGAAAATAGTAAACGAAAATAACGTTTTTTTCGTTCAGATTTGCGTTTCTTTAGCACTGTTTAGTATCGTTTTGAACTGTTTTCACAGGCACTGTCAGTCAATGTCAGCGTTATGAATGATCTGAACGAGAGCGTCTCCTGGAACAGGCCCTAAGCAATGTTAAAGTTAATCATTTGTTAAATATCATGTTGTTCCTCTCGTAATTCCTATCAATGAATGAGAAGGCACGGTAATTTAACAAGCTATTAACACTAACATGCGTCGGTGAAATCGGGACTTATTGTAGTAGATTCCTCACGGTGAGCAGTGATAATAACTCGCACTAAGCACACTGAAGCGGTAATTATAACAAATGGGTGCGTCCGCGCCGGCTCAGGTTAGGATCCACAATCAATTGTAGTTTATTGCTCACGATGAAATATTCGCGAAGATGTTGTAAATGTCACGGTCCCCTTTATTGCTGCATGCTTGAGTAATATTAAACGGTCCTCGTTGTAACGTCGGCCTCAATAAATCCTTTAATAAAAATCACACTTCAAATTTATTGTATAACTGATTGAATGTACTGTTGGTTCTTGATGGAAATTCATGTTCACAATAATAACACACAACTTTTTTACACTTTTCCACTTTTATTACGTTTTAATGAGTTTTTACGAAAACACGACCATCATCATCAGGTGATGATGCACTACACTATACACGTAATGATTTAATCGAAACCGGTCATGTTTATGTAAAAACTTATTAAAACGTAATAAAAAGTGGAAAAGTGTAAAAAAGTTGTGTGTTATTATTGTCAAATTTATTGATCCAAGTTTTTTGGGTTTCGTACCCAAAGAGTAAAAAGGGACGCTACTAAAACTTCGCTGTTTGTCCGTCTGTTCTGTCTATCACCAGGCGCACCATCTCAAGAACCTCGCTAGAAAGATGAAATTTTAAAAAATTGTGTTATTTTCCCTGTTACAATAGTTAAGAACAAATAGTAAAAAATATAATTATATGGGCTCACATACAACATAATATGTAATGATTTGAGTTTTGCACGGAAGCCTCGGTTTTTTAACCAATGACAACCTAAAATTACTGTCTCATAACTCTGACACGTGTTATAATATATTGTATTGTGTGCAGATAACCTTTATAATTGTGATGACTTTATTGAAGAAACACTGTAGATAATTATATTGTTATTTATTTATACTATAACAAAATGTCCGGCAGTTAAAGGACAATGCCGATTTTTCTATGAGAGTTGGGCTATTGTTGCGTCTTAACCAAATTAACTGTAAAACATTGAAAATGTACTCAGGATTCATATTTAAAAAAATCACTTAGATAATCGATGGGAGTTTTGAGAAATCTGAATTTAAAATGTTCCGAATTTTGAGGTTAAGTTATGCATTCAAAAGTGTAAAATATAGTATCAAAAGTAATTTGCAATATCTAACGACATACACTTATAGTAAATTAATCAACGGAGGATTGCACGACTCAACGTTGAAGTAAGACTTTTAATACACTTTGTTGGAACACTTTGAATAATAATTAAAGAAAACACTTCTTTCACACACACTATCAAAAAGTCAAATTCATTATTCACGTCACACAAATTTCAATAGTACCATATGGTTAGGGCTGCCAGTAAAAAAAAAATATGTAGCCTAAAATAGTTTTAGAAAAAGAAAAAATAACTTTATTATATTTCTTATTACTTTCAATTAAAAAGAAAAACTTCATTAGCATTATTTTATAAAGTAATCTTAGACTAATGTTCATTATGTTAAATAGAGTTGGTGTGGGTTTCTTTCATTTATTTCATATCACTATTCTTACTATTTCACTTAAAAACTGGTATTGGCAATAAACTGGCATCATTTGGCGGTTGACATACAAAATGGCGGTTCCCCTAATTTCTAATTCAATATGGTAACTTTTTTTTTATAACTTTTAAACCCCCATTCGCTTACAACTAAAATTAATATACATAACATAATATTTCAAAAGACGAATATTTATATATAAATGGTTAAGACGCAAGAGTGACGCAAAATAGCCCAGTTTTCGGCATTCTCCTTTACCCTAATAATTAAAATAGTGGACACTCACATCAGACTCGCCAATTGAGGGTTCCGTGAGAAATAGGAACTCCATAAATAGTTCAAGAATCGGGTTTGAAATTCTTATCGAGCCTGATATATGAGGTAAAAGTCTGTATGGAAAGGGAAAATTATTTTAGTTACGTACAGCACTGTAGTAGGTATGTAGTATGTACTCGTATTGCCAGTCTGTCCTGCTCTGGAATGTGACATTGATTATAAATCGTTTAATTAACAATTGATTTTTCTTATTTCCGTGAGTCAAAAATCCTTTTTTTTCTAAATCCTTCGTTTTTTTCTTAAGTCATTTGTTTTTAAATAGAAAAAAAATAAAAGTTAGTTTGATGAAAAAATCGAATTAAGCGGACGGGACAGCATCTAATATAAATCCAAACGTTATTTAACCAATAATATTATTTTCCGAAATAAACTGTTTTGTCAGACCGACAGACGAACGGACTGAGAGGCGGATGAAAAAGTGATCATACAAGGGTTTTTAGTTTTGACTTAAAATACCCCAAATTTATGGCATTTAAATTTATTGTTAGTATAAAACAGTTTTTTTTAATGTACTAGCTAGGTAGGTACTAGGTACTGTTCTAAAATACATATAATTGACATCCTGCGGTTCCGTCCAACAAATAATGAATATTTTATTCGAAACCGCAAACATTGCCTATAAACAGGCAATATCATCACCAAGAATTCTCTGTATAAATATTTGCATTCCAAATTCATTATTCATCTGTTGTGTAGAACCTACTATTCTACTAACATCACATAAATATTTTTTTATTATGTAGATACCCTTTAATATTAGGGTTTGTCATCAACTAGACACGACAGGACAAAGTATGCCCAGTTTTTTTTAAGTTTAGAATATTTTTAATTATCACACATCAATATTATAGTCAACTGATATAGGTAGTAAAATATACTCAAAATATTAGGTATACCTACATGACAAATTAGGGCACAACCTGTTTTTGTGCTCGCGGCTTATAAGCCACACACACAGTAGGCAGCACCCGTGGTGTTTTAATAATAATAACATTTTAAAATTAGAATCAGAAGCTGTGTAATCACGAAAATTTATTTAAACATAATGTTTACAAAGTTACGCGTACAAAATGATTTACGCGCCTACCCGCAATAGCAACGTTTTCCGCCGTGAACGTAAACAACATGGCCGCGCGCAATTGACGTGAATGTCAAACGTACACTGGTTCCTAATTTCAGAGCTGTGTTTATTGCGGGAACGGATGTTGATTTCATAAACTTCATAACCATTTCTATGATATTATCCCCATTGCATTTTAATTATTGCTCTGGATATTTTAAAGGAATGAAAATTTGTCGTACTCGTACTGTCGTGCATCGCACTCGCACCGTCAATATAAAGTCCATCAGAGAAGAGAGAAAAAATATATTTTTAAAATATTTATTACACACAATAAAATTTACGATATAAGTACAGTTTACAAAGAAAGACAAACGTACTGCTACTTTGGTATTTAACATAAGTCTACGTAAGTAATTCCAATTCGCAGTGCCTCGAATGAGAGAATTTCTGCTTCAGGATGAAATCAAATGTTTAACTTTCAAATAGCGCCTTTAAACACATGTGTTGAATATTTCATGCGATCGAACGAGGAAAACTAATTTTGTAACAAATGTTGACTATTGCTCAATACAATTTTGTTGCGCATACGAAATTCTGGGATAATCTTTAAAAGGCTATAACTTTAGTTCTTTTTGTCGTGACCATTCCCGACCGCCACAATAGAAAAACGAGTCGTAAAAAGGTGTAAAATATTTTCCCCGACCATAAAGTCTAGCGTATCCAAACGTAAATAATAATTGTTATTTCTCATACCATTGTCCAGACCTTGAAAGGGTTCAAACTTCGAATTGATGTTTACGTTGGTCGTGCGTCGGCTTCAAAAAATAATATGGGGAGCTTGTACAGTCGGCAATAAAAATTATGTCACACAGAGCCTTTGCAGAGGTCTAACTTAATTACTAAATCGTTACATCACAAAAGTTTAGCTAAACTATTCATATTATATCATTTACATTAATTTCATACAGTACCTAAATAAATGATATAATAATAGAAACTAATATAAAAGGTTAAAAAAAAGGAAATTGAATCTTAAATCTCGTAACTTCTGATCTTGCAATTTTAAGACAAGATAATATGTAAAAATTATGCGAATAAAACATTTGAAACACATAAAATGACGTTCAAATGCAGTGAGTACTATTATGTAAGCGAGTGTACGTTTGTTGTCTTAGCGCGAAGGTGACGGAGGCGGTAGAGTCGGCAACGGCGCGGCCTGGCAGTGCGCGGCGAGCGCGCGATGTAGCCGCACTCTACCTACACGCGAGACTGCAGTGTGCGCTCACCTTTAAGCCGCCAAACGCCGGGTAGATGGCGCAAAAAAACACCCCCTGCACGCACGGGGTCTACATCTCTAGTGATCGAGTTCAGGAGTTGCCAAAAATTGTCACCCCGTAAACTCTACATCTGAAATCTCGGGGCTTAAGATGAAGCTGTTCAAGAGGAGGCTGTCGTTCAGTGGAGATAAACAAAAACAAGTTCTTCAGCCCGACGACCCCTTTGAAAACGAGGTACTCATGAACGTAGAGTTAGATTGTCGAGTTAATTGTGCGAACTTCATACTAAAACATTTTTTACATATTATTAGTTTGCGATATAATATTGCCGTGACGTCAGCTACCGATTAGCGATATTAGAGGGTTTTCGTTCGCATCGTACAATAAATTGGTCGGCAAGGTTATCTTATCAGCGGAGGCCGCGCACCGCGAATCTATTTGCAAATTTAAATTACATTGAACTACTTCTAACATTCACCTTAAGTGCCACCCACGCGATGTTATCTGTTGTATATAAATGTTATGGATAATGTTAGCGCTTATCTTTCGAATGACAACAATTAGGTACCTTTACGCACCTAATAAACCCAGGTGTTTTTGTCGAAAAGGGGCGCTTGACTGTAGAGCTCGATTATAGAGCAACGCATTTGACATTATAGTTTTTGACAATAACCCTCTTTAGACTGAAAATATTTACCCCACGGATATTGTAATTGATTTTGCTGTCTTTATCTGTCCACTGGCTTTTCTAAAATGTCAGTCAAAGACATGGATTAGGAGTAAATATTTCTTTGAATAAGGGGGTAAAAGTTTAGGAGATCACAATTCGTTTAATAGGAGAAGGGTAAAATAATATAGAAACAAACAAAATTCTATAGGTATATAAATCTCAAAGAAATTAAGAGCGCTAATTTTAAGACATTTAGTTTTAACTAAAGGATTTTTTATTTCCCTATGATGTTAGATAAAACTTGTTTTCTATGAATCATAACATCTTGATGTTGCCTGCGACTGCGACCTTTTTGCATCTCAGGAAATCGTACATTTACATAAAAAATAGCCAATACCCTTCCCCATTGTACTTTATATCTGTACCAAATTTCATCTTATCAAATAAATCTTTCCTCTTTATTATATCTTTGTTTATTATAGACTGACGATATCAACCTTAGATGGTAGATATCTATCGGACTTCCACATAATGCTGTATCAACCCGATATGGTTTAGGAATGTCCTTTTTGGAAGATCATTACTTTTTATATTGTTATTAAATTATCTATAAATTATATAGAATATATTATTATTCATTGTTAGTTATTATTAAATTGATTATGCTCTGTAGACGTTATTTGTTTGGGTTTTTTTGTTTATATTTTTTTGGGTTTTTTTCAAAAGTCATAGTGTAATTGATTACAGACTATACGCGATTGTTTAAATCTTTTTGAGGTTGATATATTATTGTGTTACATCGTGTCGAACAATAACTGGAAATGACGTAAAATAATATATTATTTCATACGTCTACTAAAATTTCAAGGTTAAGAAGCAAAGGTGGCGAGCACGAGTTAGACATTATGAATTACCTACACTTTGCAATAATATAGATATCATATGAAATAATATTTTATTTATAGTTATTATAGAAATACGGTACCTACGGACTGCTATCATATTATAGCGGCCATAATGTAGCACTGAATGAAAATATGAAGTATGGATTCCTAGACACCGGTAATTATCATCGTTTTTTAGGTCCCGTAACTAAAAAGAAAATATTGAACCCTTACAGGATCACTTTGCTGTCCGTCTGTCTGTTAAAACCCATTTTTTCAGTTATGCTACCCCTTGGAGATGTAAAAAAATGAACCTACTTATGCAGCATATTTTCGATATTCAAAATATTTAGTTTAATGTTCAGAAATATTAAGATAATAAACTACGCGCCAAATATAAAAATATACCTTTTTGTATATCTTAGTAGTTGGATAAATATATCTTTTTAAAATATTTATATTGTAAAAAGTTTTTACAATCTTTCAGTAAAAAAACTCATAATATGTATATTAATTTTAGCCATACTAAACAAATTACAAAATATTTTAATATAGCAAGTATGTATGATGAACTAAAAGCATTTTCGGACATATTTACATTTATGTCCCAGCGATCTGGGTCGGTCGGTCGGTATTTCATAGTCCTTTTATTTAAACGTGACGCACAGACCACAGGTAATGAGAATTTGTATGAAGCATTTTCACGACACAATTCAACAAAATTATGTATTTTTCAAAATATTGTTTTCCAATATATACAGGGGTCTTATTCCGGGTGCCATCGCTATTATCTCTTACGAAGTTCGATAGCAAAAATGTTAACAAACACTAACATACAAAAATTAATTTGACATAAGGTACGCTAGATGGCAAGCGAATTGTCATTTAGAACCTTCTGAAAAATTCCATTTTGTTTTCGAACTTCGTATGTGGTATACGATGACGTCTTGAATCAGGGCCCAGTTTTTTCCAAGGAAATTTATCTGGATATTATTTAAGAGTGCCTACTCATGCAATAAAACAATCTGCCGCTTATCCTGTAATTTTAAAGTGTAACTAATTTAATACAGTAATAATACACAAATTACTTGCACTTTTTCTACTTTATGATTTTGTTGATGATGACTTAGTTGAAACCGATGCGTATTTTAATAAATCTGATGTTAAATAACTAATAAAGTGGAAAAAGTGCAAGTAATCTTTGTATTATAACTGTGTGCTATGTATTTCCATCAAGAACTTACAGGTACATTTAATAACATGTGTAATGCCTATGTTAAGGGCGTGTTTCACTAAGCAATGATAAAGTTAATCCTTCGTTAAATATCATGTTGTTCCTCTCGTAATTCCTATCAATGAATGAGAAGGCATGGTAATTTAACAAGCCGTTAACACTAACATGCGTTAGGTTAGTGTTAACGGTAAGGTTGTAATCATGAGAAGTTTATGTAGAAGCTGCAGTGTACGATAAACGAGATTAGTTTAATCCCAGTCTAGCTTAGACCTTTGCTCATCTGCCGAGCTTCTTATCTATCATAAACATTTGTAATCCCTTCGTATGTAGCGTCCACTGACGCTTGGCATTCATGTATGATGTAAAGGTCTCCGAAAAAAACTAAGGCGTATTACAAGTTTGACTGTGTGTCAGTGGCGTCGTAATTCCCAAACGGATTTACGACGCCATTTAATCTAGTTTTGTTGTTTGAAAGCTGACGTGATTGGGAGAGTTCTTAGATATAATCATCAGTTCGATCACTGCTGAAAATAAAAAACGGGGTTACAAAGCCGGGGATTACTTCAACATTTTAATTTTGTTTATAGTTATCCTTAAAATGCGTTACTGACTGCCATCAAATTATAGCGGGAAAGTAGCAGTGTAATATATTCTATGATCAACGGATTCCTAGACAGCGGTATTTAAAAAAAAAATGGAACCGTTATATGATTACTTTATTATTCGTCTATCAAGACACTTTTTCTCAGGAACGCGTGAAGGTGTCAAGCTCAAATTTATATCAACTACTCAGGTCCTTTTTTTTTTTTAATCAATCATTTTAGCCAAGGCAACCAAAAGATAGCCTTTTATACCCAAGTTTATGAAATTTTCGACACTCGCAAGGGATTTAAATAAATAAAGAATCTTGATATTTGTTTCTAAATAACGCCTATTAGCACAGATAAAGGAAAATTTGGGAAAAAAAAGAAAATTTGTTTCATTGTATATTTTTTTTAACATAGTATCGTTTTCCTCGTGAACGCTTAAAGGTATTAAATTGAAATTTATTTTAAACACTCAGATCTATAATATCTTTTGATTGTAAAAATCTAAATTCTATGTCAACGCTATACTTGATGTAGAGAACCTGCAAGTTTTTACGGAACCCTCGGTACGCAAGTTCTAATCGCACTTAGCCGGTTTTTTCCATAGAAAATACTGTCATTCGAATCTGAAATATGGCCACTATGTTACTGAAACGCTCATCTTTTACAAAAGTTAAATTGAAAATAAAGTTTATTGTTTACTATGTTTTAGTTATAGCTCAAGCTATGATAGTGCAGTATTGCATTTGTTTTGATTGCTGACTTAAAATGTCTTTAATCTGTATCTCCATCTTGGCTCTTTGATCTTTGTGACTTTGACTTTGATTATGATAGTAAATTATTACTCACACGATAAAGCATATAAGGCATGTTGTAAACATGCCTATAAATATATTTTTGAACATAAACTTTTATATTACAAGTATGTTTTTAGATGGAAATGGAATGTACTATTCTGAATTAAGAATTTGACATGATGTGGTCATATTGTTACATGGCTTTATACGAAAACAGGCTATAAATTTTATACTTAACATGAGCTTTTAGATGTTCTATTATTTGAGTATTAACGTACAAAATTGGATTTATGCTTACATACAGCAGAAGGTGGGTCATTTTGATAGCAGCATTATATAAATCTATACTAATATACTTTCTGAACACGCAACTCACAGGATTTCGATTTGAAAAATTATCGGAGCATCTATGAAAAATATTATTTAAAATTGTGGGTTTTACGCGGACGAAGCCGTCTTCGTAAGTATAAATGCAATTTTCTACGTAAATACTCAAATAATACGTATGCCCCCGTAGACATACCTAGTATATTTTATAATGCTTATATAACAACTAATTAGTAACTTTTAAAAAAGGAAAATGTATGCGTCGTTGGTTGCCGCGGGCGGCGCGGCGTCTGTCTTTTCGACAAATTAACTTTGTCTGACCTTAACCTGCGCGGATCTGTCGTGACGTTGATATAATGTCAGTGTTTGTTTACCCGGGGAAGGTCAACTTTTCCCCGCCAGGGAAAAGTGGGGTTCATGGCCCATGGGTGTGAACTGTGAAATCTCGGCGAGCTCTATGGGATAGTCTCAAATTAACAGATAGGAAATGTTTATGAAGCCAAAATAAAGAATATTTTACTAAAATAATGTTTTGTTAATTGGGTAGTTAAGAATAAAATGTAAAGGATATTTTAAAATGAACAGGAAAATAATTATTAGGTATACAAAATTCAAACATACAATTCCAGTAGTTTAATGTTTGCATATATTAAACGCTTGGTTAGCCAAAAGTTTTACATAGTCTTAGATAAAAAATCAGCCTTGGTCGATGAACTTTATGAAAAAGGAATAAAATGGCCAAATCGTGACATCGGATGATAGTTATACGGCGAGATATTTGTGAGAAACGAGTAGATCATCGACAGAAAAGGCAAGTTGCCTAAGATTGAAATGGCACTAGTAGTTTAGACGCTATGATAGAACAAACCTAGGTATATACATGATTTATATGCTATATTTATACACAGGGTGATTCTGGGTCATATAGTAAGCCGAATGTGGTGTGAAGGGAATGACGCGTAGAGCATGTATATTTCCTTGTTTGTTTTGTTTTTCAAAAAGAAAAAAGAATCAAAGGTCTAAAATGACCACAAGAAGTGAATCTTACTATGCTGGGTGTCGAAGGCTCCTAGTCAATACACACGAACGCACTGGTCGTTGACCTAACTTACCTTACCAGGATTGAAACTCTTCTGTTTTGTGACTTTTGTGAAGATCTTTAATCACGATTTGTCGCGTTATGGTAAGTAATTTATATGAAAACAAAAAAATGCTCTACGCGTCCTCCTCTTCACAGTTAATTTGGCTTCATATAGGAACCGTGAGTCATCCTGTATAAATGTCATATACTCCCAAATTATTGTTCATCGTTTTAACTTTACCATAGTCGGTTAAAAATAATAATAATCTGACTGTACCTAAATTGTCCCGCGGCCTTGCACCTCGCTAGTTCGTACTCCGTGCACCGGCAACGAGTTGGCACACTTGGCAAATGAAATAATAACACTCGCATCGGTTTAGGGTTCCCTCGGCAATATTATTTGTAGTATCCATCTTCCTGTGGACTCCGGAAGTCTCTATATTTTTTTTTATTATTTAATGCACAAAATACAGGAACATAGACGAATGGATATGTCTTTCTTAGGCGTTACAAAAGTAAAATGTGTAGATGTCAATGAAATAACTAAAATGTAATACTAACTAAATTTTTATTATAATCTATACATATAATAAATCTGTAGAGGGGTCATGTCTGTACATTAAGAATATTTAAGTGAAAATCAAAAAAAGGGGGTCTATAAGAGCCACAGAACCTAAAAATAACATTTTTGAAAAAAATGTCTGTCTGTCTGTCTGTCTGTCTGTCTGTCCGTATGGGAATGTTTGTCATCGCATCACGCTAAAACCGCTCTATGGAATGAAATGAAATTTGGCAGGCAGGTAGCTTATGACCTGAAGAGCATTATAGGAAATTATTATCCCGAAAAACGAAAGGGGTCTCGTGGGATCTTCAAAAAATTGTAGCTACCTATTTGACGGTATTTCAGCCAAACTACTCAACGTATTTAAATGAAATTTGGCAGGCAGGTAGCATAAAACTTGAAGAGCATTATAGGAAATTATTATCCCGAAAAACGAAAGGGTTCCCGTGGGATCTTCAAAAAATTGTAGCTACCTATTTGACGGTATTTCAGCCAAACTACTCAACGTATTTAAATGAAATTTGGCAGGCAGGTAGCTTATGACTTGAAGAGCATTATAGGAAATTATTATCCCGAAAAACGAAAGGGTTCCCGTGGGATCTTCAAAAAATTGTAGCTACCTATTTGACGGTATTTCAGCCAAACTACTCAACGTATTTAAATGAAATTTGGCAGGCAGGTAGCTTATGACCTGAAGAGCATTATTGGAAATTATTATCCCGAAAAACGAAAGGGGTCCCGTGGGATCTTCAAAAAATTTTAACTACCTATTTGACGGTGTTTTAGCCAAACTACTCAACGTACTTAAATGAAACTTGGCACAAAGGTAGATTGTAACATGAAATAATCAACATAATATTTTTAACCGACCGATATTTTGGAAAAACATATATTTACGAATTGAGAAACCACCTCGGTTTCTTCTCATCATCATCGATTTCTTCTTCATCTTCGTCGTTTATGAACCGATTTTAAATATATATGTAATACCACTGTAATAATACTTAATCTTTGAAGATATACGTTTGGAAATTTCGCCATCGTTTATACTGCAAGCATATGGTAATTAATAAAAAAAAAACCGGGCAAGTGCGAGTTGAAATTGCGCATCGAGACCGCCGACGCCGAAAAATTTGGCGGTCGGCGCCAGCAGCGCAGCGTCGGATTGAAAGTCGGCGTCGGGCGTTGGCGTCGCAACGTTAGGCGTCGCGACGTTGGGTGTCGCGGCGTCCGTCGGCGTCGCGACGTCGGGCGTCGGCGTCTCGACGTTAGACGTCGCGGCCTCGGGGCCTCGCGACGTCCGTCGGCGTCGCGATGTTAGGCGTCGCGGCCTCGGGGCGTCGGGCGTCGCGGCGTCGGGCGTCGGTGTCGCGGCGTCGGGCGTCGCGGTGTCTGGCGTCGCGACGTTAGGCATCGCGGCCTCGGGGCGTCGCGGCGTCGGGCGTCGCGGCGTTAGGCGTCGCGGCCTCAGGGCGTCACGACGTTAGGCGTCGCGGCGTTGGGCGTTGGCGTCGCAACGTTGGGCGTCGCGGCGTCGGGCGTCGTGACGTTGGGCGTCGCGGCGTCGGGCGTCGCGGCGTCGGTTGTCGCGGCCTCGGGGCGTCGCGACGTCGGGCGTCGCGGCGTTAGGCGTCGCGGCGTTGGGCGTCGGGCGTCGCGACTATGAGCGTCGGGCGTCGCGACGTTGGGCGTCGCGGCGTCCGTCGGCGTCGCGACGTTAGGCGTCGCGGCCTCGGGGCGTCGCGGCGTCGGGCGTCGCGGCCTCGGGGCGTCGCGGCGTCGGGCGTCGCGGCGTCGGGCGTCGCGGCGTCGGGCGTCGCGGCGTGGGGCGTCGGCGTCGCGGCGTGGGGCGTCGGGCGTCGGGCGTCGCGACGTTGGGCGTCGCGGCGTCCGTCGGCGTCGCGACGTTAGGCGTCGCGGCCTCGGGGCGTCATGGCGTCGGGCGTCGCGGCGTCGGGCGTCGCGGCGTTGGGCGTCACGGCGTCGGGCGTCGCGGCGTCGGGCGTTGGCGTCGCGGCGTCGGGCGTCGCGGCGTCGGGCGTCGTGGCGTCGGGTGTCGCGACGTCTTGCGTCGCGACGTTGGGCGTCATATACGGGACATTAGCGCGTTTATACAAACAAACAATTTACATTTGGGGACTTTCGTTGCATGCGCTGCATAAACGGTTTAAGTCAAACAAACACCACGCGAACGAAGTCGCGGGCACAGCTAGTGTATAAAATATGTTACATAATGGAATCGCTGTAATATCGCCAGTAGAATCATTAAAGCATATCACCACTACCTTAAATACCATATAATAAAAAATCCTTATAAAATAGAATTTAAATTTTAAATACTACCTATATAATTACTTTGCGTACGGCCGGGTGTAAGGTGTATCGCTCCCGACAAACATCGCCTTGAATTTATAACCATACCGCTACCGCTCTACCTCTGCCGCTCTTCCGGTGTGACACGTGCCAGTTGACGCTAACTTTGTTCCTCGTAAACTCATGTTTGGGTTATAAAACTTATAATTAACCGACACGTTTGTATGGAGTTAAATAAACAACTATAAAAGTACCATTACACAAGTTTAATTTTTATATCCCGTGTAGTTATATGTAAACTCTCTGTATATAATTTTTGTACTATTAAAATAAATGTGATAGCTTGGTGAATATTTGCGACTTTTTCATGCAGCAAAAACTACTGAATGGATTTTGACGAGACTTAATTTTGTAATAGTTTTGGCTTAGGATTGAAATAAAGGCATCTTATTCAGAAGAAGTACGGTGTTACCACTGTCCTACACCTATTGTGATACACTAAAATACGCTAATAATTTGATTCAAACATTTTTGGCAAGGCAATTGCTCGCCAACGTTATTCGCATATTAGATTCAATAAACACTAAAATCATGCCAAGAACTGCAAAAGTGGACTTTCCCATCTTCTGCCTGCATTTAAAATAAAATTTACTTCAAAATGCGAAGAATTTACAAATGTGAAGTGCATTAAGGACAGTCGACAGTCGAAGGCACAATGCTGTCTTTAGCATTAAAATTCTTGCTCTCTCCAATACTAACGTTTTCCCCCGAGGAAAAGTGCTCAAACACAATACCTTTTAAATAACTTTCATATTCGTTCAAATGCTGATATTATTTTAATGTAATGCAAATACTCTCTCTTGAAGCTTATTATGTCATATGCACGTATTTGCGTACGATTTCAATACAGATGTAGAATTATGTAACGTAAAATTCGTAATAAATAATACGTCAATCATATTCGTCCGAATGTAATTTTCGCTTTGCCATGATTGACACCAACACATTAAAAAAACAGGTTGTTTTTATTTTTATTTTACGGTGTTCTTATTTCGAAGTGTTTGCACTTTGCTAGTGATGCGTCGACGTGTCGATAGACTGTCGATATCTTTATTGGTTCTAGCCGATATCTGTTAGAAGTAGTCAGGGAATGCGAAGCTCTCACCGCCCACGTCTTCGACAAACCCGAACGCACGTGGGACGTTTATTATCGAGTTATCGACGTACTGCGATGTAGAGCAGCATACTTTTTATTATGCAGTTTATAAAACAATTTCTATATGTTTTTCACAGACCTACTTTTGCAAAACTTTTATTTGCTTACTATACAAAATCGTTGGTTTTTCAAGTTTTTACTTTTATCGACAAAAGAAACTTTAATAAATAAAGCTATTTAATTTATATAATGTAGAGATGAGCATTAAATTGAGGCTCTTGTTCCTAGACTGTGAGAGATAATAATATTTTAAGTCTCGTGATGTTAATGTGGATATAGAATAGAGATGTTTTTTTACCATTAAGATGAATAATTGTAGAGTGCATAATGATAACCTGTCAAGGTCTTAAATCCAAACAAGTTTATTCACACGACACAGTATTATGTTATCTTAGCATTTCAATCTCATTCGACTTGTCAAAGAGGTGTAGAGTCAGTGTAAGTGCTTAATTCTACAAGCGGCTAAGCAGCTCCAGATTTTTCGGTTTCTAAGAAAATATAGCCTATTATCATAAAAAATTCTAGATTTACTAAAAATATAGTTCTTTAAAATTAAAATTAAACCAACCGACAACTTTCAATAACACTTCAGAAAACCTTTTACCATTTTTTTTCTCTCATTTTTTTGGCCCACACAAATCTTTGTTAGTTACACTAATTTTATTACTTTGTAGGAAGAACATTAATATTGAAATTTATCTATCTGATAATCACTATCTCGGATTACTGAAGTCGGAGCCTTAAATAATTCAAGTCACATAATTAATAACGGTTAAATCATCAATAAACCTTGGATTAATTCTAAAGGGCTATCTGTTTGTTGATGCAAGATAAGTGCAGGGTCTCGTCAACATTGAGGTTGCATCATTTACCTACTATCTGCCCTTATAAAGTATGGTTCAAATAAATCCCTCATTACCCTTGATTAAATTAGCTTAACCTTCTGAAGTGTCTTAAATTAATTGAATTCCCAAAATTTATTCTTGCAACAGTTTTTCAGAGGCCTGTTTCGACTGTTTATTAAATTTTGCAATTTTTACTGTTTATTAAATAGTACAATTTCGATGCAGTCTCGATATCTTAAACGTTAAAGTGGAGGCATTCTGGCACAGCCTGCGCCGTTCCAACAATAGTATATTCACGGCTATCTCTGATGGTTTTTATGAAAATCCAATGCCCAAGCAGTGTATCTCTGTTCACATGAACTCTAACAGGAAATAAAAAGTTATAATATGCAATTTTTATGACGGGACATATAAGTTATATAGTTTTATTTTATATTTACAATGTTTTTTATCAAACCGCGAGTGAATTGCTGATGTCTGAAATAAAGACTTTTTATTTATTCATTCATTTATTTATTTTACATTTTATTTTGTACGAGGAATTGAATTCTGAATCCACAAATCGGATATTTAGGTAATTTTAGCTGGTAAAATTTAGTTGTAAAGTTTTTACCAAGCCTAATATCTGAGTGAATAGACACCGTGACCAAGGCGTTAAGCGCGCCGCGTGACCAAATACATTCTTTTCTAGCGAAAATTCGCGAGGTGTGACTGAAAGAACGTCGCGAAAAGTGCCGTACCTACTACCTACATACAAACGGTGTTTATTATTTTAGCACGGATCTGAAAGTTTTGTTCGTAAAGAGGCTCAGCGAATACGCATGACACCGTTGACTCGCTAATCACCGGGCTATTGACGCTAATTTAATTTGCAACGCCTGGTTAGATGTATTAAGTCCCACATTGCGACACTTAATCTCTAGTTAAGTAGATATGACGGCACTCTACATGTTTCTGAATATTGCTTGTCGTGTGACATTGATATGATTATAAGATATGGTAAATAAGATGCCCTTAATTACAGATGAATGATACATCGAGTTATTAATATTTTGATTACTATTTACGTTCTACCTTTTTCTACGTAACAGAACTATATTCAAAAATATATAGAATACTTAAAAATGCAATATAATACTTGTCGAGAATCGGTAAATTTTATGGTTAACACAGCTCATAGGTAACATTATACGGAGAAGTTATCATTCATCATCTGCATAACCTCAAAACCTTAGCATACTTTGTTAGGAGCGTAATGTCAGGTTGGCGAACTTAACATTCTTAGACCTCTGTTCCCAGGCACGAGCGCTCACGATGTTCCCCGAGTATTGACAGAGTGTAGGAGGAACACGAATACGTCATTAGTGCTACATGTTACCATTTTCTAACATGAGTGCGGCTGTTTATGGTCCGATATACGTAAAGTACTCTCATAGGAATAGAACTAATAACTAAAGGTGATCAGATTTGAAAAATTATTTCAGTGTCGGATAGCCCAATTATAGAGAAAGGCATATCCGTTACATCTTCACGTCAAAACTGTAGTATAACAGCAATTTTTATTTTATTTATTTAGAATGACTTACAGCTAGATTAAACAGGACAGTTTTAACATAATATCATAAGAAGGACAATTACAAGTTTTCACAGACAATTTTAGAGTAAGAATGAAATGAGAAATAGATGTAAGACAGGAAACAAACAATTATTATAAGAATATTTACAAAGAATATACTTAATTAATATATAATATACAAAAAAAAATGAGAAATGTTTTTTCGGGGGTTTTGTTTCACTACTACGGATGGACGAAGTCTCAGGCACGGCTAATTCTACCACGTAAATTAGCTTCATATAGGTACTACTGAGTAGGGTCGCCTATTTAATGTGATATAAATACATATAAACAAATAGCTGACCGGTGCCACTTCGTTGAGCATACAAACCGTTTAATCCTTTGCGGGACTTCCACAAAAATTTCAAGACCAAAAATAGCCGAATCGGTTCAGGTTCTCGAGTTTTAGCGAGACTAACGAACAGCAATTCATTTTTATATATAAGATAAACATAAAATAAATTGAACTTCGACCAAAGTATTGTATTTTAACGAATACGCTGTGAATAAGTGACATTTAAATTAGATCTATATCATAATTATATTGGAACAGAGTATAAACAGTCATTATATCTGCGACGGACTGTAAAAAAATCATTAAGTTTTTTTTCTTAACAATGTATTCTTTTGTTTTCCAGGACCGAGCGCGATTCTCGGACACGAGTTGGCAGATCCATCGGACGTGGTCTCGGAACGGCGACCCGCTGCACCGCTCCCCTCCGACCAGCAGGAACAACATCTCAGCGCAGCCCACAGCCGCAGAGCCGACCCTACGCAACGACCACAATGGAATCTACGACACTATAACGGTATGTCTCTCATACACCTAAAAAGGTGTTCTATCTCACTTAAATGTTGCCATTTCATATAGCAATAAAAGTAGAGTGTAACTTAAAAAATTGCCATTTTTAATAGCTAAACTATGACCACTACTGAGGGGCGACTTCGACATGACAATAAAAACTTTGTTTGGTAAACATAGTTCTCACTGATAGCGTTTATGCGTCGATGTCAATCTCGTTCTACAATATTTTGATTTTGTTAGCTTTGACCGTTAGTTTTGACCTTGAATTTAAACTGATGCAATCCGAAATATAGAACTTTAACTGGGTTTAGTGGTGACACAAACATTTAGTTTATGTTACTAAAATTTTAAAAGAAAGATTTTACGAATGTCTTTCTTAATTTCCAATGAGTGTTATTAATAATATCTTTTGTAATAAGTACTTGAAAGCAATTTGTTTGATGACTTAAATCCCTCTGGCCTATTCCGCTCGTTCATTCGTATCGAATGAGTAATGATTGACTCTATGCGTTTCTTGTGGTCGATTGTCGATAATTCAGCTTTAGAGACATAATTATCGTGTCCCGCTGCATTATATTTGTATAATCCTGTATAATTAATGTCAATAACTGAAATCGCATTAATATACGTTTCTCGTGGTTACCTACACTCGCGGCGTTTACGTACGTACGTACGGATTATAGTCACCTCCATGTTTATTTACCCGGCTAAATCACTGGTTACATTGATGGATATGATAATCATTTTAAAACGGTCGTCGGGAAATTGATTTTAACGAGTGGGTTCGGCGCACGGTTCTAACATTAACGCGTCTTGGCTGACGTATCACGTATGTGTATGGGCTGTCGGTAAAAATCGAGTGTTTGTGGAAAGTTAGGAGTTCAAGAGAGTATTTGCATTGACCGCGGTAAATCAACGCGGCCCCCGCGGCGCTGCCCGGCTCCTCTTGTTTCTTACTCCGCGATCGTTAATCAAGGATTTGATCATTGTAACTTTAAACCTAACATAAATTCTGATTTTATCTCGAAAACTTATATTTTATGCGTTACTGTCCTATTATGACCATACTTTATTCTGTTTTTAGGACTGTACTTCATTCGTTTTAAGGATATTTTGAAGATTTACTGGTCCTTTTTTGTCTATTAAACAAGCGTGATATTATACTTTATGTTTCGCGTCGTTTTTACGCGTCGGTTTTTTATAATTTTTGTCATTTTTAAAAGTATTCAATAAATGATATTTCCTTTAAACTAGATTAACACGGATCGAAAGCGTCCATAGTCCATAGATATAATATGATAAATTTTGATATTTCTACGCTAACAACGCAGATTGTTGTGGACTAACGAAACTATTATGATATGCATTAAGGCAGCTTTCTATAACAATGTAATATCACTAACAGGGTCCTACATTATGCTCGGGTTGCGTACGGAGCAGATCATAATTCAAACAGCAGTAACAATACCTAGGCACGATTTGTTTCCTACAGAGCGCTCCGCCCACGTCCTACGTTGACTAGAGAAGTATGCAGGACAGATTTCAACGTTATTGATACTGCATAGTACTGCACGCAGCAGCTGTCCTCGGGTATCTATTACAATTAATTGATCTGTCAAACGCAGTCGCCTGCGTAACTGTGGTTTGACAAGTTCAATTTCAAATGTGGAACATTTTTAATGACTCGCTTATTGCTGATATTGGTGACAGAGTTATAGAGTAAACTACAATGCTAATTTAATTTTTCGCTACTTCATGTGCGCGATATTGTACCATCCTGCGGAACTGTACGATTTGCCGCTATTAGAAGTTGTATTTGTGCTTTTTCGTGGTCTACTCTCTCAGTGCATAATTTCGTCGAAATCCGCTCTGTAGTTACAGAGCCTGTTACATCAATATATGAAGTGTGCGTACAAGACAAGAAAAATTTATTGCTATTCTCTTAAAATTTTTGAAATTAATTTAAGCAATGCTACACGGCTCGTTAGTTCATAGATTGTACACGGACACATCCGTGAGAAACAGCTAGTACCTTCATAATGACTGATTCAATTATTTGTAGCTGACCATTACATAACATGACAATATCGATTTAATTATTGCCGATATGAGTGCGTGAGACGAATGTTTAAATAATATTGATGAGGACGTTGGTGAACGCAGGGCGTACTGATATTTTATGGGCCTTGTACTGTGTAGGAGTTTTATTTCTTGTGACATAATGATACTGATGTTATACGTTGTAGACTGTGAACATGTGTTTTATTGCAACGTATAAAAAATTATCACTTTTTGTATAGTTGTAGGACGTACACCAATGCTATCATGAGCACAGATTACTAAACAGTTACTTGGTTATTATACTTTTTTATGTTCCGTTATTCACGTCTTAGAGTTTTCTTAAGATTGAGAAGAGTTGTATGTCCGTCCGTTTGTTAATTCAGGAGTAAACTAGGTCTTGTAAATGTGCTTACTTGGAAACCTTCGGACAAAAATATGGAAATTAGAAGAAAGTAACCCTTTAAAATACTGGCAAAAAATGGGCAACAACAGAAACTAGGCGTGCTCGGAGCCTGACTTTTAAGTTTTGGTCGGATTTGTTTTTTAGAAACATTGTAAAAGTAGGAAAGCTAATTAATTATTATTATCAACACGTAGCAGAGGAAGTAGTTTATAACTCTACGCCTTCTAATTGGTCCAGTTGCGCCCGCGTTATACAACGATTAGACCCAATAAATGGCCAGTTAGTGTATTCTACTATGTATTAGAAAATAACTAGTTTACAATTTATATATGTACCGCACGCCGCTCATAACTTCTCTAGAACAAATTAATCGCGATAAGCAAAACAAGCCCTTTATCTAGCTCAACGAGGTGGAAAATTATTGTTGCAAATGTACGGCGCATTACCGAGTTCAATACTCGGAGATATAAACATTTAACTTCGGCAAAACTGCTTCTCAAATTAAATACCAAATTTTTTGACGTAATAGAGAAATGTACAATTTAGGCTTGCCCCGTTTCACCTGACGATAAATATTAAGTTGAGGGGTATTTATTTAGTTGTTTTGTTGATATAGTACTAAATATTAACATTTAACTTGGATAAAACTGTTTCTCAAATTAAGTATGATATTGTTTAGGTAATAGAGAAATGAACAGCCACCGTTTCACCTTACGATAAATATTAATTTGATAGGTATTTTGTTGAAATAATACTAATAGATACAGGAAAATTCTTAATCCAAGGTAATTTTTCTTCGAATACGCCCTTCGTAATGGATCATGATCATTAAGGGCATTAGTCATTTAAAAACACACCCTCCAAAGGGAAATTCACATCTGACATCGGAAATTGCCGAGTCGAAGGAATGACTTTCTCGTTTGTGATTTGATACTACATTATACCATTAATCACTCCAAATGCGTGAGAATTCGCGTCCCTTGAGCGTACAGTGAAAAACTGCCTCACACTTACAAGACGTTAACATATATGGTTACATTCATTAAAAACACCTCGACGCTGAAGTATTACGTTACACCTTTTACCTTAATTAAGTTCGTCGTCGTAATAAATCATCCGAGAATATCTGTGTGATTGTTTAAATTAGTATTGTATCTTGATCGTCCATGATTGGTCACGTCGCGAAGAAAAAAGTGACTATTGTAGTTATATTATATCTAATACTAGCTGTGCCTGCGACTTCGTTCGCGTCGTTTTCGAGTGACCGTTCCGTTTATGCAGCGCACGCAACGAACGTCCCCAAATGTGAATAATTTTCCCTGTTTTTGCAACATTTCTCACTGAGTCTCCACTCCTATTGGTCGCAGCGTAATGTTATGTAGCCTGAAGGTTTCCTCTATAAATGGACTATCCAACAAAAAAAGATTTTTTCAAATCGGACCAGTACCTAGATTAGCGCGTTTAAACAAACAAACTCTTCCGCTTTATAATATTAGTATAATATATCTAATATTTACGCCATTTATATGAAAGTCCATAGATAAAACACACCTTGTGAAATCCAAAAAGACGAGTAGGTATAGACTATATACTTTTGTATTTGTAACATTTTATTCTTCGATACTTGTATTGTTCAAAGTCTTATTTTTATTTTAAGACTAAAGTAAAGAAAAGGACCCGTATCCTTTTCCGACTTTTATTTAAATCACTTGTAACCAATTTGTTTATAAAATATAGTGAGAATAGTACTCGCATGAATTACGTAAGATAAACCTATACATCAAGGAGGATCGCTAATGGCAGAAGTTAACATGACCAAGGTTTGTGCTGCGCCGTGTCGCGGCCGGCGAGGTTGCGCATATTCCAATAATAGAAATGATCGTGGCTCTTTAACTCCTAAACGCGTCATATGCCTTCATCATCATCAGCAAGAACATCATCGTCATCACCACCATAATCATTATTTTCACTCTAGCAATGTTTGGTTATATTTTAAGGTTCGTTACATTATATCCAAATACGTTGCTACTTCCTCTATAAATGGACTATCCAACAAAAAAATAATTTTTCAAATCGGACTAGTAGTTCCTGAGATTAGCGCGTTTATTTATTTTATTTTATTTTATTTATTGATTCACCAACAGAACATCATCCGGTACAATTAAAAAATAATAATAATTAAACAATAACTTATAGGTAAAATGAGTTCTAATGACAGGTGAAATACAACATGCTTTTACAATTATTGGCGACAGAAAATTAAATTTTTAATGAATGACAAATGGATGATTGAAATGGATAACGAAAAAATTGCAATTTACTTCTTAAAAACTAAAAAACTAATCGGTGCTTAACATAACATAAGAGATGATGATAATATTATTCTAAACGAATGAAACATTTAACTGTTAAAAAGATATAGCTAAAAGAAAAATTAAAATAATACTTAATACTAGGACGCATTATTGCGTAGAATTACAAACAAACAAACTCTTCTGCTTTATAATATTAGTACCTATAGATAAGTTTTTCGAAATAGTTTTAAGCTCAATACTAATTACTATCAAATATACGTCGTAATATAAAACTAAGAAAGCTGTAGGTACTTGCTAGTTTGCTAGAGGTTCCAAAGCAATTTCAAGGTGTAAATTGAAAAACCATTAAAGTTTTCAATCACGGCTTATTTTATGGATATTGAAACGGCTTCAAATTCTTATATATGTATAAATGTTTATATATGTCCGGTAGTTGTCGACTGCGGTAGAGCTATCAAATGCACATTATATAAAATATTTACTGAATGATGTCAGAATCTCAGAGCTTGTTAGATCAAGACGTTAAGTATAAATAACTGCTTATTAAAATTCCGTTAAAATATGTGCTATTTAAATGTGGTTTTAAATAGGTATATTTTAGTACAGACTTCGCTTTAATCTTAAAGATTAAGCTGTTCTATCGCTTTTCTTAAAACCGATTTAACTTACCCAAATGATTACCTAATTTACATTAATTTTCATCAGTATAGTGGTTACAACCCGTTATGTATTCGAATAGTACACAAAAAACCTCTACAATGTTTTTGTCATAACATATGGAAATTAACTTTTTGTGAAATACCTATGACGATTAATGTGGTGTTTACTGTATAGACTTACGACTTAAGATATTAAATTCAGATAACCAAAGATCAATAAACAATTGCCGCCGGTTGCGGTGACAAAGTTTTGATATGGCGCGACCACCCGCGACCGCAACCGGCACGATATCAATCTTGTCGTGTCGGTGCTCACACCCGAAATTAATGTCGCCGTCAATAAATATCGACAGCCGAAACAATAGACCGACATCCCTTCACCGATCGCGCGATAGGTCGGCCCACTTCACGCATTTCAATTGACTAACATTATTTGGTTTCATAGGGCCAATAAATATACGCTGAATGTTCAATAATTTTGTGTAAACTATTATATTGTTCCTGTTTTTTAATTGGTTTACACCGAATACCGATAGACATTCATAGGGCTACTATTTAGATTTGACAGGAGATATAACGGGTGTAAAAAGAGCAGTCACTATAACTTTGAGATATGATTATGCTACCTTTTCTCATTCTAGAAATGTATCTTTTTATCATTTTTTTTACAAATAAGTATTTAAAAAATATGTATTTTTTTGCTTTATTGTTATTTTCGCGACAAAAAAATATTTTTTTTTTTAGTTTTTGCCAAAAAATACATTTCCAAAATGAGGAAAGATAGTATACCTACTCGTATCTCAAAGTTATAGTGACTGCTATTTTTACACCCTATATATACCACCTATCTATCTAAACATAGTGTAATTAAATTAATACCCGAAAAAATCCCACACTATTTAGTTTCCAAATGTACCGTCAAATTACATTTAACACGAAACAGACATCGATAAATACATTACGCAGTTTAAAATAAACGAACCGCGGCTTACGTGATATTTATTTTTAACGGCACGGATAACATAATCCAGAGAAAGTCCCAGGTTCTATGAAAAATAAAAAGTGAAAGCGCTAGTGATGTGCTAAATCGGATCGGACGTCACCATCGCACGTGTATCAGTTTTGGACCTTATTACCGTAGTAATAAGATCGAAATGTGATATACCTGTCAGCGATCTATGAGGGCCCGGACTGATCGGCCCTTTGTCGGTCCACTCACGACTCACGAGACAGGTGTCGAGGGAGATTATTGTTGTGTCGTAGTTCTGTAGCGCGGCGCAGCGGCAGCGGTCCAGCACATCTGCAGTGACAGCCGCAGCTAATGCAATAATTACACTTTTTATTCTGCATACATTTTTCAATACGTATGACCGTGTTATTAAAATTAAGTAATATGCATGTTGACTTTTATATATTTGAATTCCTAATTATTACTTATGCACCGAGTTACAAAATGTTTTAAGCTAATAATTTAGATATAGATATTTGACATAATAATTTTTTGAAAAATATTGCAATTATTATTTTAGGTTCACTCTCTATTTGCGTCGCTTGTCTCACTACCGCAAGGTGCGGTTCGGTTGTTTACGGAAATGCAAAGCTCCGCCGCCCGCCCGCCCGTAGCGCCACGAGCGCTCCTTTATGAATGAACTTATATAAAGCTTACCGTCTACTAAAACTAAAGATTATTTAACTTTGTAAAACTAAGCGTAATGCAAATTGTTAATTATTATACGATAGTGTTAAAATATTAGTAAAATGAAACTGAGATTCAGATTTCAGACCCAACTGTAGGATTAAAATTATCGCAAATATTATGGTTTAATCCACGCGTACGGGCATGTATTTCGTTTAAAAATTGCTGGTTTTATAATATAAAAATATATATATAATAGCACTATATTTCCTTGTTGATAAATTATGAGATATGATGTTGAATATATTATTGTTCTCAAATTGGTGTATTTAAGTAAAAATTAATGAATAATAAATGACTTCCTTACTGTCGACCTTGTGGCAATCATTACATTCAATTTATCATAATCCACGTTTACGATTGAAAACTATTTAATCAATAGCATTATCTCAATTGTTGCGTAAAAACAATAGTAATGCCTCGTAAACGTCAGTCAAGTGTTACGTAAGGCGAAGTAAAAATAGCCGGGCGCGAGTAATAGTTTTCCGTGCACTATCAGTCGGAGATGCGCGTTGCCTAGCAACCGTGCGTCGGGCGGGCGTCGAGACGCCGCCGTGATGCGGCGAGCGGCGCCAGTGCCTCTCCCGGCGCCGAGCGCTCGTCCTCGGCTGCTGCCGCATACTGTCCTGTCCTAATGTGATCCTAGTAGTTTTACCGCAGTGCCGAAAATTTGTACTAGTGTTTAATGATTTTTAACTGCATTAACTGCTCAATTTACAAATAAAAGTGTTCAAAGGTGCCTTCTATTTCAAGTTACAATTGTATTGTTGTTAAAAAAGTGTAAAAATAAAAATAACTGTAAAATATCAAATATTTTATGCCATCTCGAAAAGTAATGTGTTTGTAAATTATTATTTCTTCTCCATTTGAGACAATTGGAACGATATTATGATGTAGAAATGCTTTATCAGATAAGAAATAAGATAAGGTATAATTCAGTTAATTAATAGGTAAATAACGTAATTAAATAGACGTAGTCAGTGTAAAGACTATAATTATCATGTATCAAAATGTTTACAGCAAACTTTTTGCGTTACACCTAATTACAACTTCTTACATAATAAATAGTTAATGAGCTTAATTAACGTCACGCTTACATCTTCATTGAGTAATTGCAGCTATTACAGCAGTAAATACGGGAGCTTTTAAGACAACATATTTCAGCTTGTAGAGTTATGTAGTAGCCGAGAGGATTACGAAATAAAAAGGGCACGGCCGTAAAGGCGAAAGAAGCGGCCGTTCGCAAGTCGCTCACTCGTAAATGTGACGAATGACGATCTTTTATTTATATGAGCCTCACCCTTCAGGTTGTTAACCCGTGGATGTTCGGGATATTTTCGAAGGTCAGGGTTAATTTAAAATTAGCACTCAGATATTTTTGTAGATACTGGAAGTTTTTTAACAATCAATCATACATTCGGTTAACTCGGTCCAAATCTTATTCGCAATACTTTAAAGATCTGTGTATCCATAAATATTTCCACGTACGAGTAACGGATGAATTATAACCTAATTGTTGTGACGAATGTCTAACTTAATTGGAGCACATGTGTGGTGCCGCAGTGCAGAAGCGCATGCCCTTGTGTCCTGGCTCCTGAGCGCGTGAATTTCAACTATTTGGAGTGGCACATAAGGACTACTAGACGTAGAGTTGTCCTGTACACGCTCGTGCGACACAATGTAAACAATGCACCCGGCTCTTATCCTGCGGTCTTTTACTATTTTAATGCAACCTTTTGTTTTACGAAACTAATTCAGAGTGGACGGTCTTTTTCGGGGTGTATTTGTTCACAAAAAATTTAGGAGCTATTTAACTTCAATTACTATTGCAGATGATCAAGTAAACAATCTCAAAGTCACGCCACAAAAAACTTTATCCCTTAATATTTAATATGGACTTATATCTTAAATAATACCTGATACAGACATTATTAATTCATAAAATACTGATAGAATAGTAAAGCTTCGTCTGTTGCCTCAATCAAAACTTGGTACGAAAAACCACACCGAGAAGAATCCCGAATTATTGGATCAGATAAAAAACCTTGTACTTTTACGAAGTTAAGTTAAGTTAGTACTCATTACTATCGTGGAGTCCTCTGTGGTATAGTGTAAAGACTGTCAAGTGATGCTCTGGTACTAGTAGAGCCGGAGTACTGTGTTATAGTGTGAAGACTGTCTAGTGATGCTCTAGTACTAGTATGGAGAGGAATGCTGCGCTATTGTGTCAAGACTGTCAAGTGATGCGCTAGTACTAGCATGGAGAGTAGTACTGCACTATAGTGTCATGACTGTCAAGTGATGCGCTAGTACTAGCATGGAGAGTAGTGCTGTGCTATAGTGTGAAGACTGTCAAGTGATGCGCCCCCGGGTGTCAAGTGTTCGCGAGTCGGAGGCGGCGCGCGCTCTTCACCGGCTGGCGTTCGCCCTATGGCGTGCGGCCTTCCACCTGCAGCGGGGGCCGGTGCGTCGTGCGCGCTCCACGGAGAAGCACGAGAAGGGTTGTGTGGTGTGTTGAATAATAATTATTGTTATCAATCACATTTTAGCCAAGAGAAATAACTGGAGCTACATTTTGTAACAAAAGTTGAGCATTTCGTGGACATGTAAATCATTAAAACTCTACGAAAAATGTATTCATTTTTGTCTTCTAGGTTCCCGCTTTAATATTGTAAGTCAGTCCTTTGATGTTTGAGTGACCATCAGTCTGCCAGAATCAATGTGACCTAACAGATCTTTGACACGTATTTTAACGCATCTAATTTTATTTTTAATCCTAATGGAAGTCTTATATCCTTATGATAACAATAACAAGATGAAATGTTTTCTTAACGAAACAGCGCCGGTGTTTGATGTAAATTAAGACAGCGCAGAAATAAAAGTGTGAGGCATTCCAGCGCTCAGATGCTTGATTAGATAAAGCCAATTCTACGGAATTGTTGCTGTCGAGATATGTATCGGGTGTGACTGGTACATTCGCATCCTTTAAAGCCTTGATTAAAAGGTTCTTGCGAAATATAATACACGTAGAGTACCTGTTAAGATCGGGTGATATGGGTGATAGAGGCAAAATTACTTGTCATGTAAAAGCTTATTCGCTACGGATTTTTGTATCGAATAGCAGTACTTTTATAAGATTTAAGAGCGCGACAGCGAAGAGTGTACAATAGTTAATCGTAAAATGCCTGCATGTGAAATGTACTGTAAATTGCAATACGAACATCTTCTATCTTAGATGTGATAGTTTAAACAAACTGTATAGTTATATCAAGCTATATTTTATCTTAACATAAAGTAGTATCTTTATCTAATTTGTATTTATTTTTGAATATATTTACTCAGTTCAGCATTCCTACACCAGCATTTTTTTTTTAGTCGTATCATATTTTAAAAAATCTGCTGGTCTAAAATAGCCACATTGAATATACGCATTTGTATTGAAAACTGACAAAATGTTTTAATTCTAATACGTTCATTATATATTGCCATACCATATAGCAATATATCATATACCATAATATATACATTATATCCGCTTGGTATTTTCGGAAGCTGGTAACACTATGCAAAGCCTAAGAAAAAAATTGCTCTTTAGAATATAGCAATATATAATGAACGTAATAATGTGAAAGTGGGCTTTTAAGACCTGGTACCTAATAGACGATCAAATTTCAAATTACGATAATAGATATTGCTGATCTTAAGTAATATTATGAAGGTAACGGGTCAATTAGTTGGGGGTATGCTGCAGCAATCACTTAGCCGCGCCCAGCTCGGGGCCAACATCGATCACGGGTTGATTGTGGCGATCAAGATACTGCCCAGCGCCCATACTGCTGATATTGCTCGGTGCTCATCAGCGGGGAAACGTTTCTAATGAAAATAAATTGACTGCATTAAGTGCTTTCGTTCGTTATAAGGGAAAATTATCAAGGCTGGTCTGTGATGTCAGTAATATATTTTCGTATTATATAACTACTCGCTGTGCCTGCGACTTCGTCCGCGTGAAATAGGTAAACCACCAGTTTTGAATTATTATTCTTCATTAATGATCTGCTTCTATTGGTATTAATGTGACTATATTATAATGTGACTGTATTATATATATAATAAGGTCTTTATTGAATAATCAGATTTTTATAATATTAGTATAGATCTCATACTTACCTACTTATTTTCACTAATAGTTTATTTTCATTTTACAAAAATTCTCATAATAAGCGATACTTTTCTAGTAGATACAACTGTTACGTTCAGTTTTATTAAAATTTATTTTTATTTCTAGTTATAAAGTATTAAATAAAAACAACGGCAGTTTTCCATACAGAAACAGCAACTCCTGTTTCATCCCTGGATAATGTCACTAGAGTAACAAGTTGTTTCCAGTTGAATATCTTTTTTTCATTATTTTATTACTTAGGGCCAATTTTTCAATCGTCAGATAACTTTTATCTGTTGAATAAACATGTGACTTTGACATTTGTTCCATACAAAATCTGCCAAAGTCACATATTTATTCCTTAGATAAAAGTTATCTGACGATTGAAAAA
Organism: Celastrina argiolus; assembly: GCA_905187575.2. Taxonomy (NCBI): domain Eukaryota; kingdom Metazoa; phylum Arthropoda; class Insecta; order Lepidoptera; family Lycaenidae; genus Celastrina; species Celastrina argiolus. Next base: position 10,044,738 of record LR994577.1, read on the forward strand.
TCGGCCCTTAATTATTAAAAGCGATATGGACATTTAAAAACAAAAAATATAGCCAGATTTTCGGCTGTGTTTAAACATCCCGGAAATAAATTGAAGTAAATTTTATGATAAACTCGAATCATAGGAACATAGCTCAATCTTTTTTTAGTTTATAATAAAAAAGTAGCTTAATCAGTTTAGTTTTGGAGGAGGGAACAGAGGTCTCCTAATCGTCGATTTCTCGTACTTTTGATAGGTGATTTCAGTTGAAGCTACAGTTATCTCTATCGGTTTGATCGGACAGTTGCGGGGCAGCAATTAAATAGACTGTATAAATAGGTTTAGGTTTTAAGATTCTTTATTTCTCTAAATAAATACCTATTTTGCATTTCTCTAGCCCGTGGAGTTTCCTCTTAATTTTTTAAGAATGTGTGTAATATAGATTTACATTACCTATTTTATTGTTCATCCTACACAACAATCGTTACTGTGTGTAAGTTAAGTGGTGCAAACATGAAACCACTTTCTAATACATAAGTAAATAGAGTTACAGAGATAAAGCGAACACAATAATGAACCATCCAACCCATCATCCAACCAACATAATATCATCAATCTTTTCTATTTTAAATGAAAATAATACTGATCATGGTTGTTTCAGACACGAGCCGTGAGCGCGCCTGCCCCATCGACCACAGTCTACGCCCGAGAACATGTGAGTTTGTAATTAAATACTTCGACAGTAAAAAGGCGGGCTTTATAATAGCTAGTTAATTAAATAAAGACATACAGGTTGATTTATTGTTCTTATATAAAGCAGAATAGAGCGTGAAGATAATGACGCGTAGAGCATTTTTTGTTTTGGCAACTCATATAATATACTTACGGCTTTATATATGAACCAAGAATCATCATGTATAATGATTCTAGTATTAGATAGACGAAGGTATTGTGACGTTAGGGCATTTTTATTGACTAGTTTTTGATTAAAAAAACAAATGCTAAACCGCAGTATGTCGCCTCGAGTCTCGAAAATTATGAAAATGCATTCTATAAGCAATTTATATGAGAACAATATGAACGTACAATTTGGATAAGTGGAACATGATCGGATTAGGTGTTAGGGCGCTGGGCTAACGCAATAGAACTGTGCGCCTACGCTGCATGTCGCTTTCACATCGGCATGTCGCACCTACGACTTTGTTTGCCCATAAACATATTGGAACTAATCAAAAATTTACTATTTACTGTCCATACTTGTACATCTCATTGCACTCGCTTGTCAAAGGCACCGAGCGTAACGCGAGAGATTCTTTCTTATTCTTGTAATGATACCACTAAACATGTTATAAACTAGATACGCAAATAGTAACAGAGTTGGTTAACACAATAAAACAAAGCAAATATTTAATATGTCTTTTTGATAATTCTTTAATAATTTCTTAAAAGGATCCTATGGTGACGTTTGAAGTGAAACAAGCTATTTACCTATTTGATCGTAAAGAAAAACAACGTAAAAATAAACAGAGCGAGAGTTTAACATGGATTTTGTACAAGGCCAAACCCTAACCATTATTTTAAAGACGTAATTAAATATACGGTATTACCGTATTCTAGTAATAATAAAATAAAATTTCTTACATTCCAGAATGGTAGCAGATCGGTTAGCTACGCCCCTGGTGCGCAGGGCAGCTCGCGGCTGGACCTGTGCTACGTGGCGGAGCGCATGCTGGCCCTACACCTGCCGGAGCGGGACTCGCAGGCAGAGGCCCAGGCGGCGCACATGCTCAATAACAAGCATGGGGAACATTTCATGGTAGGATACTGTTCATTATCACAGGACTGTAGTCTATATTAGACATGGGCGCCGAGCGAAATCTTCCGACGGCGGCGCGGCGAAGGATCATGGTCGGTGCGGCATCGCCGCGTCGACGAGGAGACGATCGTCGTCTGCAGTCGCTGCAAAATCCATACAATTCTTAGTACAGTGATCTTTGTCGCTTATGTACGAGCTGGCATTAGGAATGTTCTCCATTTTCATAGAAAACGCCTCTAGAACCGTTTGGTGCGCCGAGTTGTATCCTCGGCGGCGTCGAAGCCGGCCAAAATCAGTGTGGCACGGCGCGGCACCCATGTCTAGTCTACAGTTTCGTGGGAATCATATAACTCCTTTCCTATCTGCTTCAATTACTTTTAGATCCTCATCCAAGTCTCTATTTATTATGCAACCCAGGGACTTTGAAGGAAAACCAGCTTTCGCCACTGGTCTATATTAATATTCATGATTATTTAAACTTTTTCAAGTAAAAATGGTTAAGTAGGTAGTTAAAAATCCTAACTTTAGATTGTTTCTAAATAACCACAATTTTTACAATAAACTTTAACCCAGTTTCGTCAATTATACAGCATAATAATATTATGTTAACTGGACTATTATTATCTTTTAACACTTCTTCCATTAAAATCAGAACACTGGTTTAGTCGCTACGGTAGAATTATAAACATAGACTAATAAATTCATTCCCCTTTGGCTTCGTCAAGTAAAAAGCATAATAAACTATATTCGTACAGGAACAATCTCCAACACAATATTGTTTGTCATTCTTTCTACACAGATTGTGTTTGTTTTCAGGTATTCGAGGTGAGCGGCGGAGACGGTGGCTGCGAGCGCACAGCCCGCGGCGTGTTCGGGCGGGCCCATTGTCTGGGGTGGCCCGGGGACCTAGCTCCGCCCCTGGAGCGCCTTTGTGCGGCCTGCAAACACATAGAGAGCTGGCTCGCCGCACACCCGAAGAACGTAGCCGTATTGTTAGCATGGTACGTTGCAAAATGGAATTAATTTCTTACACGAAGGTGGAAGCTTTGTAATTTTATAGAAAATTTTTCATTTTGTGGGTATACCAAGTTTTGACGCCGTAACGCGTTACGGCGTCAGCTTGTCTGACGTTATTATCAATTGTGTCGGTCGTCCCAGGACGCTTTTAAACACCGACAGCGCTAAACGACGGTTAGGTTTTTCAAAAGTATGTATGTCTGTATGTATAAATTATTTGCATGCTCTGCAGACAGAACGGCATTATGGATTTTAGTTAGAAAGGTGTCTTTAGATTCGTGTTCATTGTGATTATAGTTTTTTTTTAAATTACCGCCTTATAAATGAAAACATGGGTGAAGGTGATATGTAGCAAAATTCTGTTTTTGAGAAAATTGAGTTCAAACTGTCACTTAAACATGTTAGAATACATCCTAAAGTATTAAATACATTAATCCAAAGATTCATCTCTTGATTCAATGTACTTAATCTATTACTACATGTATCCTAAAATGTTTAAGTGAAGGTTTAAACTCAATTTTCTGGATAAAATTTTTCTGCGAAATATGTATCACCTTTATATTATATTTATGTCTTCAATTATTGTCATATAGTAAAACACAAACTACTTGCACTTTTTTCCACTTTATTTGTTATTTTACATAAATTATTACTTAAAATACACGTCCGGTTTCGATGTTGAATGCTCGAATGCATGATGATGACTATGTAGTCATCATCAGGTCAGGCACCTGATTCTACTATAATATAACCTGAATTGCCACCAAGAACCTACTGCAGTACATTCAATAACATATTATGTCTTCAATTGTCATTTAGTTTTTTTAAGTGTTAGTTAATTTCTTAAACAATCCCACTTTAGGGGCAACCGCGAGCGGCTCGGCGTGCTGGTGGCGGCGTACATGCACTACAGCGCCATCTGCGGCGCGCCCGAGCACGCGCTGGACCGGTACGCCATGCGCCGCTACCTCGACGACCGCGTGCCCATCTTCCACCTGCCCTCCAACAAACGGTAAACATCCAACCTCAACACCAAGTAAACATACAACCCGTCGGTAACATATGTGATACCGTGATACTGAAGAGATAGCAAACGGAACAGGGAGGGAAGCGCATTCCAGCGAGTTTCGCAGATATTTCCAAATTTACGATCTCAGCGTAGCGTTATCGTAATGTACCCTTAGAATATGTGGAATGTGGAATTTATGTTTGACGGTTACAAAACATCGAAATTCATACGTTTTTTTAGTCTTTTCTAAGTAGAGTTAACATTTGTGATGTTCTTGCACTTTTTTCATTTTATTTATTAATAGTTAGTATTCACTTATAAATAAGTACTCATACTCATTTATTAGTGAATACAAAGTACTAACTAATTAATATAGTACCTACTACTACTACTGTAGCCTACGTACTTTATACTTACATCACCGATACTTAGATTTAATATCAGCTTATTATGGTTCAACAAAAACAAATAATTTGCTATTAAATTGCAATCTCGCTAATGAACAACAGCTAAATTGATGGAGTATTTTGAAATGATTTTCTGCAATCATGTACAAGCGTGAAGTCGCAAAAAATACGGAAGCCTTGATCAGTATTCTACGTGCGTGCGTCCTAATGAAGCGAGATAACCAAGACATAACCTGGACCTGACTATTAATACGTACTTAATAGGCGACGCGCCGACTCTGATATATTACGTCGACCGTACTATTGTGGATAATATCATTTTAATTAATACAGTGTCCTGCTTCCCCGAAGGATAATATTATCTAACTTAAATTTTATTAGGATGGATGAAGAGTATAACGAAAATCTACAAATTGAAGTATTAAATAATAGTTTCTGACGGTTGAACTAGGGTTTCCCTCACAGAAATAGATCAATTTATTTCTGTGGTTTCCCCTTTGGATTTTCGTTTGTAGGTTTTACACTTTTTTAGAGCGGTCTTTTAAAAAAGTGTGGACCACACCAAAACTCAATGTCTTTATTTTAAGATAGTTTACTTATTTAAATTACCTTCGATCGTGTCAAGTAATTATTTAATTAGGGTGACTACAATAATAATAATGTATCTCTTTTCCACAGATATATAGACACGTTCGCTGGTCTGCTCGCGGGCCAGATCCGCGTGAACGCGGCACCTTTGCACTTGACGCACGTGAGCGTCGCGGGCTCGCTAGCTGCGCCCACCAACCCTACCATCGCCTTCCTAAAGATCTATGAAAACTTCACCTGCGTATACACTTCAGGTTAGATAGTTAATGTACAGTAATATAGACACGTTTTCGATTTCACGATAATTTCACCTTCGTCTTTACAAGAACAGAAGAGAAGCCCATATACTCTAGCGGCCGCTTTTTTCAGCCAAGATAGGATTCCTGAAAACTATTTATTTTGCACGCTACAAAAAAGAGCCATAATAGGTATATGATAATAATGTTAATATTTCTTGCAGGCTTGTACATGGTGAACGGCGGCGGATGGACGGTGGGCGTGGGGCGGCTGGCGCTGCGCGGCGACGTGCTGGTGCGCGCGTACCGCCGCCCGGCGACCGAGCACGCGCACGCCCGCCGCCATCTTGTGTTCGCCTGTCAGTTCCACACGTGCGCCGTCGCTGACCATACGCTCTCCTTCACCAAGCTGCAGCTAGACCACGCCGCGCACGGTAACTCCACGCACGCACCGCTGATTTGAATCAGGGACCGATTAATCCGCTATACGGCTGTAGCGGTATCAATACAAACCGTTTTATTTTAAATACCCATATTAAGGGTTTTTAACTATGCGCTTGTCTTAAACGGTATTAAACCGTTTAATACAGCCGCGCCAATAACCGAAAGAGACAAAAAAATTGTGGTACACGCCGTGGCTGGGATCAAATCTATGAAAAGCGGTTTTTTTCATCACTGACTTAAGGTTTCAATAGCCTTGCTGTGCATTGTGCAACATTGATTTGGTCACTTTAAACATTAGTTTAAAGTGACCAAATCAATGTTGCACAATGCAAAGCACTTATATTTTATACTAATATTATACTTATATTTTAACATACTTATATTTTATAGTAATTTGAATTACCTAAATTACAATTCCGTATAATTAGAAAAAAAAATAATATGGGAATTAACTTTTCGCTCTTTACCAAATCAATATCAAGGAAAGACTAAGAATGGAAAAAAAACAATAATAAACAAAAATGGACGAGAACTTGCATTAAATAACATCATCTTATAACTTATGTCATACGCAATTATGATCATTTTTGGTATGCATCACGATTGCTTCGTCACGGTAGAAATATGATGAAAATGTTCGCCCAAAATTTAGGCGAAATTTGACAAAATCGATGGGTCCAAACCAAAAATTTGTCGAAGTAGAAACAAAGAAATTATAAGGGTTTTAAGTTGGCCGTGCCAACGTAACGTCCACGATGGCGCGGCCATGTAAATCTCAGGAACTACGTGGGTTAGAGATCTAATTCTTTTTCTAGTATGAAGATTGAATTTGGCGAAAATTGTCGAAAAAGAAATTATAAACTAGAAATCGATATTTTAAGAGATATTTACCTCAGAAGCCGTGGCGGTGCAGACGTGCACTTCGTGTTTCTTTAATGTTGATTATTTCTTTATATCATAATACTTAGTACAAAAATATGATGCAGGAAGTAAGGGCTTAATTTGTCGAAACTAATGAAAGCAATAAATACAACGAAATGTTATTTAAACAGACAAATCGGACCGAAACAAAAAATAGCATGGCCGCGCTGATATCTCATTATCTGTAATTGCTAGGATTTCGGTTTTTATATCCATTTATTCGACACATTAACCTGATTAGAATGGCATATCGTTTTACCCTCAGAATGGTTTTCAACGCGTGTAATCTCCAAAAATGTGCTCTCTCGTACAATGTTTGAGTAGGGTAACCATAATTTCGATTTTATTTGGGAATACCTTTTACTCTACTAGACGAAAATGTATCTATTTCCTTAATAATGCCAACAAACGGAACAATTATTATTAATCATTATTTCACACTTAAACGTAAGTATGTAGTACCTATGCCCGTAAGCGATCAGTTGTAGATAGGATAATAATATTATGTTAGGTAAGTATACTGTACCTAGGAAGGTTACTTAATATTATGCATTTCTTGCCCTTGATCCGTTTTTGCGAAGACGGGTTATAATTCTTTTATACACTCATCTATATTTTTTGTCTCTATATCTGTCTGTATGTGCAACATCAAAAACCACGGAAGGGATTTTAACCAAACTTATTACGATTGTAGACCATATTCCTAGGCAGGGATATATAACATAACGCTACGGTACATAGGAGCCGAGCAGTGACGATAACTTTGAAGCAAGTCGATGAATTTCGTGCGCGACTGCGGACGAACGGTTCGGGCGGGGCGCGCGGGGGGATCGCTTACACAGTGACGCGAAGCTTTAGAACGTGGCACTAAAGTAGATTAGAACATTAAATAAGTAACTAACATGATTTTATTAAAAAGACAAGTGTTTCCACAGTGTCAATAATATAAAAACTGTATTTTTGAACTTGCTTCACAAACTGAAATAAATTATCATTTATTGTATAAAATCAACTTTTGGAATTATTAAAAGAAAGCCTTTCGGGATAAACATAAAGACAACAACAGACAATTTAGCGGTTTTGAGAAGCTATAACGGGTGTAAAAAGAGCAGTCACTATAACTTTGGGATATGATTATACTATCTTTTCTCTTTTTTTTTTTAACAATTTATTGTACACAAGAAACACTTAACAATAGTACAAATTACAGAGAAAGACGACAAAAAGGTACTGCTTATTTCTGAAAGAAATTTCTTCCAGCAGCCCTACGGAAGAGATATGGGATACAAGATATCAAATAGAGCGTCCACAATAACATACAAATACATTACATCTAAATTATATTAAAATCAGAATAGATACATGTACAAAAATAAATACAATAATGAATATAAATTATAATACATATATAATTAATACAATAAAATAAATAAATATATAAATAACTACTAAATACATAAATAAATACGTATAAAATAAAAATATAATATACATAATACCGTTTAGTTATGATATGGATTGGGATTCAAAATAGTACTTCTTCAAACGTCTTTTAAATATGGCAATGGTGGGACTATCACGGACGGTGTGAGGAAGCGAGTTCCACAATCTGACCGCATGAACGGTGAAGGAGTAGGAGTAGAAATTAGAGCGATGTGATGGGAGGTAAAGGTTTGTTCTGAATTTGGACCTACAAGGGATATCAATGGGCCGGGAAAAGTTAAATCGATCAATAAGATAGGAAGGAGAGAGAGGGTTATACAGGATATTGTAAAGTAAACAGAGGATATGGGAGTTGCGTCGGAGACGGATAGGAAGCCACTTGAGTTTTATCCGAAAGGCTGATATGTGATCAAACTTTTTTAGACCAAAAATGAAACGGATACAGAGATTCTGCAAGCGTTCCAGTTTAGTTAGCAGCTCTTCGGTAACGTCTAAGTAGCAGGAGTCGGCATAGTCGAGGATAGGAAAAATGAGAGTTTTGACGAGGAAAATTTTGGTTTGCAAAGGCAAAAAGTTTTGAAGGCGCCTCAGCATATTTATGTAACGAGTGGTGTACCTTTCTGCTGACTTCACTAACCTGCGGATTCCAGCAGAGATTGCTGTCCAAAGTTAACCCTAAATTCTTAGCTGTGTCTCTGAATTCGATAATAGTACCATCATATTTGACCACAGGCACATTGTGTAAACGTTGCGTTATATACTTACTAGTATATCCCAAAAAATCGCAGGCTATGATAATAGGCAGTAGCCTATTATCATAGCCTGCGATTTTTTGGGATTTACCAACAGACCAAAAGATTTAGCCCAATTTGATATGCTCTGCAGATCATAGTTAATACCAGCAACTGTATTAGAAATATCATCAATATTAGAATGACGATAGAGTTGCAGGTCGTCTGCGTAAAGATGGAAATTTGAGTTGATTAATGAGGAAATAATATTAATAAATATAGAAAACCGGAGGTGAGAGAGTACGCCACCCTGGGGAACACCCGCTCATACTAGAAATGTATTTTTTTTACATTTTTTTTTACAAAAATTAAAAAATAAATTATTTTTGCCTTTATTATTATTATTTTTATTATTACAAAAAAAATAAGAAATGGTAAAAAGAAAAAAAAAAACATTTTTTTTTAGTTTCTGACAAAAAAAATACATTTCCGAAATGAGGAAAGGTAGTATAATCGTATCTCAAAGTTATAATGACTGCTCTTTTTACACACTATATATATAAATATGTCATTCGATAAAAACGATAGTCACTCAATGAAATGGCGATTTGAATTAGATGAATGCCATCTACCATCACGGTATTAATCCTTATCATTTAAAATACGTTATTCTGCTTAAGCATTTCTGAAGACTACATATTTTGCCCTTTAGACCATGCAAATATAATGAATACTTTAGGATATAGCAAAATTAAAATCATTTCTCCGTGATTCGACCGGGCGCTGCGTGACGTGTCTTACGTCCGAGCCGGGCTGGAGTACTGTTACGTCTATTGGGGTTAATCCTATGTCTTAATATGGCATATCTGAGCCATTATTTGAAACTATTATTATTACTTCATCGGCCTCCGTGTGACCATGTATAAAGAAGCATAATACCCAAACGATAGTCTTCATAAACTAAAAATATATTTAAAAATACTAAAGTGCCCTAAATCACTTTTACACGCGTACGAAGTCGCGGTCACAGCTAGTACTTTTATAAACATCATGGATACAGAAATAAAATCTAGGTCTAACAAGGCTCAAACAAGAAAGTTAATATTAGGCAGATGACTAAAAATGCATAAGTACAAGGTCGGACTCGCTAATAAAATCTAAGCGTCACTTCATACCGAAATACGGTAACAAAGTGCCTTCTTGAAAAAGCATATTATTCGTCTGCCGTTGGAATAATATTAATTCCAATAGCGAGTCTTAACCACGGCCATGGGTCTCTATGAAAACCGGCGTTACGCCGGCTTGCTTTGCTGCAGGGAATGAGGATACTTGTCGTAGATAAGTATGTACTTAATTTCAAGGGCAAGAAACCCATAATATTAAGTAGCCTGCCTAGGTACAGTATACTTACCTAACATAATATTATTATCATATCTACAACTGACCACATACGGGCATAGGTACTAACTACATACTTACGTTTATGTGTGAAATATTTAATAGTAATAATCCTATTTGTTGGCATTATTTAAGAAATAGACACATTTTCGTCTAGTAGAGTAAAAAGTATTCTCAAATAAAATCGAAATTATGGTTACCCTACTCAAACATTGTACGAGAGAGCACATTTTTGGACATTACACGCGTTAAAAACTATTCTGAGGGTAAAACGATATGCCATTCTAATCAGGTTAATGTGCCGAATAAATGGATATAAAAACTGAAATCCCAGCAATTACATATAATGAGATATCAGCGTACAAAGAAGCGTTACGTTGGCGCGGCCATGCTATTTTTTGTTTCGGTCCGATTTGTCTGTTTAAATAACATTTCGTTGTATTTATTGCTTTCATTAGTTTCGACAAATTAAGCCCTTACATCCTGTATCAGTTTTTTGTACTAAGTCTTATGATATAAATAAATAATCAACATCAAAGAAACACGAAGTGCACGTCTGCGCCACCACGGCTTCTGAGGTAAATATCTCTTAAAATATCGATTTCTACTTTATAATTTCTTTTTCGACAATTTTCGCCAAATTCAATCTTCATACTAAAAAAAGAATTAGATCTCTAATCTACGTAGTTCCTGAGATTTCCATGGCCGCGCCATCGTGGACGTTACGTTGGCGCGGCCAACTTAAAACCCTTATAACTTCTTTGTTTCTACTTCGACAAATTTTTGGTTTGGACCCATCGATTTTGTCAAATTTCGCCTAAATTTTGGGCGAACATTTTCATCATATTTCTACCGTGGCGGAGCAGTTTTAACGCACACTCATTTTTGCGTAAAATGGTGCGCCAGTCTAGTTGTGACATGATGGAACAAATTCAGCCAATAGCGTTCTGCGGTACTTACTTATCACGCATCCTTTTTTAACACAGAAAAACGAACGAAAATGAACCTTATTCATAAACGGTTTATTTATACCGTTGATTCAGCCGTATATACGGCTGAAGCGCATGTTAGGGTTTTTCAGAGAATCGTATAAATTAAACAGTTTAAAACACCAAAATGGGTAACCTTTTCGGTCCCTGATTTGAATTAATGATGCCCATCTCTATCTAGAAAGAGAGATAATATTATACACGTTTATATAAATTCATATGAATGAAAAAATTCAACACACTATAGGCATATCGCCACAGTAATTATAGGTTTCGTTCAGAAATTGCATCACCTATAGATAGCCCATAGACAACTGTTATATCAATTCCTACCCTTAAGTTGTAGGCGGTTTATATGTTCAAAAAGTAAATAAAAATAATTACTTAGCCTTTAGAATATAATCGTTTGTTTGTCTAAGTATCATTTACTTAAATGTGAGATTGGTTAAAAAACATTTATTATCATCTATACTAATATTATAAAGAGGTAACGTTTGATTGTTTGTTTGTTTGTTTGTTTGTTTGAATGGAATAGGCTCTGAAACCACTGAACCAATATGAAAAATTCTTTCACCGTTGGAAAGCTACATTCCTAGCGCTGAACATAGGCTATATTATATGTTTAAAAAAAGTAGGGTTCCTTACTAAAACCCCAAAAATGTAGCCCAAAGTGTAAAAAAACGACCTCCAAAATTTGTTACGTCGTGTGCGCTTCGACAACGGCTTGACCAATTTCGCAATTTTTTTACGGTTTGTTCGTTATTGTCACGAAAAGGTTATTATGAAAGAAAATGTTGAAAAAAATAAGCAGAAAATTAGAAAAAAGAAGAAAATACGTGATGGTCACGCGGGGTTTGAACCTGGGCTCAATCGATTCACGTCGTTGCCAGTTTATATGACACTGGTGTCATGGTAACGACATTGTTTACAAATGGAAAATAAAAATTATGAAATGCTATAAATAACGTATTAACATAAACTTAAACTATTTGGATTCATTAAACTATTTGTCAACCACTAATAAATAGTCGGGTCATTTTAATATTTTAATAGGTTCACATCAAAATTAGTTCTGGACTGTACCGAGACGTTAAACAAACTAGGACGTAACAACAACATACGACTAGTATGGGTACCGGGACACAGCAACATCCCCGGCAACGAAACTGCAGACGAACTAGCAAGGCTGGGAGCTGAAAGCCCCATGTATGGCCCAGAACCAGTCTGTGGAATAATTCCCAGCACTACCATACGAGTGCTCAAGGAATGGAGTCGCAAGCTAAGCATAGAGCAGTGGGCTGTGGCCCCAGGACAAGAGCACTCCAAAGCACTGATCCCGGGTTTTAACAAACGACACGCAAAATCGGCGCTTTCAATGAGTAGGAACCAACTAAGAATCCTAACCAGAACCCTAACCGGGCACTGCAAGCTAAACAAACACCTTCACAGGATAGGCATAGGTGACCAAATTACTTGCAGATTCTGCAAGGAGAAAGACGAGACACCCCTCCACCTTCTTCTTGATTGTCCAGCTCTTCATATAAGCAGGAGCAAGTACCTCGGGCTGCATGAATACTCTACAGCAGAGGAAATCCGCGGCGTAGACCCCCACCATATAGTTCGCTTCATGAGCAACATAGGACTGGGGACGGTACTTTAAACCGAAGGAGTCACAATAGATCCAAAAGGGTCGCAGTGACGTCAGGACCTGACAAGGCCAGCCTTCGAAAAAAAATGAAAAAAAAAAAAAAAAAGGTAACATTTGACAGTTTATCAAAAATGAGCGACGTAACGTTGTAACGACGACATAATAAAATAAATATTTTCTTTTTGTTAAAACTGCAGAATTTACTAAACTTTATTTAATAATTATTAGATATTTATTGTCAACATAACCAATATGAGTTTTTTTACGATTTGCTTTCACTGATAAATAAATAAAATAAAAAATAACAATAAAAAAGCCTTTTATTTCTTGCAAAAAAATTACATTTGGTACACGATAACATACATTTTTTTTTAAATTTAAATACTAATATAAGTGACAAAACATGCTTTGAAATAATACATATTATACTTATTTATTTTAATTTCTAGTAAAAAAAACGTGCAAGAACCCCTTATTTTATTTGAAGGTGAAGGCCTCCTCTAAAGAGATCCACTTGTCCCTATCTTGAGCTACTTGTGGCCAACAGGGGCCGGCTATTCTCACTATTTCATCTTCCCACCTCGTGTATGGTCTCCCTTGGACCCGCTTGCCGTATGGGCCTTTCCATTTTGTTACTCTGCTAGTCCATCTGTCATCCTCAAGTCTCGCTACGTGCCCTGCCCACTTCCACTTAAGTTTTTTAGCATAAGTTAGAGCATCTTTAGCTTTTGTTATTGTCCTAATATTAGAGTGCCGTATTTTTTGTATTTTCTTAATATTAAGCATACTGCGTTCTATACCGTGTTGGCAAGTAGTAATTTTGTTTTTAATTTTTGAAGTATACTTCCAGGTTTGGCATGCATAGGTCAGGCAGGGTAGGAGGCATGACGTCATAACTTTGGTTTTTATACTTATTGGAATGTTGCTTTTAAATATTTCACTTAATGACCAATATTTATTCCACGTATTTTGCGCTCTTCGTTCTACTTCTAGTTCATTTAGTTTCCTATCAAATCCAATAAGTTTTCCCAGGTAATTATATTTTTCGGTGTATTGTAATGTTTTATTTTCTATAAATATTCTTTTATTTGCTCTATTTGTCATGGCCATTGTTTTAGCTAGATTCATTTCTAGTCCTACACGTTTGCTAGCAGTATTTAATGAGTCAAGCATGGTTTGAAGTTGTTGGCTTGTTTCCGATAACAGAACTAAGTCATCTGCAAAACGCAGATGACTTAAATACTTGCCGTTAATATTGAGTCCCACTTTTTCCCACTTTAATCTTTTAATTATAAATTCTAGGATGGATATAAATATTTTTGGGGACAACGGGTCACCTTGTTTTACACCTCTTTTAATAGGAAACGTAGGACCAGTAGATTCTAATTTTATTTTTGCTACGCTGTTCTTGTAAATATTTCTTATTATTTGAATGTACTCCTCGTTAACTTCCTGGTCTTGTAGAGCAGTGAATATACTGGAGTGTGACACTGTATCGAAAGCCTTTTTATAATCAATGAACGCGATGTAGAGCGCTCTTTGATTTTCCTCATATTTTTCCATTATTAGTTCTAGCGTATGTATGTGATCAATCGTCGAGAAACTTTTTCTAAAGCCGGCTTGTTCAATTGGTTGATTTGATTCCAGGTTAGTACTTATTCGATTATTAATAATTGTAGAGAAAAGTTTGTACAGACATGAGAGTAAACTTATTGGTCTGTAGTTAGTAATGTCTTTTGGATTCCCTTTTTTATAAATTAAAATTATTTCTGACTCCATCCACTGTGATGGTATTTCAGCGGTGTCTACTTTCACTGATAAACGATCTTAAATATAATATACAAATTATGATTTAATGAAATAAACGTCGTGATAATGTTACGTCAGTTAACACTTTTTCTTATTAAACACTAGAGACTTACTCAAAAAATCGATTAATCTTTTAACAACTATAAATATACCTATTTAAAAAAAGTACTTAACTTATAAGTTGTAATAAGAATATATTATAAATGTTAATTTAAAAATCAGATCGAAGGAGTTAGATCCATGGTCATAATTCACGAACAATTAAAAAAAAAATCGAAAACGTCATGATAAGACGCCACTATGTCTTTTGTCGTCATTTGTCTTTGTGCGAAGTTAACGTCTGTCTGTTCTGTCTTTTTTTTTTCTTGCTACTGAAAACGAAAATGCAATTAAAAAAAAATGTCTGTCTGTCTGTTAGCGTGTCTCTTTGCTCCGGCTAATCTCTGGAACGGCTGGACCGATTTTAACGAGACTTTCACTGGTAGATAGCTAAAGTTATAAGGATTAATTTAGGCTTCTTTTCATCATCATCATCGTTATCTAACTAATGATCACCGAATCGGCTGGACCGACTGTGACGGGAGCATTCACCGGGCGTTAGCTTATGTTAGTTCCATCTATACATCAGCTATTTGTATTAAAGTAAGTCGTGTTAGTTAAATTATTTATAACTCAAGAACGGCTTTATCGATATGGTTGAAAATTGGTGAGGAAGTAACTTAGAGCCAGTAGACGGACATAGGATACTATTTATTCCATTTGACAGCGCAGAACCAGCAACGTTCACGGAAGGGTTTGGCGTTGTGGGTTCCGCGTTGCGGGTTCCGGGTTCCCGTGTTGCGGGTTCCGGGTTCCGCGTCGCGGGTTCAGGGTTCCCGTGTTGCAAGATCCGGGTTCCGCGTTGCGGGTTTCGGGTTCCCATGCTGCGGGTTCCGCGTTGCGGGTTCCGGGTTCCCGCGTTGCGGGTTCCGGGTCCCCGCGTTGTGGGTCCCGGGTTCCCGCGTAGCGGGTTCCGCGTTGCGGGTTCCGCGTTGCGGGTTCCGCGTTCCCGCGTTGCGGGTTCCGCGTTCCCGCGTTGCGGGTTCCGGGTTCCCGCGTTGCGGGTTCCGGGTTCCCGCGTTGCGGGTTCCGGGTTCCCGCGTTGCGGGTTCCGGGTTTCCGCGTTGCGGGTTCCTGGTTCCCGCGTTGCGGGTTCCGGGTTCCCGCGTTGCGGGTTCCGGGTTCCCGCGTTGCGGGTTCCGGGTTCCCGCGTTGCGGGTTCCGGGTTCCCATGGTGCAGTTTCCGGGTTCCCGCGTTGCGGGTTCCGGGTTCCCGCGTTGCGGGTTCCGCGTTCCCGCGTTGAGGGTTCCGCGTTCCCGCGTTACGGGAACGCGTTGCGGGTTAAGGGTTCCCGCGTTGCGGGTTCCGGGTTCCCGCGTTGCGGGTTCCGGGTTCCCGCGTTGCGGGTTCCGGGTTCCCATGCTGCGGTTTCCGGGTTCCCGCGTTGCGGGTTCCGGGTTCCCGCGTTGCGGGTTCCGAGTTCCCGCGTTGCGGGTTTTGGGGTTCCCATGCTGCGGGTTCCGCGTTCCCGCGTTGCGGGTTGCTGGTTTCGGGTTCCCATGCTGCGGGTTCCGGGTTCCCGCGTTGCGGGTTCCGCGTTCCCGAGTTAGGGGTTGTTTTTTTTAGTTGAATTTCATCATAAACTGTTTTTATGCTCAACGAAGTGGGCAAGGGTCAGCTAGTCCTTAATAAGTACCTATTTTCTGTATAATTCAAATCAGCAAATTGCATCCTTCACTCTTTTACACACCTGTAAATTTGAATGTATTTTATAAGACGCCACTATGTCTTTTGTCGTCATTTGTCTTTGTGCGAAGTTAACGTCTGTCTGTTCTGTCTTTTTTTTTTCTTGCTACTGAAAACGAAAATGCAATTAAAAAAAAATGTCTGCCTGTCTGTTAGCGTGTCTCTTTGCTCCGGCTAATCTCTGGAACGGCTGGACCGATTTTAACGAGACTTTCACTGGTAGATAGCTAAAGTTATAAGGATTAATTTAGGCTTCTTTTCATCATCATCATCGTTATCTAACTAATGATCACCGAATCGGCTGGACCGACTGTGACGGGAGCATTCACCGGGCGTTAGCTTATGTTAGTTCCATCTATACATCAGCTATTTGTATTAAAGTAAGTCGTGTTAGTTAAATTATTTATAACTCAAGAACGGCTTTATCGATATGGTTGAAAATTGGTGAGGAAGTAACTTAGAGCCAGTAGACGGACATAGGATACTATTTATTCCATTTGACAGCGCAGAACCAGCAACGTTCACGGAAGGGTTTGGCGTTGTGGGTTCCGCGTTGCGGGTTCCGGGTTCCCGTGTTGCGGGTTCCGGGTTCCGCGTCGCGGGTTCAGGGTTCCCGTGTTGCAAGATCCGGGTTCCGCGTTGCGGGTTTCGGGTTCCCATGCTGCGGGTTCCGCGTTGCGGGTTCCGGGTTCCCGCGTTGCGGGTTCCGGGTCCCCGCGTTGTGGGTCCCGGGTTCCCGCGTAGCGGGTTCCGCGTTGCGGGTTCCGCGTTGCGGGTTCCGCGTTCCCGCGTTGCGGGTTCCGCGTTCCCGCGTTGCGGGTTCCGGGTTCCCGCGTTGCGGGTTCCGGGTTCCCGCGTTGCGGGTTCCGGGTTCCCGCGTTGCGGGTTCCGGGTTTCCGCGTTGCGGGTTCCTGGTTCCCGCGTTGCGGGTTCCGGGTTCCCGCGTTGCGGGTTCCGGGTTCCCGCGTTGCGGGTTCCGGGTTCCCGCGTTGCGGGTTCCGGGTTCCCATGGTGCAGTTTCCGGGTTCCCGCGTTGCGGGTTCCGGGTTCCCGCGTTGCGGGTTCCGCGTTCCCGCGTTGAGGGTTCCGCGTTCCCGCGTTACGGGAACGCGTTGCGGGTTAAGGGTTCCCGCGTTGCGGGTTCCGGGTTCCCGCGTTGCGGGTTCCGGGTTCCCGCGTTGCGGGTTCCGGGTTCCCATGCTGCGGTTTCCGGGTTCCCGCGTTGCGGGTTCCGGGTTCCCGCGTTGCGGGTTCCGAGTTCCCGCGTTGCGGGTTTTGGGGTTCCCATGCTGCGGGTTCCGCGTTCCCGCGTTGCGGGTTGCTGGTTTCGGGTTCCCATGCTGCGGGTTCCGGGTTCCCGCGTTGCGGGTTCCGCGTTCCCGAGTTAGGGGTTGTTTTTTTTAGTTGAATTTCATCATAAACTGTTTTTATGCTCAACGAAGTGGGCAAGGGTCAGCTAGTCCTTAATAAGTACCTATTTTCTGTATAATTCAAATCAGCAAATTGCATCCTTCACTCTTTTACACACCTGTAAATTTGAATGTATTTTATATAATTCTTTAACAAAATGTAGTTTTTTTCGTATTTCTGATTAAACAATAATTAATTTAATGTAGCAATTACATAATTGTAAATATTGAACATAATTATAATACCTACTTTATAATATTATAATATAATCATCAGCTTTTTATTATTGTAAATTATTTTTATATTTATTTAGGCATTATAGAAAAAGGAAAAAACCTTTCGTTTCAAGAACTCCTCCTTTTCAGATCCATCGTTTC
Organism: Celastrina argiolus; assembly: GCA_905187575.2. Lineage (NCBI taxonomy): Eukaryota > Metazoa > Arthropoda > Insecta > Lepidoptera > Lycaenidae > Celastrina > Celastrina argiolus. The sequence goes on from LR994577.1 coordinate 10,062,746, forward strand.
CAAATGATGGTGCGGTGGAGCTGGTGTTCGCGAGGGGCTCGGGCGCGGGGGGCGCTGCACCCGCGCCGACGCCCGCCGCGCCGCTGCGGGCCGCGCCTGACGCCCTGGCGCGCGCGGACTCGTTGGAGCACCTGAGGCCCTTGTCAACGCTCACTGATGACGACCCTGGTGAGTAGTTCAGTGAGAATTATTTTAAGAGTACAACCACACTTAACAATTAGCATGTTTAAGTGGCAGTGGGCTGGACGTAGCTTGCAGAACCGATGGCCGCTGAGGCAGAAAGGTCCTTGATTAGAGTGGAGATAGCGGACGTCAAAGCGTTTGACGACCTCCCAACAGGTAGACAGACGACCTGAAGTAGGTCGCAGGGAGTCGGTAGATGCAGGCCGCGAGCGACCGGCTGCTCTGGAAACTTCGAGGAGGCTTATGTCCAGCAGTGGACGTCTTAAGCTGAAACGACGACGACCACACAGTAAAATTGTATCTAACGGTCGGTTTCCATATCCTATCTATAACTTAAATTCAAGAATGTTTACCCTTGACAGCGATCGCAAAGATTTTCTTGCTAATAATTGACCTTTAGAAAGCTAGGTAATAGGTTTGCTGGAAGTTTGATATCTAGATTTCTAGTGCTTTAAAGGATCCACCTTCTTCATTCCACCAAGTCCTGTTTCTCTAAATATCATACGTTCTCGTATAATGAACGAGAGAGATAGAGAGGGATATTTAACCAACAATAAAATTAAACAGTACATTTTCTGTAAGTTAAATTAACTCATGGCCATTGGCCAATCATGAGCAATTTAAAAAAAATATTACGTCTTGATACAATTTGATCTAAGAATATACTCACCTTCTACCATATGACAATAACTAATTGCTACCATATAAGTAGGAATATTCTTAGATCAAATTGTAACTAGTAATAAAATTACTCATGATTTAAGTAGATAGGTACATCTTGGACGGGTAATAAATTAGAATAAGTGTGATTTATATTGTTCCACATATTCAAATTGAAATTTTCATGGTTCATTGGTTACGTCAAGAATATTAAATGAGTAAGACCGTTCATTAAAATATATTCGCAACTCTCTAAATCAATTGAATTTCATGACTTCTAGAACTAGGTTGGTTATTAAGAGTGCCTGCAATGCAAATCAATTTATTCAGGTATCAAATCAAAGTAATAAGTAAATAAATATTGTAATGTATTTGTTAATAGATAGATATTTGTTTATACTTATAATCCTGATCCTTGTACAAGTAAATAGATATTATAAAGTTAAAAAATTCAGTAAAAAAGTCAAAAATTTTAAAGCAATTAAAAAGCTTGTATAACAATGTAAATGGAAGTACCGCGTAGTACTTAAAGAATACCGAAAACTTTTTACTTTTTTCTGAAGGAGTTACTTTTTTAAATATAAGCTTCCGATTTTTAGGAAGAATTACAGTTTTAAGTCAATCCATTTATAGATTCAATGTGATATAAATTTAGGCAGTAAATGAAATTTGATCAAATGAATTTGCCAATGTATTTCTTTACAGCGCGGTAAATGAATGACATTAAAATTTGGATCATTATAGGTCGATCATACTAAGCTTTGTGTACTACATTAATATCGCATTGAATCAGAACGGAGCACCCATTGGTCACATTCCTCTTTAAAGCCACTTATTACTTATTGAACAGATTGACTGTGAAGTTTCCGCAAATGTTTATTCAGGACGAAGGTATTTATTTAGCGAACCTCTTAGGAACAATATCGCACAAATATGTGTTATATTTAGTCAGCGGGTAGCTACTAGCTCGTGGGTACATTTTATTGGTTTCACATCCGTTGCGTTGTTTATTTTCGTTAGGGGGGCGAGTGCGACGATTGTAGGGCCATCTGTGTATGGCGCTGACGTGATGAACTGTTATACAATAACATACAGGCGAATTGAACAGACTTTCAAAAATTTGCTTTTGAACTAGACTAGATCACAAACTAGATATATTAGACTAGATGAAGTTACGCCTTCGCTCACGAAAGGAAATCCCCCGGTCAACGTAGGTACATTTTGCCGCGATAGAAGAAGCCTATATAGTGTAGTTCCCCGTGGTGTATACAGGGTGATTCGTGGTGAAGGACGCGTCGAACATTTTTGTTTTTTTTTCATCGTTGTTTTGGCACCTTATATTATTTACCATAACGAGACAAATCACGATTTAAGATCTCCCTAAAAGTCACAAACAGATAAGTTTCAATCCAGGTCAGGTCTTAGGTTACCAGTGCGTTTGTGTGTATAGGCTAGGAGCCAGCGAGCCCCAGCATAATAAGATTCACTCGTCGTGATAATTTTAGATCTTAGAATTTATTTATTTTTTGAGTTATATAAATAATTTGACGACCTCGGTAGCGCAGTGGTTAAGCGTGTTGGTACTCGAGCGAGAGGTCGCGGGTTAGAATCCCGCCGAGGGAACAAAAAGTTTTCAATGTTCCTGGGTCATGGATACACATCCACACTAAATTTGTGTATAATTTAATAAAAATCTTAGATATGTGTATAGTATAAAAGTATTAAATATATTTCCATTGTCTGGTACCTGTAACACAAGTTCTTCGGATACTTAGCACGAGGCCAGATTGACGTGGTGTGAAGCGTCCATAGATATTATTATTATTATTATTTATATGAGGTAGCAAAACAAAAAATGCTCTACGCGTCATTCTCTTAACACTCAACTCAGCAATATATTCGGCTTAATATATGAACCATGAATCACTCTGTATCAGTTCAGTTGTTTCGGAACCTTCCATGCCAACAAAAAAATCAAGAAGTACAGTTGTAGATTAGCAGTTGCCTGTGGCTTCACCAGCGTTAATGCTACTTGCGGAACACTGTACTATTTTAGGTGTCACTACAATGTCCACCATCCATCAATCCTCGCAAACTTTCACATTTGTATATTTATAGTATGTTGGATAGAATATTAGTACACTAGCATAGAACCCAACGAGCAGGTAAAGTATTTTTCAACTTTTTTCTCAAAAAAATATTCTAGAAGCGCCCGCGAAGTTCATTCAAGTTTTCGAATAATTCAAATCGAGCGTGATGAATGTGACTTTTAACATTGACTTAGTACTTAGTTAAAATTCATAGTATTAATTAAATATCACTTCCTGAGTCCCATTTTATCAACGCTTGTTAGTGTTAATCGTTTTTATAAATTAACACCTTCTCTTTTATTCCTATGAAAAACAAGAGTGAAAACATGATATTTAATTAACGATTAACATTAACAGGTATTTTTAAAATTGACGATAAACGTTACGATAAATTATTATTGAACTCTATGGCCTTTATTCTGCTGTCAACGAGCCTGTCCTTCGCATCACCATAATGCCATTAATAACTAGTAATGGGTTGGTTTATGACTTTAATTTTATTGCGTGTAGCTTTTAGATCACGCGTGTTTGACTCTTGACCCATATACTATTTTAACGAGGAACCAACTTGGCGTTTGTGAGGCTAACCAAGCCAAGTTTGTGGCCAGATTTCGGCACTAATTAGATATTGTTGTTATGCGCAAATATTACCTAAATTATAATAAATGTTTTCCCCACATTAAAACGCGCCAATGTAATTCATAATATAAAACAATAAACATGGCTTTTTATAAAATTTTAATCAACATTTAAAAAAATATTCAAACACTTCATTTACTTACAATGCAATAAATAAACACATTCGTTTAAAATATAATTTAAATATTAAAATTCATTTAGCTAGGTCATAGCTAAATGAATTTATTTGAAAAACAAAAAGAGTGTTAAATCTCTGAATACATTAATTGAAACTCAATTAGTGGAATTATGATATAGGAATCTATGATAACCGGCGACAGGGCGGGCGAGGGCGCCGTCGTGCAGGTGCGAGGCTATTTCGGTGCGGAGTCCGCCGAACCGCTGCCCGCCCGCCCAGTCGCGCGCTACACACCGACACCAGAATATCTCCCCATTATCAGTGCCCGTACACATCTCGATCGTAACATACTTCACACGTCCCGTGAGATAAAACTTTTTACTTGGAGTCTGTGAGTGATTCGTGTTCATTATATCGGTAAGTTTAGCGATACACCAGTTCAATATTAACGAGTGTTGTAATACAAGTATTGTTGTTAAATGTTGCGTCTGCTGACAGTGCTCATGTCGTAATTATTTCCGCTGCGGCGCATCGGCGTCTAATTGAGCGGCGTGACGGATCTGTGACCGATCTGATGGATGTCCACTCACGTCGCAGCCCTCGGAGTATTCGTTCCACTTAAACCTGATTCGATTCGAGACGCCCAATGTTCACGGATCTCGGCGACCGCTCCGCCAAACTGTGACCGTAACTCCGTATTATTTTAATACTAAACCCTCATTTATTGTCAAGTTAAATAAATGTTGAGATCCGTAGACAATCGTAAAATTATGTGAATGGCATTATCGAACAAATTGGCGCCAAAACATGAAACGGAGTTTATTCACCTCTTTATTTAAAGTCTTTCATAAGATCATTTGGCAATAAAATTGTCACGTTATTTCAGATTTATACGAACTAGATTGTATTATTATAGAAGTAAACGATCATAAATTACACGTTTTTGTACCGGTGTGTAGGACTCATGATCGTGGACGGTTATTTTCGCATATGGCTTTTGTGCCGGTTAATGGTCACTCACTAAAATTACTCACATTAATCGTGAATCGGTTCTCGGCGCAGTCGATACTGCAGGTGCATATTGTATGCACGTGTGTCACCTGTAAATACAACATGAGAAACTAGCGTAGTGATCGACATCCGAGTTCACTTTCGTTTGCATCTGCGAGGAGTTTCGGTGCAGCAGACAATTTGGTTGTCAATAGTGCCGGTTCAATGGTTGATAACGTATCGGGATGACCCACTTGTGATAGTTCGTTGCAGTTGTCGGTATTTATGTCATAAATAACACAGATGGCTGCAATAGACGAAGAGGAGTGTTCTTTGGCCTCATGTAAGCGCACTTATTTGCTACTCACATCTAAAACTTTAGTCAACATTTATAATATTATGATAACTGTTTGATAATTGCACAGTGCACATAGATATTATGTTGTTTCTATTATACGTCACGAGTGCATGCTATGATAAGGTGAAATGTGATTCCACAAGTAGAGTTGAAATGCAGACGCAGAGTTATTTTTTTTATACATAATATGTATGTTTATTTTTTTGCTATTACAGTAACTACAAAATTGTTTGGTAAAAGTTTTTCAAATACTATATAACTACTGAGAATTTTTATTGACATTTGTTAGATTCTATTGTTTTTTCTATGATTCTGCCTTGATTCTGCGCACATATGTTGCCGATATTTTGTATTACCTACAGAGAGCATTATGTAAGTGAAACGATATACAGATGTGTGCACTCCATAGGTCATATGTTCAACTAAGTTCCTGAAGCAGCTAGTAAAAACATACCTACAATAAATGGTATAAATTTGCATTTAAAACATGCAAATATACTGTCGGTTAGCGTTTCGGAATTTCGGCATATCTACGAGTATTGTCAACGTAACAAACATGCAAAAGATTTATGCGAATCTCCCCTAAGTGCAATTCGTGATTCGTCGACAAATTGGTATTTTTTGTTCGTGGCGAACTCGCCCTTGACCGTTCCCCGTAATGAACATAAATCAAGGAGATACACGGCAACAAAAAGCGGCGGTCAAAATAAAAAACCTGTTAATATCCAACAGGATCGGGACGGAGAGACTTTGAATAATAATGGGAGCTTAGAAGTTCGCAAAATCGAGGTGGAGCCTGCCTCCGATGATGTCATCACGCCATCGCAGTACACGCTCACCTTCGTATTTCGTTTCATTTTTTAACATTGTGTACGCGCAATGCAAACTATAACAAGATGACATGGCACGAGTGAGGCCAGCGAGTTATCACAAAAGCTTTACATTCATAAAAACGACACCGCGACCTCAAGTTGAAGTTGCAGCTTATGTCATTACACGACTATTTATAGGTAATAATGTGGAGTCGCTTGTTAATAAAACACGACACCATTAGTAGGTGTTATAATAAAGCAACAATATCAACACATGTTGCGTGTTTCCTTTCACAAAATTAACAAATCACCACGATTTGTCTGTTCTACATAATGAAGGGAACAGTTGAAGTGAAAAAAAAACTGTTTCGCTTGGCTCCTTCGCCGCCCTGTGAAGCGCTGGGCGACACAGGAAAATGTATTAGTATAAGTTTTGTAAAGCATAGCGCGATTATGCAACATCCGTCCACTAATCTGATCTGAAGTCGGATACCATCGTTCCGCTCGTTTTCACTCGGTAATTAACCAAGTGAGCTATTTACAGACAATATGTTACATAATTTGTCATAAGCTCTTATTTTTAGGAACCCAATAAAGATCCTATCACATTATTAAACAGTTAATTGAATGACGCGTTACTTTATAATACTACATTTTGACGACCTCTGTAGCGCAGGTGGTTGAGCGCGTTGGTGCTCGAGCGAGAGGTTGCGGGTTACAATCCCGCCGAAGAAACTAAAAAAATGGGGAGAGATCTGGCGCAGGTCTGACTTTTTACATGCCCATTTGACGCATGTATCATCTTTTTTGTCAGATAATCAGGTGATCATCCTGCATTGTCCTAACCAAACTTGAAAACAACATTTTTTGTTGTTCCAACTCGGGAATCGAACCCATGACCTCCGAGTCGAGAGCGAAGCTCTGAACCACTAGACTACGGAGGCGATGTAACGTTATGGTATACTCACTACGTCTACAATATTTAATTTCATGGCCATTGTAGAGGCTCTACAACCTTTGAATACTCGTATAAGTTATTATTATTTACTTAATGAATTCGTTTTGCACACCCACAGTCCAAACCTGTTTAGGGGAAACAGGTAGTGTATTAAGAAATATTCTTAGAATTCATAAATTGAAAATAATTGCGAAACGTGCATTAATGCAAATAAAAAATACTAACTGTATTTTTTATTCCACCACCAAACCACCAAAACTTTTTATTGTCGCTGAATATAATTTTATCGATCATTATAATATCAAAAACTTTAGAAACTAGTCTTTTTAATTCTTGAAAAACTGCTCTTTAGATCAAAAAATTTAAATATTAGAAATTTCATGATAAAAATAACATTCTTATACCTATTAATGATTCTACTTACGAAAATTCAGCTCGACACACTAAATAATATGAAACTCCGCAAGCGGATAAATACGTTTTCGACATTTTCTATAACTTTAGGGCATCACGATTCACAAATTTAAGGTAAATACTGCAAATGCTATCATTTTGTCTTGTGAAATATGTAATGGTTACAAAATTATTGCATTAGGTACCAACATAGTTTCAAAGTTGTGGGTGATTTAATGATATTTTTCGCAGATGGTTTAGTTTTTTTTAATGTATTTATTTAATGTTGTTATTCTATCGGTACTCAATAAACTTTTGTGCTGCTCGAATTTGAATCCATGAATGTAATTGAATCTGTGAGTGAATTGAATTCCAGTTTAAGTAGATTTTTAATGAGTCTTTTCTATCGTTGACCTTGGTGTTGTATTAGAATAAACTTGCATAGAATCTATTACAGTATCAAGACATGAGCATAAACGCTCCTCGTAAACTAAATTTGCACCTAAGTATAGTATGCCTTTCATTTATTGAATGAAATGCAACAAGAAACGCGGCCTTGTTTTTTCCGATTCTTAGAGTAACGTCCCGAGTCGGTTCCATAATCCGTTTGTCTAGTCCGGTTCCTGTCCTAGAGTCGGTTTCGTAAGTCCCTCGTCTGGGACCGTTATTTCTGTAAACCACACAAAAATAACGTCCCCAAAATGCTCGGACTTCGGGCACGGTCACCGGTCGCCACGGTGACGTTGATAACTTTACGCTAATTGCGTTATTGACAAGCTCGCATTTAGTTCGGTGTCGAAACGACATTCCCTGCCAGATGTCTATCGAAATATGCCGTGAGGTTCGGAGAATAAACAAACGTGTGTCGTGTACGCAACGTGCGGCGTGCGGCAAATAAAACGCTCATTACGTATGGGGCATGTGACGAAACACTATCCTTATTTACATGCATCGTTTATTTCTAACCCGACAGTGTTGCGTTTGTTTATTGTAATGACAGGAATATTTCACGTCTAGAAAGTTTGATTCGAGCCGCAAACATTTTATGCCCGCCTAATTGGTAATTCAAATAAGCCCCACGCATACGTTTTCCTGCTACAGATTCAGTTTAAACTGTTGTGAGCTGCTGAGAACAAAATAACAAACGAGGCCCACTTTGAATGTCAGAGTGATTTGTATTGTTTTCAGTTTTTTTTTACATCGAGCTTTTACTTATTAGATAAGCTCAATAAACTTCACGTTTCACTTTCGTTTACAACCACCACTCGTAACTCGTGTCCGGTAATTTTAGATTTATCTTTGTAATGTTATTCTTGTCGACTCTCGGTAGCTTATCGAGTGGTGATTGAATTAGAAGATCGGTGGAGACATTCCGCGCGACAACGGTGTCGGCCGGGACTCGGTAACGGGAAATGAACTTGGTCCTTTTAAGGAAGTCGTCCGCCTTCCCCGTAACTGCGTGTCTCGGCTATTTAATTCTGTTTACAAACAGTTAATGAACGCTTTCTCTCATAAAACTAGCGACAACTTTACAACAGACATGTTTGTGTCGAGCTTTGAGTGCAGCTATCTATCCACCGATCGCAGCAGAAGGACGTCAAAAAAGTTATCTCGCTCCTACCGAAATAAACGGTGCGTGTGCCTTGAATTAATTAAACAGATGGACAAAAAATATGTTACTTTGTTATGACAACGCAAAAAAATGGTTTAAGGTTTTAGGTTTCATACGATTAAATTAAATGCAATTTTGTTATTAAATGTTTGCGTTTGTCTCCAGGGGATAACAACGGCAGTGCGGAGGGGTCGGGGTCCGGCGGGGAGGCGGGCGAGGGCGCGGCGCACACGTTCGGGCCGCTGGACGGCTCCATCTACGCCACGGTGGTGCGCGCGGGGCCCGGCTCGCCGCTGTCCGCCTCCATGGACTCCGGCATCTCGTCCGCGGGGCGGCGCGCGGCCCCCAGCCCGCCCGACGAGCTGGACGCGCTGCTGGGCGACATGCTGCGCACCGTGAGCGCGCTGCCCGACCCGCCGCAGTCGCCCGCCGGCCGCGCGCCCGACATACCGTACCACGCGCGCGCAGACTCCGCGCCCTTCACGTACGGCGCGCCCGGCCTCCGCCCCGGCATGCTGCGCGCCGCCAACCGACTCGCCAGCCCCGAGCTCGTGCGCCGGGCACTGGGCGACCGTCCCTACCGGCCCATAGAGGACGACGACGACGAGCGGACCGTCACCCCGGAGTTGGAGCCGCGCGCGCCGCTGTCGCCGCGCACCCAGCGCAAGCTCACGCACGAGGACGTCACCACCACCACCGTGTCCCCGGTCCCACCGCCGGCCTCGCCACAACGAAACGGAAGGTAAGCTCTCCAAAGAATAAATTACAAATGATTATATTAGTAGGTTCAAATATTTAATTATTTTGTTAAAAAATAGTTTTCTATTTTATTTAAAAACTAAGACTTAAGTTTTATTTATTAATATTTAGAAATTGAAACCTGAATATTTAAAAAGTTTCTAAGTGAAACAGTTTTTATTTATTTTTGGGGTGTGCATGGTGTATGTGATGTACTACGAGTACATATCCACGAGAGAAATAATTTTGACCATGACATAGTGGCAAAATGGCGGCTAGTGGCTATTTCTAATATTAATATAACAAAACTCCTTTAAACTGATTCAGCTATTTAATACAACACCTTATTTAGTAAATAATAAATTGCCGAAACGGAGGTCGCGGGTTCAAATTATAATAATAATAATAATAATATCTATGGACGCTTCACACCACGTCAATCTGGCCCCGTGCTAAGTATCCGAAGAACTTGTGTTACAGGCACCAGACAACGGAAATATATTTAATACTTTTATACTATACACATATTTAAGATTTTTATTATATTAATACACAAATTTAATACACATCCATGACTCAGGAACATTTAAAACTTTTTGTTCCCTCAGCGGGATTCGAACCCGCGACCTCCGGGTCAAGAGCCAAGCTCTGAACCACTAGACCACGGAGGCGTCAAATTCTGCCGAAAAAAAAAAAAAAAAAAAATTCTGCCGAAGTAACAAAAAGTTTTCTGTGTCCTTGGGTCATGGATGTGTATTAAATATGTGTATAATATTTAAAAAACATAAATATATGTAGGTATATAGTATAAAAGTATTAAATATATTTTCCTTGTCTGCTCTCCGTAACACAAGTTCTTCTGATACTTAGCACGGGGTCAGATTGACGTGGTGTGACGCGTCTATAGATATTATTAATATTTTAATATTGTACTATGTGTCGGTAGTTAGTAATAAGTATGCTTAGGTGTTGTATTCAACTTATACTCAACTCACACAAACGCGATGATTATGATGTCCAGAAAAAGGCGTGGCGAGGGTAGTTAGAGTCCGGAAGACCTCCGAGTAAGGTCAGTAAGACTGGAGTATTTTTGAGGCTGTGTAGTTTTTTGTAGCTGTGTGGCTGAGTAGTTTTTCAGACATTGTATACTTATAATATAGCGCCATACTGGTAAAACTTCTATAACGCGTTTCAAGATTGCAGTTCACTAATTAGTCAGTGCCACAAGGTACATTGAAATAATTTCAATGGAGATATTTTTAGTTTAATTGCTCGCTTCCATATAAAATAAAAGCAGTCCGTAAACCACCTAAAATAAATAAATTTCAATTAATTAAAAGGCATCAAAACCAGTTTCAGGCGAGGGAATATCATTCAGAACCGTCGCATTGTATATGTCGCAGTCATCTGGCTGAATCTGGTATTTTATTGAATGACTAGCGCAGCGAGATTAGGACAGCCATTTAATATTTTTGTTTTAAACTTTTAAATTTCCAAATGTGTACTATTATAATGCACATTAAAGTAAATTAATCAAATAATATATCAACACATTGCTATCTGTCCTCGCTGTTTGACGCCATTAAATGACTGCGCTAGTCATTCAATAAAATAAGCAGATTCAACCAGATGACTGCGACATAATATATAAGACTCTACATTTTAAAGAGTTGACCATAAATTTGGTTTAAGCCTCTCTTTAATTGAGACGCGTTTAATGACCTTGACGTTATAAGGCGTGTACACAAAACCAGATAGGGTCATAAATTGTCGTCATTACAGCGAGTATCGGGAGTGTAAACATGTGTTCCTGTGTTGTGGGCGGTAAGGCCAGCCCGCCCAGGCGGCTCTACATGGCGATGTTTACATTCCGTGATCTATCTCATTCCGTTTTGTTTACTGATCAGTAATGATCAAGGTCTCGCGTCGAAAACTACACATCAATCAAAGATCAATCCAATGACATTGAATTAGCAGACAGCTCTACATATTAGGGCCACGTAGAGAGGTAGAGGCGGTGATTTGTGTTGCATCAACCGCGATCTTTATAAACATTACGTGTATTAATTTACCTCGTATATATCAGCCTATATAGGTAACATCTATTCTGGCGATCTCTATGTGTAATGTTGTAATAATCTTTTTGATTTTTGATTACCGGAAAAAAGAAAGTTATATGAGCAGTATGCTTCTCTACAGAAACTCACCAAGCTTTTTTGGGAAAGTCAAGTAATCGGTTCAACCCTAACCCACCAAAAATAACCGTCGTAAGAATCTCGTACATGCTATGCTTAATAATTTATAGAGCTAAAGTATCATAAGCCACAAGCAGTCGATATCGTGGGAACGAACAAAGGAGATAAAGTGTCCCCGTCGTTGCGACACACTGGGTATGAGTATTGAGTATGACACGCGCTGCGGACGGTTCGTTTAGTTAGCCGCGTTCCGCCTGACCCACTTCATTGTCAATTAAGACGCGTAATATCTCTTAACAGTCTTAACTCATCGGCTCTACATGCAGTCGCTATAGCTGAGATAGAGTCATCGAGAATTGGGTTTGTAGTCAGAAACGCTCTTACTATTATTACTAGCTGTTCGCGTGGTCGTCGGAAACACTATCGCGATTGTCTTTTGATTGCTCACGTTGGTTTTGTTATTATGATTATTAAAAAGGAATAACTCTTTCAACTGTTTATGAAGCGCACGCAACGAAAGTCCTCAAATGTCAATATTTTCCCCGTTTTTGTAACATTTCTTACTGACACTTCGCTCCTAATGGTCGCAGAGTAATGTTATATAGCCTAAAGCCTTCCTCTATATGTGGACTATCCAACAAAAAAATATTTTTTCAAATCTGACCAGTAGTTCCTGAGATTAGCGCGTTTGTATAAACAAACAAACTCTTCCGCTTTATTATTAGTATAGATACGAAGCAACAACTTTGAGTAAGTTTAGTTGTCCAAAAATTGTGCAAACAGCGTTGTATGAAAATTGGCACATGTCATCAGCTTTCAGTAAAGCAGGCGGAGTAATGGAAAGGAAGGAGGTAAAACTATAGGCAAAAGGCGACATTTTATTTAATGATTGCGCATTTACAAAACGTACAAACTTATAATACACTAAAGCTAAATTTTTTGAGTTTATTATGATTAATGTAGGCAACTTTGCAGTTAATATGTCTTTTGATTGCATCCAATCTGTTCTATTTTAAGTTATTACGAAGGCGAGTTTAACAACTTGTAACTTAAGTTACAATTATTTCATTCGTTGTCAGAAGTAATACTTAATATCAATTCGTTGTCCCGCAACCATTTAGTGTGAATTCAAAACGTTGAATAATGGTCAATTCACAGACATTCCAATAATTTTATATGCAAATTTATGGATAAATTCTGAGGCCAAATAATAAAAGTATTACAAAATCTGGTAGAAAACAAGTTTCTTTCTGAATTGCAACATTATCAGGTGCTGGATTGAGGATGTGTTTTGTCGCGTACAAGACGGGTCCCGGAAACCAGCGATTTAAGACCAAGCTGATGGCAAAAATGACAGATCACTGTGTGGGCTCCGATACGTTCGTGGGTGCTAATTGAACAACTACCAGATCCAACGATACGGTATAAATGGACAATATCGCGCGATATTATTTGATATTATATAACTGTTTTAGTTTTAAGTTGGTATGGATTTAGCGAAAAAGATTAAACTACAAAGATAAAACTCGCGTCGATTAGACATAAACGAAACATTATTAGATGTGTAGGAAGGAATAAGCGTAAACGTTTATAAAATTAGCGTTTTTAGTAACTAACGATTACTGCATTTGGCCCAAATTGTAAATCATTAACATTGAATTGAAAACATGCGAATAGCATCTCAACACACAATACCAAGTGGTACAATATAATTTAAAATGTTATGTCAAATAAATATATTCAATTCTCCAACTATTATAATTTCTCAGAAAGGAGAAAGCCCACTCTCCATAGTGTCTCAGGCCCAATGTGGACATCAAAAAATCGCATTAAAAATGAGTGTTCTAAAATGTTAATAGTATTAGATATCTGAGAAAAAAACTTAAAATGCCGCCATTATTGTAGAAATATTTTTTTTTACTTTTTGTCTATTTTATTTTCAAGGCCTTTTCCGACTTTTCAATAATTTATAATAGTAAGATATAATAAGATAGCCCTTGTTGTAGTGCAAGACTTTCAGTTATTGCTACCCAGCAATTGTGGCAAACAAGATTATCGCCTGACACCTAAAACATATTAACATTAATGATAAATATTTTCAACCGTAAAAGATTTAACGATTAAACCATAATTAAAGAAATAATAGAAACATTTTATTATAATATTATGATTACCTGCTGCCGTGCAATCCACTGTTGTATGACACTTAATTCTTCGGGCTCTAAAATACGGTTCTCGGTAACATTATTACCACAACATAATATGTACAATATTCTTCAGACATTTTGGTATGCACAATCAAATAGCGTAATCCTTTAATCCAGGGCCAAGTAATCGTAGAAGGAGAGAACAAAACTAGTAAAACAATGCCAAAGTCGTACGTGAAAAGCCGAAACAAGTTCAGGCGAGAAAGCCAGATTGCGGTGAAAAAAATCGAAAACAAAACAAAACGCATCTTTGAGCAACAAACGAACGGTCGAAATCATTCGTTTGAAAAATGACATTTCAGTCATCAGTGTTGCCGCTTGTCGCAAAAAAATGAAATCGATAAATCGATTACGTAAAAAATAATCGATATAATATGACTTTTTATTAATCTTTATCGTTTATAGTAACAAACGTAAACATTGGTTTTAAGATAAATGTTTTCTTTTTATTAATTCTTTACAGAATTACCAACAGTGACCCGTTATTTGTATTTTACATGAGTTTATTTTATTTGTTTATAAATCGATATTCGGATTGATTGATTAGAGTTTTATCATCGGGTAACATTTCACCTCAACGTTATATTTAGGTTCCAAATAATCCAATAAAATTCTTTTTTTTATTGGAACATTACTGATTATAGTGGCGGTTATTTGAATGTTATCAAAAATCATGTCTCTTTATTATACATTTCTGGAGAAATTAAGTCTTCTTAAGACGGCTGTCCGCTCTGGGCCTGAAATGGGCTTTCTCCTTTAGCGTGGTAATAATTTTATGTAAGCAACTTGCTAACCTGATCCCGTGGGGTACTATATTTATGCGGGCGAAGCCGTGAGCGAAAGCTAGTTATTTATTAAATTCTACAAATATAGCCTAGGTCATGCAAATGCTAATTAATGTGTAAACTGCACCCTCAGGGTGTATTATTAAACAAATGTATAGGGTATGTCATCATGTTCTATTTGTAAACTTGACACACATTAAAAATGTAATTCTATTAATTCCAAACAATCCAACCTCATGTAAGTATATATAACAAAAATATAAAATTGGGTATAAATATATTGACGAAAATATATCAGCCAAACACCGATTAATCTGGCATGTCAATCACACGATAACTTTCTCTATCTTGCAATCTTATCGATACCAAATTGAGGTCTGGTCGTGTTTATATTAATATATTATTCCGGATATATCATCGTTAATTGCGATCTTTTAATTATGTAGGTTAATTGAAAGTCTCACCTTAATTAAAGTACTTATTTGTCAACCAGTTATTTGAGCGAAATGTTTTGTTCGCACATCATTACGAGTTCAATTATGCCGTTTAAATATTATGTAAATTGGCTGTTAGTCACTTTGTGATTAGCAAAATTATTATTCTTTCTTATTATTCTTCAATTGATATAAAATAATATAAAGCTTCCTACTTCACAGGTAGGAAACTTGATATTATATACAATTCGTACTCTCATCGGCAAATAATATTTAGACTATAAACCTCGTTGATTAGTCTAAATAAATAATAGTTAGACTAATCAACGAGGCATACTGGGCGTAGGCAGACAGACCAGACTGCTAAGTCGATAATAGGTCAGACGTTCCACGTGAATGCTTGAGTCGACATTCACGTCACATTTTGGCTAACTTGTGTCTGATTTAAAGTAACACTAGCTTAGAAAATCTGTTTGTCTTAAATGAAAACTGTCATCTTAGAGGACATCCGCTTAAACTATGGAGAATACCCCATAATAACAACCCTTTAAAGCACTTCTTACCGAATAGAGTGTTTTCTGAGTGGAACAAGTTACCTGAAACTGTAATACTGTCACCCTCAGTAAATACATTAAAAATAGACTAGACAAACTTTAAACCGTATGATACACACGCATCAGCTTCATAGTATGATACACACGCACGCATTAGCTGCTAGTGTGCTTACCATTATATTAATAATAATAGCTTTTGGCTTCAGTTGCGCTCGCGTTATATTAAATACAAACTCTGCTCTCTTAATTTCGACGTAATCCGTGATTTAAGCTGTGTGTCATAACTCTTAACATATTGTAATTATTTAATCTTCTGTCATTTAAATCTCAAAATTTCGCCATACTCAATGGATAGGCGTTCAAAATGTGTCGTGTAACATACGTCGTGACCCAAACAACAAGTTGCTATTTCGAGATAAACGCTGCCATAAACGGGCATCTCGCCGTCCACATGACCATGTCCACATTAGCGCACATTCGTCTACTTTCTAATGAACACCGCACCCGGTTCCCGGCAACTGTGCATTACTGTTAGCCGATTGATACAAACTAGCTGGCTCATTGAAAGAGTTGAAATTAGCAAAGATCCTAATATGTAATAAAATAACATAATTTTTCTTTTTTCAGGTGGGTTAATGGCGAAGCAGAGTGGATCGAACGGCCGCCGAGCAGTGCGAGAAAAACGATATCTGAGAATGGAACGTTGCGTTCCAATAGTACTCTCGGATGGCAAGACACTCTGAGATCGCGGGAGTCCCGGCGGTCGGAGGGGAACACCGAACCGACCTCGGGTCTGACTTGGCTCCAGAGACAACAGCAGAAACTGCGAGAGAAGAAGGAGGCGAGGGAAAGGGTCGCTCGACTGCCGCTCGAGTGGGACGCACCTTCCCGACATGTGCGCAGATCTGCTAGTCATCGGTAAGTTGTACCATAGACAAATTATACTTTGTCCATATTATAGTTTATCCATGGTTGTACCAACAGTTTTAAAACATCGCATGTGTAATAAGCTAATTTGAAATGAATTTGTTGTGATCCAAATAACTCAGCAATTAATATACAACCCAGACCAGACGTCTATTACGGAGGAGATAGGTTAGATTTTAAAAGCTTTGGATTCCTGTACATTTTTAATTTTGCATTAATTATTTTCTTTCTCTTGGCATGGCCCTAAACATATTTATTATTGCTATATGAAAGATAAGTATTTTTATTATAAATTTGTATCCAGCGTGGACGGCTACACGAGCGACACGACCGCGTTCGCCGACGACGACGATGACTTCAGCGTGCCGCTGCACGTCAACACGCGCGCGCTGCACCGGACCGACAGCGTCAGTCCGCAAGCTCCTGACAGGTACAACTCGAAAAAGTTAAGGGACTGAGACAAATACCTACAAAATATCTGATATGTTATGTAATCACCATCTGTCTCATTCCCTTCCCTCCTACCCTCATTGGTATGAAACAAAAGATTTTTTTATATTATTTATTTATAAACTAACCGTCACTGTTTACTACGATTGCTTTATACCAGATCATAACTTGAATCATCTTTGCCTTGCAGAACCTCATCTAGGAAATTCATGTATGAAAAGATGACGATGCGCGAGTGGAGTACTAGCACAACACCGACTAGCACACAAGCGCCTGGTCTCCTGTCACTAGCGGAGCCTAACAATAATGAGCCTATTGTAAGTAATGGTAAAAAAAATGTTTGCTTTCCGTTTTAACATTGATTCAAGCAGTCCCCTCAGGTAATACTTTAAATTTTGTACATTACTCTCCCTCTGTGTCGCCATCTGAGCAGCATTGACCGCGACCTTGGGGTTTGTAGCCTTAAGGTTATTTTACTAGTTAGTACCTAGTTAGACATTAGTTTAAGTATGTACCTTGTGTTTATTTGTTTATCTTAATAAAGGTATCTAAAGCAATTATCTCTTGCAGATTCGCGAGCGATGCGAGAGCTGGTCGCGCTCGGAGTCGCGCGCCGCCACGCCCGCGTTCCCGACGCACCCGCGCACGCCCTACCCGCCCACCCCCACGCCCTCCCTCACCGCGCGCCCGCCGCGCTCGCCCACGGTCACCAGGTCAGTGACTAGCCAAATGTTATCTATACTTAATATTATAAAACGGGGAAAATTATTCACATTTGGGGACTTTCGATGCGTGCGCTGCTGCATAAACGGTTTAAGTTACACAAAAAATATGTATGAAAGAATTATACCTTTTTGATAATCATAGTAACAAAAACCAATGGGAGCAATCTAAACATAATCACGATAGTGTTTTCGATAACCACGCGAACGAAGTCGTGGGCACAACTAGTATTATATACAGATATAAACTATTTACAACAAGAAAAATATTAATATAGTATTTCTAACTACACAAACATTATGTGGCAGAAATTAAAATATAATGTGTCACTATAGGTAAACAAAAACCATCACCTGACATTGTTGTTATAGAAAAGAGCGCGAAAGCAGCCCGGAGTCGGAGTACCGCGCGTACGGCAGCACGGGGTCGCGGCGGTCCAGCGTGAGCGTGAGCGTGGGCGCGCCCGAGCCGCAGCACGTCGCGCCCGACCGCGTGCGCTTCGCCCGCGACACCAGCCACTACTGGTACAAGCCCAACATCTCGCGCGACGACGGTGAGTTATACACCTTATTTCATCAATTACCTATAAGTATAGACCGTGTTCGGTGGCTTGTTTTTTGACGCATGCGCTTGTAAAGCACCAATCGAAAACCTTTATTTTCTATTGTTACATGTTACGCGCACGTCAAGTTGAGTACAATTTTTAAATAAATTGACAGGTAATAGAAAATAAAGGTTTTTGATTGGTGCTTTACAAGCGCATGCGTCAAAAAACAAGCCAACGAACACGGCCAGTAGTTAAAACCTTTTTAAATCAATTTGCAAACAAATCTGTAAAGTTAAACAAACAATATTTGTATATTTTGGATTCCTGAATCACTTCCGAATGTCGTTAAAATGGGAATCTGTGTTTTTGATATTTAGAGATTTGATAGCCTATGATGCTCAAAGTCTCGAGTCGTGGAGACTTAGTAAGGTTTTGTAGATTATGTGATGGAAAATAATGTGTATTTTAGTGCGATGATCAGGACATCATTTTTAAATTTAAAGAATATTATGCCTATATAGGTCCCATCAGACTTTATAGACACTGTTTGTCTAACCTCAACCATTAATCTTTCCACAGCGGTGGCGGCGCTGCAGCAACTCGAGGAGGGCGCGTTCATCGTGCGCGACTCGAACTCGTTCCCCGGCGCGTTCGGGCTGGCGGTGCGCGCGGGCGGCGGCGTGCGGCACTTCCTAGTGGAGCCGGCGTCACGCGGCGTGCGCCTGCGCGGCTGCCCCGACGAGCCGGTCTTCTCGTCGCTGTCCGCGCTCGTCTACCAGCACACCGTCACGCCGCTCGCGCTGCCCGTGCCGCTGAGACTACCCGAGAGGTAATCACGACTTACTAATAGCTAAAAGGTCAAACATAAATTACGTCACTCAAAATAGATGCATAACTGGTGACATTACTTAAAAAAATAAATTGCCAATTGCTTGCACATCATAGAAAAGGACTACACGGGATGGTACCTATAGTATTGAAATGTTAGGCAATTGCTATTGAAAAATCAGAAAGTAATATGATGTAAATCAAGTTACTAAAATAATATTTTATTTATCATGCTTCCATTACAACCTGAAAATATTCCCTTAGGGATCCCTGGGCTGGAGGAAGCGCCAGCGCCGCTGCGCGCGCACTCTTATCTACGGGTGCGGCGTGCAACGTGCTGTTGTTGGGCTCCGAAAATACAGAAGCTCTGACCGGCCCTGCTGCTGTCAAGCGGGCAGTGTCTAATATTTTACAAAAGAAGGTGAGTCATTTGCTAAGTTTGTTCAAAGACCGTTAATAAACATAATATAAGTTATTACAGTACATTACTATAAATTATATTCGAGTGATGAACAAGCTTACTAGCAAGCCTAATGTTTACAAATGAAATGAAACGTATCTCAAAAATTGTGGTTGTGATGTGGATACGACCGTTTGTTGAATATGTAGCGTAGTGTAAATTTCTTGATTATTTAGCTACCTAAGCTTAAGTGGTGTAAAGGAAGCTTTGGATGGGAATGATAGATAGCCGCAACACTAAACTGTAGCCCCCGTTTTTGTTATCATTAGTTTATTGAATTGCGCCCCTAGATGACCAATAATGCAGACGTATTCGTTTTTATTTAGTACTATAACGGCTGCCGGATAACTCTTCTTTGGTCTATCGACCAAGATTTGGATTCAACTGATGACGATGATGATGATGATAATTAAAAGTAACCTAAGTAACTCCTTATAACTTTAGCTATCTACCTGTGAAAGTCTCGTAAAAATAGGTCCATCCGTTCCAGAGATTAGCCGGAACAAACAGACACGTCGACAGACAGACAGACAAAAAAAACATTTTCGTCTTCAGTATCGCTTAAAATGTCATATGCATTAAGAAAAACGTTGCTAATTGAAAGTTACAAACAGACACTTCAATTTTATTTATTTGTATAGATTTCGTTACGTCAAAACAACTTTATAAACAACAACCTGTACTATACGCTCAACATTACGCAGGGTGCGGCGCACGTAGTCCACTTTAAAGTGTTCGGCGGCGGCATCACGCTGACGGACGCGGCGCGCAAGCTGTTCTTCCGCCGCCACTACCCCGCCGGCAACGTGTCGCACGCCGGCCTCGACCCCGACAACCGCGCCTACACCTTTGTCGACGAGCACGGGGCCAGGACTGACAAGTGAGTACAGTTTGGATGTAATTCACAAAATCAGCGTACCAAGCCCTCGGAGGACCACAAGTATTTGTTACTTCTGTTACTGCTGTCACTACTGTTACTTCTGTTATTTCTGTAACTTCTGTTTATTCTGTTACTACTGCTACTTCTGCTACTTCTGTTACTTCGGTTACTACTGTTATTTCTGTTACTACTATTACTCCTGTTACTTTTACTGTTACTACTGTAACGAATACTTGTGGTACAGTTACTACGATCCTAAGTAAGAAATGCTTATTGTAATTTATATTAAGTATTTAGAACTACATATTTAGATTAACAAGGCATGTAAAGTCACAATAGATAGAAATTATATTAATAAAAGTATTGAGAAATAACGCCCTTGCTTACACTTTGTTTATGACATTGAATAGAAATATTATATTAATTTATGCATATTATTCTATGATAATTTGACCGGATAAAAAAACTTGTTCCTATCCATACCGACCGTTATTGCTTATTATGCAAAGATAAGATCATTGACCACGTGAAATGATTTTCGGATTTCCGCTAAACTTAAGTCATATTTTGTTTCTTTTATATTAAGCAGTCCTAATTAATGGCTATTGAATGTCAATAACGCTTGACACTGAGAATTTTAATCCTAATCCGTCACTAATAAAAATATTTAGACTCTAATATGTTTCTGTTATGTTCCTTTCGTTCTGATACGTTAGAACCACTAAACCACGGAGGCGATAACTAATAATTTAAATATTTTTAATAGTAAAAGGGAAAAATGTGACTTTAACCTGTACGTATTTTCAGACGCGTATTCGCATTCGTGGCGCGCGTGTCAGCGAGCGCGGACAACCAGTGCCACGTGTTCGCCGAGCTGGAGCCCGAGCAGCCCGCCACCGCCATCGTCAACTTCGTCAACAAGGTGAGTGAATCGTCCTGATAAACGTATACAGGCATATATATATTATTAACTTTAGGGTGTGTATGGGTCCGTATATAGAGTTTACTGTGATAGAACCAGTGCTGTTAAAGGAGGTACTTTTTTTACAAAAGTAAGTCTTTCATTTTCTCATTTTTTTCACAATATACTCTACATAGGAGGCACATACACACCCTAAAGTATTATCACTTATTAATTTTAAACCTTGTACACGCGACGTGAGATACCTATGTCGCGTTCCGTTGACAAAACAATCTCACACCCAAGCAGAAACATGTTTGAAAGTTCCGTAAATTAAAGGGATCAATTGTCATTTGTATTGGCGCTGTCTTGCTTTTTATATAGTTATTATTCGTTTACGTTACTTTACGCAGCTCTCAATGATCTTTTTACAAGACATTAGGACTTTATAAAATAAAGAATTTTGACTTCGCAATAATTAACATCCTCCTCATCGTTTGTTACAGGCTTTACTGGGAAACAGTCAGAAAAGAGATATAATATGAAAGAATCCTCGAGATTTTTACTCAAACTGAAACTAAAAGTTGAAAAGAAATACTCAGAACAACATAGAAGTGTTTAACACGAAGTCTACGATCTTATACGACAAGAGGATCACAATACTGTTGAATATATTCCACTATTTATAAAGTTGTGTGCTATGTGTTATGAAATATTATGTTATTTAATCATCGAGTGTAAAAATGAAAGCAACTTGTATTTTATGCGACTGAGTGATTGCAGTTATTTAACAATCAAAAAAACCTTCGGGGGATTTTCCAATGCCTAAGTATTTACTTGTAATTGGCAATTGCGTTTCTTTTTGTACATTCGGCGATCGATATTACATTTGCTAGCTATGATTTACCAGTATATCTATCATAAATACCTATAAATAACAGGTTTTTGTTGAAACACACGTAAATTAGGTGACAAAATAAATAATGCTTAGATAGGTACAGTTAACAATAATGGGTGTTATTGGTAAATCATTATATCCAAACAGTTCTTGTAATCCGCGATGCTGCTTCATGCCTAGAAATAAAATTGACGCACTATTTTTTTTTTCTTTTGGTAAGGTTCAAAGATGAATCCTTGCGAATTATAAGAACTAAGTAGGTAAAAGGATGATTTTCAAAGATAATTAGTACGCTTCATATTCACCAAGTACAATGTACTATATATAATTATATTAACGTTTATTAAATGTAATTAGCTTAAGCTAACTAACTAGTCTCATTAAAGTTAATATAACATCATGCGTGCCTAATTTAAAATATATTTTGTAAGTGATTATATAATATAGATAGGTAAATGCCTAAAACTATAAAATGCTAAGGTGAATCAAATATAAGCAATACTAATAAAATGTATTAGTGTTAAGCTAGCCATACACGTGAGGGTTTGCCTGCATAGTTACATCTGTCAGATAAGCTTGAGCTAATACTGTATGGAACTTGGCACAGTTGTGCAATATACACGCTTCGGTTTACCTTTATAGTGCACATACAGTATTTACCGTACCGTGTATGGCTAGCGTTAGAATCTGTGCTTATTACATCTAGAAAGGGTGATAAAGGACTCTACATCGGCGTCGACAAGTACAATGAAGTGACATATTATATACTAAGTAGTTCAGATAATAATATTATTGACTATGTTAATAATCATCTACTTAACTGAGTATCTAGCGATAGCTAATAGTTGGCTATACTGCGATACATAGTTTAAATTCGCCTGACAAATTTACCCCAGCTTGAACGGTGCTAAAATACCTTATGCATGCTACCATAACGGAAATTGCATCGTGTCATAGTCTCTTTACAATTATTTCACTTTGGAGTAAAATGAAATTAGCTGTCCATGAAATGCCTTATTTTATTTCATTAATAGATTATAAGAAATAATTATTATTAATTAAAGTGGATTCAGTGAACCCAGTGAATATATAATTTAACAATTTATGTAATAACTGTTGTATTTATTGGTTAAAATAATAAAAAAATAAAAACAAATGTAGTTTTCTTATAAGGACCTTCGCCAATCTAAAAAAAATCTGAACTAGGAAAAGATTTATTATCTACTTTGCGGTAAAGATAAATAAATAACCTGCGAATACTAGTGCAAGACGACGCTCACGTAGCTTATCACACTCGCAAAGATTAATATATTTATTAGATAGACATATTATTATACTTAATAAGCTGTCTATTTGGCTATTGACAAAAATCATTTATTATTATTACTACGTAAAAACTAAGAAGGTATGTCTTATAAAAATGTAAAATAAACAGAGTGTAGGTAGTGATTATTTTAGTCGAAGGAATAAGTATCACACAGAAGTTGTTGTTATAGAATTTATAAGAGAACTGATATACTATATGCAAGGTTCTTAATTTACAGAATTGATTATGCACATTTAGAATAATATAATTTATTTATAACATCGAAACTTAAACATCGAGAAGGAAATACTATTCCAGCCGTAAATATTTCTTTCACGTAGATACTCTAACTAAACTAGCTTAGGGGCCTTGTTTGTGTTTTCGTGGCTTGGTCTTCTGTACGAAGCGGGTCGGGCGTCAATCTTCCGATCGCCCAAACCTCAGGTGTCCGTAGTCGTCGAAGGAGTCGTCGGCTCGTCGGACCACGGGGTTCCTGATGATGGAGAATTCTGGATAGAGGCGGCGCGGCGGGAAGCTGTCCTCGTCGTCGGTGAGCGATATGCCATGGATGTGGGCCGCCTCCCCGCGCCGTAGGAATACCACCACGGCCATCGTGACGCCCAGCGCAAATATTGTGAGGAGACGCATCTTGCCACTGAAAACTGAAGAAACAACTTAATACATAATTGTAGAGCTGCGTTTATAAAATATCTATTTTTAAATCCGTACCTACAAGATAAATAATAACTTGAAATTATAATAATAATAAAATCTTTATTTTGCTAATTTTGGTACTACACCATCGTATATTTAGTAGATACATAAAGTTTTTTTGAAAGCAAGAAAATAAAATATAGGAAATATGAGGTAATTACTGACTCAAACTTACAGGTTCTTATTTTGTTATTTTTTTCCTGGCTGTATTATAAAGTCGTTATAAAATATAAAGTCTTTGGCAATCCCCACAATTGGTTTGTCTTTGCCACAATTGACTGGAGTGCCTACTTTTATAGTTATGCAAATTTCAGTGTCTGTAATATGTATGTATGGAAATTGTGTATGATACACAATTCCTAAACATTCAATTTCCTCGACTGTACCAGAAATAGGTATATTTTTTTTAAATATAATTTGCTATCTGCATATTGGCACTGGCTATACGGAAGTCGTAGAAAATATAAATATGTAATTATAGGTAGGGACAAAGTATAAAAAAACAGTAAGAACTTACCACGATTCCTCACGATGTTTTCTTGAAGAGTGCGAAAGATGAAGGGTAGCACTCCTTTTATAGTAAACATGAGAAAAAGAAAAAACACTCCCTCCCTTGTTTAATATTCCCCTTGCAGACTTTTCTTCGAAGCTTTTTGATATAATTGACATATTTCAATTATTAAAACACGCTGATTGATCTTGTTAGAGCGTAAATTATTTTTCTTGTGGCTTAACGCCTTTCACCCCCAATAACATTTATAATATTATTTTGTTTTTATTTAGTACCATTTTTATTCTAAAAATGGAACAAAACTACCTATTTGCTTTTTTACGTTTCAATAAAAATCTCTAGACTCTATGCAGTTTATCATTGTTTAGTTAGTGGATTTAAAAAATATATATATTTCCCGCCGAGTTCTATTAAGTGATAAATAATATTCGATATTTAAACTTATTTGAAACCAAATTACGCACACTCCGTTTTATTCTTTTCCTGCCGTTTCCTAACCTTTTGTCTTTGGCACAAAATACGCATCATTTGTGTCAAGTTGCCAAAATACAAGAAAAAAAAAAAAATTACGCACACTTTTATTTGCATACTACATACCTAATGTATACGTTTGTTTAATTTTTTATAAAATATAAATTATAAGAATAATTCTTAATTAGCATTTATTGTTCACAATGTGCACAAATCAAGCCGATTTCGATTACTTTGAACATGAATTCATTGAGCTTGTAGGCGAGTTTCAGTCATTATCAGTAAGTACAAGTTATCATTTTTAAACAATATTTTTAAATTTATAGTAAAAGTCTAATGTGAGTAAGTTCTTAAAACTTTTTTGTTAATGTTAAAGTACCTGCTTTTACTGATAACACAGATCTTCTGATGACTAGGCTCTGATAACAAAGTAACTTTTATTCATGTGTGGTTAAAAACTTTATATTCGTCGCTTTACCTTCACAACCTCGTATCTATAAAACTACAACTTTTCAATAGATTCAAAAATCTTAATAATTTTAGATTTTATTATGATATGGATTTTTATTTAGGTAAGCAAATAAGGTTTAGTTGAGTATTATTGTTTGATTGACTTAAACCATTTATGCAGCGCATGCAACGAAAGTCCTCAAATGTGAATTGTTTTGTTTGTTTAAAGGCGCTAATCTCAGGAACTACTGGTCCGATTTGAAAAATTATTTTTGTTGGATAGTCCATTTATAGAGGAAGGCTGTATAACATTACGCTGCTACCAAAACCGCCCGACGCCGAAACGCCCGACGCCGCGGCGCCGACGCCCGACGCCGCGACGCCCGATGCCGCGACGCCCGATGCCGCGACGCCTGACGCCGCGACTCCCGACGCCACAACGCCCTACGTCGCGTCGTCGACGCCCGACGCCCTACGTCGCGACACCGACGGCCGACGCCGCGACGCCGACGCCCAACACCGCGACGCCCGATGCCGCGACTCCCGGCGCCGCGACTCCCGACGCCACAACGCCCTACGTCGCGTCGTCGACGCCCGACGCCCTACGTCGCGACGCCGACGGCCGACGCCCGACGCCCTACGTCGCGACGCCGACGCCCGACGCCCGACGCCGCGACGCCGACGGCCGACGCCCGACGCTGCGACGCCGGACGCCACGACGCCCGACGCCGCGACGCCGACGCCAGACGCCGCGACGCCAACGCCCGACGCCACGACGCCGACGCCCGACGTCGCGACGCCAACGCCCGACGCCGTGACGCCGACGCCGCGACGCCGATGCCTGACGTCACGACGCCGACGCCCGACGCCGAAACGCCCGACGCCCGACGCTGCGTCGCCCGACGCCGCCACGCCCTACGCCACGACGCCCGACGCCCGACGCCCGACGCCGATGCCCAACGCCGCGACGCCCGACGCCCGACGTCGCGACGCCGACGCCCGCCGCCGTGACGCCGACGCCCGACGTCGCGACGCCGACGCCGCGACGCCGATGCCTGACGTCACGATGCCGACGCCCAACGCTGCGACGCCCGACGCCGCGACGCCCTACGCCACGACGCCCGACGCCTGACGCCCGACGCCGATGCCCGACGCCGCGACACCGACGCCTGACGTCACGACGCCGACGCCCGACACCGAAACGCCCGACGCCCGATGCCGCGACGCCCGACGTCGTGACGCCCGACGCCGCGACGCCCGACGCCGCGACGCCCGACGCCGCGACGCCCGACGCCGCGACGCCCGAACAGCGCCAGTGAGAAATGTTGCTGTTTTTGCAACATTTCTCACTGGCGCTTCGCTCCTAGTATTTATAGCGTAATGTTATATATACATATATCCTTCCTCTATAAATGGACAATACAACAAAAAAATAATTTTTCAAATCAGACTACTGGTCTGATTCCTGAGATTAGCGCGTTTAGACTATAAATTGAGATACAAATTTTCATAATATCAAAGTCGGTACCAGCCAAACTCAATATTTTGAGTTCTATAATATAACTCTTTTATTATTTTTAGTCAATTTTCATTGTTTTATTTGGCTTAAAACTATTTTTTCTTAAAAAAATTATTGATTGCATTTTTTGCATCAGTGTCGATCAACAATCATCCTCCAATAAGAATTTTGAAAAAATATTCAATACAGTACAGAATTGACCTCTCTAGAGTTTTATTATAAGTACATATATAAGATATAGATAAAGATTGATTCTTTACAAACAAGGTTGACACTTGACAAGGTAAAGCAACGTATTGCAACTGGACATGGGCGCCGATTTGGCCCGGCGCGGCGCGGCGCCGCCGCCGCCGAGGATCCGAAGTGGCGTTTTTTTCTATGAAAATGGTGGCAATTCATACTACCAGCTCGCCAAATGACGGTGTATTATTTCTATTACTCGAACGGGACTACTTGATAGTACGCTCACATACACGCCAAACGTTTCTGTACTAAGATTTGTATGGATTTTGCGCCACAGACAGTAGACGCTGCCGCACCGACCATGATCAGTCCGCGCGCAGCCGTCGGAAAATTTTGCTCGGCGCCCACGTCTGCACGCCACGCAATTGCAACATTATAAACTATGATGAGATCTAGTTTAGTAAAGTTGTTTCTCCTATCGTACGTCTAGCTTTCCGAAAAGCTTCTGCGCGAGGAGCTACGCAAGGAAGCAGGTCGTGCTGAGAAAGCGGAGGCGCAGCGCAGCGCAGCAGAGCGCACGGCGCAGGAGCAGCGCGCCAACACCGCAGCCGCCACCGCTGGCGCAGCACAGGCGACCAGAACATTGGCCGCCGTGCATGATAAACTCTTGAAAACGCAGATGCAGCTCGAAATCGCGGTAAATACATAGTTACCTGACCTCGTATTCTTAATATTGTGCAGACGACAAAACAGGTTAATGAGGTCATCAAATCTTTGTTAAAAATTCTCTATTAATCCTACTAATTTTATAAGTCACGAAACTTTGAAATGGAAGTATGGATCGATGGATTTTCGTAACTCTGTCACGCAAATACTGCTCAAGGGATTTTGAGGAAATTTGAAATGGTCGTGTAATTGACAGTGCTGGATTAACACATAGGCTTATGCATTTTTTCCGGAGTAAAATATACCGTTCCCGTGGCATTTCATTATGCGTGTAATTATAATAGGTACGAATTATTATCTTTTCAACATCAACTCCTATTTCCAAAGGAGCGCGAAAGGAACATATTCAAGGAAAAAGGCATGGAAATGACATGTTTAATTAATGAAATGGAGAGGGAGCTTCAGAACTTGCGTCCGTTACAAAAAACGCAAACAAACCTACAGCGGCAGTACGTAGAGCTACAAGAGCGTATACAATCGGCAACCAGTGATGCACGCAGGTATTTTTTTTAATAAATTTCACTAGGTAAAAGTATAACGATGTAAGTGTTGGGCAGAGATACTGATGATGGCAATTGGCAACTAAAAGTACATAGCTAGAAAATGTAAAATTTATACACCTAACGGAATATCAACAGAACCGGACTATTTCCAACTAAACACTAGCAGACCTCTCAAGTGACTAACCGTATAATAATGTTATACAAGTTAAATTATGTTTTATTCGCTGTAAACTAACCGTGACGAGAAAGACGACCTCTGTAGCACAGTGGTTAACGCGTTGGTGCTCAACCGAAGGTCGCCGGTTCGAATTCCGCTAAAAGGGCAAAAAAAGTTTTCTGTTGTCCTGCCTCATGGAGATGTATTAAATAAAATACTTAGATTACATTCCCGTTGTCTTTTTATCAATATAATATTCGGATACTTATCACAGGGTCAGATAGGCGTGGTGTATTTTTGAAAATATTGAAAGTATTTATAGATTTTATAGTATTATTAAATTTTAAAGTGAAGCGTCGAAACTTGAGAACGAATTGCGAAGAGTGGAGAGATGCGCGAGCGCCGGGTCTGAGGTTCGCGAGCGCGCTCGGCTGGCGGCCGCCGCGCACGCTCGCGAGCGCCGGCTGGCCGCGGCAGAGATGCAACAGACCACACAGGAGCTGAAATCGGCTCATGGTGAGTGGCTTTCGGGAACTAGTTCTAGTATATATGAGGCTAAACGCCTGAAAAAAAATATAATATCAACCAAATATGTATAATTTAAGATAAAAAATATTTTTGCCATCGCATTACGAGTTCACGTCATGTTTGTTTTAGTGGAAATAACCCGACTGGGTGTACTGGTCGCCGATTTGAAACAACGCCTTGCTAACAACGAGCAAACCAAAGACAAAAAAGATTGGAATGACGATCAGAGGAACATAGAGGAGTTACGCGGTGCTTTGGAGGCCGAGCGGGCCGGCTGCACCCGGTTGGAGAAGGCTTTAGCGGCGGCAGTGGCGGACAATGCTACTCTTGCTGCTCAGCTCAGAAACGAGGATAACAGGACTGAAGAAAATGTGGCAACTACAACACCAAATGTCTCTACAAGTTCCACAACCGACATTTGTCCCATTGATTCTTTTCTTGCAGACTAATTACTTTTTTATTATCTACTCTATGCTTTTGTAAAATTTTAACTTAAAGAATTTGTTGATAATTCGGTTAAGTCAATAAGTCTAAAGTAGTTTTGTTTCCTTCCATAACTCACATTTGCTCCATTGACTCTTTTCTTGGAGATTAATTACTATTGTGAATTTGAAACCTAAAGAATTTGCTCAAAAATACCTTTAATTAAATTAGTTGTTTGGTTTCCTTTCCCGTCATTAATTGTAATTCCAATTACCTTATTTGTACTGACCTAAGTAAATAGGTATTAGATAATTAAAATATTTTACTCAATCTATAGAAGTGGACATGACATCATATTTTATTATTAGGATGATCTTAGAAATACCCCCTCGTCCTACTTACCGTACGTACCTACTTCTACATTAAAAACTTTTTACTTAAATATTTTAATGTTAGAAATACTTTATAACAATTTCTACTTTTACAACTTTGTACTTTAATAGGTATTTTCTTAGAAATGTTTCATGTTCATAATTACCTACTACCTTAATAATATTTTATTACGAAGAACTGTCACAAATGTTAAAGAAGAAAGTTAATGCTTATGCAATCATTAATCAATAATTTCAAAGCTACATGTTACAATAATGTTTTGAAACCCTCTTTTTGCGGACCTGCCAAATTAGAACAAACGTGGGAGAACAAGTCTACTTAAACTTGGGTCTGGTTTTTAACTAAACAGGTTTATCGCGTCCTATGAGATGTAACTATGGTTATATTATATCGTCAGGGCTAGGGTCGTCAATCCTTTCAAAATATTGCACAGTTCCGACACAAATCCGAATAGCCATCGTGGCTGGACATCGAGGTGAAAAAAGACATGGTGAGGTAACCGAAAACCAACACTAAAAACACTAGCCATGATTAAAGTATATTAAAAGTCGGAAGCTACTATCGTATTTGGGCAGACACGTAAGCAAAAACTCTGTCCTTCTATTTTCGGACGCCTGGCAACCCTAGTCAGGGCTGCGACGAGATTCCCTGACTGCAGGCTGCATTCTACAATGGCCGATTTACGCACAAGTACCGTAGATATTTAGCAGTTACCGGTTGTCGACCCATTGTACACAACAAGTTTGTAGGAACATACAGCCATGCCGTTGTGCCTGCAAGAAAGAGAACATTTAGATCTTTCTAAACTGGATTTTGATGCATTTTTAAACGATTCTTACTATTTACTTATGACTTGGAGGTACTTATATTCAACATAAAAAAATCTAATGTTCAGAGAATATAATATTAATTTTATCAGGCAAGTGACTTCTGTTACATGTAAACTACATGTTTTTTTTTTTGTTGTAGCTGTTTTACGACTGTGTTACCGGTGCTATCAGAATGGGAACTATTTTAAAGCTTAACCGGTTTTCAATGTTTACCGGAAATGCAATTAACCATTTATATACATCTCAATATCGTGCAGTGTGCTGCGTGTGCGCAGAATGTTAACAAATCGAGGTAAACAAGGTCAGAGTTAACTACATGTATCGCACACATCTAGAAATGAACTGTAAACTAACAGTATCCAATTTATAGTTAAGTTGTCTATGAGCTCTATACCTTTAAACTTATAAAATAAATATATTTGTATATTTTCAATCCTTATTTAATTCTGTAAGGCAATGAACATTTTATGTATCAGAGTAGCTACTTAAATCTTTGTTTATAAGAGTCTAACTTAGTCAAGTCAGTTTCGTCAAAATCTACCAATTCCGGATTTTCCAGGTTTTGGTCGTAAGAGACATAGTAAGGATTGGCGTTAAGAATGCTTACATTTTTCGTCGTAAGCGTCATGGTTAGTACGTACAGGAAGTTATTGGGCAACTCATTGTGGGCAGTTTCCTCGCTTTATAGAGCCCGAGTGGGTGCAGCGCGGACTGAGGCGTTTTTCGCAAGGCTCTAGTGCCCCACCGCTGTTGCGTAGGCGCAGAGAGCATTCGATTACGTACCTCTGAAGCCGCGGCCGCGCGTCCGTCTCCGCCACACAAAAACTGTGCGCAATCGGCAGAAACGATCTGTGATATAGTGTTAAGTTACGTTCAAAGTGTTGTGTAGTTTAGTGAATAGGATAAACGAAAACACAGGTATTATATTTTGTGCAAGGCATTTTTCTTGTTTTAAAACGACAAAGTGCGCTGTTAATCCACAATAACAAAAGAAAACTGTGCTCGGGTAATCGTTGCGTGATATTTGTGATGAGCTCTACCGTAGAGAAAGTTCACGCCGTAAGTGAAGATTGAGTTTGGATTTCTTAACGTTTGACTCTACATTGCTTTATAGTTCGTTTTCTATTTTATTTATGAACTCAGTTCAAATACGTATTTGCAAATAGGGTTTTATTGATAATATTTAAATATTCAAAGTTTGTTTTCCCTATAAGGCTTAAAGGCTGCATCGCCGACGCAAATACTTGGAAGCTAGTGTTTACTGAGTGAGTCAGAGATGACTGTCGCAAGGCCGCTGAGTTCAGTAGGAATAGTGGACATGTGAATTCAATAGGAACATTATCACAGCTCGCCCACGACACTTGTTAACTAAATCATTAATATTCACATTGTAGGCCCCACGATCTCGGTAAACAAAGATTTGTTCATGTAGCACAATATATTCAATACAAACATTCCTTTTAAAACTATGTCTACTACATTGTAAGGTGTTAAAGTAGGTATTAATCTAAATTGAACTTAGGTAAATATCGTATGTAACAAATAATATTTAAACTGTTTTTGCTCATTATTTAGCCACAATAGTCAACTCTTATTACTTAGTCAGTTGCAAATATCTTTACTGGATATTTGTGTATCTCTAAGTCCGACACAGAAATTCTAAAAAAAGTTATAAATTTTTATTTCAAGTTTATAATAATAATAATAACATCTATAGACGCTTCACACCACGTCAATCTGGACCTTTGCTAAGTATCCGAAGAACTTGTGTTACAGGTACCAGACAACGGAAATATATATTTAATACTTTTATACTATACACATATTTAAAATTTTTATTATATTATACACAAATTTAAGACACATCCATGACCCAGGAACATTGAAAACTTTTTGTTCCCTCGGCGGTATTCGAACCCGCGTCCTCTCGCTTCGGGCTCCAACACACCCAACCACTTCGCTACGGAGGTCGTCTAATTTTATCCTTTGAATTATTCTGTAAAAAGTTTATCCTTTGAATTATTCTGTAATATAAAATATTTAACTCTAGCATTCTTTTTAGTATACATTTTCTAGCCGTTAACTTTATTTTTATGCAAATATATTAACAGTTAACTCTAGCATATTATTATGATAGCGTGTCCGAATGAATCCCCAGTTTCAAAACAAAGTTTACTTCATTCATAATAATCCATACATAATATTATTATACCAACCGCAGGCTGCATAGTGCATACTACATAGCATACGTAACGAAACTGGTTCGTAAGTAGGTAGTAGGGATTAGGGACAGAGTGTGTGGATATTAATGAAAACAACTCTACGTGGACGAACTTAGTATTTAATATTAGCCTTTCCTGCCGGCGTAAATACAGTATTACACAGGAACACTGTATTTGGAGATATAAAGTAGCCCCTTAGGCTACTAGTGCAAACAAATTTTGATACAAAATAATCTAGCCGTTAATAACATAACACACACACATCTAAGAAAGGCGCGACTCAATTCGCATCAATTAAATTTTAAAATATTTGGTAACTATTAATTTTTAACACAATAGTAATTAATATTAACCTCCGAGTTACATAATTATATTGCTTTAATATTTTACAAAATACAAAAACATTTAAGAGTACTAATTATACTCACATTAATAAATTTATAAAGCATATTACGCAGAGTTCGACTATGAAGTCGAATTAATTAAGAATATATTAATAAAAAGTATCTACAAAGATATTAAGTTTCATTTAATACTTTCGTTTAATAATTTAACCGTAATGTATTACAAATAATATATAATTTTATTACACACTTTACTTGTTTATGCGTTATATTCCCTGTAAGTACTTATTTCTATGACGAGAACGCGCAGTTTATAATGTGCATAATATTTAGTTAAGTTAATGCGCAAACTTATATAATATCTACTGCAGTATTTTAATTTGCATATTAGTTGATGCGGTTAACCTACGAGAAATTTTCGATTACACCATTTGTGTCACGAAAAGGCGACAAGAAGATCGTCTAAATTCAACATATTCTAGAATATACTATGAGTATAATTTTAATATTTAGTTTAATTATTATTCAAAATAGTCGGTCTGTTACACAAATTACAATGTGCTTTAGTTATATTACAAATTGATAATTGTGATTTGTGACTACTTAACGAATTACTTACCACCGAATCTTACGGATGCATGTAGGTCGTAGGTGTACGAAAATGGTTGCTAAACTTATTTTTGATTCCTAAATAATATTATAAAGACTTGTGTAACACTCGAGGTCGTTATATAGATCTAAGGTTATATAATGAACATTACTGTTATTTTATATCGTACATATTTTTCACAGGAAAATGATCAACATAGGAAAGTTGTTTGTGCTCTTCGCCACCGTAGGATTAGCAAAAAGGTCAGTTATAATATTTTATTTATCGTCTTTTATTTATCTACTTTTTTCTACGAATGTTGGACCGATTTTGTGGAAATTTGGTACAAATATAGAGTAGACCATCGGAAGTCCTTTCAAGAGGTCTTGGTGGCTTCTATTCATTTGAGCAAAATGTGCGGTTCCCCTAGGATTTTTTTTGCGTTCACAAAGTCATGGCCAACATCTAATTTCTAATAAGAAAACACAGAAACTTTCTAACAGTAACTAGAAATTAAAGTTTGCCCAGATGTACCTACTATAAAACTAAGCAAACTTTTCGACACATCTAGGTACCAACTTGTGGGCGTTGTTTTTCTTTCAGTGAATGACTAACACATTATTCAATATTAATTATAGATAAAAATAAATCTCTGGGTTTTTACTGTAGAAAAAACACATCCACATGTTTTACTCTACAGTAAAAATATACGTATATTGTTGTTATAGCTGCATACAAGCTTAGTACATATTAAAATGACACTTTTGTTTTCAGCGTATCAGTATTAGGTCCTCGAGTACTGCGGCCCTACAGCAACTACAAGGTGTCGGTGTCGGGAGGGTCCCGGGCCCTCAACCTCTTCGTGGCCATCGAGGGCAAGAGGGCCAACGGAGAACAGTTCTCGCAGGGTAGAGTCATACAAGTGCAGGAGGCGACTTCTAGACTCCTCGACTTAGAGGTACGTATTTATACGGCTGTTTCATACTATTAGTCACTCAACATTATTTGACGACATTGGTGTTACACACAGACTACAGTCATGGATGAGTGCGTCAGTACTCGAGCCATAGGTCTCGTGTTTCCGCCAAAGGAACAAAAAGTTTTTCGTGTTCCTGACTCCTGTTCCTGGGTCCTGTATCTATGAATAAATCTTGAATAAAATATTAAAGTTACCATGGAGCTAGATTTACTGGTTCTGAAAGTGTCAGACTACAAATAATTATATTATTCCTGTTAACTACAGCTATAATATGCTGCCAAATGCCAGGCTAGCGTGCCGTATTATTGATATTTATAACGCTAATGGCAAAGTAGAGTCATACCATTTGATATCGCCAATATCGTTATAAATTAGCATGTTTCAAGTGTACCTCACGACTCTGATTAAAGTTATTAGGTATGCTGTTTTTATAGTTACACGATTTTATTTTAAAAGATGAAGATAAAGTTAACAACAAAAAGAGAGTTTGCAATGGCATATTGTAATAAAATAATTAAGTATTAACTATTACCATGACGTATTTGTTATGTAGAGACTGAGTCACCAAGTAGTTATGTAACGTAACTCAAGATAGGTTCATTTTATACGAAATAAATTGTGTGCACACAACACAGTCATGTTATCAAAACATGACTATATCATTTAAACAGGTGTTAAATGCATACTTTATTGAAAAACACTCGGAGAAGATTTAACATTGTCGTACCAAATGTTTAAAGGTGTTCTTTTCCATTTCAGACAGTAAATATTTTCTTTGCAACCTTCTAATAGGTACTAGAAAATTACGAAACATATAGTCAATGCTTTATAAAATTTGATACCATTTTATTTCTTTCCCATTATTATTATATTCCTATCGATTACCACTCTACCAAAACATTGAGTCCATTCAACAAAATGCGAAGGTTAAATGTATTTATACAAAATATAAAGTTTAGTTAAATCAATTACAGAACATTTTGGCACATTTTTACTGCGTGTGTTTATTGGTTAATTTCGATTAGATGTAATATAAAATAATTTACTTAATTTAATTCAACGTTTCTGTCTTTTTACTTTTCTATCTTATCAGCAAATAGAGAATAGCAAGCTGATTGACCATAATATTTGCTTAGTAAATATTTTTATTAGTAAATATACAACTTTTTGGTTGGTTCTCTTCTCCTTATTTCTCAAGAGAGAATCAGCAAGACAGATATATAAATACCAACTACATAAACGTAAATGGCGGTTTACGGGAAAATACTGAAAATATAGTTAAATTTAGTGGCGCTCAAGTCACAGGCTTTTCATAATTTCACCAAGCAGTGACAGTGACAGTCTGCGAACAGGAGGGCTCCTAACTTCACAAACAAACACAGGCATTTCAATTTCGTAACCTAACGTAACGCAACACACTTGTAACTATAGGTCAAGCAGGAATATTTGAAAGCTTTGTAAAACGCTATCGAATGTCAATTGTATTGGGATAACAGCGCCAATACAGTTGATAACGTTACTTTTACATAGCTGTCAAATGAAGGGACATTAGGTTTGGCCTAAAGCTCTAATGAGACGATCTTAAACAATCTCCACAGATAGACGATCCAGGTCCCGGGAATTACAAACTGACAGCGCGGTCCACCTCGGGCCCGCAGTTCTCGTCGTCAGCAGCGCTGGTCTACCAGCCCAGAAGCTTCTGCGTGTTCGTGCAGACGGACAAGAGCGTGTACCAACCTAGAGACACTATCAACTTCAGAGCTATTGCTTTGGACAAGTAAGTAGTGGACGCGCGAGCGTGTGTCCATCGCTTACTGCTGTTCAACGCCCGCGGCGCTGTATACGCCAAGCATTATTTTACAGGATATTAATGTAAGGGATCAACATAAGGGGACTCGTATATTTTTAACGAAAAAACAACGATGCAATCTATTCTAGTTTTAAGACAGAATGAGCTACTAAAATTCATTATATTTTTGCGTCATATTTATGACCTACTCCTTACGTAAAAACGTTTAGGCAGACAAATAATAAGTTATATTTATGTAATATTTCTTTTGATTGTATATATTAAACATAATATACATTATAAAATTACTTTCTCTTTACGG
The DNA here is from genome assembly GCA_905187575.2 of Celastrina argiolus. NCBI lineage: Eukaryota > Metazoa > Arthropoda > Insecta > Lepidoptera > Lycaenidae > Celastrina > Celastrina argiolus. The sequence continues at coordinate 10,100,045 of LR994577.1, forward strand.
CGCTGTTAAGGTGATTGACCGCAGCTGATTGTATTTATGTTATTTTAAAGCAGAAGACATGAAATACGTTGATGATTTAATATAAACTACTATAGACAACCTACATAATTGATTACCTACATTCTTGTGTTATGTGTTATGTAACTTTACAGTTCACTTGTGCTCCGATACTCATCTGAGCCTCAAACCAAACACTTTCCATTACAATACCACTGATGTAGCGCGCTGCACGCTGTTTGCACGCACAGCGTTACATGCGGCTAGGGTTGTGTACACCACAATTATCCATACTAGTATCTTTTGTCGCTATACCTTCACAACCTCATATGACTCATATCTATAAAACTACAACTTTTCAGTAGAGTCAAAAAACTTAATGAACTTAGATTTTATTATAATATGGATTTTTATTTAAATAAGATTCAGTTAAGTATTATACCTAGCTTGTATTAACATAAAGTATATAAAAATTAAGTCTTATATACTTTAGGCAAGATATTATCCAGAAGATATTGATTTTTTCTATACGAGGTAGAGAAAATAAAGCGACCCTTTGCGAGTTTCCTACGCCGTTTGTTCTCGCCGGGCTAGTTTCCGAACCGATGGTAGGCATATACGACAATTCAATGAATGTTATTTAATAACCTATATGGAAATAAAAACGTTAATGATCCAACGTAAAAAAAAGACAGAACACAATACATTTCTACTAATTTGAATGCTAATTTACTGTTTCGTGTCGTTCACATTATGTAAGTAGGTATATTGACGGAATATGTAACTGAGTATTAAAATTTGGCAACCCTACTCAAACGGTCATTCACTCGCAGGTACCTGCTGCCGCTCTCAAGTAACATCGACGTGAGCATACTGGACGCTGGGGGGTCCCCGATCCGGGACTGGGCGTCGGTACCCCTCGACCGGGGGGTCTACGCCAACGAGCTCACCCTGGCCGACGAGCCCGCGCTGGGCGAGTGGACCATACAGGTACAAAAAAACTAGATCAAAATCAGTTCATACATTTAAGAGAAACGATGTCATAGACACATACACAATACACATACAGACACAACAAACTTATAATAATGTTCTGTGTATTCACCCCGTCGTCGCAGGCACATGTCGCAGGTTAGTTTTGATTGTAAATTAGTTTTGATTTGAAAACATCATAATAATTAATAACGCAGGAGTAGAGCACTATAGTGCCCAAATATGTGCACCATAGACAAGAGCACTCTCTTCCTTTACTCGTCAGAGAAACTGCAACAAAATAGGTATATAACTTGCACCATTGACCTAAGCCGTTTTTGCTACTCATGATAAAGAACTTTATAATTAATCCATCCCCAACGAAGTATAAACGAGAGTGTAAATTATAGCGTTTTAAAACGATTGTGACAGCTAGTAAAACTTTATATTAAAGCATAAAAATCACTTTATAAAAGCCAGCTTTAATAAAAAAAAGTGACCAAGGCACTGGCCTAAACCACCTACGACTATCATAATTTTAGAGATTAGAAATGTTTTTTCCTTGTTATACTTACGTAGTAATAATTTTTAACCGACTACAAAAAGTTCTTATTTTGTTTGCTTTTCTATGTTAATAACTTTCGACTGGGTTGGTTTTAATTTTTTTAATTCACCTAGGTTGAGGTCCGTGGTCAGAAATATTCAAGAACCATAACTGTTGCGGACTACGTGCTACCCAAGTTTGATATGCAGCTGGAGGCACCGAAAGAGGTTCTGTTTAGCGACGGAAGATTTAACATCAATGTCACGGCCAAGTAAGTTCTGTTTTTTTATTTAAATTCAACATAATAATCTACAATAGCGTATCTATAAATTGCAAAATACCAGCCAAGTGCGAGTCAGATTTTCGCATGAATTGTTAATTCACAAAAACGTTGACATGTATTCCTTGAGTTAAGACGAAAGAAAAGACGACGACTTAAATTAAGCTTAATAATATCTATTCCCTTAATTTTTTGGCCTTTTGAGTCATTACAATTTTATACTGTCTTCCACTTTGCGTGGGGAGGGAAACTGGAATACTTCCTACTCCTCCATTTTTTTCTTCTGATTAATTACGTCGTGGGTCTCAAGACAGATTTAGCTTGTCCCTCGGGGACCCCTGAGATCATATCAAAGTGTTTGTCGTGGTTGGTTACCGCTGTCGATCCTGGCTCACAGGAGTTGCAGTGGTGGGAAAGTGGGGTGGGCCAATGCCCGTTTAAAAAAAAATACTTAAATTAAGCTTACCTTAACCCCTCATTCCAGATGCCATCGCTATTTATCGCTTACGAAGTTCTAAAAGTGTATGGGATTTGACATATTAAGCTTCGCTAAGTGACGAACGAATTCGTATGTCATTTAGCGAAACATATCGTTTTGTTTTCGAACTTCGTAAGCGATTAATAGCGATGACATCTTGAATTAGGGCCCTGTGGTATTTTAATAGCATTGCGAGTGTGATGTCATAAAAAATAAAATAATATCTGTCTTTATCTTTCTCTCTGATAAATGTTTCACTAATCAGCGTTCAATACGGTGATACGTTAGTTGATCGACGTTTTGATTAGCCTTTCAGAATCCGGCCGTTAGTATGTAGGTAGGTCCCGTTTTTACCTTTGGGTAAGGAAGGCTAAAAACGAAAGAAGCAAAGCAAAGAAAGCACTCTGTGAAGGCGTAGTAAGAACAATCGACTTCTAAAACTCAATTAGTCTTATGAATTATTTTGTTTTATTTGATCTTATTATAGGTATCTGGTAAACAAATAATGTAAAACTGAAATTATTTAAGTAGGTACCATTTAAAAATAATGAAGATATTAAACTATTCAATATAATGTGCGAACAAGAAGGAGACAACTGATTGTGACGTCACGTTGTTTACGTTAACTCGTTAAAAACTCTACATAGACATTACACCAACCCGCGTACAAATATTGTTTCGCGAGAAAAAGATGGAAATTTTTATTCAATTGTTAAAAACTTAAACGTTTTAAAACTTATCCTAATTCTTATTTTAGATTTTGCTTATCTTTTTGATTTTCTTCGTAATCAGTCCAAAAGTAATAAAATTAATATTCATTCAATAACCCAATTGTTCATTATTTAAAAAAAAACCTAAAAACCAAAAGTCTAAAGTGTATCAAACTGAGGCCCGTATAAATAAAACAATCTCAAACCCAACCTCACCTTTTTGACAGATAAAAAAACGTTTCCGTTTACTTTTAAAAGTGAACATCTTTATTAATGTTACATAGTACTTTAATTTATTTGCTTTTTATACAGTTATATTCATATTATAGATTACAGGAAACAATAAAATAAGTATAATGTATATTTTTATAATCTTTATTTTTACGTTTTAAGAAAGAAAAAAATTAAAGTAAGTATGTACCTAACATAAGTAAAATTCTTAATTTTTAAAAGTGAAACGAAACGTTTTTTTATCTGTCAAATAGGTTCTCAAGGTGAGGTTGGGTTTGAGATTGTTTTATTTATACGGGCGAGAGTAGGTGTATCTAGTATCTAGAGCTTTAACAGCTTTTGCGGTTTCTCTAGAAATTTCTATGTTCTCCGTTACGCACTTTGTAATCAATATCTCAACTATGTGTTTAATTAAGTTTCTAGCGTTATTACCAACTGAACAAAAAATCTTCCGTCTACCAGATAATAGTAGTTAACAACCCAGTAGTACGTTTCACACGATTACTAACTGTGTATAATTCGTATTTGTATGAGACGCGGATCTTTTTGTTATAGATGTGAAATAATAAAGTAATGCATGCGATTGTGAAGGCATCATAGCTTAATTGAATACAGTGCGTCATCATCCACATAATTAGACCTTTTTAAGTATCTGTTGCATTATATACCATTGTGAATTAGGTTTCAAACAACGTTACGTCACGTTAACTTTGATGCCTAAGAATTTATATGTCAGTCGTCCAAGATAGTTATATGAGTAGGTCATAATATGTATCATACAATAAGTGTTACTCAATAAAATATAGATTAGACAATTACACATCTATGCTATTGAACGTGTGCCTAGACCCTAACCAAATACTGCATCACAACAGTATCTAAGGGCCGTATTAATACAACAATCTCAAACTCGGTCTGAAGAATTACGATTGCAACAAACAACAACGTTTCGATTCAAACAAAAATTTGACAACTTTAAAAAAAGTATCTAACTTATGTTACATGCCATACTTTTTTTTATTTTTAAAAGTTAATAATCATATTATAGATTATCAAAGGAAAATATTTATTATATAATTTACATTTTTACGTTTCAAAATAAAAAAAATTAAAGTAGGTTTCTTTTTTAAAAGTGAAACGAAACGTTATCTGTCAAATAGGTTCTCGAGTACAGGTTGCGATCGCTATGCTTGAGACCGAGTTTGAGACTTGTTTATTGACGGGGCTAAGATTGGGCCACAGCTACCGTGGCATTGCCGGATTATGTATGAGTATCACCGCAATAGCTGCGGCGTTTCACCGCCGGCGCTGCGTTGCGGCAGAAGATCCATAAATACCAGCACAATGAGGCTATGGCGCATGTGAGCGTACTAAGACAGGCCAAATATAATTGAAGATCAAACGAACTTACCTTAAGTGAAGTTCGATCACAATTATATAGGTATGAGCGACTTCATTCTTAGCGATTTCACATTACATAAGACACAAGAGAAAATTTAAAAAGAGACTTTCCTATCAGTAGGTACATCTAAAACAAAATATAAACAAAAGAAATTAAGGCTATAAACCAGGAAAAACAAATCAATAAAAACAATAATGAGATCAGCGTTCTTATAATAGAAAACGTAATAAAAGAAGACTGTTTTGATCATTCCCGTTAGTCACGACGCGGCGTAAGGCAATCCATCAAAGAAAACTGAATTAGCTTTTATATTATTTTTTTCATTTTCGCACAACAGTATTAATTAAGGATTTTCCTTATAGGCACTTCAATGGGATGCCAGTCCAAGGAGAGCTGACGATATCAGCATATGCAGTTTTCTTCTCTGGGCTACTACAACCCGTGTTCTCGTCTCCTGCAAGAAAAGTCATAAAGTTCAACGGCCAAGTCGAGGTCCCCTACGACCTAAAGACAGACCTGGATTTGGCAGAGGACGCCGCCAGACCGCTGGTTATAGAAGCAGTAATAGAGGAGAAAGACACGTTGATTGGACAGAATATATCGAGAAGAATTCTCCTGCTGCGAACGCCGTACAGGCTTAAAGTGTCCGCGCCTGAGAACTTCAAACCTGACCTGCCTTACGTCGTTCAGGTTAGTCATTTAAATTTTTCACACCGTTGCGATTTAAGGTGACCAACACTGGCACCAAAAAGAATAAATAAATGTAATTATACCAAAGAAAGTGCATTATTTGTAAAAGTGCATTAAATTCGTAGCAATATATCAGCCTCCGTGGTCAAGTGGTTCAGAGCTTCGCTCTCGACCCGGAGGTCGTGGGTTCGATTCCCGGGTTGGATCAACAAAAATGTTGTTTTCAAGTTTGGTTAGGACAATGCTGGCTGATCACCTGATTGTCTGAGAAGAAATATGATCTATACATCGGATGAGCATGTAAAGTCCTGCGCCTGATCTCTCGCTAGTCGTGTCGGTTTACCGTCCTACTGGGTTATGAGAGTAAAAGGAAGAGAGAGTGCTTCTGTCTTGGGCACTATAAAATGATTCCTGCGTAGCTGGCCTGGTTTCAATGAAATCGGCTACGAACACCGAAATCGTTGAGGGGAGCTATTATTAATAATATATCAGCCCGCATTGAGATTTGCTTACACTATGGGATAGATGTTATTTATTGTCAATTTCTTACATTTTCCTCATTATGCCTTAGATCTTGTCTGCAGCACTTGGTCAAATCAAAATATATTATTTGTCATGGTGACTTAGTAGTAAAGAACTTTTACAGATAGAAGTATTAAACACGACCGGCCATATCATAGACGAGGCAGGCACCGTCACAGTGGAACGCTTGTGGGACGACGGAGCGCCCGTCAACGTGACAACTATTGACCTGAGTAAGGGAGTCGCCAGATACTCCTACACACCGGACGTCGCGCATATCAACTCTACTCTCAATCTGGTGGTAAGTTGGATTATCGCCTCCGTGGTCTAGTGGTTTAGAGCCCAGCTCTCGACTCGGAGATTGTGGGTTCGATTCCCGCGTTGAAACAACAAAAAATGTTGTTTTCAATCTTGGTTAGGACAATGCAGGCTGATCACCTGATTATCTGACAAGGACGATGATCCATGCGTCGGATTGGCATGTAAAAAGTCGGTCCTGCGCCCGACTCCCGCCAGTCGTGTCGGTTATCCGTCCCACTGTGCTACGAGAGAGAAGGAAGAGAGAGTGCTTCTGTGTATTGCGCACACACTTAGGCACTATAAAATAACTCCTGAGTAGCTGGACTGGTTTCAATGAAACCGGCCGCCGTCACCGAAATCGGTGTAAGAGGCATTTTATTAAGTTGGATTAGACCAGTTGCTAGAAGTACCAAAATCAACAGCATGGTGCAATAACATAGTTTATTATTATGTACATTAGATGTTAAGCCAGTCGTGTTCTTTATGATTTTTTTGAATTAGCTAATGCGCACTTTACATAAAGTAGGTACCTAACTACCTACCTATTATAGGTGTATTAACACATCAAGTTTAAGTTTATAAACAGAAATGCATTTATAAAAATAGAATGTACTTAAGTACTTACTTTCTTTATTTAATCAAGCACTTATTTAAATTGATGATTGTATCAATATTAATCCGAACATATAACAAGTATCTACTTAATGCTTAAATTTAGAAACTTTCTATTTGTTAAATCGGTCAACGACCTAACTGAAATAATTAAAACAGACCATTCCTGGTATGAAGAAATTGACATTGTTGGTCACTTAGGTAATAAACGATTGTTTGTTATAGGTATTTTATAAATCACTGTTTATTTCAGATTAATCTAAGTAGTTTATCAAAAAATTAAACGAGACTCATTTTACAGGATTTATTCATAAGAAAGTGATCACCTGGCAGCAAACAGATAATTATAATAAACATAAGTTATAGCTTTAGAAATTTAATGACTTGATTTCGAAATTATAAAAGTATATAATTAAAATTATAATGTCAATTATAAACTAGTACAACTAATCTTCCTGCCGTTATGTCTGAGGCACATTTGGCTTTCAACTTGATCAAAAGAATTGTATTTAAGCTGACCTAGCTGACCCATGCCCAGTTCGTTGAGCATACAAAACGTTTGAGATGAACCGTTTAAACCTTCCACGAATATTTCAAGACTAAAAATAGCCGAATCGGTTAATCGTTAATCGGTACGAACAGCAATTCATTTTTATGTATAAGAAGAAGATATAGAAGAGATAAAAGAGAAGATAGATGACGACATTCGATATCGTTACGAATACACTGGCCTACTCAAGATGTCATCGCTAATTATCGCTTACAAAGTTCGATAACAAAATGTATGGGATTTGACATAAGGTACGCTAAATGACATACCAAATCGCGATCATTTAGCGTACCTTATGTCAAATCCCATACATTCTGCTCCCCTGGGGGCCTACTCAAGATGACATCGCTAATTATCGCTTGTATTCGTAAATTGTTTATGCTCGGTCTACTGAAGAGTAAATCTCTCCGCAGGTGAAGTATCGCGACGTGTCGGAGCGCGTGGTGAACGTGCAGCGCGGCTCGGCGGCCGACGGCGGGTACCTCACCATAGAGCTGCTGACGCGAGACACCGCGCCCGGCGACGAGCTGCGCGCGCGCATCACCGCCAGCGACCCCATGGACCTGCTGCACTACGTCGTCATCGGCCGCGGGGACATACTCACCGCCAAGACCCTTGAGGTAGGTCTACGAAATAATATATGTTCTTTCAAAAATAATTTCTAAACTGAGAAAAGAGTAAAACTGTAAATCCCTAGCAGGCAAGACTATAACATTTTTCTAGGAAATATAGAAATTGTTCAAGGAAAGACCTAGAAAAGAAGAGTATCGTCTTAGAGTTATATGTCGTTATAATAGTATAAAAGCTAAAAATTTCTGAGCTCATACTTCCAACACAGGTAAGAATGATGGCCAATTATGAAGTTTAGGTTGCGGTGGCTTTGGGAGATAAATGGTACTAAAGGTGTAAAAACAATATTCGTCATAGTATAAAGTGTGATATTTTGTTATTACTTGAAGGTACGTACGTGTGGGTGTCTGGCAAGGGGTTGCCACCATGTAAAGTGTCTGGCAGTTAGTGTCGTGATTTTTAATAACATTCTGAAGGTAATACCAAAAAATCACACTTTATACTATGCTTTTATTTTATAACGAAAGTCTGGCGTTCACGGGCTCTGGCTCTAATAGGGGGATGAATGAAAAAGAAAAAAAGAATATTAAATTCTTACTAGACTTTCACACCACCCAAGTGAAACTGCAAAATTATATCTGCAAAATTATTAATTTCCAAATTGTTTTAGTTGAGGGTCGCGAGACGCAGCGTGGACGTGGTGGTGCCGGTGTTCGGCGCGCTGTCGCCGGGCAGCACGCTGCTGGCGTGGCACCCGCGCCCCGCCGGCCGCGTGCTCGCCGCCGCGCTGCACGTGCCGCACCGCCAGTTGCTGCACCACAAGGTAACATTTTAGTTGAGAGTCGCGAGACGCAGCGTGGACGTGGTGGTGCCGGTGTTCGGCGCGCTGTCGCCGGGCAGCACGCTGCTGGCGTGGCACCCGCGCCCCGCCGGCCGCGTGCTCGCCGCCGCGCTGCACGTGCCGCACCGCCAGTTGCTGCACCACAAGGTAATATTTTAGTTGAGAGTCGCGAGACGCAGCGTGGACGTGGTGGTGCCGGTGTTCGGCGCGCTGTCGCCGGGCAGCACGCTGCTGGCGTGGCACCCGCGCCCCGCCGGCCGCGTGCTCGCCGCCGCGCTGCACGTGCCGCACCGCCAGTTGCTGCACCACAAGGTAACATTTTAGTTGAGAGTCGCGAGACGCAGCGTGGACGTGGTGGTGCCGGTGTTCGGCGCGCTGTCGCCGGGCAGCACGCTGCTGGCGTGGCACCCGCGCCCCGCCGGCCGCGTGCTCGCCGCCGCGCTGCACGTGCCGTACCGCCAGTTGCTGCACCACAAGGTAACATTTTAGTTGAGAGTCGCGAGACGCAGCGTGGACGTGGTGGTGCCGGTGTTCGGCGCGCTGTCGCCGGGCAGCACGCTGCTGGCGTGGCACCCGCGCCCCGCCGGCCGCGTGCTCGCCGCCGCGCTGCACGTGCCGCACCGCCAGTTGCTGCACCACAAGGTAATATTTTAGTTGAGAGTCGCGAGACGCAGCGTGGACGTGGTGGTGCCGGTGTTCGGCGCGCTGTCGCCGGGCAGCACGCTGCTGGCGTGGCACCCGCGCCCCGCCGGCCGCGTGCTCGCCGCCGCGCTGCACGTGCCGCACCGCCAGTTGCTGCACCACAAGGTAATATTTTAGTTGAGAGTCGCGAGACGCAGCGTGGACGTGGTGGTGCCGGTGTTCGGCGCGCTGTCGCCGGGCAGCACGCTGCTGGCGTGGCACCCGCGCCCCGCCGGCCGCGTGCTCGCCGCCGCGCTGCACGTGCCGCACCGCCAGTTGCTGCACCACAAGGTAACATTTTAGTTGAGAGTCGCGAGACGCAGCGTGGACGTGGTGGTGCCGGTGTTCGGCGCGCTGTCGCCGGGCAGCACGCTGCTGGCGTGGCACCCGCGCCCCGCCGGCCGCGTGCTCGCCGCCGCGCTGCACGTGCCGCACCGCCAGTTGCTGCACCACAAGGTAATATTTTAGTTGAGAGTCGCGAGACGCAGCGTGGACGTGGTGGTGCCGGTGTTCGGCGCGCTGTCGCCGGGCAGCACGCTGCTGGCGTGGCACCCGCGCCCCGCCGGCCGCGTGCTCGCCGCCGCGCTGCACGTGCCGCACCGCCAGTTGCTGCACCACAAGGTAACATTTTTTACTTATATCTTGCAAAAGTAAAGCAATCGCTTAAAGCGACAAAAAAAGCAGTTCTAAGTTTTAAAATTCAAAAAAATGTACTGCCGTACTTATCCATTAATTAATACTTCCTATGATTGCCACTAAATTGTTTTTAACGCTAGTTTCATAGCAAAAATGAAGCATCGCGCGATTTTTGCTAGTCGCTATTTTTATTTTTTACGTAATCAGCCTGTTGGTAGCCTTATGCAGCAGTGATGACGTCATAACATTGTAACAAGTATGTACTGCGGTGCGATATTTACTGAAACCATAATGTATATTGGTAAATATAAACGTAGGGTCTTGGACTTAAAATTTTTAATCTACTAGCTCTATCATTACCGTTACAGGTCGCCATCACGTCTATCACTCCCTCATCGACTCGGCCCAATGGTTTAGTGGAGATCCGAGTATCTGGCGAGGAAGGTTCGTTGGGAGCTCTTCTGGGGATAGATGAGAACGCCATCGCGAACGGCTTGGCCAGCGCCAATGGACTTGGCAGTGGTCTTGACGTACATACGGTAATTTTCTCACTAGCAAACTTATGTAATGTCTTATAATCGATAATAAGAAATATAAAAGTTTAAAAACTATAACCCGACTTCGCAAAAAAGGGGTCTAAAAAGGCTACAACAAGAAAATAACAGATATGCATATTATGTTGAAAAATGGTCAAGGTAGAGCCGTGGTCGTACGCGCTAAACTAATCTAAGCTTCATACATAGTAAGTAACTAAACAACTCCTAGATACTACTTGTACGAACGCATTTTAAACTTTTTTTATTTTTATTTGGTTCAACTATAAAATGTAATAATTAATATAACATTTAAATACATATTAGTAATGTGTTTGCCAACGCCCAACACCTATCTTTTGATACTAAACACAATACAATTATCTCAATAAATTTTTTTTTGGAGATAGTTTTTAAGGTCATCATGTAGGACAATTCTGAAAGTGTTAGTTACTAACCTATTTGGAAATAAAAGATTTTTCATTTTCATTTTTAAATTTTTATTTAATACATAGGTACATACATAGGCTGCCAAAATCATTACCCTTCCTTTTGGATGCGCCGAAGTCGGGTAAAATATATATTTATCAACAAAAATATATTTTTTGTTTAGATCGAACGAGAAGTTGAAAGTTTCAATGGTCTACGACACACCGCCTTCAAAAATGAGGATCAGCTGCCTGGCCTGGGGTTGGACCTGGGAGGATACAATACTATGGACGTTTTCAAAGTAAATCACCAACTTGTATACCAGTTTTAAAACTACATCATGTTTATTAATCACAATTTGTAATTTATAAACAAGATACATATTAATATAATAATGTAATATTTTCTTACAGAACGCTGGTGTCGTCATTTTGACAGATGGCGTTGTTGCTGATGACAAAGGTAATTATAACAATTCCTGATTAAATGCTAAAGGTATTATTACTTCCTGACGAGTATCTATCCGTAGTGAAGTGGCGGGGGAGGCTCCCTCCAACCACCTATCCTGTGGGTATCATAAATTAAATATAGGGAATACATATCCAAAATTCTTACGCCGGCAGACTAGGGTTGAACCGGTGGTAGGCTTTTTATTGACTTTCCAAAAAACTTTAAGTTTCATTTGGAAATAAAATATTTTTATTTTGAGAAAAAAAAAGAAATAAGCAGCAGCGTTTCCGCGGACATTGTTATTAAGTATAATTCAATTACGATAACTCTGCTAAGCGTCACAAGTAAGCGTCATAAAATAAGGGAGGCTTATGTACGAGTAACTATAACATAAGCGCTTTTTCCAGTACCCGCAATGGAGGAGGTGGAGACCGGCACGCGCGCGCCGACGGCCGGGCCGTATGCGTTCAGCCGCGTGCCGCCGCCGCCGTCGCCGCGCCGCTACCTCACGCGCCCGCTCGCGCCCAACTCCGCCTTTATGTTCTCCAACCTGTCTATCGGGTATATACTCTTTTAAAATTAAAACCATTGAGACAAGAGATAAGGGCCCTGATTCAAGATGCGTTGATACGAATTCGCTCGTCATTTAGCGAAGCTTATGTCAAATTCTTTTTGTTTTCGAACTTCGTAAGCGATAAATAGCCATGCCAAATCAGAGCCAAGGAGTGTCATCAGTTTACATGAAGTAAAGTGTCCATCAAAATGCATAATTTAAGGATTATAACAATATTATCATAGTCAAATTAGGGAAAAATGTTTAAAATTTACGTGATACGATTATGTTCTCTACTTCACTCCTTCACTCCTAACTTAATTCCAACACATATTATTAACTTCATATATATCATACACCGAGATTCTAGCGCCATCGTGGTCAGTTTTGGAACTATAATTTAAGTACTTTCGTCCGAAACCTTGTAAATACCTAATTTAAAAAGTTTCGGAAGAAAGCGGGTCTAGAGATATGGTAGACAATTATTGTCTACCATATCTCTAGACCCGCTTTCTTCCGAAACTTTTTTAGCTTTCTTAAAAATCGAGTTTGTGAGACTACGTAATTGGGGTCGAATTTTAAAGCTACCTCATTGTGTATGCAAATCTGTACAATTCAAACAAGAACTCCTTTTACACTATTTAGTTTTTAGTAATTCAGTAACAATATTCAAAACATATTTGCAGAAACGATGGATTAGGCGGTAGCGAGCGGTGGTCCCCCACTGCTACTGGCGAGTGGTCGGTGGGTGCATTCGCCGTGCACCCCACCCTGGGTCTGGGCATAGCCGTGCCCCAGAAGTTCGAGACTGCTCTTCCTCTGGCTATCAATGCTGAGCTGCCGGAGTCAATACAGAGAGGAGAAAGTTTAGCTGCCATTATCACTTTGAAGAGTTCCCTTAACGTCGACACTTCAGTAGAAGTGACATTCCACAATTCCGACCAGTATTACGAATTCGAACCTTTGGAAAATAACGTAGACACGCCAAAAAGTAAGTATATCATGATGGAATATAAATTTATTAAAACCTGGAGGTTTTGCCAACGTTAACTAATTATAATTATTGTGGTCTTCAAATAATAATAGCTCCCCTCACCGATTTCGGTGTCGGTAGCCGATTTCATTAAAACCAGGCCAGCTACGCAGGATTTATTTTATAGTGCCCAAGTGTGTGCGCAATACACAAAGACATTCTCTCTTCCTTTTACTCTCATAGCCCAGTGGGACGGTAAACCGACACGACTGACGAAGGAACAGGCGCAGGACCAACTTTTTACATGCCCATCTGACGCATGGATCATCTTTCTTGTCAGACAATCAGGTCATCAGGCTGCTTTGTCCTAACCAAACTTGAAAACAAAATTGTTTGTTGTTCCAACGCGGAAATCGAACCCACGATCTCCCGGTCGAGAGCGAAGCTCTGAACCACTAGACCACGGAGGCGATTTAGATGTTTATCATTTAACTTGTAGAAATCGAGTTGTTCCGGCGCACGCGTGTGAAGGTGCCGGCCCGCGGTTCCATCAGCACGGCGTTCCTGGTGTCAGCGGTGCGCGCGGGCGAGGCGCCCATCATCGTCGAGGCCACCGGCAACGGCGTCTCCGCCTCGCTCTTCCGCACGCTCGTCGTCAAGGTCAGCTGAAAACATCTCTATTACTGGATGTCCGTTTGTTCGTTACGCCTTCACGCAAAAACTAACCAATCCTGATGTAACTTTGTACAAATATTCTTCAAAGTACCTATTTAAAGTAATATAATATATACTTTTTATTCTACGCGGGCAAAGGCGCGGGCAAAAGATAGTTTATTATAAATGTCACGTGAATGATCTTTTTAAAACAATAATAATGAACTATTCTTCCCACACCGATTTTGGTGATCGTAGCCATATTACACTGAAGTGAAGAATCTTCTTTTACTCTTATTATTAAATTCTGGAGGCCCGCATCGCACGCCCTCCGCAACGAACCGCATGCTACCCGACCCGCACGCACTGCTCGCTCTGATTTAACTATATTTCGAAGCTCAGTGGGACGGATAATCGATCGAGTGGGAAGAAAATTGAATCGGTGGGACGTCAGACATAAGACCGACCTACCGACCAACATCTTACATGCCCATCCGACCCATGGATCGTCGATCGACGCATGCCCTAAACAAACTTAATTACAATATTTTTTGTTATTCAACAAACTCCGAAGTCGAAAGATAAGCTCGAAACTACATACTGGACCACGGAGGAGGTAAAATATTATATCAAATATTGGGTTCTCTCTAATTTTATTCTCGTACGATTTTTACAACGTGTATGTTCGACAGGACGGTTACGAAGATGACATCTGGTCGTGGTCGCTGCTAGACGGACGGCGCGGGGTGGCGCGCGCTAATGTGACGCTTACCCCAGCTCCAGGCACGAAGCTGGGTGTAGTATCGCTGGAGGCCACGGGTGACCTGCTGGCGGGCAGCCTGCGGGCCATGCGCGAGCGGCTCAACCTCGCTGTTGATCCCGCATACGCTTTGCGACCGATGGCTCGTGCTTGCGTTCTTTTGGACTACCTGCAGGTACGCTTTATATATCTTGCTAGCCTTGAACATCGTACCTTGACGCACTGATAGCAGTGCTACCCACCGTGACCAATTAATACACTAAAACCTTCCCCGCGAACCGCTATACATTGGTGTGCAAACCACATAAAGATCGGTCCAGCAGTCCTCGAGTTTATCGCAAACAATCTGACAAACAAACGCGATGGGTATCTTATGTAAAGATAGTGGTAGAAAAACCAAACGGAAGAAATTAATACAATAATCAAATTAATTTTAGGCTACAGAGCAGACCGACGAGGTTACTATAACAAAAGACGCCCGCACCCAAGCTTCTACCGGCTACCAGAGATTGATGGCGTTCCGCAGACCTGACGGAGCCTTCGCACAAGAGCTCGGCGATGACGCTGAAGCTGATGTTTGGTACGAATTTCGAGACACTTGCCTAATGTACCTTTTACACGCCATCAGCATTAGACGCTCTATAGTATACGAAGAAAATCCAACACTGTGATTATTCTTAATTTCTTGCGATTTTCTAGTGTTTAACTACCAACGAAAAACAGAGAGGTGTTATAAATTTGACGTATCAGTGTGTGTGTGTATGTCTGTTTGTGGCAGTGTAGATCCCAATCGCCTCTAGTTTTTTTGTTCGAAAGCTGATGAGGTCGGTAATGTTCTTAGCTATAATTCAGAATAATCAGTTCGCTCACTGCAGGACAATTCGGGAGTCACTTAAAAATATTTTGTTAGTAGTTATATAGTTATGTTTTATTACAATTTCAGGATGACGTCAATGGCCGCGCGATGGCTGTCGCGCTCCGCCCGCTACGTGGCCGTGTCGCCGTCAGCGGGCGTGGACGCGGCGCGCTGGCTGTCGCGCGCGCAGCTGCCGGACGGCTCGTGGCGGCCCGCGTCGCGCGTCGCCCGCAACGACCCGCACGCTACCGCCGTGCCGCTCGCCGCGCACGCACTGCTCGCTCTTATTGAGGCCAATGTACAAACTTCAATTAATATCTTTTTTTTAAGCCTGTCTCGGCTTCTCTTTCTTTCACGTATATGGCAGCGGTAGGCAGGCTTCTTCACTTTTACCCTAGCGCTAGCCTAATCGATCACTACTATCGTTGCGTCCCGAAAGAAATCATAACTTCTTCTGAAGGTGTCCAAATTCATAATTTTATAGATAGCATTGTACCTACCGTGTTAATATCGTATATTTACAGCCAAATTGGATAATAATGTTAAGTAATTCGATTTGACAGGGAGGTGAAATTTTGTACAAGAACGCGATCAATAAGGCCCTCGACTTCGTGGCGAAGAACATATCCCCCGACCTGGATCCCTTCAGTCTCGCCGTGGCCAGCACCGCGCTGGCCGCAGCGCGTCATCCTCAGGCCACCAGCACGCTACAGGCTATGGAGAAATATGCCAACACCACTGGTAAATTACCTAAAAATTTAATAATTTACCAACTGCAAAAAAAGGCGAACGAGGTGCACCTTAAAAGTCGCCATGCCATTTTTAATTTTTTTTTCGTATATGACATAATCAGATCCTGGTTCTATTATGGAATATCTCCTTTCTAAAAAAATACCAAAAATCGATTCATAAACGACGCAATTATCCGCGCGAACACACTTACGATCGAGAAACCTCATTTTTGTAGAAAATTTACTATAATAAAAATCTATACAAATCTGTTTATTGTGCAGACGGGATGTTATTCTGGTCGAGGAAGATAGAAGGTAATGAGTGGAAGAACCCGTGGCTGAAGAGCAACAGCCTGGAAGCGGCGACGGCGGCGTGGGGGCTGCGGTCGATGCTGGCGGCGCGGCTGACGGACGAGGCCGTGCCCGTCGCGCGGTACCTGCTGCAGGCGCTGGGCAACAAGGACCAGGACCCTGAAGTGGTTAGCACCAGAAAACTGATGTGTCTAGACTCGCAATGCTAACGACGAACCATCGCTATACAATTTAATTCAAATGAAAATCAAATATAACAATGACAATCAAAGATAAAAATGTGCAAAAAGAAACCGTACATTTTGCCGCTATAAAATGTAATAGATGGCCTTTCCTATTGTCCACTCCATGAATGTGCTATTTTTTGTAATGGAGCTTACTTAATATGCAAATAAAGAATCAAAGTTTAACATAAAACTACATTGTAGAGTCTCGTGAACATTGCTTAATCCACCTTTCACTGTTCGTTACGCGACTTACGTAACGAACCAAAACACCTTACGCAACTGTTTCGTAACTTTCGCAGTTGGACGCGGTAGCGCAGTTTGCCCAAGCGGTCCGGACGGCGACGAAGCTGCGCGTGTCCGTCAACGTCACCGGCTTCGACGAGCCCAGACAGTTCAACATAGACGACGACAACGCGCTCATTATACAGACACAATTGGTGGGTACTGCGTTGTCTACATTAACCTCCTTAGTAATAAAATAAAATATTTTAGGTACACACTGCATAAGCTGTTTAATGTTTTGTCCTTCTCTGTCAAGTGACTTTTCTAACTTAATAATTTGATAATTATTAAGTTAGAAAATCAGACAGTGTCCAAAAATTTTTATTAGTAAGAGAGTTAAGACTAAAAACTACTGGGATAATTACATAAGATAGATACTTATTTGATAATAGAATAGGGCTAAGTTATTATATAATTTCATCTAAATATTATGCTGATCTAAAATCCAATGATGATGTTGGTGTTACCTAGGTAATATTTATTTCTGGTAAATTTTATGATCACTTATACAATGGTCGACTGGTTAAAATGTACTAAAATAAACGAATATGCAACCTATGTATTTATTGTCCAGGTGCGTAACGCCCGCAACGCGTTTGCGACCACGTCGGGGCGCGGCGTGTGTGCGGTGGGCCTGCGCGCTCACGGCGCCACCAATGTCACCGCCGCGTGGCCGCGCTACACGCTGGACCCGCGCGTCGACCAGGTCTCCACCTCCAGCCGCCTGCAGCTCTCCGTCTGCATCGGGTACAGTACATAATTGGCTTACACAACGATCACATCGGGTACAGTACATAATCAGCTTACACACCGATTTCGGTGTCGACATTTATAGTGTCCAAGCGTGTGTGCAAAATAAAAATAAAAACAGTGGGACGGTTACCCAACACGACTGGCGAGAGAACAGACGCAGGGCCGACTTTTTACATGCCCATTCCACGCATGAATCATCTTTCTTGTCAGACAATCAGGTTATTATACTTAGTATACTAGGTGTAGTACAAGTATATTATTAACGATTTAAATCTGAAAGATATCATCGTAAATCGCCATAACCATTACAATCTGTGCTCAGAGCCAAAAGTGGTTAAACATTTTAACCCCCGACGCAAAGGGGTGTCATAATTTTGACATGTGTATGACTGTAGAATCCATCGAGTGTTTTTAGCTTGCACTCGTAGTGTGCACACTTGAGACATATCGGGCTAATTTTTAATTTTTATTTACTTTTTCAGTTTTGTGCCAGTGGGAAATGAAACGGAGAGCGGACTTGTGCTCATAACTATCGGTCTACCGTCCGGTTATTTGGCTGATATCAATACTATTACGGGACTTACGGTAAATTGTTTGTCATTATCATTATTGTACTAAATTGTAAAGCTTTATACTTTTGCTAAAAAAAAAAGTATGTAAATATTGTTTACGGACGATAGTTTAACGTGACAACATCATAACAAAACGTTGATGACGCTCAAGCCGATCGTGCCTTCCGCTAGCTCGTGGACCGCTCTCTTTTCGACGCTCGCTTGCAGCCGGCGTTCATCACTATTTACTAGATATTGTCATATATTTATTAGATATAGTCAGTTAGTCACGTCTAAAATACTATTGATATAATACTTTATTCATATAATTAGGCGGCGCCGCATGTGGTGGGCGCACGCGTGATCCGCGGCGGCAGCGCGGTGGCGGCGTGGGCGCGCGCGGGTCTCGCGGAGCGCTGCACGACGCTCGCCGCGCCGCGCGTGCTGCCCGTGGCGAGACAGCGCCCCGCTGCCGTCACCATCATCGACTTGTACGACTCCAGTGAGTACTTCGATTACATTTACCAAACGTAATAGGCAAAGAATTCTTTCATCTAGACAGTTCATAAAATTATAATGTTTTAACGTAAATACGCCTTTAAATGCTTTCCTAGGACGTTATGAAAAAAAATGTATGATAACAAATTGGGCGAAAAGTTTAGTGTTGCAGATATATATTTATCATCCAAATTTCAATTACATCAGTGAATAGCCGAAGAATTAAATAATAAAATATTAAATACAATTTCAAATCCATTTTTCACAACTGTAAAATATTTATATAAGCATACATCTTATAGGTAACTGTCCCTGTAGAGAGCAAAAGTAATGAATTTCATCTCCCTTGTGCAGGTCACCGGGCGCGCGTGTTCTACCAGGCGGTGGACAGCAGCGCGTGCGAGGTGTGCGGCGCGTGGCCGGCGTGCGCGCGCGCGTGCGGCGCGGCGGCTGGCCAGCGCGCGCCGCCCACGTCGCCGCCGCCCGCGCCGGACTCCGCGCCCGCGCCCGCGCTTGCCGCCGCGCTGCTCGCCGTACCTCTCCTCGTGCTACTGAGATAACATGACGAGCCTCAACTTGAGTGATGTAACTAACCAGTAGTTAATGTGATGCGCGAGTAGCAGTTTCAAATTAAATGAACTGTGAGCTCAGCTAATAATCCCAAGGGGATCGCAAGTAGATCGATTTTTTCGATAGTAACGAATACACTCTCATAAAATGATGAGCACCTACCTACTTTTAGATGTATAACTTTAGTTCATTCCATTACGTGAGAAAGTGTAGGTAGTTGATTAGTTTCTGTCGAGACTGAAAATGCGAACACTTGTTAAGTAGAAAGCCAGGTTTTTAACATTTAACCAGTCATCACATTCCAAATATCTAACGAGACTTTAATATTCTTATTATTTAAGCATCATGTATAAGTTCAAAAGTACATATGTAATTTAACTGTAGAAATCAATTTATTTTAAGTACCTAGCATATTCAAAACACTAATAAAGCTACAAACATTTTAAACAGGTGCAACACCCCTGCATTTGAATCCATTTTAAAACGTACAGTGTTTTAAAGAAGTAGATATTATGGTGCCTAATAAAAATATGGTGGGTACCGATTGTAAATAACATAGATATTATAAATAAAACAATTTACTGTCATTGTAGGTATAATTTAATAAAATATTACGCAAATACATACATATTAATAATAAAACTTGTTATTTAACATTCCTTATTACTTAATGTGTTACGTTACAATAAATAGGTAAGTAATAATTGAGACGGATGAGCAGGAGAGGAAATGCTTCAAAGAGTAAAAGTACGTAGTTACCTAGTAGTAACACTGGTAATTATTTTATTTCCATTTTCCTTATCATCCAATGGAAGAATGCCAAAATTGAAAATGACATAGAAAGTGGCGCAGCCGACGCTTTGATCCAGCCCCAAACACTAAAAAACAATTTTGCTGTTGTAATATTTATAGTATGTACGTGTACAACAGAGAACTTACATCACGCTTGCACTTGCAAGATTGGTTAAAATTCCACAGATAAGGTTAAAAAGACACCGATTAGTTGATATACGATTAACATAGATCAAATTAGAACACTTATAAGGGTTGTCGGAGGACAACACCAACGAGTGAGTGTTCTGCTTCTGGTTCCAATTCGGGCACTGACGGACTCATACCACATTACTGTGTAATATGGGTCGTGGGCACTAGGTTGTAGCTTTGAAGATCTACAAAGTGGAACTTACTCGTAAGGGTTGTCAGAGACGTAGTAAGGGTCCGTGGGCACTAGGCCGCAGTCGGCGATGACGATCCGCTTGGTGGGCCGGTCGTCCATGTCTGTCGGCGTGTTCTCCATCAGGTGAACCACCTTCTGACCCTCCACTACCTGGGAACAATGAAAATAATAATTAATGTGGAAGTTTGTGTTGATATTTGAATGTAGACAATGGGAAATGTTACTAGGTACACAAAATTGTTAAAAATATTGGATCCGGTGGGACTTGTATCTCTACAAATATACAGTGGACCCCCGGTAATCCGGCCCCTGTCTTATCCGGCACCCCCTGTAATCCGAGACATGGTTTATTATTTATTATTGAATACGTATTCGCTAAGCATGATTGAATAAGTTACAACTTGTACGCACCATCACTATTGTGCTCGACGCATAGGGTATTGTTTTGATTCTGATTGCGAAAGTGAATGCAAAAGATGCAATTAATGCCTTTGAACTGGGTTTGCAATGGGCTGAAGAAAATGGTGCATCGTACAACGAACATCTACTTTTGAGAAGACTGAGGGACAAAGCTTTAATCTCGCGTTTTTGATTATTTTAGTACCTACATATTGTTTGTTTGTACACAATTATTTCCTAACGTAAAGTTATTGCATATTTTTTGTAAGTTCTATAGCATTAATGACGTTAATCTTATAATAAAACGTAAGCTCTCTATTGTTGTTTAATTAACTAAATTACATATTATGTACATAATGAAGTATGATTTGTACTTCAGAGTACATATACATATGTATATATAATATGTATGTATAAAGAATCTTATCATTGGATCTGTAATTTGTCGGATTACAAGGTACTGTTTTGGAAAAAAATCCAGACTATAGAGGGTCCTAAGGCTGTACTCTATAATCCGACGAATTCGATAGTTCGACACTGCCCTGCAAAATGTTTGTCGGACTACCGGGGGTCCACTGTACTAGTTTTTGTTTCATTGAAAAAGACGAAGTTTTTCATGAATTAATACAGACATTTGAAATCAAATTTCGCGGCCCGCAGGCGTTGGAAAATGACGTTATCGCATGAAAATTGATTTGAAATATTTTGGAAACTACACGACGTATCGTAATCATTTTTTCATTCATAGTTTTATTATATGTCTAAAAATACACTAGTAGTTATTAATGAATTTACAGACATAACAAATTCTTGTAAAATTAAAGTGTAGGTAGAAAAATGACGTCATCGCGTCGACAATTTAAAATAAGTATATATCTCGAAAACTACGCGACGTATCGTAATATTTTTTTCAGTAATATTATTTATTTTTAACAGAATTTACGGAGGGTTAAAAATAAAATTAGGGAACATTCTCCATTAAGCATGTGCTTATGTGTCTCTTTCCCGCAAAAACAACTACTTATATGGATTTTAAAGAAATTTTGATATGGTAGTAATTTAGGCTCTAGACACATACGCTACACGCTACCATTTCGAAAAAGTACAGCGTTCCACATTGCACTTACAAGGGGGTGAATAAATTTTAATGAAAATTGGCAAAAACCCACTGCTTTAGAGTGGATTATTTAGTGACAATAGATATTCAAATCTCTCACTCCAATCTATAATCCTAGGCCTGGCCGATTTGGTAGGCCCTAGGCCGTTAATGGAGAATGTTCACTAGTTTTGTTTTTTTACGTGAAACGTAAAAAAACAAAACTAGTAAAAAATACGTCAGAAATGGCTAAAAGCGATCTGAAATAGGAAAAATTTACAAAATGTCATAAAGTGTATGTGCAAACATAATTTTTGTATTATGTGCGTTATCGCGAAAAAGGTTTTGTACACCTGTCCGAACAAAATTCATAATAACAATAAGCACTTATTGTTATTATGAATTAATATTTTTTATTAACTATTATGAACTAATAAATTCATCTACCACTGTCTATGTATCTCATTACGAGTATTTGTACGAGTAGTCTGGGTTCCCCCATACATGGTTTTCACTTGATTAGTATCAAGCTAATTTTTCGTGAGTACCTTCATTTTGATGAGTTGTCCAAGAATTTCTTGGGCGGAACTCTTGTCTTTGGTAGCTAACAGAGTTAGCAAGGATTTTAAAAAATGCTCAACTTTTGAGCGTAGGACCGGGATATTAGTACAACACAATTTGTAGGACAATTATGTCTGTTGAATTACATTAATAAGTATTAGCTAAGTAATGAAAAAAAAATCTGCTGGTTACTCATAATTTAAGATGACCTCGTTATCGATACAAGTTGGCAAGAGGGAACTCTTTGATCAAACCACAAATTTTTTTTTCATTATCTTGACATTTATCAAAAAAAAAATATAGATATTTTGGAGTCACCAAATCCACAAACTTTATTCTTACTGTCTCTGTTAGCTACCACAGACAAGGGTTCCGTCCATGAAATTCTTGGGCGACTCATCAAAATGAAGGTACTCACGAAAAATTAGCTTGATACTAATCAAGTGAAAACCATGTATGGGGGAACCCGGACTAGAGTAGATATAAACCCACAAAAACATTTTCATGTAAAATGTTGTCCAGACGAGTCTACACAGCTTACCCTGTGAAAAAGTTATCAGATATCGTATAAAGCCAAGCTCTACACTACACCTTAATCAAAATCTATCAAAAAGTGGTTAGATCTCACGTAGAACCAAAACTCTTGATCTATGCGCCCTTACTTCACCAGGCTTAACTTCACTTACGCTACATTGCAGTTAAAACGTGATGCTTACTACCTTCTGCTACCTGCTACCCTCAAATCTACCCGCAGACTTGTTTTTTCGCATCTACCCTCAAATTGGTTTTTTTTAGCATTTACCCTCAAATTTGTTTTTTTTTTGTATCTACCCTCAAATTTGTTTTTTTTGCATCTACCCTCAAATTTGTTTTTTTTTGCGTCTACCCTCAATTTTTTTTGCATGTACCCTCAAATTGTTTTTTTTTTGCATCTACCCTCAAATTGGTTTTTTTTAGCATCTACCCTCAAATTTATTTTTTTTGTATCTACCCTCAAATTTGTTTTTTTTTTTTGCATCTACCCTCAAAATTTTTTTTTTTTGCATCTACCCTCAAATTTGTTTTTTTTTTTGCGTCTACACTCAATTTTTTTTTGCATGTACCCTCAAATTGTTTTTTTTTTTTGCAACTACCCTCAAATTTGTTTTTTTTGCATCTACCCTCAAATTTGTTTTTTTTTGCGTCTACCCTCAAATTTGTTTTTTTTTTGCTCTACCCTCAAATTTCAAAGATCGCCGACGCTTACCACCGATACATAAGCCCTTAATTAATTATCATCTTCAATCGACTTCGATGTTGGTGACCGATTTCGTTGAAGCCAGACGCAGGAGTAATTTTTATAGTGCCCAAGTGTGTGCGCAATGCACAAAGACGCTCTCTTTTCCTTTTACTCTCGTAATCTTACTCCCGACACAATCGAGAATCGAATGAGTTCGATCTCACCAGCTTTTGGTATTTTATTTTGTAGATTACTTTGAAACTAATCAGGATAAAGAAAATCGTTAGATCGTACCTTTTTTTACTCTCGGTCATCGACTCAAAATTAAATTTTTCAAATAAATATGTCTCGTCCTTATTTCTTTATTTGTTATATTATTATATTATATAAATTATAAAATATACATTATTTTATTGCTGGAGTGAAACTTCTTATTTGGATATCCTAGGATGCCACTAGTATAAATTCAACACTAATAAACATTCGAGAATTTGAGAATTACTTATATATACGAGGGAGATTGCTTTTAATAAAGCATGTTGATACTTATTAAAATAATACAGTAAATCTATAATAATATCGTGATGTAGACGCCGGTCACCGCCATCTGTTGGTCACTAGAAGTACTAATTCTTGTACGGCTCTTATAAACTTATGCTAAGTGTATACACCTAAGTGCAACTTAGCATTTTTGAAGGAAAAAAATTGTACTTATTTTTATTTTTGAAAAATAGCTTTAAGGTTTTCTTTTGATTATGTCCATCTTTAAACATTACGTGACGTTTTAAAAATCTAAACTAATTGATATTTTGGCATGAAACAAAAAGTAGTGTATTTATATTCATATAGGCTTTGCTGTGACAAAGTTACAACCAATTTCGCATACCCAGTAACATTCTCCATTTTGAGTAACGCTTACCTTTCCAAATACAGTATGTAAACCGTCCAACCACGGAGTTCCTTTTACTGTAATGATAAACTGGCATCCGTTTGTGTTTTTACCTAAAATAGTGAAAATAAATTCAAATACTAAGTATACTAAAAAAACACAAAATTACATCGTCCACGTATATTAAACACGTATAATATAAAACACAAAAATATTCAAAAACACGATACTACTCAGCCAAACCATGTAAATTTTTTATGGGACCAAATTGCAACTATTCTGCATCGAACAAAAAAAGAATCACGCAAATTGGATCGATTGGATAGATCTCAGTGTAAATAGTGTAATCGGTGTACAAGACGAAATTAATTCAGTGTACTTGCTCACCAAATAAATATTCATTTATTTGAAAGTTTGATTACTCATTAGTCATAATATTTTAGGTAAGTAGGTATACCTATGTATTATTGTCGATAATATCAGTTAAGTTTTGGGAAAACTAAAATAAGTACTCCCACTTAACCATGTACTATAAAAGCCCACCTTTATTGGCCATAGACACAAAGCCAGCGCCGGTGTGCTCCGTGTCCAAGTTCTCATCGTCGAACTTCTCCCCGTAGATGCTGAGGGAACCGTACCCATCGTTGGATACTACGTCGCCACCTGAAAACACGGTTACAAGAGTCACGATTTCTGCTTGTTACAATACAATGTGTTCTCATTCATTGACAGGAAATACGAGAGGGATAGCATGATATTTAATGAAGGTTTAACATGTTTTGGTAAAATTAGCACTATAACAGACAGATACAATATTTTATTTTAATTCCATATTTTCGTCTATCAACATGTACTAGATATCATTGTAGTTAACAATATAAAACCATTTCTTTATGTCTTAAAAAATAAACACTAGAAACTTCCAATACGACAGAGAGAGAATATAGGTGATC
The DNA here is from genome assembly GCA_905187575.2 of Celastrina argiolus. Classification (NCBI taxonomy): domain Eukaryota; kingdom Metazoa; phylum Arthropoda; class Insecta; order Lepidoptera; family Lycaenidae; genus Celastrina; species Celastrina argiolus. The sequence goes on from LR994577.1 coordinate 10,125,487, forward strand.
CGCCGTACGTTTTTCAAAGCCAAATTCGTTTTGCTAGGAAGATGTGGCCAATATTTATTAGTTATTTATAATTTTAATGGCAATAATGAATTAAATCTTTTACTTAGATATAACTTTGTCTATTTAAAGATTTAACTAAGCGTCATTTATTAAAATCTTATATTACAATAAAGTAATCCTTGTGCGTAAAGTCTGTCTAGGAAAGTAAATATTAAATCAAGCAGTTAATATCCACGATGTTTCACATCTGCGAGCTGTTTGCTGACGGTTTATTTTTCAATACATGGACTTACCTTGAACCATAAACCTTTTAATGACACGCGTGAAAATTGTACCCTTGTACGATTTCCCTTTAATCCCTTTCGTTGCTAGAACTTTAAAATTCTTTACTGTCTTGGGAGCCAAGTCGCCGAACAGACCGATCACTATGCGACCCAGAGGTTCGTTGTTCACCTCGATGTCCAGGTACACTTGATCTGTCACTCTGAATTGGCGACCCTATAATTAAAAAAATAACAATTTAATTAATGAACCTTGAGAAGCATTAATTGTGCGTAATCCATCACCTGTCTAATAATATGGACATGTAAGGACCTACTCTCGTATCTGGTATATACCTAAATAAATTAGAATTACCAGTTAACATCTAGCATAATTATATTTTATGCTGCATGGTAACTGGTAATTGTAATTTATTTTGAAAATTAGCCTGCAAAAACCAAACTTTATACCTATTTTGATTTTTTTTACTGGTTGACATGCTCCTAAGTAGTAAGTACGTTGGAAAAGCTATTTGACAAGTAAGTGCCATCAAACTTGACGATCTCTGTGGCTCAGTGGGTAGCGCGTCGGCGCTGGAGCCGAAAGTCGTAGATTCGAATCCCGTGGAGGGAACAAAAAGTTTGACTAGTAGCTGTTCAGTTCACAAGTCCTTCGGATAGGTATTTAGCATGGGGCAAGATTGACGTGGTGTTCACCGCGCAGCATTTAAATAATATATTATACCAGATACCAGGTTTTGTCTGCGCCTCCGCCCCGCGCGCCTGCGTAAATACACTACGGGAAACTGCACTTTTTCGAGAAAAACTATCCTACGTCCTTTGTCCAGCGTAACGAGGGGACTGACACTCTTTAATAAATATTTAATAAAGATTATTAATAAATAGCTTCCTAATTACAAACAGTTGGGGACCTACATATTTTTTTATGTACCAACCTAAGAAAGATTTAAGGTGACTTGTTTCTGTAAGAATATACCTAATCGTAATCACACGAATACCTCTAAGGTACAATTACTATCTTATTAGGATTATAATATAACTCACCGAAATAGCTACAATAAACAAAGAAAAAATAGTCTTGTATAAAATAATCCTCATGATTTCTATGTACCTATCTATGTTATGTCAGTTAACAAAATCATCTAACATTTAAATCACAACGTAACCAAAGAACAACCGTAGTTGAATATTACCGATGAACTGTCAATACAAGAACAGTTCTAATTTGATTAAGAATATCGGCGTGGGAAGACCTACGTGATAGCTTAAGTTTTATTCGATCAATAATCACTACGTTTACCTGCTTACTTAATAATACTTACTTCTTAAGTTCTTACCTAAAGTAGCTTTGTTTGATGCAATTTATAGACCTAAAAAACTACTTATTATAGGGCTCAATAATTAAGAAATTATTGAAATGAGAAATATTTATGTAGGTGCCTATCTAAACAACAGACTTTGTTCTCAGGTATTTATTAAAAATCTGGAATGAAGAAACAATTACCAACATAAACCGATTTGCACCTGTTCGTGTTTTTATTAAAATTCATAATAATTAAAATATTATCAAATTATCCTGATGCAACAGAATTCTGTTGGCAGTTGGCGCAGTAATTTCCAGAACATCTACAAAGGTAATTATAGTTTTAGGAAATGTTATAGTAATTTAATACATGTAGGTATATGAAATGCAACTAATGTACTTATTTAATTTGATAAGAATAATTATAATAGTATTTGTCATACCATACATACGTTTACCATGTTTACATATGTTTACCATACATATAATGTGTGATAATTTTTAGGGTTCTGTACCCAAAGAGTAAAAAGGGGATCCTTAACTAAGAATCCTCGGTCCTTCTGTGTCTGTCTGTCTGTACCATTTCATCAAAATTGGTCCCTCCGTTTGCGCGGCGTGAAGAAATAAAAAACTTAAACGCACATACACACAAACTTTTGTCTTTGAGACGTTAATATAATAGTATAATATTAATTGTGCATTTTTAACATAAAAGATCATTGTGATATTCAGTAACAATACTATTATTGTTACTAATTATCACAATGATCTTGGTAAAAGGTGATATTATGTACTAAATTTCAGATTTCGATAAAATTGAGTTCAAATTGTCACATATTATACATTTTAGAATACGTCGTAACGTAATAAGTACATTAATCTAAAGATCCGTCTCTAGAATCAATGTAGGTACTTAAGACGCTACTACATAATATTAATATTAATATCCTAAAAAAGCATATAGTTACTCAATTTTCTAGGGATTTTTATTGCGACATATCACCTTCATCCATTTATGTCTTCAATTATTATAAATAGTATCTGTGCTCTAAGGTAGAGTCCATTTCATAAAAGAAGTCCCCTAGACGCGGCGTTGTAATCGCTCGACGGAATGGTAAATCAACCTATGATCTCGAAAGAAAAAAGGGTAAAAGCTAGTATCAACTGAGATCGTAAGATTTTATTTACTGGATATCCCTACGACTAGTTAAATCTGACCTCCAATACAATTATATAAAAGTTAGTTCCACTAATTGTCGTAGAACTTCTTACATTAAATGGACTCTAAGGGAGAACCCTAAAAGAACCCTTACGATTTACAAAAAATAACACCTTTAATATAAATTAATAAATTTCCCACTTACAATGGTTATATAGTATCCTATTTTATAAAAAAAAACTGTTGACAGATAATATGACATATGACATTGACAAATGACAAATCAAAAGGAAGAAGATGAAGTAGCATCAAAATATACATAGGTACTTGTTTTATCGATATTTACTGAAATTAGAATCTTTAAATATAGTTTAAAAACGTTTCTATTACACATTTAATACACATTCATTATGACTGTTAATAACACAATAGCACATCAACGTTTAATACTCAGTGGAGACCGAGAAAGGTAAATATTCTACACAGATTGGTAGAGGTACCCACAAACTCACATAAATCATAATAGTTTGATTATAAACCCTAGTTTTTTTATCAAAATCATATTATTACTAACGCTATAAATATATATTATTTTGTATGTTCAGTTACTTCTACTTCGTCGTTTCGTTTTAAAGCAAACTTTTAGTATTTTATGTTGTATGGTTAAACAAATATTGCTTAATTTTGAAAAATGTATTAAAACTAACATGCATGTACATTTTAGATTTAAGGAGCTTTTAAGACGAAGATTAACTGAATGCGGATGGAAAGACCAAGTTAGGTTACTATGCAGAGATGTTGTCAAGGAAAGTGACAGCAGCAATATAACTTTTGATACACTTGTAACTAGAGTTACACCTAGAGCTCGGGCTATTGTACCAGACACAGTGAAAAAAGAGTTGCTGCAAAAAATTAAAACACACTTACTTACCCAGAAGGATCAATAAATTTTAATATACTTACTTACTAAATGTTTAATATGGATATAAATTCGTAAGAAAAAAAAGCATCAAATATGTAACTTACAGCAAAACTAATTCTGTTTATCGTTTCACATTTGATTTTAAATTTTTACTTTGAGTTTCTATTTTTATTATCTACAATATAAATTTTATACAATTATAAAATGTAATATTAATAATCAATTAACATTTGGCATGCAAACAAACTATAAAAAATGTTAAATATAAATAAGGAAAAATAAAAGATATAATACAACCAACAGTATATTTTATTTATAAACATTTACATTAAACAAAAAATACATATTGCTTACATACACTTAATACTGCTATAGATCCTATTTACATGAATGTCATGACTGTTCATGCACAGATGTCATGGTTAGTGCACATTTCATACTTTCATGGTACACATCTGGAGCACAACATACTTTATAACTGTTTCTCATCACTATCTGAGTTTTAATATACATCTTAACATTTGTATCTAGGTGAGCATGCAGTTTTATAGGTAATTTATTCACAATAGTGATAAATAATATAAGATATTAATCATTGCCACAGGGAAGCATTTTCTATGTACGAGTTAAACTACATTAGTATATTATTAACTGATATATACCATATGTGTACTTTACCTGTGACTTCCTTGACAAGTTAGCAATGTTATTGCTTAACACTTGTTGGTTATTTTCTACTAGTTATAATACATTTGTTATTAAAAACATCATTATAGAATACATATAGAAGTGTTTTGTTACATTTAAAGTGTTCATTAGACTATGAAATTGAATTAAAACTCATATTTGGAATTTTGTTAAGTCAATGTCAGTCATTAGTAAACAGTGATCAATGCAGTTTCTAATAATTTCTTTCCAAATATCTGAAAACTAATTAGATTTCTAAAATATTGCAGGTGTATATTACATAAACTGAAAATAAATAAATGCATTCATAAAAGTGTAAAAGAAAAAATGAGCAATTTTTTAAAGAATTTTTAAAGCTAGTATTAGATGCCAGAAAGTTTATACTATTTACGAAATATATATTATATATAACATCTATTTATTTACAACAATTTACAATGGAATGTATATCTGGACTTATGTTATACCATCGTATGGTATACAATTTGATCACATAAAACTTAATTACTTACAAAAAAATCAGTACTTACATAATTATGCCTAATAGTTTATAATTTCAATTCTTAAATTATAATATTCAACATGATTCTACAAAACCTTCAACTTACATAAATATGTTTTGCAATACTGCTTTCAATGAGCAAACCAATTTTACACAGACCATAATAATCATGCTTGATTTATTAAATTTATGCAAAAGCATGTACACAATATAATGATTATAGCTAAAATAAATACATTTATTTATCAAACGACACAAAATCTACATATTATTATGGATTAATTTACATTAAAATCCCTTTCCACAGTAATTTTATTAATGTTGACATTAAAGATTGTCCTTATTACATTTGAGCTTTTCTGTTTAAATATATTTTAAATAAACATTAACAAACCTTGCGAATTGCATTGCAAGAAATTTTAAAGTATCCCTATAGTATATTAGCAGCAATACTGCTGCACCCAGAACCTTTAGACAGATAAAAGATGAATTAGAATTTTGCTAACATGAAAACTAAATTGATGTGAATATTAACACAAAAAAAAGAAGTGCAGTCACTGGTGTGGACTATGAGATATGAATAGATCCTAGGTTCAAATTATTATTATTACTAGAAATATTATGAAGAAATAATTGTTACAGTTATATTTGAGCGTGTGTACTTGTAGGTAATCAAATTTTATCAAAAATAGATTCTTATTTTTACCCACCACACTTCTACTACGAAAAGAAACCTAGCAACACCATACATATTGCACAAAAAAATAATTGCCGATAATTTTAGAGATTCAAACATAAGCGTCATAATTAATCCGATTAACAGCATAAAATCTTGATTTTCAATAGTTAAAAACGAACACGGGAATGCGGAATAGGCGGATGGCGCATTATGAGCACAATATTATGTCTTTTATAAAAAAAAATCAACAATAATGTTAGCTGCCTACAGGTTGCATATAAATTAGATGTTGAAACTGCCAAAAGTCTTTTGATACATTATTTACCTATTTTTACTGTTATAAAAAAGACAGAAAACTTATTGCAATTAAACAATAATATAAATATACCATTTTTTTCGACTCTACTTTCAAATCACGTAGCACGTATTTGTGCGGTTAACGTCAATAATTTAAATTAGTAACACAACAGAAACTTATTAAATATATTCGAACAAAATTACAGATTTCACTACCTAGAATATGTTTATGATTATTATTTTCAAAAAAATATACTATGTGTTACATTCTAAGATATTGAGATATTTAATCCTACGCTTTATTTTGTGTTTATGTGACGACACAAACACAAAATATCAAAGGTATATTTTGTACTAATAATAAAATGGCAACATAGCAAATACTCAATTTGTAAAGCAATAGGTATATTTTTGCAGCTCCAAAAGCTTAGTTTTCGGAATATAAAACTAAATAACGATTGAAATATACATTATTACGCAACTTCTAAAAAATTATCTAATTTTTAAAATACATAATATAAATTTTTCATTAATTCTTATCTTATACCAGCAAAAATTTAAATTTAAAAAAGAACTAAGTAATATTGTATATAATATTATTATATAGTTTTTAATTTTACATTTAAATATTCCGCTCTAATTTTGTTTATTGACAAATTTGTATAATTTAAATAAATGTTAATAGCTGCAAAATAATCAAATTCAGGTAAATATGGCAGGAGTAATCGTAAATTACGCTACGCTATTTTAGATCAAAATGAATACGTTCAGCAAAACATGTTTCTAGTGTACAGTTCTCACAATAAATATTATTATTTATCGAGTTTACTAATAAATATACTATACAACTATTGTCATCTGTCGGTTTCGTTTATACTTAAGTCAAAAACGGGGAATCTTTGTAAAAATTAGCTGATACTCATCATTATCGAGGTCGGCGAAGCATAATATACGTTCATAGACACTTCACAAAATTAATTAGGCTCGAATAAATAAAGTAAATTTTAACTGCCTTTTCATAAGATAAGAGTACTTTTGTTTACGAGTGTTGGCGGCGGTTGGGCCGCGGCGAGTGCGGGCGCAGGGCGCGCGGGCGCGGGCGGGGCGGGGCGCGGGCGACCAGCACGAGCGCCGACGCCAGGGACATGCGCACCGGCGCGCGGCTTCCACCCGGCAACCTGAAATCCATTCAATTATGACAAATTATTTTTATATTATGAACAACACTTTGTGGCAGCAAAAAAATACTATTGAATAATAACTACCACACTGATTTTAGTGTCGGTGGTTGCGTTGAAACTAGGCAAGGAGTTAGTTTTTCACTGCCTAAGTGAAAGTTGGATAGTTATCTGACATAGCATACAAGGAGAACAGACGCAGAACCAACTTTTCTACATCTTTAATAAGTAATTTTTTCATTTCTTTGAATAACACGTGATCAGCATTCGTTGCCTAGCCAAAAATTAAAACAACATTTTCAATTTCGTCAAACTCGACTGGGGAGTCCACGAACTGCAAGGCGAGAGCCGAGTTCTAAACCATCGGGTCCATTGAATAGTACAATATGAAGTCGAGATAAAGGATTTTATTTATATAAATGATGAGTATTAATAATTTACCTCACGAGCACCGTGGTGACGGCGGCGCGCGCGTCAGCGGTGGGCTCGATGGCGACGGGTCGCAGGTCGCGCCGCAGAGCCGCGCCGCCCACCACCACGCGCACCGCCGCAAACGGACGCTTCGCCATGTGCAACATCTGAAAACAAAGCAGATGTAACGTGAATTTCAACTCTACGAAATAAAAAATAAATCAAGTGTGTTAAGTATTTAATGACCTATCAGGGATTCTGTACCCGAAGGTTAAAAACCAGACCCTATTACTAAGACTTGGCTGCCTGTCTGTCCATCTACCTATCTTATACGCGATAGCTAGACAGTTAAAACTTTCACAAATTATGTATTTCGCTAATATTTATAGATTATTGCGGCTATAATAAAAAATGCTAAAAACTTGACCGATTTTTTCAGCTTGTTTTTTAATTGTTTTTAATACTTGAATAGTATAATATAATAATATTCCAAATATATTAATTACTAGCTGACCCGTGCCCACTTCGTTGAGCATGGAAACCGTGTAAACCTTCCCGGGACTTCCACGAATATTTCAAGACCAAAAATAGCCGAATCAGTTCAGCTGATCTCGAGCTTTAGTTAGTTTCAATTGATTTTTATTTAGCCTATGTCAGTGATAATGTAGCTTTCTAATGAAAAAAGAATTATTAAAATCGGTCCAGCACTTTTTGAGTTTAGTTGTTACATACAAAAATACAAATCTTTCCTTATTATAATATTAGTGTAGAAGTGTAGATTTACCTCGACCACGTGTCTTCTCCTCGCCCGCCGGACGTCAGCAGCCTGTTTCGCTTTCCACGCGACGACACACGCCGCCAGAAACAGGAAGAAGCAGGAGAAGAAAACCGAGAAGAACACGAACAGATCTATGTGCAGCTGGTCCTGCCGGAAGAAGACCACGCCGAAGCTGGCCGCGCCGTCGTCCACGTGGCGCGCACGCAGGATCAGGTAGAACTTGGTGTGGGTCAAGTCGTGTACGTTCTGCGGCAGGGTGAGCACGAGGCGGTTGCGCAGGTTCCTCACTCGCAGGAGTATATTCCTCTTGTCCACCGTCACGTATGTGGCGAGATCCTTCGCGGTGTAGTCCGCGAGCGCGTACTCCATCTTGTCGTGGTACCAGGTCATGCGGCTCTTCTCCGGGATGTGGTCGTCGAAGGACGGCATTTTCCGGAAAGGCTCGTGCTTGTAGTAGGAGGGGTCGAGTTCCACCGCGTGCGCGCCGGTGCTGGCGTTGACGGAGACGACGAAGGAACTGTCGTTCGGGCTCATGTAGAGGTCCACGGCACCCTGCGTCACGTCCACCATCACGCGGATGTCCACGTTCATGTAGCGTGGGTTGATGGCCACGAACACCGTCTGCCCGGGGTACAGCGGACGCGGCTTGATCTTGCATTCGTCTGAAATAAAATATATGTTTGTGTATGAGGATAAAAACCTAATATATATTTTTTAAACAAAATAACTAGATCAAGCTATTAAGTGTGGGAGTTACAATGCCACGGACCACACACACACCAAGACATTGTAACTCTCCTACTCGACGTGTTTACTATGCGCTGTGCAACTAGTACAAAATCTCTACCTATAGACTTGCCGTCGAAGCACAGCTTGTTCTCGATGTTGAGCGTCTTGTAGCACTGGTGTCCGTTGCGCGGGTCGCCCATGTACAGGTCGCGGCACTTGACGCACTGGTTGCGCCAGCACTCGGCGGCGGAGTTCTTGCCGCCGGCCGCGCACGACGCGTCGCTCTCCGTGTTGTTGCCGCAGTTGCACTTCTCGCCCGTGACGGGGTCGCACGTGTCACCGTGACCGTGGCATTCGCACCTGTGTGAGGTAACATATTGTTAAAGCTAGTTATTAATTAAAAAAACTAAAAAACCCGACTGTGTTTCTTTTGTTATTAATTTTATTTTTATATACCCAGTGTCACTTGTGAGAGTAAACATGAATCTAACTACACCACTCTAGCTACAAGCCATTCAGGCTGCAAAACGTCTCAAAAAATTATAGATACATATACATACAAACAAACATACATACTCTCCAAAACATAACCCTCCTCCTCGCAGTAGCTTTCTATTCTAAATAGATTTTCTAAAAGTAAATAATACACTCACGGTCGACACGGATCCCTAAAGTCTTCCGATCCTCGGAAGTAGCCCTCTATGCAGCGCTCGCAGCGCGGCCCGTCTGTGTTGTTGGCGCAGCGCAGACAGCGCGCTTTGGCCGAGCCCTCGCGATAGTACTCCTCCAAATCCGCGCTGCTGAGGTCGCGCGGCAGCTGCGATATGTCGCCGTCGTTGGCGCACGAGCTCGTGTGGCCGTGGCAGAACACCGAGCACGGTATACACTGCCCGTTGTCCGTGGGATCGCCGACAAAGTTCGGCTTACATTTCTCACATTGGCTTCCCTGTATAAGACATTGACATTAAATATGAAATTTATTTTAATTTAAACACCATGCACATTTCGTACATAGAAGATCAAAATCTTTCATGGTATTATCTACCAGAGATGATTTAGAGACCAAAATTAAGTAGAAAGTCCTTGTATAAACGAAAACATGTCAAGACAACATTATTAACAAAGTTCCAATTTAGATGTTACTTTTAAGTGTGTGTTTGTACGAAGGACGACTACACATACTCAACCATACAATTTTACTATTAATATTATCAAACTAAAATATTATTTATTATTTAACTAAAACTCCGTACCATAGTATTATTGTGGCACTCGATGCACTGATCGAGTTTGTCCGGTCCCTCACAGTGCGCGTGTCCATTACATTGACACTGTATAGTGCAGTTGGCGCCGACGTAGCCGAAGTCGCAGTGGCAGACGTTGGGCTGGACACACGCGCCGCGCACGCAGCCCTGCGCGCACACCGCCGCGCACGCGCCGCCCGAGCGCTTGTGACCCGAGCCGCACACGCACTCGTAGCCCAGGGGCAGGTCGTGGCATACCTAACAGAGAAATTCTTTGAACAAAGAAGGTAACATACACAATTGTTGTTTACGGGCAAATAGGCCACCACAGTAACTCCTGTGTATCTAGGATCGACAGAGACAACCGGATAAACTTTTTGATATTATCCCAGGCGTGCTCGAGACACGCTACATCTGTCTTGGGAGCGGGAACGTAAATAATTAAAAGAATGTAGGAGTGGGTAGAACAAAAGTAGAACATACAGTGTTTACTTATCATAATTATGTTTCTGCTGATACAACAAAGTTATAGAGATCAGAGTGGAATCTGTAGTTATGTTACATATTTAAATACATTTTAGCATAAATAAATAATGCTAATTCTAATGAAATCTTACCTCTGAATCTGCTTTGCATTGATGATGATTATTTTCGCATTCATTTTCCGGCGGACACCGCGTGTAGTGCCACGAGAAGGTGTCATTGGTGTTATTGCTCTCGTGGACGTTGGTGTAGACCGCGGCGCAGGTGGTGCGCGTGAGGTAGTCCAGGGGGGAGTCTATCGAGCCCTCCGTGCACACGCCCTCGCCGTTAGCGCCCTCGAGCGCGCACCAGCCGCAGTGCGAATGGTGCAGACACTCCGAACACTGATCGAACGTTCCACAGGGCGCTGGGCATTTATTTTTATCCGCTTTCGTTAGAACCAGTCCGCAAGTACCCCCCGCGCAGTACAGAGGCTGGTACGCGGGGGATATGCACGACCCTATGTAGCTCGCCCAGTGACACTCGCTGGCGCCGCCCTCCGCGCCTTCCGATCCGAGGCAAGTCTGACAGTCGGTGTAGTGGTGACACTTGACGGGACACTCGTCTTTGTTGATCGCAAACGTGTTGTGACCTAATTTTAAAGTGACGGCTCGCAAGTAGACGTTGGCTCTACCCGGCTCCTCGACAGTTGCGCAGGTCCAGTTGTATAGAATGTTGGGATATTCTGTTATGGTTGTCATTTGCGCTGCAATATAAAATATTTTATTAATAGTTTCATTACATACTTTTTTTACATTACATTGTCTTCTAAGACAAATTATTATTTGGAATTACATTTTAACTGCGGATATAGACACAGATATTAGTGACATTAGGAGTACCTGTTCTATCAGCAAGTCTGCTCCAAGCGCATTGATTAGAAATGCACTTGTCGCAATCGGAGTATACACATCTAAGTTCCGGGCACTGCTCTGCGTTGCTGATGTATCTGGTGCCGGCGTTACACTTTATACTTGTGCAAGATTCGTCTGTGGGGACACATTCTCCTGAAAATACAAAAATCATTGTAAATTGCAACCCGAACATTTATTTGCCTCATTTTTTTAACGAACTATTTAGAAATTTAGAATATATGTGATAAGTAAATACTAACCTACACCCGCAGCGCACGTTTCGCACCATCTACACGCAGGTTTTTCTTCAGGATACATAGGCCAGGCGGCGAGGCAAGACGTGCAAGTTGTAAAGTTCTCACAAGATCGTCGAGATATTAATTCTGCGTCGCAAGCGGAGCCCGCATTTGTCGAAATTCTGTCGCTGCCTTCACAGCCGGGTTTGTCTACAGAATAGCATTTCGTATAATCGCCTGTACTGCAAAAACTGCAGCCCATATGGCTACGGCACTCCATCTTACTGCTGCTCCACAGAGAACACAAGTCATCGGGTAAAGTAATTCGAGTGACTTGGCAGTTTGCGCTGCCCGTCCAACCGCCGACAATGTAGACGTTCCAATCACTCTCGGACTCCATGTCTATGGTCATAGCGTGCGCCATTGTTCGTGGCGGTGGATGGTCTAGCACACTTGTACCTGAAAGAAAACAAAATATGATGTAGACTTAATCACATCGAAATAAGGCCTTAAATTGGTAATTGTTGTACGCACCTTTTGAAAGTTTGACCCATTGATTGCATTTGTAAATATAGGCCACGAGTGAGTTGGATCTTTTGTCTGGCACCGTCCGTCCGCCGAACACTATCATGTAATCGTTCGTAGTCACCGCTGAATGTAGGAATGTAGCTCGCGGTAGATTTTCATAAGCATTATTTAGGGAAGGAAATACTGGTAGTTCACTCCAACTCTTGGTAGGATAATGGAAGGAGAATAGTTTATTAGATATCATCGTTCCATTGTACGTGTACATAATGCCCCCAAATACATACAAACTCTGGGACGGAGCGTGATAAACAGTGCTGTGACCAATGAGTCCCACGGGTTTTGCGCCGATGGTAACAAGTTTAATCCATTTGTTGTGGTCCAGATCAAACTCCCACAAATCCGACATAAAACCTTCTTCTAATGAGAACCCGCCAATGAGAACCAGACTCTCGTAGTCCTGATATTTTTGCATCGTCAGCGTGTGCCCAGCTAGAGGCGGGGGATACTCCTCCTTACTCTTAATTTGGCTCCATCTTTGCTCCTTGAGACTAAACTGCCAAAAGTCCTGCAACGTTTTGTTATCCTCTGATTTGTCTTGTAAACTTAGGCCGCCATAAATATAAATATTTTGCTTCGAGTGGTAGATTTCCGCTGCATGAAAATATCGGCCTTCGGGCATTTTGGCGTCAGGGGTAGCTTCAACTGTAACTTGCATCCAGGTGTTATTTTTAGTATCATAAAATCTGATATCATTCAATGGCCCATGGGAGAGCGAGTATCCGCCGAACATCCACAACCCACGTCTGTCTGCGACCAAACTGTGACCGAATCTGGGCAGTGTTTTTCGCAAGTGATCCAAGCCATCCGACAAAAAGTCGGAATTAAATAGTTCTGTGAATACTAGCTGTGATTTATCGAGCTTGATAGAACAATCGTCTCCACCGTAGCCCTCACTGCAAAGACATCGCCCATAATTCGTATCACAGACTCCTCCACTGAGATGGATGCTGCAGTTATTCCGACAGATTTCCACGTCACAATCGAAACCTCCGTAGCCGTCGCGGCACACGCAATGCCTGTTGTTGCACACTCGGGGCCACGAGCAGTAGCTCTCGCACGCCAACACGTTGTACACGCCTTCGAAACCTTGATCGGGTTGACTTTGCTTGTAATGAACCGTTAAGTTTCCGCTGCGAGCCTCGACCACCCCAGACGAAGCTCCGTTACAGAACACTCCCAAAAGCTGACTTTGCTGATTGTTGGTGAGGTCGGGCACACCGCCCAGGCCGTCATATACGTAAACCGCATTCTGTTCGCAAGGAACATTGAAAGTAGACGCATTGACTGTAAATTGAATGATAGCGTCTTTTATGCCTTCAGATGATATGATCCATAAACATTCTTTGGCCGGTCCCAGCGTTTTGACGTCCGGGTCCGATTTGAACGAGCCGATTCCTTCCGTCTGCGAGGCGTTCAACATTCCTCTAGGTTCGCACTGATAGTAGCATCGGCCGCCGTGTCGCGGGTCGCCGTAGAACTTCGGTTTACAACGCTCGCAGTTTTGGCCCTCGGTGTTGTCTTTGCATATGCAGTCCCCGGTTGTGACGTCACACACGCCGCGGTTTTCGTCGCCGTGGTCGTTACAGTCGCACCGCCTGCAGCCCTGGCCGGTGGTGGCGTTGCCGTGGCTGCCGGGCTTGCACGACTCGCAGAACTCGCCCTCGGTCCAGTCCTGGCACTCGTCGCAGCGCCCGACGCCAGTTTTACACGTCGAATGATTGTGACACCCGCAATTGATGGAACAGTCGGCCCCCGTCCAGCCCAGGTCGCAGTGACATTTGTACTGAGGTGGCCCCAGACAGTAGCCGTGTATGCAATTGTTGTAGCAGGTTCGCATGCATATCTTTTTGCCGTCGCCTATATACCCCTGTTTACATTTGCAAGTGTAGGAGCCGTGTGTGTTGTTGCACACGGCGTGCTCGTGGCAGTCGTGCAGGCCGAGCCCGCACTCGTCGACGTCGGGACACTGCGCGTACGCCCACCCGGCGTCGTGTGACGACACGTTCAACAGCGACGCGCAGTCGATATGCGACCGCGTGAAGTCGCCCTCCGTGCAGACTCCGTTGATCGGGTTCCCGTGAGAGTGGCACCACCCGCAGCCCATGCTCCGCAGGCACGTGGAGCACTGCGTTTGAGTCTGACAGGACTTGCACTGGCCGGATTTTCGGGTGGCCTCGTCGGTCGGGGACGACGCCCGATCTAGCCACTCCCGACAGAGGCCGAACTGATACTCGCTGGTGTAGACGCTGAAGCTGAAGCACTGGCGCGTGGCCTCGCACCATACGCAACGGCCGCGCTCGTCCAGACAGTGCTCGCAGTCGAGCCGCATGCGGCACGGCGCGGGGCACTCGGTCGCGTCCACGATGGCGCCGCTCGCCCGGCCGCGGCGCGCGCACCGCGCCTCGTCCGCCCACCACTCGCAGTAGTTGCCCGACACGCAGCGCTCGCAGCTTATGTAGTTCGAGCAGTTCGGACAGGCCGCCGGCTGCAGCGTCAAGTATCTCCACTCCCCGTCGTTTGCACACGCGATTTTCTCGTCGACGTCCCTCTGTTCGCATCGGTTCGTCACCTCGCACCAGCCGCACGCGGCATCCGATAAACACAGCAAGCAGTTGTCGTAGTTCGAGCACTGACCGTTCGAATATGGCTCGAGAAATTCGAATGTGAAAACCTGTAAAAAATGTGTTTATTTAAAATATGATTATAAATTTTAAATATAACATATAAAGAGCTGTCATAAATAAAAATACATTTAAGATAACCCACCTTAGCACTCTCTTGAGACTTATTATGCAACAGTTCCATCTTCGCGTGGTGGTGCGACGGGTAGAGGCCGGTGTGCAGGGAGTCGTTGGCGTACATGTCGACGGAGAGCCGGCCCGGGTTGAGCGGCGGCCATTCGACGGGCGAGCAGGCCGACGGCTGGGCGGTCAGGTTGGCGATCGGCTCGGGGTTGTCTCCCAAGCTCAGCGATAGATTGGAATACCCGGCGCAGAGGTGTAAAGTTTCCCCTGTGCCGTTCCAGTTCTGAGGTATGTGCAGCCAGCCCCTCAGCTTGGCCTCGCTGGAGCCGCTAAATATGTGGTTGCTGCCGCCGCCCGTGCCCCAGTCGACGGTGGTCGCGTTGACGACCAGCACGCCGTCCGGGTGGTTCCAGTCGGCGGGCTGCTGGTACCGCAGGAACGTGAGGCCCGGCCGCTTGTCCAGCAGCTTGCACATCTCGGGCTCCGTCACCTCCACGCCAGTGGCGCCCCACCACCCAGGTGACTCCGACGGCGTGTCCTCGCCGCATACACCGTAATTATCTAAAATTGCCCAAATTGATATCGTTATCGAAGGTATATTTAGATTTCCATGAACGTAATACCTTTGTATAATTATAATAACAAAGACGTTCTTATCTCTACAGCTATCTACATAAAACAACCTTTGGGCGCTTATTAAGAACATAATAAAAATATAAAACTACTTCAACGTAATGCTGATATTTTAGCAATAAAGATAAACGAGATGACCAGTCATTAATTATTTTCATTATGTGTCAAACGATAAAAATATAGATTTAAGTGCTGCAAATAGATATCCAATATCATGCAATGTTTTTCTTTTAATAAGTGTTTACTTTTTGTAATAAACTTGTCTGTGAGTGTACTACTAACAAGTAATAACTAATAAAAAAATAACATCATCATTTCAGATATTACATCCACTACTGGAGCCAACTACACGCACACTCTATTTTTCAATAAGAATGCAATATTGAATGCAATTTCAAGTTAGGTAAGCTAAAAAAGGAATATATGAAAGAACAACTTACCATCTTTATGGTGGCATCGGGCGTTCTGCACGCACCAGCTACACTGGTACAGTCCCAGCTTGGTGCTGACAGAAGTGAGCGGCGTGCGCGAGCTGTTCTGTCCCAGCGGTGGGCCGTGTATGAGACACGAGTGACAGTCGCCCAACGCTGGGCAAATGCCGCCGCAGCGCAGAGATTGCAGGTTCGTGGTGCAATTCGATCCCACTGTACGTCCGTAGCATATCTGGAAAAGGTAACTTCGGTAAACGTAGGTTGTGAAATTATATTCGTGGTTTTTGTTACCAGATATGAAACAACAGGAAGCAAAATTTTAAATTTGTGAAATTTTTAATTTATAGTTGTCACTGATATATTAAACTGGATCACACTCACACAAGTTATATGTAACAAAAATAAACAATAATAGCAAAGCCCTGCCAGACATCTCTTTATTTTAAGCGAGAAAACTCGTCGCACGTTGTAGTATAATTGTGTACAATGAACGTATACCCGCTGGTTTGTGATGTAAGCCATTTTTTAGGTACGAAGTGCGAAAGTTGCGGAAAATCGTACTCACTGATATAGTATTCAATCTTATTCGTACATTTATCAGTACAAATGAGGGGTGTCTAGGGGTCTAGGATTTCACTACCATGTGCTCTCTCCTCTTTTGACGATGTAAAAAAAAAAACAAACACCGTCAAAACATACATACATCGTCAGCGGAGCACCAGCCGCACTCGGGGTCGGCGAGGCACTCGGGCTGCGAGCGGTGGCGCGGGCACGCCGACTCCGGGTCCCGAGTCGTGATGCCCGCGTGCCAGCTCGGCACCACGTACGCCAGCAGGTCGCCTGGTGATGATATTAACATTTCAACATGTTATGTGCTTAATATTGCATGTATTTCTTAAAGTAGTGAGACCTTTAAGAGGAAATACCACGGTTGGGAGAAATACAAAATAGGTATTTATAAAATCTATTGCTGTCTCGCAGTGTAAGGCAGCGAGCACTAGCGCGATAGAGACAAGTGCAGCTTGAACTAAAATTACATGTATTAAATGTATATGAAATCGACGTTTAGGGAACCCCTATTTTCTCCTCCAAAAATTAACGGATTTAGATATTTTTTTCATTATAAACCAAAAAAAAGGCTTAAGCTAGGTTCCTATATTTTGATTTTATTGTATAATACAGCCAAACTTATGTCCTGGATGTTTAAACACAGTAAAAAAATTAGTAATTTTATTTTTTATTTTTGAAACGTTCATCCTTATGTATAATAAATGTATATATCCTTATGTTAAATAATAAATTTATTAAAAAAAGGAAAAAATAGGATCCTCCAAATAATATATTATATAAATATTCCGGAAAAAAATTGTTACCCTAGACGCATTATCCAGATAGGAAACAGGGTATTGAAAAACAGTCGTTGTGTTTCCTCTTAGTTGCATAACAATCGCAGCGCATAATATAATATTATAACTAGATGATATTTTGAGGGTAATATTCCATCAGTATAAGACCATTGCTGGAACAGCACTCCCTGTCTCTTTACTGTCGCAACCCAGTAGGACAGATAACGAGGAATCAGGCGCTGGCCCAGCATTAAAATGGCCGTGTTGGTCTATGCTTCATATCCAAAACAGATTTTTGTCATATGATACCTATGTTGCCCCGTTATAATAAAATTTTCTTAAGTTCTGTTCATGCATCTTACCGTTTACGTTGCCATGGTAACCGCCAACGATGAGCAGAGTGGAGGGAGGTTTTAGTGTAGCGGCATGGGCAAAAACCCCTTGTTTCTTCGGATAGTACTTTCTCGTCTTCCCCAACACGTCTAGAGGTATCCAGGCGTGACACCCGAGATGGTACAGATACATCTGACCGTCGTAGCATATTTCCTCCCTGTTGTGCCGATGGGAGTACCCGCCGAATACTATCAGATAATTGCCTGTGAACAATTTAAAATGCAATATAATAAATCCAAGGCTTAACACGAAATCTGTTGTTTTCAGAGTTCCGTCCCAAAGGGCAATATTTGGAACTTATTACTGAAGGTTGAGTCAGCACGGTCTGTGCGTCTGCCTGTTTGTCTGACCAAGCTTTATTTTCGTATCTGTGATTGCTAGAGAGATGACATTTTCACAGGTTTGTTGCCGCTCTAACAAACACTGAAACTAGATTAAAATTAATATTTAAGGAACTCCATACAATAAAAGTGATTTTTTAACGTTTCCTACGGAATCCTTCGTGCGCGCACTTGACCGTTTTTTTAATTCAGCTTCAGCTAGTTAAAATAATATAGACATTATTGTAGTTGCAGCACCAAGGTCTTAAGGCGACAGTAGAACCTATAATTTAAAAATACGTAATTATTATCCTCAAAGGAGCAGTTCAGATGATTGTAAATTGTAATCTCATTTTACAGAGTTTTCTTTGCGCCTGCGCAGGTAATTGACCGGCGGCCTTTGTACTTGCGGCATAGGTCAGATTGGACGCGGAACCGCAGGTCCGAAACCTTGACCACTAATTAGTGGACGTCGCCGATTTCGTTGACAGGTTTTTAGCATAAAGTTTAGTAATTTATTCGTTTCTTTCGATTTAACGTTACTTGTTATGGGTTAAATGGGCGCAGATATTTGTTGCTCATTCAAAGATAAATTTTACACTCCTCTCCTTAAATTGTAATAGATACTTTGATGTTAATTATACGGAGGCGTTGACCTGTCTACCATGATTGTTGTTTATTTATAAAAATCAAGTCATCTGGGAGTCGACTCTCAGATTTGAACGTATAACCCGTTTGGCAAAAAATATCATATCACAACACCATCTAGAAACAACATCTGTCCAATTCATACGTTGAAAAGAGGAAATCATAATATGTATTATGTAGGTACTTAATTGTATTTGGGATATACAAAATGTGTATTTAAAAAAATGTACATAGATTAAGGGCGAGCGCTCACTTGAGAGTTGAGACACGACAACGTGAGCGCTGGCTGTAACCTGTAAAGATCTCTGACTTCACAATAAGGATTTTTGTTATAATGATGAAAATGTTATTTCCAGCAGGCTTACTTCCGACACAATCGAGAATCGAATCAGTTCTATCTCAACGGCTTTTGGTATTTTATTTGGTGGATCACTTTGAAACTAACCAGGATAAAGAAAATCGTTAGATGGAAACTTTTTGTACTCCTGGCCAAATCAATGGACTGAGAATAAAAAAAAAACGTCAATTTATTCAGGGGTACGCGGCACGATCGAATCTGATTCAAAATCAAATCAGTTTGGATAGTAAGGCCCCAGCTTGGTTTTATGTAACGTTTCTACTCGGCATAAAACACAACGACAGAATCAGATTCCATTAAAATGTTGATTTAAATCTTTGTTATTCTTACCAACTGGTTTACGTCACACGAGATTATGAATATTTAAATGAAACTTTGTTGCGCCAAAAAAACGTCGAGGATAAAGGTGATTATAATGCGAATTATACGAGAACACACGCTGATTTGCATATTCCATAAACTTGTAGACTCAAGGAAAGATTTTATACAATTTTGAGTCCTGCTATTTGCTTTTATGACATATTTTATTTGCTTTTTTTTAAACGACAAACTGGACGGCCACTGTGGCTTAGTGCTCGAGCCGGAGGTTGCGAGTCAGAATCCTGCCAAATTAAAAAGTATTTATTATGTGTGCCTGGATCATGCAAAATTTATCGGTGTACATACATTAAAAAAACAGGAAGAATTAAGAACCTCTTCCTTTTTTTGGAAGTCGGTTAAAAAGTGATAAATTTATTTCCTTTATAACTAGCACGGATTTTCGGCTAACTCCCAACGTGGTCTGTGAGGAGAATAAGCTTAGAATTCCTAATCAACCTTATAATATTATACAAATTGCAGTTATAGCTGTAGGTAATAAAAACAATGGAAATCTCGAATGTTCTATAATAATGTTGAACGTGAACTTTGTGGGATGTCGGTGTAAGAATACCACCTTCACATCATCCGAAAATAGGCAACAGCGTTTCACGGACTTTGTTATTGTTTTAATAATGCGTCCGTCTGCCAAGCCAGTCAAGTAGAGGCAACTACCCCCCATTAAATGCTTTGTGGAATTCGTATGTCCAGCATAGACATGGGCGCCGAGCAAAATTTGCCGACGGCGAAATCATTGACGCGTATGTAAGCGTACTATCAAGTACAAAGTAAAGTTCGCGTAATAGAAATACACGGTAATTTGGCGAGCTGGTAGTAGCAATTGTGAACAACAGGGAAAAACGCCGAGTTGGATCCTCGGCGGCGGCGGCGTCGTCCGAAATCGGCGAGGCGTACCCGGCGCGGCGCTCATATCTAGTCCAGTAGTGGGCATCATAGTTGAAACGGCGACGAACGTACCGACAATAGTGGAGGTGTGGAAGGCTCTCTCGCGCGGCACGTAGGTGTCTCGCAGGTGCGCGCGCGGGTAGTGGATCTCACTCCAGTGCTTGTAGTCGAGGTCAAACGCAAACATGCGGTCCGATAGTTTTGAAAATCTGAAATGGTTATGTCAATTAGTATCTCGTAGTGTAAAATACGGACAAAAACGGTATAAACGTGTATTAGGTAACGATCAGTAAGTTTAAAAAATAGTACTTTTACAACATCTGACCTTAAAATAAAATATTACATAGCGTAAGACTGACGGTCGAATACTGAAACGCTAATCACAGTTAGGAGCGCTCCTATTCACGGGCTGTCTCTGGTAGGTACATTTTGGCGGAATGACAAGAACAGCCTGTGGGCTGTGACACGAGCGCCACTTAATATTACTATCGTTTCAGTGTTTAGCAATCTTTCATATACATTAAATATTCTGAAATTTGGAGATCATTGTATATACTTATAGGTAAATCGTATCAGAAATAGAACATTATAAAAGTATTTTCCATTGTTAAGTCTTGCGCAAATGCAACATTTTCGAACCTGGCAACACTGGCGACCACGCCGCCGTAGATAAGTATGGAGTTGGACTGTTGGTGGTAGACGGCGGTGTGCGCCACAACGCGCACGTCCAGCTCCTTCCCGCCGCGCACCTGCACCCGCTCCCAGTACTCCGAGCTTACCTCGCCCAGGGTTATCTTGTAAAGGCTGAAAACATGGCTTCTGATAGGTCGTTTCAACCATATATTTGATTAAGTTGAAGAAATTTCCTAGACGCGGCTGAATGTTAAACCAAACTACATAATTATATTCCCGATGAATATAATATTTACTGAGATCGAGTGTTTTCAATTCAATTTATCAACATAAGATTTAGTACTAAGTACTAATTTCCTCGGGACTTCTTTTACGGAATGGTATCTAGTTAAAACGTTAAGTATTAGATTCTAATGTTTTATTGTTAAGAATTTAATATTATTTATCTGTTACTAACTACTTTCGGACCCACCCGCACAGTATGAGGACCAGTATTATTTCCTTCCTTGCACTCAATTCTCAGTAGATCCGGTTTTAAAGATTATTACCGACATCCTTTAAGTAACTTATTTACGTCAAGGTTAAAACTTATAAACTGTAATATTATAACTTATTAATTGCACCTAGGTACTCAGTAGTAACAAAACTAGATTATAGAAATTATTGCTGATGAAAGAAATAGTAGCTGGAGTGACTTTTTTGTAACGTCATGCAATTCTCTTATATAAAGAGGAAATAACCTGAAGTACTGAACGCAACACGCAATATTGATAAAGGTTGACCATTACAATACAATTATCTACGGCAATTACCGTCTACGCGGAAACGAGACTAGCCTTAACAGTCCACAATATACGAAGTTTTAATCGATAATACTTTGGTATACATTAAGCATAATCAAGTTTAGGTCAAAATATGACAGTAATAGCAGCATTACAAAATCATATTAAAAATCAATTATGTAAAATAACAGAATCTAAAGGCCAGCCCCCAGTGTCAAGTTTATGCTTCTTTTATGTCAGACCTTGACTGAGCAGAAGGCTGCACGCGGAAATCATTACTCGATCCACGTAACGCCTCGCGCATTAAATGACTCGCTCCGATTGGAAATAATGATGATGATACTGCAGACTTTCTTCAACGAACACAATTGGTGCTTATTAGTTCAAAATGTCGTCAATTTAATCCCGCCTACGTTGTTTCTACGTCAGATTTGTGCCACGCCGTACTTTTCAAACCGCTGCATTATCATAAAAATAATAAACATATGGGCTGTGATGATGTGTTGTCGCCGGCCAGGTCGGGCGGCGCTTGTCGACGACGTAACACTGTAAACGGCCTTTTACGCATTTTGGGAAATTGCAACCCATGTCAAATCGGCGCATATTATTGTGTTCCGTAATTAAGCTACCACATGCTGTGACCTGGTTTTAAAGTGGTTTGATTACAAGCATTATGCTCATGGTTTATTTGGTATTATTGGCACGCCTTGTTTATATATTCAGATTTATATTACAAATTCACTATAAAATTATTATCAATACTATGGTTAGAACTTTGGCGATCGAGCCGGAAGTCGCTAGTTCGAATCTCGTCGACGAAACTAAAAGTTTTCAATGGTCTCGATGTGTGATATAATAAAAATCTAAAATACTTATATGTATAGAACCTATAACGCCAGTTCTTCAAAAACTTGGCAAGGGCCCAGGTGGACGTGGTGTAAAAAAATATTGTACAGTTGAGAAACAACATAAATAAATAAAAAATGCACACGATACCTAAATTATAATAACTTTACAACATCTAAAAGATTGTAATTAATAAGTTGTTTTACAATTTATTACGAATAACCGGTATTCGATGTTCATATACTTAACTTCTAATTTATGAGCGATATTATGAATGTGCTAGTTGATGAATAGTCCCGACTTACAATATTAATAATGTTTATAAAATCTAAATAGATTTCTAAAGAGAAGAGTTTCTAAAGTTTAGAATGAAAAGAGGACTGAATAAAAATTGAGATAGCTAGTAATAGAACTTAGAAGTAACTGTTTTGAAAAGTTATAAATGAGTTACAGTAGACGTGTCGTAAACATTAAGTAAGCATAAATATTAAAATATTAAATATCATGAATAAATAATTGACATACCTTGAAGAGAACTCTCCATCAACTGTACTTCCACCAAACAGGTACACGTCATTACGAACAGCAGTCAATGTATGCCGTGTGAGTCCAGGTGGAGTGAATGTTGAATTGATTGCTCTCAGTGTCCATGTGTTAAGCAACGCGTCATAGTACCACAGCTCCGAAGATAGACTTCCATCTGATAACTTTCCCCCATACAATATGAATCCAGTGTCGTAGGCACAAGCCGAATGCCCATACCTCGGCTCGGGTTTTGAAGAGTTGGATTTTGAGTAGGTATTGATTAATTCCGGTCGGTCCGTAAACTGTAGGTAACTCTCAGAATATGGAGTAGATGAGTGTGTGTACATAAGTGGCAATGTTGTCCGTTCATTGTGCGAAAACGAATTCAA
This sequence comes from Celastrina argiolus, assembly GCA_905187575.2. Lineage (NCBI taxonomy): Eukaryota > Metazoa > Arthropoda > Insecta > Lepidoptera > Lycaenidae > Celastrina > Celastrina argiolus. The sequence continues at coordinate 10,149,168 of LR994577.1, forward strand.
TAGTAAGTTAAATAATGAGCTTCTATTTCCAATATGCCAACTACCATCTAGATTTCCCTGTAAAATAAAAGAGTCAATACAGATGTCATGACAACAAATAGTTTATACAACATAAATAGAACAATTACTAACCTTTGTAAAAAGGGTTAACAAAGACTTGTCGAGTTCTTCATTAGTAGGAAACCGGCGTAAAACCTTACCATTTTCATCATGCCATTGACTAGTAGAAAATCTGTGACAGGACAAAATATATTACTGCATCTTCATGCCTTTACTATTATTGTTTAAAAATGGTGATAAAAGTAATGTACTTACTTGTAAACCTCTAATAATCCTAAAACCCTATTTAGATCATATCCTCCAAAAACATACAAACTATCAGTATGATTGACGTAGACTGCAGTGTGAGCTGCCCTCTTACTCATACCACTCTCAGTGTGAGACAACCAGTGCCAACTGTTCCCTTCTTTATCATTAGTCTTCAATGAGCAAGCGCTACCGGAATAGCTGTAAATAAAATTCAATAAAACAATGCTCAAAGAAGATGTGAAGATGTTGAACTAAATTTACGAAACCAGTTATTAATGAGGTGTAAAATTATTGTACAAGTCTTTAGTCTTTCGTATTTGAAGATATGAGGAATATTTGAAACTAAATTAGTTTTTAATCCAGGATGTAATGATAAAGATCTACTGATAGTTTTTAAGTATAAGTTTAAGCTTCTTAACCAACCAGTAGATGCTGTTTACTCCAATTTATAATTGTAACTACACAGCAACAAATAGTTTTTAGAAAGCCAGTACTTAACTTAACAGACTAAGCATTTATTTGAATCAGTTTATCTATGATTCATTTAATAAACTGAAAAATAGTAAAAAAAATATATAATTATAATACCAGTCATATCTCTTGTTCCTAATTGCTTAAGATATTAGCTAATTAAAGCTACATCATACTAATGTTAAAAGGTAATACAAGTTTATACCATATTTCTTACCCTTTCTTACATATACATCCGTCTCCTTTACACTGTCCATTTCCAGAACACCCATTTGGACACAGTTCCAGACTGCAGTCTGGCCCGCCCCATGTTCCGACACAAAAACACTTATTGGACATACACAGACCACGACCAGAACAATTGTTGGGGCAATTGTGAATGGCGTATGTGGCGCGAAATCCATCTAGCACATAATTGGTGTCACTGTACAGCAGTATTAACATCTAAAATATTATTTATTTTATATGTAGCATTAAATTACCTTCATTTTAAACATTATTTTAAATAATATTCCAACTGTGTAGTATAAAAAATACTTACAAATCCGCTGGAAGCAGTGACATTCTGTGGTTCAGTCTTTCCACTGAAACTTCCCAGCAAGGGAGCATCAAAAGAATCTCCATCATAAACAAATACATAATCATATGAGCACTCTGTGCCCATACGAATAAAACTAAGAGTTATATACTGACTCTTATTAGCTGCTTTTACGAGCCACTCACAATGTGAATCCTAAAAAGAAGAAAATATCATAGAATTTGTTTACTACAGCTATGTACTGTATTGTGTATATTTTGTTGACTAACTTGTGTATAATTTGAGTTGCTGGGTCCATCGGTGATTATGCCACTCTGATCCGTGAATACTCTGCGGGTTTTGTCGCAAGGCGCTGTAGACGCAGAACATAAAACAGCCAGGCAAGTCCAGCTGAGTACTACTAAACCAGCACTTTTCTCCCGAATACGTAGGTAAAACATGCCTCTTCCAATTTTTCACAAAACATAAGTAAAACATCAGAGCCATATAATCGAGAAATTACAAGTAATATCGCTAAAATATTAAATAAACAACACTCATTTAGTTGACATGCACTTCAAGGCTAACTACTATAAGAGACAAATAGCACTACAGTGATAAGTTATGGGGATATGCTGTTTTTTCTCAAGTAATTTAAAATTATTAGTAGTCCTTATTTTTATCCACCATAAAAATACTTTCTAACAAGTTTTTCACAAACAAACAATCATCTCCTCCTCGGTACCTACTATTTTGACATTTATGAAATATTTTTTGACGTTATTGACATTTGACAAAGATCAAAAGTCACATCAGGGTTACCAGCACACAAATTATTTTTTTTTTAATAATATAGTACAGAATAATAGTTTGCTAAATGCAGTAAAGCTGTAAATGTAACGAAGTCAAATATTTTAAGTAAAACATGTTTTAGCCAAGGTATATATATAGAGTATATACATTATGTATATGGATATATAATCTATAATATGGAAAATATATAGATTCTGAAGAAGACAAAACAACGTCAAAATTATTGTATATTGGTGTACCTACACGCACAGACTGTACGCCAATATGTATGATTAGGAAGAAACATAGTGGCTGTTTTTCTATCCAGAAATAGGGATCCCAGTTTACGCGACCCCTGTTTAATAAAAGACCCCTGAATAGCCTCTAGAATCTAGATAGTAAAAATTTTTTCATAAATGTATAGCTACTATTTGTACGTCCCTATTTTTTCCTCTTTTTCATAAATTAATTATTAAAAGAGATATCGACGGTCAGAACGATAAAAAATATGAGCAGATTACTTTAAAATCTAGGAAACAAATCGGAGTAATTTTATATAAAATAAAATAATAAAAAAATAACATACCTACATAGCTCAAGCTTTTTTTAGTTTATCCCCTGAATGAAAAAAGTACTTATTAAATCGGTTAAGTTTTGGAGTGAGACAGGGGTGTCCTAAATCCTAATCGTCGATTTATTGTACGTTTAATAGGTAAACTAAATTCAGCTCAAGCCGCAGTTGTCTCTATCGGCTTGATCGGCCAGTTGCGGGACAGCAATAGACTTTACAAATCCCTATTTTGCATTTCTCCAGCCCGTGGTGTTCCCATTTATTAACATGAAATGTATGTCACAGAAGTTAGAACTGACAAAGTGCTTTTCAAAGTTTTTTCCTAGTTCTGTCTTTTATCAACAGATGTCACTCTCAAATAACTAAATTCAAGTAAATTGTGCCTGCAAACCTTTCGTTTCTGTATATCAATCATAAAAGTTGTCAATAGAAATTTCTTTTCTACATGGAATATGATTTTTATGACCATCAACTATCAACCACAAATCCGATTATTGTTTCTCCTGATGACCAGTAGAATTAGTCCTCGTTCGCACGAGCGTCTTATTGCGACGACATATTAGGTATCTAAAAGAAAATATTTTGTATGTATAAATGTATACTGCCGGCAATCGGCATAATTCGGTATTCTATGTACATTATAATATAGTACCTACCTAAAATCCCATGTAATGTATAATATAATTGTTATATACCTACTTATTATTTTTCAATCGTCAGATAACTTTTATCTGTCGAATAAACATGTGACTTTGACATTTGTTTCATACAAAATCTGTAAAAGCACATATTTATTCATTGGATAAAAGTTATCTGACGATTGAAAAATCGGCCCTAACGATACAATACATAATTGGTCCATGACAATACCGAATGCGCAGCAGCTAATGTAAGTAATGAGATGAGAGAATAATATTTATATTTAAGTAGTACTATGTAGATTCGTCAAATAAAGGGAAACACTAGAAATAATGAAACCTGAAAGACATTACGAACTTTTTAAGTACAAATTGAATACAACGAAGCTGCGCTCTGTGTGTGTTTCGGGAATCGTGATTTTTCATCTATCGTTCTCACCTCTTTAGAAAACCGCACATTGGCGAAAGACATTAACAATTTAGTTGAAGTTTTGATGTCTTTTAGCAATGTTTACGTTTGACTACTTTTTATTGACCCTCGTTTAGCTATCGAAGTGACAGACGATGTATGTACTTAGGTAAAGGCCTCAAAGGCGTTAATTTAAGAAAATATATATTTTTTATATCATAAAAGTAAGACATACTTACTTACCTAACATATTTTTAAGGAGAACCCTAATTGTTGATGTTAAACTCAATTAAAGGAAAAGAACACGGTTGGGAAGTTTAGGATTGTGTTCTTTAGCTGATAACCACTCCAAAAAGAACATTAATTTTAACTATATTTTAAAAAAGATTATTTCATACTGTTTATTTGTTAAACATATATTTTTTGTGTCTCTAAAGTAAACTATGGTAGGATAACTGCATTCTCGATGTGTTTCGGGAATCGTGATTTTTCATCTATCGAATTAAGAACCTTCTCCTTTTTTTGGTGGTCGACTAAAAAGTAGGTATCCTAAATGTTGCGTGCTAGTTTCTTACCCTGCAGTTGTTCTCATCAGGATTAGCCATTACTTCCGGAAAAAAGTAGATATAAAGTTTAATTTGGAAATAAAATATTTTTATTTAAGATTTTATTAATTATATATTTATGAAGTTTTTATTTTTTTGCAAATGTCCATTGCGCTTACAACGACGCATTCGAAACTTTGAGTTTGACACGCCTCCGCAGAAATTGGTGATTGTCAACACTACTTCACCAAACCAAACCCAAAGTTTAACCAAAAACCAAAAGTTAAACAATAGAGTTAATCAACAGGTAATTCAGTAGGACAGTTCTACTAAACTAACCTACCAAAGTACCTGTTGGCTGTTGATTAACGTAAAAGTGTATCCTAACTTCCTATAAGATCACTCAGTATCTTCATTATTTACTAGCTGTTATAATAAATTTGGGACTTATCAGTGTGCAAGCTTATAAATTGCAAGAACAAAAGGCTGTTCAGTGGAGGCTGGAGTGTATCGATCGCGCGCTCTGCTGACTCGGCGGTACTCCAGCGTGGCGGGGAACTATACTTGTGTACCTACGCACCGTCCTGTACCCGGATCTAACACTTTTATTCTACCAAAATTTAGCGGTAAATAAAATGAAGATGAAAATAATTAAATTAAAATTAATCTGATCATTCAAAATATAGGCAATTGAGTTCAGAGAACTGATACAGTTGGCGATTATAGCAATAGATAGAAGAGATACGAGAGTAGAAGCACACTTGATACTTATAAGAAACATTAGCTCACTTAATTTGTATGTAGGTATGTGCCATATCTAGTTTAATAGAAGATAAGATTATAATGATGTAGTCGTTAATAGGTTAGTAAATTCGAAAGGACGATCAATTCGCGACAAAAATCGCAGTCTACTTTTATTTCGTGGGAGAAGAGTGTTGTTACTGGCATACCCGAACTGGGTTTGCCAGTAACTACACTCATAAGTGTTTAAATAATTGAAGATTAAAAAAAAGTTTATGTTCCGAGTAACAAAACTTTAAGATTTATTTGCCTATGTCAATAATAAATTTGTTTTAGTACCAGACTACCTAGGTATTAAATCGGTGCAAGAAACTCATTGAGCCTATCAATTTACAAATATTTTTTTAGGTATCTACATACCTACCTACTATATATTTTTTTATTATTTCTTTCTCTTATTTGCATCCTTCAACTTTTACTTTTAACAATTACCAACAAAAAATTACTTAATGAAGGTCTTAAAACGTTAAAGTCGTATCGTCATACTATTATTATATTATGGCCTCATCATGAAGACGATAAGGGGCTAAAGACGATAATGACAATGTATTAATTTAAAGCATATTTAAGAAGGTGAAAATTAATAAATCATTAAGGTGCACGCGCGGGGTTGTTGAAAATTTTTCATGCGGAATGAAGTGATAACCGCTAATGGCACGCACAAATCGTCTACTCATCCACCAACCACCGTCCTCCACAAATTATAGGTGCCAAGCAATTATATTACTTACGTATTTAAAATACTTCCTTTAATATGACAAAAAATAAAAATCTATACTAATTTTATAAAGCGGAAGTGTTTGTTTGTTTAAACGCGCTAATCTCAGGAACTACTGGTCCGATTAGAAAAAATATTTTTTTCTTGGATAGTCAATTTATAGAGAAAATCTTTAGGCTATATAACATTACTCTGCGACCAATTGGAGCGAAGCTTCAGTGAGAAATGTTGCAAAAACGGGGAATTTTTTTCACATTTGGGGACTTTCATTGCGTGCGCTGCATAAACGGCTTAAATCACTTAAAAACCACGTGAACGAAGTCGCGGGCACAGCTAGTCCTATTTAAAATGAAAAGATCCTAGAAAAAGTTCTAATAACTGGATACTACAAAAATACTTTTAATTTTCCCTTGCTTAAATGTGACTAAAAAATAAATAGGAACATCTATAATTCATAGGCTGACCAAGCAGTCACTATCACTGCTAGATGGTATAGCAAGGACAGAATGTGAATTGAGAGCCAATTAATTTTTATCATAATATAGTACTCAAATGTCGGTTAAATTAAGTGGATCTCAATATTCAACCAATTCATCTAAATTAGGATATTGCATTTTTATTTTTTACTTAAAAAGCTGATAATACAATAGTGTTTTTCTACGGTCTGTCTTTATTTATTAACTATATCTTTATTTAAATATTTGTAGGAACTAATTAAAGGTATTGAATCAGTCTAACTTGTAATAAATGTGCATCGTAAGTAGTTATACGTACTACTTATATGATATTATACATATTTTAACACCTTTTTATTAGTAGCTACTAATAAAAAGGTGATAAAAATTAGAATTTTCTTTATCAGAATGCAAAATAGATGTCGTGAATGTAACAACAGCTGATGTTGTGGGCGCGCGTGCCGACACATTCTAAACGCTGTTTAACACAAATGACCCCGCTCGGTCACGCTTACTTTTTAACTCAAACAACACATATCGTCCACTGTAAACAGTGTCCGAAAAATTCGGACATGTTCGTGGATATTGTATTCATTTTTCTGTGAGCTTCAACCTAATCTCGCGTGACACACTTTTAAACTTTCAAACAATGAACATCGCCTGAAATTATAATTTTAAACAAAAAAAAAACCGACTTCAAAAGGTAAACTAAAAAGAAAAAAATAAATTTACTTTGCACAAAGTAATACTTATTTTCACTTAAGTAAATAAATTTATTCTATAATTTTGAAGTCGGTGCCAAGTCCAGCGTTATATCATAATTTGTTTTCATTTAATTTTAGTTTGTAAGCCTAACTAAGTACTTTGGTAGGTACATAAAATATAGTAATAGTTACATTGATAGTTGTATATTTTTTTCTGATTCTTTTATATAGGTAGTAATTTGATATAGGTACTTGGCAGTTGGCACCGACTTCAAAATTATAGAATAAATTTATTTACATAAGTGAAAATAAGTATTACTTTGTGCAAAGTAAATTTATTTTTTTCTTTTTAGTTTACCTTTTGAAGTCGGTTTTTTTTTTGTTTAAAATTATTTTATTTTAAGATTTTTAGTTATGGGTAGACTGAGTAGGGATATTTAGGTACCGCCAGAGCAGCGCAAAAATTATATATATCAAGTTGATTGACTATAAAATGATATACAAATTTTAATAATATCAAAGTCGGTACCAGCCAAACTGAATATGATTTCTATATAACTCTTTTATTATTTTTAGTCGATTTACATTTGTTTATTTGGCTTAAAACAATTTTTTCCCTTTTTATTATTTACCTATTTCGTCATATTGTTATGATAGTATACCTATATGGATACCTACTATCTGGTGAAGACAGAGGTGGTGTTGAGTACTGTAATTGATATAGTGGCATCGCTTAAAGTATGCTTGCAGTACTTTAAGCGATGTCGTAATTTCAAAGAAACTACCACCTAACCTAACCAAACGTATAACTTCAAAGACTAAGCAGGACAGGTATGCCTGTTTCTGATCTATGCGGTATACCTTGATAGTTGATTCAAAATTATGTTTGTTTTTAGACGGATATTAGCATATCGAGTAACATAAGCATGTTACTCGAAAAAAATACAAAATTACTATGAGTGTTCCTATAAATTTCGAGAAGTTCCCTCGATTCCTCACGACACCATCATCAGGCATGCACTTTGATAACTACGAGACCAAGTTCGACTGTAATTGACGTAGTGGCGTATGCTTGCATTTCTTTAAACAACGCTGAAATCTTCAAACGTGTATCTCTAAGGACTCAGAAGTTCTGTTCACTACTTTAGGTCCAGGATATGGTGCAAAATCTTACTATTTGGTAACATATGCTTGGGCTACTTCAGAAAAAATCAAAATCGATATATGTTTCCATATAAATTTTGAGGAGTTCCCTCGATTCCTCACGGATCCCATCATCAGGTCACCACTTTGGTGACAATGGGACCAAACGGGAAGCACCACCTTTCAAATAAAAAAAAAATCATCCAAATCGGTTCACCCAGGCGAAAGTTCTGAGGTAACAAACATAAAAAAAAAAAAAAACATACAGACGAATTGAGAACCTCCTCCTTTTTTTGGAAGTCGGTTAAAAAACAGAACTTATTTCGGCTTTTACTGACTTTCTAAGTAGTTACGCTTTTACGATCAGGGTATTAGTATACCTATTGAACAACATAATTTTCAAACTTCTTAAGCAATATTAAAATCTATGGACACTTTCGCACAGCGCACCACGTCAATCTGGTATAAGTCCGTGCCCAGTTTTTGAAGAACTTGTGTTATTTAAGGTTTTTAGATAATAATAATTAACACAGATTTTTGACTCAGGAACACAAAAAACTTTTCGTTCCTTTCATGGAATTAATACCCGCGACCTTTTCATATACGATAGGTTAATTAAGAACCTAATACAATTGTACTGTAACTGTTGTGTATTACAACCACAGACCCGAAAATGAGAGGCTTATAAATTACGTACACGGAAGAAACGTCATAAGTCGATGTCTAGTTTAAAAATTAGCTGTGAAATCGTTACGACGAAGGAGCAGTGCGGTGCGGCGAGCGAGGAGATTGGGAGCATGCCCCGGGGACCATCATCATACAAATGGCGCATTAAGCCGGACGCACCTTATCTGCCTCTTAACTATATTTGCCCGGATTACAGAGATTTACCACGGTCACCGCGTTAACATACGATTACCGGTCCTCTGCAAATATATTATTAAATTTTATGATCGCTTAAACGTTTTAAAACGTGATATCCATTTAGATGCACGTTTGAAAATGTTAATAAGCTTGACCAACTTTTAATACACAATATTATTAATATTATAGCTTTTCGCAAAATGACTAACGGCAAAAATCTATGAATAGTCTGAATCTCAATCCTGTTATAATAATAACCTGCAAAAGTCTAACAGAAGTGGAGTCTTCCACCACGGTTTTAGTATGGCTACATCACATCATCAATTTTTTTGAATATACAAAATAAACAAATTTTTACAAAATAAAAAAATTGGTTAAATTTAATAATCATTTCCTTAAACGTGCACGCATGTCGCATTAGATCTTTATGGTACGACTGGGTATAAAGCATTGGTGGCGATGCCGCAGTGGTTGTTCTTATTGCGCGCCATCTTGATATATCCTTGCCTACCCCAGTTCGTGCCCCAGGAGTTCTTCACTAGCCAGTAGTCTTTACCGTCCTCTGTCCCATAACCCACCACAGTCACGGCGTGGTTAAGATTGACAGATGAACAGTTCTGGTTGTAGTAGACGCCGTCGTCGCCATATTTGTGGAAACTGCAGCCGCTGGCGTCGATTGCGACAGAAACGGGACCGATTGTGGCGACTGCGTGCTCCAGGTCTTCTTCGCTGTTTGTTTTAATATTCACGATGCCAGAGACGGTGGCGCCAAATATCTCAATATACAGGCTATAATATTAATGAGTGATAATACCTAAGGTTGTGTATGGGTTCCGTATATAGTTTACTGTGAAAGTACCAGCGCAAAGAGGTACTTTTTTTAAAATTACTAGCTGTCCCGGCAAACTTCGTATTGCCTTATTAATTAATTGCTTGACATACTGACTGCAGCGCCACCTATTGGTTCCAATTGTAAATCTAAACCATTCTCGAATCTCCACGAACACACACAAAAAATTTCATCAAAATTGGTCCAGTCGTTTAGGAGGAGTTCAGTCACATACACACGCACACAAGAAATATATATATTAAGATTGTATGGGAAAATATATGATGTTGGGGCATTTCTCATACAAACATGAAAGTCAAAAGTAATTCTTTCAGCGCTGGTACTATAACAGTATACTCTATGTAGAGGCGGCACATACAAACCTTAAAGTATTATCACATACTTATTTCACACCTTGTATTATAATTAAATTGAAAATTTCGAATCCTGTGATTCGTATTAAAATCGATTTATGTTTCGTGAACAAGAGAGATTTTTTAATCGTGAACGGGGTTTAAGACTGAAATCTTTTTCTCAACACCTTGGGATACTGACCGGCACGAGCGTGCTACTCCGTCTATCGACTCGTAGGGATAGCTGGACTCTATATCCACCCCGTTTTTCTGTATGTACTGAAAAGCAGTAGATACCCATCCTCCATTGCATTGATAGTCTCTCTCGTCACAGTCCACGAGGTTTTGTTCCGAGAGCTCCACCAGATTTCCATTCTTAAGGTAATTTTGCCCTTCTAGTGAGCATATCTGAAATTTAAATATTGAACAAAGTACAGTGGAATTGTAAACCTCCTTCTTTTGTCGAAGTTGGTTAAAAAGTATGTCACTATGTATTCTCTACGTCTACCTTTACCCGACTAAAGCTAAAAGAGTATAGTTTGGCAGTATATGTTACCTATATGTATGTATATAGCCCTATGTAGGTATTTAATTGTTGTTGATGGTTGTTCCATCGCAGCGCCTAATCTACTGATCCGATTTTAATGAATATGGTGTTAAATTCTTCTCAGGTAATAATGATGGATACAATATATAATAATAGAAGGCGGATATGTTTTGCTGTTTAGGGTACGGATCTTTCCAGAGGCGTAGCTATCGTAGGGCACGGTGGTACAGAGCACCAGAGCCCCGGATCTCAGAGGGTCCTTTAACCTAAGCTTTGAAAAGAGCGGGTCAGCAAACACGCGAACTCCCAAAGCTAGAAAACCTTGACCTTGCTCACGGGTTTTTTTTATTTAATCTTTTTAATTGAACATCAAAAAAATGTAGGGCGTGCAAAGCTCGTGAAAAAAATGTAGCTACGTGAAAAGACGCCCCGATTTTTTGCACCGGGGCCCTTGCCCCCTTAGCTATGCCACTGGATCAATCCTCTTTGAAAATAACTATCTACTAAATAATTAGTATGTACCAACTCACGGCGCTAAATGCCCAACACGCGCCGCACATCCCCTGGGATTTGACATCAGTGACAGCGCCCTTGGTTCGCCAATCTATCTCATCCGGGACGAGCGCATTTTTTGGCCTTCGGTGCAAATAGCTTGGACCATCAAAATGTTCGGCCCCACTGAGAATTAAATAATTAGTTGATTTACTAACGTCAAAAGCTAAAATTTGATATACTTGATTCAGATTCAATGAGCACTAAATATAAAAAAATGATAATTAAATTCCACTAAATTTGTCATTCCTTTGTTGCGCTGTAAATAAATTATATTTAATTTGGAACATTTAGATTACATTGAATGGAGAAGTATAATTATACAGTGTGTAAAAAGAACAGTCACTATAACATTGAGATACGATTATAATACCTTTCCTCATTTTGTAAATGTTTTTTTTTGTCAACTTTTTTTTTTTACATTTAATAAAAGGTAGTATAATCACCAAAGTTTTAGTGACTGTTCTTTATATGACTGTTAATACAACCTGAGACAGGAGACATGATGTTGGGCCTCCTCTTCCGTCATGTCGGCGAAGTGGTTGACAGCTAGGTTGTAATCGACCAGGCCGGCCGCGTGTCTCCTGTTGTGCTCCTCCACCATCTTCTTGGTCTCGAGAAACAAGCCTCTGCGGTAGGGGTCCTCTTGGACTCCGTAGTGTTTGTTGTGCTTTACCTATATTAAATACATTAGTGATGAGCTTCACCGATCGATCCTTTAGAATCTCTCACAACAAACTCTCGGAAAAGTAGCGCAATAGCGTAAAAAGGTAATTATAATTAACTTCTTTACCAATTCGAAGTAGCGCAATAACGTAAAAAGGTAATTAACTTCTTTACTAATTCGGTAGTATTACCCTCCTGTGTGATGTTCTTATGAGTTAAGGAGGTCGGTGACTTACATCATACACACATACACAATTGCACAAACATACCTTATATGCGGTCCATTCATGTTCCAGCACATCCAGGGCCAGCGTTGACGCTACCACAACCAACAATACGAACAGCCTCATTTTTGATCTACCTAGAGAAATACCTGTATGTAAAAAAAGTTGATTTTAGACAAAAGAACGTTTGTTAAAAGATGGCTTTGTGAAAGTTTCCTACGCCGGGGTCGTTTCTTCCGAAGTGATAGTTCCCGAGCCGGTGGAAAGTAATGAGTATCATGTAGATGCCGTTTGAAACCGTTTTGTAAAAATATACCCGGAATAAAAATTAATGTTTTTTATTCCAAGTATCTTACAGCACATTTTACTTTATAAATACTTCTCAATTTGAACCAGTTTACTAAGTACTGAGTACAGTTTTAAGTGAACGCCTCCGCGGTCAAGTGGTTTAGAGTTTGCTCTCGACCTGGATGTCGTAGGTTTGATTCCCGCGTTGGAACTACAAAAAATTTTACTCCACTACTACTACAAAACAAACTCCTGCGTTGCTGCCCTAGTTTTAATGTCGGTTTAAGTAATAATATATTATTATTATTTAAATTATTATTACTATTAAGTAAGGTACAACGTTGTAGTGATATTCGACTGCTGTATTATGACTGGCTCATATATAGGTACAAATACATACTAATACATAATAATCGATAGACTCAAGGATTTACAAAATATGTAAATAGGAATTCAGACAGCACGAAATGTAACGAACATTTTGAGTTTATCAACCAGCTATTTGCGAAGTATGTCTAACAATAATCATCAAATACGCTATGCACACTCTAACCTGAATACTTTTAAAAGATTTATATTTAACTAGCTGTGCCCGCGACTTCGTTCGCGTGGTGTTTGTTTGACTTAAACCGTTTATGCAGCGCATGCAACGAAAGTCCCAAAATGTAAATTGTTAGCAGACGCCCTACGCCCTACGCCCGACACTGTGAAGCTCAACGTCGCGACGCCGACGCCCGATGCTGCGACGCCCGACGCCACGACGTCGCGACGCCCAACATCACGACACCGACGCCCGACGTCGCGACGCCGACGCCCGACGTCGCGACGCCGACGCCCGACGTCGCGACGCCGACGCCCCACGCCGCGACGCCGACGCCCAACGCCGCGACGCCCAACGTCGCGACGCCGACGTCGCAACGCCGACGGACGCCACGACGCCCAACGTAGCGACGCTGACGCCTGATGTCGCGACGCCGACGGACGCCGCGACGCCGACGCCCAACGCCACGACGCCTAACGTCGCGAAGCCGAGGCTCACGGCCGACGGCGCGACGCCTAACGTTGCGACGCCGACGCCCGACGCCGAATTTCACACCGACGCTGCGCTGCTGACGCCGACCGCCAAATTTTTCGGCGTCGGCGGTCTACTCTCGGTGCGCAATTGCAACTCGCACTTGCCCAGTTTTTTTATTAATTAATTACCATATGCTTGCAGTATAAGCGATGTCGAAATTTCCAAACGTATATCTTCAAATACTAAGTAGTAGTGGTATTACATTAATATTTAAAATCGGTTCATAAACGACGAAGATATCCACGAACAAACATAAAAAAAAACCATATATTTACGAATTGAGAAACCACCTCCTTTTTTGGAAGTCGGTTAAAAATATTATGTTGATTATTTTATGTTACAATCTACCTTTGTGCCAAGTTTCATTTAAGAACGTTGAGTAGTTTGGCTGAAATACCGTCAAATAGGTAGCTACAATTTTTTGAAGATCGCACGGGAACCCTTTCGTTTTTCGGGATAATAATTTCCAGTAATGCTCTTCAGGTCATAAGCTACCTGCCTGCCAAATTTCATTTCATTCCATAGAGCGGTTTTAGCGTGAGGCGATGACAAACATTCCCATACGGACAGACAGACAGACAGACATTTTTTTCAAAAATGTTATTTTTAGGTTCTGTGGCTCTTATAGACCCCCTTTTTTTGATTTTCACTTAAATATTCTTAATGTATAGACATGACCCCTCTACAGATTTATTATACGAGTATGTATAGATATAGATAATCACAATTTTTATAAAATACCTTAACCTGACTAAATCATATAAGTAGTCTATGTTACACAGGCTATTATAACTCGTCTGTTAACACCTCTCTAATTAAAATCGAATCAGTAGTTTAGGCGCTACGATGAAACCAACATAATATATAACTATAATGTCAAAATCCATACCCTTCCTTTTGGCTTCGCGTATTTGGGAAGAAAGAATAGAAACCCAGAGAGCTGCTAAATAGCAACTCTAATTAAACGTAGCGTAGTAGATTTTGTTACTCATTTAAGCACCTACTCTGTAATACTGCGATATTACTAGTTGTGTTTTAATTGCTGAAATTTTCACAAATAGTATAAGAATAGTGATGGTACAGACAGGACATCTGAAAGTCATAAATAGTATGGGAAGAAATGGACACGGGTGCGATAACGCGGCTCCGCGATAAATCAGAGGTTGTCGATACGGGGCCGCCCTACTGCATCGCGGCTTGATTTGTCGCGTCCACATTATGCCGATATATTCTGGTAGTGATGTCCCTTGTCGATACTTTTCTACGCAAATTAAAGTCTAACGGAAACTCTATGCTTTTTCCTTTTTACGCTCTAATACAGCTTATAGACATTACTAGCTTCGTTCTCGACCTGGGTCGTGGGTTCGATTCCCGCGTTGGAACAACTAAAAATGTTGTTTTCAAGTTGGGTTAGGACAATTCAGACTAATCACCCGACTGTTGTCTGACAATACATCCATGCGTCGCATGGGCATGTAAAAAGTCGGTCCTGCGCCTGATCTCCAGCCGGTCGTGTCGGTTTACCATCCCACTGGGTTATGAGAGTAAAAGGAAGTGAGAGTGTCTTTGTGAATTGCGCACACACTTGGGCACTATAAAAATAACTGCCTGGTTTCAATGAAATCGGCTACCGACACCGAAACCGGTGAGGGAAGCTATTATTATTATCCTCGTAAGCCTAAAGAGAAATCTAGAGTTGTAGAGTTTACTGCGATAAAAAGGTACATATTATCCAGAGTCTAAACTACTACCATATAAAATTTGATCAAATGTAGAGAGAGAAAAAAACAGGTAAAAATGCCTATTTTATAATAATTAATTTTAAAGTCACAAGTCACATTGTAGATACTTTCTGTTGTAACATGATCATTAAAAGAAAGCTCCTTATGCTCGTTAGACATAATATTATGCATGTTTTCGATAATGTCACATAGAAAATCGTACCTTAACTATTCATTATAATATATAACTATAATTTATTTAGTAATTATTACTTTCGATAGACGTAATGTTTACGTAACCATCACTAGCTATTTAGAGACTACCAATATTGTGACGCCCAGTGATATTGTCCCCCAAGGGTCAAGGAATTCTTAATTGTCCGAACAAACTTTTCTCAGTAACTAGAACATTTAAAAAGTTAATAATACATATTAACGAGATAGCGAACGTCGGAGCGTATTCGTTTGTAAATATTTTTCCGTAATACAAATTTGTGTCTTAATAATGGAAAAATAGAGATTAATATTTTGCTATAGCTGACAAGCATGGTGCTTCAACACCGTGCCAGTGTAAGTTAAGCTTTAAATAAAATTAAAATAAAAAAAATCGACAACACTATGTACCTTGTCAGTCAGTAAGTTTTATCCTAACTAGTTCATCCTTAGGATCCTTTAATTCATCCTTAAAATTAATATGCAAAAGATTAATGCCAACTTTATATTCGTAGGAAATATTAATTTTAAACCAAACTAACTTTATATGTAAAGTTTCAAAACCGACATACTATTACTATAACATATTAAATAACGTTTTCGTAATTAACAGTGATTTGAGTAGGTCACTAAATCACTAGTGAGGTGATAAAAGGTCACCGAGCGTACACTGACCTTTACTAACACCCGTATTAAACTTCGACCTAATTACAGATTAATTTACGCTTAGCGGAAACCTCACTAAGTAGGTCCGAATGGCACGGAAGACCATTACGTAGTTACGTATACTTCATTCCGAATCAATTTGATCTAAATGTAAACATTACATAATATTTAACCATTGGTCTATGTCATTATGTTTATTATAAAGTGACAATCGCAGTAGGAACACTAGCAAAAAGCACAAGATACCGTGATCAGACTGAGTAAAGTAAGCAAATCATTTAAATATATCGACTGTGAACCGACAATATGTCTAATGTTAAATTTAGATGCAATAGAATCCGAAACAACGATAAGAGACTTGAAATCAACAAATTTAAAAATGTAGTTAAAGAACGTTTGTGTTCTAGAGCTTATTATGAGATCAATTATTTTATTGATGATTGCACACCTAAAGAATAAGGGGGACATTTTTATATACTCTGACTTTTGTTACAATATGTACATTAAGTAACTTTTTAAAAATAACAATTTTCCAATTTTTTTTCTAAATGAATGGACTCGTCCGAGTCTTTTTACAATTTTTACTTCTCAGCCGGCTACGGTTAAATCGGTGGTAGCTTTTTTGTTCGCTTTACAAAAAAGCTAGTTAAGTTACATTCGGATTTTTTTTTATTTAAAGCGCGGTGAATATGTGGCATTTAAATGGAAGGCATTATATACTTTGTTTACATTAACAATACATGTGAATGTGTATTCTAGTATATGGTGTGGTAATGATGATTTTTTTTTCTTGTCGATTCAAAACAATACTTCCATCATTTCAACTATGATGTTCACTAATGAACATAAGCCTTCCCCAATGTATTTTATTGAGGGTAGAGTCCTATACTCGCCACTCTTGCCAGGCGGAATGGCGAAATTTTTCGCGGGATATTGCTAGATATAATACATTTAAAATTTGTGCTATGGATTTCCGCAAAGTAACGCCTGTTTCTATTAACTTAATATTAACGTCATTATTGTTTTTATTTACTGTAGCGTTGGTAATTACTTACCACCTACTGACGACGAGCTGATGATATTGTGTTCACTGCCCATCGCCCATCCCAACAATACATAATGAGCTAACGATGATGTGTACTTTCTCAATAGCCCAAGTTTCGCGACTAAGTAGATTTATAGTTTCCTCCTCGTTCATTACCCATTGAGCGTCGCGGGCGGCGGCGTCCGGGCGTGCGGCATAAATCTGAATGCAACTAATAAATGGCCGCCCCAACTAACTTTTCCCGCCTCCGACTTTAAAACTTTTCCTCGGACTAACTGTTAGAAAACTGGTGTGATTTTCGCTGAAATTCACAAACAATTCTCATATACATTTAAGCATGATCCATTCTGATTAAGTATAAAATCTAAATATTTAACAAAAAATGACATTAGACCAATTTCAATTGCAACAAAACTAGAACAATTGGTTCGAATTGTTTAACTTGCAGGTGTGTAGAAAAGTAAGGTGGCACTGTTTAGACGCTACGTGACACTCACATTGAGATATGTTTTTCATTAACTGGCTTTAGGGTAGGTTGGAAAAAAAATATTTTCAAGGTTTACACGACTTTTAAACTCACATTAATGGCGTTTTGTGCACAATACATATAACTTGTGGTCCTCGTCGACTCGACTTAGATCAAAAATATACATGGATTTTGAATAATACGTAATGTAATTTTTCTACAACTCCCATAAACATTGGGTATAATACCCAATGAAAAAAAATGTTATAACATTATGCAGTCGTCTTCTCAAATGACCCGTGGCCAGTAATTTGAAGTATTACAACATAATTCATCTAACCCTAAGACGGCATTGGACTCTGCCCTCGCTCATACAAAATAAAAAGAAGCACAGCGGAAATAATAACCCGTCCAACGATCCGGGCTATTTCCTAATATCCCTTTTTATGTTAGTTAGCATTTTCTCGTATTTCGTATACACTCGCGCCATAACTCGTGCCGGTCGATCAGATACGGCGTAATGGCAATAATAGATCCTGGTCAGCGGCCCGCATGCAAATAAATCTGCGGACCGATGCAATGATGTGTGCGGAATGGGGCTCCGACGTCCCCGAGCTGACCTGTTGGCCCCTGCCGTCCGTATCATATTTAAAATAATGTGAATTTGTTGATGGTAAATGTGCCAGGTGATACGTACAAGACAGGGATTCAAGATGTCACCGCTATTTATGGCTTACGAAGTTCGAAAACAAAATGTTTGGGATTTGACATTAATTTCGCTAAGTGACACGCGAATTCGTATGTCATTTAGCGAAGCTTATGTCAAATTCCATACATTTTGTTTTCGATCTTCGTAAGTGATAAATAGCGATGGCATCTTGAATTGCCGCACTTTAAAAAAGCCCAGGACAATGTAACGACACCACGAGATTTGCATAATAGTTTCGAGGTGTCTCATTAATTGTCAGGCTTGCAAGTTGCAATGTAACATACGTCTACGCCACGCCTGTAACAATACGGGCTAACTGTAATAGTATTATTATACTA
The DNA here is from genome assembly GCA_905187575.2 of Celastrina argiolus. NCBI lineage: Eukaryota > Metazoa > Arthropoda > Insecta > Lepidoptera > Lycaenidae > Celastrina > Celastrina argiolus. The sequence goes on from LR994577.1 coordinate 10,167,797, forward strand.
GGTAATAAAATTTTGTTACATATACGATTATAATTTTCAATTTAAAATCTATGACTTTAAAATAGGTCTATTACAGGCTATGGACTCTTTTTTATTGCAATAACAAATGGCAATAACGCCCCTTTCTTAAAATAATTTTAATAGCAAAAGGCAAACATTTTTTTTTACTTTTACCCTAGTATTATAAAAAGGAGAGGCTTGTCTGTTGGTTTGCAGTATACAGACTTCAAAACTAACTACGTGACTAATTTAGTACAGATATAGTTTTGACTATGACAAAATAAATATAATGTTGCAAAATGTAAAAGCCCCACGGGATTTCCCCCTTTGCACGCACGAAGTAACCTTCGATTAAATTCATATCATTAATAAAATAATAGCAAATCATATGTAAGTAGTAAATTAATAGTACATAACATTCCGTTTTGCATACACAACTTTTAAATCAACAAAATCTCGAAGAAAACCCCGTACCGAGTAGATAAAATTATAACATCGTCTGTTCGTTACAATTATTTTTTCTCGAACGTATTGTGATTCTGGACGTTTACCTGTTTTTATTTTATCCGGAAAGTAGATAGCGATAAAAGTCAGGACAAATGGCAGTCAATAAAATAAATAGCCAAGGCAGGGTGTTCTGTAAATAAGTCGGCGAGGTGCGGGGCGCGGGGCGCGGGCGCGCGGGGACGATCGCCTTTTTTATTGGCGCCTCGATTGCTCTTCAAACAACGAGCGAAATGCAGCAGACGCGGCAGATCGCTCGCACAGATTATAAGTAGTTCACGCTGAGAAATATCAACAGACGTCCCAATTCTCACTATGACTTATAGGCACGCCATGACGTATGGCAAGTGTTTGTTGTCTCCTCTTCTTTTGTTTTTAATTTCTGCGTTTAATACTTACACTAAGAGCCGATTTTTCAATCGTCACATAACTTTTATCTGTCGCATAAACATGTGACTTTGACATTTGTTCCATACAAAATCTGCCAAAGTCACATATTTATTCCTTAGATAAAAGTTATATGACGATTGAAAAATCGACCCTTAGGCGAATATTTGACTCATCTTTTGTTGTCATAAGCATTCCTGCCTCAATGTGATTTTTTTCATGAAGAATTCGTACGAATTCCAATACAATATTGAGTCTACACAATAAGAAAGCGGTAAATAGTTGGAGTGGATTAGTTTTACGCGGTAATACCACTCAGTGTCAGCGTCCCCGAGATTCCCGTAATAAATTCCGCACGCAGCCCGGCGGTCGCGAGAGATGTATTAATTTGTAAGAATTTGTCCTCGGACCCTCACCCCACTGAACTTGAATTCTAATCACGAACAACAAGATCCGTAATTGCACCTAATAATATCTTTAAATAGCTCCGAACACTGGCCTATTAGATATGTGTAACTTAGGCCGGAATGAAAATTTGGGGTATTATTATATTTATGATTGAAACCAACCTTTATGGTATATATAGAAGTAGTTTAATGTAATTTATATTATTAGTCTTAATGTTTAATGTATTACTTGTATAAGAAAAGTAGAAATATATTTGTCTTATTAATTTAGAATCATTCCAAAAAATTTGTTCCAAACGCAATTATTAAAATGAAACATTAGTATTTGTATGTATAGTATTATAAAGACCGTTTACGTTTTATGATGATAAGCCGCTATAAAAAGTTTCATTTGGATTTAACGGCGAACGTTTATTGCGAGTTAGTTTTTTGTATCAGTCGTGTTATTTAGCAGTGGCGATCATCGCGTCGCCCTGGGCCCCGGGAATCCCGGGGGACTCGTCAGCCCCGACGAACCTAATCCAATCACGGCTATTGGTCGTCTCACACGCCTCCGGTACGTCACTAAAACGCCACCTGAAATCTAAAGCGTGTTATTGTCCCCTTATAGGAATCACTAGTTTGTTTACAATCTCTATACGACTTCGTAGTTCAAGCTAAACTTTAGTGTCGGAAAAGATGAAGGATTGAAATATGCAAAGAGTTATAATGATATGACTATACAAATGTTTTATTAAACAAAGGATAATAATATCGTACATCATCTAACTAGTAAGGGTCAGTTCATACCAAGACGCAATAAGGTAGGACCGAGGTATTACTGCAAAAAACTTTCAACGACACATACATTTTTTGTGTAGTGATTAAAGTGAAATTCTTTAGCTATTTTCAAAAGTGATTCTCGGTATAAGGTGACTCTAATGTAAATTAGTATAAATTAATGGAAAACAGTTAAAAATCCTATTACAATAATGAAGTATAACGCTACGATCTATGCGCTACGCCGTAGCGCCGCCGTAGTGCTCAGTCAATTGCGGTAAGTATCTTACCGCTATCAGCGGGCCCCCGCGCCGCAGATTATGCTAATTGTTAATTGTAATACCCTTATCGTTTATTGTGTACCTACCGAAACACGTCAACGTTTATATTATCGTCGTTAATTTAAATTTCTTAAATCTTAATTCCGATATTACCCAAATAAATTAGCGGTAAAATTTTCGATAGAACGACAATAAGACGCCTCGGCCAATTAGACACGAAATGAACGAGACGAGGAACGATGAGGTGCATTAGAGGCGGTGAGGTCGAGCGGACTCCGGAGGTAATGGGCGAGGGCCCGGGTACAAGTCGCCCGCTATAAGTCACCCGGCCATCAGATAGAGCGAATCAATGACCGCCCCGCTATGATACATGGGATTACCCGCCGTTTATAGTTTTAGCTGCGGCCACCGAATTAATACTGCGGAAATATCTGGAATAAATTTTTATGGCCGTCCCGTGTTCGTTAGTAGATTAATAGATACGCTGCCCGCCGATATTTTCCCTATAACGTGTTCTATGTAAACGGAAGTATAGTTTGGTCAATAGTTGATTCATATCTTAATTTCCTATCAGGTCTGTACTTTGTATAATAATTTCTGTAAAACCAAAATAGTACATAGAAACAAATGAACTACTTAAATAATTTTAAGTTTTAATACTTAATTTATTGTTCTATCAAATTAATTGGCCCGACAGCGTCAATTCTTACCTCACAGGTAACAAATACAATCTCGGACACAAAGGTGTTACGACGTGAACCCGGCGGACACCTGTCAGGAGCAGTTCAGTTCACGAGCTGAGGGTTCCTGTCAGGGCGCCGTGTTTTAGAGGGGCCTTGTTAGCGCGAACGTGCCGCGGCGCCGCCGGTAAACACGTGGGTAGATAACAATCTATTTGAATTGCCTCTATATTTCATTTTTCCCCGTTCTCCCTGCGCTAACTAGATACGCGAATCGCGGATAAAGGAAATACGGGACTCTTTTAAGGAATTTCGATATTTGCCCGTGACAAATTTAATCTGTTTGATATGTCTTGGCCTCCCTTAGGTGCGCCGCACACAGAGTATTATAAAATTTAAAAAATCCAACTTATCATATTTCTTGTTCTGGTGTAGTACATACTGCATTTTATTTCGCTAACAAGATAGTTTGCTTGATAAATTAATCAAATCAAAACATTTTATTCAGAATAAATTTTTACAAAATGTTTTCTGAACGTCGTGACTATGTGATGCCTACCACCGGTTCAGGAACTAGCCTGAATGCCGCTTATTTCGATCTTACGTACAGCCAAATTTTCGTAAAATTATAAAAATCATTGTAGCGTGCAATTATTTGGTGAGATTGAGATATTATGTAAATCTAAAAAGTTCAAAATAAAATTTGGTATAAAGAAACTACTCTTTTTGCAGCCAGTCAAAAAGAGAGTTGCCCGTCGTGGACACCTCGGTGTGAAATACGGTTAGTTAGGTAGTGTTTACTCCGCTACTGCTGGTCAGCCGATGACTTGTGCACACCCGCAAATGCAATCAGAGGCGACGACCGCACACGCGGCCAGAATACTCTATTTTATCACCAAATTTCCAATCATTTTGTTCCATAGTAGCTACATTGTAGAGGGCTATTAAGTGGAAAGACATTGTGATAATTAAATACCTATAAGTAACATAATATTATTGTACATGGTTGGTAGCTTATAAAGTAAGGAGTGCAGAATACATCTATATAATTATAAAGCGGAAGAGTTTGTTTGTTTGTTTAAACGCGCCAATCTAGTTGACGATTCAAAAAAGAAATTTTGAAAAAAATATTTTTTTGTTGGACAGTCCATTTATAGAGGAAGGCTTTAGGCTATATAACATTACGCTGCGACCAATAGGAGCGAAGCGTCAGTGAGAAATGTTGCAAAAACGGGGAAAATTATTCACATTTAGGGACTTTCGCCACCGAACGAAGTCGCGGACACAGGTAGTATAATATACAATAAACACACTGCTTTTGATAATTTACTAACACTACTATGCGTTTGACATAGTATATAAATCTAACGTTAATTAAGAAATGTGAAAATTATAATATACCGATTATAGCATCAATTAATGATGTCATGCAGTGTAGGTAATTTTATATTATGTGTGATTGTGTATATAATGTTATCTTTTCCTAATCTTAAATTCTCTCACAATGACTCATAAAATAACTCTATAACTGACTGATATAGACTATGTTAGGCATCATTGTTACTGTCACATAATATGTGTGACATTGACATTACATTGTTATAAATCTAATACAGGGATACATGTAACACTCGTAAATTTTAACAGATATTTTTTTGTGAATAGAGTTAAAATCTTTTTACTATAAGTCATTTTTTTATTAACACAAAGAATATTTTTTTAAAATGTAAATTGTAACTATTTTAAAAACAGATACAAATCCCTTTTCTTAGCGGAATTCAAACATTAGGGTTTGGATTTTCGAACCTATGATCCCGGAAATATCGAAAATTTTGAACAAAAACGTTATCGTACTTAACCACTTGAATAAAAGTCTGCTCGGGTACCGAAGGGGTTTTATTATTTTTTAAGTACGCGCCCGTTTGCACGCGAATGGGCCACTTAACCACGGAGACAAGTCCCCGATATCTATGTATTATACATTCCCTCCCTATACTTATTCTATTAGGCATCTTTATGTGAAAGATAATAGTTGTGCCACGCTTTTTACATGTTTCATTTGATGGGCTCGCAAACTTTTCTGGAAGACTGCGGAAGATGATAAGAGATAAAAGTCTTTTATTGGCTGTCGTAAAATGGCCGATGTTTACGAGAGCTGACGGATATGGTGAGGACTGAGGAAGCTAGAGGTGAGGTGAGTCGGCTGAGGAGCAGCTGTCGGCCAGGTAGGACACGGGATCGGAGCTCTACGCTCGTAACACGCACGTGACCGGCGTGTGGGAGCGCGGGCTGTAGTGCGCCTCTCCATTGTATTGCGGAAAATATTAGATGTTTCAAATCACTTAATTTGTGTCAAATAGTTTATTTGTATGTTTTGTCGCTGCTGAATTTATAAGGTTCAACAGAGATAAGAGATTCAAATAAGCTATATGACGCTCATGTCAGTCGATTGTGGATTAACACTAAATCCTATACGATTATTATAGTAAGAAAGGCCCTATAAATAAACTAGTATAGTATTAAAAACATCAGAAAAAATTACAAAAATAATTAAAAGCAAAATAAAAGTTAACTTTGCATCGAAATGTTATAACGCTTAATAGATACTCTATTTGGGCTTGATATATTAAACTATTGTAAATATGATATAATAATCTATTGCAATTTATTTGTAATAACTTTAGGGCTCACGCTCAGTCAGTCACATAAGACTTTGTTTTTGTTATCAACTCATATACGATTAAGATATTATTCTATTTTCGTCCACACTAATTCCGTGTAATACACGCAATGGAAACAGGCACATACAAAAAGGAAATGTACTCTTTGAATATCTGCGCTTGTCAATTTCGATTCACCCCATCACACTATTATATCACGGTTATTTCACAGCCCTTGTCTATATCGATCAACTCAATCATGCAACATAAATTCAAGACGATTGCATTTTAAAGTAGGTACTATCTAAAATATTTTTTTTTTTGTGAATGACTATAACCCGCTATGAAATTTTATACTTTACTTACTTTCGCTTTAATCACGAATCTACTAACTACTCGTTTATTAAAATAAAAATAGCAGTTTAGGTGCTACGGTGGGAAAAACATACATACATACATGCCAAAATCATTAACCTACTTATTGGCTTGACCGTATTCAGGTAAAAATAATACACATTTTGAGACATAGATAATTAGATAACAATTATCTATATGTCAGTTTTCGTCTTAATTTGGCATAATTACTATAGTAAGCGATGCTGGCGCGTTTCAATGCTGTGGTGAAAGTAGTAATACAACTTTACATTGAATCAACGGAATCATTTTCATCTTATATTCCAACACAACAACTGTTTTGATTTGATTAGTATTTAATAAACGTGAAATGTACAGAGGAAGCGTTGCGGAATTTGTAATTCGCAACCCTCTGGTCTGGTGATCCGGCCGAACGACAACGGGTTTGATTTTATTCATGGCGGCGCCGGGGGCCGCGCGGACCGCGACCTAACGATTTGATAATGTATTCACTTGATAAAGCGGAAGGTACTTCGCGGTGCCGCATTAAAAAACCAATTACAGCGCGACTAAACCGCGCCGCCGCTCGGCTATTTGTCAGACTCGAGAGGGATAAAAATATATTCAAAATTTAATTTCACGCAATTCTTTAAAATTGGGGGACATTGGGGACCATTATTTTTTATTGTGCACAACTTGCTAAGTTTATTAATCGAATTGAAGTCAGATATACTCCCAAAGGGCTGTATTATTTATCGAAAATCGTTTGAAGATTAGTTAAAAAACTGCACATTGATTTACTCCATCATAGCAAAATTTTTATAATTTGTGTTGTTTTTCGACAGAGGGTAAAATAGACAGTTAATCTATAAAATAGACAGTCAGTCTAAGGATTTCTCTTCTATTCAGTTAAAGTAAAATTTATACAAAAGTTTTCTTATTTTTATCGACGTTTACCTGTTGTCTTTGGGCATAAGTTACGGGATAAAAAATAGTTTTAGTTACAGGCAAAGGGCACGGTAACAAACAGCGCCCTAACACAATAACGGAACAAACTGCGCTATAAAATATCACCAGCGAATAAATCAGTTTTGCAGCGATGCGCCCCTCCCCTGACGATTTATGCTCATGGAAAATAATAACGTGGGTCAAATATTAATTGTCACAGCAGTTAATAACTAAAAGTCCGGTAATAATAAAGTTAAAAAACACATATCAAGTAAACATTTTTTATTAGCTCAACTAAATTATACACTATTTAAGTCGGTACAAATATATTTAAGGCCATCATATTAGTTACATATCAGTCTCAGTTAGAGCTACATAGATGTACCTAGTTTCGCTCTATATTTTCGGTTTCGGTTATCTTATGGGAATCAGAATATAGAATTAGGAAATGCGCGGAGGAATTATTCGAACCTGCGACAACTTTCTCCCACCAGATCAAGTGACCTTCTATCTTTGTCACCTTTATTAGTCTTCCACGGTGCGCTCTTCCTAAAGTTTTCTGCCACGCACAGTAAAATCGTAAAATTAACAGTAACTACAGTGTTTAGCAGTATTTTCGGAGTGACCGTCAAAATCATCAAGAAAAGAGAGTACTCCTGCAAAAGGCTAGCAATCCACTCCAAGTATATTGGCGATGGTAATACCATATTATATTTAAAAAGAATAAGCTCTGGTCTTACGTCTCTTTGCTGTAACACCAACCAAGATCATAATGTAATGTGATGGATACTCTGTACAATCTGTAAAAAACTATTCAAGAACAATCTCATAAAAATAAAGAGACAGCGGAGTTTTGTGAGTAAACATAAATATTTATGAATCATATTGTAACAATAATAGGAATTGTGTTCATCGCGAAGGCGCGAGAGAGCAGAAAACAGCAGAATCAGTATTCGGAGCAGCGAGCGTGTAACAGGCGCGGAGCTATGCGGGGCAACGGGCGTTTATCAGGCGCGGAAATAAGGGAGGCAACCGGCAGCTAACAGTCGCGGAGCTATGCGGGGCAGCAAGCGTGTAACAGCCCTAACAGGCGCGGAGCTATGCGGTGTGAGGGGCGCACTGATTGAGCCGCGACAAGTTAAACCATTTGAAACAATTTAATAGAGATCAAAAATTCCCGGCCCCGAGACACCCGCACTAACTTTTGAAGTTTTTTCCCTAAAGGGATTATCGATGAATGAACAGCTTTTGGGGGATATAATGGGTTTTGCGGATATTTCTTTACTATTTACGTATAGCTGTCACTAATTGAGCGGTTGGTGGTGATTAAAGCGTTTGTTGCGTTATACTAAGGGTTGCAGGTTGGATTAAGCGTAGCCTAAATTACTACATATAATAATAATGTTATAAAAATCCTACGATATAAAAAACGATTCAAACAAATGAAAGGACGTAATAAAAAAAATATTATGGACATTTAAATTCAGCCGTGCCATGTCAAGCAGTCAGCTGATGATGATGAATCTCACATCACACTCGATCACGTCAGATGTCAAAGAAAAAAATACGAAATCTGTTCATACGTTAATGTCTGAAAAGGGTTTGTTCGACAAAGTAACCTATTTCGGCTCAACTAGTCTTATTATAAAAAACGGCATATTATAAAAACTTAGCACCCCCGAAAAACAAGAAGTTTATATTACATACCTTTTGTAAGTACTAAAATAAAGGCTATTGAAGCAATTAACTATATTGTGCTTACAATATAATATATTATATCAAAATCAATTATTTGCTTTATATTACAACAGCTTCGGAACGGCTTCCCGTAACTACTAAACTTCTCGACTGAGGGCTATCAACGAAAATATCTGCAGTTTTCCACATGATAAAAACTACGTCGAATACAAAATTCGACTTTACATCGTCTCTTTATGGTTCACAATCGATTAATGAAGCCGACTCTGATATGGCTCTTGCAAGGCATAAAAAGATTGATATGCGATTGCGTTATGATAGGATTTGGATTCAGTGGAGCGTCTTGAGTCATAGCTCTCGAGGTAACTCCCGTCGTACAACGGTACAGAGCTTATGTTATTTGTCACAAAATACAATGAGATTGAACCAAAATTATAGCGACATCCAAAAAGAGATCAACTTTTTTATTTATTTTGATGATACATAAGTAATTGTACTTTCGAAAATTACATGATGTCCACATTTGTAGTTTAGATCGAAAGACAGTTGGCCATCATTGTGAACAACAGCTTCCAATAAAATGGTAATGACAAACAGGGTTTAATGTCCAGAATATATTAATATTGAATAGTACTTGATTAAGCAATTTAAGAAAAACGAACAAGAATAAAACCAGCAAAGTGTTTGACCAATTGTTATGATTTTTCGTGTATATGAATGTTTAAAAAGGGGATGTTGGCACGTTCGACAAAGTAAGGTTTTTCGGCTCAACTAGTCTTATTATAAAAAGCGGTCAAGTGCGAATCGAACGCGCACAAGAACCCAACTTTGCCTTTTTATTTATTTGCCGTTCAAATTAGATTTTTTTTGTATTAGTTGTTATAATACGTCATCTGTTTAAGTTTCAACTGTATGACTAACACAATACATAATATACAGCCTGATGAAAGACAGAGACGGACAGTGGAGACGGACTTTTGGTACACCTAAAAATGATTGTAGTTAGTATATTTTTCCCGCTAAAACTCGATAGTAACATTTCGCTAATTTTGATTTTAAAATAATTTTGTGGAAGCCCAGGGAAGGTTTAAAGTGCATCTAAACCTATTAGATGGAGGTAAATGTGAACAGTGTAGGTTGTACGAGAGCAGGTGTACATAATGAAGTATAGGTTATGGCTGTAGGTATTTATTTATTCCACTTCATATGAATTGACGCATATTGTTCCGTAAATACCTAATTATCTCGTGATTTAGGTACATTGTTTTTCATAATATCGTTCTAAGTAAAATCTGATATGAATGCTATAGTTATGTGATACTGTAGTCACCTTAAATCCATTTTCCGGGTTATTGTTGCGAGTAATCGAGCGTGCCTCTCCATCGATTCCCGCGATCACTACAAACCGACTGGAACCGTTTCTTCGCTCGCATACCTTCATCTAATACCGAATCTTGTAGCATTTGTTGGAAATGCTAAGATATTGAAATACTTATTCAAAGTCACTTACTTAAAAGTACCTTTAAAAGGTTGGTTTGGTTTACTTTTATTTCTACATATGCAACACTATTTACTTACAATAATTGTGCCATTATATAATAAATCAGTTCATTTAAGGTACTAAACTTGATTTATTATTATGTAATAAACAATATACTATTTTTACCTATTTAAAAATGTATTAGCTTACATGAAATTATGTGAATACCTCTAATATGCTAATGTAAATTAGAATAAAATTATATTAAGTTATGGCTGTTGTAAACTTTTATGATGCTGTTGGTATCTCCTAAATAAAAATAAAATAAAAGTATAATCATAAAATAATTTGACCAAAAACGGCACAGAAACTACCTAGATGTGAGACATGATATATACTAAAATGTAGAAATATTGTATCTATTGATAGTTGTTCAAGTGAAATAATCCTCGAAATCCATTTTGAAAATCGCATACGTCCTTTGATTAAATTTCAAGAAAATCTCTCAAAGCATCTCGTCGTAATGACTGTCTTTGATGAATATCAATCCTTTCAATAAACCGATCCTGGACCGGGGGATTATATTTTTATAGTACGAATGTACAAACACAATCGTACTAATCGGATCTCGTCGAACGAGCGGTCATTTGGTGGAGCCAGTCCGGGGATGTTCGGGAACGTTCGGGCTATCTAAAGTACTGAGATAATAGGCGCGGGGCTCGCCCCCGGCCGTAAAGAATAATGTAAGAGCGCAGGGCGACATTTGCACCGAACTGCCGGCGACCTCTGCCTCTTACTTATGCGGTTTTTAATATTTTTATTGTAATGGCTCTGGTCACTTCAGAACAGAAGTGGCATTGATACGTTTTGCTGTATTTTTTTATGATATGTCGTGTATAGATGTTACTACTCTAAGTTTTAGTATTGATTTGATTCAATTAGTGTTTATTTAATTTGTAATGCCAGATGCGTGACGACGACTTTACTATATTACTAGCAGACTCGTGCCACTTCGTTAAGCATAGAAACCGTTTAAACCTTCCCTGGACTTCCACGAATATTTCAAGACTAACAATAGCCTAATCGGTTCAGCCGTTCTCGAGTTTTAGCGAGACTAATGAACAGTAATTCATTTTTATACATAAGAAGAAGATGTATTTAAAGTATAGATAGATGCCGTATTATTCAAGATTTTTATGAATTTCATTATAATCTTTTCCATTAAACAATTTTTCAACTTCACTGTTTATAATATTATTTCCATTAAAATAACCTCGACTCTCAAGGTCGTATTTTCTAATATTTAGGTAAAGTTTGGTAGATCTGGTAGAACGTGTAAAAAACAGCTGCTGCATGTGAGGGCCCCTCGCGGTCAGTATTGCCTCGCCGGTCACCATAAAACTGCCCATAAACTTTACATTATTGGCGCCCATATACATCACCACAACTATTCGCACCAAACTCCCTTTTTAAGGAACAAACTGAGGGAAGAAAAAAAACTTCTGAGATTTGGGAATTCGAATTCGGAAAGACACGAAGAAAGTTGTATGTTACTAAATTAAGTTTATCATTAAACAGTTTATGTGATTTAGTGACTAGAAAACAAATGCACTATTTTCAATGTGATCAATATGCATGACATACAGGGTTATACGACGCCAGCGGGTCCGAGCAGCGGTTATTAAAATGTAGCGGAGTGCGGGACTCCGGCGACGGTGCGCCGGGTGCGGCCGCGGGATCTGATTTATGGCCCCAGCAGCAGTATTTTATTCGGCGGGCGCCTCAAGAAAACTATAAGTTTCCGTTCGGCAGGACCGGGGGAGGAAATATTGTCTCCCGGCATCGATACTATGGACAGATATCTGTATTTATTGCGCCCTCTGTATAGATAATTTGGTAATGGATTAGGCTCATTTGACTCCTATAAACAGATTTAAGAAGCAAATATCTTCGACAAGGCGCGAAAGGTAGAGGTAACGAAGCCAATCTGTCCGTCGGAGCTGCAGGCGAAATTTAAAATTGAACCACTTATGTTTACCCCTACCAGTTACCGTACAGAGGGTAGATATTTGTACTCTAATTGCTAACGATATAGCTAATAAATATAATTAGAACAATGAAATGTAAACAGTATATTTACCATAAATCATTTATTAGAGTGATGAATATGTGCAGTGCAGTACGTATTATAACGTACCCTTGCCTAAATACTTTTCATACTAAATACTTACTTTTATTAACGATCATTAAGATGTAACAAATTTAGTATTTCTTACTAAATTCATGCTTAAAATTTTTCTTCCAAAAGACATAGGCCACATATACGAGCAAAGTTAACCACTAATTAATGCATATAGCATTAAATAATGAAATGGCAGGCCATTAATTACGTGTATTGGTGACAGTGACAATAATTCAGTCGTAATGAGGCGCCGCCCCCGAGCCCGACTGACGGGATCATGGACTGATTACAGTGCACTACATGATTGACACACCCTTGCCTAAATACTTTTATAAACGATCATTATGATGTGACGAGTTTAAATAAATTTATAGCCTGTGCACTGTATACTTGTATTGACAAATGTGCCATGGTGTAGTTGGTATAATAGTTACATCATATTTCAAAGGTTCAGATAGGTCGTAGTTATGGCTTCAGAATGCTTTTTCCTTCCATATCAGTATTATGTTCTTATAGACAGCTATGTCAATTTATTAAATTTATTATCTAGATTTAAAAATCTTACATCTTCTCGACTGAATAGATTTTTTTATAGGTTGAAGATTTTACAGTTTTTTTAAGAAAAATTTGTTGTTCTGTATGTTTGTTTGTTTGGATCCGAAACTACAGGGCTACAGATTTTTTTATAGGTTGAAGATTTTACAGTTTTTTTAAGAAAAATTTGTTGTTCTGTATGTTTGTTTGTTTGGATCCGAAACTACAGGGCTACAGAGTAGACCATGGTGAAAACATCGTAGGCTACATCATCGCATAATTTCAGCAAAATGTACGTTTCTCGCAAGATTTGGGCAAAAGCCCGCGAATGATTATTATGTGAATATCTTGTACTTAAATAATAATCAAAGTGCAAAAATATAAGCAAGATTACTTCTTGGCATTAGATGTCTTAGACTTGAGCAGGCTTCAACGCTAAGCTGGCAGTACAGCGATCCAGTGAATTATGCTAATGCCAATTACCGGGATTAGTCAAAGACAATAACGTTCCTTTACACTGTCACCATCATCAGCGGGCTTTAGTCGGAACTTTATCCGATAAAATAAAACAAACACGTTACCATACTTTACATACTTTTTACATTAGACGACCTCCGTAGCGCAGTGGTTCAGCGCGTTGGTGCTCGACCGAGAGGTTGCGGGTTCGAATCCCGCCGAGGGAACAAAAGGTTTTCAATGTTCCTGGGTCATGGATGTGTATTAAATTTGTGTATTTAAATAATAAAAATCTTAAATATGTGTATAGTATAAAAGTATTAAATATATATTTCCGTTGTCTGGTACCTCTAACACAAGTTCTTCGGATACTTAGCACAGGGCCAGATTGACGTGGTGTGAAGCGTCTATATATATTATTAAAAAAATAAAATAAAAAAAAGAAAGAAAATAGATACTTAACATAGGGGTTGTTAGTGATGACACAATTAAACCTTATAAGACTGAATTATACAGTTCACTTTTAATTAATGAATAACTTGAACATGAACATGAACCACCCAAATATTATTCATAAATTAATATTATTATTTTATCAGGTCCTTTAAATAATTACATATAACCTAGAATATTAACTCTACATACTAATAAAATATTTACACATTGTATAAGTATACAACGTGTTCTCCTAATCTAATACATTAGAAAAGGAAGACAGACAAGGAAAAAACCTTGTATAGCTTATACAGTGTATAATAATTTTAATTAAGGAATACATACAGTTTTCTATAGAGATATTCCAATCCGCTTATCTAAACGGATTGGAATATCTCTATAGAAAACTGTTTATTGGATAAACACATCACAAACAACAACACGCAAAAATCGAATCTAACGGAATTATAAGAAAGTTTTTTCGAGATAATCTAACAGCTGTTATTATAATATAGTGTTAATTAAAATATTTCATACGTGACAATTCATAACAATAAAATATTTTGACGAATATAAATCACACTCTGAGGTGAATGATCTCCGGGCACATTAACCTACTTGAGACACACGTATTATTGTGTAACTAATCAATAATAATTATTGTTTATATGCTGACTTTAATTTTTTTAATATATCGAAAATATTTTATTGTTCCAGAAATTCTGTCGTGTTTGCTAATCGAAAATTAACTTACTGTGCAAATAAATAAGAATTTTATATTAAATTTTGATGCCAGAGTCCATTCTAAAATTGGACTTCCTACTTATGGTCATCGTCGTCGACTGTGACGTCCACTGCTGGGACCAGGGATGTTAGGGAGCTCCGTAACTGTAACCGAAACTATCGGATATCCTAAAATTTAAATATAATAACCACAACCTGCAAGCAGATCAGTGAGTGTACGCATAGGCATGCGTTTGATGCACCTCCCTCCTTCCCACACTGCTTGCAGGCTGTGGTTATAATTATTATTATTGTTTCGCGTGATATTGCTAGATATAATATATTTAAATTTTATGCTATGGATTTCCGCAAAGTAACGCCTGATTCCATTAACTATCGGATATCCGTTATAATATATTATCCGTAACCGTAACCGAATCCGAAAGAAAAGTTCTGCTACTGTAAAAAGGAAAAACTTAAATCTATAGTTAAATACCCGTTACCAAAATTATCCGAAACAAACGGATAATCTGAAATAATTTAATATCCATATCAGTATCCGTAAAATTTCGGAATTTCATATCCATTTCATTCCTGGCTGCTACAAAGTATTTCATGGTAGGTTGTTGGCCTATACTCGCCACGCTTGGCATAGCATATCCCCAGAAACGCTGCTGACATTTCCGGATGTATAACGGATGTAAAAAGAGCAGTCACTATAACTTTCGGATATGATTACCTTTTCTCATTCTATAATTCTTGTCTGTCGCCTTCTTCGACACTAACGAGATTTGTAATTAATGAGGACTTAATATAGTCATTTAAATGACTTTCTAGTGTTAGTTTCTTTACATTATAGTAGGTATCTTTGATATGAACACAAATCGTTATTGTTAATTTTCAAACCCTAGGATAACTTATAGATACATCGTAAACTATAGAAGTTTATAAACAAAAAACCTTTTTATAATAAAATTGTATCAACTTTCTACTAAAAAAATAACACTAATCTCATAAATTATTCAAAGTTTAAACATTTGTAACATCTATATCAGTTTAAAAAAAAAAGAAAGCTACAAAAGTTTTTTTGCAGCTGGCTATACTAATGATGATGAATGTTAATTGTAAACACCTAGCGTTTACAAGACAGTAAAACACTGGTAACGGAATTATCCGAACTGTGCGTCCCTGCCGCTGAGGATCATTAGTGTTCATTGTTTTGTCCCGGGCGCTTAGCCCACCGATTACCGTGCATGTAGCGACCCGCGCCGACCGCACGCTGATTGATCACTTGTTACATCATCGTTAACGCAATAGATTTGGCGGAATTCAAACAGTACATGGCTGTAAACTTTTTGCCGAAAAAGTTGTGACGGGCTGACAGACTGTTGTTTAATCTTATACAATTCTCGCGTCACATTGTTTGTTACAGGGCTGACGAATGAATCGATTGACTGATTTTTATGAAATTTTGCAGACGTGCCTTTAGGACGTGTTTCACCAAGCAATGTTAAAGTTAATCCTTCGTTAAATATCATGTTGTTCCTCTCCTCTCCTCCTCCTTCCTCTCGTAATTCCTATCAATGAATGAGAAGGCATGGTAATTTAAAAAGCCGTTAACACTAACATGCGTTGGTGAAATCGGGACTTAATACGTCCAATTTTAATCTAAATTAAACGTAAAGAAACCCATATGACACAACCATAGACTAGTCAGTGATGCCAAATGTTGTTTTCAAGTTTGGTTAGGATAATGAGGCTGATCACCTCATTGTCTGACAAGAAAGATGATTCATGAGTCGGATGGGCATGTAAAAAGTCGGTCCTGCGCCTGCTCCTCGCTAGTCGTGTCGGTTTACCGTCCCACTGGGTTATGAGAGTTAAAGGAAGAGAGAGTGCTTCTGTGTATTGCGCACACACTTGGGCACTATAAAATAACTCCTGCGTAGCTGGCCTGGTTTCAATGAAATCGGCTACTGACACCGAAATCGGTGAGGGGAGCTATTAGTGATGCCAATTGGGCATTTCAATACAACGATTATTGTTTGCGACTATGAATCTTTAGATGTGTTTTTGGTTTGTTTAAGTTTAGTTTAAATTTAAGAGGGACGTGCTATAGCATGAGATTAGATTGAGTAACGAAAAAAATATATTTTATACCTACCCCTAAGTGATAAGAATGGCCACCTCAATTTTTATTTATTTGTAATCATCAATTAAAAAATACAAGGAGTGTATAACAGCAACCCCTATTGTTTAATAGCGATATTAGTACCTAACAATTAAATCTTCTATCCTCAGTTGCCGAAAATTATTTTATATCGCCTGTAGGTTGTTGGTGTAAGTTGAAGATAAAAGTCATATATTGTAGTATTATATTATATATTAGGCAATATCGATAGTTGTATTAGGTAATATCAAACAACTTAAGAACCATCGAAAAGCCACTATTAGGATGACTGAGGACGAATCATTATGAAATTAGTTACACATGACATTTTTATTAGTAAGAAGCAATACATTAACATACATATAATTTTGTATGTTTGCAGATAAAACATTACTAAGATATAATATTACTAAGCGTTTTGTAACTATCAGAGTTACAAAACTTATAAACTTATAAAACTTATTGTCTAATTAGCCTCAAAATTAAAAATAAAATTTTACAGACGAATGGACGGACTGATGCACAGACGAATAGTAATTAATACGTAATAAATTTCTCATAGTAATATGTAACCCTAAAAATAAATTTCTTTTAACGCTTGACTTTAGCGTAGGCCTCTACGAACCTCTACGCGAGCCTACGAAGCTTCTACGATGAAGTAAATAAACCTTTTAAAATGTTATCTCTTTAATTCACTGTTCTCATAATATATTTAATTTCACCTATCTCTTACTAGTAAAAGTCTTATCGGAAAGGTACATTCATATTAATTTTGAAGTATAAGTTGTAGATAGTTAGTGCGCATAATATAATTTAATAATTATCTAAAATAGCAGGAATATTCCTGCCAGTATTTATTACAAACTTATATTACAAAGCCATATTGTTTGGTCATCAGATTGATTGGATCGCATCGGGAGTCGGGTTTAACCTTGGCCGTGTGACACCCGAGCGCGCCGACGCTATATGACACCATGACACCATCACTCCATGAGCCACCGTGAGACATTGTTGCATTGTTTAATCATAATATACACCAGTGGATCCACGTCTTATTGTATCTTTGTGTACACTAATATTATAAAGAGGAAAGATTTGAATTTTTGTATGTAACGAATAAACTCAAAAAAGTACTGGACCGATTTTAATAATTCTTTTTTCATTAGAAAGCTACATTATCACTGAGTAACATAGGCTATATTTATATTATATTATGGAAATCTTTAGAAATTCCTATTAAAACCAAAGGTGTAAAAAAAATTTGCCATAAAATGTTTGCTGTTCGTTAGTCTCGCTAAAACGTAAGATCGGCTGAACTGATTCGGCTATTTTTGGTCTTGAAATGTTCGTGGAAGTCCCGGGAAGGTTTAAACGGCTTCCATGCTCAACTAAGTGGGCACGGCTCAGCTAGTCTTATACATAAAAATTAATTGCATATAAATATTATAAAACAAAGTCCTTTGCCGCGTCTATCTGCTGAAACTGTATGTCTGTTGGCGATAAACTGAAGGACTACTGTACCAATATTTATGCTCTTTCAACCAATGGTTATTCGACTTGAGATGAAAATGTCATAGTTTCCAGATGCACGTTTTACAACAAAAGTCAATAAAACCCACAATGTTTATATAAAAAAAAAACTTTAACCCGACTAAACAAATTGATTTATATGAATTTTAGCCGCTACGGTGGAACAACCATACATATATGTAGACAGATACATACATATAAAAACCTATAACGGGTGTAAGAAGAACAGTCACTATAACTTTTGTATTTATATTATTTTATATATAAATATGATTATATGATGAATATGATTATACTACCTTTTCTCATTCTAGAAATCTTTTTTTTCTTTGACGTTATTTTAAAATGGTGAAAAGTAAAAAAAAAAATTTAGTTTATGACAAAAAAAAATTTAAAAATAATAATTCCAAAATGAGCAAAGGTAGTATAATCGTATCTCAAAGTTATAGTGACTGTTCTATGTGTGTATAATTATAGTAATTATTATAGTATAATATTATGTTTATTGTTCACCAAAATTATTGAGTAAGTGTGTGTCATTGATGACACTGTGTATAAAAACTAGATATATGTCATTGAAACTGCACCTGCACAATCGACTTCATAACAAAACACTTGCAGTACCTGGAAGACGGGGTTTCTAGTATTAGATAAAGTTGTTATGGCTGCACTCACAGAACCTAATATTTAACATCCGGACGTTTCCAATCATATTGTATTTCACCTCCTGTCATTCATGTATTGTATTTAAATAATATAAGGCCATTTTATCAATGTGGTATTTAAATCTCAATTTAGGTACCTAAGTATCGCTATATTTAAATTCAAAATCATAAAATTAGGAAACGTGACTCTTCCAGAACAATCAACTCATAATATTATAATATGGGGGCTAAAGAAAAAATATAGATTTTTTTGATTTATATTAGCAAAAATATGTTAAATAAACTTATTTTTATTATTGTTTAAGTTGTTGGGTAATCATAAATTAATACATAAAGCAGCTATAATTAAAACTACAAGCAGGATATTACCACAGTGTACAATAGAAAAGTTGCTTTAACGTAACATCAAAATCACATAACAACGCCGATGAATCGTGACACATGTACACACGTGTAATTATAGATTTTAATCACTTTTGCAATCGATGCGGTCACTTGATTTGTATATGTTTTTTTAGAAACTGATCGTGCACAAACCTGTAGTCGATGCGGCCACTTACTTACTAGTCGCCCTAGTGTCAAGGATTTTTTTTTTGGAAACTGATCGTGCAAGAAGCGTATTGTCAAAGTGGTCATTCTCTGCAGTCATAGTCTTAGTGCAACCTAAATTACCTAAAACTGGCCGACCAGGAATTTAGCCGATATTGTACAACGTGTGAAATGATATGCCGATATCTGCCACGTCAGACGCACTCGAATTAACCTACTTGTGTCAAGGGTGTAGTGTTTACCTATGCAAATGTTGATAACATTTAGCATCTTCCCGCTTTTATTCGTTTGCCGTAATGCGTGTTTGCGAGGGGAGGCCCTGCTGACGGGGAGAATATATGTCGTAAGATTTAATAGACATGTAATGGATATCTGGATGACGTTTTAAGGATTTGTGCAAACGGAATATGTCATTTCTTTCCCGTAATTGGAATTTCATATACGGGATTTTTGGATAATGCGCGGGCCTATTCTTTACGACTTACGACTATTGATATATAGGTATTGCCGTGTTTTATTAAATGGAAAAGTGTTGGGGTCGGCTGTTATTATGAGAACATTGTTAACCTCGATTATATATTTTAACGTTAAATATGAATGGAAATCATCGTCATTTTGGATATTTAGAATTGCGACTATGTATATTTCATTTGTTTTTATTTTGTGAGGATCCTTATGATTTTAACAAATTGTAGGGATCCTATAACTTCGTTCTCTTTGTGTCCGTCTGTGCATCTACCTGACACTAGGCTGTATCTCCTTAACTGTGATAGCTAGATAGTTAAAATTATCGCAGATGATATACGATCAGTTGCTGTTATAAAAACAAATACTAAAAACCAAAACAAATTAAATATTTTTCTAAGGAAATTGTGACTTTTCTGTTGTACAGAAACCTGCGTGTGCCAGTCCGATTCTTACTTGTCCGTTTTCTTATCTTACCGGATATTGTACATACATAACCATTTCTATAAATTTCATTTGAAAATATTCTGTACGTAATATATCTACCACCAATACTAGTAATGTAGTTTAAGTTGGGTGCCGTGATTCTTAAGTGTCGTTTGATGGTGAAAATCAGAAGGTGGTGTAAAAAGTATGGAGTCTTTAGTTAATGTTATTTAAATTATCTTCAAAATTCAGAAATTGAAACATTTTGTTTTTCGAATGTTACAATTTGTGATATTACAAAAAATTGCGTTCAGTTGGAAGTTTTAGCAGCAATATATAACAATTCGTGATTTCTACCACAATATAGATATTTAAAAAAGTAAATTTGTTTCTGTATCTCCCGTCACGTCTACTCATTTCCACCTCAAGTATAAAAAAATATGTACGATTCCACCAAAATAGTGTTCAGAACATTTGTTAGTTTGTAGTGCCAATTTGTTAATGTTGCGTTAGCGAGTCCACCGGAACAAACATCTGTTACGCACAATCGCACAACAGTTCAGGACACCGGTGGAATCGCACCTTAAGGGCTTTGTCAAACAATAACTGTCGCCTATTGTCATGTCATGTATTGCCACATTAAAAACCACACACCACAACTCAAGTTGGCCTTAGCAGCTAAGGCGTAGTTTTGTTACAGGTGTGTGTTGTGTGTGGTTCATTGTCCTTGTTTTTTTTTAGTCTGGGCGTTTACCCCTATACTATAGAAGTCTGTCTCCACACTCGGCCGCGACACGAGCGGGTGCGCACCGCGGGGCGTCGCCACAAACTTGATTGTCGACAAACGAACCGGTACATGCCATTACTGCGCCACCTGCCCACAATACAGAATACACCCCGCACCTCTTTCATCACGAGACTGGAAAGAGCAGCGATTCTTCCAGTTCTAGAAAATATATACTTTTAAAAAAAGATCAATTTTCCATTTTTTTGCTTAAAGATGGCCGTGCGAGTTTCTTAGGCTGCGTATACACCAGAGCTGTGCTTTGCTGTGTTGCGAGGAATGTGTTTTTCAGAACCAATAGAGTCGCTTGTCAAGAGCCGCGCTGACCGATGCGTGATAAATGAAGCGATTCTATTGGTACCTAAAAACACATTCCTCGCTACACAGCACAGCACAGCTCTGGTGGATACGCAGCCTTACGCCACGCCGGTTCTTCTCGGCGGGTTAGGGTTGAACCGGTGGTTGTTTTTCTTGTTGACTTTCTGAAAATAGCTTGTTAAGTTTCATGTGGAAATAAAACGTTTTTTATTTACTATTTATTTTTAAAGTTAAGAAATTTCTTAAGCTTAAAACCGGCCAACTGCAAATCGGACTCGCGCACCGAGGGTTCTGTACTTTTTGATATAGAATGTTGATTGATTTTGTTACAGCTTAAGGCAGTGTTCCACCAAGCAATGTTAAAGTTAATCCTTTGTTAAATATCATGTTATCCCTCCCGTATTTCCTGTCAATGAATGAGAAGGCATGGTATTTTAACAAGCTGATAACACTAACGGACAGTAGACCTGTGTACTTGTAAATCAAATGTATCACCTTCACGTTACTGAGAAAAAGGGACTATTGACAGACAGACAGACAGAAAGACAGACTGAGAACAAAGTGACACTATAGGAGTTTCGTATTTTCCTCTTCTTTTTTGTTATTACGAGTATGTTTCAATTTGTATGTCTTACTAAAAAGTATATCTCGAAGATATACATATACTTTCATAATATATATTTACATATCTTTTAAAACGGTTTTAAATACCCATAAAATAAAATGTTAACAAAAGAAGGCCCAGAGTTTTTTTTTATTCTCAATATGTATTTCAGAAATTTTACCGTCGGCTGATGGAAAACTTCAAGCGTCCGACGGAAATACGGACGGGACATTTATGTCAAGAGAGTTTTGAAGCATTGACAAAATAGGTTTTTTTAACTGCAATATTCCATTTATTTATTGAATACTAGCTGACGCGTGCCTTCTTCGTTGAGCATAAAAAAACCGGTTTCAGTGCTCAACGAAGTGGTCGTTGAGCATAAAACCCGTTTAAACCTTCCCTGGACTTCCACGAACATTTCAAGACTAAAAATAGCCGAATCGGTTCGACCGTTCTCGAGCTTTAGCGAGACTAACGAACAGCAATTAATTTTTATATATAAGATTTTACTTGATTAGAAGTTTTTAGAATGATGTGGTGACTCTAACAGAATTTATCTTACTCACTTTTCAGTACTTACTCGATACCAAGTAGCCAAAGAAGAATCTAGATTCTGGATACATCCAAATATTTCGAATAATTAGGAGCCACCCAAAATCAGTGAGCCAAGAACTAGCAGGCACATTGAATTGCGTATAATCAAACAAGTAGCAATGCTAGGTACTCTGCAAACAGAGGAGGATGACTTGGGAAAGCTTTTATATTTATTGTAGGTATAGATATTATATTTGTATATAAATTAAAAAGATCATAGTATTAATTTGCAATTTTATTTAACAAAGAAGGTGAAGAATATAAGGTTGTCTTAAATACCATAATCCATGGTAATCGTAGTCGTGTTCTTCTGACTTTCTTCAAAACAAAAGTCCGACGAGCAGTTGCTGTCGAGCACGTGGGCAATATATCATTTGAATAGCACTGTTTACAGTCAGCACGGACAAACAACACCACGTGTCTTTCGAATACCTGACCTACAAAGCTAATTTGAAGGACATCGAGAAAAGGAGAGTAACCTGACGTAGCAGCATCTAAAGTGATGAGTCGCGCGTGGCCGGCGCGGGCCGCTCAAGTAACGACCTATCGATTGCCAATAGTGCCTTGTTAGCGATCCTCGCGTCTCGCCCCCGCCGCCCGCCCGCCCGAGCTCGCGAGACGAGCTACGGCGTAACATTACAATGTGGAAAAATTTACATTCATAGTACCTACTATGATTATATTTTTTTAATTATTACTAAATATACGGATATTTTCTAATGATGTGTGTATAGATTATACGCTATTTTTTGGTAAGTTATATTTGGCACGGCAATCAAAACTTTTTCTCACTTTTGTTTATAATGTTAGTCTATAAAGTAGAAGATTCCTAGTGTTATTCTACATACATCATATTTTTTTTTTTTTCGAAAGAGTTTTGTATAAAAATTCAAATATTTATGCCGAAAGAGTGCCCAAAGCTTAAAAAACAGATACGCATTAATATTTTAAAAAGAAAAAAGGAGGTCTATGGAGGTTGTGGTAGTAACTTTGGAGTTCGCCTGGCGACTGGCGCGGCGGGAGTATCGACCGGCGCGACCCTGCCGAGCCAGCGCTGGCTCAGCTCTCTGCATCAGCCCTTTTGCGACAACAAACCAGAATAACATACATTCCACACTTTTCAACACATTTTCACCGTAGTTTGCCATGTAAATTTGTGAATGTAAACAATTACGTGGTTACCTGTATGTTCAACTACACTTTAACAAAAACATGTTTACATTCTGTTTATTAGGGGAAAATAATGACGATGTAAATACAAAAGATTTTATCCATTTGTAAACAGTAAGCATTTGCCAACAGTTTGAAGTTTTAAATTTAAATATCTCTAACTTGCCAGATTTATTACAGTTTTTCTGATCTCTAGAATATATAAAGCAAGGTATTTTAAAAACATCTAGTGACGAGAATATTGTCTTAATTATATCCAGATTGACTGTAACTAACAAGGAAGTAAACAAGTTGTACTACCAGTATGTCATAATGTAAAGTAAAATATTCTTTGTAATATGTAGCAATCAAATAGTTAAAGGCTGTACTTTCTTTGAGAAACGCTTATGTATATTTTAGCTTTTGCCGTAATTTTTTAAGCGCCAGCCTAATCTTATCATTAGAACATTACATCAGGAATCATATAACAATCTGAGAAAGATTTTTCTTTATGTTTTTGTTTAATATGATTCGAAACTACCGTTTTGATGAAGTTTGGCACTGACATAAAGTTGATTATCGAGAAGAACATAGCAGCTACTTTTTATGGCGACGATGTATGAATCCCACCGCGGTATTCCTTTTTTTGAATTTGCGGACATCAGTCGATTATATCGAAAAAAATACATATTTTTCCACACTATGTGTGTAGAATCTACTTGTAATTATTTCGACAACATGCTCCGGTTATCCAGCATGTTGGACAACAACCTATCACATTACATTCACAACATGGTCAATCAAGATCACGGTTCGTGGGTCAAACTATCTTAACCCTGCTCAACTCGGTATACATTCTGTGTTTCATTATAGTTCTGTGAAAAGGCTGAGTGTAAATTTTTGTCACGGCACAATATGGTATAGTGCAATACAATATTCAAAGTCAAGAATACTGATTTGAGTTTTTGCCACTACTCGCTGTATCAAAGTTACCTACAATATAATATATTGTTGGGTGTTGTTTGTATGCCATATATATTATATATGGCATACAAACAACACCCCTATGTGAGAAACAATAGAAAACCGATGCCATACAAATTGTAGCTAATTCATCAGCGAGAAGCGGCAAAAACTTACATCAGCACACTGGACTTTGAATATATTTTTTTATAATGCTTTAGTCATTTAAGTTACACTTCATACACAGTAATGTAGTGCGTTAAACTGATCTAGCAGCTTGTAGTCGCCCCGCTCCGTATGGTACATAAGTACTTATATGCCGTTAATTAAATTGTACAGTAACCGCAAATTCTGACATGCATAAGTGTAACTAACATCAAATATTACACTGTTTTACACTGTTATATTTCTAAATACTGGTCTGCACTCTACCATATTATACGTTTTGAATCGTGATAACTATCGGCATCTCGCTTAATAGCAGTCAATTACATTAGCAACGATGCCCCCGTGTTCCAATGGTATAAAGCTTAGATTTCGACCCGGGGTCGTGGGTTCAATTCCCACGTTGGAACAACAAAAAATGTTGTTTCCAAGCTTATCACCAAAGGGGCATGTAAATAGTTGGTCATGCTTATTGGTTAAACATCCTACTGGGTTATGAGAGTAAAAGGAAGAAAGAGTGTCCTTGTGCATTGCGCACTTACTTTGGCTGGTTTCAATGAAATCGTCCACCGACATCGACATCGGTGTAGAGCTATAGCACCACCACTTCAAAATGACTATAACAAACATGATCGATACTAATATAGTCCTATATAGAATTTCTTTACCGATAGAAAAAAGATCAGGTTATCAGTATGTGAACCAAATACACATTGAAATTCGTTTGTTACCAAAAAATGGAAAGTATAGTGGGATTGTGACGTCACAGCGACCTTGCCACTAGAAAAATGTGCCGCGTCGCCGCAGCGAGCTCTGCTAGCTCATCACTACGTCAGGCCATCGCACCCTCTACGGTAACTCACCCAGCACCAAACGCCACGTTAGCGAATGTGGAAAAATCTATCGATTCACTTGTTAACTCACAATGTGAATACAATTTTCTGGTGAATGTTTTATATATTATGTTATGAATGTACAATTTTGAGGTCGCCTTGTGGTCGAAATTCACCCATGATGATTTATACTTTTTTAAAGTTTGAACTTTATATGGGTTCCTTTGCCTCTTAGATATAAAAAATGTGAATCTTGTGATAGAATAATAAAAGTGTAATGAAATTGTATAAAACGTATACCTACCTACAATTTTAAAGTATCTAGTATCTACTGTACTCGTAAGTAATGATTTATCAGAGACAATGTGTAATGTTTATATTTTAATAATTGTTATGTATTTCTAAGCATAATTTTAATAAAATTGTTTCAATATCTAAATTTCTACATATAAACTTTCCAAATTTCATACATTCCTCTACTCTATATTACACTCCATTCGCATAATTCTCGTAAAACTGTACTCACAGCTTTTGCGTCACGAATAAATATATTAATTTTAAGTATAGGTTTGTTTTAAATACTTGAAGTTACATTTTTTATACTCTATCTGCCTAAATACCTACAGCTGTTATTAACTAGACTTATTTTAATAACAAACATAAACACTTTATTTTTACCTTAATCGCGTTCTACGAAGAAAGATGTATGAAAAGCTAAGCTGTTCTGAAACGCTTACATTATAGCATTAACCTCATCTTATAAGCCATACACATTATTCAAGGAAGTGAACAAGGCCAAAACATTTTTTTTTTCAAATACAGATCCATAAAGTATAATCGCGCCATACATTATTATGATGTACGTACAAAATGGGCCATTAAGCTACTGGACCCGCAGTTACAATGCTCATAATTCTCCTCGACTTCATTAACAGGCTTCCATTTGCATGACAACCTCTACTTATGTACAGCTACAGCTCATAACAAACGCTATGTAGATAAGAAGAGAAAAGTATGAACATGGCTCTGTATTGCCAAACCACTTTGTATTATCCTCCCAAATATTAGACTTTTAAGGAAAATTCATCCTTATTTCAGTGTCATACGGCCTTTAAGTTTTCGGCGCGCTGAAAATGGTTCCGGAGCCATTTCAATAGGCGGCGGTGTAGTCCTCTCGCTCTAGCGGGGCGTGGTCGAGACTGGACACGCCCCTCATCTCCCACCACCAAGCCTTTCACGAGATCGCTATGAATACTCTACATACAAATATAATAATATTCTACATGAAATAGGCTCGGACATTAAGTAGAATTTTCTGTGAAATATTTATTTTATTCATCGATTAATGTTAACAGTCTTCCTCTTTTACATTGAAATACATTATATTAGCACAACTAACGTATTAAATATTAACAGATACTCGTATTCATGTAATTGTGTGTTACTTTTATGAATGAAGCAATATATGATTCCATAGTGAATCATAATAATTAAATATTATTGTCTATTAATTGCGTAAATCAGATAGTAGTATAGTGATTAATAAAATGATTCATATTTTAAAAAGTTACAAACGTCCAACAATCTTTGCTTTTATCATTATTTGTTACTTAATATCAATAAATATTTTAAACCAATCTAAATAAAATCCGTAATAGATTAAAGATTTGAAGCGACACGTAAGACCTATAAGTAGTAGTCACTTGACTACGAGTGGAATCCATCCTCATCCAAAAAAAATATTCTTTCGTCTGTAACGTATATAGTAAGCTATAAACTTTTACTGTACGTAACAAACACAAAAATAATATGTATACAAAATAACACCCAATGCAGTTGATAACATGAAACTTAATGCCTTGTATATTTCCTAACTAACGCGCAGTGTTAAATTACATTCTGTTGGAAACGTCGCCAGTAGGTACTGATACAATGCAACAATGTAGGTATCCTGTTTACTTTCATACAATACAATGTCCGTTTGATAGCATCGTATTGTAACTAACATTTATAACAATTTAATATTAGAATGGAACTACCTAAAAGTCAGTATCCGTTTTCTTAAAATATATATTGTATTAATAATCGAATTTTAGATTCGATCGATGAAACGATTATTTTATCACATCCCTAATACACACTACCTCATACAGATCCATAATCCAGAAATATTTAAAAATATTGTTATTTGTTTATTAAGTATATATTTTTAATGTATAGCAAACATCATTTTCTCCATATGAATCTTAAGATTATAATCCTACTTCCTACTATTAGGTATTAAAAACGCGAAAGTTTGTAAGTAACATTCTTCCATGTTTGATACTGTTTCACGCGAAATCTACTGAACGGATTTAGATAAAATTTTGTTTGATGTTAATACATAGGATACTTTTTGCCTCAGGAAAAGGTACGGTCCCGCGCGAATTCATTAAACGCGTCCGAAGTAGCGGAAAACGTCAATTACTTCATAAGGTAGCCTTCAAAATCAACAGAATTCCTAATCGTAGTTTGCTGTGATTATGTTTTTGTCGTAAGAAGACAATATTACTGCTTACCTACTCATAAAAATATTCCGACTTTGTGTTGAAAACATTAGGTATTGTGACTATTCCATTAGGGCTACAATTAACTTGTGTTCATAACCCATTCTACTTTGGTGTAATGTATAGGTTATTATTAAATATCACCTGTGGACCGAAAAAAACGAATGACAATTGTATTAAAAGCATTACAACGGCAATACAATTGACTTTCGTTTAATTTACTTTACGCAGCTTTCAAATGTTCGTGCTTGGGCTAGAGTAATGGAGTTAGGCCACATTTGACGACCTCCGTGGCGTAGTGGTTGAGCGCGTTGGGGCTCGAGCGAGAGGTCGCGGGTTTAGGGAACAAAAAGTTTTCAATATTCCTGGGTCATGGATGTGTATTAAATTTGTGTATATTATAATAAAAATCTTAAATATGTGTATAGTATAAAAAGTATTAAATATATTTCCCTTGTCTGGTACCTGTAACACAAGTTCTTCGAATACTTAACACGGGGCCAGATAGACGTGGAGTAAAGCGTCCATAGATATTATTATTATATTATTATTACATTATACCCCTAACGTCGCAAATGCAGTGTCTCTATTCACTCTTGAATATTAAAAGGGTTGAACTATGATAGTCAATTTCGAAATCGCAGAACAAAAGTTATTAAATGGTAGTAAGTTAAACAACTTTTAATCATAAGATAATAGCAAGTTTTATAGCAAATTTCTTCCACTAAACAACAGCTATAGGTAGTAGAAATAAAATTATGCATGTTAATTTTTATTATCTAAACATGGTAATATTATAATTTGTTTACAGAAACCTCTGAATCGAGTCCAATGACTTGTGGTTGAGCAATACACAGGTTAGCAAAAACATCAAAAGCGATTGCTCAACAATACGAGGAATCGGGGTCGACATATTGTATATCATTTGTTAATGCCTAACTTTTGATATATATGTTATAAACTAGTAGTTATCCGCAACTTTCGTATACAATAAACCTAGAACGCAACTGTAATCGAACGTAGCTCAAGATCAATATAGATTTTCGTTCTCGGCGTAGCAAAAACGAATCTTCTATATCTTCTTCTTCTCTTATATATAAAAATGAATTGGTGTTGATTAGTCTCGCTAAAGCTCGAGAATGGCTGAACCGATTCGACTATTTTTAGTCTTGAAATTTCCGGTAGTCCGATTTAGACGGTTTATCACAAACTGTTTCTATGCTCAATGAAGTGGGCACTCTTCAGCTAGTCAAACAATAAAAATCTATAAGTCAATCTAGTTATTTATGAGTTTTATAGAGTTCAACTATCCCTTTGTATTATCAAATTACTGTAAATATGTAAATCATACTCCTTTTTGGCCGTGGTCGGTTAAACGAATCGAAAATATTTCGTAGCACTGCTACGCCACATGGCTATTGAATATTTTTTTTATGTTTTGTCTGTAATGTACTAATAATAATTATTAGTATTGTAACTTTCCTAATTTCATATAAATCCTTCGGCTTGTAAGAATAAGAAACAACCAGATAAGCCGTTCTTTAATATAATATATTAAAAAAATTATGTTATACTTTTGATAGTTCTTCACTAACATATTATATACATAAGGCACTCTTGCCAGTTGACCACTAGCCAGATAGAAGCATATGTCATATATTTGGGCCACAAAACTAGTAAATAGTAAGGAGAACTTAAGACTTAACTAACCTATTGACACACTACACATTCTCTATACTTTTAAACAATTATTTTTACAATATCGATCGTGGTCTGCAACTGGGCTAAAAAAGTATTGAGAATACAAATGACATGCATATTGATTGAAAGCATAATATCAAGCATGGCAATTAAAAAGTTATTAAAAAATAAAACTACAATGAAAATAGTATTTTAATTGTTCATATATAAATAAATGTAAGTTTATAAATGCCGCTACTGACTACAGGTAACAGGTTTTTCAAAACATCTAAGATCACAAGAGCCAATTGAACATAAATTGCAATTTGTTCAGTGTTTTCGGAGCTATGATGCAACAGACATACATACATACAAATGCACAGAAACCTCTTTACGTCGGGGCTTAAAAATAATCTAACATATTTTGTATGTTCTTAATCAGTATATAGTAACAAAATGAAATAAATATCGAAAGATATATTAAATGTATATCCTAAAAATAATGTAAACTTCTAAGTAACAGAATATAGTTACTGGTATATAGTTACTGGTATATAGTTACTGGTATATCTTCTAAGTAACAGAATATAGTTAATGGTATATCTTTTGGTGTCGGCTATACATTCGTAGCGGATGCTTGAATGACGAGTATGAACTCGGACACAATTTATTTATAAGAGAGCATTCGTGAGGTGCCAGAGAAAAAAAAATCCCCATCAACCATATTTACCGTGAGCATCGTAAATGGTGGCACAGGGAATCCGTCCGGAAATACGCAGCAGTGTTTTTGCCGACATTGTTATTATTTTATCTTTCTGCAAAGCGTGGCCAAGTATCGGCTGCTACCCCCATTGAATTTTTTAGGGGAGGCTTATATACAATGTGGAGAGTGATGTGAATTATTATACGAAGCTTGGGAATGAAAAAAATAAGTTTCTTATTACTTATGTAGTTGAACAAAATATGATGAAAGATATAGGTAAATATATGGGACACAAAAGTTTACTTCAATTCAAGATTAGTTTCTTTTGCTAAAATATATTCAAAAAGTATCATGAGTTGCAGTGCTTAGATTCATAGATTAGATAGTTTATACTTGAATATTGAGAGACTACTCAAATAATATAAACTTTGGTTTATGCTTTGATAATATTAATATTAGTAATTATATATACATTATATTATATTACATTCTGTAAATGAATAACTACTAAGTATTTTGCAAATATTTTATTAGGAAAACAGAAATACTTTACATAGTGGTTTCTTTTATTTAACTATTTACAATTAATGAATAATCAGTTGTTTGAATCTTAACCTACCTATAATCTTTATTATTACATATTTAACGAAGCTATGAATATAGTACGACACAACCATACATTTTACACGGCGTAGAAACGCCTCCGCGCCACCTCATTGTCCCACCATTAAAAAACTATAAAACTGGAACCGATGATAATTAAATTTCAAACTTAACAAAAGCACGATCTACCCGCGTGGGTTCAGTAGCGCTGCCAGGCGCAAGCGGCGGCCGGCGGGTTGGCGGCCGAGGCGGCGGCGGCGGCGGCAGCGCGCGGCGCCGCGCCCTGCCGTCACAGCTCCGAGAAGAACTCGGGCGAGGAGTGCGGCGTGGGCGGCGCGTGCGGTGCGTGCGGCGCGTGCGACCCGTGGGAGCCGTGCGGCCCGTGCGACCCGTGCGACCCATGCGACCCGTGCGACCCATGCTCGCGCCCAACAAGCGCCAGCCTCTGCTTCAGCACGTCTCGCTCGTGCGTCACGCGAGCCACCTGCAGCTGTAGTAGGTGTAGCTCGTCCTGAAGAGCGCGGTTCGCCAGCTCCAACTCCTGTCGCTGCTGGAGCCTCTTGCTTCGACAGTTCTGTGCGTAGCCTCGATTCTTTAGCGTCCGCCTCTTCTGTTTTAGTCTCGTCACGTCCTCCCGGGGAAACCCGTGCAGTCTCTTGTTCAATTCTCGGACGCTGAGCGTCATCAGTAAGTCGTCGCTTAGGAGGTCGTCGCCACAGGAGGACGGCTGGTAGGACTGGTGACCCATCCGGGGGGACATGGCGGAGCAGGAGCTAGGTGGCCGGAGTCCGACCTGCTGGATGTGGTGGTCCTGCTCCCTCCAGTCGCGGCGGTCCCACTCCTCGAAGTTTCCGCACGGAACGGTCCGCATGTCGAGGGGCTCTCTCATGTGCGGCAGCCACAGGACGTCGTCGACGGGTGGCGCCCGACAGGGGCTGCGGCCGAGGGGGGCCGGCGGGGTCTCCGGCGGCGTGCTGGGGTCAACGGCGATGGCGACGTGCGGCTGCGGGTACGGGCCGACGTCGGGCCATTGTCGGCAGGCCCGGGCGCACGCCGGCAGAGTCTCGACGAGCTCGTGCCAGCCGGTGCGGAGCGGCTCGCGCTTCACGTGATTGTTGGGCTGGTCCTCGAGGTGATCTAATTCGAAGTTCTGAACATATTCGTCAGCGAGCTGATCGTCGTCAGCCTCACAGTGCTGCTGCGGCGCGAGAGTTTGCATAGCACCCGCCTGGGAGCACTCCGTGAGCGTGTGTTCCACCATGGAGGCGAGCGGGGCGCGCGCCGGCCGGGAGCGGACTGCCGGCGCGGCGCAGGGCGGCTCGGCTCCGCCCTCCGGCCCAATGACGTCGGCCGGCGCGCGCACCGCCGTCCGCTACGCCGCTACAGCCTTTATCGTCACCAACATAAGTTCGCTAACATCAAGATGATGTCTAATATAAACATAGCGCACGGCTATAAACACAAATCTCATGGTATACGAATACAGAATATAATAATATGGCACGTTCTACACATAAACAAATTACAAGTAGGTAAGTACCTACATCAGCCAGATTGTACAGTTCTAGTACAGTTCTAGGTTAGTTAGTAGTAGAACTAGTTTCTATGAAATAAAGTAAATAAGTAGGTAGAATTATTAAACAATATAATTAACAAATAGATAGGTATACTCAATCTTTCAAAGTTCCTGTATCTAACTTCATGTATCTACCATGGTATCAACTTAATAAAGTACACCTTTTATGTTCTGACAAGTACTTTATAGATTGTATCTGTAATGTATAGTATTTACAATTATTTCTACGATATGTATTAACTAATATTTTTATTTTTTGGTTTTGTATTCGATTTCTGTAATTTAATGAAATACGCCTACTCATACTATCTCTGCATCACCTTAAGGTTGGCTGGTAGAGATTTGCTGCATTTTACAATGTCATCGTTGTAAAATGCATAAAGCGTTGTAAATAAAAAAAACCGCCCAAGTGCGACTCAAACTCGCGCACAAAGGTTTCAAACCCAAAAATATCACGTATGTTGTATGGGTAATTGGGTATATCCTATATATATTTTTTTTGTATTATGTATTTGGTAAAGTTTAATTTGTCTATCACGTTTCTTGAGATACAGCCTGGTGACAGGCAAATGGACAGACAGCGAAACTAGTAATGGCGTCCCGTTTTTACCCTTTGGACTTACGGAACCCTAAAAGTTGGCCAAAAATATAAAATATATATTGTGTAAAAAAAACCTTCCCTTCTCTAAAAGGACCCACCCCCTATTTTTGAGAAAAGCTTACAGATAATTTTATTATACCTACACAAAAAGCGCTTTAAAATTAAATATCTAACAAACAGAGGCATGTCGAAACTGGTTCCGGAACGTGAAATTTATAAACCTTAAAACAATATTATATAATTGAATTATTCATAGAAATTACGTATCCTTTAAAGCTTATTTAATTTTTTGAACCGTTGAACTATATATCTATATCTATACTATTATTATAAAGCGGAAGAGTTTGTTTGTTTGTTTAAACGCGCTAATCTCGGGAACTACTGGTCCGATTCGAAAAATTCTTTTTTCGTTGGGTAGTCCATTTATAGAGAAAGGCTTTAGGCTATTGTCATGCAATATGTGCCTTTGTATTAGGTATATATTTTTTTTCGATTCGATTCCCGGCTGAGGAACTAGTCTTATTAAAAATCTGATGACGTAGTCTTAGTTTTTATCGAAATTGGGTTCGCGACTGCTTTTATTATTGTTTGCTATCTCACAATAATAAGCCACAACTTTTTATTTACACTTTTCCACTTTAATTACGTTTATATAAGTCACAAAAATAGTAAAAAAAACAAAAAAATATATTTTTTGCTTGTGTTAAAAGATTTTTTACAATGAGAAAAGGTAGTCCAATCATACCCCAAAGATAGTATTCTAACTGGTATTTTTAGTTAGTATTGTAACTGGTATATTTATTCCCTTTTAAATACCAAATCTCGCAATCAATTATGAGTATGTATAAATAATATGCAGATAGATGTGGCAGTAAGTGGTTAACAGAACAAAGTGATTTCACGCGTCGCCGGCGCTGGCGCGGGGTTACAATTCAGCATAATTTCGAATTCCGAATAACATTTAATCACGGCCACGACCTCCGCCCCGCCACTTTAGGGTTAACCCTTCCTTATTATCCTTCAATAATTAAATGGATGCGCCTATTATTGAACAATGCCATAATTAAGGTGTACGCTCTAGTTAGCAATGCTGATATTAATAGAGTAAATTTTTTGGATAAACTTTTGTTTAATTACTTATTTAGCGGACTGCAATCTGAAAATCCTGATTAGAGTTGGAATACATGAAATGGTATTAATCCTGACAGTTGACACTTTAATTATGTGTTTATGAATCTAGGAAAAAAATTGGAGTAGGTACCTCAAAATCGAAACATGGGAACATAGTTCAAGGGACACTTCCAAAGTGAAAAATGTGTATCCCCCCACTGTAACTTCTAAAATAAGGGAATGATATAATATGTAAAAATAATAATATATGATGTACATTACCGTGCAAACTTCCACCGAAAATTGGTTTGAACGTGATTTCAAAATTAGCTATTTTTACGTTTTATAAGGAGCATTGTTTTTAGGAGCATATTAGTCTTCGTGCATGAGTTCGACACACACTTGGCCGCGCTATTTCACCTATAGGTAAGTCATATACATTTGTTTTTGAACTTCGTTTTGAAATTAGCGAAAGAGTTGCCACTACTAAAGGCTTTTTTTACATTATGTTTTATACGATATAACGTATTTGATTATTTTATAATTAATAATATTCATATAGGGTTGAGGCTGCGGGGCGGCGGAGTGCGGCGGGCTGCGTCAGCGCTGTTTGCCCGCTGCCCGCCCGGCGCGGCGCGGCGCTCGGTCAACATTGTTAGCGGCCACGAGCGATGTTATTACATGATTAACTCCCTCAGACACGTCATGTTTGATCGCGTTTGTTAATTGTCTTATTACCATTCATTTGGGAATATGAACAAAAGTTTAGATTGTTTTAGTTTAACGAGTTACAAAACAGTAGGTGGGTACCAGTGAGACCAGTACCAGCTTATATTTTAATCTGGGGGCACGGTAGTGCCCCCGTCAAGACGAGCCAAGCGAAGCGCAAAGGCACTATACTACCTTTTCTCGGAACATTTCGTCGTTTTTTGAACTCTCATAACTTTGCTTTGGATGATGCTAAATAGTTGAAATTTTCAAGATATAATGATACCAGTAAAAACATTAAACATTCATTGTTTGAATGTCATAGCTATTATATGTTAAGATTTTATCAACGAAAAACCCCCGATTTCGTCACTGACTCACTTATAGATCATCAAAATTCTTAAGGTACTTCCTGACGTCCTAGAAGCTGATAGAGCCAAGATTCTTGATCTATGCGCCCATACTTTACCAGGCTTAACTTCATATAGACTACGCGTGATGTTTGGCTGTTTATTTCACACACGATGAATACTTATAAAATCTTCGTAACGGTAGCAAAACGGCCAAGTTTCACGTTTTGACTGAAATGTTGTGTGTAAAAATAAGGGCACATAGATCAAGAATCTTGGCTCTACATGAGACCTGATAACTTTTTCACTGGGTAAGCTATGTAGACTCGTCTTGGCAACATTTTTACATGCAAATGTTACCTATTTGGTAACTACTTACCTCTTATATCTCGATGCGGTTAGGTTAGGTTCATATAAGTATTGTTTGTAAACGTGTAGATAAATGGTACCTTATGTCCCAGTATTTTATAGATATTTGACTATAATGAATAGATACTTACTTAAAAAGTGTTTAATTAGGCACACATTATGGTTAGTCATGTTAGAGTGTATTGTTAATTTTCTTAAATACACGACTGGTGCAGGTAGCTAATTATGGTTTTGAAACTTATCACGGAAGTAGGTATTAGTAGTAATGGTTATAGTAGGTAGTAGTAAAATTTAAACGTTGTACGTTACCAATACCGGGTGACTGTATTTACATACAACTGAACCTATAACTGATTGATATTTACTTAGGTAGGATATAAGATAAGTGCAAAGTTCACCGAAATCGTTAATTAAGATCTTAAATATTATCATGTTGTATCGCGTTCCCCATATTTGCGAACAAGAAAGCAGCAGAAGGAAGAAACCAACAATACCAAGCCATCCATCGATCTATCTATTGTGATTAATTGTAGGTTAGGCATAGACTGATATCTTCCATCAACATCTTACATACCCCACTCGAGCTTGCGTGACCGCTTTACACACTACTTGGGAGGTAACAGACAGTGTCGAGTCTTGATCAAGACCTTACACCACGTTTATCACCATCAACCATCATCAAAATACCTAAAGAAGGTGACATCACCCGGCAAGACTCAAACCCACGAGGACATCCCGGCCAAGCGAATAACATCCGTTAAATCTGCTGCCTGCTGCCTGCCTCTCCAATTGGTTTGCAGATGTTTTGTAGACACATAATATAATACGATAGTTGTTAAGTGGTATTATTACTTAACAACTATACTTGGTTGATACCAAAGATTGCCACAAGTTGTGCGGACAAAGATATTGAAATTCACTCTCAAGTTTAGAATTTCAAAAAGTGGGGAAAATATTAATCTTAATAACAATAGCAGACAGGTCCTTTGAGATAGCGCTGAGTGTCGGCGGGCCAGAGGCGAATCACGTCCGCGCAATCTCACGCTCTCCATCAATTGATCCGCCCTGCCTCATGACTGTGACCTCACAATGTACGTGGTATGTTTAAAATTATGATTTTAGGGTTTACTTTAGCCTATAATTAATGTGGTAGGGAGGCAAATTGACACAAATTGAGAATCACTTATAATATGGGAGACTCCATTCACTTTACAAGAGCCTATAT
Source organism: Celastrina argiolus (assembly GCA_905187575.2). Taxonomy (NCBI): domain Eukaryota; kingdom Metazoa; phylum Arthropoda; class Insecta; order Lepidoptera; family Lycaenidae; genus Celastrina; species Celastrina argiolus. Next base: position 10,204,971 of record LR994577.1, read on the forward strand.
AGGCAAGAGCTAACTAAAAGTAGATATACCTACTTACTAATAACTTGAAACCATGAAAGTACTATGGACTGAATGATGTAGGTAAAATTTAATAAAACTGAACAAGATAAAAAACCATTGCATTTTTATTATAAAAAGTTCAAAAATAACATTATTTTCACATACCCAATTTTAGTATTTATTATATTTAAATATAATTCTTTTAAAATAGCACTCTGTATTTCTTATAAACTTAATAAACATTTTAAACAAAATAAAATTGTAAAATTCGTATAAAAATATAGGAACGTATAAAATATTAGTTATTAATGAATAATATTATAACTCTCTTTCCTACCGTACTAAACCATACTTTTCATTTGTTTAAACAATACAATTTTCTATACTTAATTAAAGAGATGAACTACATCGATTAATTTTTAACAAAGTTTTGCAATAACTTTTAAATATTAATTACATATCAAGTAAGTTTTTATAATTTGTGTAAGCTAAGCTTTAAGCATTTTTACCTAACTTGAAGTACCTACACATTTTTTAAATTAGGTAGGTACATTTAATTTGCCTACACCTAAAACAAATTTATCCAAAAATAAAAAAGCTACGCGGTTCATCCTCATGTCTTCAATTGTCATTACACACCAACAAATACAATTGTAAAACTGACTTTGATACATATCATATTACATAAGATAATACAAACTTATAATAATATACATACCTATTATAAAATGCAGATTAAAACCCACCTCTGTAAATTATAAATAATGCAATACTTAAATTATTGTAAGCATTTACATAAAACATACTTAAAACATAACTTAATAACATTGTGTTTATTTCTTTAAATGCAATTTAACAGTATTAAAATCTCAAAACAGTACAATATTTTGCAGATATTTAATAATACTTATTTATTAAAGAGAACAGACTTAATGTTGAATGGGTATAGATGAGCTATACTTCATATTGCACATTAAAAAACTTTGAAATGTGTATGAATTTATAAATAGTAATGACTTATACCATGGAATGTAGATTTACTTACAATGATGTGATTATATTATAATTCATGAAATCACATCATCAATTAAGCTCAGTTCTAGTGAACCATTGACCTGGTATAATTGTTTCTTTTTAATTCTTATAAATATAATTTAAGGATATAAAAAAATATTATAAAATAATTTTTTGGCTTTGGACAAATTATTATTATCTTTGTTCACTGCTTTCAGTAGCAGTAGCTATTCAGCACAAAGACACAGAGTGACTGGATTGAGCAATAACCTTTTAATAAATCTATCTATAGACAGTTACCATGCGACTAATGCTTATGATGGGCAATCACAATAATTTAGAAAAAAGGCCACTAATCACTTTGTCTACTTTGAATTCGCTTTAGAGATAATATATTACCCAATTCATCCAGGCGACTCTTCACAGTCTCGAGTTTGTTAATAGATTAAAAAATAGTATCGTGTTTTCAATTATTTGGTTTCCAATATAAAGCGTCATGGATTGAAAATCGAATCGTATTCTATTTTCGAAACTCGGAGCTGAAATGTCACCCAGCTCTATGTCCACTGTCTCTGGTATCTATTGCACGGGCGCCATATTGGCGATGGCGTAGTCGTGGTAGTACATCATGATGGCCAACGGCTGGCCGAGGATGAGAGAGCTCCAAACCAACAGGTTACCCCAGCGCGGGCCCAGCCGCAGCTCCGCGACGCGCGAGATCACAGACAGCGGCGGTTGGGCCATCATGCCCAGGAACGCCCAGAGTCGAAACATTTGAAGTGGGACGCTTACCTGTAAATTAAATAGAAATTTTTTAACACTGCCTACGCGACTAGTTGTAGAAATCCATGTATAATAATTCATATACATTTTAGATGTGAACTTGATTGGGAGACAAAGGGTTTGCTGCTTAGATACGAAATAAAAGTTGTATTTTGAATGTAAAAGACAAATTCACAAACGTGTGATAAAATTGTATCAATGTAGTGGGTAGGTAGAGCGAATTATTCTTCTGGGGTAGTGTGTTATCTTATTTTAATTCCTTAATTCATTATATGCTACTTTCTTTAATTAATAACATTTATACAATATGTTTATTATTCTACCCTTTAAACTACACCTCTTGACAAATGCCTCTATAGTGATTTTTTTACTAAACATTAATACAAAGTACTAATGTAGAAATAAACCACTGGGTCTGTACTTCAAAGTGAAGTGTATAGCAAATTGAATAGCTCTTTTTAATTTCAATAAAAAAAACTCACCAAATACTCATGGAACAACGCCGATATGACGAACACGACGATACTAGCGTGAGTCTTGCTGTAGCCCATGCCCGTGATCGGAATATACACGTGACGCAGCGCCCACATGTGCACTGGCATGTTCCACGAGCTCCAGAACGACTGGATGTTGTTCGCGTTCCACCAGTCGCGGTAGAACTTGCGGTCCGCGAAGTGGAGCAGCTCACCCATCAAGTTCAGGAACGAATGGAAACTCAGGTAGAAAAAGCACAGCCATATCAAGTGATTCGGTACCTGTAGAAGCAATTTTTGATTAGTGATTACTCTAGAAATTAATTTCAATATGTCGGAATAGGGATTTACCAGTTTAGCTAATCTTTAACGACACTTTAGATTAAATTTGACTGTTGATTTTATGAAACTAAGTGAAGTTAGAAAATTTCCCGTTTATAATATTGTTTTCAATAGTAGGAAATGACATGACCAAAATTAACACTGGAATTGAATTTAGTTTCAAGAGTACGGAGGTGGACTACTCTTGAATAAAACTTGGGATTAAAATTCGCATCGTATTTTTTTACAGTTCTGTAATCTTGATAACGCTCAATGGTTTAAAGTGCTAGGCGTCGTGATCAGGATTTCTGAAAACTTTTAAAGTCAAAAGTAGACCTACTGATCCCAAATTTACTGCAAGTTAAAAACTTTATACCGAATAAGGAAATAAAGATTTAGGTACCATTTAATTTACAGAAAAAGTGAAATAGAAAGGTGTACTTACTGCGAGCTTTAACAATCGTTCAGCCATTGCAACAAAACTCATTTGTGAGAATGAATCTACCGAATTCTTGACAGACGGTATCATCCACTGTTGAAACAGAGCCAGTATTAAGTTTACTCCAAACATTACTTCTATCAATCTCTTTATGAGAAACCTCTTTCGAATCCTGAAAATTTAAATTATGGATTACAGTCTACATACAAACAATACCCATTATTATAAGATTTTATTATTTTCCTCATTATTAAATTTAACGAGGTTTATTTCTTATTCGCGCATCAACAAGCGAGTGCATAACAAGCATTGTGCATATATCTAAATATGGGCTCATAAGAGAAGGCTTTAAACATTTTTTCACACTCACGCCCGGTTTCTGAAAGCGCGATCAAATCGTCGATTCGTGTACATCCCTCGGAAAAAGTTCGCACTCGCTTAGTTTTGCCTTCCAGGAAACCAGACGTAAGTTGCAAAGATAGTAAGTAACATCATAAAAGATAAAAATATATGTATTTACAAATGAAAGTAATTTATGTAACAATTCTCATAATGCCTATAAACATAAATAGAAAAAATTCGAACACTAAAATTGGTACCTCACCGTGTAGTACGTGGAAAGTTTAGTTCATAGCAAAGCGTTGGTGCTAACAGAAAGTAGAATAGGTCTTTCAGGTATAAATTATCGGGGTACTTGGTGAGGCCCGCCATCACACCATCCTTCTCCTCCTCCACAGATTCTAGGAGTAATAGTTTTAATTTAATAAACATAAAATGCATAAGCTTGTGCACTGTTCGGTAAAACTATATTTGCCTCATTTTAATTTACAGTTTAATTCTTTTTGGTTTATATTCTATATTATAAATGCGAGTTCGCTATTGAAAATACCTTTAGCAGCAACCTCCTTTAACTTGTAATAATTATTTTTTTTGCATTTTAAACCGACTTCAAAAAACGAGTAGGTACTCCGTACTTAATTTGGTCAGTTTCTTTTCATTCTGTCATAATCTTTTTGTTAGCAAATTCTCATTCAATTAAAACAAAACTAAGTAACAAGTTTGAGACCACCACCTAAGCACACTATAGCTCTTTACCAGCGTAAAACATACAACACATAAGTACAGGATTACTTGCATCTTAAACCGAACATCAAACCAAAGTTTATATTCTAGCAACAAAAAAGCAGGCTTTTGCATCCGTTATTGGATTATACAGTATTATTCGAGCGAAATAACCACTTTCTACTGTAGGCAGTTTGAAATGTCGCAAGTTTTAAGCACATGCGGCATTCTCACAACATAGTTGACCTAGTCCAGAGGAACGACAGGTCAATACGACTGGGGCCAACTATGAGCGAGTTTCGATGTTTTCCTTCACTGTTAGCGTCCATATAGTGTAGTTGAGATCTTTAAAAATTATATTGGTACGTGCCACAACCTGCACCCTTTCCAGTGCTAATCAACAGCCCACACACTAGGGCATGGACGCAAATAATAAATATATATTTTTAGATTCTTATTGATTAATATATTATGTATATAAATATAAAATGTAGGTATCTTACATGTCAGTGAATTAGAATATATTTGCATAGGAAAATCTAATAGAAATTTAAAAAAGCAAGTGCTTAGTGCGTTTAGTTTTACTTATACTATGTGCAAATTGAAGTCTACAAAATTAGAAAACAGAATATTACAAACAGTATAGGAAAGGGCCTACAAGCTGTTACGTGTATACAAGTATGTGCAAAACATTATAAAAAGCACAGCATTATCAAAAGCGAAGAACAGAAACTCGAAAACAATCGACTTACGCTCCGCATGTTCCGCGTTCATTAACTCATCTGTAAGTAACAATTATTACACTATGAAATCTTACAGTTAAATATGGTATTTTTGAAAATTCCTACATTTTTCCTGGTCAGAAACAAATAAAAATACCAACCAAGCCAACAGCACCTCAACAGTGTATTCCTATAACAACAATGCTCAAAACTGGTTCAGTACTGGTTGACATGTAAACAATGTTATACGTTACAACATTTATTAAATATTACTTTTGTTGTAATATGCAAACTGTAGTATTTACAACAACTAACAAAACAATATTGAGTATTATGTTTGTAAAAACTCATGAGCAGTTTTCCATGACCCTTGAGACTCACAATAATTGACTTATGAGTCTCAAGGGTATATAAGGTATACAGTAAAGATTCTAAGGTCAATAATATCTACAGCAATACAGTTATACTATAATATCGAAATACATTATCTATACTAATATTATAAAGAGGTAACGTTTGATTGTTTGATTGTTTGTTTGTTTGTTTGTTTGTTTGTTTGTTTGTTTGTTTGAATGGAATAGGCTCTGAAACCACTGAACCAAAATGAAAAATTCTTTCACCGTTGGAAAGCTACATTCCTAGCGCTGAACATAGGCTATATTATATGTTTAAAAAAAGTAGGGTTCCTTACTAAAACCCCAAAAATGTAGCCCAAAGTGTAAAAAAACGACCTCCAAAATTTCTTACATCGTGTGCGCTTCGACAACGGCTTGACCAATTTCGCAATTTTTTTTTACGGTATGTTCGTTATTGTCACGAAAAGGTTATTATGAAAGAAAATGTTGAAAAAAATAAGCAGAAAATTAGAAAAAAGAAGAAAATACGTGATGGTCACGCGGGGTTTGAACCTGGGCTCGATCGATTCACGTCGTTGCCAGTTTATATGACACGGGTGTCATGGTAACATCATTGTTTACAAATGGAAAATAAAAATTATGAAATGCTATAAATACCGTTTTCATATCAGCTTAAACTATTTGGATTAATAAAATTATTAGGATTAACAAAAACATGAATCCAAATAGGTAGTTTAAGCTGATATAAATACGGTATGTATAGCATTTCATAATTTTTGTTTTCCATTTGTAAACAACGTTGTTACCATGACGACGAAGACGTTTGGCTGCGTTTCCATTGACGCGGGGCGAGGCGGACAGGAGCTTGCGGTACCCGAATTGACCAATCACTATGCTCGAAATCTCTGCTCCACTCCGCTTGGGAACCACTAAGTTCCTATGCGCCCCGCTCCGCGTCAGTGGAAACGCCAAGATTGGGGAGGTTTTCCAAATCTATACATCTATACAAATAAATAAAATTGAAGTGTCCGTTTGTACCTTTCAATTAGTCTTTCTAAATGCATATGACATTTTAAACGATATCTTCTGCTTTTATTTTGCATTGGCAACGATATTTACTGAAAACGAAAATGTAATTTAAAAAAATTTATCTGTCTGTCAGCGTGTCTCTTTGCTCCAGCTAATCTCTGGAACGGCTGGACCGATTTTAACGAGACTTTCACTGGTAGATAGCTAAAGTTATAAGGATTAATTTAGGCTACTTTTCATCATCATCATCATCGTCATCTAACTAATGATCACCGAATCGCCTGGACCGACTGTGACGGGAGCATTCACCGGGCTTAGCTTATGTTAGTAGGAGTAATCTATACATCTATATGTATAAAAGTAAGTCGTGTTAGTTAAATTATTTATAACTCAAGAACGGCTTTATCGATATGGCTGAAAATTGGTGAGGAAGTAGCTTAGAGCAAGTAGACGGACATAGGACACTAAAAAGCTGTAAAATGGAATAAATTCCATTTGACAGCGTTTCCGTGAACGTTGCGGGTTCTGCGTTAGGGTTTCGCGTTGTGGGTTCCGCGTTGCGGGTTTCGGGTTTCCGTGTTGCGGGTTCCGGGTTCCGCGTTGCGGGTTCCGGGTTCCCGCGTTGCGGGTTCCGGGTTCCGCGTTGCGGGTTCCGGGTTCCCGCGTTGCAGGTTCCGGGTTCCGCGTTGCGGGTTCCGGGTTTCCGCGTTGCGGGTTCCGGGTTTCCGCGTTGCGGGCTCGGGGTTCCGCGTTGCGGGTTCCGGGTTTCCGCGTTGCGGGTTCCGGGTTCCGGGTTCCGGGTTCCGCGTTGTGGGTTCCGGGTTCCGCGTTGCGGGTACCGGCTTCCGCGTTGCGGGTCCCGGGTTCCCGCGTTGCGGGTTCCGGGTTCCGCGTTGCGGGTTCCGGGTTCCGCGTTGCGGGTTCCCGCGTTGCGGGTTCCGGGCTCCGCGTTGCGGGTTCCGGGTTCCCGCGTTGCGGGTTCCGGGTTCCGGGTTCCGGGTTTCCGTGTTGCGGGTTCCGGGTTCCGCGTTGCGGGTTCCGGGTTCCGGGTTCCGCGTTGCGGGTTCCGGGTTCCGGGTTCCGCGTTGCGGGTTCCGGCTTCCGCGTTGCGGGTTCCGGGTTCCCGCGTTGCGGGTTCCGGGTTCCGCGTTGCGGGTTCCGAGTTCCGCGTTGCGGGTTCCGGGTTCCCGCGTTGCGGGTTCCGGGTTCCCGCGTTCCGGGTTCCGGGTTCCCGCGTTGCGGGTTCCGGGTTCCCGCGTTGCTGGTTCCGGGTTCCGCGTTGCGGGTTCCGGGTTGCCGCGTTGCGGGCTCCGGGTTGCCGCGTTGCGGGTTCCGGGTTCCGCGTTGCGGGTTCCGGGTTCCCGCGTTGCGGGTTCCGGGTTCCGCGTTGCGGGTTCCGGGTTTCCGTGTTGCGGGTTCCGGGTTCCGCGTTGCGGGTTCCGGGTTCCCGCGTTGCGGGTTCCGGGTTCCCGCGTTGCGGGTTCCGCGTAGCAGGTTTCGGGTTCCCGCGTTGCGGGTTCAGGGTTCCCGCGTTGCGGGTCCCGGGTTCCCGCGTTGCGGGTTCCGGGTTCCGCGTTGCGGGTTCCGGGTTCCGCGTTGCGGGTTCCGGGTTCCCGCGTTGCGGGTTCCGGGTTCCCGCGTTGCGGGTTCCGGGTTCCCGCGTTGCGGGTTCCGGGTTCCCGCGTTGCGGGTTCCGGGTTCCCGCGTTGGGGGTTCCGGGTTCCCGCGCTGCGGGTTCCGGGTCCGGGTTCCCGCGTTGCGGGTTCCCGCGTTGCGGGTTCCCGCGTTTCGGGTTTCGGGTTCCCGCGTTGCGGGTTCCACGTTGTTTTTTTTTAGTTGAATTTCATCATAAACTCTCTTTATGCTCAACGAAGTGGGCAAGGGTCAGCTAGTATACTATAATATCTTAAACAGACAATAAAGGACCACAGCTAGATGTGGTATTCCTATTCAAAGATTGTACCAGTAGGTATTTATCAGGGATGTTAGGGAACTCCATAACCGTAACCGTAACCGAAACTATCGGATATCCGGTATAAAAAATATCCGTAACCGTAACCGAATCCGAAATGAAAGTTTTGTTACTGTAAAAAGGAAACCAAAATGTAATATCCGTAACCTATTTATCCGAAACAAACGGATAATCCGAAACAATATAATATCCATATCCGTATCTGTATCCGAAATGTCATATCCATTTCATCCCTGGTATTAAGAGGATTGTACCTATATTATATATATCAGAGGATTGTACCTATATTACATTCTTATTTACCTATACAACAATGGTTTAACATTTTTGTAGACAATTGGTACTTAATAATTTGTAAACTGGTTTCATGAACACAACAATGAATACAATTAAATGTTCTTGAGAGTATTTAATTTACCATAATGTATTACATTGTAATTACTTATTATATTTTAATATTAAACGAAATTTTTATATTTAGATAAAAATATACATTAGAATAAATACAAATTTAAGATATACATTAACTTACTCCAATTTGGTGCAGATAAACTTTGTCGTCGCAATTGGTTTTTATTTTTTTTATTTTTTAGTCCTTGGCGACACCAATGATTTGTTTGACTGTAGCTCCACAACTTCAGGAATAGAATCAGATATATCATACAAACTGTCGTAATGCCCACTGAAATGGATGAAGAATATAATTACTGCATGTAAATCATAAGTTTCTATATTTATATTTCTTTAGACTGTTTATTTACAAGATAAACTCAACAATAGACTTTCCGAAGAATTTGACCAAAAACAAATATTATTTTCTAATAGGTTTACATAATTTATACTAACCAAAACTAAACTCAGGACCTTTGAAGAAAATCACAATAATAGGCAATGTTATGACTATGATAATATTAATTATCTGCAAGCTGATGCCAATTTTCTGAGCTATAATTCCCTAGAAATAAAAATAAATATTTTTGTAAAGGTATTAATGCTTTAAGCTAATTCTGGAATTGTTGTTATACTATTTAAATATATAAAAAAATTTACTTCATAATTCATACACTAAAATTGATTAAATAACAAAACAGTGCAATTTACTATAGGTTTTTATATAGTATTTCAAGAACAATTTACTACTTACTACTGCCATAGATTTCTCTATTAATAAGCTAAGAACAGCCGGAACCACACTAACTAAAAAAAATAGAATATTAAAGCAACAAACAATAATTATACTGCTCAAATAACTATGGTCAATCAGTTCAGAGATAATGCATCCCTTCATCTGGGGTACCTGATTGTAACCATAAAAACTCAATAAAGAATAATAAATGCCGGGATACTTTATCTCTAAGCATCCTTGGGGTATGAATCAAGTGCATGTGCTGTGATTATATATTTAGTTAATGATTTTGTTGCCTTTATTTTATTATACTCTTTTTTTGGCTCTAGACTATTTGGGGTGGATATACAAAATAATCATAAAAAAATAAGTACATTATGCTAGTAAGATTTTACAAAAATAATACAATGAAACAGAATGAAAACTGATGTTGAAAATAAATTATATATGTAAACAATAGGTATTAATGTATGTATTATGTATAATTTCCTGCAGAATTTATTATGTAACTGTAACAAAAAAAATATTTTTTTTTCGTATATGCCTTGCACCTGATAAGAAATACTTACACATTAAGAGAGCAAGAGATGGATATTGATGAGTATAACCCTCGTGGTAGCCAGTTAGTACTATGAGCCATTCAAAGGGGTTAACACGAATCCCATATCTAAAAGACAAAAAGTATTAGACTAAATATGGATTACATTAAAATGAAACAAAAATATTTTTAACAATCCCTGAATTTTAATGCATTTATATTTATTTAATAATGAACTGATAATCATGAATTATAGCTAAAAAACCTGTGTCAGCTTTCACACAAAAAGACTAGATCAAAATTGGTTTCCAAATAGATGAACTATGCTATAATCATACAGACGTGTACACATACACACCAACATACAACACATCAAACTAATAACAGTGTCCCAATTTTAGTCAGGTGTAAAAAATAAAAATAAAAAACTTTCAAAGGTTATATTATTAATTGAAGGTATATACCTAGTATGAAAAAATTACTGTTACAATTAAAAATAATTAAAATATTCAATTTGAATTTGGAATCTGTCATTTTTACGTGATTCTTCATTGTGTTTTCTCATGTTGGCGCCATTACATTGTTTATTATTTTGCGATATTGAAATGGAGTGGGGTGATAAAGAGAACAGAATCTTAAAACTGAAATTTTAAAACTCTCCATATGCTTGATATAAGCAAAATGTTTGTGTACCGGGCTATTAATGGGTACAATGAGACCTCCTCTGATTGTGACAGAAAAAGATCTGGCTGTCCACGCTGTGTTCGTATGGAAATGGTGGTTAAGGCATTAAGAGAAAAAATTCGAAGAAATCCGGTTCGAAAACAAAAGATTATATCTCGGGAGATGAAGATAGCCTCTAGAACCATGTCGCGTGTTTTAAAAGACGACTTAAGACTTTCAGCCTATAAGAGACATACTGGTCATTTTCTAACTGATAATTTAAAAAAGAATAGGGTGCTAAAATCAAAACAATTACTAAGGCGGTACACAAAGGGAGATCCCAGAAAAATTTTGTTTGCTGATGAGAAAATTTTTACTATTGAACAACATTTTAACAAGCAAAATGACCATATTTATGCTCAAAGCTCTAAGGAAGCATCCCAATTGGTTGAGAGAGTGCAACGTGGGCACTATACGACGTCAGTGATGGTTTAGTGGGGTATTAGCTATGAAGGAGTGACTGAGCCATACTTTTGTGAAAAAGGTATCAAAACGTCGGCACAAGTGTATCAAGATACCATTCTTGAGAAGGTAGTGAAAACCCTTAACAAAACTATGTTCGATAACCAAAAATGGTCCTTCCAACAAGACTCGGCACCAGCTCATAAAGCTCGCTCTACGCAGTCTTGGTTGGAAACAAACGTTTCGGACTTCATAAAGCTGAAGATTGGCCATTGTCTAGTCCCGATCTTAATCCGCTGGATTATGATTTATGGTCAGTTTTAGAGAGTTTGTCTTGCTCTAAACGCCATGACAATTTGGAGTCCCTGAAGCAATCCATATGATTGGCAGTGAGGAATTTTCCCATGGAAAGAGTGCGTGCTTCTATTGATATCTGGCCTCAACATTTAAAGGACTGTATTGCAGCCAACGGCGGCCACTTTAAATAAATTTTTCATATTTTAAATACCTTTTTATTTATGAATAAAACTAACACACTGTAAAAGAAATAAATTTTATTTGCATTACACAAAAAATAAATTTTTCTTTGTAAGTATCAGTATTTATGGCAGGACTAGGTAGATGTTGAAATAAAAACATAATATTTAAATTAATAACATTTCAAACATTATACTCACTTGAGAAAGTTTTCTAAGCATAACCGAAGTCCACCTATGGTCAGCATAAGAAACCCCCAATTTACTAAGCCTGTAAAATCTGTGAACTTCGAGTTCCATGAAAACAGTGAATCCCTGGGCTTGTGGATTCTGAAACATGTTCATGAGTAAAGATTTTCAACTTCAATTACCCTTTCCAAACTGATAGGTAAGAAAACTTTGAACTTACGGTTTATCTAGTTGTAAATTGCGGGCCTTCTTTTCTTTTTCAGTTATTTCTTCTGCTTTAGTAACACTAAGTGCCCTTCTGTACCGCAAACCATTTTCATCATTTCCATTATTACCCATTTTTCTCTTGGAATAGCGCCAACCTGGTGTTTAATTATTTATTATCCTTATCTTTAATCGATAAAGGATTGACCTGAAACCAATCGCAATAGTAAATTGTGCAGTTTTGTGCGGTATATTTTTAATTAACAAAATTACGGTATAAGGTCCGTCAGAAAGTTTATACATATAATATATGCCCAAGCATTAAATATAACTATACAAAAAATATAACTATAATTATTTACCCTGTATACAATTTATTAAAATCTTCAAAGATAACTGCATGTGCTAAATCAAAAAATGTAAATTACGACCAAGTTTTAATGATTTCAGTTCGAAGTTTGAAGTTTGAACTCAATTCATAGACAATGACAGTTAGATTGACAGTTGATAATATTTTTTTTATTGAAATTTAGCTAAGCAAGTCATTTGTTTTCGGCTCAAATACTGTCAGATGTAGTTTGGTTCTACTGCAATACACATCAATTAGTACAACAGTAAACATCAAACTCTTTATGTCGAATCAAAATCCGCCTAAGTCCAAGCTACTTTTAAGGCTGTCTCGCTAGCTCCACGTAAATCGGTTTTTTATTTTTTTTATGTTTCATCGTTTGTTTGTTGTTAGTTCGTGATTGCTAGAATGTAAAAATGGTTTGTTTGTTTGTTTCTATAATTAATGAAACAATTTTCACCCTCAAGATATCTAGTAAGGGGGGCAACCTTATAAATATCTTTATTTTTTATCGTTCAGATTATTTAATTTTGAATGATTATCGTTTGTTCGATCACTATTGACATTTGCTCGATCTTTAAATTCCTAAATAAAAAATACAATTAAATTCATAAATAATAATTATTTATTTATCAATTTTTTTTATTAGTTCGTTAATGATGTTCAGGCTAAGGTAATACCATAACTGCCTAATCATTACTCATTAGTTTTCTATCAATAGACGAACCATCACCTTACGGCTGCATTCGCTATGCGGTTGTGTTGCCAGTCAGCTTGCTATGGCTGTATTTATTAGCTTTAAATTGTAAATAATTATGGAATTTAATTGTAGTGTAGTTATCATGATATTTAACATGGCGTTAATTTTACTATAACATTGCTTGGTGAAACACGGCCTTTAGGCTTGCTGCGTGAATCGTGACTCATGACGTGCACACTGCACGATAACCGGCCGCTCACTTAATATAATCTCTTTATAGTTTTAGTAACATAATATTATTTTAGGAGACTTACCTTTAAATATTTTAACATTTACAATCTGTGATTTAAAATTTGATTACGAACACATCAGTCAAATTGACAGTGCGTCGTTGAAGTTCTAACACCACGTAAGTCACTTTTTGGCTGTTTTGACATTTTAATGCCATTCGATAGAGAATCGGAAGACGCATCGTTTTAACCAATCATAAATACGTATTAGCCAATATAAACTTGTTAAAATTAAGAAAATGCATCTAAACGGAATTCATAAAATCGGCGTCACATTATGAAACAGCACGTTAGTCATCTCAGTGCCATAGTGTGGAATGAACTGCTAGGCTGCTCGCTCCTAACAATTAATGGAAAAAAGGGAGGAAAATATCATTATAATACTAAAGTTTTGTATTTTTAATTTTTTAAGATATCCCTTCTCCTTAATTTTGACAGATGTATATTGTTGTGTGCTAATTTCAGTTAGATATCGCTATTGAAAGTTAGTAAAATGACTTAAGTGGAGTTGCTCTAAGGGGTCATCAGGAGTTACGTGGTGTTTTAATGTAACGCTTTTCTTAATTTTCCCAACGATTTTATTTGAAATAATCAAATTAATTATTCTGATTACTTTAGAATTAGAATAATTACGCGAAAATCAAACGCGAATAGTATCCCTAGAAGATTTTTTGTGTGTTAGGCTTATCGTACAGTAACTTCTAAAGCACTTCTAATCTTAGCCGGAGTCCTGCCAGTTCTAGAAATACAGCGGCGTGCAGCATTATGTTATAAAAATAAGAAAATGTTTCCTCCTGACTTCTTAACCGTGAAAGAAGAAAATAAAATAATTCAATTATTCGAGCCTCTAGACGTCACTATGCAAAACCTCATTTCCGATTGGCAGGACCGATGGGACAACACTACCAAAGGGCGTCATCTTTATTATTTCTTTCCTTCGGTACTCAATCGGCACTCTAAGTACTGGATTGAAATTGATCACTGTGTTTCTGACAGGTCACTGTAACTTAAAAGCTAAACTTTATGCATTTAAATTTGTATCGTCTCCACTATGCGAGTGCTGAACCGACGGCAGCCCTTATAAACAAACTGTTCATTACATACTTTGGAGTGTGATCTCTGGTATGACGAAAGCATTGAAATGCTGAACAGTGGAGGCTCCATTGTGTCTTTAGGGTAGTGTATTACGAAGATCTCGTGTGTAGGGCAAGGAATTTCTGCGTTTTCAGACATTTTTGTCATAAGTACTATTGAAAACACTTCAATGCTAATTTGCCTTTATAATTCAATGTCAATATAAAATATATGCCTATATAAAACATCCTCAGATGAAGTAAGCACCGAGAAAGTACCTGATGTAACGACCCACTTTATAACGTTGATGGTGATAGAACTGAGTGACAAAAGACATAATATTATTTAAGATATTAATATTGTAGAAGTTAATGTGAATAAAAATATAATTTAACATACCAAAAGTGACTGGACCAAAAATAACTGCAAGAAATTAATATTGGTGGGAGATCAATGCATAGGGATATCGAAAAGACAGCAAACAAGAAAACGGACGGATTTAAGTATGATAAATTAAAATAATTAAACGTTTTTGTTTCTTAATTCCCTGCATAAATTGACGTAAGTCATGTAAATTCGGATATTAAAGTGACAACAATACGTATGTCATTTTATTTAAAGTTAATAACTGTTTTTTATCAATAATTATTGCTTTTACAATAAATAGAACTATAATAAAGTGTACAGAAATAGTAAATTTGTATAATTATGTTATCTATTCAAAAATATGCAGTTTTTTCTCTCTCCTGAAAAGTTGTTATTTTTGACATCCGTGGTGTTAGAACTTCAACGACGCAGTGTCAAAGTTAGTTGATAATTGAAATTATTCTTTGATTTTTCCAATTTTCGTTCTTTGTGTTGATATCTTTGGAGTGTGTGAGCATATTGTGATGAACGTAATGTGATTTTGAGATAATATATCTTAAAACTAATGAGATAAGTCGTATTATCTCAAATTAATATTTTTAAAAAACAAGGAAGATGAAGATTTGGACCTCCGAACATACTTTTAAGTGAGTTATGACGCAACACTAATATGTTTCCTAATTATAATATTTTATGCTTAATTTTCAGCGTCTAATTTACTATAAATTTATTTAAAAAAAATTTTTTAGTCACCCTTGGGAGACGGTCGCTCAGGCAGCATGGAGGAAGTATCCAAATCCCATGAACCCAGCCGTTATCGGAATTGATGTTGTCGATAGAAAGGTGGTAAATGGAGTTTTAATTACTCACAGACTGGTGAGCTCGAAATGGTTCTTTCCAACCTGGGCACAAGCTGTAAGTTCATTCCACATACCAATAATAATATACTTGTCACTGTTCCAAAATATGTAACAATTGTATACTTATTAGTTGCATTCCAGTTGCAACGAAATAACATTATTCATAAATTTTCTCTCTCTCAAAAAATCTAAGTTCATATATAAAAAACAGGATGTAAACAAAATAAAAAAAATAACAGGATGTGACTAATTTTTTTTGTCTATATTTGCAGCTAATCGGAACAGCCAAGATTTGCTATGCCAGTGAAAAATCTGAAGTTAATCCAAATGAAAGACAAATGACCCTTAAAACTTCAAATCTTACATTCTGCCGGTATATAGCTGTTGATGAAACCGTTAAATACACACCAGATCCTTCTGATGCTTCAAAAACTCTTCTCACCCAAGAAGCAGTTGTAACTGTTCAGGTATGTGAATTTAAGTGGTTATATTAAATAGCTTTTTTATGAAGTGTTATTATATTTATATAAACAATAATGTAAAAGGAATCAAGATAGGTATATACCTATCTTGATTCCTTTCACATTATTGTTCTATGATGTCTCTATATGTCTCATAAGTATATACATATAGAATCAAAAACAGCAATCTGACTTTTGACTTATTATTGGTCATGTATAGTATAGTCAAAAGTCAGATTGCTGTTTTTGATTCTATATGACTCATATGTGTGTTTTTCAGTAAATGTACCTATCTGCTTTAAATGTAGATCTCATGTATATTGAGTTTTTAGTATTTGTTTATTTTACTGGCATTTATTAAGAAATACCTGACCTTAAACTATAAACATTGTAGAAACAGAAAAACTGACAAATTGTGTGGTAAAAGGCAATTTTCTTTATCAATCTAACTAATATATCTGTGTATCAAAAATACTCATATCTGTGTAACTTTTTAAGTAATTAATACATTGACATGTCTTATTTCAAATGTATTGTATGTACCTTTATAAATTAAAAAGAAATTAAATTAAATTAAATTCTTTTTAAAACTATTATCATTATTATAACTATAAGACTGAAACTGTTGTATAAATTTAATTATTCTTATCTCTTAGCAGTAAAATATCATATCATGAATTTTTAATCAATCTTGCTTATAATATAATGTAATATTATATGTATAATACATTCCAGCTGTATCTAACTAATATTTTGTCTATACTATGAACTTGAATAAATTTCTATTATTTTAGTACTACTTACTACATACACCTACTACCTAATCCTACAAGTTGCAACCAGGTTAATGTGATGATAGAATATTGTGATATACACATACAGCCAGTGTGTAGGCAAAAGATGTAAAATTTAAGGTTTTGGGAGACTATTAAAACTGAAAATTGTTTACACTTTTCTAGATATAATTCAACATTCGTGTCTATAACCAATAACCATTCAGTACTAAAAAAATTGTGTGAAGCAACTACATTTTAATTGGGTGGGAGGGATTTTTATTGAAAATAACTTAAAAAGAGTATATAAAATGATAGAATCAAGGCTTTTTTAATTTTATTTTCATATTAGTGTAAGTTACTGAATTTTGTTTACAATCAAAAGTAAAAATTGTAAATTTTATATTTTCAGGGTGTTCCATTAAGCAGCTACATGGAAGATCTGTTGGCGAATAAAATTTCTCTGAATGCTGGAAAAGGCCGACAGGCAATAGAGTGGGTTATAGACAAATTAGATTCTGAATTCAAAGAATTGGCAAATTCAGCTTGCAAGAGTACAGATGAACTTTTGTCACAAACAAAAAAGTCAATTGACGACATTACCTCTACAGCAAGGAAATCTATGGATGACATTTCATCTAAAGCAAAAAGATCTTTAGATGACATAGAAAATTTTACCAAGACAAATGCAAATCAAAGAAGCTGAAAAGAGGAGTGATTTATGATCAGTAGGTCATGACAACATTCATTAAGGCTCACTTTGTACCTCATGTAGATGATTTTGTTTATTGGAATGAAAACACTCTTCTTTTTTATAACAATTTGCAAATTGATTTGTTGTTTTTTTTTGTTTTTGGATAGAATCAATATGGTATGTAAAATGGTTTATGAGAGAATTTCTAGAACAAATATTTAGCAAAAATGTATGTTTTGTTATTTACATGCAAGTTACATGCTTCTCATAATAATTACAGAATTCCATAACAGTAAGCGTTGTTGTAATTTATTTTTCTAAATGAATATAATTTATTAAATATTGTATAAAGCAATTTGTTTTAAATTTCTTACTATTAAATTTTTTTTTTTTTTTGCAACATACTCCACCTATAATAACTGAACTGCCAGGAGTCCTGGGCCCGCGAGTCACAACACATTTCTTTTCATTGCAGGCATATTTCCTTATCTGTTTTGAGCCTTAGTAAAATGCTTTGAGAGATCAGTAAGTATTGTATATTAGGAATGTAGAGTGTAGCACACTACATTCCCTTGAGTAACAACAAACTAAGTAGTCTACTCAATATACCATGGGTCTTCAAAGGTATTATACCTTATTATTATATAAAGGTTTTATACATAATATACTACTAATAATCTTTGGTCTTATACGATACTAACTGACCCCTGCCTACTTCGTTGAGCATACAAACAGTTTGTGATGAAATTCAATTTAAAAAAAACCAGAACCTGCATCCCGGAACCCGCAACGCGGAGCCCGCAAAGCGGACCCTGAAAACGCGGAACTTTTAACACGGAACCTACAACCCTGAAACCATTACGCGCAACTAATATCTAGAGTACCTATTACTACCTAGAGTTATTCTTCGTCTGTAGGCCAAACGGGAATATTTGACAGCAACGTAACGTAACGTAACGTAAAAGTGTCAACGAATAATTATTACAATTACATGAAAAGCTTAGTAGCGCTTTTATTCACATTCGATAAGTCACTATGGCGGAGCTTTAAAAGGTTCTTGCTTGACCTATTGGTATTACCATAGACCAATGTATTACATATTCCTTGTATTGTTGTAACGGTAAAGTTTTTGTAAGTTTTTCTTATAGGTATTGTAGGCATTTCTGGATAATATGACAGATTTTGTTAATTTTTATTGCATAGCTTCCGCGATAGAAGCTAGCCTTGAGCGTGGAGACCGAATCCACAAATTCGGTAACGAAAATAAAGTGGTGATACTTTTTATTGCCATCTATCGATGAGTAGCAGAACTTTTAATGACTACTTGTCTCTTTAGTTCAGCAACTCGCCTCTAGGTGGCGTTGGTTGTATCGGATAAGTTGTTGAAGTGCACGCAATGTAAGAAATTTTTAAGACGACCTTCAAAATTTCTTTACTTTTTTATTGCTGTGTGAACAAGCTCGTTAAATAAAGATTTAAAAAATATAATTATATTAGTATAGAAGTATAGATACATAGATGGATAACTTATAACAATAATTAGCAATATAAGACTATTAAAAGTATGTTTGTGCAAGTAAAAACATCTTTCACTGTAATTAGCCAACATTTTAAACAGCCAACATTGGTTCTTTATTATTTATAGATTAGGTATGTTATTAAAACTCAACAGTATTATTTAAAAAATATATTTAAGGTTAAAAATTACTAATACTTAATATTTATGTACTGGTTCCAGATGATGTTAAGTTTCCATTGGGTACACCAGATAATGGTCGGGTGGATGCTACTAAATGAGATGCCTTTAATCTATCTAACTCGTTGACCCAGGACCTTACATGTTCAAGTCTATGCCAAGCCATTTGTAATACTTTTTGTGAGGCATATCCCGAACCTTCATGGGGCTGACCTGTAGATACTTGAGTCAGATAGTTTATTTGATCACTCAATTTTGATTCAACTTGACTAAGGGTTCTTAAAAATTGTGATGTGTTGCTTTCTGCTTGTTTCTGGCTTGATTTTTCTTTCCCTAATTCCAATAGAGCTTGGGCTGAAAGAGATTTAATAAAAAATATTACAACATATCTGACAACAAATATCTATTATATGACCAAAATATTTCATACATATCGTAGCGAATCCATAATTTATCAGTATGAAATAAATAAACATTTACAGTCCATAAATTACCTGCACACTGAAGGCATGTTATAATATCCTTTTCGATTTCATCCAGTACTTGAATCCTTTCCATAGGCCCAGCCATTATGGTAGTTATTAAAACTTATTTTAGTACTTATGATAGGTATACAATTGAAAAAAAGAAATTGTTAAAAATAAAAGACACCCATCCTAATCACAAAATCTTTAAAACTTAAAACCAGCGTCTAGCGAATGCGAATGAAAGATTGAAACCCAGGGGGCTGACAGTGTAGTTCCATTTGTTACGTTTTGGCGCTGCGGTCGAAAGCAAAATGGCGTCGTTTTGTGACGTCACACACGTAAAGTAACCTGTTTCCTGTTTGTAGTGTCAAAATATGATCTATGTTGTCAAACATAGATTAGAGTAATTTTGTTGTCAAAACTCAAATATGGCCGCGTGTAGTTTGTTAGTGTTTTGTTTATCCTCGTTTCTTGCTTGATTTGATCCAAAATATTCAATTACTCCGCAGATTATTGATACATTATATCAATCTTTTATAGTATGTTAATTAATTTAGTGTAAATATTGTTCAGTTTTCGTTTTAAGGGACTATTTAAGTCTTGTGTCGGCGGTTGCAACGCAACTATTAGTTCACAGGTGAGTTTTACTTTTAACACGTTATAGTTAGAGCTAGTGTAATATAAAGTATGAACAATATAATATAATTATACTTAATCTTTGACTCATTAAGTTTGCCAATGTTTTTTGCTTTTGTATATCAATATTAATCTTAACTGTACTCATTTGTTTCAGACAGAAATACCCCTAGGCCTTAGTGATAACAATTATTACAAAGAGAACTCCAATGAGGATGTAAATGCTTCTGATGAAATGTTGGTCATTGGAAGAGCGGGTATGTATTAAGTACTATGGCATTTTGACACTCATTCTATATTATGATATTTAAACATATCAAAAGATACTGAAATTGTTTTATTTTTGTGAAATACCAAGGTTTAGTGGTTTGGAACTTGGCTCAGGAATTGGAGGTTGTGGGTATCAATAACTTCATTGAAACAACAAAAAATTTATGTAACACTTGTTTAACATTTATGAAAAGATGGTATTTTCATAAATGTTAAACAAGTGTTATGGCAGTTTAAGCATATTTGATAGCAGAATATTATTGCAGTTTTATTTAGGGTAATCAACTTATAGTGCTGAAGGACAAAACTAGTTAATCTATTTTTGCTAATTAACTATAGTTTTTACTAGAAACCCTCCTTGTTTTGTTGTTGTTGAACGGCCGGCCGGTTGAAGTTGCCGGTCACTTAGTCCGGCCAACTTATGTATTGTTTTTTCATCTTAAATATTGTGTTATTTATTTACAGAAGTGACTTATCAACTTTTGTGTCATCAAAGAAATGAAAACAATTGAAATATGAGCACACTTCAAGTAAGGCAAGTGGCCTTAGAAACAGGAAAACCTGGACTTGTGTGTTACCATCACTAGATGGTTGGATTACGACATTAGAGAGTTTTATTAGGATAATTATTAAAATATTATTAAAAAAATATTCTGTTAAATATTAATGTTCTTGCTATATCAATCAGGGCTTATTAGAAATTCAGAAAAAAAATCAATAAATAAATGATAAATGTAACCTGTTTTTATTTTGTATTACTTATTATAAAAATAAATTACCTGAACTACAAAAACCTACCTACAAAAAAAATCGATACCTCACTAAAGTATCGATAGCTGGACTCGATTATTCAACCACTTATACAATGTGTGTTTGTAGTCTGTGATGTGCTATGGTCTGTGGTGTGCGGTCAAAATGACAGATGCTACAGTGCTGCCAAAACGTAACAACTGGAAACTCGGTAAAATATAGCTGTCGCATCTGTTACGTAGTAACTAATTCTTAATCTGTGTTGAAACCACAGATTAAGAATTAGTTACTACGTAAATGAGGGGTTTTCGAAGTGTCACTTTTAGGTACAGAGACTACCGTAAGATGGGGCTTGCATAATGTAATATGTCAAAAAAATCTGTAGGTAATCTTTGTTGGGTGGTTAATAGGGTTGCCAGATTTTATCTATTATCCATTTTTAGGTAGTAAAATTATTCATAAAGTGGTTAAGTCGCTGTAGGTATGCTGTTTCATACACAAAAATAATCCTTTCAAATTCCTTTCTTAGTGATCTCCTACACTTCCGAGGAAACCTACATACATTATAGCTCGCTGGCTTCAATATCTTTGATTTTTCAAACAAATAATTAATCACACTTTTCTCCCGTTTCCGTAGGGATTTCGGGAAGTTCTTGTTTAGTACTCCCCTATACTTACATTCTAAGAAATATACATGCCAAATTTCAGCCTGCTGCCGAGTATTTTCGACTCTTAAGTGGTCGGTATAAAGATAATATATATTTAAATTAGATTTTTTTCTTATAGTTAATCCTGTTTTTATATGTTTGATAGCCTTTATCCATCTTGATCTCCGAGTTTCATCTTGGGGAAAGCGGTGGTTACCTATATTTTTACAAAATTGTACTATGCATGGACTAGCCATGTTTAGTTTAGTTCTCAGGGCACAAATAATAAATAATAAACTATTGCAAGTGAAAGAAAGAAAGTTGAAAGGTAAACAAACAAAAAACAAAGCGGAAATTGACATTTTACACAGGACTTGACATATTACGTAGGTTTAATGCCATCTATCGGCATTTTTCTTAAACTAGTAGAACTGTCAAAATAAAAACCGCTCATTGAAACACAGATCACAGATTAAGTATTAGTTACTCAGAACAAAGATCATAATATGGAACTGTACTAATAGTTCAATTTCACACGGCAATAATAGTAGGCTACCTGTCTCTTTCCTTCAACAAGAGTTTTAAGTAAGAAATAAGTATCTACACGCTTTTTATCAACGCCACCTTCATTGGCTTTGATATCATATTATTTGATATCACTTTGTTTACATGTCAAACGTTGTTATTGTGAGATTTTTATAGTTTTTGAGTGATTTTCGATTTAATTACTTTGCAAAACTGTAAAATAATTCTGAATTCATTATATTAGGTAACACGAAGTCCTCTGTAGTAAGTTGTGGCCTATGCAAAATCACCGGTAAGTAGCTAACATTTATTTAAATTGTTGTATATTGTTTAGTTTATTTGATATAAAGTGTTTAAAAATCAATTTCTTTGAGTTAGCTCAGTTGTGGGGTATAAAATCCGCAATATTCTTAAAAAAAAGAAAGTGGGCAACCCCACGGCAACCCTAATCCGCCATGTTTGGTGTCAGTTTTGTTTATTTAGAAGCAGGCAAACATCAGGCAAAGTACATGCTTATGCCAGTTCCATATGATTCTATATTCTGAGATTAGTTACGATTGAAATAGATGCAAATGCAATTATCCCCTTCATAGATTTAATACATTACAAACCACAGATACACCCTGTGTTCCAGTGCGTCCAGGAGACGCTCTGAACGTTCAGATCATTCATAACGCTGACATTGACAGCTGACAGTGCCTGTGAAAACAGTTCAAAACCATCCTAAACAGTGCTAAAGAAAATAGTAAACGAAAATAACGTTTTTTTCGTTCAGATTTGCGTTTCTTTAGCACTGTTTAGGATCATTTTGAACTGTTTTCACAGGCACTGTCAGCTGTCTATGTCAGCGTTATGAATGATCTGAACGTTCAGAGCGTCTCGAAGCCCTAAGTATTACCCCGTGTTCCAGATGCAGCTGTCAGCTGTCAAAAACTGTTCAAAACGCTCAGAATGATCACGCTATTTTGCATATTTTTACCCATCTTGTTTTTGACGTTTACTTATATTTCAGAAATTTCACTGATCTCGATGTTATTTTTAAATTATGGATCGAGCAAATTTATTCTAGATTCTTTTTTAATGTAGTTATTATTGTTAATTTAAAATATAAATAGAATTTATGGGTTATAAAGGAAATGTTAAATTTTGACATCTGTCAGTCGTTCCACTAGCATTATGAATGATCTGAGCGTTCAGACCCTGTGTTCCAGGAGCTGATAGTAAACGAAAATAACGTTTTTTTTTCGTTCAGATTCGCGTTTCTTTAGCACTTTAAAGAATCATTATGATCGTTTTGAACTGTTCTTACTCGTGTTCCACAAGCAGGTGTCAGCTGTCAAAAACTGTTCAAAACGCTCAGAATGATCCCATCTTGTTTTTGACGTTTACTTAGATTTCACTGATCTCGATGTTAATTTTTAGTTATGGATCGAACAAATTTATTATAGATTCTTTTATAATGTAGTTATTATTGTTAATTTAAAATATAAATAGAATTTATGAGATAAAAAGGAAATGTTAAATTTTTACATCTGTCAGTCGTTCCACCAGCAGTAAAGTTTGTTGAAACGTTCAGATCGAAAATTTCATTATTGTGCTAAAGAAACGACTGTGTGCGTTATGAATGATCTGAGCGTTCAGTGTAAAAAGAGCGCTTAAAGGAACACGCCCAGAGTAAAAAGAGCGCCTAAAGGAACACGCCCTTAATTACTACTACAAACGTCAACGTCATTGTCAAGTTCATGTTAGCGATGTGCCGAGTACGGTCAAGTCACACTCGATTCCTGCTTTGGACTCGCCTACTCGAATACAATTTAAGTTTAGATTACTTTAGGACACAAAGTCTTGGATAAAGTATAAGGTATACTCTTAGATACTAATTGATCTAAGGGTATAACTACATCCTTGACACGAAGTAGATATTAAATAACTTTACTTTACAATCTAAAAAGTCTACCAATTTATTTTGATTCGAGTTGGTGGATTGCTTTGACGCTAACCTAGATAAAGAATATCGTTTTATCGTAACTTTTTGTACTCCCTACAATATCAATCGACTCAGAATCAAAATAAACAAACGTCAATTTATTGGAAAGTACGCGGCACGATCGAATCCGAATCAAAGTCGAATCAGTTTGGAGAGTAAGGCCCGATTCATACTCCCGAACAAAATCATATCAAAATCAAAATGGCGTTGAGATCGTGTGTTATCAGCGTTATTAGCGTAATATGATGTCAGTGTCATATTTTATATAAATGATACAAAATAGAATTCATGTTTAGTGTTTACATATTATAAGAAACTATGACTGTTGTAGCATAAACGAAAAATTATTGATCAATAAAATATTAATAATGCAGCTACATCTAGCGAGATTTTCAAGGAACTTTTAACACCGTCAGTCATTGTAGACGTTGTGTCTCGTCGACAATAGATGGCGCGCATCTTAATAGTTTTCGTAATTTCGCATTTCTGAAAAGTTTCCTCTATTAGATTCTATAATAACGTTAAAAATATTTGAATATTGTAATAAAAAATAAAAATTTCCATTCAATAACATTAAAAAAAAGTGAAATATATCATGCATAAGAGACCTCTTTAGCTATCGTGTAATTTGAGATACTGCTAATTTTGTAATTTAAGATTCGCAGCCGATTGATATGGTCGGAACTCGGGAGTATCAAAAGTTATGATCTAACGAATTTCTCGATAGTAGTAAGTACCAATGGCGCTAGTAAGAGTGTCTGGAGTACCAAAAGCTGTCGATATCGAACTGATTTGATTTCGATTGCGTCGGGAGAAACCTTCTGCTGCTGAATTAAAATCGAAATTATATATTAAACTCGCAAATCAAAA
The DNA here is from genome assembly GCA_905187575.2 of Celastrina argiolus. NCBI lineage: Eukaryota > Metazoa > Arthropoda > Insecta > Lepidoptera > Lycaenidae > Celastrina > Celastrina argiolus. The sequence continues at coordinate 10,230,215 of LR994577.1, forward strand.
CCGAATAATGGAGAGTAAGCCCCGACAGAATAAACAAAAATGGTTCGATTCATTTGTTAAGTCTAAGTGTGTGTGGGGATGCTGCAATTCGATACATCTCGATTTTGTAAGACGGGAGGTATAATAGACAATAATTAAATGAAATAATAATCACATGTGTATGGTTATTTCATATATTTTGAGATTCAACATGTTGGGACCTGTTTTTTTGAAAACTAATAGCACTAAATGGATTTTCAGCGGAACACTTAAAATGGACGTCCTCGCGATGATGTACCAATTCACTGAATGGTTAAATCGATTCCACAATTTTATTAGTTTTTATGGCTAAGCTAGATTTTTAATCTTGTACCTCCTCTAGAGGGGAAATCGTCGCTAAGGCTAATTCTTACTAATTGACCTAAGGTACCTACTAACTGTTATAAATCGACATTTTCATAATCGAATGATTTCGTTAATATATGTCATAATCGCCCACCTCTAATATTACACCCCATCACTTATGAATTGTCAATGTCAGACTTGATTTACAATTGACTCGGCCATTTTTGTTGCGATCATCGATCGAGATGGTAAGTGCTGCAATAAGTATCATGAATAATCTTGGAAATCGATAAGCTCTGTGATTTGTTAAGTCTTTAATTATCAAAAATGTTTTATGTGCTCTGCGTTATGAACTATATTTTAATGATGATACCCTATTTATATTTTTTAAACGGTTAGAACCTGACCGAATGTGATGCTAGTACTAGGGCGGACTGAAATTTAAAGAACTTCCAAATGAGAGTATTTCTATGTTGCTCTTTAAGTGTATTAATCGACCTTAATGATTCCAGTCGCACAGGAAGTTCTCGGCGCCCCGTCACGGGTCTATGGGATTCTATCCCAAGAAAAGGTCCCGCCGTCATCGTGGTAAAGTAAAGGCATTCCCCAGGGATGACCCCAGCAAACCAGTGCACCTTACTGCGTTCATCGGATACAAGGCTGGTATGACCCATGTGGTCCGTGAACCTGACCGTCCTGGATCAAGTAAGTTCTGTTGTTACCACGTGAGTCTCATATTAACATATTGGCACATATCAACAATTATTATGTTAATACATGCCTACGATCTCCTACAGTACGGTGTAACCTGTCGAATTATTTCTATGGTTCTAAAGTGCACAAGCAATACCCTGTCTTCGACCGTACTAAACTATATTTAATAATTAACATCCTATGAACTTCTTACAGAGATAAACAAGAAGGAGATCGTAGAGGCAGTCACCATTATTGAGACTCCCCCTATGGTTTGTGTTGGTGTTGTCGGTTACATCGACACCCCACATGGTCTCCGAGCTCTCAATACCGTATGGGCAGAGCACATGTCGGAAGATTGCCGCCGTCGCTTCTACAAGAACTGGTAAAAATTATAACACCTATTATTCTACGATATATAATTGTTAATATTTTTCTTGTAGTGACAATTACTAATGATGTAAAACAGCTCTCCTCTCAGATGACGAGAGAAAATCAGAATATGCTGATTGCATATGTCAACCAAGTGGTCTCCGCTCACTGAAGAGGCCATTCGGTTTTTTCTTTCAGCTCTGCCTTAACTTTTAAATGTAATCAGGTACAAGTGCAAGAAGAAGGCCTTTACCAAATCTAGCAAGAAATGGCAAGACGAGCTTGGCCGTAAATCAATTGAGAAGGATTTGAAAAAGATGGTCCGCTACTGTAGCGTTATTAGGATCATTGCCCACACTCAAATGAAGCTCCTCAAGCAACGCCAGAAGAAGGCTCACATTATGGAAATCCAAGTGAATGGTGGAACCATTGATGACAAAGTCAAATGGGCCAGGGAGCACTTGGAAAAGCCTATTCCAATTGATTCAGTTTTTGCTCAAGATGAGATGATTGACTGTATTGGTGTCACCAAAGGAAAGGGTTACAAGGGTAAGTGTACTTTTTGATGCTTGTTTCATTCTTATAATCACTGATAAATTTAAAATATGTGTTGATGACCTCTAATCTGTATATATGAGTGGCAAGTGCTATTTTCACCAACACATGTTAATCTTTCACTAAATATCATGTTATCCCTTTTGTATTTCCTGTCAATGAATGAGAAGGCAGAAGGTTTGTTACAAACAAGTTGTTTGACACAAACAAGTGTTTGTGAAATTGATATTTATATTGTTTGAATTTAGGTGTGACATCCCGTTGGCACACCAAGAAGTTGCCACGCAAGACGCACAAGGGTCTGCGTAAAGTTGCCTGTATTGGAGCATGGCATCCTTCAAGAGTATCATTCACTGTTGCCCGTGCTGGTCAAAAGGGCTACCATCACCGTACAGAGATGAACAAGAAGATCTACAGGCTTGGACAAGGTGAGGAAGTAAATTAAATAATTATTTTTATTATACTGTTTCTGGCTCCTATGTTAATTAATAGCTCTGGATATGGCCTCTATATAAAAATTACATATATTTTTCAGGAATTCACACCAAGGATGGCAAAGTCATCAAGAACAATGCTTCAACTGAATATGACCTGTCTGAAAAGTCAATCACCCCCATGGGTGGCTTCCCTCATTATGGTGAGGTCAACAATGACTTTGTCATGATTAAGGGTTGTTGTATGGGGCCCAAGAAACGTGTGATCACTCTCAGAAAAGTAAGTATATTATTGATTATGCTGTTTTTCTTTAGTTACACAATTTTTATGAAATTATTGTATACATAGATAAATGTAAAGAAGACGAAAATGATGGTGTTTGAAAGAGATGAGGCAGTGACAGACTGCAATATAGTGATTGGAGATGAACAAATTGAACAGGTGAATGAGTTTGTGTATCTGGGTTCAAAGTTTACAAGAGATGGAAAATGTGAGAGTGATATTGAAAGACGAGTGAATGCAGGAAACATGGTGAATGGAGCTTTGCACTCCTTTATGAACAGTCGGAAGGTGTCTAACAAGGCTCGTTTGGCTGTGCATGAGGGGGTGTTGGTTCCGACACTCATGTACGGAAGTGAAAGTTGGGTATGGCAGAAGAAACATGAAAGCAGAATAAATGCAGTTGAGATGAGAGCGTTGAGAAGTATGGTAGGAGTTAAACTGAATGACAGGATAAGAAATAGCGAGATAAGGAAACGTTGTGGTCTGAAAGAAGATGTAGTGACAAAAATTGAGAAAGGTATGCTGAGATGGTTTGGTCATGTCGAGAGAATGAATGACGAACGATTGACGAAAAAAGTGTATAAGGCGAGTGTGAATGGAAGTGTGGGAAGGGGTAGACCTAGGCGGACGTTTCAAGACCAAATTAGGGACGTCTTGAAAAAAGGCCAGGTCAAGAGTACCCTAAACCGAAGAGCATGTATGAAGAGAATAATGAAAGTGGACGAAGCGAAACAAGTGTGTAAGGATCGTAGCAAGTGGAAGGAAGTGGTCTCTGCCTACCCCTACGGGAAAGAGGCGTGAATGTATGTATGTATGTATGTATTGTATACATACATTTATATTGCTTAAAAGCAGCAATGCTTTTAGCTCTTATTGTATATTTTTCCTTAGTGTTAAAATATTTTGTAGTGCCCTAATGCAAAAACTAAAAGCAGCAAATCATAAATAAATTCAGCAAAATCAAATCTTACGAGATTACTAATATTTCAGGCATATTCAAATTGTATCTTTATCATTTCAGTCACTACGCACACACACCAAGAGAGCAGCCCTTGAGAAGATCAACCTCAAGTTTATTGACACCTCATCCAAGTTTGGTCATGGAAGATTCCAGACCCCGGCTGATAAGGCTGCATTTATGGGGGTTCTTAAAAAGGACCGAATCCGTGAAGAGGCTGCAGCAACTGCAGCACCTGCTGCAACTCAGGCTTAAAACACTAGCCACAATAAAGTGACAGTATAAAATATATTGTTTTATTTTTTACAATCAAGGTACAGTGAAACTAAGTGCTTCATCGCTTTCGGAAATCTTTTTCGATAGCGATGATTTCCGAGGGCCATTACAAAAGTTAGTTTCACTGTTGTCTACTGATATATTTCCCCTTGTAATTAAAAATGTTTACACAGGATATCTGTACAATGTCTTGTCAAAGTATATCTGTCGCAGTCGAATCAGCAGTTTAATTATTGAACAACTAGCGTGTTTATGATGATGTAAACTTTATGCTTTTAGTACAGTTTTTCAAATGTAATTAAGTGAAAACGTGAAACGAAACGCAACTCGCCATCTCGGATGGAGGATAATATCAGCTAATGTCTAATTTGTGCGTTATTCCTCTGCTTCCGAGTATACCTATATTATGTTGGTATACTCGGAAGTATATTTCGGTAGTATCGACTTCTGCCCGATTCACTCTAGTTAAGGAAAATAGGTGATTGAACTAGAATAAACAACACACTTTTCCAGTGCATTTTGCGTGGCAAATAAAACTTCGAAATTTATATCTCAAAAACTGAAGTATTCGCGGAAGGAAAGAGGGAGGGGCTATATTTGACTAGTAGATAGGACATGACTTTTAAGGCCTTATTAAAATTTTGAATCATGAACGTTTCCTTGATATATATAACATTCTTAGTCAAAATGTTGTCACAGCGGATTTGTTTCATAATATATACAAAAAGCATAAAAACGAAAAGAAAATTATACCGAAATATTCTAATGAACTTAAAAAATTCTGTTTGTCTTTAAACTTCTATTCCCCATCGGCATATTATAATTACGTGAGGAGTTAATTTGTCATAATCGATGGCGCTCCAGGATTTACTGAAGAAGCGTTTACTTTAATAATAGTTTTAGTAAAGTAAACGCTCCTTCTTAACCGATTCGTTGCGGATGACACGCCACGCGTGCCATTGATTTCTTTTGTCTGTGGCGGAGGGCACGCTAGTCGTGCCATTTATAAAATTGCTGTAACTTGCTCAAATTACTTTTGAGGATGATTTGTCCAGGACAAAATATACATTATTTTACACGTTGTACATGCCCACAGACTTCGTTTCTAGATATTTTATGAATTTGAAATTTTCAGGTGTGGCAAACCTTTTTTGACAAGCAATTTTGACAAAGTAATATTAAATGCGGATATGCTTCTTTTATCGTTAAATTTAATGGACATACGTAGTACAGCTTAATGTTGAACACTATTTAAAATATTTCATAGGATGTCCGCCATTAAAATGTAATAGGTAGAACCAAGAACCTGCTGTGTGAAATGAATTTTAAATAATTTTGTGGAAAAATAATGTGTAGCATAACTTGCATAAGTACCATTCATCAAAGACGCTTACGAACCTAAGCTGTAAACATGTTTCTGGATTGCTTCTTGATAAAAAGAACGTAAAACCTTTGAATAAGTCAAAGTTTAATTTTGGTTAAATTGTTGTCGTATTATTAGCTCTAACTATAGTTAGAAAACTCTGACAGAAAATATCGTAGGTTCATAAACCATAAGACAAAAATATAAACGTATATAGGTAAGTAGGTTATATTTATTTAACCCTACCTACCTACTTTTTCTATAGAACAGTTAAATTGTGTTGTGATGTCTTAGCGATAACTTCGTTACTTAAAAACACAATACTAACCACCAACCTACACAATATTAATGTACCACACAATAATATTCGCAAAAACAATAATAATATGACAAAAGGTTTGTAACATCTGTATAAAAAAGTCACTCACCCGCCATATCAAGGAAATCGCGTAGAAAAACTCGTATTTAGCCACTTTCAACCACTTACAAGACCGTTTACTATCAACTTGCGATGACACCTAAACCTAATCAGGTCTACACATGCCTAAAAAGCATAAAAAGTATATTTTTATTACACATGGCTGATGGCACACTAGGCGTGTCATTTTCTTCTATGGCGGCTGACACGACAGGCGTGCCATGAAATATTGGTACGCCGCCACGGCTAAAAGTTTGCGAAATCGAGTGCCGCAATGAATCGGTTAATGTGATAAATGTAATGTTGTTTGCGTGCTAATTTCAGATGAAATGGCTATACGCCAGAAAAGTATGTGGGACCAAAATCAAACTCGTATACTGACATGGGCACTGGTGTAAATGACACTTCTTTGTTAGCTTCAGAGGCTTATGTCTTCCTATAAGTTTCTTTAACTGAGCACTGGAAACTACCTATAGGATACTTTTTAGTGCATGGCCTAACAGGGTTCTATATATATAATTATAGTTAATGTTGTGTGACTTGGCCGTTGACAGACGGATTTCTAATTATTGACAGATTTTATAGCTTATTGGATGACCAAAATTTCTGCGTTCTGGTCTTAACCGGAGGTTCTCAAATAGGGGCCTGAAAATGCGACAAAATGGTACCTGTAAAGGATGGTACGGCAGTGTTTGCTTCGCGCTCGACTTGACGGGGACACTGCCGTGCCCCCAGATACTAAAATAAAAACTCTTTTTAAAAATTATGCCTAATAATTATTTAAGAATATGAAGAAGAACCTTCATAAAAATGATTATGATTTCATGTTAAAGATTTTTTTTATTTATTAATATTGATAAATTACCACACCACAGCGACGAAATATTATCCCTATTGATCGGGCACTAGTCAAGTAGCTGGCAACACAATTATAGATGCACACTACAATCTTTGCGCATTGTTTTACACACACTACATTATGAAGTTGCCGCATTCAGGAATCTGTCATTTCTTGACAGCGCTCTATCTAGTCGAAGGGCGCTGAGACCAATTAATAATCTAAGAATCTTACTTATATTGACATAACTTTTCTAATTTAAATGTACCTATGACATCTCATTCATATCTTGAAAACAAACTATCCTACGCCTATACTTTATTAATCGTATTTGCAAAACCTAAGTATAATAATAAATTACTTCGCACAAAGTAATAATTATTTTCACTTGTACTGGAAAATAAGTATTACTTTGTGCGAAGTAAATTTAATTGTTCCTTTTAAAACTAAAAGTTGAAGTTTTTTTAAATATATATATGTCGCAGTCATCTAATTAAATCAGCTATTTCATTGAGTGACTAGCGTTTTTATCGAATGACGACATTTAATTGAAAGACTAAAGGACAACTCGTCAAGTTGTTTATTGTAACGTCCAATGTCTTGACTGAACATTGATTGAACGTCATTTAGTCATGTAGTCATTGACTGAACGTCATTTAGTCCGATTTTTTAACCGACTTCCAAAAAAGGAGGAGCTTTCTCAATTCGATGAATAAGTAGGTTTTTTTTATATTTGTTAGCGAATAAAGTTCCGATTTTTTAACCGACTTCCAAAAAAGGAGGAGCTGGAAAAAATTAAGTATAAATGCCTCTTAATTGGGGGGTGGAGGGAGGGGGAGGAGGGGAGGGGGGGAGAAACCCCCCCTCTCTACCACTCCCACCTTTAGGAGACTACTAGTTTGTAAGATATTTATGGTTGAAGTTTTGAGGTTATGTCTGTGTTTCCGGGATATTTCCAGGAGTAAAACAGGGGAGAAAGGTGGAGACGGCGGTAAGGGGACAAAGGAAATCCCCCCTACCCTCCCTATTTACAGTTGTAGTTTAGAGGTTAGATAAAACAGACAAGTTCTACGTGGAGTCGATAGATTTATTTTTGGGACAATGTTGGTCTGTCACGTCTCCGGCGCTGCGGGAAATGCAGCCCCTTCGCCCATGCGTAACGAATGACATCAACCAACACTCGCCTTAGGCAGCTCCGGCTTTCTGGTCGCCTTCGGCGACCAGCCTCCGCCGCCACGGCGAGTCCTGGTTTCTGCATTTCGTTACGGCGGGCGGGGGCTGCTCTCCCTCCGCGCCTACGCGCTTAAATATACACTCTAGGGGTTGACAGACAAGTACTACGTGGAGTCGGGGTTGATAGATTCGCTTTTGGGAAAATTCAGTCACCTGACTGATTTTATGTCCGCTCTCATATAAGGGCTATGTTACAATCCGCTAACTAATTGGACGTTGAGTGACGATTGTACAATCAATGTTCGGCCTAGTCTTTCAATTAAATGTCGTCATTCGATAAAAACGCTAGTCACTCAATGAAATAGCTGATTTAATTAGATGACTGCGACATATATATATTATACTACTACTGTTTGATAACATATGCTTAGACCACTTCAGAAAAAATCAAAATCGATATATTATTCCACATAAATTTTGAGGATTTCCTTCGATTCCTCACGGATCCCATCATCAGGTCACCATTTTGGTGACAATGGGACCAAATTAAAATTATACCCTACACAACATAAAAAAAAATTAAAATCGTTTCAGAAACGATGAAGATATCCGCGAAGAAACATAAAAAACAAACATATATTTACGAATTGAGAAACCTCCTCCTTTTTTGTAAGTCGGTTAAAAATAATATGTTGGTTATTTCATATTACAATCTACCTTTGTGCCGAGTTTCATTTAAATACGTTGAGTAGTTTGGCTGAAATACCGTCAAATAGGTAGCTACAATTTTTTGAAGATCCCACGTGAACCCTTTCGTTTTTCGGGATAACAATTTCCAATAATGCTCTTCAGATTATAAGCTACCTGCCTGCCAAATTGCATTTAAATACGTTGAGAAGTATGGCTGAAATACCGTCAAATAGGTAGCTACAATTTTTTGAAGATCCTACGGGAACTCTTTCGTTTTTCGGGATAACAATTTCCAATAATGCTCTTCAGATCATAAGCTACCTGCCTGCCAAATTTCATTTAAATACGTTGAGTAGTTTGGCTGAAATACCTTCAAATAGGTAGCTAACATTTTTTGAAGATCCCACGGGAACCCTTTCGTTTTTCGGGATAATAATTTTCTAGTAATGCTTTTCAGATCATAAGCTACCAGCCTGCCAAATTTCATTTAAGTAAATACGTTGAGTATTTTGGCTGAAATACCGTCAAATAGGTAGCTACAATTTTTTGAAGATCCCACAGGAACCCTTTCGTTTTTCGGGATAACAATTTCCAATAATGCTCTTCAGATTATAAGCTACCTGCCTGCCAAATTGCATTTAAATACGTTGAGTAGTTTGGCTGAAATACCGTCAAATAGGTAGCTACAATTTTTTGAAGATCCCACGGGAACCCTTTCGTTTTTCGGGATAATAATTTCCTATAATGCTCTTCAGGTCGTAAGCTACCTGCCTGCCAAATTTCATTTCATTCCATACAGTGGTTTTAGCGTGATGCGACGACAAACATTCCCATATGGACAGACAGACAGACAGACAGACATTTTTTTCAAAAATGATATTTTTAGGTTCTGTGGCTTATATAGACCCCCTTTTTTTAATTTTCACTTAAATATTCTTAATGTACAGACATGACCCCTCTACAGATTTATTATATGTATAGATGTATAGCTTTTACCCGCAGCTTCGCCCGCGTGGAATTATGATTGTGGCAAAAACTTTACCAAATAACATTACGGGTACAGTACCTATTATAGGTGTAGTGGTGTAGGTAATGTTGTAATAACTTAATATTCCTACGTTCGTTGCGTTTTGGTGCGAAACCCTTCGATATTCAAATAAGTACACTATATTGTTGAACGAAGGCGAAACCGTTTGAATAAAATTTGGTGCGTACTTTTTTCATTTTAACATTATTTCTTAAGACATTAATATAAACTGTATGGTTTAAACAGCAATTGTTACGTGTATGAAATGCTTAATAGCGACATCTATACGCAACACGTTTTAATATTATTGACACTTGTCTTTTTAATAAAATCATGTTAGTTTTGTAGCTTCGCGTCACTTTATTATGTAAATAGTACTGTAAGCGATGCCCCCGCGCGCCCCACCCGAACCGTTCGTCCGCAGTTCGCGCGCGAAATTCATCGACTTGCTTCAAAGTTGTCGTCACTGCTCGGCTCCTATGTATCGTATCGTTATGTTATATATCCTATAACCTGCCTAGGAATATGGTCTACAATCGAACCAAGTTTGGTTAAAATCTCTTACGTGGTTTTTGATCCATGCGTGCACATACAGACAGAAATACAGACAAAAAATATAGATGTGTGTATAAAAGAATTATAACCCGTCGTCGCAAAAACGGATCAAGGGCAAGAAACGCATAATATTAAGTAGCCTGCCTAGGTACAGTATACTTACCTAACATAATATTATCATCATACGAGTATCTACAACTGACCGCTTACGGGCATAGGTACGAACTACATACTTACGTTTAAGTGTGAAATATTTAATAGTAATAATTCCATTTGTTGGCATTATTTAGGAAATAGACACATTTTCGTCTAGTAGAGTAAAAAGTATTCTCAAATAAAAATCGAAATTATGGTTACCCTACTCAAACATTGTATGAGAGAGCACATTTTTGGAGATTACACGCGTTGAAAACCATTCTGAGGGTAAAACGATATGCCATTCTAATTAGGGTAATGTGCCGAATAAATGGATATAAAAACCGAAATCCTAGCAATTACAGGTAATGAGATATCAGCGTACAAAGAAGCGTTACGTTGGCGCGGCCATGTAATTTTTTGTTTCGGTCCGATTTGTCTGTTTAAATAACATTTCGTCGTATTTATTGCTTTCATTAGTTTCGACAAATTAAGCCCTTACTTCCTGTATCAGTTTTTTATACTAAGTCTTATGATATAAATAAATAATCAACATTAAAGAAACACGAAGTGCACGTCTGCGCCGCCACGGCTTCTGAGGTAAATATCTCTTAAAATATCGATTTCTAGTTTATAATTTCTTTTTCGACAATTTTCGCCAAATTCAATCTTCATACTAGAAAAAGAATTAGATCTCTAACCCACGTAGTTCCTGAGATTTCCATGGCCGCGCCATCGTGGACGTTACGTTGGCGCGGCCAACTTAAAACCCTTATAACTTCTTTGTTTCTACTTCGACAAATTTTTGGTTTGGACCCTTCGATTTTGTCAAATTTCGCCTAAATTTTGGGCGAACATTTTCATCATATTTCTACCGTGGCGGAGCAGTTGTAACGCACACAAAATTACATGGCCGCGCCAACGTAACGCTTCTTTGTACGCTGATATCTCATTATCTGTAATTGCTAGGATTTCAGTTTTTATATCCATTTATTCTGCACATTAACCTGATTAGAATGGCATATCGTTTTACCCCCAGAATAGTTTTTAACGCGTGTAATCTCCAAAAATGTGCTCTCTCATACAATGTTTGAGTAGGGTAACCATAATTTCGATTTTATTTGAGAATACTTTTTACTCTACTAGACGAAAATGTGTCTATTTCCTAAATAATGCCAACAAATGGAATTATTACTATTAAATATTTCACACTTAAACGAAAGTATGTAGTTAGTATTATGCCCGTAAGCGGTCAGTTGTAGATATGATAATAATATTATGTTAGGTAAGTACCTAGGCAGGCTACTTAATATTATGGGTTTCTTGCCCTTGAAATTAAGTACATACTTATCTACGACAAGTATCCTCATTCCCTCAGCAAAGCAAGCCGGCGTAACGCCGGTTTTCAGAGAGACCCATGGGCGTGGTTAAGACCCGCTATTGGAATTAATATTATTGCAACGGCAGACGAATAATATGTTTTTTCAAGAAGGCACTTTTTTACCGTATTTCGGTATGAAGTGACGCTTAGATTTTATTAGCGAGTCCGACCTTGACTATTGTACTTATGCATTTTTAATCATCTGCCTAATATTTACTTTCTTGTTTGAGCCTTTTTAGACCTAGATTTTATTTCATTTATTTCTGTTTCCATGATGTTTAATTTTATAAAATATAATATTATGTGCTACTTGCAAACTACTACTAACTACAAACAAAATAAAAGAACTATTTCCCGCTAACCCGTCCTCGAAAAAGGGGTCAAAAAGGCTGAAATAAGAAAATAAATATTCAAACAGAAAACAAGTATTGCATAGGTTAAAAAATGGTCAAGGTAGAGCAGTGGTCGGACCCGCTATTGGCATTAAGAGGAAACACCACGGTTGAGAGAAATACAAAATAGGTATTTATAAAATCTATTGCTGTCTCGCAGTGCCTTAGCTAGCCAGCACTAGCGCGGTAGAGACAACTGCAACTTGGACTGAAATTACCTATTAAAAGTACCAGAAATCGACGTTTAGGGGATTCCTGTTTCCTCCTCCAAAACTTAACGGATTTAAATATTTTTTTCTGTATTAGCTAAAAAAAGAATTGAGCCAGGTTCCTATTTTTTTTATTGTAGTCAAATCTGTTTCCTAGATACTTAGTATAACTTCTTTGTTTCTACTTCGACAAATTTTTGGTTTGGACCCTTCGATTTTGTCAAATTTCGCCTAAATTTTCAGTGAACATTTTCATCATATTTCCACCGTGGCGGAGCAATCGTGATGGACACCTCTTTAGTCCTTTGACAACTCTTCAAGTTGTTCATTGTTTAATGTAAATGTTTGTAGGGGTAGGTTTGACATCCTCTAACATGACATGTCACACAAAATGAAAATATCAACTATAAAGGTTCCAGTTTCCACCAATATTTACTTTGGTGACTGCTAGCGCCACTGCGGGAAAAAAAATGAACTAAATTTCAATTACCTGACTGATTGTGTTTGATTTGTTCGGCGTCCGCTAACTAGTTGGACGTTGAGTGTCGCTTGGATAATCAACGTTCAGCCTAGTCAATCTATTAAAATGTCATTCAATAAACACGCTAGACATTTAATGAAACAGCCGATTCAACGAGATGACTGCGACATATATAAAAGAAAGTCGTGTTAGGCCGCGCACCCATTGCGTCTTTATGTAGCGATGCAGTCCCGCGCACCCATTGCGACTTTTTGTGTAGCGATGCAGTCACGTATTTGCATCGATACACCCACGAACACTATGCAGTTGCGATGCTTACGCAATACTGTCGCGATGCAAACGCGATTTACTAGCGGCGGCGTATAAATAAAAACGCTTCCCATCCTCCACTTTCTCCCTGATGTCGTCCGACACGGTCGCGCGTTTGCGTGGATGGAGTCGCTATGCAGTAGCGAGTTAGGGCTCAAACACATAAACACGGTACGACGTCGCGTCGTACAACGATGCGGCGTCGTTTCACGATACGACATTGTGTCGTGGAAATCTACCATGAGCATCGTAAAAAAAATATATTTTTGGGCACTGTTGGTCTTTTATTATACTTTTTTATTGTCAGCATAAATTCAATGTAAAAAAGTATGACTGTTTGTTGCTAAAATAAAATAAAAAAAACGACATCGTAACGTAATGTGCCACGCACGTCGTACACAAATGAATTTTCGCACACCTCTTTCCATGCTGTTGTTTTTGAATTTTTATTCTTGTATTCTTCAGATTTTTGACGTAGATATCTACGACACGATGTCGTATCGTGAAACGACGCCGCATCGTTGTACGACGCGACGTCATACCGTGTATATGTGTTTGAGCATCACTTCTATATCGCGTTGCCGCGACTAACGCGCTTTAGTTGCAGTCGTGCGCTTCATAAACGCGCGACGGGATCGCTACTAAAAGTCACAGTGGGCGAGGAGCCTTAGGCCTCAGCTCGAATTTTGCAGGCAGCGGCGCCGCCGCCGCTCCCGCCCCGCTGCCCGCAAAATTAGAGGCTGAGGCCTTAGCTACACTATTTATAACTCGAGAACGGCTTTACTGATATGGCTGAAAATTGGTGAGGAGGTAGCGTATAGCCAGGAGACGGACATAGGATACTTTTTTTTTCATTTATTCCATACGACAGCGTTGCCGTGTGACTTGACATAATACATCAGTCATTATAAAACATGGTACCTATATCAAAAAGAATCAGACTTGGAATAACAAAACGCAAAGGAAACACGAGTTAAGCGTTGCGGGTTCCGCGTTGTGGGTTCCCGGGTCGCGGGTTCCGCGTTACGGGTTCATTTCACAGGGAATTTCATCATAAACTGTTTTTATGCTCAACAAAGTGGGCAAGGGTCAATTACTAATTGTTTATAGAATTGCTTAAAATTAGATGATTTATTACTGCCCACACGTAACCCGCGCTCGTTCAATAATTTTTACCACCATGCCATGGGTCTCTATGAAAACCGGCGTAACGCTTGCTTTGCTGAGGGAATGAGGATACTTGGCGGTACTTACTTTTAAGAGCCAGAAGCCCATAACATTAAGTAGCCTGCCTAGGTTCAGTAGTAATATAATATATCTATTTACCTAACATAATATTATCCTATCTACAACTGACCGCGAGCACATTTTTGGAGATTACACGCGTTGAAAACCGTTCTGAGTGTAAAGCGATATTCGGTCATAGCAATATCCATTCTAATCAGGTAATAAATAGATATAAAGACGAAATCTTAGCAATTACAGTTAATGAGAATATGAGCGTACAAAGAAACGTTTCGTTCGCGCGGCCATGTAATTTTTTGTTTCGGTCTGATTTATCTGTTTAACTAAGATTTTGCTGTATTTATGGCTTACATAAGCTTCGACAAATTAAGCCCTTACTTTCTGTATCAGTTTTCTGTACCTACTAAGTCTTAAATAAAATTTCGTAAAAATTTTGGGCCAGCATTTTCATCAGCTTTATATCATGGCGAAGCAATCGTGACGCATACAAAGAACTACATTGCTTAAATCACAAGAAGTAAAACTTGTAACACTTGGTCTGATAGGGAAGTGTACTTCGGACTGCTTCCATGTTCAGCTGGAGTAGCTGGTCTATGGTGAGACTGTTTACATTAAAAGCGGCAATGTCAGTAGGTGCTGCAACGGCTACAGATTTTTCTAATGGCCAATTTTTTGACCCAGCTTTTAATTAACACTATTAAAACATAAAATTACTCTTATTATCAATTTATTGTTGTATTAATTTCAACTTGACTTAAAATAATTATTCTGTACAATATATCTTATGCACTGAAGAACAATATTGCGCTCTTTCTGTATTTCTTTATATAATAACTTTTCAAGAAGTGTAGATGGCAATTTACGTTTATAAGTATTATGATGAAGATTATTTTTATTTTTCATATTAATTGATAGTTTTGTTTTATTTTTTTTTGACATAGGACTACTTTTTTCACTATTTTGAGGTTCATCATTCTCATTTTTTACTATTTTGGTTTCTTCAGGTCCACTATCATCGTCCAGTTCATCCGTTTTGTTTACGTCGATATTAAGATTTTGTGGTTTGTCTATAGATTCATTAGGTATTGCTACATTTGGAATATCAGGTTTAATACTTCTCAATTGTATGTCTTTTACTACACTTTTTATTTCTATTGTTTTCTCATTATTGGATATTACCTCCTTTTGCTCTGTGTTTGCTTCATCATCTTCATCAGATGTACCATAGTTACAAATTAAAGATGTTAATGCTCCACAAACATTTGTTTCTGAAGTTTCTAACAGTTTATTATCTGCTAGAGGCGTTTCAGAAACATATTCATCTTCTTCAATGAAATCATCTCTTTTAACATCCTCTTTGTTGCCTCCATCATCACTTTCATACATTAAATCTTGTATGCCACCAAATGGCTTTAGTGACCTAGATTCCTCAGCTGTTGGTAATATAATATTACTAGTTTTCTCTCCAAACTTATTTCTATTTCTGTTTTCATTCTTATTTTTGTTTTCAAAATATGTTCGATGTGTAGTATTTTTGTGCAGTGAACCTTGCTTTTTTGTAAGTGATTTATCTGAAATGAATATAAAACAATATTATACACTAAGTAGGTACCTATTATTATTGTAATAAAAAAGTAAATTCCTTCTAGAAGATATTATCATGGACCAATAATACTATATACTGCCAATGCCCATACTAAATTGCATTCCTCAAATTCAACGGTAAATTCTGACTGTTTGTAGATAGTGTAAAAAATAATCCAAAAATCAAGATATTGCACAGCGAACTAAGTCCACCGTAAACCCTTTAAATCAGATAATAACCTTTTTCTACTTTATTTCAATTCAATATGGTTTCGATTCTCAAAAGATGATATTTCAGAATTTTCTCTAAATCCAAAAAATCTACCTTTACCCCTCTGTCTCTGTTGAATGTTGATGGCGATTCTTATATAGATGAGATCTGATTATAGATGGTGTTGTAATTATAGTATACTAGCTTAGGTTATGATGGGGCTTAAAAATATAGAAATATTTTAAAAGGCAAATCATTTCAAACTAAAAAAGTATTCCCAGGCCCATTCAAGTACTGACCGCACCCAAAGTTGCTTAACTTTGGTGATCAGACAAGAACGGCGTGTTCAATGTGGCATGGAGGAGACTGGATGTTGGTAGTTGGCTGCTAGTACTATTCTCTTTTCTGTGACTTCAGTCAAACCAGCCGTCAAGTTAAGGGTGCCCGTAAAAACTTTTTAGGCCGATTTCTCCACCGATTTTTCCATTGTATTTACTGTCACTTACTTCCATACTAAAATGAAGATTACCGAAAGAAAATAAAAATATATGTAGGTATAATACACTAATTATCAATGTCTTTCGGCAAACTATTTTTTTCTATGGGTACAATATGGCAACAAAATGAAAAATTCTCACTCTCATTATGTAATTTACCTGATTATGTAATTTACTCTCATTACGTAATTTACCTGATTTATGTGGCTTTCTATTTCTTCTATGATCGAAAATTCCCATTTTTTCTCCTCTTGCCACTTTCTCTCTGATTTGAGCTGCTTTCTTTTCTATATTCTGTTTTGTGGGATACTTCTTTTTTCGTTCTTCCCTCCATTTTTTTATTTCTTCAGGATCATTTGACTTTGCTATTTTCTTATATAAACCAGTAGCATGCTGCATTTGAATATGTTTTGTAATTATATTTGGGTGTGCTATAAATTCACATCCATCTATGTTGCATTTCTAAAAAAAAAACAACAGCATATAACATACATACATGATAATCTCATCTTATATTTTAGATATTCAGTACAAACATGTTTTTTCTATAAAAACTATTGCGACTCAATAATCTAGATAATTTCTTAAAGAGACCTGGTTTCCCAGTATAAATAATATATTAATATCTATGGACACTTCACATCAATCTGGCCCCATGCTACCACACACAATGAAAATATACACTAATTTAATAAAGGTCCATGGCCCAGGAAAATAGAAACTTTTTGTTCCTTCGGCAGGATTCGAACCCGCAACCTCTCACTTGAGCACCAACACTCAACCACAGTGCTGCGGAGGTCATCTTATTTAATAAAGATGCATGGTTACTAAGAGTTATTTATTTTAATTCAGAATATTAAAAAATATATCATTTGGAAATAAATGATATATTTTTTAATATTCTGTCCAATGATATTCAATAAAACAATAGTTTACAATTTCATTGATTCTGTAATAATCAGCAGGTTATAGTAGTAACAGTTCTTTTCATAACCTACACACATTATTTGTTGTTATTGTTTACCTGATGTGCTCTTTTATGCTTTTCCAGTTGGTGTGCGGTATGAAATCCTTTATCACATGTATCACACCAGTAATTACCAGAATCACAATTATAGTCAGCCTGTGTTGCAAATGGCCTATAATTATTTATTCCTCCGTGAGGATAACCTGCTTCATTGTACGAAAAAACTGTCGTGGTCATAATTTTATTTATTATTACTTTATTTTTAAAGATTTAGAAAGTATCAAAGATAAAAATCCGATTTTATAACCCTCGTGTAAAACTGTAAACAAATTTTTGGTATGATTAGACATTGACAATGACAGCCAATGATATCCAAAATTTTACCAAATGTCAAAAATGACAATTATCATTTGTGATCTAATTACAGACAATGTTACAAGTTTTTTTAGTTTAATCTTTAATATTATTTATAAATAGAAGACTCACATGCAAAGTGCTTAATTTATTTTATCGTAGGTAGGTTATTTTAAAATGTATATACATATTTTTTAAAAACTAGAAACTTGCTAGGTATAATATTTGCTTGAGAACTTTTGAATTACGAATTTGCATTCGACATCCAAATTGCAAATTACAAAAGATGAAGAAGGAATTGTTATTGAAAACTCAAAAGCATTTGTTTGGTAAATAATAATTTACTGAATACAAATTTTCATTTTATAACTTCCTATCGACGAGATAAAACGCACTTACTAAATAATGAATAATTCAGCCGCTAAGGTGAAAATTAAAAACTATCTTTTATTGTATTAAAATATTATTTTCAGCAGTGACTAAAATCTTTACGTTATATTTTAAAGGTTGGAGAAATATTTACTGAAGCGGGGGCTGCTTTTAATAAGCTAGCAGAAATGACCATGATGCTACATCCTTTGGCAGAACAAAGTTCTAAGTAAGATTGTTATTTTTAGATTAGTACTATTTATGGAACGGAACCCTAATAATATACCATGTCCATCATACAACATTACATTAATGTTCCTCCGTCTGCCTGTCGATACCATTTTTTATTTCGAAAAAGCTTGGAGTTAAAATTAAGATAAGTCATGGAAATAAAAATTTGTAATTTATTATTTCATCAATTTGCCATATTTAGTAATAGTGTGAAAGTAAAATATAAATATGAAAATTGGTAACAAACATTGATATAATTTTACTTTATATACTACACACATTACAAGAAAACTGAAAACCATACATTTATAATCAAGTCATAGAAAATAGAATATTTTTAAGCCAAAGTTCTAATAAATATAAATGGTTTATGTGGGCATACCTAATATATATACAGGAGAGCATAGATAATTTTTTTAGGATACAATTTCATTTTTAATGTCTAAAATAGAATTTTCTTATGCAGAAACTTGTTATGTTTACAGTCTGTTTCGGTTTATGAACTGCAGACAAACTGTTATATTGCTTACTTAAATTGTGATGTTATTTAGCTCCCAGGCAAAAACACCAGTTAAAAGAAAACAACAAGATGATCGATTATCAGCTGCTCCTCCCTCAGGAGCTACTCAGGTAAATTATGAAAATACAATTATAAATATAAGAACTATTAATATTAGACTTACTTATAACTATCAGATTACAATAGGCAGATAGTGTGCCATATGAATTTCACTATTAAAAAGAAAATGACAAATAACAATTACATATTTTTTTTTTATATTTCTATTTTAAATGTCATTACTATGTGTTTTTCATTAGTGGCTTCACCCAGATGCTTGATGCTCTCTATGTGCCTATTATTATACCATCTATTGGAATATCTCATTATAACAAAAGCTTAAATCCATAACTTATGACACTAGATAGTAATAAATCATTTTGTATTTAATGAAAATAACTTTATTTTCAGGTTTCATTAAATATGCTTAATGCACAAGAAGCAGATATGGATGTAGATGGTCTGGATAACAATGTCAAATTGGAATTTGAAACAAGCACTGAGGAAGTTGTAGCAAATATGTAAAATTTTATATAACACTGACAGTGGAGGAATGATATACAGTACAACTAAATTGCTTGTGGTGCTTGGCAGTAATTTTATCTGCAGATATAACTGATGTGACAATATATGAGAAAACAATTCTTAAAAGGCATTTAGATTGTTGCAGTACTGTAAGGACATTATTAATTATAATAAGTTACATGACTACAAAAGTTGCCACATTACTATAGGGCTTCTGATGCATTGCTCTTAAGTTATAATATTTTATGTAGCTAAGTTAGTGTTCAATTAATAATATTGTTTTTTGTTTGAAATAAATTCCATATTAACTTCAAGCATGAAGCATTATTATTTGTTTTTGAAATTAAGATGTAAATAAAATCATTTATACAGTTTTTTATGTTTTAATGATATTATAACTTTGTACTTTTCTACTCCATGATGTTAATGACGATTCAAAAAGTTTAATATGACTTTTGCACAGAGTCTCTTCTATAACTGTATCCACATTACTTCTAATTTTAAGTGTGTCATATAGTGGGAAATGATTTCCAGCTCTTTTCATCCTTCTTTGTGCATTTCTGTAACACTTCCAAGGCTGTGGTTCAATAATAATTGTTTTTGCAATTGACTTTAACAATTCTAAGAAATGTATTAGCTCATCATCTCCATGATTGATATGGATCCACATGGTTACAGAGAAACAAAATATGTAGTCAAAATAATGTTTGTTGGAGTTGTGCAAAAAATCTTTTATAATATCTGTACCTGCTTGATTCATTATATCCAGAGCGATATATTTGGTGTCTTCATCATTATTACTTTCTATTGCTCTTTCTATTAAACAAGTGTCAATATCAATTGCTAAAATCTTTATAACTGCATGTGGGTATAGGGTTTGTAGATATTGTTTCAATGATTTTGTCAAGTCTCCTGTATTGCAACCAACATCTAAACACACCACAGCAGAATCATTTTGTGTTGGAAACATTTTAGGATTTAAATTTTTTATTCTCTCGCAAGGACTATGAAATGAATAATAATTTATGAAATTTCCATATCTAACTGCACCGGGATCATTTCCAGAAAATAATAAATCTTCCATCTCCACACAATAAGAAGATAAAATAAAATGTTCTTAATTTTTTTTGTACTAGGTTTGTTACAAAAATAATAAATTATACGTCGCAAGTTCAGTCCCACTATTAAAACAAACCACAAAGTTCGTATTTTATGTAGGTCACAAAAGGTTTTTTCAGGTAATACTCGATTCAAGTAAAAATTATACTTTAAATAGCTACTAGCTATAATAAACCTTTCCTTGTCTATAATTATTCGTAGAAAACCCGAAATATATATTTTTTAAAACATAACTTTGTAATAACTTTTTGTGATTCTGGCCAAATAATTACTCTAATCTATGATTCTGGCCCCGTAAAAGTAGTTGGTTTTTAATAATAATATCAACAGATAAACCATAGATGAAGAATATAACTAAGAGATAAACACACGTAGGTAGTGATTATATTCTCTTTGGTTACACAGATTAAGAATTAGTTACTGTTTGGTTAAACAAAAATTTGAAAACTGCCAACTGTTGCAATTCTTTAATCTTCTTCTTCTTCTTTTTTTGGCATAATATGCCTCCCCCTCAATAGGAGTTGCAAACGTCAGAGTGTAAAAGGTTAGCAGTGGCATAGAAATAGGATAATATACATAGAAGGAGTGTAAAAAGTAGAGCTAAAAACAGCGATCTATCTAACAAATTTCAAATGCAAAGATTCATGAGAGTAAAAGAGACAGCATCTTCATGATTTTTCGCGTTGTCACCAGGGGCCTGATTACGCAACTCCGTGGGCATCAATTCTCCGTGGATATCTACTTCTTCTTCTTCGTCATACGTCATTATCAACCGTCATTGTGATGCTAAATCTTTTTAAAATACGTTTTAATAACATATAATCATTAAAAAAACCGGACAGCTATGTCAAAAAATTGATTCCCACTTTGCCACTCAAAGAACGAACGAAATGCATAATTGACATTAATTTGGCATATTATTGTTATTTAATGTTATTTAATGATAATGTTATTTCCTTGCAAAAAATGGACCTATGGAAAGTCCAAAACCTATTTTGATAACTCAGAAAATAAGTAAGTATTCACTATGTAACATGTTACGTGCCGCGTAAGCAGATATGCACATAGTACGCATAATGCATGTGTGATGTAGCCCGTAATGAGATGCCCCGCTTAGTCTTTAAGACTAATATTTTTATTGTTCAGTTCATAATTTAGTATCCGTAAGGGTATGTTGCCCTGTCGGCACCTATGTAATTACCTATGTGTACCTATGTAGATAATATGTATACGTGATAATATATTATGAAGTCTGAAGTGTAACTTTTATTTAACGACCACATATAGGGCACACCCCTACAACTATAATATGTAGGTAATTGATCCTTTTCGTTGTTTGGATCTTTTATATTTCATGATTGAATTGCTTCATAGCATTTTACGAAAACGTAAGACTAGCTGACATGTGCCCATTTCGTTGAGCATACGACAGTTTGTGATGAAATTCAGTTTAAAGAAAAACAAAACCCGAACCCGCAACGTGAAGCAACGTAGAACTCTAAACGTGGAACCCGCAACGCGAAAACTGGTATGCGGAACTCGCATCTAGAGTACCTACTACAGTTATTCCTCATAATGTAGGCCAACCGGAAACATTTGACAGCAAGGTAAAGTAACGTAAAAGGATGTCGACGAATGATAATAACAATGAGGGGTTTTCGAAGTGTCACTTTTAGGTACAGAGACTACCGTAAGATGGCGCTTGCATAATGTAATATGTCAAAAAAATCTTTGATCTTTGTTGGGTGGTTAATAGGGTTGCCTGAATAAAGCTATTATCCATTTTCTGGTAGAGAAATTATTCATAAAGTGGTTAAGTCGCTGTAGGTATGCTGTTTCATACACAAAAATAATCCTTTCAAATTCCTTTCTTAGTGATCTCCTACACTTCCGAGGAAACCTACATACATTATAGCTAGCTGGCTTCAATATCTTTGATTTTTCAAACAAATAATTAATTACACTTTTCTCCCGTTTCCGTAGGGATTTCGGGAAGTTCTTGTTTAGTACTCCCCTATACTTACATTCTATGAAAGATACATGCCAAATTTCAGCCTGCTGCCGAGTATTTTCGACTCTTAAGTGGTTGGTATATATAGGTATATTGAGAATGTGTAGCCTGAACTGCAGTTGGATTAAACATTGGCTCTGACTGCTGCTGGAGCTGGTTAGCTTGCTGACAAGCTTCATTCCATGGGAATATAGAAGGAACAGCTTTTCTTTTAAGTATTTTTAGGCGATGAGCTGCAAACAAAAGTTTGGTTTTTAGGTATAAACTCCTAAGATAGGTACCTACTGTATTACGTTTCCATTAAGTTATGATACCCAAGATAGGTAACAAACATAAAGATATGTACATATATTTAGGTTAAGAAATTAAAAAAATGTTACTAATTTAAGTCTAATGTCAATAAACTTTATTATTATTTCTTATTGCAAGCTAAGATAAATATGTATTTTCCATCTTGGGCCTCTTGCCAAATGTGATGACGGAGAGATGAAATCTGCAGGCTGGCGTAATCTTAATCCATCTTGATCTCCGAGTTTCATCTTGGGGAAAGCGGTGGTTACCTATATTTTTACAAAATTGTACTACGCATGGACTAGCCATGTTTAGTTTAGTTCTCAGGGCACAATTAATAATAAACTATTGCAAGTGAAAGAAAGAAAGTTGTAAGATAAACAAACAAAAAACAAAGCGGAAATTGACATTTTACACAGGATTTGACATATTACTTAGGTTTAATGCCATCTATAAGCATTTTTCTTAAACTAGTAGAACTGTCAAAATAAAAACCGCTCATTACATGAAAAGCGTAATAGCGCTTATTTCATTCACATTCGATAACATTACCATGGCGGAGAGTATAATTCAAAGGTTCATGTTTGTTTTGTTGACAGTTACAACAAAAGTAGGAATACGTAATACACGTATTCCTACTTTTGTTGTAACTGTCGAAGTTTTTGTAAGTTTTCTTATACGTGTTGTTGGCTTTTCTAGATTTCAAATCAAATCACATTTGGCTGTATACCGTTTTTTTTTTAATTTTTTTATCGATTTGGAACGCCTCGGCTCGATCTTGGCCAGTCTTTAACGTCTATAACGTCTAATAGTTGTCATGGTAACAATATTGTTTACAAATAAAAAATAAAAATTATTAAATGCTATAAATACTGTATTATTAGCTTAAACTATTTGGATTAATATTTTTGTAAATCGAAATAGTTTTAGTAGTTTAAACTATTAAATTCCTAGATAATTATTAATTATCCAAATTTTTTTAAAAGGTCTTCATGATGCACAGGCTAAGGTCATAGACCATACTGCCTAGTCATTAGTTTTCTATCAATAAACGAACCATCACCTTACGGCTGCATTCACCATGTGCTTGTCTTGCCAGTCAACTTGCTATGGCTAATAAAATAAAAAATCGTTATAAGTGGGGCTAATTTTACCCAGCCTAGGGAAATTAAATTCACCAAAGCCATAGATTAGAGTAATTTATTTAAAAGTATTACTCGAATACCCCACACACAATCCGCTGTCAAAACACTTGCCGTTAAACATGTGTTTGGCGAGATAATAGTGTATTATATTTAAGTGTAATTTAAAAAAACTTAATAGACTACTTTAATCAGTGAAAAAAAAATAGTCTGTGGTTGGAATTCAACCGAGAAGAAGAAGAAAGTAGTCATGAAACATCCAAGCGAGATCCAAGCCGGCAGCACGTTATCTGCCGCTTTCATTTGACAGTTCAAAGCTGTGTTCATATGTCAAAATGCACTGTTTACAAGCATTTCGTTCCTTCTTTGAGTGGTAAAATGGACATCAATTTTTAGACATAAGTGTCCGGTTTTTTTGATATTTTAACTTTTTAAATCGTGTTTTAAGAAGACGAAGATTAATATGAGAAGACTTTCGCGTTTGCAGTGTCCGCATTTCGGGTTCCGCTTTGAAAGTTCCGCATTGCGAGTTTTGGGTTCTTATTTACTGGCAATTACTGGCAATCATTTATAAGTTACAATTTACTCACACTTTTTAGGGAAACTACACAAAACAGTAAGTTAATAATGATAAATACCTATTGTTTGTAAATTATTGTAAAAATTTCCAATCATGGAATCTCATATGTCCTTTACAACTTATTTATTGTATATTATTTATTGTAAATAGCTATTTATATTCTGGTATCTGTATTTAAAAGTACATAGTATATAGTGCTAAAATGCTGTTAATATGTACTTATTATGTATCGTAATTGGTTAATAGCATAGAATTAAGTTACCATTACGAGACGCATATTGAACTACAACCACATTAGTACTATTCTAATCTGTGACTACAACAATAGTTCATATTTCAGTTCACTTGTCCGGTTTTATGACAGCCGGACACGTAAGAAGAAGAAGTAGATATCCACGGAGAATTGATGCCCACGGAGTTGCGTAATCAGGCCCCTGGGGCCCCTGGGGCCTGATTACGCAACTCCGTGGGCACTATATACTATGTATATATATTTTAGCACTATATACTATGTACTTTTAAATTCAGATACCAGAATATAAATAGCTATTTACAATAAATAATATACAATAAATAAGTTGTAAAGGACATATGAGATTCCATGATTGGAAATTTTTACAATAATTTACAAACAATAGGTATTTATCATTATTAACTTACTGTTTTGTGTAGTTTCCCTAAAAAGTGTGAGTAAATTGTAACTTATAAATGATTGCCAGTAATTGCCAGTAAATAAGAACCCAAAACTCGCAATGCGGAACTTTCAAAGCGGAACCCGAAATGCGGACACTGCAAACGCGAAAATCTTCTCATATTAATCTTCGTTTTCTTAAAACACGATTTAAAAAGTTAAAATATCAAAAAAACCGGACACTTATGTCTAAAAATTGATGTCCATTTTACCACTCAAAGAAGGAACGAAATGCTTGTAAACAGTGCATTTTGACATAAGAACACAGCTTTGAACTGTCAAATGAAAGCGGCAGATAACGAGCTGCCGGCTTGGATCTCGCTTGGATGTTTCATGACTACTTTCTTCTTCTTCTCGGTTGAATTCCAACCACAGACTATTTTTTTTTTTACTGATTAAAGTAGTCTATTAAGTATTTTTAAATTATTTATTCATCTAAAATTACACTTAAATATAATACACTATTATCTCGCCAAACACATGTTTAACGGCAAGTGTTTTGACAGCGGATTGTGTGTGGGGTATTCGAGTAATACTTTTAAATAAATTACTCTAATCTATGGCTTTGGTGAATTTAATTTCCCTAGCTGGGTAAAATTAGCCCCACTTATAACGATTTTTTATTTTATTAGCCATAGCAAGTTGACTGGCAAGACAAGCACATGGTGAATGCAGCCGTAAGGTGATGGTTCGTTTATTGATAGAAAACTAATGACTAGGCAGTATGGTCTATGACCTTAGCCTGTGCATCATGAAGACCTTTTAAAAAAATTTGGATAATTAATAATTATCTAGGAATTTAATAGTTTAAACTACTAAAACTATTTCGATTTACAAAAATATTAATCCAAATAGTTTAAGCTAATAATACAGTATTTATAGCATTTAATAATTTTTATTTTTTATTTGTAAACAATATTGTTACCATGACAACTATTAGACGTTATAGACGTTAAAGACTGGCCAAGATCGAGCCGAGGCGTTCCAAATCGATAAAAAAATTAAAAAAAAAACGGTATACAGCCAAATGTGATTTGATTTGAAATCTAGAAAAGCCAACAACACGTATAAGAAAACTTACAAAAACTTCGACAGTTACAACAAAAGTAGGAATACGTGTATTACGTATTCCTACTTTTGTTGTAACTGTCAACAAAACAAACATGAACCTTTGAATTATACTCTCCGCCATGGTAATGTTATCGAATGTGAATGAAATAAGCGCTATTACGCTTTTCATGTAATGAGCGGTTTTTATTTTGACAGTTCTACTAGTTTAAGAAAAATGCTGATAGATGGCATTAAACCTAAGTAATATGTCAAATCCTGTGTAAAATGTCAATTTCCGCTTTGTTTTTTGTTTGTTTATCTTACAACTTTCTTTCTTTCACTTGCAATAGTTTATTATTAATTGTGCCCTGAGAACTAAACTAAACATGGCTAGTCCATGCGTAGTACAATTTTGTAAAAATATAGGTAACCACCGCTTTCCCCAAGATGAAACTCGGAGATCAAGATGGATTAAGATTACGCCAGCCTGCAGATTTCATCTCTCCGTCATCACATTTGGCAAGAGGCCCAAGATGGAAAATACATATTTATCTTAGCTTGCAATAAGAAATAATAATAAAGTTTATTGACATTAGACTTAAATTAGTAACATTTTTTTAATTTCTTAACCTAAATATATGTACATATCTTTATGTTTGTTACCTATCTTGGGTATCATAACTTAATGGAAACATAATACAGTAGGTACCTATCTTAGGAGTTTATACCTAAAAACCAAACTTTTGTTTGCAGCTCATCGCCTAAAAATACTTAAAAGAAAAGCTGTTCCTTCTATATTCCCATGGAATGAAGCTTGTCAGCAAGCTAACCAGCTCCAGCAGCAGTCAGAGCCAATGTTTAATCCAACTGCAGTTCAGGCTACATATTTTCAATATACCTATATATACCAACCACTTAAGAGTCGAAAATACTCGGCAGCAGGCTGAAATTTGGCATGTATCTTTCATAGAATGTAAGTATAGGGCAGTACTAAACAAGAACTTCCCGAAATCCCTACGGAAACGGGAGAAAAGTGTAATTAATTATTTGTTTGAAAAATCAAAGATATTGAAGCCAGCTAGCTATAATGTATGTAGGTTTCCTCGGAAGTGTAGGAGATCACTAAGAAAGGAATTTGAAAGGATTATTTTTGTGTATGAAACAGCATACCTACAGCGACTTAACCACTTTATGAATAATTTCTCTACCAGAAAATGGATAATAGCTTTATTCAGGCAACCCTATTAACCACCCAACAAAGATCAAAGATTTTTTTGACATATTACATTATGCAAGCGCCATCTTACGGTAGTCTCTGTACCTAAAAGTGACACTTCGAAAACCCCTCATTGTTATTATCATTCGTCGACATCCTTTTACGTTACTTTACCTTGCTGTCAAATGTTTCCGGTTGGCCTACATTATGAGGAATAACTGTAGTAGGTACTCTAGATGCGAGTTCCGCATACCAGTTTTCGCGTTGCGGGTTCCACGTTTAGAGTTCTACGTTGTAGGCTTCACGTTGCGGGTTCGGGTTTTGTTTTTCTTTAAACTGAATTTCATCACAAACTGTCGTATGCTCAACGAAATGGGCACATGTCAGCTAGTCTTACGTTTTCGTAAAATGCTATGAAGCAATTCAATCATGAAATATAAAAGATCCAAACAACGAAAAGGATCAATTACCTACATATTATAGTTGTAGGGGTGTGCCCTATATGTGGTCGTTAAATAAAAGTTACACTTCAGACTTCATAATATATTATCACGTATACATATTATCTACATAGGTACACATAGGTAATTACATAGGTGCCGACAGGGCAACATACCCTTACGGATACTAAATTATGAACTGAACAATAAAAATATTAGTCTTAAAGACTAAGCGGGGCATCTCATTACGGGCTACATCACACATGCATTATGCGTATGTGCATATCTGCTTACGCGGCACGTAACATGTTACATAGTGAATACTTACTTATTTTCTGAGTTATCAAAATAGGTTTTGGACTTTCCATAGGTCCATTTTTTGCAAGGAAATAACATTATATAACATTAAATAACATTAAATAACAATAATATGCCAAATTAATGTCAATTATGCATTTCGTTCGTTCTTTGAGTGGCAAAGTGGGAATCAATTTTTTGACATAGCTGTCCGGTTTTTTTAATGATTATATGTTATTAAAACGTATTTTAAAAAGATTTAGCATCACAATGACGGTTGATAATGACGTATGACGAAGAAGAAGAAGTAGATATCCACGGAGAATTGATGCCCACGGAGTTGCGTAATCAGGCCCCAGCAGCCTTATTACGCAACTCCGGTCGCTTTCCCGACTCTCGACATCAAATGTCATTGTGACGTTAAATTTTTTTAAAACACGATCTATTAGGATATAATCATTAAAAAAACCGGACAGCTATGTCAAAAAATTGATGTCGAGTGGCAGCCATTTTATCCCTCAAAGAACGAGCTAAATGCTTATATACAGTGCATTTTGACGTAAGTAATCAAATGGGAACTGTCAAATGAAGCCGAGAGCTTGCGAGCTCCCGTCATCGACTTCATAGATTAGAGTAATTTGATCGACTTTGATTTAAGCACGCTGTAAGACTCTTTTAATCTACCTTTAAAACGTTTAAGTCTTAACAATCTCAACCTCAGAATATTATTTTATTTTAGTAGGTACTAAATTATTATGGCCTATTCTATTCTCCTTGCAACTGCCGAAGAGGAAAGGCTCCGAAAAAATGTTATATTAGAAAGGCGGCAAATAAGGGCGAGTAGCCAACCCTTAATGCTACCAGAAAACGCTTTTGTGGGTCATTACCGGCTCACAAAAGCACAATTCAAGGCATTATGTGACGACCTAATACCACTTATGGCGGACAATATACGGATAAACGCTGTGCCGCCAGAGTTAAGAGTAAGTAGCATAAAAGAAATGTATCTTGAATTCTATAAAGTTATTAACAGCTTAGAGGTATAGGCCCTAAACGATGTGATTTTACATTGTAGATTTTGGCAGCAGTGGCATTTTACGCAAATGGCTGCTATCAAAAAAATATCGGAGCATTTTACCAGCTTGGGCTGTCGCAATCCTCAGTGTCTAAATGCCTCAGCATTGTAACTGAGGCATTGAATCACCCTTCAATTCACAGGAAATATATAAATTTTCCTAGAACACGAGAAGAACGCGAGGGTGTTGCTAGGAAGTAAGTACCAAGAAGTTATAATGAATAGGTATTGGCGGTGCTAAGTAATTATACTATATTCATAATAATCATTTATTCACAAAATGTGGATTACAGTGGTTACTTAGTATTTACACACGAATTTACTTTAACAATCTCTTGCATAATATAATTAAAAATATTAATATTAACTTTGATTAAGTAAAGAATAAAAATAAGTAAATTAAGCTTTGATCTTTTACCTTTATGTACATTATACAGATTAATAATTGTAATTGCAAGAAATAGCTTTCATACATTACTCTAGACACTTGCCCCACAGCATTAGATTATATAATGAGAGAATAGAAGAAAATATGTAACTGAGGTATGCTGCAAGGGCTTTAGCACCAATGATTTATCTTTATATTTTTACGTTGTTGTAGTTATTGTAGACAAAATGGTCAATTTATTCAAAACATATTTGTGGTCCTACCAGTTACCATACTTATATGTATAATATAACAATAATAACACACAACTTTTATTAACACTTCTACTTTTCAGTAGGTTTAAACAAGTTTTTACAAAAACATGACCGGTTTCAATAAAATCATCATATTATTGTTGACATGAATTTCCATCAAGAACCAACAGTACATTCAATCAGTTATATAACATAACACCTAAAAACTTTCTCGCTGCTAAGCTAATTCATTAGTTTTTTGTTTACATTTTTTATAGCTAAATTAATTTGTTTCCACCTATATTTTGGAATTCAAGATTCTGTGTCTTTTAAGTACCTACTTACTTCTGAATTAGTCATTTAATTATTTTTTTCCTCTACACACAAAAATAGCCTACAAATAGTTACTAATCCAATTATTGGCAACACCTAATCCATAATATTAACTTACTTTGTAAAGAACGAGACAATAATATTAATGTTTTCATATTTTTAGATTTATGGACAATTTCCAATTTCCGGGAGTAGTAGGGTGCATAGATGGCACCCATGTTGCTATAATCCGCCCATCAGAACACGAAGAAGCTTATTTTAATAGAAAACAATTCCATTCTATAAATGTTATGATTGTAAGTCAGTTTTTATTATGTTAATGTAGAAGCTGTACCAATATTTTTTATAAATACTCAGAATCAAAAATCAGTTTTTTAATACTTTTAGGTATGTGATGCAAATATGCAAATACTGTATGTTGATGCCAGCTTTGGTGGTGCCAGCCATGACTCCCATATATGGAAAAATTCTATATTGTATTCACACATGCAAGAGATTAATGCTTCTGGAGAAGCATGCTGGCTATTGGGTAAGTAACAAAAATTAATGTATGGTCACCAACAAATCCAGTGTACCTATTGCTTTTTTATAATTATTATTTGTTTATTTAAAATCTCATATTACATTAATGATGTTTACAGATTATAAATCATGTTTATACAGTTCAATATTCTGTAGGTAATGTGTTAGGAGCTGTACTAGTATGAACTGTGACAAAACCCCAGCATCTTTCACTCTGGTCCATTACATTTCAAAAATAATAATCTAAGATTTTGTTAGAGCTTTTCTATTATAAACAGGATAGTATGTATTTAGTTTTTTACCATATTAAATACAAATATTATTTAGAATTTATTATTTATTACAGGTGATTCAGGGTATGCCCAGAAAAGGTGGATGATGACTCCCATTCTTGGTGCTGCCCCAAATTCCCCTGAGGAGCACTACACAAGCTCACATATGAGAACAAGAAACGTAGTGGAAAGGTGCATTGGGGTACTTAAAACCCGTTGGCGATGCCTTTTGGCACACAGGTTGGTTGGTATTATTAACACATATTTTAGACATTTTAGACAAGGATTTTTCCCTGAATACAGCAAGGCCAAAAGAAAGGGTAATGATTTTTGCAGTGTTTGTATGTATGTAGGTATGTATGAGAGAAGTATTAATATATTCTTAATAACAGCCAGGGTAACATAAGCTGTATAATTTACATATTACTCTGGTTAGTTTTTTTTATTGAAGGCTAAATGATTTTAGCATACCTACTATGAAGCATAAGAAAATTGTATTATTTAAAACTTCTGACGCAAACAGAGAAGTGTTATAAAAGTCTTTATATTATTGTTGTATGTTTGTCTGTGGCATAGTAGCTGCTAAAACGGTTGAACCAAAATAATTATTAGCTATAATAGTTGGACATTAACTTGCTTACTGTTTGATATTATATAATCCATTGATTATATTGAATAAACAGTAAGCGAGTTAAAGACTAGTTTAAATAAACTAGATACATTAAGACTACTTCCCCAAAATACTACATTTTACTAAATTAATGTGTATATCAGTGTTCCTTTCTTTTAACTGAAACATTTTGGCTATAAATTCTCAAATTTTACTCAGGGTCATGCACTACTCACCAGTGAAGGCAGGTAAAATTACTAATGCCTGTGTCGTCCTACATAACTTAATCAACGACTCACGCACCTCCATTGCTGATGAAGAATTGAGGGAGGATAATAATATGCAACCATCACAGCTAATCAGACATCAGCAGAACATAGAAGATGGGCGTGAAGCTGTAGTAGAAAGGTTATGGACAAACCGACAAGCAATAGCAAACATTACTCAATAGGCTTGCCAGCTTATTTATTTGCTGTTGATTTCCAACGTTAATTGAGTACATCATTTGCATAGTGTATACATTACAAATAAGCACAAGCTAGATATACCGGTGATCAGACTGAGTAAAGTTAGTAAATCATTTAAAGGTTAATGTATACGCCTGTACAATATAATCCCAAATAACGTTCAGAGCCTCCCTATCAATAAATTTAAAATTGTAGTTAATGAACGTCTGTGTTCTAAAGCTTATTATAAGGTCAATGATTTTATTGACGATTGCACACCTTGGGAATAAGATGGCAACATGCAAGGCTACCTCAATGTACTTTATGTACTCTGTCTTTTGTTATAATATATAGAATAAGTTTTTACATTGTTAACATATTATTATGTATACTCTTTTTAAAAAAGAAAAATTTTCCATCTTTTTACTAAAAGATGGCCCCGTCCGAGTTTCTTACGCCGGTTCTTCTCGGCGGGCTAGGGTTGAACCGGTGGTAGTATTTTTGTTGACTTTCCGAAAATGAGAAAATGAAATTAAGGATTCAACTGTATTCCTGGGTATAAAAGTAGATACTAAATTAACAGCGAGTCTTCATATTGCCAATCTTGCAGGTAAGCTCAGTTCTGCAGACTAAGCAGTTAGAAAAATTAGTTATTTTCATAGTAGAATGTCTTATGGCATCCTCTTATAGGAAAATGCCGCTGACATAAACACAATATTTATGTAACAGAAGCAGGCAATATGTTTAATTTACAAATGTCCTATTTTGAACTCATATTAAGTGTTGAGTTAATTGTTAACACATCACATTTGTGCTCTAGACGTTATGGAATGTAAAATTGTGTATTAAGTAGTAACAATTGAAATTAATATACAACTCTAATATGTACAATAATTGTTTAAATTGCTTCTCCCGAAACAGAATAAAATATTACCTAGTATACCATTATTATTAAAAGAAAATGGTAACAATTTTTTATATATTATTAACAGTAATTCACAGTAACTTATAGTAAGGGAAATAAAAAAAATAATGCAAATAACAAATCAATATAATAAAAAAGAAAACAATAAACTTGTCAGAATAAACATACTTACTTACAATATTAATCAGACTATTAATTACATCAATCAGACTATTAATTGCATCAATCAGACTATTAATCACATTAATCAGATTTTTTTTATCAGACCACTACTCAGTTGGTAGAACGAGCTTACAAACTAGTTTATTTGCCAACTGGACAAGAGATTTAGGCCCGTAAACAAGCTTCAAACTCCGTCTCAAGAATTGCGATGCAACCTCTCCTTGAAAACCTATTGACATTAAAAATAATGTTTCTGTCATAGTGGTGTAAGCCCATATTATTTAAATACGGACCTACATCACTTGACGGTTAGTTTAATTACATTTCATTAAATTTATCTCTCTAACAACTCTATTATTTTTTGATTGCGAGAATCTATAACTTTTAATATCTCAATTATTTTCGCCATCGCCTCGGACATGCTCGCCATGGAGCGTGCCTGTAAATCATCGATAGCAATTCTTCTTTCCTCGATGTCAAGCGCCCATTGCGGTACCTCCCGCCCTGGTGGTATATCTGGAACGTTTAAATTAACAAAATAAAGAAAAGAAAAAAATATATATAATAGGTTATATAGTATAGTAAGTATGCAGAACTTAAAACCATACATCGTCTCCTTGCTGTGTTAGTGGTGGTCGTGCTGGCAACGCCGGTGGTGCTGACGGCGGTGGTGGTGACGGCGGTGGTGCTGACGGCGGTGGTGGTGACGGTGGTGGTGCTGACGGCGGTGGTGCTGACGGCGGTGGTGGTGACGGCGGTGGTGCTGACGGCGGTGGTGGTGACGGTGGTGGTGCTGACGGCGGTGGCGCTGACGGCGGTGGTGGTCGTGGATGTTGTGCGTGGCAGTGGGCGTGTATAGTCATGGTGTAATAGTTCTGGAACAATTATTAGTATGTTAGATAGAAGAAATGCGATAGGCCATATAATATAGGTAATGAGCAGAGGCCAAATATACCAAAATTAACACGGGAAAAAGCTAGTTCATAAAATATATTTATTTTTATACTACCAAATGGTGTCCATGTAGATACTGTATTGTCTGGTGCATCTGAAAAAGTATATAAGACCATTATAATATTATGCTAAGTGCTATTAAGATAATATGTGTATCACTACTAACATGTTCCATCCTAATGTACCAACCATATTTTGGCAAATAAATTATATTATTATTATTTGTGTGTATGCTGTCATGCTAAGTCACAGTGTTTCCTAATGTTGTAGACAATAGTAATAAACATTTATTGCTTAAATTTAGTACCTTCTAGTTGAATACTGCAGGCAGTAGCCTCAACACCTGTCACTCCACCAGTAGGTGGAGTGACCGGTGTTGTAGTATGTGGGGCAAGATGAGCAGAAAGCAAATCTGAAAGCAAGAAAAAGTTTTACACACTTTTTGCTGTAAACATTATCATACGAAAACTAAAACTGCAGTATGCTACCTACTATTTCTACTGCCACTTGTTGAGATTTTTATGACATAGATTAAGCCAGCCAGAATTCAGAAGTCTAGTAAATAGTTATTTAATATTGTAATTTACAAAATAATATTGTTTTTTTCTTATGTTGGATGATGAAAAAATTATAAAATGTTACTTATTACTTCTTTTAATATTAAAAGCATGCATATGTGTGCAAAAAAGCAAAGAAATATGTTACTGTTTGTAGGAGGTGCAACTTGTAGGGCAAATGAAGGTGGTGGCGGTGGCGAAGACAATGCAGTATCAATCTGGAAAATACAATAAATATTTTTTATATATTATGTACTTACCTATTTACTCTGGAAAATTTTAAACAATATATTCTTATTCTTGATTGAGAAAAAACTATGAATCTACAGTCTGCTACTTAAATTAAAAAAAAAATAGATCACATATTATATGCGTAAAAATAAAATTTCTAATAAACGGATTATCCTATTTACCACTATATCCATGCCAAACTTGATCAAAATTGGACTAGTAGCTTTTCAAACCAAAGCAAGCACAAGTCAAATATTATTATTACACTATCAGGGTGTAAAATAAGTGAGTGACAATACTTTAGGGTGTGTATGGGTTCCATATATACAGTTAACTATCTCATACAAATATGAAAGTCAAACTAAGTCTTTGAGCGCTGGTACTTTCACAATAAATTCTATATAGGAACCACATACATACCCTAAAATAATATCACTAAAACTTAACTAACGTTAATTGCAATGCGCACTCCCGCATTGCCTTCCACTGCAACCCTTCCCATTAAAGCCTTAATTCGCTCCTCAATGGGAGAGAGCTTTATTTTTAGGGGTGGACCACCTCCAGTTCCCCGTGCATGCAACGTTATTGCTGCGCATTTTTTCCGTACAGCGTACTTGCGGTCAGTCCAAAACTAGCAAATGTAAAATCATGCATTAGCTTAAATAAAAAAAAAAGTTTGCATTAGTATTTTAGTAAGAGAAAGGTTCACTAGTAGTCAAAAGTTGGATTAGATTAGGATTGTTAGGGCTGTGGAATAAACAAAGCAAGCAAGACAACAAGAAACCACAGTTAAAAGGAATCCTTAGTGCATGGATTACCAGAGGGTGAGTCATAGAATATAAACCTAAGTGCCATACTTAGGTTTGTATTCTATGACTGCAAAATATATTTTTTGTCCTTACAAATTGTACATTTATCTATATATATTTCTGTTAGTTGTTATCTTTAACATGCAACTTGTGGTAAAATCAAACATTTTATCATACATGGATCTGTTTAATGGATAGCTGCACAAAGGACAAAGTATCTAATTATAAAATCAAAAACAACATAAATTAAACCATTAATGTATATACCTATGTAACTAGGGGAGAAGTGATGTGTATTGTGCTATAAAATACTATGACAAAACTATAAAACTTTATTGTAGTTATGCAGTGTAACTGAGGTTTGTCCAAAAATAGTTTTTACTTAACTCAACTTTAATTACCTACTTACCTTATCACTTAGCAAATAGGTTAACACAACACACAACAAAAATGTCAAAATAAACAATTGGTTTCTATCAAAGATAGAAATATTTCTCGTAAGAGACTTACATCACGCCATTTCTGAGCGGTCTTTGTGGTGCCAGATCCAACAGAGTTAAGCCTGGCAGCCAGCTCATTCCATTGACGGTTCACTTTCTGTTTACCGTCTGGTATTGATAGTAACCGTCCAACAGCAAAAGCTCTATTTTCCTCCATAAATTCTAATAGCATATGGAACTGGCGCTCCGATACCGTTCTGTGTGCAGGCATACTAACAAAAATTACAAAACATTAGACAACATAATTACTGTTAATCATATTTTACAAATTAAAATGTATTTGTACCTACTTACTTGATAAGTTCAAGTTGCATTCACAGATTAAGTATTAATTTAGTTACTACGGTTGCAATAGGACCACCACCTCTATTAAAATATATTAAAATAATTACTCTAATCTATGAAGACCACTTATTAAAACTACATATGTACCTAATAACTACAAAGACTATGACTCTAATAATCAAGTAATTTGTTTTAGCAAATATCAAGTAAATTGACAGATAGCGTTTTGAATATACACATTACAAATATTGCGAATATGAAATAGTTAAATATTTTATATTAAAATAAATCATCGGTGTTAGTATTTAAAAGTACATAATAAATAGTGCTAAAATACTCTTTTCGTGTACATAGTATTTTTCGTAATTGGTTATTAGCATAGAATTTAGATAGCATTAAGAGACGCAATAATGAACTACAACAATAGTTCATAAAATATTACTATAATCTGTGGTGTCAGTTCACTTGATGGCGAGTAAGCGTAGTACATAACTTAGGTAATACCCCTTGTCCGGTTTTGTGTCAAACGGCCATCAAAGTTTCTATGTATTAGACATTGATGTCGACCGAGTTGCGTAATAAGGCCCCAGGTCAGAGATCGATTTTGGTGGTCTGTCAAATTCTGGTGGTCTGTCAAACGTATCAAACCAACTAAATTGAAACGTCTCAGACCTCAGTATTTTTATATCTCTTTAGAAATTAGTGACAACTTCTATTGGTAGCATAATATGCCATACTGCTGGCACCTACTATTGTGTCAACAATAAAACATGAAGAAAATATTTTCTTTTAGATTTTAATATTTTATTGTAAAAGATAATAAATCTCATCTGATTTATCACACTTTTTGCAGTTTACAACATAACTGTTTCGGAAAAAGCCTTGCTTAGTGAATGCGTGTAAAAGTTATACCTACATCTCGAAAAAAAGCTGTTAAGCAACAAGATCTTTTCATAAGTATGTTTTTAATGTTATAGGCTTAGTAAATATATCCAAATAGGCTAGAACTAATTTATTTTATTAGATGTATGTGTATATTATTATAGTTTCTAATAGTATGCGGTATTTGCATTATAATAAAAAATATTTGTTTACATAACATAGAGGTTAAGTTTCTCCTAGTGCTGTACATTTCTTTATCGATAACCCTTCGAATCATCACTTTATGTTTGAATAGTATATTATTATATTCAGTACTTTTATATTTTATTATTTTTTACCATACCAAGTTAAATATAATTAATCTGCTATTTGGTATTTACAGGTTTTTACAAAATCATGCTTCAAAAATAAAATGATTCGAGTTCATTGGAAAACCATAAGCAACATAGAAGCAGGCACGTTTGCTCTAAACATTTACCCCCAATTATTTTATTGCAAACGAGAATATTATAATACCTTGATGTTGATGCACACCGGTTTCCTGTGAGGCCGAGGTATGAATCCGGTTCTGCCGGTCCATTCGTATCGTCGAATTCATGGCTGGAGTGCTGTGCTCTAGTTCCTTTGCATACTCAATGCTGTGTTGATAAACTGAGACTACCTTTTTTGTATTATTGGTGCAGTTTTTTGTATGTTCGTAAGCGTTGTTTACCATTGTTAATTTAATATTATTATGCGTAATAAATATATTTTTGAATACATTTTTTTTACTTATTCCAACCCAAATGCTTGAAATGTCAAATGTCTGTGTGTGTCTGTGTTGTTACATTATTAAATATTACTTGCACTGCACGATTTCCATACACCAGCAGTACAGAAAAATGGGATGTTATGATTGACTTGGACGGTAATAAAC
Organism: Celastrina argiolus; assembly: GCA_905187575.2. Lineage (NCBI taxonomy): Eukaryota > Metazoa > Arthropoda > Insecta > Lepidoptera > Lycaenidae > Celastrina > Celastrina argiolus. Next base: position 10,268,560 of record LR994577.1, read on the forward strand.
TTTATATAGGTAATAGTTTTTTTGAAATAGTATAATTGAAATAGAAAGGAATAAAAAGTTCTTTATTTGTGCATAAAATACATACCACAATCAATTGTATAGTAGATAAGTGCATTATGAGGAATTGTACAAAAAGGCGGTCTTACTGCTTACAACAGTATCTTCCTGAATTTTGATTATGGTGTAAGTATCTATATGACTTTACTTTTTATTCATACCCAAATACTCGCTGTCTCAACATTCTTAATTTTGTCAAATTGATTTTACACGTAACATTGTTTTGAACAGATAGCATTACGTCCATTACAAACGCTAAATATATTGTGGTTTCCTAGTTTCTTTTATGTAGTAAAATAGTGTTTTAGTAGATTAGATTCCTCCAGAACATTGAACGGCATCACAATGTTACAATCTTTACATTTTAGCAAAAGTAGTACCATAGTACCGAGGTATAGATACCTAAGAATATAAGATGCTAATACTTCTTAGATTAGATGCTTATTGACTTAAGTTTTTTAAATCATTAAAAAATTGGCTTCGCGCGGAAGCAATGTATTCTTATTCATATTAGAAAACTTCCTAAAGAAGAAATGTTGAATCACCATATTTGTTGGGGCAAACTAAAATCCCTTGAGTTTAATAGACATAGGTGGAAATAAAGAGGAAAGTAATTTATACTAGGTGGTAGATAATAGAAACATAATATCTTCTTCTTTATTTTAATTTTTATCGACATGTGATGTCGACTACGGACGTCCCTTGAATAAAGACATGAAATTAGCACAAGCTAGCAGTCATGCAAATTGTGACCAACTTCGTACAGAGGTGATCGCCCAAAGTGATGACAAGCCTAAAAAAATAAAGTAACGGACAGCTAGCTATTCCCTTTCCTTCCCATTAGCATGTGTCGTATAGTAAGACAAGAACAGAAATATGCCTCTGTTCTTGCTTTTTACCCGGTATCTATGCTTTAGTTATTAATCTGAGGGTAGAACAATATCAGACAGAAAGGAATAGACAAATATTTCATAATTACATCACGATCGCACTTGCAAGATTTGTTAAAATAAGGTTAATTCACCGAAGACACCGATTAGTTGACATACGATTTGAATCAGCGAGCGAGCGTGACATAATTATAAAATATCCGTCCGTTCCTTTTCTGATAATATTCCAACAATCAGCGTTCAATATGGGTCGTTGATTTGAATGACATGGTAGTTGATCATTAATTTGAATAGCGTTCGTAGTCCATTTAGGCCGTGTTTCACCAAGCAATGTTAAAGTTAACGCCATGTTAAATATCATGTTATCCCTCTCGTATTTCCTGTCAATGAATGAGATGGCATGGTATTTAACAAGGCGTCAACTTTAACATTGCTTGGTGAAACACGGCCTCATGCTTAAATTAGGTAAGAATCTCGGAATTCGAGATAACCAGCTGTAAGTCTGTAAATACTTATATTATTATATTGACATCCCAAAACTCAATAGTTGTCTCAAAACCTACATATGATACTATTAAATTTCAAGGGTCACAAAAATCGTTTTTTTGTAAATATCTCATTTTCTATGTGTTTTTGCTAATTGTATTTGTTATCAATATTGTAGAATACAAAATTCTCTACAAGTTTTGTATATTTTTTTTCATACGGGGAACCGTTTTCGAGATAGAGGGCGGAGAGCGCGGTGCGGTCTTTCGGTGCGTACCTGTGTAAAATTGCCAGGAGAGAGCCTACGCCAGCTTGCCACGCATGCGGCGCTGCGGAGGACACAGCCCAGCACACCTTAGAGGTGTGCGATCGATGGGCCGTGCAGCGCCACGATCTCGTGGCAGTGCTTGGGCGGGACCTCACGCTCTCGAGTGTGGTTCGCTGCATTCTCGAGAGCGATGAGGCATGGCAGGCGGCGGCCTCCTTTTGCGAATACGTAATTTCGCAGAAGGAGGCCTCGGAGCGGGACAGAGAGATGGACCCATCCTCTGTTCCTCTTCGCCGGCGCAGGAAGGGGGTGCGGAGGCGTCGCTTTGCGGCCCTCCCATCTCACGTCTAGTACGGGGCTCCGGGTAGAGGGATGGGTAACCTCCCCGGCTTTGTCAGTCTCGGCGCCGAGGAGAGCGCTTCAGTTTGCCGGAGCGCTCTCTTAATTTGATGGAAGTCCGGTCCCTGTGGAGGTGAACCGGCCGGTCGAGGGAGGAGTAGCCTGTGTTTAGACAGATCCAGGCACTCCACCCAACATAACGGCTGATGGCAATCCGCAAGTGGCTTTAGTGAGTAAACCGGCCATAGCGAGCAGGGAGTCCCACATACCCCTCGGGGACCCTCCCGGGGGGATGCGTAATGCATTTCCCTTGCGAAATCAAAAAAAAAAGGATTATATCCAGCTTGCCGGAGCGCTCTCTCAATTTGATGGAAGTCCGGTCCCTATAGAGGTGAACCGGCCGGTCGAGGGTGGAGTGGCCTCTGTTTTGACAGATCCAGGGCACTCCACCCAACATAACGGTACGGATACCCAGGTCAGGAAAAAATGATAAAATATAATATAATAGTTAGTAAAATGTACAAATATTTATAGTCATTGATCTATCGATAGTTCATCAATTACTGTATATGGCGCGTTTTTGGCGTAGCTTGGTTTTATCGACAGAAAAATTGCCACCCTGATGTCTATGAAGGGCGATTTTGGTCAAAATTAGGAAAAAAAACGCTTTTTTAAAAGTAGAACATATTTTCATGCTTATGCTTACGCGAACGAAATCTTTCGTCTAAAGATCAGTTTTATATTTTCATGATTTCTAACCTGTCAGAAGGCTGATTATTTTAAGCATAGAAGTACATGTTGGATACCAATTTATAATAATAATAATAATTATATATATAGACGCTTCCCACCACGTCAATCTGGCCCTGTGCTAAGTATCCGAAGAACTTGTGTTTCAGGTACCAGACAACGGAAATATATATTTAATACTTTTATACTATACACATATATATGATTTTTATTATTTTAATACCCAAATTTAATGCACATCCATGACCCAGGAACATTGAAAACTTTTTGTTCCCTCGGCGGGATTCGAACCCGCAACCTCTCGGTCGAGCACCACCGCGCTGAACCACTGCGCTACGGAGGTCATCCTTTTTTTATTCCATTTTATTCCATTCTATTGGTAGATACCAATATCTACCAATAGAATGGAATAAATAAATCTAAAACTTTTTTTCAGTTATCTTCGAAAATTTTATTAGACATACCTACTATCTGAACTCGGAAACTATTGAAAATTGTAGAATATAGATATAGACCTATTACCTACGTAGTGATATTGTTTTTGGATAGCCCAAGGATGCTTTAGCCAAAAATTTCGGTAAGACCATATCAGAGACAATTATTAATTACTTTCTGGGTCACAAATTTGCATTAACACCAAACCTACTACTAACCTAAGTAGGTAGATATGTAATACAAAGAGAATATAATCACTACGTTTTAATGTAATATTTAAACAAAAGCATTAAAAGTAATTTAAGTTATTTAGATATGATCGCGATAGAATCTTGTAGTTAGGTACTCTCGTTCAATTAGAAAAAGATAATGTTATAAGTAAGTACTTAGTTACCTACTTAAATGGAAAAAAATATTATTAAGTAGACACGGTTCGCTACAACTTTTACTTTCTTTAAGTCGTAAAATACACCTAGTTCCTTATATTGCGCGATTCCTCATCCACGTTGCCCGTTGGCATGTGACCGACGCGCGCACACGCACCTTGCACTCTCTGAACGGTTGCTTAGAGATAAAATTAGCAGAATCCGAAATGAATACCAATAGACCATAACCACCCGACTAGGTGAAACGGGAGACATGGTGGACCGAGAAACACGCGAGGTGTCGGTAATTACCTACACTTTTCATACACGACGCACACGAGAGGACCGGACTCACACATTTAATTGGGTACACGTGTAGCTATGGCTCGGCGTCTCGCTTTTTGTCGTACATTTTATCGGAGAAATTAGCTTGGAAAATAGTTCTTTATCATGTTCAAGTTCAGTTACATAAGTACGCGTGCAGAAGAATTGGTGCGGAATGGCGGATGTTTGGTGGTGCTCGCCAGTGAAGCGGCTCGTGGTTATATACTCCGCCGGGCGCCCTCGACCGTCAGTCGACGTTAGTCCACCCTCGTATGCGAAATTTGTAATATCGTTAGTGAAGTTACAGAAGAAAAATGTGCGCCTCAGTTCACACAACGGTTTTTGCCGTCATCTGCATAGCCGTAGTCTCCGCTAACGTCCACGGCCCCAGGAGATCCAGAGTAATGGATTTGGGAAATGCTCCGGAATACAGACAAAACGAAGTTGACAGCGGTAGAGCCGACGAGAGCTCGTGGTGGCCGTCCGCAGAGTTCGCCGTGCTGCAGAAAGTTTACGATGATTGCAGTGAGCAAAAACACATCACTCTGTGTCTAAAGGGCAAAGCTCTAACGGCGATGTCGAGGGCAGTGGAGCAGGTGAAAAAAGTGTTACATGTGTCATTTGTGTGTATAAAGTGATAACAAATTGTATTAACCTAAAATTGTGTTGCACAGGAGAGCATACAGCTCGCCGACGGGCTAACGTTGGTCAAGCAGTCTGATGCGCCCGCTGCAGTGGCAGAGCCTCGCTTCCTTCCCGGTATGACGACAGAAGACAAAATTGACGCAGCTTTGAAAACCAAATTCGAGCAGCTGCTCAGCACTCATACGGTGTCTATGGATCTCGCTTCGGAAGGTAGAGGAAGAGGTACGTTTGCTCGTTGTTATTTATTTAAATTAGTGCAATGCTTTGTAGTGAATTTAAACTATAAATTATTTGGATTGCAGGAAAAAAGGCCCTACCTTACTTAATGCTGGGTATTTTCACGACCGTCAGCATCGTCGGAGGTATGGCTCTGAAGACCTTAGCCGCCATTGCCGGTAAAGCCCTTATAGCCAGTAAGGTCGCCCTCACCATTGCTGGAATTATTGCTCTCAAGAAACTGTTCAGTCAGGACGCAGCCGCTGCTGAAACGACGTTCCAAGTCCACGCCGATGGTCACCACAGGTTTGTTCATTTTACTTTTAGATAATGTTATAATATTCTACATATTATAAGAGATTTAATTCTTGATGTTTTAATTCTAGTCTTTAATTCGAAGGCGAAACCTCTACGTTGTGAGGCCCGTGAGGTCAGGCGCGCTGGACCCATACTCCCTCTAGACAGACGAAGCCTTTAGTGACTTCGTTGTGCTTCGGCGTGCCACCTTTCTAGCGACATCGACGTGAATATACCAAAATCTACAAAATGACCTCAAACCAAAGTTTCGTCCACTAAGTGGATCATCTTCCTAATTTATTGTTAGCTCTCTCTGTATAAATGTCAGTAAATAATTTATTGTTATTTATTTGTTTTGACTACGGTAATAGGATTATTTAATTGTTAATTTAATGACTGAAGTGATGTAAGTTACAAAATAAAAAAAGTAAAACATGGATTCATATTATTTTTCCCATTATTGTAAATTTTCAGGTTTGATAAAGATTATTACGTTTTATAATAATTTATAAGTGTATCATCATATTTTATTAAATTATATATTAAGTAAGCATATTTCAGTTGCACTGCACTATTTGCAGTATTAATATACAAATAGGGTGCAGTATTAATATAATAATAGCTATTTTATGGGTAATTTTATATTGCCCTAGTCGTTACATGTATTTGTTAACGCTGGTAGTAGGTACCTACTTGCTAAATGGAAGAAACTGTCTTTAAACATAAAAATACAATTTATTAAATGATAAAAAGTATAATTTATTATAACAAAATATTTATTAAACTTACTTTAAAAATATTTATAGTTATTGTGGCAGCTGGCACTGCCTTAACTATCGTAATAAGGCGACCTCATCGTCATATACAGTTTTGACTAAGTTAAATTGATAGGTGCTTTTAATTATGAATTTGGCATCAGGGTAATAGTAGTATAAAGCGTCTGAGGCTCACTTACTCTAGTCTGAGTTCAATTAATGGCCACAGGTCGTTACCTGTGGCCATAATCTTAAAACAAAGACCTCTGGCCGCTGCCAGAGGTCTTTGTTTTAAGATTTTTTTTAATATTTATATTTGTAAGGTCAGCTAGCATTTTATGAGTCGTTATTTAATGCTAATATTCGGCCTTAGAAATAAAAATTCTCTAGCTGGTCGTACCGGACACCGTCTCCAATAGGCTCATAAATACGATTGCTACTGGCTGGCTTACACTGCACTAATTACAATGTAATTTAGAATTAATATAGACTTCACCTAAACCCACATATCGCTTGTCGATATCCTAGTTAACTACTTTCTTCGCATGCTCTACTGGACATGAGCCTAGAAAAATGATAAGATTCAACATTACGGCCGGTACGGTGAAAAGTAGAAAGTTTTAATCAATTGACTGCACATGCATGCATACTGTTAGAGCGCGGAGCGGTTTCCGATTATTCCTGCTTTATTGAACAACGGGGTAATATAAATCGCTAATACGGAAACAAAGAACGCCAGGAGAACGGTTAGGTTTAATCGTAACGCGAAATAAATAGCGTATCAGTGGAGCCGAATTGTGGCGGTGCGTCGTTTGTTCGGATGCGGAAGGTCAGGCCGTTGATTAGTCGGCGCCGGCAGAGGCCGACCACATTGCGCGTTTGTGCGCCCGGACGCTGTTTATAATGCAGATATGTGTTTGCCCAATCGCTGCACGCTACGTTGGCTATATGGCATAGTTAATGTGGCTCTAGTCTCTTTGCATACGCAAATATAGGGCGGGTGGAGCGGCACTGATTAAGCAGGACGCTGCGGCGGTGTAGGCTTCGTTTCTGTTTTAGGAACGTTACGCTTGATTACTTTTCTGGCATTCGTGTAAATCAGCCGTACCGATCTCTCTGCTCTCCTCGGTAATGAGGTGCAAATTAATCTGTCACCGCGCGTGCTGATTAGAGATTTGTTTATTGAAATATTTATATAACTTTATTTTACACTGTAAAATTCCAAATTTGAGTATTATAATATAGCCCATACTTTCAAAAAGATTCAGTATGTATTATTAACAATATGCTCTTAGCTTGCTTGCAGGGGCTTAACATTTCTTGACGTCGAGTGATAGGTTATAGTTAGGTTCATGTGACATTCAGGGCACGACAATCTCGTGCGTCCGCCGGGAGCGGGTGCTGGCTGACGGTGCATTAGCAGATATCAGCTGCTAAGGTGTCCGCTGTCAATCGCCTTCAATACTTGATGCTATATCTCAAATTAGAACACATCACAATGGATATCCACAATTAGAACCTATAATCTATGAATAATACATAGTCCCAACTCAAGAGTAACGTGCGGCCAAATCAATATTTCGATCAAGAAACTTATGAGCTCAAAGTGTGGATTATGTAGCTGTTAACTTTGTAATTTTGAAAATTATATAATTACTTTTAATGTAGAGTGACGGTAACTTTATTACTCTCTACTATTTAACGACACAAACATGTCTGCGTATGTGAGTGTGTGGTGTGTGTGATTATGATCTATTCCTTTTTGTTTGTAAGCTGTCGTGATCGCAGATATTCTTAGCTATTAATATCATTCTTCATTGTCAGTTCACTCACTTGAAAATTCAGCTACTTTAATTTTGTTTATAGTTATGTCGAATAACTGTGAAGGTATTGTATTTATGGTTTTTTATTAGTTTTAGCTTTACCTACTAGTACCAAAGTTACCTACTACTTAGTTGCACACGAACATGCTCTATGTTCATACTGATAATAATCATACTTGATCATAATAAGTGAGTGCAAATATAACACAGGGTATACGCCGCGCGCCGCTGCGGGCGGCTCCGCTCGGAGTTACTTTACGGGCGAGCGGTCAAAGTATCCGACATAAACCTATTTTGTTCTCTTCTTATATTGGATGTACGCTCCCTTCTTCACCCGCCGCTGCCGTCCGTTGTCCTTTATTCAGGGCTGCCGATAGCTGAAAAGAAATTTAAAATATTATTTTACGTAGGTCTCAGGACAACCCGAAATAGGTAGATTTCAAGCACTGTATATCTGCCTTATATCCTCAGTTGATAAAGACTAGGCTTACGGTAGTGCCAAATTTGAGATTAGGGGTTTGTTACTCGTAGATACAATATTATTTAAAAGCTAACATCTAAAAGCTTCATTTCTGAGCAAGTAGTTAAAGTAATCTTCCGATTCAAACCTCTGTAAGATAGTTTCGACAGTATCATATATAAACAAATATGATATAACTACAGCGTTTGCCCGCGGTTACGCCTGCGTTTAACAGTACTACTACTTTTTACGAATAATGTGTCTAATCCAGGTAATTATAATTCGGGGTGTCAGCTTCCCGTTAACAAAATTTTATTAAAATTAGAAACGGGAAGTGTGATAATTATATCAGTTATAAGCCTGATTTGAACATAACGTTATAATATTATAATGTTCAGCCCTACACTAGGGCGGGGCGCTGCGAGGAAGTTTTGTTGGAAATTATGGTACGTGCCAAAGCCATTATTGCTGCTAGAAAAGTTCATCAATTTCATTTCGATTCTCGTGTGTCCGACGTTCCGCGCTATCTCTTACAGGATATGAAAACATACTTTTATATACGTTTTAGATGATTTATTTACTATAATACATTATGCACATGTATCAAAGGTCGTCTGATGCTAAAATGTACACTGCACCTTTTAAATATTAAAGAAAATAAAGTCATCTAAAATGCATAGAAAAATGTGATTGAGTTTGATCATAACATATTATTTCCAATGTAGATAATATAAATATACCTTTGATAGTTCAAATCTCTGGACGATACGAAATCTAGGAAAGTATAATCCGGTCGGTACGCTATGAAATGTATATCTAGGAAAGTTTTCTCGCTTGAAAAAGAACGCAGTGAAAGTGGATAAATACACGCTTGTATGTGAAAATGAAGTTACTGCGTACGTACCGCTAACTGATGTATATTACTTTCTAGTTTTCTCTATTCAGCAAGAATTTTATTAATCCTTAACTTTTTTAATTGGCTCTTTATACGTTCGAAACAATCCCTTTGCTTTTTTAAATTTTAATTATAATTTACGGTCTAGCATTCGATTAGTATTTTGTAATTTGTAAATGTAAGTAAGATTATATAAATAAAAGCTTAACGGTTGGATTTTATTAATATTGTCGTACTTAATCATGCTTATAATTTATACAAACACCTAAAAACTTTTAGGATGGTTCCTAAGCCAAATGCAATTTTTAAATGTAAGTAGGTATCTGTCGGCGTCTAATGCAATTTTTAAATGTATGTAGGTATCTGTCACGGAGCAGAAATTCAGCCATGATTATTTGGAGAATAACCACGAACAGACGAATAGAGTAACAGTATAATAACACTTATATTAATAGTGATACAGAGATGGTAACACTTTAAAGAATTTTAAAATTGAGTAATGCACTCCCTTTTATACTAAATCTTTACAATTCATCAAAATTGATTTAAGCAGTATCTTAATGTAACATTAATTTTAACCATATTGCTTTAATATAATGTTAGCTAATTAAAAATAAACATTAAATTATTCATTACATGTGTTAAATTATTTTAAACTGGAAACAGGAAGTAATAAAATATTACTTTCTTAATCACAAATACTTATTCTAAAATCACATAATAATATAAATTGATTATCATTTTCATCGTAAAGAATATAATAGTAAATATTACATTTTAATAGTTAATTCTTTAAATAGACTCTAGTAACAGGAAACTAGGACAGATCAATTTCTTCTAACTTAATAACAATTATAAATAATCATCTTATATTTTTAAGATGATTATTTATAATTGTTATATAATATTAATTGTAAATAATGATTTAAAAAAAATATAAATATAATCTAGAACAGCGCCCATATATCCTTTTCAAGCTCTACCTAGGTGTGTTGTTGAATTTAATGTACCGAATTTTAATATCGGTTTTCAAGTCTACCTATCCTCAAGTCTCTGGTAATTTACATGTCAATATATATTAATATCATGATTGATGTATGTAAGTAATAATTTTCTACTGTAGGCGAAGTGGGGCATTGGTGCGTGTTCGGTGAAGCATGCCACGTGATCGTGACGTGTGACAATTATTTTTTCTTAATAACGTTTAAAACACGTCTGTAAATAGTTTAAAATCAACACCTTTCAACTGCAACAACTGATGATACAACCTGATGATAAGTTAAGCAGCCATTTTGAAATGTTATATAGTGCAGATAGTCCTTTTGAATATTTACAAACTATTTATAATATTATCACAGTCAACTAAATGTTATCATTTCCTTCTTCCTTATAATAAATGTAGGATTATTTTTCGGCAAATTATTGTTAAAGTTTCAATTATCTGTGGCGGGGGAGTTCAGGTGGTCGCCGGCGTTCCCGAGAGAACTTCTCCCCGGGAGGCTAACTAACAGACCTTGACTGATATCTGCCGCTCGCGTTACCCGTGTCCCCTTTGTGATAAGGTCGAAAGTCGTGTATTTCGCGTGTAGAGTTAAGTCGGTCAGGTGCCACCCTCTGTACGTTAGGCCGAGCGTCATTATGTGTCATTAGTTTTGCGACACTGACCAAATGACTGGTCTGTGATATCGAATGACTCATTCCGCTCGTGATTAGACTCTGTGATTTTCTAATTGCACGGGGCTCTCTGAATAAAATTGTTGTGAAAATGTTTTCTATTATTTTGGAACATTTAGTTTGACTTTACAATTATTTGTGTGGTTATTTAGGTTATAACATGGAAATAATCTTCAGTATAACATTTGGTATTTTGAGAAACGGTAAAATTTTATATATAAATAATATTTATAAATTACCGTTCACCGAATCTTCCCATGAACTACTAGAACTCTTTTGGTAACCAAATATTATTTAGATACTTAATATAAAAATTTTTAAAAGAATATACTTAATGTAATTTGAGCTTCCCTGGAAAAACTAGGTGGTGTGATGTCAAACCTCAGGGATTATTATACAAATGGGAACTCGACCATAGGCATTCACAAGCAGTATTTAACTTACTTATCTCATGGATTAAGTGGACCTACATAATATATTCGTGATCAGACATTTCCTTGTTCGGACGAACTGTACAGTTTAATATTTAATTCATAGTTTTTCATTAGGTTAAGTAGAGTGTAGCAGTACAAATCCATAGCCGGCCTCCTTGTGTACCGAGCGAGCGATTTACCACCCTAATTATCTCATAAATTTCACTTAGTAACGTAACTGACATGTTATTGGAAATTTGCCATAAAGCTAACGAAATTGCAATTACACTCTATCAAGGAATGTAATAAACGTTAATGGGTTAATTTACTTATTTTAAATTGTACAATACATGTGTTGTTTTAGAGTTTTAAAAGGTACATAGGTATTATACTTACAGAGTAACGTTAGTAATATACACAAATCAATATATAATGTAATATAGGGTTAGGTACAGTAGAAAATTGTCATCAAATAAATGAAAGAATAATCTGGTAAAAAATTGAAATTTTGTTTAAAATAGAATTGTGATGGCCGTAGAAAATGAGTACGCTAAAATAACTTATTATTTTCTTTATAATTCACTTTTTATTTTCTTTCATTTGTGTATAGGCCCGTGCTTATTTGTTGATATATCACCCGGTTTCTGAAAGGCTGATCAAATTGATCAATTGATCAAATCAGCTAATCTGAACGCTCATTGGTGAAAACAGTGACTGCGAAGTGATGTTCACCAATCACCGTTCAGATTAGCTGATTTGATCAATTGATCAATTTGATCAGCCTTTCAGAAACCGGGCGGTAGAGTTTTAAAAGACGACCTTGAGTACCGACCTAATTTAAGATATAAGTAACTACTCCTAGGTAAAAATAGCTTACCGTTTCAATAAAACACGCTGATATCCATTAATTACGCATAGATCTGGGGCCTAGATAAAGTTGAACATCAGAATGATAACGAAGTTTTTATAAAACAAAATGTATGTGAGCAACCACATGATTTACAGAATAAATAATACATCTAATTTATCAATCCCATGCAGTTTTGATTTTCAATCATTATCATTAATGGAGGCTTGGTTGACTAATACCCCTGTTTCGACATAATTGGAGCATAAACTCTTATTTTTGCAAATTATTATGCAAATTATAACTTCAATGAAAATTTCTTATACATATCAGCATCAAAAGTTCATTAATTATATCGCTATTATAGTATGCAAAAACAATTATGTTCTACTTTGTCAATGTTTTACTTTGACAAAGGATATAATAGATCTTTATACAATAGAAGATACGTATAACATACTCGATATAAACATACGTGAACCTACGTCGGTATTTCCGTGTCTCATAAAGAATTAATGTCCGTGTAAACACACATCTAGGTACAGTATCGAAGGAGGACTCTCCCGGCGGAATATAATCGTCCGGCCGTAATTTATATTGTCTGGTGCAGAGGAGCCTCTCTCCCCTCTCCGCTGCACATTCATTTATTTTATGTGCCATTTACAATCGGTCGATGGTCAAGGGAGCTGAGAGGGCGCGGGGCCCGGGGGGGGGGGACTCCGCCGCCTTCGCATTATAAAATCGTGCGGTCATCTGCGAACTCCGTAATTGAGTTCGTAATAGGAAACGGCCGGACGAAATTTAATGACCAGCGGAACACATGCGGCTTGAGAGTTGAGGTGAATGTAGAGTAGATTTCATTATAGTCAGGACAAATCTAGGTCGTAAACTATAATTGCAAAATGCTATGATGTTTTATTCAGCAAACAGCCTATTGAGATGTCCAATAATAATCCGAGCCGCCCGCGAGACGCGGTACGAAAATTCCTAGCCGCTACTCAGACTACAGTTTTTGTGTAGGTATCAACTTTTAAAATCTTTTCATATCCATGGAATTGTCTTATTTTATGTACCCTATATGTAACCCTATATAGACGGACCGCAGACAGGCAAACCGACAAAAGGTCGTCTCGAAGGGCTGAACCCTGAACGGCTTAAGGGCATGAAAGCCATTGTATGAAAATCTTATCTAGAATTATACGAGGAAAACATTATCTGCAACATAAAATCAGTAATTAATTACAAAGTACTTTCGTGGTCTTAAACACTTCTGACATAACATTTAAAAGTATTCGATTTAACATACTTCATAGAGGCAATATTAAGCGTATGCTATAATTATAATAAAAATCTGTCATTCATCGGAATTATATTATAAGACAAAAATAGGCATTTAATAGAAGAAATACTAATTTAGCTTTTGTTTTTGGAGGGTGTATTATAATGTTTATGTACTATTGCTGTTTCAGTACGGAAACGTTCAAATCGTCCGTGTCAACACCGTGAGCTCTAGTGCTACGGAAGATAAGTAATTGAGTGGTCAAAACTGAACATTTTTATGAGGAATAAAATACATATTAGTCACATAATATTTTATTAATTAAGTTTATAAGGGTACAGTATCTCAAAATATTGATAGCTTAGGTTAAATTTAAATTTAACCTCATATTATCAAATACTTGACCTTTAAGCTGTAACAAAATAAAAGTTCCATATCAACAGGTATGTACGGAACCCGAGGGTTGTACGCGAGCCCGACTCGCACTTGGCCATATTTTGTAAACTTGCATAATATATTTAGACATTTATTAAAATGACATTAAGTAGGTAATCACTATCCATAACCACTTTAGTCTGCCGGCTTTAATTAGTAAGAAGTTATTTAATAGCGTTAAGGTTTTTAGGTACACTGATATCACGATAGTATTAACGCAGTTTGCACGCAATTTAAATCTACTCAAGTGTAATTACTAATTACAGTGGCTAATTGGCCATTAGCATAGCAATATAAGGAAATATATGCGTTATGAAGTTCATTACCGAACTACTTATTAGCTACTAAAGAGGCTCTTTCGCGTCACGGTATGTTACATTAGACAAAATATAGTAATTTATTCTGAACCTCAACTATCGTTCTTCGTAGCCAGTAGCCGGCCAAGCTCCTTAAATACAAAAATATACTAAGCAATACTCGAAACATATTAATATATAAAAGCTTTTGGCAAACAATGCTCGCACAATAAATCTCCTTCCTGCCGGTTGTAAATTTATTAGGACCGTAAGAACAAGATAACAATCGATAGCCATTCTTTTGCTCGCTGCACTTCTGTATGAGCGCCGAACGAGCGGCAGCCAAGAGGCTGAGTGCCCGTGTATTCTTTTGTTTTTTAATTATAACGCCGGCGGGCGGAGGAGGCGCCCCCTGCCAAGTTCTGGGGAGGCGCTTTCTTGTTAAGCGCAACGGCGCTCGCCTCCCCGCCCGCGCCGCTCGGCCGTTCATTTCGCTGAAACTTATAACCTGACCCGCGTACTTATGAGCGTCGCCAATAAATATAGCGATGACCGAAGGCGCGCGGCGGTCCCTGTCGGGCGGCGGGCGGCGCCGGCGGGGGGAGCGGGACGGAAGACGCTAGGTGGCCGCGGCGTGGCATTGTTAGCTAAATATCTAGGTGGTCAGCCGGGGCGGGCGGGCGCGGCGGGGGCGGGCGGCAAGACGGGCGGGGCGGTGGACGTGCGGGCGCCGGCCGATGTATTGAGCGCGTGTTGCAGACGCGGTCACGCGCTGCAATATTGCGTTCGCTGGCCGATATTGCCCCTCAGTAACTCAATTTGATAAATTGTGCAAAGTTCGCCAGCTCTGAATTGCCACGAGCTCGATCGACGTCTTTCTACATATCAATGTAATGGAAATAAATTTGTTAATGACAACATTTTTCGTATGGAATTGTTGATATTTAAAGTATATTTGTTGTATTGCAAACAAGAATTAGGAACATGAAATATACCGACATGCTATATTTCATATTCCAAATTCTTGTTTAATTATAATCTACTACGACTTAAGCTAACAGTTTCGTGTTGTTATGCCATAATAATAAAACGTTGCGTTGTTCGGTTGTTACAAGTTTTGAAGGAACAATGTCCGCTTCCCCGTTCGCCGCTAGCGTTTCTAGTCATGTAAACAGTGACTTGCGCACGCGCATCATCATCTTATGACACTAGGAATTAAAGTATTGATTTCAGTATTAATTGTTAAATATTACATAATATTTTTATAATATAATATTACTTCGACAGTAAACAATAATTTAACAAGAAAAAAAAATCTACGACGCTTTAAATATTTTCTTTATATTTTAAAATAATTATAGATGTAACATAATATGGATATGAATTTTATATCTATTATTATGTTAAGCTAATTTCGTGATACGAGTAGTTTGTTTTTCACGCGGCGAGCGGCGTAGAGGCACCGTAGCGCTATGTAACTTGTCGTAGCGCTGTGTAACTTGTCGTAGCGCTGTGTAACTCGTCATTGACGGCTATATTTTGTATGCTACAAATAAAAAAAAAAACACAAAAAGTAAGAATAGTTAATATAGTTTTGTTTTAGCTAGCTAGATTTTTGGTATTTGTAAAAAAAAATATTTTACTGCAACAATTTTTGTTTAAAACCTTTCACTCTTGTGACCATTTTGAGGAATATAATAATGTTTTAACAAAGAAATAGGAATTTGTAATTTCGCTTTTGTTATATCTTGTTATATTAATATTAATATTCATTATAGTTAAATACTAAAACGAATATTTTATATTTGAATTTTTCTGTTTTTTTATTAAACTGTAACAGATGACAGGTATAAAATTCTTTCAAAATGTAGTTTGATACGAAATCGGGACAAAAGTTTTAATATTTTAAATTTAACTAAATAATATTCAGTTATTATTAATAAATAAATTCACATTCAAATATAATTTTTTATAATATTTTTTTAATATACGTTATACACAATAATAATTATGTTTATTACTACATTTTATATTTTTACTACCTATATATCAAAAATCTGAAATAAAAATTAACAGAAAACTGCGGAACGTTTGTTTAGATAAAGTAAGGGCGGCGTTACAATGACTTATGGTTGGACTTATAAACGTAACTTTTAAAGTTACTTTAATAGGTCTTAAATATACTTGTATAAAAATAACACACTATGTGACTAATAAAAATGTTCAAATACTGTCTTAATATTGATTTGAACTAAAAGTTCAAAAAGCTGATAGTTAAAAAAATATAGTTGTGAGTTGAGCAAAATAAATATTGGAAAAATAAAATATAATTAAAACGACAATGTGACACATAAAGTTTTCACTTATAACACTACAACATGCTCCGCCGCGACAACGCAAAACTAAAAATTGTATAGACTTTGTGAGAAAGGCCCTGCAAAATATATAAAAAATCTTATTTACCAAGTTGGTCCCTGAACCACATATAGTTATTAATGGGAACATACAGTTTCATTTCATTTTGTTAAAATACAAAAAAAAAAAAAACTTGTACAAACATCATAACAACTCCCCTCACCGATTTCGGTGTCGGTAGCCGATTTCTTTGAAACCAGGCCAGCTACGCAGGAGTTATTTTATAGTGCCCAAGTGTGTGCGCAATACACAAATACACTCTCTCTCTTCCTTTTACTCTCATAACTTAGTGGCACGGTAAACCGACACGATTGGCGTGAGACAGGCGCAGGACCGACTTTTTACATGCCCATCCGACGCATGGATCATCTTTCTTGTCAGACAATCAGGTGATCAGCCTGCATTGTCCTAATCAAACATGAAAACAACATTTTCCAACGCGGGAATCGAACCCACGACCTCCGGGTCGAGAGCGAAGCTCAGAGCCACTAGACCACGGAGGCGATTCAACGATGACAAACATCACCATAAAAAAATGTCATGAAAGAAAATTCTGCGCGTGTGGCCGCGGTTTTGGTACTGGGAAAATGATTTATATTGTTTGTGTAGCGGCGGCGGTGTGAGGAGGGGGAAAGGGGGGTCGCTTTCTCAAGCAGATTCAGTCCACTGCAGATATGGGCGAGTATTATTATTGATCCGGCTCGGGCGGTCGGCGGTCGGCATTTCCTACCGCTCATACTCGGGCGGGCGGCCCCCCCCGGCATATTTATCGAGGAGGGCGCGATGTATGGACGTAGAAATATTATATCGCGCTCGACGAGAAAAGGGGCGCCGCGGCTCCTCCAATCCCACCTTGTTATGATATTATATCAGAGCGTCGCGGCCAATGAGCGGCCGTTATGATATTGTAGGCGGATCGAGCCTTTTTCCTCGTTGGGCGGGCGGAAATATAATATTCCGTTATGATTATAATAGGGTAAGAATGTTCGAGGCGTCCTCCAATCGTTAAGGTGTTATGATATATGAAGCAACAGGTTTTACCTATTTTGGTGTCTGTTTTGTGTCAGTTATTAATATCATTTTAAATAATTTTGCTCGGAAAATTTTAATGAAGCAATAATGGCAATATAATATACTAATATATAAATACCTAAAATACATTAATTACACGACTACCTAATAGATATCATACGTACAGGTGGATGGATGAGGAACATAAATCACATCAGTAAACTTTTAATTACTTTCGAACATAAACCCGAACACAGCTCCGGTAATGTAATTAATTCTTTTAATTACTTATTTGTTTTTATATAATTCACGTTTAGCGTGTAAGAAGTCGTTACTTTTACGTTTCGAACATGCTATAAACTTCACTTTAACTTTGAAAGTGAAATTGGTTTTTACCGATTTAATTAAGTGTAGAGTATTAAAATGAAATCGTGTCCTTGTTCAGTAAATGAGTAGACAGTAAAAAGATAATAAAGATGGCGTTCGTAACAAACTATAACAGATCGGTAATTGGCTGTAGGCTGCTTCTCGCGTTATTACGCCTTTTACGACGCCGTATGGGGTGAATAAAACATGTTTACGACCGGCCATGGGTGTTATAATATCTATATATAGCGACGGCGCACAGTCGCAGCTCGTAAAGTGTATGTAATCGATTACACCGAGATCGTCACTTGTTTCACTCTAAAGAAAATTTCAATTCAAGGCTATAGTTGTGCGTTATTGCATCAGTCATATCATGAATCAGTTACATTTTTGATCCAAAGATAAATCTGTCAAAGTGAGGAGTTGACTACTTATATATACTAGGGAACGGGCTAGCTGATTTTTTGTTGTATATTCATAAAAATATGAGTGAAATCTCATAAGAAACAGTAATTAATGAAGCTCTTTGTTTTGATAATGTGACAAATCTCGTGTCAATGGTCCCAAAAAAGTCGCGTTACTAAAGAACGGTCCGTTCCGTTCGTAGTCCGTAGTTAGTTAGTTAGTTTATCTACTATATACTATGAAATGTATGTCTCCAAAATTTGTACGATTAAGTTCATACATACTAAAACAAATAATTTTGTGTATATTTTTTTATCATCGTAGAAAACAATATTATTAAGAGTTTAGTGGAAACTTGAATTTTTTTGATTCATTTATCCGGTGAATACACCCAAGAAAATTTGAGTGTATTAAACTGCACAAACTAAAGCCAGTAGCCACACATGACATTTTTAACCCAATTTTCTGGATATATTTTTTGCATACATATCACCTTCATCCATTCATGTCTTCAATCATGTTTTTAGTTAAATACATAAATTACATATCGAGGTGTATGTTGCCCCCAGCGAGCCTAGCAGCGGCAGCACGGCGGTAGGTAGTAAAGACGTAATTCACAAGAATACTAAATATTTAATGTATTTTGGTTTGCAATCGCTTTCTCTATCAACTTTTATGGAACTTGGCTATTAAGAACGACCGGTCAGTAGCTCCTAACTTAATATTTTACAACACTACAACAATGATTAAATTACGGCGAACAGAAGGGGACACTCGAAACATGTGACGTTATCAATATTCCCGAAGACGGTCAGATATTGTTTCGTTCCCATTTGCGATACGATACACTTGCGAATGTGGATACAATACGAATACTTATTTTTTATTTTTTCCTCTGGGGACACTTTTTCAACCCTCGTCCGAGCCTCCTCGAAAGTGGACATCGGAACGCGGGGGAAGGAGCCCCCGAGGACGGCCGACAGAAAATGCGTTGTAAACATTGCGACTACATTCAATTTCCCGTCATTTTTCAAACTGATAAATAATTCTGTCATCGAGCGCTCGGACAGGGGTCGCTATGAAGTGATTGCCGACGGACGCCCGTAAAAAATAGTGATGTGACCTCCCGCCGCCCGCGCCGCCCCGCGCCTCGCTCCTATATGTGTACGATAAATTTCTTTTTTATTATCAGATATCGAGGGACTACGGAATCAAATAAAGCCCTCATATTTAATTCATAAGACGCCGGCCATACACTACTTACGCTATACTCTTTTATTTAAGACGATGGAAGATTACGAACCCCGTTATAAAGTACAAAGCTACGTTATTTTGCCCGATGTGTTTCGCCTATAAATGTTTTATTATAGGTGATTGGAAAAAGGAACTGACCGGCTCGTGTTTAATTATTTCGTATAAGTTGAAGGCAAAATTGTCGTAATAAGGACGATTTAAATACAAAACAGGCGGAATAAATAATAAAAAGTATTGAGCGCAACGCTCATCATATCCACGTCGTTCAAATATAAGGCGGACAAGAAACAATATTTCAAAAGTAATGGGTATCTATTGTGAGGTATAATTACTTTATATTAAGTGGCATTCTAAATTCAACAGTTTATTTAAGTTGTTAAATTTATTGCTATTGAATTAGACCCCGCCGTCTGGCACGGGGCAGTGGGCACTCCGCACGGGGCTCGGGGTACGGGGCAGCGGGCAGATGTGTTCAATACATTTGCAGAACGACAAGACCACCGCACGGGGTCATTCGCAGTATGAAATAACTCAGACTAAATGAGTGGGGGACCGACCGGCGCGGCGGCGGCGTAGATTCACGGAATTATATTACACGTAAGATTCGCAGACGATTAAATGTCCTCAGTGGTATATAGTCACTTTGGCTTGTTTGGTAAATCGATTTATTCGCGATTATAGCGCTTAGTATTCATGTTTTTCATGAATTTTAAATGCGATATCGTCAAAAAATTTAGAAAATAAAATTTTGTTAAATCTTATGTCTAATATATTAAGATTTGGTAAAATGTTTGTTCTTACATTATAATATGAAAAACCCTTATACATAATAATAAAAATATATTATTATATATTTCTCTAGTTGTAAATACAGAAACCTGAAGGGCTGTGTTTCACCAAGCAATGTGTTAATCCTTCGTTAAATATCATGTTGTTCCTCTCGTAATTCCTACCAATGAATGAGAAGGCATGGTATTTTAACATGCCGTTAACACTAACATACGTTGGTGAAATCGGGACTAACCTTTCAAAATTCGCAATTTAACTTATTGCTTTTGGAGTATAAAAATATCACAACCCTACAAACATTCAACAACCCTACATTCTCTAACATATTTTTGGTAGTTTCCTTCTAGATATAAATAAATTTGTACATTAAATAACTTATGAAATAAATATTAAAATATTTATTTCATAAGTTATTTAATCATTTCGGAAGAAACCGGAAAAAACCTGTTACATTAGTCTGTTCCGTTATAAACCAACTTCCAAAGCTAGTTAGAGACACGCTTTCACAATGTTTCGCTAGATGGCTCTTAAAAGAATTGTTTCAACCTTATTTTAAATTCTAAAGTTGTGAATTTAAAAAAAATCACTAGTTATTTAACATGAGATTTAACACATTGCATGTCACTGTATATTTTAGTTTTTCAATAATTTTGTATCTGGACGTGTTCGTCACAAATGTAGAAGACACGCGTGTATTTGAGTATTGCTAATTCGTTTTACAATTATATATTTTTTTTAAAAGGTAATAGTATTTTTTATTAGATAAATTATTTTATATTAGATATTTGAATTAAGTGAATATTAATATTTTTTATTTGAACCAGCAATCACCGAATCTTTAATAGTTTCACCATTACCTACATACACAAATACGAGTCATTACTTTTATTGAGGCGTCAAAGCATTATTTTATAAAACTACAATGCAAAGATATTCATGGTAAAAAAACCATGTCATTATTAAGTATGCTCCTATTCTTCAAAAGATGGCGACACTTAATCACATATTTTCTAAGAACTTAGTGTAAAATAATAATCTAAAGCAGTTAATGACGGGGGAGTTAAAAGCTATATACTTGTATCTCTTTTTTATTAAATCAAATTTCGAAAATATCGGTATCGGTATAGTGGTAAAACATAAAATTAATATTTTACTACAATTTTATTTAATGCTAACACTATTAGGTTTATATGTTTAAAAGATTACGCTCACAACTATTATTTTTTTGACTGTTATACAATCCCACGCATATGAGGCATAATTTAAACAAAATCTATATAATGATCCCTTAAAATTGGCGAGAAGAACAAACATTCTGCACATCCACTCAATCTCGCATTTATTAGTTGTATAAATAACAAACCAATATTGGGTATGGAGTATAATCTAAATATGTTTCCGTAAATCCGGGCGATTGCAGCGAACACGGCTGATAGGGAGTCAGTTTATATTTTATTCATACATTGTATTGTTGGAATATCAATTGCCTCGCCCGGCGGTAGGTAAAGGGTACGTTTCCAATCCGCACGGGATTCACTTAGATTTGAAGGAAAATAGATTTCGATTTCCAAAGCTGCGACAAAGCAATCCGATATATTTTTCAGACAGATATTGCTAGCGATTTCTTTTGAGCTTTGAAATATAAGGGAGGAATACCGCGTTTTTTTACGGGGCTTACATATTTCGATCATCCGCTTACATATATGTTTGATTTTGCCCCGAAACTTGCGAGGAAACTATTTACTTTGCGAACTTTATCGTTTTTGTTTTGTTACAATACTTTTATAAGTGTATTTGTGATTTTATTTTATCGTTTCCTATCATTTTTTTTGAAATCTATATTATACTTGTACATGTTTGAAAAGATCAGTGAATTACAATACATTTAGAGTCTTTACTCGTATGAGAGGTTACCTGAAGAGTACCTTTTTTATCCGACTTCCAAAAAAGGAGGAGGTGGAGGAGACTTCAAAATTATAGAATAAATTTATTTACCTAAGTGAAAACAAGTATTACTTTGTGCGAAGTAAATTATTTTTTGCTTTTTAGTTTACCTTGCAAATTGTTTTTTTTTAAATATTTTAACTTAAGTGCATATCTTATACATTCTATTATAAAATGTGCACTTAAGTAAAATGTCTTCGTATATTCTCGTCCAAATATCTTTTATTTAAATACTATTCTAACAAATGGGTTATAAGCATAACAATTTAAAATATACAGCCTTAATTTCCAATTTCACTTTATGATATCTTTAAAGGGAAATATATATAAAGGCGGTAAAATTTTGTGCTCATTCGAGTTTTACTATCTTCCGAGTTAATAAGTTTATACAAAGGAGGCTCCATATTTTACGCGCCACTTAAAATAAATAAGTCGAAGCGGGGTCAATGTCGCCACCGGGGGGAGACGGGTTATTTCCTCTTTTTAATTTCCACGCAGACAATGCTTTAAAGGAAAACGTAAAGGAAAACATTATAGGGGAGACTACCGACCCCTTTCAGAGGTGATTAATTTATTATGTTCTTTGTTTCTATTTTCATTTAGCTACACAAAGCTAATGGCGTTGGGTTGAATTTTTAAATATTATACGGAAAGTCCGTTTAAAGACGGAAAATTTGTATTTTTTGGAAACCCAATATTGTTTTGCCAAATTGTTATTGTTTTTGACATTTTATATATCTATTATTATATTTTAATTATTTTTGATTTAAATAGCGTCGATTAATAATAAAATAAATATGTCTACTAGCTATAATATTTTTATGTGCAATAAGTAGGAAGTATCTGCACCACAAGGAAGGTGCGTTATATATCAAACTCGTAAAAGTATCACTTGTGCAATATAAAAGTTAACGACACAAGAAAACGCGTTTTCCACAACATTAAAGATAACAACAATACGGGGGCGAGAGTGTAGAGCCTCCCGCGAGGGTGGCGGGCGGGGGTCGAGAAAAATTCAATATTAATATGAAGGAGGTGCGAGCGAGAGGCCCGAGCCCTCTCGCTCGCGCGGCCAATGGCGAGTCGTGTTGCTTCTGCGATATGATGAATTTATGGATGTAATAAAAGCGAGGTGCGCGATTGGAGGAACGGTCAGGGCGAGCTTATTTTCTTTATTTTCATATTTGCAATATGAACCTTAAGCCGTCCGCCGTAGCCTGGTAATGCGCTATAAATCTTATGTAAAATATCGGCCATTATGTAGCGGGCGAAGTCGTTATGAGGAAGATTGGAGTAAGTTTAAGTGGAGTAATTGGTGGTCGGGTTGGAGGCACTCGTACAAAGGACCGTAACTGGCAGTTGATTGAGGCGTGAACGGCGCTCGACCGACTGGAGTTTCTTTCTTGATTTGCTTCTCGAGTAGCCGAAAACGACTCTCGTATTTGCATGAGCCGGGCTCCTGGATTCTAGTTTACATTTCCTAATGTTTGTTTACTGATTTGTTTTTTTCTCTCAAATACAATTGACTCAAGTTACTTTACGATATACTTAACTTACGTATAATATATAATGAGTAAGTTTTTATTTAGTCTTATAAATTAAAATGAATAGCTGTTCGTTAGTCTCGCTAAAACTCGAGAACGGCTGAACGGATTCGGCAATTTTTAGCCTTGAAATATTCGTGGAAGTCCAGGGAAGGTTTTAAATGGTTCGTATGCTCATCGAAGTGGGTACGAGTTACCTAGTATATTATATTTATAACCTTTTGATCAATGGTAGGTATTAGATTTTTAGACTTATTACAACTTATTAAAGTAACGTGATGTGAAAATATTTCAATAATAGCAGTATTTATTAAAGCTTTAAGTTTATTGAAGTCTATGTTTTAAAGCGATTTCGCAATATCCAAACGCAAATCGCAGATAATAAATTTCGCAGCGATACCGAAAAAGGTAAAGAAAACAAAATGGCTCCGTTACAAATCACTGTGTTTGAAAGGAATTGATACCGTCTATGTGAAGCGATGGATTGAAAAGCGTTCAAAAGGCAGAGTCCTGACAGCGGCAAAGACAACGTAGACAAAATAAATAGGAGGGCAGGTCGGTGCGGCGGCGCGGAAGTATTGGGGCTCTGCCGCGAGCGCAGTTTTGAAGTCCAATTATATCGCAGGTAGCTCCAGCCTGCGGCGACGTCGATGTACGCAGTTCAACTACTGAACACACAGAATCTTGTATGATTTCCCGGAGTTCTGCTCAATGCTCAACTGCTTAAGGATATAAGTGAGTTTTCCTCGTGGAAATAGAAAATATAATTAGATAGTTCTATGGGAGATTCGATGTCTAATGTTCCAATAAAATGTGTATTATGTTCATAAACGTCCAAAGTCCTCGTAAGGGCTTCCATCCTCATCATTATGAGACACTTACAACGATCAGATATATCAAAGATGGTGGCTTGTGGCCTTCACCTAGTTCATAGACTTACCGGAAGGAAGCACTGCAATTATAACAGGCAGTAGCCCATAGGATCGCATGAAAGTATAACATTATGTACCATCTTTACTTATGTTACTTTGAAGCCTTTACCCAATAATGGCTCAAGCAACAACAATTTTACAAAAAACAATACTAGGTACTGCCTAAACAGTGATATTTGTAATATCATAAATTATAGAGGGACTCGATTATCTTGATACTTGCGAATAGTAAAAGTTGTGTGAGGATATTTCGGCACACTAACAAGTACGAGGTGGGAAATTGGCGGTGGAAGCGAGCGGCACTGGGAGCGGGTAGAGCGCTCTCGTTAATATGATTTGCCTCCGTACGTCTGCTCGTGACGTTCTAACCAACTTAATAAACCAGGCGCCTGTATTTATTTTTAAATTTTCAAGTGCATTATTAGTGTATGTTTCTTCTTAGAATTTTTGAACTATCGTGTAGTAAATTAATAATAAAGGATTTAAGTTTTAGTAAAAAAATTATACATTTTATAAAATTGACGTGCCTGTATGTGTATATCTATCTATGGCATTATAGCGCCCAGTACGCAAATCAATTTCGATCTAGTTTTTTTTGTTTAAAAACTGACGTGATCGAAAGTAATCTTGGATATCATTTATCATCATCAGTTCGCTCACCGATTAACAATTTGTAGGCCACCTACTTCAAAATTTTGGTTCTAGTTATACAACTTTTAATATAAAATTACCACGTTATAATACCTTAAGAAACATTTCACTTTTTTACTGTCCGTCAAATAAACGTGAAATATGTGAAACTATTTATAACGCAGCAACAGAACCCAAAGAATTCGAAATCAATATAAAATATTATAAGAAACAATTACGGTCCTTTGAAGAACGGGCTGCGGAAGTACGAAAGACGTGTAGTGGGCAGGGAGGTCCAGTCTTGAAGATACTTACAGGGGGGCCCCACCCACCTCCCGCGCTGGACGACTTGCTTATTCTATCAAGCGTGAACACACACACACGCGCGCGCGGCATTATACGGCCGGCCACCACTCCACTGTGTCAATACAATACGCTCTCTTCAGCTGGACTTAGATTATTTAGAAAGCACTTGTGCCGCTCATAAGAAGCGGCAGGGAAGACGTATTCGCCGTCACAATGGCCGCTACGTGTCGGCCCCGGCCCGGCCCGGATAGCCGAAGATTACGATCCTAAAAAAACAACGTCCAGTCAAGTGCCCGTAAATTTAATCTGTTATTGAAGTGAAATATTACTTCAAACTGTATTGTCCTAATGGAAAACCTTTGGAGGTTTCGTTCTATTGTGTTACAACTTGAAAAGAAAATATATTTGAAGATTGGAGCTTGTTGTTTGAATTCTACATTTGGGTGAATGTTTACGGATTGAGAACAACAATATATTATCTTTAATTATTTGAAATGTTATAAATCTTGAAAAGTTAACAAAATCTCTTCTTGAAACTAGTAGTATTATTTTGCATTGAGTGTTAACTATCTGTCATATTATAACATATAGTCAAGCACAAAACATACGGAAAACCCCTTTCAAATCTCACTACTAAGTGGTTTATTTGTTTGTTCTGATGCAACGAAAACAAAGGCAAGCATAGGGGCGTCATTATTGTATGCAGAGCTGACAGATGCATTAAACATGACAAGGAAAGACCATCAGTCACCGCGCGCGCCGCCGCCGCGCGTGAGAGAGCGCCGCTGGGCGCGGATTACTACGCCGTAGCCGCCGCCGTAGCCCTTTGCTACGCGCGTAGCACTCTTTTTCTGTATCATAAACTGTATGTTTTAAGTTTTTACGTTACTACGGTGATACGAAATTGATGGTTAATGGTTTTGGTAGTGTATGTTGCATAGTAGCCTAAACTACTGTTCCGATTTTAATAAATAAGCTGGCAGTGGACTCGCAATAATGGCTTGGCTATATAATTTGCGATTTCGGGTTTTAGTTTTAAACTGCTGAATATAATTTTTTTATGAATAAAATATTTTTATGTTTATACTATGTATTTCACGTGTTTCGGTGTCAGTCGGTTGTAGTCACTTTTTAATGAAAAAAAAAATTACACTGGTAGTTTAAATATGAATTTCATACACTTTGAATTCATATAAAATAATAAAGAAAAGGGTATAAACACTGGAAAGTTCTAGACACGTAACATCGTAACTTATAAACCCTATAGTGCGAGTAGTTTTAGTTTAGTGTCTGAGTTAAAATTAATGATCCTTTAAATTAATAAGTATCGAAGTTTAGCGATCGCTTGGGACAGTGTCGGCGTGTGTGTGCGTGTGTGTGTGTGTGCGGCGAGACGCGGCACATGTGTGGGTACTTTCATAAATCTGTCGGGAGATATATGAGAGCGCAATTTCCGGTATCCGGCCATTAGCGCCGAGCTTTTATAAGCTTAAAGCTTAGGTTAAAGATTTTCTGGGTAGTTTAATGCGAATCTTGTAATAGGTACAATAAATTTTGAATAAAGTATGTGAACGCATATTAGGAGTCGATTCGGGACTTCTTAATGTGTATAATTTGGCCTAATGTCTGTTTCGGTTGTCTCCTCTAACTCGAATTTGTGTCAATCTAAACACACATCGAACGCAATATAAGGCTATTCCAAGTTTATATGGCCGTAATGGTGTGCTTTACTTATTGCCAACTAGAGGTTTGTGCGTTGATTACTAATTTTGCAATAATAATAATATAATAATATCTATGGACGCTTCACACCACGTCAATCTAGCTCCGTACTAAGTATCCGAAGAACTTGTGTGTGGTACGAAGCAACGGGAATATATTTAATACTTTTATATTATACACAATACTCATATTTAAGATTTTTATTTATTATATACAAATTTAATACACATCCATGACCCGGGAACGTTGAAAACTTTAGATTTTGCTCGCGGCTCCACCGGCGTAAATACGGCATCCCACGGAAATACTGCACTTTTTCGGGACAAAATATAGCCTAAGTTTAGTTCAGAGATTAATTTATAGCTATACCAAATTTTTGTAGCTATACCAAATCAGTTTCATCAAAATCCATATTCGTAAAATATTTATTAACATCTATCTCACATACTGTGAAATTTATAATAGAAGATTTATTTAGTAATGATATTATATTATATAATAATTATTTTTTGTACCTTTGAAGGTATATGTGGTTATTTAGTAAAATATTGCTAAGGTTATTAGTAAATACAGACCTTACACTATTCTAATAATAAATTTGTTTTTATTTTATATAATAATAGTATTAAGGTAATAAAATAAAAAATGTAGTCCTATTAATACTCACTAATTCTTATTTTATTAATGGCTATTATTAGTAGTACTTAATTTATCCAATTACCCGAGCGATATCAATATTAATCAATTCAGTAAACGAGGTCAACACTGCTAGATATAACTTAGGCATGTAAGTAGGTAACAATGTTAAATATTTATTTTTACGGCAGAATAAGGTTTTGTTTGAGGGTGAAATATCACTGTAATCAATTAAGGAAAGACCCGTGTTTTAAAGCTTAGGTCAAAATATCCGTAAATAATTGAAGTAATCTACATAAGA
Source organism: Celastrina argiolus (assembly GCA_905187575.2). Taxonomy (NCBI): domain Eukaryota; kingdom Metazoa; phylum Arthropoda; class Insecta; order Lepidoptera; family Lycaenidae; genus Celastrina; species Celastrina argiolus. The sequence continues at coordinate 10,296,764 of LR994577.1, forward strand.
TTGTGAAGGGGTCGCAGAGGTCCAGCACCTTTTTACGGTAGATAAAAATAATAAGTCGTTTCTTTACTTCCGTGCAACAGTGACACATTTGAATTTATATTGCTGTAAGTCTGGTCATTTAGTATCCGGCGTTGTATGGCTTGCTAATTACCGTATTTTTAATGTTACTTTTCAGTAGCATTTGGTTAACGCTTTGACTGCGACGCAAATTCTACTATGCCATATTAGTATATTATTATTGCTGATCCTACTTATTTTAACAAAAATATTCAAGTTTCTTTTTTATTATGCGTTCGGCACGAAATTTCATCCCCCATTTCACTAAATTACATGATCATGCTCCGATAATTTGATATTTAATTTTCAACCTGTCAAAATGTCCCTTGTCCGTGTTTGTCCCCAAGTAAGTGCGTTTTTTAATCATGCATAAAACAATTATTAAAAAAGTAAGTAGCATTTGTTCCGCTTGTCACTCGGCCGGTACAGCAATCAAGTTGCAGCTGCACCCGCCGGCCGCCGCGTGACGTCTCTCCTCAATAATGCACACCATTGTTCGCGTTACACTTTTCACGCATGCTTATCAAATATTAATACATTTACAATGTCACTTTATTAGCAAACAGGACAGCGTGCAGCGTAAAAAATTGCGTGCAAAATGTACTTGCAGTGTTAATATTGGATGAGTAATCGATGTCTATATCGAGCAAGTATAGTAAAGTAGACTAAATATTTATGTATATGCGTAATTCTATTAAATTTTATAATTGTGTCCATGATTTTATTTTGTTCCTTTAATATATTAATCCAAAATTCTTCTCAGCACAAAGTTGTATGTAATCTAAACACAACAGCTGGCCAGATGGCCATCAAGATGGAAAGTTGACAAAATGTAATTAATTATTAAAAAGTAAATAACAGTCGGGTACGAGCGTCGCCTGAAATCTATTCTCAATTAAAGCAACAATCTTCATAAATCAATTTCCCCCCGAATTGAATGTCAATAAGTGGGGTCGGTTGTTAAACGACACGCTGTAAAATAAAACTTTTTTCGAGGGCGCAAACTTCCCAGTAAAAAGAATATTTACATTAATTCTGTTCATTATGTTTTGAAGAATAATCATGGCGTCGTTTCCTATTCCACTCTCTCGATTGAGTTTTTATTTGAATATTTCCCGCCGTCCCCCGATTCCGCCTCTGTGCAACAAAAGGAAGTTTTTATTAGCATCTTAATGATTTTACGGCGAGTCCCCGCTTACGACAGCCTTTATGTTGTCAGATTTTCTTCAGCATTTTTTGCCGACTTTTTTGCATCTTACATTATTAAAGTTTTCATTCCGTCGCTTAATGAAGCTCATTTCTTCTGTTCGTCCGGGCCTTGATTGCCTTTGTTTTGCATAAATGCAAGATTTCTATAGGTTCTTTCCAGCAAATCGAGTAAGTTCGAAGACTTAAAATTTGTTCTGGGATAAGGTAATCAATTGTTACTCTTCTTTTATACTATCCTTGGAGCTTTAATTAAAACAAAAGTGAAAAGAATATTGTACTCTTTCCCGACAACATTGATGAATTGTTTAAATCTTTAGTAACTTTTGAGAAAATATTATCGTGTTGTCATTAATAGAAGCTATATTGAAGAATTTCGCTTAAATTTATCTTACAATTGCTTATTGTATTTGAAAATAGGAAAGAATTTAGACTCTAAAGAAGCGTAATGAATATATTTACGAGAATATTACGAGGATTGTGAGCTACATTATCATTTAGCGTTTCGTTAAATCATCGACCCGTCTGTCATTAACTACGTTTCCTTGCTCACGCACCACAAAATAATAATCGTCCGGAAAACAAAGCTGTATGTAATGTTATGAGAGGAGGAAAAACTTTGCTCGGCGGCAATCGAGTCCGAGAACTCTGCTTTCTTTTTAATTTCCCCACGGCCGGCTAATGACGCCTCCCCGGAGCCCCGGCCGCCGTTATCTATGATATTCTTGAGGTTGATGCTCATTGTGCGTGTCACTGATGACTTCCCTTCTTTATTTGCTTGAATAAAATTCAGTGGCCGACCAAACGGGGACTCCTAATTTGTTTCGTCTCTCTTGGCGACAGTTTATCTTCTTAATTTTACAATTTGGACGACTCTTGAAATTAAACGAAAAATTACAAATGTTTTTTTCTTGTTTACAACGGTGACGGTACAAAATCATTATAGTTATTATGTGTTAAAGTTAAGTCGGCCCGTTAGTCGCTTTTTTGCACCTTGTATTCTAATAAACATTTTTGTTTTTAACTTCAAAAGCAGATAAGAAATACAAAGTATTCATCTTTTACTTGCTTCCTTTTCCATAACATTGTAGTATAGAGTAGGCTATTATTCATCAACAGTAAGTCACAAAAGTCATAAAGATAAACGAAAGTATTTAAAAACCATTCCATAGATATGGGCGCGATAAAACACTCCCCCCAACAAATCACCCGACTCCACCTACACTTATCTATTAAAATGAGAGATTATTGTCGGCTCAGGACTGCGCTCGAATAGCCTGGTGTTATTTTCACTGGATTGTCCAATATTGTCATAGCCCCCATAGAAGGCCAATTAGAGATGTGTCGCGCGTGGCGGCCGCGTGCCGGAGCTGAGCTGAACCCTCATTATGGTGTAATGTTTGTGCTGCAACACGAGATCGCAGATATAGTTAAATAAATAGCCTGATTATTATAATTTATAATATCGCTGGATTTAGACAGCTTTGGAAGCTTTGGAAAAATCCGGAGAAGACTATAGATAGGTACATATTTTTACAATATTTAATACGTGAATGTATATGTGTGCGAACGAATCATCGGCGCTGTTAAGCCATTTACATCTTGTTGTCGAAAGGCAACTTGTTCGATGGTACCTATGGAATAATCGTGTGTCTCGTAATTGATAAAGTCTCGAGTCCCGGCGCCCCTCGCGGCGATGAGACTTATCGAATTAATAAATTGAATTGACATTTTTGTGTATTAAACAGATCCCTCGGGAATTTGCTTCATTTAAATATCGCATTTTTCTCGAAGATTATACCGTACGACAGCTGTAAAAGAAAACACCGAACCCCGCTTCCACCCCTCGATAATGCGAGGAGCCTGAAGAATTTTTATTTTCTTCAAATCTCTGACGTAGGCGTAGGTATATTTTCACAGTGATCCCCGTTTTGATGGTAAGTGTATTGAAGTTTTACACAAACAAATGTTAGACTGTACAGTTTGTATTTGCAAACTTATCATTATCTTTTTAGCTTATAATTTGATTGAACGTGTGATAAGTAAAAAACTTATAAATCAACTGCGGACTAAAGTAGGGATGTTCAGTGATCATTCACTTAGCAGGACATCATACCGGTGCAATTTTTGTTACTCCCTCTTTTACGGCCACCTTTTATCCGTCCTGCAACTGGGTGATCATTCTTCATTTGTTAGCTGACTTGAACTGTAAACTAAAACTCGAATAGCGGTCAATAACACACGACATAAAAAGAGTAGAAACAAAAATTTTCAGCTGTTTTCTATTTTAATAAATTCCCCCAACAAAATTTTCCTTGCCATTTGTTTCCATCGTAAGATCTTTTCGTATGAGGCGAGTTCTCTGTTAATATATGTGCCCGGAATACCGTGGTCATATATTACGCCGACCTCCGCCGGACCGGACATAACAATCCTCGATTTGCTATAATATCGGTGCTGCGTCCCTGTCGGGCGGGCGGCGCGGCCGGCGGAGCGAGCGAGCGCGCGCGGCGGAAACGCGGGCCGCGGGGTGGCGGATACGTGCCGCGTATAATAAGCATTTCATGCACGGGGAGGGCGCGGGGGTTATGTAGGTACCGTTTTCCGTAAGTCGTGTACCTAACCGGACCGTACATTATGAGCTAAGGGTCAGCGCCTCGCCTGCTCTCTCTGTCGCGCCCGTGTGTTTCAGCGGGGGATCATTTCGTGTGATATATCGTGAAGTGGGTCGCCGTGATGGATCCTCACGAATATTTCACATTTCTAATGCTATCACAATTCACGTATTAAATGTGTGTTAAATGTGTGTAGCTCGGAATTTATCGCTATCGTCTTACATATGTCACGACTTTTGTACATAAAGTTTACGACTTCTCTCATTTTATCGGTTAAATACCTGCAACGGAGCAACAAAGAATATTGGATAAATTGATAGCGGTCGCGAAATTCGACTTCTATCTGCGCGATTTATATACGAGGAGGTCGTAAAACGGAACAATAAAAACCCAAAACAGTAATAAATTTGGAGCAATAGACGAAAAGGTTCGAGCGCGCCTTATCAATTCCCACCACGCATTGGACTCGAATCGCACAATAAACTTATGACGCAGGCCTCTGTTTACGAAAACGGAACTTTTCAAGGATCCGAGTTAACCTTAATCAAATACGAATTTGTTGTAAGTAAACGTCGAGAGAGAAACCGGTGTTTACATGCAATCAACACTTTAGTGGACCGTCGTGGAAGGGTTGTCGGCTGCTAAAATAAATATAAGACAAGAGCGGGTTTCTTGAGGGTCGTCCTAGAGGACGGTTGCGGTCGCCGCGGTGCTGTCTATTTATAATGCATTTTGTTGTAATTGAAAGAGAATTAGGACGCTGACCGGAGCCGTCCATTACGGGAACGTTTAATATTAATACAGGTACGGTGTTACGTAACTACCGCCACCGGTAATAAGTTTGAATGTCCGTGGAGAGATAGTATCCGGTGGAATTGCTATCTAATAGCAGCGAGTGTTATTGCAGAATTAGGTAGCCGTGTGAATAATTGGTGAGTGTGGTCAGGTGCACTTACAGCGGCGATTCATTATTGTTACAGTCTCGGCCGACGCGACGGAGATATACGGGCCGGCGCGGCGCTCCGATTGACCCCCGCATTAAAATTACACACCGATACATAAGTAACCACCTCGCTCCAGCCGATCGTGCTTTCTTTGTTTCGATTCATAAACAATGCATATCCAAACCGCGTACGAGTAGCGTTTAATGTCTTCGGTTAATTCGGAGGGAGCGTGGGCGGCGGCGGTCGCCGGAGGGTCGAATAAATATGTCTCAAAGAGTTAAGTGGCAGCGGAGTGCGAGGCGGCGACCGCGTCCGACGTTTGCTCTTCCTCTGTGTTGTTGTACCACTTATTACGGACAAAGTTCTGCCAAAGTTTTCTCCGACGGACGAGCGCTAGTTTAATTTAGCCCATAGTGTAAATAAGGCGAGCGGGAAGTTTCGCGGCCCTCGGGCCCGGCGGAGCCTGCGGTCGACTGATAATAACGTCTTGCCGTTCGGGACTGCCTTATTAATTGAGAACGACAAATTTTAACGACAAGAATTAATGAATCTCGTTACGTGGGTTAATCCCCCGCTCGTAAAGCTTATGCTTGTTGGTAGTTAAGGTGTGAGAGGCAGGAATTTGTCGCACGTCTACACTCCACGAGCTACGTGTATTCGGTTTATCTTACGGTTTATGTTTCATCATTGAAACAATATCGCTTCTATGTTATCAATTACTTCAGTAAAAAAATGATTTAAAAGTACTTCTAAAGAAATAAATGGAATAGGTTCTAACAACGTATAATTGCTTGGTAAAAGCTTAAATGAAAGCTTAGTGTAATTGCCGTTTGTGAGATCACACTGAAGTCATTACAAATCTTTCCAGATCCTTACATAATGATTTGATAAGACTATTACTTTGGAAGTTATTTACTTTCTATCTAGAATACATATCTATGTATTTCATAATAAAAGGGGCATTAAAAATTATGACGAAAAATATTATATTTCCGGTAGGAAACACATACTCAATTGAAGCGTGAGGAACATCGTACGTAGGATTAACAAAGGGATAAAATAATAGCCGGTTAAAAAGGGGTGTTAATGAAAAGTGAGATGAAATTCCAATTAAGCGCAAATGAAATGTTGATATAGAATAGTATCAAGTGGTAATGCGTGCGTATTCATCAGGTGAGGAGGCGGCACATTAGGGCGCCGCGGCCTCAAAGCCAGAAGACTGATTATGTCTATCCGCAATTTCTCTCCGACCCTATTCCCGCGAGCTAAAACTAGCGAGTTTTCCGCCGCGTTATTAAGCGGTCGCTTTTACATTTGTCCTTATAATGGAAACGTGGTACTAATTAATTCGAAGCGAAACTCATTTATGTCGAAATGTATGTCTATTAAGCGATGACTGGGAGCGATCATTCGATATTCGTCTGAGCGGCGGGTAATCGTTTTAGATAATTCGATTCCTTTGTCTTCCGGTGCGTGTTTTGTCTTCGCGGAAAATTATACGTGGTCCGGTTACGAGCCCTCACCCTATTAAACGAAGGCGAGCTCATTCTCGGTAAGACTAATCAAATAACAGTCCCCCCGGCGCCCGCCCCCCGCGCCCCGAGCCCGGCTCCCTCGCGGCCAGTGGTCATCTCTGTTATCGATTGTGGTGGAATTCGTGCACAGAATGCGATATTTCCCAGCATTCGCTACACTTTCTGAGATATATTAAATAAAATGATGCTGAATCTTTGCGGTAAAATGGAGCTTCTCGTCCGTTGTAACTTTCTTTCCGTGGTCGTGTTTGGCTTTGTATAGTAGTACGTAATACCGAAATATATTTATGGTAAAGATATACTTAAAATATAAGATTAAATAAATATTCTCGAAAGAAAGACCACCAAAAGCTTTTTCATTAGATGAATTCTAAAATACGTTGTTTTTCTCAAGCTTTAAAAACATCTTACTTTAAGTAGTCGGTATAATAAAGACGTTTAGACTTTTTATTTGGATAAAATACGCATATTGTAATGTAATATACTCGTATTAGGAAACACTTTTCTTAATATACATTTAAGCACGTCTATAAAATAATTTTATCCAACAACGGTCAAAACATTCGCAATAAGACAACTAAAACGAACGACAAAAGATTAGCGACGTGGTTGCATGCGCCTGGCGTAAACTCATCTACATCGCCTCTAACCACAGCCATTGAGCCGCATCAGGCGCTGTTTGAAATGCAAACTGTACACGACTCTAAATATATTGTATTCACAGTAACGTTCTTTGTCCGTGTTATTTTAGTGGGCGCAGAATAATATTTGAAACCTCATTTTTACATTGAAATCATATTACTTTTTGCCGAACTCAAAAATAAAGTACCTATATAGTAATTTTCATATGTATTAGGCGCAGATTTTTGTTGGATTAATTTTGACTACTACTCAGCTTCAGCCTTTTAGATCTTATAGTCTTAATTAAACACTTATATAATCTTAAGCATGAGTATATTTTAAATGGAGAAGTATACTATGGTGATGTTATAGGACTTAAATTTTACATCGTCAATAGCCTTAGTTATAGCATATAATATTGTAGTATAGTGGGGTGGTCGAGCTGGTCCAACCGCCCGTTCCGCCATGTAATTCTAATGAGTATTAGTGTCGTCCGTCTGGGCCCCGGCCACTTCCAACTTGCTCATTTATTTCATACTTTACACAAGCGTAGGTTTTGTACTTTTGTAAACTATTAGTAGATTTATTGGCTACTATGTTATGTAATATATGGCGGTAGCGATGCTGTAGCGAAAACGTACATTTATTAAGAATTATTTAGAACAAACATAACCTCCTTTATTTTATAACTAGTAAGCAAAGATCATCAAGATATTGAATAAGTAAGGTCTATGAACTACGAAGATACCTTAGAAACCCTACCATTTGTAATGAATGAATATATGAACCTCAAATTAGAGCCTTTATAATATTGATACGGTCACGAATGTACTCCGCCGACTGTACTGAATGGAGGCTGTTAGGCAGTAGGTGCTCGTACAAACAGAATTTCAGTGGACTGTGAAAATGATTTTGATTTGACCCTTTGAAGGGTGCCTCCACCGCAAAATTACATTTCTATCTGTGAATTTGCTTCCGAACGTGTGGGTCCATTAATGTCCTTAGACTATCAATTAGCATTAGATTACTATCCTGAAACACAAATCAATGTAAAGCCTTCATTTTAATTGGAAAACGAATGGCTAGAATAGAGCAATGACAGTATAATTCGATTTAGGTTAATGGTTTAAATATTTATTTTTATATCTATTTACCACGAAAAATTGCACATTATTGATGCTACTTTTGTATAATAGCATATAAGTTGAAGAAGCATTTCTGTTATATGTAGAGATCCGAGGTAAATCTTCTTTTTTAATAAATATTATGAGTAGGTACAATATTACGTAGTATTTTATACTTGGCAATTTTTCTGTAACAACTTACTTTGCAGCTAATATCCTTCTAATAAAAATACTTAATTTTCGCTTAGCAAGATCGAATTACTCCTTCCTATCCTTCAAGTCTCCAGTCATCGGGCCAACGATTTGAGTATTCCATGAAAATGTGTCGATGAAGATAATTTTATTCCGAAAGTATCTCTTTATTGCTGATATATTCAACGGTATATTCCCATATGTGCGTAATTCTGCGGAATGGCAAAAAAGGTCTATTTGAGGGGTGAAATATGTAAATTTATTGTCTTGGGCGGCCCTGTCGGCGGCGCCCCCGTCATACGCCGACACGTAGGATAAAGGAAATGTTAATGCGCACCAATTTATGTGCTTTTCTATGATTTCGCTGAATCCGTTTTCCCTTTATGGCAAAGCGAGCGGGCGTTTTGTTTACTAGTGTTGATGGCTACGTGATTTTAGATATTAATCAAGCGCTTTAGCATATTGAGACAATACTTCTCAAGTATGATACGAGTATATCTTTACTGTTATTAGTATTGTTACCGCATTTATATTTATATTGTTGGTTTTGACGCTTCTTATTTTAAATACTTCCATAGTGCGAATTAATGGGACTTTACTAAAGTTAAACCCACTTACTTACCTGTTAAAAACTTACTTTAAAACATAGTTCTTACTAACCTTTAACATCTTAATAAAAGACACAAAGCACGAACATCTTTATAACAAGTAACTAACCAGTATCTCCATAACAAAAGCACTTTAAAACATTGTAGCAATAAACGGCGACTATGGCTTGCTAACAACTGTGACAAATATCCAATCTCCCCCTTATGATATGCTTTGACAAATTCACAAAGGCCAAATGTGACATAATACCAGCATAATTCAATGTTTTGCTCACCATATTGTACTTTATTTATGAGTTATGCCCTGTTGAATATCTGGCCACCCTTTCTCGCGAGATGCGCCCTCTCTGTCCCTCCCGGAGGGTCGCGTGACGCACAAACGGATGGTTAAATAGCACGAGTTAACTTAGTATCCGTTGCGCCGTGCGCGTCATTTTGGGGTCCGCGCACTTTATGCAAAACTGATTACTTTTGCTGACTATACATCTATAGATATAAAATAAACTGCTACGAGTATAAGTTATCTTTTTCTTTAAATTATTTTATGACTGAAAATCATCATTTTTAAATAATTATAGAATAATATACTAATTAAAAAAATTACTAAACTCTGAATTTAAGCTAAATGTGTTGTACATTACTGTACCAAAAATAGCTTAGTCAGCTCGCACATAACGTTTAATAAAAAGTCATTATATTTTGTATAATATTATAGTTACGGGTAAACCGCAGCAGATGATAAAACAGGAAAAAAATCTGTCAGTGATTGAACAAATGATGGGAGTAATAACCGACGCGTGCGCGCCGCGGGGGGCGACACGGCGCGGGGGGCGACACCGGCGCGGGCCGGCGGGAGGGTGAATAATAAAAAACGGGATTTACTAATTACCGTGTCGGTAAACATTTAACTTGATGCCTCATAGTACTATAATTTAGGTATCTACTAGAAACTTAATGTGACAGTGCAAATGTAGAGACGAATGTATATTACACAGAGCTTCAAACATTATAAGCGATAACTGTTATTATTCTATAAAGTACGTAACATATTATGCTCGAAACAGTCACAATCCAAAGCCTGGATTCGCGGAATAGCTTGCAACAGTTTCTAGGAAAATCGAATTATAAATGTCAGCTTTCATCCTTATTAAACCAAATCGAATTATCTTACGTAATATTCAAAAGTAATCGTCTGTCTGTCGCCGTGCTCGCCATGTGACGGCACCGGAACACTCGTATCAATATGTAATGTGAGCGGCGCGCGAGGTGACGTGCCTGAAATCAGTTCCTCGGTCGGAAGATATGAACAATGCTTCGTATAAATAAATAATTAAGGGAGGTATATAAGCATGGCGGTCTCATTTATTATTCTTTATAAGGAAACAAAGGCGAGGGTTAGCCGTAATAAGGCTCCGCCACCTCGCCGGCTTATCTTTATTGCTTCCAACCCACGTAGAATAATAAATCGTTTTCATCAAAAACAAATACTCGACAGTTTTTGCCGAGTCGAGCGAGCGGGCGGGAGGGTGGCAATTTTCCACCCCCATAATACAATATTTTCCGACATTTTCCACGGTAATACAGTTTCGAATCGCTCGCTCGCGACCGGCAGGTTCCTTTAATGTGTATTTTTCGTCCAATCAGAGAGCGGCGAGAGTCTCGATATTACCTCAACTGTCACACATAAAGTGGAAAATATGGTCGGCAGATGTGGGGGGCGGGCGGGGTGTAGGGCGGCGCGGCGCGGGGGGCGGGCGGGCGCGCTTGCCAGTCGGGCCGCGTACGCGACGCTCCGGCGCGCCGGAAGAAACGCTCCGAGCAGGTTTATGGCTTTTCTTTCAGCTTCACTCAGGTACGGCCGTATCATAACAGGGAACGGCGAATGGCGGCGCGTGATGTGAGCCCGCGATAAAATAAATGTCGAGATAGGCTTATGTATTGTACTGTTTATCTTAATAATGGCCACTGGGAGAAAAGTTTCGATTAAACGACCCTTTTGTTACTCTCTTTTTTGGGAAAATTTTATAAAACGTAAAAAGTTGGGTTAATATCCTCCTGTACAATATAACAAGGTAAGCTTTTATAGGACCGATGGAGACAGTTGCATGATATTTAGTTGAGGAAAACGTGGCTCGACGTTGGTGGAGTCCGGCGCTACAATTGGTTTCGTTTGGGTGCGCGCGCTGGGGCGGGCGGGAGTCAGGACTCGGCGACGAATATAAATCGCGATTCATTTCTCATCGTAACTTTTTGTCGGTTCTTATCTGTTAGACTTCACTTTTCATCATCCGAAGGGATTTATGTAATGCCTAGTCATTTCTCGGCGTCGGGGCGAGGCTTATCGTCGGAGCGCGTTTTCGCTTGATTGATGAGCGCGCAAAAATAAATGTTCAGTTAAATTATTCGATAAGTTGGAAACGGAAGTTAAACGGAACTTATCTTTATTCGTGTGCCCGACAAGATTTCATGCCGGCGCTGTTATGCCGCCGGTGATTGATCGAGCCCGGGGGTAGATTCGAGGAAAATATTTAGTACTGCTTATGGTATTCCTGTTCTTGGCATGTAACAAATAGTCATTTGTTGATAGTTTCATACGAACGGTTAGCTTAATAGACGATGATATATACCAAACTTGTAGCTCATTTATTATCACAATTTGGTATTACACATTGTGTTTGTGTATACGTAATCAATTACAACTTTGAATAGGAAAATTACTTGTCCTTTTACGTAAATCAAATTGCATATAAGCTTTATCAACATATATGTTAAGAAAAGTTAGTTTAATATATAAAACCTAAATATCTTAGTAAATATTCTTTAAGATATATACCCATCATAATCAACATCGTGGCCATCGTTACGAGTTTTTAAAACTAAAAAAAACGAAAACAAGCCATTGTCAAACCTCTCTTTCGCGCAAACGTCGTGATGTCCAAGGAAAGTGCCAACTTGTTCCGCTTAATAAAGCATAATTTTATCGCCCACCGAATATTAATCAAAAGGCGAAGCTTGTACTTGACCGCACAAGAAGTGTGGGGTACACTGTGCGGGATTAGGCACGACAGCTAATGCTGTAATTGCAGGCAATCAGCGCCCCTCATGATTTATGATGACTACCGCGCAACTCTTACATTTACATCTTTCGAACATTTGGCGAAGCAATCTCGATTTACAGGAGCCCATTAATTTTATTTCATAATGACAATAATTCCATTAATTTATTTATTTTGTATACGTTTTATATAAGTTGCTATGCAAGAAAATGTAATGGAAAACTTTTGCATAACGTGACAAATTTAAAGTTAAAAACAATGAACGCTTTATTGTAAAAGATTTAATATGAACATAACTTAAGCGAATTTATTTCATAATAATTAAGGTTCTGTCTATGTTAAAACTATGGCTTCAATTAAAGTGTAGTTTATAAGTTGAAGAAAATAATTAAGAAAATTTATTACTTTATTCTGTCTGCAAGGCAAAATAATTAAATAAACTTCAGACGAAACTAGTTATATAGCTATGATTAAGATCGATAAGTATTCTTATGGTATTTTAAGGGTAACATTGATAGAGTAATTAAAGGACCAAGAAAGTATAAAAAAAATATTATATCATGCCAGACAGTTTTCAAAAACATTAATACGTTTATGAGGAAGTTCATACTCTGAAGACATGCGCTATGGTCACGGATAAACTAGTAGCAAATCCGTTAAAGTAGTTTCACCGAACTTAACTGTTTGAATGAGCATTTTAATTTATTACCACTTTTAAATCTAATTTGATTGTGTTTCGAGTTCTTAAATTGCATTCGGGAGTAATGCAGGTCCACTTAAAAAGAGCATTGTGGCTAATCTCCAGCGACACATGTACAAACAAAGTTTAATTGTGAGCGGTGCGACGCTCGCCGCCCCGGGCAAAACCGATTACAGTCTTAGCGGCGCTCACCTTCGATTCCTGCACCTCTCCCCCGCACCCCCACACCACCACCACGACCCACACATATTCAATTCCAATCAATCCCACCGCACATATTTATATGTAGACGTTGAACGTGTTTTTATTGCGGACTGCATTGAATGACGGCCGCAAACATTGCATCCGCCTCCCTCGCCGGGAAACCTTTTATTTTTAATTTCGATTTTGATTTTTCCGGGCGCACCCGTGGCGTCCTAGTTTTATTTCGTTTCATTTCATAGCGCAGGGTGGGTGCGCGACAGATCGGAATTTCAGATATGTACAATTTAAAATCGTGTAAGTACGGTCAGCGCGCGGCGGGGGGCGGCCGCTCTCGCTAGACTGACGCCTGTCGGTTTGTTTTCTTTGCTTTTTTTGCGAATTCTATTTTCATTTGATTGCATTTGAATTTCCGCCGCCAATATCCGCTAACTAAACACGATTAATGCGAGGCGGAGATGGACAGGCGGGCGGCCGCTCGAGTCTGGGGCCGGGCCGCTTCGTTATTTGGTCCTTTTATTAGGTGGCAGCTAATTTATCGCATTGGACATTATTTGTGTTACCTTTCAATATTTTAAAATTAAAATTGTAAATTTAAAATACTAAATTTTAAATTGCTTTGAACGCATGCCTATGCGTACACTCACCCATTTGCAATTTTTTCGCGGGATATTAAACAAAACAGATAAAAAAAATATATTATTAAATTCTGTTTTATTCCACAGCCGGCTGAAAGCTCAAACAAATGTATATTGTGCCACGTATTGCCACGTTTATAACCTAGTTTATAAAATAATATTGTATTTATATTTCTTTTTATGAAGGTAATTATTTTTTAATTTTTTGGAAGTGCTGTCACTTGCATGAGGCAGGTGACAGCCCTGTCAAAATTGTTCATAGACTATAGAGTTTCTTATTCTTTTATGTAGGTACATAATATTTTTTATTCTTTTTTTGTTTATTTAATTACCTACTTGTTCGTATTTATTAGTTACATAATAGTTATTATTATTTCTTATTTTTTTTTTCCAAAAACATTGTGGTGTTTTGATGTCACTCATTGGCCCTAGCAGAATATCAGTGCAGTGGGCTTGCTCGCTGTGAAATGCTGAGCTGGGGTCAATTTTTGACATCATACAACATAATAATATTATTATTTTTGATACTATTGTTCTTTTTATATTGTTACATTGTGTTGTATGATGGTCAGAATAAAAATTTTTTCTTCTTCTTTCTTCTTATTGCTGAAATCTCTAAATTTGTAAATAATAAAATTTTTACAATATTACATGTTCCTGAATCACTCTTCATTTCAATGAGCAGATTTCCTCCAAGTAAAAATAGCTTAAAACAAAAGAAAAAGGTTCTATATTTAGGAGTCATTATCACACATTGTACCGGCCGGCGCGGCGACAGCGACACGGGATCGATCAGTCGCCCGTCGTCCGATATTGGCAAACTTCTCCGCGACACGGCCCTTGATTAAAAGTATGCAAATTTTATTACATCCCACGGGGGCTCGAGCACACGTCGGGGTCAATTGGACGTCTGTAGCACCATTACTGACAGTTTAACTTATTTGTACGCGCTCTAATGTGAGCTATTGTTGACAGTAATTATGGCCTTATTAATTTTGGTAATAATATTGTATTTAGATTAAACTTTAAAAGAAAATATACTCCGATTATAGTTTAGATACAATAATAAAATATCGATCAAAGAGGTCGAATTTAATATTTTCGTTTAGATAAGAGAAAAGTATTGTAATACTTTTCTCTTATCTAAACGAAAATATTAAATTCGAAATGCTATTCTATTTTATTATTCGAATGTAAACAAAAAATGAGTAAATCAAATCCCAAAATATATCTGTTATTTTAGATTCTGTATTTTCTTTTAATCGGAAATGTATTTAATTTATTTTTGGCTGTCAAAAAAATACTTAAGTATTTTTTTGTCGCAGAAATAACAAAAGCGCAAAAAAATACATGTCTAAAAAAGAAAAGGTAGTTTAATTAATATATTATATCCCAAAGTTCCAAGTGGTCTTTTACGTCCTATATGCTACTAAGACCACTTGTGATTGTTGGGTCATGGGTTTAATTGACTTCAACCCAGCGACATATTTTGTCGCAACTGGGCCTAAAGTGTGTACTGAAGTTAAAATACGATTATATTAAGCAAGTATTCATTTGTATGACACAAATGAATACTTGCTAAACAATGTAAAAAAATAATATTTATCTAAACAGGTAAGGGCGTGAAACCAAGCAATGTTATCCCTCTCGTATTTCCTGTCAATGTATTGATGGCATGGTATTTTAACATGGCGTTCACTTTAACATTGCTTGGTGAAACACGGCCTAAATGTTTTATCATAACACCCGACACTAATACACAAGCCCGTTAATTCAATAAACGAATAGTAGGTTACTATTACAATGTAAAATAGTTTTATAACTGGCTGATAAGCCGGAACGCCATAATATGATAAATCAGATGTAATTGTATTAACTTTATTAGATAACATTTATAGCATTAAATACTTATAAATGGTTTATGAGATAATCTTAACTTAATTCGGTATGATATTATGTAGAGTCAGATTATTTTATTATTAAATTAAAGTATCTACATAACATAAACTTTTCTGTTGATTTTGTGAACATTGAAAATAGTAAATATGCTTATCTTTATATATATTTATGGACGCTTCACACCACGTCAATCTGGCCCTGTGCTAAGTATCCGAAGAACTTGTATTACAGGTACCAGACAACGGAAATATATTTAATACTTTTATACTATACACATATTTAAGATTTTTATTATATTATACACAAATTTAATACACATCCATGACCCAGGAACTTTGATATCTTTTTGTTCCCTCGGCGGGATTCGAACCCGCGACCTTTCGTTCGAGCACCAACGCGCTCAACCAACTGCGCTACGGAGGAATAATAAAGCAGATTTAGGTTTGTCGATTATATTATGATCTTGACTTACTCTAAAATAAATATTACTATTATTGATATTAATATCATGAAATAGATTTACTGTACTCGTAGTACATAAATTATCCAAGCGTTTCTTGAAGCATATAAAGTAAAAATCACCAACACACCAGGGAAAGTCATTACAAAATATTACGGCAGTGACGTCATCCGTTTTTTTTCTCATCCCTGATCGGCTAAGCGATCTTTTGATTAAATTCAGGGGATCAACTGGGAATTTTAAACTGATTGATGGGCCAACGTAGCGTTACGAGGAAAAAGGGCAATTTTTATTAGCTACAAATGATTTAGCGTGAAACAATGTATAATTCATCCCCCTACAGACGGGGGACTATTAACCATTAAATTAAATTTGTGTATACATAACTAAGAGGTGTATTCAGGATAGGTACAATCTGTTTATTAGGTTTATATGGCCTTTACAAACTATGCTATTATGAGATTAATATAATACCAATTTGAAAGTATTTTTTTTATTTCTGACGTATCTACAATATTAACAGTTATGAATACTTTTTAATAAATACGAAGTGTAAAATTATAACAACCGAAAAATAAATATCATGAAAGTTAAAATAGATCCGTTATTTATTATTAACGACAAGTCTCGTAGTTAGCTGTCATGGAAAACTGTTTAAAGTTAGCTAAAGCTCGTGTTCCGAACTACGAGCGGAATTTGTCGACTTAAACCAATTTCACTTTAACTTCCCCAACAACTTATAATAGCTTAACTTTGTAAATTAATCTATTTTTGGAGGAGCACCTCAAATATTCAATCCTGGATTATTAAAATCGCAATGAAGATACATCAACTTGTACACAATTAAGACGGGAAGAATTTACAATTTACGGTGGACAAATTTCGTTATTATTTTTTTTTTTTAATTATTATACTTACTAATTATATTGTGGCCAAACCGTATTAGGTGGGGTTGTTGGCTTTGATTCTTGATTTGTTCCTAAAGCAGAATATAGGCCATTTTCCACGTGACATCTACATCAATACGTTACGCGAGCGAAACTGCGCGATATTTCTAGTAAGATATAAAACGGAATGTTATTTTCCTACAGTTAATTTTCTTTTAAATTTCTCCGTCTTAACGTAATATTGCCTCCCTAAAAAACTTAATTGCCATTTTAAAAAGCAATGTAGCGTTATGTTGTAATTATTGTAGCGACAATAAAAATACGCAAACGAGTATATTATAACAATTAGACACTCTCCTTGATCGTTAAAAAGGAAATTTAAATGGAATTTTTATGTCCAGCAATTAAGGATAACGTCGGGGTACTAGACATTTTTGTAATTACAAAAATAAGATTGTTGAAATGTAGCGTAAAAAAGAATTAGACGGAGGCGGAAAATACTTCGGACGCTACGGCCTGACAGATGGGATAAGTAACACTAAAATTATTTAATTAAAGTCGACGGGGCTTAATGAGGGAAATTTTAATAAACAAAATTGACTGAGATGATGAGAACGTTTTACGTAGCTCCCATAATATAGCTTAATGTAGAAGTTAGAGAGTATTAATGTATTACTAAAACTAGTTTATTAAGATTACTGTAACTAACATCTGGGCCAAAGTTGTATGAAAATAAAGCTTGCTCACGGGCAAGTAATTCCCGGAGTTTATTATTATTATTTCGACAACAAGTATTTTTGTGACGGTTTAAGTCGTTTTTAATATTATGAGAGCCTCTAAGAATGTTCTGCTAAAGAGCCGTCAAGTGCTCAGCGTCCCGCGATAGGGGGTCGTATGTAGATGCGTGAGCCGCGGTGCCCGGGGGAGCGCGGATTTATCGCCGCCGCCCGCTGACGAGCCGCGCCCGCGCTGATTTACACCGCGCAATCTCGCAAAACTTACTTCACATTTAAATTTCCCAACTGTCTAAGCTTCTAGAACCGTCTATATAATCTCATCCGATCGCCAATAAATTTTATAAGCTGACTCGCTTTTGTCGCCTCGACTGGGATTAATAGTCCTGCGGGATACTTATTCTTTATGTTCAATTGTCAGGTCTTTGCATAAGGTTATGCTAGTTATCATGAAAAGTTGCTACTGTTTTAAGAGTCCACTGGTCAATACTCCGGAAATTTCTATTACAAGCTTAACGAACTACACGAGTAAATCACTTCATTACATTTGCTCTGATTAACCAAGTCAACAGAGTATAAGTTCGACATGTCGGTGCTCGGTAGCCATCACTAACGGTCTCCTCTGGGACCGAAACGAGCGGAGCCGGCGCCTGTTATGAATATGTAATCTGAATTCGGAATTCTCCGAGTGTGGGCGATATTTGTCGCCGCAACTGTCTCCCGTAAACATTTGCTTTGTACCGCGAAACTTCGTCAAGCCACGGATCTCACATGGGAGGGGAACGTAGCAACACTTTCATAAATCTCGCCTACAATCTTGGTGCGAGGTCAGGGCGACCCCTCTCATAATTCACTTTAAAACTTTTTAATTAGCTTTATATTTGTGTTTGCAGATTGAGACCTCGCCTCTCGGTTTATCATTAAGAGGTTAAGAAGTTATAAATTAATAATTTTCTCGGCTCGACGTCTCACTCGAAGGGCTTTTAAACGGATTTAATATTCACAAACGACATAACAAAGTAAAACCGAGTGATGTTATTAAATACTTCTTTATCCAGTTATATTCAGTATAAAATTCTTAACAAGAATTGATGTTTTTATTCCAATATATCCTTCTATATTAGATTCTAACTAGCCATTAGTGGTGCGAATTTTGAAACCCGATTTAGATCCTATAAGATTTAATATGAGAACGTTTACATTATTCAAACGCCGTTTCAATTCAAGCAAAACTTGTGATAGTTTTTGAAAGTACAATTGAGAATCGCCGTGTACAATACATATTTGATGTTTTAGTCGAATATTCGAGAGCGTTCACTAGTACACCGTGGCCGCCTGCCCGGGCCGCGCATGACTAGAATGTGATCGAGGCAAACCAAATTTCATCCGCGGACAAACAGGCGGACAGGTAGCTTGTTACTGTAGATTTGATTTAAGACGTTTAACACAAATATTGGCGGCAGTTTCGTTTGTTTGGTCGCATCTAATTAAATACGAGGTTTATATACACATTACACACGGAATGACAATTAGATCCATACATGATAAATCCGCCATATTGTCTTCGGTAGTTCTTGTATTTACAATTTAGGTACAAGCTTCGTTTTACCTAACTTAAACAACATACATATAACATTACTAGTAAAAATAGTTAATTGACATAAAAATAATTTTATACTTCCATTAAAAAATTAAAGACAGAAGTAAAAACTTTACCCATACGAGCATTACTTAGCCGAGCGTTAAGCGTCCGTCTAATTCATTACTAAAGGAGTTTTAACTTTAATATATTATATAAACTTAAATTTTAAAAGTCGAAGCAAAGTTATTAATAACAGTATACATAATAACTACGCCTGCGTACCACGTAGACAGCTACGCGCAGACGACGCGTGCGCAGATTAAAAAAAAAGTCCTGGAAAACATTCAAATATGGTAATACTCGATACATAGTTAATATGAATTACTTAAACGATGAGACTTTATAGTGTTTTAACATCCCACAAGTTTGAATTTTGAGTCCCACCTATCCTATGACCCCTTTAATTTCATAGCTGGGGTGTTCTGTATAGATATCAGTCGGTCGTTTCACGCACGGCCGCTTGTTTGTTCGCGTCTCACTTGTAAGCGAGATGTAACTTTGTGCGGCTGACAGATGTGTCGCGCTGTTATTTCAAATTATGTTTAGATAACAAATCAAACATCATCAGCAGGGGTGCTTTATTACATTAAAACCACCAAACCAGACTGCTCAGCGTGAATCATCATGAGGCTAGTTTTAAATTCCGTCAGAAACCTGTTAGATTGATATTCAATAATATTAATGTAATTATTACTTGGAATAGCCATGAAGCGCTCAGTGACCTAGCCAATTATCATTGTTAATTACAATGACGATCTTCGAAAATATATGGAAATGACGTTCGCTATATATAGTGTGATACGAGTACATCAATACCATTTTTGATTTCTAACTTCGTTATCATAATTTGCGATAGCATCTTATCCAGCCTCCTCCGTGTTCCTTACGTAGTTGATTAATCAACCATACCTAGACTATCTATCATTTTCCAATCAGAATTCTTCACTTCGGATATTTCTGAACATATTGCTGGATTAAGAAGTGAGTAATAAGTATTGGTGAATTAATCGAAGTTCGGCTTAGGGATGGCGAGGCCTTAATCTCCACGGTATCGGGCGAGGTTATCTGTTTAATGTCTGGTAAATAACGGGCTCAGGGGATAAGGAGAGTCCTTTCATACTGGCCCTCCGGCTCCGGGATTACGGAACATTGCAAGTCACATATCATCATGTATGCAGAGCCCATTAGTGGAAGTCTGCAATCAATTAGGAAACAGGGTAAAGTCCAAGAAGGAACATTTTGCCACCATGACACGTCATGATAAACGGAAGAGCGGTAGACCTTTGGAAACGTCTTGTATTTTTATATTACAGAAGTTCTAGCCATACACCATACTGCATACAGTCCTTTTGGGTACACTATGTATTGAATATAATAATATAAGGTATTGACATAAACTGTACCTATAAACAATATATCGACGCATGAAAACGAAAATATTGATGTACAGTACTTACAGTATGGGACTTACAGCATTTTCGTTTTGTTGCGTCGATATGGCCATACCAATTCGTGGTCAGCAGACTTACTCTCGACATAATTGAGAATCGAATCAGTTCGATCTCAACGGCTTTTGGTATTTTATTTGGAGGATTACTTTGAAATTAACCAGGATAAAGACAATCGTTCGATCGTAACTTTTTGTCGGGAGTACAAAAAGTTAAGTTACGTTATATCAATCGACTCAGAATCAAAATAAGCAAACGTCAATTTATTCGGGAGTACGCGGCACGATCGAATCTGAATCAAAATCGAATCAGTTTGGAGAGTCAGGCCCTGGTAGACGAATCTGATCCATAACATCAAGTCGATTGGATGATAAGTATTGTGTATGGCTATGCTTAGAAGGATATAATAAATTATTAAATAACATAAGTTAAGTAATTATTGTTATTATATTTAATTCATTTAACTTAATTTATATATAAATTAAATAAGTTACAATAAAATAATACATTTTAACCAACTCGAAATGTAAGTTATTACTTTCCGATATTCGTCAACAGATGGCGGTGGTAGTCCTGTTTCTATAAAATATTGTACAAATCGAATAAAATGTTGTAAATGAACAATGTAGGAGCTATGCGGGTGGACGTGTTTCATCAGATAACACATTATTGTACTTTATATTGTAGGCACGGTGCTCTACTGCGTGAATATATTATTGTGATATTATGTGACCCTATTATACAGGCGATGATGTGCAATGTAGAGCTAATTTCGCAAATTTCTTACTTACAAGTTATACAGTTTACAGAACAATAAAAAGTAATAAATTATTATTATAACTAATTACAACAGATTTTAAATACTAAAATACGTATGTGACAAAATTTTATTTGGTTAATTACATTCTATTTAATATCAAATTATTTAAAATATTCCTAAACGTAGTTAAGGTATTTTACAATTTACGAATACAATTAAAAAAGTAAAAGCCTATTCTCGACAGAATCAAAATTGGTCCTAACAGGGCAAGCGCTTTGTACAATGTACACTTAAGTCGACACTCGTAAACGTTGCAAATCTGTAATTTGTATTGATATTATCCACTTATATTGTAATCTAGTCGACAAAATTGGCAACTGATGAAATTAGGCACCGGTCGGGTACGGAATGGCCCATCGAGTTCAATCGCTTAATCGGCGAACAATTGTGGGCCCGTAATGGTCCACGGAGCCCGACGGCTTAAGACTCCATGCAAATTCAATTTTGTGCCCAAGCGACTCCCGGTTCCCACGTAAGGCCGACGTGTTATTGGTGGATTTATATTTATCGCCGCCGTGGCACTTCGACTAACTTCGACTGTCGAACTTGCGCCATTAGCGAAGACACGGTACGGGATTGTTTTCGTACGGGCTACAGTTGTAAGTCTTATTGCTTTCGGTAACGACGAAGGGCGAAGCTGCTTAATCTAGCTAGATTCGGGCTTAGCGTCCTTTGAATTATAATAATTGCCCAAATTGGTCAAAAGTTAGTCTACAGAATGAGCAAACTAAAACGAGTCTAGTTTGTTGGCTCGGATCAAAAATTAATCTGGAATCATACCTGTCAGCCAGATAAAAGAATAACATAATTAAGTAACCAAACGGCCCATGAAACCTCTTACTTATTGAGATCTTTAATCCTATTTAAGTGTATAGGGAAATACCATAAATAAAAACTATAGACCTCTTCGTTGACAGACGCATATCATTATGACCTTTAAGCTGTACCTTAACGGGATATGACGAAAGATATTAAATAACATAATAAATAATCAATTTTAATTTACGATTATTTAAAACGGTCGAATAAAATATTTTATAGCTTTATACAATTTATATAAGTATAGCTTAGATTCTGTTATCATAATATTATGCATATTATTATTCATCCCACATGCATGCTTTCACTTGAATATTCCGTGCGTGCGTGTATGTGCCGTCGCCATATTTATTATGATGTTATCTTTTAGCACATAAATACTAAACAGTAATAAAGTCTATAACGGTCGATGTCTCAGTAGTTCACAGTCTCTATTTTCCTTGAACATTCTATACTGTACTAAATGAGGTGAGTATCTTTTGGTGGCTTAGCTGAATTTCTAGAAGGATCTAGAAATTTAAAATATTTTTCGAGACACATACGTAATGAGATGAAATAATGTTTTTTTTAATTAATTTTTTTTTTGAAATAAATAACTTCAACTTGAAAATAAAAATCAATTCATATCTTGAAGCTTTAGCTTCTTCTTTAACAATATCAAGTTTAAAGTTAATCCTTCATTAAATATCATGATATTCCTCTCGTATTTCCTGTCAATGAATGAGAAGGCATATAACAAGCCGTTAACACTAACAAGTGTTGGTGAAATCGGGACGAAAGAGCATAAAAATACAAAGGTCGTTAAATCCGATAGACATCAAGTAGGTAGATTTTTATTTAATCTAATAAAATTGGATGATCTCAACATATTGTTAAAACAATCATTGATGTATTCAAAAGACAAAGCAGACGAACATTAAATGTACATAAAATTTGAACAAGCACCAAAATGTCATCATAATTTTTTGTCGAGGCCTTCAATGGTAAACGTGGGTAGGAACAGAATTATTAAAATAATAATACAAGAGTGAGAGCACTCGTCTATCGACATGAGTATTTCTAAGCCTTTGTGCAAACTCGGGGACTCCTATTAAAAGTCAAACAAAAAACATCCTGTTTTCGACGATGACATTGTCAACACAGAATTCAATTTGGAATAAAATAACGACAAAAAGTTCGCAGACGAATGCTTCGAGTGCTCGGCTGTTATGACATAATACGCGCAATACCATAGTGTACACAAAAAGACATCGCTTCACAACGCACGTCACGGGCTAATCCACCCGTAAAATGTCCCGGACTCATAAAAAGTAGCCGACAAGAGTGTCGTCGTACCGACGTAAAATGAAATTTAATAAACATCATACAATGGGTCGGTCGCAGATATTTTAGGAAGATAGTGAATGGGAGATAAGCTGGCAAAAGGTTTGCAGCGCCGCGCATGTTTGATGTCGCCTCTCGTCGCCGGAGCGTGAACGGTTAAGAGCCAAATTGCTCGAGCGCTAGTGGCATCTGTTAAATGTACACTCCATACATAGTAGTTTTAATTTTGTAGATGGAACGTTATCGCAGCATCTCTATGAGCTATACGCGGACTGTTTTTTTCTAATTCTGCTAAAAGTTGATTAATTTCAACGCGAGCTGTGACAATTGAATCTATGGCGTAAATATTTAAGCGATTTAGAGTTATTCGAGTTCCCTTCGTTCGAGTTTCATTATACAATTAATATATTACTCGAGCAGCCGGCACGCAATCATTTCTGAAGTGTATTAGATAATATCAAACGTTTCTATTTAACTTCTCTCGGGCACAAATTCCCCGAGTTCGCAATATTGAAATGCTTATAATTAAATTACATAAAGACGAAGAAAATTAATTTCACAGCTCGGAGTGCCGCCCCCGCCCGCCCCCGCGCGCCGCGCCGCCCCCGCCGCGCGGAAGCTCTGGAGGTGGCGCCACCTTCGCCTCGCCGATCCAATCTTTTAGATGTTTTTGAAACTACCGAGAGCTTGAATGATCACAATATTATAATGTAAACGGTATTTAATTTTGCAGATTTATGTACAAATATTGTACTACTGAGTTTAATTTAATTAATCCTCAAATTAGAACATCGGATATACGTAAAGCTAGGTTACCGACGAATCTTACGATAAAACTTTTAAATGGACATGCGAATATCGTTGAAGATAAATAAGATTAGCTATTAGTATAATCCAACAGATATTCATCAACATAAACATGTTCTGCATAAAATTAGACGATATTCTTCTAAGCTATAGATTTTGGATAAATAATATATTCTAATATAGTTATCGATTACTTAAAAAAGCTTTAATATCGATCCGGCTAGTGCCTAAAGGTAAAATTCTAATAAAACTTTAATACGTTTAACACTTGAGACATATTTGCGAAAACACAATCTCATGTGTACCAAATCTTCGAGGCGGATGCTCGAAACAAATTGATGTACCCAAATAATTATTAATGCCTCACGAAATTTAATTGGAAAAGTTGAATTTGTATCTCGCTCACGGTGCCGGTAGTAGGTGATTGGAGTCGCGCGACTGTTTACGAGATAATTAATCTCAAAGTATTTACGGCTTTAATCGAGCCTCCTCCTGATGGGGGCGCCGTGTATGTAATAACGCCAAGCCAATACATCTTTTCATACAGCACTCGGCACCGACCCTCTCCAAATCCTATATACGACATATAGGTTTTGACAAAAATGGTTAGCTAATGCTTAATACGTACCAATATGTACAGGTATACAGAGTGTAAAAGATAATGTGTGCTTCAAAAAATTCGAATATGCAGTTTAAAAATTATAAACTTTTAAAGACATTGACTAGATTTTTTAAGTAGCAAGCTGGGCAAAATTATTTTATAGGGTTGTGATGAGCCGAGCACAAAACAGAACTTTTCATGCATACCTACTTATTGTTTCTATTTAACTAATTATTGTTGTCTTTAGATTTAAAACTACAATCTATTTGAAAATAAAACTCATACGTATGAATATTTTTTTATTCAAAATTAATATAAAAAGCTGAGAAAATACCTAGTTTAAACACTTTCAAATCCTAAAATCCTTTGGTTTACCGTACCCTATTCAACAATAGATGGCGCTACAAGGACGAATCGACGAAAATTAAAATAGTTCTAGAAATGACCGTCCGACACTAGCGCTCGAGTTTTTATAGTTCGTGTAAGAAAATAACTGATAAACGAATATTATAGTATAAATGAAAATGAAATTCAACCTCGAATTCCACATATTTCCTTCAGATTCATATTGATTAATAGCCCCCGCAAAGGAAAGCTAATCATTAATATGAAATGCGAGAACGTTAACAATGAAACACGAATAATAAATGTCAATTTCACAAACGTCGAGGGTTCGGTTTTAAATCGAATTGAGTTTAATAATAGTAACCCGAGCGAGTTGAACGCACGCTCAATAGTTCCGATACGTTATTGATAGCTGTTAATGTTATATCACAACATAAATATGTAGCGTTATAAATAGCGAAACTACAACGTCATAATGTCATACTGAAACATATTTTCTACACGATTGACCGTTTAATTTTACCAAGGCCTACTAGCACCAGTCATGGTTAAATAACCCAGAGTTCACTCCTATTCTGGAGATAACGTAGAGTTAAATATTTAACTCTTTAACCGAGAGCTATTTGAAGCAAGTTGAAAGACGCAAAACCTGCAATAGTATATAATACTGTATAGTAGTTTTTTAATTCCAGTACTATAATAGTACTGGAATATTTTAATAATAGTATAGTAAAAATAAAATGAAATTCGTTGTTTTCTTAAGAAATCTAAAATATTCAAGAAGGTATAGTCTATCTATTTCGATATATACATAATATCGAAATAGATAGAGAGTAGATATAATTGTTGTATAGTCTATCTATTTCGATATATACATAATATCGAAATAGATAGACTATAACTTAAGTAAGTAATTGAAATTTCTTATCAAAATCCGAAACTTGGGAAAAGACATTAAATACTCTTTAAATTCTTAAGCCAGCAAATTAGCTAGTAATTTGAAAATACTGTGTACCACAAATAAAACCTTCCCCATTTCGCTTTAAACAAAATCGGACGGACGGAGCCCGATCAAGATCCGTGTTAATTCGTTCATTTAAAGCAAAAATGAGCTAATCTTAATTGCCTAGAGATCAGGAAGCGTCCATTAGTTAAATGTTTAAAAAGTACTGGCGTTTTAAAATCTTGTTATTTGATTGTTCTCGTATAAACGGATTTACTTAACGGCAGTATTTTGTTTAACGTTGCCAATATTTACTTCTCACGGTAAGAGTTTGTGAATTGTGAGGCGAACACTATACCTACAGTTATCTTATTAAGGGCTAATTTTTAAATAACATTTACCTGTAGAATGAATAATAAGTAACTTGACATTTTTTCATACAAACCCTGACAAGGTCACATATTTATTTCTAAGATAAAAGTTATCTAAGTAAGGTCGCGGGTTCTAATCCCGACGTGGGAGCAAAAAGAGTTCTTCTTCGTTCCGGGGCATGGATGTGTATGAATCTTATCTTCTTCTTATATATAAAAAATTATTGTTGTCTCGCTAAAACTCGAGAACGGCTGAACAATTCGGCTATTTTTGGTCTTGAAATATTCGTGGAAGTCCAGGGAAGGTTTAAACGGTTTTTATGCTCAACGAAGTGGGCACGGGTCAGCTATGTAATATTATGTATACTTAAGATAAAAATCTCAAATTATCAAATTTATTGCAGTTGTCTGATATAATATATAATAACAGTAACACAAGTTCTTCGAGAACTTGACACGGGATCAGATTGACGTGGTGCGGTAGCGTTATTGTCTAGACTTAATTCAAATACATTTTTACTTATCATAATGTGTTTTGTCGGAACCTTTAAATGCTCAGATTTTTTTCTCATCCTTCTTTAAATGAAAATACCGGACATTGTTTGGAACAGTAGTGCTAAACCTTTCTGTTACGAAACTCCCTGCTATATAAACTTCGCTACGTTATAACAATAAAGTTATGTTAAATACCCCTTCAAGGAGGAGAATAATTATCAGGGTCGGGGTGGCTCGTACGGCGAGTACGGGTGAGTACGGGCGACTACGGGCGAGTATGAGAGACGACTGACCCAGGGGGGACCCCACTGACCACTGCCCCCCGTCGCCTAGCAACCGCTCGCCACCTAATCATCATAAACACATCTTATGTTATTCATAATGCCTTGTTATTCAGTCCGGTTGCAAGGATAAAAATAGCTCCGTATAAAAGTTCTGTAAATAGGTAAGTTTGGTACACGAAAATCGTATTCGTGCTTTGAGTCTTGTCTAATGTCTAACTAACAAACGCTCAAATCTCATCGCAGTCAAAAAAATCTGATCGCATTTATTATTATTAAATATTACATTTAATAAAATCCCGAATTAAAAACCCTTTAAACGTCATGGATTCCAGAACAATGTTTTAAACGTAAGGTAATCCTTTCACTTATCGTCTAACCCTCCTCTCGGCAAGTAAAAGCCGGTTGAATTTTTAATAAATTTCAAAGAGATGTCAATCGAGTGTTTTATTTTGCATAGGGCCTGAGCAAAGGGTCCACGAGTACGTTTCGCTGTACGTCATTTGTTTGCTCCCAGCGCCCCGGCACTTGCATTGCGGCTGCACTTATTTTTGGCAGCATATCAAATGATACTTTGAATGTGTATATTTGTTGGCGCAATATGATTTATTATTTAAATTGAGTAATGTATTCAAAGGGTGAATTTGGTGAACAATAATCAATTTTACTCTTCGTGCGCGTTTAAAATCGGATAGAGATTTCTCTCAATTTTACAACTGCGCTTGTAATCTCAAAGAAAATATTGATTTTATATCTGACGATAATCATCCTTTAATCAAATCAAATATACTTAATGTGCACAAATAATTATAAAACCAAACAGACAACAATTACGTAAAATCAGACATGCACACAAAGGCAGCCTTATTACTTCAAAGCAATTTCTTCCAGGCAACACTTTGGAGTTCTAAGATAGTGTAAAGCATAAGGCACAGAATTACAGGTGATGTGCAAAAGTATATTTAAGTTGCATTGTAGTACAAAGTTATGTTAAGATAACACATTAATATAAACTAGAGGATCAACTTATTTTCACTTAGATGCAAAACTGGACTTCACCGAGATAATATTGTAAGTCCAGCGTCAATAACATATATTATGCTATTCACGCTGGTACACATGATATTGGTCTCTTTAGGAACCCAAGACAATAACAGAAAACATTATGTTTGTTGTCCAAAACTAACAGTACCTAATAAAGGTAGATATAATTGTTGCTGATTGGCGCATTGACAAAATTATTTTAATAATATTTAGGTACTTAAGTGTTTGATACGCCAAGCACATCGCACAACTAAATCTTCCCCCGAAATTTGGTTATTTACCTATTATTGTTGGGTTTCTCAAAGACATGTCACATAAATTCCATCATCATCAAAATTCATTAGCATGAGTAAATAGAAAACCCACCATTACACATTTAAAGCACGTAGCGCTCGAGCAATACACTAAAACGGAGTTTCCATTATAGTAAACAATTACTTTTTAAATTATAGGGCGTCCGTTGCGATCGGGCCATTTAATTCGCTTTCCGCCATTCAAAGGGCATTAGTCAGTTTTAAGTTAAAAAGGGTAATAGATGCATGTCTCACCGGCCATTGTCTTAGCACGCTTCCGTGAGAGTCCGGCGCTGGCGGGCGCGGGCGGCGGCCATCTTCCATTTGTATGCGGACCGCCGCGGCCCACCCTACACGTTCACACGCCACTTTACCTAATTATTATTGGAAAATTTTAAATATCAAACGTTTTGGTTTATATCGCTCTTCGTGACCGCGGCGTCAATTGTTTTAGGATATATAAAACGGTAATTCGTTGGTATCGTCGAAACATAACATGATGTTATTTTGGTTTAGACTACTTATCTGTAAATCGATTAAAAGTTACTTAGATATTAATGTCTACAATAAATATTCAATTCATCTTCTCTATAGTTTTTAGCTCCAGGGTTAGGTAATACGGTATACCTCGTTATGTGTTATGGTGTCCATATCTTTTGTTACTTTTAGATCAGCAAAACGGTGCAACATAATACGGCACAAAGTCAACACTGACGTGACTGTATCGTAGAAATTAAATCATACGTTCAAATTTGATAAAAAAAAATGTTGTTCAAGAAGCACTAAACCTTTCATAACTATGAATGAACAAGTTGGGATCGAACGTTACGGCGCGGCGCTGCTCGGGGCACGCTTCACCACCTACCTATTCAGGATGTATCGATTATGGAATGGATCTAATGATCACATCCCGCTTTGGAACTACATTGGAATACAACTTTTTGTCCCTCTTCTTGCCCCCACCCGACCGAGAACGGGATGGCTCGTAACGGCGACAACAGGAAACTTATACTTCTTATGATTCATGGTAGGCATAGATTAAAATTATTCATGTCACATGAACTCAGAGACGAACATGTAATAATGCGGCGGTTTCTGTCGGCGACACGCATCATCTAGACCGAGCATTCCGCTGCGCCTTTTGCGGCCGACGGCCCGCTCCGAAAAGGCTATATTTAATTAAAAGAGTACGTGACATCATAATTTTTTAAGTTCTACCAATAAATCTGAGTCAAAGGATTTTGCGCGCAATTAATGCCGTATTTAAATGGGACGTAATATAGTATGACTTCATATCGCTTATTACATTCAACGTAATTGGCATATCTAGAAATCGAGTGACTAGTTTTTCGCTGGTATTTCGACATTAAAATAATTTGTTCGAGTATTTAGAATAAGTATGTTAAATACATATATTAAATATAATTTATGTACTTCAAATTTTTCCTATGAAACGATATGAAAAATACAAGGTTGATAAGTATTCTATATGTATTGAAAATAGAGGACAGCTTGGTAACTCTTGAATTGCAAGTTCGATTCACATACTTCAAGACAAAATATTTTTGTAAGTATTGTAAGCGCTTGAGCTATATTTTAGCTGTTTTATTCAGTGAGTGGACGGTTATAGAATGAAAAGAAAGTTTATCATACGCACATGTATGAGATCTTTCGATCGTATGCCTATATATTTTTTTTGATGCAAAATTGTCTATTTTTTAAGCGACTTCTAAAATAAGGAGGAGGTTCTCAATTGAAAAAAAAAACATTTTATCATTATTTTTTATATTTTATTATGTAATCATCACATCACATCGATTACTCTAGGTGAATTATCCGATTTGCATGATCCTTTTTAAATATAATTTTTATGCATAAAATATTTATAAAAAATATAAAAATTTTACATAGCTTGGCCTTGTACTTTTTATTTTATGAACATATTTCACCAATTTCCAGAGGTGACACCTACTTGACGATACATTTTTTTACTGGTTTATGCATAATATGTAGTTTCAGTACGGCTCATTTAGAAGTTTTTCACTTTCTCATTTATAATTATTGACTCTCGACACAAAAAGTAGGTGGAAATTATAAATATGGTGCCAAACACTAAAAAGTAAAAAATTACAAGAAACTACGTTTAAAAAAACCGACTTCAACAACTAAAAAACATAAAATAATACTTTTATAATGTAGTTAGATACAATTAATGTTCTTTTTGATGTCGGTGTCAGCTAAAAGAACAACAACAAGTTGATGACTTAAAACTAACCTTTGCTGACACCGACTTCAAGAAGAACATTAATTGTAACTACATTATAAAAAACGTATTATTTTATGCTTTTTAGTTGTTGAAGTCGGTTTTTTAAACGTAGTTTCTTGTAATTTTTTACTTTTTAGTGTTTGGCACCATATTTATAATTTCCACCTACTTTTTGTGTCGAGAGTCAATAATTATAAATGCGAAAGTGAAAAACGTCTTTTATGTTATAAACAGTAATGTATGAATATGAAAGTAAAACAATTGTGTTGATGCTAGTAGTTACAAAACTGTTGTTAAATAACGACTGAGGAGTAGCTTTGGCCGTGTGGCTAGTGGGTACCAATACTGTTATTTCACAAATGGCATGAGGAATGTTCATATCGCAATCCAATTTTATTATGCATATGTTTTGCTTACAGATCGGCGTCGTATAAGGACCTCGTACATATCGCCGGGACCGGCTATTAGCAACTTATGATAGACCGATCGCAATACATTAATGTGCGTTTGCGAGAAACACATTAGTGACATTAAATCCTCCCTGCATTCGTTAGCGGCGGCTGTGTATGGTAAAATATGCGCGGCGACTCGCTCCCGCCGGGCGCTCCGTATGATTTTCAGAAATGGCCGTGGCTTATAGGCAGGGATACAATATTTTTATGCGGTGCGTTTTTCTGCGCTGTCAGTTTTTCTTACTCACCTTATCCGAAGTAGGAAAATCTCCGATGCCACATTCTAATGATAGCTCGCGAGCTCGCGCGTGCGGCGCACGCGCACATAAGAGCCAGAGGTGCATATTGTAAAGATTATGAGTCGCTAAGATGTATTAAAATGTTAATGTAAAAACGCTTGCCTAATAACTGATATTAAATAAAATATTTAAATAATGTTCTTTATGACCATATAACATTTCTCCCGACAGTTTGAACACTCTAATACGACTCTTAACGTGTTCACACGAGAAAATTGCCTTTGATTACACGGTTAAAATTGCATCGTAAAAAAGGACGAGGTGGAAGCTCCTCGCGAACTAATTTGGAGTCCGAGTGTCGGTGACGATGGCATCTTCCCGGTACACCGCGGTTAACAAATGTGTCGCGGGCACAATCGCACCGCGGCGCGGGCGGCGGCGGCGGCAGGTGCGACCGCGTCACGTCGCGTATCGCCGCGTCACGCCGCACCGCCCGCGTCGGCGTCACGCTCGCCGGCCGGGTCCGGACCTATGCTAATGGTCCCCGCGCGCGTAAATTGGAACTAGCTCGCTGCAAAGCGAAACGCGTCCGCCTCTTTATCTTATTACTCCAGTATTGGCTGCAGCGCGACTTTATGTCTCTCCTTATCCCGCCCGAGATGAATTCTATCTAAGGGCATTACGGCGCATTTTCAAACGACCTTAAACTTGCCGTAGTCGCCGGTACACCCACAGATCGGACCAGCAGAAATTCGAATACAAAAACTAGCGCGAGAACGAACGTGAAACCGATTAAAAGGCCACATCACGATTTTGTATGCACTTTGCACTCATTTGATCTCATGAGCGTAGTGGCGACTTACAGAAACTTTTTTGTCGATTTTTTGTAGATAGTATGTTGGCGCTTTGAAATAATTACTTACACTTCACACAATCACAAATAAAATCATTTGAGACATATAAGCAAAATCGTTTAGTTATTTCTTTAATTAACAACGAAGGCAACAATGATAAACGAAATTTGACAGGTCAGTAACTAGATGCCATAAAAAGCATACGATATGTAACTGTGAGCGATAGAGCTAATAGAATATTTTGTATTAATAATAGTTTTTATGAACATGCGCAGGCCATGTCGAAGCGGGCGATGATTGAATATTGATCCGTAGATCAACACAATAATAGATCCCATCAGTAGTCGGTATGTGGCATCGCATTTCATATAATAAGACTCGAATACATCGCACCGTGAAATGTGCCGGTACAAAAACGTTAACTATCTATAACGTGTGAATCGTATTAAAAAGCTGTTTAGTCATTCGCCTTCATAAACGGGTGCCATTCGGCTTGTCGTGATTAAATTTCGACCATTAGGACACCGTTATGGCGATCGATATCGTCGGATATCGACAATATAATCCAACAAATAGAATTCGGTTGCGAAACGCTTTCGTTATCTGATAAATAAAAACACCATTGTTTACACATAATTGTTATTTTGATGTGTTGCACAATCGGATTTAGTTGATATCTAATTGGGATCAATACCACTGAATAGGTAATTTTGTAAACACAATATAAAATCGTCCGGGATCTTCGGATGAAAGTCAAACTTCCGCAGAAAGTGAACAGTAAAGGGCTATTGGAAAAACGCGTTTTAAATAAATATAGTACAGAACACGTATAGTTAGGTATATAAATAAAAATAAACATTTATTCCTTCTTTCTGAAACAATTACACAGCCATATATGTCTACATAAGAGAAAGAAACAATAGTACTTGTCGAGAAAATACAAAGAAAATAATTGTAACTCAATTTTATATTAGTACTTTATAGTTATTGTCCGCGACTTTCCACGCAATATAGAACATACCGCAGGAAAATACCCGTACATTTTGTAGTAAAAAGTGGTCTCTGCCCAAGGTGTAATCTATGTCTGTGTTTATATTAATCAAAACTATTTCCATTGGTTTCGGAGTCTATTCAATGCAAAGAAACAAATATGCCCACTTAAAAAATATATAATAAGAAGATGAAACGTGTTACTTAAACATTTATAAAGTTTATTGTAAAATGTCTCGGCAAGTACTCTAAACAACACAATAAGGCGTGTCCGTACAAAGAGGCAGAGTCGGACTGACACTTGCACCGTTAGTGAGTAATTTCGTTCAATTGTCTCAGGCGAGGCTTGCCAATGAACAATCGCTCATATTGAATGAAAGGAAATGTCCGTCTGGAAATTAGCCTGCAACAAGAGAAAACCTTTAGCGACTATTATATTTAAGTGTTTCCAACTGTAGCGATAATGTGGTTTGCATGTTTGTGTCATAAATATAGCTTTTAGGGTCATGATTGTCAATGGGTGACATTGTTTTTAGTTTTTAATTTAATTTATTATTACTGTAAGTAGAGGTCGACCTGTGGTATCTCATAATAATACATAGTTTTACAGTTTGAGATTTATAAGTTCAAAAAATATTTGCACCTAAGATTTTTTGTACAAATTCCTTTTTGTGATAAATTGAAAAATTACAAAGTGAAATTGTATCTAACACGATAGTGTGAGTGTATCTAATTAGTGTATCTAACACGATAGTCTTAGGTCGAGTGTGTCATTCTAAGGATGATTATAAAAATAGGAACTTTTTGTGCACCTTACTCTACGAAGCCTTTAGCATATCTTTTTCGCATATTTCTTGAAACATTGTAGGTACTTTTTACTTAAAATTCATAAAACAGCACGTTATTGTAACGACTAATTTCAGGTAAACTCGCGCACACAAAATAAATTCCCATAAAAACAAAAAGCGATTCGAACGTAACGCTTTACGAGTAATAAAATAAACTTTCGATTTTAGAGAATTTTCCTAAGCAATAAAAGGCGATAGATATTCTGCTTCAAAACGCATTTCACATACAAATTTGCTTATTTCGAGTGAAGTACGAACATTATACAGGCGGATTCCCATTTAAATTATTCCAGTGGATCGTTTATAGGCCATAACCGAATTTGGGAATTAGCTATAAAACAACATTTGATACGGGAGCGGTCGGGAGGTGGAACGAGGCGTGGAGGGGGGGGGGGGGGGGGTTGCAGGCGACGCGGTAGGCAATTTGAATTTCGGCCGAGCTCATTGGGTTGCGCGGCGCGTGCACCGGCTTTATCCTTACCACCTTTCCACCATCTCATAAACATTCATGTCGAAGATTAGTCGATTATTATTGGTATCCCAGTAATTTGTGATTTCAGAGGTTTCACCATGACCAATTTTTGCCTCAATCGCCTCCGTGGTCTAGTGGTTCAGATTCGCTCTCGACCCGGAGGTCGTGGGTTCGATTCCCGCGTTGGAACAACAAAAAATGTTGTTTTCAAGTTTGCTTAGGACAATGCAGGCTGATCACCTGATTGTCTGATAAGAAAGATGATCCATGCGTCGGATGGGCATGTAAAAAGTCGGTCCTGCGCCTGCTCTATCGCCAGTCGTGTCGGTTTACCGTCCCACTGGGTTATGAGAGTAAAAGGAAGAGAGAGTGCTTCTGTGTATTGCGCACACACTTGGGCACTATAAAATAACTCATGCGTAGCTGGCCTGATTTCAATGAAATCGGCTACCGACACCGACATCGGTGAGGGGAGCTATTATTATTACCTCAATCTTATGAATAAAAAATAATTGCTGTTCTATAGCCTGTTGATTTGAAGCCTTGAAATATTCGTGGAAGTCCAGGGCACGGCTCAGCTAGGTTTATATATAAAAATGAATTGCTGTTCTCGCTAAAACTCGAGAACGGCTGAACCGATTCGGCCATTTTTAGGCTTGAAATATCCGTGGAAGTCCAGGGAAGGTTTAAACGGTTTGTATGCTCAACGAAGTGGGCACGGGTCAGCTAGTACGTATATATTTGCCATGCAATTCAAAAAAATGAACTGGGACCTTACACTTTAAACTGATTCGATTTTGATTCAGATTCGATCGTGCCGCATACTCCCGAATAAATTGACGTTTGTTTATTTTGATTCTTAGTCGATTGACATGGTCGGGTCGTGCTGTACCCTGTAAACACTTGAGTGTTACTTTGTAACACTTTAGTATTGCAGCTATCACATATCTACCATCTCTACTCAAATTTCTATTACACAATCAATCATCAAAACAAAATTCGAAAGAATCAAAGAATTTATTACGCTACGTAAGAACTAAGAACCGTATTCACGTACAACAAACAACCGTGTCCATAACGCAGCCACACCTCTTGGCTCCGGTTGCAATCCATAAAATATAACAATTGCACACTTTAATAAATAATATACTGTGCTGGAAAACATACTTCATATTTTTGATAAATGAATCAAATTGTTGTCTTAACCCATGTCCATGCAAAGTTTTCTGAAAGTTCAATTTGTACGCTTATTTATTTCATCTAAAATTATTTATTTAAAATTATAAAACATTTTTTAGGTACTACAAAACTATAAACATATTAAACGCTTACTGTGACTGTGTAACTGTTTTCTGCCCACAAAGCAATAGAATTAAATCGTCTTAAAAGATAGTTTAAGTAATTCCAGCCTCGTTCTCCATTTGTCCAGTCACGACGATGGCTAATTATATTTATGTATTAACCGTGGCTGACTAGAATCACTACAAATGTAATCAAAGTTTCACTACTTTATTGCTGCACAGCGAATAACTTGATTTTCTTTTATATGTCATGGAGTAAAACCTTTTGTATGTTGATATAATATGTAAATCTGGAGTTGTGTTAAACTTTTACTTGAGCTGATTTCGGTGACGGTAGCCGGTTTCATTAAAACCAGGCTAGCCACGCAGGAGTTATTTTATAGTGCCCAAGTGTGTGCAACAAAAATTAGCAAAAGGTGACAGGTTGCATATACTGTACTATAGCTCAAAGTAGATAATAAAACTATAGTAATCCTTGATGTTGAGTAAGGAATTCTATAAACATGCACAATCATAAAACCATTCCATAACAAAGTTCAATTATGTAGTTCCTCTATATATGGCGCTTAGACTGTACAGGGGAAGCCTCAACTAATAACCGCATTATAGGAGTATAATATTGAAGATGTAGGTAATTTATACGGGATCAGCGACTGTACATCATCGGAAGGCCGCCTCACCGGTCCCCGGTCCTCGACCGCGTCGATATGGTAATGACAAGTCTTTTCATCTGCACTTTATTATTATGTTAATTATTTCGTGGATAAACATATTTTTTGCACGTCCTATACGTTATGGAGCCTCATAATAAAAATATGAACCGGTATTCTTATCTGAATATGGTATTGATATGACAAAATGTGCATTTAAACGGCTCCGACACGAGTTTCGCACTCTCTTTGGATAGTGGACATGATATGAGCGCTCATTTTAATGTTATTTAAATTGAAGTTTTGATGATTAAACGTGGTTTCAACCGCATTTTTGCGAGTAATGTACTGATATTTACGTGGGTTGTTTTCGTTGCAAGAATTCTATGACTCTTTCTTTGTAATACATACATTTTTGTACAAATTAACCCTTATATATTATGTGATCGTTTACTATTGCTAAAACCCTATGTGTTATTCATTTACCTTGACTAGAAGTCAGCCCTGTTTGAAATTCATCAAAAAATCATGTTAGAATTTTTGCTTTTAACTCTTTAAGAGATATTTTGTATAATATTCCTTTTTGAAAATTTCCTACTCCAACCGCGAACTTGAAAAAAAAGTTTTTGTTTCAAGTAATTTACTTCACGTAGGTGATAAGCATAACTAAAAAAAAATCTAATTTAACAAATCATATTTTATCTTAAACAAATATATGATACAATCAGTATCGATATGCGCAAGGTAATGCCCGGGGTAGTAAATAGGCAATTTGTTCAATGAGAGCATGTAAAACCCGCCAGTGAGAGGACGGGCACTAAACGGTGTAATTTCGAGAATAAAACAATAATGACGGTGTTTAGAGATGCCTCCAGTGTCATTCGCATTGAGCTACAACGATTATGGAAATCGGTTATTTTATATTTTGAATCGACATTGTCTTCGGAATATATATTCTTTAGTCTATACATTTGTAAATAAGTTTTTTTTTTTATTAATTATCACTACAAGTTAGTGATAATTTATGTAGTGTAGTTTTCTGTCTTCTTTGGTCATGGATTTTTTTTTTCTTGTTCTCAGATCTACAATCAGTCGCCAGACTATTATTAGATATGTTGGTATATGTGAATGACGTTTAATAGAGAAGGAAACCAGTTCTTCAGTCTCTAATTATTATAGAATGTGGTTTCTTTTTAATCTTTTGACCACATTGTGGGGTGAGCATAATTCCTGGACAAGGGGGTTTACGTGGCGAGTGAGGCGCAGAGTGAAAAGGTCATGGATGTGTATTAAATTTGTGTATTAATATAATAAAAAACTTAAATACTTATGTGTATACTTAAGTATTAAATATATTTCCGTTGTTTGGTACATGTAACAGGAGTTGTTCGGATACTTGGACGAGTTATATTGACGTGGTGTGAAGCGTCCATAGATAATAAAAAAAGATTAAAAATCTAAAACCCGACTTCGAGCAAAAAAGGGGTCTAAAAAAGCTGAGAGAAAATAATTCAATTGGAAATCCAGAAGTGCATAAGTCCAAAAACGGTCAAGTTAGAGCCGTGGTCTGGTGACAAAATCATTACCCTTTTGACTTCGCCGGAGTCGGGTAAAAACATCCCAATTATAGCTAATTTGCTGAATTCAGCAACAGGGCCATTATAAGAGTATAGTATCATTATCGTAGAACGATTTCGATTCAGTGTTTTTCTAATAAAATGCCAGGCATCGGCCATTGACGGACAGGCGTCAGGAGTCAGGCGGGCGGCCGGTCGCACGTCCGTCAGTTCTGCTCATTGCACTTATTGCACAATCGCAGCTCCGAGGCGAGCTGTCTAACCTTTGGCAAGAAATGCTTCATTAAAAAGGTTATATCGGTACCGATTTACATGCCTATTTGCTTGGATCTTCGTTTTACAAAAAAACAACCAAGCCAAACCTTTTTACCCGGCAAAGCCGAAAGAAACGGTTCTGTATTTGACAGTCTATGTTTAAGTATCATAGTTACGCCTAAACTATCGACCGACTTTAATTAACTGTCAAATGATTCGTAGTATTACAACATTTCGTTTAGCCGGGTTGTAGTTTTTAAGGTTTTGATTACTCCGGTAATCCGGTTAGATATTTTTCTAGAAAAAAAATGTCATTGAGAATGTTGTAACAGTGGGATTATGCATACTGATACGATTATAGGTCAGCTGTTATCAATGTGATCTATAATTCTTTAAAAGATATGGATAATGGTAATTGCTCAATGCACATGTTAACAATGTTCTATATAAGCGCATGTTCTATCAATTATAACAGCGTGAAGTGAAGTATCGACGTAATGTTTAAATATTTAATTTTTGTTAGCCTGGCCTTGTCGTGCCGAGGCACGGTAATAAAGGTGCCAATCGATCAGCGTGTTTCCCTTGAAGTAGAGAATAGAAATCTTGATGATTATTGGACGCTACAGCTACTGGATTTCCTGAAGCTCATAGACGTGGAGAAAGTACTCGGCGTGGCGATCCAGTACATCAATGACACTGAAGTTATGAACTTCATAAGTTTCGTTTTAGGACCCGATTTCAAAGAAATTGTGAGGGAAGTTGAGTCTATGGAAGAATTTAACGAGGTTGGTATATTCAGTCGTTATTATCATAACCATTATTATAATATCAATACTTTAAGCAAAAACCTTGAGTAGGTGTAGTTTTACTTGAATTGTGCCAATGGAGGAGTGAAATGTGATGAAAAGGGCTTAACAGAATTAATATTTTGCCTTACTAATTTTCATCAAACGCATGGCGGTGTGCGTTATTAGCCAGAGGAACATTATGTACTCTACTTTGTAGAGCAGTTTATGGTGAATGTCAATCTATCTTTCACAGAGAGATTGATCTTGTATATATCTATCTATCCCGTGCCCAAGTACGTACTTTGGCATATAATATCTTATCATTTCTTTGTTGCGTTGATGTTAAGAAGAGATTAATTATATTATGTGTAAAATATTGGTCAAGTAGTGTAAACAGTTTCGTCTCTGCTATTAATATCACTCTTCTTTTTTAGGCTTACTTATATTTAGCCGACAAAGGTTATGATACCAAATTTATTATTGACTTCATGAACGCGGCCTTCGAACTTCCCCCGTACAACAAGCCCAGAAGTTACAGAAAGGAGTTGCAAAAGAAAGGAATGTCAGGATTTATAGTTGACATGCTGGGAGCACTACCCTTGGAAGAGATGAGGGAACTGTTCGAACATAAACTGGCAGCCGACCCCGAAATTGCTAAACTAATGGCAACATTAGATTCGCCAGAGTTTATGGCTATTTTGAATAGGATGGCCAAAAATCCAAAGATGCAGGAATTTAAGGCGGTGTTTGTAAAATACGGATTTGATTTTAAATATATC
The DNA here is from genome assembly GCA_905187575.2 of Celastrina argiolus. Lineage (NCBI taxonomy): Eukaryota > Metazoa > Arthropoda > Insecta > Lepidoptera > Lycaenidae > Celastrina > Celastrina argiolus. The sequence continues at coordinate 10,336,944 of LR994577.1, forward strand.
TGTACAATCATGGAAGAAATTATCGGAGAGTTGTATCAAGGAGTATCTTTTTGCAAGAACATTACTTTCTAGGGACGTTATGTTAATGAATTATTTTTTTATAATAACTAAAATATTTTTTTAATGTTAGATAAGTTTCAATAAAATAAGTATCAGTATTTAAGCCGCTTTATATTTTATGCAACCACCTGAATACATTTTACCTATACCTTCCATCTGAGTGGCACTTTGTTCCATATGATAAACACATCGAGGAATAAATATTTAATAATAAAATGAAATTGGATGGCTTTAGGATTTTAGGAGGAGGCGTAAAATTTGGCGGCGTGTGTCGTTGGCAGTTTACAGAACTCATTACCGAAGTCATTTATGAAACACAGGTCCGCACTCAGCACCGCCCCTAGAATAACCGGGCGAGAATATACATACAATCATTCATTAGCCGCCATTTTCGAGTAAAGCGCTTTTGGCCTCAGCTTTTGGCCTATACAAGATCGTGAGTTTATATTACAAATAATATTTAATACAGTTTCAATTAGTGATGCCGTATCAAATGCACGTTGAATAAATGATAGCTTTATATTGCGACCAAAGGGAACCCCAAATATAGCCTCGAAAGCAAATTAATTTCGGAAACACGCAATGGAGGAGCTATTAACTTCAGAAATGAGTTGTATTTCCTCACCGCGTTGTTAACGTCTGTGGTTTGTTCAAGCCAGGCTTTCATTTAATTTCGTTTTGATCTCTATCAAAAAATTTGATATTTGATGAATTTCAAACTAACATAAGTGGAACGCAATATAATTTGGCATCCGTTTAAAGTTCAACTGGAATTTTCATATATTTCATATGTTTATTAATAGATTAAATACATGTCGAGCAACTGTTTAATATTGTTATTTATTTAGTAAGAGGTACTTACCCAGTCCCACGAAGTCCGGGAACCACACTCCTACTGCGAACCCGCAGTAGGAGTGTGGTGGATAATAAAATCTCCACCTACCACATTTCGAAGAGAGCTGAAAGTTGGGACGCGTTCGGTTATTAAGAAGGATATTAATATTTTTCCGAAAATGTGTATGAAATCATAATTTTTTACATAACATTGATTCACAATGATACAATATTTGCGCCCCCTGCTGCGATAATTGAAGGCAATGGGGATATAGGAAGCGGGCCCGTCCGGCGCTATGCTTCGCTTCCCGCCTGTCGTCGCTTCCGTTTCCGCGCGATCTTGTCCATACATGACTTGCACCGCCCCTTTCGATACTTCAAGCACAGCTCGTAATTTATTTGCTTGTCAAATCCAGGAAAGAGCCACGCGACGCTCACGATATCGGCCCAATAAATCGTAAGTCAACATTAAAATGTTTGAATCGCACATTATATTAACATGAATTGGCAATATTAGCCGGCCGGAGCCATTGCGACGCATTTGCATTAAGGAGATTTATCTGCGATTATACTGGCGATAATGTCTTAAATAATCATAATGTTCAATACAAAACACATAAATAACATAATATGATGTTGTTGATGTAAAAATAATGCTAGAATTTATTAATATCGATTTATAATGCAAATTATATAAATTCTTTGATAATATTGTTTACTTCATTTTGATTTATTTATCTTAAAAAATATGATATAAAGCTGAATTTCTCGTTTGTCCATAACGGACGATATGTTTTTTTGAGGTTTTTTTCACTCATGTAAAGGTAGCATTCCAATCCGAGCGAATTGCGACAGCGACGCGCTATGGCTAAAATTATAAAATCGCGAAGGACACTTAACAAATCCCGCGACCAAGTTGCGCGACTGGTTTGCGTGGTCTATAATCTGATTCGCTGGTTCGCTTGTTTCCTGGTTCGCTGGTCGCGGGTAGTGGTCGCTAAGTTCGGATTGCTGCCTTAATTTACTAAGAACTAAGAGAAATTATTGTTATTATTTACCACGTATATATTTGCTACAGTTGATCATTAGGGATAAGAGGATAATGACTCGGCTAATATAATAGGAAATTGAGACACATAAATATTCAACGTTTGATAACCAGTCTCTAAGACAAGCACAAACAGTTGAGAGTAACGTATTCGGAGAATCGAATAATGATTGTATGACAATTCGTTATAAAAACGCTGTTGTCAACTGTTAGTGTTGAGCCCATTGCGACGAATAGTTGCAGATATTTATTAACAGCAAAATACCAAAACATAATGATTCATAGTGACTATAAGTGACATATTAGATAATTTGGCGGAAGGGAGAGTCGGATTATGATGCGTCCGATAAGACGGGGTCGGACCGCCGCGCCGGACCGAACATGTGGACAACATTTCACGCTCATCTGTGCAGGCATAGAAGGGTGGTCGACTGATCGATCGAGCAACGTGGATATAAACGTTTTATAAGTCATAACTTCTGTAACACCGACTGCAATACTGCAGATCATGTATAAAATATAATCTTATAATGTTTTACCCAGTAAATTGCAGTCAATATTTTTTTATAGGAATACTGCTTCTTTTACCTAATTTATATTTATTGACTACACGTTTGCCGCGACTCCTTTCCCATCTTCTCTATATTTAAAATCTAAATTTCATCATAATAGTTCCAGTAGTTTCTGTAGAGCCTTATTTCACTAGGAGCTATTTTAATAGTATTTTCATAGTTCAGTTTATAGTCATGGTTCCCCCATACATGATTTTCACTTGATTAGTGTCAAGAAATTCTTGGGCGACTCATCAAAATGAAGGTACTCACGAAAAATTAGCTAGATACTAATCAAGTGAAAACAATGTATGGGGGAACCCAGACTATTAGTTTACTACCACCTCAGCACAATAAAATATGTCGGAATGTTTGTGGCGACCTCTATATTGGCATTGGTATCCAGATCTCTCAGGACGTTGATGACGGCCTCTATATTGGTATTGGTATCCAGATCTCTCAGGACGTTGGTGGCGACCTCTATATTGACCTCTATATTGGCATTGGTATCCAGATTTCTCACGACTTAGGTGGCGTTCTCTATATTGGCATTAGTATCCAGATTTATCAGGACGTTGGTGGCGACCTCTATATTGGCATTGGTATCCAGATTTCTCAGGACGTTCGTGGCGACCTCTATATTGGCATTGGTATCTAGATTTCTCAGGATATTGGTGGCGATCTCTTTATTGGCATTGATATCCAGATTTCTCAGGATGTTGGTGGTGACCTCTTTATTGGCACTGATATCCAGATTTCTCAGGACGTTGATGGCGTTTTCTATACTAGCATTGGTATTCAGATTTCTCAGGACGTTGGTGGCAACCTCTATATTGGAATTGGTATCCAGATTTCTCAGGACGTTGGTGGCGACCTCCTTATTGGCATTGATATCCAGATTTCTCAAATGTTGGTAGCTACCTCTACAATAACTATTGTAGTGGGACCAGATTGACAGCTGTCAATTCCATCAGAGATTGCCAACATCCTCAGAAATCTGGATACCAATAAAGAGGTCGCCACAAACATCCCGACAAATAGATACATTGAATATATACAAAAAATCCTAAACAACGCTACTAAATCTATGTCCATACAAAGTTTTCATCCCCTTGATTAGAGTCCGACGTGGGGCGCGGGGAGAGCTGAGCGTGAAATTGTCTGCTCACTTCTGTAAATATCATTTCGGCGACAAAAGGACTACAAATGATATCGGCTCCGTGCAACTGCGTGTCATCTGCCATAATCTAATGCGCTATTTAGTCTTTTTAGCAGTTAAGCTGCTTGTATTTAACTTAGACCTTCATTTTACTTTCAATGAATTTATACAAATATTATAAAGCGGAAGAGTTTGTTTGTTTAAACGCGCTAATCTTAGAAAGTACTGGACCGAATTGTAAAATTACTTTTTTGTTGAAAAGTCCATTTATAGAGGAAGGCTTTAGGCTATATAACATTACGCTGCGACCAAAAGGAGCGAAGCATCAGTGAGAAATGTTGCAAAAACTGAGAAAATTAATAACATTTGGGGACTTTCGTTGCGTGCGCTGCATAAACGGCTTAAGTCACTCAAAAACTACGCGAACGAAATCGCGGACACAGCTAGTTGTTAATAAATGGTCGTGTTAAAAAAAATTGGGACCCATTTGCTATTTAATAACATGTCTAATGATATGTTGTTTATAGTTTTTAAAGACGCTACCATACCATATCAACTCTCCTTTTGTTACAAATATAACTCTTATTTCAAACTTTGGTACTGGGTGAAAGCGGGATTTGCTCCAGATGAGAGGTTAAATCTATATAACAGTGCACTTATATTACATTAACTAAGATAATTTGTGCGTTGTATTTGTTTTCAAAATGTATATTACGGCATCTTACAGCAATTTTGTCAAACAACAAAAATGTACTTTGACGCTTCGTGGTCCAGTAGTTTAGGTAGTTTTCACATGACACCGCAGCGCCTAGGGAGATTAAAGCTGAGAAATGTTACCTTATCCCCGCCTTGTTCCACAACAACGATTTTTAAGTCTAATTAGGACAACGTTAGCGGATTACCTCCTTTCTGACAAGAAAGATGATCCATGCATCGTAAAAAGTCAGCCTTGTACCTGATACGACTGTTAAGACGAACCCACCCACTGAGATATGAGAGTAGAGGAAGAAATATAGTTGTTGTGTACTGCGCACACACTTGGGGACTATAAAATAATTTCAGCTAAGCCGGATTGGTTTCAACGAAGCGATCGCTGTGGGAGTATGTACTAAAGTAATAATTTAACAACGTACTATGGAAAATGTACAGTTACTAAACTAACTAGTAGTAGTACTAAATAGTAGGTATACACCGATGTCCAAGGTCATCGCGTTACTCACTGGGACGAAACTTATTTATTCCTTTGTGATAATTTATGTGACAATACATTATAACAACGCACCGGCTCGTGACTAATGAAATCACAGAACGAATGAAATTAAAATGTAAATAGTGGAACAGTGAAATGCTAATAATAAATTTCTCCATTTTAATAACTGTAACAGTTGGGGGAGCTTCTGGCCTGTTAAGTCAATATAACACTTCCATTACTCCAAATTAAATTCCTCGGGGAGAGAGATGAAGTTTTTATTCTGCACAGACAAAGGTCCGGAAGAAACCGGCCATGCAATACTGTTACTTTACACCGTTTTTAGTTCACTCGTATTGGAATGGACATAAAATACTTCCCATATACAGTGGAAGATTTCTTAGACGGCTTGTATTTTAATTTAAAAAGTAGTGACATTATAGTTTTCATAATTATGTTGTGTTATCTATGTTTATCTTGTTTTTCTTTCTTATTTATATAAAAATGAATTGCTGTTTTAGTCTCGCTAAAATTCGAAAAATATTCGTGGAAGTCCCGGGAAGGTTTAAATAGTTCATCAATTGTTTTTATGCTCGACGAATTGGGCACGGGTCAGCTAGTAAATTATAACTTAAAATGCTGATTTGCAGAACATTTACTATTCATTTTCAAAAATATGTAACAAAGCTAATAAAAATATAAAGCTAAGTTAATACATTAAGTGTATTAAACGACAAGTGCAAACGGCGAACAAAAATCTCAGTAAACAATGACGTGTCGTAAAATCGAAAAGCTTTAGTGCAAGTGTTCAATATGGGCGGGATGGGTTTTAATATTTTAAAGAATTAATCATTATAATCCTCGTGACAAACAAGTCGCCCCCGGGAGAAGAATATAATGAAGTTGTCATTTTTTAGACTGCACGGGGGAGGCTGGAGGAAATCCAAATTGAATCATGCGGCGAGGGAATTGTGCTATTATGTTATTAAACAGAGGAGGGCACGACCCCGTTCGAGTTATTTTTTATCCGGAGGGCGTCGAGGAGACAGTTAACAGTTTTCACAATAGAATTATGATATAATTTGACACAACAAAGCCGTTTTGGCGCGAAGTCTTTTGCGAGTAACTTGATTTATTAATTGCGCGGGTCTATTGAAATTTTGCGCTCCTAATTTAATTGAAACTTTAGTTCATTTCATACTATAATGGCATTTATTAATGAGTATTGATCAGAAGCGAAGGATTATGATTTGTTGAATTGCAGTTGTTTTATTAATAATCGCTCCCTCACCCATTCCCTTAACGGTGCCCGGTGGAAATTAGTCCAGTTACGCAGCATATTTTATAGTGCCCAAGTGTGTGTGCAGTACACAAAAGTGTTCTCTCTTCCTTTACTTTCATAGGACTATCATAGAATCTAGACTACTCCAGTAGGATCAGCACGATTAGTGAGAGATCAGGCGCAGAACCGACGTTTTATATGCCAATCCGTCGCATGAATCGTGTAACTTGTCGGACAGACAATATGATTATCCTGCTTTGTCCTAATAAAAAAAATATTTCCTTTGTGGTTTAAACGCAGAGATTGAACCTACAACTGCCGGAGTTGAAAGCCAAGCTCTAAACCACTGAGCTATGGAGGCATCATTAATGTTAAGTATTGTTTAAGATTGAGTTAATTATTATTTATATAAAAATTTTTGTATCATTGTAAAAATATAAACAAAAAATATTCAGAGTATAAATGTAGAAACATTTGTATTAATTAAAAATATAACAACACAAACTATGTGCACTAATCATCAAAGAAAAAACCTTAAGCACATATTGTAAATGGTTCATACATATTTCACTGTTTCATCTTACATTCTCCTCATATCCAATTATATATCACACTCAAAACAGCTAAGAATGAAATGAAAGCTTTTATCCATATGTCGGGAGAGTACTTACAGCGGCTTATTGTCACCCCCGCTGGAGAATTTGATAAAGCGTGTGCGAATATTAACAAAAGGAATATCTTGTTAAATTGATACTGTAAAAGCACACGCGAAAATCGACCCAAACGGCGCAAAATGTCTAGCGTTGCAAGCGACATTGCGTCGATCGAGCGGCGGGACTTGCGTCATTTTAATGCGTCGAGCGTGAAATTGTCTCCGTTGGAAAATGTATAATTCAAAGGGGAAGATTAAAATATTATCCATGTTAAGTAAATATTCAAATGAATATTTTCCGTGTTAGAGGGGAGGCGTCGCAACTCGATAGATACCTATCTACAGAGCGATCCTTCGCTAAGACGACTCAGTTATCATAAATTATAAGCTCCACGGAGGCTTTAGTAGATTAAACGGTATTTAGTCAGGAGCAGTTTATGTAATTATTCGTAATATGGAACAAAATGTAATTACAATAATACATAATCTCGAGAACGTAGGCGTAGCGTAGCGCAGTCGTAGAGCCGGCGTAGAGGCGGGTCCTGATGCAACTACACAATTACTGTATTATAAAACATTTTAAAAATTTTGACTTGAGAACATTAATAGTAGAAACGTGAGTTACTACTAGTGAATAAAATCTTATTGATAAATCGTCTACTTTGCTTTTAAAAATATTAAATCTTTTCTTTTTCGTGCTTTACATAACACGTTATAAATTTGATAAACAATATTCTTATATACAAATGAATTTCTGTTCGTTTGTCTCGAAAACTCTAAAACGGCTGAACCGATTCGGCTATTTTTAGTTTTGAAATATTTGTGGAAGTCCCGGGAAGGTTTAAACGGTTCATCGCAAACTGTTTCTATGCTCAACGAAGTGCGCACGGGTCAGCTAGTAATGTAATAAAATTGGAATAAATGGAGGTGAGATACGCAAAATACTGATTTCGATGAAATTTTGTTCAAACTGTCACTTAAACATTTTAAATTAAAATACTTCGTAACGTATCGATTACATTAATATAAAGATCCGTCTTAAATGTACTAAATATGTTACAACATATTATTATAAAATCTTTAAATTATAGTTTAAAGTCAAGTTCTGGGTAGAAAATTTTTGCGACATATATTCTTTCATCCATTCATATTTTTTTTATGAGTAACAAAAAATATTTTACGCCTAGTTATTACAGTAATTGTATCTCCATAATAAACGCTGGAACGAGACAATTACGTGAGTCGCGCGTGCGAGTGCATTTGTTGACAATGTGTCATGTAAATTACACACTTGTGCGACCGGCCCGGCGGCCCGGCGGCCCGGAGACCCGGCACCCTCTGCAGCTCCGTAGGGACTTACTTACCTATTGTTATAATAAAATGCCATCTCGCTACATTAGTGCACACCTACAGGGCTGTTTGGAAGTATGTATTTTTCTGCGACTGACGTCAGACGTTGCATATGAAAAAAATCTGTTTTTTTAGAATTATATTATGTTATCCCTTTTATTGCCCAAATATAAATCTAATTGTTTTAATAAATTGATGCATTTAAATAAATACAAACATGCATTTTTGTCCCTGGCTTGGCTAGCCTAAATTATTCACGAATTAAAAAGGTCATCTGTGTGCTGAGTGCAAGTTTTTGTCGCTACTAACAGCGAAGAAGTTAACTACAATATATATCGGAACAAAAACGCGTTTAGTGGCAAACAATGATAACTATGGCCATGCAAGTTGTAGTTAACTTCTTGACGGTGAGTAGTGACCAAATCTCACATTCACCACCCACATCCATTTTGGTGGGCGTCGATCGTCGTCATCCAAATCATCAATTTGGATGCAGCGTGAGGATCGCCTGCGGGTGTGCATCGCAGGGGTGTAACATGTTTATATGTTTATTTTAATACGCGTGTCGCGCGTATAATACGGAATTTATTACGGCACGACCCTCGGTCGGATTAATGCGATACGGAAGATTTGAATTCAGGGCATTAACTTGGATCGGTAGGTCCGGGGTAGGGAGGAAGGGGCCACAGGGAGGGGGGCGCGGGATAAATAGAAGCAGCTTGTCATAGTGATAAATGTCCCATATTTAAGCTACCTGCGCACTGGAGTTATTGATAATGCATGAGTTAGATTGATTTTGTGACTCGCCTGTCATAAACAAAAGCCATTGTATGATTATTTTGCAACTTATTATTTTTCAACACCGGTGACATTGTTGTGACGTATACCTTACAGTGTTGCTTGTTAATGAAATGAAATGGTGTCTTGAATCCACTGTATAATCTTGAATACACAATTATGAATGTGTGTGTGTTGAAGGCACTATGAATGTACAATACTACAACATAACCTAGGTTTACTTTATGGGTTCTTTACTTTACGTAAAATTACACATTTTTCTTTATAAATAGTAATTGAACAACTCTCTACTAATAAAAACTACATTTTACTAGTAGATTACTGTGTATATTAATAAATCTCCAAAAAATAAAACTTATACTCCATACATCGTCACAGCCGAAATAATACAAGAAAATTTCCTTCAATTTTGACATAAACTTGACATAATAAAATCAAATATAAAATCTTTATAAAAATAGTAAAAGAGGTTTTAACATACCGGCCGCCATGAACAACTTAGTTCATAATAATTAATAAAAGGTTAAAAAACTTACTATTGCGGCTAAACTAAACACTTAAACACTTTTATTATCTGAACTAAAACTTCCTTAAACATCAAGAACATAATCAAAAACCTTACCTAAACTGAAATATATAAACTAACTAAAACTGGGATTGTTTTAATGTTTGTTTTAACAAATATACATAAACTCTTTAAACATAACTTGAAATGTAACCTAAGGACAAACAAATTTATTTATTGAAAAACTTATAACTATTTATACAGGCATTTAAAAACTGAAACTAAACTTAAGCAGGTGACGACACGTGTGAGCTTGTACAAACCAGAAAGTTAGTGTAATACTTATTAAATCAAATCAAAACTAAAATACCTCAACGCGTATGTAACTTACTATTTGATTACCTGTAAAAAAACTTAATAAAATACTAAAACCTATCATAAGAAGACTAAACTAAATTCACTTATTCCTACCTATACATAAACCTTGAACCTTATTTAAACCTAAAAAATATACTTTAACTACTTGCTTGTATAATAAAACACAAAAATAAAACCTTAGAGAAAAATAAACAAAAACTCTACTACTAACTGACTGACTAAATTATATTTTGTGTCTTTCTCTAAAACGTCCGTCATCGGGATCGGAACAGGTAAGATTATTTTTCTTTCTTACTTTCTGACCTTTTATAAAGTAATCTAATTTATTTATTATTTGTTTTCCTAACTGTTTACTAATTATTATTGCTTTTTCAGTTGACTTACGCCGTAAAACTAAGAAATGTTCAGAACCTAAACTTTTAACTTCAGGACAAGGTCCTGGCTGAACCCTCGCCCCCAACAACTTATCCTTGTTTACTGTTATTTTACTAACATACTTATATTTTTCCTCCTTAGGAGTTAAAAGTTTCGTTTTATTTACTTTACGTTTTCCTTCTAACTTCCTAAAACGATTGAGGGTTTCGCTCTCACTATTATAGACACTTCCTATCTCACTGTGACGTCTGTGTGTTATACCACTAAGGACTTGAGCATTAACTGAAAAACTAAAACTGGGATCGTGACGGGATATAATACTAAAACCTACAGATGACTTTGGACTTAAAGTCACCTGATCACCGTCACGACCTAAAACTATGCTCGTCCCTGGTATCATTTTAAGTGCCGACTGTCGCACTACAGACTGTGGAATAAAAGAAGTTAACATTTTCATCGACTGTACTTTTACTAGGGCATTAGCCAGTAATACTTGCCCTTTTTTGTCATTACTGTGACATGATATTGTGTTTACTGGCGGAATTGGAATTTTGTCATAGGTTTTTGGAGACTCATTTTTACCTAAACTAGAACTCTCCTCAGCTCGAGGAAGAGTTTTGTTACTACTAAAATTAAGCAGACTGTGTTTTCTATCACATTGCTGGCACTTTGTTGTACCTGTGCACTGGTGATGATCCTGTCCCGAAGCTAAATGTAACTTATTGGTTTGTACAAACTCTCGCCGCGTGTCAATGCTTTCCCTAACAAACTCTTTACAAGTTTGTATCTGATGCCGATCTTGACAACACTTACTAACTAGGGAAGCAGTTGCTCTAGCATGCGATAAGTTCGCAATTGCAATCGATTTTTTAAAATTACTTAACTCCTTTTTCAATAGTGTTTTGTAATCGATGTACAATTCTTCTACCTGATCATATATATCCTCTGTGATGTATTCGGATTTCTCTAGAACCTCAGCGTTGACATTTAATAATAAAGATTTGTGGTTGAAAATAAACGATTGCCGAGACTTCTCTAGACTCTCTAGTTGAGATTCTGTAAATGATCTATTTACTTTCTCCTTCGGCAACTGTTTGAAGCTGATGTGAGCTTTATTAATTCTGCTTAAAATATCTTTTTGCATAACTATTGCTTCAATCTTTATTACTTTTTGACTATGTCACTTTACTTGAGAGAATAAGGTTCAAAATCACTCACTCCGGGACTTGTACTATGTACAAACTATTGGGTGTTCCGGCTCGGCCGCTCAGAGTGTAGACGGACGCCTGCTCCAGCACCTTTGATTCTTCTGCTTCCGGAGTCGCTGCTGCTGCCGAAGTTACTGCTCCGGCCACCGGCTTCCAGGTTGCTCCTCGCCCCCTCGTCCGGTCGCAGTATCTCGTCCGGTCGCAGAATTCCTCGCTGATCGTCAGGCTGCCAGTCCATCTCCAGTCTTCCAAGGCCCCAGATATTCCCCAAAATAATGCACAGGTCACAACGATATGTTTGACATCGAAGGACCATGAACAACTCTCTACTAATAAAAACTACATTTTACTAGTAGATTACTGTGTATATATTAATAAATCTCCAAAAAATAAAACTTAAACTCCATACATCGTCACAGCCGAAATAATACAAGAAAATTTCCTTCAATTTTGACATAATAAAATCAAATATAAAATCTTTATAAAAATAGTAAAAGAGGTTTTAACAGTAATTATTTATTGATACATTTTTTACGTACTTTTTATATCTGAAGAGCCTGACAATGTAATTGATCGATGTGATTTTTTAAGCATCCATGACCTAAGATTACACATATTAGGGTTCTGTAGCTAAATAATGAAAAACGGAACCCTTATGGATTTGTCATGTCTGTCCCGTCCGTAAGTCACAGACACTTTTTTCAGAAACTATAAGAACCATAGTGTTGAAATTGGTAAGTAGATATACGTATTTGGTGAATCGCATTAAGATTTTCACACAAAAAAAAAACAATAAATTTTTGGGGCTCCCCATTCATAGAACTCTTTTTTTTATAATATCCGTGTGGGACGTTATGGTCTTCAAAAATGATATTGAGGTTTCTAAAATATTTTTTTGCTTAACTAAATAGTTTGCGCGTGAGAAGCTTCCAAAGTGGAAAAATGTGTCCCCCCCTGTAACTTCTAAAATAAGAGAATTATAAACGAAAAAATAATATTATATGATGTACATTACCATGCAAACTTTCACCAAAAATTATTTTGAACGAGATCTAATAATTCGTTTTTTTAATACGTTATAAATCGTAAACCGCATTTTACCTTTCATTCAATCAACTCAAATATATATTATGTACGGAATCCGACGTGTGCAAATTGCGCACTTGACCGGTTTATATAAACTTTTAGCAGGATTGGAACCCGCGACTTCCAGCTTGAGTACCGATACACTCAACCTCTTTTTTTTTTTTTTTTTTTTTTCTTTATTTATTAAAAGGATTTTCGTACTTAGAAAGACGATGCCAATCCTATAGTACTCTTGAAGATTACTTACACAAAAAAAAATTAAACTAAAAAAAACAGAAATTACTTAATACTACTTATTACAGTCTATCCTATCAATTAAAATCAAACCTTACCAGTATTCTAGCCGCATCAGAGTCTGGTTCAGCTAGAATGCTATGTAGAGCGCCTACGTTAAACAAATTTAAATACACTCAACCTCGGAGCTACTTTAAAAATTATACCTACATAATATGTACTTAAGAGGAATAAAAATTCTTGCAAAAAACATAATCTATACTTAATATTATAAAGCGAAAGTTTTTTTTTTTTTTTATTTATTTATTTATTGTCGCTTCAACATCTGGGTCATTAGCGACCACTTTATATAAATCATAATATTATACAATATCTTACTTAAATTAATTTGTAAACATTTATCATTTTCAGGAACTTTAAAGTTGCAGTACATCCATTTTCATTATTCAAACATTCTTTTAAATCACTAGGTAAATTACATAAACATTTTTCTGTATTATATTCTGGACATTCCACTAGGAGATGGAGAACAGTAAGAAAAGATCCACATTTGCATTTGCTTTTTTCAGACTTTGTGATAATATGGATATGGGTGATATTTGAATGGCCAATTCGCAATCTGGTGGTTACTACCTGATCATATCTACATAGGAAGTGAAGAGGAAGCTTATCAAAAATTGATTTTCTAACACTAAATAATTTTGAGGTATTGCCAGTTTTCCAAAATACATCCCAGCGACATCTTATTTTATGTTTTATATATCTCTTTATATCAGAATATGTTGTCTTATTTGAACACTGAATACTAATTTCATTACAATTATTTATAGCTTCAGATTCAATTTTTAAACATTCTGGGATCCACATAATTTCAAATTTGTAATTATTTTGTAAAAGACTAATAATTTTCAATTGTATGTCTATGATTATAGGAATTTTGCTTTTTAAATTTGAAATGGCTAGTAAACATGATTTTGATTTGGTTAAAATAATATATTTTTGTTGAGGTGAGTTTTCATTACTAATAATTTGTAATGCTTTAATTATAGCCGTTAAAGCGAAAGTTTGTTTGTTTGTTTAAGCGCGCTAATCTGTGAACTATTTATAGAGGAAGGCTTTAGGCTATATAACATTACGCTGCGACCAATAGGAGCGAAGCGTCAATGAGAAATGTTACAAAAACGGGGAAAATTATTTGGCGACTTTCTTAGCGTGCGCTGCATAAACTGCTTAAGTCACTCAAAAACCACGCGAACGAAGTCGCGGGAACAGCTAGTACATAATATATGCGGTTAATATTTACTATCAGCTAGTAGTAGAAATAGTCTACTTGGATATAGAATTCGAAAAGAAAATGTATACGATGTGTCAAAGCTCATCGATTCTCAGATGTATCGGAGTATCCAAAACCACGGATGCGCAATGATTTATGAGCACTAATAACGGGAAAAACTGGCCATAATCTATTTTCATTCGTATACAAATCGGTCGAACAGAAAACTATAAAACACCCCACACAAAGAATCTTTATCTAAACACAACATAAAAAGAGTTATATCTGTTATTTCAAGTCATTTCGAAAGACGTTAATCAGAAGCATTGTTTGCGTTGTGCTGTACCAGCCGTTTACTATGATTAGATTTTATTACGAATTACGTATAAATGGCATTCACAAGTGCTACATGTATATAAGAACGTACTGTGTGCTACTTAAAGTATTTATTTAATTAGTTAGTATTAGCGTTTGTCCGTGGCTCCGACCGCGTAAGAACAGTATCCCAGACACGCTGTACTTTTTTGGTCAAGTAGCATATACAAATATAACGTAGTATTAATTACGCTGTCAATTCCCTGCATATATATTTTTTTATTAGTTCACTCCAGTGGCGCGAAGAAAGAAGAAGAAGTAACAAAATATAAATTTTACATTTTAAATTGTCGCCATTATAGTTAGTACACATTAGTGTAATATTATTATTGATTTTAATTATCCAAATATGTTTAATTATTGTTCTTCGTATGGACAAATACACACCTAAAAGCCTACGCATCACTTAACGTTAGGTACTTATGCAACTCAAGCGATGTTAATGATTAAGTTTGTAGAGTCTAGACCTAAAAATATTTAAAAGTATCTCGCGATGAAGATTGAGTGTGTTTAATACAAACAAATTAAATTAATTTGCTTTATTTTCTCATTTAGTCGGAGAAGACGAATACCCTAAGTGAAATTTATGTATCGGAATCAAATTCAATCTCGTCTTTGAATTTTTACTCGTTTTTTAAAACATCGTGTAAACAATGCGGGTAAAGACTGATGTGGATATGACTTTCAGATATATGCTGTATTTCGTTAAGTTTCCAAATAATACTATGGTTATTATCCTACATTATATATCAATTGAAGTAGAAGTATTTAAATGTTACCGCTGAACGTCTTATTCAAATAAAAATTTTATACAAAAACTAGTTTATCCCTTAACTACCTATGTGAAATAACAGTGTATTTTGAACACTTTAAAATTTATGCTTAGTGATGGTAAAAATATGACTTTAACTGGTCTAGAATTGAATCCCTTCGGACACACGAACGACGATTTCCAAAGTTCCAACAAATATATTTGTTGAAGTCGGAAACACGTTTTTAAATAAACGTCAACCTGCCTTCGCTCCTGTGAAATTTGTTTTCTAACGGGATTTTTCTAATCTTCTTTAGCATCGTTTATATTGATTATGGTGCTTCTGTCTAATTTATATTCAGCTAGTGTTTTTTCATCACGGTTCGTGCTTAATATCGCAATTTGTGCCTTACTTGGCGTAACCGAGGGTCCTGTCAGCTTCTGTCCCCGGGAAGGTGACAGGCTAAAGTCGTTTTTATTACGTTTTACCTTTTTTACAAGCTTTTGTTTAGGTTTACCTGTGCTGTTGTGTGTAGCCAAACTATTTCAAAGTTTGCATGCATATGGATCGCGTGATAATGCAAACACTGAGACTTTCATAATGGAGTTCTTATGATACCTTCCGGCTGGAGAAGGAAGGTTATAGGAACAGCTTATGAAAAGCTTGTTTTTTTTATGAAATCACGTCTCGTTTTTCGTATTTAAATATAATTTTATAATAATTATATTATCATATCATAACCGTATTCTACTAACAGAATCTATTAAAATTATTTATTAAAGAATAATGCAAATGACTTGCATGAAATACAATTTTATCTCAGACATTTCAGAAGTATATTATTTAAGAATATGTTTATGTCACTCACTATTAAGAGTCTAGTTCCGACATCGGCTATAAGAAAAACCATGGCGCCACAGATCAATTAGTTCCAAGTAATAAACAAAGAAGATATGTTAGTTATGAAAAGAATTCGGCTACCAGCAAATTTCTTCTGATGCATCAATCAAAATCATATGGATAATGAAATCATCATATGGGTGGGCATAGAGAGGATGCTTCTGGGAACTGGACTGGACTCCAGTGCGCCCCCATTATCACATTCCTGATTTATTAATTAGCGGTTAGATAGCGAAGGTCAAGCCGGTACGCTTTTTCGAAAGCCTCAAAAGAGAATGTTATAGGTACATGAATATTGAAAAACCATTAAATTTTTGCATGTTTTAATACTGAAAATGTTTAATTGGTCATATAAAATACAAGACGACCGAATATGTACTATAAGACGATTAATATTTATATACAACGTGTAAAATAAATAAGTGATAATATACAAAGTGATTGAAACTCATCAGTTTTGTGATTTTTATGAAGATCGCAATTTGTCGCGTTATGGAAAATAATTCTTCATATATGCACCGTAAATCACTCTATATAAGATGCGTATTGCGTACGTTTATATAGAATTCACTGTAAAGTAGCAACGCTTCAAGAGTTACTTTTACACGGTAATAATACACAAATTACTTGCACTTTTTCCATCTAATTAGGTATTTAACATGAAATTTATTAAAATACACGACCAAACTCATGCAGATACAGATTTTAACAGAGTTACTTTTGTTAACGCATGCCGTCGAACCAATAGTGTCTAAATGAGAGACATGCCGCCAAACAAGTGACCCATAATTATCTATTTTTTTAATTATATAGTAAACCATGATGGTTAGGAATTAGTTTAATGAAAGTCGACGTGTAAAATCGTATCGTAATAGAGGCTGTAACTGAAATTTTTTTTTTCAATATTTCAAATTCGGTTTTCTTCAAAATAGTATAATTTACAATTGAAACTAAATATAACTCAAGGTAAATTACGCCAGTAAAGTAACACTCATTTCTGTTACATATTGTATAAATAAATTTCTGTGTGTGTACTGTAGGTATATGACTAATTTACTACTAAACAGCTATACCGATTTAAATAAATTATTGTGTATATTCCAGAGGATTAAAGTTTCAATTCATAACCAAAGGTAGGTGGCGCTTATGTCAGTGATAAATTTAATATAAGGCGGTGCAAAGTTTGCCGGGACAGTTAGTTGATTAACAAAAGAAGAATATTAGGCCAATATTAAATTAAGTAAGAAGCTGAAAAAGTGTACAACTGTAGGTAGGTGGCGCTTATGTCAGTGATAAATTTAATATAAGGCGGTGCAAAGTTTGCCGGGACAGTTAGTTGATTAACAAAAGAAGAATATTAGGCCAATATTAAATTAAGTAAGAAGCGGAAAAAGTGTACAACTGTACAGCCTTTCAAACCAATGCCTTTCAAACAAAAAGCATACGATACTAACAATACCAATGTATACAATTTAAATATATTATATCTAGCAATATCCCGCGAAACATTTTCGGGGGATATTGCTAGATATAATATATTTAAATTGTATGCTATGGATTTCCGCAAAATAACGCCTGATTCCATTAACTATCCAATACCAATGTATGTTAAAATTGGAATTTAGTCGTCTTTTATTTTTGTTTATGTATGTATGTATATTTAATTGAATGTTTTTTTAAGCCTCCGACCAAAAAACAGAGGAGTGTTATATGTTTGACGAATCTGTGTGTGTGTGAGTGTCTGTCTGTATCATCGTAGCTTCCAAACGGATGAACCAATTTTGATCTAGTTTTTTTGTTTAAAAGCTGACGTCATCGCGGATGTTGTGATCAATAGCTAAGAAGCTATGATGCATTATCAACACTGTTTAAAAATTCGGGGGTTATTTTGCATAATACTTTAATAAGGTAAATTTTAATTTTGTTTATAGTTATATAAAGTATTATAGTTTAATTAATTATAATATAAGTTTTCCAGACAGCCATATAGCGCATGTTTTCAATGAATAACTATGGTAACGTAAGTATGTGAGCCTTCATAAAATTACATACCAATAAACACGAGGTAAGTAGCCATTAAAGTAGCTTACAGTAATTGTGTTTATATGAATATCAAATACGCATTCTATAATCAGTTTTTGTTATTTGCTTTCCAGTTTCAATTACCAGTAAAAACTTAAGGAGTATATTAAAATGAAATCACTATTATTTTTAATTATATTATTGCATTTACACAAACTTTAACTTATTCTTTTGAAGGTATTTATTTTACAAGCTATATTCTAATCTTTTGTTTTTGTTGTGTGTGCAAATTGTTTTCTCATTTATTTTATGACATTCCGTATTGTTTGTTTAATTTTAACTTTGTCTTTATTGTATATTTTTTCTTAGTGTGCGCTTTGTATGTCATGTGATGTCTAAATTTGGTGTATAAATGTCTTTATCATTATTATTATTAATCAGTGGTCGAGTGTATCGGAGGTGACGGTTTCGATGTCATGACCCTTGATGTGTACATACATCCACGGATGAGTATTAAATCAATGCACATAATACAGTAAAAATTTTAAACATATCATGGTACAAAAGTATTAAATATATTTCCATTTTCCCATGTCTGGCACTTCGCGAACTTAACACAATGGGATTGAAATGGTATAGTTGTCTCCATAATTATTATTTATATCATAGAATAGTTTTTATAGTGTCATAACTCTATATGTGCTAATACTCGTATTTATGTTATAGCAAACGCATGTTGTACTTCACCTATCATTAGGACTCATTTTATATTTAAGCCCTTTTTGTTATTATATTTTATTTATATACCAAATGTTGTTCTGTTGAGTCAATAAATAAATTTGTGAAACCTATCATCTTTGCAGTTGCTTCATCTCGAAGATACGGACAAAGTTTGAATAAAGGTTGCCCTGACTATAGGAAAGTCTATCAGTGCCTCTATAACTGTCGGGAGGGAAATGGGTATTATATTATGGACCGGTACTGTAACTGCACATGCAAGAGCAGGGATGGTAAAAAAAGAAAAAGGAGACGAAAAAGCAGGCTATATAGGATACCGAAAACTTACAGTCCTGGTCTACGCGACATAGTGATTACGCTATCCCCGCCTTATTATTTATTTACGAAAACGCCATCAAGAATCACTACGACCATGCCATGTCCATGTGCTGGGAATAAAACGACAAAACTAGTAAAGAACTCTACACCAATGCGCCGTGTTAAATTTAGTTTGGTCTAATATATACAGGCTATAATTGAGGGATAATACTTTAGGGTATGTATATGGATCCGGTATATAGAGATCACTAAGAAAGTACCAGCGCTGAAAGAGGTACTTTTTAAAAATTATTGTATGGGAAAATTTATGATGTTGGGGCATTTCTCATACAAACATGCAAATCAAAAGTAAATCTTTCAGCGCTGGGACTTTCACAGTATACTCTACATACACACCCTAAAGTATTATTTAGTTAAAGTTTCAACCGATTACTTTTTTTAATAAGATCTTTGTGTCATTGTAAAATTTACTTTAAAAAGTGTGGCTCTAGTTGCTGTTATTCCTCGCCTTAACCGTTAGTTTTAATATGATTATCTTGATATTGAGTAGGTATTGCCATTCAAGTTACAGTAAACATAAAATATTTGTTTTTGACATTGTTTTATTGATTGTATTAAATATTTTATTGTTGTGACTTGTGGCAAACTTTATTTCTTGTTAAAAGCATTTTCTTTGTAGTGGAAATAAATTATTAATATTTTATACTTTTATTGTGTTTTCAACGCCTTTGGTATTTTATATAACAATGACACTCCAATATTCTAGGAATTAATGTATAAGACGAAAGAGTTTACCACATCTTACTACTTTTTCATACATTTTTGCAAAATATGACGCAGTTTTTCAAGATATTATATATTATATAGGTACTAAAAATTTTAGGATGTAAATATTTGTTCCTATCAAAATCGAACTGAAGATACCCTTTTCAAAATTATTATTCTATTTTTTAGTTATAGTTTATTCTCTCACTTTTATAACCTATCATACAAACTTGATAATAATTCATCATCATTACGTTATGTTACAAATTGGCTGACAAACTTTTCAAACCTACCACATTAACCATTATAAAAAATATTATGTTTAGTTCCAGACAGGCACTGCTTTTGTCAGTAAATTCTGTAACATATTTTTTTTTGGAAGTAAAAATTATATGTCCTAGATCTAAGGCCACCCTTATGTTGTTACGCAGATCTAATGATGGTGAAAAAGTCACAAGCCGCGCCTCCGCGAACATCCCGTGCCATCTCTCGTGCCACCCTAATCCGATTAGTTCCATGTTATCCTAAACCTATTTTCTTTTCGACACTTGTAACATAGTGTAGTATGACGTGGTAGCTTGTTAAACATAATATTTGGTAGTGGTTCTAAGCTAAACAATCCATAAAAAGGTGATCAGGATTTTTCTAAACAGGTTGCTCACCGATGTTCTGGTGGTAAGCAAAATTCATACCAGCGCGTGGAACCCTGAAATTCGTAATGAGTGATTTAATACCCATAATTTAAATCATACTTATATGGCGTTACGGTTTTTAAACATTTTGTTACACGGTTTTCAATTATTCGCAGCCATGGTGGAGTGTAGAGCTCTGAGTTCAATACTTTTAATTTTATTGATCACATATTGCAGCATTGAAACAAAAGAAGGTAAGTTTGTTAAGTCATTTCTATAGGCCCGTATAAATAAAACTATCTCAAACCCAACCTCACCTTGAGAACCTATTTGACAGATAAAAAATCGTTTCGTTTCACTTTTAAAAATGAAGAATTGTACTTATGTTACATGCTTAAAAATTATAAAAACGTAAAAATAAAGATTATAAAAATATACATAACACTTATTTTATTGTTTCCTGTAATCTTTAATATGAATATAATGGTATAAAAAGAAAATAAATTAAAGTACTATGTAACATTAATATTGTTCACTTCTAAAAGTGAAACGAAACGTTTTTTTATCTGTCAAATAGGTTCTCAAGGTGAGGTTGGGTTTGAGATTGTTTTATTTATACGGGCATAAATCCAAGAAGTTAATCTTTACTTTGATATTTTGATATATTACAATTTAATTTCTAATATATAATAATTAAGTCCCGAAATCATTTTACAGTGATCATTCCTAGTATTGTACATTATGGGGTTCATCGAGTTAAAGCGTGCTCGGACTTTGAAAAGGCATATTTATGCATACAAAAATGCTTGGACCTCAACTTCGACTTAGCTAATGCTGATAGAAAATGCAAGTGCACATGCTTCCACAACAAGGAGTTAGCCCAGTACACGGTCAAAAGGAGCTATAATACAACTAATTGGAAGTTGGGAGTTCCAGCTACCGATTTACGTGGCAAAAACATCTGGTAAAACCCGACGAAGGTACACCACAGTCAGACGAAGAAACGTTTTCACGACCTAAACCAGCAAGCAAGGAAACCAATCCATTGCCCGAAGACGAATAGAAAGGAATCGATATATTTGACAAAATTTTATTAAAAGCGTTTTATTGATTAATACAATAATTTAAGCGTTACATAATTTATAGGGTATTGCGTGTTGAAAACTTAAAAAACGAATGAAAATTTCGAAAGTAACGTATTATTTATTTATAATATTATTTATCTGCACATATCAATTTTCATCTTCAACTTATATCCCCTTTTAAGCACATCACACATACGGGTACGTCGTTGAAAAATAATAATGGCCTTAAGTTAGATACGGCGGATTACCGGGGTTTTATTGTATTTTAAAATATTTTACATCATAACTGTTGTGTGTGGTTGGGATTTCAAGGGAATTATATTTTTTAAATTTATAAATGTATCGTACTACAATATACATGTTAGTTCTAAAGGCACATTTGTGTGATGCGCCTTAATCCAATTGTTCCTATTCCAAATATTTTCTCGTTCTGTGAGATTTTGGAGCACACTGCTAGGATTTCATAAAATATAGCGTTAGTATGAATCGTGGGCGGAATATTTACTACGAGTTTTGGAAATAATTATCTATATATTATGCTCAATGGCCACATTAGGGAAATAAGAACTTACTCCTCGTAAAATATTCACTTTGTATAACTGCTGGTCTCTGAGTATAATATTCCAGAATAACTTGTTAAGAGTAAGTTAGATCTAAGGTAAATACTATAATGCAATTTATAAATTGTTGTAAATTTGATTGCTATAGTTATTTGGATAAAGTTGTAATTTTTAGGGTTTCTGTAACCAAAAGATAAAAACAGGACTCTATTAATAAGACTTCGTTTTCTGTCTCAAGCTGTATCTCAAGAATCGCTATAAAAAGGCACTACAAGTTTTCAACAAATCATGTATTTCTGTTGCCGTTATATCAAAATAATAAAAAATTATAAGTATTAGAATGGAAGAATGCACATCAAATTAATATAATATAACTTTTTACTGATTTTTATACCCTTGCTTTATGTCATGTTATAAAAATCATACTTCATCAATACAAATAAAAAAGCCGGCTCCTATAGACTGTAGATAATATTACTGTAATATTACCCTACAAGTTTTAGGTAAGCCCCGAGGGGCGGTGAACTGATTGACGGCTATGAAGTATGACTTAGATTTTTTATCAGGAGCCAAAACACAAATATGCTTTCACATCGATTTATCAATTTCCTTCGTCCCAGCTGACACAAAAGACAAAACTATTTTAGTTGAATATATTTTTATGGAACTTTCAACACAGCGTGTTATTATATATATATATATTATGTTTCATGTTAATTTCTTTCTAGAATCTAGCCGTGTTTTGGGTTACTTATTTTTAGTATAGTAAAAGAGTTATAATGATCTGAATGAGAAATTATGATCATACACTATAATATGTGATAAATATAACAAATAATGTATTCATCACATGTAATTTATCAGTAACAGTGTGAGAGTGAACTCCGTAAGTAGTGGTTAGTGCTTGTCTATCGACTCTGAGGTTGTGGGTTCGATTCTCGCGTTGAAACACTTAAGACTGTTGTTTTCAAGTTTGGATAAGAGCCATGACAATGCGGACTGATCACCTGATCACCTGATTCTATGTAGATTGGGCATGAAACAAGTCGGTTCTGCACCTGTTCGCACTTCATTCGTGATGGTAAACCGTCCCACTGGGTTATGAGAGTATAGGATAAATGAGTTTCTGTGTAGTGCGCGCACATTTGGGCACTATAAAATGACTCACGGCCACTGACACCGAAATCATGTTATCAAATGTAAGAGTTATATCACACTTATCTCTCAATAACAAGCTTCTTAAATTATAGCATCAAATATGTTATTTATGAGTGGAAGATTGTTTGATAGCAGTTATAAAGAATATTCGGGATCAGAGCGGACGTCGCTTCTCATAGTTTCGGTTCTTTGTCACCGGGGGTCGAAGTTATAAATTTATCGATGACCCTCCCATATGGCAGCCGAGATACAAAGATTGTAGGTCAATCGCGGGGATGGACGCAATAAAATGCCGTTTGTCGATATTTATTAAAGATTGACCCTTCGTTTTCCTAAAATATTTATGGATTTAGGGCGAAATTGATGCTTTCATGTCGTTAACATTTATTTTTGTTTCATGTTTAATTTTTATTTTATCGTCTAGGGTTCAATGTTTAATTTTTATTTTATTGTCTAGGGTTCAATGTTTAATTTTTATTTCATTATTTGGTATTGTATCATATACATTATTTTATTAAAATTATGATAATTAAATAAACGTTGATAGCCTTTTAAAAAAATTACAAGTACCTACCTATAATACTAATTTAAAATTTGTTTAAAAATCTTAACTTATACTAATGCAAAAGCCTGTGTTAGATATTATCATTAAACATGTTATTAAAGTACTCTATAATTACTATATTAATTAAAACAGTTATCAACTCCTACTAAAACAAACTAGAACACAGGAAGCCAAATTTCAACCTTGGCCGTGAAAAAGAAATAAAATAATCTTAGACTAAAAATGATGTTACTATTAAAGAAAATAAAACACCTAATCCGAGCACTACTCCGATGAAAGACTTGTTACTTTTGTAATCAATTACTTTGGATTTCTTTTATCTCTCTAAACAGGTTCGAGGGAGAAACAACGGCGAGGCGAACAATAAATCCACCTACATAAAAATTGCAACAACTTTGTTCATAATGCCGATGGAGGCATCATCAAAAGTAAGTTCGGTTCGCACCCCGCGCCCGTTCGTGCAGAGATTACCAATAAATCCAATACGGGATAATTGGCCCGCTTAATTCTGTTCTATCTTTCTACTTAGTTCAGTCGTCAGAATGTGCCAGCTCGGGTCCCTCGGGAGCGTCCAGTACGAACGCCAATTATTTGCCAAACAAAACTAGCCTCTTCAACGTTCCGCTAGAAATGAGAATTACCTATCAAAGCAAAATTGTTGGCAATAAACGAGTATTGAAAAGTACTCAGGATATATTAATATGGAATCAAGTGAGCTTATGATATTTGTTTGTTATGGTAATGCTCACTGTATCCGTGATATTTATTCAATAGGCAACACTATGATAAAAGTTACACGCACAAAAAACTTTGAGCTCGATTTGTAAAGTCTCTGTATTCTTAAAATACATTACTCACTAGTGCCAGACTCATGTCTGGTTTAAGTTCATAAACATACAATTAACCTCTTAGTAAATAAAAAATTCTGGGTTTAAATTTAATTCAAACCATTTAACTCAACTTTGGAGCAAGCTAAGTGATTTAAATGATAAAACAGACTACAGCTAGAAATAAAAAAATTTGGTCCCTTTATGCCTACATTCTCCGAAAATGTTTCCCGTTCATCACATTCGAGTCACCTTAAAAAGTGACTCGTTCATAAGTTTTGACAGGTTTGGAAAACGCATGATGGACACGGGTACCGGCCTAATGGATGAGCCGGAGCCTGGGGGTAGCAGCCATTTGATATTCGCATCAGCCGACCCTCGGGACCGGCGTGACGTGATTCAATACACTATCGACGTCCTGAGCATTGAGATATGGAAAGTTCTTGTCAATCGATCATGTCGGTACTCCGGTGACAATATTTTGTTTATTATTTAGGGTCGCTTAATACCTTTATTTTTTATGGATTTCAAATTCGTTGTAAAATAGGTATGAAAATATTATTTATCGCTTAGACATTTATAAATTTTGTAATAAATATATGAAATATAAAAATGGCTCGAAATAAATTGCTCGTAAGTGCATAGACCAAGCCGCTGTAGCTTTGACACTCGGTGCCATGTCTCATGGCTCAGGCTTTAGACACAATTTCGAAGCAGCTTCAGGCTTAAAGTTATGAAGATCGTTTTGTTGTGTTAAATTTAACCGTTATCTCTGTAGACGCATTTAGTCTTCACCTATTAACCGACACTAACAAGAAGCGACAACTATTTTTGCTCGGTTACATATAACGAGTGACAATTACTTCCAATTATCGCGTGTTTTACACTTCGGGATAATTACGTTTACTTTTCTCAATTAGGAGTTCCTTTAAAACATAACAATTGACAAAACCAACATCTACATCGATATTATCAGATAATACCAACTTCTTCGGTGCCAATCTCATTATTATTAATTTTAGTAGTATAGAATTTATATATTTCTTTAATGCTCAGTTGTGACCCTCCATGCCTCTATACTAATTATTATTATTTCTGTACTCCTAACGAATCCAACAGACAAAACCCATCATATATCCAAACTCCCCATGACGGATTGGAATTAAAATGTCAGTCAAAGCGGAAAAATCCCGTTCCGAAAAATTAGCCAACGAAATTCCGACAAATAATTAATCTGGAATAATCATACAAAACGATGCGAGCGGGATTCTCGGCCATTATTACCATTCATTTCAAATCAGCCGTGCGGAGGTCGGGAGGGGCGGCCGACCTGAATAACCATACATTTTCCAATCAGCCCACGTATCATTTAACTCGCTATTAAATTCGTCTTCTTCCCCTTGAATCGTTATGTCAAATTTAGCTCGTAATAAGAGTAGAAGTTATCAGGTATCATTAGCGATCGTTTACGTTTAATTAATAAAAAAAGTGTGAAGTATAAATATTTGTAGGCAATTACTTAAGTAAATAAATACATTGTTCTGGACTTAAGTAGCTACACCTTGTAACCTTTATTGATTATGTTAATTACAAGTAACCATGTTATTTATTATTTTGTAGAAACACTAAGCAGTAAGTATGTAATTAACGTTAGTATATAGATGTTTATAATAAAAACGGAATTTAAAAAGTAAAATTTAGTATTATTTCAATAACGATTTTATTACCTTATTAAATAGTTAATGGAATCAGGCGTTACTTTGCGGAAATCCATAGCATACAATTAAAATATATTATATCTAGCAATATCCCGCGAAACAATTAAAACCACAACCTGCAAGCAGATGAGTGAGTGTACGCAAAGGCATGCGTTTGATGCGTACACTCACTCATCTGCTTGCAGGTTGTGGTTTTAATTGTTTCGCGGGATATTGCTAGATATAATATATTTTAATTGTATACCTTATTAAACTAAAAATCAAGTCCTTACTCTTATCCTTTTAAATTTTAAGGATCGTATTAATTTAAGGATTCTGAAAACATTATTCTGATATCTTTAGTATTTAACATTTCCATAGCTTCATTTGAAAGAACTAGGTTTAGTCTACTTATTCATATTAAAGCAATTGCATTAGTCCACGCTTAGTGTTTAAATTCATTTAAACTGAAAGAAAATTCACAAATTCAGCGGCAGCTTCGAATTATTCTTAATTTTTTCTCCTAAGCTTGAACAAGATTCAAAAGAAATCCGTCTAAAAATCATAAAAGATCTTTTCGGCCTAAAATTTATTGTGTGGTAAGCATTCAGAAGTCGAAAGAGGCAAGTTGAATGGTTCGCCATATTTACTCTGAAATACTTTAATAAACACCGTCATAACATTCGTGCTTAAGACCTTTTACCTTAATTACTCGCTGCTGTGGGGATGAATTAGGAAACATCACCATTCAAGAAATCTTCCTTACAAAAAATTACAATATAGATTCGACGCGCTGCTGTATCTAATTTATCTTTAGCTTTATTGTGTAGGATCATAAAAATAACTAGAGGTCGCCCGGAGGCCGATATTCGACCCAAATTAATATTTGATATTTAAAATTTCAGGTCATTTAGCTTTTATTCTTAGATACCTACGCTCAAAAATTTATAGTGTGCTGTTGGTATTATAAATAATTTTAAATATATTTTTATCACTATTTAAATAATAATAACAATCTTCACTATATAAACTATAAGTGTGCCAATTTTACAATCCTCTGTTCCCAGTTCCCACAATTCTTGTTATTATTATACGATCTCAAAATATTAAAATAGTTACTTGTCATATTATAAGTTTGTCATACAAACTGTTTAAATAAACATTATCTTTAATTTCATTATGCAGAGTTTCCATCAAAATATGGCGTAACAAAAGAATTCAAGTATAAAATATACACGCGTATAAAAACGGAGTCGAGCCACACGTGGCTACAATAAAATCAATAACATAACGAAGGCACCTGACACGCTCGCGCTCCCCCATTTATTAAATTAATAACTTGAAACTTAACACCATAATTATCCATGTAATTAGGAGGGCGATCAGCTCCTCTTTTAACGCGT
The DNA here is from genome assembly GCA_905187575.2 of Celastrina argiolus. Classification (NCBI taxonomy): domain Eukaryota; kingdom Metazoa; phylum Arthropoda; class Insecta; order Lepidoptera; family Lycaenidae; genus Celastrina; species Celastrina argiolus. The sequence continues at coordinate 10,364,723 of LR994577.1, forward strand.
TACCTGCGCGCTGCACACCGAACGGTTGACTCCCGCTTTATGAAGTGTGTAATTCTAATAGCTCCTAAGTTAGGGTTACCTCGCTTATCGACTTTATCACAGTAAACAAACATATTCGAATAATATCCACTACTAGTAACTTCATGATAATAAAAACGAAAACTTAACACCCCAAATTAAATAATCGAGACTTTATCATTAACAACGGATCGTTATCAAAAAGTATAATTAAGTATAACGGTGAATTTGGCTGTTTACAAACATATTATTTGGTTGCCTCGACGGCGCTTTGGGCTATATTTTACTTAGAAATTTAAGATATATAATTAAGAATTTTGCTCGGCGTAATAATTTCGGATCTTCTAATGAATGATATCGAGTTCCGTGTAATTAGCGCCAAAGGCTTATTGATATTTTTATAAAATAAATTAGTCTCATTTTACTTTTATGTTTTAACATCGCAAGTTACCTTAAAGCAGATTTCAGAAATTACCTCATTAAAACTTTTCAATACACAACAGATTTTTTTATTTTTAGCTAGTTTTAGTTATCGCAACATTTCTACCTATTCAGATATGCAACATATGTATGTATATATGAGGGTAGTTAATAGCTTACTTTTATAGTTAATACTTAACTAAAATTTGTAACATTGCTTCGGAGTTCTGACCTTGCTTCTTATTTATTTATTTAAACATCATGCACATTTTGTACATAGGCGGACTTAATGGTTCAAGGCATTTTCTACCAGTCAATCTTTAGGTGATTTAGAGACAAAAATAAGTAGATGCTTTCCAAACGAGATAAAATAGGATAATTTTTTTCTTCTTTTATGTGGAAGAATATAAACATATTATTAATATAAATATATAATTAGGTGTTATAAGCAGCGAAGACCTTGGAGTTGGGTTAGGTTGGCAGTATCGTTTCATGCCGCGTCGCGTCGCGCCATGCCGGGTGTTGTAGTTGAGGCCCTACAATCGCTAGCGTGATACAAATATACACATAATTTTAATGCCGGGGGTGAAGCATTAAAAGTCAGGGATCAAATGCCTATAATACGCTTTGGAAAAAATGTGGAGTCGCTATTGATATTAATAATTTCAAAATAATTAAACTTATTTCTGCTTTATTAAAAAAAAATACTTATATATAATGATTTAAATTATTTATATCCTTTAGCTCACCTTAATTGTAGTTGTAAAATCACATTAATAAATAAATAATTGATTAATATGATTTAGATATTGATTAATAGAGTTCTGATTAAACTTTATAAAAATCTTAAGCTGCGTTAAATTATTTCCTTATCATATAAAAAAAAGAATACTTTTTTAAATATTCGTGGAAGTCCAGGGTAGATTTAATCGGTTCGTATGCTCAACGAAGTGGGAACGGGTCAGCTATAATTAAAAAATATTCTTCTCTTATAAATAAAAATGAATTGCTGTTCGTTAGTCTCGCTATAACTCGAGAATGGCTGAACCGATTCGGCTATTTTTGGTCTTGAAATATTCGTGGAAGTCCAGGGAAGGTTTAAACGGTTTGTATGCTCAACGAAGTGGGCACGGGTCAGCTAGTAAAATATAATAATTTCCTTTTTTTTATTTAAATTCGGGTAACGTGGTTTTTATATACTTATATTATATGTTTTGCACAAATAATAAGTAGACGATAATATTTAAAAAGCGATGGTCAATACTTATTATCTACGAAATAACCATAAAGTATTTCGCAGTGATGTGTTGCATAAAAAATACAATGAACACGTAACTATTTGAAATTAACCCCTTTACGATAATTGTAATGAGCTTAGGTCCGGACGATGCAATAAAAAGGCTTTGAAAAAGGCTTCACAATCTCGTAGAGGTGTGAAAACTCCATCGGTTTTAATAACAAAGTAGCAGGTATTAACGACGCGCCGCGCACGCGACGGCTCACCTTCGCATCGCACACCACTTAACTCTAATCACTCATATTTGCCAATTACTTGTTCAAACGAATATGTTGTTAAAGAATTTTACTAATATTTGGCTTTGGCTCTTTGCCAAAGCATCTTATAGAAATGTAGCCCCCGTTTATATCATAACTCAACATTCTTCAATTACAATAATTTAGTGGTAAAAATAATTTCAAACAAAACAGAAGTTACATGTTTTTGAATGTACTGTAGGTTCTTGGTGGAAATTCATGTTAGTCAAACACAAACTACTTGCACTTTTTTCCACTTTATTTGTTATTCTACATTAATTATTATTTTTTAAAAATACACGACCAGTTTCGACATATTCATCATCAGGTCACCTATATATAGATGACTTTGTGTTTTACTATAAAAAAGAAGTTAAACAGCAGCCGAAGCCAATGAATAGAGCGGCAGTGCGTATAGTGTATGTCGAGCAAATAAATATTGACTATTATACACAAGATTGCAATCTGTATGAATAGCTTCGGTCTTCAGCTAGAACAATACGCATTGAGCATCGCCATTATCTATCATCAAATATGACGTAGAATCCGTTCACATATTACGCATTCGTCAATAGGGATTGAGCCGGCACCCTTTTAATTTACGAGTCGGACGAGGGGTCATTAAACAATAAAGTGTTGATTAAAAGCCCCTATGCGCGGGCGGCGCGGCGGGCGCGGGGCGGCGCGAAACTGCGCTTCCTGCAGAGGAGTCATTATTTTATCACCGATGATTGGCAACGACCTGACACCGCTTAAGAGCATTTACAGTTAGACCCACATCGCCAAGAAACGATAAATTGGCAATATTGACACAAAGGAAATTTAATCAATAAGCCCCCTGTAACCCCGTTAGTTTTTGCTCTCATTCACTATTTTAAATGATTTGTAATATTTGCCAATTTAACTTTTTGTAAAAGCATTAAAAAGTATTAATAACTAAATTTGTTGAAGTTACCAAAACAATAAATATGTGTATATAGCTGTTTATGTTACCGTCGAATTACCGATACAGATTAAAGGATATAAAGACGGAGTGGTACAGAGAAATCAATAGATAATAATTTGAGATAAGGAGCAACGGATTAAGGAGTAATCAACTGGGAGCGTTATTACGGCGGAGATTTCACTTAAGTCCCGATCAATTCCACACATACTCGTTTCATATGAACGGTGAATCATATCTAGATAGGATTCGGTATTTTATTCGACCGGGAATTCATTATTATGTTTATACCGTTCCGAATAACTGAGATCATCTGGAAAAACCATTTATGGAAATTGTATACCAATCGTTAAAAAGAGAATCGTCCTGTTAACAGATTTTAAATCATTGCCGTCACCGGCCGCCATTGTAACGTCAAGTTAGTTCAAAAGCGGTCGCTCCAGTCGAACAAAATGATCTTCGTCCGATCAGATCGCGAGTTCCACACCTCTGGAATCGATAGATCTCATTCAAATAATAATAAGGAGTTATAGATCAGAGCTGCGTCCGCGGTCCGTCTGTCGCGCGTCACCGCGAGCTCGCATTGTGCTGAAGTCGAGTATGGAAATGGATATTTATTTCACGTCCAGCACGCCGCGGCCGTGGCCGTCTCCGGTGATTTCCAAAGATGATAACGCCTCGATATATATTTCACTCAATCGCCCCCTGTTATGCTATTCCACGCGAAAGTATCAAATACGAGGAAAATATAGGTCTTTGTGCCGATCGAAGATACTGCTATGGCGCAGAGAATATTGGTAGCTAAGTTATTGATAAATTATGTGGACCGAGTTGATAAGATTATTATATTATCCGTACCTTCAATACTTTTTATATTATTATTTATTACCTATACTAATTAAACGTGTATCTAAGTTATTTTTGAAAAATATGACATACTCAATCGAACTTGTAAAAATAAATGTTGTTATTTCGAACTCTACGGTGGTGCTATAAAAACCTCCTAACTTCTATTATAATGTTCGTAGACGATCATCGACAATCGTGTTTCCACCGCTCTAGGTAAAATGTAGTTCATAAACATTTTCATAATAAACATACCATGTAGTTTCATTTTAGATAAGTACAGAAGGTGCTATTCAGAGCACACATTCTTTACCCAAGACATTTAAATTACAATTTAATTACGTTTTAAACGAAGGACCTAGGTCTTTAACGTAGTCTAGATATAATTCAGAACAGTTCGTTGTACTTATCTGATTTGTTGTTATCTAATAATGTATTTCCATTCCCCGCGGCAAAAGATTAAAAATTTATAAGCGGCTATGTCACGTTGGAGTTTAATTAGGCGAGGTGTTGGCGACCGCGCGAGGTATGCGCCTGTTTCTTGCCATTTAACTTTTTTTCATGAGAAATATGCTAATCACCTATTCTTTGCTTTAAATTATTTCGATGCTCTTTTTTCTTCGGCATTAATTAAGTACCTTTTCGTAGCCATTTCAAAACAAATCGTAATTTGTCACACTTCTTTCCATTAAAAAAAATATGGGTTCGATTCCCGCGTTGGAACAATAAATAATGTTGTTTTCTACTGTGGTTATGACAATGCAGGCTGATTACCTGATTGTCTGACAAGAAAGATGATCCATGCGTCGGATGGGCATGTAAAAAGTTGATCTTGCACATGATCTCCCGCCAGTCGTGTCAGTTATCCATACTACTGGGCTACGAGAGTGATGGAAGAGATAGTGCTTCTGTGTATTGCGTACACACTTGGGCACAATAAAATAACTCCTGCGTAGCTGGCCCCTGAATTCAATGAAACCGGCTACCGTCAACGAAATCGGGGTGGGAGGCATTATACCTTCTTTTTGACTCTACCAACTTATGATATTCCTTAGGTGTCTTCCTAGTTATATCTTCATTTAAGCTTCAGCTATTTAACATCATGATATAAGGCACAATTACCATTTCTTACGGAAAAAAATATTGTACGAAGGAATTTGCTTGCCTAATGTCTGTTTATTTAATAGAATGAAGCCCATAAATAAGGATAAGGAAAATAATATAGGTAATGTACCTTAAGATAAAAGCAAAACAATGAAATTATAGTAATAAAGAGTTGGATGTGCCACATGCTCTTAGTTTTACGATCTCCTCCACACATATAAAGCATGCGCTCGTTTAATCTACCCTACATGCAACATAATTTACTAATACACAGGGCTTGCTAATTGATAGGTTGGCATTTCTATAGATTTATGCTGTATATTCTTTTGACAATGTATTTGCTCATTAAAATTTATCGATACGCGGTTTTATTTCAGTCTGGTCGACAATTTTACGTTTTTTAGTTTAAAACATATTATTTATTGCCTCACAACCGAGCCTGGAAGTTTAATAGCCAGTTATCTTGATAGTGAAGTCAGTTGTACTCATTTATAGTATTTACTAGCAATATTCCTAGGAACGTTGAATTTACAAAGCAAATGGGAGAATGTACACAATATGCATGCATAAGTGGAATACCTTTTTTATCAAACTTGCAACTGGCAAACCTGAACAAGACAATGTTCTGTGGAACACAGACTGCTGGGCGTCTATATTGAATGCGGTGGGAACGAGTGCTGTTCTCTAAGTCAAATTTTAAATTTTAACAGGTTTGCCAGTTGCAAGTTTGATAAAAAATGTATTCCACTTATGCATGCATATTGTGTACAAGGTCAACTTATACGGTGAACATCGGCCCTACTCCCGACACAATCGAGAACCGAATCCGTTCGATATCAGTGGTTTTTCGTATTTTATTTTGTGAATTACTTTGAAACTAATCAGGATAAAGAAAATTGTTAGATCGTAACTTTTGTACTCCCGACCCTATCAATCGATTGAGAATCAAAATAAACAAATGTCAATTTATTAGGAAGTACGCGGCATGATCGTATCTGAATCAAAATCAAATCAGTTTGGAGAGTAAGGCCTCTGGTCAGAAATCAGGATTTTTTAAAATAGCACCAAGTCTATTTGTGAATACAGATTTATATTTTATAATAATAACATTAAGGCCTTATCGTATATCTCGTAGAGCTTCATATATCAGTCACTTTTAGACTGACAATCCACTTACTAATGTCCTAATGAGAATAAATTGTCAGTTTGTGTAGTCGTGGGAATCGTCTTCACTAGCTCCTCCTAGATTACCCATGGAGTATCCTATAAAACTGTAAATTATTGTAATGCTTTCAAAAAATGTGTACAATGCGATCGGATATGCGGCGAGTACAATGCGGCAGAGTTACGTGGCGTGGTCCTGCGCATATTTACATCTCACTAACTAGCTGCGCGACGCCCCGGCGAATGTATTGTACGGAAATGTACACGAAACAATCCTACGGTGTACCGTAATATCTGCATACAAATGTTTGGTGGTTCAGCTATTTGCTGTATACGTTACACTTTATTTGGTTATCACACGTTCGCGATATTAGCATTTCTTACTTAAGTCAACAGCGCTCTGCACATGTACGTGCATGTGTATCGGACTGCGCATTGGACTACGTTCCAAACCGGCAAGATCCTTTTTGAGTACGGAACGAATTATCGTTTGTTTATTTTGATTCTCAGTCGATTAATATGGTCGGAAGTACAAAAAGTTTCTGTATAACGATTTTCTTTATCCTGGGCCCTGATTACCTAACTCCGGTCGCTTTCCCGTCTCTCGAGATCAATTGCCATTGTGACGTTACATCTTTTTAAAACACGATTTAAAAAGTTAAAACGACTTAATTATGACATAATAACTTTTTAAATCGTGTTTTAAAAAGATGTAACGTCACAATGGCAGTTGATCTCGAGAGACGGGAAAGCGACCGGAGTTAGGTAATCAGGGCCCTGGTTAGTTTCAAAGTAATAGACCAAATAAAACACCAAAAGCCGTTGAGATCGAACTGATTTGATGCTCGATGGTGTCGGGAGTAAGCCTGTTCAAGGCCTACCTGCGTCTAGATAGCTCGTAGTTAAAACTGTGCTGTCATAGACATGCCAGATTCGCCGTCGGCCACGCGTATATTTCACTTTTCGCGGGTTGGAACGGCGCGTGCTATTTCCCGCAGTCCGAACAGCTCGTGTGCAGGGCGCTTAGATATAAAATCGATGTTTAACTTAGTAGTAAACAATCTACTACCATACTACGAACTTCTACAATATACCATAGAAATAAATAAATGTACAGATGGAACCGCAGGCAAAAGCTAGTATCGCGGCTCCATCCGCGTAAATACAGTACCGTACGAGAAGCCTTTTTATCATGAAAAAAGTACAGTCTTCTCGACTGTACTTTTTCCATGATAAAAATTAGTCTTTAACACATAGACTACATTCCAGTGTGGTGTCCGCTTCCAGCACTTGAACTAAACTTGAATAATCTAATTTCAAACATGTAAAACAACTTTCCTATTTAAAATTTGTTGAAAACAAAACAAAATATCTCGGAGCATATTATTTGGGGATCTATCAAAACCAGACGGAGAAGAAAATTTGTCAATCAATTATACAACGAATTGCAAATTTTATTATTACGGCCTTTTATTTTTCAATTACGGCCCGACATCCCTCGCACCCAGGGGTTAACTTTGTAATAACGTAGGCATGAAGCTTATATTTATGTATTTAAATGTATTTCCAATGCCTATCTTTTTTAATAATACCAATCTATGTATCTTTTATGAAATTAAAAAAACTAAGTATTTATCGAATCAAAATCATAGGAATACAAATTTTAAATTTTTTACAGACAAATTACGATTTCAATTATCTATTTCGTTTAAAATTATCTTGATCTAAAGTTGTTATCGAAATTAATCGTGCTTATGTTCCATAAAATCAGACAATCAGTCATAAATGATAGAAGCCTTTGTATTTATAACGAGGTGTGTTTTAAATTTGTTCACGAGTACTCCATTAAGTCAACACCAGCGGGTCACGCGACGTTCGATGACAAACGGTCACGGAGGCACCCGGCTTCATATACAGAGCAGGGGAATCAGTATGGTAGAAACTTACCTGTGGACCCACGGAATAGACGTATAGAAAAAGTGTGTAGCCCATGATTCGACACCATTCACTTACGGCTAATAACCTACCTATATGTAACAAAATTTTAAACACTATACAATGTGACAGTGATAAAACTTATTTTGAAAAACGGGCCGTAGAACTATCTTATAATTCACTTCCTTTGAAAACTATAATGCTTCAGACTGAAACACATACATACTCGTCAAACTTATAAATATATTTTTGTCAGGAGCCAAAAGTAACGTATTTACTGAAAGTCTTAATTTTATTAATAATTGGGTTAGTTGTTTTGAAGACGTATTATTCATTATAAAATTACTATAGCTTCTCTGTATTGTGTTTGTTTTGTTTAAACAATTTTTACTGGATAATTGAATGAAAGCTTTTGACATTTTGTTGTTTGATTACATGCAAAATTATGTAACAAATCCTGTAAACATAACATAACCTATCCTGGTATAACAATACATTTAAATTGAAGCAATTTTCGTTCGTTCAAAGTCGCGACTGCAACTAGTTATTTATTAATCATACTGTAATTTGTGCGCTGTGGAAACCGCAGGTAAGTCGTCCCTCGGAGCCACTCAGCGGCCAAATTAAATCATTTCTATTCCATCTGCAATTTACTAAACACGCAATACTAGTGTTGCCATTACAGAGACATGGTACTTATGAAATCTATAAATAATGCGGCGACCGAAACAAAATAATAAGTAAGGTCCACAAGTATGTCATCATAACAACCACACCGAATCATGCACAAGGTTTGTAAGTATTCTTTTTGACAAAGTACGGTGGAGCCAAGGGCAGGATTTTAACCGTCGATGTACAATGTGTCGCAGTCATCTAATTGAAATCGCCATTTCATTGAGTGACTAGCGTTTTTATCGAATGACGACCTTAAATTGAAAGACCAGGCCGAACATTGATTGAACAATCGTCACTCAACGTCCAATTAGCGGATTAAAATCAGTCAGGTTATTATAACTTTTTCTCACTGCGGCGCTAGTAGTCACCAAAACAAATATGGTGTCAAACAGCTCGCACTGATAGCACTGTGTCGATATTTTTTTCATTAAATCTACATTAAAGTGCGATACTCGTTATAAAATAGTGTGACAGCATGGATTTATATATTATTAAGTCGCCGCCGGCTACTCTTAAACAAAAATTTGAGGTGAAACTGACTAAGTACGAACGACATAATGAAGGTAAGTTTTAAACATGCTGTACGTCGTGTTATTAATTTAGCCGTTAAAACATACAAAACTACAGTCTACACTAAATGGATGTAGGTATTTATGTTATATTATTTATCTGTAAATTATTTATAGTAGAATTTGCAAAGTTACATATTTTATCGATAAAATATCGGTAGTATGAGCGCAAATTAGAAATTACACCTAACTAGGTGTTCCATATGTAGGTAATTCAACAACTACGCTAAATTACTAAATAAGGTTCAGTCAAGACGTTGGACGTTACAATAAGCAACTTGACGAGTTGTCCTTTAGTCTTTCAATTAAAAGTCGTCATTCGATAAAAACACTAGTCAGTCAATAAAATGGCGATTTCAATTAGATGACTGTGTCAGATTTGATTATTAATATGGCAATTTGTAACAAATTTAAATTATAACTAACTATGAATCTATTATTTTGTGAATAATTTAATAAACACAAATAATTATGTAATTCTGAACAAAGTAGTTTTTAAGTCACTTTGACATTTATGTCAGTATAATATTATTTCCGGTTCTAGAATTTTATAATTTGATGTTTAATAAAAATGTAATTATTAAGGTTAAATTCTGAAATAATGTGAAAATAATTGAACATTAATTGTAAACATTTTTGTATGTCAATTTCAGTATTTCATAATATTGTAAATTACTCTACGAACTTCCGCTTTAAAATAATATTGTCATTGTGTTATATCTTCCGGTGTAAATGGCGCCAATTTATTCTTATAAAAGAATATGTCCGCTATATTGGCTTCAGTTCTGAACCAGATATTGAGTGAACACATTTAAGATAAGTACCATATTTTCTGAAAGCCTCTATATTATGTTGTAGCTAAGTAATATTATTATGTCTCGTTTTATCGTTTTATTATAGTGTTTTAGTAGTAAATAATTTATTAATATTTAATACTTGGAAATATATTTTGATGATAAATTATTGGTATATTGTAAAAATATTCTAATTTGCTAAAGTATCATGTCATTGGTACTTTAAAATAAAAAGTAAATTACCAGGTTGTTAAATACAACTATTATATTTTATTCCATAGTTTATTATTTATTGTTTAAATTCTATTCCTAGTACAGTAAAAATATTACAAAGCTGTTTAAGATATTTTGGTTACATTTATTTATTGATAAAAGGAAGTGTAGTATATAAAATGGTGTGTTGCCAATTGTCTTAATTTCTTGTAATTAAAATATAAGTAGTGTAATACAATAAAACTTATAAATACATTGGTTTAGCGTTTTACTTTGAATTTTGATTTTAGTAAATCTACACTTTAATATATTTTTACAGTTAACTTTTGGCCATTCTACTTTATCATATTTTAGCTTTCTTTAATTTTATTATATTTTCTTTCCCCTTTTGACAACTGCGACATATGTATGTTCGTTCCATAGCAGCGCCTCCAATTTCAATGAATGAGGTGCCAAATGATTCCTAATAATGTCCCGGATAAAATATAGGCTTTGCATATTCGGGTTATTACAGCTTTTGTCTTTTGATTTAAACCTACTTGGTTTAAGCTTGATGCGTATTCGGGTTATAGTTTTTGTATTTTGATTTAAACCTACTTGGTTTAAGCTTGATGCGTATTCGGGTTATAGTTTTTGTATATTGATTTAAACCTACTTGGTTTAAGCTTGATGCGTATTCGGGTTATAGTTTTTGTCTTTTAATTAAAACCTACTTGGTTTAAGCTTGATGCGTATTCGGGTTATAGTTTTTGTCTTTTAATTAAAACCTACTTGGTTTAAGCTTGATGCGTATTCGGGTTATAGTTTTTGTCTTTTAATTAAAACCTACTTGGTTTAAGCTTGATGCGTATTCGGGTTATAGTTTTAGTCTTTTGATTTAAATCTACTTGGTTTAAACTTGATGCGTATTCGGGTTATCTGGGGGCACGGTCGTTATTAGCTAATATTAGCACTTCACACAGTCGTGGCGCTGAGCGTCGGTAGGCGTCGGCAGGCGTCGCGGCGCTGGGCGTCGTGGCGCTGAGCGTCGGTAGGCGTCGCGGCGCTCGGCATCAGTAGGCGTCGCGGCGCTCGGCGTCGTGGCGCTGAGCGTCGGTAGGCGTCGTGGCGCTGAGCGTCGTTAGGCGTCGGCAGGCGTCGCGGCGCTGGGCGTCGTGGCGCTGAGCGTCGGTAGGCGGCGCGGCGCTCGGCGTCGGCAGGCGTCGCGGCACTCGGCGTCGCGACGCTGGGCGTCGTGGCGCTGAGCGTCGGTAGGCGGCGCGGCGCTCGGCGTCGGCAGAAGTCGCGGCGCAGGGCGTCGCGGCGCTCGGCGTCGCGACGCTGGGCGTCGGTAGGCGTCGGCAGGCGTCGCGGCGCTGGGCGTCGTGGCGCTGAGCGTCGGTAGGCATCGCGGCGCTCAGCGTCGGCAGGCGTCGCGGCGCAGGGCGTCGGCAGGCGTCACGGCGCTGGGCGTCGGCAGGCGTAGCGACGCTGGGCGTCGGCAGGCGTAGCGACGCTGGGCGTCGGCAGGCGTCGCGGCGCTGGGCGTCGGCAGGCGTCGCGGCGCCGGGCGTCGTGGCGCTGAGCGTCGGTAGGCGTCACGGCGCTCGGCGTCGTGGCGCTGAGCGTCGGTAGGCGTCGCGGCGCTCGGCGTCGGTAGGCGTCGCGGCGCTCGGTGTCGTGGCGCTGAGCGTCGGCAAGCGTCGCGGCGCTCGGCGTCGTGGCGCTGAGCGTCGGCAAGCGTCGCGGCGCTCGGCGTCGTGGCGCTGAGCGTCGGTAGGCGTCGCGGCGCTGGGCGTCGTGGCGCTAAGCGTCGGTAGGCATCGGTAGGCGTCGTGGCGCTGAGCGTCGGTAGGCGTCGCGGCACTCGGCGTCGCGACGCTGGGCGTCGGCAGGCGTCGCGGTGCTCGGCGTCGGTAGGCGTCGCGGCGCTCGGCGTCGTGGCGCTGAGCGTCGGTAGGCGTCGCGGCGCTCGGCGTCGGTAGGCGTCGCGGCGCTCGGCGTCGCTAGGCGTCACGGCGCTCGGCGTCGCGACGCTGGGCGTCGGCAGGCGTCGCGGTGCTCGGCGTCGGTAGGCGTCGCGGCGCTCGGCGTCGTGGCGCTGAGCGTCGGTAGGCGTCGCGGCGCTCGGCGTCGTGGCGCTGAGCGTCGGTAGGCGTCGCGGCGCTCGGCGTTGGTAGGCGTCGCGGCGCTCGGCGTCGTGGCGCTGAGCGTCGTGGCGCTGAGCGTCAGCAAGCGTCGCGGCGCTCGGCGTCGCGGCGCTAGGCGTCGTGGCGCTGAGCGTCGGTAGGCGTCGCGGCGCTGGGCATCGTGGCGCTGAGCGTCGGTAGGCGTCGCGGCGCTCGGCGTCGTGGTGCTGAGCGTCGGTAGGCGTCGCGGCGCTCGGCGTCGGTAGGCGTCGCGGCGCTTGGCGTCGTGGCGCTGAGCGTCGGTAGGCGTCGCGGCGCTCGGCGTCGCTAGGCGTCACGGCGCTCGGCGTCGCGACGCTGGGCGTCGGCAGGCGTCGCGGTGCTCGGCGTCGGTAGGCGTCGCGGCGCTGAGCGTCGGTAGGCGTCGCGGCGCTCGGCGTTGGTAGGCGTCGCGGCGCTCGGCGTCGCGGCGCTAGGCGTCGTGGCGCTGAGCGTCGGTAGGCGTCGCGGCGCTGGGCATCGTGGCGCTGAGCGTCGGTAGGCGTCGCGGCGCTCGGCGTCGTGGTGCTGAGCGTCGGTAGGCGTCGCGGCGTTCGGCGTCGGTAGGCGTCGCGGCGCTTGGCGTCGTGGCGCTGAGCGTCGGTAGGTGTCGCGGCGCTCGGCGTCGGTAGGCGTCTGTGGCGCTGAGCGTCGGTAGGCGTCGCGGCCCTCGGCGTTGGTAGGCGTCGCGGCGTTTGGCGTCGTGGCGCTGAGCGTCGGCAAGCTTCGAGCGCTCGGCGTCGCGGCGCTGGGCGTCGTGGAGCTGAGCGTCGGTAGGCGTCGCGGCGCTCGGCGTGTGGTGCTGAGCGTCGGTAGGCGTCGCGGCGCTCGGCGTCGGTAGGCGTCGCGGCGCTTGGCTTCGGTAGGCGTCGCGGCGCTCGGCGTCGCGGCGCTGGGCGTCAGCAGGCGTCGCGGTGCTCAGCGTCAGCAGGCGTCGCGGCGCAGGGCGTCGGCAGGCATCGCAACGCTGGGCGTCGGCAGGCGTCGCGGCGCAGGGCGTCGGCAGGCGTCGCGACGCTGGGCGTCGGCAGGCGTCGCGACGCTGGGCGTTGGCAGGCGTCGCGAGGGTGGGCGTCGGCAGGCGTCGCGGCGGACCAAAAATCGTTCAGAGTTTTGCTCCATATAATTTATGTCAGACTTTATGTATGTTGAGTGCGTTGCACTACTGCAATCAGTATATTATTCTATTATTCATCTACAAAAAGTCGGTCACCAATTATTAATCGGTGACCGACTTTTACCGAAGATGAAAAATATATTATTATATTATTTATGAGAGGAAAATTTGTTTTTTATGCAGTTATTTAAAATTAGCGTGAATATGCAGGCAGCTTATAGTTGTAAAATGCTGTCGGTCACAAAGGAGATAATATAACTGTCGGTGTATGGAACTAGTCCGCCACAAGCTCCATCTGTTGTTAAATAAAACATCAATATTATGTGAGATAAATATGAAGTTAACGTCAGTGTTAGTGTGATATCCGTATAATCTTATATAAAAATCGTTCGACACCTCGATAGCGCGATGCAGTTGCCTAACAGCGACATCTATGTTTAGAACTGTGGAACATCTAAACACAAACATTTAACAGTCGGTAACGTTTTATAATGATAACAATAAACGAAAAACAAACGTTACATAAAACTCCAAATGCGTAGATTTTTTATAGTCTAAATTGTAAAAACTTCGATACTCAAAGAAATTTGCGACCATTAATTAAGCCTACTTAATCGACTTTTAATTGATTTGCGCATGACAAAATTTTATAAGTTTCAATATTATACGATCAATTTATTTATACAATTTTAGTTATTACGCCTCCGTGGTCTAGTGGTTTAGAGCCTGGCTCTCGACTGTGGTCGTCGTGGGTTCGATTCCCACGTCGGAAACACGTTTTAAGTTTGGTTAAGACAAGGCAGGCTGATCACTTAATTGTCTGACAAGAAAGATGATCCATGCGTCGGATGGGCATGTAAAAAGATGGTCCTGCGCTTGATCTCCCGCCAGTCGTGTCGGTTATCCGTCCCAGTGGGTTACGAGAGTGAAGAAAAAGAGAGTGCTTCTATGCATTGCGCACATACTTGGGCACTATAAAATAACTCCTGCGTAGCTGGACTGGTTTCAATGAAACCGGCCACCGTCACCGAAATCGGTGTGGGAGATATTATTACTATTATTTTAGCAAACACTAAAATGATTAAACAAGCTTATGACTAAACAACTAGCCACCCGAATAGTCATAGCACTTTCGAAAAAAAAAACAAGAATAAAGTATAAAGAGAGTTCAATTATAGTAGAGAGGTGTTTTATTGAAGTTCGGTGTTACACAACCACAATGGAGACTTATCGTTTTCATATCTGGGGGCACGGGAGTACCCCCGTCAAGACGAGCCAAGCGAAGCGCAAGGGCACTACCTACCTTTTCTCGAAAGGTTTCGTTCAACCCCTACAATATGGATATCAAATGATGAGAGAGTTTGAGAAAACAAATACAATTCATACAAGATTTCATGAATGCCGCCATTTTTAATCCAAAATAGCGATTTATCGTTTTCACATGTACTCTCACAATATGGGTATCAAATGAAAGAGAAATACAATAAATCATCTAAATTCCAGACGAAGAATAAGGCGAAAGTAACTGCCCGGGGTCAAAATAGGTAATTTTTAAACTCAAACAAGTCCATTAACCAACTTACAAAAATAAATGAAATC
This sequence comes from Celastrina argiolus, assembly GCA_905187575.2. Classification (NCBI taxonomy): domain Eukaryota; kingdom Metazoa; phylum Arthropoda; class Insecta; order Lepidoptera; family Lycaenidae; genus Celastrina; species Celastrina argiolus. Next base: position 10,379,800 of record LR994577.1, read on the forward strand.
CCACCAAAAACATTTTCATATAAAAATGTTGCCAAGACGAGTCTACACAGCTTACCTTGTGAAAAAGTTATCAGATATCGTATAAAGCCAAGCTCTAAAGACTACTCGCCTATTTCAGTTAAAACGTGATACTTGGCCGTTTTGCTACCGTTACGAAGATTTTATGAAGGGCGCATAGATCAAGAACTTTGGTTCTACATGAGATTTGTCCACTTTTTGATAGATTTTGATCAAGGTGCTTGTAGATTTAGGGCGAGTAGTCTTTAGAGCTTGGCTTTATACGATATCTGATAACTTTTTCACAGGGTAAGCTATGTAGACTCGTCTTGGCAACATTTTTACATGAAAATGTTTTTGGTGGGATAATTTTAGTCTTTTGAGATAAACCAACTTGGTTTGAACTTGATGTTTTTGTCCTGAAAGCCGAAGAAGGTTTTTCTGCCAAAAAATACTATCATATATTAGTAAAATATACTATTATGTGTGTCTCGATGTATGCTCTTTGATCTTCAGGATACAATAGTAGAAATTCTCCTTATTAACATCAATGTAATGTTCATGTGTCAGGCGGGGAATATTTTATTTGTTTCTAATTGCTTGTACATATTAACAATGTAATTAATAACCTGATCACGAACACGAAGAATTCTCTTTTGCGGAATCACGATGTAAAGAATTATAAAGTATTTACTATATAAAGTAAATCATATTACTTATTCTAATTGTATGTATCCTTGCATCAAAGTAACAGGTGGCGACTGGCGGCAATATGAAAGAGTCATGTCATAGTAGAGTACAATCTGTACGAATAATACACAGTGTTGTACTCAATAGTATCAACAGTGATAATTATAATAAAACATGCTTTAAATTGTTTGATATTTTTATTTTTTGACAAACCCGAAAAACATCTGACGTAAGTAGATTATATTATTAACTAGCTGTGCCCGCGACTTCGTACGCGTGGAAAAGTGATTTAGGGCAGTGTTATAATAAATCAGTTTTAAAAATATTTTTAGTTATAAAAACTGTCGTCGAGGTATTTAAAAAACTACTTTATGTTGACAATTCCTACTACCAGCTTGACAAACGACCGTGTACAATTACTATAATGCGAACGGGACTACTTGATAGAGATACACGACGAACATCTAGTACTAAGATTTGTATGGATTTTGCGCCGCAGCGACTGCAGACGATGATCGTTTCCACGCCGACGCTGCTGGTGTGGCGACAATGATATTAAGACAGCGCGCCGCAAAATTTTGCGGTCTTTTCGGTGCGTAAGTCCGACTCGCACTTGCCCGGTTTTTTTATTTATTAATAACCAAACACGTAGGTACTGATTATAAATCACTTCACTGTTAAAGTACCTACTAACTGATTTTATACAGAAAAGTAGCAAAATATAGAAAGTACCAAAAGAAAGAAAACAAACCTAAGTTGTAGGTACCTAACATAAAAACCATTCGGTCCATGATAAAAACTAAGAAATAAAAATATCAAGACAAATATAAATCTAACTTACATTGACATAACTTTTTTAGTTTAACTGTAAACACAATACTTATGTTAATCAAAATTCTATATATGTATTATGCAGTTATCGAATACATAATTTGGACAAAGAAAACTATAAAAATGTACAGTAATAGTAGGCTGTAGTATGAATTTAAACGGACGGAATGAGAACTATAATATAGAATGCAAAATAATATTGGCGTATAGATAGATTTGTATAAGAGAATACTCTATCAATATTATGATATTTGACAAAAAAACCCATAATAATCACACTGTTAACACATATCCAGGGCAGGCCGCAAAAGGCTATAATATTACTGTTCCTTGAAGCAGTGAAAAAATCAGACTTCTTAGCCAATGCAATCAAAAGCAGTCGCTTATGTCGCTAAATTTCGTCATTTTCGACACTCGTAAGGGAATTAAAACCTAAAGGGTACTTCCCGTGACCTCAAAATCATAAAATTTGAAACCAAGCAACGTCTAAAACCATACGTTTTTAGTAACATTATATAGATAAGTAGTAAAAATATTTTGATTTTTTTAAACTTCGTACCGTTTGTCATGAATGTGTTTAATTGAAACTTATAACAAATACTTAGGTCTCTAATATATTCAAGCTGTAACCGAATCAAAATTCTATGTCAATCAGGTTTGTATGAAACTCTCGGTGTGCAAGTCCAACTCGCACTTGGCCGGTTTTTATTTATTTACTTATTACTAACCTACGCTAACAAATATGTATACAGTACCTACTTATCACAAAGGACTGTACAGTAAAAGTACTAACTATTTTTATACAAATAACTTCCGTAATAAACTCAAGAAAAAATATCTTAGATTGTTCCTACCTAGCAAGCCTAAAACTAACAAATAAAAGTCACCCCCGCGGCCCCGGTGCGTTTGCTGCTAATGCAATTTGAAGCGGCGCGCGCGCGCGGCGGCGCACGGCTCCCGGGCCCGCCGCGCGCTTCCTACAAACGTCCAGCAAAAACGACATGATCTTTTAATATTGTCATAACTTTTTTATTTATGAACCGATTTACATAAAACAAACACTAAATGTTAAGTGAAGCTTGCCGCAATATATTAGTGAAAAGTACATCTTAATCGGATAAGCCGTTTCTGAGATTAGCGTGCACAAACCCACAGACAAACAGACAAACAGACAAACAGACAAACAGACAAACAGACAAAAATTTCAAAAATCATAGTTTTGGGTACTATTGCGTAAATAAAGGTCCCCTATCATATTTTTTTTCAAATATCTTCAATGTACAGACACGACTCCTCTACAGATTTATTATATGTATAGATTCTTCCATATTATTATTATTTTCCTTGTTCGTTAAACTACGGAGCTACGATGGTTTTCGCGTTTTTTACAGCGCTTCTTTTCACTGCACCATTTCGTCGAATGACTTTTTAGAAGTCTACTCATCACAAGTTCAAAATCCAATTTCAGTTCGGAAGCAACTGCAACTGAATTGAACGATTAATTGCCGAAATTCTTGTGAACACATGTTACCTGAATGTCGCACAATTTCACAACGAGCGGAGCATCGCCGGATCACGTATTCAGAAATCCACGGCGAGAACATAAACTATTTACCAACTATTCAATATTCAATACGCGATTGCAAAATACGCCAAATTATTGCATTAGTAGTGAACAGGGATTCCCGATATTGTGGTTCTGCGATCGCGGCGCACCGCGATATGCGGCATAAATAATTTAATAATTCGCAATACGGAATTTAACATACCGAGTGTCGTACCGTTCGTCTGCTTCGTATTCAATATGAGTGTTCGTTTCTCATACTGCTGTCGCATTGGGCAACATTCGTACATGCGATTTCTCCAAATGAAATGGCGACTTCTAGCATCCGCATAAGGTTTAGTTTGATCGAGAGTTAACGTCTTGGCCTCTGTCGTTTCAAATAGCATATTGATATGTAGGTGAATAAAGCACGTCTGTACATTTCAATATCGGGAACATCCGTGTTATACGCGTGACCTTGCAAATCACAGCCTGCTTTCCAAACGACTTCAGAGAATCGGCAGCGGCGTCTGCGCAGGCCGCAGCTCGCAGCACGACCGTCACCGTGTATGAAGAATATTTTATTAGACGTTCGTTACCTCTTGATTTATTTTCGTGATGACTACTATGTTTAACCTAGAACTCGTCCATTGTTCATTTCATAGTCACGATAGCCATGGGAATCGAACCATGATGATATAATAACATCGTATTATGAATACAGAGCGATTTTATATCGGTACTAATATTACCTAAAATGGTAATGAAGATATTTGAAGAACACTTATTTATGCGCAAGTTTGAGGAAATAAAAATATTTGACTCAATATTGAGGGAATCTGTTAATTGGAGGGTTGCAATAATAACTACACCCACCAACTTTTTATATTACACTAGCTTTGTGATTTGTCTGTGTTTCACTCGCGTGATTTAGTTTTTATGTTTTACTAGCTAACCCGTGCCCACTTCGTTGAGCATACAAACCGTTTAAACCATCCCTGGACTTCCACGAATATTTCAAGACTAAAAATAGCTGAATCGGTTCAGCCGTTCTCGAGTTTTAGCGTGACTAATGAACAGCAATAGATTTTTATATATAAGAAGATTTAAGGTTAAAGAAGGGTTTTATGAAAAAATTTACAAAAAAAATATGAATTACCAGCTGACCCATGCCAACTTCGTTGAGCATTAAAAACGTTTAAAAACAGAGAAAGAAATAGGTGATTTCGCCAAAACCACTTTTGTTTGTATGGGAAGAACATATCGGAGACGTTTTAGGGACCAGGTTAAAAACGTAGTACGTACGTACGTAGTAGGAGTACGGTATCCAAGATAAATGTTCATCAAAATACACACCTAGATTTTTTACAAAGTTGCCGATTCGTTATTAAACGGGGGGAGAGAAAGATTTCATCCTACTTATTTCCTAGTCATCAAATGTAGATTTTTAAGTGCCGTTAGTTTCTACCTAAATTAACAACATACTTTTCATTCAAAGGATGTTTAATTTACATGCACTATTTAACGTATTTTACATAAACATCACATTTTTAATAGCACTTTAGCATGATCTACATCTGACCTACCTGACTTGGCAAACAAATCGGTGCCTTCTATTCACCGTTATACAAAACAAATGTACGGAGTTTAATACGAGGTTTTAGTACCTGAGAAATTTTATAGTAAGACAAAGAGCACGTTTCAATGGAAAATTACTTCTCGGGGTCAGTTAGTATATACTTGTGAATTCGCTCCCATGCGATCATTTAAATCTCATGTTGTTTTTAAACAATACGTTAAGCCTATAATCCTGTATTTATTTCTCGTATCACAACATTTTAGTGACATGTATTATGGCGTCATAAATTTAAAAAGAGAACAGATATGAACACAGATAAAACAACCCCCATTTAAAAGCACTCATATCTTAATCACTAATATAATGCTATGCCCACAAAAAGTCTCATAATTTTAACTACCTAGTGAAATATGGGGCGGTGGAAAAATGTTAAAGGATAGACGGGGCGTTGGACAAATTGACCGAATGCTTATACATGGTCGATAGCGGCGGCCAGCGGCGGCGAGCGGCGGCGAGTGGCGACACGCCACCGGCCGCGGCCGCGATAGCGGGGCTTAATGAATTAAACCTTTAAAAATTGTAGGCAATAATAGCGTATCGTAGGTGGGGAATTTTAAGTGCTGTATCATGCATTTTTGAACAAGCTACGAGTTTTATAACACCGTTCAACAAAATACTTGTGATTCCCGTCGTAACTCGGTAGTTTGTTGTGTACATTGAATAAACCTAAATAAATACATACCTATGTTGTGATTCAAGTTTGATCACGTGAAAATACATAGAAGAAGCGTTTCATTTGTTTAAAAAATGTTTATAGGTACCTATATTTAAGCAAAATTTCCCCTCATCAATTTGCGTTTGGTAGATATTTTTTCCACGATTTGCATATTAAGGATTAAAAAAAAAATTAAACCGCCTTCAAAAAAAATAACTAAAAAGCGATAAATAAACTAATGTATCTACTTAATGCATAATATATTCCTACAATTATTTAAATATTTACAACTCAATACCTAATACTTGCACAAAGTCATCTTTAACTATTTAAATATTTACAGTTATCACTTATATTTGGAGTCGGTGCCAGCCTGCAGCCTAGGTAACATAGTCTGTTGTGTTGTTTGACGCGCGCGGCTGGCAAGCGCGTTGAAATAGATTATTTCAGCGCGCTTATGCAAATTCGTATTTTTAGTTTTGCTTTGAATTTTAGTGTCGGTCAGTATTCTTAATTACATTTATTTGTTTGGCTGGCACCGACTTCAAAAATAAGTGATAACTGTAAATATTTAAATAGTTAAAGATGACTTTGTGCAAGTATTAGGTATTGAGTTGTAAATATTTAAATAATTGTAGGAATATATTATGCATTAAGTAGATACATTAGTTTATTTATCGCTTTTTAGTTTTTTTTTTTGAAGGCGGTTTAATTTTTTTTTTAAAAGTCATTTTATTTCTCGATTTTTAGTTGTGTTGATGCGTTGTGAACTTAAATAGATGCTAGTTCATTTACTTAAAGGTTTCAGTTTATTTAATATATAGTCACTAATTACAACGTCCGTTTGTCGAATTGGTCCTATTTTTAGGAAGCTATAATTGTTATTAATAGGTACTTAGTTGAAAGAGTTTGATAATATAATACTTATTAGGTATTTATATTTTTTATTATCATGGGTAGACCCAACGACATTGACAAAGTTATAATATGCAATAACACACAGCCAAACCTGCTGCAGTTTTAATTCGTCAATGTCGTCCATACTGCATAGGAAACAGATCACGAATGAGAAAAATGAGAGTGTGGATAAATTGCTTGTTCTCGCGAGAAGGGCCGGCGAGACTTCTCGGCGAGATTTCTCGCCGTGAGTCTGGATGGTATATTACAAGTATCACGTTAGCCCTACATACAATGGATCAACCAATTGCAGTACTGCTCCCAACTCCTAACCGTTAAGGAGTACTGTAGCTTCATCATCAGCACAGCAGCATCAGATGTTGATTCAAGCATACCTCACAAGCAACATGTTAGCCCTACATACCTACTACTAAATAGTTTCCATCGACCAATTGCAGTACTGCCTTCCAGCTCCTAATCCTAACCGTTAAGGAGTACTGTAGCTTCATCATCAGCACAGCAGCATCAGATGTTGATTCAAGCATACCTACCAAGCAACATGTTAGCTCTACATACTACTAAATAGTTTCCATCGACCAATTGCAGTACTGCCTTCCAACTCCTTATCCTAACCGTTAAGGAGTACTGTAGCTTCATCATCAGCACAGCAGCATCAGATGTTGATTCAAGCATACCTCACAAGCAACATGTTAGCCCTACATACTACTAAATAGTTTCCATCGACCAATTGCAGTACTGCCTTCCAACTCCTAATCCTAACCGTTAAGGAGTACTGTAGCTTCATCATCAGCACAGCAGCATCAGATGTTGACACCCGGAAGCATATACCTGAGTAAGACATGATTACGTAACAAAAACACCATACGAGCATACAATTTTCGGTAACAAAAACACCATACGAGCATACAATTTTCGGTGGTTGCCCTCGATTTCTCCTGGATCCCATCATCAGATCCTGACCTGGTGAAAATGGGACCACCTCAGAAGTGAACTCTATACAACAAAAAAAAAATTTTTGAAATCCATCAATAATTGACGAAAATATCGGTGAACATACAAAAAAAAAAAAAAAAAAAAAAAAAATATTATACATACAGACGAATTGAGAACCTCCTCCTTTTTTTGAAGTCGGTTAAAAATTAGCGTCGGTGTAAAAAGTAGCCAGGATAAAAGTTCAGCGACAACAAACGTGAGGCCAAGGAGGTGCGTTGCAGGGGCGCCGCGCCGCGCCGAGTCGCGCCGGGCGTGCTGACTGCTGCGCGGTGTCGCCTAATGAGGCCACTTGCTTCTTTTATTTATGTGACAAATGTAAATTGTTAGCTTCCCATACTAAGTGAATCTTTCGCGAATGTTTTGTGCAATAAGGAAGATTTCATTAAACAACCGCCCGGAATACGGTGTTCAGATTCAATGTAATCTAAATGTAAACAAAACGTTTAAATCTTGTCATTTCTTTTTTTTATTGAACAGTAGTGTCATCAATTTTGATAGATATAATTTGGTATATACCAGAATATAATGGACCCCAGAAGGACAAAGACTATTTATATTTTATATTTATATTTTATAGTGTCAAAATGTACGGTAGTGTAAATTTAATTTAACATTAACATAGTATTTTAAAATTAAGGAAAATAAATCGTAAGAAATATTTTGAAGTCTGTCTTAAAATTCAACGATACAAAACTCCCATAAGTCATTAGTCACATCCACTGTAACAAATAGATGAAAATCTAGGAATAGAGATCCCTCATCCAATCATTCTATTCAGTTAACGGGCTAAGTGAACGTGGATATTAAAATCCGCCGTCGTATTTATGGGGAGGCTTCTAATCGCGCATACAGTTTACAACATTAGAGCATGTACGGTAAAATTTATGCCTCAAAGATTTGTTCGCCACAAATAAGGTTGTCAGCGTGTCTTATCTATGGCATCGTTAATTAATTAGAGAAATTGAGCGGCCGCGCCGTACGGGGACTAATAACTCGCAACCCGCCTCGTATCATCGTCCACGTTTGTTTATTTTTACCACTCACGTGAGCAAAATTGAATTCAAATGGCATAGTTAGCCACGCTAATAGATGTCGGGTGGCGGTAGGCGGCAGGCCCGGCGGTGTCATAACAGGACTTTTACGTGTACGCCGGGGCATTAACAGAAAATCACTTCATTTGAAAAACTTTTAGCGCCGACAATGTTCGACATTACTTTGTGAGAGTGGTTTTTGTATGGGCGTGAAAACAATATGCATAATGAAAATATCTTGTTAATGGAAAACATCTGCCGAGCATTGATTGTGTTGTCTACATTACAGACTTCGACTTAACGCAAAGTATGTGCATTTAATGAATAGATTTTGAAGTACTTTGTGACTCTAAATATACTTTCACCGATTAAACGAAGAACAGACAAATTAATCAAAACAAAGACGGATTCGCTAAGTCATAGACAACAAAACGGGCCAATAAAATAGCAGAGCATAGACAAAACGCTACAATAACAGAACGGAACGAATGCCTAGTTTACGACACGAGCGCAACGACCGAATGCTCTACAAATGAATAAGCCATCTGTTCTAATAGCCACAATTAAACATGGTTGTCGAAGCTGCGAGTACTGCTCGCCTAACATTTAGATGTAAGAATCAATAGAACTATTGCAAATTACTGGATTGTTCTCGAAATTTTAATTGATATGGCCATTTCTTATAGGTAGTTAAGATATAGCACACCAAATAGGGCCAAGCGACTAAATAGGTGAATAAAATACAAAATTAACAGCAAATACTATTCCACAATAAAAACGACGAGACATTAAGAACATTTAAAATAGGAATGGAAAACAGTAAAACTATGTAGTTCTTAATAATTACAATGTAAGGTTTAAAGGTCATCAAGGAAACTAGTACTAAGAACATTTCATCTACTTTTAATTATCCTTTATGCCTACCAGCCTAATTATAAAGGTCGAGTATTAAAATAATACCTTTAGGATACACAACAAAGCCATTTACAGAGAAGTTTTGCTTACATTTTAACGTGAAATATGATAATTACACATAATTATAATTTAGCGTCAACACATAAGGCATCAAAGATGATGTTTCTTGTGTGTTTTTATCGAGTATCAGGTTGCGTACAGTTAAACATACAGGGCGCACCTGTTTTTGCCACGGAGGCAGTCGCGCCCGGGTGACGCACTCGTATATGGTAAACTGTCATAATTAAGGACAATAATGAGCGCGGATCGGCTTTTTGTGCTTCGAAGAAGCTTCATAACTTAATGTCAAATCGGTCGAACAGATTTCCGTTTAATGTAAGTGTAAATACCGGCAAAGATTGTTGTACTGGTGTGAGGGTCAGGATTTAAAGTAATAGTCGGACAATTATATTTCATGAACATAGAAATAGTACCTATGCTTTATACGAGATGACCTTAGACGAGTATAGTGCCCAAATGTGTGCGGAACATACAAGAGCACCCGCTCTTGTTTTTCGCAAGTTGTAACCCAGTGGAACTGATGGCCGACGCAATAGCGAGAGATCAGGTGCAAGTCTTACTTTTTACATGGATCATCTTTCTTGTAAGACTACATTGTCTTAACAAGACTTGAAAACATTTTTGTTGTTCTAACATTTTGGATCTAGCCCTGGACCTGATGAAGTAAAGAGTCAAGCTAAAACCACTGGAGCAATCATCAACACACACAATGACGTTTGAAGTTTATTATTCTTTGATACATTGTATTAATATCATCGTGTTAACTGTTAATTGACACTTGGCACTTCTCTGAATCAATTCTTGGCAAAACAATTTTTTCACTAGGCAATATACATGACAAAACTTATTTAAAAGCGTATAATGGATTAAACTGACGCAATTAATTGACGAATTTGCTCTCTTTTACAGCACACATTTAATAAAATACTGGATGCATACATAATGACGTGCCTATGACTAATTAAGTCAATTAGTCTATATGTGTCAAATTATTTGTGTCGCCATTAAGCAAACATTTATTTCGAGCTGCAATAAAGTTTCATTATATTTTTTAATCATACTACATCAAGTACAAATAGATTTAACCGTTAACTAGTTATGAGATACTTAGAAATGAAAACATCGGTGTACGAAGTTAAAATGTTTAGTTGTAATAGACTAAAAAATCGCCTCAACAAGTGACACTAGTACCTAAATTATTAAACACGTATTTAATGCACGTTACAATAACGATGTCAGTGAAGTCATACACATCACTCAGCATAATTAATTAGGCACTTTCCGATGTTTATTGATATCTGTTATCACATTGTAATAAAGGGCAAGGCAATTTTGCATTTTTGCATCGTAGCGCCGCGCCGCGTCGCTTTCGAGCCTCCGCTGACCCGTAATTGCGACTACTTTATTGCACTATCACACAAGTTTTATGTCATTCAATCCACAACTCTTAATTGAAAAAGAGACATGAAATTTACAACCGTCATACATCCCGCCCGTCCTAGTTAACAATCTTCGACGGCTCGGTCGTATGTAACATGCTGGTAATTTATCATTTATGTAATATCTTAAAATATGTCGTTAATGTCGGCGAAGAAATTATGAACCGAAAAGGTTGGCAATTAATAAAACGTGAAACTCAGGCATGCGACTGTAAAAGGACTTCCTTTCTTTTAAGATTCACATATTTTAATCGAATTACCAGTTTCGCAAAAATTGTAATGCTCATTGTATTTATTACATTTGCTCTCATAATACGCCTTGAAAAGAAACGTACGGTATGCAAAACTACTGAGAAATAATAAAAATACTTTTTTCCTTAAACTGTAACTAAACAACGGGGCAATGAATAGTTTTAACAACAATTTTGCAGCGCAGTACTGAGTATTTAACGGTATGAATGCAAAAAATAATAGCGTTTAATTATTATAAGGCATGTCGCCTATTCGACGGCCGGGCTGGGAAGGTTGATGACGGCCGGTGCCGCGTGCGGTAGTGTCTGTCGATGAGGGAATGTCCGCGAGTTCACTTCATCTAATAAGGCCATAAATATTGAATTTAATTACGCTTCGCAGGCAGTGACAGTCGCGTACGTGGCGGCAGATTGACGCGTATCGAGGGCCTTCTACGAGTATGGCCATGATTTATATTTTATACCGATATCTATAATTCGATCTATTATATAATTGTCTAAAAGCCTAGCAAATAAGAAAAAACATATTACATAGAATACGATTGAAATAATTCTATGATTCTATTTATCATAGATCGGTTGACTGTCACATAAGTATTAAGTATTTAGAATTTCCTTGCGTTAATTTTACAATATAGGAAGGGTTAAGTTCCCTTAGTAAGTTAGTATGCCCTAGGAGAGATTGTAATCTAAGTATACTTACCAGTTGACCTCGGGATAAAATGATTATACAAATCCAAAGCAAGTTAAGATAAGATGTTTATGATACACTAAAATTCCAAATCAGAATCGACGATCCATCAAATACGTTTTTTAAATGTTAACAAAATTGAACTATTGTATCTTTATTATAATGAACACTAAAAGTTGCTCTCGATTCCTAAAAAGGCAGAATATTTAGGAGGTTGACTCATATTTTACTCGTATCTCCTGCACAGCAGACATATAAATCAAAGAATGTTTGAGACCGGCAGCCGCTCCGCACGTCTCAGTAATTGCAGCAAAAACACGGCTTGTGCGATTTTTGAGGACGTTGGCAAATTTCGGAATAATTCCTCGGAATCGAACCTCTGGTGTGATACAAGTGCGCTCGAGGAATACGAATCACCGGATCATACTCTTCTCGACGTTCAGATTCACGCTTTTCTTTGTTCCGTCTGGCCCTAGAATAATAATCCTCTGTAGAGTCAACTGTGTTGCACAAGAGTGACGTAGACAGGACAAACATTGTCGGCAGGGAGCTGATTAGCGAGCACGGATCTCTCAATGGCGGCAGCGTCCGCGGCTGCGTCATAAATTTCCATTGATTGGATTAATCAGATTTGGATGTCAGTTTTGCGGGCAATGTGCAGAGCTGCAGACTCTTTATAACAAAATACAATCACGATCCCTCCGAGGCATATGTATTCGGTTCTCGATGCATAATAACGAATATGTTATATTTTAGTTCAACGTGTAGTTAAGAGGTTGAAGCACGACGTTTCCTTTTTTATTCCATTCATTCGTTAGGGAAACAATGAAGATTTATTCGTACGTCATTTTGTCTTATTAAAAATGATAGTTTTTTTTCGATTTCATGGGGAAGCAGGATTTACATATCCAGCTGACGAACGGGGCCCTCCTCAAAAAGCCGCCGATTATATCTCAAAACCTTTCGCTTTTTATTCCAATTAGGTTGAGATACTGCTACTACGTTCGTCGAAGGAAAAAACAGGAGGCCTAGTGCGTATTGATATCGAGGAAGATCCGTAATGTGCTCGACCTCACGCACTTGGCAAAAAGTGGAAATTAAAACAGGAAGCGAGGTTCTCCATATCGTCACATCCCGTGCCGTGTGTAAGTGTGTCCGCGCCCGCGCCGCCCGCGCCGCCCGGACACTGTTACATGTCCGTTTGTGCCGCTTATTCATCTCTTTTTATGACGTTTATGCATTTCTTGGATTAACGCTTGGATACTTTGCTATTGATTTTGCTATCGTGGTCTAGTAGTTCAGTGCTCTCGACTCGAAGGTCGTGGGTTCGATTCCCGCGAACACTGAACAACAAAAAATATTGTTTTCAAGTTTGGCTAGGACAATGTAAGCTGATCACCTGATTGTCTGACAAGAAAGATGATCCATGCGTCGGATGGGCATGTAAAAAGTCGGTTCTCTCGCCAGTGGTGTCGGTTTACCGTCCCAGTGGGTTATAAGAGTAAAAGGAAGAGGGAGTGTCTTTGTGTATTGTGCACACACTTGGGCACTATAAAATAGCTCCTGCGTAGCTGGCCTGGTTTCAATAAAATCGGCTACCGACACCGAAATCAGTGAGGGGAGCTATTATTATTATTATTGATTTTATTATAATTAGAAATAAGATTATACTTAAACTTCCTACTAAATTATGTTAATGGTTAAACAATTTTGAATAACTGGAAAAGTAGAGCGTAAACGAAGTTCATACCTGTTTTGAGCTATGATTTGTGTATTTAGAATGTTGCTACTAGCTGTCGGTATTAATAATACGTATTTCTACAATGTTTGCTTAATTAAATAATAACATAACGGGCTGGGGTATATTCCAGATAAATAATTTATGTTTTAGATCAAAAGCAATAATGACATGGCAATTACAATTATATCACAAACGCATGGAACGAGGCCGTTATATTTATCGACTGAAGTATTCTAGATTATATGATTGAATTATGCAACGTCCTAGGCTATTGGAGCAGAAGTATAATTCATTGTAAAATTTATAGTCACAAGCGGCACGGTTTCACAAATGAGCATATTTCCCACGTCAGTTTTGATTGCAATATTATCGTTTGAGATGACATTCCCATGCGTATTAATTTAGCTTACAAGAGATTGTGCTATCTACATGTGGGCCCGCGAGCGTCGCGGGCCCACACAGCACAGGCTGAATATCTCTTTATTCGTCGTACGAGGAAAGTCCGTTTTTCAAAGATCGCATCTAGGAGGTAATCACGCAATTCCCTACTCATAGCGTTAAGCGAACAAATCTTCGACATTGTATCTGTTCGCATTAACTCTATATTCAAAGGAACATTGTCAAGAGAAATGTACGATTATTGTGGCGCTTTCTTATGGATTGTGTTGCGATAATATATAACTCGTGAATACGTTAAGGAGGGCTTCACTATCTGCGATTTCATGTGGTTTATCAATTTGAACGGCTCCATAGACATATTTGTTTCCTCGTGGACTATGTTTGAGCTGGTTTACGAGATAAACTGTGATTTCAATTCTTGTAAAATTGCATTCGCGCCGGGATTAATAACAATGTGATAAATATCTGTCGATAACGGCGAAATGTCGGTGAATGTTCTGTCGGAGATTTAATTTAATACTGAGTTTAAACCACAATCTAGACTAGACGGAGAGCTCGGTTCCCACAGATTTTATAATTTTGTATCTTCGGTTCGGACGGCTATAAATATTTGCTATCACAAGGCCGGTCATCTTTCTTTGTTATCATATCGAAGGGACGGCATTCCTTCAGCGTAATTATGCAAAAAGCTGGACCGTGGCCGCCGCCGTCCTTTGACGAGCGCATCATTATAGTTGACATAAACAAAGATTTATACGATTGATTTATTAGAAGGTAAATATGAAATATCGCATTCACCTTGATATTAACTTAATCGTCAAAATAATAAATCAATATATAAAAGGCATTACGCTGGTTGAATGTAAATCGAGATTCTTTGATACGAGCAAATGTCATCGAGCTACATTATATTACATTTTCTTAAAGTTTATAGGGCTTAATTACACTTAGCATTCGAAACTAAAATGACGCGGTAATTATTAAATGAGTTTGACATTATTTATGGTGCATTTTGGTGAAGTTATGTCCGATTCACATTAAATGGTAATTAATTTTAGACAAAATACATATTCATATTTCACAGTCAATTAAACAGTTAAAATATCCAACGGTAATAATTAATTTTAATAAAAAAAAGTTATTTATTAATTTTTAATAGAATAATTCTTTATATCTACTTCCACAACGTCTAATGCATACAATTTATGAAAACTTAACAAAATGTCTGTTGTAAAAAACAAGGTCAATATATACAAACACTGAACAGTTACAAAGTTATGTTCAGACTTCAGAAGTAAGTGTCGTTCTCGCGAGCGGCGCGCGGCGTATAAAGCATGTGTATTGTTATGAGATAGGTGCGAGTTTTTTGGGCGCGCGAGTGTCGCTCTCTAAACAGGAGCGAATAAATGCGTAATTCGCTGAACAGCGGTTAAATTAGCCCACGATGCGGGCGTCTTTATAGTCTTTAAATTGGCAAAAAATCGAGACAAGCCCCGGCTGACACCGATTGCAGAGGCATCGGCGAAACAGGTGTTATCATAAACATACATTTTGAAATAAAAACGAAACGATTTCATGAGTAGCCGTAGGCGCGAACTGCCGTTCTCTCGCCGACACAATGGCGATTTCATAGTTTTTTTTTCATGCCATAAAGGCCGACGATATTAAATTTAGTAAGCGGAGAGGTGTCCGAATCTCACCCAGACGTGCGATCCGCCACACATATTTCCATCCGAACAAAAAGCAGAACTATAGCCATAAATATGTCCAAATAAACATTAGTCTCCAACGAGGTGCGCGCAACCACCGCGCCCGCCATCTGCCGGTCACTTCGGGGACTTTATCTCGACGCGCTTTATTAAAATTATACAAAATAGCTGTGTCGCAAAAATGACATTTTTTTATTATTATTAGCCGTTACTGTCCCACTGCTGGGCAAAGGCTCTGCTCTCTCTTTCCACAAGTCACGAGTCATTACTAATTAAATATAAAATTGTTCAGGTATGTAATTTATAGTTAGTCGTGTTGGTTAATCGTATTGAACATTTGTATGCTTGTCATTCGTCTTGTTATCTAATTTGTTCTAACAGAGACTCTACTGACGACAAGAAGCCGTAACACAAGGTTTGGTATGACATTCTTTTCAATTACACAAGAATTCTTATCATCGCCGTACCTGCTTCTGTCATGACTTTTAAGTAGACCATCATAATTACCGTCATCAATTTTATTCGGCGGTAGAGATAAAGTATAGTATGTTTAAATAGTATGTTATAATATATAAATTTATTAATTAAGAATATATTTTACTACATTTTATTGGTTTTTAAACTAAATTTGTCCCGTGGATAACATCAAAACTCCGGTGTCACAAACCTTTTGCCACGGGATCAATATTAAGATATTTTAATGACGTTAATTGTTGTGGTGTCGTTGAAACAATACGATCGGTAATAAAAAAATGAGTAAGTGCACATTGTTGCGGCGTGCGGCTGCGGCGTGCGCATTGCATTGTACTCGCTAACAACGCGCGAGGTGCGCGCGGCGGGCCGAGATGGCAGTTCGACTGCAAAACGCGATAATATGTGTACATATGTAACATTAAACTGCAAAAATAAACAACACTTTCACACTACATGGGTTCAAGAACAAGTTTTTCCATAACACAAAAGACGACACTGAATAGTTATAGCTGCTTCGCGTCCTCGTCGCATAATCCAATAAAACAATTCTTGGAATGTAGGTACAGTCGACGGATTGTCCTTGTATTTCATGTTTGTAGTCCTTTCAATCTGAACTATTTTGTTGGCTTCTGTCGAACTAAATCTAGTAATTGCAACCGATTGTTTTTAGGAGCTAACTAAGCTAGCTTGAATTTACATTAGTATTTTATTCCTTAAATAATCATAACAACTAATTATTGTAATGTATCATTAAAAGTAAGAGTAGGTACTCTTTTACTTTGTTAATTTTTCTTACACAAAAAGAATCGAACACTACTAAAAACACTTTCACGACGATATTCAAAAATATTAAAAGTAGTTTGAATGTAGAAAGTATTTTTGAACGAACTGTACAAATAAAATTGGCGACTGAATCTCAAAATATATGAATTTGATTCAATGGAAGGGCAAGCGGCTTCTCTTTCTGTTGTTGCGAAGGGCTGCCACCGGGGCATTCGCTTGCCATATTTTTTATTTTTAATATTATATATGGCCACATTATGCAGGATGCTGATATATTCCGTCATATTTTGCTCGAAAATTATATGTGCATACATAAGTAAATATGCATTATCATAAATTTCAATATATCGACTAAATTATAAACTAAGTATCATTTATGGGTTCTAGGTATGTTGTTACAGATATAATAGGAATACGTGTTCATTAAAAAATACAGTAAAGAAAAGTAACAAACAATATTATAGAGAAACGTAAGATTCTAGAACCTTAACAGGAAATGACACAAATTATAGTATTTAATAGATAAACATGAATTGATCTATCTACTAATAATTATAATAAGTTATATATAAATGGTGTTAATGTGCGTAAAAGTTAAAGACAAATCATCGAATTCATCTAGGTTAGCTAAGGTTAAATAATAACATGGAAATAGAACTCTACCATCCACAAATGCACTAATATATCAGCTGAGATAATGAAAGCCTAGGCCCTGAGCAGTATTTGGCCGCGTTAATATTTGAGTGAGGGAACGGTTGTGTAGCCCTGAAATTGCATTATGCAAGTGGTCGCTAACACGTGTACGCGGCTCCCGAGTCCCGCGCTACTCACGACACCTCGCTCGCCTTCTCCATAATTGCCTCAGTGTTATACTCTTTAAAGCAATGAACTTATATTATTTCCATATCATTTCATACGTTTTAAGGTGTAAAAAGGATTTGTGATCTTTTAGGAAATCATGTTTTACAGTTAAAGGTGACATTTTCCATACACCTAACTGAAGCCTTATTATGTTGAGCTTTTACAAGTGTGATATTAAACAGTCTGCCAGATGTTCTAGATGATGATGATATTTTTGTATGTATCGAGAGCACCTATGTAGAGCAGCTGGACACGGTGGCCTTATGTATTCTGAGCACGTTCATAACAGTGAAGTGACAAAAAGTGTACGGGATATTTTCGCATATTATAATGATCGGTGAAATTTCTGTCGGCGGAGCTGGAGGTGAGATGAGCCGCTAATTGTGGCGTACGCTGCGCACGTAGCGCGGACATGTCACGCCGACCGCCACCGGCGACGGGTGCCCGCGAATTCCGACGACGGCGAAGACACGAGCCGGGCATTCGCGGGCAAAAAGCGGCGGGCCCGGACCAGCGCCGCGGGAGACCCGCCGACTCTGCCCACCACCGCCGCGGTCTCTGAATTAAAATCCCCTCCCCGACCCGACTAGCTATTGCAAAAATACTTACATATGCGAATAGACATGTTACCATACGCGTCGACCGTCCGGACCAAAAACGGAAGTCGGAGCTGCCAGAATCTAAAAATGGAATGATTTATCATAATTATATTCCCGCACGGATATTTATGCATATTTATATCGAAAGTTTTCGACGAGATGATTCAGTCGGGCGCTATTTAAAAAGCGGTGAGCTTTCAAGTTTTGGTTCCGAGTATCGGACGAGTGAATTTGAGGAACCGGCGGCGAAGGGCCGGGCGGCGCGCGTCGAGACTCACAAAAACGGAGTCGTCTGGTCCTCCGGCGAGCGCGGGCCGGGGTCCGGTCCCGGGCGCGTCGCCGCCCGCGCCGTGCCGTCACGCCGCCGCGCCGATCGCATCCCGGCCTGCGCACTTTGCATGCTAAGCGCTCGATTCGCGCACATAATCATCATGGTAATTAATTTAAAATGCCTGCCTATTTCGTCAAATGCAACGAAGAAATGGTAAATGAATTAACGATCGAGTGAATGGCAAGTAGGAAAATTCGAGGGATGACTAGCATCGTAATAGACCGTGAGTACGATCTGCGTGCGCGGACGCTCGCATCATACGAATGACGCTTTATAACGGGCCGTCCTGATTATTTCTGTTCATTTCACGACTGTTTAATAGCAACGAAGTTAGCACATACGCAGCATACCTGCCCCGTTTATCGAATATTTTACGATCTGAAATAGATTAATTTTAAAATGCGAAGTTCTGTGGAAGCGGCTGAAAGATTGTTTGATTTTGGAGCCGGTGCTAGTTTTACTGTTTCCGATATTTATATAACAGTTACTCATTTGCCAATCTGATTTACCTGCATGTATGTTTATTCAGATTCGGGTGTTTATAATACACGTATACTTTATTTTGAATAAGATTTACTCACAGAGAAATAATGCGGCGCTGAAACATCTGGCCGAAATCTGCTTTCCTGCCCTAATAACTCCGCGATGTTCTATCATACATTTAGATAACACTTACCTATATATACTTACACCTTGCATTAATCATTATGAAATCTAAAAAATATAGATCTCTAAATAACATACCTATCTATTGATATTATCATAAGCAGGTTTCTAATGTTGTACAAATAATAATATTTTTTCGAGACTATAGTAATCATGCACCCTACTATCTAAAGTAAAAATTGTTAATTAATTGTAGAAAAAAAGAATATAAAATTAATCTAGAAATCTACACTATCCAACATTTTTAATTTAATCAAACAAGTTATATTAAATTAGGTTGAACAATTTTTTACTTGTACAATACATACACTACATTTAGAATTCATTGTTAAGTTAAAGTACTTATCGTCGTATCTATAATGTAATAGACAAATGGGGTATCGAGCAATTATAATTAACTTGCCCAAACTAATGTGGTTTTTATGTTACGCTTCCGCCCAGGTGAGAGATAGCATCGCCGTGTCGAACATATTTTGTCACCTAATGGTTACCCTCACCCGTTACACACTACTATACCTGCAAGTGTCGAGAACTTATCTAACTATTGTTCCTATAATACAGTCAGTAAACCTGTGCTTACTCCAAGACAATGCAATCCGACAATAGTATTCAAATGTTAAAATACTTACGTTTTGTCAAATGGTTGATTTTTCAAAATGTCTTATTATATTTATATATACTTAGTATGTTTCCAAATATTATATTAATTGGCTTATAGCTATTAGCTATATTATATAGAAAATGTGTTATGATTAGGTTAGGAAAAGTTTTAGAGTTTGCAAGCAAATGTAAAATTTACATTTAAATAATAATTACCAAAAGCTACAATAATAATTACAATTACAAGTATTAACACTGCAACTAATTGAATGATACCTTAATAGTTTTAATGGACTATCCATCAAAAAGTTTTATTTATTTATGGACAGATCAAAAGATATCAAATCGACAAACTTTTGGAAACGTTTTTTGTGAATGTATGCTAATATTCGGTTATAAATTTTCTAGAACTGTCAAAATACGTTATCGCAGTAACTTTTTGGAGTGCAATCAAAATTAGTTCAGTGTTTTTTGTGGGTTAAAATTAATAGTCCGATAGATACCGGGCTGTTTTTGTTGGTGTTTAGTGTTCACTGTTCAGGTTGTGTGCACTTGGGCGCAATTTACATAAGAATATATCGGCACGGCCGGCCGGCATAAGTAATGAATTTGTTTTATTATCTTATCGTTTGCATTCAACGGCGGCTCATGTATTTTATTAAACATTTATTATAATGCCAAATTAATTATGGAGATAACCTTATATGTATTATATACGTAATAATTGTTTATATGCTGGTGTTTTTTGTTAAATTACGCTGCAGACTATTGGTTAAATTTCTAATATTTGTATGGTTTCTTTTGGGCGTGCCATTACCCTAAAGCAAGCTGCTTACAAAATATCTAGCTAACTAGTTATTAATGTTCTTGATTTAATAAGTAATAAAATATGTCAACTCATAAAAGAAAATATAATTTATGATCTTCCTTGACATTATATTTCTTGGAAGTACATAATATTTTAATGGCTATAAATTACGAATGGTAGTTGAAGTTTGATAAAACTCGTTTCCTTTTAAATCAAAATTAATTATGGACAAAACATACTTTATTTTATCTTTATCTAACTTTTTGTAGCCCAGGCGTAGCTTTTGTCCGTTTTGCGGTTCGAGAACAATCTTAGTCGAATACTGAAACGATAGTTAAATTAAGTGGCGCTCAAGTGACAGCTTGTCATTCGGTCAAAGAGTGACAGTGACTGACTATATATGGGTTATCTTTAATTAGTGTTTCAGTATTCGGCCTATATTATGTACCTGAGTAGGTATATCAATTATTGCAATATTACCAAATTAACTGCATACTGACAAATATGAATACTGCTTCAGTATATAAGTTTTCAGCAATGTCCATTTTCAAAGCTTAGTTAATGTTTTCATATTGAAATATTTTTTAATCCCGATATCACCAACGCATGTTAACGTGTTAACGGCTTGTTAAAATACCATGCCTTCTCATTCATTGATAGGAATTACGAGATCAACAACATGATATTTAACGAAGGACTAACTAAAATATTGCTTGGTGAAACACGCCCTTAGCATAATGAACGGCGTTGAACAGTTTGAAACAAACGGCTCGTCACGAGTTTCATTCATAAACAGTAATTAATTATTATCACCGTACTCGTAGATGCGCTGATTTCACTTTATAATGCGGCGGAAGCAACGGTATTGATACCATTGTGCCTGATATGTTATTAAAAAATATGCAAATCGATAGCACAGGATGCTCATTTTTGTAATGATGCATTTACATGTTAATGCTATATTTGCGGAAGTGTATACAAATTGTGATATTGTTGTGTCGACATATTCCTGCATATTGATAGAGGTCTGGCAGGGACTTCTCCCGGCATTACGATACGTCAATTTTCTACTAAGGTTTAACTTATCTAGGTGCACTTTTAAGAGTCTCCTGATTTTTAATACCTATTTAAAAAAAGGAGAGTCTTAAAAGTGCAAAGTATATGGAAATAGAAAAATAAAACTTTGTTATTTGCATTTGTTTTAACCGGCATTATTCATGCATATTAGTTTTGAAGTAACGCGTCTTTACTGATTTAACGGCATCTTACTGTTCAAAGGACTGGTGAATATTGAATACGGAATATAAACACGGCCTAAGCGGCATCGGTTATTAAGAGGAAACACTACGATTTTTTTCCACACAAAAATAGGGGTTTACGGGATTCCTGTTTCCTCCCTGGATTTCCCTCTAGAGTAACTATTTTTTTCATGAATATCTATGTAAGTATATTATTTGTACGTCCCTCTTTTTTCTTTTTTTAATAAATTAATTATTTAAAGAGATATGGACGTTCACTTCAAATTTAACGCGAATAGACAATAATTATTTGCTTGTTAAAATTACTATACAATTACTTTATTTTCTTTTTTTTTAAAACACTTTTATAGACGTATTTAGTAGGTATATGAATAATTAATATGCCATTAATAGATATTCTCTCACCGATTTCGGTGTTGGTAGCCTATTTCGTTGAAACCAGGCCAGCTACGCAGGAGTCATTTTATAGTGCCCAAGTGTGTGCCCAATACACAAGGACTCTCTTTAATCTCATAACCTAGTGGGACGGTTAACTAACGACTGGCGAGAGAACAGGCGAAGGACGAACTTTTTAGATGCCCATCCGACGCATGGCTCATCTTTCTTATCAGACAATCAGGTGATCAGCCTGCATTGTCCTAACTAAAACTGAGAAACAACATTTTTTTATTGTTCTAAGCGGGAATGGAACCCGCGACCTCCGGGTCGAGAGCGAATTGTAATACCATTACCGCACGTATAAACATTGCAACTTGTAACCATTTCCACAAGGTCACCGATAGTTCCGCTACCTGCTAACAGATGGCTGTAGTTGTACCGGTAACTATTTGGATGCGACGAGCGCTGTTCGGTTTGGCGGAGATTCAACGCACAAACACAAACTTTCATTAAGTTATTTTATGCACAAGTCGTTTACCAAAATAATATACCTAAATGGATTTTACAAAATACAGGAAAAGGTGGGTATAATCTAGTATGTAGTAATTAAATATAATAAAAAAAGAAATATATTTTTTACAGACCACGTAAATTTTACTTGTAATATAAATTTAAACCCAAAAATCTACCAACATAAAATGTTAATGAGCCATCCAAAAAACCATCAGTTACACTTATCCAAGTTCAGACTGAAATCGGATGTCATAAAAATCTAGTCATGTCTAACAGTTGTAAGTGTAGTGTATCGCGCTGTGCCTGTACAAGTGCAGGAGGTGGCGGGCTGCAGGCTGCACGCCGCCCCCCCGGGCCCGCCTTACGCCCCCCTACCCCCTCGCCGGGGAGGGGGCCCCGCGTCTAACCCACCTCGCTCGCTCGCTACAACATCACTTGTTTTGATGTAAGGTGTCCACTCGACTGCAAAACTCGATCCTTTCGATATTTCTGTAAGGTGAGAACTTTTCATGTTCCAAGTTACAGTTCCAATACTGCATTCTGGTCGTGGGAAATGTAGAGACTGCACTATTGTTTTTATATTTGATACTAGATGTTAGGCGTGATGTTGTCCATAATAGAATATTAATTATGGTTAGCGTATTACGTATCAGATTTATTTTCAGGATGGAACTTATTTAAGATTATAACAATAATATTATAACTGTCCTACTCGAATATGGGTAACATGTAATTGTAAGGTGGTAACTGGTAATTGTAATTTATTATCAAAATTCACCGTCAAAAACAAACTTTATGTTTTCATTTTGAATAAAAAAATATATTTTCTTATCTTATATATAAAAATGAATCGCTGTTCGTTAGTCTCGCTAAAACTCAAGAACGGCTAAACCGATTCGGCTATTTTTAGTCTTGAAATATTCGTGGTAGTCCAGGGAAGGTTTAAACGGTTGTTATGCTCAACGAAGTGGGCACGGGTCAGCTAGTCTTTCTTATATATAAAAATGAATTGCAGTTCGTTAGTCTCGCTAAAATTCGAGAAGGGCTGAACCGATTTGGCTATTTTTGGTCTTAAAATATTCGTGGAAGTCTAGGGAATGTTTAAACGGTTTTTTTATGCTCAACGAAGTGGGCACGGGTCAGATATTTTATTTTATTATTTTATCATGATTTTCCTTAGTAATATATTTTATTATTTTATATTTATCTATTATATTGTAGTTACCTACTAGCTTCCTAAATGAATTGCGTTACACATAATTAAATACTAATATTAATAAAAAGAGTTTTGAAGATCGGTCCACAAACAGCATAAAAATAGAATCAAGTTTGGAGCGGTTGGTTCACAAACTAATGAATCACAACAGTAGATAGAGAGAAAATACATATTCGTCAAAGATACTAGAATCTAGTAAGTAGTAATATCTAGTATCTTTTAGATAATAATACCTACCTAGTATCTTGTAGATAATAATACCTATCTAGTATCTAGTAGATATTATACACTTTGGTTACGGATCCCTAAAAAGATGATATTGATGATAGAAACAAATGTTCTTTATAATTACACTGCGCTGGCGTCTGGCAGTATCAATGTCAGGATGTATGAAACTTTATCGCCGTAAACGTTTAATTACCTGTCTCACACGAAGCCTTATGAACTACAAAGGGTTAAACGTCTTTAATACATCATCATCGGCTGTCTGCTACAGGTAGGATTATGGATGTAGCCTCTCCTTTGTCCACTAGTGGCAAATTGGTAATGTTCCCGATTCTTTGACACACTGATTTCGATGTTGGTAGACTGTTTCGTTGAAATCGGACTATGCAGGATTCATCTTTATAGGGTGTAATAAGATCAGTCACTATAACTTTGGGATTACCTTTTCTAAACCTGGAAACGTTTTTTTTCTATTTTTTGCGTCAAAAACTAAAAAAAGTTTTAACTTTTTACAGTTTATGTTTTTTAGTCGCAATAATAACATAATTACTAAAAAAAACAATAATTTTCTTTTAAATATATTACTTGAATGAGAAAAGCTAGTATAATCATATACCAAATTTAAAGTGACTGATCTTTTTACACCCTGTTTAGTGCCCAAGTATGTGTGCTATACACAAACTATCTTTTTTCCCCTTAACCCAGTGGGATGGACACACAAAAAAAAATCATAAATTAGAAAAGGTAGTATTCATATCCCAAAGTTAAAGTGACTTCTTTTTACATTCAATTATAGTACCCAAGTGTTATACAAAAACTCTCTTTTTTCCCCTTAATTCAGTGGCAAGAGAACAAGCGCAGGACCGACTATTTACAATCCCCATCCCGACGTATGGATCATCTCTTGTCAGATCAATTAGGTGATCCGCCAGCAGACTTAAAGTATATTTTTTAGTTTTTCCAACGCGGGAATCAAACCTACAAATTCTGTGCCAAGCTCTTACTTCTAGAAGGCTTAAATAATAATAGAAGACTAAGGCTATCTAATGGCGAAGTTCCTTAAAATGAAATATAAAACTTAAACTAAGAAACTTAACATTACCTTAATAATAAAAGAGTTTATAATTTATACACTTACTCGTAGTATCTAAAAATGGGCGAATTTCGACCATCTACTTTCGTGACCTCTAGTTTATTTAATTAAGCAAAAGTTAAAATTAACTAAAAGTTTGTAATGACACCTGTTTAGCTCTTAGATAGAAAAAAAATCGTCCACAAAAACTTTAGCCAAATTTTATACGGAGGGGTCCGTTCGCAAAGTTCGTAAAAATTTACTCACAAAAATTTGTAGGTATCAATATTCAGCTAATCGCGGCTTTTTACAAACTACTCTGACAGTATATTAAGTATTCTTAAATACCTAAATTGTTATGATCGTGAATATTAAACACTCTGTTATTATTCGAATTATTTATCCAGTTTGAAAATATGTGTTTTGTTGCAAAAGTATCATAATTATTGTTAAATTTTAATTTTGGGTTGAAGGTACATTTTGAACACGCACCTATAAAGATAAGTTTGATACCTAAATGCTTACAAAACGACTGTAACATGGGTTTATAGTTTTAGAGACATTAAATGTTGCAGTAAATATATCCGAATACCAATAAAAATTAAAACATTTATTTTATTCAAGGTTGGATGCTTATCGACGAAATAAAGTTAATTTTTATTTTTGTAACAAAATATGCGGGTCTTTCCATTTTGAAACATTGTTAATATTTAGTAGGCATCCACGCCTAATTATTGTGTAGATAACACAATAATTACATTTTAAGAATTTGTTGGTAACTGGTTCCGTTGTATCAACTCAATGGAACTATGTAATAGTTTCGCTTAGTCCTGTCTGTAGGCCCTACTAATTTATTTATCTAGATTTAAAACATTAATATTGTATGTTTATGAAATTTGGTATTAGGTTAGATAGGGAAGATTTAAAGAAAACCTAATGCGCGTCGATGGTTACGTAACCCCTTCCTAAAATGCTCTTGGTTAAGTTATTACGTATTAATATATATTATATACGTTCAATATTAACTATCATAAAATTATACATTATACATTTATTTCATGTACTTACTATCGCGTTTTGCTGTTGTGCATTTAAGGCACATTTAAGCACATTCTTAAGTTTAGTGTTAGTGTGGAAAATCATCAAAACTGGGTCACCATTACAATTTTTTTAACTTCATAAAGTAGTGATTAGCGAGTAAAATTTAGGTAAGTACAACATAATAATAATATTATATTAATTTTTTTAATTAATCTCTACTTTACCGCCATAAGCTTTAACATTACATATTTACAGTTGACAAAAACATAAAAACCTGACGATTTAGTTGAAAAATGCTGATTCTGTGACCTGCCACCATGACACATAACCGAAGGTCGTGGTTTTGATGTCCTTTTATGTAAATATAAGATATTTATTCATGTCATACCATTTAAAGTAAATACTTCGTATGCAACGCTCAATTAGGTCATGCCTCATATTATAATTTTTACATTTTACACGTAAGTATTATATAATCCATTTATTAATCGGTATGATTCTTGTTTGAATTTATTATGTAATGGGTTAATGACTAATCAATTATTAATAATTAGGTAGGTACCATTTCAGACGCGATTTTTCCACAATCGAAAAAGATACATCGATGTTGAGGTATGTAACAATGTAAATGTTCATGTATATAATTTAGTAATTGAATTTGCCCCGACACGAGGTAATTAATTATAATGACGCTAATACGAAAAGCATGTCATGAGTTTGTTTATCCTTGTGTAACGTGAAAGAATATCCCCGCTAATTCTACACGAAGCCAATCAACGATTATATCAATTATCCTATATAATGTTTCCTTTCTTCGCCCAAAACCTGCTCGAATTTGTAACGAATTAACGAGCTTAAAGATATCGATGGCGGGTAAAAACGACCGGAACGTTTGTAAAATATGTACTCAAAACATTGTTATGGCCGTACGTCGTCCGCCGTGTCGCGGGCCCCGGAATGTCTTTGCCGGACCTGTTACGCACAAAAACTCCAGTTAATTGATTTCGTTAGTTTAGGCATACTAATTCACTGATAAATATTTAACGGCCGCCATATTCGTGCCGCGCTCGGAACGTCACTTGTTTTACAATAACAAAATTTTATGGTTCCAGCAAATCGAAGTTTATACTTTATACGCTCGGACATGTCCCCTAATGAACGAGCGGGATTAGCTGCGTAATTTTTATGCCCAGCAGCCCTAGCAGGACAAATTTACAATCACGTAACCGTAAAATATCGAGTATCAGTGTATGAAAACTACGACAGCTCTTGAGCGTAGTGTATGGTCGATTGACATTCGATAACGTTACGAACACGTAGTCGTTGATTATTCCCGCTAGGGACTGTTCCTCGGTCATAACTCGTACATGCCGCGGTAATTGCCGACCGCATAGCTCGACTCATATGGATTTTTAATAAAAACAATTTATGGGAATAGGATACCGGCGCGTAGCGAGAGGTGATCTATGGAGGCGAGCGAGGAACGCTGGGTTTTTATCCTGAGGAGGGCCCGCGGGTGGCGTAGTCCCGCGCGTCGCCTGGTAATTAGCAATGTTATGAATTTTATAAATATTTCATGCGCCTGCGCTGTACAGGTACCGACAATTAATTAACCCCTCAGTGCTTACATTAATTAGCGAAGTATCGTGTTTTCTCATCGTGAGTTTAACATGACTTACGAGTTAACAGTGCCTACAAAAAAGTATTAAAGTCTATAAACGTTTTCATATTATTTATATTCTTTAATAATTACGTTTGTTACTGCTTTTGTTGTAAGTCGATAGAGAGCCAAATAAATAAAATTCGTCTTACATATTTTTTTTAAATTATATTTTGTCACTTTGTACATTCTTGTTGTAATGTCATGGTCATCTCTCATGTGTTTGTAACAAAACTCCTTCGTAACTGATTTTAATGAAATTACTTGCTTAATTTTATATTGTTTGGTATGGAAATAAGATGTAGGTATACTATATTTTACAAAGCGTGACCTACTCAAAAATATATTATTTTTTTAACAATAATTGTATCTACTGTCATGAACCATTGCAGTAGTACTCTAATATTATAACGGCGAAATGTGTGTGTGTATGTTTTAAAAAAAACTTTTTACTAATACTTCACGCGCAAACGGCTGATTCAATTTTGATAAAATTCGTTTTGCAGGAAGCTGACACCCTGGATTACCACTTGCTATCCCAATAAAGCACGGTGGTCCTGTGGAATCCTGTTTGCGCGAACAGAGCCGCGAGCAAAAGCTAGTTCATAATAAAACTTGTTGATATTACAACCGTGTTTTTTCGGTCCTTATTTATAATGACAGGATAATAATATATATGGTTCATTATAAAATATTACAGGTAATATGAGTTATCCCCGACCATTATGTCGTAAAGGATATCAATAGTGGGCTCTGAATAAATAAATTAGCGGAGTGGTACAGTCGGCTGCACTAACATGGATACATCTACAAATTTGCAAAAATATGTCTACGTTTAATTTTCAAAAATATCGTCACCTTATTGCATTCAAAGCGATGTAACCAGCAAAGTGTTTCAAAATTATGAATACATTATTTTCATAATGAAGTAAACAGCAGTATTTCAGTGAATAGTATACACACTTAAATTCATAATTATGAACACGCGACAAATTTCAGTAGCATGTATACATTGTTTATTAATGAATATTGCGAAGTGCGAACGATGACTGTAGGTAAATTAACTCTGTTGTACAAACTCGTGACTAAATATTTCTGGTTTCGTTATCATCATATTATGTATAGTTTGAGGGTAGAAGTAAAAACCTGATAAAAACAGTCTCTGAAATATAATATTATGTTCGCGTAAAATTTCTGATCGATTGCAATAAATTGGATAATTCTTGTCTTTTCTTGTTTTTTTTTGGTCAGAAAAGCAAAACTATTTTTTTAACTAGCCCCCGAATAGTCAAACAGTGAATGAACTGATGACGAATTATTGCGATCTCGTCAGCTTTGAATAAAAATAAAAAAAAAAGTGTATCAAAATCGGTCCATCCATTTAGTAGTTACGATGCCACAAGCAAACAGACGAACATACATAAATAAACGTTAAACTTATATCATAGTGTAAGTTTAGTTTGCATACACGCAAGCTAACCTTTTGATAAACAAAATTAATATAATATTAAAATATCATAGATATACCTAGTTTGAGGGTAGAAGTAAAAAGCTAACAAAAATAGTTTCTGAAATATATGTTTAGGTAAAATGTCTGATTGACTGTAATAAATTTCATAATTCTTTTCTTTTTGTGTTTTTTCTAGTCATAAAAGTAAAACTATTTTTTAAGTAACACTCGAATTGTTCAGCAGTAAGCAAATTTATTTTGTTGAATCATAGCTTAAGGGTATTTAACATGATCACGTCAGCTTTCAAACAAAAAAAAACTACATCAAAATCGGTTCATCCGTTTGGGAGCTACGATGACAGACATACAGACAGACTCGAAAAATCCCTCTGTTTTTGTCGGAGGTGCAAAAAGGGATTTTTTACGAATTCAGTAGTCCAAATTTCATGTTTCTACCATTTGTAGTTACGGCTGTGCGAAAAGAAAAAGAAAAAATGAATGTATACATCTTATTGGAACATACCCCGAGTACATTTTTGTGGCATTTAAAACATATTTGCAGAAAAGTGAAAAATGCTAAAATTTTATAAGTGTATCCATATTATTGATACAATTAATGTTTACATTGTAATGAAGTAAACAATGTTTACATATTATTGAAATTTGTCGCGTATTCATAATTATGAATTTAAGTGTGCATACTATTCACTGAAATACTGCTGTTTACTTCATTATGAAAATAATGTATTCATAATTTTGAAACACTTTGCTGGTTACATCGCTTTGAATGCAATAAGGTGACGATATTTTTGAAAAACTAACGTAGACATATTTTTGCACATTTGTAGATGTATCCATGTTAGTGCAGCCGACTGTACACTATACTGCAGTAATAAACGGGAAAATTAATATTGGAATATTTCATCGAGACAGAGACCCGGGTTTACAACTTAATTGCTTTCGCAAACTATAACCGGATAGGTTTTTTACGACGGACCCGGCGATGGACCCCGAAGAATCTAAACTGCAATCATTTATTTTTATGTCATAATTTCTGAGGATGATGAATGACCCGAGCGTCGCACAAACTTTTTCTTTGACGGCCCGCCGACGAATAGTTTTATACTTTGTTAACACAAAACCATCATTTCTCAGAAGAATTTCATTTTGGAAATAATTGATCCAGGAGAAATGTATAAGGAAAATAAAAAATAAAAAGACAATACTATGTGCCATTATTGCGTATGAGAAAACTTACTGCGCTTAGGAATAATTAGTTCAAGCACCGAATTTTCTATCAGTGAGCTTTCTAACGGAAAAAAAAATTAAATCGGTTCATCCGTTTGGGAGCTGCTGTGCCACACGTCAAACATATTTTTGTCGGGGGTTACAAAATACAATACAAACACAAAACGTAGCGACTGTGCCTCCACCTGATGGCATATGTTCAATGGTGTTGAAACGCCTAATTACAGTAGATATACTACTAGTGTAATTAAGATAATATTGTAGACCAAATTCTATACTTAGTAATATAATGTGGCTGTATAAGAATTCATAGTGAGGTTCACTTGTGAGGTTTCAATTCATAAACTGAGGTAACTAGTGAGGTTTCAATTCATAAACTGAGGTTTATATTCATAAATACAAACGAGAAGAAATGACGAAGAATTCAAGCAGCAATATTAATTCAAATTCAAATGCTATCGTGTACGGTATCCGAAACATTCCTGCGACATTTCAGAATAACAAATCTGAGCGAGCACACGAATACTGGATTTTAATCTGTCGAGTATTAGTTGCAGTGGAATATTGTTAATATTACCTGCGTCCGCGATAAGGCTCGAGCCGGCTCCGATTGTCGGATGTCGGGGATCAGTCGGACGACGCAATGGGAAACGATGCAAAACATATTGTTCTATGAAAAATAAATTATCGTTGACTTATATCGCATAGACGTTATGAATTATGATCATATGGTATTAAACGACAAAGCGATGTTTTCTAAAACATGAAACAGATTTTGATCAGAGCAATAGCAGTTGAAGTAAGTTTTGTTTTTATTACTTAGTTGATATTGATGTAATTCAACAGACATAATTGTCCTACAAATTGCGTGGTACGTTATCCCGGTCCTACGCTCGAAAGTTGAGCATTTTTTTATCCTTGCTAACTCTGTTAGCTACCACAATCGAGAGTTCCATCCAAGAAATTCTTGGGCGACTCATCCAAATGAAGGTACTCACGAAAAATTAGCTTGATACTCATCAAGTGAAAACCATGTATGGGGGAACCCTGACTATTAGTATGACAAATATGTTAAAACATACTTGTGGATGTTGCAAAATACACTCAAATTCAATATGAAAGTAAGCTCCATATGGACTAAATAAAACATTTCGAAACAAACATGTAAATTGTTTGCGCATTTAATGTAAGTAATATAAGAAGGCTTTTAGAATTAAACGAGACCGTTTCATAAAATAGGAAATCGCCTTCTAAAGGAAAAAGAAAATATCAAATAAATTAGTCTGTAAAGTTCGCATTCTACTTAGCAATTAAAAAAGTTAAAGAATTGAAGCTAATTTTCTTATAATGGCACTTGGCACAAAGCGTTAAAGTTGAAAATTGTCTATACCGCTTACAAAGGAAGGTATATTCTTTAAAAACGTTTGTATATCTATCTTTAGAGAAAGATAAGCGTTTTGAAGTAAGCGAAGCCTTTCGACTATTCGCTGAAAATAAATTTAGAAAACAAAACGGATGTTTTAAAGAAAATTAAAAACAGGGAAGTTTTCCGATCGCGTCTGGTAATCTACGTTGTGTAAAGAAGAAATTAAAACAACTTGCTACGATATTTATTACGCTACTTGTTCGCTGAAACGAATTTAAATAAAAGGTGCTCCTTGATTACATTACTTTTGATGTAGGCAAATGGATACCGTGTAGACCTCTACGAGCAGACTATTCCATTATGATGAATTATATATTATAGATATATTTGGGACATTACTTACCACAATAGACGTAATTATTTTAACAGCGTTCTTTGAAAACGCTATATACAGAATGATTCAGGTTTCATATATTAAGCCGAATATTAATAATAAAGTGTGAAGAGAACGACGCGTAGAACATTTTTTTTTGGCACCTCTTATAAATTACTTACCATAATGCGACAAATCATGATTAAAGATCTTCAAAAAAGTCACAAAACAGAGTTTCAATCGTGGTCAGCGACCAGTGCGTTCGTGTGTATAGACTAGAGCCCGCGAGCCCCAGCATAGTAAGATTATATTGACCTTTGATTTTTTTTAAGTAAGTATATTAAGTAATTTATATGAGGTGTCATAACAAAAAATGCTCTACGCGTCTCATCTTCACACTATATTCGGCTTAATATATGAACCATAAATCATCCTGTATATTGTTGTCTAAAAAAGCTGTATTTTCTGAAGAAGACACACAATATTACAGTAAGTTTTAAATTACATCCTACTGATATTAAAAAGGCTAATATGTGTGTATGTGTTTAAGTTTGTTGCTTCTTGACGCGAAGAGTGCTGGTCTTTTGGCTTTAGATAGTACAGAAAGCGAGAACAACTTGGGCTTTGTTTTATCACAAAAAAGTACAGTGTTCTCGTGATAATAATGTATATACACAGGCAAAAGCTAATCTTAAATGAATAGTGAAATATTACTGATAATAGCTCCCCTCACCGATTTCGGTGTCAGTAGCCGATTTCATTGAAACCAAGCCAGCTACGCAGAAGTTATTTTATAGAGTCCAAGTGTGTGCGCAATACACAGAAGCACTCTCTCTTCCTTTTACTCTCATAACCCAGTGGGACGGTAAACCGTCACCACTGGCGAGTGGAACAGGCGCAGGTCCGACTTTTTACATGCCCATCCTACGGATCATCTTTCTTGTCAGACAATCAGGTGATCAGCCTGCATTGTCCTTACCAGACTTGAAAACAACATTTTTGTTATTCCAACGCGGGAATCGAATCCACGACCTCCGGGTCGAGAGCTAAGCTCTGAACCACTAGACCACGGAGGCGATAGATTATATAGATAACGTAATATCGTCAATTAAATTCAAAATCAAGTATTCATTGGTCGGTGGTAAAACAGTTGTCTGGTGAACTTGATGCATAGTAGATTTGGTGACCGATAGAAATTTGTACTGAATGGAATTCCATATCAGCCAGACCTATCCGGGTTTCGACGGTTTCGTCCTTCACGCGGTCTCTGTTTGAGTTCCACCAGCTACGTAACTTACCATAATAGCTTCGGTTTTCGATTTCAATCTACACAAACTCGATAATCGTCATTAAAAAGTAAATTAATATTTTCTATTTCGATTTATTATGCTAACTGTTGACGCTCGAATCTTGACTATTTTACATACCATATCCACCAAGAACGTTTTTTCTACTTTTTCAGTTAAAGAAACCTTAAGTAGGATATCGTGTTTTATAGCCTAAACCTGATTATAAGCGAGCTCTACCAGTTCGGACTCGCATCGCTGACCAGGTGATGACAATCATATTGTATTGCCAACAAGAATAACAATGCATTATAAGAAAGACACGCATATTATATGTTAGAACATAGAGAGTACATCTGTTACTAAAAATAACAGGTGAAATACTATGTACGCTCTACAGATAGGTACCATAAATATTTGAAGTCAACTGAAAGTGAAGTGAAGTCAGGATGTGTAAAAAACGGTCTTCATCTTCAGTTTTTCGAACATTCATTAATGTGGATTCTCGTTGAAAATCTACTTAAAATTGAATAACGTGCGAACAGTTAAACTAGGTTTAATATAAAAGTGACTTTATTTTAAAAATGAATTCAACATGGAGTAATTAGTCAATACTCTATTATTGGAAAAAATTCCTTTACTTTGTTACTTTTTATATTATAAGTACTAGCTGACCCGTACCGTGTGCAGCAATTCATTTTTATATTTAAGAAGATAAGACACTATTTATAATAATTTATGACAACATTTCTTAAATTTAAAGCTTTATCTTTTATTATAGTTCTTTTTTTTTACAAAAACTTATAATTTTACTCTCAAAGTAAAGAAATAAAACAGTAATTAAAATAATATGACTAGCTACAAACTATAAACTAAAACAAACAAAAAGATTAAAAAAACTATATAATAAATTACTTTAAAAACTACAAATAAAAAATAACCCCAAGATCGTCTCCATCAGGCAGAGTACCCAGAAGGCTCAAAGAGTTTCCTTGCTAAATGGCGATTCTTACGTTTTGAGCCAAGTAGGCTCTGGGGTCTCGGGTGGCCGGCCTATACTAGTTTTTTTTAATTTCCCCAAATATGAGATCTCCACTAAGTTTGTCACATTTGCGCCGCTTGAGGTTCTCCTCCTGGTTTGCGGCCGCACCTAGGCACGGTGGCAAGACCCCGTTGGATGAGGTCGTTCAAACAGTGATGGCGAGAGATGCGATCGGCGCTTCGTTGGCAGGAGAGGCCGTGGTGTCCGAGGCTGTCTACGTCGGCACCACAAACGCAGCGGTGGGGGACGGCGTGGGGGGCGCCAAGACGCAGGAAAGTTGATAACCGGAAAGTTGTTTTGTCAAATAAAAATGTTTTGTCTTAGTGTTGAAATTTCAAAATAAGTCCATTCAAAGCGATAACAGTTTTGATTTAAATCTGACAAAAAATAGAAAAATTATAACGATCCCCCTCCACCGTAAATTGTGGACATGCTCTTGTAACAGTTATAATAATCTATAAATGAAATTAACTTATCTGAAAGTCGTAAATTTTACAAGAATTTACCAGTAAAAAACTTATTTATTTGAGGACGAAGCCGTCATGGGACCTAAAACAACATAAAAGACATCCTTAATGTTGATTGTTGGGAATCGACGTCATAAAACATGAATGAGTCTCGTATATTTGAATGATATTATTTACTTACACGTAAGAAAGACCTAGCCTAGCATTATTTGCCAATTTATGAATTAAAAACTTCACAATCAAGTAACAACAAATTCAATACATAACGGAACTTCTGCTATTGTTTGTTGATTTTCCCTCGGTGGCTTAGTAGGCACAATTATTAAAGGATATTCAAAGTATAAAACAGTACTTAGTAATACTTCTTATGTTAGAGTATTTATTAATTGAATAAAATTTCCTTAAATGAGAAATTCTTTCCACGTATGCACAACATATTAACTGTTACTTTTGAACAATATTTACATTGATGGGTAATAGTCTTTTTGCGAACATAACTCAGCTAGGAGCCGCGCTGTTTTATAATTTGATGTCTCAATGTATTCAATTTTTATGACATGCCTCGTTAGCTCTACATTTCATAATTAAAAATATGCTTATTAAGAGCAATAATTGGACTATAGAGACTCGATCCATTGAGCCGTGTCCATATAAGCTGCCATTAATTTTTTAAGAATAATGAGGTAGACATTTTTATAACAAAGGTCCTTGGCCGTGCATCTCGATCTTAATGTTATCTCTAATAGGTCAATAAATAAGGAGCAACGTGCGAGCTTCGGCGACACATACACGCCGAGGGCTTATTAAAACAAAACGAGTGCGGGCCTGTTTATAATATTACCTCCGGTCCGTTTTACTCATATTTTGTTTCTTTACATGTAAATAAAACTTTTTACTTTGCTCCTTTTAGTTTGAATGCGGTTGACCCTGTTTTATCGTCCTGCTTTATTATGGCCGATGAGAACTTTTGAGTTCTTAATGACATTAAGGATATTTTATTGCCTTAGAATAGATAATCATCAATTAAAATTATTGCATCAGTTTTGAAATAAATTATATTATTTGATGGCTTCGGGTGATTCACATGGCTAATTTTAGCCTTAGCTGAAATTATATTCGCAAAAATTTTTAAATTATGATATCGGAATCTTTCTCTTTACCGTTGTACCAAACGCATAGCCGAGACCGTATAACTTCTTGGGTGAACTAAAATTTGGCCTCTTATTCCTATTTGAATTTTGATTACCATTTTACGTCTTAAAGATTCGAATCAAAAATCCATATTCTTATTAAAGTCGCAAATTAGTAAAGGTTATATAGATAAAAAATCTCGGACTTTTGAAGCGAAGCAAGCGAGCCGGGTGTCTGTATAAAATCATTTATTTTTGCATACGAGCATCATAAATCGTGAGGTGTGGAATAGAAAAACAAATATTGTGACCATCCTTATGAATGAAATGTAAACGGCCGCAATGAAATGATATAAATGATAGAGGGTCGTGATAATCTGAGCGCGGCATCTGCCGGTGACCCGCCGCCCGCCGCCGCCCGCCGCCGCCCGCTTCGCGTCCGAGCCTTATGATGTCGCACTCTTTTATTTAGATATTTGTTCCCTCATTTTTATTCACCCAAAACATTATTACGCATTTATAAGTACCCTTTTATTTTATATCCTCAGTTATTTTTATACCTTCGACTTTGTCACCTCGCTTATACCTGAGTGTTAACCGCTTTGAAATGTGGCAACGATTTCGAGAGATGTACAGATAAGCTCTCTCAGTCGGGACGTAACTCGATGCTTAAGTGAATTTGTTATATTTATGATATGAAGCCTACTAAATATGTATGGCTGTTAGAACTCGTTTCCGAAACTGATTCGAACTGCGCCCTTATCAGTTTATGGTTATTGATAATCGTTGTAGCTGTATAGTTTGGTTTTAAATTCTTAATTATGATATTTTACTTTTGCCTCATTAGAAAAACTATTTAAATATAAACGACTTTCAACACTGGCTGTATATTGAAAAGAAAAGATAGTATTGATGATTTTAATCAGTTCATGAAAAATAACTATTAGCGTTGTTAGATTTCTCTATCACTAAAAGTAAAGTTATGTTTCTGTTTTGGATTGTTATGTATTTTATTAATTGTTTATTTGCCTACGCTAAATTATTCCATTTATATATTATGTTTCTTACACCATACTTTGTTATTTGTATAATAATGTACGATGATTTAAATGTTATTTTGTGTACTCGTGTACCTGAGTAACGATGACTTGCTGACACCGACCATTACAATGTAACCAGTCACCATCTAACTCGATCGTCGGAGGATTGTATGATACAACCATAGACTATGAATCCATAGACTATAGAATAAGACTATAGAATAAGACTATAGAATTCTACAGTCGGCATTGGCAAAATGGCGTATTTTTATTGTATTTTTTTTATTGGAGGTTTAAATATATTTATTATTATTGCTTACTTGTTATAAAATGTATTGAATAATGAAGTATATTTTTTTTATTCGGCCTTTACATACATTATATTTACCGAGAAGTACAGTACCTATATGAGTAGTACCCGCAACATGCTTCGTTGGCTTACTCCCAAAGAGACTGAATTATTATACCATCGCAGAGTTCTTGAATGTACGTAGCATATTCATTGTAATATTATTGACATGCATAATAAATGATTAAACTGTTTATTATTGAAAAGTGTTTGTATATCATTGAATAAAAATACTGTAACACCACTTGTACTACTTTCGATGAATATAAAATTATGAATTCAAAACATGAATGGATGAAGGTGATATGTCGCAAAAAATGTTTACCAAGAAAATTGAGTTTAAACTGTCACTTAAACATTTTAGGATATGTAGTAAGGTTTTAAGTACATTACGACCTATTCTCTATCCATTCATGTCTTCAATTATGAACATTGTGTCGCAGTAGCACGCGACAGCCACCGCTCGCTGTGGTCGGCCGCCGGTCTGCGCCGGCCGCGTGGTGTGCTGTAGCCTGTAGCAATTAGCCGGGCGGGCAGTAGCGCTCCCCGCTGGGCGCCCCGCGGCGCGCGCCTCACGCCCGGCTCTGTAATCTCTTATTATATTAATATCTTAATAACCATTCGGGGTGTTAAACCAACACTGAATAATTATCTAATTTATACCTGACAAAACGGTGTCCGTTATCACGACTTTATTCGAAATATTTTAATTAGAAATTACAATTTATGAAACCAGTGGGCGGTCGGTGGTAGAAGTAGAGCATAATATATTGTCTCAGTAAACTTACATTTATTTTCGTCTTTGTCAAAGCATAAATAAAATTATGATTATACTTAGTTCAGATAATATATATATGTCTAACCCACAGGACATTAGTAAAATTATTATCCAATAATATCCATATTTTGAAATTCAACCGCTTAGTTCTTTTGAAAATGTAAATTACACCAACATTATAAAAACCAGTGATTCCGCTCAGGTGATAACACCCATTGCATAAAATCTCATGACAAATATTGTCAATGGTCATTTTAGTGTTATGAGTTAAATATTTATAAACCCGTTCTTAATGGTTTCTACTAATAATAAAAAATTTAATGTCATTTAATATTCTGATCGTTATCTCAGATAGAAGCCATTTTAAAAGGTATAGCTATCATTAAAATTAAAAACGTGGATCATAAAATATGAAGTCGCCATAATTCGACAAAGATAGTTATCGCCGGGCGCGATTTGTTTATGGCTATCGAATAATTGATTATGGAGCTAACCACTAAATTAATATTCTTTAGTAATTAACAGTTTTTAATTATGTAGAGTTCGAGCATATACTGCTTCTGTTAGTTACTTCTACTATTCGTTGGAGATTGGTCTAAAATAATCTCCAACAATGTTGTTACAGAAAGTAATATAATAAAATAGCAACGATAATCCTGATTTTGCAATATAATATAGAATTTATGAAAAATGTTACTACTTTAAAAAATAATAATATAAGCACAGTAAGAATAACAACAATTATTCACATTATATAATCCTCTATGTGCTACAGAGGATTATATACTAGACCACTTTTAATATAATCGGCTTCCTATATGACCCATGATTCATCTATTTTTTGTCCTTTGACGGAATTTGAATACCTGAACTCGGGTTTGAGCACCGATGCCTTATACCACTGTGTCACAGTGTCACTCTTTGTCTCATTAATACAGGATGTAACAAGAACAGTTATTATAACTATGGGATATGATTTTAACTTTTCTTAATCAAAAAATGTATTTTTTGAATAAAAATTTTTTTGGCTTTTTTATTTTTGCGACTAACATACAAAAAAGTAAAACCCTTATTTTTAGTTTTTGACGAAAAAAATTCATATTTAGAATGGGAAAAATACTACCTCTTACTTCTTAAAGTTATAGGTCTGTTCTTTTTACATCTAGTATACTTTAATTGTTACAATATAGTCGATTCAGCAGTCGATACTTACCTCAGTCTCAGTGTTAACGCGAGTACGAGGATGTAGTGTTAACAGTTAACAGTATGGCGGTTCATAAGTACGATTTGGGCATTAAATGCGACAATTGATTTACGAGACGATCGTGTGCCCTTTGTGCTGTGAGTAATGGACGGACGCTCACGGACATTTATGTAGATTGATTGTATGAATTTTATTTACAATGTTAATACAGTAACAGATTTAGACGTCATTTAGAAATGGCGCTCCAAAGTTGTGCAATTTAGGCCGTGGATAATGGATGACGAATGGCCGGTTTCTCTATAGCGGTGAGGTGGGGCTCTATTGTATGGCGAGGACGCGCGCACGCTCCATATGGAAATTCAATATTTTGTTCAGTGGTAATTAATGGTTTAAAGTCATTTGGGATATAATACTCCCCCACACCGATTTCCGGTTTCGTTGAAACCGGGCCGGGCCCTGATTCAAGATGCCAACGGGATTTGACATAAGGTTCGTTAAATGACTAGCGAATTCGTATGTCATTTAGCGAAGCTTATGTCAAATTCCATACATTTTGTTTTGGAACTTCGTAAGCGATAACATTTTGAATCAGGGCCCAGGCTAAAGGAGTAATAAAGCCCAGGTGTGTACGCTAAACATAAGAGCACTTTCTCTTTAATCACTCTTATAACCAATAGGACAGATAACTTGACATCGCTGGAGAGATATAGCGCTTGACTGGCTTAGAAAGATGATCCATGATTTTTCATGGATCATCTTTCTTGACAGACAATCGGGTGATCAGCTCGCATTAGCTTAAGCAGACATAAAAAAAAAATGTTTGTTCTAACGCGGAAATCGAACACACGACCTCTAACCACTAGACGACGAAGGCAGAATATAGAATAGGCACAGAATGAAATATGTAGTACAATTAAAATGAATATGCTTACGATTTGATTATAACCTAAATATGCATACCGTGGGTTCCAATAGTTCAAGTTTTTTATGTACTCATTTTAATAATGATGTATTTCAATTATTTGGATGTGTTGTGCAACAAAACATTTTATGTAGAGTTTCTTACAACAACTTTTAATATCAGATTCTCAAAAATTTTGTCTTCCAAATCCTGCCTGCTCTGTCTCTACATTCCGGATATTTTTTCTGACATTTTGTTATATCTTTATGAACAATAAAAAGTATATCAAAATACTTAGTTACGGTCGAAAGGAAAGGGACTATGTAGAGTCTTGCAGCGTCATCACATCGACACGGATCAAAAGTTGTTCATCAAAAATTTTAATGACCATAGTTCAGAAAATAATAACTTTTCTTCATCTATTTTTAAAGTGCAACGGCGTGGCTTTGATAGTTTACAATTTACTCTACGATACTAACTTTAGTAAGTAGGTATTAGATTATTATAAAATTGTATAATCCGAATACGCCCAAAACAGAACGAAACAAGGACACACCACACATGACAGATATTTTAATTATAATTCAAACAAGTAGCAAATATTATGCAATTGGTAATATTTAATACGACCATTATTGACTTTTAAACACGTTGAAAATAGGTCCTGCCATCTGTGTTATTAGTAAATACTCTATAGTAAAACATTTGATGATATTCTAATCCTTAAGGCAGTACCATCTTTGCGTAACATGCATTATGTTACTTATTAACAGGAAGATAATCAATTTCCACATTGGTAGTTTTCGACACAGATGACATCCTACATAGTCGTCAGTTTTCTAATACGTCTATTTTATCCGAATACGTCTATTTTAAATCCTCGACTGGTCCTGTTGTCACTCCGACCCATATGGATTTAGTGTAAGCATAGTTTTCTTTTTGAGTTAGTTCTTCGCTTCAAAGTACCGTATTCAGCCCTATGTTGCTCAAGTTTACGAATCATATGGTGAGTAATTATATAAGATTTGAGGACTCCTGCTATGAATGTATTGAATAATGAACGAGTATCAATATCGGCCGGTCCAGTAGTCGCTGGTCACGGCGGTGTGGCGGGTAGAGGCGCGAGACAGTTCGGCATTTAGCCTCATTGTGATGATGTTATTGACTCTCTCGGCTGTCCGTCATCCCTCAGCGGTACGTGCTTCCGTTTGACGCTCATTCATACTTGTTAACAAAAACAAATAACTAGAAGTTTTAATTGCCTTATGACTATCTTGTATTTGACGTTGAGGTACCAATACCAAATACTGTGCCTATACAGATTGACTTTAGCAAGATGCTTAAGCCTTAAGCCGGACATTTATCGAAAATTTTATATACCTATAGTTATCTTTTAGGCATTAGGTATCTACGCAATAGCAGAATGTATATAATGTATATGCTATTTTACTGAATTTAAAATCGCAGTTATATTTTATATACGCAGGGGAATATAAAGTTGGGTGGGGTGAGAATCACCATTTTTAGGGTTCCGCAGAAGTTGAAGAATTCTTTTGGTTTCGCTATGTTCATCCGTCTGTCTGAGATATTCTTAAAGTCAACAATTTTCGAGTAACCGGCCTCCAAAGTAATTTATTTGAAGTTGGTCCTGGCATTCATAAATAATAAGAGATAGAGACTTGAATGTATTTACGTTACAGACAAATCTTAAAAAAATGTTTTGACCAAAATCACATTATAACTTTTGAAGTGATTTAAAAGTTGTCTGGAAGAGACTGCTATGAGCAATAAGACGCCTTTTTGTACAATTCCTTTATAACTATTATTGTGTGGGTTTTTTTATGTACAAATAAAGAATTTTCTATTCTCTTCTATGTAAAATTTAGCTTTACAATGTTTTGATTATTAAGAGCAACATGATCT
The DNA here is from genome assembly GCA_905187575.2 of Celastrina argiolus. Lineage (NCBI taxonomy): Eukaryota > Metazoa > Arthropoda > Insecta > Lepidoptera > Lycaenidae > Celastrina > Celastrina argiolus. Next base: position 10,422,345 of record LR994577.1, read on the forward strand.
GGGGCACGGTAACTAGTGCCCTCGCCAAGTTGAGCACGGCGGTACCATCCTTTTCTCGAAACAGATTCGAGCGTCTGTAACTTCTTTGTGGATAAAACTGGACCCCTTAATTTTTGTTACTAAGTAGGCATTGTATCAACACAGTATACTTCAAATTTCATTCAATTTGAAAATGAATATTAATACTTGTCAAAGTTTCTTAATTTTGTCACTGACCCACTCACTGACCGATCATCGAAAGTATAAGGCCGTAAGGCACTTCTAGCAGACTAAGAAGCTTCAAATTTAACTTGCAATTGCCAAGTCAATCTACTATTTATTTAAATAAATAGTATATTGACTTGGTAATCGCAGTAAACAATCACTTGTAATAAATATATAATAGATACTTACATTGTGTTTTCATGGGATAGCTATGCCACTCTTCTTATTTATTTAAATTTTAATAATATTGATATGATAACTATAAGAAGTTGTTAGGCCGACCGTCCAACCCCGACTTAGCACCACATGGATCTCACAACTTTTTACGGTACTAAAAAGAACTAGGTAGCGAGACTTGACATTTTTAAACATGTTTTATGGAATATAGTATTCAGAAATAGACAGTCCGTTGAAATAATAATTAATTATTACAGAGATTAATTAGTTAAATGTTACAATAATACAAAATAATATTATGATACAGTATCTATACCGTATTATATGTATTTTATAAAATTCTTATTGATTAAAAAACTTGATAATTCGATTGTCAATTTTTTACAGCGCGTATCTTCGGGCACTGTTGCCCCACCTGACCATATTTATAATGCAGGCGTTTCATACATTTTAATTCAATTTCATTGCGTCACATGATTATTTTAAAACAATGTTATGAATGTGTTGATATTTGACCCTATAACGTCCATTGTTATGAAAATTTAATTTTTATTTAATAATATGTATTATACGACACTTGATCTACCTACTTGTACGAACTAACTTTATTTTAAAATAATATTCGAATGAATGTTGAATGGTTAATGTTTGATTGTAACAGTAAATTTTTAGGGAACTATGATCGTTGTTACCTTAAAATCTTGAAACTAACTAAATAAAACACGCGAACAAAAAAATAAAACACGCGAACATATTTAAAGGCGGTCTTTCAGCCTATAAAGTTAATAGCGAATGATGATTAATAGATCTCAAGCCGTATTTCTTAATACAGAAATCATTTTATTAGGCATTTAATTTCCCAGTGCCGACCGGCGACTACCGAGTGGCCGGTAGCCGGTAGCCGGTAGTGCGGCGTAATCGATTGGTCGCGGACAAATATTGGCCGCTCCTTCCATGTTACTGCTCGTGTACTTCGATAGGATGATCTTCGATGTGCCCGGGTTGAAATGTTAGAGATTAAGTTGAAGTTAGAAGGATTTATGGAGCTCTTTCAGTCATGTGACCGTAACTATACGTTTAGGTTTAATTTTGTAAACTTGAATGTAATGTCGACTCCGAAAGTTTGGAGAACATCAACCAAACCTTTCAAGGAAAGTCCAGTTTCATGAAACACCGCAGCATTTTTTAAAACAGCGTTTATATTTTTCCTTGTTTTTTGTGAATCTATCGAAGCTTCCACGGTGTGGGCACGTGACGTTTATTTGGATGGCTTCACACCGTCCACCTGCTACCGTCGGCCGAATATCATCACGGCTTGAACCGCTGCGTCCGACGTTCTGTAAAAACTCCATAATCACGTACTTCACGAATTATATAGACCGGCCGAGTCGCTATAAAACTTGTAGCGTTATATCTACGGTAAAACGTGCACGTGATGCCCTCTGTGTGAAATTGATAAGCTGAAATTTTGATCGAGCCTCGGTCTTCATGTTGTATTCAAGTGGAGCCGAGAAATAAACTGATACTGTTTATTACATTATCTACTTGAACCTTTTTCCGATCGCTCTACGTACGGAAGTGGCGCTCGAATCATTAACTTAGTATAATTTCTGGAAAAATGTCACGATGAAAAGCAGGATAAGCACTCGGTTCACCGAAGCCGAAGCCAACAGTAAATATGAAATCGACAAATTGGTTTTGATGCGTCCGCAAATAATAGGTGGGCGCGGCGGCCGCTCGGCTCGGCCGCATTGTGCGCGCTAAATAAATGGCAACAACAGGTGAATAACTAATTTCACCGGCAAAATTAGCTCTCCATGGGAGCGCCATATTTATCCGTCCGCGACCGTCTATTTATGTGCAATATCACCGTGACAGACTGCCGTGTATCATAATAAATGAGCTCGCTATTGTTGATTAGTTGCATTGTTTAGTCTATTTATATCTACTTTGATAGTTTGTAACTCCGGGTTTGTGGTGCAGGCAATTTATTAGTACTATATTTCTGAGTTTATGGGAATCTCAAAAATCATTTATTTAGCAAAAAAAGTCTAATTTACATTTAGTAAATATACGTAAAACACATTGTTCGGCTAGTACCTATCAAGGCAGCCCTCGATGTTCGGATTTACAATGACAAAAACCTAACATCGCAACTCCCTAAATCCAATTTCACACATATTATAATTAAAGTTCATAGGGTGATAATAAAATCATATCGTTGATTATGTTTCGTATGTAGTGTAGGTTTTACCCACAGCGCGCCCCCACAAGTGTTCAAAGCGGGCGAAACGACTAGTCAACCCTTTGCCGCTCACTCGTTCGTGAAATCACTCAAATACTGAATATTTTAATCTGAGCAGATAACGAGCTCGCAATTCTATTAGATGAAACATAGCTGTGTGAGGTTAAACAGAGCCCCCTAGCGGCCTAGCTTTGATGCAGTTTCTATTAATCGCTAAATATTTGATTGAACTCTAAACCTTATTATGTTTAGCAATGCAATACTCGTCCACTTCAAACTATGTGTAGCTACGTTGTTAAACAAATTAACTAAGTATATATGTGATGAGGGAATCAAAAAGTCTAATATGCACGTAAAATTATAAAAGTACAATTGTAATCTTCTTAAAGTTAAGAGTTCGGCAGATCATATAAAATGTGTGGTCCTAAATCATTTACTTTACTATGAATATAATATAATATTATAAACATATGAGAACACAATATTGTTTGGGGTCGCATAATCAAATAGTAAATACTAATTAACTACAATATTTGTAATGCACTGTAAGTAAAAATCGGAAAATTAATCTTCACCAGTAAACCTAACATTAGATAAAATAAGCTAAATTATTCAAGAGATCTCATACACAAACGCTTTAAGTATATAAATACCTAATTATTAAGCAATCGTGAATAACTGATTCCACTTTAAAATGTGATTCCGTTTCAAAAATTCATTCACTTACCCCACTAATTGTAGGCGTATGTAAAATACGGCTCCATTATAGACGCGTATAAATATATCACGGCAATCTATAAAGCAATCAAATATTTACTAATCTGAACGTCGAGAGCGTAGCGCGAACCCCTTCTGAGCGCGGACTCATAAAATAAATTGAAATAGTCGCGCCGCCCCCCAAATTAAAATATTCAAATGGGACGCACGCGCAAGAAAATTGAAAATTGTCGTCTATCGCCCGCAAATGAAACCTATAACTCCTCATGTACACTCGCCGGCAGAAAATCACACAAAATATATTTTGAGATGTGGTATTTCATTTTAAAATAGTTGAAAGTGAAATTAAGCATTGCCAAGTTCGTAATATTACAATATCTTTTAAATAAAAATGAATTGCTGTTCGTTAGTCTTGTTAAAACTCGAGAACTTTTTTTTAGTCTTGAAATATTCGTGGAAGTCCCGGGAAGGTTTAAACGGTTTCTATGCTAAACGAAGTGGGCACGGGTCAGCTATATAGTCTATATTACTTAAATAAGAAATGTATTTTGTTTCGTCGCGCATTTCCTGACATAGTATTTTTTTATAAGAAACCAGTGAATTCTAGTTACTAACCAAATAGATGAATTTTTATTTTACAGTATGGAAAATAATTTTGCGTTGTACCTACAAGTATTATGTATCGAAATACCAATAAGAATCACGCTATGTTCTCTACATAACACTTTTATTGCCATGAAGTGTAGTCGATATGGAAAGCGCTAGATTCGATATGCCCCCGAATAATGCCATAAATGGTCGTCACTTTTACGACTGCAATTTGGCTCGGATTTTGATTTAAATATTTGTTTCATGCAAAAACACATTCTCCGAGACTACTAAGTTATGGGTGATATTACTTTTTATGTCGCTAATGTTTTCAGAGAGGATTAATACTTAGTAGTCGTTAATATTCTAGGGTATCTTTTATAGCGTCGTTTAATTTTTGCGAATGTTAGTCGTTGTAACAAATCTAGCATACGGGTTTTTCTGCAAAACAGTAGTATATTCTGTGGCTATGATATTAATAAGGGATAATACTTTAGAGCGTGTATAGGTCCCGTATATAGAGTTTACTGTGAATGTAACAGCGCTGAAAGAGGTACTTTTTTTTAATTATTGTCTTGGAAAATGTATGATGTTGGCGCATTTCTCATACAACATGAAAGTCAAAAGTAAGTCTTTCAGCGCCGGTACTTTCACAGTATACTCTACATATGAGATCTATATATTTAGGAGGTCGTGGGTTCGATTCCCGCGTTCGAACAACAAAAAATTTTGTTTTCTAGTAAGGTTAGGACAATGCAGGCTGATCACCTGATTTTCCGACAAGAAAGATGCGTCGTCTTTCCATGCGTCGGATGGGCATGTAAAAAGTCGTTCCTGCGCCTGTTCTCTCGCCAGTCGTGTCGGTTTACCGTCCCACTGGGTTATGAGAGTAAAAGGAAGAGAGAGTGTCTTTGTGTATTGCCCCCCACACACTTGGGAACTATAAAATAACTCCTGCGTAGCTTGCCTGGTTTCAATGAAATCGGCTACCGACACCAAAGTCGATTAGGTTAGCTGCTATTATTATTACATAGGAGGCCCATAAAGAAAATTATCACTAATTTATTTTACACCATGTACAATTTGTACATATTATATGTCACTACATTTTTTTTATAATTGTTTCAATGTCTAAATTTCATAAGGAGTTATTGTGTAGCTTCCTATGAATATATTGAAGTGGTATATTGTGAGAGGAGCGAGGGTCGCCGGTGGCTTCCGTTGTTTTGCGGCCGACGCTGATTTTGTGGTTACATTTCGCGTAACCTGATAGACTTACTGCTTTGTGCTACATCCTCATTGTTCCACAACCAGTGATGTAACACTATATATCGATATAGAAGCATAAAAAAATCGAAATATCTCGTCACATACAATTTTATAACGTCTAATTAAAAACACCATGCGAGTCAAATATATGAGCGGTAAAAGCTGTATGACATTGAGTTTTATAATTTGCATCTCAGATCGCATACACCATAAAATATATATTATTTAAATGCATACATCATATCGACCATAACAGCCTATTTAATAATCATCAGATTGGAGATATCGATAAATTATTATCGATGTCATAAAATATCATTTATGCTTGAGGTTAGGCATCCGGTACTGCCGTATTCGATACCCTGGGAACCATGGCTCTTCCGCCGCGTATATCACCACCGACACGAGGTGAGGCTCGAAGGCATATCATTACACCTGGACTTTATACTGCACTGACCCCATTTGGCCTTACATATTTTTTTGCGGCGCATTCGTTGAAACCTTTGCTTCCATTCATAAAATTATTAATGCGATCGTAAAATTGGGCAAATTTTATTGTCTCGAAGGCATAATGGGAAACTAATGTACCGTGTTATTATTCAGATCGGCTGTAGCAGTAAAAAACGAGTGTCTGATCCTGAGATGTGTCGGGGCGCGCGTTCCCAACGGAAGTCCCCACTGCCATTTGAATATCAAACATATTTCGGTAATATTTCATTGGAACAGTTATGATATTCTTCCTTTGCATTTTATTGCAGCTACGTGTATCCGATATTAACATAAACATGTTAATTGTTATGGATGAGAGTTTTCTACGGTTGACCGACTCGAGCCTTTGAAATATTTTCAAAAACCCCCTATGTTTGTACTCCGTAGCGGTTTTTGATACCAATTGATTTACTTAGTTACTAGGAGTAAAACACCTGATAGTGAGTATGGTTAGCAGTATATTTATACTGTTGGGCAAATTTTTGTTATCAGAAATTAGGTGGTTAGGCTAAATCTAAAGTACCTACCTATTAACTTGAAGTTTCCTTTTGTATTTAGAAAATCCCAATGAATTTTGTTCGTTTATCAACAACAGTTGCTGATGCTTTAGATTATTAATAATTGAGTAAGTTCTGTGTTAAGATGTTTATCGGTATTCATGGAACGGCACAGCGAGCTAGTTGTTTCGTATCATTAGCCGCTGCACTTCAAATGAAAATATTATTGAAAGCACATGTTATTGCGTACAACGTCAATAACTTATGATCGTCTTTGTTTTCTAGATGTTGTTTTTACCCCACTACGGCCAAAAGCATAGGTAATAATTTTAGCAGTGTATGTAATATGTTTGTGTGTTTGTTCCACCGGCGCCTAAACTATTTGATTTTAATGAAATAAATATCAATAGATATGTAATAATAATAGACAGGGTAACATAGGTATTGTTTTATGTAATAAGATTTAATTTTTAATAATATGGTTATACAGGCTATAATATTAATGAGCGATAATACTTTAGGTGTGTATATAGAGTGTACTGGACGGAAAGCAAAACAAATATAGAGGTGCTTAAAATAGTGGAAGAAAACAGACATATAATTAAAACAATTGAGAACAGAAGGGGAAAGATGGTTGGGCACTTGATACGACACAACGAATTTCTTAAGAATATTATCCATAATATTCTTAAGAAATTTCTTCAAAATTCCTTCAGGAAGAAGAAGATCTAGGAGAAGTTATATAGAACAAATAAAGGAGAAGATAAACCTTGGGTCGTATCAAGAGGTCAAAAATAAAGCACAGGACAGAGAAACATGGCGATTACTCCACCGACAAGAGCCTAGCTCTTAAGATTTGAATGAATGAATAGAGTGTACGGTGAAAGTACCAGTGCAGAAAGAGTAACTTTTTTACTTATAGTATTGGCACAATTTATAAGTTGGGGCATTTCTCATAGAAACATGAAAGTCAAAACTAAGTCTTTGAGCGCTGGTTTTCAAAACTCTACATAGGAATACCCACGCCCTAAAGTATTAGCACTCATTTATTTTACACCTCGTATATTGACCAAATGTCAGACATGAAATGACGACATAATCAGCAATCTGCGATAGCTCACACAATTCTTCTCTATACAGTGAGCTGATGTTTAATACTTTATGTTTTCATAATAGTGTAGTTCACTTCGCTAGCCTACTGTAGTATGCATTTTTTTTACTTATGCGTCATGTATGTTAGAATATCGTTAAGCATCGTGATTTGTCCCGTAATCACGTCGACGATAGGTCATAAAATAAAAAAAATATTCGTTTCTAGAAGGGCATTAGACCGCCCAACCCACGATGTCACAAATATTTAAATAAAACGAATATTAAAATGAAACGATTGTCTTTATCGTGAGAATAAACCGACGAAGAGGATACGATGTTTTTGTTTTTCTTTATTGTTATTGCCGTAAAACATTTACCCAGTGTGCGGCAATAAAACACATTATTTTGTGTGACAAAACGTCGGGGCTCATGAGAAAATATTGACCCGCAGATAGTGGAGTGAGCGAATCAAGTGACCAACGGCAGCCATAGAGAACCAAACATCAATACGTTGGTGGTAATACATAGAAGGAAAATATTTTGTGACGGTCTGCATCTATAATAAAATGACACACTATAAATATCCGAGTTGTTTAGGTTACGGTGCGGCTATAGTATTCGCTCCTAATTTTTTTAACTTAGTATGTTCTCCTATGTACATATACAGTATAACTTTAATTTAACATGACACTAAACCGTGTTAAGCCACTAATTTATTTTACACCATGTACAATTGTACATATTATATGTCACTACATTTTTTTATAATTGTTTCAATGTCTAAATTTCATAAGGAGTTATTGTGTAGCTTCCTATGAATATATTGAAGTGGTATATTGTATATGAGAGGAGCGATCCTAAATTAGCATTAATGCACCAGATTCGCACCAGAAAACAGAAGAACAATACAAAACAGGCATAAATAAGATTACAATAATCACGCGTAAATGTTTTTACATAGCCTAGTAATAAAACATTGTTTGCAAAACATCTGATATAAGCAACATCAAAATAAAAGATTCTTGGAAATTATTCCAAATAAAAGTATGTAAAAGTATAAAACTTAATAAATATGAATAAGTACCTCCGAAGCTGTTTATGTATTCAGAATATCAATAATCACATTTTATATCTGTTCACACATATCAGTATTCAGTAATATCAGTGTCAGCTCTTGCGTCAGACCTCAAACTTCTGATTTCCATACTATTTGTATGGAGGTGAATGAATATGTGACTTTGGACAGTATGCAAAGTAAACTATTGAAAACTATGTTTTGATAGACAGCCAAGGAGCGACCCTACTGCCTTTTCTTTTTAGTTTGCATGTGCCATATAAAATATCTTCTGTATATATGCTATACTATTGATTATAGTAATACCATGCTCTTTCACTTATCAATTAATCAGTAACTTTATTTGTAATTACAATAAAATACTAAAACTATAATTAAACTAGTATAATTATACAATAATTTCTGAATTTATGGGCATGCGCATAGGCAATAGTGCTTACTGAATCTTTTAATGCATTATCGGCAGTATAATTAATTGTCACTTTATTTCTTACTAATGCTCACTAGCTCTACTGTCTTGTTAAAATATTTCCTTGGGCAGATAAAAATTCTTGGCTCACAAGCTCATACTGTCATCCTTATGTTAATGTGACGATCGATAAATTGTCTACTAATAGGATAATTGGCCAGCCTTTATATTCAATATCGACGTAAATCAACAACAGCTGGGGCTCCAAGCCCACTCGATGATGCGTTAAATTATATTCGTTTTAAGGAAAATTCTGTCATTGTCCATTTTACCATGGTGTATAGACAAACCAGGAATAACAGCAAGCAGCATGTTATAAACACTAGTTTTCAGGATTCAGGATATACTTTGATTTTTTTCCATACAAAATTTCAACCCTTATTTTCGGACCACTCTCAAAACGTGAATTCTAGTAAAACTTAAAATGAATTCATTGTAATCTATTGGTCCTATTTAGATTCTCATCAGGAGCATGTATTTCAATCAAAACCGATGCAAATTTATAGATATTTCATACAACCATTAATCCACCTATTTCACCTTTTTACGGGCGGGCGTAGTAGGGGTGAATAATTAAAATAGCAAACACCATAAAAAAATCATCATTAAACTTAAGAAAATTTGAGGCGTATTTTCCCCCGGAAAACTTTACGGGTAAAGCTACCGTATTAATGAACTACATTTAATGTATTATTAAAATTATTATTATTAAAGTGTCTCAAATTTTAGTATTTTACATAATACTATGATTGTTAAATATTCTTCCAGAAGTATTGTGTACGGCTGTCCTTACTGCATCTAAATTGTTTTGTCACCGTTCGAGAATAACAGGATTTATGATGTTAGTATTCATTTTCATGACGTCTATAGTTAAATTCACCTGTTTCCTCAACCTTTGCATCGAACTGAAAAATAATTCTCGTCACTTTGTCTTGAAAAACAAATCCCATCAAAAGAATAACTTGTAAAAAGTGCCAAGTCTCGCTACTTAGTTCTTTTGTCGTAAAAAGTTGTGAGATCAGTTAAAGTACTGTTCCATTTTTAATAAATGAGATGTAGATAGATTCTTAATTATGCCGCGAGTTACATAGGCTATATAATTCTCTGAAAAATTGGCTATTTTGAAAAAAATATCTATTTTGAAAACGACCACGCCTTGACTATTTTTGTACCTATGCATTTTTGGATTTCTATCAGTATGATTTTCTTCAGTATTTTGAAACTCTTGTTAGCGAAATCGGGATATAGTATTCAATTAACTCTCGAACTGTGAACTGACCTTTAATAGGTGCACATAATAGTGAACTAAGCCGATCTAAAATATTTCCAACTATTCTACACCCTTATATTTTGTTGTTTTACGTAACATTGTGAACATTTGTTATTCATATTTGATGGAATTATTCGGTTATGATACCGAATATATTTGGTTACATTTAGTTATAAAAACAGTAAGGGTCAATGTGTTGTTTACCAAATATAAACGTATATTTAATTTATTTAAATTGTATTATTAGAGTGCCATACACGGTTTAAGTCATAATAAATATGATAAAACTCTACGACCTACGTTACATCACAATATTAATATTGATACTGCGGTTATAGTTAGTTTCATCACATTAATATACTGTGTAGGTTTTACTACAGCATCAGCAGCGCATGATTGCGTAGCAGTTATTTTGGCTATTTGATAAAGACTATCTATGATATATCAATAAACGATAAACAAATAACCTTGGAGTGGCGATGACTGGTTCACCTTTAGAGGGAAGCCCTAGCATGTAAAATAGGCAGGAATTTATAAGGGTAGGAAAACTTACCCCTTGTCTTCAAAAGGTAAGTGAAACCGATAGAAATGGAGTTATAGGAACTCCACATCTCTGCTACCTTGTTAATGTCACTCGCTTATCTTCGTTTTTCTATGGAAGTGACATACGATGTAGGAAAAACGATCATTACATAACCAACATGCTAGTATTCTACTGTAGCATTCTGTCCACTCAACTTAACTCATCCAGAGTCAAAGTCAAAGTCAAAGTCAAAAATTTTTATTCAGAATAAATTTTACAAAAATGTTTTCTGAACGTCGTTTCTATATGATGCCTACCACCGGTTCGGAAACTAGCTCAGCGAGAAGAACCGGCGTAAGAAACTCGCATGGGGCCACCTTTTACTAAAAAGATGGAAAATTTCTCTTTTAAAAAACAAATAAATATAAAAAATATGTTTACATATAAAATAGTCAATACTACTACAAATAAAAATTGCACTTTTATGCAATTAAATAAAAGAAAAAAAAAAAGCCTTGCAGGGGGCTACTTTATTCCCAAGGTGTGCTATCATTCATATAGTCACAAACTTTATAGTATGCTTTTGCACACAAACGTTCTTTGACTACTTTCTTAAACTTATTGTTTGAAAAATTTTGAACGTTTTCTGGGACCCTATTGTAAAGGCGTATACATTGACCTTTAAACGAATTCTTTACTTTTTACTAAGCCTAGTCACTGGTACATCCAGTTTATGCTTATTTCTAGTATTTCTATTATGTTTGTCACATTTTTTTTTTAAATTGATGAATATTTTTCTTAACATATAATACATTTGAGAGAACATACTGAGAAACTACAGTTAATATTCCAGTTTCCTTAAACTTTTCTCTAAGTGAAGTGTTGGGGGCCAGCTTGTAGATTGCCCGAACAGCTCGCTTCTGCAGCACAAAGATACTATTTATATCTGCAGCGTTGCCCCATAGCAGAATACCATAGAACCAGAACAACATCCTGAAGCAGGACATAAAGTTAAAATTAGAATTTCCTAGTAATCCTTCTGCTATAATCATAATCTGTGCTATTTATACGTTTCTAGTGTTTCAGGACTGGTTGCTCCGACCCGGTCTACGAGCATTGCTCCGAAAATTGAAAACATGGACGTAACAATCCGCGATGGATGCCAACAGAATATCGCGAGGTTGACATAACCACCATTATTATGTACACGGCTCAGTGCGTTACTAATGCTTTTTAGGTCAACAGACGATTGGGAAACGATCTGTTCATGTAGTAAAATATAAATAATTTGGTTGAAACGAAATGAGGGCCATTTGGAAACATGAGGGTAATAAAACTAGTGCGTGTCGAGTGAACTCGGCCGTGAGCCTACAAATGGCATTATCCATTTTAAGTAGAGCCCCGAATTTCTTGCTCCAATCTTCTCTGCTTTTTGTGTGAGAATGCGAGCGGGGGCCAGAGGAGGTCGTTCTTGACTGGTATCTGGATTTGTTTTCCTATAAATAACAGCACATCCCACAGACAGATAGAGAGCTGAAAAACGCTAATTTGCCTACTGCGGAGTAGCGTTTTGCGTTTTCCATGTCTTCGTATGATATTAACATTCAATGCGTAGACTTGTACGTGCGGTGCGGGCGCAGGACTTGATGAAATCGATGTCTGATATCAACGGGCCTAAAATGTCGTAATTTACTCATTCTATGTATGTATGGTAAATAGAAAGTGCCTCATTACAGTCATATTAAATGCTTTTATAATCCGATGTTGTTGCAAAAGTAGACTGTACATTTTATTACATGATAATACATTTGGCAATGTATTGAGGACGTTATTAGATGTTAACTTTACATAAACTGTAAACAATATTTTATTATCCACCGCTTTGGTGTACTTTAAAATGATTAAAATTTATCCCACAATACAATTTCGTTCGGGTTACGACATATTTATTATCAAATACCTACCTAATACTACATACTATGACGTCAAACGGACGTGAAGACACTCGCGTTACTTAGGTACTTCTTTTTACCCGACTTCGGCGAAGCTAAAAGGAAGGGTAATGATTTTGGCAGTCTATGTATGTATGTTTATATGTATGTAGGTATGTATGTTCCCTCGTAGCGGCTAAACTACTGGTCCGATTTTAATAAATGAGGTATCAATCGATTGGTGATGATGCCGCGAGTAACATAAAGTATATAATTTTTCGAAAAATTGTGTATTTTGAAAATTAAACCTCAAAAACTATCTCCTTTTCTATTTTTACCCGACGACGAAAAGGAAGGGTAATGATTTTGGCAGTCTATGTATGTATGTATGTATGTATGTATGTTTGTATGTATGTATGTATGTTCCCTCCTAGTGGTTAAACTACTGGTCCGATTTTAATAAATAAGGGGTCAATCGATTTGTAGTGGTTCAACAACAATAAATGTAATACTTAATTAATAAAATATTTAAATACATATTCGTGATGTGCTTGCCAAGACCTATTTTTTATACCAAACACGAGTCAATTATCTTAATTAAATTTTTTTTGGAGATAGTTTTTGAGGTTTAATTTTCAAAATCCAAAATTTTTCGAAAATATATATAGCCTATGTTACTCGCGGTTTCATCACCAATCGATTGATACCTCATTTATTAAAATCGGACTAGTAGTTTAGCCGCTACGAGGGAACATACATACATACATATAAACATACATACATAGACAGCCAAAATCATTAGGTAGAGCCGTGGTCGTACCCGCTAATAAAATCTAAGCATTAGTTCACACTGAAATACGGTAGAAAAAAAAATTCAAGGCTCGATGCCAATAGCGGGTGCGACCGCGGCTCTACCTTGACCATTTTTGTACCTATGCATTTCTGGATTTGAAATTGAATTATTTTCTTGTTTCAGCCTTTTTAGACCCATTTTTGCGAAGTCGGGTTGTAGTTTTTAATTCTACCGTACATATTTCAGTGTCAACTGATGCTTAGATTTTAACTAGCGGGTACGACCACGGCTCTACCTTGACCATTTTTATACCTATGCATTTCTGGATTTCAAATTGAATTATTTTCCTGTTTCAACCTTTTTAGACCCATTTTTTGCGAAGTCCGGTTTTAGATTTTTTAATAATTATAAAATGTGCAATATCTCTCTAAAGTAAAGCTGCAGACATAATCAACGGGAAAATAATAGCATTTCTAATTACTTTTCTAATTCAAGGAGCATTAATCGCACTTCAGAGTAATTATTTAAAACCAAAGTATTTTTATTGCTATATTCCTAAATTAAAACGTCGGCGACATAAATAGTTGTAATTGTTCCACCACTTAAGATTTTTGTTTTCAATATTTTGAAAGCAACTGTTTGTCGTTAATAACACGTTGAATATTACCAGCAAATGAGTTTAAAATATCAATCTCTCTGTAATTATATTTTTGGCAGCCATTATAAGAGATTTACCAGTAATGAGCGCATTCTTTGTTATAATGTTTTCTCTTTTTAATCACTTCGTGCCATTCTATTTACAGTTTTAGCTTAAGTATGCGCCGTTAACATATTTTTGGTAATTTTTTAATTCCGACTAGTGATGTCAGTGATGTACTATTTGCAATTAAGATTTCCCGAAGAGTTGAATCGAGTTTTCTCGATTGCTTTATTAACATCAGGTCCTACACTTAGCTGTACCTATGTGGCTGTTTGTAATAATGTGTAAATATTAATTTTAATGTTTTACATAAGTAACGTTGACTTATAAATATAATAAAAACTACAATGAACCAAAGTATATTTCTGAATAAAATAAATTCATATTGTAATGATTTAATGAGAATTTTAGATGAAAAGCATATTTTAACAGACTGCAAATTCAATCTGCGGTACTAACAAGAGTATGATGAAGGCACGTCATGTCTGTCAAGTTCCTACCGTGAAAGGTTCTTGTGGTAGGACCTTATCTTCATCATCATCAGCCATCCGCATGTTGCGGGAAGTTTTTTGTTGAACGGTTGCTTCTGCAACGAATTATATTATATACAAAATATTCGTTAATTTTGATTAGCTTTCTGAAAGATTCTGTAATAGGTATTTGTTTTACATATTGGCAAAATCAGAATGAGTCATTTTCTCCAAATCTGTATACAGTGTGTAAAAAGAACAGTCACTTTATCTTTGAGATACGATTATATTACCTTTCCTCATTTTTTTTAAGTTTTTTTTTGTCAAAACCTAAAAAAAATATTTTTACCTTTTACCACTTCTTTTTTTTTGTCGCAAGCAAAAGCAAAAAGAGATAAATTTTTTAATTAAAAAAATCATTTCTATAATGAGAAAATGTTTAAATCAAATACAAAAGTTATAGTGACTGATATTTTTACACCCGATAATTTTATAAGTTTTCACTTAAAGGGTTATGATACCACAAAACGATGTTAATTGACAAGTACTCTGATTATAAAACATTAAACTACTTACCTACAATTATCTTAAGCCATCTTAGTCAATTGTATTCGTAGCAAACATTCTGCGTTTAAAATGTTTAGGAGCAAACGAAAACTCATTTACATTTTCAGTTTTTATACACACGCATTTAAATCAACGGATTGACATTTTGCTTGAAATCAAAACAACGAAAGAGGCTACTTCATAGAATGTAGTGAATTTAAAGTGGAATTGATATGAATTTCTGACAAGGCTGAGCGTTGTAAGCCACGTGATTGCTTAAAAACCTTATTACGTCATTATTCTACTAATACAATTACTAAGATCATTATTTTGTGAGTTTGTATGTAATAAAAAGTAATTATTACGATTTTTTATGTATTTGGCGTTATTTTAACCCCATTTGTGACTGTTTAATACCAAACCCCCATTAGATTATTTATTAAGCATTATATTATACAAATTAGCCTGGTATAATAACTATATAATGAGACAAAGTTCCGTCTAAATATACCTAATAGACCATAGATCTGAAATATTTCTATAATTTGATGCACATTGCAATAAATCTTCACACAGTCGTATATCACTGCGTTTATTTTTTATCTTATTATTATGCTACAATAATTTACAGACAAATTAACAAGCACATAACAATATATTTACTTTAATATATTTGTAATCTTTATTAATTAAATGGCTTGCTTTTGCAACTATTTGGGGCTTTGTATTAGTAGTGAGGTATTTTTATGAAACACCTAAATAGCTTCATTTTTGGTATATTACACATGGAACTATATGAGTCTAAATTGATTGATTAAATATATAGGTATTTAATGGTTCGTAGCCGATGGTCGTAAGCAATATGTTGTCTAGGAATATGATTAACAGATTTCCAGAGCAGAGGCGACTCAGGACCGTGCGGGGTGCTCCAGCGGCTGATGTCTAATTTAAGTGGCCGTGTATGATGCACGGTTAACGTATGGTTTTCAGAGTCGGACACATGTCATCTCATGACGAACACGCCACATTGTGTGGTAATGCCGTTCGAGCATTTAATTGCCGTTTCACTATATTCTGACAGTCCTGAACAATTTATAGTGACACCCTGAATTGCTAAGTTAATAAAATGTCATTTATTATCATTATGAACATATTGAATTATTAGTTGATATGGTACTGTGACGGTGCTGCTTCTTAATTAAGTTGAAATACGTGGTATTTTATAATTGGCTTGAGCGTTTGAGAAGTCTGTCTCGATGACTGGGTATGGTAGGCGGTGACACCGAACGTAATTTGTTTCACCAAAATCAGTCAGTTAGTTATTGTCAACATCACATTTTAATACATTTTCGAACAATTTTACCAATATATGTGACCTAGTAGTTTGGCCTTAATCAAACTGTATGGCGTATGCCTAATACACTTGTTTTTGCTTTTCAATTACATTTTTGCCTTGGCTTATAAATTTGTATCAAAGGATGGTAGATGCTGGGTAGATATGGTAATAGAAATATTTATTCTAGTTAATCCATAACCGTTTTAGTTCATCTGTAAACATCGATGAGGTCGGCGTATAAATTTTAATTTTTATTCCTGTGACTCGCATGTACTCACCTTGTCCGCATGTACTGACTTTGTCCGCGAGGTCACCACTTAAGTCATTTTATTTTTAAATAATCTGAGATACTTAAATAAATAAAAAAAGGAAAATAATTTGAATATAATTCATACATCATTATTCACTTTTGTCTTCCTAATATCCTTGCTCATATTTTTCAGTGCTGCTATGAATCTTCATAGCATTTTTTTTAAATTTAAAACTGCAAAAATAATTAGCATATTATTTTATTTAGCAGTTACGCTTTAGCCAAAGGGCTGATTTTTCAATCGTCTGATTTTTTTTACCTGAGGAATAAATATGTAGTTTTTAACAGATTTTATAATAACAAAGTTACATATTTATTTGACAGATAAAACTTATCAGGCAATTGAAAATTCAGCCCTAACTCTAGCTAAGCACCACGTCAATATATACAATAGGTACGGGTGGTGAAAGAACAGTCACTATTACTTTGTTATATAGTTATACTTACTACCTTTACTCATTCTAGTAACGTTTTTTTTTAATTTTTTACAAAAAATTCAAAATATTTTTTTACAAACAAGACAAAAAAATAAGAAGTGGTAAAAGGTAAGAAATATTTTTTTTAGTTTTTGACCAAAAAATGTACATTTCCAAAATGAAAAAAGGTAATATAATAGTATCTCAAACAAACAAAAATAGTTACTATTCTTTTTACACCCTGTATAGATAGATAGATCATAGTCATCACGCCTAATATTGATATACATGATTCACTACAAAACTATCTCCGTTTAACCAGTCACCACTTCATAAATTTTGACAGCGAAATTAATTTATTCTATATCGGTCCTAAAATATGAACTTAACAACATAATGCGTGTTTTCAGATTTTTTTGGTATTCTCACAACGGCATTTCCTGCTACTGTACATTTAAAAATATTGACGCATAAAAATATACCTTATATGAATATTTGGTAAGGTTGAAAATAGGTAACGATGTGAGATATTATTCACCATCTGTAAAACGGTGATTAATTGTGATGTAAAGGCTGTCTTTATTCTATTATTATTTTTATATTTATTCTCTGTCGTGTCATTTTATGGATGCAACACTAAAATGTTTACCAGACGGCTGTCACTAGACATTATATTTTCAGATCGAATGGTCACCGGAGGTCGTACAGTGGTTGAAGTTCGATCGCCGTTTATTCGAGAATACGATGCAGATTGTAAAGTTTATTTAAATATACATTTTTATAAAGTATCTCAAATAAATATATTATAATATTAATTATTGTACTTGTGTATAATTATATATTTAAGTACCAACTCAAAGTTTAAAAATATTAATAGTAAGCTGATTATGAAAAGTTGTACCTTACTTAATTGAAAATGTAAATATGAAAGTAAAAAAAACAATAAGTAAAAATATAAAAAAAACTCATGATTAAAATTAATTCAATAATGTGGGCACGAGTGGAGTCGCTCGCAATGCAATAGTTTATTATATTTGAAAAAGAACATGGAAGGAAGTGTCCAATTAGGCAAAGCTCGGGCATCGTAATGCGATAATTCCGCGAGCTCAATTGATTTCACGTCTGCAGATAACAGCTGGATGTTGTCTAGCGGCGGTTATCAGATCGACGTGTCGCTGTCGCCACATGCCGCCCACAGCGCGCCGCCGCGCAGCACCGCAGTCCACACCGCGCGCCGCAGCGCAGCACCGCGGCACACCACTACACCGACTTAAAAAATGTTACTAATGCCATATAATCACACCTTAATTTTTTTTGTAGTCGCCCACGCAATTTCCAAATGTTACGTACTAGTGGCGCAAAGGATATTGATTAAGAGACATAAACAGAGACGTTTAAGACTCGTACGCCCAAACGATTTGTATTAAATTCGAGAAACATTCAATTATGCTAATTTTATAGCTCCTTACGGAAGATATTCTCTTGAAAAGTTAAATAAGCGTTCAGCTTTGGCTTCATATTTTACAACCATAAAAACATATATGGAGCAGTATGCTCAAATGTCAATATGAAGCCCCCCGAGCGCCCTCTGGCGCGCGAGCGACGAGGATCCGGCGCGCACAGCGGTTGGCCCGCGTTACGACCGTCCAGCATCGTAATTGCCGATTAATTATCTCATTTTCAATAAAACCAACTCCGTAAGATGAAATTGTATAATTTTTGTCGATGAATGATACTAATAAGGCATAACCACCGCTGGGAGGCCGGTCGTTTCTTATAAGATTGTACTATAAAAATGTTGGAAGTTTCGAGCAAAATATGGACGTCGAAATGATATGCGAATTATTAGAGGATTCGAGGACGCTACCCGTTCAGTAAAGTTTCGGGCGGGTCGGGGACTGCGGCTAAGTATTTATGTGTCATTAATGCAGGCCTGCTAATAACGCCGCATCACGTTCACGGTTCACAAGCACCAGCTCCCTCCACATTTATATTCCGTCAAGTCTGTGTGGCGTTTAGATTTGGATTACGTTCGGTCATTGTTATTCTAGCGACAGTTTTGTTTGTATCAATTGGGATACAATCATGGATGAATTTATGAACGGGACGCTCGTGGGTGAATAATGAAACTTATTTAACAGGAATTTAACACTTTGTCACCGATTTTTGGAGCACGTGAAAGACATGTCAGTCACTGACATCGACGCAACTTGGAAGTCAATTATTTGCAAATTCTTTCGTTGCAGGTCTTCTGCCTCTATAAATTTATCAGCGTCTGGAGCTTTGTGTACATGGATAACATACATTTGTAAAATTGTACCTAAAGTTCTTTTTATAAATTACGCATATTGATAATTGAAAAAAATAATACGAATTTTCTGATCAACTGCACAATTTGGAATGAAATAAAAATATTTTAAGCAATTTAAGCAAATATTATACAAAAATAAAGCTAGATATCTCAGGAAGTATCTAGCTTTTTTTAAATGTGTACTATATATGTACGCTATAGATCGATAGTCGATACTCAAATTACTAAAACGAATTCTAATCGATATTCAGCACGTGCTACTTTATGGCAATATTTTAACGCTTGCTATTTCGTAACATGCTACTCCCAAATACATTGGTATTCATAGATTTTTTATTTAAATAGATACATGGATTATTAACAGATTCGGGTGTCGGCTTTTGGATATAGGTATTCAATTTACATATCAAATTTTAGGTTCATCGCTTTTAGATATTTTATATAATTTAAATCTAAATTGAAACAGTTCTGCGTTTGATAAAAATCTATAATATTGCGTTATTTGATTCAATTATTGTACATGTGTGTTCTGACTAACCTGTTTGTGAACTGTGTTTATTGAATAATAGTAGTTAATAAATATACGATATTTTGTTAGATAGCTCAGAAGATACTACCTCTTGATACAGATCATATATAGGTAGGTATAGTAAACTATTGTTGCGTGTTTTTGTTTGCAAATAAATATTGTCTATTCTATTTTCTAACGGTATAGTAAGCAATATGTTTTTAAGATTTCAATTGCACAATCTTAGGAGCTTATTTTCTTAGTCTTCTATAATATTTGAATATCTACTTAACTTTATTTGCTAGATTGATTCCATGGCCCATTTGTTATTTAGCTTTTGTGGTAGTAAAAAGCCGGGATTATTACATCAACGATGAAATAAAATGACAATGAACATTGTAATGGAATGAAAGCAAATGACAAATTATATTAATAAGGCACACCTGCTATTCTTTTGATCGTACATTTCTCTCATTTATACTATCAATCGACCGGAATGTTCGCATTAACAGTTGACTTCACACAAAGCACTACGAACAATGCCAGTTCACTCATATTTTTTGTATCACATATTCCCTTTCATCTGGCTTAATTTTAGATCAAACTTTCTTATGTAGATCGAGTTATTGTCTCAGCACAAAAGATTGATACCAGCTTTCTTTCGTCGTCGGCTGGGCGACTGTGGACTTTGTGTGTACGGGATAGAGGCTACTGGCGTGTCGTTGGCTTTTGGTTTAGAAGATAATGAAGAGGTTGTAGGTGATAAATAATAAGTGACATTGGTAACAGGTTTGTATGGATGTCGCGCGGTTTCCGCCGGGCGGGCGGCGCGGCTCCTCCTGTAGTGTGGCGCGCGGGTCTGTCTAGCCGCAGTGTAGCCGTGTTCGGTGCTCGCTCTCTACATTAATCTCTGCGCGAGATGGAGCGATATGCATTTGTCATTGTGTCCACGATTAACTTCGAGAAAGTTGTACTATTGAATCTTATCAATCGATATAATACAATAACACGCGTGTCATCAAAGGGTTTATAGTGTTAACAGTGTTATAGATTTATTTTTGCCATAGTAGGATATTCATATGAAAGCCCTTGGAATATAATAGTACAAAACAAAGGTTACTAACCTTTTTGATTTTAATCCTTTGACTGCTATACAAAACTATGGCATCGTATCGGGGTCACCAACAAATTATGTCATAAGGCGTTCAAAGCTTTAAAAGCGTTTAAAAAGTAGTATTAAAATTGTAGGTATCCACTGTTATAATAAAAATACTAGATAATATCAACAAGAGCAATTAAAAATACTTTGTTTAATTAATTTGCTGATTGTTATCAAATATCATATGAGATGTAGGTTAGTTATCTTCAGCAATAAACAATTAAATACATAATTGCCCGTCTTTACTGTCATTAACTTCAGCATTAATTAATTGCAAATATTAACGTCATGCGAAGATAATAATCGCTATTCTCGATTGTAAGCGATTATTTTTATGATGAGGTTTATTCTTCTAGTTTTATCCGCAACCAACATCTATTCTTACTGGCTGTTTTCTAAAAATGTGTCCACGTGACTAGGTGTATTGAGGAAAATACCTAAGTACCCAAATATGACTAATTGAATGTACTGTTGGTTCTTGATGGTAATTCATGTTCACAATAATAATACACATCTTTTATTTAGGTACACTTTTCCACTTTATCACGTTTTAATAAGTTTTTACAAAATAATACCTGATAATGATTTAATCGAAACCGGTCATGTTATTTTATAAAAACTTATTAAAATCGTAACAAAATGGAAAAATATAAATATTGTGTATCTATTATTGTAAGTATCCAAAGCCAACGCACTCTTCGTGTTTCTTCAAACTCAAAATCAATGCCTGGTTTTTATCATTATTTATTTAACTGAGTTGGTATTTTATTGGAAAAATGTCACGGACGCTATCACAAACGAAGAAATGAACCACCGCAGTCGAATAAATTAGTCAGTGGTTAGGCGGTCCGCGGACATCAGAAATATTATGTGCATGAATAGGACCTCGTATGACGGACAGCAGAAAGGGCTGCCCTTAAACTTGCCTTGTATTATTTTGTCATTATTAAATTCTCCTGTCACAGACCGTTTTCATTTATCCAAATATTGTATGCAAAATTATATGACATTTGAATAAGCTTCAAAGTGCTTTTTTATTTGCGGCGAAATGAACGCGGGCTCGGAACAATTATTGTTATATTTATTTCTTTACGATCGAGAATCAATTATATACAGAATTAATTATATATGTCGCAATCTCGTCACGACCTCCGTAGCGCAGTTGGTTGAGCGCGTTGGTGCTCGAACGAAAGGTCGCGGGTTCGAATCCCGCCGAGGGAACAAAAAGTTATCAATGTTCCTGGGTCATGGATGTGTATTAAATTTGTGTATAATATAATAAAAATCTTAAATATGTGTATAGTATAAAAGTATTAAATATATTTCCGTTGTCTGGCACCTGTAACACAAGTTCTTCGGATACTTAGCACAGGGCCAGATTGACATGGTGTGAAGCTAGTATCAAACGCATGCCTATGCGTACACTTACTCATCTGCTTGCAGGTTGTGGTTATAATTGTTTCGCGGGATATTGCTAGATATAATATATTTAAATTGTATGGTGTGAAGCGTCCATAGATATTATTATTATTAAAAAATCATCTGATTGAATCTGCTTATTTAATTGAATGACTAGCGCGGTTATATCACGGCGTCAAACAGCTCGTACAGATAGGAATGTGTTGATATATTTTTTGATTAATTTACTTTAATGTGCGTGAGAATAATAGTACACATTCGGAAATGTTGAAGTTTAAAAATAAAATATTAAATGGTTGACCTAGTCTCGGATTCATGAATATGTTGGTAAAAATAGAATTCAATGAACGCGCTAGTCATTCGATTAAATAGCGGATTCAATCAGATAACTACGCCATATACACTCCCTCAGCTACTAGGGCACCTAGTCACCGAGGAGCGAGGTATAAAAATTAAAGTCATTTAAAAATATTACAATTTAATGTTGTAGAAGTTACTGATCTAGACAGCCCATAAAAGCAAAAATATAGGTCCTCCACCCATCTTTATATTGTAATACTTATAGATGTCACAACAAAAGTTACCTAGCAGAGTGTATTCATTGTCCATTCATTACGGTACAGAAAATCGACTCTCGAGGGTACTAGAAAAATAAGAGATATAAGGGAACATGAGTACATCAAATGGTTGATGAGGCGCACGCGAGGACTAGAAATGAAACAAATGAAGTGCAATAAGAGTGGCAACGGAGTCGGGGTGGAGTGGCCACCGCGGAGCGTTAGCGACAGCTCGCCGACTCCTCAACAAGCCGCAGAATTAAATATATTGACTCTGTCAATCATCGCACCCTCATAAGTGTAACGCTCAATATAGCGAACTTCAATGTTTTTTTTGTGTAGAAACGATTTTGTTTTCGAAGAATACCCTGCAATGGGGATTTAATTATTTTGATATATTAATTTAATTGATTAAATATATTAAATTATCGATCGTCGTAAGCCGGCTCAAGTCGCTAGTCGTTGCACCGCGACCGCGCCGCAGACGGAAAAATATTTCAGAATTGAGATTGATGTCGCACGCATGTGCAGACGGCTTGTCTGTATGCAAAACGACGTGCTTTTAAATATAGAACTAATTTATGGTCATACTCCGCGATTATAGATAAAAATAACCCAACGTTACTCTCGCCGACGATAATTTATTTATTTAAAACTAAAGGTAAACGGGCAGATAAAACTGAAATGTTTATGACGCTAGCTTGAAGAAATAGAGATTAAGAGCGAACTCGTGGATAGGTGGTTACCAAATAAAAGTATTTATTTAAATTATTCAATCAATAGCAGTGAAACAGGCGATGCTAAAAATAGTTTACGAACGCTATTAAACTTTCAGGTGGATGCTGTTTACGTTCAAATAACTAATTGTCTATATAGTTTACAAAAACTAATATTTATCGTGAAGATTATCAAAAAAAATGCTGTTGCATTGTATTCTAAAAGGTATTCTTAGTCATACATATTATTTTTTGCTCTACATTTTTTTATATGAGTCAACAACGATATATACAATCTTTTTCAGCGGCCATTATTTTACCATCCACATAATGATCTCATATCATAAAAAGCTTAAATGTGTAAGATTTAATTGTGTCAATAAATAATTAAAATGAATCCAATTTAAGGGGTAGACTCCCACGCGATAAGAGTTGTTATTTATACACCCTCGTCACACAAAGGCACCGCTGCCGAATATCACCCATAAATATTGGAGTGAGGTGTAATTTTTCACATACCACGTCTCGAGCGACGCACCTTTAAAATAAATGCAAACAAAATTTAATAGGGAGAGATGCGCAGGATCGCGGGCTTCAGGTAAAAATAAAGGACGGCCGACCGATGCTCTGAGATATTTGTTTAAGGAAAGTATTCTATTGGCTCCTTTAAGATAATAAGCCCGTGCGACTCACCATAATAATGATAAAATAATTTATTCCCTCCTCTCGGCACGGTCTACACTAATAGTCTGCTCGCGTTAAAATCTCTATGCAAATAAGTTATTTATAACTCGGTTATAAGTTATGGCTTTCGGTATTCATTGTTACCCATTTATTGTATGATGTCAAGTGTAAATTATAACCACTTTAAGGGATGAGTGTTCCTATAAAACATTATAGGTTGTGCTCATTTCTGGTCCCAATACACCTTTTCGCTTGAGTTAAAAATATCTCAACCCATTTACTGATAAATGGAAAAATGATAAAATTAACCTAAGAAACCAATCCAACGAAGATTTAAAGCATTTTTTCACACATTAAACAACATTAGGTCGATCTGTTCAACTTAAAGTCATGAGATTTGAACTCTACTACATAATGCGCGGCGTTATCACCTCGACGTTTATATCAGCTTTAACTAATTTGTGTCCACTGAGAACAGATTATAAACACAACTCTTTCACACCGTAGAGTTCATTAAAAATAGTATTTATAGGTTAGCTATTAACGCATACGAATAAACAAGCAGAATTATAGCACCATAGGTTTGAATATAATTTACGATTATTGGTTATGGACGGAGCTGAGCGACGGGCGGCTCCCGGGAGCGTCGTAACGTCTCGGACTTGGCCGCGGCAGGGGTGTTTGACGGATATATCCATCCGCGGGGAATTACCGCCGATTCTCAAATTATAAATCGCTGAAGGGTATAAGACAATAGACTATTTTTACAAACTTTTGCATTGGTTTTTGTATTCGTGGCGAAAATCTGTGTTGTTTTTATTTTATCCCCGCCAATGCCTATTGAGGTGGTGGGTGGCCCGATTTTAAACTCTACCATTTTATAGAATTTGTAATGATTAAAATAACAGCAAATATCCGGTTTCAGAGCTTTTTAATTTACCTACACAAATGTTATCCCTTTTGAGCGATGATTAACAAATTCATGCTAATAGTAATATAATAAAACTGGAAAAATTCGTCAATCAAACAATTTGGCAATAAAGTCGGAATATAATAGAGACATCGCACGCATTTGTAATAAAAGTCTAGCCATAAATTACCGTCATGAAATATAATACACCTGCAATCTTCACAAAATAGGAAAATCATTTTCGGAGGGCGGGCGCGGTCAGACGTAATATTGTTATAAATGTACTTTCTAGAGGTCATAAATAATAATGCTGGCTACGTGGCGCGCTGGACGCTTGGGGAAAAATTTTGCTTAGGTGCTCGTAGTGGAAAAGGACGTTTATGAACTTTTCATACTAGATCTACCCGCCTGGACAAAATTCAGAGCGCTAAAATTAAATGAAATTCCCAACACGAGTGTTTGATTGTCAGCTTTATAATAAAAGCCCAGAGTTGTTATTTAGTGCTCTAAATTTTCTCCGGCCTGCCGCATTCCGGTTACTCCGAAACGATTTAAGTGCAGGTTTTTACAGTCGTATTTTTAAGCGTTATGTGTTATTCTTAGGAACAGTTTCATATGTTTTACTCGAGTAATTATATATATCTACGTCTCAATATAAAAAAAAATTAAAGCATAAATGGGTCTCGCTCCCGTTTTGGATTAAAATTTTTCCATTCCGCGCATGAGTGTCGTTATATAACATGTTGTTCCGTATTTTTAGATGCAGACGTATACCTGTGGAGCGTCGCGGTCACCTCTGGGAGTCATTTCACTCCGACAGCTTGTAAATTCTCCATTATGCTGTATGAAATATATTTCGCTCGTCTGAACGGCGTTTACGATCTCTTTAGATTTTTGACTTCATATCCGGGGATTTATCTTCGGGTGGGTAATCCATATTGATAATGTTGGGATAAATAATATTTCGAGAAAAGGTAGGTAGGTAGTGCCCTTGCGCTTCGCTTGGCGAGTCTTGGCGGGGCACGACCGTGCCTCCAGATTCGTACGATGTTGTTTTTAACCCCCGACAAAAATAGAGCGGTGTTTAAGTGACGTGTTTGTGTTACTATCCATGGCCTCGTAGCTCTCGAACGGATTGACCAATTTTGATCTAGTTATTTTGGTTTGTACGCATGATACATTATCAGTTCGCCCACTGCTTGATAATTAAAAAAAAACATACAAAGTCGCTTGTTGTTTGAAAATAAAAAAAACGCATTACTTACAATGTATTAAACACTTATTAAAATTTTGAACAGTCTTGAGCATAAAATATGTACGAGCTAGAAAATTTAGCATACAAATTATAATACTCGTCTTAATTGCTTTTTGCTATATTTGACATCTTCTATAACGCTAATAGCTTACAAGGTCACTTCTACAAATACAATAAATTTGTACAACTAGAGTCAATTAATTTTGTAACACATAAAAAAATCGATGACCCCATTAACCCTAAAGGCGAAATAAATGTTTGAAATAACTGTACTTAAATGTTTCGGTACTCGCTATAATTCGTGATTTCAACGCGATATTTGGCTTTTGTATTCATATCACTTTAATGTGTTTACGAGGGCCGTAAAGTACGACAACAATTACCGGCGTTGTTTAGTGTTTGTGAAAAGTATCGAATCGTTTTGACCTTACTCGAATGTATGTAATGAAATGTATATCGAATGTTAATGCTACAGTCGACCATAATGATACAATTGAAATCGTTTCCAGGTAAAACAAGGCGAATTAAAATTTGTTCAACAAGCGAAATAAAGCAATACAATCGCCTATTCAAAGGCTACATTCTAATGGATGTTACGAATATTATTTTGACTAATATTGCGTGCTTCCTACTGCATTTTATGTTTGTTGGCAGAAAGCATTCTCAGTTCAGAAACATATAAAATCATTTCACATATCAGAGTAAATATAGAAATCTCTACACGTCACCGAAACTCGATAAACACATAAATCAGTTCCAGCTGAAATATTTTCACGTCCCGACCGTTATACGTGTCGTCGACATCTTGTAAGACATCAAAATAAGATCACTCGTGTTTATGAATTCGTAAAATATGAAGTGCATACGAACTTATAATGCAATAAATCGTCTGGAAAATATAACCATCAACGCGGTGTCATACGCGCGTCCCTCCGACGTCCGTACGGCCGCGTCGAGCTCGCTTATAAATTAAACTAACATAAATAACCCCCGCCATAACTAAGTATAATTTTAATAGAGCGCTATTAAATGAAGAATTAAGACGTGTTTATTATCCGAGCACACCTAATATACACAATTCATAATTTCCTCCGCCCCGTCGATAAATCTGTTTTCACACAACACGGAATAAACTTATAATATGAACTGGAAATCGTAGTTTTATAATTTGGTGACATAATATTATTATAGACGAAATAAAGTGACAAAAATTTAATCGCAGGATGCGTTTAATAGGTTGTTTGATATTTTTACATATTTATAGACTTTGTCCTTTCACCAGTTAATAGTTTGTATAAGCTTAAGCGAATTCCATTTATACTCCCTCTGTTGTATAGAAAGTATCTTTTTTATACTAAAAAGTAGGATAGTGATGATGATAGTGTACGGAATACTAAAACGTGACCACCATCCGTCACACTCTACATCCATTGAATATGTATTAAAAACCAGGTTGAGGAGGTTAGCAAATTCAAGCCTTATTATCATATCGATGTTCCTTCAGAGCAAATCGGACGACAACCAAACACCGGACTTGAAGACCTGTGTACTTAAAATATTGTTCGTCTTATCAATATTAAATGTCATGGTAATAAGCAATCTAAACTTTTTAATGACGATGATACAAACAATTTAAACTTGTAACACGAAAGAGTGCAAAATACGTTCAGTGTGACGTCATAGTTCGCACGTAATCACCGAAATGGTGTCTAAAAATGATATCCTTAATATAAACTACCTTTTTATATTTTTGGGAAATGTATTTGCTTAGTAAAACTACTGCTATACTACTTTAACATCATCTAACTCATTATAAATAGTTATTATGTTGGTCTAAAAAAATAATAATATGTAAATAGAAGTTTAAAGTTTTTCGTACTTTAATATTCGCCCTTAAAGGTCTACTTTTGGTTCTAACTTCAAAGTGACCAGCAGAGCCACACGTGAGCATATTCAAACTATGCTATATCCCCAATTTGGGAAGGACAATAGTCACTAACCCAATAATTAAGACCCTCCATTTACGGTCGGTGAGTTTTTACAAAATCCGAGGAACTTTATTTAGGCAGCCAATATGAGGGCCAATCACGTAAGAAATAACATAAAAGTTAAGTGCATGAAATTCAAGATATGTCAGTTTTGGTGCAGCATGAAGATGTTGGTGGTATTGACGCAAGAAATGGATTTTAAAGTAGTCGGTTTTGTTGACTTTTACAGAGTTTACCTCTTTAACTAGCAAACCTAAGTATCATCTTTTTAGCCAAAAAAAGGTGGTGATGTGTGGCAAATCCTAGAAAATAGCATTCGTTCAAGTAAATATTGGTTTAAAACCAATATTTATTATTTATATACCTATTCATTTTCTGCTTTTCAAAGAATGACGCCTACTCACACTATCTGCTTCACCCTAAGGTTTCCTGGTAGAGAAAGCCATAAGGCATTAACTCCGCCTTTATAAAATGCATAGTGTTGTAAAAAAATATATTATCTAGAATCTAGATGAATGATTCTATAAGATGAGTGATAAATGAGTGAATACTTTAGGGTATGTATGTCCCTACTATGTAAAGCTTACTGTAAAAGTACCAGTGCTAAAAGATTTATTTTTGACTTTCATGTTCATAAATTTTCCTATACAATAATTTAAAAAAAGTAACTCTTTCAGCGCTGCTACTTTCACTGTAAACTACATACCTATATATGGGACCCATACACACCCTAAACTATTATCACTCATTAATATTATAGCCTGTATATTCCCATTCCATGCTTCGAAGTTAATAAAAAGGTAGTAATAGTCTGAACATTCGTGACATGTCAACATAGAGTAGTAAAATTTTATAAAATCATGGCCATCGGAAGCAGAAGATATACGCTGCTTTACGATCTCTCTGTTCCGCTTTTCCATCTTGCGAGCCTAATATACGACTCATAGTTTATTATTCTGTATGTTTATTTTACCAACGACAACAGCTATCTAAAAATAATGCGCTCAAAATTAACTTTTCATACAAGAATGTAAAGACTATTAAAAAGTAAACTCATAATACGGAACCCGATACAGTTGGTGACTGGTTTTTAAAGATTACCTCTTTCATCATAAAAGCGCGGTAGGCAGCTGGCGGCGCTTCATGTGGTTACTGAACGGCTCCTCTTTAATAATCTTGTTTATTTTCCAAAGTGGAACACCCATCATACAAAGGCGCCTATTAAGATGTGTCATCCACATGCATGCATGTTATATTGTTATTCTTAATCCCTCCGTCGTTTATAAATACGTCGTCTCACTTTTGAACTAAAACGGGACACTAAATTAAAACGTCCTGCCATATTACAAGTTCTTAATGTATGAAAATTGTTTTGTTAATTGTTCCTATACTATGAGTTGTCGCTTGCATTAAGTTGCAATGTTGAAGTACTTTTAATACTTACCGTTTTGAAAAAGGTGATTAATGGCTATATTGTAGTTTATTAGTTCGTTGAGACGTTTTAAATATTGTTTACAATGTTTGAAGCTTGGCCTGAAGAGGTTAAGTTTTTTCAGCTTTAACGACGGCAATATTTTTAACTTTGAATCATCTGCTTTTTGACACTGACGTTCTTAAAAGTTTTAATAATAATATTTTTTATGTTTTAGTGTATTGTCACCTGAATCTCGTAATTATTGCTCAAAAGTTTGCAATTTCAACTCGATGCCAGGTTAGCGTGAAGTAAATCCTTCATAAATATTCAATTGAAACTAGCTTATGTGCCCTCATCTTATCTCCTATCTCGGTCTTTAAAACATATTAATTAATTTAATTACATGAATTTATGTCATAGATACGGAATCGACTTATGCAACAGACAGCACGCAAACGCGAAATAGTCGGCAAACTAATTTATACATGAAGCAATAAACGGCAGAACACGATAGAGACTGTATGCAGGGAACATTGAGCAACAAGCCTCCAGTCAGCTAATAACAACAGTGGCATCTCCGCTGATATCTCAATAACGTAGGTGCGACTTAATTAACACGAAGCTGAAATAGAATTCCTGTAAGCATGAGCGGGGAGCTCGGGAGGTGATAACCAAACAGAAGGGCACGTGTGCACTGTGCGGGCTCGCAGGGTAAAGCGTACCGAAGACATGGGAGACAATATCTTAATATATTCATAGACGGGAAAGCGATTGAAGCTGGTAAATTTACTTTATATTGCTTTTAAAAAATACTTCTAAATAAAAACAAATTAAAATAGTGTCTAATTTTAAAGAAACTAGACTTCTCTAGATCTCTTCTCTAGATCTCTTCTCTAGATCTCTCTTTAGCAATGTTGCTGAAACGGTGTGATGGGTGTGTAAGGCAAGTTTAGTATAATTTAACTTTAACACCTCTCTATAATTTATTTGCAATTGCTACTCCCACAGTGCAACTTCATGAGCTGGTATGACGGATGCTTCGCACCGTGTGAGGGTGCCGCTCTGCTCGACGTGGCTGGTCTGCGGCGGGGTGCGCGCGCGCCCCAGGGCACACCGCCGCTCGCACCGTACCCGATGTTTGTTTACAACCGACGAGACTTCATTACGCCGCCGGCTAATGTATTCAACTTCAGCCTTCACGTTAACAGCGACACTTCTGGGAATCAATATGCTCCGTGTTTTGATTGGCTCCCTTGGAACACGAACCGTACCCAATGCGCGTAACAATAAAACACAATTTTCAGGAACCGCGGCGACGGATTTGAATGTTAATACTCTTTCCGATAATAACGCGGTATTGAACTTGTCCAATTTTAGGTTTAACGCATCGATTTGTTTTATTAACGTTTTATCGTTCTGAGTTTCCTGCCCAGACATTATTCTATTCCGATTATGTTACAGAACAACAAAGGAACATTTATTTTGAACTTACGGGACTTGCTTCGATTTGCTTCTGTTATTTAATTTGAACTAAGTACAAAATTTTTGCTTATTTATAAGTAAAAAAATCGTTACAATCATGTTTACACGGCGATGGCATTTAATACATAATAAGATTTCAAAACTTTTTAGTGGTATGCCCCTATAATAACAAAACATAAAATCCACCCCGTAATCACTATCAATCAACAGTTCGTATCGAAAACTCATAATACTGTCTGATCTCCGCCGCCCCAAAAAATAATAATGTTTCATCTTATAAAAATATTTCCCTTACGACTGTCGCTCGGTATATCACGATATTTGTCACAGAGGATCACCCTTTATGTTCGTTTCCAGTCAAACCCCTTAGATAAGCGAGCCTTTTATATGCCAAATATAATATATTATGGTTTACATTTCCGACGAAAGCTTGTCATAGACATACCACAGTGTATTCCAGAAGATGGTTCAAAGTAAACTAGTAAATATTTATCAAGAATAATCAAACATTTAATGAAAATATATTTTTTATTTGCAAATAAAACTTAACAAGGTATTCTTGGAATTTCAAGACAAGCTTTACCGGTTTAACCCTAACCCGTAGAGAAGAACCGGCGTAATAAACTCGCCCGCATAAAATAATATATAACAAACTTAATACAACATTAGAAAGTAGACAAGTATCTAATCGTGAATAAAAGGATGTAGTTCGAAAGGTATAAAGGTTACACGCTGGAAACACTGAGTTAAAACAAAACAATTCAATTCAATGGTCAAGCAAGAACAACGCTGGTAATCCGTGTAGATTATCTACTACCTACATCCTACGAGCTATGTCAACTTGTAAGTAAACAACACTGTATTTTTATACTGGATATTTAAGGCTTAGTAATAAATAAATTTGACAAAAGGTTATTAACGTTTGATTTCAAAACGTAATCAAACTTTGCCATAAACTATCCAAACAAATTAGTTCATTAATTTAGGGCCGATTTTTCAATCGTCAGATAACTTTTACCTGAGGAATAGTTACGTGGCTTTGACAGATTTTGTATGAAACAAGTGTCAAAGTCACATGTTTATTCGACAGATACAAGTTATATGACGATTGAAAAATCGGCCCTTAGAGTAATATTTAGCTATGAATTATTAGAGGCATGTCTTTAAGTTTACAACCGAAAACGCATCCAAACCATTACTTCCGACATATGAGCAAAGCAAAAATATCCGCGTATTATGGGTTATCACAAGTCGCGTCTCGGCGGCGCGGGCGGCCGCTATATTTTCTAATGGATTGCGAGCTTTGATGTCCTCCTCGATTTTTACTATCGAACATTTTAATATCGTATAGTATAAAATACATCTTCGCCGTCTAATAGAATTTTGATACGAGCTTAAGTGCGGCAAATTTTCGCTCTGTTTACACGTCTATAGCTCCCCTTTCATATGAGAGGCGAAAACAAACAGAATGTGCCAAATAGCAAACAATATTATACGGAATGCACAATAATATCAGTTCCGGCGCGGGGGCGTGTTTGCTCCCGCGAATAAATATGAAATTCGAAGACTTCTTTCGTGCGAGTAAATATTATGGGAGATTTGCTTTGGTAAAATGATAACCGCCAAGATTGAAAAGTTCACTCGACGGGATTGTAGTGGCGGCGAGGGGTTGGAATAAGATATTTTGAAATACGATGTGCTTACTGCTTACGTGATACAACTATCAATATGCTTTATGATATACATTATATTAATATGAAAAGGACTGTTATGATTTGTTAAATATGCGTACGGGCCTTACGCTACCTTGTTACGAGTATAAGCTTCGAAGAGCTTGTTAGAATGTCTCGTTTTCATCGCTCCATGTAAGCAGCGAAAAAATTCGAGCTATACGATATTTGTAAACAGGATCTTAATTGATTGATTGATTGACGACCTCCGTAGCGCAGCGGTTGAGCGTGTTGGAGCTCGAGTGAAAAGTCGCGGGTTCGAATCCCACCGTGGGAACAAAAAGTTTTCAATGTTCCTGGTGTGTATGAAATTTGTATATAATATAATAAAAATCTTAAATATGTGTATATTATAAAAGTATTAAATATGTTTCCGTTGTCTGGTACCTGTAATACAAGTTCTTCGGATACTTAGCACGGGGCCAGATTGTCGTGGTGTGAAGCGTCCATAGATATTGTTATTATTATAATTATAGCCAGATACAAAAAAAGAACACAGATTAGGTGCCAACTCAATAACAATAGTTTCCAGAAAGAATAAAACTTCCGATAGCTTTTTACATTGTGCGAAAAACTTAAAAAATTAAAAATAATTAATCAGGTACTTATGTGTCGAAAGGGACTCTACTGGAGTCACTTATTTTAAAATATATTATTGATATTGTATTTTTGGTTTATAGCAAATGTTTATCTGCAAATGAAAAGGGTTATACAATCATTGTAATACAGGAGGAAGGTGGGCAGCGATGAACTGGCCGATAATAGTGAACCGTTTATGAGTCCGTCACCCGCTCAACTGCGGGCGGCGGACGCACATCAACGCGTTTGTGCTGGATACTCCACCCCGTTGACTGTAGTGTGTTAGTTATAACTTTGGTGTGACTAAACTTATCTCAAATTCATATATACATACTTTTTTTTAAATATAATATTCAACTGTTGCTGTTTAATTTTGCAACATCTTTGCAACTGTACAATTTTTATTCATAGATACTGGTAAATGAAAATAATAATGATATCTACAGAGCTTCAGACCACGTCAATTTGGGCCCCAGGCTACGCAGGACTGACTGTTCGCACAAGCTTGATAGTGAATTAATGAATAGTCAATCTTTATTTTAGAGTTCATAGACAACATCAAATGTTATATGCATATCGAATAGTATAAATAATACAAAGAAACCGAAAAATTTTAACATTTAAAACATGAATTTAGGTCGAATATCGACCACAGGGCGACCTCTAGTTACCTATATTTAATACACTTCTATAACGCCGGAACAGAGCCACAGAGGTTGTGTCAGTCAGAGTGTGGCATACGATTTTAGTATCTTTGCTCTCTTACCATAGAGAAGACAAGAGTGCGCGACAGATGAATAATTTATTTCAGGCGCCCATAGGTGACCATTTTGTCCTTGGTGGAGAAGGGTTTCTAATAGAGTTTATGATAAATAGACGAAAAACAAATCAACGGTCTATTTTTTTTTGTACCAACGAAAGTGGTGGAGAAACATTTAGAAAGTTTGGAAATAAAATTTTTGAGAATCGTGAAAATCAAATATAATAATTTTATATATATTTTTTTTCATTTTATATTACAAAATATTCGAAATGATCTTATCAATTAGTTATCTCTAGATATTCTCTTCTAAGCCCCAAATCACAGTCAATTTTCTCCTCCAACGAGGTAGTTATTATAGCTAGGTTTCGACACTCGTACTTCTAGATATATGAAATTAAATTAAATGAAATGAAATGAAAAATTTTTATTTCCAAATAAAGTTATTCTCAAAATGTCAACAAAAAAAATGCTACCACCGGTTCAACCCTAACCCATCGAGAAGAACCGGCGTAAGAAACTCGCACGGGCCCAACTTAAAAGTTAGGCCCGTGCGAGTTTCAAAGCAAAAAGATGCAAAATTGTTCTTTTTTTAAAATATATTTTACAATGTAAATCCTTAATCTATATCTATATATATATAAGAAAGTCGTGTTTGTTACAACACTTATAACTCGAGAACGGCTGAACCAATTTTCATGGTTTTTGATTCGTTGGATTTGTCTCCTCCCCGAATAGCAGAATACATATTAAAAATAGTGAAAACTTGATGTGTTATGAATAATTAATAATGTAAATAAATGCTCATTATTTTGTTCATCAAATGTCAAACATTTGTTGTCATATGATGTAACAACTATGCGTTCAGAAATCTATTAATGTATGTCAGTTTGAAACTTTCAATTAGCAACGTTTTTCTAAATGCATATGACATTTTAAACGATATTTTCTTCTTTTTTTGGCATTGGCAACGATATCAAGGTACTGAAAACGAAAATGCAATTTAAAAAAATGTATGTCTGTCAGCGTGTCTCTTTGCTCCGGCTAATCTCTGGAACGGCTGGACCGATTTTAACGAGACTTTCACTGGTAGATAGCTAAAGTTACAAGGATTAATTTAGGCTACTTTTCATCATCATCATCATCATCGTCATCTAACTAATGATCACCGAATCGGCTGGACCGACTGTGACGGGAGCATTCACCGGGCGTTACCTTATGTTAGTAGGAGTAATCTATACATCTATATGTATAAAAGTAAGTCGTGTTAGTTAAATTATTGATAACTCAAGAACGGCTTTATCGATATGGCTGAAAATTGGTGAGGAAGTAGCTTAGAGCAAGTAGAGGGACATAGGATACTATTAATTCCATTTGACAGCGTTTCCGTGAACGTTGCGGGTTCTGCGTTAGGGTTTCGCGTTGTGGGTTCCGCGTTGCGGGTTCCGGATTCCGCGTTGCGGGTTCCGCGTTGCGGGTTTCGGGTTCCCATGCTGCTGGTTCCGCGTTGCGGGTTCCGGGTTCCCGTGTTGCGCGTTCCGGGTTCCGCGTTGCGGGTTTCGGGTTCCCATGTTGCGGGTTTCGGGTTCCCGCGTTGCGAGTACGCGTTGCGGGTTTCGGGTTCCCGCGTTGCGAGTTTCGCGTTGCGGGTTCCAGGTTCCCGCGTTGCGGGTTCCGGGTTCCCGCGTTGCGGGTTCCGGGTTCCCGCGTTGCGGGTTCCAGGTTCCCGCGTTGCGGGTTCCGGGTTCCCGCGGTGCGGGTTTCGCGTTCCGGGTTCCGCGTTGCGGGTTTCGGTTTCCGCGTTGCGGGTTCCGGGTTCCCGCGTTGCGGGTTCCGAGTTCCCGCGTTGCGGGTTTCGGGTTCCCGCGTTGCGGGTTCCGGGTTCCCGCGTTGCGGGTTCCGGGTTCCCGCGTTGCGGGTTCCGGGTTCCCGCGTTGCGGGTTCCGGGTTCCCGCGTTGCGGGTTTCGGGTACCCGCGTTGCGGGTTCCGGGTTCCCGCGTTGCGGGTTCCGGGTTCCCGCGTTGTTGGTTCCGCGTTCTGGGTTCCGCGTTGCGGGTTCCGCGTTGCGGGTTCCGGGTTCCCGTGTTGCGGGTTCCGGGTTCCCACGTTGTTTTTTTTTAGTTGAATTTCATCATAAACTCTTTTTATGCTCAACGAAGTGGGCAAGGGTCAGCTAGTAATAAATAAATAGTCATAATACATTAAGTACATTAAATTATACAAAAGAAAACTTACACTTTTAAGGTGTAGGTATACTTTTCCTTGACATTAGAGTAAAGATTTTTTGTTTTTTGTTTTCAGTTGCATAGTGTAATTAATTATTCATTGATACTCGTAATGGTGCTTTTATGTGTACCTATTAATTATATTAACCGACTAGTAGCGATACTAGAAATCTGCTGTCGGTAAAAAGAAGTAATGTTGTAGCAGCACTCCAAAATACCGAATACAAAATTCTTTCTGCAATGTCATCGCTGCATATAAAAAGTTATGACCTCCGGCAATATTCGGGGTCGGCTGTCTCGGAAACGATATGCAGTAAACGGGCAGGCGGTCTCGCGGGGCCACTGGTCCAACCGGGCCCCCTGACCCGCCCGATTTTATGCCAATTTTCATAAAAATAAATCTGACTCGTTGATTGAACCAGTCGCCACCCGTGATCGCCTCTCTATTTTATTGTTATTATCAGTCGTGTAAGGGTACGACTTATTGTTTCGCCATTTGTTACCAAAAAATAAGATTGCTTTGCGCATTTTATGAATATGTCGTATCGTAAATTCTCTATGACAATTATTTTACGAGCTCGCATTAGGACCGTGGAAAATGTGATATCGGTATGTTTTTACATGTTGTAAACAGAAAATATAATATTATCGTTCCGATAAGTTTAAATGTGACGTCGATCGCCTGGACTGCTCGGACTGGCTGTCAAATTAGCAATTTATCTCGTGGATAAAATTTTCTTAATTGAAGCTTCTTATCTGAAGTAAAATGCAGTAACTTCTGAAGGGCGATTGTGACATTAATAAAACGAGTTATGAGGGTATTTGGACAAAAGTGCGCACTGTCATGGCGGCGGGTGATTTATACTCGGTCGGTTTTGAATATTAAATAATGTTTAATGGGGGCGCATGATCGGCCCATTAGCTGCTTTCTCGTTTAATAAAGACCCATTTATAAGGCAGCGTCGCTCTCCTTATCTGGACGTATGTAGTGCGTCTCTGAGGCGCCGCCCTATCACAATTAATTCATATTTTTTTGTCCTTATTACTTTGTAACAAATAAGTATGACCATTAAAATATACTCAGGTATTGCTAAAAAAATGTATTAAAATTACGTTTATGTAATTTTTATTTAATAACTTTGATAGTTATAAAGCAATTTTTAGTTAAATTCGGTATAAATACTTGGAAAAATATGAACAGTTTCATAAAACTTTAAATTAAAAAAACAATACAGAGCTCCTTATTACTTGGAAGTTATGATGTATCTCTTATATTCGATGAAGTATTACTTAAAACTAACTAAGAAGCATATTCATAAGATCCCTAGGACAAGAGACACAATATCTACAAATCAAATGAAAATATAATTCATAATTATTATTAGAGGATAATTAAGATATAATTCGATGCATAAAAGTAATTGTGTTCGTATAAAATCATAAGGATTTCTTGCCGTAGTCGCGTAAGATAAGTAGCGTATCCTCAGTTACTTCCTAATGACACTTCGATCGCGCCGCCGCTCATTATCGCAAAACACTCGATCGCCCGCAGCCCGCAGGTATTCCTCTTAATATCCGCGCGGCGCTGGGAGAATATCGTCACGTATGCTCCCGCCAATTATATCGGCAATTAAATGCCAACTAATATATTATAATCGGTGCGTTAGCTACAGCGCTTTTTACAAGAGAACGGAAGCCGCCGCGGCGCGGTTTGATCACCGTGTAACAGTAACACCCCATTACGAACGTGATTGAAGGTTTCTAGAATATTGTATTACGTTTGTGTTAGTACATTGTAGTTATCCTTATAAGACGTAATTGGCCGTAAAGTATTTCCACGTTTCCTTTGTAAAGGATAAACCCCGCTTTCGATAAGCCTCGTAGCATCATAACTAACAAAATAATATTAGTAATATTAATAATAGCTGTTCCCGCGACTTCGTTCGCGTGGTTTTTGAGCGACTTAAACCATTTATGCAGCGCACGCAACGAAAGTCTCCCCGTTTTTGCAACATTTCTCACTGACGCTTCGCTCCTATTGGTCGCAGCGTAATGTTATATAGCCTAAAGCCTTCCTCTATAAATGGACTATCCAAAAAAAAAAAAGAATTTTTCAAATTGGACCAGTAGTTCCTGAGATTAGCGCGCTTAAACAAACAAACAAACTCGTCCGCTTTATAATATTAGTACAGATTACAATTACTCGGGATATCACTGAATTCCTTCCTAGAATACACTTATGAAGTGTATTATGAAGAGCTATGGCTCTATTAAGGACAAGGATGTATGTAAGAGGCGACTAAATTTGACTCAAGGGTAGAACGTTTATCCAGATTCAACTGTGTGGGTTCTGTCACAAACTAAGCTAAACTGACGAGATTAGGCGGCACTTGTTTGATCTTTCGATACTGAAATGCGACAATTTAATCAGATATACCTATAGAAAATGAAGGCCTAGTCAATTCAAATAGGAACTTCTGTAATGACGACTCTTTAATTACGAATCGTATATTTTAGTTTGAGTTTTTCGATGTTTGTATTTAACCGGCTAAGAATATTTTTCGATATTGAAATTTGGAACGAACCAAAATATGCAAATGATCGTGGTGTGATGTGTATAATTAAGACAATAAATGTGCCACAAAGGGCTTTATGAACGATTACGCAATTATGCATCAACAGTAGATAGATAGACAGCAACATTAGGCAGTCAGACCGCTGTGACTGCTTAATAAAAGGGTAGAGTAGGTTTGATTTTGTTGCGAATCATGAGAAAATTATCCCGGAGCACACGTCGAGGCTTTAAGAACATCCGACGGATAAGAATAATTACTCACAATTGAACCCTTATAATCTGAGTTTATTTAATAGTCGACAGATGTTAATCGCCGCTCTGACTATAATTATACTTCGATATCTGACGAGAAAAACGCTGAAGCGCGCATTAAATTGGTACAGCTCGAGATAACGTTTATTGCTACAACGATCTGGGTATCTGCGATCTGATTGGTTTTTTTTTCAGGAAATATCAATGTGTTATATCTACAATTAAACATTAATTTATTATTATTAATATTATCTTTTCTTATATATAAAAATGAATTGGTCTTCGTTAGTCTCGCTAAAACACGACAACGGCTGAAACGATTTGGCTATTTTTAGTCTTGAATTATTCGTGGAAGTCTAGGGAAGGTTTAAACGGTTTGTATGCCCAACGAAGTGGGCACGGGTCCGCTAGTATTATACCTATATATAAAAATGAATTGCTGTTCGTTAGTCTCGCTAAAACTCGAGAACGGCTGAACCGATTTGGCTATTTTTGGTCTTGAAATATTCGTGGAAGTCCAGGGAATGTTTAAACGGTTCATGACAAACTGTTTTCGTGCTCAACGAAGTGGGCACGGGTCAGCTACTTTGAATATATTTTAGTCGCATACCTGTTATTGGACGACTGTCCCCGAAAGACGCAAAGAAAACCGTCGATATTCTATTTCAATTTTCAATAATAAAAAAAAACACCTAGGGACGTTTTCATGCCACGTCAATCTGGCCCCGTGCTAAGTATTTGAAGAACTTGAAATAAATGTTATTCATGTGTTACGCGAATCGTCGCTTTTCATTGTTAAATTGTAGGTATTTGATTTTGTATTTGTTTTAGTGGTTTCTGCCAGATATATTAAAAAAATCAGCCAGATGCAAGTAGGACTGACTTGTACACGAAGGGCTCTATATAAAACTGCAAAAATAAATTCCAAGTCTTAATACTTAATACAGTCCTACTTTTTACCCTTTGTGTGCCGTTGGTGCATATACTTTTAAGATAGTGTTAGGACACTATCCTAAAAGCATGAATGTTAGGTAGCTCCGTAACCGTAACCGAAACTATCGGAAATCTGATATAGTGGTGCTTTCCCTTAATTTTTTGGCCTTTTGAGTCATTACAATTTAGTACTGTCTCCTACTTTGCTTGGGGAGGGAAAGTGGAATACTTCCTACTCCTTCTTTTTCTTTCTTTGATTAATTTCGTTGTGGGTCCCAAGACAGATTTGGCTTGTCCCTCGGGCACCCCTGAGATCATATCAAAGGGTTTGTCGTGGTTGGTTACCGCTGTCGATCCTGGCTCACAGGAGTTGCAGTGGCGGGAATGTAAGGTGGGCCAATGCCCGTTTAAAAAAATCCGATATAATATATTATGCGTAACCGTAACCGAATCTAAAATAAAAGTTTTTCTACTGTAAAAAGGACCCCAAAATTTAATATCCGTAACCGAAATTATCCGAAACAAACGGATATTCTGAAATAATTTAATATCCATATGCGTATCCGTATCCGAAATGTCAAATTCATTTCATCCCTGCCTATAACTATAAAACAATACAAAAAAATTGTAGAAAATGGTACTAGTAGCTATACGTACTTGATGCTTAAAGAAATATTGAACTTAATTACAATAGATGGATTGTATCGCTCTAAAGCTACCGGTTTCCTAACATTTGGACTGTAATAACTGTATTTAATTAGTGTGTACATTAACGTAAGATTTACTTCCAAAACTTCTATTGTATGTAAAGTAGTACAAATTATATTTCTTTGTTACGTTTTTACCATACTTATAAAACTTCTTGTAGATTTTATCGCTCTCGAACTTTTATTAAGGCAGTTGAAATTAGTTCTGTAAAGTAACACTTAATTTTATTGTAATTGTAATTTGTACTAACATTATCTCCTTATAGTTAGGGAGTTGGTGCCTTGGTAGTAATTGTATGATTTCATTGTCTGACTAAGGATAGTAATTAATATTAATAATAAATAATCTTATATATAGAAATAAAGGAGAAAGCCCATTTCAGGCCCAGAGCGGACAGCCGTCTTAAGAAGACTTAATTTCTCCAGAAATGTATAATAAAGAGACATGATTTTTGATAACATTCAAATAACCGCCACTATAATCAGTAATGTTCCAATAAAAAAAGGTATTTTATTGGATTATTTGGAACCTAAATATAACGTTGAGGTGAAATGTTACCCGATGATAAAACTCTAATCAATCAATCCGAATATCGATTTATAAACAAATAAAATAAACTCATGTAAAATACAAATAACGGGTGACTGTTGGTAATTCTGTAAAGAATTAATCAAAAGAAAACATTTATCTTAAAACCAATGTTTACGTTTGTTACTATAAACGATAAAGATTAATAAAAAGTCATATTATATCGATTATTTTTTACGTAATCGATTTATCGATTTCATTTTTTTGCGACAAGCGGCAACACTGATGACTGAAATGTCATTTTTCAAACGAATGATTTCGACCGTTCGTTTGTTGTTCAAAGATGCGTTTTGTTTTGTTTTCGATTTTTTTCACCGCAATCTGGCTTTCTCGCCTGAACTTGTTTCGGCTTTTCACGTACGACTTTGGCATTGTTTTACTAGTTTTGTTCTCTCCTTCTACGATTACTTGGCCCTGGATTAAAGTATTACGCTATTTGATTGTGCATACCAAAATGTCTGAAGAATATTGTATATATGTTGTGGTAATAATGTTACCGAGAACCGTATTTTAGAGCCCAAAGAATTAAGTGTCAGACAGCAGTGGGTTGCACGGCAGCAGGTAATCATAATATTATAATAAAATGTTTCTATTATTTCTTTAAATAAGGTTTAATCGTTAAATCTTTTCGGTTGAAAATATTTATCATTAATGTTAATATGTTTTAGGTGTCAGGCGATAATCTTGTTTGCCACAATTGCTGGGTAGCAATAACTGAAAGTCTTGCACTACAACAAGGGCTATCTTATAATATCTTACTATTATAAATTATTGAAAAGTCGGAAAAGGCCTTGAAAATAAAATAGACAAAAAGTAAAAAAAAAAAAATTTCTACAATAATGGCGGCATTTTAAGTTATTTTCTCAGATATCTAATACTATTAACATTTTAGAACACTCATTTTTAATGCGATTTTTTGATGTCCACATTGGGCCTGAGACACTATGGAGAGTGGGCTTTCTCCTTTCTGTTCGTTAGTCTCGCTAAACCGATTCGGCTATTTTTAATCTTCAAATATTAGTGGAATTCCAGGGAAGGTTTAAACGGTTTGTATGCTCAACGATGTGGACGCGGGTCAACTAGCAATAAATAATTTAATATCTCCCAAAATTTACTTTGTTGATGCTGGGGTCATTGAAACCAGACCAGCTAATCAGAAGTTATTTTTAATGCGCTCAAATACGTTCATTGAAGAAGGAGAGAGCGTGAATACTCTTTCTTTATTTTTGTAATCAGCCAGTCCAGTGGGCCGGATGACCTTCACGACTGGCGAGAGATGAGGCGCAAGCGGCAGGACGCTCCATCCATTCCATAAAGAACATCCTCCATATCCGACGCATTGACCATCTTTCTAGTCAAACAATCTGGTGATCACTGTCCAAACCAGACTTGAAAATATTAGTTAGACTTAAGAGGTCAATATATAACTACAATTCCTCCATTTACTCTTCCGACGCATTGATCATCTTTCTGGTCAAACACTCACTGTCCAAACCAGAGTTAAAAATATTAGACTTAAGAGCTCAATATATATAATAACCACAGTTTTAATTAAAAAAATTAAACTACGAAATGTATATAGCCTACAAATCTATTGACATATTTTACATTACCAGTACCACTAGTTTAGTCGCTTTGATGGAACATACAAAATATATATACGTACATAGACTGCCAAAATACCCCTACCCTTCCGCTTCGTCGTACGTACGAAATACTATCGTGTGAATGACATACTCGTTATTGTCAAATAGCGATGAGCTTTGCGTATCGAATCACTGAGAATCCGGATGCGTGTGTGTTAAGGAGTAAGGAGGAATATTCAAGTACAGTAGTCAAAAATGCCATACGCGTCCTTCTTAGCATTTTCATGTAAATCCGTGCGTATGGAACGGGGCGGCCTAGTAATTACGTGCTTTCATTTGTCTGTTTCTCGGAACGAACGAGCCCCACCGCGTTTGCTCCATGTAAAGCAGTTAGCAGTACTCTAATCTTGCTCCGCCATTAATTTAAAGAATATGTCTGCGTAGCACTCCGTCGACATCGAAATACAATTCCTTCACATTTTCTTATTTGCATATTA
This sequence comes from Celastrina argiolus, assembly GCA_905187575.2. Lineage (NCBI taxonomy): Eukaryota > Metazoa > Arthropoda > Insecta > Lepidoptera > Lycaenidae > Celastrina > Celastrina argiolus. Next base: position 10,466,299 of record LR994577.1, read on the forward strand.
AAATAATTTCGAGTAAACGCAATACGTAAAGTCACCCGTTGCGGGAACGATCAGAACGCCGTACGTGAAAATTTCCTGACGTCGAAAAACGTACTTTACGTATACGGAGTAGACTATTAAATCGTTTAAGAATACTCCATCTATGCTCTTGTTTATCATTTAAAACGTTAAGAACGATGACAGATAAAGGCGGGTTGTGTGCCCAAATAGATAAAGTAGTGTGGAAATAAATGTCTACATTTACTGGTGCATGAAGTTCGTAGTTAATTATAGGTTTATAGCTATCCACATTTTTAAATGTGTATTAGTACAACAAAGGGTACCCATTATCAGTTTGGAAGGAAATGCATTTGTTCTATTTATACTTAGTTAATATGTATCTTGGACGTATCGAGCCATTAATCATTATATAAATGGGTGCACATTGCACTCGCCTTCATAAGGTAAAAGTGAGAAATTCGATATAAGATTTGACACATATATGTATATTTTTTATTTAAGCCTACTTGCGCTAACCTCTGATTTAAAATGTGACATATTTATTTAACGATAGGACAGGAGCTAATTCTAGGCTTATTATTTTACCCAGACTGGTGCTAGTACGGATTATAGAATTATTGGTATAATATTATATCAATAAAGAGCAGTGAATAAATTACAGTTTACATGTGCTAACCGTTAAATTATACTTTAACTCATTGTGTAATATTTAGTTTTGTTACAAATTAACGCTCCAACTAGATTTATTATTTTATTAAATAAAAAACTGAACCTAGCAAAATATTAAATTTACCGGGCACTTAAACATAATTGTTTTGATACGCACGTGATAACTAGATTAAACAAATGTCTTAATTAATTTATTTACATAGTAATAAAGTGTAATATTAATCATTTGTTTATGATATGGGGTAGCGTGCTCACTCACCGTGCTGTTAGTTTACTTTATGAACAAATTAATAATTACCGCGTAACTTAACGCCTGCTACTGATAGCGCATCAAGAAATTATAATTTGTAATTTTATGAAGACTTGTAACAATTATTATCATGTAAAACTCATGTACTCCAATTTAACGCTTAACCGTCCATGACGTATGAATTTCATAATTAACATTAATCTAGTAAAGTGTAAATTACTAAATAATGTGGTATTATTAAATATTTGTTATTATTTGTTACTACTTACATAATAAAAAAAAATCTTGTAAAATACATATTTAATCAGTCAACTATGTTCGTCTGATTAAGGAATTCCTGAAGAATTTAAAACATTTAAACTATAACTATTCTTTGTGATAAATGAAAAAAAGTATTTTTCAGTATCAGCAATATTTAAGTCAAGACAACCGAACTATCAACGGATTTTTAGGATAAAAAAAATAAGTGTATCATTGAATTTATTTTATTTTATAAAGTAGTTTTATTATTACTTTTTGGCTAATTTATTTAAAATATTGAAATTCGAATACAGTTTCCCATTATGTTAGAGTAGATACTCTACTTACATAATGGGAAACTTTATTCGAATTTTACTAGATTCAATATTAGGTATCTACCTAATATTGAATCTAGTAAAATTGTTTTCAAATGGATCTATTCTAGTTAAGTACTTGTAAAATTTAAGAATTGACTAAAATGTTTACTAATGCTTATTCTCACTATCACTAGCAACTCATTAGCAACTTTGAAATTTTATGATAAAGTTTTTAAATTATAGAGCTATGTCATTATCACTACTTTTGCACACAATAAGTCGAGTCAGTTTGGAAAATATTTAACGCGAAGGCTGAAATCGGTGTCAAGAGTATTTCCATAGGGCCCCTCGACGGCATACGTATCCCCGCACAGAATAAGTTGCACTTGACTATTATAATCAGCGCGGTGGTGTTTTTCACACATTCCTTGGAGGCGATACGGTGAGACGGAGGGGAGGGGAGTGGGGAGGCATGAGGCATGAGGTAGCATGAGCCAGGCACCCGCCGGGGCGCGCTCGCGCGTGAAATTATTATCATATAATACCCCGGCTTTGAGCGCAGTGCGATTATTCAAATGCTCGCGGCTCCCTCCGTGCGCTTAAACCCTCGCAGATATTTCTGTTGCTTCTCGCCGCCGCACCTACTAAAATTTGTCAAATATATTCATGTATAATGCGCGAGTCTTGTCATGTGAGCGATAAGCAAATGACAGAAAATGTTATGTAAATTCTAAGTGCCCATAATCCCGCGAACACCTTTATAATGTGAGCCGCCGGGAGGATAATGGTGGAAGCGTGAGTTATCCGAGCCGATAAGACAATGCGCGTCTATAACGTATCGCGGATTAAACAAAAACTCTTCCGGATGAAACTGGTAATCGCAATTTGAGGTACGCTCGAGCGCAAAGCTTGTAACCTCCCTATCTCAAACCTATTTGTCAAAAATTCTCTCAAATAACATTTTTATATTTTTTTTTATCGATAGCATAAATAATTTATAGAGTCAAAGCACTTGTCAATACAAATCAAACTAGCCCAAACTCGATGGGGTTGAGTGATTTTATTGCGGAGTTCCTATGGCCACCTTCCAGTTTCAACGTCATGTCATCGTAATATTGCATTTAGGCTCATTACATCATACAAATTCATTCGCTAGCCAATCGACTGAAATTTAACGATAGTAAGGAAGTGGGATATTACTTTCTCTCCTACACCTGACCAGTCGCTGGCAGTCTCTCTCTCCATATTACGAATTTACGATCAGGTCACGTGTTTGCCGCCAGTTTAATATTGTTTTACCCATCCCAAATAGTGCACAACGCCGCTAAATAAGTTTTTACTCCCAAAACTTGTAAAAGCACACACCTACAAATCCAATATAAAGGAGTATTTTACTACCTACACTAAAGGCTTACTAAAATACATTCAATTGCAAGTTACTGACCCTCCCGCGTGACTGACTCAAAACTTAGCAAGTGGGAGGCCCAAGGCGTAAAGCAGGTGTTATCTATGTATTTTGCTTGGACTCTTTTATGAGTTCCAAACGAGATACGTCACGCGACGCTGGCTCGGTATAGGTGATAAAGTGGCCGCTAATCTGTCCCGTTCTGGTCACACTTAGTACACTTTATTAATCACAAACCTTACAAATTACGCCACACTTCCGCCGCGACACCCTCATATGTTAATTTTGTTTCTATTGTATAATTAACAACTATTGACTACGCACACTTTGGATATACATTTGCTTATACATATAACAATGTCAAAGAATACAAAGGTTCCAATTTTACATATACTCTAAAATTTACATGAAAGCTTTTGAGAGTTTTAACGAAATTAGTACGCGTTGGAACAAGAAAATTATTTTTAAGTCTGGACATGTCAATAGGCTAACCACCTGATTGTCTGATGCGTCGGGTGGACATGTAAAACGTGGGTCCCCTGATCTCTCGTCGTGGGAGATGGTAGTACAGAAGGAGTGCCCTTCTATAATGCGCTAACATTCAGTTGATTACAAAATGGCATACTTTTTGTAGGTGATAATACAAAATACTAATTGCACTCCTAAACACACTAGCCTAAGCTTAATGAAACCGGCTACAGTCACCAAAATCGGGAGGAAATAGGAATCTAAATAGGTAGTTTGTTGAATCATACGTATTATAACAATGCATAATGTAAGTTTGCACTTCGTTGTTCGTAATATAAACGACTAAAATAGCTGAAATTCGTAAGTAATGTTTACACATTGCGCCATAAAACCAGTTTTGTTCAGGAAAATAACTCGGTTAAATGTATGATTCGACTTCCATACGTCCTTTGAGTCATGTAAAGATAAAACCACCAAGGTTCAAACCAATACTTCCAATGAATTGAAACATAAGACATTTTAGTACCAGACTAAATTTTCTGCAGTAGGTATTCCTACTATTAATTTTCTGAGGCCTGTTGTTGTTGCACTGAGTTTGTTAAATCTCAGAGTGGGCCCTTAATTCTAGGTATATATTGAGCCTAAATGGACTTTAATAAAGGGGTTTCGAACTTGTATGAAAATGTGATCATAACAAGTGATAACACGCGTAACAGAATTCTGGATTACATTTTTTACACTTTAATCATTCCTATTTAAGTATTTACCCCCAGTCGCGAACATTTATAATTCTTATCGTTTATTGCTCAAAACGATCTAACATAAACAGAGGGGTTGGAAACGGTAAGGAAATCAAAATTAAAAACAAAAAACTTAGGTAAAACTTATTAGTATTTGGAGATAGAGTTCGCCCTGTTCTCCTCTTTTACTCAATTTATTGGGGTAAGTTATGGCTGGCGGGCTCGGAACTAATTTATTCGCCTTGCACATAAATTACTTGATTATGAATTCAACTTAACTCCACTGAATTATTCGTTTGTTGTTATACACTGCGCGCAACAACAGATATTAGATTTTATCCACCTTGTTTTCCCACTGAGCGAGCGTTAAGCAATTTGCTTAGGTAATTTCTGTATTCATTTTAGTTGTATGTAATAATTAATTAAACATTACTAATATGAATAAAATAACTACTTTATGTGTAGATGTAACAACCCATAATAAATTTAAGGATGAACGAAATTAGAGTAAAAATAATGTAAATGATAGAGTAAAGGATGTAATTGATTAAAAAACCTAAATTTCCGAATATAAAATATTTTAGGACGATAATTTTCATAAGACAATATTGAGGAAAAACAAAGAAAATACATAAACTTTTCACTTAATTTTATAAACGGTTTACAAAATTATTTGCGTAATAGGTTGTATCTCTTTCACTCCTGCGCATCGTGCTGTCGCTGGCACGCCCAGCTAAGGCGGAACGTGACAATGAGTCATACTTTTTTGTGCGTGCAGAAGGTATTCATCCATTTATAAGACAAATAAGAATAAAAATATCACATCAAAAAAAGTCTGAATTCAGAAATGTAAACATTTTCATAAAAGCAATAAGGATTACAGACAAGTCGGTATTTTCAGTAACGTGCAAGCCGCAAGCGGAATAATCGCGGATGCCCATAAAAGATGTAATTTCAGATAAGCTGAAACAGACGGCCCGCCCCACCCTACACCCCGGCTACCTACTTCTAATGACTAATTATTATGCTGTGCGTTGCGAGCTTTTACGTCAGTAAATCGACCTAGGTATATACCGAGCACCGACGTTCTTTACAACTTTGCGGTAGGTCATCTATCTACTCGTATCATGACAGGTTTCTGAACCGTTTATACGGTGCGGCATTTGCATGTTATATTAAAATTCTATTAACGATAACGCTATATAAATGACTCCAACGTCTACTAGGGGCTATAAAGTGGATGTTTAAATGGTTTTTTGCTGTGTTACATTTTGTTACATTATATTTTGGCTTTTACCTAATTCAGCTGAAACCCGAACGAAATGTACGGCTCTAATTACGGGGTTATTAATACTATAGAACAGTGTTTCCCAATCATTGTTTTACCATAACCCGGTAAGTTTCAAACCGCCTCTTCGGGACTTCATTCTTCGTTCTTTCGTTCACTTAATAATTTTAAACTCAAGCTAGTTCAATTACATTAGGTATACCTATATAGTGCACAATTATATTTAATAGTAGAAATGTCCTTTTTTATAATATTTTCGCAAATTTAAGCCAATTTAATTACTAAATTATAGTGCGATCGATGGTAAGTATTATTTTTAAAACAAGACGGGAATGTTGCGACCGTATGCGTATTTTATTTTAATAGCCCGGTACCGGGTCGCGATCCGGCAAATGGGAAACGCTGCTCTAGAGCTAATAGTAGCCCAATCTTGCCGAGCCATAATCACGATGATACATTCCACGTGATGATTCTTTGCAAGGCGGAGTCTATAAAGGATACGTCATAAAGCTGGCGCCAGATGACGCGATAGAGGGCGCCGCCGATGGGTGATAGCCGCATTACCATACCGCTCGCACACGCTCATTATCGCAGATTACCAATACCAATACGCGTTGATTAAATGAGAAGCTTTCCTTATTAAAAGGTTTCAGTCGCTTCTCGTTGGCACAATTAGTACGTATTCGAAGCGATTGGTAGGTATGAATGTCAAGTGAGGTCGCTTCGGAGCCCAATCTAGTCTAGTCCACTTGTCAGTTTATATAGTCTATCTGATTTCGGACATACCATACAGTCTTCGAATGTCTAAACAGTTCACCCATGATTATTATTCTTTATTGGAGAATAATGATTCTTCTGTGAGCGTAGAGTGTAACACAATATTAAATAGAGTGTGACAAAAAATTTATGATTTACGATAACTTTGAGTTTGAGAAAATCTGTTAAATATATAATTTTTAAATAAATTGTTAAATATTTAAGGTACTAAAGAGTAATTTTAATTCCTACAATTTTATTTTAATTTAGAAACAGAACTGTATCGAACTATTTTAACTCATAAAAGCTTAACTAAGTTTTACATGTATTGATTACTAAACTTTCAATTGTACATTTGTATCACAACATATTAATAATTTCATAATGGCGAAAATTTGTGTTTCTTCACGCGCCAAAGGCTTGACAAATTATAATAAAATTTTATATGCAGGAAGCTTATACCCTAGATTAAGCACATAGTCAATTTTTATCCCTAAAAAGTAAAGTGTTCCCGTGGGATACTATTTTTGCGCGGGCGATGAGCAAAAGTCCAAGTAATAAATGTACATATTAATTAGTTTCTCGGGTTGTTTTAGTTCAAACTAAGCATTTGATTTTAACAAAATGATGCAGCGAAATCTAAGGAATATCGTGTGCTAACGGCACCAACATATTGGCATATGTTCGTGACTAGTTTACGGCTGCTACACATTGCATATTAATTGCTGTAGCTATCGGCCCATCGCTACCATGAGAAACATTCGAGGTATTGATGTGAAAATAATACTAAGAAATAATAAACCGAGTAATTTAGGATCTGCCAGTAAAGTAATAATAATTGCCAAAAACTATTTACCTGTATGCCACGTATATAAAACGTACGTACGTACGTTTTTTTGTATGTTTCTTTATAATTATATACTTTTTTTTTTCCACACTGATTTCCGTGCCGCAGGAATTATTTTATAGTGCCCAAGTGTGTGCGAAATATATAGAAGCACTCCCTCTTCCTTCACTCTCGTAGCCCAGTGGGGTGGATAACCGATACGACTGGCGGGAAATCAGGTGCAGGACCGACTTTTTACATGCCCATCCGACGCATGGATCATCTTTCTTATTAGACAATCAGGTAATCAGCCTGCATAGTATACACAATATTTTTTGTTGTTCCAATGCGGGGATCGAACCCGACCTACGGGCCGAAAGCTAGGCTCTGAACCACCAGACCACGGAGGTGCCAACACCGGTACTCAAATGTCAATATTCGACACCATGAGTGTCTACCTACATAGAAAATACTTGGATATAATTAATTCAATAAGAGCTTGTTTCAAAATATTACCAAAATAGAAATTTTTAAATTATAATATTATAATATAGATAATTCACAAAGAATTTGGATTAAAATGGAAGTAAGTATTTTATTTCAAGTATTTCATTCAAATTCCTTATCTTTAATTAGTATAAGAGATAAGACAGGACGAAAATGAAAAAATAGAATATATATAATTATTTAGGCTTCTAACAGCGGTACCGGTCGAACTGTCATATTATTACTGTCAACAAGACATCTTAGCTGAATAGTGGGCATGCGGCCTATATTTTGATATGTTAAATAGCTCTACAAAAACCAGTTGTTCAAGAAAATGATGTGTCTTCATTTTACTATAAATATACACTTTTCACCTCAATGTCCACGATATTATGGTGTCATACAAGTCATTAGCACCTGACGGAAGCGTATTTGAACCAGTTGTAAGTAGGTATCTAATATCTTCTTTTAAAAAATATCTACAAGTTAAATAATTACTTGGCGCGAACTTAAGTAGGCATGTGTACTTACTCATTTTATTCAAATTTCAAAATTCATTTATCCAAGAAATTGGTTACAATAGTTGTTACATAATACACTAGCTGTTCCCGCGACTTCGTTCGCGTGGTTTTTAAGGAACTTAAAACGCGGCGCACGCAACGTCCCCAAATGTGAATAATTTTCCCCGTTTTTGCAACATTTCTCACTGACGATCTACGACTAAATGGACTATCCAACAAACAAAGAATTTTTCAAATCGAACCAGTAGTTCCTGAGATTAGCGCGTTTAAACAAACAAACAAACTCTTCCGCTTTATAATATTAAGTATATATTTTTTATCTCGGTCCTTAAGGACATATAAATAATATTAGTAGTAGGTAGAATTGACTATTTAGTGATATATTATTAACGACAAGATAGTTTCCTCATTTACTTTAAATCATGCTGCATTCTGCCTGACGTGCGCACATGCCTGTTGGGTACATAATATTTCATTAGTTGTTTTATTTTTTTATTATTTCATTGTAATATATATTTTTTTATAATTTCTAATAATATAATCTTAGATAATATTATGAAATAAACGATCGATGGTCATTTAAGCTGTAGAAACCCATATTATTATTATAATACGACAAAATAACGGAGCACAGCTAGTTTATAGTAAGAGCAATATTTAAATTATTCCGTTTTGAATATTTTGCATGAAACATATCACAATATTAAACAAGGCGAACTAGTCCTAATCATAACTTAAAGCCATTATAGCAAATCATTGACAATCACGATTCTATAAAAGAATTTTAAATCACTACTAGTTTAACGTGTGGGCTACTAGAACAAAAAACAACATAATAATACATTAAATTAAACTATCACTTCAATTTAAAGCTAAATGCCGTTCATAAAGTTAATATTTGTATAATATCGCCATATAAAATGCTAATGCGCTGACATACTACCTCGGCGACGTCTACCTAATGAGCACGAATAATTATAGCGGCCCGGCTGCGGCGCGCTGCTGCCACAGACACAACCACCAAACACATCTTTTAATGTTTGTGATACAATTATTGTAAAAACTAAATAAAAAAAACCCTGACCTAACAAACGCCCGATGACCTTGAATACCTGAACCGATTGCCACCAAACATAGCTAAGAACACTCTCGATCGATATACCTTTCAAACAAAAACACATACAAATCGGATCATCCGTTTGGGAGCAACGATGTCACAGTCAGACACATGCACATTTACATTTTACACAGACACGTCAAACTTAAAACACCCCGTCATTTTTGCATCGGGGGTTCAAATAACCGGCCAAGTGCAAGTTGAACACACGAAAGATTTGTTGTTGCCATTTGATTCTATTTTTATAGCGGCAACCGAAATAGGTACCAGCTGTGAAAATTTCAACTGTCTAGCTAAGGGCGTGTTTCACCAAGCAATGTAAGTTAACGCCATGTTAAATATCAATTTATCCCTCTTGTATTTCCTGTCAATAAATGAGATAGCATGGTATTTTAATATGGCGTTAACTTTAACATTGCCTGGAGAAACACGCCCTAAGCATAAGTTTATAATATGTAACTTTGTTTACGGACTATGAAACCCTTAAAATTACTTAGATCCTTTGAAGTGTAGAAGACGTCATCTAACCTGCAGGCTTACTCCCGACACAATCGAGAATCGATTCAGTTCGATCTCAACGGCTTATGGTGTTTTATTTGATGTATTACTTTGAAACTAACTAGGATAAAAAAAATCGTTAGATCGTACTTTTTGTACTCCCGACCATATCAATCAACAGAGAATCAAAATAAACAAACGTCATTTTCGGGAGTACCTACGGTTGAATCTGAATCAAAATCGAATCAGTTTGGAGAGTAAGGCCCCTGAATAAAAATAATAAAAACAATGTGAAACAGGGAACACGTACGTACATTTTCGTGCGCGTGTTAGCTATATAAAAATATAGCTAACATAGGATGAGGAGATATATAAATATAATTCAAAGCCCAGTTAAAATGTATATAAAGTTTATTGTAACGGTTTACTTTCCACAATGTATATGCGAATACTTACAAGATTATATTATTATACAGAATACTATTACATTTTATTTAATAACTATTATTAATTTATTACCAGGAGTTTATTCAATTTATATTTTGACTTAAATAGTTAACCATTACAGAAATACAATTATATTCAAGTACCTACCCTAAGCAATTCAAATGTAAGGGAACTTAGGTATTATAACAGTAAATAATTATTAAAGAACCTTAACTGAACATAAGAATTATACTATCTTTTAATACTTTTTAAAAAGTAATACCAAGAGATTACTTAAATACCGATTATTAATTGGACTTAACATATTATGGCAATATGTGGGTAGATATAAAATTTAATAGGTGACCTAATTTCTATTTATAGAACATATCTAATCGAATAACAATATAAACTATCGATATTATATACTTCTATAATTTCTACACTTACATAATACGGAATAATGATCCAAATTAATATGAAATAACTTTATAGCTATAAATACACTTTAACTACGAAAGATATCAAAACGAACTGTATTATAAGCTTTAAAACATTTCAGAAATATTTAAAAGAATAACCAAAATATACATCAAGGAATATTAAATTACAGAAATAGAATTATATTACAGAAACAAGTACATCACCTGATTATCTCAGCTTTCAGACCCAACAAGAGACTCTTGAAGGAGTGGCAGCCCTTTTTATAACATACCAGGGTTGCCACAAATGTTGGGCATAGATTATAAATACAAAATGTTATTAAATACATTTTGTATTCACAATTACAATTATTTAAATATATAAATTTAAGTATATCACGAAACATTTAAATACATCAGCGACTTATGAACAATTATATAGTTATTATCAATAACATTTTAATATCTTAGTTTATAACGGAAGTCTTAATAATATTTACATCAATTGTTATACAGATACCACATTAAACATTAGTCTATAATTTTATAACATAGACTGTTAGTATTTTACATTATACTCAAAATCATAATATCATGTTAACATAGTTTTCATATTATTATAAACTATACAGCATTAATATTGGTGTTGGCATGACTGTTTTAGTACTGATCAACAACAAATATGTTACTCGGGAACCGGAAATGACAACAGTCAAGTTTAATCTGAAACCGTCTATTTCTATTTTAACTTTATTCATAATATTTTATATACTTATACATATATAATCCTATCCATTACGGCCATACTGACATTGACTTCGCTCTCGAAGTCAAAAATATCAAATTAATTAAAAAAAATATATTTCTCATATTTTTTCTCTTTTTGTAATATCAATTAACAAATCATCAACAGCCTTTTGCCTTTTCGTTCAAATCTTTGTTAATAATTGGCATATATATATATTTATTTATTTTTTATTCAACTTTTCTAGCCACCATTTTTATCGTACCATATAAGTTACCTGGTCCACTTTTCAATAGACTTTTTTTTACCACTGTACTAAACATAACTAAAGTTTTTTTTCCACTGGACCATTCATTTTCTATCAACAGACTTTTCATTTAACAAAGTCACTAATTTCCATCAACAGACTTTTCATTTAAAAAAGTCACTCATTTTCCATCAACAGACTTTTCATTTAACAAAGTCACTAATTTTATATCAACAGACTTTCCATTTAATTTTATTAATTTTTTTTTTTTTTTTGGTTTTTTTTTTATCTTCCTTTTATATCTTCAATACAATTGATTCATTAAACATAAACGTAAAGGCAAAATGTCAGCTATGCATTAGTTAATCGTAATCATCAAAATATAATAATAAGACTTTACTGTAAAATTTAACAGCAATCTAACATTGCCTAACATAACCTAACATAACCTAACATAACCTAACATAACCTAACATAATCTAACATAACCTAACATAACCTAACATAACCTAACATAACCTAACATAACCTAACATAACCTAACATAACCTAACATAACCTAACATAACCTAACCTAACAACATCAACTTAACAACAACATAAAATCTTTTAAATACCTATAACTAATTTATCAATAAAAAACAAGTTTTGTTTTTATGACAGTCAATTTATTCTACATAATAAGAATTTTCCATAATGTATACCTAACAATCAGGTAGTCAATGTTGATAAAACCGAGATTATTATTGTTATATTTACTCAGGTGAAATTTGATAATGATTTACGACATTTACTAAATTTAATTTATTTGAATTAGTACCGGTTCAAATAACATTTATTCCGTGACCTAATGAATTGGGCTATTAGATGATCAATTTATTTACATTTGGACTCATTACTCAAAAAAAATTAAAATATGAGCAAAATCTAAAATAAGGATTAGGATCAGATTTAAAACATTGAAATTTTAATTTATTACTTATAAAATTGTTACATCTCTTTTTCGCAAAACCATATTTGTTCAAAATATATTATTATCGTTTGGGCTGGTGTAATGTCTACTACAAAAACGTGACGTCACAGTCGATTGTTCCCGTAACGTTCACACGTTCTATATTTTATAGGTATTTGTATCTTAATTTCACAACATTTGTTTGCCAGGGGGCTATAATATATTATCTGTCTAACTAACCATCTATAATAATATTATTTATAATACTTATCTATGACAACTGAAAATAAGTGTTTATATTAATTTTTTTTTTTTTTCACCTGCACATAATATGTAATACATTCAATGAAAAAAAAAAATGATACTCAAGACATATTAATATATTAATGAAATCAAAAGAAAGTCTTTCAGCGTTGGTACTTTTTCACAGTAAATTCTACATATGAGGCTCTGTATACATCCAAAAGCATTATCACTAACTTATTTTACACCCTGTATACCGTAACTGATGATCATAAGACTTGAGACTATCCAGTATTTAAATTAAATTGCAATTTATAGCAAAATAAAGAAATTAGCTAAATAATTATGACTGAACTGTCTCTTCTTACTAATCTATATCAATATTAACATATATTTTGAACTATTGTATAATAATAATAATATATTTTTTTATTCATCGGTTACTAAACACTATATCAAACTTGTAATAATTATCTATTGAAACACTGCTTTTATCTCAGAAACGGTGAACTTACGCAAAAGTTTCATATAGTTAAAATTACTCCTTTTAGTGGATCGAGCGACTGATAGCGTAAAAATAACGATTACCAAAAATCGTGCGATACTCCATTTTTTTCTATGACACTAGCCACAAAAAGTAATTAAGTAGCAATCATTTGAACTATTAATTAACTGTTAAGTCGGATAAAAGTTAACGCCAAATTAATATTTCTGAATTAAAAGCTTTAAACTGCTCTCCTGTTTTCAATCAGGTTTTTGGCGCTAATTAGGTACATATTATTATTAAAGTTCAAGAGTGAAAATGTTTAAGATTACCTAGCCAGATAGAGGTCTACGTAATAACTCTGCCGATCCATAAGTAAAAATAGGGGTCGATACAAAAAAAAAAATCCTAAATGTGTTTTAGTATGAATTTTAAAATGTGACTACTTTCGAACGGAGCTTCTTCAATAGAAAATATTATAATGAAAAATGTTCATAAAGACTGGTGCTAAAAAAAGAAAATGGTTCTTAAACCATACATATTAATAAGTCCTCGTCCATAGGCCTTAAGGCTACACCCTAACCTACACATCAACAGTCTAAACATAATTTATCTATCTACACTGTCTCAATAAAAATAATAATAGATACTTTTTACTCTAATATAATATGTATGTCTGAGACTTAAATTATTATAATTGTAACACCATATTCTAGCAAATAAACGATTTGATTGATTGAAAATATTAATCCATCTTTAAATAATAATTTATTGAATCCAAATTTTATAAGCTTCAATATCACTGAGCCGTAACTCAAAACAGTACTATATTTTACTCATTAATTCGTAATGTAACTAAATAAATCATTATCGAATCTAAATGCTACACTTAAATATCACAGCCATTTCTCAATATCAGTACTATATTTTAATCCAATATTAATCCGCAATGTAATTACGTAAATAATTTATTATTTAATGCAAATGTTACAAACTTTAAAATCTCAGCCAATTCACAATAACCGTACTATATTTTACTCTAATATTTATCTGTCTTTAAATGACTATTTATTGAATCCAAATGTTATAAACTATTTTACTCAAACAATCCGTAATGAAACTCTGTACTTAAATGAAATTTAATATTATTGAATCGAAATGTTATTTAATTATATTCTAATTAATTCATAACGAAATTAAATATACCCAATAAATTATGGAATCCAAATGTTATAAACTTAAAGATCTCAGCCAATTCACAAAAACAATAAGTACTGTATATTACTTTTATATTAATCCGTAATTAAACGTCTTTAAATAACTATTTATTGAATCCAAAAGTTTAATATAACAGCCATTTTTTGAAAATATTCTATTTTACTCAAATAATCTGTAACGAGATTTTGTAATTGAAATTTAATAATAAATATCACAGCCATTTTCCAAAGCGGTAGATATTATTGTTAATAATAATCGCATATTAATAAATAAATATGACATTAATATTATTGACATTAATAATATTTTAAATTATAAATTATGTAAGTTGACATTAGATAGATATTTTCTATCTTTTTACTTTACAAGACTGATAGCTAGTGCGCTATTAACTTTTTTGTATATAAACCCAGCCAAGAATTTCACTAGTAAGACAACAACTGCTTCTATTGAGCAGTCTAGTTATAATATGACTAATTGTAACAGCTTGGAATATGTTCCAAATAATAATAATTTAAATTAGACTTTAAGACAACAGAGGAAGTCTCTAGCACTATAGATTTAAGAAATCTATGAAAATACCATTATTCAATATAATAAACAACATTCACTTAAGCTGGTGCATCGAAATATACAAGGAATGGCTAGTAAAGAACTAGAAATTGAATTATTTTAAACTTAAATATTATTACTTAGCAATTTTCAAAAACAGTAGATACTCGTACTATATTTTACTAAAGTTTTAAATCATAACGAAACTCAAAATTTATTTAATAATCGATTCCAAATGTCTTAAATTTAAATACCTATCACTGAGCCTTTTCCAAGTATATTATGTTATATTATTAGACACTTATTAATATTATTATTCAATTATAAAAGTTCGGAATGTACCCTACCCATGAACGAACAGTTAGCACACTATATCACTGCCATTTTATTAGATTATAATATTTTGCAAGTTACTACACAGTACACACCAATATTAATCCGTCAACATATTTCAATATAACAGGTTATAATTATTTTATCTAACATACATTTCCAAATGCTTCAAATTATTATTAGCAAATTTATGAATTGGGGCGGAAAAAAATTTTGCAATTATAACGACATCATAAATGTCCTACCGTACAATAGTTAAACCTTTAATTCTATTTTTATAAACTTTTCACCAACCGTTCGGTCTATTCTGACCAGAATTTCATTGTATCGGGGCGGGCGGGCGCTGGTGCACGTGCTGCACAAGCACCACGGTGGCAGCAAGTCTGGACAACTTTGTAGGGTTGCAAATTGTTTTAGAAAATTGAACCGCATGGCTGAGCACCATCTTAACCAACCCAATCAGGTTGCGACACGACCATTCTGAAACTGACAAAAAAACGTGTTAGTAGGTGAATCCACACTTCTGATGTTAGCTATATAAAAATATAGCTAACATAGGATGAGGAGATATATAAATATAATTCAAAGCCCAGTTAAAATGTATATAAAGTTTATTGTAACGGTTTACTTTCCACAATGTATATGCGAATACTTACAAGATTATATTATTATACAGAATACTATTACATTTTATTTAATAACTATTATTAATTTATTACCAGGAGTTTATTCAATTTATATTTTGACTTAAATAGTTAACCATTACAGAAATACAATTATATTCAAGTACCTACCCTAAGCAATTCAAATGTAAGGGAACTTAGGTATTATAACAGTAAATAATTATTAAAGAACCTTAACTGAACATAAGAATTATACTATCTTTTAATACTTTTTAAAAAGTAATACCAAGAGATTACTTAAATACCGATTATTAATTGGACTTAACATATTATGGCAATATGTGGGTAGATATAAAATTTAATAGGTGACCTAATTTCTATTTATAGAACATATCTAATCGAATAACAATATAAACTATCGATATTATATACTTCTATAATTTCTACACTTACATAATACGGAATAATGATCCAAATTAATATGAAATAACTTTATAGCTATAAATACACTTTAACTACGAAAGATATCAAAACGAACTGTATTATAAGCTTTAAAACATTTCAGAAATATTTAAAAGAATAACCAAAATATACATCAAGGAATATTAAATTACAGAAATAGAATTATATTACAGAAACAAGTACATCACCTGATTATCTCAGCTTTCAGACCCAACAAGAGACTCTTGAAGGAGTGGCAGCCCTTTTTATAACATACCAGGGTTGCCACAAATGTTGGGCATAGATTATAAATACAAAATGTTATTAAATACATTTTGTATTCACAATTACAATTATTTAAATATATAAATTTAAGTATATCACGAAACATTTAAATACATCAGCGACTTATGAACAATTATATAGTTATTATCAATAACATTTTAATATCTTAGTTTATAACGGAAGTCTTAATAATATTTACATCAATTGTTATACAGATACCACATTAAACATTAGTCTATAATTTTATAACATAGACTGTTAGTATTTTACATTATACTCAAAATCATAATATCATGTTAACATAGTTTTCATATTATTATAAACTATACAGCATTAATATTGGTGTTGGCATGACTGTTTTAGTACTGATCAACAACAAATATGTTACTCGGGAACCGGAAATGACAACAGTCAAGTTTAATCTGAAACCGTCTATTTCTATTTTAACTTTATTCATAATATTTTATATACTTATACATATATAATCCTATCCATTACGCGCAACAAGATATTTTATAGAAGCTGTTAATTTTGCGGCAATAAAAAGAAGCCTATCATCTTCTTCAACGTGATCTAATGTAAATCTTAGTCAAATTTCATCAAATCGGTCTAGTAGTTTCAGTTGTTTGGACTCACACAAACAAATAAATATTTTTTCTAATAAATACAAATCTTTATAAAATTATATATGCCGCAGTCATCTGATTGAATCAGTTATTTGATTAAATGTCTTGCGCGATTATTGAATGACGACATTTAATTGATTGACTAGGCCGAACGTTGATTGAACAAGCGTCACTTAACGTCCAACTAGTTAGCGGACTGTAACAAAGCCCTTTAAACAGAGCAGACTTAAAATTAGTCAGGTGATTGAAATTTAGTTCATTTTTTACGCAGTGGCGCTAGTAGTCACCAAAACAAATATGGCGGCGAACAGCTTGCAAAGATAATACAAAGTTGATATTTTCATTTTGATTTTGTGTAACATGTCATGTCCTCAATTTTAGGACCTTTTACGTTGCGAACTTTTGGTCAAACCTACCTAAACATTCAACGACTATGCATTCAGTAAAGACGATGAACGTTACATTAAACAACTTGACGAGTTGTCCTTTAGTCATTCAATTAAATGTCGCCATTTCATAAACGCGCTAGTCGTTCAATTAAACTGCTGATGCAATCAGATGACTGCGACATATTTAAATAAAGAAATATTTTAACCCTGTAGACAATATGATGGCGACAACGCAGTACAAAGTCTGCGTGTTGCTCATATTAACATTGTGGTAAGCGGTAGACGGCAGTTCGGTAGTAGATAGAGCGCATTCTAATATGCAAATGTATTTAAATGCTGAGCCCTCTTCATTACCCCGTATCGATCTTAGCTAAACAATTTGTAGCTCGATAGGTAGCCAAAGTCTAACAAATCAGCCATACTGTAACTCACACCTCGCCTTATCTGCAAGCTAAATATGGAAATTGACTACGCTACATTTTAGTAGTGGTAGTAGTACGAATGGTTTTTGAGATAAATGCATTATCGTGTTTTATTGGTATTATCGAAAATGCACTTAATAGATTTAATTTTATTACGCATGTTTATGATATAATTTCTCTATTTATTGCTAGATGTCACCCTGCAGGCTTACTCCCGGCACAATCGAGAATCGAATTAGTTCCATCTCAACGGCTTTTGGTATTTTATTTGGTGGATTACTTTGAAACTAACCAGGATAAAATCATGATGATAAAATCGTTAGATCGTCACTTTTTGTACTTCCGACCATATCAATCGACTGAGAATCGAAATCGAAAATCGTAAAATAAACAAATGTCAATTTAATCAGGAGTACACGCGGCACTATCGAATCTGAATCAAAATCAAATCAGTTTGGAGAGTAAGGCCCCCGGGGGTCTAAATTCGCCCTTGTAGTTTATATACTTATATTTATTCTCAACTTCATTTGCCTTTTAGATAAAAAAATGTACATGTTATGATAGATTAACAAACATCAAAGTGAAATTGTTATCGATCGGGGTAGTGTTAGTTCATAATATAAGGCTTCCCTTTTTTTCACATCTTAGTGTGTATTGGTTATTTTTTTAATTATATGTATGTTTTTGCATTAATAATATCTATCCTTCACATATCTTCTGCGTTCGCACAATTCCCGTAAATATATAAAATAAGCTCAAATAATAAGTAGTTTTACTGCTTTTAGCTAAGCAGTCCCAGTAGAGTGATATTTAAAAAAAAAACAGAAAATACATGAAATATTAAAATTACATATTTAAGTTATTTTAGATAAAGAATACTTTTCTTAGCGTAAACGTGTCTCAGTTCTCCCCTCGCTACAATCGCGAAACATAAAATTAGTGAAGGTGCAGGAAACAAAACAATTGCGAAATAAAAGTAAATTCCTCGGTTAAACTGCAGCGTATCGAGTGTTTAGCCATCGTTAGTATTCTGCTAACTAACTAGCGGGGCCCAATCTGATTAATCTTATATATTTATTGCACATAGGCTATTTGTAGAGCTGAATTAGTATGACGATGTCCACACTGATGGTGACGAGGGCCGTGGGTGGGCAACGACTGAGTAAATACGCCATGAATATTGGTATTAGACAGTATAATGATTAATGACAAACTGTTTAACTTGATCACGTTATGAGCCGAGCGAACGAGCCGATGCGTTTGTCCATCCACGATTTATTATTTACTGACAACATTATTTTGAAGTTAAGCTCTTAAGGACTACGAAGTGATGATTTACTATTATTTTACTTTAATTTACTAGCTACAAGGTACATCTTACATAGGTACAATTTATTAAGGATACATTTCATGGCGGACCATTTAAAATTACCATTATTTTTGTATACCATAAACTGTCCTTCCGTAGTGAATCGATTAATTCCTAACCCTAACCTACAGCACGGTAAAAAGACAAAAAACGCCCCACCTGTCGAATCTGATAAGTGTTTTATTTAAATTTCTCGGGCCGCGATACGAAAACGAACAGAAAGATGCATTTGTGTCTTATTAAAAGAAATTTATAGTTGGAGCATAGACGCTGATTGACCTCGGTCACTGAGGATAACAGGCATGCAAATATGAACCCGCGGCATACACCATGACAATATATTAAATGTTGCCCGATCGCCCGATAAGCCTGACTTGTGGCAGGATACTTTAATGTAAACGAAACTTCATTCAATCCCTTTATATTTTTGTCTCTACGTAGAATGTGATTGGCATTATCGGAGTAAAAAAAACTACTGTATGGTTTCTTTTCTACCGGAAATGTAAATTCAATGTTTCGTTTTGCTCAAAGAGATAAATAAGAAATTGAACTCACTGTGAATAATACAAGTTATTAATTCTAAGGCCAAAATATGTAAGCACCCTCCGAGTTTATAATAACAAAATATTCTACAATACAGAATTAAGTATAGGAAATTTATTATATAAAATAACACAATTATGAATAGACACTTGTTACTTTTTCTTGAACCAGAATGCACTTCACAACAATGCATATTAAAATAGCCATTAATTATTGTGTTCGGAAAGTGCAAGGTGCGCGTACGCACGCGCCTCGCCCTCGGCTCCTATCTGTTACGATTTCGATTAATGTCGTACAATACGAAAACTGGACTCTAGAGCAACGGCCTGAGGAGTTAAATATGGTTAAAATATTCAAAATAATATCACCTCGGGGTTAACGATTACCGGTGCGCGCCCAGATGGCGGATAAACCGACGTTTGTTTCCGCAGTGATATCTGAATTAAACAATACGAGGTGGAAAGGTGCTCATTAACATGATATATGCAAGATAATAATTTCATGTTACCCCTATGGCGTCTATAGAGCCTTTTCGTCCGTTGCCGATTAATTAATAAGATGGACTATCTCGTGTTACGTAAATCGGCAACGAGCGCAGTTGGTCTTGTAATCGTTATTTTAATCTGAATCTGAATTGTTGAGTCTGTGATTCATAATTCCCTTTTTTTCAAAGCGTTATCCGTATACGACGACACCTTTTGAACTTTGGGGAACAATCAATGGTAGAGATATTACGTTGAGCCCTACGCGGTGCAAAATAAAATACAAAACAATCTTTTAAAGTTTACAAAAGCCAGTATGATATTGGATCTTTCATAAAATGGTTCGGCGTCGATAAGCGATTAAAGTGGTGAATATGTTCAGAACTAGGTGGTGCGAAGACGCGCCGTCCATCGCCGCTCACTGAGTACATTCTCGTGTAAGTTTTTACACCTATTATTTTATGTGTCGGCCGCGTAAAGTTCGGTACGTGAGTTATAAACCTCGCGCCTCTCTCGCCCCTACTTTATAGGTATTAACGACTTGTCCGAGAGTTTTCTTATAAATAAATTTGAAGGGTAACAAGGCTCGCTTTTGTCGGATTAGCGGAGTGGATCTTGTTTCACTTTGTTGCGTAGCCTCCTCTATCCATTTATAAGTCAGGAAATCATGTATAATACCGGCTTTAGTGATTGTATTTGACGGACGATGAGAGATTTGCAGTTCGTTGTTACTACGAGGTAGGAAGAATGATACAAGTTTTAAACAAATGGTTTTAAACAGTTGTGATTTGTAAAAGGATTGTGATAGATTTAAATATATATATAATATCTACTCGAGCACTAAGATTTTTAATGCATAATCTGCTTTACAAGCTTCCTAAAAAAGGAGAAAAAACATAATTAAATTAAACAGGTACCTCGAACATTTATGGTAATATTACATTGAATTGATAATTAAGCTTTGGCTTTTGGTTTTTTTTTCATTACAGGCGTCAAAACAAACCGAAATTATAAGCAATTATTGTAAATTTAAAGGTTAGTTGTATATATCAACATTAAACCTACGCTTGAGATAAAGTGGATTCCTTATTGGGCCAAAATTGTGGCATATAAAGTAAAGATTGGCGGATTCACTAAAAATTTAAATGAAAATTACCAAATTAAATGCTAACATGTTGCCAATATGAAGTTAAAGTCGCCTTTAAGGTGATATAAAATTAAATATAGATAAGATAACACAACCCAAATAGGTACCCATATTTGTCAAAGTAATTATTTGAAATTATCCGTCTTTAGCAATATGTTGTCTGGTGTCGAGTCGACCACCTCAAGAATTTTATTCACAGAATTATGTTAACTAAAGGTCCTCTGGTCAAAATTGGCCCATTATAACTCACATATTAAGTTTGAATTTCATAAAATTTGTCTGCTCTGAAATAGAAAAAAAGCCTCAGACGTGTTTCAGATATTTTTATTAATTTTACTCGTTATACAAAAAATAGTCGTATGCATGTGTTCTTCCAAACCAAATTTAACAATCTTCCGTTTGCACGTGACACCTTGTAAAACGGTACTCTAAGTTTTTTTTTACATTTTTTAGTAATAATTTAAAATTGTACAATATGAACACTGTAACTTGTAAGCAATCTGTATTTGGGTACCGTGTAGGGAAATAAAAAAAAAGATTAAAAAACTATAACACGACTTCGCAAAAAATGGGTCTAAAAAGTCTGAAACAAGAAAATAATTAAAAATGAAATCCAGAAATGCATAGGTACAAAAATGGTCAAAGTAGAGCCGTGGTCGCACCCGCTAATAAAATCTAAGCATTAGTTTACACCGAAATACGGTAGAAAAAAAATTCATGGCTCGATGCCAATAGCGGGTGCGACCACGGCTCTACTTTGACCATTTTTGTACCTATGCATTTCTGGATTTCAAATTGAATTATTTTCTTGTTTCAGACTTTTTAGACCCATTTTTTGCGAAGTCGGGTTATAGTCTTTTAATCTTTTTTTTATTTCATATTTTTCTGTTTCCACATGAAATATTAATAATTATTATATTTTTATTTAATTATCCATTACATAGAAAGTATCAACTCCTAGATACTACTTGTAGGACCGCATTTTAAACCTTTATTTTGAATTTAACAATAAAATATAATAATAAATAAAAAATAAAAATACATATTCCTAATGTGCTTGCCAAGACCTATCTTTTGATACCAAACATGAGACAATATCTTAATCTAATATAACTTAATTTAATTTTTTTGGAGATAGTTTTTGAGGTATAATTTTCAAAGTCCAAAATTTTTCAAAAAAATATATAGCCTATGTTACTCGCGGCATTAATACGAATCGATTGACACCTCATTCATCAAAAGCGGACCAGTAGTTTAGCCGCTACGAGGGAACATACATACATACATACATACATACATAGACTGCCAAAATCATTACCCTTCCTTTTGGCTTCGCCGAAGTCGGGTAGTAAATAATCAATTCAGAATGTAAAAAAAAACTAAAAATATCTTCTTTCCTGTCCTTTATTATCAAAAGATATATCGAGTACATTCGGTACTTTTTACGTAAAAGTCACAATTTTAATGCTACCCTCTTACCGAGGAATAGCTCAAATCAGACGCTCACGTGACAGCGAGCCATAACGAGTCGAGTCGTCCATAAAAACGGACGTATGGTTAAGAGCTCCTACCTTTAAAATATAAAGCAGTAAAGTAAATGCAGCCAGTGCCCAGTACGTGTCCCGCACTGCTCGCGTAAAATGAAAATATTGCTCTATGTCGTACGTAGCGGACATGCAGTACATTGAAATAGAACATTAGTTTCACTGTAATAATACACAAATTACTTGCACTTTTTCCAATTTATTAGTTAATTAAGAGATGTTTAAAAATACACGACTATACCTGATGATGACTTAGTCGAACCCGGTCGTGTATTTTTATAAATCTCTTAATTAACTAATAAAGTGGAAAAAGTGCAAGTAATTTGTGTATTATTACAGTGTAACATGTATTTCCATCAAGAACATACAGTAGATTCAATAACATATGAACATTAGTTTCTTTGTCAGAATTCTTTTGAGGTGCAATTGAATTACACTTCATTATTATTTAATTTTAATCGAAGTCTACTAAGCTATTTTACTTTTCTCCGCCTAAGAACTGAAAATACTTTTTGTATCGTCTAGAAAATTACGAAATAAAAATACGTAGGTATGTTCCTGTCATACGAATGTGATATCCAATAACTAATGACCTACATTATTATATTCATATTATTTTAGATTTACACTACCTCAGTCATCGAGTCATTTAAGAAATCTGAGTCGATTATATTTGGTAGCTCGAAGACAAAAAACATATGGGGAATAATATATTTTGTTTAATGAGCGTACACCGAAATGGGGGCCAAACTAAAAATTCCGTAAACAATAATACCGTCAGTATTCATAGAACGTGTGTTATTACACGAAAAGTAGATTTATGAGTGCACTCCCGAGGTTTCGAATATCTCTAATGGAGTAAGTGTGAGCCGCTACAGTCTTCCCCCACAAACTGCATTATAATGTCCTCACCGAAAATAACCGCACATAAATATAAAACAATGTGAAACCACTTAAGCGAATAAAATACACGTCTCCTCCGACTCAGTAAAATGAATTTATTAATAACGGAGACAATGAACGTCTGAACACCACTTTTTGTATTTTTAATTGTCCTCCGCACGACAACGGAGCCGCATTAGAACGAAAATAAACATCGGATCATATTCGACATTCCCACTCCGTCCGCGGCGGCACTGCATAACCGAACTCCTAATTAAATTTAGATAATACGATTATTATACGGCGCTCCGCGCGGGGTAATTATTGAATTGTAATACCACAATGTGTCGCGAAGTTATAGTCGGGAGTTCAGGACTCAGATGATATCTCGCCCGTAATTAAAAATCTTGTCGTGACATTCAGCGTCCCGTCCCACCTCCGCACTCTTCTGCTCCTTCAATATTGTTGGCGATTGAATCGCAATTAAATGTAACGAATCAAACTACACTTTATTGAGAGGGCCGATAGCTCAAAATGGAGGATATGTGTATCGCTCGGCGGAATCGAACGTGCTCCCGTTGAAATGCCAACCATTTTATTTATTCGCCTTAATTATGTATCTTGTCTTAATTTACGATTGGATCATACGATAATCTGAAATGTAATTTATTACAGATGCCTAAGTATTCCAGACATTTCCATAACGAGATTTAGGATTACTCGGCCTGTCGCGGTACTGGGTGTAATGATTAAACGTATTATCTACATTTGTTTGTATTCTCAATTAAGCGCAGGCGGATAGCGGGCGGCGGACGGCGGACGGCGGACGGCGGAGCGTCAACTGCGGGCGGCGTGTCGCCGTGTCGCAGCTCGCGGCATGACGGCCGGCGACGCGATAGAGCCGTCCGCGATAGCCTTAATGAAAGTAATGGAGCTCTATTAACGATACATCGACGACTCCTCTCGAATATACACCACGATTTGCATATAGAAATAGATGGTAAACCAATGCGAAACGTGCCATGAGAACAAAGAAAGCCACATTTGCTAATTACCAACGGTTTTGCTCGTGTCGTGCACAGACGCCGGGTCGTGAGCTCCCGAGATATGACGATAACACATTCATAAATAATTAGAGCGAAATTTTCTCATTTGTAAGACGGTAGTCATGATATTTGGTAGCAGAGTCCTCCGTTCTCGGAATGTTCAGATCTAGATAAGTGCTGTACGACACGCTTATTCCCTTCTTATTTTCTACGTATCGAGATGTGTTCCAGACAGCGCTTATAGAGCAACATAATAGATTTTCTATATCTTCATGCTGCGCTATTTAAAGAGCTAAGCGTGTGTTGCTTTTTCTGAAAAAGGACGTTGCTCGATTTTTGCTTGGATAAATTAAAATAGACTGCTATTCTTAATCATTACCTATCCTATCCAATCCTATCCTACATAATTAAGTATATTAACATACCTATAGTCCAGCATAGTGTAGGTACATGATATATCGTCAACTCCAACATTTTTTTCTCCGCATACCTACTAATGTAATTAATACGTGAAGAAAAATAGTTGAAATATAGGCAGTTTAACAAGAATCACGCATATTAATTTTCTCCATGATTACCTAATAATAACATCGAGATCAGTGAAATCTGTCAAATCTAAGTAAGCGTCAAAAAATCATTTTGCCTCAAGTAGGGAGCTGGGTAAAAATATGCAAAATGGCGTGATCATTCTGATCGTTTTTATTAGATTTTGACAGCTCACAGCTGCGTGTGAAACATGAGTGAAAACCTAGGATTAAGTTGATCAGTGGCGCTAAAGAAACGGGGTGTAAACGAAAAAAACGTTATTTTCGTTTATTCTTAGCAATTGGAACACACACTAAGAGGAAAAATACCCTTATAAACTTTGGGTATGTAGAGTATAGAGTATAGACTATAGACGTATAATCCGACATTTTTTCAATAAATCTAGTAGAGATTGCACGCCATAATTATTGTGCATACCAATTAATTACAACAAGTAATTCTAATTACCAACTTAATTACGCTTTCTACGGCAAGCCGACAAACGAACTGCGAATAAGGATTTCTCGTTCACTACGGTACTCGGTATAAAGCGCTTCCAAAAGATGGATGATCATAAGATAAATTAATATAAGTAATTGGAAGAAATCATCCGAGGGATTTGGGGGTTTTTGCCTAGTCACTGAACTCACTGTCGGTAAAGCGGCGCCTCTGAAGCGTGTCCTATTGTTACGCGATGCGATCTGATACAGATATTACAATAATTAATGATTTCTATATTAACTTTTTACTTGCCAAGGAAACTGTTCGCACTTAAGCTCCGATCACACCATATCGTTATGCAGAAAAGTATAATGATGCGATGCTGGTCTATAAGTGTAACAGTAAAAAATATTGTTGATAAAAAAATGGAAATCTACTTTAATTATAATAAGTTAACGCTAGTAGTAAAAAAATATCCTATCCTAATTGTACATCCCATGGGATCCTGTATACAAGGTGTAAATTAAATGAGTGATAATAATACTTTAGAGTGTGTATGTGCCTCATATGTAGAGTATACTGTGAAAGTACCAGCGCTGAAAGACTTACTTTTGACTTTCATATTTGTATAAGAAATGCCCCAAAATCATAAATTTTCTCATACAAGATTTAAAAAGTACCTGCCTGTTTCAGCGCTGGTACTTTCACAGTAAACTCTATAAAAGGGAACGATACACACCCTAAAGTATTATCACTCATTTATTTTACACCTTGTACCTATACTATTTACGCGGGCGGACAGAATTTATTGAAAACAATATAAAATAACGTTAAAAAAGTAATCAAAGTATAAGTACAAACGTCGCCTTATAGTTTCATCGTTTGCCTTTGTAGTAACTAATTACATAAACGATGAGTTTTTCAATCAATTTCAATAATTTGCAAAATCACAATAACGTGTCGAAAGATTTGTTCCCTTGTCCAGTAATAAGCGTAAGAAAATGTAACTCATGGCCAATACTTTGCTTATTAAGTATAGAAAACCCTTTAATACTAATAATATTATGTAAAAAAACCATTAAATAGATCTTTAAAAGTAGTCGAAAATTACTGTCAATATTTTAAGCACTACACAATTTTTTTATCTATGTAGAATATGTGTTACGGGTACCAGACAACAGAAATATATATTTTAATACTTTTAAACTATACACCTACTTAAGATTATTATTATACACAAATGTTATACACGTCCATAACCCAGGAACACAGAAAACTTTGTTCTTTCGGTGGGATTCGAACCCGCGATCTCCAGCTTGAGCTCAACCACTGCGCTATTGAGGTCGTCAAAAAGTTTTGACATACTGTAAGCCAGTAGAGCTAGGATGTAAGGTAACCATCAAACCCGAGCTCGTGCAATGGTGAGGACTTAAATAGTTAATGACGTAGGACCACCTTAAGAGATACAGGTGTCATTATCATTAATCATTACCTAACGCCTTTGATTACGTAGTTTGGTTCGATTCCCGCGTTGGAATAACAAAAAGTAGTTATTTAGTTTGGTTAGGACAATGCAGGCAGTCCTCTGACATTCAGTCCTGCCCCTGATCTATCGCCAGTGAGTGATGAAAAAGACAGTGCTTCTGTGTATTGCGCATACACTTAGGCACTATAAAAATAATACCTACGTAGTTGGCTGGTCACTGGAATCGGTGTAGGAGACTATTATTACTATTACAATAAATCATTTTTATTATTATATATACACATATACATATACATTACCTGTAATATTCATTATCTACTGAATAACATCAGCACATCGATCAAAGTAGACGAATGCAAATATGCACATATTTCAACAGATTTACCAGACAATTAGCTTCGAAAGAAATATTGTTAATCAAAACTGTTCGTAACTTCCTCAATAGAACAAAAACAATGTTCTTCCAAGTATAAAAACATTGTAATAAAAACAAACAATCTCAAGCGCATAAATTAAAATTTCCTGCCGATCGGTGGCAGATCAAGCATGAACGTACGGGGGAAAGGGGGGTACGATGAAAATACAGAAACGACTCGATTCTTGTAATCGATCGATCGAGATACATAAATATTAATATTGGTACAATTAAGTGTGTAATTTGTTAAGATTGTAACAAAATATTATGTTACTGGCAACACTTGTTATTATAACGGGTGTGAAAAGAGCAGTCACTATAACTTTGGGATATGATTATACTACATTTTCTCAGTCTAGAAATGTATTTTTTTTTTCATTTTTTTAACAAAAAATTCAAAAACAAAAAAAAAATTTGCTTCATTGTTATTTTTGCGACTAAAAAATAAGAAATGGTGAAAAGTAAAAAAACATTTTTTTTTCTAATTTTTTTTAAATACATTTCCAAAATAAGGAAAGGTCGTATACCTAATCGTATCCCAAAGTTATAGTGACTGCTCTTTTTACACCCTGTATGTGTGTAACACTTATGACAATAAACTATATACTCTATGAAAAACGCCACTGTGTATTATTATCATAATTCATATTCATATAATACACCAACGATAACAAGAATAATATTTAGATTTTACTTTTACTATTCGATGTATGTTGTTAATTTTAATGTTTTTTTATAATTTTAATTTTTTTATGCATTTGGTAAAAAGCATTATCGTTGAAAAATATCTGTTATTTTTATAAATAAATGTATTATTCTCAACAAACCACTTTATTTGAATCACTTAAAGTAAATGAGATATAAAATTATTTGTTGTATTAAGTAATATTTAGATACGAGTTTTTAAATAATGCTAAGTATGGGAACTTGTTTTACCAATTACGTCAATCGTATATATTCATTGTAAAGTGTACTTTCAGATTACTGGAATGCTCTTTAAGGGCCAAAGTGCTGTTAAACTAAATAAACATTCATCCGAAACGATTTGAAGTGTTAAGTGACCAATAGCTATCAAAAAATTACAAGATAACCCGCACAATGCTCGCTCGGTGACTTATGAAGTGATTAAAGGAAAGTAGCGTCAGAAAAAAAACTTTTTTTACGTTTCTTTTGTTGTCTTTCATTAAAAATGTATATTATGTATTTAAAAATGTTATTTTATTGTAAAAAGTTATTTTATTTATTTTATCCTTACGGTTTATATAGAAATGGAATAGAGTTGAACTGTTCAAGTTAATTGAAGCTGCGGGTAGTATAAGTCTCCGGTGAAGCGGCGTATAACTACAATGGGCCAATATTTGGTTGCGTGTTTCACGTGGCGTAGTAACATAGTAGTGTTACGACGAAGGCTTAGGGTTACCATTCGATAATACCTATATACAAACCTTCATAAACCCTTCCTTTCTAAAAAAATCCAAGTAAAGGTCAAAGACTCAACTGAACAAAGTGCAATCGTTTTTTTTTAAGGGAGAAGTTGTATATAAGATATATCGATACTTATAGTCAGGGTTCCCCCATACATGGTTTTCACTTGATTAGTATCAAGCAAATTTTTCGTGAGTACTTTCATTTGGATGAGTCGCCCAAGAATTTATTGGACGGAACTCTTGTCTGTGGTAGCTAACGGAGATAGGAAGAATAAAGTTTATGGAATTGGTGATTCCAAAATATCTATTTTTTTTTAATTGTCAAGATAATGATCAAAATTATCGGAAAAAATATTTGTCCTTCAAAATCTATGGTTTGATCAAAGAGTTCCCTCTTGCCAACTTGTATCGATAACGAGGTCATCTTAAATTATTAGTAACCAGCTGATTTTGTTTTTATTACTTAGTTAACATTAATGTAATTCACCAGACATAATTGTCCTACAAATTGCGTGGTACGTTATCCCGGTCCTACGCTCGAAAGTTGAGCATTTTTTTATCGTATCTATATATATTTTTATCCTTGGTAACTCTGTTAGCTACCACAATCGAGAGTTCCGTCCAAGAAAGTCTTGGCCGACTCGTCGAAATGAAGCTACTCAAGAAAAATTAGCTTGATACTAAATCATGTATGGGGGAACCCTGACTATTAGATTCTACTTGTTACATAAATTTATGATAGGTATTACATTTTGCTAATACGTTAACTAGGTACTAAGTATCTACGACTTAAGCATTAAATAATATATATGGTTTAAGTTACGACGCCTACATTGAAAAAAATAAGTCAATTTAAAACTACCTTCATTATAATTAACATTCCAGTTCCTAGACAGAAAACTATGTTTCTGGAAAATTCGGAAAGTATGGTAACCCTACAATGGACGAGCACGCGGTACCGGCGGCGGCGGGCGGCGCAGGCACGCTCTATTACGCGCAGATAGCCACAATCAGGTAACAGCCGCGTGACATCTTTATGATGTTTCAGAAACCATTACTAACGACACCTTTTTAGTTACGATATGGCACCGGACGACGCATTGTCTCAGATATTTTGTTTAACACTCATCTTGTAAACACCATTCTATATTTAAATACTAGCTGTGCCCGCTGCTTCGTTCGCGTGGTTTTTGAGTGACTTAGACCGTTTATGCAGCGCACACAACGAAAGTCCCCAAATGTGAATAATTTTCCCCGTTTTTGCAACATTTCTTACTGACGCTTCGCTCCTGTTGGTCGCAGCGTAATAAATGCCTGAAGCCTTCCTCTATAAATGGCCTATTCAACAAAAAAAAAAATTTCAAATCGGACTAGTAGTTCCTGAGATTAGCGCGTATAAACAAACAAACTCTTCCGCTTTATAATATTAGTATAAACGTTAGTTATCTGGAAGAGTAACAAGAGATTTAACGAGCGAATGGATATCATCTATGATTTAGGCTCTAGACTAAATACCAGCTGTATTGCGCCTCTACAAATTACAGGACATCGTTTTACAAACATAAAGTTCTTAGACACGTAGAGATCACCGTAGACACGCAATACGTTACCATTTTTCGATTCTGCAAGTTCCCTCGAAATCGAGGGCAAAAGCTATTTATTAATAAAATGTAGCACAGGAAATCAATCGTATAAATTCGAAGGTTCGCGTTATGAGATCATAAATCTGTGATGTTACGGCTACCCCCAGATATACCCCAGGAATACCGCCGGGTGAAATACTACAAGCTTATTCATTACATTACAACCATGCATTACGGATGAAGTGTTTAAGAACGTTCAAAGTACATCGCCTTTTTATGAACTATCTTTTACCACCCACGTGGAAAATGTAATGAAACTCATTACTCTCGTATATTTGAAGAGTAACATAGCCAAGGACTTACTGTAGACAAAAATATATTATATTAATTAAATCAGTGGTAAATTAGACCTGAATAATATTATTAAATGCGCCCCTACTAACAGCTAGTAACCAAATACAAAAAGAAATAATTAATATATTATCAAATTTAAAGCACCGAAACCTTAGTTGGTGTACATTCTCAAAAGTAGATATTGATTTATGATAGTACTGGTTTAAACAAGATCACAACATCACATATCCCCATTGGGCCCATATTAAGTAGGTTATTGATATGTAAATAAATTAAACCTATTTCTGTTTTATTGCTCATTCTCTACAACTTATTTAGAATAAAATTCACAACTAAGTGTTTATAATTACTCGTAAATTTACAACGAATTCCAAACATGGTGGTGTGAGCCCTACATTTTATTGGCCTGTTATATAATTAGCTATAAATACATAGAAAATATACATAATCAAATCTATCATTATGAGCATCGTAATAATATATCTCCAACTATAAACAGGTTTTACCCGGTAGGCTAATTATATGTCGTTAAAATTTAAGTTAATGAATTTATAGTGGTTTTAGTAAGATGTTACTTACTTGAACTTTAGCCTATGACATATATGTAATATTCAATTTTTTTTCAAGCATTGAGGTACAAATTTGTAGCATGGAAATTGCGTTGGCGTGTCTTCGTTTGTGTTACCATATTTATAAAATACTAAATGTAAAAAATGTAGATGAAAAATATGCAGAAGCTTGAGTTGAGCATAATAGCTCCAAGGGCTAGTATTAATATCTAAGTACATAAAAAGTTTAAACGTTTAACCGACGCAGTTACATATTCCTAATTTTTATATCTTTAAGATGTTTTTAATATCTACCCTTAATTCTGCTTACCTTTTAATCAATTGTTAAAAGCATGGACAATCAATATTATTTACTTATACCGGACGAGCCTCCAGGTTTCTCTATAATCGGATATCTAAAGTTAATGAATGCCATCAATTAATACCTACATTTGATTAACTTTGTATTCTGATTATTAATTTAAACATTCCCTTATTATATGTATTTAAACTTTATTGTGAATGATTTTATGATTTCGCCCCATAAAAATCTCTTTTAAGAATAATATTATGCATGTATTTTATCTCGTTTGTAAAACATTAAAAATTCCGTAATTTGTTTAGAAATTTTACTGGTATTTATGTCATAACCATAATATATGAATCGATTAATAAATTATTGATCGAATAGATAAAATTGATGTGTAGGGGGACGTGAGTCGGTTAGAAAGAGCTAGTTCAGATATGAGCTGAGGCGGTTATATTTTATCGTAAGTAACGGCATCTAACATACGGCCAATTTCATAATGCCTTGCCCGCCCGCCCGCCGCGAATGTACCGTCGCGGACTAACCTAGCGCTACCACTTTTGAACCTTATTATTATTAGTATAAGGTCGAAATATAGTTCACCAGGTTTGTCGGCGAACGAACCTCACTTATCAATTTGATATCTCGATCCGGGGAATAATGCACGACGAATGGGCTATCGATGAAACGCTGACGTTATTGTAATAAGGCTCTCTAATCTTTATATTAATTCACATTATATCAACTTTATTGTTTTAAAGAGATATTTATGATAATTTGTTTGCTTAAAAGTTAACATTTACCATTATTTAAATTAGAAGCCGTATACATCAAACATTTACATTGCCTATAACACTATGTCGACTCTAGATATAAAGGTAGTTGGTAAAATATTTTGGAGT
The DNA here is from genome assembly GCA_905187575.2 of Celastrina argiolus. Taxonomy (NCBI): domain Eukaryota; kingdom Metazoa; phylum Arthropoda; class Insecta; order Lepidoptera; family Lycaenidae; genus Celastrina; species Celastrina argiolus. The sequence goes on from LR994577.1 coordinate 10,499,289, forward strand.
CGTCAAAGCTTAGACAGTATATACTTGAGCTAGACTATAGACATAGGTACTCAAATCTCAATTATCTACAGTCTACAACTCGTCTATCAACTCAAAGGTATATAACTCAAAGGTAAATAACTAAACCCTGAAAATAATGTTTTAATCGTAGTATTGTCTTGACTTCAAGATTTAATTACGTAAAAATAAATGAACGTTCACTTCTAAGAAACAATCTCTACATGTTTACAATATTAAAATTAAAATGTAAACTGTATACAATATCAACTACCGTATAGTATTAAGTAATCAAGGCGTGTAAATGTTTTGACGGGTTCTACGGAAGAAGATGCCATCATTGATATGGATTTGTAAACTAGGTGTCAAATAAGTCATCAGCGCATCAGCTAACTCAATTACTTCGAGATCAACATGTGACTACCGTACATGATTAACTGTGTCCCTTCTTTAAGCCAATATGGACTCTATCGTAGCGGTAAAAGCTCCAAAATCCCTTCCGTGACATGCTTTTCTTTAATCCTTCTCCATAAATCATTTAATAACACAAATGTGCAGCCACGCACTTTACTATTCCTTCCGTAGTTTAACTCATGCGTACTTCCAGACAAAAATGTGTCTTATTCTACAAGCTCTCAGTTTATTATTGTCCTAAAGATATTTTGGCTTAAGATCTCTAAAAAGTGATGAACTATTACACGCTTTTAGAAGCGTAGTAAGTATTGTTAGTTACCATATTACAATTGGAACATTATGGTATATCGCTAGAGTCCAATTTTGCGCGCACTTGCGAGATAGCGAGATTATTAATGGCTGCTCTACAGGTAAAGCGGATGACACGTACCGCCGTCAACCCTTGATATAGGGATTATGTGACAGATCATACGTAAGTATCAACCATTTCCGAATTCTAAATTCGTAAAACGTTGATATGGGACAATAATGGAAGAGTTAAGTTGAGCATTTATCAATTTGGTGACAACAGGATGGCAGCTTGGCAAAGTATGTCCTGCTGATGATAATGAGTTAAAGCGTAAAATGTTATCAAAATCTGTTTTGGATTCTTTCAGGAGCTGACACACAGCCATTTACAGATGTTTACGTAGAAGGTTAAAAAGTTTTATAAATAAGTACTATTAAGTACCTACTCATCTAAGTTAGCCTTAGTCGTATTATATAAAATATTTAAAATGTCTGTAACTTGAAACCTAATAAGATTCAAATGGATATGTATCATAAAAATATAGAGTTATAGATTTTAATGCTCCAATTATGAACTACCTAATAAACCCAATGACATTTACCGTTCCATGGCAGTTAAGTGTGGCATTCATATTAATATTTAATATACCGTTTTGAAATCTGAGACAGCGAAATAAACGAGGCAAGAGACATCATCGCGATCATCGATAGAGTGACAAATACTGCCGCGTAAAATATATGCCCATTACGTATAAAATAGTCGTTAAAATACAGTGGACATAAAATAATAATATATCATCATATTTATTATGTTATGAATATTCATGTCTTTTAAGACGTTAAGCGAAGATACATTTTTGTAAAATAATGTAATACATTTTTTCAAGTGTGGTATTATAATATTATGTAAGGAAAAACTATTATAGCAAAATTCGAAGATACCAGCAAACTTCAAATAAACTATTTTTAGTATTTGACACCTTTGATAATATTATAATGTCTTTAAAAAGACAGACGGGAAAATCTATACTAGTGGTTTTCTATATATCGTAGCTAACAATTGTTTTAACAAGTAAGAATCAACAAGATAGAGTTTAATTAGATCGATATTGTTGTCATTAAAAATAATGTCACGCTTCGTCGCTAACCTAAAAAGTTAATGATTTTTGTAATCAACGCAGTGATCTACCAATCAGATATTTAACGATAAAAAGTAATATTTTAAATCAGCATTGCTTTCATTAAGGTCGGCAGGTGCGCAGGGTACAATAAAAGCATGACAGCGAGCAAAAACCAACAAAAACTCTGTGTAAAAACAAATTATCCAAGAAGAAATACAGATTTATCGAGGAAGCTGTTACACTTGACTGTCCATACAGATCATTTACAGTTTATCTAATAAGAAACAAGGAAACGCTGATTATTATGGTACCTACTGTACTGCGAGCGGAGCTCCATATTTAGCTTTGATTTAGCTAGGACTTAGCTAGACCAAATGAACCAAATTCTTATATATTTCATGCCATCCATTCATTTTTACCGACTTCAAAAAAGGTGGTTTCACAAATGTGTGTTTTCTAGTAATAATAATAGACAATATCTAGGGACGCTTCATACCATCTTTTTGCTAAAAGATGGCCCTGTCCGAGTTTCTTACGCCGGTTCTTCTCGGCGGGCTAGGGTTGTAGCCTTTTTGTTGACTTTCCGAAAATAGCTTGTTAAGTTTCATTTGGAAATAAAATATTTTGATTTGATTTGACCACGTCAATCTAGCCCCAAAAGTATCCGAAAAACTTGTGTTACGGGTAGCAGACAACGGTAATCCCATCAAAAACATAACTTGTAAAAAATGCTAGTTCAATCTATTTATTTTAAAGACAAAATATTTTAATAATATTGATATGATCACTTTATTATGTTGTTAGACCGACGGGCCCCAGCTTGGCATCACATGGATCTCACAACTTTTTGCGGCAAAATAACTAAGTAGCGAGACTTAGCATTTTTTTTCAAGTTATGTTTTGGATGGGAATTCTTTGCGAATATAACTTTGTAACCCTATACATTTATCTGGGATTACAAAGTTATTTATGCAATTGCTGCTACTCGTAGTAACTAGATAACTAGACAGAAATTCCAAAATGCTTGAGTTTTTCCTTTATTCATACACTAAACACTACTTGTATTCCAAAGTTGAAGCTTCAATGTCTGCTAAAAAGTGCCTAACACTTGTGATGATAATCGGTCAGTGACTGAGTGGGTCAGTCACTCAGTGACAAAATTAGGAAACTTTGACAAGTTATAATTCTAAAACTTCTGGTTCAAATTGAATGAAATTTGAAATATACTTATCGTGTTTATACAATGCCTACTTAGTTATTAAAAATGCAGACTTCTAGTTTTATCCACAACGATGTTATAGAGATCGAAGTTGATGAAGGCGTCTAGAAAGGAAACTACGAAAATCGTACTAACTGGTGCGTTAGTATTTTTTTAAAGTATTTTGTAGTTTGGGATTGATTCATTTGTATTGATGAGAATTGTACACTGAATGTGTTGCGACTGTCGTTAGGGGTCTGCAAATATAGGGGAAGATTTAACAAGGGAAATCAATGTTTTATAGTTACCTTGAAGTTAGCTTTTTTGTTTTTATATTAAGAATGATTTATTTAGATTAACAGCAAATAAATTATAGTCCTGTTTTCAGCTAAGTTACATGAAACTGTTTATCATTTATTGTAAATCATTCTTTTTTTTTTCATAATATGTTTTTTATTTATGTATACCTATTACTTATATATGTCTATGATTCCACTGTATAATTTGTTTGTAATGTTTTGTAAGCACTTTAACTTTTTTTGTTTGTTAGAAGAAAACTTATTCTTTTGTTATCGTCCTAATTATTATCATCCATGTTACTTCATCTTCAGTTCATCATATATCCCATATTTCATATTCATTGTCGCAAACGCATGTTGTACTTACCCCTATCATTAGGACTCATTTTATCTTTAAGCCCTTTTTGTTTTTATATTTTATTAATGTACCAAATGTTCTGTTGGTGGGTCAATAAATAAACAAATAAAATAAATAAATGATAATGTTATGTACAAAAAATAAAATAAAATTGGGTGTTTGTTCTAGTATACAGACAGATAAGGCATCTTGACAATCCGATTTTTTTTTGCTGTATAAAAGTGTTTTTGTTAATATTATTTTCCACAAAAACGGCGGAAATGTAAAGGTTTAATCGATTCCGACCACGCCTCGCAGTGACGCGGCTTGATTAACTGAAATTATATGGCGAGACGAATTGTATCAGCATTTTGCGTATTGTTCGCTTGGCCTTCAATTACTTATAAAAATAAAAACTTAACAGCTACATTATTGTTTTATACCCGCCATTATTATCGGCGTTAATGAGGAAGTCGGTTCAAGGTGAGCCCACCGCCTCTGGGTACTCGCTAGTACATTACCTTCATAGAATTTAAAAATTCTTTGTCACATTTTGTACTATTATCCTCGCCGCAAAATTTCGAAATATTAAACTGCGGTTTTCTAGGTCACAAGTGGAGTCATTGTAACCACAGAGTCACTACTAGGGTGGCAACTTAAAATCAGATTTCTAAAGTCTTATTATACTTATAAAAAACTTTTATTGTTCAGCCTTTTAGCATATAATGTGGTCACCTCAACATACTCTTACGTTTAACGTCTTTTAAGAGCACTAACATTTATTTTGTCCCTTTTACAGATATTTTTTTTTAATTTTACTTATATATAATTATCCTTATTATTAGGTATTAGTCTAATTTAGGTAAACTTGTAAGTTAACTAGCTGACCCGTGCCCACTTCGTTGAGCATGGAAACCGTGTAAACCTTCCCGGTACTTCCACGAAAATTTCAAGACCAAAAATAACCGAATCAGTTCAGCTGATATGATAGTTTTAGCGAGACTAAAGAACAGCAATTGATTTTTATATAGCCTATGTTACTCAGTGATAATGTAGCTTTCTAATGAAAAAAGTGTTATTAAAATCGGTCCAGTAATTTTTGAGTTAAGTCGTTACATACAAAAATACAAATCTTTCCTCTTTATAATATTAGTGTACATAATATTATAACTTAGGACATTTAAGCAATAACTTAAAATAATATTAGTCAGTCTACAAAGTTCTAGAAGTACGGAAACGTTAATGTATTTCTTACACGTCCTACACAAAAACTTCCCAAAGACATTCACAAAGTTTAGAAATAATATCAGCCGCATATGAAGTGCTTACACCGTATTCACATTAAAAATTAATGTCAAGCGAAAAGATGGGGCCACTCTGCAAAATTTATTTTACATCTCTAGTCTACCAATGACAAGAAAACTGTTACGGTTTGCAGCGGTCTGAGTGTAGCATTAAAAATTCAGCCCGTCTTACCCACTTGTGTGAGGGATCGCCGCGCCGGCGTTGGACACCATTTATATTTCCTTTGATTTTGACGATGCTTTTATCAAGGAGAATTTCGTAGTCGATATTAACGAGGTTAGGCGACCGAAGGTATCGACGTCTGTGCCAGTATGTGGCTAACTGGATCATGACTCGGGAGTTCCGAAAACATTTTTAAATAATTTCTTGGTTTCAGCTCGAAACGAATGAAACTTCCTCGAACGAAATAAACGATGCGACCTTTGTTGTATGAATATAATGGCGTTGACGAACCCGATATTTCCGTTTGATATTGCCTGTTTATTATTCGTTTAGTACAATCGATAACAAAATTCCCAAATTGCCGTCGGCAGTTTACGATTGGATAACTCGAAATAAAATGAAACAATTTACTCATTTTCGATAAGCCGCTATAACATGTGAGGCCTTTTGATGCTTATTTAAATTCAGTTAACCTAGATTACAAGTGTATGAAGCCATAAACAGACACGAGTCTTACCTTCTATTTGATTACAATATTTATTACATGCCAACGCCTTTTGTGTTTTTAAATAGTGTAACCATTCTGTTTGATATTAATATTTTGTTAAAATTACCTGTTTGTCATATAGGTATTAGATTACTATTATACGATAAATAGGAAATCAAGTACTAGTTAATGACAATATCCATATTATATAACATTGTCGGTTATTACCGACAATGTTATATAATTTATGTTTAGTTATTTGAAAATATAGTTAGTTGAAGCCTATTGGCTTCAACTAACTATATTTTGTACCTATTTATGTAATCCAGATTGCAATCATATTAGGCGTAAGAAATACTCGTAGTTAACATAAAATGTTAAATTAAGCTTATTGGCCCAAAATCGTGACATTAAGTTGAATAAAATAGATATTATAACATTATAAAAAAGTAAAAAAAAAATTCATAACGTTATGTGACCGATTGTACAGCGACGAGCAAGGTATTGACACCTACCACAGCGTCCGGCCTGCCGAGTGGCGATGCCGTTACGTACCACTGCACTCTCGCCACAATACGAGTACGACAGTATTTGTTGCTCTACCTCTTTATACTACCCTAGTACTTTATGCCTTTTACATTAATGAAATTGATACAACCCTAAGTGAATGACTAAATAATAATGTGTTGGAGCATCGAGTGATGAGACCGATCAATCATAGTAGCTACCAATAAAATATCAATAAATCGTAGAAATCAATGATAATAATTTGACACCCCATAACTGTGTCATTCCAAATGAACCATATGTCGGAACGGCTAACATTATTGTATAAATTTAAAACAAACCGATTCTTATTAGTAACATCATAGAGTTTAATTTGCGTAATAGGCAAATGAGATATGGCTTCAATTTCGGGTGCGCACGCGCCGCGTATTGACAAAACCGTGGATAGCACATGTAGAGCGGTGGAGTTGACGGCTTCCGTTTCATAAACTTTAATGGCTCGGTTGACCCAGCTTTGTTTGTTTAACTCTGGGTTCACAACTGCACCATTCATAGCCATTCTAGTTAACTATTAATTGCCCCGCTGCAATTACTGTCCGTTGTGTAAACGAAGACCATATGGATAAAGGATATTTCGATACTCAGCTGATGCCTTGCTGCATACGAGTATAACTATAACGAAATAAAAACATTGTAACTGCATTATATGGAGAATAATATCACAACTAAAATTACTTATCCACATTTTTAATAGGATCGTTCTATTTATGTTAGTCAGATATTTCGTTTGATTGTCACGTTTTTGTATCATTTTAGAGTACAGTAAGACGGTTTTGATCTCTATTACCCAAAAAGATATTATTATTAGAGCTTATAAGATCGTGAAACATGCACATAGACGGAGATTAAGACAAATGAAGTTGTGTTCAGACTTCAGTCGACGCGTCTAGTGTTTAAAGCGATTTCAAATCGCGACAGCTGCTTTGAACTTCTATTATGTGACCAGCTGTTATGGCCAGTACTTAATGAAACTCTAAAGTATAGGCCTAAGATAAATCCAAGGATAAGTTATATTTAAATTCTGCTATAATAAATTAGCGGCTATTATCATACATTATATAAATCTATTATCATATACAACATACTAATAAATATAACTTTATTTTAATTAACTTATACTCGTAAAAAGATGCTGGATAATACGTATATAATAGACCAACCAGTACTCGTGACAGAAATTAATTAATTGAAGATTCTAAAGCAGCCTCACAAATATCGGGGCGTCTTAATCAGAGGATCACATCTTAATATACGAGCAGGCGACGAGTGAGATCTGACACGAAATTCCCTAAAAATAATATTTAAAATGGTAATGGGCCCTCGAGTTCATAAATTGCCGCGCCATATGTCCCAAACGTACCAACAGTATACATAAATATGTCAAAAATTAAGAAGACTGTATTCGTATGCGTTGTGTTTCGTGTTATACGGAATAATCACGTGCCTATGGACCAAAATAAGTAGTTTCATGAGATAAGTTAAATTAAATCTTGGAATTTAACATCATCTAGCAGTTAGCAAGTTACACGAGGAATAATTTTGAATGTTCATTAATAGTACGGGCTACGAAACAAAATACGAAATTTTAATAAATTATTTCAAATGATTCGGAAAAATAGTCATGTTGTCTGTAGGCGATGAATTATGATTTTAAAATGTTTAACTTTCTTTGAGATAATTTTTAAATATTTTGCTGTAGACAGGCGATGTCAAGAGAAATACGAGTTTGCAGTGCAATTGTTTCAGACATGGATATGATGCATTGCAACTACATTAAAGGCTTATTACACGATCTGGTAGTCAAAACCTACGTCGGAATAAAGTTCGCCGACCCTATAAGGTCATCAGCGATCTGCGCACACGCTAAAGTATATAAATGCTGCTTAGTACTTACAACTTACAAATTAGTCTGTTTTACTTACTAAGTTGCATGTCTAATATATCCAACTTAGTACGTGACTTGTATACCTTAATGTTTGGTTACTTTGTTACAAAAATTTAAGAGGTTCAATGACCTAAAAATTACATTTTCTAAATCTCAATTTTTAACTCAACGATAGATCTCATATTAAATGTAATATAGACTTAATACAAATTCCATTTCAAACATTTAGTCGCGTGTCACTACTACCATATACGCAAACTTCTAAAAATAATGTTAGCTCACTGCTTCACAAAAATAAAAGCTCGTAAAAGTACTGATTGATTGGTCATCTTACATTTAAATGTTTTATTCCTACCGCAATGAGTGAGTAAATATTTTAATTTCAGTCTGAGAACTTGGAAATAAACGATTCGAATGTTTGTGCTATTTTGAACTTTTTGACGGTTATTATTTTTGTTATTTTCCGATTGGTCTAATTATTGCTCGGTTTTCTACACTAATATTATAAAGTTCCTCTTTAGATTTGTATTTTTGTATGTAACGACGTAACTCAAAAAGTACTAGACCGATTTCAATAATTCTTTTTTCATTAGAAAGCTACATTATCACTGATTCATTATGACTGAATCAATTCCTGTTCGTTAGTCTCGCTAAAACTCAAAATCAGCTAAACTGATTCGGCTATTTTTGGTCTTGAAATATTCGTGGAAGTCCCGGGAAGTTTTACACGGTTTCCATGCTCAACGGAGTGGGCACGGGTCAGCTAGTATTATATATTTTAGGTAGTGATTTAGGAATATTGCCAGAATATTCCTAAATCACTATCTATTCCTACGGAACACACTAATTATTCCTACGAAAATAACAATATGGTCGGAACAGAGAAATAAATCTACCACAGCGTCCCGGCTACTTAACATCATTTTTCTTTTTTATTTCCACTATAAAATGGAATAATTAAATTATATTATTAGTGACAATAACTTAGTCTATTTTATGTTCGTAATGCAATTAAGTTATACAACAAACAATGTTATAATGGCGTCGTATATCGCCGTGGAAACAAAAAGCTCCCGCTATTTAATAGGCTGTATAGCACCGGAGTATGTATGTTGGATGTTGCCGGACGAGCTGCCCACTGCGACCACAGCCTGCTCCTCGCGGGGCGCAAAACTGGCTTCCATACTTTACCTCGGAGGCACTTCAAAAAATGTTATGTTTTAAACTTAATTAACCATAATAAGAACAAGGGAATCCATGAATGAAACTAAATTATCAACTTCGTTTCTTATACTCTTCGTCTTTCCAACGGTAATGTGGCTATATACAATGGGTATATTATACTGCCGCCCTTATCATAGACAACGCAATAAACATTTTTGGCGAAAATTAGTTAATAGTATATTCGGAATCACCGGAACGAGATCTACCAGGATCAATCATTCAATTTTTAATAGCTGTTATACTTTTCGTTACATTATTAAATATGTGGATTCATTCCCAACTAGTAACTAGTCATAACAATCGTAAAAGTATCATAAATTAACTAAATAAGTACATACAACGCACATACAAAGTCCACATTGAAAGGCACTAAACAAAACAAAAATATTTGGAATATTCCTGTTAGTTTCATGAGGAAACAAAATATGGAAAAAACATTGATCGCGATTTACTCGAAAGTAACCTCCAACCAAGTGCGTTGTTTATGATAAGGACGGCAGTATACCTACCATTCATAATTAGTCCCGATTTCACCAACACTTGTTAATGGCTTGTTAATATACCATGAATGAAAAACATTCATTGACAATACGAAGAGGAAAACATGATATATAATGAAGGATTAACTTTAATATGTGTTGGTTAAATTGGCACTTAGATGCCAGTGACAATTAACAAACGATATCAAGTCGTACAAGTACATAAGTTAGGTTTCTTATCGAGCGTTAAGTTACGTATTCCTCCCATTTCTTATATGGGGTGAATATTTAATCGAAAGTGTTATCACAATTTTAATCAAAACGTTAATTATTTGAGATAAAGACCCCTTGGAATGCTAATTTTCTTCAATTTTAATAAAAACAAAGTATACGTTTACAATTAAATAAATAAGCGATAAGATGATTTTATCCGTAAAATACTGGTCCTTCGATACTCATATTGACCACAAGAAGAGCATTAAGAACGTTAAGGAAGCCCAAAGTGTGGCCAAGGAAAACAATAAATCCTAATGACGGCGAACCCCATGGGCACCCTCGGCTCGCTATTTTGGAGTATAAATAAATGTGTAGATGGATTGATAAATATAAATATTAGGGGCGAAACGAAGAAAAACAATGTTTATGAAACTAGTGTCGCTCGCTTCATAACAATGAATTACGACTTCCGACGCCTGCCGACATGTGGCCTCGCGAGTGGCAATTTTTTACGTATCGCCCTGATATCGCACCATTATCTTTCCTAAAATAGATAAATGAACTCTGGAATACGTCAAAAGCCAAAGTTTGTGATTTGTGCGATTATGGTCAACGTTTCGTATTGTCTCTTCAAGGATATTGATTATTTACTGACCGTCTTTTTTATAGACTTTGGACTAAGAAGTTAATAAGAGACTGCCAATCGATAATTTACAATTTAATTTTAACATTCTGAGCTTGAAAATATTGTTTAAAAATAGCATCAACAGTGTAAAAGAAGTAACTACAATTTAAAAAATATTCATTTTTAGATAAGTTTGTCTAACATCTTGCTATGTATTCGTTGAAATTTTATCTATTATACATAGGTATGATAAAAAGTGATATGTAAACGAGTTATAATGCAGGTATTTATAGGAAAATAACTGCTCAATTTCATACTTCAATTAGGTTACACCAACCGACTACAATAGCGTAAGCCTATTGTGTTTCAGCAATATCTCGCCATTGGAATATCTCGGCCATACCGGGCCTACATCTCGGTTCTATTACGGAGATTACCTCGGCGCTCTAGTTAATATTATCTCCTGCACATCGTTCGGTATCGCAACAATTGTGCTCTGATTTAGCACAACAATCGAAACAATTCGGATGATAGAACTGACACAGCTGTGATAAATAAATGAGCTTCAAACATCGACGTTTAATTTTACATCTGGCGTGCTCGAAATAGCGAAACATTGAAAAGACACTAGCTATAAATATTTAAAGATCGTATATCAAAAGACCGTTCGGGCGTAACATTTGGACAACTATAAATACAATGGTTTATGTGAGAATCGCAGGACGCGGTGCGGCCGGTACGTGCGCGGTAGATGCAACCATCAGCCGTCGCGGCGATCGGAGATAAATTTCCCGAATATAATAAGATCAACACGGGCGGGCATGCGTGCAGACTCCGCGCGAGCCGGCGCGACAGACGCTCCGTTACTCACCCGCGGCTAAACTTAGCCGATTGCATTGTCTTCTGAAATATCTATTAACGATTATTGACAAGGCATCGGCATGCGAATCCTCCTCGCGATAACTCCGCCGGATCACTATAAATATATTTAATGCGCGGCCATGATGGGCGGCCCGAGCACTTAACGGATGGCTGTGACCCGAGGTCCTCCGCGTATAAATATCTCCTAATGCTCACTCTCCGAATTATATTATGGATATTTATTAGATACACCTAGTGGTAGTCTAGTGGGCGAAATTCAAATATCGTTAATTTTTATTATTTTAATGTATTTTTAAGAATTATTATAAAAATATTATTAATGCAGTTCACTCCTCCTCCACATAGACTTAAACAATGCCAAACTTCATACAACTCCGTTCACATTATGATTTTATGAGTAATCCTGCATGCTTTGTAAAACGCTTGTAATTAGAAGAAAAACCGCAAAAAGGCCGCGCGGACCATCAACCGCCGCAGCCATATTATATTGAATGATAAAATTAAAAACATTAATCACATGCAAATTCGTACGTCCATATAATAGCCACGATTGCATTAACAATCCTAACAAATTAATGAATTCACGTCAAAATTGCAAACTGAAAGTACAAATTGATACAATTCGACAATTGATTACAATATGCACACAAAGCACTATCGCGTCCACAAACACGGGCGAGCAGTCAGCCCGATCCATATCGGGGCGACGGCTGCTTTTCATTTTGTATGTTAAATTAAATTTCCATGAAACAAGATTGAATTTTTCGCAATCAGTGCAGCCGGAGCTTTTCGAAACGAACTTATGTAATTCCGGCCCGCGCCCACGTGGACAAAAGTTTTTCAAAGCTTTCAGTCATCGCCCGCCGTATCGATTGATTCGATAACGAAATCAATTAAACTACACATCATTGTTTCGGCCCATATATAGTGTCGCTGTTTCGCAACCTATCTCGTTAAATGTCGAGGTCGAGAAAAATTACCAAAGTAATTGATATTGGCAATTGAAATGTTATAATTCCGGTGTTACCGATAAGATGGTTTTTACTTTTATGGGTGCTGATATAAAAAAAACTTAATAAGAGCTTTAGATGGAATAAAAAAAAATGTAAGTTAATTCTTAATATCTAAGTCGTGCAAAAATTCGTTCCAAAAATGTAATATTTACTTAATGTTGGGCTGCTTAACATTCCTACTAGTTATATTAAACACATTTGAAATTAAGTTAAATACGTAGGCGCAATTTAGTGTTTAGCATTCTATTGTTTAGAATATAAATTATAAACATTATTACAATAATTAGACGCGGAAAACGTGACCGCAGCAAGCGGCGCGGCGGGCGGCGGGCGGCGGCGGCGGCAGCCAGCATCAGCTTAGCTAATTTACAATTTAATTATCAGCTGCATGATGCATCGTTAGCGCGCCAAACCGAGTTTATGCGACTAATCAATTGTTTGACGCGGCCGCTGCAATCACACGCCGCACGCTGCCGCCCGCCCTCGCCCGCCCGCGCCTACGCCGCCCGCCCGAAGCGCGGACTTTTCACTAATCGTGTTTTGTGTTCAAAACCCTTTATTGCGATAGTAGGCGTTCACCGTAGTTTTCCCTTTGTGACATTAGTGCAACCTATTATTAATAGACACATCAATAACATAATATACGTCAAAAGCGAACTACGAGTATGTTACAACAGACAGGATAGCGAATGCAATCGCGAGAACAATGCGGCGGCGCATCTTGGCCGTGCTGATTAAATATAGCTCAGATTCCATCAAGCGGCGGATCGAACCGTTGCTATGGATTTATGCGCTAAATATTCGACAGGTGCCAAGTGTGTCGATCGCAGAGTTCGATGACTAACAACGGCCCAAATTAATTTTCAAATGTCAAATAATTTGATCACCTGCCCTGCGCCCAGCGGATGCTACGGGTCAGCACTAATATAATTTTCAGCACAGCCCGGATGCCGCGCGAAAAACATGTTACTGAAAAAAAGATATGTTATTTTTTCAGTTTCAAAGTAAAATACATTTTACATATAAAGGGTGTAAAAAGAGCAGTCACTACAACTTCGGGATTGGATTATAGGACCTTTACTGATTCTAGAAATGATTTTTTTTCATTATTTATTTTTTGAAAAAAAAAATGGGTGCGTGTACTTACGTACGCGCGTGAGAAGTTATACTTTAATAATATTTAGTGTTAATTATATTAAATAAAAGTATTTTAATTTATATCAATAAATAATACATACGGATAGTTAACCTCAATTATATTGGAGCACTTGAAAAAGTATATAAGCACAATTTTTTTCACTAATATTCACAAATAGTAAGTAATATCAATCAAAATATTCAATTTAAATCACTACTGAATATAATTTATTAGCACATAGGTATATAATTCGCACTTGTATGAAACTCAAACACGTGTTGTGAATGTATAAACTAGAGACATGTTGATAAATATTATAAATATGAAAACAGTGATCAGAGGTGACGAGCGTACCAACATGCGCGAATAATATCGAGGTTCAATTCCTATTTTGTTGGTAGCTTTTTTTTCGAGACTTAATGAGCGGTTAAGCAGACGGCTTCATACTGTTAATTTTGTGTCACAGGTGCGCGCGCATCTTAAAATTTCACTCTCATCATTTTTTCATAACGCGCCTAAAGAAGTATAACTTCAAAAATTTTTTTTTGGCAATTTATTATTTTAGTCGCAAGGCTGAACTGTTTGGAACAATGTTCTGCATTAAATTCTTAAATTTTATAATTTTTGGCCTAGTACGTAATGAACGTCTTACGCGTGCTATTGACCTCTCAGCGTAATCAGCTGATCGCTGTGTTGTGCACGTTGTACATTGCCTATTGAAAATTTTTAAATTTTTTCATTAAAAGAAAATGACTAGTACCAATGAATATATCTCTTGCTTGGTTATTACCCCACGAAGTTATAGTGACTGCTCTTTTTACACCCTTTTTTTCACAGATATTGGGATATTGATAATAATTTAACAAAAGCTTGATAAGATCAATCTAGCTTTCCTTATACCAAAACATTTGTTTTAAATTTTTTCTTGGACGAACCTGACTTGATTTGTAAACCAGGATTGTTTACAAGTTTCCAAGGGACAGATTTGGCATACCTAATATCATGGTTTTTACCAGAGCCACTAGGACATCTTTTGCACTAAGATCACGTCTATTTCAGTTGTCGGGGCCGTACATGCAATTACATAGTCATAACATGGCCGCTCACAATTCGCTAATCCCGAAACGCTACCGTTACATAAGACAGCTGAGTTGAATATAAATGTAAAACACAATAAATTTCATGCCCCGTAGGAAATGAATATTCATCACGAAATCGCCATGCATATTCTCTTTTGCTACAAAATTTCGTGTTCCCTAACGGCGCCGCCGACGCCCAAGAAACTAGACCTTACGACGACCGCCCTGAGTTAGAATTCGCTTGCGACGCGGCGGCCGCTAGAGCGCGAGTCGGCGCTTCCCCGGGCGGGCTCTCGTAAATTTCAACATATAGTAAAGTGATTTACGAATAATTGTTGTGTTGGCGTATAACTAGAGAAATCTTTCCGCTGTTTGCCGTCGGTTAATTTATATTATGAGGCTTAGGTAATTCGCGGGCCGCGAGTAATTGGTCTATAGAACAATAGCTTTTGTCATACTCTTATCTCCTCCGCTGTCCCTCCTCGAATGCCTCTCGGAACGTTCGCATTGCATTAATTTTAAGTTTCATGATTTTCCTAACTTATAATGGATATTCGTCAGTCGTGTTCACGTAATTATTCTCCACGGTGTGGGACTCGCGTGATTCGAACCATTGTTTTATTCGATCCCGAAAGCGACGCTAATGACGCCTCGTCTGTTGTGTTTAATGGTTTATTCGATCGAAATGTAGACCAAGGTGGTGCCGGATCTCGATCGAAACATATGTTTATCGTAACATGCGAATCGGTCTAAAACGAATTAGTTTTCGCACAATGCAATTTGAATGCACATTACACAACGGACGAGCTACGGACGCTTTTTATTGCGGCATCGTGAGATCTTATCTGGGAACTGCCACTTCCAGCAGGCAAATTTCAGATACTCCTGACGCGGAACGTAATTGTGTGCTTCGGTGCCTACGACATTAGGGACATACTCGCGTGGCCAGGCCGCCGGCGGTGGTGTGCGTTCTCGCGACGGCGTCCGAACACACCCACTCCGCTGTACGCGTTTAAAGAATTCAACATAAAATCAGCAATAAAATTGAAAACATTTTGTTACGTTTTAAATAAGTTTCGCGCCGTCGAGTCCTCCCGTCAAACAAATTTAATCTTTGTTCTCGAATGGAAATGTACATTTTCGTATGCGAGCTTCGACATCGGCATTATTTCTGGATCGATAAGAAGCGTTAATTTTACGAGCCAGTGATAATTTGCTAACTTCCGACAGAGCATCGCCCTAGTTGAGTCGTTCCGAACACTTGCTGCATAAAATTACCCGCGTACTCAGGGAAACCTAAATTACCTTCACATACTAGAGGGCGTCTGACATCTGCACTCTGCAGGAACAATAGCTAACTTAGACTGCTTATTGAAGATAGAACAATTTTAAATGACTATTGTATAAATTAAAATACAAAAATTACTAAGTCATCAATGTTTAAAATATATATAGTTTAAAAATATTATCTATGTAAAATAATATTTTAGAATACAAGTCCTTATTTAACTTATGAAACTATATTTTTTATTATTAATATAATAACGTGGGTTACATAAAGCACGTGGTTATATAATGCATTATGGATGCTAGTGAAATATTTAAATAAAAAAAATATATTAAAAACTCATCTAATAAGATTTTTCTAGTTGATCCGGCGAAGGAAGTTCTGCACCGAGCTTCCATATAAAGCAAACCCAAGTGCACTTGAAAGAAATTACACAAACAAGAAATATAATGTAAACAACGTTGTTTTGAGATGGAGAACAAAAATAAGTTTATTATAAGATTATATTTTAGCCGATCTGTTTTTAAAACCTGAATACATTATTTAGAGTCAGCGAATATAAATAAAGAACAACTAACAAAAATAAACTAATATTAAACGTTAAACATGTATGTTATCTAAACGAAGTAAATTAAAACGAAACATACCTAGAGACGGGTCGGAAAATTTGGATTCGACCTTGAATGACGTCACGTATAAAACGAAGAGCTCCAAACAAAGACTATTTTTGAAATAAGGAACATTGACGGTCAAGGATGACGTTGAAAATTGTAGAAATTAGGTTTTTTTGTTTTTGCAACATAATTACAATACTTATCTGAATCCTGTCAGTGAATCATACAGACGCATAACGAGTTCACATTTTTATGAAATGTTAAAGATGCTTTGCATTTATTTAGCTCCGTGTTCCATTTAAATGAGACTGGCTTCTCGCTAATTTCTAATAAGACTGTTTCTTATCAGACGGAGCTTCATATTTAATTACCTATGACGAGAAATTATGTGCAAAACATTTGCAGGAGCTAATTGAGAGTATTTCTTCGTATCGAGAAGCAGTCGAGTGAAGAAACGATCATATTTGCGTACCAGGATACCATATGCATATAGAGGTATGTGACCACACATGTTATCACGATAACTTTTTTGCGGTTCACTGCTGCCAAGTCTGGTCAGTACAATTGTGTCCATATTGAACACAGGTATTCGTAACCACTTGCATTTTATTTAGTGGTATAAAATGTATGTCATTTTCCTAAATAGTTCTTAGGTTAAATTCGTTTACATTGCATTATTGTTGAAGTGTCGCCTACGAGGTCCAGTGATACTATATCACTGGACCTCGTAGGCGACACTTCTTGCCTCTCGACGCCGATTGATTCCCGCGTTGGAACAACAAACAATGTTGTTACTTGTTACCGAGTTTGGTTAGATTGCAGGCCAAGATATTGCAGGCCGATCACCTGATTGTTTGACAAGAAAGATTATCCAGGCGTCGGAAGGGCATGAAAAGTCGGTCCTGCACCTGTTCTCTTACTAATCGTATCGATCATCCATCCCACTGGGTTATGAGAGTAAAGGGAAAAGACGGTGTCCTTGTATATTACGCACACACTTGGGCACTATAAAATTACTCCATTACACCGCTATCTAAATCGGTTTGGGAACTAAGTATTATTAATGTTGAAGTGATACAGCAGCAACAAATGTTTTGTATTCTTTTGCCGTATCCGCTACCATACGCTGATAAGGAGTTTCTTTGCTCGTCTTAGTCCAATTACTATTGGGATGTTGCCTAGTATCAATATTATCACTTTGATCGAACAGAAATACCTACATAAATCGTAATTTTGGTTGAGACTATTAAAAATATGATACGAGTAGAATAGAAATGGAGAAATCCATAGCAAAACCAAGATAACCAACATAGTCCATTAGTAAGTTGTAGTGGCAGTGGGCTGGACATACCTATAGCTCGCAGAACCGATGGGGCAGTAAGGTTCTGGAATGGAAACGAAAAGTTCGAAGCGTTGGACGTCCTCCCAGTAGGTAGACAATGAAACCTTTGGGGAAGGCTTGTTCAGCGGTGAACGTCCTAGCTGAGTCACTTATTTTCTTGTCATATAGATAAATCGGTCATTAAAACGCGCCAGTAATCGCTCTGGCTGCTTAACCAAAGTCTCATGTTGTAAACAAGTAAAGACATCTAACAAACGAATTCACTCCAGATATATCTTTCACAGAATCAAAATCATAAATTTGTTAGGAGCGTATTTTAATACGAATGACCTCTGCTATTCACATAAATACGCGTATAATTTAGCACCGATATAAAACAGCGTTCCATTTGCATAAATACAATGGTATCGTAATTTTGATAAATAGTGAAAGAATGTTCGCACATAATACAGCTTGCGTAAGCCCGCGGCCACGTTAGCGGAGCAGCGCGATTTTTCACTGGAAGCTTTTTAATAGAAAAGGCGCCTTCTAGACTTTGCGTTGAAATTAAACATTATGCTCTGCTAACTTTTAAAACTAAATACTCCTTGAATGAAACATACGTTTGAATTAATTACAAAAACTGTCATACATGATTTCACAGGAATATACATTTCAGAACGAGGGGCGAAGCAGGATACGGAAAACGCAAGGTCGGATTGACGGTTTGACCTTTGTGACGTTTTAACCCACACTTTAACTGTGGGTTGGCAAATGCGTTCGACAGTATTTTAAAAGTACCAATCACAAAACATATTTAATTTGTTTTTTAACTTGACTACAGTTTGTTGTAAGAAATGGAGTACTGTTTGTTTTGTGTATATTACTGTTTATATTTCTATAACTATTACTATCCTGTGATATTCTAGATGCACGATGTGCTACAAAGTCGCGCGACAGGAGTATGAACTAGTGTTCATACCCCTGTCGCGCGACTCTTGCCGGCATTACCACTAACACTTACAACACTAGTGTCGACATGTCTAGTGTCCCTCCAGACCAGACCAGACCAGAACACACAATCTGGTTCATTCAACTAGCCGTTTAGGATTTGTTGACAAATATTTGACTAGTTTAGAAGAGTTTAATGTAGGAGCTACCTCAGGGCGGGCGCGGGCGCGTACCCTGGCTCGGAGCCAACAAGGTGAATGCCACGAGCGCCACGCATCAGCCATCAGGCCGCGACACAACCCAATTTACCCAATACACGGAAACACCGATACCGTAGTCGCGATGACCTTTTAACGGAAGGGTGATAGGCTTTTTCGTAGATTCAAGTGCAACAGAACATTATTTTTTCTAAACCTACCCAATATGTATAAATTATGTAATTTCTATATCTACTAATTATCTCAATTTTTAAAAACTCAATTAGAATACAACTTGTGTTAATCTATACTAATATTATAAAGCGGAAGAGTTTGTTTGTTTGTTTGTTTAAACGCGCTAATCTCAGGAACTACTGGTCCGATTTAAAAAATTCTTTTTTTGTTGGATATTCCATTTATAGAGGAAGGCTTTAGGCTATATAACATTACGCTGCGACCAATAGGAGCGAAGCGTCAGTGAGAAATGTTGCAAAAACGGGGAAAATTAATTACATTTGGGGACTTTTATTGCGTGCGCTGCATAAACGGCTTAAGTTACTTAAAAACCACGCGAACGAAGTCGCGGAAACAGCTAGTATTTTATAAAAGCTGTACATCTCAGCTCTATAATTTAGTCGTCGCAAAAAAACGGTATTTTAAGCTACGTAAAAATTATCACATTATTAATGGAGAAAAGTGGTCATAAACCAAATATTATATTTTAATACTCGTTTTATGCGGATTTTTATTAGCCCAGACCACCTAGAGACTTCATTGAATTTTTTAATAAATGACTTGTGTAGATATTTTCGGATTACTTCATATTATTTTTTAATTTATAGCATATAAAAGTGGTGACATAATTTTCGCGAAGTTGAAATGACCTCGAGGTAAGTCGACAAGACTATAAATTAGGGGCCGCTTCCCGCGTTATGATTTTTATTGAGATAACACATAAATTACTCCGGGAAAATTTATTTTAATTAAACTTATAAATGCTCTGTTTGCAATTTTTCATTTAAGATATATTATTTAGTAATTATATCGGAGAAATGTTTATCTGGGAATTATACACAAGTTGTATTATTTATATGATGGTGACATAACCCGTAGTCTACCATTTGCAATATATTGCAATTTGCATTACCCTATAGATATATAGAGCACAGATATTGCCTTGTATTGATATTGTGGTCTATTATGCGTGGATACGTTATTGAGTTAACAACGCAGGCCTGACAATAGTTGTACATCGCATTGATGTATGTGCATAATAGCGTGTAATGTACATACATATTATATTCCTGCTGAAATGCAAATTGATATAATGCAGGAAACGTCTGAGTGGGTCTCATAGCAGGCGCCTATACCGCATGAGTAGCATAAGTTCGTTTACATACGCCGTATTTGCATCCCAAATGTTCGGGCGGCCGCTCGCTCGCTCGACTTATCTGCTTTCCCTGACGAAATATTACATTTTGTGCATCGCTTTTTGCGAGGTGCATATCTGAATGCCAATAAAGGAATAAAAAAGCACAACCGGAGGCGGTCCCGAGCGATCGAGGCGGCCGTGCTTTCCACCAATGGGCGAGGAGAGCCGAGCATATTCATAACGATATTACCGCCGACGGTGCGGCGTCGTCATAATTCATATATAATAACCCTTCCGACGTCGACGCGCCGCGGTGCTCCGCCTTGCGTCTCGTTCTCGCGCCCGCCGCCGGCTCGCGCTGAACAGAGACGGTCTAGAGACACCCACTCGATCATAATTCATAATTTTATTTATTTTAAACTTCAGCGCGGCGTACCTACGTAAGGCGGTATTTTCATTCGCTGCGAGCGATGGAGCCGAACAGAGCTTCGGGAGACCGTTATATTTGGTGCTGCTATGTTTACAAGTACTTGAAATACGAGAAACAGAGCACGCCGGGTATGCCGGGATGATGACAGCTATTCGTAATTGGAATATGACGAGACGCGTGCGCGTGCGCTCGGCGCGTCTCATTCGTCAGTTTAAAAATAGACCGCGGCGTCTGCGCCGTGACGACTCGCGCCATTAATTTATATGAAATAACTGTCGGCAGTGGGAAAAATAAGTTCGACTGAGAACGGCCTTCCAAATGTTAATATTTATGTTTTACGAAGTGGCAGGCGATTTCGATTCGTTTGTTGACGTACGTTCATCAGAACCTGTGTGAGTAGGTACTTACTTTTTACATTGATATTTCTGGCACTTATCAAAAATAAAATGTAAACAAACAGAATTCCAAGTATATTTAGAATACTGACTGTAACCCACATTCAAACTAGGGCTGATGTAGAGCACTCTTTTCTATTGGAGTATGATCCAATAGAATAATGATTTTAAGTTTTAACGACAGAAATGATGAACCTATATTAGTGAATAAAACACGTAGCAGTTGGATCTATAATGTGCATATTGAACAATATATAAAATCTCTAAAGAAATCATAGGCAGTATGATGTTATTTTAATATAGAGAATGGAGACTTAAGATAGAGCTTAGAACATTTATTGGTACACACACACATATCTATCTCCATCATAATATTATAAAATGTCACTTTTATTGTTACACAAACTAACTATTTTTGTCTTCATGTTGCACGTTGATTTGTGTAACACTCAGGGGTTAAGTAGAGTTATTTAATGTACCCAACAAAAAGAGAAAAATTGAGTAGCTAATCAGCTGTGTAAATATTTTGATAGGAAACGGATTATTGTGGCCAACATGATTTGTAAATACCTTGTAGTTAATCTTCTTTTGTTTATCGACAATCATTTTTGTTTTACACCAAATAATCGATTTTGAGCGTCAATGCAGTTTGAGATTTCTAATTAAATGTTATGTTCATTATTAATTTCTGTCGTGCACTTCACTTCGAACGCAATAAAGAGGTAAATTTACAGTTTCGAATATCACACAAACTGCGCAAAAGAGGATCGAGACATAAATTCGTTAGCGCACATGTAATCGTCACGAGCTCGACAATAACTCACCGCATTAAATTTGAAAGTTGACATCAGAAAGAACATCTTATAAAGCCATATTTCAACTTCATTTTAAATGGTTCCCTCCAAGAGAATGTGTCATACATATACCTACGTTCGCTTTATTAGAATATATTGCCTTTGTTTTGTTGTAAACATGATATTTATTACATACCAATAATGTGATAGCACATTATATGATATACACAATCAATATTCATCAATATGCTTTGATTACTTGTAATATGCTGTACAAAAGTGCTAACTACTAGCTCAGTTATTATTGTGTATGGTCAACAGCCACATGCATATCTCGAGGCGTTATGTTCCTTTAAGTATCAGACGTAAAACTGAATGTTTATATCTAGCACTGCCAGTCAATAACTACTTCTTTAAGTAGCTTCAAACTTTCCTTACCAGCTTGCTTAACCCCTCAGACAGAATGCAGGGATAAATGGTACAGATTCCCTTTATCATTCGTGTTGTATGTTCTGGCGCAGTCCGATCTAGCGAGTCCCTCGGACACCCCTGAGATCATAATAATAATAATAATATCTATGGACGCTTCACACCACGTCAATCTGACCCCGTGCTAAGTATCCGAAGAACTTGTGTTACAGG
Organism: Celastrina argiolus; assembly: GCA_905187575.2. Lineage (NCBI taxonomy): Eukaryota > Metazoa > Arthropoda > Insecta > Lepidoptera > Lycaenidae > Celastrina > Celastrina argiolus. Next base: position 10,522,009 of record LR994577.1, read on the forward strand.
TACCAGACAACGGAAATATATTTAATACTTTTATACTACACACATATTTAACATTTTTATTATATTATACATAAATTTAATACACATCCATCCCAGGAACATTGAAAACTTTTTTTTTTCCTCGGCGGGATTCGAACCCGTCACCTCTGCGCTACGGATGTCTTCATATGATCAAAGGGTTTGTACTCGTAGATTGGTTACCATTGTCGACCCGACCAGACAGGAGCTGAGGAGCTGCAATGGTGGGTGGGTGGTTGTGTTGGGTCATATTTAGTCCGTTTGCAACAATTCTTCTGTAGAATAATTTATTTGAAGATCGTACTACGCGTCTACGCGTGCACGAAAGAACTTAAAGTCATGCTTAGAACTTTTCGCTAGATGGCAGCACTAACCTTAGCTTTACGTACCTAATATTATTTTCAAAAATTATAATTTGTTGCTTAGGCGACATCATGATATAAAATGTCGCTTTTAAATTATATCAAACACGACTATATTGCTCTGTAGTTTGGTCATAATAGATTAATATTCGGAGACACAATGGAATATAGTGGTAAACCAAATTGTTCTTAATGAATATTTATGACACATAGCTATAATTAAATAATCTTATTAATATTTTAGTACAATAAAAAAAATTAAGCATTTCAGGATTATGAAAAACATATCTCTGTTCAGAACGCATAAAAAATATTTATTGGTATCATAGAGGATTTTGTTAACGTTTAGATTAAATTGGATATCAACAGAGCGCCGAATGAGACAGTAGTATGTAGCTAACCTGAGTCATATGCAAATTATATCGATTGTTTTTTTACATACACACTTTGCACATTTCTCCTGCTATTCACCTATATTTTATCAGCCAAGTTTGTTGCAAAATGAAAAAGACACAGTGTAATGGCCAACATGTTGACTATTAGTTCCATATCTAGGAATGAGCGGCGCTTAATCAAGTCATAATCAGCGCGGACAGGAGGCCTGACAAATTAATTAGTTACCGAGAAAACGGAATCAAAGACCATGCATATACAAAAGATAACCAATATCGACCTAATGGATTCCTGAGTTACTCCGAGCTCGTATTTAAATCTAAAGATATTTAAACACATCGCCCTCGCGCCCGCCATAAATAAAATAAATACAAATATTCTCACGAAAACGAGTAACTCGCAGCGTTCATTTACATTTGTGAATGTAATAAATGGGCCATCTTGTAAATACAAAATTAATTCACGCTAGGAATTAGATCGAGTTTAATTTCACGTAATTAATTGGAGCTCGAGTGATCTAGAAACTTTTATACTTGTAAAGACTGAATATTAAATTGAAATATAAAATGGCGTATCGAATAATAAACACGTCGAAAAGGGCGTGTAAATCAGAGAAGGGTTGACACACCTGCGCGAACGTTCTCATACATGTGATTCACGAACAATTAAAATCATACAAAAAAATATAATAAGAGGTCGAGACCTCGCGACGTCGCGGCTCTATTGGTAGAGCGAACAAAGAAATATGGCCTCATTATATCTCCCTATTCATAATTTTAATAATGCGCAATACTACAAGTTCGGGTCTTTATTCGAATGCTCAGTAAAGGCAAATTAACATTCTATACACACTAAATTATTGTTTATAAATTCAGCTTCTGATGAAGAAAAAGTCGAATAGAAATTTCCGATGCGAAGTAGACGAGCTTTAACAATTTCTGTTAATAATTCTTCTTATTAAGGAAGAAAGAGCAGAAGAGTGTTGAACGTCGACGATTCACAGACGCTAACACAAATATCATGATACTAATTATAAATTCGTTTATTTAGATAATACTTATCTAGTTTATAACATATTTTAGTGCACCATAAACAAACATAGCAAGGGTTTACAGCTCCTGACGGGCTCGGAGCACATTCGAGCCATTGTGCCTCTTATAATTTTTATTAGGGGCAATCCGTCCGCCTTGATTTACTTCTTCCCGAACTGATGGATCTTTCATTTAATTTACGATGCTACCCCAGTGTTCTGGACGTAATAAAATCTCACAAAAACAAGCAAAAATGCGCCGTCGCAAAGGACTCCACTTCATAATTAATGGACGTGACCAATATAATTGAATTATCTTTTATATGGGCCTGTTGAAGTTTATAATTCGATTATTGAGAAAGTAAATTGTATCTCATTTATTATTAACATTGCTGGAAAATTTTCAATTATACTAATTACGATGTACAATGTACCTACGCCATTACTGTTAGAGGCGATTAAAATTTTCTTTTGGCAGAAAACTGAGAAACTAAAAAGATATAAAGAAGAATAAATAAGAGGAGAGCCTCTTATTCTTATTCTCAGTAAGGATCAGGATATAACTTCTCAAAACTTTCATTTATTTAATTTCTAGAATATTGTAAGAACGTGAATTGTAGTTATTAAAATTTTCCAGCGCATTATTTTTAGTGCGTTTATTATTCTTGCTAACATCCCACTGCCTCTCATCGTCTTGACAACTCCTTGGCAAAGTATCAGAGATTGTTATTATTGCAATGACGACTCCACTCATAACAATATTGCCTTGGCAAATGTTTTCACATACTCGATAAACTATAATTCAGCACATTAATGTCAAATATGAATCCGCAATTTAATAAAGTTTTAGTTTATTTGTTGCTAGCGAATGCTCAGCTCCGCCCGGGGAAAATTCTGTCACAGGCAGATCAGTTTAATACGACAATTGTATAATATTGTGATAATCTCGTCTTCTTTTTTAATGTTATTTATATAAAAGAAAATATTTATTTTAAAAACGTTAGGCAAAATAATATTATGCAGGCCAAGCAGGAACATTTGGAAGCTCCGTAAGCTAACTTTAACGAATTATAATTGTAAAAAAATCATTACAGCGCCACTACAATTGAATTTATTAACTTTACGAAACTTACGGAACGGAAAATTTTCCTGCTTGGGCTTGGGACTTCAGTATGAAGGCAGTTCAACCTATGCGATAGACAGGTATAGTTTACATCCTACATTAATGTTAATCGTGTTTCATACATAAAATACTCTACAGCCCACACAGTTGCAATCAATGCTCAATACCCAATACTAAACGGAAACAAAAGGAAATAAAATGATAATTAATTGGGAATATTTGAGAATGCAAAAAGTTAAGTCAGGAGAAAAATTTTAATTATTCGTATGTACGTGATGAGCGGGCGGACCAACACGTTCCCGTGCGTCTCATTTGCAAGCAACAAGACGGGTATTATAGACCCACGAAGGCAATAAGATAAAAAGGCGCTCAATAAGGCGCGATCACAGGCAAAAATGAAATAAATTGCCGGCGAATGAGAGTGCTGTGTGCAATTGAAGCGAACACGGCTGCTCATTAGATGCGACGCGGCGACGCTACCGCGGGAACCCGCCGCCTCTGTCCGCCGCCCGCCTCGACATATTGCTCAACAATACCAATAAATATTCCCAATCCACCGACTCCACGTTTGACTGACAAAAACAAATTCCTAGAACATACACGCTGGTTTATGGCACCTAGCCGACAATGCGAGCTAGCCCTTTTGCAGAAACGTTGTTAAATCGCCGGACATTAGCATAACAAAGATGGCGTTTAGAATAACAAACGCTCGTACAAATGCGACGTCACTTTCGCTTATTACAATGAATCGTTTTTGAATTATTCAAACGACAAATATTATGCTTTAAAATATTGCGTAATGGATATAGAAATGGCCGGAGACCGCAGGCCGGCTAGAAACAATGTATCGCCAGCGGGAGCCACCGGAGCACGTCGTGACAGAACAAAAACTTATTCCTCACCGACATGAAATCGAATCCCAGGAATAATGGGAGAAATGTCGCAGTTTACATACGGCGGAAAATTAAAACATTTTTACTTTTACTAAACGGACAGCGTGTAGAAACGTATGGAGTCGAATGCAGACATATTTTTGTGACTTAATTATGCCATGATGCTATTTGTATAGGAGTTTTGTTATAAAATATGTAATACACACCCGTACAGTAGTCAGATCACAATATTATATCGGCCTAAAACTTTAGCTATAACCAGCAGAAAGTTTAATTTAGTAGAGATATATTATGCCTAGATATCAATTACATACACATTTCTTTATAGTAACCACTATGTTGTTTGCGTAACATTACATTTGATGGAAAACCTTGCAAACCTTTGAAAATGTATGGAGTTCATGACTCCATGTAGAGTCTAATATGCGAAATGACACAGATAACATAAAGATAACCTCTTACTAATACCATATCAAACCCTTTGATTAGTTATTCAGTGTCATTGTCCTTCTCCGTCAGGTGACTTCTCCAGCGTATAAAACAAAGACAGGACATTTATTTTTTTATTAGCAAGTCAGACTAAAAACAATGTGTTCAACTCCACTGTTCAGCATATGAAGGTAACGAGGGTAGTAGACGAGCCACGTCACACACGTCTACGCACCATTGGCATGCACCCGAGCGCGTCCCGGAGCGCCCCGGTGCGTGCATCCCGGTGTTACCGCACTACAGAAATAGTATAATGTCATATCAAATATCCACGCGCGTGCCGTTACGTTGCCCTCCTAATATTATGTGACACGACATTTATTGAAACAATTGAAGACTTGATGAAGGTGATATGTAGCAAAATTCTAATTTCGATAAAATTGAGTCCAAACTGTCACTTAAACATTTAAGAATACGTCGTACATACATACATACATTAATCTGAAGATCCGTCTCTTGAATAAGTGTACTTATTACGTTACTACATATCCTAAAATGTTTAAGTGCCAGTTCAAACCCAATATTCTGGGTTTTTTTGCGAGGGTTTCGAGGTGACCAGGACATGGGACGAAGCAAGAGTATCGACCCAGGCGTCCCTTACAAGAGCCCGTCCCACACTCCAGGGAACCAGGGTCAATCCTTCGGGTCTCTTGCCATCGCGCCAGACCGGAGGGCTCCAGTATTGCTGGCACACCGGCGGTCCGACGGATGAGGTCATTCAGGATGTGATGACGGGAAATGCGTCCAGCACTTCAAGTGATGACCGTAGCTATCTACGTTCGCGCCGCAAACAAACTGATGAGGGACGATGCGGGGCACCAAGACGCAGGGCAGTAAGTAGCTAATGAAAAGGAGGTAGAAATTATAAATACGGTGTCTGTCAGTCTGATTGTAGCAATGTAGCTACCAAATGGATTTATATTTTATTTAACTTAGAGACACTAAACAGTAAAAAAGTAACTATGTTTAAAATGCTTGTTAGAGTATAATATGCATTTCAGTTGTTGAAGTCGGTCTTTTTAAACGTAGTTTCTTTTTTACTTATTTTTTAAGATGTATATTATTCATTTAACATAATATAAAATCTGGTATCTGGTGGTGATTCAGATATCATTTTAAAATTGATAAATAAAACATATACAAAACACCTGCTGGCCATTAAAATTGGTTCAAGCTGCATAACTTCATCTCAATTAATAAAGGATTCTCATACTCATTTCAATATAGGTTGCACTGTAAAAGAAACTACAAAAACGGCAGGTAAAATAATTCAAGTCAAAGGAACATAATATAACAGCTCGGTCGCCATAAATGATCAACTTTAATGTTTCTTGTAGATAAGGTTGTCGCATTTTATGGCACTGTTAACCTTGCGCTATAGAATATTGTTCACAGCGCTCAGGTTATAATAGGTTATGTGGGCAACATTCTGAAACCATGTACTTAAATGCATCTATTAGGCAGTATTTGGCTAATCCATGAAAAAAAAAATATTCAAAATATTCAGTAGGTCCTTACTGATTCATCGTATCGTTTTGATTCATCGATGCGGGTGAAACCTAAAACACGCAATAGTTTATTTTAAATACGTAACTTTAAACTTATAAAACAAAAACTAGGTTCCAACAAAATAGTTAACATAACTTGTACAAAAATGATGCAGTAGTTCAATATTTTTACAATCCATAAAAAGTAATATAACCATTTTCAGAAATATGCTTCCTATGAATTCACAAAAGCATACTTTTGTGTCTTTTCACGAAATAGTGTTGTCATAAAAGTAACACCCATAGAGCTAGTACATTTTTTTGCGAAAATAATAAATTTGGTGCCCCGTTTTGAAAGGGTTTGTTTCCAGTCCCGTAAAGGGTAACTCGCCCATCATAAGTCAAAACGGATCAATTGTTCGGTTGCATATCCTCGTAAATCAGCCGATGAATAGCCCTTACAAATGTGAATCATTACACAAATATATTCTTCTTGTGCACGTACCACAGAGCCATTCTTAAAAATTTTAGCAAACAAAATCTGCAACTTTTTGTAAAAGAAAGCATATTGGCAACACTTTTGTCACTTGAATTTGATTTATTGTTTTAGAGAAATTTCTTTCATAAAACAATTCGAATGTGCGAAATAATAGGCAAGGAAGACGTTTAAATTTCTAAGTATTATTTCGCAAGTTATCTAATAATAAAGAGGTAAAGAAAATTATTGTTTTTTATAGGGGGTGACCTTTGAAACTACTGAACGGTATCCATCTTTTGTAAATATTTTTCTAAAATAAAATAAATCTTTAGGGCCTTTGCCCAGCCGTGGGACAGCATAGGATAATTAAAAAAATCTTACATTGAAGACTGTACAAAGAACATGTTCTTAGTGAATTGAAGTGAGTAAAGTGAGAAAAGAAGAAGAAAAAGTGAGAGAATTAATTGCTAGTAGATGCGAAATAAATTGATAGACAGTAATTAGTGCCTAAGCTTTGTTAAACACGTCTGCCATTTTGGATCAGTTTGAAATCATTCTCGTCAGTCAATATCGAATAGTCAAAACGTTTGCGTCGGTAACTGGATGCAGATATGTGCAAAGCATGACATTGTTCAGAAGAGTGATTGAGCGGGTCGGAGCCGGGGTCAGCGCCGCCATGCGTCATCGCTAACGACGACAAATGACGTGACGTGACGCGCCTCAGAATATCCGGGCTTCGTCACTGATCTCAGCGCAGTTCTATTTTAAAAATCAATAACATCGTTCTGATACATAAATTAAGGTTTGTTGAGAGTAGCGGGATTATCTTGTTTATGTTTTAGTGTCCTTGTAAGTTTTTTGTAGCGACGCTTTATCGTTCCAAACCTGATGAGTAACTTCAGTAACGCAAAATATTTTAGCCGTTGAAGTAAAATTAATTAAGTATAAAGATAAAGCTCGGCTACTGTTTAATCTATTGACGAGGAGCTCGTTCCGAGGTTGGAGCGGATAATAGATGTGTTAAAAGAAAGGAATACGTTTTTTAGCTAGCAGGAGGAAAGTGTCATTCGTCACTATCATTTATAAGTTAAACACTTCCTCAGCTTGTGACAAGTAGATTATTTTTAAATAAACATTTCGATTTACTTGTTTATCTCGTTCATTCTCGATAAGAGTTTCATTACTTGATAGGTGATGCTTGGAGAAGAAAAATGTTTGGGTTACCTTTATAGTTTGTATCTTTATAACCTAAATATATTTTATAGAATATGTTTTTATTTATTTTAGTTATTAGATACCATATTAAGGGGAGTTGTCACATACCCAGTTTGTTATCAAGAGTGTAATCGAAAGAAAGATTTTTCACAAAAAAATATTCCACATTCAAATGTAAACATGTCCAAGAGATACAAAAACTGAATTAAATACGTGTAAGGATTTATAAAAATAAATTAGCATTTCTCAAAGAAACATAAAGTACAATAATGATTTGTACAAACAGATTAAACGTACAGTGTACGGTGAAGTGATTCCCACAGAGATTTGGAATTGTGACGGAGCCGGCTGCACGCGTCTCAAAAATAGCACACATTTGTCGAAAAATAAAATTTTCCCCAAAATAGACGGAAATATACAAAAATGTGGCTCTTCACGAGGGGAGCGCGCCCGTGCCGGCGGCCGGCGCGCCGTAATGTGCGCCCCTAATTAAAATGTTAAAAACCGACTGCTTCTGAAAAAACGTCAATTTTCAAGAGAAATGTACCGTTTAAGGAATCTTTACGTGTATCATTTTTATACATTTTTATACATTTTTATACATTTAAGCAGCGAGTAACGAATAGCTTACATGTTTTGTTTGAACTATTTTCATCGCTTTGCCCTTCTCACTGGAATATTTAATGCCTATGTAAAATTTGTAGTGGCATGCCACGTTACACATATTCTAAAACAGTTTTACACAATTTAAGATAATTTAGTTGAACCACTCCAATATCGTCAACCGACACGAAGTGAAGTAGAGTCGGTCTAGCTGGGAAATTTGAAATTCAGACAGCGAACGAATTGATTAATCTAGCCGTTAAAGCGATATGCAGATCAACATCGACATTCATTACCTAATTAAAATCGCAAGCCCCTTCCGCTCGCTACATTTCTCCATCGCGCTGCCAATAAATTTCATTCGCCAGTCGCCCCATAATGATAACCAGTTCCTCGGGAACTATCGTTCAATCTGCCGTCGATGCCGTATGTTGATCCGGTCGTGTACCCGCTCCTCCCGAGCCTGTCGATTCTATGTATTATTTAGTATCGTCACTAGAGTGCAGTATGTGTGTCTGGACTCTGGACTCCGAACGCACACAGCCGCGAGCGCGAATGTCTCGAGCCCCGTCAGCCCGCAGATAACGAGCTCACATATTCATAAAGAATTATCCAACAACACCCCCCCCCCCCTCCCCCTTCCCCATACGATTGTAATGCTCTCATTCACACTCCCGATCTCGATCTATCCGTTTCCCTCTCGGGCCCGACGAGGCCGGCTCACATGGCGCCGCGACGAAATCGGAATATCGACTTTAATTTATTCAGTAGAAGAAATAATTCATTTTTAATCTCCGCCCGTTCATGAAACCCTTTGGCTTCTTACGATCACAATCGAATGGGTCCAAAAGGATAGTCGTAGTCGGTTATATCGAGCCGATTTCGTTCTTATAGCAATGTCGGAGAGCTTCTTTTAGTATCGGAACCGGTCCGGACAAAGGGCGAACGTCGCGCGCGCAATCCCGGGTCCAACCCTTCAGACGGCATCTTTATGGCCGACACATTTGATTCGAAAACTTGTTATGCTTCGGCTGCAATAAATTATATCGAGAAATTGTAATCATTAAATGAATATATTTAGTGTGTGTAGACACAGCATCGGTCATTACCGCGGCGGTCGCGGTATCTGCGTACATGAAAGCTTGCTCCCAGGAGATACAGACCAGACCGTTTGACCTTTGTCGCCACTTAGTATTGCCGCCGAGCTATACAGGGTGTAAAAAGAACAGCCACTATAACTTTTGGATACGATTATACTACCATTCCTCATTTTGTAAATGTTATTTTTTTATATTTTAATTTAGAAAAAAATCTTTTTTGTCGCAAGAATAACGAAAAAAGAGGATTTTTTTTAAGTTAAGGGTGTGTTTCACCAAGCAATGTTAGTGTTAACGCCGTGTTAAAATACCATGCATTCTCATTCATTGATAGGAATTACGAGAGGGACAACATGATGATATTTAACGAAGGATTAACTTTAACATTGCTTGATGAAACAACCCCTAAGTCCGCTCGTAGTTAAAAAAGAAATGTGTAATTGAACACAAATCAATGATTAATGATTTCGTATTATTAGAATTGACTTTAAAAATTACAAAACTAATATTTATGTATAAGATCATTTAAGACTACCCACACTCAATTATAAATAATATCTACATTATTCACGAATATCAAAAGGCTTTTTATTTTATCTAATAAAACTTAATAATACGAAGTTTATTACAAATTATCTGTTTTTGAATGTTTTGAGAATTTATGTTTTAGAACGTCATGTAAACTAGTGACTATAACATAGATATCCTTTGGAAATAAACTTGAATAATGCTCAACAATAAGGACATTGTTTGAAAACACTAATATTACTTACTAGCAGCTGTCCCGTGCCCACTTCGTTAAGCATGGAAACCGTTTAAACCTTCCCGGGACTTCCACGATATTGCCGACCAAAAATAGCCGAATCAGTTCAGCTGATCTCGAGTTTTAGCCTGCGTAAGGAGCCGACCGCACGACACCTAATTTTTTTACAGGAATAGTTTTAATAGGAATTTCTAAAGATTTCTCTATAGAAATCTTATACTAAACTAGCTGTTCCCGCGACTTCGTTCGCGTGGATTTTGAGTGCAGTTTATGCAGCGCACGCAATGAAGTCCCCAAATGTAATAAATTTTCCCCGTTTTTGCAACATTTCTCACTGACGCTTCGCTCCTATTGGTCACAGCGTAATGTTATATAGCCTAAAGCCTTCCTCTATAAATGGACTATCCAACAAAAAAAAAAAAATTTCAAATCGGACCAGTAGTTCCTGAGATTAGCGCGTTTAAACAAACAAACAAACAGACTCTTCCGCTTTATAATATTAGTATAGATATAGCCTATGTTACTCAGTGATAATGTAGCTTTCTAATGAAAAAAGAATTATTGAAATCGTTACAGTACTATTTGAGTTAAGTCGTTACATACAAAAATACAAATCTTTCCTCTTTATAATATTAGTGTAGACTTATGTTTTATATTACAAACTAGAGGTACATAAACTACAAGTGTGGGAAAATCATTATCTCCGCGGATTTTCATCAAAAGGGGTGCAGAGTTTTTGGTATACTTTACTATACGTTGAAGACCTCCGTGGCGCAGCGGTTGAGAGCGTTGGTGCTCAAGCGAGAGGTCGCGGGTTCTAATCCCGCCGAGGGAACAAAAAGTTTTCAATGTTCCTGTGTCATGGATGTGTATAATATAATAAAAAAAATTAATATGTGTAATGTGTATAGTATAAAAGTATTACCTAAATATATATCCGTTGTTGGTACCTGTAACACAAGTTCTTCGGATACTTAGCACGGGGCCAGATTAACGTGGTGCGAAGCGTCCATAGCAAAAAAGATTCTTAAGCCAATGCGATGTCAACTTTAAGTTTGACAACATAAGGGCTTCGCGTGCCATTTGTTCTAATTAGTCGCAATATTGAATCGCGGGTCGCCGTATTTTACGTGTATACAGAAATGTCAGCGTAATCTCGATGCGGACGAAGTATGGGACATTAAAATCTCATACAGTCAATATTTATGTATTTGAGTTGCGTGCGGACCGCGGAGGCTGCGTGCGGCGGGCACATTCGCCTCCGCCTCACCCTAATTAATATAAGATCTCAATTAAATAGCGACACATAACGAGCCCATTTTTTTGTTTAGATTTCGCTTCAATTTATAATGATTGCCGTTTATAGATATTGCCAGTTTTCTGTTGCGGGTAATTTTAGAATAACGATTACTAGAGCTATTATCGTAAATTGCTTTAATGAGTGGCGTCTTTGGACATTGTTAATATTATGTTTTTTTAAACATATAATTCACACGTTGCGGTGAGTTAAGTAACAACAGCACATGCTACAAAGTTCTTTCTAGCCCTTTTTTCCCTTTTGTTGACAAAAAATATAAGGTAAAAAACTGAATTTAATTAACATAACTATAAAATAAATAAGAACATAAAGCATTTGTCTCGAGATAAAATGCCCGTTTTTTGTACTCTTAATGAAATCCAAAGTATATTTTGAACACAGGACTGACCAAGTTTTGAATCGTAATATTTTGGGTTCTGATTACCAACATCGATAACGTTTCATCTCACCTTTTGTCAGGGCCGCATTTCAACTGACTACAACATATTATTTAAATACAATTCTTTTTCGTACATTAAAGTACGTTACATGCAAAATACTCTTTAAGAAATACAATATTTTACTATTTTATACACTTGAATTTTGAAAACTACTTTTGCACACAAAAACTAAGTTACGGAAGACATAAAAGAAAAATACGCAAATAACACAAATAATTTTAATGGTCCATTAAGTTATTATTCAATTAACTCGACATGGCCTATGGCGGTATATATATTTCATCTGGGTTTGGCCAAAGGTGAAGGTGGTCACAGTGCGGGCCTGTGCCGGGCCGGTAAGGCCACACGCGGTCACGGGCGGCGGCGGGCGCGGGCGCGGGGCGCGGGGGGCGGTTTCATTCATGTTGTTAGATCGGGCCGCTCATAACTTTACCTCTAATTTATACCTTTTTATTCCAAATCCTGTTTCGAGTATTCTCTTTCACGTTTTATAACATAATATGCATATTATATAAAGCTTTTAATAAACCTCGCCCACGCACGTCGATAGGAGATTGTATGAAATACTTTTAATTACGTTCGATTAAACTGATAGATTTAGGTGCGGAAATCATACATCAGTCTAATGCTCGTTTCCGCTGTTTTATTCTTCGTAATTTAACTAAGTACTTTACAATAATATCAAAAAGTACTTGCCAGAACTGTAAAAATCTCAATTTTTCTAAATAAATTGTAATAATATAAAATAATGAACCCAGTTCTTTTATCAGTTCGACGCATACACAATACACATGGTTTGCGCTATACCTTGAGTACCTATGCGACAGCACAAGCGGTAGGTAATTTTGACAAAGCTTGTTTTTGTAATCTAGGTATTTACATTATTAATAAGCTGAACTGTAATTAAACGATTTTATTACTTATTTTAAGAACAGGTAATAAAGGATAAAATAAAATATTTATGTTTACGACCTTTTTCAATGATTATATTTACATTAGATAATGAAGCACAGTAAATAGTAAATACCTACCTTTACAAACTTATTTTATTAATCAGCACTATCTCTTTAATGATTATTAGAATCCATAGATTTATAACTCATCTTAATTAAAATTCCTAAGAAGATGCTTGCCTTATATTGGTCCTGAGCCCTGAACTCCTGACAGACGTCCATTGTCCATAAGTAGCTATAACCCGTATTATACAGAATGTAAAATAAGTGAGTGATATATAGAGTTTACTGTAAAAGTACCAGCGATGAAAGAGTTACTTTTTTTAAGTTATTGTATGGGAAGTTAATGTATTATGTTCGGGCATTTCTCATACAAACATAAAAGTCAAACTAAGTCTTTCAGCGTTGGTACTTTCAAAATAAACTGTACATAGGAGGCACATACATACCTACCCTAAAGTATTATCACTCACTTATTTTACACTCTTTATGGTATAGTTCTAAGAGACAAGAATGTTGGAATGTTAGCTGACATTTTTATCTTTACTGAACGGCCATATGAGTATTATGTTATTATTTAATTTTCATATACAATGTGACTGGTGAGACATGAGCAATACTTGAGGACGTGATATTTGGCTATTATATGATATAAAAAAAATATAAAAAATAATCACTGAGTAAATGCATCTTAAAATTAAATAATTATTTACCCAACTCATGGACACCGCGCCCGTACTACCTACGTTGATGTCGCACGCCGCCGCCGGGGTGCCGCGCCGGCTACATAGGTATGCCTACTTGCCTAGCCGCGTAATTTTCATAGTATCCATGATTCATTTATTTAAAGGAAAATTTGGTAAAAAATTAAGTATCTAATCTTATTACATATTTATAATGGGAATCGAGTACCGAGTGTTCTCCGTAAGTGTTGCACATGTCTCACCAGTCAGCCTATATACATTATTTTTCCGCATGCCTATTGCCTACACAGAACTTGCAATAAATAATATTATCAAAATCTTGATATAAGTTTATATCTCACGGGTACCTACACTAGGGAAACTTGAAAGCTTACACATCATTAAAACATTCGGCCCAAAGGTTCGGCGTTACATGCTATAAGAGGATATAAACAAAGTTTTTAACAATGGAACGCCTACGATCTATAAAATATCAAATTTCATTGAAAATCGAATGGTGTGAACGACAGTACTGAATCAAAGCTCTGTTCCTGTTTATGGTCGTGCCCGCGTGTGACTTCCCAGCGTCACCACTCACCATCGCCAGTGACTGTTTAATATTGGACAAACATCGTTAACGATCTCTTTATAAAATTTTATTATATCGCGACGTCAGTCTTCTTTTCTTTTTGTAGTTAACACATCGTTGGCACAGTAGATATTATATGCACACACAGCACAGTACCTAATATTATCTATTTGATACTTTGTAACCCTTTTTATTAACACATTCGTTGGCACAGTAGATATTGTAGCACAGTAATATTATATAGGTATTTGATACTTTGTACCCCTTTTTCCGAAAATGCGCGGAAGGTGTATGAAATTTCTCACTCCATTTTAGAGTGCAAGAAGAGGGCCCTAATTCTCAGGCCTCGATCTTAGTTTTTGCGAGCAGGATTTACTTATATTCGGAACTAACTTATAGGCCTGAGAATCGCCGCCTTTTCTTAAAACCACACTTAGAAGTAACGTAGCAAAATTAATGGAAACGCAACTACAAAATATATATAATAAATAGGTTGACACATTTGTTAAACTTTCTTTTATATTCCATAGACAATATTTATACAATATTTTATTGCGTAACATCTAGGAGATAAGCGAACCTTAAAAGCAAATTTCGACAACAGGGAAACCTCTAGCCGCTATCGCAGGGTTGACTTGTTATGTTAACCGTGTGATTTCGTTTTTAATCTTAATGTAATTTGACACTAACCGGCGACTCTCCCTGTACATCCAATGGGAGTGGTGGGTACCCAGGAAGGGCGAATAGAAAATTGGAGTAAGGTGAGGAGAAGTGAGCTGACTAGCTGCTCACCTCTCCTCCCCTCAAAGTTTCCATCACTTCGCCCACTTACCACATACGCTTTAAACTATCGCTTCGTAGCACGAACTACGACGCTCTACCAACCCCAAACAGACATAAGAGGTTATATTCACAACAAATACAAATGTGCCATACTTGTAAAGTGGTCAATTATTACAAGATGTAAAAAACTATATTTATCTCATCATCGTGATGATTGCTCATATGATGTTTTAGATAGAGAGCGAGACAGATATTAATTTTATGATCTGTCAGGTGTGCATAATGGACGCTGGCTAATTGCCAAACCTGTGGTCTTTAAATAGACAATAACAATAACTAAGATTTTGATTAATCTATGTATAGCAGACATGAGTTACAGTAATCCACCATTTAAATCAAGGAAGTATGACGCACTTGCGCGAGACTTCGACCATAAATAAATACTCGCGGGAACCGTACATTTTGTCGCAATAAGAAGTAGCCTATGTTGTTCCACGTGGTCTAGTTTATTACTTGCGAAGCCTATTCAATTTATAATATTAGCTATAAGTATAGAATAAACTAAGTTTATCCTAAGCATGCAGCAAAGCGAATCAGCGCTTTTACAAATCAATATGTGCGTACGGAAAATTTAGATTATTTAATTAATACTTACAAATAATATTAAATTTAATCCAGATTTAAAAAAATGTGAGAACTTGCAAATCAGGTTGTAGGCGAGACCCGTCCCTCGTTTGTCTAACTGCAGAAAACTGGTCGAATGTAGTAAAAAGACGTCAAAGATTGTTAATGAACAGTCGGTTAAAAGTTGTGTGAGTGTTCGATGGCAGATTTATTATTACAGGAGTAACGCTCGCGTGCGCGATGACGTGATACCCCGTCACGCGTGTACAACAGCCTTATAACAAGTTGTAAAAAGCGAACTAACAAGCCACTGCAATATCTCGACACTCGACAGCGTATGGCGTGCAATTTTATTGCCTAGACGAATATTTTTACTGACGCGTGACAAACGTGTGATTGACTGTTAAATAGCTGCGTGATTACTACATTATGGCCGCCATAAACTCGGCGCCTTCGCTGTAGGCGCAATTTTGTCACCTGGCTCTTATAAAAGAAAATTTTGTGTAAAATTAGTAATAGCTCATAAGTCATAACAGCCTATGTATGTGTGTTTAACCTTAAAAAATAAGGATCTCATTTAATTCCATTGACATTTACATCTTGTGAAAATTCAGTGTTCTAATTTAATTCCATTGTTAGATTAAGTCCCGATTTCACCAACGCATGTTAGTGTTAACGGCTTGTTAAAATACCATGCCTTCTCATTCATTGATAGGAATTACGAGAGGGATAACATTATATTTAACGAAGGATTAACTTTAACATTGCTTAGTGAAACACACACTAAGTGTGAAGTTTAATGAACGATTTGATTAGAAGGCCTCGGTGGATCAGATATGGAATGAAATTTTTTTGTGATCCTAGGTGGATACGTTTAGATATGTGTATGTCGCAGTCATCTGGTTGAATCTGCTATTTGATTGAAAAACTAGCGTGTTCATTGAATTCTATTTTACCAACAAATTCAATGAATCCGAAACTAGGACATCTATTTAATACTTTATTTTTTATCTTCAAAATTTCCGACTGTGTACTATTTTTGAAGAATAAAACACATTAAAGTAAATTAATTAAAAAAATATATCAACACATTGCTATCTGTACGAGCTGTTTGACGCCATTCAAATTTCAATGACCGCGCTAGTCAATCAAATAAGCAGATTCAACCAGACGACTGTGACATGTATATTATGTAGTATAATAAAAATATTTGATAGCGAAAAAAGTATTACTAAGTCTATTACGTTGTCTGGTACTTAGGTACTCGTAAGTCGTAACGCGTCCTTCAAAAAATGATCACTGGACCAGAATGACGTGGTATGGATGATGTAAATTATAATTATGACTACCTACCCTAATCTAAACAAAAATTATACATAATATATCTTTAAGATTTCAAATTTGATCCCCGTAACACAAGTTGTTCTGATACTTTGCACGGGGCCAGATTGACGTAGTGTGAAGCTTCCATAGATATTATTATAACTATTATTATTATATACCTCTTGTTATTTATATAAAGAAAAATAAAATATCCAAGTAGTTCAAAATTAAAACACAAATAAACTCGTATAGAATACGGGGAATACAAATCGTATAATAATTAATCTACGTCACTTCATAAATTCTTATTAAAATGAAACTAACAGTGCTTGTAAACAATAAATTCGAAAGCGTCATAAATTAACAATAGTTATTGTTTTGAACTTTCACAAATATAACAATATTTTGACCCTTTTGTGTTCGTTATAACTGTACAGTGGAATAATGCAAATGTAATATACTATCCCTACTTCTCTAGATATATACGAGTACCTGCAAGTTTTAAATATTTTTACAAGTCTTGGTCAATTACTTGTTAGAAATTTAAGCTTTAGTTAAAGGAAAGTAAAGATTCTAAAGTAGACACATTTGCAAAAAGTTACAAGTTGTAGGCATCTAGATAATAAAATTGATTAACAACGGTATAAAAATGACGAAGTAACTACCATTACACAGTCACCAGACAACCATCACTATATTGCCGCTACGGTCTCTACCTTATATAGCCTCACTAATGCCTATAAAAGCCTTAACAGCTATACAGTATACGCCTTATATTAAACCAAGTTTAATTACTTACAAAGTAGTCGAACGTCCTATGCCTTTATTTATTCGAAACCATTTATTATATTCCGTTGAATAGAACAAAAAATATCACCATTGTCGTGTCTACGTACCTCAAACTTAATTGTCCTATTTCCTTTTCATTCATCTTATGTTCTTTTCTTTAATAAATTGTTGTGTTATAATTAATCATCACTTTAGGTTTCCTAGTAAAGCCACTTATGCGAAAAAAATCCCGCAAGCGGTGCTTTTTATAGATAATTGTGAAAATCAATAAATTGAAATATACTGTACCGCCAGTATTACGCCAAAAGTAAAAAATATTTACTTAATAATAAATATTTACAAAAGTACATACGTACATAAAAATATTATTGATAATAATATATGATAAAACAAGCAATGTCAGAGAAACTCAAGAAATTGCAATACCTAAAACATCGTATAGCGATAAAAATAATAATAATATTATAATTACAGTAATTGTTACATTAAAATATCTAACACATAATGATGAAGATATGTTCTGCGTACGACTACGCGAGTGTTACATTACGCATAAAAACGCATAAAAACTCGTATGAAGAGAAATAATGCTGTGAACATACTCGTACAGGTATGTGGACCTGCGGATCGTGGAATGACAAAGGACAATAATGTCGCTTAAATATAATATTATATATCACGAAACCAAAGCTTTATGAAACCCGATATTTTTGTCATATCTTGTTTTATTGCTGCTCAATAGAATAATGCGTCGGAACTCAGGAGAGCTATTCAATCTCATGCGACAAATTAAAGAGGGTGAGCTGAAATTTCTCGGTAATGTCGATGCGTTCAAATGGTTCATCATGAGTATTATAAATTTCACCACTATGGAAAGTTTATAATTACCTCAATACTTATTAATTTTAATAAGCCACAAACTAGGAAATATTATGTGAACACTAATTTAGATAATTATTTGATAATTCGAAAAATATATATAAAAATAAAAATATAATCGATAGAGATGCATTTGTATTAAAAATCAACTGTACTTATGTAAGCAACTTCTAAACATCAATATCGATGACAAAAAGAGTAAGCAACTGTTGCAAGAATGCACGACGTTACAAAATCTATAACAATTGAAATAGATTTAATATCCAACCAAATTAATCCAATACAAAGTCACTGTACGGAAAAATTTAAAATTTGCACAAATCTAGTCGCATTTAAAGTCTTGTGTTACACGATGTATTAAATAGCTGGTCGACAATGTCGTGCGGATATGAGCCCACAAAAAATGTCCTCAAATGTCACGAGGATTTTCCGCTTCACGCAGTACTGCACTCCCGAGCCGGAGTCGGCAGTTGACAAAATATTGTATTGTTCCTATTATCTCCACGGTATTTATTTAAAAAAAGTTATTGAAATGAATGATTTTAAGCTCATTCCGCCGATGCGGCCATTGTCATCCGTTAATGCATTTACCGATTCTATTACAACGTTTGGAATTATTATGTAATAGTCGCTCGCGGCGTCATTGTGGGACGCAAGTGAGACGTCACCGCAAAAGAAAGTACAGTTATCAAAATAGGTACATCCTTGAAAACTATGAATAGTTTGAACATCATCATCGTTCAAAAACAGGTGTCTTTTTGGTCTACTCGCGGTTCGAATGAGTTCCCTTTTATTACAAAAAACAAAAGCACCACGGTTTTAGGAATTGACTCCGCAATTAGTATTAATGATAGCCGATAGATGATAGCGTGCAACCAATTTATTACCTTATTCACTTTGTTATGGTCATCGAGCTATCGGCGACAATAAATTTGAATCCTCTTTGACAATAAAGGTAATGAAGGCAATCGGGGCGGGAACCAATAAAATAATAGAAATAAATTTGATATGACCGACATATGGTGGCTCTAATGCGATGAACCTCGTTATTGCTGTCAAACATGCGATAAATAGTTCGGGAACTTTGGGCCGTTGATTACATGGTATTGGTTCGTAGGCCACAATGAGAGACGTCGAGCGGCCGACGTGTTCACACCCCTTTCTGTTTTTCGATTCAGCGATGACCGAAATGGAAATTCTAGTTTATTATTATTCCATTACCGCGCCCTATTTTAAAAAATATGTCAACCGATGACGACTGGGGCGGCCGGGATAATCTGCGCGCGGAGGTCGCGACCCGAGAATATTCAATGTATTTATATAAAATAATTTTCATGTTCGACAACTCACAACACAATGGCGTATATTTTTTGCTCTGTCGATAAATTGGAGGGATTATCATTTAATGGAGGGCTCATGTACGTTGGGCTTGTCGCGATTGCCTATGACTGACGTGATTTTATTAAACAGAATATTGATGTGCTGATGTGAATTCAATTATTTCCGCCCAGACTATGAGAGAGAATTTGTTTGAATTTCCCCGAAATAAAGGTTAAGTTAATTTTGTACGCTCAATTGTCATTTTTGCATCCATAAAGAGTTTTTCATTGCTTTATAAAAATGAAAAGGTGGTTGACTTTTGTTTTCTTGTGCTGTTTCCATAAATAAATTACTCTTGTTTTTCTTAAGAGAATGAAGAGAAATTAAATGAAATTATTTTCCGTGAATTCATTTCACATAATATACTTATTACTTTATATTTCTAATAAATTCATCATTTGTTTCCAGCTAAAAGTGGCAAAGCCAAGGACCACAAAAGTTGCAAGTTGGAAAAATTTAAGGGAGGCCTATACCCGAGGCAATTTATCAAAAAACTAAGAGTCGGAAAAATAGACTTCTAAACTAACGACACACTTTTCATAAACTGTAATTTAACATAATTACAGATTACAATTTAAAGTGTACCCGAAAAAATTAAATAGATTTTTGTTATAACAATTTACGGTAGCAATAACGAATTATTACTTTCACGTCGATCAACATGTCCCATCGATCCATTGTTAATCTTTTTTAAACCGCAAAAAACGTCCCTTAATTCAATGTGATGTTATAAAAATGTACTGTTATTAGGAATTATCAGATCTTATCGTCGAGGTCTCCCTGTCTGTTTACACTAAATATTTCGCGACACAATGAAATTACATGACATCTGTACTACAAATAACGAGAATATCTTTATTCATACCGCGGCGGGCAAACATTCTCCCCAGTCTCCCCTCCGCGTTTACATTGTCACTGTAACCGTCTGCTTTCTGTCCGTGCTCGCTTATCAAATGTATATCAATAAAATTATACTAATAGATATGAATAGCTACTTATATTTGAATAAATGTTGTCAGCCGTTTATTTGTTCGCAATGAGTGGGGTAGTCGATTGTGCAATTAGGAAGCGCTTCACATTCGCGCTTCCAGGTCTGATCCTAAAACGCTGAAGTGTTTATAAACAAAATTATAGGCCTAGCATCAATTTAATAAGAGTACAATTAAGAATGTATTACCATATTAGTATAAAATTACTTACTAGGTAATTTAACATGTCAGTTATATAATCATAATAAATCAAAGATTATAAAAAAAATATCAATAATCCTTTTAGCAAACTACTTTTAGACAATGGGTGAGCCTTCGTAGACATTGCAATAAAGGTAAATTTATTAGCAGGATTCGAATAACAATAAATAAATCAAAACCAATATTATTTTATAAGGAAAAGGCACGGAAACGATTTTCAATAAATAACTTCAATATTAAAGTCCTCCCCCATATTGATATCAATAGTGAGTCGACGAAACCGTACCCCTGCGGCTATTTCACTTGTTCCCAAACTTTCACCTTCACGATCCTAACGGTTGTAAAGAAATAATAATATATGAAAATTGTATTCACCTCAAAAGGGTCCTTTGAAAATATTTTGCACATTATTTTATTTAGGATTATTCAATAATAATGTGTTTTTGTTCCCTAACGTCATCGGTAAGCGTAAATGATAAGAAAATAAATAAGGCGTATATTCTGCCGTAAGTATACTTATTTTGGCTCATACTACGAGAATGTAAGTGTCTAGTTAAAGTAGTATTTAAAATACATGGAGGCTTAGACTATATGTGTGATCCTGAATCTGGAAGTTCGGAAAAAAATCGAGCACTCAAAATAGTACTCTATACTCTACATATTATAATACAATTCTTTTTTTTTTTTTCTTAAAAAAGTTTGGCAAGCACTGGCCTCATAAAAACAGTAAAACAGTCGTTATGAGTATAGGAAGCCTCTATTAGTTTTCTTCTAGTTGTTGACAATGGTCCTGGCTGTCATCGATGCTGTCCCGTAACATTATACCTGCTTTCACCAACAATGCTTCCTTTGACATTATTTTGCTTGTCTTTTGTGGTAAAACAATTTTTTGTCGCACAGTTTAATGCAATAAGAAAGCAACTGAAATAATAATCATGGAATTATATTCGGCTGAATGGTCAAACTTAAATTAATACATCAAATTTCAAATTTAATGAAACCTCTTTAAGTGCTTCCTGTAGTAACTGTAAAAATATATTTTGAAGTAAGTATGGCAATAAATTAGGTAATATAGTATAAATTTTTATTAATATTAGTAAATATAAATATATAATAATAGCATCCGTAAGAATGATGTGATAATATATAATTTGGCAGAAAGCATTGTACTTGTTTAATTTATTAGATAACCGCTTCCCTACATTTGAACCGGAAGGTCACCTTTACACCTATTCTTCTTACCCAACAATGCAGTTATTTTTTTTGCGTGGGTGAAATACCAAAGAATTATGACAACAATAAATAAATGTGAAAAATGTCAGAGCACAATTAAGACATAAATCATAGAAAGAGCGGCTTTGTGTGTGAAGGACGTTATGACTGCTCGGTTACTCCGACAGAATCACTCTCTGCCCCACTGACCATTGGAAATGCTCACCAATTTATCATTAAGGCTATTTTTGCAATAATTGTTTGGTATAGCTCCGCACACGGCACGAAGTATGCTCTACTTTATAGAACCTATTTTTTATCCAACACAAGGTCACCAATAATAATTGTTATTCGACAATTTTGCACGTGTTTTACAATTTGTCATTGCGAATGCACATTGTTCAAATTTTAATAAATTAAACATTACGAGGAAAAAAAAATAATTATGCAAATAGATAATGTAAATTATATTAAAAACTAAATTGTTGTTAATGCCAGAATTTTATGTAATACAATAAAACGAATAAAATTAAACTCCAAAACGAATAATAATTCGACAATAAAATAAAAATGTATTACATAAACATCTTGATCTCAAAATTAAATTTAATAGCTTGAGTATGCAATTTAAATTCTTTACTATCTACAATTAAGATTATGCATAAATGGCATTATGTACCTGCTACTGTTTTACATTTTGTTGAAGTTCTAATTCATTTCTAGATTTTAGATTATTATAAATTGAAAGTGAAAAAAATATATTGAAGTTGTTGGCATAATGGCGCCATCAATGTCATTAGTTTAGACGCTTAGTTTTCTACCTACCTTTTCCTTGAGGAAAGGGATATTTTATTGTGCCTAGCTGATAACCTTATTTATTAAAACCAAGAATATTACTATATTTGTATTTTAATTTTGTGTAAAGTTTATTGCAAATAAAGTAGAGCAACGTTTGGCGTGGTGGCCGAGCGGTCATCGGTCCACCCACGCGGCGTGGGTGCAAAGATTATTGTCATTCAATTGAGCCGCATTGTGCGCCGGCGCATGCCACTTCCAGCCACCTCGTAATTACCCCGCAGCTGCTGACCCCTGTCCATCTGGAGCGTCGCCACTCGCCACCTACACCAATCAGCAGAGCACAGGATGATACAATATCTAAACACATTGTAAAGTCACAGAAGCCTGGAATCTACTAAATTTTATTTAAAATTAGCCTTTATACATATTATGATATCTAGCATTAAAGCATTCTCGAAAATCTAGCTGTAAATGTAGTGTAGGGTTAAGAAATACAGTAGCTGACTCTGGTGCTTGGCAGTTTCAATATGATAAATGTTAAGATAAACTTCAAAGATTGTAAACATCTTGAATATTTTTCTTCGACTTCTAAAATAATAGCTAATACCCTAAATACTAATTAAAATATTCAACTAACTTTTAATGTATGTTACGTTGAAAAGACAATTGGCAGAAAAGAACGGAGACACTGAATTAATGGTTTAAATATTATTATTCGTAAGTGTCTTAGTAAACAGTTTATCTAGTCATAACTTATAGATGCGCAAAACATCCTGTATGTGTGGCAAAATTTTGGTAAACCGTGTCAATGTAAGGTGTCCACTGGACAATGCATCGGCTCGAGTGGCCAGACGCCCAAATCTCATTTGTGGATTTATCATTAACCGTATTTCGTTTGCCCTTATGTCTGTAAGCTTATTATGGGGTATAAATTGTATTTCCGCCGTTTCAAAATTTGCGGATGTTTGCGCGTATTGTGTTCGATGTCATGATGCTGTATTGTACATATTATAAGGATTTCATCCTTTCAAGTAATACCTAGGATGTGGTCTCATATAGAAACTAAATATTTTATGCTCTTTCATCCGAATGCCAAGAAGGGTACAGTTACAGAAAAAAACTCCAAAGACGTTAATAAAGTCAACAATGTTGTCGACCCTGTTCTAATCTCTTAAAAGTCATATGAAATATATCTATCTGTGAGGCAACAATAGGGCGCGCCTAATCGTCCTCCTAATCGCCACGCTTTTGTCTTAATTCGGCCAGTAATTTATGTGGAGGTGCACTCTACATTCGCTATAAATAACAATACCTGCAGCCCCGCACCGTGGCCCCGGCCCCGAGGCTCTGTCAAAATTCACATAAATAATGGGCGACCGAGACGATGCTATCGGCGTGCGACTACGATCGGTTGTAAACAAAAGGCAGAGTCTAATGACTGAATGAGCCGTCGTAAACCCTTAATATTTACGCGCTCTTTCAGTTGACTCTTTGAAAAGGTTTTATAACTCGGCCGGGAGAGTTTCCCCTCGCTCCCCAGGCGCCTCCGCCAGTCGCTATATCTGATTTATTTATACCACCCGAAACACATGATCGCTTTTTCCGATGGCGAATATTTTGTTATTTTTTATTCCCGTGCCGTTGCGGCGATGTTTAATTGACGCGAATATTAATCGCAGCCGGTCTCATATGCTGCATTTTTGATGACGCTCCGTCGTGTTGACTTTCATATAGCAGATAAATTGCCTAGGGTTTGTTTATACGTTTATAAAAAATGTACAATCCCCGATAAATATATTATGCACGACGAAATGGAAATGCAAATTTCGCGTAAATTTCACATGCCGAATAATATTTTATTGGGTGTTTTTGTGGAGCTCGTACCTCTGTGGCTCGTCACAAAATGTTTTATTAAATTTTTACAAACATTCTTTAACTTACATCCTTTCTGGATTAGTCATAGTAAATTGTTGTAAATAATTTAGTTTCTATTCGATATGTATATTGCCACGGTTGGCAAGCTTCTACGACATGCGGATTTTGGACATGTACGTCCGAAAATAAACGATTGAACCTCAGTTGATAGTTCATTCAAAGTATCAATGCCTATTCAGCGTTTGAAACTAAAATACGATGATTTATGTGCAGTATCGTGTTGCAATTAAGAGTATTGGAGCTAACAGAGCCGTGTAGGAGGACAGATGTGCGACCCTTCCCTTACCCCATCACGCATTAACCTTCATTCTGTCCCTGACTGTCCCAACACTACACCATTGTCTCAAATGTAACTACGGCTATCGATATTTTGTACGTTGACAAAGAATTTGTCACCGTTCAACTTTATTAACTCGTCCTAAATATATAGAAATCATCTCCAAATATAATACCGTAACGGGTTAGATAAAAATTAATCGAATATTATTATTTCCTATGTGACTTGTGCTTACTTCTACTTACAAAGTATTAAGTCTAAATGTAATGTTAGTGTAAAACAATATTATGTTGTGTGTAACCTACCTACCTACATTATGTTACTTAAAACAGATTTTACCAATCCATAAGCATAACCAAGCATCAATTTTAAATTTGGCAGGATCGTTATTTACTTCTTGTCAAATTAAAAGATTTCCGTATTTAAAACTCACTAAAACGTAAAAAAATTAAAATACCTATTCCATCACTAGTTTGGTGACGTACTTAGAACAGACGCAGATAAGGTAACCATATTTATTGTCACTCGACGTCCGTCATTAAGATAGTGTCAAAGCTTACTGGGCCACACTTAGGCGAGCTCATAATTATTACCAATGCCTTAAATATGTCAAAACAGGAATCCAGGTAAAAAGGCGTAATATACGTGCGGCCGATATAGATTTGGCAGTTGGCGCCGTGGTCGGCAACGCGAGCGGGCGCCAACTTTTTGTCCGTTATTGTCTTTGATATAAATTTAAAATAGGAAATGTCCTTTTTATGGAGATCTAGTTTATGTCACGGACAATACAGGTAGCATAAATCTCACGTCCGATGATCGATGATAAACGTTATTTATGCACTTCCGCTTCGTCTCCGTTGTTAGCTAATTTTTATAAAATGACAGTTTTGAATTTCGAACCCACATAAATTAAAGAGGTGATAATTTTTTGTTAACGTTGATAAGTTGTTGCGTAATGGTTAGTAAATTTTTTAAACGTTTTACGTAAGTTTTTATGTCTGTTACACAATTTTAGGATTCTCATACATGGTTATGTTTGTGTCGATGCAATCGTTTCACTATAACTATTTAATAAGTTAACATAAATATAAAGCGACAAGATAGGTTATTGAACGGCCTTTGATTATATTTCAGGTCACTCATGTGGTCACACACTTATTGGCTTATATGTGCAATATATGTTTTCTTTATTCAATTAAGAAGTTATAATTAATAGAGTAGTAAACTTCCATATATCGATTAACACGACGAGGCGCAAGAAGTGACAAATTATTGTAGCCTAATAGGGAAAAATGGACGGGCAACATAGACGCACGTTTGTCCTGCCGACTGCCCCAAGTAATAACGTACCTGCGATCGCTTATTGAATTCAAATGAACCGAGCGACCCACATGGGAACACGTAGATACCTCACGCTTATGACACATATTATTTACATATTAATGCTACATTCTCCTTGTTACAATCAATAAACAGTCGTTTATCGTGTAATGTTATAGTTTATATAGTTTTGCAGTTGGAATCAGCAACAGTAGGTACTAGTGTCTAAAAGTTTAAAGAAGAATAACTAGTTTTATTAAACTAGTTGAACGACATTTGATCAAAATCGGGAATATATTATTATTGTCAGATGAAAATGATGGTTTAACAGTTAATACCAACACTGAGCTAGGTATATTATAGACAATATGAATAGACTGTTTGTCTTTTGATAACTGATATAAAATAACAGGATAAATTCTCAAAGCACTCTTTCACTCTGCATATTGACTGTGAGAATCGTAAAGCCACTTGGGAGACTCGAAACAGCTCTTGTACTGAATAAAGTCTGGCTGCTCTATAGTAGCCTGTCTATGTATATACCGTCGCAACTATTCTACGACTGTATTTAATTAAGCTCGAATAGCACTGCTACGAGATCAGCAAGTGTAAAAAACAAGTTATTGTAACGATAGATCCGAGCACTGCTTTTGTAATATAAAAGAATTTATAATTACCAAAGAAACAATGGGCAGTGCGGGGATGCGAAGACCAATAAGGGGCAGGAGAAGGGCAGATTAACGGCAATAACTCAGCGACAACACCAACTTGCTCACGTTCATTTTTATTTTTGTCTCTTCCACTCGATCTCTAATGAATACGGTTTATCTTCGAGTTTATATAAAAAATAAATCGCTTTTAACTGAAGAATCACGCCTTAAAAAAGAAACGCTTATTAAAATTTATTTCTTTCTCTCCTCGCGGCACTGTCTTGTACATCGGCTCAAATAAAATTAAAAAGTCAAGAATTCTTATTTATTTTAATACAATAAACCGCAATCGCTGAATAAAGATAAATAAAAAGCAATAAAAAATAAAATCGCATTAGCAATAAACAAAATACTTCAGCGGATGTGGGCTGAGCGAGCCCCGCGCAGCGCCGGCCGTGGAGCGGCCCCATCATATTATTTATTATAAACTTATGGCCTATATAAACATGTTTATTTGTCTCATTATTCGTAACAGCATTGGGTGTCGTAGGATTAAGTACCGATATATTTTTTCTTCCATCCTTATTTTCAGGCTACAAAGACACGTTTCGTTCGCATTGCACACCTTAAGTGAGTTTTTAAAACAAATGAAATAACCTTATCAGTATTTTTAATTAAAGATTTTTTCGTACAATCTTTTTTTAACAAAATAGAGATACTTTGCTTGTATTTTATACACAAGAATGGAACATTTAGGGCGTGTTTCACTCAGCAATGTTAAAGTTAATCCTTCGTTAAATATCATGTTGTTTCTCTCGTAAATCCTATCAATTAATGAGAAGGCACGGTAATTTAACAAGCTGTTAACACTAATATGCGTTGGTAAATCGGGACTTATCTGGCCATATTCTAACGTTTAAGTCAGCTAAGCTAGGAGGCTCTACAGAGGACAGTGGTCCGATTGTCACGAGTGCTACACTCTCCGGCGTTTTCTTAATTGTGCCGAAATATTTATTTGATTGCGAAGTTTGTGGCGCTGCCGTGCAACCGAAATGGTCATCGGTATCCATGATGCCGGAGCACGGACATGTTCCCTCGGGATTAGATGCCCTTATTATTTATATTAAACTGTAACAGAGAAGCTACATGGTCAATTTATGTTAGTGTAAATGATACGAACTTGGAATTCAACGTAAGACCTGATGTATAAAGGAACTAATAAACGAATATGTAGCTAATGGTACTAGATTATTACATGATAACTGGCGCCAATTTAGTTAATTTGATATATCAACGATTAAACATCTAAAACCAGTTACATGCAAATCGCATTCGAATACATAATATGTAAAATCATGGAATACTCCTTTTAATAGCTCAGCAAGCGAGTCCGTCAAACCGCTGTCGTATCGAACATCTAAATGGGCCACGGAATCAATACTCGATACATTCGTAACGCTGTAACTACGGCTCGTGCATGAACCGCGAGATGAAGAATAAAACGGCGCGGGTCACAATACAACTCCACACGTAATGAGATCTGTTGATGGAAAACTCTCTTATAAATTATAATAGAAATATTAACACAGTGCATCTTATACAATACGATCTTTGTCTGTTCCCAGTGTAAAAGTCACTTGACAAAGACAGCAATGTTGTAGAAATAAAGCAACGCTTTGTAATTTTTACTAGTACCTAACAGGGCTAAAAAATGTACCCAGAAACCGTATGGATACGTATCCAACGTTAATTTTCTGCAATGAAAATGCAAAAAAAATGTTTAAAACCATTATTAAGCCGCAATTAAAAACATGAAAACATAGAGGAGTGATTTCCTAGAAAAAGGCCTTAGTGGCTCAGTGTTCTAGTTTCTAGACGAAGGTTGCGGGTTCGAATCTCGTCTAGGGAGCAATAAGTTTTCGTCGCTCGTGAATATGTGTATGTGTGCGTTTGTTAAATATAATAAAAATCTTAAACATTTGTATATAAAATATATTTCCATTAGCTGGTAGGTACCACAAGATATTCGCGAACTTAACTTGGGACGCGATTGACGTGATATGAAATCGTCCAAGATTATTGTCATATATAGTTAAATGTCATATCTAGTTAATTGTAATGCCATGTTATCTTACGAAAACTGGCAATACCCATTTTCATGATCACGACAGTCAAATCTAAAATGACAGTGTAAATAGTAAATACCGTGGTAGACTTGGTACTGTCGATTTATACTAATAAGCGGAAGAGTAGAGAGAGAGAGAGAGAGAGCGAGAGAGAAGAGTCCTTGTTTGTTTGTTTGTTTAAACGCGCTATTCTCAGGAGCTTCTGGTCCGATTTGAAAAATTCTTTTGTTGTTGGATAGTCCATTTATAGAGGAAGGCTTTTTTAGGCTTTATTACATTACCAATAGGAGCGAAGCGTCAGTGAGAAATGCTGTAAAAAATTATTCACATTTAGGGACTTTCGTTGCATGCGCTGCATAAACGGTTTAAAATCACACAAAAACCACGCGAACGAAATCGCGGGCACAGCTAATATTCAATAAAAAGTCCTCAGGAGTTCTGCTAAAGCCAGCTTGAGCCAACAATCCCGATGCGAGCGAAGATAACCACGTCAACTAGTGTCCTCGTCCAGGACTGCTCGTTCTAACGTTTATAATTACCTACCGTCAATCAATAACGACATATGATAAACATGGGGTACGTTGAGGAGTAGCAGATTTTCGCACGATTGACGTATTTATGAACGCTTATTAGCTACGTTTGATCTTTTTTACAGACGTCAGAATTTACTACTGGTTGTCTATTGGGAGGTTTTCCACCATAGCACATTAATTTTTACATCCGAGAATTAAAATAGGTCACGTTTTACACATTTGATGAATAAAAAAAAAACACATCTCGCAATCAAATAGTTGAATTCCGAACATCCAGGTCGTATTGATGCACTAAAAGTGTTCACTTAACACCAAAGTATGCCAGGGCTTACTCAACTATTAAATATTATCACAATATAAATCCTAAAAAGTATCCTAAAAGATTTAACACAAAATAGAACATTGCCCTAAGTTTGCTGTAATAAGTCTTGATTAAACAATATTCACGGATGGCCCTAACAAAGCTGACTAATTATCATGGCGCGGCGTGTCGTAAAACAGTGCATATTGACGGAATATAGAGAGGCCGGCACACAGTGCTTAATGACATTAATCACATTGATTTATTGTGGTTCCGAGTTATTACAGGCCGGGCGCTGGCTGTGTGTGTGCGTACGTGTGTGTGAACTTCTTGTATAAACGTAATACGCAACAGATACAGGGTGCGCGCTCTACAATCCTCTTACGCGGTATAACGCTCTATGAAGTACGAAACCAATTCGAAAGTCAAAGTAGATTTTTTCTTTATAAGAAAACTCTGTTATTACAGTTAAACTTTATAAGTAATGAAAATTATAGTAAAATAATGTATTCATAAATTAACCTCAAAATTGGTTAAATTAGTTTTCTTATAATAAAATTATTTTTTTACCAAGAAAATGTTGTTTTTGAGTTTCACAAAAAAGTATCAGCCTGTATAC
This sequence comes from Celastrina argiolus, assembly GCA_905187575.2. NCBI lineage: Eukaryota > Metazoa > Arthropoda > Insecta > Lepidoptera > Lycaenidae > Celastrina > Celastrina argiolus. The sequence continues at coordinate 10,552,682 of LR994577.1, forward strand.
AACAGTTACGTGTATGAACATATGAGGTGCGGGTGTGTGCGACTACGGCATTAGGCAACAATTTACGCTGTTTGCGGCGTGTTAATATTGATTGGCTCGCTTTATTTCGACTAGCGAATCCATACACAAAACTATTCCATCACTACAACCTATAGAACTATAAGTTTTGATTTTAGTAAATGTGTAGATTTTAGTATCTAAGTGTACGCTAACAAAGTATGCAACGTTTTTTCAAGTTAAAAGGTAAAAAAAATCTTTCATACAATTGAATTCATTAACACCAAAAGTTATAAATACAGGCTAGAGTTACCTACATAGAGCCTGGGAACCGTGCCTCGGTCTGTCTGCATTTACGTGTCCACAGCTCCGGCCACGTTCGTCCGCCGCTCGCATATCAATCACAACATTATAATTTCATAATGCTCGCCTGTCGACGTAAATAATACGCAAAATTTATGTTGCCATGTTCTCACCGATCGCTGCCACTGTGAATACGTAATAGCACTTATTAATATACACGTGACTATATTTTAATCATTGTGCTACTTGTGACAAGCACGACTGCTTTCTTGTTAGGAGTCATGAGCTTCATTACAAATACAAATAGGTAGTAAACGACAGTGGTTTTGGAAACCTTCGGTTGTTTTGTTGGATTCTGTTATTATTTATAGCTCTATCTCTGTATGTAGTTTCTTTCTCTAGAGTCTTTCTCTCTATAAATCTCAATAGCGAGTGAACCTCCTTTTCTAGATATAGTGATTATCTATTAATTATATAGAGCATATTTAATGAATACTTAAGAAGATTTTTTTTTTCCGAACACAACAATAAATAACAACACCCATTTAAATAATGTTAGTTTACTAAGATAAATATAGATTAATGATAATATAGAGGTAGTTGCAAAATAAATATGACCCTACAGCAACTAACGGTCTGGCGTGTATTCGTCCATCATCATTAAGATACTTCGATAACGAAGTGGGAAATTAGCTGCTCATTTCAGTACCATAATAATAACTTTTATCCTAAAAGATGTGGATTTTTATACTTTTTGGTTGGATATATTTTATGAAAACTGCATGTTACTTCATTAAAGAAGATTTATTTTACGCAAGAGTAGTTTTTTAAGGAAGCTATAAAATATTATAGTTATCATTTAGTATTTTACTTGAAAATGGTTATACTCAATTTTGAAAATTTCTTATTAATACTCTACCAAGAACGTGTATTGTAAATTAACCTCCTACACTGAGCTCTACCTAAGAGCTCACTTAATAAGATAATCAATGCAAAATAAAGAGGATGGGTTAATAAAGAATACAGCAGTATACTGATATGCCTGATACCTCCGCGGTGGCGGCCGGATCTATCCATCATCCGCCCGCCTTGGATAAAAACGCTCGTTAGCCGCCCCCGCCCGCCCTACACCTGCCTCTATTAGTACTACTCTATTACCGCATTTATTATATCCATTTTGGCGAATCGCTCTCATACTGTCATTAATTAACGGCAATAAAACTGACGTGAAGCTGAGTGATATTCGTTATTAGGAGAGCGTATTCCATTACGTTTCTACGTACTGAATAATGGAATGCGCTCTACTAATAACTATCATTAAATAGAGAGAATTATTTGAGCGATAATAAAAATAATATTTTTGGTTTTTAAATACCTACTTGGTAAATACGAAGTTAATTAAAAACCCCGTCGAAAAAAGGTTCAATCTGCATGTTAGTTGGAACTGCAAAAACATCCTTTGAAATCTGGTTAGAACACTGAAGGCTCTGTTTGTCTGACAAGAAAGACGACGATGCGTCGGATGAGCATGTGAGAAGTCGGTCACACGCCGTTGGTAAGTCGTGTCGATAATCCGTACTGTTACGAGTAAGGAAAGTGAGAGTGCACTTGTGTATTGCGCACAGACACATGGACACTATAAAATCCTGTGTAACTCATACATTTTTAATAATCACCGATACCAAAATCGGAAACTTTTTATCAATATTTAATGACTGTATAGCTATTACTATTCTTCAAAAGTACAGTTAATACAATAAATACTATATTAAAGACAAAAGTTTACTAAACCAAAAGATAACACCACAATAGTTAACAGCAATGTTCATATCATCATAACCATTTGTTTTCATTACAGGATAAACTAAACAAGCCTCTCTACATAGACCTCTCGGGTGTCTTTAAGAGGTCGTGAATATAACTCGCGCGACACATGAATTGTTGAAGAGCCTTATATACGCCGAGCGAGTATTAAAATTATTATGAAACTAGCGCGATGTGGGGTGCCTTAACACCCCCTAACCCCCCACCCTACAGCCTTCTATCTACACGGCACATGAAAAGTTGCGACGTGGTTTATGCATACTTTTGCATGCATAATGGGTATTATAATAATATGTAGTTGCATTTTAATGGAATATTATTTTAATCAATAGATGTAATTTTAGCACTATAAACATTAATTACACATTAGTTTTAAAGGTCACTATAGTTATTGCTTCTAACAATCCAAATTAATTCATATAGATAAAATAATATTTATCTACAAAGATGAATCCATACTAACTAATTATAATATGATTAAAAGTGTAAAAAGTAAATATAAAAATGTAATAATCGATAGATATCATTACTATCTGCAGCGTAAAAATTTATGAAAATATATAACGAGCGAGGTTAAGCAACTTTGAACATTAACCAGGCGGAGTTATTCCAACAATGTAAACGTCGTCGCGCAACTTTATGCAGAAGCTGCAAGGAAAGCTATGTCGAACGACAATTATAACTTTGGCCCCGGACGCGACAGTACGTTCCGCTGCAACATATAAAATATGTCCATGTAAACGCGCGAAGGGGACGGCGAAGCGAAATTTCGTATACGAGACAAAGATAAGCTTAACCAGCACGAAATTATGAGCGTTTAACTGTTTCTAGCTGTAGAATCTGGCACGGGTGCTTCGCCGGCTCGCCAGCGCGCGTTATTTACGAGGGGGTGGCGCTGCCCACCCGCGCCCGAGATAGCGCCTTCCCCGGAAGAGCAGCGCCCGCGACCCGCCGCCGCACGCCACTCGCGATCCTGCCGCCCCCGGCACAAGAGCCACTCTCCCGCGCGGCCGCCGAGCGTGCCATCACAGTACTTCGCGTCTGCTTGTGCAGATTACTGCCAACCCGTCCTACTAGCACGCTAAACAACACTTGAACTTCACCTCTATTGCCTGTGCTGTAGGACAAAATCGTAGCACACGGCCCCTCGCATGCGACCGACAGGAGACTCCCTGAGTAACATTACAGTGAAGATGTCTGTTTCCCTTGTTTATGATAGCATAAAACTATAGTCAGTAAATTTATGTCGCTATATCAATGCAGGCGAAGCCTGCAGTATAAATTTATTATGTTTCATACCTTAATATACAGCCTATTAAATATGAAAGAATGTTACTGGAGATAGGCGAAAACGAAGGATGTTTGATTAGCGTCGTGGTATCAACTTTGTATTCCAGTTTAATCTTAATGTCGCACTATAAAGTATCTGAAACAAAACGTTTAAAACTACATTAAGTATACAAAGTGTAATAAAGTATAATATTAAATAAAATTACGTTTACTTTTTATTTAACGGCGGCCCATTCAATAAAGTACAAATATATCCAAAGCACATAACTAAAAGTAAGTTAAAATAATGTGTACATTTTTCCATTAAAACATTGTGCTCGTGTACGGTATAGAGAGCGCAGCTTTGTCATTTAAGTGAGAATATACGACTCGGTATAAAGAGAAAAATGTGCAAAACTGTCTCGAGCATTATGCCGACCGCAAACCATTACTTTTAATATAAATAAAATAACAAAATATGAGCGTCCGGCCGCTGAGTGCCCCCGGACACTTTTATACTTCAGCCCGAGCAGATTTCGGCCGACTTCGTGAGGAGATTTATTTTATACGAAATTTAGCTGCGCCATTATCTCTATGAAGGACACTTTTATTATTTCATTAATTCCCTCTCATTCCATGTCTTTATAACTCGCTGTACAAATGTAGAGCACAAAATTTCGTTGCCAATCTATAGATTATATAATTATCCATAATTTTGTACCACCAGCTTAATACACAGTTAGACGTTACCTGCAAGTTGTAGCATTCTACTGTGACAATTTTGACAGGCCGACAGCAGATAACCGAGAATACCTCATTATATTTTATTGGCGGAGAAAAAAGCTGCAACTAATTAGATAATTATTGGTCCTTGAGAAATATGAAGACATGGAGTCGAATGAACAGTTTTGACAACATGATTACGCGGTAGCCGGTAGGTACTCCCAGCTCGTGAAAATTACACGGACAAGCCAATTATAGTCTTATTCTAACTTGAAATACACCTTTGCAAATAAACGTAGAGACGATGAAAACGATCTTCTTTAAATATTGTAAAATCTTCTCTCGTCCATCTTAGCTGTACTTTGAATACTTTGATGTAAAGTATGATAGGTATAAACAGATAATGATTTTGACAAACGAACAATCGTAACGAGGTAAACACAAGTAATATTGTTCTAAAACATTTGAACTTGTATCATCGATTTTTCAAATTACTTCTTGCACCTTCCTCAAAACTAGACTATCTTTCAAATAATGTTAAAGAATCTCTGTATTACTATCAGTTATGTACGATCGCCGACAGATCCAGTGTACCACTTTTCGATCTTATGTCCTTGATAATAAGGTCCAATGTGGTGCATTAATTCTATCGGTAACAGTCGTTCCCGGTCAGCGGCGACGTAACCCCTTCGAGAAATGTGTGAATACTGAATAGCAGGCGATTCTGTGAGGGGCGCGTGAAGTGGCTCGAGCACTTTCGTGCGTACGGCGCTTCCTGATGCGTGCCCTTCGCAATCTCCTATCAATCAATGTCCATACATAATAACTTAATTTTGACATACCCGGCCCCGACATTCCGACACCGCTTCATAAACATAAAAATTGCACGATCGGCCGCCGCTACCCCCGTATTATCGCTTCAATAACCGATCGGGCGCTCGCCGCTAATTATACTCGATATCCTTGCGGGGCTTCTCTAGTGGTGTTCGTAGTATTGACCGCAATTTTTCCCGCTGGCGAGCGATAAAACTCGAATGTAGAAATATGTTTATACAATTTTTGCCCCTCCGAAAGAGTGCCGGTAACAAAAGCGGAGAATACAATTATAGGTAGGTAGTAAACCGCGTGAAAATGGCAATAGCATTCGGAGGGAGATATTAAAATGCATGGAAATAAATTCGACGTCGCATTCGGCCGTGCGGCTCCGGGGGTGCAGTAAAAATAAACAGCGCTGCCATTAGAACTCACTTCCATATTCAAATTTATGAACACGTCCGCACTGGCCGCCGCTCACCTACCCGTTATACGATTTGCGTTTCTCAATTTGACGACTTTTTTGCTCTCACAGCTCAGTACTCCTGACACGTAAAGGAAACTTGGTTTTTCGTGTACGAATGTGACATGTTTTATTATAAAAATAACAAATAAATATGTACATCATACATTTCTACAGAGATCTTAACAATTAATAATTTCAATTCTACATAATACACTTTGTATAGTATAATATATTTACCAAATGATTATATACCTATTATGATTGACATATTTACGCAAATCTTTTAAGTTTATAATAATCTCTCTAGACATGCATCTCAACTTTTTAAAATTACATTTATTTCCCGACTTTTATTACTTAGTAGCTGACCCGTGCTCACTTCGTTGAGCATACAAACCGCTTAAACCTTCCCTGGACTTCCATAAACATTTCAAGACCAAAAGTAGCCGAATCGGTTCAGCCGTTCTCGAGTTTTAGCGAGACTAACGAACAGCGATTCATTTTTATATATAAGATTGTTACCGTTTAAGTTGTAAATATATAATTAAATAATGAATCGGTAGATCTCTAAAAAGTAGTCAATAAATAAAATTAAAATTAAAGCTCGAAGCCATAACGCGGCCGCGCGCTAGCTTAAATAAACAGACGTTTTCAAAAATTTGTGTATTTAAATCGAATGTGACTTGTGTTACTGAATCTATTTTCGTATAACAGCCGTTCTGATGGATCTGAAATAACACCTCCACCGTTCAGGGAATTCACATTAATTCATATGGGATTAGGTGTCATCATAAACAGGAATTATTTAGTCAACTGAGGTTAAAGATAACAAAAGTGGAGAGAAAACTAAAGTGTTCTAGTTTGGTAGTTCCGTAATAAACATAGGATTTACGTTTATATCTATTTTCGGTGTTATTATGGGCCGTGTGGTAAGCTTGGATGAAATAATTACAAATAATAATGTTTATACATGGTTAAAGCGTCCATACGCCCCATGCTAAGTATCCGAAGAACTAGTGTTACGGGTGTAGGAACGGGAAGTAAGAACTTATTATAATTATTTAATGCACATCCATGATCTAGGAAGACAGAAAACTTTTGTTCCTTTAGCGAGATATGAACCCGCTGCATCCGTGAGCGCCTATACGCTTCCCACTGAGCCACAGAGATCATCAGAACAATAAGCTGCAAATTGCAATACGATTTTGTGTTAATAACGATAGGACGGAAGGTATACGATAAATGTAACTTAGTTCACTAGTAGGTACTTACGAAACTTTTATTAGTTTTAGGAAATGATAAATGTTTTATAAATCAATTTAAGTTTCTTGTGAGATGAACTATGTAGTGGTCGTTAACTCGTCAACGACCTGGATGTTAAAGCGGCCTTAAATTGCCAATTTGTAAAACAAACTTTCATCTAACCGTGATACATTTTCAATAATTTCAAACATAAAATAACAAAATCGAGTTCCACCATCTGATATCGTTAGATACGGAACCCCAATAGCTTTATACAGTGACATAAAACGAGCTGACACGTCTATGAATATTCATTCGGCTACATATATAAAAACTGCAGCCTCTGTTAGTCGTTAATTAAATTTTATTTAATTGATAGCTGGACGTTGTTGCATGCGACTATTTTTATTGACTGCAAGACTTATTGTGCGAGTTGGAGATACATAATTAATTTTATTCAGAAAAATAATTAAAAGTGAAACAATATATGGCTATATTAAGCCGTATGATAGGATTGTTGGCGGATTACAGAATAGGCACTGACTGACACTTATTGTTTTAATGTATAGTACGTCCGAGATAAATTTAACCTAAACGTAAACAAACGCGTCTATGACACAACCATAGACTAGTCAGTGATGCCAATTGGCCAATAGTAATACAATGATTATTGTTTGCTATAAATCCATAGACATATTATATTCTACAATCAGCAGTGTCAAAATGGCGTATTTTCATTTGATATTTAAACATATTATCTAATTATTGTTTAATTGTTATAAAATGTTTTGGACAATGAAGTGTAATCCTTTAACATTCCGGTGAAAGTGTTAATAAGTGTGCACAATAAGTGAATATGTGAACATTTCGGTCTTTTTGGTTTAGTATGATATACGTAACCAGTCTAGTTGTGACTGTAGCTTAGCTCCATTATAAGAGACATTTAATATAAATGGAAGTACCTAAGAAAATTAAATGCACCATTTATTTAAAATTTATTTATACATTATTGTAACTCAAAGGTGATTAAGTAAATCCTTCATTCATTCATCATTATAATATATATCTAATTTTATCAGTTATTAAATTTAATGGAAGACATTAAAATTGTTTATAGTTTTGTTTATCTTTATTAAATCCTTATTGTGCTGATTTAGTATTTACCTGTTGTAAAATAAGTTGAATGACTTTTATGTCATTTTGTATACACAATACTAACTGTTCAGCCGAAAACGATAATAATTTAAGATTTCTGACTTCTAATGTCGAGGTGGGTGTCTCTTTAGTTTCTTTTGATATATTTGGCAAGTTTTAAACTTTTATATTATGTACCCATATAATTGTCCATCTGATGTATCAATGGGAATCTAATCACGATTAAGATTAGATTACTTTAATATTTATTAATACCAACACACCTATTGTAATGAATGTGTAAGTTTTAGTTACTTATTCAGTTATAATCAGTTACCCAGTATCCACAACAGTCGTGGAATATCTAACTAGCATACCATAGATAATAAAAACCTGATTAAAATAGTTCCTGTCCTGTCGACGGGGTGTCTACTGCCTGCTCCGCGGTAGCCGCGATGACTGGCACATTTGGCCAAATTGCTTCTATCACATTAATATATAATTCGTCTCGGGCTTGACGCGTCTGTCTGGACGAGCCCGTCTAATTTAACCACACAAAGCCGTGGCTCCCGGCATTTTTCTGACAGTCGCGGTTTTGATAATTAACGCTAGTTCGTTAGAGCCTAGTTACGGATGAGAATTTGTCTCGCCTACGATTCGAGCGTGTCGGGATTTTTATCTTTTCAATTATATGTGAAGTGATAATCGAACCATAAACTATTTTTTTTTATTAATACCTACCGGTATAGGGGTACTTCAAGTGAGTTGTTAATTTTTTCTAAGTATTTGATACGAAAAAAATTTAAACCTACCACATCTAGGTAAATATAAAAATATTAAATAACGTTCCTATTAATAATAACTACCTACATCTACTCAGAAAAAACGTTATTTAGTTATCTCATAATTTATGTAGAGATTTAGAGAATGGTGTCTAAGAATAAACTTCCTATCATAAATAGCATTAAATACAAACCATATATTCATAACTAAACATACATTTTGATTATTTATTACTATTCGATAGGCAAGTAAGTATTTATTTTTTTGATTAAACCCTCACATCATCTCTCAAAACATTAACAAAAAACGTGGAGTAATATAATGAAGAATCAAACAATAACATTGAGAAAAATGATTGCAACAATACAACAATTGACAAACAAAGGATTATAACTTACAAAGTGTAGCTTCAATTAGCAAATGTGGGAGGCTTCGGCGGGTGAGAGTCGGCCGCCATCTAGCGGGCGTCAGCGCCGCCCACCGCGCCCGCGGCCGCGGTTATGTGTCACTTATGAATATGAGGCGTTATGATTATGAAAATATGCCCCGCCCCGAATATGGAATATGGAGGAGGGAGTCCTTCGGAACGCGTGCGAATGGGCGAAGTTTGATTTATGAGTCGAGCGCGGCCCCGCCTCCCTGTCATAACAGTGTACCTGGGGCGCGCGCGCGGCCGCCGCCGCCCGCCGCCGCCTCGCGCTCAGTCCCGCTTCAGATGGCGAGAGGTGCGGCCGTCCGCACTTCGTCTGCTCTCTGCGCCCCGTAGCGCACGACCCGCGAGTATTCCGACCGGTCGCCCAGCCGAGTGCCGCGCCGACGCCGCTTCTGCCATGCGCCGGCTCTGAGCCGCCAGCGCGCCACCATGCCGCGCGTCAAGCCCGCCTGCGTCCGCCGCGTCTCCATCGGTACTTACCCTAGTCAGCCACACACCACACATGTGAAATACCCGAAATGCCAAAAAGCTCGTGTTTTGTAAATATTCCACCGGTTATGTCGATGTTCGCTACCGGCGACGTAAAGTGAGCGCTGGCCCGCTCTCTCGTGCTGAGTAAACAGTGCAGTGATTTTAAACGCCCCAACTGTTGCCCTCAAGGAAAGCTTTTCTACGATGTAGTAAGTAAAATTTAGGGACAATACAAAAAATCAGTAAAAGGTAGGTAGGTCATTTACATTAGAAAATATTTTTTATTGCATTCAAAATGTTATTACTACCGTAATGACTGTAAATGCCGTTTTATTAAAACTTATTTTAAAAGTTTCTTATACAGTTCAAGATATTATATGTTTGTACAAGAAAATTATATCCAAATGTTTTTGCTACAAAAAATTAAAGTTTTATTTCACTAAACAGTAAGTAAAAACTATTATAACTCAATTAAGGTGCATATCCATAAAAAAAATTTAAAAAAAATATGTTCCGACTAATAAATATTCAGAAATAACAAAAAATATTCTATTTTAGTGGGAATCATTAAAAAATGTAATGTAGGTAAGTGCAAAATTATGAAATATATAATGTAGAGTCAATTTGTAGAGTACGGACGTGCGAAGCGTCGCGTTGTGACTGGTGCATCATTTTATTATGCAATTACACTCCATAAAATATAATATATATAATTATAAGATATCTAATAGAGGTTTTAAGAATAAATACACTCCAATTAAATAACTAGACAGTATATTTACTTACTTTAGTTGTCTTAAAAAGCTACAGTTCCACTTTTACATAGAAAATGTAAAATTAGGAAATTTTATATTTATTATGCCTACTAATCATAATGATTACAAAGCTTCCATAGACTTATATTTTGTGTTTTTAGAACTGGGAAATAAAATGACTTAAATTATTGAGCATAATATATCCATATACTTTTATACATTTGATTTTTATTTTTAAAAATTACGTAGAAGTTCTAATGTCTATTTTATTGATAAAAAGTTGTTATACCCACCGTTGTGACAATAGAATGGAAACACATTTGATGTAGGCAGATATCTAACTACTAACTAGGTAGGATATCTGACATAGGTGCCTGATTAACAATTATAAATAAGGCAATAAATTCTTCAATATCACGCAATAAAACATTCATATTTACTTAAGATTTCACGAGAGAGGTGACCGAGTGAGGTTGTTTGAGATTTATAGAAAAATGACACTCATTAACATCTCTATAAAGCTTACATTTATTCATTAGTGGACTAGTAGACGTTTTGATAAAATTCTAAGTGGCAGTAAATTATTGAATGACAGCCTGTCAAATTTTATTAATCTTCCCGCTCCGAACTTTTATGGGAGATCTATAAAACATTTAGAGGAGTTTTATCTATCAACGATTAAAACAAGTCTTATCGTTATATTAAATATTATAAAACTGACATGTAGTGTGCGACATAAAGAAATATTTTTCTAGTTTAGGCACCGGTGTGTTGTGACAGAAATAAAACAAATTTTATTGCGTCCATTTACCTTGAATGATGAATAATTATAATTTATTAATATTTCAATGTAGGTAGTGAGTGACTTTCTGTAGTTAGATTAATTACCTTCTACATACTTTAAATTATTAATAACAATATATTCAATATCTTTATTGTATAATTTATTATTATTATGGCATTTATTTGTAACACTCAGAATTTAGAAAAATAACTCTCTCTTCCTCTATAAGTTATTGAACTTCGGTAAATAAATACTTACCGAAAATCTTAATTTTGTTACAAAGGTTGCACCTGCATTTCTTACGCCACTTCTTCTCGTCGAGTTAGTTGTCAATTTGTCATCTTGCAGGATAATTATAAGCCGCCACCTATTTCATAGTTTCCTATTTCTAAATAAAAGATTTCCATTTTCAAGATTCGATAATTTTTCTGTTCTTTTCCAATTCAGAATCAGCAGATACCCAAATACTATAAATACTCGGGAATCAGCATGCACATAAGTAATCATTTTTAATGAGTACACAGATAATTTTAACATTAAATGTCCCACTGGCAATTGAAATTAATTTTCGGCTTTTTGGAACCTGTTCAATGGGCGGCATATATCTAAAACATGAAGTAGAATGTGAAACTTGTCCAAATAATATATCAAGTGTTATTTCACCTATCGGTGAAGCAATTACGACATTTAGGCTACTTTCTCAATATCTACATTATACATGATTATGTTAGTAATTAAAAATATTACAATCATTATAATATTAATACGTTAAACAAAAGATTGAGTACAGTTTTCGAGAACTGTACGATCGGAAGACTATGCAATTTTGTATAGTTAAATTTAGAAGAAGTTGTAAAAATACCTAATATACTTACATAATATAATGTCTAACATATAAGTTTAATAAAAATTACAACAATCATTACCTTACACGCCGACGTAAATCGCAATCTATCAGAACAAAGTAATATAAGACTCGGCTCTACCTTCATGTTACAGGAGATAAAGAGTCCTTAACAGACATACATACCTTCTTATTATCTGCGTACAGACGGACAGACGGACAGATAGGAAAATGAACTTATGACGGGTTTAAAAAGTATTAAAAGATAATTATTAGTTATTATGCCTTTCTTAGATTAAAATATCTTATAGAGAAAATTAAAAAAAAATACGATAATTCTTCATCCAAAACCGAATCTTTCTGAAAAGTCATATTTCAATTAATGTTTATTAAATTTAGCGGAAATTGTCAGTTTCACTTCTACCCCAGCTTAAGCGATATTGTGATGGGGTTGATTTCTGGAAACGTCTCAATCTTTTGTAACTTCGCCGCACTTTGTGTTGTGAAGCTCAAAGCGAATCGCGACAAACACACCCCTAATCCTCCTTCTTACAAACTAAGAATTAACCACACCGGTATCTCGCTACAAATGATACGGTAAGCCTCGCCACGAGATTATCTGGGATTATTATGAATGTTGTGTCGGTGTTCGGTTGCGTCTCAAAGCAAACATTCAAATATTTTGAGCCGCAGCATTGTGCATTTGGAGTTATCGGCGTTTTTGTAGCAATACGGTAGCTTTGGAACATGTTTTGTAATTACTTTTGATTGTAGTGTTTTTACATTGATTTATGCAAATGGCATATATAAGCAAATTTAAGTACTATGTAGGTATATTGGATATTTATTGGTTTGATATAGATTTGACATTATTTTAAAAAACTAGCCAAATTGCGTCAGTCTGGAATAAATAATGAACATAGCACTCAATATAATGGAGAAATATAATTAAACTCTGGCTTATTAACTAACCGCACTAGTTGGTCTAAGTTTACCTATTATGAGGGATATAGTTAGATTTTCACTGTCAATTTATCCTTAAGATATAGGTTCTTAGGGTCTAAGGGTAGTCGATACATGTACAAAAAATGTTGTGTACCTACATCTATAGATCGACAAAATCTTATATATTCTTATAAGTTTAAAAAGAACTTTGCAATTAACTCTATTTCTATAATTATTTTAATAATAACGATTAAAAATATTCATTTAGAAAAAAATAAAGAATGGTTAAGTTACCCAAGATTAAATTAGTTTCCGTTACTCACCACTAGGTGGCGCTGAACCATGTAAATAAAATGCCTATATAAAATAAGACCTAGATGTTCTTGGTTATTGGTTTATAGGCTCTCACTTATTAGTGCTAGTCTATAGAAATAAAAAAATGCGTTTAAAATAATATCAAGAAAAAACAAATAACAGTGATAATTGTCACTGTTATTTGCGAGGTAGGTAAGGTTGAGGAAGGTCATGATGGCCACGAATGGAAGATTACTTATTATATTTCTAACTGGTTAAATACGTCATGGTGTAATAACATGGGGAATCAGTTGCCTTTAACATCGTGATCCTGCTATAGCTAGTAGGCTCGTCGTAATACCCATATCTCTATACTACTCGTACTATACTTAATACTGTAAGAATTAAAGATTTAATTGTCTGCATTGAATATGTTTCGAAAGTTTTTATGAAATTATACCAGTTTTAATTAAATTATGGTTATATAATACAGAGTAGAACACCGAGAATAACACGATTCCTGAGGGTTTTTTGTAATATTTATATAGGTAAATCATCTGAATAATTTAGGTACTGATATTTTAACAAACTGGTATTACAATCGAAGGAACAATTTAGGTTATCGGAAATAAGATATACAAAAAGATTACCAAGCAAAAGAAATTCCTCTGTATTGATAAGAATTAAAGCTTTTAAAAAATATATATCGATGGTCATCTTATTATAATTCTAACTATCTCGGCTCGGAATTTCTATATTTCCTCTATCAATAACATCTATAACGCGTCGATTCATGTTTTTATTTTGTGTTATCTATACATATTTAATGTTATGTAAATTATATCTCTCCCTCGTTTGTAGAAACCGTAAGATAAAGGTAACGCTCAAATTAAATACATAAGGCTGTTATTATTTTCAGTTAAACGCTTCAAAATACTTAAAACTGGAGACAATCCGATAAAACGGGTCCTTATGATGCGTTAAACTTATCTGCCGTTCCACTTGTTATAATAATTTTTATCACGCATACCTTAAAACAAGATATTTAAATTACCCATGACGTATACAGGATATGTTTATTTCTACTGCTACTACTTTAACATAAGTTTGTACTTAGTTCACGCTGAGACTTATCTACCTTGGTGCTTGTGAATTTTAGAAATTTAGGCATTTTAACTATAAATTCACATTAATACAGTTGGGTAGTGTACTTGACAACTTGTAAAAAATTAGTTTTTTTGTTAGTTTATGAGGTAAACTCGATATAAGAAAAAAAGTTATAAAAAATTTAATGATGTGCATTTTTACGTTAGTGTGAAACTATATCAAGGCTAAATATAAGTAAAATCGTACTCTACATTACTCGCCTTCCAATATTTGTACCTAGTATCACACTAGTAGGTATTAAGGCGAGTAATTAAGTAAAATATTATGATGAAGTACTATTACCGACTTTGAAATTGTATCTAATTGTCAGTTTGTAAAATCATTAGTAAACATTAAAATATATACGTACAAATATCTCTACAAAAAGACACACACGAGCCCAATACACCCAAAATTAACCTTCTCTAATTAATATTAATAAATATTTAAAAAATACCGAGGCGGGTGCCAACTCCATTTTGTAAAAGCAGACTGCTTACATACGTTATTTATGGCTTATTAACATAACTTATTAATGGCGACATTAAATTTGAAGTGATAATTTAATTCTATTGCTTAACTTCATAATTTGTATCAATATCATCAGGTGTATTTTTTAATTTCTTATTTGTTTCCTCGCGAAAAACTGGTCCAACGTTATCGAACGGCGCGGCGGCGTAGCGGAAAACTGAGCTGTATAATAACATTATAATTTATTATAATAATATATAAAATTAAATTTAATGGTTCAATTAAAAATAAAAATTAAATTTTATATTTCATTAATTAACTTTAAATTTTTATGTGCTCTTTTTTAACCGTTTTATCAGTTTCTCGTGATCTTGGCAATAACTTTAGATTTCTAATGATTATTTTTGAATATCAATTTTAAAATTTATTCGGTGTACAAATATGAAGTTACCTTGTATTTTAGTTTAAAGAATGTAATTTAGAATTAATGTTAACCTATTTTTAGTTAGTCCGGTAGCAACGCGATGTATGTACCTGCCTATATTGCGTAGTTAGGTAAAATATAGAAATTGTTAGGAAACGTGTAACCTATATCTGTATAGGTATATGAATTGTAACAATAGACAATTAGTGGTATATATGCCAGAGGTCACAACACATATCAGAACACTAATGTCACCGGATTTATACGCGTTAATGAAGATAATATTCTAATATTAAAATATCAAAGTTCCAAAATTCTTTTATAATTGAATTTGAAAATAACTAAGCTTTTGGTAGAATATACCAATAATGCACTTCCTAAATTAAAACTCCTTAATATAACTTAAACGACTCGTTAGCGGTAGATTAATGATGATTAATCAACTGTTAAATATTAGCTATATCTTTAAAGATCAAAGTCTTACTACTCTGTTAATTTATGCCAAGCATATGAATATACTAAATACCTAAGTACAGAAGGAACAAATTCAAAATGTAATGCGCGTACCTACAATGTAGGTATGTAAATTTTATAATAAACCTAATAGAATAATGCGATACAATTTACAGATAAATGGATAGTTTTCACATTCAATTACGATATTACGCAGTAAAACCGCAAGTTAACTCATGAAGCCGGACTAGTGGACACGCCATGCCGCTCACTAGTATTCCATATTACTCGAAATACTAGCACTGTTTATTGCCTTTCTACTCATATATCCAAAGCTTCAACATCAAGATCTCACAATTTACATACAACTTAGACATAAAGACAACTTTATTAACGTCACTAATATCATATTATGTACATAAAAATAGCGTAATACTTGTATAGTTCCGACCGTGCATTGGATTTCGTTACACACCTGGTGGTTTGGACTGACCGACCCACAGTCCAATCCACACAGATGTTGATTGGACTGTGGGTCGGTCAGTCCAAACCACCAGGTGTGTAACGAAATCCAATGCACGGTCGGAACTATACAAGTATTACGCTATTTTTATGTACATAATATGATATTAGTCCACAGTCCAATCAACATCTGTGTGGATTGGACTGTCATGGGTCGGACTGTCGTGCTGTATAGGACATAACATCGACTACCGTTTGAACTGCCTGCGTCTTTCATTATGTGTCAAAATGCTTTATAAGTCTCGGTTAACACTGTGAAAAAGTTACGCATTTACACATTTGTGTCGGAGCGCGGTTTGGTACGGCGCATTCTATTTCCCGCGATCCTAATTGTATGTTTGCAGGACGCTATTAAGATAATAAAGAATAACAAAACTTAAGTTTAAAAATTTAAACATAATGTAAATTGTTAAGAAATTAGTACTCTTTGCTGTTATTTAGTAATCTTCAAAATTCCCAAGTTTAAAATAACTGGATAAAAATTCATTATTATTAATAATGATGTTGAATTTTTTAAGTCATCAAATCTAAAACATAAACGAATGCAATAAATATCAAATATGGATAGTATTATACACTTATCTCTAGTTTTGATCAGTACATTCGAGATGATAAATTATCTCCATTTGGTCATAACATATTTTGTGCGCCTAATTGTTCATTTTTGTTCTCATTCCGAAAATCTTGTTTTAAAGGTCAATAAAAGACGTTAATAAGTAGCTGTTATCTATTTGTTAGCATAACATTATGAGCATATAGAGTATTTTTTTATAATGCATGATGTTTAAATAGCCTGTATGTACCAGGTAGAGAATAAAAGATTTTATTGACCTTAGTATTATTTTTATGAAAAAAATTAAGAATGTATTTTACTATCTAATATTGTCGAGTTTTTATTATTCTAAGAGGAATTTTAAGTATTACATGATTTTTACGACATTAAAGTCCAGCGCCAGACTTTGTGTATGCGGAATTGTCCTGGTGTCCTGGTCCTGTGCGCCTGGTGTGTGTCACACACACAAAATATTATGTATCTGCCTAACTGCATTCTGCATTCATCCATGCTATTCGTCATAATTTAAGTTTTCTTCGTACGTCGGTAAATAATGAATGCTATATTTATATCAACTTCGTGTATGTTAGAAAGTACGTCCACTCCTTAAAGCCTACATGGCAGAGCTGCTAATTTGCAGACAAGATTATGCGTAAGGCTAAAAAATGAAGTGATATAAAACAGAGCCGCGGGTTACGTACATAGCCGTATGTACTTGCTGCTTTTTTGCATAAATGCCTTGCTGGTAATAACTAATTTAGTAATGTTATTTAAGACCACATTTACATACGCTGTGCTCATTTCTGTTGGCTATAACATCATTTTAATACCTATTAGAATAAATGCCTGTCCGTTAAAACACTATGCTAACATTATGCAATTTAAATCGTAAAAGGCGTAGATTGAGTATAAAAAGTTTATTATTAAATAATGCAGTTGTTGGAGTAGTTATTTTTAATTATAAATTAATTTTCAAAATAATATGAATACAATACTTTTTTTCAAACTTATGTCCATATCTTCGTTAGTAACAAAAAGCTTAATTATAAATTTATTTTAACAATCCAATACTTATTTTCACCCAATATATTTGGATAGATTACTCTAGAGGCTTCAGAGTGCTGTTGTCACCATCAGTACTACTATCACGTAGTCTCTGCAGTACCTAGTGACGCTGCTTTAATTAATGCATATTAAATAAATAAATATTTTAGATACACCAAGACTAGTTATCCTAAACAAGGCATACAGCTAGAGGTGGGACAAGTGATTGCAGATTTTGATTATAAAATTTTATAATTTATAGTACAATTTACATAATCCCAGCATTTTAAAAGATTTTATTCGAACTTATCAAAAATTTTAAATAAATTAGTATTTTAATTTCAAAAATGAATTATTGTCTGTAAAATTTCCATTTACTTGTATAATTTAAATATTTGATAGCCATTAAGATTTTTATTTGTATCTGCCCAGTTCGCAAGCACTAAGAAGCACTTTACTCAGTGCATATATTCTTACCAACTAGGTAGTAGTATTTTATATTCTGTTTCATGGTATGTGTGTCATATAATTAAATTTTAATGACATCAACTAACATTAAAAGATAAGCTTTAACTATTCACTCCCAAGAAAACATTTTACTTACGCCACCTAGTAGTGAGCGGCGGAACTAACATTAGTTTGTTTCGCAGGGTTTCAACTGTTGGACAAAACAAATTCGAATATATTTATAATTCTTAGTTAAAAACAAATATGTTTAATGATTATTTTATATTACTTATGAATTTTTTATATTCTTTTTAAGGAATCCTTACCTTTATCATGAATATTATAGAACGTAACATTTAAACTTTAATTTTACTTAAACTGTAGTCCTGTTTTGGTAGTCTTATACTAAGGTGTTCGTTAATTATTTACACAGTATATATTATATATTTTAATTAAATTTAACATAATAATTAAATTTAATAAAGATTATGTAGGTGATTTTGAACATCGGGAAACAACAGAAAACAATAGTCGAAGCATAATTATTATTTTACTCAACGGAGTCGCGAAAAATAAAAAGTACACAATATACACTATATTGAAATCACATAAAATAATCCTGAATAAATGCAAATGTTTACAATATATTTGTTTTATTGTTCTAGGTGATAGTTCGGGGTCCTGCTCCGAAGATGATATAAACCACTTGCAAGATGAAAGCAGAGATCGACCAGAGACTCATATGTGCCCGCGCTGTCATGAACAGTTTGAAAATCTTCACGACTTCCTGTATCACAAACGTGTTTGCGATGAGAAAGCACTACAAATGGGTGAGGAGAGAATGCACTCTGATCCTGAAGACATGGTCGTCTCAGGTGATGAAGAAATGGACGGACCGAATAAAAGGATGGAACAAGTCAGGAGGCATCGTCAAGATGCAGAAAATAACAATAGCTTAGAAGATGGTGAGGCTGAGGTACCTGAGGCTGACATGCCGCCAGTAGGGTTACCATTTCCCGTGGCCGGTCACGTCACATTAGAAGCTCTACAGAATACTAAAGTAGCGGTTGCACAATTCGCAGCTACGGCTATGGCCAACAATGCTAATAATGAAGCTGCCTTACATGAACTGGCTGTATTACAAAGCACGTTGTTTACGTTGCAACATCAACAAGTATTTCAATTACAATTAATACGCCAGCTTCAAAACCAGTTATCATTAACAAGAAGAAAAGAAGATGAACCTGCGAGCCCACCGCCGAATGAACCAGAACCGAATATCCCAACAACGCCGGCTCGATCGCCGTCTCCGCCTCGTCCGCCACGGGAGCCATCTCCTGTTGTGCCTACTCCTCCTACTAGCCAAAGCTTGCCGTCAACTCATTCACATCTCAATCCGAAATCAGAACCAATTTCCATTCCTAAACTCCCAACGTCATCGCCCCCCATGATGTCACATCCTCCGTACAGCTCCATATCGTCCTCATTAGCTTCATCGATCATTACGAATAATGATCCACCACCTTCCTTGAATGAACCAAATACACTTGAAATGTTACAAAAACGAGCACAAGAAGTACTAGATAACGCATCACAGGGGTTACTAGCAAACAACCTTGCCGATGAATTAGCTTTCCGAAAGTCTGGCAAAATGTCGCCGTATGATGGGAAATCTGGTGGGCGTAACGAGCCATTTTTCAAACACCGATGCAGATATTGTGGAAAAGTTTTTGGAAGTGATTCTGCACTACAAATCCATATTCGCTCTCACACAGGTGAACGACCTTTTAAGTGCAATGTTTGTGGATCTCGTTTCACAACCAAAGGGAATCTTAAAGTTCATTTTCAAAGACACACTGCCAAATTCCCTCACGTAAAAATGAACCCCAATCCAGTACCAGAGCATTTGGACAAATATCACCCTCCGCTTCTAGCACAACTGTCGCCGGGGCCGATACCTGGAATGCCACCTCATCCGCTTCAGTTTCCTCCAGGTGCTCCGGCACCGTTCCCACCAAGCTTATCATTATATAGGCCACCTCATCATGATTTGTTGCCTCCGCGACCGCTCGGCGATAAACCCCTTTCGCATCATCCGCTCTTCGGAATGCGCGATGAACAAGATGTGCCAGCAGACTTGAGTAAACCTTCTGCATCGAGCCCCTTACGGCCACCATCTGAAATGTTTAAGTCTGAGCCGCATGACGAGGAGAGCCAACGAGAATCTAGTTTTGAAGAGTCTGACCGTATTTCACCAAAGCGAGAAGTAGAAGAGCATGAAGGCGGACAAGACGTCGAGCACGATCGGTACCCTTCGACATCGCCCTATGACAATTGCAGTATGGATTCAAAATACAGCAACGAAGATCAAATTGGCAGAGAAAGTCCTCAAGTCAAGCCCGATCCAGATCAGCCGGAAAATCTTTCAAGTAAGAATTCATCGATATCTGGACCAGTTTCAGTAGCTACTGGACTACGCACACTTCCTTCCTATCCATTGTTTCCTAATTCTCCACCAAGTAGTATTTCTTCGGGTAGTCTCACACCTTTTTACAGTAATCCTTACAGTGTTTCTACCACCGACTCAGACTTGACCCGGGACCCTTTATTTTATAATTCTCTCTTACCACGCCCCGGCAGTAATGACAATTCATGGGAGAGCTTAATAGAAATTACAAAAACATCTGAAACCTCCAAGTTACAACAATTGGTCGATAATATAGATAACAAAGTATCCGATCCAAACGAATGCATCGTATGTCACAGGGTTTTATCTTGCAAAAGTGCTTTACAAATGCACTATCGTATACATACCGGGGAGCGGCCATTCAGATGTAAACTCTGTGGTCGCGCCTTTACCACCAAAGGTAATTTAAAAACACACATGGGTGTACATCGTATAAAACCACCCTCGCAATTACTGCATCAATGTCCCGTTTGTCATAAAAAATTTACTGATCCATCACTGTTACATCAACACATACGACTACATACAAGCGACCGTTATAGTACGCCCTTCGCTCAAATTCGTCTTGACAACGATAAAAACATCCCATCACATAACATCGGGTCCGAAGTAGGTAATTTCCAATCTTTTGGTCCGATCCCACTTCCCATATTTCCTACCCCGTCTACTCCCGGCGACCGAAGGGCGGACTCCCGCGGAACCGACGATGAGAGCGGCCGGGACGATCGCGAGCTCGCCGCTCGGGAGTTCGACGACGACTCAAATATTAAGGATCGTCGAACTTCGCCGCTCTCCGTCTGCGCCTCGGCGTCCGAATGCGAAATAAAAACTATCACCACAACGGCTTCCCTCCCATCGGCGACAGGTTCGGAGAGCGGACGCAGCGCGCGAGCCTCGCCGCCGTCGCCGTCTCCCTCGTCGCTGTCGACGCCACCGCGGCTGCCCCAGCACTCGCCGCTGCCTTCGCCTCCTACGCCACTCGCCGCGCTCGGTGCTCTCGGTGGATCGCCATTCAGCCCACTAGGACTCGCGTTCCCTCCCGCAGGTATGCGCTAGCGGGATTTTATTTTATTCGTCCGCCCTGGTCCGCTCATCCGCTCCCTCGTTT
This sequence comes from Celastrina argiolus, assembly GCA_905187575.2. Classification (NCBI taxonomy): domain Eukaryota; kingdom Metazoa; phylum Arthropoda; class Insecta; order Lepidoptera; family Lycaenidae; genus Celastrina; species Celastrina argiolus. The sequence continues at coordinate 10,574,397 of LR994577.1, forward strand.
TATCCTAATGCTCTTATCTAACAATACCTCTATCTGGCGATTGATGACATATTGAAATAAATAAGAAGTAAAGATTGGAAACTAGTGTTGGAACATAACAGTGTGAATGAACATCGGATTTATTTGTGTACAGTGCGCGGCAACACGACATGTTCCATCTGCTACAAAACATTCGCCTGCAACTCCGCCCTCGAGATTCACTACCGCAGTCACACTAAGGAGCGTCCGTTCAAGTGCACCGTCTGCGACCGTGGCTTTTCCACAAAGGTTAGTCTTACTTCCATTACAATATATTAAACATGAGTTTAAAGTCTGACCAAACTCATAAAATTGTTTAATTTTCATTGCGAATATTATAATTTTCCTCGTGACAACTTTTCTAATACAATTTAGAGTAGGTCAAACTTTGAACTATTTATAATTTTATTTTAAGTAAGTCATGCTTTGAGGAAGTAAATGGTGTAAAAAAGTAAAATGACAGTCAACTAAAATTTCACATATTTAAATATCATCGTTAAGATATTTTTGGCGACCGGCCAGTTTTTCTTCATTGTTACACAAATAGCAGTGCATAAACGCGTCCCGCTTTCCCTTGCAAGTTATACTTTGTAATTCAAATACAATCTACTGCAGTATCTGCAAATTACGGAATAACAGGATCAATACGGACAAATTCTGTTTAAATTTTAACGAGTATTTATTAGACATCTAAATGCAAGTTGCTAACACTCCGCCAGGAACTTTATGCTCTGGTTTCATTTCATCCAAGTTTCAGTGCATTAATTTTGCAGACAGTAATTACAAGTCTCTAGCCGGCGCCTCTACTTGGCACTAGTTTAGTCGTCGTCCTCGCTGGAGTTGGTCCCGACTTGTAAAGTAATTGACGATCAATTTTACACAAGCTATAGGCTTGTGATTCAGCGTAGCTTCTATTTTCATTTATTCAACTGACTCGCGTCCGTGATAATATCCACGTTTCGTCAACGGGTATATCGTGAATACGTCAATATTCATTACCCATTAAAGTAGGCCTAAGATTTTTTTTCATTTTCTAATAAGCACGTGTATTTGCAAAATGACACACTAAATACCAAAAACTGTCACACTATAGAAATATTATTTTAATGTTAATGAAATAATTGCTACTTGTAATAACGATTATCGGATGAATATTAACATTTTAAAAGCGGATATTTCCTTCCGCGATTACTTGAAGTATTATAACAATAACGTTATACTTACATCCCTTAGATTAATAACTGTCTCGATTTTGGAAGTCGGTTTAAAAGGATACTTAGTGCGCGTTAATACCAACTAGCTGTTTGTACCACCTTTAAATGCCATTTGAAGTTGTTAGATTTTTTAAACGTAAAATACGGTTTAAATAGATTATAAATTACTGTATTTGTTTTAAATGCTATATTAAAATAAGGAAGATAGGTATTCCATTTTTTATTTTATCATTAATTACTTAGGTCAAGTCGTATATTATTATATATTTACAAGTTTTTTTATATTTCACCACCTCTTCGGGACGAGTATATCTGACGTACCTATCTTGAATAAAATTTATTTCTGTGCCCTTAAAGCGATAACAATTCCATCGAAAAACAAACATTTATAATGAAGCGATACAATAAATTAGTAACTTGAATTAATTATAACGATATTTTATACACGAAGGCCACTAAAAGGATTTTTTGATTTTTATGGCGATTCCAGTTTTATAAGAGTGGGCAATATTTCACTTAGGTTTGCGGTACACGGTTACTCGATCGCCGCTCGGAGCCCGCCGCTCGCGCAGGTTCGCCGCGGCTCGTGACGAGATGATAACTCATAAAAACAACGTCACGGAAAACGATCCGAATATTAATTCGTGTCGTAAAAAATTTATTGCTTATAAATCCTTGAGCCTTTACCTACGCTTCTCGTCATAAAAAGATTATTTATGCGCGACAAAATACAATTTTTCGTATGTTCCTCTCGACCGAGCAGGGCTCAATCAATAAAATCATATTTATTTATGACGGCGCCAAACGTTATTCACTTTATACGGCGAGAGTTAACCACTCGTTTGTTTTATTATTACGATTCCTTATATGACCACAATTTACAATACCTAATAATAACGTATAGATTTAAGATGGTTTGAGTAATTTACCTTTCGATATTCTGATAAAAAGCTATCCTCGCAGTTGCGTATTCATTAAAAAATATATTTAAAATCTACTTCGCCTATTGAGCGAACGGAGAGTTCGGAATTAGATTAACATACAGACCTGCCTATTGCATAGGCCATGTATTTCAATACATAAGCCATTTATCAAATACGACTCTACAATTTTGTGCAAGCCCCGTGGAAATGAAAAATTCTGCGAAAACGTATATTGCGTTTTATTAACTTTTTCGCGAACAGTGAAATTGCGCGGAACATCGCTCTACGTAGAGCATCAATTTTTGATACAGAGAAAACCGCGGTTTTATGTGGGCGTAGTAATAACGGAATTAATAAAAACGATTCAAGTACGATAGGGATTCCTTTAATAAGATTACAAGCAAGTTAATCGCGAACCCGGCTAAGGGTACTAGCTTTATCCGTCTACAACATAATAATCTGACGACGCGACGCCAATTCTGTTGGCTTACTGTTTAGACACAGACAGTTTTTCAGATAATTATAAAATTGTAAGCTTCTGTATATAAAAACTGATTTCTTATTTGATAGGTCCCCAGCCCGACTAGGTCCAATTAATAATGAGAATATATTTTACGTATCTTACTGTTATTAATGGAAAATAAATGACTGTAGAAATCGCCTTCAAAACCTACTGCTATCTGCTCATTTACAACAGTATTATGTAAAAATGATAAGACTTAATTGGCCGTCTGGTAATGAAAGGACGAAACAAAGTCACCAATGTAATTAACTAGTAAAATGTGCAGGAAATAGATATCCACACGTGAAGGCACAATAATACCTCGTAGGTATTATAACCTAGTAGGTAGTATCGGTACCTACTAGGTAGGTGGTAGATATTGGACGCGACTAAGTGTGATGTAGAGTCCTTGCCATAAAAGACGTCCTCATGTATAAGTTTTTAATTTTTAATTAAGTATGAATGTACTATAATTATTGTGTTCCTTTTTTATTACCCTATTAGAAAATATAAGATAACTCATGTATATTGCCTACACAACTCAGTTCTGGGTTAGAGGCAGTAATTACCAGATTATTCGAAATAAAATAAATTAATTAATTAAAAATTGTTATTGCTATTTTAGGGTAGTCCCAAACCTCAATCGGTCCATTTATATTTTATACGTCCATATACAAAGCTCATGTAAAAATTCTGACAAACATCGGTTTGTGGACATTAAAGCAAAGCCACGCAAATCAGTAGTGCCGGAGGTATCGGAACACAAGCGGTGGCCGGCACAGCCTTATCGAGCTTTAGCGCTTTTGAAATTACAATGTGCGACACCGGGGGACTAAAGTTCACCCCGCTATCGATTATTCCGATCGCTGTTCCATTCAAAAACACAACTCGCAAAAAGTTTAAACGAAACTATAAATTATACATCAAAATCTAGGAGCTTAAATCTAGATAAAACAAAAATCTGATTGCATGACATAGGTGAATAATTATTTTCTACTTATACTAACCTACTTTACTTTTGATACCGATTTATCGAATCTCCGATCTCTATAGAAAATATGTCTACTTAATAAACACGTATTTCAACGTATACTTTTTATTTGAAATTAAACGAGTGCCAATCTATACATATAATAATAATAAAGTATATAGTGAGTTTGATTTTCCAGGACACAATGTTGCTAATAAACACTTACGTCATATATATATATCGGAACGTAGGTATTTTTGTGGGCGTTACTTTATAGGATCGAAATAATAACACCAAGCTGAACGTGTTTATATTATGAACAAATCCCTCCACCAACCCATGGCCCCATCAACCGATCGTGGTTATACGGGCCGAAACACGGGAATGCGCACCCTACTGTCTCGGGCTCTCCCCTTCAGGTGCGCAATTCTTGATTCCCTACAAGTTATTTAGTCTCTTTCTATTTGTCCCTAAGTCCATTCTCCCCTTTCTGGGGCGGACAACACAGATACGCCTTCGGTGTCTTCCGATAGTGCGTCCTGGTTCTACTATCTTAGTTTCCGTCTTCTCGGTTGCCTCCGTTTAACCGTTCTTCTAATTCCAGTCTACTTCTTGTCCTATGCCATAGTCGCGCGTATTCCCGTAGTCGTCCGAAGTTCGCCGCCGTGGAAACGAGGTCGCAGTAGTAGGCCGGGCCCTCTCCAAAGACTTCGACCGCATCCAATAGCTTCCTACGCGCCTCCCCGTACAGAGGGCACTCCCAGAGTGCGTGGTGTACGTCTTCTACCGCGGCTTCGCCACAGTAGCATGACCCCACAGCAGCCAAAGTCATTCTGTGAAGCCTCCCTCTGAAACAGCCGTGACCGGTGAGCAGCTGCGACGTTTCATAGTCCGGTTCAACCCAAACGGCCTTGCAACGGGCCTTTACATCGGGGAAAAATCGATATAGTTCCCGCCCCGTTGTCGATGTGTCCCAACGCTTCTGCCATAGGGCATAGGCGGACTCAGATTCCCTGAGTTTCGCACTCCGAAGCTCCTCTTTGGTAGCCCCGGACTCACGCAACTCGCCTAGTCTGCCAGCACGTACTACCTCGAGGTCGGCCGGAAGTACACCTGCCAATACTGACAGGGCGTCAGTGCTCGTCGAGCGATACGCCTTGGTCAGAAGGACTAAGGCGGGTCTCTGGGTGCGCAGAAGCGCACTCCGCACAACGTGAAGGGTCGCCCTCTCATACCAACATGCTGCTGCATACGTTACAGTGGCCACAAAGGTACCTTGGTACAGAACCCGAAGAGCCCTGTACCTCACCCCCATGAGCTAGCCGATACTCGCGACATTTTGCCGAAGCAATTTGCCGCCCTCTCCCCTATAGACACTGCATGCCGCGCAAATGTGAGACTTGAGTCGACTACCACTCCCAACACCGTGGTCGACGCGACGCTCCTAATGGAGTTCGTCCCTAGTTTGATGACTGGGGGTCGCTGGAACTTCCCTTTTATCGTCATTGAAGACGATTTACTCGGGGAAAATTCCAGCCTATTTCGGACGCCCCACTCACCCACGAGCCGCAATGCTTCTGAAGCTTTCGCCTCAAGAGCCGCACGTGAGTCCCCCTCGATCAGGATCGTCACGTCGTCGGCATAGGCCACGAATGTTACCCCCCCTGGAAGGGGCAGTCGAAGCAAGTCGTCCATTAGGATGTTCCAGAGAGTGGGACCCAACACCGATCCCTGCGGACAGCCCATAGTGGCAGCCTTCCACACTACCATGCGACCCACGAACATGCCAACTCTGCGGCCGGTGAAGTAGCCTGCCAACATCCGGTAGATGTTTGGCGGACAGCCTCCCCTTTTCGCCTTTAGCATAATCATAGGCCACCAAGCATTATCGAAGGCCCCAGAGATATCTAAAAAGATCGCCTGTACATACTTCGACGAGCTCCCACGAGCCGTTCCGAGAATAGTTCTCAGAGCGGATACTGTCGACCGTCCTCGAGTGAATCCATGCTGGCAGTCCGACAGACCTCTTGTCATCTGCGAGGCGCACTTTAATAACACTCGTTCTAAAATTTTACCAAAGATCGGCAACAGAGTGACGGGCCGGTAGGCTTTTGGGTCGGTAGGCGGCTTGCCGTTGCCCTTAGGCAAGACAATCAGTCTACCGTCCTTCCATACACGCGGAAAAACGCCCTCCTGGACACATCGCCTAAACACTTCTGTGGTTTCTCGCGGCGCGGCTGCCCAAACGTGTTTGATAATACGAGCGGTAACCCCATCGATCCCTGGTGCTGTGTTTGGAAGATCCCTTACTATGGTCGCCACCACTTCTTCCGTCGGAGGGGGAGCATCTACTCCTGCGGGAATCGCGGCTGCCACAAACCGCACCTGCCTGTGATACTCCGTGTCTCTGGACACATCGTCGTCCGGACACAGAGCACCCATGAGGCTATGCATGGCCTCCTCGACTCCCCCAGCATAACCTTGGGCATATTTCGTGCCATTAATTATATTGCTAGGCGGCCGAAGCCGCCCGCACGCGACACGGTACGCCTGGCCCCAAGGGTCCTGGTTTCCCGTTTCAGAGACGGACTTAAAAAATTTCAGTTGCTCCTCCTTAATGGCTACCCTGTACCTACGCCTATGCTCATGAAAGCGCCTCTTGGCAGTCTCCTCGTCCGGGCTATTGCCCCGACGGGAAGCCTGCCAAGCCCTGCGCGAGCTGTAGGTCTCGCGGCGAAGTCGGTCCAAGACCGGCGTCCACCACTCATACCCACGCTCAGATCTACCACTCCCCCCCTTACACAACCCCAGGATGCCTTTCGCGGTGCTAGCCACCATCTTGGTAAACCTCGCACTTAACACTTCTGCGGAAGTGTTCCACCTAATGTTGGCAGACCTTTTTTGGATCTCGTCTTCGAAGAGGCCCCATTCCACACCACGCTCCCGAAACCGCATTGGCTCCTCATACGACTCAGCGCCAGAAGTAGATTCATTTGCCACCACGTATGTTAACAGCCTATGGTCACTGTCTATAGCGTTCTCGTGCACCCTCCACCCCGTTACCAGGGTGCCTTTAGACAACGTTAGGTCGATGTTGGACGATCCGTTCGCCGTGGCAAACGTGGCCGGCTGGTCTTCGCCGTTGGCCAAGCGGAGTCCGTGTGCCAGGATAAACGCTTCCATCGACTCTCGACGGTGCGTGACGTCTGGTCCGCGTCCGGTATACTGTCGCTCCTCACAGTACCACATCGGAGAGTGCGCGTTCGAGTCCACCCCTATTACAACTCTCTTGCCTCTTAAGGAGGCAAGGACTGTGCCCAGGTGCTCCAGGTGGACATCTATGTCGTCGCTGTACTGGAAGTACGCAGAGACAAGGTACACACCACCCCCGTCACCCATCACATGACACACCAAGCAGTGTGTCGTGGACAAGTGCCGTAGAACAGCGCATGCCAAGTCTCTCCGGCGAACATAGACACCCGCCTTGGCACCTTCACCGCTCTGCAGGATGGTATTTGCCGCGGGTATAAGAGAGGGACCAGGGTAATGCTCCTGGACCAGAACGACGTCTAGTCCCAGCTCTTCTGCTACTAGGGGCAGCTCCGTGGTGGCTGTCTGTGCCCCCGCCATATTTATCTGGCCGACGATGATATCTTTGTGGCCCCCCATTAGTATGTAGTGGACTCTACCATTCTACGTTCCGCGTATATTCTTGCTGGGCATTCAGGGCTGGCCGTTTTGTGTGCTAGTGCTGACTTAGCATGACCGAACTTGTGGCAGGTGGCGCACCTTCTAACAGTCTCCTTGCAATCTGCGCTGGAGTGACCCAGGTTCCCACACTGTCCACAGGTATGCTTTTCCGCTTTGCATCCTCTTTCAGAGTGCCCATACATCTGGCATCGTCGGCAACAGATTTCGGAGGTGAAGTCTTCTACCTCAATAACCTCCCATCCAATATATAGTTTCTTCTTGGACACTAGGCACTTTCTAAGTTCAGGTTGACATTTCAGGACATAGGTAGTTCTATTAATGCCTGCTCGTGTTTTCTTGAACGCAATTTGGCAGCTTTTTGTCAGCCGTTCTAAGGTCCATTCGTCGTCCTCTCGGAAATTCTGGTCCTTTACAGCTTTCAATATTTCCTCAAGTGCTAAGTTGGTACCGTCCATGTTACGCAGGGCCACCAGCGGCAGTCGCCCCCTTAGAGGCTCGGTCTTTAGCGATGCAGGCATCGCTGCCTTCAATTTGTCCATATCCTGTGCTGTTCTTGTCTGGACTAGGACGGCCGCGCCTGCGATCTTCTTGACTCTCTCTACCCTTATGTCCAGTGCGGCGGGGGCTATGGAGGTCTTCAGGATACTCTTAGTATCCTCACTTGTTTTGGTTTCGTCCACGGTTCTTGGTATGACCTTGATCATAGGCCCACCTGAGCTTCCACGAACTTTGTCGGCAAAAGAAGTTGGCATATGTGTCAACTGGGCCCGAGGAGCTGATTCTGCTCGACGCCTTTCCTCTTCTGCTATTTTCCGTTGGGATTCCATAGCCTCCTTTAAGCTGTTCAGCTTCTCATTTCCAACTTCGGCCATTTTTGTGGTTTCGCCAACCATGACAGCTAGGTGGGCTACGATTTCTGTAAGCCTTGCTAGTTCTTCAGAGACTCGAGCACTATCAGCCTTGTTCAGTCTCGATACCGGCGATCTGATGATGGAGTTAATCTGAGCTGCCGACTTGTTCGCTACCGTGATTAGCCCTCTTGTCCCTAATTTGTCTATGTCCCCAGTAGCCCCGTCCTCTATTTCGCTAGAGCATGGTGTCCTGAAATCGCCCATGGGAGTTCCTGGATTCCCATCGGTGGTTTGCGTGGGAGACCCGTCAAAGGTGAGCGGCAGACAGGGCCTCACTTGACGCCTCTTCTGTCTCTTCTTAGCTGCTGATGCTGCCTCTTCCGGAGAAAGGTAGCGTTTCCCTGGCTGCTGGGTCAGACCCTGAGCTGCGACTGGTGACGTATGGGGCGACCTGATAGCTTCGATCATCTCGTCATAGTACTGTCTTGCAGCACTGGCAGCTGCTTGCTCCATAGCTGTCATTTCGTCCTCTGACGTAGTATTGTACGTCACGGGGGGCGGCGGGACGGCAGGGACGACAGAGGGGGGCGTCCGTAGCAGCGACTTCCTCGGCTTAAACAGCTGCGGGGGCGGCTGCCCAACATCCTCACTGTCCGACATGTTTCGGACCGGACAAGCCAAAAACTTGTATCTGTACCAACTTTAAGAGTGGCAACACTGACAGATGTCAGATGTCACCTGTCGCTTGTCACTTGTCACCTGTCACTTGACAGATGTCACTTATGTCACAAACCGCGTGGCGAGCACGTGCTCGCACGTGGTGTAGGGTTATAAAAGTCAAAACTATTTATAATTGTGAAAATAATAATTAAAACTCACAATAAATTGTTATATTACTTATATGGATGTAGTATGGCTATAGAGAAAACAAGTAAATGCTTACCAGTATCAAATAAAGCTCACACAACACTATAAACTTATCACCGCGTCCACTGCGCCACAATTCTTCCTGTTGCTCCCTGGGGAGGCACGCCTCAACCGAACAGGGAACACACACAAGTAGTACACTCTTTGATTGCTACAAAAGCAACCAAAAAACTCGGCGCACACCCGAAAAACAAATTAAAACAATTTATTTAAACGGAGCGCACACACAACGATGCTTACGCCACGGCGGTCGGCACCGAAGTCACGCAAATCAGTAGTGCCGGAGGTATCGGAACACAAGCGGTGGCCGGCACAGCCTTATCGAGCTTTAGCGCTTTTGAAATTACAATGTGCGACACCGGGGGACTAAAGTTCACCCCGCTATCGATTATTCCGATCGCTGTTCCATTCAAAAACACAACTCGCAAAAAGTTTAAACGAAACTATAAATTATACATCAAAATCTAGGAGCTTAAATCTAGATAAAACAAAAATCTGATTGCATGACATAGGTGAATAATTATTTTCTACTTATACTAACCTACTTTACTTTTGATACCGATTTATCGAATCTCCGATCTCTATAGAAAATATGTCTACTTAATAAACACGTATTTCAACGTATACTTTTTATTTGAAATTAAACGAGTGCCAATCTATACATATAATAATAATAAAGTATATAGTGAGTTTGATTTTCCAGGACACAATGTTGCTAATAAACACTTACGTCATATATATATATCGGAACGTAGGTATTTTTGTGGGCGTTACTTTATAGGATCGAAATAATAACACCAAGCTGAACGTGTTTATATTATGAACAATCAAACCTATTGCTACAAGTACTTAATGCAAAGCAGACATTGAACGTAAGCGAATTTAGTCAACTCCATTTTTCTCAAGCCCCGCCATCCATCGCGCGCCACCCTGAACAGTCCTCTCTGTCATCGGTGACACACGTCTTCTCCTTCCTCTTTTGTAAGCGGCAACAGGCCTCTTGGGAAATATGACTAAACTTGCTAGGCTTTCTTTTTTTTTTCTTTGCAAGCCTTACGTTTCAACTCCGACACGGCCATTCTGACTAGTCACACGTCCTCGTGTGTTGCTCCTGTAAAAGAAAAAAAACCAGCTGCCATATCACAAGCCTTTTGCTCGGCCTAACCTGACTCTACAATTTTAGGCCAATTTGCTAGTTTAATCTCTAATAGTAATCTCAACAGATACTTTAACTTCTTTAATGCACAACAATAAACTACGCAAAGTCTCAGGTAATGCCTATATGACCAGGGCTCTTTAGTCGAAATACGTTAGCCGCGTAACACGACGTGTTCTCCCCACGGCTAACACGTGTGCATCACTCATTGAATACACATCATGTGGTCTGTGTAGACCCCAACCTTCCAGCATCACACGCCCGCTGCGCTCCACGTCCTACTTGAGTTGCCCCAAGAGGTACCGACTTTTAATGGTTGCTGCTGCGAAATGATGCTTGGTAGGTCAAATACTGTCATCAGAATTTGACTTCTATGACACGGCTCCATCGCCGACATACGTCAACCGCTTAACACATTTGTGTTAACCGCGGCTGGCTACCCGTGTGCACATGCACAGCGTATGGTCTGTGAAGACCCCGACTCCGCCAGTATCACACTACAGTCAGTAGATAAACAATTACGCTCACCAAATAATTTTGGTTTCGAATGTGATACTTCAACGAAGTACAGACGACAGTCGTCTAGCCGCCGCGCCACCGCGCTGCGCTGCATCGCTCGCCGCGCTCCGTCGCGTCGTGTCGCGTCGCTAGCGTTGCTCGAAGCTCGATCCACTGTACACAAAACGAAACAGCACAAAAAAATGTTCAGACTATCTAAAATTAAGTTCTTTTAGGGATTTATTTACTAAGACTTCGCTGTGCCTGTCTGTCTTTAATCAGGCTGTATCTCAAGAACAAAACTATCGCGGTTTAAATATCAGCAAACAATGAGATTAAAATGTTAGATTTCACTATGCAGTGAAATTAATTTAATTTCCTTTCAATGATCTAACTGATTGAATGAAAATAAGCTATTACTTTAGTGTCACACAATAACAAGTGATCAGATTGCACTGTCCTCACTAAACTTGACAAAAATAAACATTTTTAGTTGTACTGTCGCGGGAATCGAACCCACAAAGTCGAGTACTAGGTTCTAAACCACTGGACCCCAGAGTAATTCATAATAATAATAATAGCTCCCTTCACCGATTTCGGTGTCGGTAGTAAATTTCATTCAAACCAGGCCAGCTACGCAAGAGTTATTTTATAGTGTCCAAGTGTGTGCGCAATACACAGAAGGACTCTCTTCCCTTCACTCTCACAACCCAGCGGAACGGTAAGTCGACACGTCTGGCTAGAGAATAGGCACAGGACCGACCTTTTACATGCCCATCTGACGCATGGATCATCTTTCTTGTCAGACAGTCAGGTGATCAGTCTGCATTGTCCTAACCAATCCTAAAAACAACCTTTTTTTGTTTCAACGTGGGAATCGAACCCACGAATCCGGGTCGAGAGCTAAGCTCTGAACCACTAGACCACGGAGGCGATTCATTCGTCATTCATAATACCTGAAGACTCGCTAGTGCGTTTACAACCTTTTACAAAATCACCAAGTTGGTCGAAGCTAACTGAAGTCACTCAATGAACTTTCTAATCTTCCACCGCATCAGTGGACTGCCACGGCCTCTGAGACTCTTGGACCGTTGAGTGTGTGATGCCTTGTTCACCATTAGTTCCAGCTTACATACAGTAACTTCTGAAACATGAAATTAAAATGTGTTAATTCCATAAAACTCATATCACAAACAATATTATCCTGTTGGACGAATTTTAAACTATTCCATATCGCATAATGTTCTAAAAAGTAAAAGTCTGTTAAATCTGTAGGTAATATGTATTCCAAATTTACTTTAACAGATATTTTTATGGCCAGCTTAGGAATAAATAACAATGTACAAGACATTATTTAAAGATACTCTTTTTTTTTTCTTTGTTTTAAACTCACCAATGAAAATTACATTTAAGTGTGTAGTTTCAAACTACCTACTTATGTTAACCCTCAAGACCCCATGATCAATTTATTGATTTATTGACTACTCTTAAGATTTGTTGTAACTAGAGATTTGTCAAGCCCTCAGCACTTGACTTTAAAACGGACTTCACGTAAAGACTAAGGGATAACACATTAATTGCATCCCAAGATTAATTATGACCAAAGCTTTGTTTATTTAACACACATGTCTTGTTGTATTTTGTTTCAACTATTGTAAAGGCTCCCGATGGGGACATTCGATCGTGGCATGAATTTCTGCTTGGTTGTGTCCCGACAGAAGATAACTTGTAAAAGCTCTGCATGTTAACCCTAATTAAGTTTTAAACTTTAATAAGTTGCAACTTTAAATAATTTTTTAATTCTTTTTGAATAGTCTTTCTCGCTCCTACAAACTTGTCTACCTACTTACTATCATGTAAACAATATTTACAAAGATCATGTCAATGTTATTGTATAAGCCTGTTTGTTTACAACTTGTGCTCACCTGCATAAGACCTTTACTTGTTGTGTAATAATAATTATTATCATTAAAATCAAACTTTGATTTCTTCTTTATTAACTGTGTTGATTTCACTCTATTAATAAGAATATAGCTAGTATAATAACAAGTTTAAAACTCACATAATTTAAGTATCAAAATACTGTAAAATCTTTTAGTTTGAATCTCTTTTCTGTTACTAATACTGTGATTATAAAACCAGACTAATTCTGAACTTTACAATGAAATAAGTAATGATACTCATACTACCAGTTCACATCTTTGCGAAGCAAGTAGAATAGTCCATAAGATACACAATGCTCATCTGCGTTGGTTGGTTACCCAGCAAAGCTCATTCTATGCATCGGGCAAGCATGCAAGCTATGCAAGGCTATGCATCGTCCAGTCCAGCATTATCCCAATGTATTGTCCATCTACAAATAAAACAAAACAGCAATACAAACGAACACTAAACTTTAAAGTTTATTTAGATTTTTGGGCAAGCAATTTCATGGAAACTTTGAAATTGTATTTACTTTGAAGGCTTCCAAATTATAACGAGGAATAAAAAGATTGCTACCACCTGTTACCAAAGCCATCAAGCTTATAACCAAGACCTGTCGTTGACTAGCCAATATCGTGGTTCTATTGTAAATCGTCACGTTCCCATTGTCAATCGTCACATTCAGATTGTAAATCGTCACATTCCCATTGTCAGCACGTTACCATCGTCAGCAGCGCTGTAATCCCATCAATCGTCTTTCTGCTATGCATATACCATGCTGCCTTTGGTAGTGGAGGCTCCGTAATATAATCTGTTCCGTCTCAACGTGATCTGAATGTCCGCAAGGCCATATCCAATCCAACAATTTGTAGGTACCCTGTAACCATCTATCTTGATTTTGCGGGTATATCCCACTCTGATATCGGAACGTAGGTATTTTTGTGGGCGTTACTTTATAGGATCGAAATAATAACACCAAGCTGAACGTGTTTATATTATGAACAATCAAACCTATTGCTACAAGTACTTAATGCAAAGCAGACATTGAACGTAAGCGAATTTAGTCAACTCCATTTTTCTCAAGCCCCGCCATCCATCGCGCGCCACCCTGAACAGTCCTCTCTGTCATCGGTGACACACGTCTTCTCCTTCCTCTTTTGTAAGCGGCAACAGGCCTCTTGGGAAATATGACTAAACTTGCTAGGCTTTCTTTTTTTTTTCTTTGCAAGCCTTACGTTTCAACTCCGACATATATATATATATATATTTATTTTGTAAGGTCTAGTAACGAGACATTTAAGCCACTAACTAGTTATTAGTTTACTACATACACAAAGTAGCATAATATGTATAAATAATTATAACAAAATCTAAAACAGACTGATGTAAATCATTGTTTGTTCTATATTTAATTCTCAATCACGTGATAAATAATTCTAGGTAATATAAAGTGCTCTAGTAAGTATAAATTGCCTGCCGCATACATAAATAAATATTTTCTTAATTGAATTGAAACATTTAGAGTTTCTTTGCCTATTTTTTTAAATAAACAGTGAAACGTAATTAGTGGAATAAATTATGATGAAATGGAAAAAACGGCGTACATAATATTCATAACCCGTTTGTTCTCACTTGTTTTAGGTGACATAACATTAATAATAATATATTTGATTCTGTCTGTTTTGCAACATTAGAATTATTATTTTGCAAAATTAATATGGTACGTTAATTATTATTGAATGAAAATTAGCTAGTAGGTACCTAGTAGGCGCCTGTGCAGTGCCTGCTGTGTGTATCACTGTATACACCTAGGTACCTACTACCATAGACAAATTATTCTTTGGTGTATGCCACTACCTAGGCATAACTAGGCAAAGGGCATAATATTTACCTAATAATATAATATTTGCTTCGCATAGATACCGTTCATGTAAATTGTGCTACCGCTAAATCTTTAACGTTAGGAGCACTTCTATTCACAAGCTGTAACTGTCACAGCTTAGCGAAATGAGAAAGACAACTTGTGTGTTGTCCTTGTCATTCCGCTAAATTCCGCCACTCATGGCCACCACTTGAACGCCACATTTTAACTATGATTGTTTTTTTTAATATTCCACTTGTAATCCAATGAATAGACTAGTATTGTCGCTATAATAATATTCAATGTATGTAGAAAATATTCTCCATCCAAAGATTTACATTAAATTACCAAATTAATTAAACCTCACTTTAAACTTTCGTAAGTTCATTATTAATCATTATACAGTAACAATACCTGGTAGGTAGGTAGACGAGAAAATAAATAATGCTAATAAACAGTTACAAATAACTTTGATTCCTTTGTAGTTAATTATGATGAATATTAATTAAATTTAAAAGAATTGTCGAAAAAATATCAGAGACTGTAAATTCATTCATGTTGTTTCAAAAAGTTACGGTACCTAGTAGTAAATCGTGGCAAGTTTTTAATATAGGCGACCCAGCTGCTTCGTTACATACTTTGGACGACTTCATAAAGCCTTCTTAAATTAAGAGACTCTTAAGAGACATGCTATATGTTTAAGAAGCCCTCGACATCTAGTGAGTGCTAAAATTATACATACAATTTGATTAGCGACGAAACTAGCGGGTTGTGTTGGACGCGGCCCGGTCGAGGTAGTTAGTAGTTACCAAACAAAATGCAAAATAATAATTCGGGTTTAATTATTACTAACAATAAAATTCAATAGAATTTAAATATGGTATGGCCTTTTGACATATAACCCCATTGTTCTTGAAAGGAAAAAATAAAATTGAAATAAGAATATTACAGCTTCATAAATATTCATATATTAATTGACTATTCTTGTTAATTATTAAATCAGAAATATATTGGAAAGTTAAAAGCGGATGCTCGCCTAAGTTTTGTTAATAGTGTGCGTGGTAAATATTTATAAGTTCCATTATAAATTAGGTGACAAACTAATTCGTTACGAATATTGAAAGTGTTTTTGGATAAATTGTAGTAATGAATATACTAAAACATGAAAAAGTATTAATGTATATTATAGGCTCGGTAGGCACGTTCTAAATATTAATTATAATTACCCAATTTGCTTGTGAAATAATCGTCGGAACCGTTTACAATACGATGACGGAAACAATAAAATATTTTAATACTCATATTAATATAATATTTATATACTTACTTATCTAAATGGCTAATGTATTTTAATCCTTTAATGTAGTTTCCTATCAAATGATTATAATATACTTACATAGATCATATTAATTGCCATCTCTACTTAGTGTTTGAAAGTTGTAAATTTCACTGTCAGCTGAATCTTAAAATAACATTCATGTACAGACAACTTTTTATAGACTATTTCGCCTTATTTAGGTTTTACAATCTTATATATAAAAATGAATTTCTGTTCGTTAGTCTCGCTAAACCTTAAGAACGGCTGAACCGATTCGGCTATTTTTAGTCTTGAAATATTCGTGGAAGTCCAGGGAAGGTTTAAACGGTTCATTACAAACTGTTCCTAAGCTCAACGAAGTGGGCACGGGTCAGCTAGTAGTTTTATATAAATAACACGACCGTTTTCGATTAAGAACATCTGATGTAAGATGAAGATACTAAGGAAGGTTAGCATAAGTTGAAAGTAAAGTACCTACGTAAATTGAAAGTGATTCAAAAACATTGTGCAGATTAATGATCCCACTTCATGACGAATTCTAAAATATATTAATTTAGAATAATATCGAAAGATACCAATTGGGAAACACAATTCAATTAAGTAAAACGTGTATAAAAAAATATATTTTACTACTTATGTATTTCCACCAAGAACCAACAGTACTTACACTCAAACAGTTATACAAGTAGTTATGTAATGATATACCTACTACTTAAGACCCCCCCCCCCCCCCATATCTAAATGACTGTAGCCCAAGCACAAACAATTGACAACAAAGTAATTATAACTTTATCGAATTAAAACTGTATAACTATTCAATATCATTCGACAACGTTACATTACTTTAGACAATTGTTCGCGATTGGGCTCAAGATTGTAGGAAAGTGATAAATTGTTTCGATCGGTTTATTTATGAATACAAGGTGTAAAATAAATGAGTGATGACACTTTAGAGTGCGTATGTGCCTCCTATGTAGAGTATAGTAGGTACCAGCACTGAAAGACTTACTTTTGACTTTCATGTTTGTATTAAAAATGCCCCCAACATCATACATTTTCCCAAATTTAAAAAAAAAATACCACTTTCAGCGCTGGTATTTTCTTAGTAAACTCTATATCGGATGTAAAAAGAACAGTCACTATAACTTTGGGATATGATTATACATACTACCTTTTCTCATTCTATAAATGTAATTTTTAGAAAAATAAAAAAGATTTTTTGCTTTTTCTTTATTCATGCGACAAAAAATAAGAAATGGTAAAAAGTAGATAAAAAAAATACGTTTCCAAAATGACGAAAGGTAGTATAATCGTTTCTCAAAGTTATAGTAAGTGTTCTTTTTACACATTGTATACTGGACCCATACACCCCCTAAAGTATTATCACTCATTAATATTATCCCATATATTCCGTGTGTGTTTGTATGTTTGCGTCAATTTTGCATGTATTTTATGGTTCCAGAGCAGTGGCGGTTGCCAGTGCGGTAGGCGCGCGCGGCCCGCCCGCCCGCCGCACGCCACTGCTTTGGACCTGTGGAACGCCTTCGTATACCCGGTATGCAACATCGATGCAAGCGATCCGTCGGCTTTGTTAGGCCGAGACGGAGGCTCTAGACAGATGTACAGTCGCCGAGAGATTCACCACTTTTGAAATCTTGCTACATGATGAGGTCGAAAAGTGTAAACCGAATCTGTCGGCGAACGTACAGTCGTTTAACTTCGCATATTGCACACCGACTACAATCGGAATGCAGTTTTATTGCAGTCTATTAAACTGTGAGTTTGTTGCAGTTGAACGATATAAAGTCTGTCTAAAGCCTATACGAACGTTAAGTTTGCGACGATTGGTACGCTAAGACGTTTGCGCTCGTCTGTCTTGGCCCTAATTCTTAAGATTAGGCCTCCTTGCATCATTACTTATTTATTAGCACTAATTAGATTTTAAAATGCTTTTTTCTGCAATCTATATAATATTTTCATATTCGATTTATATCGAAGCTGCTAAAATAACCGAATATTTGTAACAAACGCTTAACAAACATTCTGCTTTGCAATCACGAACATTCACTGTCTCTTACGAGTTACGCTTATAAAGTTTTTTTTTTTAATTCACAAGACAACCATAACGGCAAAAAAGGTTTTTACTTGCGTTATAACAAATATCTAAATACCCAAATTGTTTCTTGCGTTTCCAATTAATAACCTCAGAAAGCAACCCAATCTAAAAACATAAAACGACTGCGCGCGACGCGACGCCCCAGTCTTGATATTGTTTCCAAAAGTAGTAATAGGTTTTAATTCCGAATTAATAGAACTAAATGAAAACGGTAGCATAATTAGTAAGAAGTAAATTTGTATATCATACTATAAAATCAAACTGCGTTAATTCAAAAAATAAAAGTCAATCGAAAAAGAGAGAATAATTGCGGAATATTTTCGATTATATTTAATTTCACATAAATAATATTACTTTAGATAAGATATTTAGACGTCTTTTGGATACCGTTTCTTAGCATTTTACATTATGTAAAACTGACCATTACTCATTTATAACGCTATTTGAAACAAAATATTGTGTTGATTTAATCACGATACTTGAAAATTATTCCAACGATCAATTACAAATGCTCAAATTAATTTTTATTAGGTCTATCTAAAACATTCTACTTTCTAAACACTTGAAAATTTTATGATCTCGATAACCTTAATGTCTGGCGAGGTGAAATTACAACGTACGATATAGATTAACTTGTATTTTATGCCACCTATCCATCCAATGATATGGTTTTAATGAATTTATGTAAAGACTGAAGATTGGTTTAATTTTTACATAATTCCTAGCCTTCTGTAGGCCAAACAGGAACATTTAAAAGCCCCGTAAGGTACTACAATAGTTGTATGAAAACACTTTGACAATCGAACACTTAACTTTACGAAACTTTCAAATGTTCTGTTTGAGCTACAGTTTTGCTGTTAGGAATGACTATCGAGGCTGCGGGTATGCTACTACGTAGAAAGAACGGCGACTGTGTAATTTGATCTCAAAACAGTTGTCACTAGTGGCTACAATAACCACACTATAAAGTATAAGTTTTACAACGAACCTGCAATGAATATTCAAAAAGTGTCAATTTTAAATAACATAAACGTAAATAATTCAGCAATAACTACCCGACTAAAATCGTAAAACACGAATATGAATCAATTAATGAATGTTTTGTTCGTATTAATAATTTAAAATTTTCGAAGGCTAAAAAGGTTTTAGTAATTTATACACATGACACAGATCGCTTGGACTAGTTTTCCTGATTTATAACCCTTTAATATATCGCTCTTGATATTGATTTAAATCAACGCGTCCATTACCATAAGAACTCTTTCATAGAGTTATAATGTGTAGGCGTGTGTTGAGGCAATTTCAACCAAAACATTTCGTATGTCAGGCGGTTTTTTTTTATAAAAATAATACCTCCACACCGCCATTTTTGTACCTAAGTATATGGCAGTACAATCTTTACTTAGGTACAAAAATATTGAGGGGCTAAATTACAGAAATGTATTCTAACATATTTCTATAACTGTATGTCCCAGGGACATATATTTTTACAGGGAACAGTCGGTTTTTTATATAAAGAAAATACCTCCGCACCGCCATTTTTGTACCTAAGTATAAGGTATAGCAATATGTAAGTAACAAGAGGGTTACAATCTTTACTTAGGTACAAAAATTATTGAGGGACTAAATTACAAAAAAAAATCTAGCATATTTCTATAACTGTATGTCCCTTGTTACAGGGCAACATGAAGCAGCACATGTTGACCCACAAGATCCGCGACATGCCGCCCGGCTTCGAGAAGTCGACGGGGCCTTCCGGACCCCCGAGCGAGGAGGGCCGGGACCCCAGCCCGGACCGTCGCTCGTCCCCCGACAAGATGGACCTGAAGCGATCGCCCCCCATCCACCCCCCGCCGCCGATGACGCACTCGTCCCCGATCGACATGCCACCACTACCAAAGCGGCCTGCTGGTGAGTTAGCTATTTATTGTATAAATCAAAAAAATTATCGCTTGATAAGTGATCGCTGTCAGCCTGGATACGTACAAGATCAATGAAAATTGCCGATTTTAAAGAAATTCAGATTTTTATGTTAAATTTGCTGATTCTACTAGCATCATATGAATGATGCTTATTTAAGATTTTTATCATTAAAATTATAACCGTTTTCAAAGTAAGCTTGCTAATTTTAAGAAAATCGTGACCAGCGACACTTATTTTAGCTGACCAAAACCATCATGGAATTTCGTATACGTAATTATATCTTCTTCTTTTATATAGGTATAAAAATGAATTGCTATTCGTTAGTCTTGCTAAAACTCGGGAACGGCTGAACCGATTCGGCTATTTTTAGTCTTGAAATATTCTTGAAGTCCAGGAACGGTTTGTATGCTCAAAGAAGTCGGCACGGGTCAGCTAGTATTTTGATAAAATTGTATCAATATGGACGAACTATAGCCTGCATCTTGTTTTATTAAAAAAAACTTATAATACCTACTAACTATCAATCTGTTGTTTCAGTGCCCAGTGCACCGAGCCACCCGCCTCCCTCCATGTCGTCGAAGCACCTGTGCGGAGTGTGCCGCAAGAACTTCTCATCATCATCAGCGCTGCAGATCCACATGCGCACACACACCGGCGACAAACCCTTCCGCTGCGCTGTCTGCCAGAAAGCATTTACTACTAAAGGAAATCTCAAGGTATATTTCAAGAATATGGCAAACATACTATGTATTACGTCATTAAACAAAAAAGTTTTTAAGCTATTGCATAGCTTCTATCGCGGGCCTTAAGCGTGAAGACCGAATCCAGAAATTCCGTAACGAAAAAAACCTAACAACCCCTAAACATCACTCACTTGGCCCTTTGGGTTCGAATCTTCGAATAATAACTCAAACTCGTTACTAATATAAAATATTATATAAAATGTTCGAGTAAAGCAGTAGAATCGCTCATTATATTCAAATTTATTCAATAGTAAAATAAAGATATAATGAGAACACCCGGCGTGGCCACCTACCAGCATTATTGTCTTTTGAAAGCCAAACATATTTTGTGCTTACAGTGTAGTGAAATGTGATTGTGCCGTTCCTACTTAAATATTCAATATACGTAACGTAACCTATAAAATAACGATTTTACAATATGATTGAGACAGAGTCATAGTTACCAAAATTGGCCAAAATTCTCTGAACAGACAAAAATATTTCAAACAGGCCAAAATGTTTTCAAACAGGCCAAAATGTTTTCAAACAGGCTAAAATGTTTTCAAACAGGCCAATATTTTCCAAAGAGGCCAAAACTCAAATACTTTCTCCTCAAGCCAAAACTAACCCAGCCTCTACTCCAGGTGCACATGGGCACGCACATGTGGAGCGGCGGCGCGTCGCGGCGCGGGCGGCGCATGTCGCTGGAGCTGCCGCCGCGGCCGCTGCACGAGCCGCACGACCTGCTGCGCCGCCCCGACCTCTTCTACCCGTACCTGCCCGCGCCCTTCCTCAACGGCATGCAACAGAAGGTAAAAAAAACAGCCGAATTGAGAACCTCCTCCTTTTTTTGGAAGTCGGTTAAAAACCGACCAACGAAGGGTTCCGTGCAAAACGCAAAAAATCACGAGAAGCTCTTAAGAGGGAACCTCACGGTTGAAGGAAATACAAAATGGGTATTTATAAAATCTATTGCTGTCTCGCACTAGCGCGATAGAGACAACTGCAGCTCGAACTGAAATTACCTGTTAAAAGTACAAGAAATCGACGTTTGGGGGATTCCTGTTTCACTCTCCTCCAAAACTTAACCGATTTAGATATTTTTTCATTATAAACTAAAAAAAGGCTTTAGCTAGGTTCCTAAGTTTTGATTTCATTGTATAATGCAGTCAAATTTGTTTCCTGGATGTTTAAACACAGCTAAAAGTATCGTAATTTATTTTTGATTTTTAACGTCCATATCTCCTCAAATTAAGAGAGAGAGAAAAAAATGGTAAATACAAATAATATACATAGATATTCAGGGAAAAAATTGTTACTCTAGCGACATTACCCAGGGAGGAAACAGGGATCGCGTAGACCCCTATTTTTGTATGGAGAAAACAGGCGTGATGTTTCCTCTTAAAAGATCTATTTTTAGAAGTTAGTGAAAAAATTGATATTTTATTAATTTAATTACTCATCTGTATTACTATTCCATGGCCTTGTTCAGTATACGGCACGTAACTGAATATTATTTAACAAAACTTGGTAAACACCAAAAAGGGAGTTGAAAAAGCATTTCGAGAGGTATGAGTTATGACAGTAACCTTACATTGTATTGAGGGAGCCCTTAAAAGACGACTGTGTATTAAAAATACACAGTTGATTGACACAAGAAATGGAAGTAAACGACAGATATGAATATTATTCTGATATCAAAAAATACTCTTCGGTACATTTTCAAGATCAAATGTAGTATAAAGCCGGTTCGCATTTGCCTTTTAAATCAAAACTTTGCACTTGTATTTTATGTATGCTAATTATGAGAATTTTTATATTCGGTAGCTTGATAAGTCATTTACCTCCAAAAATTAATAAAAATAATGTCTTTGATCTAAATACTGTTATAGGCTAAAGAATAATTTATTTGTTTATGGGAACTCTGTCCGCCTACGTTACGGCTATTTCAAAGTATTTCTAGAGCTAAATGCAAACTTTTTACTACAAAAATTATAAAGTATCAATTGATTGTTACAGTTGAACGAGATATCCGTGATACAGCAGAGCGCGGGACAGAATGGCGTCGCCGCGAAGTTCCCGGCGCTGATCGGTTTCGGAGCATTCGGCGGTCGCCCCGGGGCAGCGTCGCCCCTGGAGAGGCCCCCGTCTTTGGAAGGAGGAGACGAGCGCCAAGCGGCCATGAGGGAGCTGGCCGAGCGCGGCCGAGAGCTGGCCGAGCGCAGCCGACAGATGCGCGAGGAGAGCGAGCACTACCGAGCGGGGGGCCCCCTCCCGCCGCCCGCCGCTCAGCCCTCCCCTCCCGCCACCATGCCGCACCCCCTGGCGCCAATCCCGCCGCCCGCGCGCACCGAGGGCCTCACCGTCTAAGCCGCCGGTTCTTACATTACATTCCAAAACGATTCGAGTCACCTGGTCGTCGACAGTGGGAGCCGGTGTCACATGTACAAAGCTAGTTTAGTAAATGAAGGACTGATATACGGTAGAGATGTGCCCACTAGTGATCTCTTGATCCTAATTCAATGATTGTATTTAAAATCCAGTATGTATTTGTCATTGATGTTTTCTTTAAGTAGTGTACGTCACGTTTGAAGATTGTATTATATGCTACTGAAAACTTTAATCGGTTTCAATGTATCGCGTAGCTCGAAGCGAACGGTTTGAACGTTGCAACGGGCATAGTATTGTACATAGATAGTTATATCGATCGACCTAGCATCGACTAGTCAGCACATTTCTACTAGTAAGCGAGAGTTGATAGCGTAATGTAATTGTCGATTTAGCGCTGTGTACCGATGTGTTATTTCGCGTAAGCCTAGTATTACTGTAACTTATGTATGGGCACTGTGGCAATGTGGGGCGAGCGGGCCCTGAGCGTATGTCATTACTCTGTGATAGTGCACGGTCGGAGGCCGCGTCTCCGGACTGGCCCTTCGAGAATATTCGATATCATCTGATAGAGACGCGGCCTTATGTGCTATGACATCAAAAATTATTATAAATTATCCCAAAAATTTAATTCATAAATCTATATACTTATCTTTAAATGTAAATAAATGTATAGTACTGTAACGGTTAGTTAAATTTATATTAATACATAGATTATGATATACATTATTTATATAACGGATATGCAACTGGAGTGCGATATGCATGATTTTATCTTATACCACATTCCAACAACGAGATTTACTATAACAACTTCATACTTGCCAGGAGTACTTTGTCCTAAATGTGACTACGGGATGAGCGACTCCAAAAATCTTTTAAAACAACATTTACTTAGGTATAACATACTATATGATTGTAACAGATGTTAATGACATATTCATATCATGTAAATTAAAAAAAAGTATTTGCATTTGAGGTCTACATAGTTGTAAGTGTTTAGAGACATAACTATTGTAATGCTTTAGAATACTTCGACATATCTTTTGAAATAACTTGTGTGCACTTTTCATGAACACTGACTGATATTTTTTTGATGGTTTTTCTATGCATTTCGTATGCTTGTATTGCGTATGTCAAAATTTAGTTTAATAAGGCTGGGGCTATATGATACGGTATCCGAAGTCGGGAGAAAACACAGCGCACTGAAAATAGAACTCTGTTCTGATACAATAGAGCTGAAAATCGCACACAAGTGTCGAGTTGTGAAAGTTGTGTTCCCCTCCGGTATTCTGGACTCCAGATCATACAGCCTAAAGTGACTATTTGTTTTCAATGTTTAGATGTGTAACAGCTAACTTATTTATACAATTATAAATCATGCATACACTCTTAGTATTAAAGTGACGCTTTAGGCAGTAGGCCTTCGCAACAATTTAGTTGTTTAGTAATCTCCGATAGCACTTAACGTTGATTTTCAAGTTGGGAATAGATATAGAGTAGCGTTAGCCATGAATATGATGTGTCATGTCCATGTCAGTAAATAATCACTGTAAATTATTAAATGTTTATGTAAATGTCCAAAAAGTATTCAAATTATTTAAAAAACAATTATGATAATGATTATTTTTTTCTTTTCGTTCACCCTTACCCCATCCTTGATTCTCGGTTTTAATAATAATATAATAATATCTATGGACGCATCACACGTCAATCTGGCCCCGTGCTAAGTATCCGAAAAACTTGAGTTACAGGTACCAGACAACGGAAATATATTTAATACTTTTATACTATACACATATTTCAGATTTTTATTATATTATACACAAATCGGCAGGATTCGAACCCGAGACCTCGCACTCGATACCCTTAACCACTGCGCTACGGAGGTCGTCAGTTTGCAACACTACCAATCGATATTAGTGATATGAACACAATAAGTGGATAACTATAGCTAAATAAAGCTTACATAAATGCATTATTTACACACTAAAGGATATTTTAATCATTGAAAAATCATATGTTTGAATATTATATTTTATTGAAAAATTATTCCTATTTTTAGTAAAGTAGGTAAATTTGAATACAAAGTGCATTTACTAGTCTATGTAGCCACGTATTCGATATTACAGTTGCTTTGAGAGTAATCATTTCCATAAACAATCTTTAAAAAAATGATAATTATAAAGTACGTAAATAAAGTTGAATTTAATCTGAATATAAAAGTTTAACTCCAAATAGGTAAGTTTGGAGTATAAACCACCGGAACATAAGTTAAAACCGAGAATGTAGCTTTGCCTATACTTTACACGACTCCAAATACCTACAATCTAACCTCAAGAAGCGACAATGGAACCTTCTAGAAGTTTATGACGCTGGCGAGTTTCTTCACTCTGTTCAGTAGCAGATCTCCCTCGCGTATGGTCGCCTGGTACAGGTGCGAGCGGTCGGCGTCGGCGCCGCGGCCTGCGCCCGTCACCACGCACTGACCGACCGCGTCGATGCGGCACTGCAGGCGGCCGGCTGTTGTAAACCTGCAATAATTAAGTTTGTTTTACGTCAATTTCATACAAAATTAGCATGGATAAATACTAAAATAAAAACAGTGTAAAAATTCTTTTAGCTTTATGTTGTAACGTGTTGGGAATACTTCTCAAGCTAAAATCCATCGAACCGTTCAGGCTGCAGAGCGTGACTTATATACATAATGTTATATATGCATTCAAACACATACTCTAGCAAAACGCAAACCTCCGTGTGGCAATCGAGAAAAAAGAAACAATTGAGGGAAAAACTACAGTGAACATTGTCTTTATCTTAAAACATTCATTGCCAACTGCCTGCCAAGCGCGGCGAGTATAGACAAAAAAAAGACTGGCTTATTACAAGCTCTTAATTCCAGCCAGTTTACGCCTTACAATATGGCTGGCTGGCACTTTCGTTTTACGATGACTTATTGACAGCCAGTCACGTGACACTTGAGTTGCTTGCGAATGTCACTTTCAGGCAACCAAACTAGGGTGGATCCATTCAGAATAACATGTTGTTGTAATATAAAAAAGAACAAGGCCGTATTATTGAAATGCCTGGAACCAGGCTGGTATTGTACAAGATCATAATACAGCCCCTGCCCGCAATAAAATACTTGGGTGAGGCTTATGTTCAGCAGTGGCCGTCACAGATGAAACGACGATGAATTAATTACACAAGTTCATACTCACGTGGATATTTCTTCCTCCACGAATTCCCTGGTGACGCCGAAGGTTGTGGCGATGTTGTCGAGGCTCAGCGAGCGGTACGCACGCAGCAGCTGCACGTACGCCTTGATGCGCGCCTCACGCACGTAGTGCTGGTAGTGCGGGCGGAATATCGGGTCCACGCAAATCTGAGTCTCCACCTGTGATTCAACACATAATCAATGTTATAGTACGTCCGAGAAAAATTTAACCCAAACGTTGCCTATTGGCCAATATTAATAGAATGATTATTGTTTGCTATGAATCCATAGACTATAGGCTTATATTCTACAATCGTCAGCGTCAAAATGGTGTATTTTTTCTGTGAAAGATTAATTATTGTTTAATTGTTATAAAATGTATTGGATAATCAAGTGTAATCCTTTAATGTTGATAAGTGTGCACAATAAATGAATAAGTGAAAATTTCGATGTTTTCGGTTTGTTGTGAACTTATCAGGGACGAACTATAGGTATACAAAATCGCGAAAAACTAGTGTCCCTGTAGAGCTTGTATCTATTATAAACTCCACAAAATTTCGTTCTAAGATTAATGAATAGACATTTAAAATTTTTGATAATTTTGTGGCCCGTAGCAAGCAAGCAGTGACGTCACGACGTCGAGAATTTGATATTAAGTATGGGGAGGCTTTTCTTCAAAGTATTTCATTGGAGGTAGAGGCCTATACTCGCCACGTCTGGCATGCAGGTGGAAGTGCAGTTTCAAGATTCATGACATCTAGGGCATCGAAACACGCCCACATTAACCTTACAACAATTATATATACAGGGTGTTTTGCACATGGACCGACATGATTTTTTGGGGGGTGGGGGGGGTCATGTGCTATTTTCCCCCGTGAGACCCAATATCCTAAGTCTCACGGTAGTCTAGATATGTTTTTTTTTTATTTTTTTGAAATCTACCCGAAATCTTGCCTTTAAATCGTCCTAACTTTTTTGTTTGTGGTTATAATACCACAAAACAAAGTATGCTTGTATTCTACAATGTTTTCTAATTCTAAATAAATCATTACATGTTACAATTGATATCCACAAAAAAACTTCTGAGCTTTCAAAGTGGTAAATCGGTGTAAATGTTATGAAAAGTGACAACTTATCAATTCATTTAAAAAAAAACTAAAGTTCATTTTGAATTTAGCTTTTTATTAAAAAGTTCTTTACTTATTACCCTTTCTAACGATATGCTACATGATATAAGAAACCATTCTTAAAGTGGTCAAATTAAGCTTCGTTTGCCTGAACACGCACTCTAACAATGTAACTGGTTTGAACAATGTAACCAGTCAACGCGGATTATCAAGCAGCAGGTAAAAAGTTAGTCCCTTTCTTACTAGTAGTACAGTTATTGTTGTCTTTGTCTATCGAGTTGAAAGTGAGTGAAGGTCACTTGCCGGGAATCAGTCGAGATTACTCTGCGATTCGAAGTGCCCGTACTTTTCCCGTTGTTCTATCGTAATCAAATTAAAGTCTTGTTATTGTTTTTTTGTTAAATCTGTTGTTGAACTGTTACGTTTTTGTTGTGTTTATCTTTGCGTATTCGTTACAATGGCGAACTTCAGTAACGAGGAGTATGCTGACATGATGTTGGCGTATGGTAAAGCTGATTGCAATTCGCATGAAGCGCGAAGAATTTATCAAGAACGCTACACTGATCGACGGTTACCTCACCACGAGACCTTCTCAATTCAACTCAACTCAATTACAAGCATACTTTGTTTTGTGGTATTATAACCACAAACAAAAAAGTTAGGACGATTTAAAGGCAAGATTTCGGGTAGATTTCAAAAAAATTAAAAAAAAACATATCTAGACTACCGTGAGACTTAGGATATTGGGTCTCACGGGGGAAAATAGCACATGACCCCCCCCCCCCCCCCACCCCCCAAAAAATCATGTCGGTCCATGTGCAAAACACCCTGTATATATTTTTATTTTTTATAATATATTATAGACGCTTCACATCACGTCAATCTGGCCCTGTGCTAAGTATCCGACAAACTTGTGTTACAGGTACCAGACAACGGAAATATATATTTAATACTTTTATACTATACACATATTTAAGATTTTTTTTATTATTTTAATACACATCCATGACCCAGGAACATTGAAAACTTTTTGTTCCCTCGGCGGGATTCGAACCCGCAACCTCTCGGTCGAGCACCAACGCGCTGAACCACTGCGCTACGGAGGTCGTCAGATATGTCCCATCACACAAATATTTATTTAATAGGAAATTATATTTTTAATAAAGTTGTGTAAAAACATGTAACAAGCTAGTAAATTCTAGTCATTCTAGTCCTTACTTTGTGGACGCATCTAGAGTATTAAATGTCTATGGAAAGATAATTATTATTTACCTAGTAATATAATATTTTATATTCTTTACCAGTGGGCATATTCAATAACTAACATTGTGAATACATAATAGTTCTACCAACAGCATACACTCACCCAAGCAAGGCTCTTCATAAAATCAGCATATCTGCATTCATGGAGGGATTCCACAAGCTCCCTCAATTCAGGGAACCTGGACCGGAGGGCTTGGACTGCAGCACCTTGACGACGAAGAGCACCCTGTAGTGCATGACGCTCTAGAGCCAAGGCACAAGCTAGCACACAATACTGGATTATTGTCCCTGAAAATTTATATTATTCAAATAATTATTACTTTGTCATTTGTAATAAATTTTTTTTTCTAAACACACAAATTTATATCCAAAGAATTTATAAACAGAGAACATAAAAATTAATTATGTAGAAGTAAAATATCATATTGCTCACAAAACACGAAAAAGCTATTATTGCAATCATAAAAATTAAATAATTATCTTTATAATCTAAAAAATGATTTCCGTTGTTGCTGTTAAGGCATAAAATTAATTATAAATGTAGAAATATCAGCATTTAGTAGTTTTTATGTAGTCATCAATTTTCAATTTGAAAAAAACTTACCAAAATCAACCAATTCATAGGACTCAAAGGTAGATACACAATCAATAAAGAGTTCAGCAGCACGACTGTAGTCTCTAACAGCAAGGCAGTAGATAGCTTCATATGCCTTTAGTTTATTTCTGGAGCGCCAATCACCACCTTTGTCCACAAGTTCATGAGCCTGAAAAAAAATTATATCTAATTCACTACACTGATTGAGTTGCCAACAACCATCACCAAAAATCTACTAACTCAGTCTCAATAATTGCAATTGCAAC
The DNA here is from genome assembly GCA_905187575.2 of Celastrina argiolus. Taxonomy (NCBI): domain Eukaryota; kingdom Metazoa; phylum Arthropoda; class Insecta; order Lepidoptera; family Lycaenidae; genus Celastrina; species Celastrina argiolus. Next base: position 10,603,886 of record LR994577.1, read on the forward strand.
CTCTACTTGAGAACCTAATTGACATATTAAGCAATATTATTTCTTGTTTTTTTTTAGAGGCCTAAGTTTTAATTTTACCAACTCCTGTCAAAAATAGTTAAAGTTCAAGATAAACAATAAACACTTGTTGTTTGCCTTGTATTAAAATAATACATTTTAACAGATGTTGAAAAAATTTACACAAAATTAAAGAAATAAATGTATTTGTTATAACTTGATAATGCACCAATTAATTAAAAATAGCATAAATTATTATTGACAAATATTTTTAAACAATTGTACATATTTAGGTACACAAATAACTATGGTTGAAATAATTACAGTTGTTTGTAATCAGATATATTTTAAACAAATATACAAATCATAACTTACTTTTGTGATTGCTTTGCCCATATCTTTAACATTACATCCATGGAAGTAAGATATTCTAAATAAGGCAAAAACAGCATTGAGACGTCTGTTTGTTGTCAAAGTAGAATCTTCATATTTAGTTGTAGCTAATGCTGTAGCTGCATCTTTGTCTCCAACAGAGCAAAGATAATCTAATCTGTAATAATAAAAATTAAATTACTAAAATGAATTGGGTATATCAAGATTTAAGATTGTATTGTACAAAGTATTTAAAATAAAATAGAGAAAATATCTATCTACATTCTATAAGCATCAGGATTTAATACCTGTCTTGCCAAACGGGTGTTTCAGAGTCATCTTCTTCAAATTTTGCCAACCTCTCTTCATTTTCTTTAGTCATAGCATCATAGAGTTTTTGATCAAACGGCCATCCTAGATCGGTGCATACTTCCTTATAGTATGGGGCCATGTTCCCAGCTTTTATTCCCGATAATAACTGTTCTTTTAGTTGCAAATCATCTTTCAATTGAGGTAAGGATAGTTTAAACTTAATACCAGCTAAGGCCATATATTCAGGTGTTTTTCCCTCTGCAGATAGCTCCATTATGCTAGATAGTAATGATTATCAGTATTTGATAATAAATTTAATTCACAAAATACGGCAGGATATACTACAATTTCAATATAATAGCTTTTTGTCCGCACAAAACGATGAAACAACAATTTTCATGGACGCTTGACAAGTGTCAATTGTCATTTTTTTTTAATGACAATGACATGATGACATGACATATTGTTCGATTTTTTTTTACTTCAATAATGATACAAAAACATCTCTTGGGTATGCTTCACCTGAGGCTTTAACATCTTTAATTAACCGATTGTAATCGATTTTTGTTTTAGATCATTTATTATGGATGAGCCTTAGTGGAGATTTCCCTTCGAGCCGAGGTACAATTTAATTAAAATTAATAAAAAATCTAGCGCAACCATAAAAATTAATTGTGAAATCGATTTTAAAGAATCATGAGCCCGTCCATTACTTTTTCTCAAAAAAATCCATTTAGCACTAACAGTTTCCGAAAAATACAATACAATACAATACAAATATACTTTATTGTGCACACAACAAGTTACAAAAAAACAAAAAAATATACATTACAAAAATCAGACATGCACACAAAGGCGGCCTTATTACTAGATAGCAATTTCTTCCAGACAACCTTATGGTGTTAGAGAAAACAATGCTAGAGAATGGGAGTTGCGCAAAAGTATATTTAATAAAATAAAAGTAAATAAAATAAAATAATACATAAACACAATAAATATATAATATATGTATACAATATAATATAATATATATATCTATATATATATATATATATATATATATATATATATATATATATATATATACCTACATGATATTATATATATATCATTTATATATCATGTAGGTATATATATATATATATATATACCTACATGATATTTTAATTTATAATAATAAGTGTTAGTTACATAAGTTAAGGGTTGACACAATATGATTCCAGATAATGATTTTTTATAAGAGTTTTAAAGCGATGTATAGTTTCAGCCTGCCTTATATGGATAGGTAAAGAATTCCAAAGGGAAATGGATTTTACAATGAAAGAGCAATTAAAGTATTTAGTGCGGTGGATAGGAATGTCAAGAAGAAGATTAGTTATAGATCGTAGTTCCAGTCTGTCAGAGGTACGGAAGTTAAAATAACTTTTTAAATAAGTGGGACAATGGGAGTCAAATAGGATGTTATAAAGGAAGGAGAGAACACGAGAGTCACGGCGGTAGCGGATTGGCAACCACTTTAACTTGAGGCGATACTCGGAGATATGGTCAAATTTACGTAAACCGAAAACAAACCTCAAAGCCAGGTTTTGAAGGCGCTCCAATTTGTTCAGTTGTTCCTCCGTCAAGTTAGTGAAAGAAGCGTCCGCATAATCTAAATGGGAAAGGAGTAGGGATTCAGCCAAAACAACCTTAGTGGGTATCGGAAGAACATATCGTAGACGTTTTAGGGAACGCCAGGTAGAAAAAACCTTTCTACTAATCTCTTGCAATTGATGCGTCCACGATAAATGTTCATCAAAGTACACTCCCAAGTTTTTAACCACTTTACTGAAAGGTATTGTTACACCATTTATAAGGACAGGAGGTAAAGAATCATGGTCAACTCTAGAAATTAGCCCGGGGCTACCAATTACAATTAATTGAGTTTTAATAGGATTAATAAGAAGTCCATGATTCTTGCTCCATTCACAAATATTCGACAAATCGTGATTCACTAGATCAAAAGCGGAATTCAGATTGTCCAAAGGAGACTGTGTGTATATTTGAAGATCGTCCGCATACAAGTGGTAGGATGATGAAATCGATATTGTTATAGGGTTTATAAAAATTGCAAACAGAAGAGGAGATAGCACACCACCCTGAGGCACACCGGCATAGATATAACTCCAATCGGAGAAATAATCAGATGATTTAACTCTCTGCCGTCGTCCTACAAGGTAGCTACGAATTAAATTAATTATTGATGGTGAAAGATTTAAAGATGCAAGCCGGGCTAGCAGAATATCGTGGTCTATGGAATTGAAGGCATTACTAAAATCCAGAAGTGTGAGAATAGTAAGCATTTTATCATCCATACCTGACCGTATATCATCAGCTACCTTTACCAATGCGGTAGTCGTACTGTGACCAGTGCGAAAACCGGACTGGAACGGACTGAGTAAGCTGTTGTGGGTAACAAATTTCGTAAGCTGGTGATGAATGATTCGCTCTAAAACTTTTGATAAAAAGGGTAGGATGGAAATAGGACGGAAGTCAGACACAGTCTTAGGACAGGAGGATTTAGGTAAAGGAATTATGTAAGCTGCCTTCCAGGCATCAGGAAAGGTACAAGACTCTAAACATGAATTAAAAATGTGTGCAAGAACAGGAACAATTATATCTAATATTGGTGTGATCATTCTACGACTGATACCGTCATCTCCTACTGCGTTTGACGATATGGAAAGGATGTGCTTTTTAATCTCACACTCGGAAACTGGAACAGTAAGGAACGGATCAGAATTCAATTTAGGTAGCGAAGAAATATAATTTAACGTTTGTGATTTAATTTTGGGGTCGAGATTAAAAGAGGAAGTAAAATGGTTATTAAGTGAATCTATATCTATAATAAGAGAGTCTTGCGGTTCAGAGCATTTGCCCACGCCGAGGGATTTGAGAAATTTCCATGTTTTAGCCGGATCCCCGTTCTCAACGGAGGCGTGAATATGACGTCTTTGTGCGTCACGACACATCATATTACAGCGGTTCCGGATTTTAATATATTTGTTACGATATTCTTCTGTCTTTTTTATTTTAAATTTGGCTTTGGCTGCATGCTTAGCATTTATCAGAGATTTGATTTCGTCTGATAACCAGGGAGCGGGAAGATGTTTGATTTTAACGGGCCTAACAGGTGCATGAATATCATAAAGAGATTTAAGTTTAGCGTTAAATATATCAATTTTGTCGTTAATGGAATCAGCTGAGAGTAAGTTTGACCAGTCTATGTTATGTGCGTCCTCCTCTAGGCTTTCAATATTCATCGAAGAGAAATTTCTTTGAAGAAGAGTTTTTACCTTAGCTTTGGGAGGGCGAACATTATAGGCGACATAGATAAGATCATGGTATGAAAACATATCAGCTGAGACTTGTCCATGCGTAGTAACACGATTAGGAGAGGAGACTATGATTAGGTCGAGCAGGGAAGGACGGGAACCTGGAAAGCAGTGGGTAGGATTCAGAGGTAGTAATTTCATATTATATGAATCTAAAATTGAACTAAGTTTAGTCGATCGACTATCACCCTTAAGTAGACAAGTATTGAAATCGCCCATTATAACACAATGATCGTAGTACGGTGTAAAAGCATCAAGCGTATTTTCAAAGGATGAGAAGTAATCATTGTTCATTGATGGGCAATAGTAGACCCCGAGTAATAATTTATTATAGTGCGATACCTGGACTTCTACCAGCAAAAACTCGAGAGCATCAGATGGAGGGGGTTGCGCTGACGAGCTAATAATAGTGTAGGACAAGTCTGAACGTAGATAAATCGCAACGCCACCTCCACCCCTCCCAATGCGGTCGTTGCGAATTAACTTAAAACCGGGTAAACTGTAGCATGTTGATGGTAAGCAAGGCTTAAGCCACGTTTCCGATATAAAGACAGCATCAACATTAGCCCGATCAAAAGACGCAAGCAAGTCGGGGTAATGAGCCGGAATGCTCTGTGCATTAATATGAACGGCCTTAAAACATTTGTTAACTGTGTTAAAATTTGAAGTTATGGTATCCCTAAGAGACATAAATGTGGCACTTTGAAAACTATCATCGCTGTTGTTAGAAGAAATGGATAAAAAATCATCTGAAGCAAATGAGTCAACACTTACATTCATGATAATAATACAAACTAAATATAAATAAAATATATAAAACACTATAAATATATTATCCTACAACAATTGAAATATAATTGGCCTGCAGCCCACTGTGTCATAAAAAAAAACATAAGTATATAAATAAATTTGCTAGAATTAGTAAATAAATAGAAAAAGAGTAGGTAAATAAATGGAAAGAATCCAAACATGCCTATTATTTTTTAAACACCTAGCTAAATATGAGCAGTTATTCTAACAAAATATAATTAGATTTAAGATGAGATGCTAGCCCAACACAAATTGGCAATTAAAATTTTAATGGAGTTATACTGAGATATAATAATAAAGTTCTAAGTACAAGCACAGCTTATTAGTTACAAAAATTGTATAACAAAGATGCAATTTATATACATAATACTAGATTAAGAGAAATCAGTTAAGTACATAATGGCTCATGCTAAATTTCATGTCCACACACAAAAAACAAAAAAAAAATTATAAATAAAGTGACATTAAGAAGACGAAGAAGAATAACTATCACTCACTCCTGTCAGACGTCACCGAAACACATCTGTCAAAAGCTTCGTGTTGAAGAAAATGAAACAATAACAAACATTTTCAAAAAGTACAGATTACAAAATTAAATATGTTTCATTTTCGAAATACCGACAATTTGTGACAAAAGAAATTAGTGATGATGATGAGTATGGACAATAAAATTATAAGTGAATGATTAATGAGAAGCGAATATTGGCAAAGCAGAATTATAGATTTATATGTATATATGTGAAGATTGAGAAAGTTACCATGCTATTATTTAAAGTATGTTACCCTTAGACTATTTACTTTTTGGTTCGCCTTGGTCTTGTTCCAGTTTCATTTTTGGTTTTGGATGCCGGAACTTGAGATGTGACTTCTGCCATATTACCACAGAGATCAGAAATGGCATCCAACTCCGCTATGCTACAAACACGGCTTTTGGAGCCATCAGATCTAGCAACGAAAATAGAGCCATTATATGTCCAACACTTTGTAACACCGAAACGCTGCCTGGCCGCCAGGAACACTTCATGTCTCTTTTTAATTAAAAACTCTGATAGAGTGATGCCGGAATTTTTCAGGCTGGTCTTAGCCCTCCAAACCTCATTCCGATCAGTAAAATTCTGAAACTTAACCAAGATCGGTCTGGGTTTTGATTCCTTTAAGCGTCCCAAGCGGTGACAATATTTTACTGAAGAAATGTTTATGTCTTGGACTTTTAACTGGGAAGACAACAAAGATGCAATAGCTTCTTGTGCATCCTTTTTGGCTTCGGGAACTCCATGCACAAGCAAAATCTTTCTTCTGTGCCTCATCTCAGTTTGATCTAGGCATCCATCAATATTTCCAACTGAGCCTGCATCATCTTAAGTGCATTCAATATAAAATTTTTGAACTCACAAAAATCAGATGCCAGTGTTGTAGAGGTGTTTGTAGTCTGGACCGCACACAACTCCTGCTGGAACTCCATCATCTTCGAGTTAAACATCTTATTCATTTGTGTTATTGATTCTTGCAAGGACTCCATTGTAAACAAGTGGAAGAGAAAAATAACAGCAAATTTTGACAAAAGTGCAAGTGATATAATTTGTTTAAGAAAACAGTGTTTATATACTGTATCTTATTATTGCAATTATAGGAGATTGTGACACTAGTAGATGCAGGTATAAATTTTTACATAATATTGATTTAAAATAATTAATTTATAATTTTGGTTAAGGAGCAGTTAAAAGTTCAACTTAACTTTTTGCACGCCTACCCCCGAAAAAAAAAGAAATTATTACTCTTCATCTCATCGAATAGTTGGCAAAAAAAAAATAATTAAATAAAATAATAGTAAAAAATCATTAATTTTTTACTATAATTTTATTTAATTATTGCGGCGTGGAATAACTGCAACTAGATTTATGTGGGGCCAGCCGAGAGTTAATTTAATCTCTGAATAAGGAAACTAATTGAAACTAATGGAACTGCCATACCTACAAAAAAAACGTGCATACCTACGCGGCTAAACATGGCGGTTTAGTGTTGTATTATCGATGATTCATTAATTATTATTGACTTAATTCTCTGCGACATTAGCGTAGTAAAATCTAAACTTCAGTGAACTTTTTATTAACAACAAAATAATATGTAGTCATGACCGTGTTGACAGACGAAGTTCTAAAAAATAAACACGGAATAGAATCTAATGACTAGGCAGTATGGCTACGACCTTAGTCTGTTCATCATGAACGAACATAAAGATAAGAAAAAAATTGATAATAATAGTAAACAAAAGGGGGGCCATTTTTATAAATTACAATCTGAAATTGTTGCAAAGCCTTGGTTTTTTAGCATGAACTTTAACAAAAAGTGTTCAAGCATTATAACAAGATTAAGGCTGGGCCATACTTGTTTGCCAGTCCATCTTGCAAGACTAAATATCATTGTTAGTCCCTCGTGTATATGTGGTAGTGAAACGGCAGATGCCAATCATTTGTTTTTCTCCTGTCCAAATTATAACCGTTCCCGTTTCCTGGATTCATTAGTAGAAAATAAAATTCCTTTTCCTACATCTATATTTTGTTTATTGTATATTAAAACTTATGCTATTTATAAAATTATTTCTGTTTTTATTTTACAAAATAACATTGAGATATAGTACCATTTTCCTAAATTATATTGTGTATAATAATTAAGTTTATGTATTTTTACCTACTTGTCCTAAATTCCTTAATCCAAATTCTATCGTTTCCGTAAATTCTAAGTTCTTTAAATAAAGTTTCCTCCGTTTGTCATTGGCTATCTTGGCTATGCACAAAGTGCATGCCATTAGAGAGAAAAAAAAAAAAAATGTCATTTGCCAAACGCGAAGTGTCAAAATTTTATTTTATGTCAGTCGTCAGCAACAAAAATTTAAATAAAATTTATCAAAATTAATATTGAAGTTTTATAATAATGTAAATTATCAGAGTATAAATGTTAAAACTACGACAAAGAAATACTTATAGAGAATTATAAAAAGTAAGTTGACATAAAGTTGATATCAATATTTACTTTTGTTAAAATGAATATAAATCAGCTTGTTTGTAACAATCAGTCTATAAAAATTGTTCCTTCAATCGAAGAATCCTTAATGACCATCGGACTTGATGTGGACATCGATAATGCTACGCAGATATGGTTTCAACAGTTATTGTTAAAATGGAAAACTTGGAAGAAAAGTGCTATTGTTGACAACCACTTCTATTCTTTCCTCGAAACAAACCCTGACCCATTTAGAGTGGCACTAGTGTGTGTTGTAAAATGTCCAGAATTTAAAGATTGCAAAGTAAAAAGTCTTCCATACTATATATTGGAAAGTATTTACAATTGGTCACAGAGAGAAAATGATAAATATCCACCAGATGCTTTAAAATTACCTGCTTTTCATGTTGGAATAAATCAAAGAAATCAAAGCTTTTTGACACTTGTTATAAAAACTTATCATGTGTGTACAATAAAAGAAAAAATTATTCCTATAGCACAGGACATGATAAAAAATGATAACTCTAAACAAGCTTTACAAATTGTTATAGCTATGGAATTATTTGAAGAGATATCTGTTGAAGAGTTGTTGTTCCCCTTTATATTACAAGACAGAGCCACTATGATTGATGACTATTTAACACAATTTCCAAACCAAGTACAACCGCTGATAACATTTTTGGATAAATTACTTGATAAGAATTTTAGTGTTATAAATTATTCTCAGGAATTTGCTTTTAAGTATAATATCAACAATATTAATTACACAAAAGTCCATTATAAACCTTTGGGTAAACTAGTGGCACGGCTTTGTAACAAATTTAACATTCCAATTGAGACATGTCGAAATCTAAGTAAAAATCGAACCACAAGTGGATTAAAATATTTAATTCATCAGAAATATATTGAGCATAATGTAAGTTTATCTGTATGGGATGACTTGGTCAAAGATTCTTTAAAAAATAGCATACAGTGTGCTCAAGAGTTTATTGATATTTTGGTCAGTTATGACGTGAAGGAAGCATTAAAATGGGCTACACACTTCAACATACCAGAAGACAATTTACCTTTGAGTTTAAAGAATTTGTCTTTACAAGATGATCAGGAAGAAGAAGATTGGGATGACATGAACAGTAATGAGAACCAATTCTACAAACTACCTATTCCTGAAAATAATATAGTGCTAATTGATGAAGGACAAGAATTAGATAATGTGGTTTCACATTTGGCTAAGTGTACAGTAATTGGTGTGGATTGTGAGTGGAAACCTTCATTTGGTGCAGCTCAGTCACATGTAGCTTTAATGCAAATTGCAACATATCACAATGTTTATCTCATTGATACCTTGAAACTAAATGACAAGCAGTACTCAAATGTTTGGTATAAATTCAACAAAACTATCTTAGAGAATGCTGAAATTATAAAAGTAGGATTTGGATTGGAACAAGATCTAAGAGAAATGAAATTGTCAATAATTGGTTTAAGTAACATTAGAATAAAGGGTGAAGGAATACTTGATTTAGGTTTATTATGGAAAACTCTTGTACACTGTGGTTTGTCATTAGCGGCAGGAGGTGATCCTGAAGGAAATGGTTTATCATCTTTAGTGCAATCTTGTTTTGGCTTACCACTAGAAAAGTCAGAGCAGTGTTCGAATTGGGAGTTGAGACCATTGAGAAAAACTCAAATTAACTATGCTGCACTAGATGCCTATGTACTTGTAGCAATTTACAAATACTTAAATGATGTCAGTATTGAACAAAGGCTTAATTTTGATGAAGTCTGCAATGATGTAATGTTAGATAAGAAACCCAAAAGTACAAAGAAAACTAAGGTAGCGGATAGATTACTTTCTAGTAAATTTAATTTTAAGCCCAATGATGCTAAAAATATTAAATTTCTTATTGAACCTGAGCTATCAATTATAGTGCCGCATCTCAGATATTTGGGTATGGATGTAATAGTAACATCTCAATCAATGTTATGGCATGATGCTGTTAAATTAGCACTAGCAGAGGATCGTTTCATTTTGACATCTAAAATGAAATTTTCACCTACATTAAAATATCCCCAGACACAAATATATGAAGTTGGAAAATTAGTTAATAATGTTAGTAGTATTTCAGAGCAAATGACAAATATAATAAAGAATTTTAATATTATAGTTCAACAAAGTGACCTTCTCACCAGATGTATTAAATGTAATGGTATAGAATTAAGAGTAATGTCAACAAATGAAATAAATAAAATATGTAAAAATGTAGCAAAACCAACTGCAAGTGTTAATGACAATAGATACAGTAGTGATAATGAAGATGATGCATATTACGACAACTTTCTGAGTGATTCAGAAGATGATTCATGTTTGTATCAAGCAACCATTGCAGCAAGTGAAAAATGTCTTACAAGTAAGGGCATAGAAATAGAAACAGTAGACATTCACAAAATTGCAGAAGCTAACAAACCAGCAAGTCTGTGTGAAGATTGTGGTAAAATATATTGGGATGAAGACCTGTCTTTGAAATCGGAAACAGAAGTTTCTTTACAATTACCAATAGTTGGTACTAAGACTTATAATTAGATTTAGTTATTGATGTACAAATAAAGAATAATAATAAAGACTAAGAATAATAAATTACTATATTATGTTTTATTTCTTATACTTAATACATATATCACCCATGTAAATTTAAATAAAAATCATAAATATATTATCTTCTTAATTCCATGTGCCTCTATAATTTTAATAATAAAGAGTTAATTTAAAATAAAATCTGAACAAATTGATTATTTTCCTTAATAAACTTAATGTCATCTTTCTTCAAACCATCATTTCCTTTTAAATTTAATTTCTGTAGTTGCAGAGATGGAAATTTCTTTAATGTTGTCAAATCATTATTGGACAGATCTAAATCCTGAAAAAAAAATAGAAATTATAGTAATTTATGGCTCTAAATTGCTTTATATTATGTACTTCTGCTTATTTATATATTTTTTTTCTTCAAATCATGATACAAAAATTTAAAGTAGAGTAGTAAGTAAAGAAAAATTAAAGTAAATCAGGGTAGGTAGACAATTAGTTTTAATATAAAAATTACCTTGCAATTTTGCAACTTTATCAAAGTTGGCAAAACTTTGGAGGTTAAATTTTGATTTGACAAATCCACAATATTACTGTAGCTGTAATATTGTAAATGTGGTAAAGTCGTAATTTTTTCTTTACATGCGACTTTAAAATTAAGTTTATCTTCTTTATAATCACTAGTGAGTTGTTGTTCTATACTCCACTGGGTCTTCAAATCATAATAATATCCAGCTCTCATTGGGTCCAGTTTTATTAATTTGTTCAAATTTGACAATACTTCTTGTTCATATTTTGTTGCATCAATGCAGTGTAAAAAGAAAGTTAAAGTATGGAGTGTCCCTGAAACATAAAATGAGAATGTTAATAACTAGAAAAGGTCGACCCAAAGGGAGATCTCGGTCCGGCTGATGCCCACTGTACTAGTTGTACTGCCAAAATATAAACACTTGCGGCGCAGCGGCGGCCAGTGGGAGTGGAGAAGCAACAATAAACTCTTGCGTCTTTCTGCAATTGATTGCAGGAAGGCCCAGGCAAGTCCCAACAGTCTGAACAGTGTAACTTATACTCCAATAACTGCACCCAACATTCTTATTGGGCCTGCAACAAAGGTTAAGAGAGCCTAGCGAGTTAATGATAATTACAATAATTATAAGCCCGCAGAGCAGCTTTTGACGAGCTGTTGGGGAGTAGCGACCACATGTACATTGATTGCTGCTGAGAGGTACTCGTTACCCGCTCCCGCGCTGCTGTTTTCGAGAACCAGTCCATTTGATTTTACGCAAAAGATCCTAACTCTGTTCTATCCTTTTGTGATCCTAATCCTGCTAACTTTATGACACATGTAATATACATGTAAAATAATAAAAATTGTTAATTTAATCAGCATTTCCTTTTTATTAACTTACATCTATTATCTGGCTCTAAATCAAGTAGTTGCCGACATGAATCCAACTGATCCTTCAGCTCTTCCAATACACTATCTGAATATTTGCTTTGGAAGCTTATATCATTTCTGCCAACAAATGTAGAATTATCAAACTCCTTGCAAAATATTGATTGTATTTGATTATACTCATCTTTATACTCCAACTGGAAAGTGTGAAACAAATTATTGAGTACAAAACTAATCATAATCTCCATCACATATCTTGCATTTAAGATTAATAAAGTAGTTTTCGGAAATACTTTAATTTCTTTACCTTCACATTTAAGTAACTAGTAACATCTTGTTCATGCTTAAGAATCCATAGATCATCATTATCGTAACCTGTGCTGGAATACCATTCACCGCCTAAGATATTGTCACCCAACATAATCTTTGTTCTTGAGCTAACACAGATTTTCGACACACAATTATTCCATGCTACAGTAACCCTATTTGGTGTCACTGTGCAAACGACAGGTTGAAGAGTGGTTTTAACCGCACCTACAAATATTAAATATTCTATTATTACTTTTGTTAGTAAAATCAATGCAGTCTCCAAGCTGAAATTGTGAAATGGGTCTCAAATGCCATGTGAGCCATCGGCCCATGGTGGCATTAATCAACGAAATCTATTAATATATACTGCCTTTTGGCCAAAAAAATACAAAAATATTGCATAGTTTTATCAATATTCTCTATGTATGAAAATATAATGAAATGTCTGACATACAACATCAACAAGAAATTTGAAAGTTTGTTTGAAAATTCTAGGTCTTTGAAAGAAGGGACTTGAAGTTAAAAATATACACTCTATATATATGGTAGTGAAGAGGTCTACTAATCATGTATGTGTAGACCATATTAATGGGTGGTTAGGACAAGTCAGTTAGTGTGAAAGTCCAATGTTATTGTTGCGGCAGTATTTATGTTAAAGTTGCGGCACATTTAACTACCTTAAAATGGAAAAACATGTATTTCCACATTTTCCAAAATTCAACACTTCAAGACCTCTGGGTATTTCAAGAGGGCGATGGAGCGAGCATAAGCTAGATGTTTTTTTTTTATATTATAGTAATTTACCTAATAACCATCTTTGGTAGAACCATGCACTAGTGTCATCTGGGTCTGTAAATGCAGCACTTTGTACAATCTTTAGCTCATGTTTGTGGTGACTGTCCTGTATTGGTCGCCCTCCTGAAAGTGATAATGATGATAATGAATACATTATACATTTGTAAAAGTAGTTATATTAATTATAAAACTAAAGGAAATAAGTACAGTGCTGCAAACTGTATAATATATAATATGTAAATTTTATTATTGTGTTAGTGGCTGGTAGATAAGGCTAATTGCCCATATCCGTTGATAAGGCTTAGGTCTTTGCGTTTGAGAAGGATATAGTATGAGTAATAAAAATACTGAACATACATACCTTCAGTGTCAGGGTGTAATTGGAGTAGCATTTTACTTCTGTAATGCCATGCAGAATAGTTTGAGAAATTGTCTTGTAATTTTTCAGTTGTGAAGTCAAACTCTTGTTTAAGTGATGGCTTACATTGGCTAACAATAAAGCGCCTATAGTCCCATGTATGAACTGAAAAAAATTTAAGATAAATTAAAAAAATATATTATGATATTTTATATTAAATAGATTTGTAAAAAACATACATCATAATATTATACTGAAAGTTAAGAAAATATTTTATATTAAAATGTTTATCTTAAATACAAAAAATGTGTATTTTGGACTTTTGAAGGAGTTTAGACTTAAGACTCATCCAAATGGCCAGACCAATTTTTATAAAATCCAGCCCTCAGTGTAGGCAGATGAGGTAGGTAGGAGGTCTTTTGTAATAAAGATTGGACTTTTGGTCAAACTTTATTACAATATGTCTTGCAAATTCAAAAAAAGGGTTTAAATAAAATCACTACTTACAATTGCGTTCATCTAGTTTAAGATATTGTTCACATAATGTTACTTCTTTTTTCCAATCAGGGTCAGGTCTATTTGTTAAAATCCATTCTCGTTGATGCCAAGCGCAATATGACTTAGGATTGATTTTTAAACAATATTCTGTCAAACTTAACTCAGAATCATGCAACTTTGTCAGCTGCTCACAGTTCAATTCAGTGCTTTTACTGCAAAAATAAAAAAAAATTATCATGAATCTTATTAAAGAAATGTTCACAACATACATATTATTCTGTGACATTGTAATATGATTTAAATGTAATTCAAAGTTGTAAAACTTTGATTTAATGTTTTATTTTTATGATGAAACTTTGAACTTACCCCTTATGGAGAATAATTTCTCGCCTTATATTCCATAGAGTGTAGATATCTGGATTAGACAATAAAACCTTTTCAGTGAGCTGAAGTTGTTCTTGGTCCAATTCACCTTGTTTTCTCTAATAAGAAAATTAAATACCTTTAAAAAAACATTAATCAAAGACAAACATTAGGAGATAAACATTTAGCATTATTTGAAAAGATTTAACATTACATAATTAATGTAAATAGGTACCTACTGAAGTTTTAAAAATAATCTCATTAAATGTACTCACTTTTAAAAAGATCTTTTGCATAGCATGCTTAAACAGCTTCAGTTTTTCCTGCCTTTCCTTTTCTTTCCTGGCCTTTTCCTCTTCTGATGTTCTTACTTTTAGTCTTCCATGCTACAAAAGTAAACATGGATAAAATGTAATAATATTTTTAGAAGAATGGAATAAATAAAATGCTTGAAATACTGGTAACCAGGAACTTATTGTGTTATGTTTAAATAATACAAAACACTTACCATTTTAAGTGTTAACTATTTAAGTAGTCTTTTCTTGAATTTTTAATAAAACCTTTCAATGCTAAAAGTAATTCTACTCAAGGAGCACTAGAATAAAAACAGTAAATAATAAAATAATTAGAGAACAAATTATTGGTATTGAAGGTACTGTACTCCGTTGAGTCCCTGGTGGAGTGTTAAGTGAATAGTGATTACTGATTGACAATATTTTTGTATAGTTTTCAAATACCTATTTATAGATGATAATAAATCTTTTTGTACAAAATATAATATAAAGATTGTGTAAAAATAAAATATATGGAATAAATTCTATTTTATTCAAAATATGATTTGAAATTCAAATTTTAAAGTAAAAAATCGTAAAAATTAAAACGTAGTGATTATATTCTCTTTGGTAAAAATAAAGACGTATAATTTTTTTTCATTTTAGCAGTTGACATTGACATAAAGTATGACATAGAGGTTGACATTTGACAGATTATGGTCTAAAAGTTGACACATCGTTTTTTTTATAAATCAAAATATAAAGTATAAATTTTAATGTATTCAGTTAATGTCAAGAAGAAATATCACAAAAATACACATCAATAATTTTCCTATTACAGCACTTAAGGCGCACTATGTGTTATAATGCAGGGCATTGAATATTGTAGCTAGCGCACCTCTTTGCACAGTCGAGCACGTTGAAAAAAGTGCTACTTCGTTATGTGCAATGGACCAACTCAGTAATAGAAAATGAAAAGAAGAGTTCTATTCTTAAAGTTGTCGTTGATATAATTTTTGTATACATATTTTCAGAAAAGATTTTAAGAATATTCCTAAGTTAAATAAAAGCAAGTTATACAACTGAGCATTAGCACACTTCGGCATGGTGGGATTCTGAGTCGCATTGTGGTCTTGGTGGTTAGAAAATTAAGAGATGTTACTATTATTGACTTATCTTGCGGCATTTATATTATCCCCTTCTTCTTCTTCTTCTTTAAAATGGCCTCCTGCCCCTTTAAGGAAAAAAAACTTTTGCGACATTGACATTTGACACAATTACATTTTCGACATTGACATTTTGACATATTATCTGCTGATAAAAAATTGTGAAATCGGAATATTTATTTCCTATTTTGATAAATAAATGAATAAAACTAATATACATTGAAATAATCTTAGTGCTTTTCATATTCAATATTTTGGTAAACGCTTTTTATTAGCCTTGAAACGATTACAAGCTGTGTAACAATGAATAATGCTGCACAGTTTTCGCTGCGATGGAATAACTACGTGAATCACGTTACTGAAGCTTTCAACTTGTTGAGGTTTGAAAATGATTTAGTGGACGTTACGCTTTGCTGTGATGGTGGTAAAATAAAGGCCCATAAAATGTTACTCTCTGCCTGCAGCACTTACTTTAAGCAGATATTTAAAGAAAACCCTTGTCAACATCCCGTCATTATTTTGAGAAATTGTAAATATGAAGACCTTAATGCAATCATCAATTTCATGTATCACGGTGAAGTCAATATTTTTCAAGAACAGTTGGAATCTTTTCTCCTCACTGCAGAATTTTTAGAAGTAAAAGGCTTAACAGACAATATGGAGGATGAATCTTCTAAGAGCAAAATACAATTTATTGAAAACAGTTCACTAGATCTGAGTTCAAAGGCTAGCCGGAGTAATGATTATAATCCACCTATGACTTCTGATGAACCTATTAACTTAGCAACACTGCAAAGTGCTAGAAATGAATACATTCCACAAGAGGACCAAATAAACAGTCATGAGCGTGAAAATATTGTAATGGATGAACAGCCAGAAATTGAAGTTGAGTCCGAAAGCAAAGTAAAGGCATCTGTTTCCAATGCAGATGAAATGCAAGTTGAAACCCAATCTACTTCCGTTGAGGATTTGTCTGACAAAAATGGTAAGGTGAAGTTAAGATATTGGGAAGAAAATACTTTTAAAGCATTGTTTTACAATTTTTTTTTAAGTTTTAATATTATTAGGATATATAGTTTGATTTGTCATTGCTTGGATTAGTTCTAAAAACTGTTCTATAATTTAATGTAACAAGTTTTCCCTGTTTTTCAGAATCAGACATGGCAAAATTTAGATGTCAGTTATGCCCAAAAGGATTCAAACATCCAACTTCATTAACTCTTCACAAAGATTCACATGCCGGAAAGACACAGTGCCCAGTATGCTTACGATCATTCTCTCGATCCTATGATATGAGAAGTCACCTACAGAGGATTCACAGAAGGAAACAGTTAACAATCAAAGAAATAAGATACAAGACCGCCTCAGATAATTTGGCTTCAAAGTCTTTTACACATAATATTTAGTACCTAGGGGGACCTTTTGTGCTGAGTGCATTTAGCCCTGAGCTTAGCCTACCTTGTTAATATATTTTATTGAATTATATAAAAAATGTGTATACTGTTTCTTTTAAAGATAGATTAAATTTGCTCAGTGATATATCACTATTTTTATACTAGTCTTGTATTAAAAAATGTTTACAAAATGTGTTTATTATCTTCATGAAAAACCATTTATATAAATTTCATAATCTGGCAAGTGATCTATATTTTACAAGATAGATATTATTCTGTTTTTATTAGTCTTATGTATATAAGGTATCTTTAAAAAAAGGTATCTTTTTTAATTTTTTTTTAATTAATCTCTTTTATTATTACGTCAATTAGTCTCACTTATTTCACTGTGACACTCCTAAAAGTGTGTTTGTTGTACACCGTACCCACAAAACACCCTCTTCCCCCAGTTAGTTTGTCTTGGGAGACTGAATATAGACGAATATACTATGCGAATATAATTATGCGAATATTATGTCAATTTCAATTTCGAAGGTTTATATTTTAATGATGGCATGTGAGCTAGTCCTCTGATATTAGATAGTAATCAGAAGGCTCTATTACGTAGGTATGCCAATATCTAACTTTTCGATCTATAATATAGACTAGGTGTGCCCGCAACTTCGTTCGCGTGGTTTTTGAGTGACCGTTTATGCAGCGCACACAACGAAAGTACCCAAATCTGAATAATTTTCCCCGTTTTTGCAACATTTCTCACTGACGCTTCGCTCCTATTGGTCGCAGCGTAATGTTATATAGAGTAAAGCCTTCCTCTATATATGGACTATCCAATAAAAAAATAATTTTTCAAATAAGAAGTGAGATTAACGCGTTTGAACAAACAAAAAAAAACAAACTCATCCGCTTTATAATATTAGTATAGATTAGTATAGAACTGCGAATATTTTTGGATCCTATTCAATACAAACTAAGTAGATTTACCCCTTTTTTTTTTTTTTTTTTTTTTGATGTCGCAAGGGAAATGCATTACGCATCCCCCCGGGAGGGTCCCCGAGGGGTATGTGGGACTCCCGGCTCGCTACGGCCGGTTTACCCACTAAAACCACTTGCGGATTGCCATCAGCCGTTTAGTGGAAGACGTGCCCTGGATCTTTCAAAGCACAGGCCACGCCCCCCCGACCGGCCGGTCTACCACATAAGGGACCGGACTTCCATCAGATTAAAGAGAGCACTTCGGCAAACTGAAGCGCTCCCCTCGGCGCCGAGACTGACAAAGCCGGGGAGGTTACCCATCCCTCTACCCGGAGCCCCGTACTAGACGTGAGATGGGAGGGCCGCATAGCGATGCCTCCGCACCCCCGTCCTGCGCCGGCGAAGCGGAACAGAGGAAGGATCTATCTCTCTATCCCGCTCCGAGGCCTCCTTCTGCGAGATGACCTGTTCGCAGAAGAAGACCACCGCCTGCCACGCCTCGTCGCTCTCGAGCATGCAGCGAACCATGCTTGGGAGCGAGAGGTCCCGCCCAATCACTGCCATGAGATCATGGCGCTGCACGGTCCAACGATCGCACACCTCAAGGGTGTGCTGGGCCGTGTCCTCCGCAGCGCCGCATTCATGGCAGACTGGCGTAGGCTCCCTCCTGGCGACCTTATACAAATACGCACCGAAGCATCCGTGTCCGGTGAGCATTTGTGTAAGGCGGAAGGTGAGGGGTTTCTTCTTGCGGCGCATCCAAGCCGCAAGAACTGGACGCAGTGCGATGGCCGTATGTTTACCATACGGTGCCTGCCCCAGAACCTCACCCCACCTCCGCAACAACCACTGTTGCCCCAGCCTCCGCAATCGTAAGAGCTCCTCCCAAGTCGGCGCTTCACCTTGCAGCCTCTTCTCAGCGCGGAAGAGGTGCATTTCGGCGAGCACCGACGCCTCGAGCTCCCACGGCGGATCTCCAGCCAGAGCAGTGGCTGCCACCCAGGAGACTGTACGGTAACCCCTGACTACCCTCACCGCTATGACCCGCTGCGCCTTTCGCAGCTGGGCCTTATTACGCGTGGTGAGGGAGTCCGCCCATATCGGGGCTCCGTACAGGGCCATACTCCGACAGACTCCGGAGTACAGCCGCCTGCAGGCTTCGCTGGGCCCCCCTATATTTGGTAGGAGCCGGCCCAGCGCTGATGCCGCCCTCACGACCTTCGGTCCCAACAGTTGGAAATGGGGGCCGAAGGTCCACCTCCCATCCAGGATGAGTCCCAAACATTTAAGAGTTGAGCTCACCCTGACCTCCGTCTCTCCGATAAGGAGACGTGCACCCGGCGGGGGTCCTTTCCTCCCAGGCCCGCGGAAAAGCAGGGCTTCCGTCTTGTCGAGGCGTACCCGAAGCCCTAGTCGCTCGATGCGGCTAACCACGAGGGATACTCCCACCTCGGCCAGCCGCGCAGCCTCCTTAAATGTTCGTCCCCGAGATGTAACGTAAGTGTCATCCGCATAGCAGATGACATTCATCCCGGGGAGAAGGCCACTCCGCAGGACCCAGTCGTAGCCGACGTCCCAGAGGTTCGGACCCAGAACCGAACCTTGTGGGACGCCGCACTCGACTCGCCGCCTCACTATGGACCCCGACCGGTCTTCCAGCACGATCTCTCTATCGGAGAGGTATGCATTCAACAGCCTCCTGAGATACAGAGGCACCTCGTGAAACGTCAGTGCCTCCCGTATTACGCTGTGAGGGAGACTGTTGAAGGCATTGGCGATGTCCAAAGACACCGCCACCACCACCTCTTTCCGGCGTTCCGCTTCACTTGCCACCGACTTAAGGCGCCCTATTGCGTCGACGGTCGACCGACCGGCCCGAAACCCGAACTGTGAATCAGAAAGTCCGGGCCCCGGGCCTTCCTCCAAATGCTGAACGAGACGTGAGGCCAAAATACGCTCAAACGCCTTACCCACCTCGTTCAGCAACACGATCGGCCGCATCGCCGACCCACAGTCCGGTTGTCGCCCGCCCTTCGGTAGTAGGACGAGCCGACCTTCCTTCCATTTTTCCGGGAACCGTCCGCTTTGTAAACAGCAGTTAAACAGTTCCCGGAAATTATTTCCGAGGTGTACGAGAGTCATAGCTAGAACTCTCCCGTGCACCCCGTCCGGACCGGGCGCCCTCTTCTTACTACGGAGGCGGGACATAATCGCCTCCATTTCGTCATCGGTGACAGGTGGCGGAACACCCTCCTCCATCAAGCCCGGCGTCCGTCGGGCCATACGCGGCGGGACATAATCTGCTGGGGGGTCCGGAAACAATTCTCGGACAATGTTCCCCAGCAGGTCCGGCTGGAGCGTCACCGTGAGTGGGGCAGACTGGGCGCGAAGTTTATCTCGCGCCCTTTGGTACGGTCGGCCCCAGGGGTCGTTCTCGATCCCCTCCACCAGCTCCAGCCACGCTCGTTCTTTGGCCCGACTAATGGCCAGCTTTAGGATCTCTCTTTTCTCCCGATAAATCCTATATAGCCGACCATCACGCTCCTCATCCGGGGGGCGGCGCCGCCTGCTGCGAACATAGGCGCGGCGCGCCGCATCGCAGGCGGCGCGAAGGTCTGACAACTCCGCAGACCACCAATATACCGCCCGCCGACGCGGGGGAGGACCATAAACTCTAGGCATGGCAGCTCGGCAAACACTAGTGAGCACGTTGCCAAGACAGCCAGCCATTTCGTCTACCCCCATTCCCTCGGAGGACGGGAGGCTCCAGCGGCCGACAATTGCCGCCTCCTCCGCCAGTTCTCGGTTGAGCTTCGAAAGCGCCCAACGCGGGAACACGCTACGCCCCCTCGACTGTGACACCGGACTCGACACGAATGCTGAAGACACCTCGAACCTTATGTATCGATGGTCCGAGAGCGTCTCAACCTCCGTAACCACCCTCCACCTCTCCACCCTGCGCGCGACAGCGGGAGTGGCGAACGACAGGTCCACCACTGAACCGCCCGTCCGCCGCACGCAGGTGTGGACTGACCCTGTATTGAGAAGGGACAGTCCCGTGGCCAACGCCCACTCTTCCACTTCTCTCCCTTTTGGATCCGTGACAGAAGAACCCCACGCCGAGGACTTGGCGTTGAAGTCCCCTGCCACCACAACGGAGAGAGGGGCCATCCTTCTGATTAGCGGCCCTAGAGCATCAAGGAATTGCTCTAGGGCGGCTAGATTGCGGTTCGGGGAGAAATAGACACCAACGAACACTACTTCTCCCCGAACCGCTATGACATATCCTGCCCCTCTCATTCTGGGTATGAGCGGGGGACCTGTGCCAGGTTGTACCACAATCGCGACGGAGCCCTCCAAATCCCCAGCCCAGTGCAGCTGGGTCGGAACGTAATAAGGCTCCGCCACCACCGCCACATCTATTTTCCACTCCGCCATCGACTGCAGGAAGAGGTCCTGAGCCGCGGCGCAGTGGTTAACATTGCCTTGAAGGAAACCGAAATGTCCTGGCATTACTGGGACATTTCGGCATCAGGCGCCGCTGACCTCCTTTCCGATGGGCTCAGGGAGAAGGATGACTTTCCACGCACAATTGGGGGATTGCACGCTCTACCCCCCATTATGTGCTCTGCCGGTAGGTTCGCGTCCGTGCAAATCATACATTTTGGGCGCGACACCTTGCATGTGGCGGCGAAATGCCCATGTTCCCCGCAGCGGTAACATAAGCCGCTGCGGTCTTTCGGTGAGGGGCACAACGCGGCGTAGTGTCCCAGTCCCAGACACCGGAAACAGTGTTTAGGGCGTGCTTCAACTAAGTGAAGCACGACCTTGCTCCACCCGACGGCAATACTGCCCAGCGCCACTAACTTTTTGGCAGCTAGCATTGGGCAGCTCATACGCGCGAAACCCGATCCCACCGTTCCCCGTTGGATATCACCTACCCAGACCTGGGCGGGAAGACAGCCTCCGCTTCTAGAGACCGCAGACTTAACACTTTCCACGGTCGCGGCGTCTGAAAGGCCCGTTATCTTAAAATCAGAGCATTTCACGGGCCTTGAAATCTCGGCTTCCTCTGCCAGCACCTCGGACAGACGAGCCGCTAACACGTCCGCCTTTTCATGGCTAGTAGAGCCAGGTACCTCAATTAGCCTGGCTCCGGTGGCTGCCTGTCTTATTCGGAGGGGACCTAGACCCAACTCTTCCAAATCAATTGATTTCTCCGCCTTTTGTAAGGCGGAGCTATAGGACACCCCGTTCGTCACCGCTTCCGGCTTCAAGCGGACCAACACAGCCGTAGTGCGGGGCAGAACCACCCTTGGCCGCTTAGGAGCTTCTTTTACTGGCTGCTTTGGTACCGTCTTCTTTGCAGGGGCCTTCCGGCGAACAACTTCCGTCCAGCCCTTCGAAGGCTCTTTCGAGGCATCCGCTGTTTCTGCAGGCGCCTTTTTCGAAACACCTGTCACCGAAGCAGGTGCTTCTCTTACAGCAGACGGTCCAACTTTTGACGCCTTCCCTTTGTTGGTTTTAGTAGCAGGGGCCGGGCGCACTTCAGGCCGTACCGGGAGCGTCGGGAATTCCTCCCGGACCACACGACGTATTGTCGACGAAGACAATATTGGCGATACATCACGGGACGGCACTTCTGTCGGCCTCATATCTTTAGCGGCTCCTTTTTCCTGAGCCGTCTTCTTTCTGTCCGCTGCAAGTGACGGGCGAACAATTGCTGGAGGTGGCAAACGGTCCTCTAGCGCTGCCAACCGACCGTCCACCAAATTGCCAACCAACCTGGCAATATTGCTCTCCAAAATTCCCAGCTGTTCGCTGGACATCGGAGAGCGCCTATCCTTTGCGGCCTCAGATCGGCTTTTCTCAAAGTCACGCTTGTAAGCGCGAACTTCCTCGCGGAGATTCCCTAGCTCACGACGGAGCCTGCCATTATCCGCCGTGAGTCGGCGTGTCTCCTCGACAACAGTTCGCGTAGCAAGCGCGTCAATAATTGTCCTTACCGCTTGGGTGGCACGCCGTATTTTATTGGCGTAACCACCCTTGAGGTTGGAGGACTTGGCCGCGATGCCGAGTATCTCCTCCAGATTTTGCTCAGCCGCGTTCAATAAGTCCTCAGGACCCATCACATCCACGTCTAAATCCAACAGCCCCGGCGGTGCAACTTTGCTCGCCGTTGCCTCCTTTCTCCTACTCCTCTTTTCTAGGGAGGCAGTAAATTCCGCCTCCCTAGCTTCCTCCGTCCTTTCCCGTAGTTCCTGACGGGCAGTAGTAAGCCTGCTCGTCGAACCACGGGCCTTCCCTCTTTTCGCTGCATGGTTCCTACGAGAGCTGTCGCCTCCGATCTCCTCCGTGTCGGAACCGGAGATCTCCGAGAAGAGACGCTTGTTTGCAAGGACTTCCGGTTCCGAGATTGAAGGGATTGATTCCGTCCCTAACAGCTCCTGGAGTGTTACACCAGCTGTCACGCCTGCTCGAGCGTAACATCTTGCCGACTTCTTTTCCCCCCCAATTCTCTCCCTTCCCCCCTCACATTGGACTCCTTCCTTGACATTCCCCTCCTTTTCCATCAAAGCCATCACATTATCCTCAACCCGCCTATCATCCGTTCCATAGGAGACAAGAAACGTTCCAGACGACCTAATCACCCCCCCCTGCGAGTCACTACCTCCCCCTTCATTTTCACTCTCCTCCCCGGACATGGTGCCAACAATATAGTTTGACACCCACGACAAGCATCAAATAAATGTTTCGAAAGATATTTCGATTCACTTAAAAATACCTTAAACTAACAATAAATTTAAAACCCAACACCAAGAAATAATAAAAAACACCTATATAATAAATATATCTAATCTAATAGAAGAAAAATACTCCTCCCCTCCGCGGGATCACCCACACAAAACAACACCGGGACAAACTCGTCGACCAGTGTAGTTTTATATGGATGACCTACGGACGACTTCTAATACAATAGCGGACCCAAGATAGAAACACACAAAAATGTAAATATTTTGGGATCCGAAAGGTGCATCAAGCCACAAGAAACTCCAGATGACAGATAATAGAAACAGCTATCATTTGACACCATGAGCACAAAAATCCCGCAGCTAGCATAGGCTTCGCTTAGGAAATTTGAGCTCTAAGTAGATTTACCCCTAATAAGACGAAGTTTAGCACATATTATTATATTAACTTTTGACGCCTCCGTGGTCTAGTTGTTTAGAGCCTAGCTGTCGACTCGGAGGTCGTGGGTTCGATTCCCGCGTTGGAACAACAAATATAGTTATTTTCAAGTTAAGTTAGGACAATGCAGGCTGATAACCTGATTGTCTGACAAGAAAGATGATCCATGCGACGGATGGGCATGTAAAAAGTCGGTCCTGCGCCTGATCTCTCGCCAGTCGTGTCGGTTATCCGTCCCACTGGGCTACGAGAGTGAAGGAAGAGAGAGTGCTTCTATGTATTGCGCACACACTTCATCACTATAAAATAACTCCGGCTGGCGTGGTTTCGATGAAACCTGCCATCGTCACCGAAATCGGTGTGGGAGGCATTTTAAATAAAACACTGGGAGAAACATAGGCTTTTAGGGCAACCAAAAATTATTTAGGAAAAATATTATACAGGAAATCTTAATTTAATTTATAATAGCATACCTAAGACGAGGTTTCTATCGATGAAACAAAGACAAAAGTTTTACTACATAGATACCGAGACACATCCAAATATGATGTGTATAGTAGTTACCTAGTTCATCTTAAATAAAAATTAAATTGAAAAAAAAACAACATGCTTTTGGTGAGGCGGAACCATATAAGGACTGTTTTCCTGATTCTGTAATTTTACACACATTTAAAAGTATATTTATTACCTAGTATAAATTCGTAATATTTTTGTACTTATTACGAATACTTACCTATACAATATTTATCTACTTTATAAAATTACTGCTTGGCTATTTATTAATATAATATCTAGGTACTTTTACCCTTTTTTATCGAAATAATGTTAAAATGTGTGGTATTTATGATCATTTAATATTTTCAATACTATCCTTGAGTATGAACTGTATTCAATATCTTTAGGTAAGTATTGGGTAGATTGAATATCCAGGATAATAAAATATTAAAAGTGCAAAGCGTTAGAATTAAAAAACAAAAAACACGAGCGGGCGGGATTTGCTTGGAGTAGTATTATAGTAATGCATTGAGGCTGAGGGGGAGCCGGTGCCGGTCGTACTCTGGTAGGGTGGCACTGCGAGGGTGGCGGGGTCAGGCGGTTCGATACGCGCGCGCGCCGCGGTCATCCGACATCACTAGTCGCGTTTTGACGCTGTTCGTGTACAGTGACGCATGTTGCTCGAAAAGCATTCGAACGCTTCGATATCGACTTTATTTATTCACTCGAAAGTACGTATTTTATATCGCAATTTTTTCACTGAAACCAGTGGTGTTGTTAATTACTTAAGTGAAAAATTTCTTGGATGGCTTCCATACTTTATTAGTGAAAATATTGTTGTTTAATTTTGTTTACATTCACGTGTGCACGATTTTTTATAATTCCACTTAATTGTTCGATAAAAACAGTGTGATAGTGTCAACAGTAGGTATTTTAGAGCATGTAGTTAGTGAAATATTAAGATATCTTTTCTCAGAACAAAATAATAAGTACAGTGTTTTAAAACGAAATATTCTTGAATTTTTTTACTAGCTTATTGTTTCAAATACTGAAAACTGTGAAACGGTGTCGTATTCTGTAAAGTTTTGTGTAAAAATGTGCATTTCTATCGAGTCTAGTGTGAATATTTGATGGTGCGTTTCGGTGAGAGCGCATACAGTCGAGATTCGCTTGCAAATCGTCCCGCGGCGGCGCAATGGGGGTATTGATCGGCGGCGGGCGCGGGTCGCGAGACGCCGGCGTCGCCTGCCGCCTAAATAAAGCTCCGTGCATGTGTGCCGGCAGCCGCCCAAAGTCTATGTGCCGTCGTCGCCTCCACTGTCGCATATCGCTGTGTGCTGTCATATGATTCTATTATTGTTCTGCCTATGCCCTAATCTTATTCGCGATTGACATTTTCCAATATTTTCAATTGTATCATCCGTTTAAAGCAGTTAGAGTTGAATTATTTTGTTCTTAGTAGGCAGAACATAAATGCTTTATTAGAGTTTGGTAAAGTTATTTTGCTATATCATTTAGAATTCTAGGATTTTAAATTATTGAAAACAAAAACAGAATAAGTTTCTACTTTAAAATATGGTATCTAAAAGTAACCTAAAGTATGTGCTTTGTAAGAAAATTTGCAAATAGTTGCCAGATTAAGGCTTGGCTAAGGAAGGCTTGTATAGTTTATTTTCAAGCCATTTTTATTCTATTTTCTCTTCATAAGGTTATGACTGGGAATTACTTGATAACCCTTGTTATTAATAGCTGCTTAATGAAAACATACCCAGTTTAGATAAACATATTAAATGATAAGCTTTAAATTCTATTCATAAAGTAATTTTATTATATATATAAGTAGGCATATTTACTACATATCATCTCATCTGAAACGAAACAGTTTTAATTTCGTTCTTCGTTCTGTTCAAGGTGGACATGCAGGACTAGTCGACGATAGTTACGAAACCAGCTATGGCGCGTATCGTGGTGACTGGAGGAGCACTGCTCTACGTGTTGAGCATAGCACTCGAGACGAACGCGCTGATTCTCTTGCCTCACGACGTACGCCCCGGCCATGCCGTCCGCCATTTCATCGGGAATCATTCACGCTACACGCTGCTAGACCCAGATCATGCCTCATTTTTCACGCTTTTGGACAACGGCCTCCTAATGACGACCGCGGACCTAGCACCATTGCTCAATCAACCTTTGAACCTGGCAGTACTGGAGCAAACACCGTATAGTAGCTCAGCTCATTCCATTCATCTTTTAGTAATGGATCGACGAAAAATGCTACATTTCACTTCCGTAAATGGGCTAGAAGGAGAGATAGCCGAAAATGTCCCACCAGGTACTATCGTTGATTTTCCACCAATAAGAGCTACCGCTCTTATCAATGTCGGTCCGATCGCATATAAGATTACAAAGGGTAACGAGAATTCGACGTTTGCGTTGAAGGACAAGGACAAGGAAAGAACCTCTGATGTCAAGTCAGTTGTAACAGAAGGGGATATCGAGATCGTAGCCCTCAAATCTTTAGATGCAGAGGAGAAAAAATCATATGATATAGCCATCCAAGCTACTGACTTGATCGGAGTAAACAAGGCTACGCTTCCTATCAAAATTAACGTGATGAACGAAAACGACCATGAGCCTATGTTTGAACAGGAAATATATTACTTTGCGGTGAATGGAACTACAGATGAAGGTTGTCGCAATGGTACTCCACATTGGCAAAGATTTTCAAATATTGGTAAAGTGCAGGCGTTCGATGAGGACGGCGATCGCGTTTACTATTCTCTGAAAACACCCAGCAACCTTGCTGTCGTTGTGCCACAAACTGGTGATTTGATTTTGGCTGGGGAACCGGACGGCCACGAAGCTGAACTGGAAGTTTTGGCTCACGACACAGGAACTCCATCGAAGAAAAGCAAACCGGCTCAGATTTACATTGAATTTGTAATCCGCGAGCATAAGGAATTTCCGACGCTTCATCGTGATAAGAGGCGTGTGACACGTGCAGTGCGACCTACGAAACGTATCGAATTTACTGAAGCCGATGGCGAAGTGGAAGGACGTTCTGTGTTTACTCTGGAAAAGGAAACCGATCGGGAAACTTTTAAAATTCGGGACGAAAATCCGTGGGTTACAGTTGAACCAAGTGGTGTTGTGAAAGTTAAAAAGAAGTGGGACTACGAAGAGCTCGGCCCTGAGAAGACGATTGATTTTTGGGTCACCATCACGAATGCCGGGAATGGAGGTGAGTTATGTTTGATTTTGATCTTTAACATATTTTCTTTTATTCAATAATTTATCTTTTATCTATGTTAAAACTAAAAACGTTAGTACCTAGTTTAGAATCACAATTTGAATGGTTGAGGTTTCGATAAGGCAACATTAAGAAAAAAAAGAAGGCCTATTGGCATATTTTATAAAAAAACAGACAGCCAAATGTTAAATACAAATAATGTATTCAATGATCTACAGGCTGTAATATTATTGAGTGATAATACTTTAGGGTGTTTATGGCTCCTAAATATATAGTTTACGGTGAAAGTACCAGCGCTGAAACTGTGACTTTGTTGTTAATTGTTGTATGGAAAAATTTAAGATGTTGGGGCATTTCTCATAGAAACATGAAATTCAAAAGTAAATCTTTCAGCGCTGGTACTTTCACAGTAAACTCTACATAGTAGACACATACAAACCCTAAAATATTATCATTTATATAAGGAAAAAATATTATCATAGAAACACACAAAACATTTGCTCTACACCTGTCGTATCGAATGGAGAGGTGAAGCGTGACGGCTTTGAAATGATGAAATTCACTTTTAGTAATCACGATTTATCATGTCTTATCCATCGTAATTATTATCATGTAATAACGAAGCATGGGTCATAATGGACTTTCTATTTGAGTAAATGGAACCCAGCGTGTACTTGCCAAGTGCAAACAAACTTTGCATTTACTTTCTATCGTGAACCCGCATCAATAATTGAAAATGTCTTATGACCTACATTACTTCCAGATTGTGTAACTTGTTGATAATCAAATATCTTCCTAAGAACCTATTTATGTTGTTCAGAATTTTAAATTAGAAATAAAGTTTCATTTCGATCTGTATCCATAGCATTAATTATATCAAATGAAATTACACGCGCGTGCTATTTGTATACGCAAAAAGCCGCTGACACCATCATAAATTGTTGTTAGCACAAGCCCATTATGTAATTTGCAATGCAACAGCACGAGATATAGAGCAGGTGTGCCAGGAATTCCCATTAGAGACATAAACCGTCGTAGATGCGACAGGTTAGGGCCACCGTAGAATGCGTGGCTAATCGGGGACCTGTCGCACGGCCGCGATTCTGTACGCCACGCTCATCACGACTTAGAATCGAGAGTCTCGAGATTATATCTATGGATAATTAAACATTTTTCGAATGATTGCTTCTCATCCATGACTTTCTATGGTAATCTAAAAATAATAAATATATCTTTTTATATTTTTTACACTCTTATATTCGTACAAAAATGTAAATGTATATCGACGGGATTCCCACAAAAACATTTACAATTTTAAATCAAAGTTGTGGAATATGTATTTGTTAATTATTATTTTTTAATAATAATTAAAAACTTATCAAAAAGTTGCATGTTGCAAATACATAAACCATAATTCAATTCTCAGTACGGGTGTAAATTATTGTGTTCCAGCCCGACTAGTCCGGGGATCACTGCAACAATTGATATTGACGTTTCCGGATCTGTAAACCATTAATCAATACACTCAACATTGTTTTCGTCAACGCTATGTCCTTTTGTATCCATCATGTAATGTTTAGTAGGATCTCTTTTATTATTATCATCATTTCAGAACCTTGTCACCTGTGATTAAATTTCTGTAATTGGGTAACTTACTAAACAAACTATTAGCATGGAACTGATCATCTTAACACATACCATCTTCCCCCATCTGCAAATACATCATATCGTACTTGGACCTTATATTACTATTGGTTTATAAACTAGTATCCTCTTTCTCTTCTACATTTAGTCAATCGCGTGTACTTTATAATAACCAGTCCAAAATATTTAGGAACTCTACAACTTTGACAAATGTATGTAACATTAGCCCAAATAATACCACCTGCGTCGCTACACTGGTTACGGTAAATGGAAATCATCGCGAAACGGTTACGGCCATTCGGACAGTGATGTTTGATAAAGTCACGCATTCATTCAATCAAAAGCTATGGGTGCGGGCGTCGGTCGCACAACAATCGGCCAATTCCCCTCGTTGTCCAGCCGCAATTACTAACCTAACCGATCCCACACCATCTGCTTTGCTGGACACTGTCTGACTTAACGAATGTTAATTACTTAATGGGAAAGGACTCGAAGATCCGGTTAGTACTTCTAATTATAAATTCTGATGATTTTCACATAATATGGGATACACACTTATTTACTCGCGCGGGCGAAGCGACCGGAACGTATTCCAGCAACGTACCCGTCATAAAAAACTATCGAAGAGTACACATACTCTACAATGAACTAAATTATTTAAACATACGTTTGCTACTGTGGCTGTAGACAACAGGAGGTTTAAAAGGGTTGGCCTTAGGTAAACAAAATCCAGCTGTTCCAAGATAAGAAATTAAAACATTGTTTCAAAAATCTCACCTTTTTTAAAGGAAAGCAACTGAAGATTTGTTATTAATTATTATGCTGTGATATGGATACTTTGAATTTTAATTCATTATTTGAATGTCAGTGTTATTGAAATTAAAAAACAGGTTTTCAATTGTGTTCATCGTTCAAAATCCCACAGAAACCTTATGTTTTGCCGTAATAAAATGTATGGTAACTCTATGTTATTCTCTGTGGTAGTCTATAATATCCGAATCAAATTTTTTCAAAATCGGTCCAGTTCGTTATGAGCCTATTCAATGCAAATAGACAATCAAATATTTCCACTTGATAATATAAGTAGACTATAAATAACTACTATAGATAAACACTATTCAACAGTAGCTTCTTAAAAAATAAATTGTTGCTTTATTCGTAAGGTATAAAATTAGTTTTATCAATTTCCAACGAGAATGAGTGGTTCTTAAAGAGTATACGGTACTTTACTTTATATAATCCATAATGAAATTACTAACCCTCGCTTTGAACGGAATTGCTATTGCCAATGGGGGAAGTTGGCAGAACATTTTACATTTCCTCTTAAATATCCTCTTAATAAACCTCGATGTTATAATATATTGTATTGCATTTTACAACGAAAACAAAAGCTTTAAAAATTTGACTGTCACTATGTTTTTTTGATTTTCTAAGACGAGAAAAGTTATAGATAAACTCGTAACACAATTCATTACTACTTTGTACCTATCAGTATTGTAATGTCTATTACACATTAAAGTAATGTTAATAGGTTAAAACACTTTACTTTAGAATGTTAGTTTTCAACGTTACAAAATCGTCTTCAACTCTACAGAGTCCCTACTCCCATCGTGCGGTCGTAATATCGTGATATGGTCGTGATCGAGTGTTTACAGAACACTTTTAAATGGTTAAGTACGACCATTGTCCGGTCTGTTTTCTTTCCCACATTTAGATCGTGATGAATGCACGTGAGAGTTGGGGTCATATCGAGGTACGAAGTATTATAAGCCGTTTAATGGGACACAAAACATATGTTGTGCAATATCAATTTAAAGAAAATTAAAATTATTGTGTCAGTTTTCTTTCTTTGTTATTAAAATGAAGTATTAGTTTTTTATGATAAATTAATATGATAGTGTTACTAAAATATACTCGGTGGCGACAGAATAAATAAATTAATAATGCCCAACATGAGATTAATAATAATAGGTTTTTAATCTACACTAATACATATTATAAAGAGGAAAGATTTGTATTTTTGTATGTAACGACTAAACTCAAAAACTACTGGACAATTTTATTAGAGAGCTACATTATCACTGAGTAACATAGGCTATATAAAAATCGATTGCTGTTCGTTAGTCTCGCTAAAACTCGCTAAGTTTCGCTAAATCAGCTGAACTGATTCGGCTATTTTTGGTCTTGAAATTTTCGTGGAAGTCTCGGGAAGGTTTAAACGGCTTCCATTCTCATAGAAGTGGGCACGGGTCAGCTAGTTATTTGATAATCTCAGCATACAAAGTATGCTAAATTTGAAAACAATATGGACGTTTCCTAGTGTTTAAAAATTTTCAGTATAGTTCCATTTTTAAAAATAAAATTTTAAAATAGTTGATTTGAGATACATTCAAATCAAAATGATTACCTACCCGTCACATTCTCGCAATTAACGACGTTTTGCATCATAATTTGCTGCCGGCATATATTTCTCAATGACTACAGAGGCTAATTTATCTCTCCTTCATTTTGTAGCGTCTGATTTTTCAAGACGCTACAAAAAGAATTTACAAAAAAAAATCTCTGAAAATTATTTAAAATAACTTGGGTAGTGTTTTCGCGTAATAAAAGTTCGCAATAGTAAGTAGCAATGGTACTTGAAGGCATGTGCCGTGGTCTAGCTCATAACGCATTGTGCATGAACAGCTTGAGAGCTCTCAGCGACCGATTGACATTCACAGAGCACGTCGCTCAAACTTTACCCTCGTCTCAGTCGTAGAAGGGTTGCAGAAATTAACGACTCTTGATTCCAACATTCCAAAGTCAAAGGATTTTTCGGTAAATAAGGGACTACATTTTGGCTTCCATATGTCGAAGTGTGGCGAACCAAATACATTGTAAAGTAGTTAAACACATTGCACAATTTTGGGACATTATTGCAGCTCGCAGAATATTTCATGTGACCTTTCGTTTCAGGCACATTGTGTAGAACAGCAATGTCAGGGTCACGGAAGTCCTATCCTTGACCATGAGTCATGACCATGCCATTACTATGGTATTGATAGCCAACAATAAGGTTAAGGAATAAGTATCGGTAACGATGACCTACGGTTTTACTTATGAAACCCTTCCTAATTTTCTTCTTCTTATGTATAAAAATGAATTGCTGTTCGTTAGTCTCGCTAAAACTCGAGAACGGCTAAACCTATATTTTTAGTCTTGAGATATTCGTGGAAGTTCAGGGAAGGTTTAAACGGTTCGTCACAAACTAGTATTATTATAAACTCGAATGGGCGATTATTACTCTATAACACGATAACTAATGAACAGACTGATGAAATTTGGTATGGTTTACCTACTAGTAAGTATGACTCTTTATGAACTCATGGCTAATTTATATCCCAGAAAAATTATTATTTTTCGATTTATTTACTTAACCTACCTAGTAGGACGAGGGCTGGTTCTACTCAAGAGGGAAGCTCTAGCTAGCCTGTTTAATAAGTAGGAATTTGAACGAGGGTTTTCAATAATGAATGGCAAAGTAACGCTGATGGCCATGGTGTTATTATAGGAACCCTACGCCACTGCTACCTAGGTTATGTGACCAAGGCAGGTACATATTTTGGTAACGTGGACTTTGAGAAATTCCTCAATGGACTCTACCACATAGATTTAAAAATACAATAATACAAAAACCAACAATGCAGGTTCCTTCCTTCCTTCCTTTCCTTTTTCTTCCAGTCCTTTTTATTCCTAAATTATTGAGTTTGAGTGTAAGGATGAATCCATGCGGTTCCTTGGTTCACAGAAGTCTGAAAGGATCGTAAATATCACTCGTACGTTCTAAATATAGTTGCTGCATCCGAAACGTTCAGAGCGCGCACGTAGTTATTACTTTAGTTCAGTTCACTAAAGTGATTCCTGCTTAGCCGTGAACAATTTACGGACTTAGTAATTTGCAGAACCGCTTTACTCTGTTTTTACAGTCAACAAAGCCAAGTTTAATCATTTTATGATTCGTTTTCTTTTAAATCTCCGAGCATTTCGCTAAGCCAAGTAAACGCATTTAAAGAATTAAAACTAGTGGTAAAGTGTTTCTACGGGAACAGTGTAAAAACTAGAAACACTTTGCAATAATAGTAGTATTTCTCCCACCGATTTTGGTGTACTCTACTACACTACTCAAGTGTGTGCTCAATACAAGAACACAATCTCATCCCTAATCTCTTAAATCATTCATTATCAGTGCGGCAAATTAGCAAGAGATCGGGTGCAAGACTGATTTTACATGCCCATCCAATGCATGTTCTTTTTTTTGTCATTATTTTTTCATGTCATCGTCTGATACAATCATGTTGTCAGCCTGCCTAACTAGACTTTGTAACGAAATTATTGTTGTTTCGACGAGGGAATAAAAACCCACGATTCAGAGTCGCTTAGTCACAAGATCACGGAGGCTTCTGTAATACTTTGCTGAAACTGTATCAAACACACAATAAGCCACTCCTTGTTATCTACTCTCCTGGAGTCCATATATTGATGACCATACTCTATATAAGTCAGTACAGCGGATTGTATTGAAGATTAAAGCTCCTCCCTACTGTTCGATATAATTGATGGTCAGTGAGGTATAATGGATGTAAGGAATTACAAAGGTTTGTTTTATTAAGATATAGTGGGGCCGCGGGTGCAATTTTGATGGCATTACCTCCAGGGGGAGTTTGTGGGCGAAATTGGAATTATCTAATATCGAACCTTAATGGTGATTGCTTTATTGTTACAGGGTCTTGTTATATATAGGTGTACTCATGTATTATATAAGTCTATAGGTACATTGGCTGTCTAAGGTTACTTGAAAATTTAAGACTCATGCAGTCAGTTTGAACAAATTTGGAAGTTACTGGAGAGCACATATAATAAAACAATCATTGTTCTCGGAAATTATTTCTTAAAAATATGTAGCAACGAGTACATTTTAGTAGTTTGACATTTTTGTTAACTTTTTAGAGATTTTACGCGCGCTTCATTTGTATAACGGTCGCTCCGTTATAATTATGCCAGTTGTCGTGCTGTGACTATTTAGTTTGATGATTATCATTAGGCTCCCGATAGCGAAAGCTGATGATTTTGGACACGGACTGCGGTAGTCACGCATGTCTACAGTTTATCCACAGTTTAATCTGATGATTCATATCTGCACACTTACCTGTCAAAAGTTTTGTTATTACTTATTAGGTATCCATTATTGGGCTCGCAAATTTTTGAATCAAGGTATCTTAAGACAATCGTAGTGTTTAAAAAGGTATTAAAATGATATTCATATTCATAAAGTATATATAAGTTTTTGTAGCTTGTGGTATCTTTAAGCCAATCTGTTTCATAATACAACTTCGTACGTAAGTGATATGACATGGAACGTATTATTATTTCGGTGAATGTAATACATACGTAAAGTATATTTCTATAATCTTTTGTAAGTTATGAACGAAAGTATATTTCATATTCATACCCATTGTAATAAACGTTCGTGTTTGTCTACAGCCACATTTTAATTATAACATTAATGTTTTCCTGCGCAGCGGAGATGTCAGACCGACCGCTGTGTTTGATTTAAATATTTAAAGTTATATTTTGTTAAAAAGCTTTACAATCTTCATTTCGTTTCAAATATTATTAGGTTTATTAAACGTCATTGTACTGCCATATGAACTATGCTCGTTATTTTAAGTACCGGCGATAGCTCTTGTCGGATCGTATTGATTGATAGATGGCTCATTATCTTGATCTATAGAGCGCCGACACGTTGTAATAACGAAATATTATTCGATCATTTGTTAAAGCAATACTATCTCCATTACAAGATTGCAGTTTAGCTGTATCACTGTTTCTCAGCCTCTTAGCCTGTCGAAATGATATTATGGAAGGGTCATTAGAACGCTATTCCAGAGCCGACTCTAAAATAAAAAAAATACGAGGGCGCGCATAGAATCGTGCTTAATCGTCGATGCCAGCGATGTTATTATAGTTCATCCTGCATTTAGAAAGAGATGAATGCACCTAATGGTTGCTGATGATTCTTTTTGATATCATAATTATGATGTGACCGTCCGCTCGTAGAGAGCAATAAACCCTTTGGGATTACTTAATTTGGGTGTTTTGGTGATTGATATAGATAGAGTCGTGTTTATACTAAACATTTTATAAGTGATTTAATAAAGACATTCAGAGCATCAAGAGTAAAATATGTAATTGGTAGTCAGGACAATATGAAACAATATCAAAGGCATTAAAACATTCTCGCATTCGTAATTGTATTATTCAATAAAAAATATTTTCATTGCATTAAATAGACCCGTAACCTCTATAGTTTAAATTAATTTGCATTTCGATACCGAATCAACCCCTAAGCAATTTTCAACGGGAATGACGTAGGTTCAAGTAATTAACACAATGTTTTCGTACGTTATTAAGATAGCGAAAATGAGTTTTAACTAGAACAAAATGAAGTTTATTTTGCATTAACTGTAATATTGTGCTAAGATGTGCAGTTTAAAATAACACGAGAGCCCGAGGCGGATGCACGTGTGGGACAATCGGGCTGGATGGCGCTTTGTCGGCTTTTTATTTCGTCGACAATTCGAGCACCCGCAGAATTGTCTGAAAACGTGTCTTTGTTTCAAAATCACGATACGATTAATTAGACTACTGATTGGCATCTATTCTAACGGATATGTTCTTTTGCTCTCCCTTTTGGAGCTTTGTCGAAATATTTACGCTCTCATTGAATGTGAAATTCCAAACAATGGAACGCATATGCGCGCCACACGTGCGCGCCGCGCCGCGGCCGGGCGCGCCCCGCACAGATTACTTCACAAACAGAACGGTCACGGTATGTTTTATGAATGATTTTTTATCATCCATTGTATACTTTGTATCATTTTGACAACAAACAATAAACGCCTGTGCGCGTATGGTTCAATTTGTTGATTTGAACTATTTAGTTCGTTCTAAAATAGTTCCGAATGAATGTTAGTTTTGATTTATTGTTGTATAATGTTTGAAGATAAATTATTAAACAAATAATACTTTATTTCAAAACTTCGAATTTACTAAGCAGATTTAGAACATCCGAAAGGTATTATGGACCTGTGTATGCATTTTAATTTAATACCTACCTCTAACCGTTCAGGAGGAAACGGTAATAAGTTTATTTTATCTGTGGTATAAGACGTTGCTTCGTAAAAAATTTCTATATTCTGAGTTCATGGGAACTTCCCTTTAGATTTCGATTCCCTTGCGAGTGTCGAAAATGACGAAAATTTGCAGCATAAACGCATGTATTTTTAGATTGCGTTGGCTAAGTTTGATTCTTTTAAAACTTCAAAGGACAGTAAACCGGAGTATTTGATATGAATTTCACTTTGATGCCTCCACCCATTCCTGAGAAAAAGGGTATTTACAGACAGATATTCAGACAGACGGACAAAAAAGTGAACCTATTTAGGTAAGGGTTAAGTTTTATCCTTTTGAGATATGGAACCCTAACAAAATAGTTCAAACAAAACTCAAGAGGAAGCGTTATTATTAATCTAAAATGACAGGTTACATGTAACAAATTACAATAATTACTTTTCATCAAATGAATTAACAAATCTAAATCTCTACATACTCGTAGTACAAATACTGCATTTCAAACCTTTCAATGATATTGCCTGTTGTTCTATATTAAATAGCAATGAAAATAGATATGGATAATATTCAGTAAATCATGTTATTTATTTAATAACGTTACTGTCACGTTATTCGTGGATTCGAAAATCATTTGAAACTTAAATTCTCAAAACATTCCATTACACTAAGCGACTCATAAGCCGGATGGAATGCATTGAACTAAAATTGGACCCATGTTTATTGTTTTGTACACAATATAATGCATATTGATTTAATACGCGTTTGTCCGATAAATGTTTTTCGGAATTGAATTTATTAAAATTTAAATGAGCTCTCGTTGATATTGAATAAATTATAATATGTAAAATAATTTTCTATCTGCATCAGTACACGGTTCCGTATTGAGTAACAATAAAGTTTGTATATATTGCGTACATTATGTAAGTAGTCCTTACATATTATACCTACGCAAAATCCTAAATTACCAAATATTTTTTGCCTACCTAGTACTTTTTACTAGGCTTTACTTTACTTTTTCACATCCATATTTTAAAGTTTATAGAGACCTACATCGCATACATACTTATGCGATGTAGGTCTATAACCTATTACCTATAACAGCCTAAATAATAAGGTTAAGATTAAAATGGCTAGACGCGATTCAGAAAAATTGGCCTAGTTTAAGTAAGTTCGATGTAGTATTTAGTTTACACTTTACAGGTACAATAAAATATTAAACGATTAAAACCCCCGGAGAAATATATAATATATAATATTTATCCGGAATCTTCATGTCCGAAGGAAATTGAGAGTAATGAAATTGGACTCTGTGTTAATACAATAGAGTTGAAAATGGAGCACACGAGTGTCGAGTTTGACATTAACATATGATTCGACGCTCGTGTGTCTGATTTTCAGTTCTATTTTATTGCGCATTCTATTTTCAATGGTCTGAAATTGCTACGGTATTCCAGATTTCGGACCATAGTCCAGTAGCTTACAAACTATACCAGGGAGTCCCTTCTCTTTCGCATATTCTATAATCTTATATATAAAAATGAATTGCTGTTCGTTAGTCTCTCTAAAACGCGAGAACGGCTCAAACGATTCGGCTATTTTTAGTCTTGAAATATTCGTGGAAGTCCAGGGAATGTTTAAACGGTTTTTAAATTTTTTTTATGCTCAACCAAGTGGGCAGTCACGGGTCAGGTAGTCTACTCTAAAATCTATGTTCTATAGTACCTCAGAAGTCAGAACAAACTAGACCAGTACCTCAGAATAAACAAAAATAACATTATTTTCGTTCACATCTTGTTTTTAAGCATGATCTTAGTGATCTTAGTCCAGGTAGAAACAGAAATGATTGAACATTTCGAAAATAACGCTATTTCTATGCAACTGGAACGCACCTCTAGTCGATAAACGTTTGATGATATAACGTGTAGAAGCGTTAAGGAGCGCGGGGTCAAGAATCGATCGGCGGCGGCCGGCGCTGCACTTGATACACGACACCAGGACAATATGTCGCGAATACGGAATACTGGGAATGAAAAATATATTCACAGCTGATTCCATATCCAACGTTATGAAATGACGCAATGTTGAAGTCCGTTTGAGCCAGTGATTTTTGATATGAGGCGGGGCTTGCTTTAGTTTTCTTTTCGGGTCAAATGGAACATGCATTATTGTATAAACCGGGGTGTAGTCTACCGAAGGTTCTGCGGGAGCGTCGTAAACAGTTATTGGGTGATAAAGTGTAGTTGTAATATATTATGTACCTAGCCTGTAAGGTGTATAATATGTACTTTATGGTATGGAACTATGCAGTTTGAAATTTGAGAAGTAATCTCATACCACTGTCAATACTCCCAAGATTACTTCTTGAATAAGTTCTTAATTATCTACACTTGCCATGTTTTAGGGTGGATTTTGAATTTATGCAAAAATATCAATGATGAATATTCTTTTCATTGTCGTCGTATTACACGACGGAAGTTAGATATTATATGCTTCAAACTGACGAAATGCGGGTACTTCGTTGTACGAAGGGCCATGATTCGTCACTTTAGTAATTTAATATTTTGATGACGTTAGTGTTTTTCGTTGAAGAATATGAGGACGTTGCTACAAAATGTTAAAATGTAAAGTATTAAAATTCGTTTTATCTTACTGATTGCATCAGGGTAGTATTGACAGTTAATTAAAATAATACGTCAAACTATAATCATGTGCTCAAAGTTTTCGTAATTACTTTTACAGCTCGTTATATACCTACCTTACAGTAATCAAATTGGAAATCAATATAATCTTCATATTATATAGCTTTCAACTAACTGTATTTACTTGTGCGAATTGCGACCGGGTCGATGATGATGAGTGTAGAAAATAATTTGGGAGCGGCCATTTATGTGACAACCGACAGCGATCAGTGCGGAAGGAAACAAGCAGCTCAATTACCGCATGCTTCACCTGCATCGTAGGGCTGACACTTACCAGTTAAATACTCTAAAGTACCAAAAGTAATATGAATAGTTAATTTCTATTTAAGTGACCAATATTAAGATATTCTTTTATATAACTTGTGGTGCTGACAGCAAAATATGTAGACTTATAAAGCATGCAAAACGTTTACATTCAAGGAAAGTTTTTGGAATATACCTAAGTATTAAATATCTAACTAAATTTTAATTGAAGTTTGTGTTTACATCTAAAACTTGGTTATTATTTTGCGGTTTAGGATCAATATCTTTTTTGCACTCAAGCATGCTATTTAAACCATTATTACTAAATTCTTATTGATTGTAATATTCAATTAAAATAAAGTTAAAACCAGGGATGAAAAATAAAAAATAAAATAAAAATAAAAAAGCCTTTATTTTTCATTGCAGTTTACAATTTAAAAAAAAAAACCCCAGGGATAAAATTGATATGTAATTTCGGATACGGATATTAAATTATTTCGGATTATCCGTTTGTTTCGGATAATTTCGGTTACGGATATTACATTTTTACAGTAGCAAACTTTCATTTCGGATTCGGTTACGGTTATGGATATTTTTAATATCGGATATCCGATAGTTACGGTTACGGAGCTCCCTAACATCCCTGGTAAACTACAAGCAGGCAGCCCTAGTGCCCGGGTGACAGGTCGCGGGCGGGCGCCGCGCCGGGCGGCCATGTGGAATAGGCGCTCGATAGTTTCTGTTTGCGCTTTGATTATAAAACCGATGAAACGGTGCTGTACTTTTTGCGAGCAATTTTATATTTTTTCTAGAATGGGTGTTATTACTTTGATTTTTTATGCATAATGTAAAGTACTTGGTAACGATTCTAGTAGTGATGCAACGGAACTGGCATAACGGAAGCAGAAACGGAAACAGATGTCAAAGGTAAATCTTAACGGAAGCGGAAGCAGAAACGGAAGCGGAAACGGAAGCCTTAATCCTATATAGAAAAAGCAAAATTTTGTTTTTTTTTTAGATTTTTTATTATTAAATTTCTAGTAGTAAAATATAAATGGTTTGAGGAAAGGATTTCCCTTAAAGGATTAGTAGTCAAAATTAAATAGAGGCAAGTTATATTTAATAAATAGTAACTTGGCCGCTTTTTCACCTTTTAGCCTATTTCGATGTTCTTCATATTATTATATTAAACCAGCTCCGCTAAATAATTGCTCGCTGGCTACACTGCTGGGGGGAGCTGATAAGTATTGGCAAACTATAGGTAAAATATATTTAGGGGGTATTTTGTGCATTTCCATTCCACCACATAAAAGGATCCTCATGAAGAGGTAGTCTTTTCTCTTTCTTGTAATCCCGAAGGTGTGACTGTATCTCTAAAAGTAAATGGTCACCATCATTAGCTGTAGAAGAGTCTTCTTCCTTTTCTTCATTTACACTTAAAATTGATTCCAATACTTGTAATGATGATGATGATGATTTGGAAGTAGAAGGCTGCACTAAAATGTCTTCAATCGCAACGCCCGCGCCGCCCTGCCGTTGCATCGGCTGCACCGCACCTCACCGCTCTCTCCCCGCTTCCGTTTAGAGTTCTGTTATAAAGTTTGCGGAACCAGAAACAGAAACGGAAGTGAAAAAACATGCGGAACTTCTGCAGAAGCGGAAGCGGAAGCAGAGTTCTGTTGCAACACTAGATTCTAGGGAAGCTAGATAAAAAAAAATCATTTTAAAAATGTAGAGAGCTATGTAATATTATACTTTATCGACTATTTGGTTTTAAATGTTTTAATAACTTACCTGTCACAGAATCACAGGTTTACGTTTTTAATTTTAAGCTGTATACATGCTATAATATTAATGAGTAATAATACTTTAGGGTGTGTATGGGTCCCGTATATAGAGTTTACTGAGAAAGTACCACCGCAGAGAGAGGTACCTACTTTAAAAAAAATATTGTATGGGCATATTTATGATTATCTCATACAAACATGAAAGTCAAAAACTTTCAGCGCTGGTACTTTCGCAGTAGACTCAACATAGGAGACACATACACCCTTATAAGTATTATCACTTATTTATTTATATATATCACTCATATATTACAGGTTATTGAAACCAGCTGTTAGTCTACAAAGACTTTTGTTTTTAGCCCTTTTTCCAATGAAGTATTATTTTATTACTCGAAGATTAATTCCGAAAAGTATTTTTCTAGACAAGTTTCCATTTTCTAATTATCTTGGGGAACGTAATCCCTTTAAGTCCCCGTTTCAATCGATTAAGTAAGGAGCGTTAATTTCAATTGAATAGTCTGGGGAGCACAAAGAAATGTTGCAATTCATTTTATTTCCAGGTCTCGCTCATTCCCTTCGTGTAATTTCATCAAAATCGTGTGTATTATAAAGATGGAATCTCGTGTTCCCACAATAGCTAGGATCGTGACTGGTTTGACGATTTGGAGTCGAGATAGCTCATGCGTCTACCACTTTGTAGAAAAGATTTGACTTACTCATGATATCATTTGGCGGCAAACACACTCATTTACATCCCAGAGATATGAAGTTGGGTTTGATTAGAGATTACACCTCGGGAGATTTTAAAGACGCCGTCTACATACATTTAAACATGCAGTATTGAAATACATTGTAAATTGAACCTGTATGTGACCCAGGGCTGTAGTTTTCACTGGATTCAATTTTATTTTCTTCGGTGTAACATAGTGGTTATTCTAGTTTATAATTAGTATATTATTTATTTAAAAAACTTCATTTTTACAGGATGATTATGGTTCATATATTAAGCCGAATATAGTGTGAAGAGAATGACGTGCACAGCATTTTTTGTTTTTGCACCTCATATAAATAACGTAATGTAACTCAAAAAAATCAAAGGTCTAAAATTACCACAAGGAGTAAATCTTACTATGCTTGTGGGCTCCTAGTCTATACACACGATCGTACTGGTCGTTGACCTAAGACCTGACCAGGATTGAAACTCATCTGTTCATCTGTTTTATGAGTTT
Source organism: Celastrina argiolus (assembly GCA_905187575.2). Taxonomy (NCBI): domain Eukaryota; kingdom Metazoa; phylum Arthropoda; class Insecta; order Lepidoptera; family Lycaenidae; genus Celastrina; species Celastrina argiolus. The sequence continues at coordinate 10,646,561 of LR994577.1, forward strand.
TTGATCTGTTTTACGTGATTTGTCGCGTTAGTAAGTAATTTATATGAGGTACCAAAAATAAAAAAATGCTTTACGCGTCATTCCCTTCACATTATATTAGACTTGATATATGAACCATGAATCATCCTGTATTGACTTGAGCATTCGAGTCAGGTTTGTAAAAATGTGCCAAATATTATAATAAAGAAATAGAAATAGAAGATAAGATTATTACTAAAAATATAGAGCAGGCACAACAACAATATGACAGACACCTTCATGTGAATAAAATCTTTAATAGTACTTAGAACTAGAGTTCTCACGTCGTAAGGGTCGTCCAAGGGCCGACCTTTATATTAAACGAGGTTGAAACTGTATCGTTTACGTAATGTGTCTCAGACGGTGTGGCAGATCGTATCAGAGGTGTGAGGAACAATGTGCCGGGACCGGTTACTAAAAATACTATGTTTACGTATGTACAGGCCTTTAAAGGGATTGTTGGAGTGTTCTTGTGAGAAAATTTACCAAAAATGTACTTGTTATTTAAGTTTAATGTATATTTATATTTTATATTTATTTAAATGCACAAAACACATTACAATCACACAAATAACAATTAACAAAAGTTACAAATAGATACTTAATTATACAAAAGGACGCGTTATTAATTATTAGGAAACTTGTGATATGATATTATGGTCTTTCAAAATTTTAATATGATAAGTAACTAAGTATGATCGAAAATGTCTAACGTTTTATTGGTTTTTGCAAGCTTATTATAATGCGTGTTAAATTGTTAATGGATTGAAATAAGAAATGTTATTTTTGTAAACATTCAAGACAAATAGGTTTATACTATGAGCTCTACGAGCACTAAATTTAATATTAAAACTCATTTGTGAGAGTAAATCTGGTGAATCAATAATGTCATTAATAATTTTATAGAAGTATAAAAGATCGAAGAAAATGCGACATCACAATAGTGACAATAGTTTTGATTTTGAAAAAACCTGCATATTATTTTCATCGAGAGACTTATCTAGCAATACAGTGGCAAAAAATATAGAATTCGATGGTAGATATATATTTTTAAGGTATTGATTTTCGCATATCTTATTATTATCAAAAATTCCCAAAACATTTGAGGGGTGAATCGATGCAGGGGCCTTACTCTCCAAACTGATTCGGTTTTGATTCAGATACGATCGTGCCGCGTACTCCCGAATGAATTGTCGTTTGTTTATTTTGATTTTTAGTCGATTGATATGGTCGGGTTTACAAAAAGTTACGATCTAAAGATTTTCTTTATCATAGTTAGTTTCTAAGTAATCCACCAAATAAAACACCAAAAGCCGTTGATATCGAACTGATTTGGTTCTCGATTGTGTCGGGAGTAAGCCTGCTGATGATGATATATCTCTGCTGTCCGGTGGCCGGTGGGTCCGTAATGAGTATTCTCAGTAGACGGCTTCCCTCCGTAAATAGTGTGCGTCCGCTTCTGATTGCGCGCTGCAAAAAGGGCAACGAAATGCAGACAGTTTCGATGCGTTTTTATTTAGCCGGCAACGATACCCCCCGACAATTTTCGAATTAGCTTTTTGCTGACTAGTTCGAATAAATAATCATCTGTATAAGCTATTTATTTGATTGAATATATATCTGATTGAATCTGCGGTTACTTAATGGCGTCAAACACCTCGTACAGCAATGTGTTAATATATTTTTTGATTCATTTACTTTAATGTGCGTTATAATAGTACTCACTCGGAAATATTGAAGTTTAAAAATAAAATATTAAATGACTGTCCTAGTCTCGGATTCTAAAATTTGTTGGTAAAAACAGGATTCAATAAACGCGCTAGTCATTCAATTAAATAGCAGATTCAACCAGATGACTGCGACATCAAGGTGTAAAATAAATTAGTGGTAATACTTTAGGGTGTATGTGCCTCCTTTATAGAGTTTATTGTGAAAGTACCAGCACTGAAGACGTAGGTACTTTTGATTTTCGTGTTTGTTTCTATGAGAAATGCCCCAATATTATAAATTTTCCCATAGTATAATAATTTACAAAAAAATAATTCTTTCAGCGCTGGTATTTCCACAGTAAACTCTATATACCTACGGGACTACGGGACATACATACCCTGAAGTATTATCACTCATTAATATTACAGCCTGTATATATAAGTTAGGTACTGTTAAAATACTTTCGTAGTGGGTTTTTGTAAACTTGTATTATATGGTTAATGGTTATACTGTAATGAGTAGTCAATTAACTTACAGCAAAAAGATTTTGTTGACTATAAAAGTGTTATTTCTCTAAGTATAATCGAATAAGGTGGAACAGAGCAAACTATTTTTTTAGCACTTTATACTCATACTTTAGTGCTACACAAATTTTTAGTGAAACTTAAAATAACGCGAAATGAGGCCTGACCCAAATAAAATGAACTAGAAAATCTTGACTAACCTTAATGAAAAATTCAAATTTATGTCTATTAATAAACATCATAATAAGTCAGTGTAATATTAAATAGAAAAAAAATTGTCTGTATTTCTATTTCGTCTGATAAACGATTTTAAACAAATGTGTCGGGGTGCTGTGAACGAATAAGACGGAAAATATAATACATATATACGATCTATAGTTCAACTCATTATATGTATTACTGTCAACTTCACCAGTCATTTTTGGAATTAAAATATATATGAGAGTCCCGATCACGAAATGGTAAAGGAGATTAACTATTGTATACAAATTTTAAACCGGCTTATTCGTATTTGGAATCAACATGTTCAGTCAGAACAATGTCTAGACATCTTGGCCCAAATGTGTCTTGATTGAAATGACGAGGTTATTCTGAGCTTAATTCACTTACATATTTAACCACACCTACATCGCAAATGTATTATGAGGGTATGCATGTGCATTCCCAAAATTAGTTTTATAGTCGCTTTTGAAAAAAATCACGACATGTACTAACCGAAACACTATTAGGCTATAAAATATTCGTTCATATTTCATTTTTCATAATTATATTATTTCTGATCCATAGGTGTGGAGAATCAATAAATTGTTAATCATATTTTACATGAATAGTCGTTGAAATGATATATTTACCACATATCCTGCAAATGCGATTTTTGCAATTGTAATCCAGGTTATTAGGCTCACATCTAGCATAATTTTATCCTATGGTCGCCGTTGATAATTATATTTTGCCTTTGTAAATTTCGCATATCGGTTATGCAACTATCTTTCCCAAAACGTATGCATTGTCAGTTGAATAAAGATAATCAAAAACATACCTTGTAAAAATGCCATGTCTTGCTACTTAGTTCTTTTACCGTAAAAAGTTATGAGATCCATATAGGTATTATATCAAATCAGATTGCTTAGTGCGATTGCTAAGTTAATCTACTATTTATTTTTTTCATTTTTACAAGTTATGTTGTTGATGGGATCTCAACTCTTTTTGTAGAAACTATTTTTTTAACTATTTTGTAAACAATTTTTTTCGAGATATGCAGTAGGCGTATCTAGATAAATATACAGAATATTTTTTTAAAAATGTTTAAGCTTTTCCTTACATTAAACAATACTTGTATTCCAAATTTAAAGCTTCTATGTCTGATAGAAGTGACTAATACTTTTTAAAATCGCCCAGTGAGTGAGTGAGGAAGTGAGTGAGTCAGTGACAAAATTAAAAAACTTTGACAAGTTATAGTCCTAAAAATATGCTTGCTTAGGTACTAAAAATACAGATAGCCTGTTTTATCCACAATGGAGTTATAGTTGGCCAAAAATTTACTGAATTGCTTCGAGAAAAGGATGGTACGGCGGTGCTGAATTTGGCGGGGGCACTACCGGGCGCCCAGATAAAGATTGACGATTCAAGACATGTGTCTTTTGAAACGAAAAAAAAAGTAATCATCCTACGTATGGGGCAACCTATGTAACTTGATTTTGTGCAACATTTATTATGTAGATGATAGGTTTCTAACATGCGGGGCCTCATCTATGACGCTTAAGTCAACTTTCGACCCTTATTTTAATAGCACAGGCAATTACGAATTGTTATTATCATGTTTTAAAACACATGTTAGGCAATTTAGTTTATGACGACTGTTTAATGTAATTGTCGCATTATTCTGTGTCAATTAAAAAAGGAAAAGTATTAAAATATAACATCAATGATCAAGTTCTGTTTAAACTATTCGAAAAACAATAGCATTTGGTAGCAGACATCTTACAGGGACGCATATGAAAAAATCCATTCGGATGCACAAACAGAACCCCGTGGATTCGTGTCAACGGCCGCGCCCTTAACCCCCGCCCCTCCCCGCGCGGGGCGGCACATCCAAAGGGTGGCACCCGCTTTTAGCGATAAGATATTAAGACCTTAGACGTTTACAAAGACTTAATGTCTTTTATCATGCATCGCTTTCGACCGCGACTGATGGCATCGTTATGTTGATTGACTGTTTTTTGTCACATAAAAACTAATTGCCGTTTTTGTCGATTAATAAACACTTTTACCCTAATTATGACAGCTAACGATTTCTTGATTATGTGGCTTAGATTATGAAATAGCTATAATCTAATCTAGAAATAATTTGCCACGTGATAAATGGTTTTCTGAAGCACTTTCACTACAACAATTCTTGTTTTTTTTTGTAAAATAACACTTAAACAGTTCTCTTTTTACACGGTTCTATATGATTTAGTAGAAGTTGTGTGGAGCGAGGGTCTATGAGAGAAGCTGAAGTAAGCGGAAATGTATTATATCGAGGGGCGCCATGATATATAGGTGCTTTATTTGAAAAATATCTCGAGTCGGATTACAGGAACTTGGAAATGTATTTTATGTGTGACCAAAAGTTTGCCAAAAAATTAGAGAAGTTTTTTTTCATATATTCTCATATATTCTACTAGCTTTAGGCTTCGCCTGAGTAATACCCGTACTTTTTGGGTATAGGAAGTAGCCTATGTCTTATTCCAGAGTACCATTGGTCCAGCCCTTCCGTCCCTTCCTTCTCCTTCCAAGCAAACAACTTTATTAATGTTACAGAAAATAAATTAAAGTACCAACTTTAATTTATTTTCTTTTTGAACCGTAGATAATATTCATAATATAGATTAAGTATAGGAAAACATTGAAATAACTTTAATCTATATTTTATAATCTTTGTTTATACGTTATAAAAAATATTTATTTTATTTTACTTAACAATTTATTGCACACAAGATACATTCCAATAGAACAATTTACAAAGAAAGACGACACAATGCTTATTTCTAAAAAGAATTTTCTTCCTGCTGGGCCTACGGGTAAAATAAAGTATGGAACATAAGTAAAATTCTTAATTTTTAAAAGTGAAACGAATAGTTTTTTATCTGTCAAATAGGAAGTTGTGCTTTCGATTGAGATACGTTTATTAATACGGGGCAGACTATTGTAACGCAGATTTTTTATTAGTCAACTACTAAACGTTGTTAACTTTATTATTAGTGGAGTAAAAGTTTCAGTCACTGTTACACACCCTAATTTAGGTAAACTGTTTACTGACATAAACTAAACATTAAGGAAATAGCACACTAAAATCATTTATATTACAATCTAAACATTAAATATAAATCCATACACTTACCTCCATAGGTAAGTGTATGGTGGTTGTTTACTGACATAAACTACTAAACATTAAAGAAATAGCACATTAAAATCATTTAAATTACAAACTAAACATCTACACTAATATTATAAAGAGGAAAGATTTGTATTTTTGTATGTAACGACTTAACTCGAAAAGTACAGGACCGATTTTAATCATTCTTTTTGCATTAGAAAGCTACATTATGACTGAGTAACATAGGCTATATAAAAATCAATTGCTGTTCGTTAGTCTCGCTAAAACTCGAGATCAGGTGAACTGACTCGGCTATTTTTGGTCTTGAAATATTCGTGGAAGTCATGCTCTACGAAGTGGGCACGGGTCAGCTATTAAATATAAATATGGAAGTAAGTGATGGTGGTTGTTTACTGACATAAACTACTAAACATTAAGGAAATAGCTCACTAAAATAATTGAAATTACAATCGAAACATTAAAAATAAATATGGAAGTAAGTGTATGGTGGTTGCATTATGATGGGTCCGCAATGCAGTTGTGCATGGGGTAAGGGGGGGCTCAACCCTAGCGCGACGTTACTTAGCTAGAATAATGGAGACTGGTTACAATTGAAATATGTCTATTGTTTTCGTGATTTACTTACATTTCTCTCTGTTTCATTTTACCCCAGTGTAAAGTAGGCAAAATAAACTAGAATTACGGGTGTGACCATTGTAATTATGTTTGTATGGATTTATATTTAATATTCATGCGGTTGGTCGGTTTTAATTTATTTAAATTAAATATATAAATAATAAAAACCATTAAAGCGAGGAGTAAAGGATTTTTTGGTAGACACTGAATAATATAAAAATAAACACACAGATGCTCGTGATATTACCAATTTTCAGGTTTAATAAAATAATACGGTCCTTCTTGACGTCTAGAAGGTTTCTAGACGTGAAGAAGGACCGTATTATTTTATTTACCGGTATAATTTTCAGCTTCGTTGGTTAGAGTGTTTTAAATGTATGAAGCATAATATTTAATGTGTACATTAACTAGTGTTATAATATTTAAAAAGTATGAAGTATAATGCATTTTATGATAAAACAAGCTTTTTTATATAAAACTAAAAACTGGTGGCCTATAAATTGTATATGAGAGCAGTAATATTTTCACGTGCACGCACAAAACATAAAATATTTGGGTATATCTTTTATTTTCATGTAAATATTCGAGAATTTTTTAATCAAAACTTTGCTATTAACAATGCAAAGAATATAAAAGTATAGACACATTTAACTACATAAGTAAATAAAAAATGTATTTCTTAGTTAAATAAACGACGAGATCCGAAAGATATTAAGAACATTAAGGTCGTGTTTCACCAAGCAATGTTAAAGTTAACGCCATGTTAAATATCATGTTATCCCTCTCGTATTTCCTGTCAATATATGAGAGGCATGGTATTTTAACATGGCGTTAACTTTAAAATTGCTTGGTGAAACACGGCCTAAGTGAAATAGAACACACTAAAACTACGTTTATTTTATTTATGTTTAATAATTTAATTTTATTTCTATCTGCCTATTGTTTTACAATCTAAGTAACAATGTATGATAGTAATTAATTAAGTACATTTATTGGTAGTTATGGCTGCATTACAGGTCGTTGGCAATAGCACCAGTGTATAATTTATCTGTGTTGGTGCTCCTGGCACGTGGAGCAGATTTACATCCGACCGTGTAATTGCTTTATCATTTTATTATCATTTATAGCCTTTTATAGCCTCAGCCCTCATTAGGGTTGATCGTCGCAGCCTCGTTAGTTGTTTTACGGTAGCTTTATAACCAAGTAATGGTTAGAAAATTGAAGCAATGACCTTTGATGACAAGGGGGACATCTATACGTTATTTGGATGACATAATCACTATATTAATACACTATATAGTGGAGAAAGGGGTTCATAAAGCTATTATTTTTATAATTCTTAGAAATACCTAAAATTAATAAAAATAGTACCAAGACATACTAACTTGGATTATTATTATTTATTAATTATTATTAATCTCAATATGACTAGCATTTGATAAAAATTTATTACTCTTAGACATTTGCCGATCACCGGTTTTTTCCAATGCAGTTTGAGCCTTCCAATGGTCTATGGAGTGGTATGGAGTACAATGTTACATAACGCTAGCAGCTACTTAAGTTGCTAGGTAATATTATTAATACTTCTACTAAAGTTCCTAAGCAGTCTATCTCTCTTTGGAAAGAATCACGACTAATAGCTCTGGAAACCGGATGAGTTATCACGTAAGACAGACGGGCGTTACCAATTGCCGCGCGCTTGAACCCGGGCGAAGATGTCAAGTTTAGACGCGTCTTACCGGAGCTTACTCAGGCTTTCTTAACGAGCTCTTACCGAACTGTTTCAGCTTAGCCATTAAAAAAAGTTTAAGAAAAAACTATACCTACACAAAAATTATAAATACTCTACCGGCAAGTATGTTGTTTACTCTGTACCGTTTCAATGTGATATAATTGTAAACAAAACTCAATATGGGTGGCTATCATTGGTGAACGCTGGTTCTCCTTTAGAGGGAAACTCTAGTATAATAGGTAGGAATTTGTATGAGGGTCTTCAAAAGGCAAGGAGTAAGTAAAGTCGATAAGAATGGAGTTGTGGAAAATCCACGGCACTAGTGGCTATGCTTCCAATTTCAAACTCAAAACTTTTTATTACCATGTAGGTTATTAATTAACACTTATGGAATTGACATACACGATGCCTACCACTGGCTCGGAAACTAGCCTGGTGAGACCGGCGCGGCGTAAGAAACTCACGAAATTCAAATGTCACTTATTCACATCGCAATAAGGAAGTAACAACGACACAATAATTTAGTCGAACTTCATTTTTTTGTTTGGGCTGACATGTCATGTACAAGTCTCCAATGTAAAAGTCTCTTAAAAAAAGTTTTTTTTTCTTTACAGTTAGCACACATGGATTCACAAGTCACAACTAATCAGAACAGACTCAGATATTGTTTAATGCCGATACCACAGTTACTCATATCCACAATAGGAAGCAACTGTGTTTTGTCGCAAGTAAACTTCCTCTGCAAGTAATGATAGTTTATGTATTCATTCAGTTCTGTAGATTTAGAGGGAGACGGGCGGATGTCGCTGATTTAGCGCCGTGAGTGCTGACATGATTCTTAGATTGATTGTTCTCAATACTCATATCTCTTGATAACGATTTAAACTGATAAGTTTACCATATTGTCTTTATGTTTTGCGAACAAAAATATTTTTTAAACTAAGTAAGAATGAGAATAACATTTTAACCGAGTAGGCACAAAATAAGACCTTGTCCAGCTGTAGCTCAAGCAGAAACATTTGAAAGCTTCGTAAAGTATCTTAAGTAAAAGAAAGTTAATTGTATTATATCTATGGACGCTTCACACCACATCAATCTGGCCTTGTGCTAATGTGCTAAGTATTCGAAGAACTTGTGTTACAGGTACCAGACAACGGAAATATATTTAATACTTTTATACTATACACATATATGTCGAAAGGGGCTCTCATGATTTAATAACATTCCTTCGGATACTGTGGGCTTTCGTGGGTAAATCGTGAAAAGAGAACAGAGTAACAATATCACTTGTTTATTCGTAATCACAATTTCTTTATAAATTCACTATTCACTACACTTTATAAATTTACTTTACTTTAAATTCACTTTACTTTACTTTATAAGTATTGACACTAACGAAACATAACACGTTTCAAGACATCTCAACTTGGCGACCAAATCACGAATGAATTCAGTCTCGTCAAGAAAGTCCCGAGTCATGTCAAAGCGCGCCATAGACAAGTTGCGCCATTTTGCCACTTGGGGGCGCGCTTCCGTCTCGTTTTGTGTCCATATTCATATCCGGCTCCGACACGGCCATTCTGATAAGTCACACGTCCCGTGTGATGCTTCTGCAAAAGAGAAAACCAGCTGCAATATCACGAGCCTTTCGCTCGGCCAACTCTGACCAATCTCCACAAATCATCAAAAATAAAGTTCAGATCTCAATAAAATTTTGTTTCAAATAATCTTTCAAATAAAATTCTCGATCAGAAAAATTTCGACATGGAATGATACCCTGGGTCATGTTACTTAAATCATGTTAAAACTGTAGGAACTGTAACACAAATAAACTAGTAAAATCTCTAACTCCACTACCATACCCAATTTCATAGACATGGAACTCACAAGGTTCATTGTCCCAGACCCCCAGTCAAACGCCCTCCTGACATAAAACGGACTTAATATAGTCCGAGTTACCGGTTACGAAATAACTGGACGGTCAACCTCATCACTCATAGTACGGTAGGTAGAGATTTTACCCAACAACACAAACTTGTTCATCATTAGCAAAATCTTTATCATCTTTCACCAATACATGACCCGAAGGAATCTTTCTCGTAACGTATGCAGCGTCATAAGTACGTAATACGTACGTAGTAAGTTTGAACTTGCGACTTTTACAGCCTTATTTTCAACTATGAAAAACAACCAATCGAAAATCTATTTACTTACGCCTTATTGCTTTTCATAAGGTGTATTATTTGAACTATCCTTTTATCTCGGTTACTGTATAAAACAGTCAATGTACCTTCTCAACTAAGATTTGTAAAAAGGGTTCATAGAAACAGACTATACACAGTCTTCACACTAAAGTCACGAGATAAACAATTACGCTCACCAAATAAACTCAATATCCAAATCTGATGAAGTACAGAGTGCAGGCCCCTTGACGCCTGATGCCATCATTATAGGCCGATACATTGCAGCATTGCTGCATTGGCAGCAGTACCCAGCACAGCTCGACGCGCGCCGTCTGCGTCACGTCGCTGCGCTCGTTCATTGAATCTCCGTCTGTACACAAAAATAAACAGCACAAAAAAATGTTCAAACTGTCCAATTATGTTCTTTTTAGGGTTTCCTATCCGTGGGGTGTCGAAAAAAAGAGTAGCACCTCCATCAACCATCTTTCCCGTAGATGCGCCCGCCAACCCGCCTGCCAAACGTGGCGAGTATAGGCAACTACCCCCCATGTAATCGAATTAAGAGAACGAATTAAGGGAGGCTTATATCCAGAAGTGAACATCATAGCCGAAATGATGATGATCATCCAAGAGTAAATAACAGGAACAGAAAATTTTAAAACTTTGCTGTATTTGTTTGCCACCAGGTCGCAGCTCAAGAACCAAGCTATCGCAGTTCAAATATCGCGGACAATTATTATGAGATCAAAATGTTAAATTGACTTTGCAATTAATTTCATTTTATTTCCTTTCAACGATCTAACTAATTCGATAAAGAAAAGCTGTTACAGTGACAGTCTCATAATAACAACTGATCAGCAGCTGTCCCAATAATACAACTTGACCACTACATTTTAGTTGCACCATCGCGGGAATTGAACCCACAACTCTTAAGTGGAGAGCCACGCTCTGGTCACGTGAGCGATCACAATACCAGAAGACTCCCAAGTGCGTTTACAACCTTTCACATGATAACCAAGTTCAGCGAAGCTGACTGAAGTCCACCGATGAACTTTCTTATCCACCTCAGCCACAAGCTCACGGCCTCTGCCACTGGACCGTTGAGTGTGTGCTGCCGCGTTCACCATCAACACCAGCCACAGGCTTCTGGAAATGTGAAATAAAAATGCGTCAATTCAATAAAGTTTATTTAAATCACAACCGATTTTCTTTTCGTCGCAAATTACACTATTATTGGCGTAACTTATAGTAATTCCAATCCGCCTAGTGTGAAAGTCATAGATAGACAAACATGTTTCAATTTTACAGCTTACAACAACAATATCATAAACTGACAGTTTTATTGCGGATCACGAATGTCCTAGCACTTATTATCAGTTATCAGTTTGTTTAAACACTCTCAGAATAAATAACAAACACGACATTATTTAAAGTTACTTTTGAAACTGATCAATGGCTATTTCTTACTACGTAATGGTAACGCCAAATAAGAAATAGAACTGTGTACAAACTGTATGTATCTACTGTGATTAACACCCACTTGATGAACTTCACTATTTAATAGCAGGGATGTTAGGGAGCTCCGTAACCGTAACCGAATCCGAAATAAAACTTTTGCTACTGTAAAAAGGAAACTAATATCCAATATCCGTAACCGAAATTATCCGAAACAAATGGGTAATCCGATATCATTTAATATCCATATCCGTATCCGAAATTTCAAATCCATTTCTTCCCGGTTTAATAGACATGGTAAGTTTACGGAAATTTAATTTAAGTAGTTTCAAACTAGGTAGCATCTTCCAAACAATATTTGTACACGTCAATTGATTTTGTTTATGCAGTGCAGGTGCACCGATACGCATACCGGATGTTGTTTATTTCAGGCACACCTAATAAGAATATAGTACATCCAATAACAAGTTTCAGGTGTTGGTAACCAATGAACAACTGCCGCCCAGTAGTTACGATATCGACTCTATAGTACTATTCACCTTTCCTACTTTCTTACTTCACGTTAATGTGAATCCGTTGGAACTTTATCTATTCTGAAATGAACACCCAACAAATAACACGAATGCCTAATTGTATTATCAAAATACACGTCATGAGAATTGCTTATCATATTCTGATTTTGATCACTTTATTACAAACAGTACGATTTCACGAACTGAAATGTCGATAATGATCATCTGCTGATCAAACTTTCAAGTGCTGCTGTATTACAGCGTGATCTACTTCGGTCAATGAAACAGTAATAATGATGAATATCTGTAAGACGTATGTCCTATGTACTAAGTACTTGTTTTTACTTTGCGTTAATAATTGCTTATTCACTTAGATTATTTTTTTTTAAATAATAATTTGGTTATAAAACCAGAACCATTTAGAACTTTATAATGAAATAAGTAACGATCATGATACAACCAGTTCACATAATTGCGAAGCGAGTAGAGAAGTCCATAAGATGCACAATGCTTGTCTGCGCTGGTCGGACACCCAGCACGCTGGTCGGTCACCCAACAGCCAGCACGCTGGTCAGTCACCCAGCACGCTGGTCGGTCACCCAGCAGTCAGCACGCTGGTCGGTTACCCAGCACTGCTCGTTCTCCCCTTGGCGAGGCTATGCATCATCCGGTCGAACATCATCCCAGTGTTTTGTCCATCTGCACATAAAACAAAACAGCAAAACAAAAGAACACTTTAGTGTAGGTACAATTTATTGTAAATGAAATTTTGTGACAATACTCGTATAAGCAAGATATTTTATGGACACTTGAAACACAAATTAATAACTAGTGTATTGGTCTTTAAAAATTATTTGAGGAATAAAAAGTTGGCTACCACCTTTTACCAAAACCATAATCAAAGCCTGTCGTTAAAGCGCCACTGCTGATGTCGCCACCGTGTAGACGTCACGTCACTGTCATCATCACGTCACCGCTGCCAGTACTTCTACTCCTTCTTAATCATCGTGGCGGGATTATTGGTACATGGTATCCTTGCAGAACTCGGCTCACCGCTGTCCCGTCTTACCACAATTACGCCATGTACATAGCTTGCAAAGCAGCACGTGTTAGTACGTACTGCCCAACTCATGTGGATGGAGTTCGTATTGATTTGCAATGATTACTATTATCACTTTTTGCAGACTACACAAAAGATTAGGTACACTTTTTTTTTTTTTACTACCCGCACTTTTAAGAAAAACCTGTCTCTCTTGCACGATTTGATCCCAGATTCTGATGTCGAAAGGGGCTCTCATGATTTAATAACATTCCTTCGGATACTGTGGGCTTTCGTGGGTAAATCGTGAAAAGAGAACAGAGTAACAATATCACTTGTTTATTCGTAATCACAATTTCTTTATAAATTCACTATTCACTACACTTTATAAATTTACTTTACTTTAAATTCACTTTACTTTACTTTATAAGTATTGACACTAACGAAACATAACACGTTTCAAGACATCTCAACTTGGCGACCAAATCACGAATGAATTCAGTCTCGTCAAGAAAGTCCCGAGTCATGTCAAAGCGCGCCATAGACAAGTTGCGCCATTTTGCCACTTGGGGGCGCGCTTCCGTCTCGTTTTGTGTCCATATTCATATCCGGCTCCGACATATATAAGATTTTTATTATATTATACACAAATTTAATACACATCCATGACCATTGAAAACTTTTTGTTCCCTCGGCGGGATTCGAACCCGCGACTTCTCATTCGAGCACCAACGGGCTCAACCACTGCGCTACGGAGGTCGTCATATATTGGAGCTGTTATGCTTTTAATTTGTTCCTGCTTGGCCCACTGTAGGCAAGTAGGAACATTTGAAAGCACCGTAAAGTAAAATAGTCGAATGTAAATTTTATTTCTACAATAATATTACGGCGCTATCAAATATTCCTGCTTGCTCTACAGTTGGTTCACCAAGGAGGAACATTGGCTCCGTAAACAGCTCAGCAGCAGCAGTCTCAGGATTGCGATCGCAACGGGGTTCTCAAGTGAACCTATTTGGCAGATAAAACAACGTTTCATTTCACTTTTAAATATTTTATAATGTAGATTATAGGAAAATATAAAAATACTCGTAAGTATAATCTATCTTTATTTTCACGTTTCAAAAAGAGAAAAATAAATTAAAGTATGTAACATAAGTAAAATTGTTTATGTTTATAAGTGAAACGAAACGTTGTTTTATCTGCCAAAAAGGTTTTTTTTTCTTTTCTTGAGACCGAGTTTGAGACTTATTTATTAATACGGGCCTTTATTTACAACAAAGATAACTATTCATTTATCATAAAGTGAGACGACAATCCTACGTCATTTATTTCTTCTTTTGTTTTATTCATCGTATAATATGTAAAACACACCTATAGTTGCGCTGAATAAAAAGGGATCTTTGACAAGGAGGGTCCTCAGTGTATACGCACTCATTGTCTACGCAAACATAGGTTTTGAGACGTCTGCAGGGTGATGAGGTAGACTTTGCTTAAACTTCATTTTCGTATCGATTTTTCCGAGCTCCTCTCTTTTAGGGCGGGGTTCCATTCAAAAACTAAACGCCTATAGGCTACGTCAACATCAGGTACACTAATTTAATGGTACTCATTGCATGTCTTTGTAGTCTTCCTATGAATATCGACGTAAACCGCTTTTGTTCCGAGTGGAATAATTAATATGGACCTCAGATAGTTTACTTTGTGGTTACCGAAGACCCGAAAATTGTGGAGCGCTCCTACGCTGTGCTGACCCAAATATAACGATAAAGAAGCTTTGTCCAAGAAACAATTCTACATCTTAGGAATTTATAGTTTCAGTAAAAGTAGATTGGTGCAGCCAACATGGCTCACAGACCTTAAACAAGTACAACTTTTGATATCTCTAATTTAAGTGGGATTTTGGTATAAGTTTGTACAGTGTACAATGAATAAATAATAATTAAAATCTATACAAATAAATAAAATTGAAGGGTGTGTTTGTAACTTTCAATTAGCAACGTTTTTCTAAATGATTATGACATTTTAAAGGATACTGAAAAGGAAAATGCAATTAAAAAAAAATGTCTGTCTGTCTGTCGGCATGTCTGTTTGTTCCGGCTTATCTCTGGAAAGACTGGACTGATTTTGACGAGACTTTCACTGGTAGATAGCTAAAGTTATAAGGAGTAACTTAGGCTACTTTTCATCATCATCATCATCTTCATGAGTAGAATCCAAATCTAGGTGGACAGACCAGAGTTATCCGCGAGCGAAGCCGCGGGCAAAAGCTAGTATATTATAAAATTAATGAAGCGTCGAATATAGTATATTTTTTTCGCGTTAGACCGCGATCAAACGCTTTAGTAACACAGAAAAAAAACTTTTGTAGACATAAATAACTTATTTTCTTTGTTATTATAAAATCTTAATTGGATTGAGTAACGTGTACGTCAGGTTCCAAGGGAAATAAGTTTGATCGTTAATAATTTGATTGCTTTGTTATTAAAACGAAATAACCTACTTTTCTTTTCATAATATATTTATCGATTTTCTGTATTAATTATTTAGATTCTGATATGTTTTTCACTTTCGAAATAACTTAACCTGAACCATTTTGTTAAGTAGTAAGATTGAAAAATGGTACACCGTATCAGCTGTCAGAGAGCGAACATACAGAGCCGCTGCTTTACCTTAATTTTAACAGTTATTTTTAACAATCCCCTATGGAAATCAGAGAAATGAGTAGACTCTTTCAACATTAAAAGTTCACGCAAAAATATTTTCGACTATACAATGGTAAAAAATTAAAGTATTTTTATACGTAACGCAACGTGAAAATGCAAGCTGAATTTTAACTCAATCGGACTATTGGTCAATCAAAACAAGATTTCGTTACACACACGGGGACAGGAGACGGTAAACAAAAGCCTTAAATTCGAACTAATATAATATACTAGCTGTGTCCGCGACTTCGTTCGCGTAGTTTTTGATTAACTTAAACCGTTTATGCAGCGCACGCAACGAAAGTCTCCAAAATATGTGAATAATTTTCCCCGTTTTTGCAACATTTCACTGACGCTTTGCTCCTATTGGTCGCAGCGTAATGTTATATAGCCTTCCTCTAAAATGGACTATCCAACAAAAAAAGAGTTTTTCCAATCGGACCAGTAGTTCCTTAGATTAGCGCGTACCTATAAACAAACAAACAAACAAACTCTTCCGCTTTATAATATTAGTATAGATATGGTAAATAATAACTGCGCAAACATAATATTAAATGTTATGATTGGAAAGGCGGGGAATGAAAGTTATCTGGAATCTACCGCACGTGCTCCCGGGGCATTTGATGAGTTTAGGAAGTTGGCCGATGCCGCGGTTTGTTCCACCGTCTACAAAACTATCACGTACCAAACATATCTTACACCATTTATTGCTTTACTTAAGGCGAGGAATAACCGCTACTAGCGCCACTCTTTTTAAAATAAATTTTACAATGACTCAAAGATCTTATTAAAAAAAGTAATCGGCTAAAACTCTAAGTAAATAGTTAAACTAATTTATTGGCATTTAATTACAGCTCTAAATCCTATACTGTATTTACTCTCATAAGTAATTGCTAAAACGGCCACTTTTGGCGGTTTTTATGAGAGTAAATACACTGTAGGATTTAGAGCTGTAATTATTCTATTTATTTAGAGTTTTAACCGAATACTTTTTTTAATAAGATCTTTGTGTCATTGTAAAATTTATTTTAAAAAGGGTGGCGCTAGTAGCTGTTATTCCTCGCCTTAAAACGTACACATAATTTTTGCGTTATACTTCTGGTTGGAAATTACATCGTAAAACCCATTGTAGGCGCTATATTGTGAAGAATTTTACGAGGCCTTTACAGTTATCAAAAGCTTATCACTTTTTTATTAACAACAAAAATATTTTATTAACTTTTGAATTATGGTTTAACGTGGATACATGATATATTGATTGAGCACACAAGTGCTATTATTGAAAATCTAGGTAGGTATTGATATACCTACATATATATAGTCCATAGCCTATACAGTGTGTAAAAAGAGCAGTCACTATAACTTTGTTATACGATTATACTACCTTTCCACATTTTGGAAATGTATTTTTTTTTATTTTTTGTTTGCCAAAAACTAAAAAAAAATGTTTACTTTTCACCATTTCTTATTTTTGGCGCAAAAATAACAATAAACGAAAAAAAAATTTTATATTTTGAAAAAAAAAAAAACATTTCTAGAATGAGAAAAGTCCAGTCAATATCCAGTAAAAGAGCAGTCAATATCCCAAAGTTATAGTGACTGCTCTTTTTACACCCGTTATAGTCCAATGCTGCTGTTGTAGCAGTGGCTTTATACGAATGTGAAGTAGTGACAATAATTATTTATTAATATTCCGTGTATAACTTACTCGAACGATTAAAGATCAGTTTGTATCAAAAGGACTGTACGAAGTAGCCTTTTTGTTGACTTTCCGAAAATAGCTTGTTAAGTTTCATTTGGAAATAAAATATTTGATTTGAATACATGATCACTTTTTTACATAAATAAATAGCGCTCTGAAAAATAAGGAGGTTTTTAAGAAAACAGTAAATTTAAAAATAATTATTAATTATTATACATATTATTATATACCAATATTATATAATTATTATAACTAAAATTACCTGACTGTTGCCTATTGATCCAATCGCCCGCTACGTCGTAGGACCCCTACGCCGTGACGTAGCTAGTGACTGGTGATACTTTTTAGTGTGTCCGTACTACGGTAACGCCTCGCCTTCGCAAGTAGGCCCGTATGTATAATAATAATATAATTCTTAAGATTTTAAATTTTAAATACCTTAACATTGACACAAAATATGTAGTTTTTATACAAAAGAAAACTATCCATCCTATCCAGTAAGTGCGTTAGGTTTTGGTTAGAGGCCTACAGATTATATATATTATAACCTATTCTAAGACTTGAGAATTTCAGCGCAAGTATAAATTTACCCTAAGTTATTGTAAATTAAAAATATTTCAGTCTCTAAGGACGTAACTTCATACTTACGTGCGGTTTATTGAGAATTAAATTATATAAGCACTTCAGGGAAAATGCTTTGTAAATAATGTCATAATTTGTTTTGCCGTTATAATGTCCCTGACGGATTAATAGAGGTCTCAGAGAAAATGATTTAGTTTTCTCATTTCTGTTGTTTTGTTAGACGCGAAATAAATAATAAATTAGAAAGCGATAATAAATTAGACGAGATTGAGATGTGAATGAGAAAAGTTTGAGATGAATTTGAATGATGTGATCAGACTGGGACATTAAAATGATATGAGATATTATTAAGAGTTATTATTGAGAGATATTGATAAGAGTTTGGGACAAGATTAAGATGTGATTGAGATGAGTTTGGGACGAGATTGACATGCGGTTGAGAAGTGTTTGAGGAATATACCTACAGATGAAGCAATCTGTGCCGAGATTTCTACCTCGTCACTTCCTTTGTGTTTAAATATTTTAAAGCGACCTGGTGCAAAGGGAAATGTTTAGAAACTTATCGAGCAGAAACTTTGGCGATATTGTATCTACATTCTACATATTGCTGAATTCTCAAACACTGCTTACACTCTCTTGGACTTGGAGACTCTCAATTCAAGAAACGTTTGAATATTAAATTAAAACTAGATTATTTTAAAACTAGATAAGTTTGAATTTCAATTCGGACATAAAGGGGATAAAGAGTCTATAAATGTGAAGCATTGTAATTAAGATTTTAAGATTTTGGTAAATATTTACTTCATAATTAATACCACGTTAAAGGATATAAAACTTTTTAATTAAATAACTTTATTGGCAGTGGCGTGTAGGATAAAAGTTAAATAGGAAAAACTTTGCCGGCATTATTTACCCGGCTACCTGTTAAAATTATTAAAACAGATTTATAGTTTCACTGAGAAGTTTGAAACAGTAGAAATTGCAATTGATTCGAATTTCAAATTGAAGTGTCCAGTTTCCGTCTTGAAGTTCGAAGCAATTGCAATTAAGGGAATAAATATAATGGTCCTATTACCTATCACTATAAAATGTGTAATAGTTTGTGAGGATGGATGGATCGTTTGTTACTCGATAAAGCTTTACAGCTTAATTAAAAAATGATATAGTAGGTATAGTAATAGTTTAAGGTCTTGATTAGTATAACGGGTGTAAAAAGAACAGTCACTACTTACTAACTTTGGGGTATATACTGAATTTACTCATTCTAGATTTTTTTACAAAAAAAAAAAAGGTTTTGCTTTTTAATTATTCTTACGCCAAGAAATTAATAAATTAAAAAGTATTTTTTTTTTAGTTTTTGCTAATAAAGTAAAATGAAGAAAAAATACATTTTCAATATGAGGAAAGTATAATCGAAGTCATAGTGACTGTTCTAAGCTCTTGTTGCACCATGCATAGGCTACAATGAAAAAGTAGTATTCCTGTATAATTGTATACAGGGTGTAAAAAGAGCAGTCACTATAACTTTGGGATAGGCTTATAGGACCTTGACTGATTTTAGAAATGATTTTTTTCATTATTTATTTTTTGAAAAAAAAAAAAATTTTTTTCGCAATTTATTATTTTAGTCGCAAGGCTGAACTGTTTGGAACAACTGTCTGCATTAAATTCTTAAATTTTATAATTTTTGCCCTAGTAAGTAATGAACGTCTTAAGCGTGCTATTGACCTCTCAGCGTAATCAGCTGATCGCTGTGTTGTGGACGTTGTACATTGCCTATTGAAAATTTTTAAATTTTTAAAACAGTAGATTAAAAGCAAATGACTAGTACCAATGGATATATCGCTTGCCTGGTTATTACCCCGTGAAGTTATAGTGACTGCTCTTTTTACACCCTGTATACTCGGCTAGATAGCTTGCGAGAAAAATCTAGTGTGAAATAATCAAGAAATAATAATATTTTTTGTTAAACGTTGCTCGTTTAAGATCTCTGTCGTACGAGTTTATACTATAAAAGACCCTTAGTCAAAACCCCATACGGGTTTGACATACTGTTCGCTTAATGACAAGCAAATTCGTATGCCACTTTGCGAAGATTATGTCAAATCCCGTACATTTTGCTTTCTTCAACTTCGTAAGTGTTATGGCGATGGCATCTTGAATCAGGGCCTAGTTTTACTATTTGACATCACAGGGATAGCAGGAAAAAGGTGAGGCAAAGGCTGATTTTCGAATGCTCGAGTCTGTATATAGTAGATAACCGGCATAGTTATAAGACGTATCTGAAGCGCAAACACAAGGGCCTTTTCGAAAAAAGAGACTGGGCAATTTCGCAACCACGATAACTCCTTTATTAGTTTTTCAAGAGCTCCCTAGATATGTTCCATAACGACTGTTCGTTATTAAGGATTCAAAATGGCGCAAGAACTTTGAACCGAGACGAAAATATTGATTTGAGCGCAACAACACGCGAGCTTTCAAATAAGAAAATTAGCAGTTTGTTTTGTTATACCCTCTGAAACGAGTATATAATTAGCATGTGTCAATAATATTATTTGTACTTACTGATGTTCAAACAGTATATATTTTTGGCTATACCATCATATCGATGACAAAATCTATCAAAATGTACCCGTCCATGTTGTTATGGTATGTACAATATCTAGTCATTGGGCTATACTTATCCAAATTATAAGAAAATATAACTTTTATTAACTATATATAAATATTTTCGGTACATACTCTTGTATTTTTTTAAACACATTCCATCTATATATATGCTAACCCTTCCACCGGTTTGCTGACCATAAACACTGCAAAGAAATCTGTGTAAAAAAAATAGAAAAGCAAATTTCACTAACCAAAATGTGTACCTACATGAATGCAGTAACCGCCCGGATCGAATCGACAGAACACTGGAACAAGAGAGAGGAGAAATCATTTTATACCATAAATCCCTTACAGTCGTTAGCTATAGTTATTTAAAACATTTTCCTGATGTCATTCTCAAAACCTTGGCAGCTTAACGTGACTGATGTCATCATCACACCATCCTTTTGTATCGAGCCCTGCGCTAAGTTTGTCGTGTATTGATTGGATTAGACGAGCTATCAAGTGGCACGTTTCAGGTAACCCAAATGGCTTCATTATCAGACTTGTGTCTATTACCTATGCGATACATTAACATATAGAGTTTCATAAAAGCTGATATTGATACCTAAAATTCAGATAAGAACATTCTAAATTCGATATGTTCAATTCAGTTTTATTACGTCGAATATTATGAAGCTAGATAGACAATTTAACTTCAACGCGATATCATAAACCTATGATCATAACAGTGACGTAAGCTTGAGGTATTCGTTTGACAATGACGCGTGATATTCTTTATTATTCTTCAAATACCCCAAACATTTAACCCGTTACAAGAAGATTTATGTAAGTAGATGTTTGCAACTTATATATATTCTTAATTAAAAAATTCTTATATATAAAAATTAATTGCTGTTCGTTAGTCTCGCTAAAACTCGAGAACGGCTGAACCGATTTGGCTATTTTTGGTTTTAAAATATTCGTGCAAGTCCAGGAAAGGATTAAATTTTTTTTCTATGCTCAACGAAGTGGGCACGGGTCAGCTAGTCTATTATAAATTGTTTATATATGATTAGTCAAATGCATCAATTTAAAATGGTTATTAAGAAGCTCATGACTTCAGATGAACGTTAGCCGCGCCGACGCGATCGTCCGAAAGAGAGTTTTATTAGCCGTAAAATCGATTCAGTGTTTAAAGAATCCCTAGTCTAGTATTGTTTGTAACACGTGCGCTGTTATATATAGCTCGCCGGCCATTGCCCCGCGCCGGACATTTATGTAATGAAAGTGTCCCGTACACTACCCTCACGTTTTCAGCAATTTCCAAACCTGTCAACACGACCTGATGACACTTAATCTTAAACGTGTGTTGTGTCGTTTTACAACGAATATGTACTGGAAAATATTGTCAGTTAGGGCGTTTTTTTGTTTTTTTACTCCGCCGACAAGTGTAAAACAAAAAGGTAATATTGGGTTGGGTATATGTAAAGATAGAGCCATACAAAAGACACGGCCTTCTCGACCACCGAGTACCTACTAATCATCAAATCTAGGCAAGGTGTGCATCGTGTAGAATAGTAATAAAGTAATGACATAATATTATATACTATTACTCATACTATTCTACCCAGTACACTGTCAGATGACGTGCTTACTCTACTTTATTTCGTTTTAGTACACACTAGCTGTGCCCGCGTTTTCGTTCGCGTGGTTTTTGAGTGACTTATTTATATTATTAAACGGTTATTTATAATTATATTAGATATTATTAAACGGTTTTAATATGCAGCGCACGCAATGAAAGTCCCCAAATGAGAATTTTCCCCATTTATGCAACTTTCTCACTGACGCTTCGCTCCTATTGGTCGCAGCTTATTATATAGTTATATAGGCTAAAACCTTCCTCTATAAATTGACTATCCAACAAAAAAATATTTTTTCAAATCGGACCAGTAGTTCCTGAGATTAGAGCGTTTAAACAAACAAACTCTTTCCGGTTTATTTATTATGACTGCGACCTATTAGTATAGATATCATATTTTCTGACATTGCGTATTTCCTATTTTACTTCCAAATTAAATTAATGCAAAAATTACTTTTCCGTAAAGTTTATTAAAAAAACAAGGTTACGCTTCTGTGGACATTATTCAACGAAGAGGCAATTGTGGACTATTATGCAGGCTGGAATTGGCTGTTACCCTTGTTCGTAAGGTACCGTTTGCTCTGACTTATTGTATGTTATTAGTCGCAGTCAGCGGGAACGTGCCGCTTCAATCATAGTGCAATTATGTCCCAGTGGCGACACTCGCCAATCAGTGATATATCTACTCTGTTCAAATAGATAAGACCTACGTGAAATCTTATATATAAAAATAAATTGCTGTTCGTTAGTCTCGCTAGAACTCGAGAACGGCTGAACCAATTCGGCTATTTTTGGTCTTGAAATATTCGTGGAAGTCCAGGGAATGTTTAAACGGTTTTTTTTCTCAACAAAGTGGGCACGGGTCAGCTAGTTATAGAATATTATTTTTATATTAAACTAGATTTTACCTTATCTAGCTAGAGTAGAGTAGTGTTATGAAGATCGAAATAAAACAATTTCCATTAGCTGAAAGGCGCAATACTAATTTCTGGAAATATTCAATGCAGACACGCGAATACCACGTTTTATGTGTTATTTCATATATGTATTATATTAGACCCTATAAAGTGGTATATTATGTAAGTATCATTGGATTACAGTTCATGTCATAAAGTTTCCGCGGGGCTTCATATCCTCTTATGGAATACATTTATTAATATTATTAGGAATATTAATATTATAAGATTAAAGTAGGTGTTGTAATGATTTAAATTGTGTTTCATAAAATGTGTTTTGTATCAAATAATAAGCAAGAAATTGGGCATGAAACTGATATTATAAGGTTTGGTTGATATCTTTCATCTTTCTCCACTATCGAAAAATAATAAGTAATGAAATAAATCGTCGCCGCTTCGGCCTTAACCTAAATCTTAGATCTGATCGACCTGTGAATGTTATTATTTAAACCTTGCTGTTATTAAATCAGCTGAGCCTGGGATCATTATTAAATACCATCTATCCTAGATGGCGGAGACAAAAACATTTAATTTATTTACACATTTTATGCATTGTGTAAATACTAATTTTATAGTTTTTAAAATAACTTAATAATGCACTATGGTGGCACAGTTGTATAACTCGTTATATAGGTATAATATGTCGCAGTCATCTGGTTGAATCAGCTTAATTGATTCAATGACTAGCGCGGACATTAAATGGCGTCAAACAGCTCGTACAGATAGCAATGTGTTGATATATTTTTTGATTAATTTACTTCAATGTGCGTTATTCTTCAAAAATAGTACACATTCGGAAATTATGACGTTTAAAAATAAAATATTAAATGGCTGTCCCAGTCTCGGATTCATTGAATTTGTTGGTAAAAATATAATTCAATGAACGCGCTAGTCATTCAATCAAATAGCAGATTCAACTAGATGATAGCGACATATATATTGCTCCCGTTTGAAATAGCACAATATTATTGTTGGCTATAAAAACTTTTGTACACCGTGTAGATTAAATTTTGACCCAATTCATAATGTTCGTGGTTAACTCTCGTTTCGTGAGTAGTGTTGACTTGAAGTATCTAATAAAATTATTAACATAATTATGATTTATCACACACCCTACCTAGTTCATATTTTATGTAGGTACCACATATAACATTATGGAATCCTCAGTACCTTCAGTGCGCAAAAAAAGTTTTTTTAAGGAGGATCAAATCGTCGATGGCGTTGGAACAACAAAAAATGTTGTTTTCAAGTTTCCTTAGGACAATGCTGAATGATCACCTGATTGTCTGACAAGAAAGATGATCCATGCGTCGGATGGGCATGTAAAAAGTCGGTCCAGCGCCTGATCTCCTGCCAGTCGTGTCGGTATCCGCCCCATTGGGCTACGGGATAGAGGGAGTGCTTCGGTGTATTGCGCACACACTTGGGCACTATAAAATAACTCCTGCGTAGCTGGTCTGCGGGCTTACTCCCGACACAATCGAGAACCGAATCCGTTCGATATCAGTGGTTTTTCGTACTTTATTTGGTGAATTACTTTGAAACTAATCAGGATAAAGAAAATTGTTAGATCGTAACTTTTCGTATTCCAGACCAAATCAATCGACTGAGAATCAATATAAACAAATGTCAATTTATTAGGAAGTACGCGGCATGATCGTATCTGAATCAAAATCAAATCAGTTTGGAGAGTAAGGCCCCTGGTTTTAATAAACCGGCTACCGTCACTGAAATCGGTGTGGGAGGCATTATTTATTATTACTTTGTACTCATACAGACTTTCAAAATCATATCCCTTCCTTTTGGCCTCGACGGAGTCTAACAATCGTGTTTTTTTTAAAACGGGCATTGGCCCACCGCAACTCCTGTGAGCCAGGATCAACAATCGTTTTGCCCGGGTACAATAATTTTTTTGGTGTATTGTATGAGCTAGTTTCGTGACTAATGAATCCCCGTGCTGGTGTTTTAATTGCACCCCTCCCCACCACGGTAACCCCCCCCCCCCAGCCCGCATCCCACTCCGACGAGTGACCCGACAAATTAACCGCGACACGCGACGCCACACATTATCGATGTGATTGAAAGCATTTTTATACTGTAGTCTTTGGTACCAAGTCATTTTCGTTTAAATGCTACTTAAATTAAGGTCAAGTCGGTTAGCTTGGCAGAGGCACCGACGAACATGAATCTGTGTTTACGGTTGTCGTGTTAAATTATATTATGTCACAACTCACAATATTTTATATTTTTTCCATAAAATATGTTTAAATATTTTTTATTATTAAAGTTCACCGAGAGCTTAAACGGGTACTAGACCTCTGAAATATATCACTTGAATACTATGCGTTATATTTTAGATTTTTATTATATTAGGTACTAGCTGACCCGTGCCCACTTCGTTGAGCATGGAAACCGTGTATACCTTCCCGGGACTTCCACGAATATTTCAAGACCAAAAATAGCCGAATCAGTTCAGCTGATCTCGAGTTTTAGCGAGACTAACAAACAACAATTGATTTTTATATAGCCTATGTTACTCAGTGATAATGTAGCTTTCTAATGAAAAAAGAATTATTAAAATCGGTCCAGTACTTTTTGAGTTAAGTCGTTACATACAAAAATACAAATCTTTCCCCTTTATAATATTAGTGTAGATATACACATACATAAGGCAGGAACAACTTATTTGTTGCTTCGGCGGGATTCAAACCGGTGCGGCGGTTTGTGCACGCGCATGAACATTTAGCCATAGAGGTCGTTAATTGGAATAATATTTGGAACTATATTTTAGCAATGTTAGCTCTACAGGATGTTCAGATATTATTTCACATCCGCGTCCCAAAACATTAGACAAAATTGGCACAATTGTCCCACTTAATATGCACTACAATTAACACTAATTCACAGCTCTGTGAACTCGTTAAAAAGCGTCAATGTCATGCCTGGGGAAATTTAGGCCGTTTCCATACAAAATATGTCGGGAATGCGTCAGTCCTTTTTATGTGCTATTTATAACACGTTTCATAAGAACATGGAACTCGGTTAAACATGTATACAGATGTTCTGGGGCCGTATTATGATCTTTTACAATACCAGCCTGGTTCCAGGCAATTCAATAATACAGTCTTAAACTGCCTTGTTCTTTTTCATATTACAGCAACATGTTATAATGAATGGATCCACCTTAGTTTGGTTGACTGAAAGTGACATTCGGAAGCAAGTCAAGTGTCACGTGTCCGCTAACTAGCTGTCATCACGCAGTTATTATGTGATCGTAATACGAAACTTCCAGGCAGCCATGTTGTATGGCGTAAACTGGCTGGAATTAAGAGCTTGTAATAGGCCCCCTGTAGCCCAAACAGGAACAATTGACAACTACAGTAATATCACACAACTCTTTATTCACACTTTTTTCCAGTTTATAACTTTTCACATATTTATATAACGTCCTTTTTATATTTAATCTAAATGTTACCTTAATTATTCCGTTTATTAAATTTTCTCTTAAAACTTAAAGATTTTCTCTCTCTCTCGGCTCAGTTAAGCACCTGTGACTGACTGAATATAATATGGCTCTTAGATCAATATCTCACAGTTAATATCTCTTTGATAGCTTAATAAGGCCGGGAAGCAATTTGAGTTTAATTATTTTCCAAGCTTTGTAATTGAACGTATAAGTTAATGCTAATAGTTCCTTGTTACCGTCTAGTTAGAGTAGCTAATTGATAAGCTTTTTTTCCGGACAGGGAAACATCGGATAGTGTATAGTCCCAACCTAAGCCAAAAGTCCAACATTAATAAAAGATCGTAAAAATAACAGTTTGTAATAGTAACATTTGCTTACTTTTTAACTAAACAGCTTAGAAGTGTTATTTTTACGATCTTAAGGGCGTGTTTCACCAAGCAATGTTAAAGTTAACGCCATGTTAAATATCATGTTATCCCTCTCGTATTTCCTGTCAATGAATGAGATGGCATGGTATTTTAACATGGCGTTAACTTTAACATTGCTTGGTGAAACACGGCCTTAGTTTATAATGTTGGACTTTTACGTTAGGTTAATAGTATCTATATACGAACCGGAATCTGCGTGTCCGGAAAAACATCTGTGAGCTGGAAAATCAGGTCGCAATGACAAAGACTCGACACTCGTATGTTCAATTTTCAAACTGTAATTAATTAGATTTAGTCTAGAGTTCTATTCTCACTGGTCGGATTTTTTTCCATGCTTCAGGATTCCGGATCATATAAGAAGGAAAAAAGGAACACTTTGCTGAATTTCTATAAGTTTTTGCGGCTTGTTTTTCCCTATCGCATAGAACAAAAAACATTATTATGTCAGGAAATTGTGTGTATGATTAATAACATGTAAGATACGTTTATCTTAATTCTTTCATTTATTTCTCTTATATTTCTTTCATAAGGATTTTTTAAATATATTTACAATTTAACAACTAATGTAAATTCTGCCTATTTCATTTTGCTTCCAGGTTTCTTTTAATGATAATCATTATATAGGCTATTACTTGATGATGATTGTATAAACCTATATATATCTCATTCAAACATGAAAGTCAAAAGTAAGTCTTTCAGAGCTGGTACTTTCACAGTATACTCTACATAGGAGGTACATACACACCCTAAAGTATTATAACTTATTTATTTTACATCTTAATGTAGGGTAGATAACAGAAAATACAGCAATTTATCGTAACCTAATGAATTTCAGGGAGATATATATATATATATATTTATATTATATTTGCTAAGAACAAGATTCTGCGAAAAAGAAAACACTCTCACTCAAGAATTCAGAACACCATCATAAATTAGATTGTTTCTTGTTTTGGAAAATCTATTTTAGGAGTCTGTACCTACACAATTCACCCCAAAGCATGTTACTAGGAAACAAATCCCTTTGATCCATATCGTTTATATTTGTTTCCAAAAGGATAGTTCTATTCCCTGAAATAAAAGCAAACGAATTAACCTACAAAAGGCGAATAATTAAAAATGCATTTAAACGAAAAGTAAGGCTACGTACCCACGAGAGATTTTTTGTTGTAGCGGCAGAAAAAAAGTCGCACTGTAAATAGAATTCCGTAAGTATACTGTACTAATACAATATAGCTGACAAACGATGTTCAATTTTCACCTTTAATTCACATATATTTGATTCGACAGTCAGCACTCAAGTGTTAGATTTTATACTCTTCTAGCTGACCCGTGCCCACTTCGTTCAGCATAAAAAATGAAAAAAATATTCTACGAATATTTCAAGACCAAAAGTAACCAAATCGGTTCAGACGTTCTCGAGTTTTAGCGAGACTAACGAACAGCGATTCATTTTTATATATAAGATTGTAAGAACCCAGTATTCTGCTTTTAGTGCTCTACATTTTCTCCGGCTGTCGGGATTCCGGATCATATAGCCCCAGCCTAAATGTAATTAAAATATTTCCACGAGGGCGGCCGGATGTGGCAACAAATTATCTAGCGACTGTGCAGGTAGCCCGACTTTGCAGATTTTCTAGATTTATCACATTTCCTAGATTTATTACATTCCGAATCAC
This sequence comes from Celastrina argiolus, assembly GCA_905187575.2. NCBI lineage: Eukaryota > Metazoa > Arthropoda > Insecta > Lepidoptera > Lycaenidae > Celastrina > Celastrina argiolus. The sequence goes on from LR994577.1 coordinate 10,675,477, forward strand.
AGCGAGCGGGTTTATACCGTTCTGCAAAAACTTTGCCCATACATCCAGACTCGCTGCAATTGAAATGAATTACGGCTAATATATTCTACGTAATGCTGGGTATGTGGTCGCGTATTATTGTTTGATATGAAATATTATGATGCAAAATTTATTTTAAAATATATGACATAAGTGATACCTATTAGAAATCTGTTATGTATAATGTATAATAGGTTCTCTTTGAAGTAAGTAGATAATAAACACGTCATTATGTGGTGTTGGTTATATTTTTTAAGTGCTTAAAGTAAATCGTAATGCATAATATATATAAACAAAAATATCCTTTTAAGATTATAGAGTATATTCATAATTACCAAAGTTAGCTTTTGACGAAGCACGGACGGGTGAACAGACGAACAGACGGACAGAGCAAAACTATAATTTATTTATTATCAACTAGCTGTGCCCTGCGACTTCGTTCGCGTGGTTTTTGAGTGACTTGAACCGTTTATGCAGCGCACGCAACGAAAGTCCCCAAATGTGAATAATCTTCCCTGGTTTTGCAACATTTCTCACTGACGCTTCGCTCCTATTGGTCGCAGTGTAATGTTATATAGCCTAAAGCCTTCCTCTATAAATGGACTATCCAACAAAAATATAATTTTTCAAATCGGACCAGTAGTTCCTGAGATTAGCGCGTTTAAAGAAACAAACAAACTCCTCCGCTTTATTATATTAGTATACATATATCTTATTTTTATTAGTTTTATGTGTAAGGGTTCCTTGTAGTTTATACAGAACACTAAAAACCTGTGTCGCCCATGGACTTTCTCGCGGATCGTGCCTCAATTACAAGACTTGCCTAGTTAACAGCACTTGTGAATCGCCTTGTCGCATTAAACTTGGATGTCACTCGAAGTTTCTCCGGCAGTAACGTAATATTAAACGATTTCCGTTCATCTACGTTGTACCTTATTCAATAGCTTTTCTAATCACTTCTTAAAGTTTATCGTCTACTCGACATTCCATATGCATTCTGCACATACAAAATTCAGAATGCATATGAAATCTCATATTCATAGCATATCGCAGAATGTGCATTCTGAACTTAAATGCATATTATGTGCGTTCTATCTTATTAATCTATACTAATATTATAGAGCGGAAGAGTTTGTTTGTTTGTTTAAACGCGCTAATCTCAGGAACTACTGGTCCGATTTGAAAAATTCTAATTCTAATCGGATTTAGTTGGATAGTCGATTTATAAAGGAAGGCTTTAGGCTATATAACATTACACTGCGACCAATAGGAGCGAAGCTTCAGTGAGAAATGTTGCAAAAACGGGGAAAATTATTCACATTTCAGGACTTTCGGTTAAGTTAGGTACTCAAAAAATATGTATGAAAGAATTATTCCTTTTTAATAATCATAATAACAAAAACCAACGTGAGCAATCAAAAGATAATCGCGATAGTGTTTCCGACAACCACGCGAAACAAGTCGCGGGCACAGCTAGCTACGCTATATATATGCGTTCCGAACCTTTAAGGAACTTTCCTAAAAACACAATTTTATATACATTTTTAAATCTTCGTAATAAAAAAGCTCTTAAACTATTTAAGATATAAGAATGAGAACTCTCTGCAATATCCACACGTTTGTTGCTATAAATAATATGGATGCGTAACTGCTTAATCATATCATCATTTTGAATACAGATGTCAGTTCTAGCATCGGATAACATAATAGTGTGTTTCTGTGTCCTCGACAAACTACACACTGAAAAAATAGTCTAATTGGACCATCCCGAAATTCGCGTAAAATATTTAAGAGACCTAGATAATATTGTTATCTAATTTGTAATGTTTAATTTAATGTGTAATGTTATTGATAAGGCCGGCTTAATCTTAATGATGTATGGCCTTAATAAAATAAAAGATAAAAAAATAAAAAAGCAAACTCTTCAGTGCTATATTATTGCTAAAGATTACTAAATAGTATGTCGTACTATTATATGCTTATATTTTTTTAGCCTATTATCCATAATCCTAATAGGTCACACCTTACGCTTGTAGTACTAGCGTAAGTAATGTACCCTGCCAAGGCGGCCGTAAGCCACGAGGCAAACACGAGGTAGTGGAGTACGCATGCGCGGACGAGGCAGGTGGCAGGTGGGATGAGAGAACCCTGCTCTCCCGCCCTCAGTGTTGCCCACTCCTTGGATATTATTCCCAGAATTAACATGAAATCCCAAAGTTATGATTTTATTAAATTTTACTAAAAAAAACAAAAAACCTAGTAGTCTAGTGGTTATCTATACCTAATAAAAAATTGCGTTGCCTTTTAGTTCCTATTGCTTTGATAAACATTAGTTTATACATGTCAAGTTTGTGTACCCTTAGTACCTACTAAAAATATCTAGGAGTACAATTTATTAACAGAAAAAAACCCTATAAAATATTTTTCCCCAACAACTTTGCAAACTTTCCAGAATTTTAAGATGTTTAGAATCTCGTCGTTGGCATCACTGCGGCTCTCTCTGTTCTTCTCCCACTTTACCGGTATCTCTTTCCTTCCTATTATTCCTAAGTGATATTAAATCTCGCCGTATTTTACGGGACTCAATCAGTGTCATTTACGCTTCTATTCATTTCGCAATTATGAAATCTTTGCATACGCTTTGTTGCATTCGTAATAAAATAATTTGGTTAGGGTTCCGTTATTACGATTGATTTGACTGTCTTAGCGAAACTCGTACCTTGACGAAATAATAGCAACGCCACCTATCGGGTCCAATTAATATACTAGTCTTACTGGATAAGACTCACTCCATCCATTGATGAAAATAGCATGAAGTCTTAACATGAAGCTTTGTTTTATAATATTATCTAAGGATATAGGGTTGTTTCGCCAGTTCGCGTCCATTTAGTGCAGTTGGCAGGTTTGACGGCGATTATAAAAAAGCTCCAGCACTAATTTCTATGAAAAATTAGTGTAATGTATTCGATAAATAGTCTATTTTAAGATAAACTTTCAATTTTGTTCGAAACATCTTGTGTTTTCTTTTAAAATAGATAAATTTCGGAATTAGGCGTTTTACCCAGTTTGCGTCCACAAAATCCAATTTGCGTCCACCCGTGGACCAGTTTGCGTCCAGCAGCTTAAAAAAGGATATCACCTCTTTAATTTTTAAAAAAGGATGATATATTTAAGAATTTGTAAAGAACGATTGTATTTTAACAATTTCTATAAATAAGAATATTTTAATATTCAAAAATCAAAATTATTATAAGTAATTAAATAAATTACTTACTATAAAAAAATAATTCTTCTTAATATTGGTTTAGCTTTAAAATTAAGTAATTATAGGCAAGTAGGTATTGATTGCAACTTTAAAGATGAACAGTAATCAGTTCTGTATACAAACTTTACACTAAAATTACAAGGTAATGATTATAATTATTGCAAAATATTTGTCTAATTATATAACTAAAAGAATTATTGAATACATAAATTATCATATTATAAACATAGCAAGGTATCTGATACCTTGATAATCTGCTAATCTGCAAAAAGCTAATCTGAACGCTCATTGGTGAAAACAGTGACTGCGAAGTGATGTTCACCAATCAGCGTTCAGATTAGCTGATTTGATCAATTTGATCAGCCTTTCAGATACCGGGCGTTAGAATTTCAATTAATAACTCTGGTCACATTCAAATGACTGTCTTTGGCCAAAACAAATTGCATGCATTTTAGTTGACACTATCTAATAGGTCAGAGCCTATGTTTTCTCATCATCGTCTTCTACATCTGAATTTAATATGTCGTCACATTTAACAGAACATTTCACTCGTCATAGAATTAAAAATCCGTCGTCTTAGTAAAAAAAATGTATAATTAGGTATTATAATAAACATATTGTTTATTTTCAAATTATTTTTACAAGCAATTGTTTAAAAAATAGTGGACGCAATATGGTTTATTTATATCCAATATTGGTATAGTTTGCGTCCAATGCGGACGCAAAGTGGAAGTTTTGTAAAATTCGATGTAGTAATTCGCGTCCACCTTATTTTATTACTTAAATATAAAAAACATAAGCAAATTCATAAGTAATATTATTCCTTGTTTCACTATAAACGTGTAGAAACTGTTATGTATCCAAAAATTCACATAAAACATTAAAAAACTTACTATCAAACGCGCCTCTGCACACTATTTTTTATCTAAAAATCCGCGCATATGCGCTTCCTAATTGAACGTCCGAGATTGACATATTTTTTTAAATTGATTGGTTTGATGCACAGAACTTTTGTATATGCGTGCGTGTCACTTATACATTTAGGTATAATCGGTAATGACTTTTCGTTTGATAAGTGTGTTAGTTGACTTATTTTAGAGGATTTTTATAGGGCGCTCCGCAAAATGGACGCGAATAGGGCGATGGACGCGAACAGGCGAACTTACCCTATTAATAATATTAACACTGTTAATTGCTATAGGCGAAAAAGTATATCTACACTAAAATCATAAAGAGGAAAGATTTGTATTTTTGTATATTTGTATGTAACGACTTAATTCAAAAAGTACTGGACCGATTATAATTTTTTTTTTTCATCAGAAAGCTACATTTTCACTGAGTCACTGAGTAACATAGGCTATATAAAAATCAATTGCTGTTCGTTAGTCTCGCTAAAACTCGAGATCAGCTAAACTGATTCGGCTATTTTTGGTCTTGAAATATTCGTGGAAGTCCTGGGAAGGTTTACACGGTTTCCATGCTCAACGAAATGGGCACGTGTCAGCTAGTTCTATTTATCTTAGAAAAAAAGGTGGCTTATTTTATTTGAAGTGCCGTATAAGGTGCCTGACTATTAATATATTGTTTTTTTAAAACCGGTTTTTATATAATACATACTTTTAATAATGTTTTAATTTGTTTAATATTAATATTATGTTACCTACTCGACACTCGTAAACTAGGTACTATGGGGTCTTTTGCGTCCTTTCTAAACTATCAATATTATATATAGAAAGCTCTTTGAAGCTTTTATGCCATAATAGGGTATGTTAGAGTGCTAATTACATATTAAATTTCTCTTAACTCAACCTGGACATTATGCAAAACTATTATAAAAGGACGATAAAGTAACTTAAGCTCAAATTTACATAATGGAGTAATTTCTTCTGAGTTTTTCATATCGCTTAGCTTCTTAACTATAATGCAATTAATTTATACTTGAGGATGTAATAAAAATGCTTTTGCGGTCTTTTAATCCGTTTTGAATTTGCAAATTTACTTTAATTAAGGTAAATTTACTTTGAAAATTTAGTCTACTTTTTTTAAATAATCAAATAAATGTGTGATTCTCCTACAAAAAATGTGCCTAAAAGTCCCTTGTGTTTACTATTACAGTTTTTACTAACATTGATAAAGAATAACACTTACTTGATAATAAAAAACCCGGACTTATTCAAGTGTCTGGATTAGAGAAAAGTAGGAAGCTAACCTTTAAAAAATAGTTCAAACAATCTGCTGCATATATCATACTTATTTACAGTTTTTATTGAAATTAGGTATAATGAATGGTAAAAGACATAGACCATAATTATTATTAATTATTAACTTGAATCATCGTAATACATCAACTTGATCAATACGTATCAGCGCCATCTATGTAAAAATAACTGGAACAAGGTTTCGTTTATAGTTCTACTACTGCTCACTAGGTGGCGATACAAATAAAACTTGGTTATTTGTCAAAATAATTAAAGAACAAGGCAGGTACTACAAATTTTTCACAAAACTTATGCTATCGCAAATTTGTAAAAATTACTCATGGTGAAAGTGGTTGTAAAATATGTCGGGCATATTAAAGTAAGTAACGTCAGTGTCCCATCTGTTGCCCATTACGTACCTACACCGCGCTGTAGTAATTTGCTGTAGTGTGCATCACTTTGAGAGCATTATAAGCTCGTAACAAGTATCTACACTTTGTACAGGTAAAATATTGTTGGTTGTTTCTAACTGAAGGATCCCATTCACGCAAAAAACCTACTACTAAACTAACCTGTTCAGTATTTTAATGAAATTCCGTGTGGCAGTTTTAGCTTAGTCTCCGGATTTTAATTCTGGGAAAAAGTGTAAGCATATTGCACTGCCAGAAATGTACAGTTTTCTCGTGGGATACGATATTTACGCTGGCAGAGCCAGGTGGAATAGCTGGTTCAAGATAGTGAAAGATAATAGTTTAGTTCACTTATATTAATATAAGTATAACTAAAGTAGAACAGGTTAAGGAAAGGCAATCTCATAAACCTAAAAAAATAAAATGTGGTACCACTAGAAAAGTTCAGAAAATATCTCTGTTACGACTCCTTCGCAGATACTTTGTAAAATTACATATAAGTTTAAAGTCTGATATGTTTGCAGGTCTGTGTGTTTTTTATCTACCAGACACTGTCATCGAAGGCTGGCGTCCCGCCAAAATGGTGGGGACTGCAGTGGTGCAGAATTATCAAGTAACAGTCGGCTTACAGAGTTCTATCTAATAAATTATGTGGATGGCCGTTTCATAACGTTCGACTAACAATGTCGGTATTTGGCTTGTGGATATCGTTTGTATTCTTCGAAGGTATTGGCGACGTTATGGATAGATGGACTATTCTATTCTAAAACTCTTATAAACCACGTTAAACCAATTAAAACGTTAGCATAAAATAATACTATTTTTATAGGTTCTACTGTAACTAAATAGTTTGGCACCCACACCACTGTCTCTCCTCAATACACAGAGTATTACACTGTACTTTATTACTAGCTTTTGTACCCCATTTTCTTTACAATTTATCTATACTAATATTATAAAGCGGAAAAGTTTGTCCGATTTGAAAAAATATTTTTTAGTGGGATAGTCCATTACAAAGGAAGGCTTTAGGCTATATAACATTACGCTGTGACCAATAGGAGCGAAGCATCAGTGAGAAATGTTGCAAAAACGGGAAAAATTATTCACATTTGGGTGCTTTCGTTGCGTGCGCTGCATAAAGGGTTAAGTAATCCAAAAACCACGCGAACGAAGTCGCGGGCACAGCTAGTTAAAAATATAGCCTGAATATGCATAAAATATACGCAAGCATAATGTAGCTGCTGAATCTAATGGTGAAATATTTATCGAAATTATTAAAATATGAGTATAGATATACATTTTACCACTGCAGGTCAGCTGGACAATACTTATAGTGTCGTTCTAGAACATGCAAACAAATTCAGTTAACGAACTGAACTAGACGCAAATCGTTAGCGAAGTTATGAGATCACTCGGCAGTCGTCACCATGTCGCTCACCTCTCTCGAAGTACCGACTCGAGTGCAACGATCTGCAGTACGTCGGTGACAGTTGCTCGAACGACTATTAGGGTTTCGTACCCAAAGGGTAGAACGGAACCCTATTAGGGTGGCCACATACATTCGAAATTTCGATTCGAAATACTGTTTCGGGATTCCCTTATCTAATAATATATCATATCATATCATAATCATAAATCATTTATTTCCATTTTAGTTATTACACTACCTAATACATGTAGGTACAGAAAACATAAACAAAATCAGAAAATTAAGAAATTAAAAATAAATAAAAAGCATATTCTCTTAAAAGTAATAACAAAAAACGTTTCTTAACGTCCAAACGAGAGTGTTCATAACTAAAAATATATTTCCCTAAGTCACTTTTCTACGCTGACGTAGTCGCGGGCACATCTAGATAAAAAATATAAGTAACTACAACATACTACTCACACAACCCTTATATTATAAACTAGTTGTGCCCGCGACTTCGTTCGCGTGGTTGTCAGCAACACTACCGCGATTATCTTTTGACTGCTCACGTTGGTAAAAAACAACCAAAGTTATTCCTTTTTAATAATCATAATAACAAAAGTTATTATTATTAAAAACGGATAATTCTTTCATAAGTACATACTTTTTGAGTAACTTAAACCGTTTATGCAGCGCACGCAACGAAAGTCCTCAAATTTTATTTTCCCCATTTTTGCAACATTTCACACTGACGCTTCGCTCCTATTGGTTGCAGCGTAACGTTATATTAACCCTTTATTAAATGGACTATCTAACGAAAAAATATTTTTTCAAATCGGACCAGTACCATAGTATCGGATCAGAACAGACCTGAGATTAGCGCGTTTAAACAAACAGTATAAGGAGTAAAATATTATGTAGAGTGATGAAAATATTCAAATATCAAAAACGTACATAATATACACATGCTACATATCCGAGCACGAATGTTTAATCCTCTACACCGGGACTTCGCAAACAACAGATCCAGTGTGTTCATAAAACCAATCCGTTCGTTCCGACAACAATCAATATAGAGCCTCGCCGTCGCCTCGCGCTCGGTCCAAAATAAACATTTTGCATGCAAGGCTACTTTGGTTATACGTGGACTAGGGATGGTTCCATGACGGTTTTTTAACGAAACTTTAACGTAAATCAACGTGCGTAAAAAAGTTCAATTCGTAAATTTTAATTAGTAACCCCAAAATTAATGAACCATTTTTGTAACAGTGTTTTTGCCATCCAATGAGAATCGTTTATTTTATAGTTTTTTCGCATTTTTGATGTATTTATATCATTTAGTAATATAATAATAATAATATCTATGAAAGCTTCATACACGGCAATCTGGCCCCGTGCCAAGTATCCGAAGAACTTGTGTTACAGGTACCAACGGAAATATAATACTTTGTAAATACTATACATATATTAAAGAATTTTATTATATTAATACACAAATTTAATACACACCCAGAAACATTGAAATCTTTTTGTTCCCTCGGCGGGATTCGAACCCGTAACCTCTCGGTCTAGAACCAACGCGCTGAACCACTGCGCCAAAGAGGTTATTATGTTGAAGTATTAAATTCACATCAAACTCGTTCAGTACTTTTTCTTGAAAGTACTAAACGGTCACAACTGTCCGATTGTTTGAATGTATATCCAAACGTACTTACGTTTATCATCACAGTCTTTCACAAGTATATGAAGAATTTAACTACATAGTGGAGTAAGGTAGTTGAATTATAAACAGTTAACGTTAAAATGACACCAGACCATTTTTAATTCAGCTATTTCGTTAATTCAAAGCCCATCTCTATGATCCACGTATATCCTGACAAAGCCCCAGCTACATCAAAGGGAAAACGACAGTTTACAATGTGAATAAAAACGTCCGTAATCACAGGTAGACTTGTCAATAGTCTAGTGTGATGTAGAAACTACTCTATTCCATGTAGACAAGATAGTAACCACAGATAATTCAAGATCTTACTAATAAAAGCTAAAGTTTGTAAGTATGGATAGATGTATGTTACTTCTTTACGTAAAACCTCTGAACGGATTTTAATGAAATTTGGTATAGTTGTAGTTTACATGCTGGATTAACACATCACTACTTATTACCGCAGCTATATGTACGCCAATCAAAATATATTACTCTATTAATCGCCGAATAAATTGGCGTTTGTTTATTTAAATTCTCAGTCGATTGATATGGTCGGGAGTACAAAAAGTTACGATCTAACGATTTTCTTTATGGTTAGTTTCAAAGTAATCTACCAAATAAAATTTTGTATTGGATGTATACTGTACATAACTGAACCTCATTTAGCGACGATGTGCAATACGCTACAGAAGCAATGTCAGCTCGCTACTAACGCACTACTGCATCGCGATGGTATCGATGCAAACGCTTAACCATGTTGGATCACTCTCGGATGACATCAGTTTACTGAATCATATTTGAATCGCAACTGAATCGTACAACTTACGTGGGTGATGCCAAACAGCTAGTGGCAGCATCGTTGAAATGTCGGCGTGGGCGATGACCCTTAGCGTTAAGGTTAAGTCTGAATTATGCAGTGTGCGTACTGCGTAGCCTGAAAGTTGGGATGTCGTTGACACCTAAATTATTTGGGTTTGGACTCAGTTAGGCGATGTAAGGCACAACCTATACTGGCTCAGAGACGAAGCATTAAATCTTTCTGCTATATCACAATATTCTTCTCTATTGTTTCATTATTAAGGTACAAAATTGTATATTAATAATAAAGTAGCGAGCGTCGGCGCGCCTACGTTTGTCATTATATTTCTATACTAAAAAAAAACTAAATTAAACCGATTAAATCGATTGAACTAATGATGAATTATAATATCTAAGTACACTCGCGTTCACGTCAGTTTCAACTAGAACAGAATTGTTTTGTTCGTTTGGGAGCTACGAATAACACATACACACGCACAAACCCGTTTAACTTATACCACAGTTTACGTCGAGTATAAAGTGTTAATAGAAATAATATATCATATTATGCTCTATGTGAAAAACTTGACGCGTCGAATCTACGCCAATGTGAGTTGAGCCTAACAAAGTCCTCGAATCTCGATCCTTTGAGGCTCGTACCAAAATCCTCGGCTCTGAAGCCCCAATATGAATTCAATATGTACAAAATTTCACGTCACGTTCACTTTCGCCACCTTATCATGAGGCCTATTGTGCTGAGAAATTTAATTTGAACGTTCCCAAAATGACTATCTCGGTACCTACAGAGTGTGTTTTCCCAACAGATTTTATTCATCATCGTCATTTTATCTACGACGTCCAATACTGGACTTAAGCCTCCCCTGAAGAAATGAATGGTAGTAAGTTGCGTATACTCGCCATGCTTTGCGGGTTGGCGAGCGCAGTTTTCAAATAAAAATAATGTCCACGAAAACGCTGCTGCCTATTTCCGGATATATAATATTCCCTCTGTCATCTTCTGACACCTGCGGGAAAGTTGATTTAAGGAGAGGTGCTATCCTGATAATTCTTATAGGTTAACCGGTGACCGTGCCCACTTCGTTGAGCATAAAAAAAATCCACTAAACATTCCCTGGACTTCCACGAATATTTCAAGACCGAAAAGACCCAAATTGGTTCAGCCGTTCTCGAGTTTTAGCGAGACTAACGAACAGCGATACATTTTTATATATAAGACTAGCTGACCCGTGCCCACATCGTAAAGCATAGAAACAGTTTGTTATGAAACCGTTTACCTTACCTTACCTTCCCGGGACTTCCACGAATATTCCAAGACTAAAAATAGCCAAATCGGTTAATATATTCTCTAGTTTTAGCGAGACTAACGAACAGAAATTCATTTTTATCAAGAAGAATATAGAACATAGATAGATAATACGATATTATTCAAATTAAATTAAAAATCACATACAAATACATTCGCTACTCATCTATAATAATCAAGTAAACTAATAGATGTTACTCCAGCAAGGGAACATGGTAAATACATTTAGTGAGCGTACATTTAAACGAGCTAGCGATGTTACGTCATGATCAAATAGAGATTTAAATATTGATTCCGTCGCAGAGGCGGTAGTCACGAAAGCTGAGGTTAGCTGGATCTAGTGCCTAAACGTTCAACTTGGTAATGCTATTCAAAATGTTATGAATGTAGATAATCCACAACTGTAGCAAGATAACTCCACGTGAATAATGTATTCTGATGTAAAACGCATTAAATTGTGATTGCTATATTATAATAGATTATTTATGATGTAGATTAAAATCTAAAATCGCTTCAACGTGCTTTTGCTAACATAAAATAAAAAAAGCTTTTATTCAAAATTAAAACATAAAGTTTGTTTTTTGAAGGTCAATTTTGAAAATAAATTACAATTACAGTTACCAGTTACCACCGGTTCGGAACCCTACAAAACATATTTTTATAATGTTGCTATCTTTTGAGTCATTTGGCAATTTAGTATGTAATACTCTTTAGTACTGCCAATGTAAAACCAAGGCCCTGATTCAAGACACCATATTATATATTATCACTTACGAAATTCGAAAACAAAATGTATGGGTTTGACATAAGCTTCGCTAAGTGACATACGAATTCGCTTGTCATTTAGTCAACTTATGTCAAATCATATATTTTTGTTTTCGAACTTCGTAAGTAATAGTAGCGATGGTGTCTAAAATAAGAACCCATGTCTCAGAGGTAAATTTTAATCCTTTAATCCCCACCTGTAGCTGTCAACAAGGAATTACACGCTTAATGGGGTGGTTAACTAATAATATCACATTTTAACAAATTATATATCTACAGTTTTTTTCAGGGATTGTGATTTTTATTTTTATTTTTGTGTACAAATCGTTTTGATATTTTTGTTTGATAATTAATTAATTAAACATTTTGTAGTCTTAACTTTACTTTATATGCAAATAAAAATAGTTATCTGTACAGTATCTAAAAGATAAATCTATTCGGATCACACGGTTAAAACTTAAAAGAAAACAAAAAAATATTTTCCATCTCTTTCTGGTAAAAATCGACTATAACACCAATTTATGTTCTGTTTCGTATTGGAAGTTTCTCGCTATTCCTATATAACACGGATGAAAAATACTTTAAAATAAATTAACCGTAGCTTAGGCGAGGAACACCTCGGCTAAGCTACGGTCACATAGTGTTAGGAATTGACCCAAAAATGTGAATACAATATCAAAACAGGAAAGCGTAATAAGCATATTATGTTCAGTTGTGTGTGAAATGCCTGAAACATGAGCACAGGATTATACCAAATATAGGATTTACGGATAACGGAGAATCCCGCGGGTGAAGACCGCGTGTTTCATGGAAAGAGACTTATTTGTATGCTATCATTTACTTCTAACTCACCTTACGAACATGTGAATTATGATTATCATTACGAACATATGAGATATGATGACAAATACCCTTGAAATAGACATACTATAGGCTACTCAACCATTTTGAAACCTCAATGAAATTACATTAATTATCTCTTTATTTATTTAAAGTAAATTGTGCAGCTTATCTTAATGATATTATCAATACTGCAAAGTCTATAGGTACAGTTAAATATATAAATTATACATCTTTACTTGCACGCAATGTGAAAATTACTAGTTCTCGGAAAAGTTCTGCAAACAGAGTTCTTGTACCTAAACCCAAATCAATTTATAAAAAAATACAACTCTGATACTCTGATCCTCTGATGTTGTTCTCATTGTTATATTTTTTTTCTGACATTGGAAGAACTTCTTTTCATTTTATTGATAAAAAACATGACTAGAGCATGCGGGGTGTATATTTTAATTATTAAGATTGTGTATTTGTCTAATTTATTAAAATTATTACCTTCCGTGATATGTGTCTAATTATATATTTTATGTTCTTCACATTGTATATAAATTATGTAGGTATAACTTTACTAACAAAATTCTTTATTTGTTTCACGCTTTCATTCTAGTGGCCTTGAGATGTAAGTATATTAAAAAGTTATTATTTTATTCAACGAATTGACTTTATATTACATATTCGAAACATAATGACAATTCGTTGAATAAAAATTACTAATTCTTATATTGTTATTTATTTCGATTTATATTTTTGGTACCAGTAGCCCAAGCAGGAACATTTGAAGCTACGTAAAAACTTGTGAATTTTATTGGCGCTGTCAAGATTTTCATACAATTATTATTCCCTAACGTTACTTTACGGAGCTTTTAAATTTTCCTGATTAACCTTCTGTTATAAATACTGTTCCTAACGGCACAAACCTTCGTTTATTTCCCTCTTCGTTGGATATTATCTTCAATTTCATCTAAGTTAACGAGAGTCGTTTACCATTTAGGGCATTTATCGAGATCTTAAAAAGAAATGAGATCGTACAAATGCCGATACCTTTATTCGCTTGATGAAGGTATCGACCAGGCCGTACATATGTCGCAGTCATCTAATTGAAACCGCCATTTCATTGAGCGACTAGCGTTTTTATCGAATGACGACATTATATTGAAAGACTAAAGGACAGCTCGTGATGTTGTTTATTGTAACGTCCAACGTCTTGACTGACACCATTTAGTCATTTAGCGTAGTCAGCTAAATTAGTAAAACAATGACGTACAGCATGATTAAAACTTACCTTCACTATGTCGTTCGTACTCATTCAGCTTCACCTCAAATTTTTCTTTAAGAGTAGCCGGCGGCGACGTAATAATAGATAAATCCATGCTGTCACACTATTAACGAGTAACGAAAAAAATATCAACACAGTGCTATCAGTGCCAGCTGTTTGACGCCATATTTGTTTTGGTGACTACTAGCGCCGCAGTGAGAAAAGTTTCAATAACCTGACTGATTTTAATCCGCTATCTAATTGGACGTTGAGTGACGATTGTTCAATCAATGTTCGGCCTAGTCTTTCAATTTAATGTCGTCATTCGATAAAAACGCTAGTCACACAATGAAATGGCGATTTCAGTTAGATGACTGCGACAGATATACTAGGGCGCGCCAAAAACAGTTTTGGGAAAGAAATTTCATCCAAAACATGCCAAGTGCGAGTCTTGTTTGTATGAGAGCCACCTCAGATATTTATTCTTAAATGTTTATTAGGTATAATTATAGCATCAACAGAAATACATCTGTGGTCATTATAAAAGTTTTGGCTATCGCAGTTAAGGAGATACAGCCTGGTGACCGACTGAGAATAAAGTCTCAGTAATTTGGGTATGGAACTTCAAAAATCCCGAACTACGTTCTAAAATCTAAATTATCTAAATGGAAATTTCTTTTACGCAGAATATTGCACAATAAATTACTTTTGTTATATCAAAGAGATGTAATAAGATTTTTAATATTGTGAAAACAAGAAATAAGTTAGCCTTTACACAATTTCATAAAACAATCGTGGACATCAATTTACTTTAGGGAGTATATTTAATTGCTTCCAATTTGTCTTTCTCCTTTCTAGACGTCTTATAAATCTTTATTACTTTACTGTCATTTGATCGTTAATAACTAGTTCTTATTAAGCTTTATATCACAAAATATCGTACCTACAGTACAAGATTCTCCTATGGCCTTTGGGAGTTGTATTTTTAGGAGTTGTAGTAAATTCAGAGGATAAAATATTACTGGGGCTTCGCTGCCGTCTGTCCGTTCGTCCGAATTGCTGATACCAGGCTGTACCTCCCTAGCCATGATAGCTGACATTTAGTTTTCACAGATTTTTGTTGTCGCTATAAATTAAAAAAAATAGAATAAATATTTAAGGGTTAACTTTTTCCGTTTGTACGGCACTCTTCGTCTCTGTAGTCAATATTTCTATCAAGTATTATTTAAAATTATATAAATATAACAAATACTAACTAACCCGCGGTTACTGAAAAGCTGATCAAATCGTCGATCAGCTAACATTTCAGTTAATAAGCCATTGAACGCCCATTGGTGAAGCGAGTGAGCGAAGTTGTTGCGAGTGATGTACACCAATGTGTATTCAGAATGGTTTGTTAATACAATCGTTAGTTGATCGATTTGATCAGCCTATCAGAAACCGGGGGTATTAATATTATAATTCCACGTATACCCCCAAAGTTAGCTAGGGCAAGATAGACTTGGAAAATGTTAACAATACCATCCTATAATTTAACACTTTAACAAGTGGGCGTTACCCGGAAATAAATGAAGACATGAATGGATGAAGATGATACATGTAGCAAAATTGTGATTTCGAGAAAATTGAGTTCAAACTGTCACTTAACATTTTAGAATATGTCGTAAAGTATTAAGTACATTAATCTAAAGATCCGTCTCTAGAATACTACGTCCGTACTTAATACGTTACTAGATATCCTAAAATGTTTTAATGACAGTATAAACTCAATTTTCTGAGTAACATTTATTGCGATATATCACCTTCATCCATCAATATGTTCTTATAACAACATCCTGTCCCAAGCAACCTTTAAGGTAACACCATAACATAAGATATTCTCATTCCAGACACCGACAACCAGCGAGTGATCATCCATGTTAAAGACGTGAACGACGAACCGCCATACTTCATCAACCGACCTCTTCCCATGCAGACTGTGGTGCAACTGAACGCGGCGCCCAACACCCCGGTGTTTACCTTACAAGCGCGGGACCCGGATACCGACCATAACATACACTACTTCATAGTCCGGGACCGAACGGGGGGGAGGTTCGAAGTGGACGAGCGGTCTGGCGTGGTCCGGACGCGGGGCACTGATCCCTTCCAGCTGGACATGGAGTATGTCTTGTACGTGAAAGCGGAGGACCAGGTAATTTTTCTTATCCAAAATTTACAATCACACACATTTTTAACCCCCGACGCAAAAACGACGGGGTGTTAAATGTGTATGTGTATGTTTGTGGCATCGTAGCTCCCAAACGGATGATCCGATTTTAATACGGTTTTTTTATTTGAAAGGTATATCAATCGAAAGTGTTCTTAGCTATGTTTGGTGGAAATCGGTTTAGGTTTTCAAGGTCATCAAGTCGTTTGTAAGGTGTGATAGGAATGTTACAAGTCGGGGTTTATTTAATATTTTTTATTTAGTTTATAGTTATACAACAGTGGGTCATCATCGAGAAGCCGTGGGGGGCTTATAATTATGTTCATGACATGACCTAAAACATATCTACATTTTGGTAGATATATTAGGTAATTACATCGAAGTAGATTGTACGTGAAATGTACAGACAGTCAAGTGGTTTTCGAAATGTATGTGTGGTTCCTTGCCTTTTTCTTCTATTTTCCACTGACTCCTAACAGTATCGTTGAACTATTTGCCACCAAATGACTTAACTCATAAAATGAGTTAACCTTTGTCCTTGACTTATTAAGTTCAGTTCAAGAGCCCTTCCTCGTTGACTGATCTATTGATTTATAATCAACTTCTATTGGACTTTTATAGTACATTTTATTTATAAGGCGTGGCTATTGAGTGATAATTCATTTTAAACTATATTATCTAACTGTCGAAGATGGAAAAGCTTTCCAGAAAAAGAAAGAAGCTGTTAAAGGTTATAGGTTTGTCTGTAGATATTTTTTGGATGTTCAACTATTACTTTGCTGTTTATGAACCGATGTTAAAATACTATATTATATAATATGTAATACATAGATTTTAATCCGAAATTGGCACCGTTTGAAATTTTACCCATATCATTATTCATATGTGTAAAATTTATATTTTTTTCAGCAACTAAAATGTCCAATATGATATAGTTTCTGTTATAGCTGTTGGAAAGAAAGAATTGCAATTTAAAATTTCCCACATCTCTGTGTGAGATTTTTGAAATTGCACAGCTTGTATCTGACTTCGAAATATAAAACGTTTAAATTGCTATTTTCAGAGCGGTCGCGTGGATGAGAGGCGGTTTCAATCTACTCCCGAGGAGCGACTGAGCATAGTGGGCGGCAAACGTGCGCCGCAGTTCTATCTACCGAGCTATGAAGCGGAAATTGCAGAGAATCAAAAGAAAGATTCAGAGTAAGATACAAAATATTCAATAGCATGCCATTCGAACTAATGTACGAATTTCGAACAAGCAATAATGAAATCATCCGATTGCATTGATTATATTATGAACAACATTTTTAATAGTTTTTATTAGCATGAATGCGTTTTCATAAATCTAAGTTAATGCATTGCATTAAAATTGCTTTATAAGATCAAATCTGTAATGTTAAAATTATATCCACTTAGTTTCTTTTTATCATAATTTAAATTCGATATTTTTAGTAGTATTGGTTTGTTGTTTTGTATTTAACGTCAAACAATTGGCAGGAGGATAGAACTTAAGTTTCGTTACTTTTATCAACATGTCAAAATACCAGCTATTAAGTACCTATTTTCTAGATAACATTATTTAACAAAATTGAATATTGGAATGCATAATGATATTTATGTTAAACTTTCTTACAAAAAGCAACCCTCTTTAAAAATAAGAAGTAACTTTGGCAGCGCTCAAATTAGTATTGTTCTTATTCTTATCCAAGTAACCCTTGAACTTTTAGACTGCAGAGTTTAATTATTCCTGGCACGGAGCCATTAATAAATAATTGTCGTTAAACTCAACGAATAATTTCTAGACAGTTTTAAAACAAACTAAGAATCGTTACCGCCTTAATTATTATCCATTATATCTATACTAATATTATAACGAGAAAAGTTTTTTTTTGTAATACTTATACTCCAAACTTTATTCGCCATTAAAATACTTCACTTCCTACTATTATTGGCTTTATTTTTATTAATTTTAAAGAAGACTATTATAATTCTGACGAAGTTAGCTAGTATTTTCATTTCAATAGTTTACTTATATATAGTTTATTTGATTTCTATTTTTGAATGCATTTATTTTTCTTGAAAATACAAGTGCTTATTAATATTCATGCTATTTATATTGCAAGAGTAGCGTCACGAGATAGAACTCAAAATTCTCTTTCGTTGATAAAACTCTGGCATATTGTAAAAAGAAGGCTATCAATCTCATCTGAAATGGATACCGACATCTTTTCTTAACGTAGAAAAAACGATAAAAACTTTTTCTAAGTTACTTTTTATAATGTTTAGTTAAAATTAATGTTCTTTTTGGAGTTGATGTCAGCTAAAGAACAACATCCTAAAGTTGCTGATCCATAAGTAACTTGTTACAAAGTCACCTTTGCTGACACCGACTTCAAAAAGAACAATAAGTTATAAAAAATATTATTTTAAATAAAAAAATATTAACTTTTAAGTTATTAAAGTCGGTTTTGAAAATATACTTTTTTAATGTAGAAAAAGTACGAATAGGTTTGAACTGCAGAAGTACCGAGATCGCACAGACAGACTACGAACGGCGAAACGGTTATGTTTGGCGAACAAATTAATTATTTATTACTAGGGGATTCCCTTAAGGGTTTGGAGATTTAAAATAACGTATCACTGACTGGTGATACGTTATTTTAACTTACCAGACATCTGCTGCTTTAGTAAACTAAGAGTGAATCATAGACTTAAAAAGTAGCTTTATCTTCATATTATTAGAATCACTCTACTTTAGACATATTATGGTCGGTTTTACATCAATGCTTATAAGGTTTAAAATATGTGATAATATACGAAATAACAGAAAGTTTAATACCCAATTCATAATTACCACAGAGTGAAAGTCGCGTTTTTTAGTGAATTTTCCTATTTTCCAATAGTGAAGGTACAAATAATATAGTTTGTACAATGTACCGAGCGTCGCGTTGACGCACGTTATATTTTTCAACTAAATACATAGAAAAGTGACGTGTCGCGAGGCTTCGACTCTGCATGTGTGTTGAGCCTTACGCTACAAAAATATTCAATAAAAATGATAACATCCTCCTCCTAGAAGTGATGAAATAATAACATCCTCCCTATAATTTCCAGTATCATCTCTGTAAAGGCTAAGTCGTTTGCCGACCGCGAGATACGGTACACGCTGAAGGCGCAGGGCCAGGGCGCCGGTACCTTTAATATCGGGCCCACATCGGGCATCGTGAAGCTGGCCAAGGAGCTGGACTTCGAGGACCTGCGGCAGCCACACGTCTACTCCCTCGTCGTCACCGCCACAGAAGATTCCGGAGGATTCTCTACTTCCGTTGAGGTATTAATTTCATATTACGAGTATGATAAATAACAGCGTAGGTAAAAATGTGATCCATCCTAACACACAATATTTTGTTTCGCTATGTAATATTTAACTTAAAGTTTAAATATATTATATCTAGCAATATCTCGCGAAACAATCAGTGATCGTTTTTCTGTATAAAAAGTAAAAAAAATACCCATTAGTTACTTATGTTTAACAATATGACCTGCAATTACGTCATCACTGGAAGGTTTAACTATTTTTACTTCATTCCGTATTAAAAAAAAATGTGCGAGCCATGTCAAAACTATCAAAATATAATTACGTTTTGTATTTTTGCTAAGTTTCTCGAATCAGCTTTCATATAAATAAAATAACTTGCATTTGGCGAACCAGCCATTATATAGGTACGATAGAAAGGAAAATTTACTAAACAAATATAAATAAACACGAGAAGACGCAGGGACTTGAGGTTAGTTTTTCTCATGACATTTAAGACATTGTTGACATTTGACAATGCTCTATTTTTTATATTTTTATGTATTCAATGCTGGGGCCATAATACGCAACTTCTGTGGCTTTCACGACCGTGGACATCAACTGACATTGTGACGTCAAATCTTTTTAAAACACTTTTAATTTGATAAAATCATTGAAAAAATCATATTAAATCGTGTTTTAAAAAGATTTAACGTCACAATGTTAGTTGATGTCTACGGTCGTGAAAGCCACGCAAGTTGCGTAATCAGGCCGCTGGTCTTGCCGGCCGATGATGACGTCATAGATCCGAAAACTTTAAAAATTATTTAAAAAACTAGCCAATGAATTTCAAAAATATTGAAGTTATATTCTTAAAATGCCCTATTTCAACGAAAAAAAATATTAACAAGTACATGTGATTTTTTGGACAATTCCCATTGATCATAACAGTACATTATAAATGTTTACGAACATTTATTAAGTAACATGTTTTACGTTCCAGCTAACAATCCGAGTGACCGACGTGAACGACAATGCGCCGAAGTTCGAACTGCCCGACTATCAGGCTCACAACGTCGACGAGGACATTCCTCTGGGCACCAGCATTCTCAAGGTCAAGGCTATGGACGCTGACTCCGGGAAGAACGCTGAAATTGAATATCTAGTCTCAGGTAACCATTCAGAAACAAATTGGAAGTTATTAGATTATTTTTATAGCACGGTTAAAGATACTGGATATTTTATACTATCTCTAATAAAAAATAAAGGAGTAATAGAAAATATACTTAGATAATAATTTTAAACCTTTTATAGCTATGACATTAATAAATTACATGGTATGTAACAACAATTTATAAATAAATATTTAATGATTCTACTTTGTCGCGTTAATTAAATTTTGATCACTTTTATTTCTTTACTGGAACTCATAATATATGTCACATTAATTTCATCGCGTGTAATTTATAAGTTTCCTCTACCTAAACCAACTTACAGAACTTCTGAATGTTAAAAGGAATAAATTTCTCAAAGACTTTCTAACTACGGCGGCATGGTGAACTTATAGACTTTCAAATAAGTTGAATGTTTCTGTCGTCCACATGAATTGCTCAAGTAAACTACATCTAACTTATACCACTTCAGATAAGTTTATTTCAGCTTCCCGCAGATTAAGTGAACTACAGGATGTGTCGAAAATGTTGAAAACGGATAATGCTTTATACTAACGTAATATTTGTATGCTATTTCAGATGACCATTTCAGTGTGGACGCCAATGGAATAATAACGAATAATAAGCAATTGGATGCTGACAATAATAATGCTTATTACGAATTCGTTGTGACAGCAAAAGATAAAGGAGAACCAGCAAAAACTGGGACTGCTACTGTGAGAGTGTATACCAAGAACAAGAATGACGAAGAACCCAAATTTTCGCAACAGGTATACACTCCTAATGTCGACGAGAATGCTGGACCTAACACACTCGTGACTACTGTAGTGGCTTCAGACAAGGACGGCGACAATGTGCGATTTGGATTCGTCGGTGGCGGCACCAGTTCGGGACAGTTTGTGATTGAAGAGATAACTGGTGTAATTCGTCTACACAATAAAGCCATCTCATTAGACAGAGACAAGTACGAACTGAATGTTACTGCCATGGACGACGGTGCATGCTGTGTCAACGGAGATGCCACTATCCACACTTCAACAGCTGTAGTTGTTGTTTTCATTACTGATGTCAATGACAACAAGCCTATTTTTAAAGACTGCCCGACATATTTCCCGAAAGTTGAAGAAGGCGCTCCTAACGGAAGTCCAGTAATTAAAGTCCATGCCACAGATGAGGATAAAGGTGTAAATGGTCAAGTTAAATACTCTATTGTTCAGCAACCAAATCAAAAAGGCACTAAATTCACTGTGGACGAAGAAACGGGAGAAGTATCCACAAATAAAGTTTTTGACAGGGAAGGTGATGACGGAAAGTTCGTTTCGGTTACCGTCAAAGCCACCGATCAAGGTGAACCCTCATTAGAAGGCGTTTGTTCTTTTACCGTTGAAATAACCGACGTTAACGATAATCCTCCATTGTTTGACCGCCAAGTAAGTATTAGTTGTAAAAAGGCACATAAATGCATGTTACCACGCGTAGTAATGTTCTTATTTTGTACATAATATGCCTGTAATATGACATAGTATGTCAATTAAAAATGTTGCCTTTCAGAAATATGTGGAGAATGTTAAACAGGACGCTAGTATAGGTACCAACATTCTGAGAGTTTCGGCTTCAGATGAGGATGCCGATAATAATGGCGCTATCGTTTATACTTTAAGCGCTCCGTACAATCCTGCGGATATAGAATATTTTGAGATTCAACCAGAATCTGGTTGGATCGTTCTAAAGAAGCCTCTAGACGTAAGTATGATTCATAAATGAAACGACTAGGTTAAGAGGTTTAATGGAATGTTACAAGAAAGACGAGTGAAAGGGATAAACTTTACAAAAAAGTTTGGTGGATGAGTGCTACCTACAATGCCTAGGATTCAATTGGCACAAGTTTTAGTTTTTTAACTGTAAATAGTTCTAAATTGATCGCTGCTGTAAATAGCTGTGAAGATGGGTACAATCCTGGCTGAGAGGAGTAGTTGTCCATTGAACGGCGGCGCGGCGTGGCGAGCTGCCGGAGGCTTGTTCTTCTTGCAGCACCATTAATTTCAGTTGCCGCCGGCGCCGGCTCAGCACTCAATCTTCGTTACGATTTATTTCCGCAGCACCATCTTGCATTGACTATCTTACCGAGATATACGACTTGTGTATAAATACCTTTGACCGATATAATACTGCTGTAAATATTTCACCGTTGAAACCTATGTTTAGTTCTAAAACATGTACAGTTTCTGTAAGAGCACTTTTGTATATTACGCACAAACTAGTTTTGAAATTTTTTTTATGTAATTAATCGGTTGATTTGAGAAGCTTACGCTTTTGAACATACCTCAGTATTATATGTATGTACATGTTTTGTTACTAATCTCTAATATTATTTGCGAGGTGACTCCTGCCGGGGGCGGTTCGACTCCAGCCCCGTCAATGTTCAGGCCGCATAGACGACTACTCATGCAACTAGAATATTATGTAATCATCATAATAATTAATTTTTTACAGGGTGCCAGTATTTATATCTATACAAAATTTTTATTATTAGTAACTTGGATGGCCAAATTACTCTACGGGGAAATTTGGCCATCTGGCCAGTTGTGACATTATTCCTTCTGTGAAAGGGGCTACGTTCTCGAAAAGAAATCTTGTACAGTAACCGTAACGTCCATCGTTTGTAATATATTCATTACAATGAGTGTCGTTTTGTTGTAGTCGTTAAGAGGTCATGAAAACCTTCGTATGACAACCTGACCTTTCCGCCATGTCTTGTACGCAGAGCCGCATGCGTTTGCCTGCTTTACGTTCATTTACTTTTTTTATTAGTTTAGTTACTTTATTGTAAAATGTAATTATAATGTACAGTTCGCCTTTTTCCTTAATGTACAGACCGAACATGTAATATACTGAAACTATACTTTCCGATTTATTTTTTGCACCTTCTAACATTGGCTCGAGTTCAATGTTACTGTAAGCTAGCACGAATGATGCCTGATGCTGGAAGCGGATGTCGTGAGTGGATTTACATTTTATTAGTGAACTGTCAGTATCTAGATCTCCTGTTTTATTTTGCTTAGTGTATGATCGTGTGACGAATGTTCGTTTCAATAAATCAGAGAAACTATCATGAAAAAGGAGAAATACTACATTTGAAAGTGGTCTACATATTTTAGAATTTATTTTAATTATTTTTGTTATTTATTAGCGATGAGTATTTATGTGTTTATATTTGAGTTGTGATTATGTTTTATTTGTCCCCGCTGACCTCTGACCCGTGTATCTGTAGCGGGACAGGTACCGCCTGCGCGTGCGCGCCTCCGACAGAGGCGACCCGCCCTCCTCCGCGGACGTGGACGTTGAGTTAGACGTGGTAGACAGGAACAATAAGCCCCCCATCTGGGACGTGACCACGTATGGCCCCGTTCACATCAAAGAGAATGTCACAGTGGGTACCGTAGTGACCAGTGTGAAAGCCAGGTTGGTATAAGGCGCAGCGGGCTCCCGGGCCCGCCGCTCCTCCACTCCCTAACACTACTAACGACGTGGTTTTGTCTGTTTCCATCGACCGTTTCCCAAATAGCGAGAAACGTACAAGTTGGAGGCTATGGCTCAAGACAAGGGCTTCCCGCCCTTGTCCAGAACCGTGGAGGTCCAGATAGACGTAGTGGATCGCGCGAACAATCCCCCCGTGTGGGACCACACGGTGTACGGCCCAATCTACATTCGTGAGAATTTACCCGTGGGTGCCAAAGTGGTGTCCGTTAAAGCCAGGTGCGTGAGTTACTGTCCGCGCGGGCACCGCACGCGGCCTGTGCGCTGCGCGGCGCCGCACCGCGCGCCTCGCCCTCGCTCACATTTTGCACCTTTCTTCCTGCTCACTTCATCAGCCAGTTTTGATATTAGAATTATTCTTTATGTTGAATGTGGGCGAGAGACGGCCGAGTCGTGGGGTGTGCGCACCGCGTGCATTATTAAATATTGTTACGACTTACCTCACGAATGATGATCAGAAGAAAATGAATGTTGTGTTCGTAAAGTTTAAATGCATCGTCACAAACACGCGGTTTTTAAGTTACACCAGCGTGCATTAGTGGGTCACTGCTTTTATGGAAACGGTATCACTGTTGGCCCAAAAATATCTTTACTTTCTTGTAATCTCTCACGAAATACCATATTTAGTACCTCAGCAACACGATTAACGTAAAGCCTTATAATTTCCCATAACAAAGGTATTTTTGGGGCACAAGTCAATAATATAATTTTAATAGGTATGAGAATAACGATCAAGAATTTATTGCATGTAGGCTGAACGTCATCGCATACAAAATATGACCTATGGATACGTAATTATTTTAGTCACATCTAAATATTATGTGTTAATTTTTTATACGTTCGCATGTAAATTTATTTTGTAGAAATAGGTTTTTTACATATTTTGTGTTCAACTCATACGTCATAGAGAAATGAAAAATGCACGATAGCAAAATAGGTATTATGTGTAGGTGTTTTTTGTCTGTATGTAATGAAGACGTAGGTCTAAAGTTATAAGATGTCATAGGACTTACTTCCTTAAAATATGATTCATGTGTATGGTTAAATTCATTAGAGGGAATGCTAAAATGTACCTATTAGTTAACTTAATCCCCAATTTACGAATATACCCTTATTACGAATATAACATAAATTAAATCTTACAGTCTACAGTCAAAATAACTATTAACTACTACTAAAGTGTCAGACGTGCTTAGATTGAAAATATACCATTACGTATTTATTGGGTATACCTACATAATACATTTATTAAATGTAAGTAGTGAATAGTCTTAATAAAACGACAAGGTTTTATAATTTCTATTTTGGTTGTAAGCTTTTATGAGAAACAGGTTATATATAAAACAATTTTTACTTTAAAGGCAATATAAACAAATCTCAATAAAACCTAACAATGTGCTGAGAGCGAGTTTTTATTAGTACACGACGTGAAAAAGTTAACTACAATTAGATTGGCAATTAGGTACTGCCTAATACTAAGCTAAAACTATAGTTAAATTATGTGGTACTCAGTACCACGCTGTCCTTATTATTCTGCCTAGAAGTGACAGCGACAGCCTTTGAATGTGAGGGCTCATATTAAGTTTTAATTAGAATTTCAGTATTCAACCGTTAGTTAGCCATTTTTGCTGCTAGAGGAGATGTTTGGAATCCATACAAATTGTGGACTCTTTTTCGTCCCGTAGTAATAGGTGGAACTAAAGCCTATATAAGATATCCAGGGTGTAAAAAGAGTAGTCACTATAACTTTAAGATAAGATTATACTACCTTTCCTCATTTTGTAAATGTTTTTTTTTGTCAAAAACAAAAACAAAAAAATTGTCGCAAAAATTAAGTAGACCAAAAAATTTTTTTTTTATTTTAGTAAAAAAAAAAAGAAATATATACATTTCTAGAATGAGAAAAGGTAGTATAATCATCTCCCAAAGTTATAGTGACTGCTCTTTTTACACCCGTTATATCTTAGATAGGCTTTAGTATATATTAGATACAATTCAGTTTTTAATTATTTATGGAAAGGACGTGTATTTAAAAAAAAATATCTCAGTAAATATTAGTTTTTGCCATTTAGGGGATTCTAAAGGACAGGTTGATTGCTCATTCCGATACGCGATTGCAACTCCGGAGTAAGAGAATAAATTACGAAAAGGATTAGTTAATTTTTCACGTCCACTAGTGAAAAAGCTTGCACTCAGCACACTAGAGTTTTATAGGCTAACAGCAGCAAAACGGGTAACGCTTGCTGATGCATCATTGCATATCACTGAGTGTCGTGAAGGCATAAGGTTCACTCTTGTCTATCTGTTCGTCCTAATTGCACATTTCGACTCACACAATGGAAGACGAAACCAAACTTACATCACCTTACTAACATAGATTTAAGTTTCATTATGTAGTATGCTAAAATTTTTTATAGAAAAAATAAAGTCGAATAATTTATTTTGATTAGAATGTCTAGATAAACTGCTTATGAAAAAATACTTATTATGCCAATATAAAAGCCACAACACCTTAAATCGATTGGCAAATTAAATAGTCATCTGAGGACATTTTTATTTAATCATACATTTTCTTGCTGAATTGACCTAAAGTAATATTTACAGTCAACATTTTTTTTCACCATTTTATCATATAAATTCAGTTTTGTTGTGTTTTCGATGTCGTCACGTGCTTAGCGTGTGGAAAAGGATATATCTGTAATGTGTTCTTCAATTTTCAGTTCTGGGATAGAGAACAACCCGACCGTGTTCTATCGCCTCATGCCGGGGTCGACAGCTCAGACAAATAAGTTCCATACATTTTACTTGCAACAAAGAGCTGATAACGGGTTCACGTGGGCGGACATAAAAGTGAACCATCCATTAGATTATGAGAGTATAAAGGAGTACAACCTGACTATCCGAGTAGAGGTGAGTTTGTTATATGAATGTCTTAATATTTATTTTCAAGGTACATAATAGACATAAATGGGTTTCGACAAATGAAAAGAATGTACTTAAAATTAAAAGTCCACTTGGTACTGAACATAATTTATGTTTTAGTGATCACAATATATTCATCTGTCGGTAGTGGTAACTAAATAAGGTAATTTATAGATAATTACAGCCTTTTAACCTTCACGAAAATAACTTTCAAACGGCCAGCAAGGTCTCCTTCCTGCCTACCATTGATGCCATTTTTTTATATAAAAATATAGTTATTTGTAACAAAATTTTTTGTAACAAAAAAATGCACACTTACTGGGTGATCTCTACATCGCCGCTTCGAGTTGTCCGACACATGATATATAGCTTGAACTTACTATATTTTCCAAAGAAATGTACCTACAATTAAATTTACTGATTTCCATAAAACATTTTACATAACACGAATCCGATTTACGATTAGATTATAAAACAAGGGGCCTGTGAAGCGCAACGCGCAGCTGGGCTAGGTCTCTAAATAGTTCATTTTCACCATGAGAAATAATGATTTCCAACGAACATCTGGTTAAGTGTCTAAATAGTTCATTTTCACCATGGGTAAGACATTAAAAAACATTTAAAATATAGGTAATATAGTAGAGCTACGTACATACGTAATTCAACATTTCATATAACCAGCAAAAATGAATACGTTTAACGTAGTCATTTGATTTTAGTTTTGCTTTTGAGATTTCGAGGGCCCTTAAATTTTAATTATTGCTAACTGTCGTAATGGCCTAATGAGGCCTATCCACTTACCTAAATACATATTATCTACACTGAAGATTATTACCTATGCTTAATTAGTAAACTATTTGGTAATACTAGTTAATATGACATTAATTACTGTCAACGCAGAACATAATAATATTATAATTATTACCTAAAGGTGCGATTCCACCGGTGTTCTGAACTGTTGCGAACAGAATCTGTTGTGAACAGAGTGCGTAACAGATGTTTGTTCAGGTGGACTCGCTAACGCAACATTAACAAATTGGCACAGCTGAAATTCTGAAAAAAATGTTGGCTAACAAATGTTCTGAACACTATTTTGGTGGAATCGTACCTTAACATCAATCGCGCATCACAAACAAACTTGACGTGGGTGATGCTTTTTAAAAGAAAATAGACGCACGTCGCACACATTACAATATTCTACAAAATCATATATATCTTTATATTATATATTTAAGTTATAAAATTTTGTTTTGTCAAAAACTAAAAAAAATTTTTTTTTACTTTTCACCATTTATTATTTTTTGTCGCAAAACTAACAATAAAGCAAAAAAATATTTTTTTTGAAATTTTTGTAACAAAAAAGAAAAAAAACATACATTTCTAGAATGAGAAAAGGTAGTATATTATAATCATATCCCAAAGTTATAGTGACTGCTCTTTTTACACCCGTTATATCTGGGGTGCCGGTGAAAGAATAGAACCTCCTCATCTTTCCCGTTGTTGTTGTAAAAGACGACAGAGGGAATATAACATCCGGAAATGGGAAACATAGTTTCTGCGGACATTCTTATTATTTTGACATTGCACTCGCCAACCCGTCTGCCAAGCGTGAGGAGTATAAGCAACTACCCATCGTGAAATACTTTGGGGAGGCTTATGTCCAGTAGTGGACGTCATAGCTGAAATGATGATGATGAGTAGCAAAAAACCCGATAAGAGAGAGAGACCACTGAGGGTACCGTGCAAAGCAGGCACAGCGCCTGAAAATGGGTGATGGTAGTTTGCAAGGAAAGTTACTATTGTTTGATATTTTGGATATGAAATAAAAATATGCGTCTTTCCTTACCTTATTTGAACTATCCTGTTGTCCTTGATCTTATAATATTTTTTACTGACAAATGGCTTATTTTAAAAGTAAATAAAATATTATTTTACGATTTATGAATAACACCGATTCCGGTTTCGGTATCCAATTTCGTTGAAAACAGGGCCAGCTACGCAGGAGTCATTTTATAGTGCCCAAGTGTGTGCGCAATACACAAAGACACTCTATCTTCCTTTTACTCTCATAACTTAGTAGGACGGTTAACCGACACGACTGACGAGAGAACAGGAGCAGGACTGACTTTTTACATGCTTATCCGACTCATAGATCATCTTATCAGACAATCAGGTGATCAGCGTGCATTGTCCTAAGCAACTTGGAAACAACATTTTGTTGTTGTTCCAAAGTGGGTATCCACAACCTCCGGCCCGAGAGAAAAGCTCTGAACCACTAGACCACAGAGGCGTCTAAAATGTATGAATTAATGAATAAAAAATAAATATCAAATACATTACATAACTAACCTTGAAAAATAACAAAAACTTGAACTTGTGAAAGGTCCTGTACAAAATGCAAAAAATTACGTTTGTTGTATCCTTCTTTAAATATTGATCTCATTTTGTTTATAGTTTGTAATTTGTTTTATAGTGGCAATAGAAATATGTATGAAAATTTCAACTATCTGACTGTGACGGCAAATGAGATACAGACTGTCGGACGGACAGCGGAGTCTTAGGGTCCCGTTTTTCACCCTTTGGGTACGAAACCCTACAAAGAACCAAACAATTCGAACACTAAAATGTGGCCTGTGGACGAAAATTGGCCCTATAATATTAATTTCTTTGAGCGCCGCACTCATGAATATTTATCCATTTGGATCGGTAATTGTATTAAGCCCCGTTTCTGAAGTCAAAATGGTACATAATTCAATAATATCAATTTCTCAGTAGTTAATGGAGGCCAACTTCTCTTGTCGGGTCAGGATTCAAGTTAGTAATTTAATACACAAGATTGTATGCAAGTATAATAAATTATGTTACACAGCCTGCAAACTGTATAAGCTAACGCAAATGTCTAGCTGAGATGCCAAATATACCAATATTGAACTTCGTTAATAGAGTTTGCGAGAATATTAGATATGTATTTTGTATATTAATATGCATTAGCGACATGTGGTGAAGTAATATCGTATTATAATATCTTTTTTAATATTAGGTCTATGATCGAAGAAAGGATAGAATAACAATCAACGTAACTTTTATTATTTCGCAGAGTTTATTTTCATCTACAAAGAGAAATTTTTTGTTTGTATGTTGGCATTGAATAGTCTCCAAAATGACTGGTCCAATTTTGATGACAAACAAATATCGTATATAGATTAGACCTTGAGGAAGAACATCTGTCTTGTTCAGATTTATAATAATAATATTATGTATTAGCCGCATACAATATGTCTTTAGCCTATTAGCACGTTGTACATTTATTTTTAAAATATTTCAAATTTGGAACATGACGTCACATTTTTTCACTGCAAAATTATTCGCCATGTAAAAATCTATGTACCATTTTTCATTTTTATTATTTTAATACATTATACTTACCTTACCAAGAAATATAATTAATTTTGACCCCTAATTTAATTATAAACCCAGAATAAAGATTTGGTCCTGAAGAGTCTATTTTATCACAGTTTCCGCGGCTAACACAAGTCGCGGGCAACATATAGTAAGAAATAAGTGTAGAAGTTGTAGCCCATGTTGTGGATTTTAATCCTAATTATCAAAGAAATTAAAGATACGAGTAATTTTAACGTTTTATTGCTAGTTCACTAATACAATGTTGATTGTACAGAACAATGGAGCGCAGCAGCTGGCATCTGAGGCCACGGTGTATATCATGCTGGAAGACGTCAACGACGAGATACCGCTGTTCACGGAGCGAGAGCAGGAGACAGTACTGGAGGGGGAGCCCATCGGCACCAAGGTCACGCAAGTCAACGCCATCGATAAGGACGGAACGTTCCCGAATAATCAAGTAAGTGATGAGTTTTTTAGAATTAGAATCCATTTATTTCCAAGAAATTTGTACAATCAGGTCTTAAAACCACGGATTGGAAGACGCAGCGTAGGGCAGACCCCCACAAGATGGACCGACGATCTGGACCGAGCCGCGGGCAGCCGTTGGATGCAGACAGCGCACGACCGGTCGTTGTGGAAGTCCTTGGGGGAGTCTGTCCACTGCTGAACATATTCAGCAGTGGACGTCTTCAGGCTGATGATGATGATGATTATGATGAGGTCTTAAAATGGTTTGGAGTGTGTAAAATTTTTCGAGTGACAACTATTTTAACTGCCTTCGGATAAGGTTCATAATACGACTGTATTTTAATTTGCTATCTCAGAGCTTTTGACTGAGTGGATTTTTGAATGATGCTTCTGTGTAGTCCTACTTTTACTTTGGAAGTCAGCCCATTTTTTCATGCAAAATAATTCATAGATATATTCTGGTGCTGAATGGCAATGGCTATACCAATGTTCGAGTCCTAAGTTAAATATAATGTAACACACATAATATAGTAATTAAAATATTTACAGAATATTCAATGTTTCTGTTCTTCGAGTGATTTTTAATTGACAGCAACATTAAATAGCTTATCTTTTGTGTATATATTTTGAATAGTATTCTGCATCTCTATGCGTGTATTCTAGAATAAAACGAGTCTATGAGGGCGATAATATTTTCTTCCCCGCCGCAAATGATATGACTTCATAAGTCACTTCGTCTGTAATACTGTCACGATAATGTCGTATATAAAAATGTTTTATTAACATTGTACCGAATAAAGTATCGAAATATATTAAAATTGTACGCGAAAGCGGATCGTAAATAATTTTGCATTGACTCACGTTCAATAGTGGTAATGAATAAGGCGGGATGTCGTTCGGGATGTGTCGTTATTTCATAAAAGTACCAGGGCTGTCGACTTCGACTTCATGGTTTGTTCAATCCTTTTGTGAAATGTAGGGTAAAAAGACAGAAGTAGAAATAGATCCACATTAAGAAGAAACCAAAAAGCGACTCTAAAATAATATACATTCATAGATAACACGTACGTTGTACATATAATTCCACGCTAAAAAATTATATAATGGCATTCAAATTTTATTTTTATATTGCACCAATTTGACTATGATGAACCAGACTATGACGAAGTCAAAAGAAAACGTGATGATTGTGACAGTCAATATGTTTATTACGCCTAAACTACCCATTTTAATCAAAGTGTCAATAGATTAGTAATAATAACCTATATGTTAGGTTGTATTATTTACATTAAAAAGTACAACCTAACATAGGGTTAAATGTATTTTATAAAAATTGTGGTTACTACGAATTAATGAAAACAAGCCTTTGACAACCCTACTCGAAATGGTTATAATTTCCCCAGTAGTTATAATGATATCGGAAAACGGGTGAAACGGATGAAATAAAACCGGCAATGCAATTAGCGCGTGTGGATCGAACACTTCGCTTTGTTCCGCTCGCACCTAATTGCCAGTGGTAATTTCTTCATCGCGAAATATTATACACTAAAACAAACTGTTTGTGCGATCGGATTAAATGGGAAATTGGAGTTTGCTGTTGTTATACAATATCATGATATAACAATATGTTTATGAATGGATTTACCAATTAAGATATTATAGAATGTTTCAATAGTTTTTAAGCTATTTTTTGATCTGATGCTATTTTGCTACGTCCCTCAAAAATATTGTAATCAAGCATAGAACAAGATACAAATACTTTATGAGCTAAAAGTGCGAGATACACATAAGTATCAAAAATACTGATCAAAATGTAATCGTTCAGATAAGTAAGTAGTATCGAAAATCGTTTTTACAGTGGCAACGGAATGTCCAGTTTAAAACACAACCACTACTTAAATTCTGGTCATTGCATTTAGGATACGATCCGGACAGATTCCACTTAATAAGATTGCGTTTTTAACGGGGAAGACTGCATCCTCAAATTGCGATGTTTATGTTTTTTTTTAATATTTTTGTGGCAATATTGAAGACTAGCTGTTCCTGCGACTTCGTTCGCGTGGTTCTTGAGCGACTTAAACCATTTATGCAGCGCACGCTACGAAAGTCTCCCCGTTTTTGCAACAGTTCTCACTGACGCTTCGCTTCTATTGGTCGCAGCGTAATGTAATATAGCCTAAAGCCTTCCTCTATAAATGGACTTGGAACAAAAAAATATTTTTTCAAATTGGACCAGTAGTTCCTGAGATTAGAGGTTAGAGGTTGTAGTATTTCATTGTCAATGCCTATGGCTAGTGATGCTATAAGTTTGTATAAATTAGTTAAAGCTGGTCTAGATGTAAGAAATTGTTTATAAGTATTTGATTTTGTAGCCCTATGAGGACGACATGGTCGCTTCCCTTTATGAAACAAGTCCTTAATAAAGATTAAAAAAAAAACAAGAACAACTTGTCAAGAGTAGAGATTGGCGACACTGGTACTGCTAGTAAATTGAAACAAAGTAATTACTATCTTGTTCTGTGCATATCTCTAGAATTTTCCTACATTTAACTTTAAAATAAATAAACATCGGTTTTGAAACAAAACGGTAGAGAAAAACTAATCCTTGCAAATACGAACAGGGCATTACTCGCGAACGAGTGGTTTATCAATTAAAAAGTACGAATCGGTAGAATTTATTTGCAGACCGAAGAAAACAATTACTGGTTTTATTTTAAACTGGCGGACGACTTCGTTTGCAATAAAAAAACTATTACTAAACTCGGACACTAAAAATAAACATGTCGTACAAATGTTTCCTTTTCTATATTCGATGTCTGCTCAAAAAAGGAAATTTTAACTAAGCGAAGCCTTGTTTAGGCACGAATAGACCGGCTTGATTTAATAAATACCACGGCCCCACAGACAACCAAGGTGAAAAAACGTAATTACCGTGCCTACCATAACTTCACTCGTCTTCTCTACACTTCCTCACAATAGAGGGGGGGGGGGGGGGTAGACAACTCGTGACGTTAAATTACTAATTTTTTGCAATAGACAAACTTTTTTAGGAACACATACTGGAACTCCGGTGTAGCCAGAGCCCGGATTCAAGATGCCATCGTTATTTACGAAGTTCGTACTTCGCTAATTGACGGGCGAATTCCTATGTCATTTAACGAAGCTTATGTCAAATTCCATACATTTTGTTTTCGAACTTCGTAAGCGATAAATAGCGATGGCATCTTGAATCAGGAGGCAGGGTCGACAATGGTGACCACATCCTATAAGCAAAGTGCGAAAACAGTTTTGTAGGATGTAGTTCAATTTATTGTGTAGTTTTGAGGGTTGGTCCAATAATAAACAAGTTATATAAATATCGGCGGAGCTGCGGTTCGTTTTAATTCCCGCGGCTTCGCCTAAGGCGGTACTGTCGGACTCTCGGAGTACCTCCGAGTTTTAGTGGATAGTGGCCGCGCCCATTTACCATCTCTTCGGGCGTGGCGTCCTACCAGTGTTGCCAGTATGATTTCCAAAAAAAGTACGACTGGCTCTCTAAGAAGGTACGAATTTTAACTTAAAAGTACGGTTTACCAAAACATTAAAATGCTATAGTCTATCCATAGTAAAACTTTTATAGTATGTATTAAAACAAGAAATACTAGTATACCATTTAACGAAGCTTATGTCAAATTCCATACATTTTGTTTTCGAACTTCGTAAGCGATAAATAGCGATGGCATCTTGAATCAGGAGGCAGGGTCGACAATGGTGACCACATCCTATAAGCAAAGTGCGAAAACAGTTTTGTAGGATGTAGTTCAATTTATTGTGTAGTTTTGAGGGTTGGTCCAATAATAAACAAGTTATATAAATATCGGCGGAGCTGCGGTTCGTTTTAATTCCCGCGGCTTCGCCTAAGGCGGTACTGTCGGACTCTCGGAGTACCTCCGAGTTTTAGTGGATAGTGGCCGCGCCCATTTACCATCTCTTCGGGCGTGGCGTCCTACCAGTGTTGCCAGTATGATTTCCAAAAAAAGTACGACTGGCTCTCTAAGAAGGTACGAATTTTAACTTAAAAGTACGGTTTACCAAAACATTAAAATGCTATAGTCTATCCATAGTAAAACTTTTATAGTATGTATTAAAACAAGAAATACTAGTATACCGTATAAGGTACGAAAAAGGTACGATGTACACTGAGGTACGGTAGTGGTACGGTTGAATGACGAAAACCGTACTTTTTGGTACATTCTGGCAACACTGCGTCTTACATATCCACGGTCGGAGTTCCCCATCCACCGCGGAATGCCGAACTGCATTTCTCGTTGTGAAAAAAATGTTGTATAAATATGCGTATTAACGTCAAATTCTTTGAATAACATTTAAATAAGGGCTACAAATTGTAAATATAAGTATCGTACAAAATACTACTGAAAATATCACTATAGAAACTGTTTAAACTCTATGAAATTGCGAACCTACGTATTCCCAACTTCATATAATTTAGACCTTGTCTGCTAACGTATGGTAATCTCGCTACAACTATAATTCGCATAACTTTGTGTTGACGCTTCCGCCTTAAGGGATGGCCCTGTTAATATTAATGCTTAACTGGTCTCTGTACACAACTGGAGGGACAACATGGCCCTAATATCTCAAACGCGCATCTCATTTCCATTTCACAAGTTCTTAAAGCCAAAAGGTAAATTATTAATATGGTAATAATATCTATGGCCGCTTTACACCACGTCAATGTGGCATGCTAGTATCCGATGAACTTGTGTTGTAGGTAGTAGGTAGAGCCGCCGAGTTCTAGTGCGTATGGCTGCGTCCACTTACCATCACAACAGCAAGCCCCACATACCCGTGGTAGGAATCCTCGTTCTCCACGGTATGCGGAAAGAAGCATTTCTCGGCGAAAAAAAAATACAAAAAAGGAAGTAGGCATACAATGGAAATACAGTATATTAGATTGTATTTTTTTCTTACATACACATATATAGCACTGAAAACTTTTTTTTACCTTTGGCGGGCGAACCCGTGACTTCCGGCTGATCAATATTGCGTTCAACCACTGAGCTACAGAGTCCATACTGCAGGAACTGGCTTTCAAACATTATGTAGCAATGGCAGGCGAACCCATGACCTCCGGCTGAGCAATATTGCGTTCAACCACTGAGCTACAGAGCCCATGCTGCAGGAACTGGCTTTCAAACTTTTTGTACCAATGGCGGGCGAAACCGTGACCTCCGCCGGAGCACTATTGCGTTCAACCACTGAGCTACAGAGTCCATGCTGCAGGAACTGGCTTTCAAACTTTTTGTAGCAATAGCGGGCGAACCCGTGAGCTCCGGCTGAGCACTATTACGTTCAAGCACTGATGAACAGAGTACATCCTAAAGGAAATGGCTTTCAAATTAATGACGGGCGGATATAATTTATCATCAGCTCTTATCTGAGCGCGTGAAAAGTGTGAAGATGTTCACGTTACGTTTTCTGTAATTTATATTAATGGGGTCTGGTTAATGTTTAGGGTTGAAGTCTGCGGAGTCGTAAATTCTTAGAAATTCCAAGTAACATGCGGCGAAGCCTTCATCGATCATATCAAGCGCTATGTTTTTAAAATTAATATGTATCCATCTTTAACGTTTTACCTATACAAGTTTGTATTATTTTTAAAGTAGCTAAGTATTATAGACCTGATACATGACTAAAATTGCTACACCAATGATATTGAAACATTATTTATATGAGCTTTGAAAAAAATGAAAAAATTTTCATAAAAAACTACAACCCAACTAAGCAATTAGGATGTTACTCGTGTATATTACCTATATGAGATCTAGAAAAAAATAACTATAATTTTCATAAAATACGTTGGCGTAATGTAGTATTAGTGTTGTCCGTGTTATTATTCCAACTCTATTGACACCTCATTTATAACAATCGTATCAGTAGTTTTGGCTCTACGATACAATGAGAAACCTCCTCCTTTTTTGGAAGTCGGTTAAAAAAACGTATGTATAGGTACATAAAATTAAAACTTTACTATCATGACCCTTTTGTGTTTGCCGTTGTCGGGTTAAAATAGAAAAGAGTTCAGAAACATTTTCGGTGAGATTGTTATAATATGAAATTAAAAACTAGGTACAACAAAAATAATTTAAACTCATTTCAGCGTTATTCTCTTCTAGAGTCGCGTCTTTTAGAGCGGTGGGAACTAGTTTTTGCTACGCACCACTTTAAAAAGACGTCGAACCTGCCCCTTATTGTGGCAATGATAAATAAAAAAAATATTGATTGTATAATACAAATCCTTATAAAATAATACTTTGGAATTTTGTTTTCACTGATAGCTGCGCGTACCTCTCGATACAACCTATTATTCACGTACCCCCGGGGCACGCGTACCAGTGTTTGGGAAACACTGCTTTAGAGTAATAGAACAACATATTATCACGACCATTGCAATAAAATTATACATTTATTATTAATTTTCTTCTTTTGTTATCTTAATAATGAAATATTTGTGATTTTAAATGTGACGAAAATAAATTTATACTATAATTGTTTCGTTACCTAACAAGTTCTCTGTCCGCAGGTGTACTACTACATTGTGGACTCCCCGCGGAACGAAGGCAAGGACTTCTTCGAGATCAGCATGCAGACCGGCGAAATATTCACCAAGGTGGTGTTCGACAGGGAGAAGCAGGGAGCTTACGCGCTGGAGGTGGAGGCGAGGGACGGAGCACCATCGGCGCGGCCCAACTCCGACAACCAACCTAATTCAGGTACGTTTAATTATAGGTTTTCAGGATATCCCTGTAATGCAAACAATTATTATTGCCGGTTGTAATGTGTATTCTTTGACATATCAACGATGATGAATGCCAAAAGCTATAATATAAAAATTCAGTTTAAAAATGTATTTCGACAAACTTGTGTTTTGTGTCGTCCGTGAACGTGCGGCCTACCTAGAAATAATTTCTACTTATTTTTATCACGTATAAAATTGGGTATGCAGGAAGCTAGATTACCTATAACATAAACTACCGAAAAAGTACAGTGTTTCATACAGGGTCTTACCCATTTATTAAATATTACCGAGTCAGGTGTGATATTTGTTTCTGATTGCAACAAAAATATGAATTAATTTAATTATGTTATGTTTGCTAAATCATCCATTAAATTTTGCTACACAAACGCGATTTTAGATTTATCAGAAGTACATAAATTTGTATTTATGGCAAAATGTTAATGATTTATGCTGGCAATCAGCGTTTTATGAACAGTTACATAATCGGCGCTTAAATTGAAACTGTCACATTTTGTAAGTGATGTTTAACTACCGGTTAAAAGTTGTCCAATTTCCGCATAAACAGTTTCCAAAACTAATCTCTGGTAAAGTTACAAACAGGCGAAGAATCGTTTTAATCGCTCACCTAGAGTTGAGATGTTTAATAACAATAGACATTTAATAGCGTACCCAACTGTTCATCATTTAACCTCTATATTGAAAGTTTTGTTTAGTAATATACCTATTAAGTAAGTAAGTACCGTAAGTTAAGTTCGTGCTATATTTCCTCCTCTAAAGATTTTACATCTTAGATACGTAAATAAAATAAAATAGTGAATGTTGTCGAAAGATGAACATGAGTCACAAAATTGTATTAAACCAACACCTACTGTTTAAAGAGAAATATGACGGAGTTCATTCCTCTTAAACTCTTAATACTGGATGTCTCACGGTATATACACGTAAGTAATTTATATGAGGTGCCAAGACAAAAAATGCGCTATTCGTCCTTCTCTTCACACTATATTCGGCTTCATATATGAAACATGACACATCCTGTTCACTCATTAAAATCTTAAGAGCTAGGCTCTTGTCCGTGGAGTAATCGCCATGTTTCTTGGTCCTGTGCTTTACTTGACCTCTTGATACGACCCAACGTTTATCTTCTTTATTTCTTCAGACATCCTGTATAAACTAGAAATATTGGCACAGTTACCTAAATGTGAAAAAATCGCACACATTCGTTTGCTATTTTAGCTTACTAATATGACTATAAACGATTAACTT
The DNA here is from genome assembly GCA_905187575.2 of Celastrina argiolus. Lineage (NCBI taxonomy): Eukaryota > Metazoa > Arthropoda > Insecta > Lepidoptera > Lycaenidae > Celastrina > Celastrina argiolus. The sequence goes on from LR994577.1 coordinate 10,714,533, forward strand.
GAGTGAGATTGTAACGAAGCATTAAGTATTCCACAAATTTAAAATAGTCCCCCTTGAGTTTTAATCGACTTATAATATTTTAATCATTTTACTCGGTTTCTATTAAAAGTTATACGTAAAAACCTTCGCCATTTGTAATAGAATGAATTAGTGGTTGACCGCTACGGCTGCACAGGACAAGTAGCTCATAAATTATTCACCATTAGTCAAACTTCTCCATTTTCCTGGGACCAAATCGTCGCTACCTAAAGTATATATTTTTTATTAACTGTTCTGTGCTTAATGTAATCTGGAGTGCACTCAGCTAATTTAAATAAAACGCAGTAACCTATGTTACTCGCGGCATAATTACGAATGATTCCTCATTAATGAAATCGGACCAGTAGTTTAGACGCTTATTGAGGATACATGAATATACATTATACTACCTAAATAATTACCCTTTCTTTTGACTTTACCGAAGCCAGGTTATAAAGTATGATATAACACATTTCTCAATAACTTACTACGCAAATGATAGTTCAAATCTCAAAATACCTGCAGTAAATGTTTTTTAGTTCTGTTTCGAAGTGTGTTCGTAACAGAAAAGTGTTGTTTTGCTCAGCGAGCGCTGTAAGCTTGGATTTTTGCAAATGTTTTCGTAGATCTCGTAAATTCGTAAAGGCTCAGAGAGCTCAGATTACTAAGCAATAGACTCTGTGCAATAGGAAATCAATAGGAACTGTGTGAAGCCACTAAAGCAAACAACACAAAAAACACTTAAATACAAATCAAAGAGCAAATAAAATTTCACATAAATACAATGATGCCGATAGACATTAAGGACTACTTTCGATTAATTAATTGTATTACTAATCGAAGTTATTTTTGCTTCACCCAGAAATACATGGTACAGTGCACTTTATCTGCATAATTGCCTATTGTTTTATAATCTGAGGTTTCGGGTATAAATATTATGTTTTCTAACTTAACCCATTCCTTTGAAGTATTATATCGATTCAGTGATCGTCTTTTTAGGTGTCTCAGATAAGTCCAACAGTAAAGATGTAGACAAAGACAATTTACGCTCGAAATAAGGAGACAATGGGCGAACAATATAAATATCCTGGAGGTGCGTCGTTAAGACTTTATAGGGTTAAGGTAGGCTGCTAATCACCAGCCTGACCCGCATTTAGATTACCGTTTCCCCATGTAAACACTTCAAGTAAAAGGTTCCTTTTGTGAGATTCTTCAAATACTTTGCTTAACAACTCCGCCGACCCTTTCTCAAACGGATATTGACAGATAGGGGTCTAATATTTCACAAAAAGTCGTAATCGATTGGCGGAATCACGTCCGACCATTTGCCTATGAATACTGTCACTTTAGTTCTCATTCATTCGTTGGATTATATTGAGGAACCTAGTTATCAGGTGTAAAAATAGTAGTGTAAAACCCTTTATACACTTTACACTGGATTCCATCAATGTGTTCTGCTCATTGTTCTATGTTCTATTACACTAGCTGTAGGCTTTGTCCGCGTGAAGTAATACCTCCGATTTTAAAACATTCTTTATTGGTGTTACACTGCCATTGATCTCACGCTTGACGATATATCCTATAATCTTTCTCAATAAATAGTCTATCTAACACCGAAGTATTTTTTTTAAATCGGACCAGTTATATATTATGAGTTAGCGTTCTAAAAAACAAACTCTCTAGCTTATAATATTAAATATTGATTTTTTTAAACTGAAAAACCCATGTCAATATCTTTATAGGATATATTATTCAGAGATATTAAAACGAACTCTCATTTGAATAATATATCTCTGAATACTCCTGGCGCCAAGGACGTGCTAGGTGCTTGTGTGAATGTGTTAATTTTATGTTTCGCTATTACGTTTTTGTTGCTGACTTTACTCAATATTATATTCGAGTCATGTCAGGCCGTTTCTGAAACAAAAAGATTTGAAGACAAGAACAATGAGTTAGTTGATCTAAAAAATATATGTTGCCATTCTAAACACGTACTGTGCGTATGTTTTATTGCGACCCGCGTAACACCAGTGCACATTTCCTAAAGTCGTCTTTCTTGTTTTTATTCGTCATAAGAATTTCCAATAAATTTCCCAGGACTTTCACTTTTTGGGGTCCACACTACGTCAATATTTCTTTTTTTTTACTTTATAGAAAATCCTAACAGCAAAGTAAACTTTCAAATTCGTTACTCAAATTAATATTATTTCGTATGTTATAAGAGTAATCTAGTCCATGTAATAATCGTTTTATAAAATTCAAACCCTAAAGAGGATGAAACGCGAGCTAAAAGTTTGTATGGAGTTCTAAGTATTCACTCTGGAATAGCGGGAAAAATGTAGTAATGTAGCTTTTATTTCAACGCAAAAAAAGATAGTAATAAGACCCGTCTTTTAAATAAACCTGCAAAATTTTGTGTATTTTACAACATTTTGATAGTCAGTTTCTGGTACTGATTGTATTGATCAAATATTTATTCCTCCATTCATTTGGTATTCGCTAATTCAGCATAAAAAGGCAGCCGATAAATTTTATGTGTCGGTTTTAGTGCGTGACGTTTATGTGTTGACTTCATTATGGTTCGCAGCTCGTAAGTCGACCGCGATTCCCGGGCTGCCCGCGCTACCCGGGAACCCCGCGATTCCCGGGAACTTCCTCGTCTCCCCGTATCGCGTCGTCGTAAATCAAGTACTGGAATAATGAACCACCGCCTTAGCGTAATCCGGCTAAGCCCCGTATCTATCTCACGTGCATATTAGGATTTGGTTGAAATCAATACCTACAATATGTATTATTTCGAGCATTAAATCCGTAGTCAGAAATCAGACGTTATATGTAAATCAAGTTGTTTTCAATTTCTTCAGTATCAATTTGTTTACACGGGACTTTAAATAATACATATTACGACAAATTACATATGCTTCGTAAAACACAATTTCTACCCCACTCCTTATTGATAAAGATTTTTTGTGATGTACGGAGTATAATATGTTTATTAGTATTCACTATTTGTTATCGAACGTGCAGGACTTAAGCATAAGTATCATAATTTACTAGGCTATAAATTAAAAGAAATACGAGTTAATAAAAGAATGAAGTACGTTTTGATCGTAAAGTAGAGCCATCAATGTTTACTGCCCCAGTGCAAACAGTGTCGGCACTTTCACGGAATCGCTTGAGGCGTTTGTGTTTAGTTACTTAAATTATATTATTACTCATATCAAACTGTATACACATAAAATGTACACATAAAGTTTAAGTGATACCTAAATGTGTATAAATTACACTTCTTTCAAAATAGTTTGGCTTACAAAGGTCTGCTACTACGTTACGTGTATAACCCAACCAAAAAAAATACGCCAGTTAAAAAATATCACTAATTTCTATTACATATATAATAGTTGCGTGTGCTCCGTTTCTCTGTTGAATTTCAATATTCTAAAGAATTATTATTATTAACGAGATAGAAACAAATTTCAAACAATATTGAATTATATTACCTACTAAGTACACTAGGCTTCTAATAATTTTATGGAAATCGACGTTTTTTCGCTTCACGGTTATACATGGGTTCATCCCGTCCGAGTTTCTTACGCAGGTTCTTCTCGACGGGCTTGGGTTGGTCCGGTGGTAGCCCGTTTCCGAAAATAGCTTGTTAAGTTTCATTTGGAAATAAAATATTTTTATTTTGATAATACTGCACTACTCTATGCACTTCAAGCAGACGCTTCTATATCCTATGCTAATTGCAGTCGTAGCGCATAGTGGTAAGCTATAATAACATGTTGTACACGAATACAACACAAAGCCTATTATAAGGTTCGGACAGTATGATCTGGATTGCGGAACCCCAGATATTCCAAGCACTATACATAATATCATTTTGAGATAAGTTACAGTAGGAGTTTAAAATCGAGCGCACAAGGGTCGAATTACACATTACCAACGTTTCTATTTTTTGTTTCTATTGATTAATTATTTTAGTTAATTTGTATACATTTTTTAAACCTTTTTCTATAACTGTGTACACATTTTTGTGTCGAGTTATCAATAGTTCACAATTTTCTAACTCGACACTCGCGTTGTATTGGCCCGAAGGTTAATTTCAGTACTCCTCCGAATTGAATTACTAAAAATATTGAGGTTAGGTTCTCGAAGGCAAATAATGTTTGTGTATTCTAAACATCAAATATCTATCGGTCAGGCAGGGGTGCTGACGCACAACTTTTATCTATTGCATGAGTTCAGAGTTCTATTTTCAGAAATCTTTTTCCGAGCTTCGTGATTCTTAATCATACAGGGACGATGGAGGTAGGAAAAAAGAACAGTCCCTATAGGATATGACTAGCTAATCTGTTTTGTGATGAAACGTTTAAGCCTTCCCGTTCCACGAATATTTCAAGACTAAAAATAGCCGAATCGGTTCAGCCGTTCTCGAGTTTTAGCGAGACCAACGAAAAGCAATTCATTTTTATATATAAGATAAGATTATACTACCTTTTCTCATTGTGGATTATGGCAAAAACAAAACAAAAATATCCTTTTAGTTTTACCGTTTGACAAAAAAAAACTAAAATGAGCAAAGTTAAATAATCATATCCCAAAGTTACAGTGACTGTATTATTACACCCTGTATGTCGCAGCCTCGCAGATGTGATACAGGACGACTCTCCAATGCCGCTGATTACATGTGTACAGTATTATGTTATACTTGATTAAATCCAATCCGGTCGGTTTGATTGATTTACACGTTATGAAGTGTACACAGATTGCTCGGCGTGTAATTAACTCGTATTAGTGAAGGGTTCATTTAAAGTTTAGGTTTATAACTAATTATTGTTTAATTAAGTTGAGGTTTTTTACTAAAAAGTGGGAAACAGGGTAAGAACTTTTCGTTTATCTTTATACTTATGGACTGGCCCGGCCGGCACATTTAGGCACAGGCTTTTATAGAGCCTGATTGGCCTCTCATTGATTCAATGGTTACTTTATGCTTAATTTTTGTTTTATAGATACACTAGCTGTTCCCGCGACTTCGTTCGCGTGGTTCTTGAGCGACTTAAACCATTTATGCAGCGCACGCAAAGAAAGTCTCCCCATTTTTGCAACATTTCTCACTGATGTTTCGCTCCTATTGGTCGCAGCGTAATGTTATATAGCCTAAAGCCTTCCTCTATAAATGGACTTTAGTTCCTGAGATAAGCGCGTTTAAACAAACAAACAAGCAAACTCTTCCGCTTTATAATATTAGTATAGATATCTAACGACGTTTTTTACCCGACTTCGGCGAAGCAAAAGAGGAAGGGTTTATTGCTAGTATATGTATGTATGTTTGTTTGTTCCCTCCCAGCGTCTAAACTGCTAGTCCAATTTTAACATATGAGGTGTCCATCGATTTGGAATAGTATAGCGGGTGCGACCACGGCTCTACCTTGGCCATTTTTGTACCTGAGCATATCTGGATTTGAAATTGAATTATTTTCTTCTTAGTCTCTTTTTGCAAAATAGAGTTATAGTTTTTTAATTATATCAGAGTTAAAACTGATTAGCATATTCTTTAAACAAAAGTGAATGGTTTATTGTTAACAAATTTATATTCTTCCTATTTGTATAACGGTCACGAAAATACGGAAAACAATGAGTCTGAACATAATGAAGGAACAAACTTGGTCTGCGGTTAAGATTCCCGTAATGTTCTGCGGCGGTTCTATAAAATCTCTTTTCTTTTTTATGGCGTCAGCTCTTTTTAAGAAAAGCTTTAAAGCTCGCCTCGCCTGAACATTGCATTGTGGAATTATGAGATTTATGCGTCGGGGTTATGGTTTAATGAAACTTAAATTATTTATCGATTACATTGCTAATGCGAGAGTGATTACTTATTTTTCTCTCTCTTTTCAATAAAAATGTTTTTCGTTTAGGTAAAAGCTTTGAATTCAAATATTGTAATGATTTGATTTAAATAATGTAATATAAAAAAAGTTTAATCAAAAACTTTTTACATCGTTTACTAAAGTTAAAAATTTATATGTGCGCGATCTCTTTTAACTTTTTTAAAAGTTTTAGTTATAGCATGGCCTACCATCCCATACAATATATCTTTAATACAAAAAAAATGCAATAGATGTCACTACTATTAACGTTTGTAAATTATAAAACGTAAATATGCCGAATTAAGTACATATTGACATTAAAATAAAGATAAGCATATTTTTTAAGCATATCATAACATTAAGCTAAATTCAACTCCTTAATTAAGAAGAGGATTCGAAACGAAATAAGTAATTAGTATTTTCCAATAGTGGCGCTAGATGGCGGTTTCCGGAATGTGCCTGGACTTCACCCTTTGCCAGTCGCATTGCCAGTATTAGGGTGATACCATTTTTTTAGTACTAGGTCGTGTCTCTGTTATATATTATCTACTTTGTGGTTATAGACCTATCTAGGCAAAGATTATTATTATCTTTGCCTAAATAGGTTATTCTCTTAGACATCTGTCTATAACTTTTGAAAAAGTGTCTGAAATACGCCATATATCTATCTAGGTTATTGAAACAACGTTCGTACTACAGAAAGTGATGAGATGATGAGAGAAAATATTTGTCTAAGCCCCAAAAATATTGGTCCAGTCAAAGCGGGAGACAGCTAAGCTAATTATACACGGAAGTTCGGGCGGAATTGTTTCAACTATTTCCAATTACTCGGACTTAGGCCCGATGTCGGCGGGTGACAAAGCAATATTCCCAGGGCGGGAACTTTGTGGCCCACATTCGCCGGAGCGCCCCGGAGAGTTTGATGGGCACTGCTTGCGGGGAATTACTGTCTCCAACTACTAAATATTGCTGTTTGCCTAAGCTTCCATTAGTTCATCTCGCTTTTAAATGGCGAAGTTAAGGAAATGTTTATAAAGCGACGCAGAATTACAGCATGTTAACGCTTTTTGTAAATAGTTAATTTGTAGTATAGATATTTGTATATGTATAGTCAATTTGTATATTGTCTCAGGTGATCCTACGTGTTACGGTCGAATGGATTTGTATTAGTCCGATACAGTTTGCTTACGAGTTATAGAGGGTCAATACACCGACATAATACATAGAATATTACATAACATATACTATATGTATTTAATGTTATATTATTGTAAGTGCATTAGTAACGTACAGTATATTCGATAATATTGCAATTATTTTGTAATGAAAAAAGTGATACACAAATATTATTTTATATCTAATTTTAAGGATCTATATTTTTTTTTTTAGATTTTCCCAAAGTTTTGGTTACAATAACGGTCACGCGTTAGCTTGGTCACGTTTCGGGTACTACAAAGTCCAAGGCGAACGAAGGGGGCATTTAAAAGTCCCTTAGAATTATACAACATATTATATTGAGGTTAACTTTGCAATCAGTCTAATGACTCATTCATTATCATCATTCCTCTGTGAAGTCACGGCAAATTTCCCAATGAACCGTTATCATTGATTTAATGGTTATGTCATTATTAAAATTTTATTGCTGTGTGTCTCTGTGTAATTATTTCTATTCTATTATCTATGAAGCTCATAATATTTTCGGTTCATCTGAAATTGATATTGTATGCACACAGACGTGCCTCGTATTAGTTAATGTCACATCGAGCACCTGAGTTCTCAGTTGCGTTGGATTAACAGCTCCGCTCTGTGAGCTGAATTGTTTATGTTCCATAAAGCCTGGAATACTAGATTAAAGATGACGATATTATGAAATCCATATTGTTGGCAAGATAGTCTATAAAATACAAAATAAGATATAATAATAAAGTAAGTTTCTCTCAAGAAAAATCAACGCCTTTCATACCTCAACTAATGTTGTAAAGAAATATTTATGTACCTACTTTTTATTCTAGAAGATAAAACACTTCACTTTTAAAAGTTTCTTCTCGGGATACAAATTATAGTGTACGCTGTTTTAAATAGTTTATGTTAGTACTTTAATTTCTATGGAATATTGCTGGTGTTCGTCGAAATGTTTAAAGTGGGTTAACCAATGTTTAACCATTGCCAAAATGTCGGTGAAGGTTCTTAATATGCAGATTGAATTGCAACTTTCTATCTATACATTTTCATGCATATGAATTTTAATAAAATGGTAACTTTAAATTTTTCACAGTATTTGCAAAAATTGGATTTTGTATTTTGCAGCAGATATAGTATACTCGTAGGACTATCATGTTTCCAAAAATATGCTCGTTCAAAACTTGCTACTGTCAAACACACTTATCTATTGTAATATTATAAAGCGGAAGAAGTTTGTTTAAACGCCCTCATCTCAGAATCTACTGGTCCGATTTGAAATATTTTTTTTGTTGGATAGTCCATACTATATAATATGGACTATCCAACAAAAAAGTAATTTTTAACAAAGGCTTTAGGATATATAACTGCGACCAATAGGAGCGAAGCGTCAGCGACGGAAAAACGGGAAAATTATTCACATTTGGGGACTTTCGTTGCGTGCGCTGCATAAACGGTTTAAGTTACTCAAAAATATGTATGAAAGAATTATTCCTTTTTAATAATCATAATAACAAAAACCAACGTGAGCAATAAAAAGATGATCGCTATAGTGCTTCCGATAACCACGCGAACGAAGTCGCGGGCACAGCTTGTAACTTATAACGGGACAGCTTGTTGTAATTAATGATTGAATGGTTTTGCTATTGACAATGTGTGTAGATCTATGATGCTATACTTATGCAATCGAATCAAAGCACTACATCATGTCATAATTGACGGAACAAATGGAATGAGAAGGACCAGGGAGGTCGGAACTCCTCCGTAAATAACAGCAGTGGCAGATTGATAGCGACAACACTATATTCAATACCTCTGTGGTCCGACATATATTATTTCAATACAAAGCAGGAATATATATATCTATGGACGCCTCACACCACGTCAATCTAGCCCCGTGCTAAGTATACGAAGAACTTGTGTTACAGGTACCAGACATAAGAAATATATTGAATACTTTTATACTATACATTAATTTAAGATTTTTATTATTTTAATACACAAATTTAATACACATCCATGATCCATAAACATTGAAAAACTTTTTGTTCCTTCGGCGGTATTCAAACCCGCAACCTCCTTGCTTCGCCAATTACATTCATAGTTATATTATACTAGCTGACCCTTGCCCACTTCGTTGAGCATAAAAACAGTTTATGATGAAATTCAACTAAAAAAAACAACCCCTAACTCAGGAACGCGGAACCCGCAACGCGGGAACCCGGAACCCGCAGCATGGGAACCCGAAACCCGCAACCCGCAACGCGGGAACGCGGAACCCGCAGCATGGGAACCCGAAACCCGCAACGCGGGAACCCGGTACCTGCAACGCGGGAACCCGGAACCCGCAACGCTGGAACCCGGAACCCGCAACGCGGGAACCCGCAACCCGCAACGCGGGAACGCGGAACCCGCAACGCGGAACCCGCAACGCGGAACCCGCAACGCGGGAACCCGGAATCCGAAACCCGCAACGCGGAACCCGCTACGCGGGAACCCGGGACCCACAACGCGGGGACCCGGAACCCGCAACGCGGGAACCCGGAACCCGCAACGCGGAACCCGCAGCATGGGAACCCGAAACCCGCAACGCGGGAACCCGGAACCCGCAACGCGGGAACCCGGAACCCGCAACGCGGGAACCCGGAACCCGCAACGCGGGTACCCGGAACCCGCAACGCGGGAACCCGGAACCCGCAACGCGGGAACGCGGAACCCGCAACGCGGAACCCGCAACACGGAACCCGCAACGCGGAACCCGCAACGCGGAACCCGCAACGCGGAACCCGCAACGCTGAACCCGCTACGCGGGAACCCGGAACTCACAACGCGGGGACCCGGAACCCGCAACGCGGGAACCCGGAACCCGCAACGCGGAACCCGCAGCATGGGAACCCGAAACCCGCAACGCGGAACCCGGAACTTGCAACACGGGAACCCTGAACCCGCGACGCGGAACCCGGAACCCGCAACACGGGAACCCGGAACCCGCAACGCGGAACCCACAACGCCAAACCCTTCCGTGAACGTTGCTGGTTCTGCGCTGTCAAATGGAATAAATAGTATCCTATGTCCGTCTACTGGCTCTAAGTTACTTCCTCACCAATTTTCAACCATATCGATAAAGCCGTTCTTGAGTTATAAATAATTTAACTAACACGATTTACTTTAATACAAATAGCTGATGTATAGATGGAACTAACATAAGCTAACGCCCGGTGAATGCTCCCGTCACAGTCGGTCCAGCCGATTCGGTGATCATTAGTTAGATAACGATGATGATGATGAAAAGAAGCCTAAATTAATCCTTATAACTTTAGCTATCTACCAGTGAAAGTCTCGTTAAAATCGGTCCAGCCGTTCCAGAGATTAGCCGGAGCAAAGGGACACGCTAACAGACAGACATTTTTTTTAAATTGCATTTTCGTTTTCAGTAGCAAGAAAAAAAAAAGACAGAACAGACAGACGTCAACTTCGCACAAAGACAAATGACGACAAAAGACATAGTGGCGTCTTAACATGACGTTTTCGATTTTTTTTTATTGTTCGTGAATTATGACCATGGATCTAACTCCTTCGATCTGATTTTTAAATTAACATTTATAATTTTATTCATTCTTATTACAACTTATAAGTTAAGTACTTTTTTTAAATAGGTATATTTATAGTTGTTAAAAGATTAATAGATTTTTTGAGTAAGTCTCTAGTGTTTAATAAGAAAAAGTGTTAACTGACGTAACATTATCACGACGTTTATTTCATTAAATCATAATTAGTATATTATATTTAAGATCGTTTATCAGTGAAAGCAAATCGTTAAAAAACTCATATTGGTTATGTTGACAATAAATATCTAATAATTATTAAATAAAGTTAAGTAAATTCTGCAGTTTTAACAAAAAGAAAATATTTATTTTATTATGTCGTCGTTACAACGTTACGTCGCTCATTTTTGATAAACTGTCAAATGTTACCTATTAAAATGACCCGACTATTTATTAGTGGTGGACAAATAGTTTAATGAATCCAAATAGTTTAAGTTTATGTTAATACGTTATTTATAGCATTTCATAATTTTTATTTTCCATTTGTAAACAATGTCGTTACCATGACACCAGTGTCATATAAACTGGCAACGACGTGAATCGATTGAGCCCAGGTTCAAACCCCGCGTGACCATCACGTATTTTCTTCTTTTTTCTAATTTTCTGCTTATTTTTTTCAACATTTTCTTTCATAATAACCTTTTCGTGACAATAACGAACATACCGTAAAAAAAATTGCGAAATTGGTCAAGCCGTTGTCGAAGCTCACACGACGTAAGAAATTTTGGAGGTCGTTTTTTTACACTTTGGGCTACATTTTTGGGGTTTTAGTAAGGAACCCTACTTTTTTTAAACATATAATATAGCCTATGTTCAGCGCTAGGAATGTAGCTTTCCAACGGTGAAAGAATTTTTCATATTGGTTCAGTGGTTTCAGAGCCTATTCCATTCAAACAAACAAACAAACAAACAAACAAACAAACAATCAAACGTTACCTCTTTATAATATTAGTATAGATTGAGGTCGTCAATATAATGTAACTATGAATGTAATTGGCACAAAATATGCAGGACATTAAGTTAACAAACTGTTAAAATCACAATTCGAATTTAGAGAAGTAGACAAACCAAAGATGAATAAATAATATTGACCTATGATGTTTAGATATCTTTGTGAAACTTGAAAACAGTACTAGACAGTCGAAAATATAAATTACTAGCCCACTTCGTTGAGCATAGAAACACCGGGACTTCCACGAATATTTCAAATTAGCCGAATCGGTTCAGCTGTTCTCGAGTTTTAGCGAGACTAACGACGAACAGCAATTCATTTATATATATATAAGCTGACACGTGCCCACTTCGTTGAGCATTAAAAAAAAAAGTTTAAACATTCCCTGGACATCCACGAATAATTCAAGACCAAAAATAGCCGAATCGGTTCTGCCTCTCTCGAATTTTAGCGAGACTAACGAACAGCAATTCATTTTTAATAAAAGATTATATTATATATAGATTTTCATTAGACATAAATAAAATGAATGCGGGTTACATACTTAGAGCGCTGTAGAATTACAAACAAAAATGCTTCTTATAAAATCCATTCACTAAATGAAAAGCTATTCAGAGAATGATTTGAGAGCTTCTAAGGCGACGGCAAATAGCGGGATGGAATTTTCTCGAAGCGTCAACTCGACACAGGCTTTATAGACGCCATAACATTCAGGCACCATCCGCCTGGCCCGCTATAAAATCACTTAGCGGCGCGCGACGGCCCATCCTAACAAATCTCCGTTTTTAATTTAGTATTTTCTTATCAGATGGTTGAAATGTTTTGGTGTTTTTCGCAGTATTTTTTAATACTGTGTTTGTATTCATCGAAATCTGTATTCTTCTAATAACAGTGTTCTGTTGGGTTTTGTAACGAAAAAATCTAATATTCGTAGTATTGAATTCCATCACAAGAAGCTCTTTTTTAAATATCCATCTTGTTTATCCGTCCGTCCACCACTTAACTATCCCTGTGTTCCAGGAGCTGATAGTAAACGAAAATAACGTTTTTTTCGTTCAGATTCGCGTTTCTTTAGCACTATAAAGAATCATTATGATCGTTTTGAACTGTTCTTACTCGTGTTCCACAAGCAGGTGTCAGCTGTCAAAAACTGTTCAATACGCTCAGAATGATCCCATCTTGTTTTTGACGTTTACTTAGATTTCACTGATCTCGATGTTATTTTTAAGTTATGGATGGAGCAAATTTATTATAGATTCTTTTATAATGTAGGTAGTTATTAATGTTAATTTAAAATATAAATAGAATTTATGAGATAAAAAGGAAATGTTAAATTTTGACATCTGTCAGTCGTTCCACTAGCAGTAAAGTTTGTTGAAACGTTCAGATCGAAAATTTCATTATTGTGCTAAAAAAACGACTGTGTGCGTTATGAATGATCTGAGCGTTCAGTGTAAAAAGAGCGCTTAAAGGAACACGCCTTATAATTCATTGATAAGATTTGTGCTAATCTCACCGACAAAGTGATAAAATAAAATTACGAGAAGTCGGTTAAAAACAATATGCTTTATCTTACCTACGCCTTATAGGCCTCTAAAGTGTATTGAGAGGTTGTTAAGATTATTTTTTGATTTGGGTGTAGTGTATGTCACTATGACAATTGACACTTTAACTGTCAATGTCTCGAGCGTATGGTCACACCTAGATATGATGGGGGCATTGCTATATCGAATACCACCTAGCCTGATGATGATACGTTGGTGAGCCATATAATATATCTAAGCCATATAGCGAGCCAAATAATATATTATAGCCAATAAAAAAATATACGAATACTACATTAGGTAATATTCGTTTGAGAAATTTTCAATATGAATTATCTGGACGAGTACTTTGTCTATATTCAAGATCTGCTGCTGGATCTGAAAGGTCGCCGTAGAAACTTTCTTTTAAGAATCATGTTTAAAAAAAAAGTTAAATCATGATTTATTTTAAAACTCTATGCAAACTCTCAATTCCGAAGACTTATGAAAACGTAAAAGCGAGTAGTGAAATAAAAAATATAAGTTTAATTAAATCATGACATTCAAGTTTTCTGGAACAAAAACGAAAATCCCACTGTCAGACGCGGTCCGAAGTTTAATTAAAACCGAACATCGAGTCGCCTGATGGAAGTGCGCCCCGACAGTTCAATACAGGTCTCATTAAAAACGCTAATAACAATTAATTTGTGACGACAACGCTAACGACCGAATTGCCTATTAGACCCGTTATGAATACACCTTTATTGTTGTTAATAGCGACGAAAATTGTTCTACCCTTCAAATTATTAGGCTTTAGAAAATTGGAAGCGAATCGTTGAAATTTAGCATTCATATACAATTTGATTTATTATTCATGTTTTTCTAACATTAAATTAACATTATGTTACTTATTAACGCATAATATTATGCAACCTGTCGCTAATCCCCAGCCATTACCGAGTTTGGCTGTATTACAACGTGTGATTAGCTACCAACATATTATATACGTATTGGCTCGGCTTTTCTAAACGCCATGTGAATTATGTATGTGTTATATATTGCGTATTAAAAATAATTGAAGACATTAATGGATGAAGGTGATACGTAGCAAAATTATGACTTCGATAAAATAAAGTTCAAACTGTCCCTTAAACATTTTAGAATGTACATATTTTATCAAAAGATCCGTCTCTAGAATCAATGTACTTAATAGGTTAATAGAAATCCTAAAATGTTTAAGTTACAGTTTGAGCTTTATTTTAAGTCAATTTTCTGAGAATTATTTTTGCGACATAACATCTTCATCCATTCATATGTTCAATTGCATTAATTTCATACATATTAACTCAAAATTTGTCAAGTCTTTTGTTTTCAAAAATACCAACCAATCAAATTGTGTGGCGTATTTTAAATCGATGCCATTCGTTACACTCTTGAATTATAGACGCAAACAGTTCTGAATGAGGTGGGTATAAATGAAAAATATTGGTATGCTAACGAGGTCATTACCCCACGGCCCTATAGAAATATTTTGGCATTAAATTCCCGGCGGACGGTTGTACGGACATTATCGACATCATCGGGGCGACGCGGTTAATTTTCCGGCGCTGTTATCAGCGAGCATTGCTGTAGGGCTCCACCTATACTAAATTATGTCGCCGGGTTTAAAAATAAGCTATTATAAAATTTTTGTTAAATATAATAATCACTAGCTGTGCGACTTTGTTCGCGTGGTTTTTTAATGGCTTAAACCGTTTATGCAGCACGCAACAAATGTCCACAAATGTGAATAATTTTCCCCGTTTTTGCAACATTTCTCACTGACGCTTTGCTCCTATTGGTCGCAGCGTAATGTTATATAGCCTAAAGCCTTCCTCTATAAATGGACCATCCAACAAAAAATGAATTTTTCAAATCGGACCAGTAGTTCCTGAGATTAGCTTTTTTACAAACAAACTCTTCCGCTTTATAATATTAGTATATATAATAATAGCGACCCGCCCCGGCTTCGCACGGGTGCAATGCAAAATACAGAATGTCCTTATACACAACGTTCACAAGTTTTTTGTCATTAGCCAATACAAACATGTTTTGCTTAGACGTTACTCTTGACAGCGCGACATATAATTGGCCATGTGAAAAACACTCAACGCTCAAGTCTAATACTGCAACGTTAAAAGTTAGGCCCCGGCGCAAGCAACTACGACCCATTCGGCATTCTAAATTTGTAATATCTTCGGTAATATTCGCTTAAATTACATGCTGTAAAAAGCATATTGATCTGTAATAAGTGCACAATTTATTTAAGGTACTTAATTGGATAATGATTAATGCTATATTGTTTAAAATCACTTCGTAAATAACCATTTTTTAGTAAAGGATAAAAATGGTTATGGTGGGTTATCCCTAAGAGATAGACATATACCATCCCGGACTTTTTTGTTGAACTTTTTAAGGTGAACAATACTGTAGTACATTATTTTGGTCTATCTCGTAGAGTCCAGCCAGCGTTTGCAATATAAGCGCAAAAAAACGTACTTATTAGAAACCTTTAAATTTATCAGTGTTTCTCTACTATATTATGCATTTATTATACATACAAACCTTCTGTAAGAATCACTCTATCTATTAAAAAAAACTGCATCAAAATCCGTTGCGTAGTTTTAAAGATCTAAGCATACATACGGACAGACATACAGCGAAAGCGACTTTGTTTTATACTATGTATTGATTATGATAGCTCCGCGCTTCGTCTTGTGAAGTCGCGAGGAATGAGGATTTTCCATATCTTGTAGTTTTTTCAACAAGATATAAATCTGTGGCTATTCATAGTATGCTTTGACGTCACTGCGATCCAATTACGTCTATTGTGACTCTTTTGCGTTACCACTACTTACTTAGCATATGGATGCTCCTCATAAATAGAACAATATGTCTGGAGTTTGTGTGAATGTCCACTGCGGTAGAGTCAAAATTGTTAGTAGTAATACTACTTTATAATTTAGTAGTATTCAATTTAGTAGTATTAAAAAAAAGTTGTATAATATATTTTATTTATATGTTATGATTAATTTATTATTTTACTATTTATTAATAAATGTAATTTATTCATTTTGTATTTACATGTTTTTCGTCTGTACAAGTAATGCATCTACTTATTTTTATCTCTAAATCACCTAAAGGTTGACTAGTAAGTAGATAATGCCTTAAGGCATTAAGTCCGCCTATGTACAAATGTGCATGATGCTTAAATAAATAAAATAAATTGTATAATTTCTTCGCTGCCAATTCAGCGTAGCTTGAGCATTAGAGCGGGTACACATTAGGCGCTTACAAACGCGCGTTTTGTAGACGCCCGTTTTGAGAACCGGGAGTTCTGTATAGACAGTGTACTGTGTCAACCGCGTGCTTTTTCTTTATCCAAAAACGCGCATCAGCAAAGCGCCTAATGTGTACCAGCTCTTATCCTTTTTTGCGGTCTCAGGCCGGTTAGTCACGAGTATTATTCGAAAATGTATTCTCTCAATGGTATCGGTGTGGGGAAAATTGGTCTTGGGCGGGGCTCCGTGAGTAATGGAAGTAGGATCTCATGAAGAGGGTCCACTTATGTCACGAGAATAGTATGATTGATCATACTTGCTAAAGTAAAAACAATGATCCTTTGTGCCTCATAATAGGTATATAGAAATACGTTTCTCGGCCTTAGCAGAATTGTTTGTATTGGATTAATAAATAATAGCTTTAGCTCTCAGCTTCGCTCGCGTAAACACAGTTTCCGTATGTAGTATATTGTATACTAGCTGACCCTTGCCCACTTCGTTGAGCATAAAAAGAGTTTATGATGAAATTCAACTAAAAAAAAACAACGTGGAACCCGCAACGCGGGAACCCGAAACCCGCAACGCGGGAACCCGGAACCCGCAACGCGGGAACCCGGAACCCGCAACGCGGGAACCCGGAACCCGCAACGCGGGAACCCGGAACCCGCAACGCGGGAACCCGGAACCCGCAACGCGTGAACCCGAAACCCGCAACGCGGGAACCCGGAACCCGCAACGCGGGAACCCGGAACCCGCAACGCGGGAACCCGGAACCCGCAACGCGGGAACCCGGAACCCGCAACGCGGGAACCCGAAACCCGCAACGCGGAACCCGCAACGCGGGAACCCGGACCCGCAACGCGGGAACCCGGAACCCGCAACGCGGGAACCCGGAACCCGCAACGCGGGAACCCGGAACCTGCAACGCGAGAACCCGAAACCCGCAACGCGAAACCCGCAACGCGGGAACCCGGAACCCGCAACGCGAGAACCCTGAACCCGCAACGTGGGAACCCGAAACCCGCAATGCGAAACCCGCAACGCGGGAACCCGGACCCCGCAACGCGGGAACCCGGAACCGCAACGCGGGAACCCGGAACCCGCAACGCGGGACCCCGGAACCGCAACGCGGGAACCCGGAACCCGCAACGCGGGAACCCGGAACCCGCAACGCGGGAACCCGGAACCCGCAACGCGGGAACCCGGACCCGCAACGCGGGAACCCGGAACCCGCAACGCGGGAACCCGGAACCCGCAACGCGGGAACCCGGAACCCGCAACGCGGGAACCCGGAACCCGCAACGCGGGAACCCGGAACCCGCAACGCGGGAACCCGGAACCCGCAACGCGGGAACCCGAAACCCGCAACGCGAAACCCGCAACGCGGAACCCGCAACGCGGGAACCCGGACCCGCAACGCGGGAACCCGGAACCCGCAACGCGGGAACCCGGAACCCGCAACGCGGGACCAGCAGCATGAGAACCCGAAACCCGCAACGCGGAACCCGGAACCCGCAACGCGGGAACCCGGAACCCGCAACGCGGAACCCACAACGCGAAACCCTAACGCAGAACCCGCAACATTCACGGAAACGCTGTCAAATGGAATAAATAGTATCCTATGTCCGTCTACTTGCGCTACTTCCTCACCAATTTTCAGCCATATCGATAAAGCCGTTCTTGAGTTATAAATAATTTAACTAACACGACTTACTTTTATACATATAGATGTATAGATTACTCCTACTAACATAAGCTAAGCCCGGTGAATGCTCCCGTCACAGTCGGTCCAGCCAATTCGGTGATCATTAGTTAGATGACGATGATGATGGTGATGAAAAGTAGCCTAAATTAATCCTTATAACTTTAGCTATCTACCAGTGAAAGTCTCGTTAAAATCGGTCCAGCCGTTCCAGAGATTAGCCGGAGCAAAGTGACACGCTGACAGACAGACATTTTTTTTTTAAATTACTTTTTCGTTTTCAGTAAATATCGTTGCCAATGCAAAAAAAAAGCAGAAGATATCGTTTAAAATGTCATATGCATTTAGAAAAACGATGCTAATTGAAAGTTACAAACTGACACTTCAATTTTATTTATTTGTATAGATGTATAGATTTGGAAAACCTCCCCAATCTTGGCGTTTCCACTGACGCGGAGCGGGGCGCATAGGAACTTAGTGGTTCCCAAGCGGAGTGGAGCGGAGATTTCGAGCATAGTGATTGGTCAATTCGGGTACCGCAAGCTCCTGTCCGCCTCGCCCCGCGTCAATGGAAACGCAGCCAAACGTCTATAACGTCTAACGGTCGTCATGGTAACGAAGTTGTTTACAAATGGAAAACAAAAATTATGAAATGCTATACATACCGTATTTATATCAGCTTAAACTATTTGGATTCATGTTTTTGTTAATCCTAATAATTTTATTAATCCAAATAGTTTAAGCTGATATAAAAACGGTATTTATAGCATTTCATAATTTTTATTTGCCATTTGTAAACAATGTTTGTTACCATGACACCCGTGTCATATAAACTGGCAACGACGTGAATCGATCGAGCCCAGGTTCAAACCCCGCGTGACCATCACGTATTTTCTTCTTTTTTCTAATTTTCTGCTTATTTTTTCAACATTTTCTTTCATAATAACCTTTTCGTGACAATAACGAACATACCGTAAAAAAAATATGCGAAATTGGTCAAGCCGTTGTCGAAGCGCACACGATGTAAGAAATTTTGGAGGTCGTTTTTTTACACTTTAGGCTACATTTTTGGGGTTTTAGTAAGGAACCCTACTTTTTTTAAACATATAATATAGCCTATGTTCAGCGCTAGGAATGTAGCTTTCCAACGGTGAAAGAATTTTTCATATTGGTTCAGTGGTTTCAGAGCCTATTCCATTCAAACAAACAAACAAACAAACAAACAAACAAACAATCAAACGTTACCTCTTTATAATATTAGTATAGATACTCGGATACACATACAATATACTACATAATATATCTATCCAGCGTGTCATGCATACTACTAAATGTTATCAAAATTGATCCAGCCGTTTGCGCGTTTAGAAGTAACAAACATATACACAAACGCAATACTTATTATAACTTTCGTCTTTATAATATTGGTGCGATTATTTTAAGGTCCAATAATAATCTCAGACTTAGCCAGGGTAATATAATATGGGAAATTATAATCTAAATCTGAATTTATTATTTAACTTGGTTTAGCGCAAGTGAGAATTAATGAACTTATAATTCGGTTATATTGTATATAATCTTATGAAAATAAATTGTTGTTTTTTTTTATTCAAGCTGAGATCACACAGATTTGAAGGATATAATGAAATAAATTATAAAGATACTACGTACCTTTTTCCAGTGAATACGTTTTTGGCAGCTTATAATAATATCTAATTTCTTATTGTGACGAAAAAAACGAAGAGGAGGCTAGTCACATAAATAAATATTTATATAAGAACCGTCATAATGATATATTTGGAATTCTCGTAGTAAACCAATTTATTTTGATTTATGTCCCACAAACAGCTTCAGCGGGGCCATAATACATTTTGATAAACACTTTTTATCTTCTATGTTTAGTTACTTTTTCGCTTTCGAGTTACGATTTTTAAAGTTTTTTACTTGAATTTTTAGACAGTGAAAGATGTATTTATACTAATAGCTACAGTTTTCATAAAAAAATGTCCGACTAGGTAAATTATAACGTCAAAGGGCTGATTTTTCAATCGTCAGATAACTTTTATCTAAGGAATATAATATTATGTGACTTTGGCAGATTTTGTATGGAACAAGTGTCATTATGCAACAGATAAAAGTTATCTAACGATTGAAAAATAGCCCCTAAATAGACTGAACGTGAGTGAACGAGGCGTTAATGATAAATACCCAGGTTATCATTAACGCCTCGTTCACTCAAAAAGGGTCAGTTTTGTCAAATGTCAAATGACTGTCAAAATCATTACCTTTCCCATTGGCTGCCGTAGTCGGATGAAAAGACAGCTATAATTAAGAAAATACGGTGATATATCCTAATAGAATGTAATGGGAAGTTGTTTATCTAGTGGGCTGGAGAGCGGCGGCCGCGGGAATGGTTGGACGTCCCCGTGGTGTTTGCGCAACGCATGGAGCGGTGAAGTGCGTTATTGTTTCCAAATTGGTTTCGTATGGCCCCTGAAATACACGTTGTTTTAATAGGTTGTTGTTCGTTTGTTCAGGTTGGCCTAGTAAGGTTCTTTTTAGATAGTATTGACTCACTAAGTTTACAAATAATTTTGTGTGTATAGACAATGTTCTTAAAATATTAAAATGTATAGAAAATTGATACGATACGACAACTTCATTAGAGGAATAATTGAAGGAAAGATTGAAGGTAGAAGAAAACGTGGAAGGCCGAGAGGAACTTTTATGGACCAGGTGAAGGAGAAGGTGATGGTCGTGTCGTATCAGGAGGTCAAGAGAAGGGTGGAGTGCAGAGAGGAATGGAGAAAACTCCACCGACAAGAGCGAAGCTCTTAAGTTAGAAGAAAGAAAAAGTTTTTTTTTCTAAACTATATTTTAAACCTTTATAATTTTTTGAACTTGTGCAACATGTCTTGAAGTATGCTTCGTAAAGTTGGAAGTCGTGTATTAAAAAACAATACAGTGTCTTTAGAATATAAATGAGATAACTTTAGTTATTGTTTGAGAAACATTTCAAACAAAAGCACTGCTTACATACTTAGTGTAATTGAAATGCGAGTACATTTGATTAAATAGAGCATTCAAGAGGAACTCGGAATTAAAACAAAGCACTTATTACTAATTAGTAATTAGTGTAGGGTACTCTTTTTTGACCTAACTACAGCGAAGCTAAATAAAAAGGTAAAAATTTTGGAGACTGTCAAAATCTATGTATAAAAAAAAAGTATCAATGTCCCGTAGCGCCTTAACTAGGTGAAACAAAAAGTATAAAAAAAAGTAATAATAGCCCGGGTTTATAGGCTATATTATAGCTTACTCAAGTCTAGTTAGTAATAGTGATTGTTAACCACATAGAACAGAACATGTGTTCACGAAAAATCAATATGGCGGCTATGGGAAAACGAATTCCTGAAGTCATTCCCACAACTTATACTTATCGCTCGTCCCATTTATTTGCTGAGTTGAATGGGTCATATAGGTATGAAAGCTACTTGTCAGTAGAGCCAGAATGTCGACATAAACTGTCCCATATTTCTTTCGTTTTCTAAAATTTCAACGTGAATTTCGAAATAAAATCATCTGGGATAGTCATCATTTTGTTGACAGAAACTACTTACTATAATATCTTTTAATATAACTTTAAGTTTCGGTCTATAAGATTTTATAAATTCCATTCGCCATTTTACTTTCAATTAAAAACCTTACGAAACCACTTTATCCCTTTGCGAACTACATAGTAAAAGTGTACTACATAGTAGCAAACATTTTGAATAGCGGCGAAGGATTGCGAGAGCAACTTTCATCCGAGTATAGCATTTTTACGGTAGCATTTGTAGATTTAGTTAAAAACTAAAATTGAAATGAGGAATGTTACAAAGTACACAACAAATGTGTTGCGGACTCTGTGTGGTTACTGAAGTTATATTTGTTACGTTATTCAACATGACCATTTTACTTTTGAGTATTGAAAGAACATATTGCTCTAGTACGTACGCAACACACAAAAACACTCTGTCTCTGTCTTCCTTTACTCTACAACCCAGAGAGAGGGACCGATAACCGACACGCGATAACATACGCAGGAGCAGCTTTTTACTATTCTTTCTCATGATTAAAAATTAATTGCTGTTCGTTAGTCTCGCTAAAACTAGAGAACGGCTTAACCGATTCGGCTATTTTTAGTCTTGAAATATTCGCGGAAGTCCAGGGAAGGTTTAAACGGTTCATCACAAACTCTTTCTATGCTCAACGAAGCGGATACGGGTCAACTAGTACTTTGTAATAATTATATTGATGGATGCATCAACATTCTTGTTACACAATAAGATGATCTGCCTTAATTATCCTAACTAAACTTGAAAACAATATTTTAGTTGTTCCAATGCGGGATCCGATCACACGTCCTCCGAGTCAGGTCCTAAGATGTAACTTGTTGTTTTACCATATTTTGCCTTTAGTGGAATGGCATACATTTTTCAAAAACTGAACGTTTCAAGTTATCTATCTTCTATCTTCATTCTTATCTTATATATAAAAAGGAATTGCTGTTCGTTAGTCTCGCTAAAACTCGAGAACGGCTGAACCGATTTGGCTATTTTTGGTCTTGAAATATTTGTGGAAGTCATGGGAAGGTTTAAATGGTGAAAAAATATGCTTTTTATATGCTCATAATATAATAAACAAATAAATAATGTTTAGGAAAACATTATGATTTAAATTAAACGCAAAGTAAGACGGCATATGGTTCGACTCGCTCTTGTTTTTTGTTCGCCCGCGAGGTGGGTGTATAATCGTCGGTGGGTTTTGTATTACGTATTCCAGGTACAGTCTAGACGAACAGTGGAAAAGGTTTTTCTTTGTGCTGTTCCACAGCCGTGCGTAAATTGCGGCAAATTTAGGCCGCGCCGTGATGCGACTTGTGGGGAATATCGAAAACAAAGCGGGGCCGTTAACGTTTGGAAAATTCCTACAAGCTTTTATTTACTTTCACCTGGCCCCGTGTGTGTAATGAAAACTTGTTTCATTGGAATTCAAGTTTTGCATACATTTAAACGTTACGTGATATGCTCATAATATGCTGAAGCCCAAATTCCATTAAAAAGCCATTAAAAGTGCAATAAAAAGCTACAACCATATCTAACATCAAAACATGTAACCCACTAATATAAAATTAAATTAACAAAAAAGTTATATAAAATAAAATAAGGTATAATTTATATTATCTACTTACTTGGTTTGGTAAGCGTTTTATTTTTTGAAATGTAATTTTCCTCTCAATTTGCAATTCAAAAATTGCACATGTCTCATACAAATGCTAAAATTTACTATGGAATAACATATAAATCTCATGTATTATGAAACATATTGTGATATATTGAGGAAAATACAATAAAAAGTCTTATTATTCATTAGATTCGAAGTTACAAAAACGTGTCTTCCTCCACATTACGTATTACCTACGTGCATTTAAATTTCAAATGTACACTGGATTTATGCTTTGTATAACTTAAGGACTTTTCGTCTTTTAGAATATAGAATTTTTAAAATAGTTTTAATGAAAAAAAAATGAAAAAAATACATGATATTAGGTTACATATCATAGATTAATAATTGTTCGCTCGCTGAGACCAATTAATAATCTAAGTTACATATATTATGTCACTAGCTGCGTCCGCGTGGTTGTCGGAAACAAAATTACGATTATCTTTTGATTACTTACGTTGGTTTTTGTTATTATGATTATTAAATAGGAATAATAGTTTCATACATATTTTTGAGTAACTCAAACCGTTTATGCAGCGCACGCAACGAAAGTCCTCAATTAATGTGAATAATTTTTCCCGTTTTTGCAACATTTCTCACTGACGCTTCGCTCTTATTGGTCGCAGCGTAATGTTATGTAGCCTAAAGCATTCCTCCATTTTTTTTGTTTCATAGTCCATTTATGGACTCTTATTTCCTAATCAAACAATCAGCATATACAGCATTTTCCGAAAAAAACCTAAATAGTAGTTTCAACTTTTTAATAACAAGGAAAAGAAACAAACAATTTTAATATAAGCAAATGGCTTTTAAAATTGTCTATAACGTGTAAGCAGGTGGTCCAATATGGCGAATGTGTGTTTCCGCTCACGTCGCGCGGTGCGGTCTGGGCGGGCAGGGCGGGGGCGGGCGGCACGCGAGCACTACAGAAGACACTTCCGTAATATGAAAAACCGTCTTTGTCTTATTACCACTTATTGCTAGAAATCTACTAAAGCGTGACGCTCTTGTTTTACCATATTAGGTATATTATATTATATTATGTCTTATTGCTATTAAACAATGTGCATTAGACTGTTTAATATTGGGAGTTTGTATGGTATCCCCTTAAAGTAAATCAATCGAATGTCAATTGTATTGGCGCTGTCAATCTTTTCATACAATTGTCATCCGATGACTTTACTTTACGGAGCTATAAAATGTTTCGGCTTGCCATAAAGATCTTTTGGTAAAAGAAGAAAATCTAATACATTCTTGCCCGGTCATAGTCATATGACTAACAGACAAATACTAAAACGGTAGTTAAATTTAGTGGCGCCCAAGTCACATGTTGTCCTTGTCATTCCGCCAAGCAGTGACAGACTGCAAATGCGAAAAAAATTAACATTTGTTACCGTTTCAGTATTTGGTCGTTAGTGGATCTGATCAGTGGGGTAAGCAGGAACAATTGACAACTACGTATTCGTAAAAATTGCTTTAGCTAGGGCTACTGGGCACCCGAGGGTACTTGTGAGCATTACCTTAACATAATATTTACACATCATCATCAGCCTGAAGACGTCCACTGCTGAACGTAGGCCTCCCCCAAGGACTTCCACGACGACCGGTCGTGCGCTGTCAGCATCCAACGGCTGCCCGCGGCTCGGACCAGATCGTCAGTCCATCTTGTGGGTGGCCGCCCTACATTTATATATCTACACATACAATATTTACATATTATACAATATTCATATTATGTCATACCACACTTCTTACGCAATTATGACGTTATTGGCGAGGATATGTTAATATTTTTCTTATATATCGATTTTACTAACTACTAGCTGACCCATGCCTATTTCGTTGAGCATACAAACCGTTTAAACCTTCCCTGGACTTCCACGAATATTTCAAGACTAAAATAGCCGAATCGGTTTAGCCGTTCTCGAGTTTTAGCGAGACTAACGAACAGCAATTCATTTTGATATATATAACTAGCTGACCCGTGCCCACTTCGTTAGCAAAGAAACCGTTTAAAACTTCCCGGGACTTACATGAATATTTCAAGACTATAAATAGCCGAATCGGTTCAGCCGTTCTTGAGTTTTAGCAAGACTTACGAACAGGGATTCATTTTTATATATAAGATAAAGTAGACAGATTTATTTAACAATATCTTATCTACCGTGATATAGACATAAAACAAAAGGTTAACACCCCTATCAACATTAAAGGGATACAGTTGTTTAAGCAAAAATAATAACACAATTTGGCTGTAATCTCGACAACGACTGAGTGACGGATTTTGAAATATCAAGGGAAATGTAGCATACCCTCGAATGAAGAAGGCTTAAAAATAATTTCGTCGAGACTCATTTTATATCGTATTTCGAATAAACCACACGAAATAAGCTGTATGCTGTCACAGTAACTCTAAGCTGCCGCCTCTAAACCTTTTTAAGCCTACTGTAATCCCCGCACCCATTCAGCACACCTTACTTTCACTTGTCGCCATACAATAAGCTTAGAATATATTTCAAACCGAGCTAACGAAATACATACTATGTTCTTTGGGTTTCGTACCTCAAAAAAAAAAAAACGGAATCCATAGGATCACTTTGTTATTTGTCGGTCTGTTCGTCTGTAGAGATCCTTTTTCCCGGAAACGTGTGGCTGTATCAAGCTGAAAATCATATTAAATACGCGATTGATGATAAAGATTTTTAGCTTGATACCACTACACGTAAGCTGTAAAAAAACCTTTAGTTAACGGAATAAAAAGATACTGTTTATGACGCAAAATTCCGACACTTGCAAGGAACTCAAGAGCTAAAGGGTACTTTCCGTAATCTTAGATTTTTAAATTTGGTACGAAGAAGTAAAAAAAAACATTTTTTGAATGAGGGAAGATAGTAGACCATATAAGTAAACTGGATGTGAATGATTTTTTATTTAAACCAAGTGAATACCTACGAGTACTTAAATCGTTCCTGAAGGTTAGTTGAAATGTATAAATTTGTTTTTGAATTATTATGTCTTGGTGAATCTTAAATCATTATGGAGTGCATAACACTGTAGTTTATTCTCACTATTAAGGTCTTGGACCGTTTATCTTTAAAACCTCGTTACCGTTAGTGAGACTTGCGAAGTTTTAGATAATGTCATTTGTGTAGGAGCCATTACGTTAAACCTTAGGCTACCTTGTCGTTAACTTAGGTCGTGTAAAAGGTCCATTACGAGATATTTATAGTTATTTCGCCAAATAACGGCCTGTCCCCCTGTCCACGTGGTCCTTAGGCAATTTATGTATATGTCGCAATCATCTAATTGAAATCGCCATTTCATTGAGTGACTAGCGTTTTTATTGAATGACGATATTAAATTGAAAGACTAGGCCGAACATTGATTGAACAATCGTCAGTCAACGTCCAATTAGTTAGCGGATTGTAATGTTGTGCTGTCAGTCAGGTGATATAATTTTTTTCTCACTGCGGCGCTAGTAGTCACCAAAACAAATATGGTGTCAAACAGCTGGCACTGATAGCCCTGTGTTGATATTTTTTGTATGAAATTTTAATACGGCCTGAGAAACAAAGTGTATATGCAATGTTTTCTAAATAAACAATAAGGAAAAATTTAGGTAAGCTAGCTTCAGGAAAAGACAAAAGAGGAATGTCGCATAAGTCAGTCGTGTAGCTCATACGAAGCATAACAAAGTCTGTAGTCTGTGTCACCGGCGACTTTCCGGAGCTTGGCTTACTCTGAATTTTGTATCGCTTAGAACTAAAACAGCAATAAAGTATGAGCGCGAAAAGGGTGTAACGCGAGGATGCACTCCGCCGTCACGTGCCGTAGCAATGCTTGTACTTTAAAATATATGCAATGCGCCGCAAAAATGTACCAATTTTAACGTACATCAGCCTGCACATGGAGATTCCATACGAGCAAACGTATGTACCCAAAAACTGAGTTAAGCGTATGCATGACTGAATCTGTGTTGCTGGGCACAATCGGAATAGGGAATGGGAATGAATCTAGGAAAATCCGGCAAAGCACGAGTCGGACTCGCGCTCCCAGGAACATACACAATCAAAATCATGTTTGTTGGATGTCTTGTGTTGCTTGAAGAGACTACAAATACAAATACAAATATACTTTATTGTGCACACAACAAGTTACAAAAAAAACAAAAAAAAATATACATTACAAAAATCAGACATGCACACAAAGGCGGCCTTATTACTAGATAGCAATTTCTTCCAGACAACCTTATGGTGTTAGAGAAAACAATGCTAGAGAATGGGAGTTGCGCAAAAGTATATTTAATAAAATAAAAGTAAATAAAATAAAATAATACATAAACACAATAAATATATAATATATGTATACAATATAATATATATATCTATATATATATATATATCTATATATATATATATATATATATATATATATATATATATACAATAGATAAACCTACATGATATTTTAATTTATAATAATAAGTGTTAGTTACATAAGTCAAGGGTTGACACAATATGATTCCAGATAATGATTTTTTATAAGAGTTTTAAAGCTACCATACATATTTATTTTATTTTGCATAAATATGTCTGTCTAGACGGCAAAGCACGAGTCAGAACATACAGACAAAATCAAAATCATGTTTCTTGTGTTGCTTGAAGACTATCTTTAATATTTTAATTTTATTCGACATTAGACAGACGGAATGTGTGCGTTATAATTATTTACTAACAATGAATAAAAAGTGGAAAACAAACAACAAAGTACGTAATGTATTATGCATATTAATATTAAACGGATGTAAAGTAGCATGCACTATGTCTTTAATAAATAACATACATCATATGAAGCGTACTTGACGATATTGTAAATTTAATAAACTTTTCTTTCTACTTCATTAAATTTAACTCAGTAACGAATAAAACTGAAAAAACTTTGCAGCTAATTGGTAATAATGAATGAGGTTTTTCATTCAATAATTCCGATTAATTTAACTGCGTATTAAATAAAGCGTTCTTTTCAGAAGTAAAATTATTTTAATTTAATTATTAAATATTTCTGATATTATTATGCTTCCTTCATTATATTATAATTTAAATCTTTGTTGTTTTTACGTAGTTCTGTCCTGGTTGTCTATAAAACTAGAATAAAAAACCCGTTCTAATATTTAACTTAACATTTAAAGAGTGTTATGTTGTTATGAACTTAATAACACATATTTGACGGCTGTACTACAAAAAAATACCGTTTTGCTGTTAGATGAGATTGGACTGAAATTGTATTAGAGTACGATAAAAATAACTCAATTGACCTTAAGATGTGTGTTTATCTAGTCTAGCTGTTTCCGCGACATCGTTCGCGTGGTTTTTGAGTGACTTACGACGTTTATGCAGAGCACGCAATGAAAGTCCCCAAATGTAATTAATTTTTACCCGTTTTTGCAACATTTCTCACTGACGCTTTGCTCCTATTGGTCGCAGCGTAATGTTATATAGCCTAAAGCCTTCCTCTATAAATGGACTATCCAACAAAAAAATATATTTTTTTAATCGTACCAGGAGTTCCTAAGTTTAGCGCGTTTAAACAAACAAACAAACTCTTCCGCTTTATAATATTAGTATAGATAAGTATAGATATCTTTAATATAAGCATGTTTTAACACTATTTGAGTAAAAGATGATATGAATGAATAAGAACAATATTTGTAGAAACCACTTAAATATCGCTTTGCCTTCTTAACCCATGAATAATAGATGTTGTTTTCTTTTACAGGTAAGACTCGCAGAGATTTACTGGTAAGATATTTCAGGACAGATTTAAAATGCTGAAGTTTCACTTTTAGACACTTTTGCGTTCGCCGCTACTTGGTAGTTTTTACGGCTCCTTTTGTACGGTTTATGGTTCAGTTACCTGCCACGTCGAAGAAGGTAATTGCCAAAGAAGATTACAGTAGTTTTGAGTTCAATTTAGTTTTATATGTGTAACGTGTTTACTATATAACGCATTAAAATACTCTCTAACCTAGTGCCGCTATTATTAACTCATCAGTTATATACAATAACTAGATTGTACAAAGGCAGCTTGATAAGAGTAAATAGACAATTAGAGTGTTCTATTACAATATTAAAATTAATGAAAGTCAGGTCTTTAATGAGAGAGCGCAGTAATATTATGTCTGTACCTACTATGTATTTATGTACTTTAGCATTTATCATCTCATTACAGTAATAAGGTTCAAACCTGTATAATATGAAATAAGAGAGCGTATTTATGAAATATATTTGTACCTTAATAAATAAAAATTATGCAGTAGGTGACAAATTTGACGCTTCGACTGTGCGGCAATGTGCGTTGAACCTTAAGGTGAACGATGATTTGTTATCGTATTGCACTGCGGGGCAGGTAGGTGTGCGAGTAAGCATAAAACTTTACAATATAAAAAAACTCGAAAGCGATGACTGCGGTGACAAATTATTTTATAAAAAACTTCGTGTCGTGTTCAAGGTGGTGTTATATACAGGATGTAAAATGTCAAAACAGTCACTATAACTTTGGGATAATATCATTTTAATATCTTTTCTCATTCCAGAAAAGTATTCTTTTTGATTTTTTATTATTTTTGCGACTAAAAAATAATAAAATGTAAAATCAGAAGTAAAATTTTTGTTTTTACGAAAAAAAAAACTACTTTTCTAGAATGAGAAAAGGTATATATATATAAATACCCCACAGTTAGAGTGACTGTTCATTTTCGGAATCTCGGTTGTAAGAAAGCGAGTGAACCGTTAACAGGTCGATTATGCATACTCATCAAGTGTGTATTCGGGCGGACGGCGGACGAAAGGCGGCGCCTAATGACGGGTCACGCATTTAAAAATACCGGTTCTGATAGCTTAACCTACATCCAAATTCAATCATTTCCACTACTATTTCATCAATTATCTGAACGTAAAGTAAAGTAAACGTAAAGGTACCAACCTTATCAAAAAAAGCATGTGCCATATTTCTTTAGGTTTCCGCTTTAGAGTTACGCAAGATATGTCCTTATCGAGCACGTTTCATACTAAAACTTGAATTATTATGTAACCTAAGGTAGTTTTCAAGAAAGTTCCAGGAACCAATTCAAGTTATAAAGATTAATATTGGCACCTAAAATAATGGAATAAAATAGAAAGTTATAACGATAATGACCGTTTCGAAGTAAAGTTTGATTTCAAAACCGTTAACGCTAGTCAAGCAGATCGTCTTTGCTGTACGTAGAATCGCTACGAAAAGCTCGTAATAATACTTATTAATATATACTTAGGTACATAATATTAATTTTATAAATTCTATAACATAACGGGTGTAAAAAGAACATTCACTATAACTTAGGGATACGATTATATTACCTTTTCTCATTCTAGAAATGTTTTTTGTTTTATTTTTTTACAAAAATGATTTTTTTTTTGTTTTTGCGTTATTCTTGCGACAAGAAAATAAGGAATGGTAAATATAAATAAATAAATCTCTTTGTTTCGGACAACAACAAATCTAATCTGTTGGTTAGTAAAAATCTTATCCTATATTAGTATTCTATTTTATATAATGATTTAGTCTTATTTAGCATGTGTTCGATCAGTGGGCAATTCTCACTGTCGACTATCTCCCTCAGAACGCTGCCGCGGAGTCTGGCTAGAAGTGATGCGGTCTTTTTGCGCAGGATAGCTTCAAAGTTATCGACATCCGCTAGGGCAAACATCGCGGAGGCGCTACAGAACCGCGGCAGCCGCAACAGCGCCCTGAAGGCATTATTGTATTGAGTACGTAGGGCATTGTAGGCCTTCTTAGTATAGTTGGTCCATAGGCTGGAGGCATAGAAGGATGTACAGTATGCCTTAAAAAGAGTAATTTTAACAGCGTCCGTGCAGCGACTGAATCTACGTTGGTTCTATAATAATAATAATAATAATATCTATGGACACCACGTCAATCTGGTCCTGTGCTAAGTATCCGAAGAACTTGTGTTACAGGTACCAGACAACGGAATACGTTCGCCATGACCGCTCCCTGTCTATGTCTATATCGTCTTTAAGTTCGTCTGTTACTAAGTGTCCAAGATATTTAAAAGTATAGTTACACTCTTTCTAGAGGTTCGTTGTTCAAATTAATAGGGGGGACATTATTAGGACACTTACGACCGGCCTTAAAAATATATTGTGACTTTTTAGTATTATATTGTAAACCATGTGAGACAGCAAATTTATCACAAGCACCGAGCAAAGTTCTTAGTGCACTGACAGAGGGCGCCAGCAGTACCATGTCGTCTGCGTAACTAATATTGTTGACGCACACGTTACCGATGTGGCAACCGACACGCATACCGCTGATCTCCCGTATGCATTGATACGGGAGATCAGCGGGGCTCACGTACAGGCTGAAGAGCCTCGGTGAGCTCAGCACCCCTGCCTCACCCCTGCCTCCATCCTGTACGGCTCCGAATACTCATTCCCCCATTTCACATGGTTCACCTGATTACAATACCAGTAAAAAAAAGTTAAAATAAAATTTGGTTTTTGACAAAAAAAAAAACAATTCCAAGTGAGGAAAGGTAGTATAATCAAAGTTATAGTGACTGTTCTTTTTACTTACTGTATAAAGAGGAAATAATATTTACACATGCTATTGAATGTACTGATGATGACTTAGTCGAAACCGGTCGTGTATTTCAATATATCTTATGTTCAACCACTAATAAAGTGGAAAAAGTACACGTAATTTGTGTATTATTACTGTGAAATAATATTTGTTTGCATTAAATTAAAGGCCCCGAAATAACTAGACCGATTTCGATGAAATTTGACAAAATAATTTGTGCGGACCGTTGTAATTTAAAAGTAGGACTTTGCATCCGTTATTTGATTTATACAGTACTATCCGAATCGAGTTAAATTCTAGTGCCTGGGACAGGCGGTTTTAGATTTCGCATGGTGGTCGACACAAACGGCATTCTCACAACATAGTCTGTTTAAACTAGAAGAATGACATGTAAATCCGCTTAAATAGTACTAAATGAAAATTGTATGCTTATTTAAAAAAATAAGAACGAAATATTATGAGGTAGTATCAGTTGAGATGTAATAAGTTTATTTTTGTCTGTAATAACAACGCTAGCTTATTGCTGTGGCTATATTTTATGATTGATTTTATAGGATATAAATTCTCGGCTATTTACAAGTAATAACAATTAATTTTATTTCCGTTCTACCATAAAAATGTAGAGTTACTTTGTGGTAATATAGCCATATATAATACAAGTTTTTATTTACTTATCTCCGAGTGTGTGATAAAATTTGTATGTTTCATTTTGTTTTAGTCCAAATGCATGAGAAATTTTAACTCAATCTGTTTAAATTTTTCCTGCATTCGTACGTTGCGTGATAATATTATGATGGCATGGAACTGATCCGATGCTGGAGTTGATAGGTTGATAGGCTAAAGGAACTCCGCAATAAAATGATACCCAATTGGTTTGGGCTTTTCTATTTCTATATATTTCTTTGTCTTTATTTAGTTTTCACTAGGGCCTGATAACAAGGTTGTTATAAAAATATTTTAAACTATTGCATAGCTTTTATCACGGGCTTTGAGCGCGTCGACCGAAACAAGAAGTTCCGTAACGAAAATAAAACCTAATACACTACTCAACTCGTAGCTAGACGAGCTGCTGATTAATAATAGCTAACCTCACCGATTTTGGTGTCGGTAGCCGATTTCATTGAAACCAGGCCAGCTACGCAGGAGTTATTTTATGGTTCCAAAGCATGTGCGCAATACACAAAGACACTCTCTCTTCCTTTTACTCTCATAACCCAGTGGGACGGTAAAGCGACTGGCGAGAGTACAGGTGCAGGCCGACTTTTTACATGCCCATCCGACGCATGGCTCATCTTTCTTGTCAGACAATCAGGTGACCAGCCTGCATTGTCCTAACCAAACTTAAAAACAATATTTTTTTTGTTTCAACACGAGAATCGAACCCATGACCTCTGGGTCGAGAGCGAAGCTCAGAACCACTTGACCACGCAGGCGCTTAAAGCCTAGTCCAGCTGTTGATTAATATTGTATTATCACGATATTTTTACATATAAAAAATGTACAATCGTACAAGGTTAATATTGTATTAGATGATGACTTTTAAGTGTTGTAGCTTTACCGCCGCAGTCCCCGAGTGCCACAAGTTTTTTTAAACTACGAGTTTTTGTGTTAGAATGTCGTTCTTCTCTATGGCAGTCAAACCTTAATTACAAAAATTTCGCACAATGTACACACAGCAAACACAGTCGTTGTACGTGGTGCTCCGTTTGCGATGACAGGGTATAAGCCAAAGCATTTTCAGAATGATTCATAAGTACGAATAAATTAGGGTAAGATTTGAATATAATTTCCTTTTGAATTCGTTGGGGTCCTTGCTTGGGTTGCGTCTAAACGGTTAACAAGCGCGCTTCAGTGCTCCCTTAAATTTTTTGAGTTTTCGCCCACACAAGTCCTTTATCTAATCGTCTTTCTGTAAATCAAGTCGGGACTTTAATTAAGCTTCCACTCCTTTTGTGGTGTAACAATATATTTTTAAAGACCATGAAAACTTTTATTTATAGGTTTATAATATTTCAAAATTTGAAATTATAATATTTCAAAATATATTACAATATTTTCAAATATTATAATTTCTCAGTTAGGTACATAATATAATAATGATCACGCCAGTTTGCTATCGGTGTAGAATGCAGAGTGTAGGCAGACCTTAATTCTCTATTGATGATAGTGATCCTCACTTTTTTAAGTTGTGTTCGATAAAATAAAATACCTGAGTGACTGCCAGAGCTTTAGGGATAGCATTTCACGAATTCAAAAACAGTGCAACAAAATATATATCTCTAAAATATAACAATACAAAAAAGAAGCTGAATCTGTGCAAAAAAATCCGATTTCAATAAACACGAGCCGTATTCAGTGCGGCAATATTGTTATTTTTATGGCATCTATATCAATATGAAATATCCAGTTATATTCAATTCAAGTGTCGAGAACAGTTCCTGCTTCAACCGGGATCAAGACAATTAAAAATGATCGTGCAAATTGGATAAATCCTTTCAGCGTGCATTAGTATGCGACTGTATAATTTGGTTAGAGCCGCGTCATTGTTTGGAGGCGGTAATTTATATTGTGCTTTGCGAAATGAGCCGCCGGTCGGCCCAGGTGCTGTGCGCCCGGTCTCCCCATTAGCCCGGTGTAATCCGGACCATGGACTTGCGCTAAGACCCGCTAATCTATTATGTAATCGTCGTGCGCATTAAAAATGTATCAAGCCCCTGTTTAGTCTCGGTCATACAAACATTCCGCGTAGAACTAGTCAGCGTCTTTGATAAAGTTAAATGCGCTTTTTGACATCTCGTATTTTGTTTTCGCCCACTTTACTGCAGCCATCCATTAAATTAGACGAGAGAAATGGCTAATTACTAAATTGCGTTGCGTCTTTGCTAAAGTTAATTGTATATGCATTAACATCCAGCAATAAATTTAACATTATAACTTATACGTTTCGTTATGGATACTTATTATTTAATCTGTATCATAATGACTTATAGTCATACGTATACCTGTCAATTTTATAGAGCATTAAATATAATCCTGTTAATCAAACGTTACATATTTACTTCAGGGCGATCTGTTTGTCTTAACTATAATCTAATCCGCGACATTGGTAAACACTGTATATAATTTGTAACACAACATACGAATAACCTAACGAATGATACAAAGATAAACTTCACTAAAAACAGTCGTGTCAGATAGTAAATGAGGAAAGTATGACAATGACGTGACAAAATACCTGTGTCACGCCCTTGTCACGGCAGTGTCACGCGGTACACGTTGTCACCTGTCTTGTTCTAAGCCGTGCGATATCTGGGGCCACGAGGTCTTATAGCAGTATTATTGAAAATATATTTTCGACTAGATGTGCCCACGACTCGCGCGTGAAATGGTCAAATAAAACTCCCGATTTTGAAACATTATTCACTGCTTCTACAGGTTAAGACCAATTGCTAAGGCTTGACAACCCTAAAGCCTTCCTCGATACAGGGGCTATTCAACACTGAAAGAATCTTCAAACGGACCAGTAGTTTCTGATTTATAACGCGTTCAGGCAAACAAATTCTTCAGCATGTAGTAACAGTATAGATATATTGTTCTGTTTTTGTGTGTATAGATGTTTGCGGTTTGCTTGTGAATGAAAACGTCACGACCAGAACTTGTCCACGTTGCGGTTTTGTAACGTTTAAAATGTTCAATAATTTGGTTAGGGAGAGCCTGTTATGAGTTTACACCACTTATTTTATCATCTACGGTTCGAATAATATTTATTGTAAAATAAATGTAATTTAATACTGCTTTTTCGAAAAACAGAAAGTATCTTGCCATATAAACGTCGGTTCCCCAGTCCTCCAGTTAAAGTGATCCTGATATACTTCTCTCATCTCATCCATATTACACACATGTGTGTACACACACACACACGTGTGTATTTAAGCATGGAAAATATTAAGTTGCAGGTGTTCATAAAATAATTTGCTTACAAGTATTTTTAAGATCGTTTATATTCTGTCATGATGATGTTATGATTGATCGCGTATGGGTTTCTCAAGTATCACCGAGCGTAGATAACATTTTAACGATTATTTTAAATTATTATTTACGCTTATGTAAGTACTCTAGAAAAAAATGGCGTGAATATAATATTCTTTATGCATTTACCAAAAGGTAAATATGAAGAAAGTAGTAAAATAAGTAGTAAAATATTATCTGCTAGTGAATACACTAGGCATAGTTTGTACGTTTTTGGCTCAGTGAAAGAGAATTAGTTATTTTGAATGTTTTTGCAAATATTTTCATACACGGCATACACGGCAAAAGTTGCAGCGTTTAAATTTTAAACAACTAACTTTGATATGCAAACGAGCGTTATGCGCATTATTCCTGCATGTAATTAATTAAAGCATTACGTAATTTCCATACCATTTGTAAAAAAGTTTATTTTTATTATTTTGTGATTGGTCATTAACATTTTTTAATTAATTTAGGCAACAAAATTATTCGAGTGACTAATGAACATGATAGTACTCGTATCTCTCATGTTTTTACAATACTTTTAAAGATGGAAAGTATTTGTAATAAAATATTAAACTTTATCTCAACGTGTCTCTTAAACCAGCCAAAATGACAAGTACTGTAGATCTTATTCTATGATTTGCGATATCCTGTAAAATGGAAACTATAAAATAAAGAATAAAATTTATATTCGATTCCGAGATTTTCAAACACTCGCACGTTTGCAAATCCTATTTCTTTATTATAATAAATTTCAAAGTATAATTCCCACTTTTTCGTGCTTCTAGTAAGAACGTGCTTGGAAAAGTGTAACTTAATGGAATTTTAATAAAAATCTCTAGAAATATTGACCCTTTTATAACGTGAGGGGAAATTTAAAAGTTGTATTCTGCATGTTAAAATGTAGCGACAAGGTCTTGTGGGAGTCGACCTACTGAGCGAGTTTTGACTAGTAGAGCTGGACAATTACCAGTATATTATTGATACGCGAAGCAAAAACTTTGTACTCCTTTTTACCCGACTTCGGCGAAGCCAAAAGGAAGGGTAATGATTTTCGCAGTCTATGTATGTATGTATGTATGTTCCATGTATGCGGTCGTATAAGTATTACCTCGGTGTTGTTTACTTTCTATGTAATGGTCAATTTAATAAAAATATAATAATTGTTATATTTGATGTGGAAACAGAAAAATATGAAATAAAAAAGATTAAAAATATAAAACCCGATTTCGCAAAAAATGGGTTTAAAAAGGATGAAACAAGAAAATAATTAAATTTGAAATTCAGAAATGCAATATGTACAAAAATAGTCAAGGTAGAGCCGTGGTCGTATTGCATTTCTGAATTTCAAATTGAATTATTTTCTTGTTTCAGCCTTTTTAGACCAATTTTTTGCGAAGTCGGGTTTTAGATTTTTATGTTTTTTTTAAGACAATGAAGCGGAGGGATGAGTGCTAAACCTCCCTCGAATTATACAGAAAAGTAGTGCCTTTTTTGCGTAGCGCTCAACATATAAATTTAAAAAATTATATTTATGGTAGAATTTCGACCACCTCTAGTAATTAATATTAAAGAGTGTTATGTGACGCTGAGAATTAAAATGTTATTGCTTTTCTTTGGTAGAAGTTCAAAATAGGTGTACCTGAGAAATGCAACTGGGGAAGTAGGGCATAGGGCAACATACGAGCCGGTTTGGATTTGCAAAGTCAAAGAAAGTATTAGTGCGTTTTATTTATTTTTGTTACAACTTGAATATTTTAAGAACTGAGTAAGTACAGAAGAAATTATTATTGTTATTATATGCTACAGATTTAAAGAAGTAAGTGTCGTAAAAGAAGGAATTGCCCAAAAATCTTGTGGTCAAATCGTCCATGTCTATTTTGACCAGGTAGTTACCCTGTAAAAACAAAAAAAATGTAAATAATAATAATAATAATAATAATAATAATAATATCTATGGACGCTTCACACCACGTCAATCTGGCCCTGTGCTAAGTATCCGAAGAACTTGTGTTACAGGTACCAGACAACGGAAATATATTTAATACTTTTATAATATACACATATTTAAGATTTTTATTATATTATACACAAATTTAATACACATCCATGACCCAGGAACATTGAAAACTTTTTGTTCCCTCGGCGGGATTCGAACCCGCGACCTTTCATTCGAGCGCCAACGCGCTCAACCAACTGCGCTACGGAGGTCGTCAAAGTATCATAATAGAGAACGGGACTATGAGACTATTATCCTTTTCATGAAATAAGTCCTTTGGCAATTAGTGA
This sequence comes from Celastrina argiolus, assembly GCA_905187575.2. Lineage (NCBI taxonomy): Eukaryota > Metazoa > Arthropoda > Insecta > Lepidoptera > Lycaenidae > Celastrina > Celastrina argiolus. The sequence goes on from LR994577.1 coordinate 10,752,907, forward strand.
AATTAAATCTTAATTAGATATATTGGAGATCAGTATTGAACTCTATTTGTAGTAATAATCTGTAAATAAAAACAGCTGATTTCAATATTTACTTTTACCCTTTTTGCTTTGGGGATCTTATGTTATAGATTAATACAACATTCCGCTGTGAAATCTCAAAGGCGTTAAGAATACTCTTTGTACGGAAAGTACTCTAGGACAACTAAGTTATGTGCGAAATGTACAAAGATAGCAGTACAGTCAGCTAATATCACTTTTTTACACCCGACTATATACAAAACAATCCCGTTCGACTCTGATTCGAGAACTTACCGCACTTATTCAATGTTGCCAAATACGAGACGAAGTATTAGAAATATTGCTGTATGAATAATTATAATCTGTCTGGACATTTTTCACCTAACGAGTCGTTTCGGAAATTGAAATGAAATACGCAATAAATTAATAATATCTATTTGAAAAAAACGATACCGACCTATCGTTTCAATTTAGTAAAAATATTGCAGATTAATTTGATCAGTAAAGTTGTGAAAAAGTTTTGATCCATTTTTTCGTAACAAATCACTGATTCTCTATGAAAGCGGATTATACGAATTTCATTTGGTTATATTTTCCAAATGAAGGTTTTTAGTGTCCCTCCGGTACTCCGGGATCGAATCAGAGGAAGTCTTGTTTAATTTATAAGGAAATTACCCGTCTACCTTTCAAAATGTTTTCGGGGAGATCTTTAAGTGAACGTTCCATCGGACATGGCTGTAATTTTGGATCTTTCCGGTGTAGGGGTTATTTTAGAAAATATTTTCTTGCGAAAATGATTTATTGTTGTATTATAAGTTTTTTAGTGTAATATAAATACAACTTAAAATTAAACAATGCTAAAGAAAAATGTAATGTACATTTTAGTATTTTAAACAAAAAAATTACTTTACCTTATCTATGACACAATTTCTTGTTGTGTTAAATACGCTCGATATTAAAGGACCCAGAACAAAATGTTGACAGGGCTTGTTGAGTTGGTAGTTCCACAATGTTTTTGTTTGATTGTTTTCCTTGACTGTACCTATTGTGATTCTTGCCTGTAAGTAAAATTCTTATTGTCAGCTATTTTAGATGAGTAGATTACAGTATTCATAGATTTTAGAGAGAGCTTTATAAGTCCTATTGCCGCGGCAACGAAATTTAAGTAGGCTCTTAACCCAACAACATTATTTATCTTGTAAGTAATCATCAAGTTGCATTAAGCAACAAAATGCAGGTTATTATAAGAAAATCTAAAAATGTTTATAAATAAGTGAATTCCTACCTTTGTCACGGGACAATCAACTGGAAAATCTAGTAGAAATGGTATATCTGACATATTTTTTATGCTTTTTATCTTTACAGAACCACAGTCGGATTTCTTTGGTCCTTTGCAAGTTTCAAACTTTAGAAATTCGTACTGGTATAGTCCCTGTTTAAAACAAAATATTATCAGTATAAACCATCAGTAATAAACAGCAATGTATTCCGATATATTTATATTACCTGGAAGACTGTGCTTCGTAGTTCTAGAAGTGGAAGAAAAAAAAACGAAGCTAAAAAAACTGGCCTAATGAGAGTTGACGCTCATAATTTTCGAAAAAAAAAGTTGGTCGCCCCCTTTAAATAGCTTTAAATATTTTTTATTTATTAAATTTACTAAGAATTTAACGAAAATTGTTTAAGCCGTTTCCGAGATTGTGATTAAATCTTTATATACAAGAAATACTCGCTTAAATATCCTACGATGTATTCAATCATCCTCGAATGATTGAATATTAAGTCGCCCGTTTTCCTTCATATCCTTCGGCTTCGGGCTTTCTCACAGTGAAATGGCCCATTTATAGTTTCGGTCTACTAACTGAAATTGTTCAACTTCAATAGAGTCCTAAATTTGATATGAAAAACCCTGATTACAAGCTTCGTCATGCCCACTAGATACGACAAAGATAAATCTAGTATTAAGAGGTACTACTGTATACACACTGTATATGTCGCACGGTTCATATATCAAGCCGAATATAGCGTGAAGAGAATGACGAGTAAAGCATTTTTTGTTTTGGCACCTCATATAAATTACTTTCCATAACGCGATAAAAAATAAAAAGGTCTAAAATTACAAGGAGTGAATCTTACTATGCTCCCCAGCATAGTAATACTCGCGGGCTCCTAGTCTATACACACGAACGCACTGGTCGTTTACCTTAACACTTTTTTTTTATACCTTAATACCTGATCAGTTTTAAACTCACCAGTTTTGTGACTTTTATGGAGATCTTTAAATGTGATTAGTCCCGTTATTTTATATGTGGTTCCAAAGCAAAAAATGCTTTACGCGTCCTTCTCTTAAATATACTTGATATTTGAACCACGTGACACGCTGTATATGTGTCTCTTGTGACTAAACTGTGCTGTTTTACTGTTGTCGCCGGTTGCGTAGAAGGTATAGCGCCTTTTTGTGTGGTTGATGCCTAAAGTACTCGTTATTATGAAGAACTATGTAAACTTGAGAACTATGTAAACTTTAAAAAAACAGTCATATAAAAACAAACAAGGTCAGTTATTGATTTTTATACGACATTTTTCACTGATAATAATTATTACATACTTACGAAATTTTGCGAATTTGTTCCATTATAAATAGCGTAAGTTGATATAACCAACAAAAGAATGACACCCATATATTCGAACATTGTTATTCTAAAGCATAATAAAAATACTGTAACATATTTTCGTTATACTATTTACTATAATTTTACGGATATTAGATACTATTATGTTGATTGTAAACCAATTTAAGAATTTTCAATTTCCGGCAATTTCAAGTGCTTATTTCATTCGGTATTATAACTACGTATTGTTGAAAGCAAATCATTAAAGTACGGCAAATTTAAACTCAGTTACATTTCGTCCGGGGTGTAGGTCGGTTGACATAATTTACATAATATAACCAACTATAAGGCCTTTGTCGTTTCAGCTATGATACTGTTGATGATACTATGACGCTGGACGTGCTGCTGCTCATTTCCGGATATAATATTGTGTTGTTTTTGTTTAAGACACCAACACGAAACAAACAATCTCTTCCGTTTTATTAGTATAGATGAGGTTGTGTTATTCTTATTTCGGCACCCCAGGTACTAGAGTATGTACAGCTGGTACATGTAGTGTTGTTGGTACATGTACAAGGTAGTGTTGCCATAAAACATTTATTTTTGGCTACAAAGTCTTAAAGTAATTAAGTAACCAGCTGATTGTAATAGTGGTCACTAAATTTGATCTGAAATGATCGCTCTGCGATGCCATTCTGTGCATTTTATTTCGCGCCTCATTTGGCGGCGCGAGTCGTTGAGTAGCGGGATAGCTTAATGCATTCCCCCATTAACTGTCACCTGTGCCATTAACCATTCTTTATGCTTTGTTTCGTATCTGCAACATTTATCTTCCCCATACGAAAATATGGAAAACAATGACAATACAATATAGTAAACAGAGAAAATCAAATACTTACCATTTTACTAATAAAAATATTTGGAAACTGGATAAAGTATATACAGTTTGGCCCTTGTATGTCAAGAAACTATTCTTTAGTATCACTCCAGGAGAAAACATTGTTAAAGTTGTATTATATACACAGTGTAAGTATATTTCTATAAATAGATAGATGTATTTCATAGTACAATTTTCCTAGTTTGTTTTTAGTAAAATGTTGTATAGTATGTCCGAGATAAATTTAACACAAACGTAAACAAATCCGTCTTTGACACGACCATAGATTAATCAGTGATGCCTATTGGCCAATATTAATACAATGATTATTGTTTGCTATGAATCCATAGACTATAGGCTTATAATCTACAATCGGCAGTGTCAAAATGGCGTATTTTTTCAGTGAAAGATTTTTGATGTTTAAATATATTATTAATTATTGTTTCATTTTTATAAAATGTATTTGATAATTTAATCCTTTAATATACCTGTGAAAGTGTTGATAAGTGTGCACAATAAGTGAATAAGTGAAAATTTCGATGTTTTCGGTTTGTTTACCTTTAGCTTAATTTTATCAGGGACGAACTATAAGTATTCAGGCATGTTTGAGGGTCACTATTTTTAATTAAACCCTAGAGAGCATAGGCCGATAAAATATCAAGGGTCAGCGATTGCTCGGATATAATTTTATAAATAGGGCTTCGGTAAAGGTTGACCGTAAGATATTATAGAATAACGTTGACCGTAAGATATTATAGAATAACGTTATCATTGTTAGTTGACGTCGCGAGGTTAAAAGTTAAAACTTATAATTTAAAATTTTAATTATGGTCGGATTTGGTTCCTAGAGCAGCCTGTAGTTTTTACTTTGTTTTGTAATAAGTGTACTTATAAAATAAGCACAATGTCATCCACATAAACTTTAACGGTGCCAAATATAAAATTACTCCGTTTTCTGAATTCTAGTAAAACTGTACTCAAAAGTTTGTTTTCTGCATTAATATAACAAGCTGACCGTGCCCATTTCATTGAGCATACAAACCACTTAAACCTTCCCTGGACTTCCACGAACATTTCAAGACTAAAAATAGCCGAATCGGTTCAGCCGTTCCCGAGTTTTTGCGAGACTAACGAACAGCAATTCATTTTTATATATAAGGCTAGCTGATCCGTTCCCACTTCGTTGAGCACACAAACCGTTTAAAACTTCCTTGGACTTCTACGAATATTTCAAGACTAAAAATAACAGAATCGGTTCAGCCGTTCTCGAGTTTTATCGAGTCTAACGAACAGCGATTCTTTTTATATAGGTATATAAGAAGAAGATAAGTTATAATGGAAAAGTGGCAATGTGTTTGCCGCAGTTGAAAAATGTAAAGCATAAATCAAGACTATATGACTCGTCGGGCTTAAGAATCTATTATAAACTAAACCGCATTCCAGTGGATATATTTGAGTTAAGACCTCCTGGTTTGGTCTTTTATTATTCAAAACAAACTAAGCCGAAACTTCCAGATAGTTGAATGAAACTAAATACTGTGGAGTGCGAGGGTCAGGCGTACAGTGTACGGTGTACCTACAGATGCGGCCGACTCTCGACTCCTCTGTTCCCCGGCTTTGACGGCGATCACTGAGCTTAGTCTAAATTGCAATTAAACGAACTTGTACATTCGCTAGTTGTGAAAATTTTCGCTAAAACATTAAATATTATTTCACGGAAAACCACCGGATTGTAGAGTTTCGGTTTCTATTTAAATAATGTTAGCTTGAGAGATTATTTAATGAGTAAAGTTTCGTGAGTAGTATAATTTAAAGTACTTATGTTTGTTTAAGTTGCTCGCCCTTTTGCGCGGCTCGATTTTCTATTTGCGGTTAAAGCTTAGTGGAACATTGCGGAAATCGTTCGCTATTGATTCGAGTGCAAGATGTAAAATAGCAGGCTTCATTTTATAAACGTTGAAATCAACTAACTCCTATAGGAATTACATAGTTCATTTTAGCGTATAATGTATGAAATGTTTCGTGTAATAATATATACTCGGCATCAACGTCGCCCGCCACTTCAGTTTTCTTTGAACTTGGCTAGGCACAATGTCTTGATGATTGTAGCCTACACTTTAACATTAATATTACCTACAACATGTTTAAAAGCCTACATCCTACTCGAACTTCATCTATAATATTCTCTGTCGGCTAGTGTTATCCACTTTGTAAACTTATATCACATACATTTTTAAAAACAATATCGTATCTCATAAACAATGTGCTTTGTCTTTTAAAATTGTATTTTCCAACTAATATGTTATATCGCTTGAATATTTATTGAAGAATGTGTGCGGAAGATAAAGGATGAAGGAATTGGTTCCTGCAGCACTTATGACTCGAAGTGTGATGTATGAGCGTGTCGCGCTGCGCCACCTTATTCCGCTGTAATATGATTGATAGTGCATTACGGGCAAATCAGTTAGCTATACAGTATATATGTTATAACGCTCCTAAATGATTGCTCATATTTTTGACGCACTTCATTTATAAGAGGTCGTTAAATATATTGCTGGTAAGCTCTAATTTTGCTAAGCCATTAGAACTATTGCATTTTTAATCTATTCCAATTGAGTTGGCGCAAATACTTTGCAGTTTGTATAGTTTATGCTCGTTTGATTTATATTGTCGAGCCGATCCTTGTATATTACAAGCTTTTGCCGATTTGCCCGCATGGTCAAATCGTGGCAAAAATACTTTAGTAAATAACTCTTTCTGCCGGGTTCTTCAATTTCGGGCGCGTATATTTCAAACTTTCGCGTTTATAATATTAGTAGGCAGTAGGATAATACAATCATGTGACTGAGACCAAATATTTTTATGTAGGTATCTAACATGAGAAAATAAAACAAACCCTAGATGACACTGCAACATAAAGTCAATACATTGATTTGTAACAAGTAAATATTTGTCTGGGGAGTGTGAGAGTTTGCTAAAATCGTAGCAACACCCCGGCGACATGCGAAATATTCCCTGTACACTCTCGAGGAATATTTACTTTCCTTCTATCGATTTAACTTTGTTTTCATTGCCTCAATTTGGTATGTCCGAGCTCTGGACCCCTCAAGTTTAGATTTCCTATTTCCAACTAACGAAGTTTGCTTTATCCTTGCGAAGAATGATTTATCCTTATGAACAAAAACATGAAGTGTTTAGATCGATAAGTTTTTGTTTACTTAGAGGTTACAGAGGTTTATTGACGATTGCACGCCTTGGGAATAAGATGGCCACATGCATGGCTACCTCCATGTACTTTATGTACTCTGACTTTTGTTATAATATATAGATTAAGAGTATAGATTAAGTTTTTCATTGTTAACATATTATTATGTATACACTTTTTAAAAATAACAATTTTCCATCTTTTTGCTAAAAGATGGCCCCGTCCGAGTTTCTTACGCCGGTTCTTCTCGGCGGGCTAGGGTTGAACCGGTGGTAGCATTTTCGTTCTGTTGACTTTCCGAAAATAGCTTATTAAGTTTTATTTGGAAATAAAATATTTTGAATTGGAATTTTTCCGTTGAAGCTTAGATACGCAATAAAAACATGTTCATGTTGTCTATGAAATCTGAAAGTAGGACCCGTATTAATAAACAAGTCTCAAACCTGGTATCAAGATTTGTGATTGCAACCTCTACTAGAGAACCTATTTGACATTATGAAACAACAAGATAAGATAAAAAACGTTTAGTTTCACTTTTAATATGAGCAACTTTTCTTATTTTCATTTTGCTCTTTTTGAACGTAAAAATAATATTGTCAAAATATGGAATACCCACACTTCTTTTAATATTTTCAACACAACACACGTTATACTCATGGTAGATTGTGTTGTTGTTATTTTTATTAATTAAATGTAATGTTTAATAATTTTAAGAGTGATTTCTAATAACATTTACTTTTTGCACTCCTATATTTAAACTATAGGTTAAGTTAGGGTGAATATATTATACTCATCGGATTGGGCAATTTTGTAAAAAGGGAAATTTCTTCACAACTTAATATTGATTAAGGAAGTTTAGGAAAACGACTCAAATGATATCCAACGAGGCACCATCGTCTTCATTATAATATACTCGTATATAATTTTATTGGTCACCTCAATTTAGGAGGCATTCCAACCGCGCGGAATGCTGAGATAGTTGACATTCTCCATCGAGCATCATCCATGATCCGAGACGTATTTATCGATGTAAAAGGTCAGTAATGAATTCAAGGCGAACATTGCTCTCATACTAATATTTAGTATTACATACTAAGTATTAGACCGTAAATCCGCGACAAAAACTAATTTTTGTCGCGGATTTACGGTCTAATACTTTCTCTGAAGGCCAAGTAGGAATAATTGCCGTATTCTTATCGTTATCGAATGTTAATTCATGTATATATTGTATGACTCTTTCGATAATTACGAACCATCAGGACGGTTCGTAATCTGCCTCCACAGATGTAAACTATAATCAGAAAATAATTTGGTCAGCTACTACATATTTTTATTTAAGAGAATTCTCCTGTATTTTTATTAGGTATATAAACAAACAGTGCTCTAAAAATAAAAAAATATAAATATATCAAATAAACTTAATAGTGTTCTAAAATTAATATACCTACGCAAAAAACCTGTTGATATTCGAAACATTTTTGTGAGTCTTGTAAAAACGCCAGATACAAAAGACGTACTTGCAGCAGGCTTACTCCCGATACAATCGAGAATCGAATCTGTTCGATCTAAGCGGCTTTTGGTGGATTGCTCTGAAACTAACCGGGCTAAAGAAAATAGATCGTAACTTTTTGTACTCTTTGACCACATGAATCGATTGAGAATAAAAAAAATTGTCAACTTATTGGGTGGTGCGCGGCATGATCAAATCTGAATCAAAATCGAATCAGTTTGGAGAGTAAGGCCCCAGGTCACCAAGGAAGTAAGTAGCCTGTAAGTTGCTACGAAATAGACGGTCATATGCACACATCTTCACAAGTTTCCGAAGCTTGAGAGTTAATTTTCAGATTTATCATAGTAAATCTTTTTACTGTTATGATGTAAAAGTATTTTTTTTTTTGTAAAACTTTGAAATGCACATAGTTTCAAAACTAGACATTTACAATCTTTGTTTTTTTACTTTTACCGAGCGGTGATACCTCATTATTTCTGAATGTATTAAAAACTAAGTTTTTCCATGTAGTTTTAGTTTTCACACGTCTGAATATTCACTAAACTGTTAATGGAATCAGGCGTTACTTTGCGGAAATCCATAGCATACAATTTAAATATATTATATATCTAGCAATATCCCGCGAAACAATTATAACCACAACCTGCAAGCAGATGAGTGAGTGTACGCATAGGCATGCGTTTGATGCACCTCCCTCCTCCCACACTGCTTATGCGTACACTCGCAAGCAAAAAACATGAAACACCACCACCACACAAGCAATAATGTTAACACGATCGTGCAAAGTCCCACCACCATGCAGGTTGCAAAACTCGACGCGCGTTTCGCTCCGACCCTGGAGCATCCTCAGGATGTTGACTCTGCGAACAATGTTCGTTAAGTGATGCCGCCCGCCAAAACACCGCCTTATATTCCCTACAGCTACTACCCCTACCAACTAGTACCCCCACCAAACAAGTTAATAAGAGGTGACGAAGTAAGGTTAGTTTGGTCATTCAACAATGCAATTCTATTGTTGTTCTTTACTTTACTTATTTCTAACTGTTCCAACACGCTCAGTCGAAAGCCTTTATCACATTTATGTAATATCTTATAGGAATGACCATCTGGTATATTGTGACTACTATCTAAAAGATGTTTGGCAAAATGTGATTTATCATGATGACCATTTCTATAAGCCGCGATATGTTCTTTATACCGAGTCTCAAAGTTACGTCCAGTCTGACCTACGTATACACTGTCGCATTCAGGACAATCGATTCTGTATACACCTGATTGATACTTTAAATCAATCCGGTCTTTATTATTACATAATTGATTTTTTAAAGTATTATTCGTCCTAAATGCGACATGCATATCGTTATTTTTCATTATTTTGGATAAACGTGCAGATACCTCACCCATGTAGGTCAAACTGGACTTATATCTAACTACTTCCTTATCAGAGGTCCCTGCGTACAAAAACTTAACCAATTCCTTTTTATTTTTAATATTTAACATATTATCAATTATTTTGGGATTGTACCCATTCGCCTCAGCAATTTGATAAATTATGTTTAACTCTTTTTGGTAATTTACTCTACTAAGAGGAACAGAAACTAATCTGTGAATATAACTATGAAAGGCCGCGTGTTTGTGTTGCCAAGGATGACATGAGGATGCATGAATAGTAGTATTAGTATACGTCGGTTTGCGAAAGATCCCAAAACTGTGTTTATTATCAACTCTAGTGATAGATAAATCTAGAAAATTGAGAGTATTATTATCTTCACATTCTAGTGTGAATTTTATTTTAATATGTTTTTTATTAAGATTTTTAAGAAATACGTCCAGTTGTCTCTGTGTACCCGTCCAACAAAGTATGCAGTCATCTACATAACTATAGTAATATAAAATGCTCTTATTATTAACAATATTTCTCTGTTCAAAATCGTCCATAAATATTTCAGCCAGCAAAGGACTCAGTGGTGAGCCCATTGCTAGACCGTCTTGTTGAACAAAGAACTGATTGTTAAATCTAAAGTAGTTTTGTTCCATGCAGACTTTAGTAAGGTAAAGCAATTCATCACCTTCACCAGGAGGTAAACGTTGTTCCAATGCATTACCCAAAATACCCAACGTTTCCTCACACGGGATATTAGTGAATAAACTATCTACATCAAGCGAGACTAATTTGCAACGGGGTGGCAAAGTCACATTTTTAATATGATCTACTAATTGTGAGCTATTTTTTATAGCATAAGGTGGTCTAAATGAAAGCTTTTGCTTAATAATGTAATTAAGTGACTTTGCTAACTCGTATGCTGGTGCACCTATGTATGAGACAACTGGACGCATAGGAATATCAGTTTTGTGAATCTTTGGCAAGCCGTAAAGTGATGGCGCGCGAGGATTCATTGGAATAAGTTTCCTCTTTGCTGATTCGGTTTGGAAAAAGTGTGAATTTTTGTTTATGGCTAATTTAACCTTAGCCACAAACTTATTTGTTGGGTCAGAAGATACCCTTAGAAATTGGTCACAACGAATCACGTTATTAACTTTCTCCGAGTAATCGTCGCGCCTCATCACCACTATTGTGTTACCCTTATCCGCTTTAGATACAACCAAGTCATTATTAGTTATTGTTTGTTTTAATGACTTCAAAGCAACTTCTTCAGGGTTTTTCGAAAAACCGGAAGGAGTACCCTTGATTTCATTAGCTAGTAGACCCTTAACCATATTGTCCTTCTTATTAATCAAAACTGCCATTTCCGAATCTACCGCAAGCATTTCCAAGGCATTTTGATTAATCTTAGGAGAAATATTATATTTAAGACCCTTTTCCAGAAGTGTCATCTCATCCTTGGCAAACTGGACATTGGTTAAGTTTTTGACGCGAGGGTGGAAAGAAAAAGGTTCAGACTGTGATTCTGTATAGGATTGTACATTCCTCTTTTTATTTACTAAAGCCTGAAGCTTTTTCTTTTGACTAACATACTTAGCATGCACTTCGATTGATGCGAAACTACGTGCTTTTTCATCCAAACAATCGAATTCTAAGTTATGTAATTTGAATGAGAGCTCGGTATAAAGAACTTTGAGATGTAGTTTTAAATTATCTCTAACGGTAAACCAATGACGCGTCTCTTCGTTAAGCCAGATGGACTCTGCTTTTTTAATAGCCGTATTGGCGGCTCTACTGTGCGTGTTGGTTTTAACATTAATATAACTGGGAACAACATTAAGATGTTTGCATTGTTGATTGAACCAAATATTTTGGGCGGCAACTCGATGTAATTTTGTTAGCTTAATATAGAGTCGTGCCTGTACGGTCATGCTCACCGATTTTAAATAGTTAATGGAATCAGGCAAAGAACTGATTGTTAAATCTAAAGTAGTTTTGTTCCATGCAGACTTTAGATTTAACAATCAGTTCTTTGTTCAACAAGACGGTCTAGCAATGGGCTCACCACTGAGTCCTTTGCTGGCTGAAATATTTATGGACGATTTTGAACAGAGAAATATTGTTAATAATAAGAGCATTTTATATTACTATAGATATGTAGATGACTGCATACTTTGTTGGACGGGTACACAGAGACAACTGGACGTATTTCTTAAAAATCTTAATAAAAAACATATTAAAATAAAATTCACACTAGAATGTGAAGATAATAATACTCTCAATTTTCTAGATTTATCTATCACTAGAGTTGATAATAAACACAGTTTTGGGATCTTTCGCAAACCGACGTATACTAATACTACTATTCATGCATCCTCATGTCATCCTTGGCAACACAAACACGCGGCCTTTCATAGTTATATTCACAGATTAGTTTCTGTTCCTCTTAGTAGAGTAAATTACCAAAAAGAGTTAAACATAATTTATCAAATTGCTGAGGCGAATGGGTACAATCCCAAAATAATTGATAATATGTTAAATATTAAAAATAAAAAGGAATTGGTTAAGTTTTTGTACGCAGGGACCTCTGATAAGGAAGTAGTTAGATATAAGTCCAGTTTGACCTACATGGGTGAGGTATCTGCACGTTTATCCAAAATAATGAAAAATAACGATATGCATGTCGCATTTAGGACGAATAATACTTTAAAAAATCAATTATGTAATAATAAAGACCGGATTGATTTAAAGTATCAATCAGGTGTATACAGAATCGATTGTCCTGAATGCGACAGTGTATACGTAGGTCAGACTGGACGTAACTTTGAGACTCGGTATAAAGAACATATCGCGGCTTATAGAAATGGTCATCATGATAAATCACATTTTGCCAAACATCTTTTAGATAGTAGTCACAATATACCAGATGGTCATTCCTATAAGATATTACATAAATGTGATAAAGGCTTTCGACTGAGCGTGTTGGAACAGTTAGAAATAATTAAAGTAAAGAACAACAATAGAATTGCATTGTTGAATGACCAAACTAACCTTACTTCGTCACCTCTTATTAACTTGTTTGGTGGGGGTACTAGTTGGTAGGGGTAGTAGCTGTAGGGAATATAAGGCGGTGTTTTGGCGGGCGGCATCACTTAACGAACATTGTTCGCAGAGTCAACATCCTGAGGATGCACCGGGGTCGGAGCGAAACGCGCGTCGAGTTTTGCAACCTGCATGGTGGTGGGACTTTGCACGATCGTGTTAACATTATTGCTTGTGTGGTGGTGGTGTTTTCATGTTTTTTGCTTGCGAGTGTACGCATAAGCAGTGTGGGAGGAGGGAGGTGCATCAAACGCATGCCTATGCGTACACTCACTCATCTGCTTGCAGGTTGTGGTTATAATTGTTTCGCGGGATATTGCTAGATATATAATATATTTAAATTGTATGCTATGGATTTCCGCAAAGTAACGCCTGATTCCATTAACTATTTAAAATCGGTGAGCATGACCGTACAGGCACGACTCTATATTAAGCTAACAAAATTACATCGAGTTGCCGCCCAAAATATTTGGTTCAATCAACAATGCAAACATCTTAATGTTGTTCCCAGTTATATTAATGTTAAAACCAACACGCACAGTAGAGCCGCCAATACGGCTATTAAAAAAGCAGAGTCCATCTGGCTTAACGAAGAGACGCGTCATTGGTTTACCGTTAGAGATAATTTAAAACTACATCTCAAAGTTCTTTATACCGAGCTCTCATTCAAATTACATAACTTAGAATTCGATTGTTTGGATGAAAAAGCACGTAGTTTCGCATCAATCGAAGTGCATGCTAAGTATGTTAGTCAAAAGAAAAAGCTTCAGGCTTTAGTAAATAAAAAGAGGAATGTACAATCCTATACAGAATCACAGTCTGAACCTTTTTCTTTCCACCCTCGCGTCAAAAACTTAACCAATGTCCAGTTTGCCAAGGATGAGATGACACTTCTGGAAAAGGGTCTTAAATATAATATTTCTCCTAAGATTAATCAAAATGCCTTGGAAATGCTTGCGGTAGATTCGGAAATGGCAGTTTTGATTAATAAGAAGGACAATATGGTTAAGGGTCTACTAGCTAATGAAATCAAGGGTACTCCTTCCGGTTTTTCGAAAAACCCTGAAGAAGTTGCTTTGAAGTCATTAAAACAAACAATAACTAATAATGACTTGGTTGTATCTAAAGCGGATAAGGGTAACACAATAGTGGTGATGAGGCGCGACGATTACTCGGAGAAAGTTAATAACGTGATTCGTTGTGACCAATTTCTAAGGGTATCTTCTGACCCAACAAATAAGTTTGTGGCTAAGGTTAAATTAGCCATAAACAAAAATTCACACTTTTTCCAAACCGAATCAGCAAAGAGGAAACTTATTCCAATGAATCCTCGCGCGCCATCACTTTACGGCTTGCCAAAGATTCACAAAACTGATATTCCTATGCGTCCAGTTGTCTCATACATAGGTGCACCAGCATACGAGTTAGCAAAGTCACTTAATTACATTATTAAGCAAAAGCTTTCATTTAGACCACCTTATGCTATAAAAAATAGCTCACAATTAGTAGATCATATTAAAAATGTGACTTTGCCACCCCGTTGCAAATTAGTCTCGCTTGATGTAGATAGTTTATTCACTAATATCCCGTGTGAGGAAACGTTGGGTATTTTGGGTAATGCATTGGAACAACGTTTACCTCCTGGTGAAGGTGATGAATTGCTTTCCCTTACTAAAGTCTGCATGGAACAAAACTACTTTAGATTTAACAATCAGTTCTTTGTTCAACAAGACGGTCTAGCAATGGGCTCACCACTGAGTCCTTTGCTGGCTGAAATATTTATGGACGATTTTGAACAGAGAAATATTGTTAATAATAAGAGCATTTTATATTACTATAGATATGTAGATGACTGCATACTTTGTTGGACGGGTACACAGAGACAACTGGACGTATTTCTTAAAAATCTTAATAAAAAACATATTAAAATAAAATTCACACTAGAATGTGAAGATAATAATACTCTCAATTTTCTAGATTTATCTATCACTAGAGTTGATAATAAACACAGTTTTGGGATCTTTCGCAAACCGACGTATACTAATACTACTATTCATGCATCCTCATGTCATCCTTGGCAACACAAACACGCGGCCTTTCATAGTTATATTCACAGATTAGTTTCTGTTCCTCTTAGTAGAGTAAATTACCAAAAAGAGTTAAACATAATTTATCAAATTGCTGAGGCGAATGGGTACAATCCCAAAATAATTGATAATATGTTAAATATTAAAAATAAAAAGGAATTGGTTAAGTTTTTGTACGCAGGGACCTCTGATAAGGAAGTAGTTAGATATAAGTCCAGTTTGACCTACATGGGTGAGGTATCTGCACGTTTATCCAAAATAATGAAAAATAACGATATGCATGTCGCATTTAGGACGAATAATACTTTAAAAAATCAATTATGTAATAATAAAGACCGGATTGATTTAAAGTATCAATCAGGTGTATACAGAATCGATTGTCCTGAATGCGACAGTGTATACGTAGGTCAGACTGGACGTAACTTTGAGACTCGGTATAAAGAACATATCGCGGCTTATAGAAATGGTCATCATGATAAATCACATTTTGCCAAACATCTTTTAGATAGTAGTCACAATATACCAGATGGTCATTCCTATAAGATATTACATAAATGTGATAAAGGCTTTCGACTGAGCGTGTTGGAACAGTTAGAAATAATTAAAGTAAAGAACAACAATAGAATTGCATTGTTGAATGACCAAACTAACCTTACTTCGTCACCTCTTATTAACTTGTTTGGTGGGGGTACTAGTTGGTAGGGGTAGTAGCTGTAGGGAATATAAGGCGGTGTTTTGGCGGGCGGCATCACTTAACGAACATTGTTCGCAGAGTCAACATCCTGAGGATGCTCCGGGGTCGGAGCGAAACGCGCGTCGAGTTTTGCAACCTGCATGGTGGTGGGACTTTGCACGATCGTGTTAACATTATTGCTTGTGTGGTGGTGGTGTTTTCATGTTTTTTGCTTGCGAGTGTACGCATAAGCAGTGTGGGAGGAGGGAGGTGCATCAAACGCATGCCTATGCGTACACTCACTCATCTGCTTGCAGGTTGTGGTTATAATTGTTTCGCGGGATATTGCTAGATATATAATATATTTAAATTCACTAAACTGTCAGTGAAATAAAAAAAATTGTAACATCTAAAGTAGCTGCTATATTTAACTTGGCAATCGTTATTCCATGATTGGAATTTCAGTAATTGTGGTTAATTTACAGCCGGGTAAATACCTCAATTATTATTGTTCATGTTTCTTACCGTAATATAAACCCAAATTTTGCGAATCTACGAGTATAATCTAAACTGGGTGAAGCCGCTTTTACTTGCGGCTAATAAATAATCTATAATTTATATATTTTGTTTATATTGAATACAGTAAAAAGTAATCAAAAATTTTATGGAGTATACCACTAGAAAGGATATGTTGTATTCTTTAAGGTTGCCTATACGGTAAGTAGGCTACTTCACAGATAATATTATAATAGGCTGTTAAACACCATCGCCACTCCTTTGCATCGCGCAGTCGGGTGAAAATAGACAGTCATTCAAAGACTATTTTTCGAAATCCCAGGCAACAACTTATTTAATAAAGAGGTTGATGTTCTAAATATTTTTATTTTATTTTAGAATATATTGAATCTGGATATTATTAAATTCTTTACTAAAAAGATGTACCTCCGGTCTCTGAAAGGTTGATCAAATCGTCGATTAGCTAACATTTGAATTTACATTTACATCAACATATAAACACTATTTAGTTTATATTTTTGGAGAACCTTTTGTTAATGTTCCTAATAAAATACAGGAGAGTTACCATAAATAAAAATATGTGGTAGGCAACCAAATTATTTACCTACTGATACTCGTCGATAAGCTAACATTTGAATTAACTTCGCTCACTTGCTACGTCCACGAATGAGCGTTCATAATGGCTTGTTAACTCAAATGTTAGCTGATCGACGATTTGAACAGCCTATCAGAACCGGGGGTTACAGTACCTACGATCACGACTTCAATATCTTTCGATAGGTAATCGTCGTTTTTCATACATTATCGGTCTTTTCCATAGCTCAACGAAGACATCGTTTAAAATTCATAATTCTTAATATTTACCTACTATTTTAAAGTATTTTACTTCAGCAAAGTAAAACTTATTTGAAGATAATCCTCTACATCACGTAGGTAACAGGAAAAATGTTGGAATACCTAAGATATTTCTAAGGAAGTAAATGGAACACTTAAACACAGAAATCGTCTTTAAAGTTTTAAAGACCTTACTTTAAATCGTACGTGTCCTAGATTTAACTCGATGTTAATGTAAAGTATTTTATAAAATAAACCGAGTTCTAACTCTCTCTCTTCTCTACCTAGATAACAATAATTTTAAATACGATTATTTTGAAAGACAGGAATAAAAGAAACATTTATTACTTTAAACGTTTTTTAAGTATTTAAATGAACTAAAGGACTAAAAAATTTCATGTTTCTCCGTTCAAAAAATTGTTGTAAAATTTCTTTCACTTATTAAACAGCTCTAAACTTTAAACTGTAAAGACAATTTGGTCCAGTCTATCTCAGTTTAAAGTCAACCTTTTTACAGTTAAAAATCGCTCACTGCTGCTGTTTCATAAGACTAGACGTTGCGAAATAGCAAACGTATTTTGAAATCACAATTGCATTTTCTTCGCCTATTTCCTGGCCAATGGAATCTGTTTCCATTTATTACGAGCATTTATTGTTTTCATTTAGTATCCAATAGGAACCTCCAGGTACAGTCTTGAACATTATTACATGGTTTCAACTGCTTATATTTGTATAATGCGACACGAATTGTTGGCAAATCAACTGCCTGCCATGACATAACTACCGGTCTACTACTACCTACGTCCTACATACAATTAATATTAAGGGAAGATAACTTGAAACCTGAAATGAGAAATAAATATTAAAAAAATATATGATATCATATAAAGTTTAAGATGATTTTGTACCTGTAGGTTTTTAATGGATACTGTAGTATGCACATAATATAAGAATTGACTCTGTGTACCACTAGTAATAACTACCATATCTCTCTAACACGTCCGTCTATTACTACGGTTATGGTAATACTATCCCCACTCTGAGTGTCCTGTACATGGTATATTCCGGCGGTATAGAGGCAATCAGTTATGCAAACATCCCTTACTTATTAAGGTTTATATAATAATAACTTAAAGCTACAGTTTCAAGATAGAAAAGTACAAGACTCAAAACTAGTCAAAATGCATATTCAGATTTATTTAACACTTTCCAAACGTATGGACTTATTCAACATCATATTACTTTCTCTTTCCTTAACCTTAACCATAAGGATAACTTTATTTCTTTTCGTTATATTCATACTTAGCCTTTCCCTTTTCTTTTCTTTTTAATTGATTTGGTGAAAGAACATCTATGTATATAATTTTTACATCAATGATCAACTCATTAAAATCTTAGTTTAAAAAAATTAAGACCAGAAGTAACTTTGACAATGTAATATAATATTAACTTATTTACTAGCTTTTAAATTGCAACATAAGGAATATTATATTAAACATTTAAGGCCCATGCTTCTTGTTAGTAGCAAACTCTGTTACTATCCAGTAATGTATGACGAATAAAGACATAGTACAGAATATACAAATACATTGTAACGATTTAGTTACAATTCTATTATGTAAAACTTCACAGAGATCAGTGACATCTCAGGACGATTCCATGATACTAACTGTTTGCTAATAGTCATACAGATGACACTAGGCTGTTCCTACATCGCGGCATCGAAACGCCGAGCCCTAGTAGAAGAGGCTCACGTATGTAACATAATATGCTGTGCTGAAAAATAGTACGCAAGCAAATTGCCATAGATATAACTAATGTTTCTGACCTTTATTTTTTACATTAATTATCTAATAAGATATTGATTCCATAAAATTCAACCATTTTTATTTCTGCCACCCAATGAACAGGTTTACTAGTATCTATAACAGTACAACGCCATCTAGAACAATTTCCAATACTTGTTTCAATATCAGATATCAGATTGTCTCTCTTTGCTGGTGTATTAATTGCATAATAATTTTATATGATGAATTCCCATCCTACCTTTAACGACTCTGTTACGTCTCGGTACCATATTATGGTTTTCATTTGGGGTGAAAGCTCATACAGCCCTTAAACGTCTCAGTTACCATCCGGTAATGTATGATTTTCATTTGAGAATGAAAGCCCATACTGTCTTTAGACAACTTTGTTATCACCCTGTAAACATATGGTTTTCATTTGAGACTGAAGGCTCATACTGCCATTTGACACCTTGGTTACTACTCTGTAACGTATGGTTCTCATTTGAGGATAATGACCGATACTGCCATTTGACACACCTGGGTTACCACTCGGTAACGTATGGTTCTCATTTGAGGATAATGACCGATACTGCCATTTGACACACCTGGGTTACCACTCGGTAACGTATGGTTCTCATTTGAGAATGATGGCCCATACTGCCATTTGACACCTTGGTTACCACTCGGTAACGTATGGTTCTCATTTGAGGATGATGTCCCATACTGCCATTTGACACCTTGGTTACCACTCGGTAACATATGGTTCTCATTTGAGGATGATGGCCCATACTGCCATTTGACACCTTGGTTACCACTGGGTAACATATGGTTCTCATTTGAGGATGACGACCCATACTGCCTTTGGACACCTTGGTTACCACCAGGTAACGTATGATTTTCATTTGAGACTGAAGGCTCATACTACCTATGGACACCTTGGTTACCACCGGGTAACGTATGATTTTCATTTGAGACTGAAGGCTCATACTGCCTTTGTACACCTTGGTTACCACCAGGTAACGTATGATTTTCATTTAAGACTGAAGGCTTATACTGCCTTTGGACACCTTGGTTACCACCAGGTAACGTATGATTTTCATTTGAGACTGTAGGCTCATACTGCCTTAGGACACCTTGGTTACCACCAGGTAACGTATGATTTTCATTTGAGACTGAAGGCTCATACTGCCTTTGGACACCTTGGTTACCACCGGGTAACGTATGATTTTCATTTGAGACTGAAGGCTCATACTGCCTTTGGACACCTTGGTTACCACCAGGTAACGTATGATTTTCATTTGAGACTGAAGGCTCATACTGCCTTTGTACACCTTGGTTACCACCAGGTAACGTATGATTTTCATTTGAGACTTAAGGCACATACTGCTTTTGATCAGCCGTGCTTCTGATCAATGCACGGTTCGCAGTTTAATCCGGGTTCGTACTGCCAGTATTTTATAGTAGAAGGGATGAGACGGTGAGAGATTCTAGAAGATGTGAATGTAGCTCGAGGTCCTTGGTAGATTTTGGCCATTAAGGCTTGCTTAGCTCGCAGGTAGTAATCATTATCTGTACTCAAAAGTTGTGATTAGATCTGTACCTACCTACGTTATTCATGTTCTTCACAGAACAACATTTTATTACTTTATTATTTCTAATAGTAAAATATGACACGTCACTTCAATTACCATAGCGTAAAATATAAAGTTCTTATCAGTGCGCTAACTGCGTATTTTAAATAATAATAACAACAATATAAATATCAATTTTAAGAACTATGATGGCAAATTTCCCTCTCCCAGGTTGTAGCCGTATACCAATGAGATACTTCCATATTCTGACGTACATTACGGACGCCTTGTTTTGCCTTCCACCCGATTCCGGTAACAGTGGTTTCATTCAAACCAGTGACCAGCTATGCAGGAGCCATCTATAAAATGCTCAAGTACAATACACAGAAGTAATCCATCATCCCTCAACATCGAATCCAGTGGAACGGACACCCGACAAGGCTGGAGGGAGATAAGGCGCTGAACCAACCTGAACTAACCCCCCTCGCACCTGTCAGATGCATGGATCATCTTCTTATTCCGACTGTCAGGTTATCAGCCCGTATTGCTCTAAACAATTTAAAACAACTTTTTTCTTTTCTGTTTTACGCGGAAGTCCATTGTTCTCACCATTTTATGAGAATTCAAAAAAATATTTAAAACCATTATTGGTCACCGCTTTCCAAGCACTACATTATAAAAGATTTCTAAAGTAGTTCTCACTCGTAGAATACTATATAGATTGTACATAGCAAGAGGAAAGGCCTAAACTTTTAATCCTAATAAAAGCTTAATTTTCAAACTCATTAGTAGAATTGAATATAATATGTATGCAATACACAAGCAATAGGCAGTTTAAAAGACCCACTTACCATAATTCCACTGTATTACATGTACAATGTACATACCTACATTCTATAGCTATCCTTTTGTCAAATAATTATTCTTTAATTAGGTTTTTTCATACTCGGTAATTTGTAGATACTGACTTATTTGACATAATATTTCAACAACATAATTTTATGTTAATATTATGTTTTTAGAGCATAACATTATTATAGATAGTAGGTTAATTAGAATATAATATATTGAAATAATTATGTGTAATTATGAATATCTGGTGGTATTTAATAGCACACAACAAAGTTTATTTTTAGACTCTTGTTTGTTTCGACTTTTGCAGATACAAGCCAGTACTGAGATATATATAACAGTATTCTCACAGACGCCAAATATGTCTTGTAAGTCCTCAAAACCCAGTTAAAAATGCACAAGAGACTTTAGTTATGATTCAATCAAAGTAACAGAAAAGTCTTAGTTAAATAGAATAGTTCATTTACATCTTAACTTGTGCATTTACCACGTTTTTTGTTAATTATACACCGGTAGCAACGACTCTGATATCAATGTAAACCTTATCCTTCATGAATATTATTTAATAATAAAATATATGAAAATTAAGATTGTACCTACATCTTGGCTTAGCTTTGCATTGCTGTAGTTGTCAAAGATTTAATTCCTGCATTGTATGTAACAACTTCATATTAATATTATAATTAAATAATTCATTCTGAAGCAGACACTTTTTAGAATACTGCGTAGCATTGCAATATTGGTGCTAGATAAGTTTTCCTTGCATTGTTCTATAATAATATCCAATATACTAAGTCGCTTCAGACAGTTTGTACCACCCAAAGTTACATAGTATTTGAAACTTTTTTTTTCTAAATTTGAATATGCGTTGTACTTATTCGCAGAAATAAATAGCACATTTTTATAGTTACCAGTCACGGTTAATTACTGATTTAGAACCCATATCTAATGCGATTAAACTAACATATAAATCTATTTTATCTTGCAGTCACTTGTAGGATACTAAGACAGTATTTATGAGAAGGGTTTTATAGGTTTCTGTTTATTCACTACAAACTGCTATATACCTATGTATTAACAAATTCAATAAACCAAGTAAGCCAGCCAGCCAGTCTTGTAAGGGGCTTACAATATCCTTGAGTTATTTATATATTACTTGAAATTTTAAGTGACTTCATATAGTGAAACCTTAATTATTTTTTTAATTAAAGGAATCCCAATTATGCATCGTGTATAATAATAATTAACATGTTGGTCTTAGATTATGTTTTGTATTAAGAGATATAACATAAACAACAAAACCACAGACAGACTACATGTTTTTAGTTGCAAGTGCACCGCACAACAAAACAATTGATGTGGACTTTATAGACACTGTCTATCTACGCTATATTAATTTAAGAGTTAAAACAACCGAATATTATTTTAATCTGTTTTCAACTCTCCAATATTATTCATAATATAATCAACTGTCCATTTTACTATATACGTATACTATAACTAACTGTCGGTTCTCCAATCTGGATGGCCTTATCTAGCCGATATTACCATATAATAAATATTTACAAAAAGATCAAGTTTAAATTTTCCATATAATAATATGAACTGAGCTAGTATTAGAGTATTGTCAAGATCCACTATACGCACATATTTTAGTCCTATGTAATTACACTTTATATAAACACCCTTTTATTTGTTGGTCTGTTTATAACTAATAATGACTGGAAAGTAACTAATTTATCCATCTTTCAACTATCGTAGCGTTATAGAAATTGGCTTTATGTTAACTTTATGTAGTTCTGATCAATACAACAATATGATACTGTCGAAAGGATGTGATGATGGAGTCGAGAGATAGGCACTTGCCTATCATTGCCTATCATGAGGAATATCGTATCAAAATCGTGCTTACACTTGTGAGAACAGTGTAATATTGAAAATCCCGATGAACCCTTAGACGGGCATTATGCAGCTTCCGCCATCTTCATTTTTTTTTTACAAACGTGTTTTAACTATTAATTTTTTGACATTTAGAGGAGCTAGAACTTTAATTTAAATAATGAATTCGCCATTTTATATAACCATATAATTTTACTATAAGTACCCACTGTTGGATCCATAACATGCGTAGAATACCATTTCCATATATTTGAGACTCTTATGAATTTCAATACAATATAATAATAATAATACCTCCATGTGCAAGTGCCAATGAGCTCATCCTTCCTTTTCAATTTTGTTTTTTAATATGCACGCGATTTACAAAATTAAATAAATTTTACTGACCTTATCACTGACTTACTAGTATGTTTATCCTCGTCGCCATTTGTAGTATGCACATAATATAAGAATTGACTCTGTGTACCACTAGTAATAACTACCATATCTCTATAACACGTCCGTCTATTACTACGGTTATGGTAATACTATCCCCACTCTGAGTGTCCTGTACATGGTATATTCCGGCGGTATAGAGGCAATCAGTTATGCAAACACTACAGATACTATAGATACAAACAAAATGGGAGGAACAATAAATGGATCCTCCCATTTTGTTATCTTAATTTTTGGTCCCCAACAGAAACGATTAAACAATTCCATTTCCATAGTAGGTGCGGTTGATTAATTGGCAGTAGATTTTGAGTATGCAAATACTATAGTTTTTATCTCATTAAGGCCAGCTGATATCATTTATTGGACACGGCTAAAACAGCGATTAGTGAAATAATTGGGCGCTGTTTCAGCATTACGGTCGCATTTGGCAATAATTATGTAAATTGGCTGCTCAGTGATGCACGCTGTCGCGCCGCGCGCCGCCCGTGTCACCTTTTGTAACGCACGGTTTAAACACATTATGCATACATCATTTTAATAGTGTGCACATTATATTTTTACATAGCTGTTACCTGACGCTAAGGCTCAATAATGTTACGTTTATAACAAATGAAAAATACAGGTATTTTCGCTCAGCTAAGTTAAATTTAATGTCTGGTTCGGTAGTTCAGCCTTTTATGCGTTTCGTCATTCAATCAAAAGCATTGTTGAATATAGAATGCGGCATTTGATACGTTAAAAACGGATATAAAAATAAGTTTAAAAAACATTAA
The DNA here is from genome assembly GCA_905187575.2 of Celastrina argiolus. Taxonomy (NCBI): domain Eukaryota; kingdom Metazoa; phylum Arthropoda; class Insecta; order Lepidoptera; family Lycaenidae; genus Celastrina; species Celastrina argiolus. The sequence continues at coordinate 10,777,042 of LR994577.1, forward strand.
TAAGTTAAACGTTTAAAACTTAAATGCCTGTTTGACTTTAAAAACAGATTTCGCAATAGTCTTCCGCGGCATTGATTTCAAAACTTTTCAACACAAAACTGTATTTTATTTCCAATCGAAGGCTCAATCTCCCATCTTATCTACTGAGAGAGAACAGAATTATAGGGCTTTCGAGCCGTTTGGAAAATCTCCGCTTAACGATCGAGTTGAAGTGCCTTTTGAACGTTCGAATTTCCTTTAATAAACACTTGAGCTCTTAATTTATCAAGTATCATGCACGGGATCTATGCCAATCTCCTGATGTAATAAGGTGGAGTATCCCGGTCTCGTGTGATTTGCGTGTCTTTCAGCTTCTTGGCTAGGCTGCCCGGCATTCCTGCAAGTCTGGCATTTTTCATTTCAAACGAATTTCAGAATAACGTAGAATGTCAATAGTCGTTAGTCACAATAGGCTTATTGTCTAGTGTGTCAGCCCGACGGTAAATCAACAAAGGCAAACCCTATATTTTTAGACATAAAGCTGAAGCTGAAATACGGGTTACATTACGATTTAATTAAAACTACAAAAAATACGTAATAATTTAGTTGTTTTAATCGAATCGTAATAGTACTTACTACACAAGAGTACAACATAGATTAAATGCTTTAAGCGGTAAGTAGCTACTACACTCGATTCGATTTATTTACTGCACTCGATTCGAAATACAAGACTGCAAATAAATAAAAGCCGTGCTAGTGTGTAATTTTAGTGGCAATATTATTTTCATGGCTAGACGCGAGGAGCGTTTAACACGAAACAAAGAGTTAAAACTACCATTAAAGTAATATTCGCGGATAAGCTATTTGTATAAATATAAAAGGGAATATTTTTCTCCATTCCGGTGATAATAATGACGCTATTTATCACCGGCGTGAAAGGATGGGTAATTATTAACGTTATATTTTCGCGGTATCGTTTGTTTGCTTACATTTGTGCGCAATATTTTTACCAGTTAGCGGTGGGCAGTAGGTTATTTCGTTTCGCGCGGGGATGGCCGGGGCATGATTTATTGTCGCGTTGAATATGCATGTCGAAATGAAAAATGACAACAAACGTGCGATGGTTAGCGTGGGGACGGATATATCAGGCCGACGCCAATCTTTGGCCACGACGCACGCGGTGAGAGCCTAGCGAGCGAGCAAGCATCAGGTCCGGCAGCACCAGAATATTTTAATTTTACACCATATAGTACACAAACCCATCTTGGGGTTTTTTAACACTAAAAATTGTACTTTTACGACACTTTTTGTATGTAGATAAATAAATAAAAAAAAAGTTAATCGAACATTATTCACTGAAATTACTATTCATAGTTATAAGAAAACATTTTATTTCAAATTGGTTGCGCTTTATTCTGTTCCTGGTTTGTATGAATTTATACCAAAAATATTTGAAAAGTATTCGTAGCCGTTAAAGCTCTGGATTTATTGTAAAGTTTTTTTTATTTATTTAATCAAACAGTCTACGGACTGCCGCTCGTGTCCTTTTTTCTCTTCATTCGAATAGCAGCGCAGCGCAATACAACGGTAAACTAATGTTATAATATAAAAATGGTGACAGTTACCGCTTTCTTAAAAATGCCATTTTGTTTACCTATATAGAAAAGGTTTATTCGCTGCTGTATTAAAGCTAGTTAAACTATTGTTACTAGTTATAGCTGTCATATGAAAAAAAGAGCTTTAGGCCGTGTTTCACCAAGCAATGTTTAAGTTAAAGCCATGTTAAAATACCATGCCATCTCATTCATTGACAGGAAATACGAGAGGGATAACAATATGATATTTAACATGGCGTTAACTTTAACAGCTTGGTGAAACACGCCCTTACCCTTAAGTTCGTAGCCGCAGCGTAGCGTTCGTAGCCACAGCGTAGCGGTCGTAGCTCCACCGGCTCTACGTACGCGCTGAACATGTCGCATCGGTTAGTCGTTAAGAAGATAAATCGGACATCGCTAAGTCTCTCAACCTTTAAAAGGATTTCCTATTCTTTTTCCAACCCTTCCTTTTTACACTTTCGCAAATTATGCCATTATTATTATAATGGTATGGTCGTTTTGAGACTACTAGAAGTATCGATACCGTGGTAATATAAGTCAGTTGTAAATTCGAATCATTATGTAATTAAAAATGTATATTGTATAAATTTATTAGTGGCCTTATAATAATAAAATTTACTCAGTGTTATTTGCTAATGGAATAAAAACACCGGCGCGGTATGTTAGCGCGAACAAAAATATCATATTGTTACCTGGCTGTACATTTTCTGTGTTTATGCGCTGCGGTTGTTATTTAATAATAATATGCAATAACTGTTTGCGGTTATTGGAAATAACATTAATTAGAACATATTATATAAAATAGGCAGGTATTATGTTAAACTAGATGCTCATTTATTCATTTTATAGTTGTTCGGCTTGTGCGAAATAAATAACAAGTAAGTTTAAGTTTAGTCCGTGGGGTCCCGGAGAAAAAATAGCACCTCCTTATCAACTATCTTTGCCTTGGGTGCTGTAATAGGTGACAGAGGTGACAGGAGGAATATATCCGGAAATGGGCAGCATTTCGGCGGACTTGTTAACCTTGACGATTATGGGCAACCACCCCCCATGAAATACTTTGGGGGAGGCTTATGTCCAGTAGTGGACTTCATAGTGAAATGATGATAATAATAATATCTATGGACGTTTCACACCACTCAATCTGGCCCTGTGCACTTAGCACAGGCCCACGAGTCCGAAGAACTTGTCTTACCAGACAACGGAAATATATTTAATACATTTATACTACACACATATTTAAGATTTTTATTATATTATACACAAATCAATACTCATGTTATTTAGTTTTAGTATAGACATATTTATATGTAAAAATGCTTTTTTTTAAAAGAGTTTTCCATCTTTTTGGTAAAAGATGGCCCCATGCGAGTTTCTTACGCCGGTTCTTCTTGCTAGGCTAGTTCCCGAACCGGTGGTAGGCATCATATAGAAACGACGTTCAGAAAAATTTTTTTTGTAAAATTTACTCTAAATAAAAATATTTGATTTGATTTGATTTAATACAAATCCATGACCCAGGAACATTGAAAACTTTTGGTTACCTCGGCGGTATTCGAACCCGCGATCTCTCGTTCGAGCACCAACGCGCTCAACCACTGCGCTATGTTCATTGATAATGATGATGAAGTTTAGTTAAATTCAAGAGATAATAGGATAGTAAAATATAATTTGGTAACTTGGTCAAAGTATTCACGTATTCTTTGAAGCTAGTAATACATTTCCACACCCGAGAGTCTGTGAGGACTCGCAAGGATTTCGCAAAGAAACATTACCAAGTACACTCGCGGGGAAATTTGTAGGTAAGAGTTGGAGGAAACAATAGCACTGAAGTTTTGTGAGGACTCTACGGGGAAGCTCGCCCGCGTTCATTAAAGACGAGTTCACGCTAGCGAGCTTATTGTCACGGTGCAGTGGCGTGTAACAAGCAAGTGCGTTAACCGCTAATTTGTTTACGGTAACTTGTAACTGTTACAATTGAAGACATGAATGGATGAAAGCGATATGTAGCAAAATGATGATTGCGAGAAAATTTTGTTCAAACTGTCACTTAAACATTTTAGAATACGTTGTAAAGCATCAATTACATTCATTTAAAGATCCGTCTCTATAATCGATGTACTTAATACGTTACTACATATCCTAAAATGTTTAAGTGACTGTTTTATCTCAATTTTGTGGGTAAAATATTTTTGCGACATATCACCTTCATCGATTCATGTTTTCAATTATTATCTGCCTTTATTTTCGCCTCCGTGGACTAGTGGTTCTGAGCTTCGCTCTCGACGGGAGGTCGTGGGTGCGATTCCCGCGTTGGAACAACAAAAATGTTGTTTTCAAGTTTGGTTAGGACAATGCAGGCTGATCACCTGATTGTCTGACAAGAAAGATGATCCATGCGTCGGATGGGCATGTAAAAAGTCGGTCCTGCGCCTGTTCTCTCGCCAGTCGTGTCGGTATACCGTCCCACTGGGTTATGAGAGTAAAAGGAATAGAGAGTGTCTTTGTGTATTGCGCACACACTTGGGCACTATAAAAATAACTCCTGCGTAGCTGGCCTGGTTTCAATGAAATCACTACTGACACCGAAATCGATGAGGGGAGCTATTATTATTATTTATTATTATCTGCTAGTACAAACTTGGTGTTATAATTTTAGTACTTCAATAGGAACCGCGTGACGTCATCGTTGCTCTACTAGTACTACTCTCTAGATGATCTTTAATTGCACACCCTGGGAATAAGGCCTTAACTTAAAGGCTGCTTTTTAAAAGAACAATTTTGAATCTTTTTGCTAAAACCGATGAAAGCCTTTTATGTTGATATTCCGAAAAAGCTTGTTAAGTTTCATTTGGAAACAAAATATTTGTTATTATTTTGCCCTTTCGTAAACCTTCCTCTAACTTAACAGTAACTTGTCGTTCTTTTGACCCGATTAGGAATATGTAGAGATATTAGAAGGATGGCAACAACTAAGGGTAATATGCCAATGCATAAAGTATTAAAAAAACTGTCATAAATACAGTTTTGGGGTATACCAATTGTAAATTTAAAATACAGTTAACAGCAATTTGTCTATAAAGTGACATTAAAATCGGTCAAGCAGATTTGTAGACTTTGTCAAATGATATTTCATGCTACATGGATATTATGTATGAGGATTAAATTAATACATATGCGTTACGTAATACACAATATTGTATTAACACAGGCGTGCCCCAGGCAAAAGCTGGATGAGTTACAAGGTTCGTAAGGTATAATGAAAATACCGGGTATAACTGATGGATATTGTTGTTGGTCCTTGATTGAAATTCACTATAATATTTGTTAATAACTCTCCTTTATTTAAGAACAATGAACAAAGAATTTGACTTATTGTTATCAAAAATTATTGCAAAACTAATGTCTTTAATGCTTTAAAAAATCATCATTTTTAGCTATGTCTTCCACTCATGGACATTGGATAAGCATACCTCAAAGTATTCCATAGGGACTAGTTGCGTATACCCGCCTTGCTTGCCAAGCGGATTGGCGAGCGCAGTTTTCAGAACGCTGTTGCTCATTTATATACTTCCTCTGTCGCCTTTGCGACACCAACGGATGGTTGTTGGGAATTAAACACACTGATTACGGAAAACCTAAATAGTTAAATAAATAATATATATTATACTTACTTAATTATTTGAAAATTTATAACAGTTATTTGCAAACTACGAGTTTTTGCAAATTTATTATTAATAAGCCCTAAGTCAACACTGAAATAAACGACCAAATACTGAAACGTTAGTTGAATTAAGTGGTCCTTGTCATCCGCCAAGAAGAACATTGCCGCCTATGAATAGGGCTCTTTACTGTAATTAGCATTTTAGTATTCGCCCTTTGTGTCTGTTTGAATGCTTGCAATTTGTTTTATGAAATTCACTGCACGGTCGGAGCAAGCAATAAATGGATTAGTTCGTTAGAACGCAAAGTCATGGAGAAGTAATATATCCCGTGACAATATATTGCGAAGCTACAAAACGTCTTACTTGTGTTTACGGTTTCGCTATATCACATTTTAACAAGTGGCTCTCAAAGTATTTTAAAAGATATTCAGAAATATCCTCTTCCAAGTAAAATTACAAACCAGCACGCCATTTTTATGAAACATAAAATTTTGTAGGTGCTTCAGCTAACGATATTACAAAAACAATAAGTGTAATATGCAATAAATTACACAAAACCCAATCGGAAAACACGACCATTTAGCAACGCGGCCGAAAAATTTGATGATAAAGAATTCGTGTGAACTTATATGCAATTTCATTTTCCCGCGCGGGTTTGCAGTTACATGCATAAATAAGTTTATATATGCGGAGAGTTATTGCAAAAAGCCCTCGCAAAACCTGGCCATTTAGATAGTGTCGTGTAATACCGAAAAAGAGCAGATAGGTTATAGTTATGTTGAAAAAAGGATTACAAGAGCTCTGTAGTGTGAAAATATTAGTAAATTGTATTCCTTATTTACGTATGCGATAGTTACTTTAGCATTTTTTACCCAACAGCAAAAACTGCGCTGTCTCATAAGTTTGTCGTGCCTCTCTCTTTTTGTGTATATGTGTCAGTTTCACTCTGGCATCATAGTTCGAACGAAACGACTGCAAAACGAATGAACCGATTTTGATCTACTTGGCATGATCGAGAGTGTTCTCAGATATAATTTTTTGATTTATTGATCAGTTCGCTCACTGCTTGACAATTCGGGGGTTACTTTATAAAGTTGTATATATAACTAGCTGTGCCCGCGACTTCGTACGCGTGGAAAACTGATTTAGGGCAGCAGTTTAAATACATTTTTAGTTTATGAACACTGTCGTTTGGATATTTAAAATCACTAATTTATAGTAATGCTTCTTTGTACACTGTATTAGACGTCCACAGGCAAAAGAAGTAGGCCGATGGAGTAATAATAATAGTTTACTGTCAAATAATGGCCGTTTTTGTCATGAATTTTTTGAGGTATTAAATTAAAACTTATTATTTATTAATTACCTACGCTAACAATCATGTAGTCTACTTTGGGACTTGACGGTTAAAGTACTAACTTCCTTTAGACGACAAAATACAAAAGTCCAAAAGAAAGAAAAAACCCAAGTCGTACCCTAGCATGAAAACTAATAAATAAAAATATCATGAAAAACATAAATCTTACTTATATTGACATAACTTTTCTAATTTAAATGTACCTATGACATCTCATATCTTGAAAACAAACCATCCTACGCCTATAATTTATTTATCGTATTTGCAAAACCTAAGTATAATAATAATAGTAACAATAATATAAATAAATTACTTCGCACAAAGTAATACTTATTTTCACTTGGGTCAATAATTTTATTCTATAATTTTCAAGTCGGTGCCAAGTTCAGCGTTCTTTCGTAATTTGTTTTCATTTAATATTAGTTTGTAAGCCAGTACTTTGGGTACTTTTGGGATATTATAGTATAATAACTTTACTTTGATGGTTAGTTGTTGTACATAGTTTGATATTGTAGTAAGGTTTTTGAAGTAGGTACTTACTTGGCACCGACTTGAAAATGACGAAACGAATAGAATAAATTTATTTACCTAAGTGTAAATAAGTATTACTTTGTGCGAAGTAAATTTAATTGTTCATTTTAGTTTACCTTTTGAAGTCGTGTTTTTTTTGTTTAAAATTATTTAATTTTAAGATTTTTAGTGATGGGTAGACTGAGTAGGGATAATTCTCGAATGATCAGACGACGGTTACTTGAGACGGAAAATGAAAAACAAAAACGATTAGATAAAATTAATAGTAGGAAGAGAAAATGTCTACCGCCGAAATTTTTTAATAAATATATACATATATATAAGAATAAAAGTTGATATATATTATATCAAGTAGATTGACTATTAAATGAGATACAAATTTTCAGAATATTAAAGTCGGTACCGGCCAAACTCAATATTATGAGTTCTATAATATAGCCTATTTCATCATATTGTAATTGATATCACTATATCTATAGCGATGGAAATATGCTTGCAGTATAAGCGATGTCGAAATTTCCAAACGTATATCTTCAAAGACTCAAAATGATGTTTTTAGTCGGATATGCTTATGTTACTCGAAACAAATACAAAATTACTATGAGTGTCCCTAAAAATTTCAAGGTGTTCCCTCGATTCCTCACGACGCCATCATCAGGTCTCCACTTTGACAACTATGAGACCAAGTTCTACTGTAATTGACGTAGTGGCATATGCTTGCATTTCTTTAAACAACGCTGAAATTTTCAAACATGTATCTCTAAGGACTCAGAAGTTCTGTTCAGTACTTTTAGATCCAGGATATAGTGCAAAACCGTGTTTGGTAACATATGCTTAGACTACTTCAGACAAAATCAAAATCGATATATTATTCCATATAAATTTTGAGGATTTCCCTCGATTCCTCACGGATCGGTGACAATGTGACCAAATTTAAATTATACCCTACACAACACAAAAAAAAATTAAAATCGTTTCATGAACGATGAAGATATTCGCGAAGAAACATTTAAAAAAAAACATATATTTACCAATTGAGAAACCTCCTCCTTTTTTTGAAGTCGGTTAAAAGTATTATGTTGGTTATTTCATGTTACTATCTACCTTTGTGCCAAGTTTCATTTCAATATGTTGAGTAGTTTGGCTAAAATACCGTCGAACAATTTTTTGAAGATCCCACGGGAACCCTTTCGTTTTTCGGGATAATAATTTCCAGTAATGCTCTTCAGATCATAAGCTACCTGCCTGCCAAATTTCATTTAAATACGTTGAGTAGTATGGCTGAAATACCGTCAAATAGGTAGCTACAATTTTTTGAAGATCCCACGGGAACCCTTTCGTTTTTCGAGATAATAATTTCCAATAATGCTCTTCGGGTTGTAAGCTACCTGCCTGCCAAATTTCATTTTATTCCATACAGTGGTTTTAGCGTGATGCGACGACAAACATTCCCATACGGACAGACAGACAGACAGACAGACAGACAGACAGACAGACAGACAGACAGACAGACATTTTTTTCAAAAATGTTATTTTTGGGTTCTGTGGCTTTTATAGGCCCCCTTTTTTTATTTTCACTTAAATATTCTTAATGTACAGACATGACCCCTCTACAGATTTATTATATGTATAGATAATACGAGTAGTAAGTAATGTAAGTATATTATAATAATAGAAGGAAATTTGAAATTGCTTGCACAATTTAATAGCTAAAGGGGATAGGAAACGCAAATCAATACTTCAGAGACTATGAGAAAATTTGTTTATGGAATTCTTTAAAATTATGCAATGTCTCTTACCTTTTGCGGAAAAGTTGGACGAATTTCCAATAAAATATAAAGGTGAAACTCCCGCATTCTAGGCATTATAGAAACTGCTTTTTTATATAAGGCTCCATTGAAAATATCTTTAAAGTTACAAGAAATATTTTTTGTGCTGTTAAAAATACTAATATTATATAAAATTACTTATTTACTCATAAGGGTTGTAAAAAGTATAGTCACTATAACTTTGGGATATTATTATATTCTCATTCTAGAAATTGTATTTTGTTTTAATTTCTTTCAAATAAGATTTTTTTTTTGTTTTTCGTTATTCTTGCGACAAAAAATAAGAAATGGTAAAATAAGAAATGAAAGTAATGTATAAATTGCAGGTATGTGAAAATTGAAGCCTTAAGCAGTTGCGTAATGTCTATGTAATTTTTTAAGGTTATTTCCTACTTTGGAGTCTAACTGGAGTATAATTTCAAGACGTTTAAAATAAGAATTCGGGTTACGCGTGGTGGGTTCCGCGTTGCGGGTTACGCGTGGTGGGTTCCGCGTTGCGGGTTTGCGGGTTCCACGTTGCGAGTTCCACCACGGGTTCAGGGTTCGGGTTTTTGTTTTTTATTTTCATCGCAAACTATTTGTATGCTCAACGAAGTGGGCACGGTTCAGCTAGTTCATAATAATAATTTATTGATGAAACAAACAGCTTTGTATCTTACAGTTATAAATTTGAGTGAAAAACGACTCCATTTACACACCCTTGTTAAATAACATAAAATCGTTTTACATGAAAGAATGAAATGCAGGACACACGTAGCTCTAGTGAACATCAAACGTAATTAATAGTGCTGCAACATATGAGGAATTGTTTTGGCCATTATTGCGATTCCGTTTCCCGAGACACGTTTCGAATAAATTAAACTGCAATTTGGTGGCTTTAATATGGAGTGGTGTTACGCTATTGGCGTTACGCAGCCTGTTCCGATATGAGTAGCGTCCGAATGAGTACACAAAGGCAGCCGACAGTTCGCTAAACGTTTGTAATGCTGCGCGCCTCATTGTTTTGACCGAAAGCGCACGGCCCTTTCAATCGGATATCTATTTTCGACGCTAATCTAGGCCTATAAGTGGCTGTGGTATTACGTTAGTTATGGCTGTTTTAATTCAAATAGACTGATCTTGGTTGTTTTGATTGCAGATAAGCTAAGTTGTAATGGTTAATGCCACATTAAGAAAAAACCTCCTTTCGAAATATTTATTTTTACAGTGTGAAGTTTTGATAAATAAATTTATGATGTTAGAAGTTAGAGTTTCCTTTGAGGTCGATTTCGTGAAGCTCTAATGAGATACCTATCCTTGGTCCTAGCATCAAACTCTAATTTAGTTTTATTTTTACAGAAATATGGTCTAGGTCAAATATTCTACGTAATGATGTTAATTTCATAAAAGCAATATGTATACATATATATATATATATTTTGAAATATAAAAATCTTTTTTTTTAATTACTTTTAAAACATGTGGTAAATAGTATTTACAATTAAGTTTTGACTTTGAATGTTATATTCATGGTTCATAAAGTATAGTGTGCTGAGAATGACGCGTAGAGTATTTTTTGTTTTGGTACCTCAACAAAAAAAAGTTCAAAGGTCAATAATGGTCACAAAGGAGTGAATCTTACTATGTTGGGGCTCACGGGCTCCTAGTCTATAGACACGAATGCACTGGTCGTTGACCTAAGGCCTAACCAGGAGTGAAACTCATCTGTTTTGTGACTTTTATTGAGATCTGAATCGTGATTTGTCGCGTTATGGTTAGTAATTTATATTAGGCGCCAAAACAAAAAATACTCTATGCATCATTCTCTTTACACTATATTCGGCTTAATGTATAAACCATGAATCACCTGTATACTGTGAATAATAATAGCGTAGTTTATACCTATTCTGGGTAAAATTCCTAAGGATTGGGCCTGGTGGTTGTTCACGACTATCCACCAAAACCTTTGTCATTTCACGAAAGTAGATGTTATTTGCCAAAATATCGATGCGAGATAACTAACTAGGTTAATAATGCAAAACTATAACAGTGAACCACGTTCCTCAGTTTGGAACATAAATTAAAGTATGCAAATTATTCTACTATTTATATAATGTTCGTTAATTCCTTATCATCTTTGTGCATACGTGAGCGTCGTTGACAATTCATAAAACTTATGCGTTCTTCGTGTATTTGATCTGTATAAATGAAATATGTAGTCGAGAACATGAATGTCTGGAAAAAGAAGGATTATTTTTTTATGACGACCTCCATAGCGCAGTGGTTGAGCGCGTTGGTTGAGCGAGAGGTCGCGGGTTCAAATCCCGCCGAAAAAAAAAGTTGGACCAATCAGACTTTCTGCAAATGCACCAACGACTACCATTACACCATATATATCCTTTGTTGTCACGACTGGTCAATGCCAGCTATAGACGAAAATTACGATAACATTGCACAGTCGGGTCGAGACAGTATACACTATACATATTACAGCTGTTGTACATCTTCATACTTATAGACTACGGTAGAATTAACGTGACTATTCACGGTCATGTAGTTATAATATGTCTACTGTAACCGAACTATGCAGTTTTATCGTTTTCGTCTGTACAGGGTATAGATTCTTTACAACGAATATGGGTTCGATTTTCAGCGTGACAGACTATGTCTATTCGGACATTCGGACGCCGATCGCATAGGGGCCTATGCGTTAAGCCACCAGAAAATATTAAATAGGTGCTTAATATTATACTCTCCATTGTGGTTATCAACAAAATTGCGTAACCGAATTTACAAATCATGTTCGCGTGAACGCTTTAGTATCATGAAACTTCAACTCCCATTATCTGGAGATTGGATGACCCATTACATGCATACAGCCATACAACCATACACGCTATTCACTAAACGCCTACTAGGCTTTATAGCTCGAGATCAACGTCTGATTACTATTGTACACTGTTGTACTATTGTACACATATCTAAACTGGCGTATTACTGAACACAATAATACGCCAGTTTAGATATGTGTACACTAGACAGTGTAAAAAATATGTAGACAATCTGTGAATTTAGAATGTTTTACAATGTAACAAAACATAATGTGGTACAATGAATATATTTCGTTTCTTATATAACCCATAGGTATTTCTATTATTATATAATATTAAACATACATTTATTTTAAAAGTATTATAAGAATTTGATTGTGGACCAATTAGCCACCAAACATTAAATTAGGTTAAATGTAAGCGTTATTGGATCTGGATTATGACGGTATAATATGTGCCACATCTGCAGGAGTGGGGTAATTGCTAAATAAAATCTTTTAGTTAATTTTGACGAATATTTTTATAAACATTAGTAGCTCATCCGTGCTTACTTCGTTAAGTATACAAACCGTTTAAACTTTCCCTGGACTTCCACGAATATTTCAAGACTATAAATAGCTGAATCGGTTCTGCCGTTCTCGAGTTTTAGCGAGACTAACGAACCGCAATTCAATTTTATATACAAGAGATAAAGATAAATTTATTGATTATCTTATCTGGACCTGAGTCGAAAAAAAACGAAAATTAAATGTAAATGTAATCGTACAATCGAATACTATCCTTAGTTGGTGGTTGTCAGTTTTTTAAACAGCAGGTAAAAATTTCTTTTGGTGCGTATTAATGTAAGTTCTTCTGACGAAATATATTATGTATATCACTGAAATCATACCAATTTACTTATGTATATAAAGCTGGAACTCTTGTATTAATATGTGACATATTTATTAATGTTTTCGCTAGACTAGACTGGCGTCCTTGGGAAAAATCCCTAGAACTTTAGCTTCTAACGTGAGAAATGACCTGTTTCCTGACTCCATACATTATAATTTATTAATATGTCGTGTAATTAGAAGATTGGATGAGATACATTAGCTTTGTCTGAGCTCATTCGCTCTTATCCTACAATAATAAACTTTTTCCTTGTAACCATAAATTAATGTCTGAAAGAAAAAAATTACTGCCATGCGTAAAAGGTCATTACTTTTCCTATTAAATTTATTAAATTCGAAAACATGATTACTGATTAAAGCAAAAAATTCATAATAAGTATTTTACCTTACCTTGTAAAGTTAAAAACATGACGTGTATTATGTATTCAATACTCTCAGGACTCCCAAATTATTGACATACGCACAACTTTGCTTATTTAAAACTTTTAATTAAATTAACTTGTTAAATATCAACACAGTCATGTTCAAGTTTTAAGAAAGGCTATTGTTAAAAAAAATACAGACGCTTTCACATCACGTCAATCTGGTACCGCCCGTGGTTTTTGAATAAGTTGTGTTTTTACAAAACACAGACAACGGAAATGTATTCAATACTTTTACAGTATTTTTTCTAAATGAAACTTAAAAATCTTTTTTCGGAAAGTGAACAAAGAATCAAGCAACCGGTTAAACCTAAACTGCGAAAAGAACCAGCGTAATAAGCACAGAACCATCAACCACAGAGGAATAAAAATAGATTTTATAAAATGCAAACAAATAAAAAAGCACAATTGAGTATTCGACTTCATGGTATGTGCAAATATACAGATGTGAGCGACACACTGTCAGAAAACCAATACATACAGATAATAAACAAAACACGAAGACGTTAAAATTCTCTTTTTACATGAGTATTGCGTGGGTATTTCGGAAAGCGTTTTAAGATACAGTTGAATATATCTTATTAAAACTTAGCTACTATGAGTAAAGCCTGAACTATATGAAGTCTTTGTCTTTGTAGGGGGTTAAGGGCGTGTTTCACCAAGTAATGTTTAAGTTAATCCTTCGTTAAATATCATGTTGTTCCTCTCGTAATTTATATCAATGAATGAGAAGGCATGGTATTTTAACAAGCCGTTAGCACTAATATTGCTTGGTGAAACACGCCCTAAAGATAAAATACATAACATAAATATATTCTATGAATATATTTTATTTCTAATACATTTTATTGTTTAATATTCATTGGAGTGAACGGTGCGAGCTGACATAATAATTCATATCTTGCTGGCCGTCAGCATCTGGCGCCGGCGAACTTATGGAGAACTCCTTGAAAAGCATTAATTAAATTTTGAAGATGTTAATAAGCTATTAACGGTTTGTTTGTTAATGTTTTAATATTACCTATCGAATGGAAGTAATATTATGTTTTTGAAGTTCATATCGTGCATTGTGATTATTGGAATACCAGAAATAATATCTAATAATAATAATAAATATACTTTATAAATATATATAAATATACTTTATGATAAACTTATAAATATACTTTATGATACATGTAACCAAGTCGTATATGGCAGACGCCATAGTCCTTCCATAGTCCTAGAGGGGTGAGGTGCTACTCCACTAGCACCTCACCCCTATAGCCCAGAATCTTTTCTTATAACCATTTCTTGTAATAGTCCTACACTAACCGGTGGGTCTCCGTGGGCGCACTCCCATGGTGCGTACAGGGAGAGTCGCCGGCTAGTGTCACATTACATTTAAATGAAAATTGTGTAACGGGCCCTCTGCGTGTTGGCTTCGGCCCACGCATGCCTTCCAAAGGTCCGGGATTTAAATGCCCGTGAGCAAGGAAAGCTATACACAAACATAAAAATAATAATAATATCTATGGACGCTTCACACTACGTCAATCTGCTAAGTATCCGAAGAACTTGTGTGTCAGACAACGGAAATATATTTAATACTTTTTATAATATACACATATTTAAGAGTTTTATTATAATATACACAAATTTAATACACATCCATGACCCAGGAACATTGAAAACTTTTTGTTCCCTCGGCGGGATTCGAACCCGCGACCTCTCGTTCGAGCACCAACGCGCTCAACCACTGCGTTACGGAGGTCGAAATGGTTGTACTTTGTCGGACTTAATTAGTGAATAATTAATTAAGCAAAATATATCGGAGAATCAAATTACATTACATTTTACTCACGTCTCTCTCACGTGGTAAGTAGTGCAGAGTGCGCAGTACTTATAAACTCGCATCACGTACCCTTTTATTCTATTCTTGTTAATTATATAGGTATTCATAATAATATCATGTAAATGTTGATATAAATGTAAATTAAATGGTATTTGAAAACGGTGATCGCTGGAAAATTATCATTGGTAATATTATGTACAAAGCTGTGGAAACAAGCGCTCCCAAGCTCTAATAGTGCTCGATGTCTGCAGTCCTCATCATATATCGAGCATTCCTAATATAATTTTAACAGGGTACCATCGCCATCATGGCATACATTTTACGATTTCATATTTATTAGAAATTGTTTTACCTCTTGGATATAAATAAGAAAAGCATATTATGATAATAGTTTGTAGGCTTGGGATCATTGGTAGCAGGTATGAAATGGATATGTAATTTCGGATACGGATATTAAATTATTTCGGATTATCCGTTTGTTTCGGATAATTTCGGTTACGGATATTACATTTTTACAGTAGCAAAACTTTAATTTCGGATTTAGTTACGGTTATGGATATTTATTAATATCTAATATCCGATAGTTTCGGTTACGGCTACGGAGCTCTCTAACATCCCTGATTGGTAGTGTGATCAATTTTAGTTTGTCCTAAATAAGAGTGTTTTTGAATGTACTGCAGGTTCTTGGTGGAATTTCATGTTACATCAAATTGATTTAGTAGAAATCGGTTGTGTATTTATTAAATTTGATGTAAATAAACTAATAAGGCGGAATGAGTGAGTATTTTGTGTAATATTAGCGTATAAAAAAAGAGTTTGTTTTAAACAAAACATTTTATCAAAAATAAACTCTTCCGGTAACAAAACCGTAATAAATGTTAATAATAAAGTTGTTCTTCTCATACATCATACTAAATGTAATATTCACGCCTCATATTTTTCCCTAATTTAATTTGTACAGAAGGAGAGCGTTGTCACTCTATACAAGAATACTTGTAAATTTTGTTTTTGTTTTATAATAGATGGAACTTTGTAGACAAAAATTAGTACATACGGCATCCTGGAGGTGCATTTGATTGGTCTATATAATCATACACAATATTGCAACTTTGAGCCCCTGAAGAGGATATTCAATTTACACCTAAAATATAATATATAAAATTCTCCTGTTACAGTGTTAGTTACCATACTCCTCCGAAATGGCTTGACCGTTGCGTTGCGAGTTTTTGGTTCCGCGTTGCGGGTTCTGTGTTCCGCGTTGCGGGTTCCGTGTTCCGCGTTGCGGGTTCTGGGTTTCGCGTTGCGGGTTCCGCGATGTAATTGGATTTCATCACAAACTGTTTGTATGATCAACGAAGTGGGCACGGGTCAGCTGTATAATATAAAATATGTATTAATCGTTGATTTTAAGTCGGAGAATGAGCGAGGATCCAATAACCCAATCGTTATTAAATGCACTGCAAATTCCTGTTGAAAATTCAAGGAATAAATTTAAATCTACCGATACCTGAGATTGACAGCGGATCACTTTTACATTGTATTGTTTTTAACTTTTTTTGTACATGGACACGGCACGAACTGCCGTTCGTCGAAACCAGCCGTGTATTTAATTGTGATTTGTAGGAGGAATAATTGCAAGTACTTAGTTTGTGTATTATCACTGTGTAAAAATACATATTTTAAGACCCAAAGAAGAGAGCATTTCGCAACATGGCATAGCAATAAAAATAATAAAAAAAGTTTTCATTCAAAATTAAAACATAAAGTTTGTTTTTTGAAGGTCAATTTTGAAAATAAATTACAACTACTAGTTATCACCGGTTCGGAACCCTAATCCGGCGACAAGAACCGGTGTAAAAAACTAGCTAGAACCGGCATAATATCTATACATCTTAGCATATATATTATCTATGAACATTAATTTATTCTCATAAGTCACAGTCGTTCTTATTCTGATTAAAAAGGAGCATTGAGTATTCCCCGCAAGTCCTCTACTAGTAATAAACCACAATATTCCGGTGATTAAAGGATTAATATTTTATGCATTGCGTGATAATATCAGATGATTGTGATTGCAGATCGCGCTACAATGAATTTTAAACATGGAACACTGGCTTGGCTGTATTGATGAATATACTAATGTAGAGTAATTTTCATTATTAATAATTCGCTGACGCTGACAGGTTTACCTGCTCTACAGTATATGCGACATATAATAATAGCTTTTGTCCGCGACTTAGTTCGTGTTAAGGTAGATAATTGGATTTATATCCCGATAGAGTATAAATTTAAATAAAATATGAAAGTGTTAAAATTTGCAGTACTTGAAAAAGTTGCTTATGTATATTGTCATCTTGATTATTCATCAATAATTACTTCAAAATTAGTCCACCTGTTTGCGCGTGAAGTGGTAACAAAAATGCACATACAAACATTAATTGCCTTTATAATGATAGTACGAAGTTCATTAACGACTAAGCAAATAAGAATATATTATGTAATCTATTGGAGGCATCGAGAAATAGACCGGAGTATTGTTATGTGTGCTTGGTGTAAGTTTTAGGCAATGATCGATGTGAGGATGTTAATTAGAATTTGTATGACATTAAAACAGCACACCTAGCGGCAAACTACTGTAACTAATACTATGACATACATTATATTCTATTTAACTTCCACACGGTGAGCAGTGACAAAAGCTATTATACTATATAATAAGCATCAGTGTACTTTCGCACACTATACCTGTGTTTAGGTACAGTGTGCTTAGGTAAAGTGGTACTGTACTCTCCAGTATTTTGTATAGATACTATGGTACGTTGTAAATTCATATTCACAGTTCGCACCCTAGGATGTCGCCAGATCATAAACCGTTGACGGCGTTGGCACAGTCGCCGCCATAAATATGGCGAAACAGCTTATGCCCCACAGCCAGTCGCCGAATACAATTATCGAGTGATTTCACCAAACACATTGGCAGACTACAATATTGGTTTTAAGTTTGGGTATTATAAAAGTAGACTTGGGTAAATTGTTAAATATCAATGGTTATAATGTTATTCTGAAAATATTATTCATCGACTAAAGTATCATAATAGTCAGGGTTCCCCCATACATTGTTTTCACTTGATTAGTATCAAAGTAATTTTTCTTGAGTAGCTTCATTTTGATGAGACGTCCAATAATTTCTTGGACGGAACTCTAACAGTGTTAGCAAGGATAAAAAAAATCTCAAAATTTGAGCGTTGGACCGGGATAACGTACCACACAATTTGTAGGACAATGATTCCTGTTAAATTACATTAATATTAACTAAGTAATAAAAAGAGAATCAGCTGGTTACTAATAATAATTTAAGATTCGTTATCGATACAAGTTGGCAAGATCTTTGATCAAACCATAGATTTTGTAGGACAAATATTTTTTCGGATAATTTAGATCATAATCATGAGATTATTAAAAGAAATATATTTTGGAATCACCAAATCCACAAACATTATTCTTGCTATCTCTGTTAGCTACCACAAACAAGAAATTCTTAGGCGACTCATCAAAATGAAGGTACTCACAAAAAATAGCTTGATACTAATCAAGTGAAAACAATGTATGGGGGAGCCCTGACTATAATATTTTAATGACTCAATGGTTGTTCGCATATAACTATGACCCTGAAAATATATAAATATTTTCCTGGATTTTGAATGTGTAAATTAATACACATAAAATAATGTGTAACACAATTTAAAATTATACTTACCACGGGGCCAACTTAACGTGATGTTATGCGTATATGCGTATATAATAATATCTGAATATGGAGGTATTATTAGTAACTATAATAAATATCACGTAGATTATATACACGTAAAATAAAAACTATATTACTGACGAAGTTCTGTTGTCTCTCGTTTTCCCAGCAGATGAAAATAAGCATTTAAGTAGCATTATTATAATAGAAGTTATTTCTCTCGGGTACGTACGTAATGATACAAATACTCTCCACTGAAAGCGTCGCGGATAAAATTTTACAGCTTATCTGATAGCCGAGCTCAGCTTGAAACCTTTTACTCGTATAGAAACAGATTTAATCTTCAATTCAAACATGCAACTTTCAAAAACTGAATGTAAGAAGATGTTATCTCACCTATCTAAAGCGTGTTTGCTCTCTGAAACTATGCACACTTTATGAGTACACACTTTTATATGTGGCGTCTTGTTTTAAACTACACCTGAGTATTTGTGATACCCATATCCTTCTGCTTCTTCTTATATATAAAACTGAATTGCTGTTCGTTAGTCTCGCTAAAACTCGAGAACGGCCGAACCGATTCGGCTATTTTTAGTCTTGAAATATTCGTGAAAGTCCAGGCTTAAACCGTTTGTATGCTCAACGAAGTGTGCACTAGTTATCTAGTTTTGTATAAAAACCCGACTGCGTAAATTGTATAACCTATGCTACCCAGGGTTTATACAACTATAAAATTGAGTTAGTAGTTTAGGCGCTTCGGTGGAACGGAATATACATACATACATACATAGTCTATCAATCAAAATTATTATCCTTCCTAGGCTTTGCTGTAGTCAGTAATAATACACAAATTACTTGCGCTTTTTCCACACACAAATTTATTTTGTGTTTTATTACTGTGTAACATGTATTTGCATCAAGAACCTACAGTGTATTTAATAACATATTATATTTGCTGTAGTCGGCCAATATATAGTATTATAACTTTAGTGAGATAGCAGCTTAATGTTCCATTTTTTCTTCATCAATAGTCATATACTAATCATTTATGATATTTTTTCAAATTCTTTTAGAAACTATTTACTTCTGCATCTATTTACCGATTTAGAAAGAACTTAATAGGATGAGTTGAAATGACGTTACAATTGAATGGAAAATAAAAATAGTATGAAACGGTTGTACAGGCTTTTAATCGGAAGCCGAGTCGTACTTGATTGGTTTTTTCCTCTGCGCCGCGCTGTGATCCGCTTTGCATTTAACTTTTTTACTTTAATTTGATATGCTTTCATAAGAATTTCTCAAGTTTATTTTATACCAAATTCACAATGTTTTAAAATATAAAAAATCGCAATACTACATGCTTGGAAGCCTTAAAGAACCTACAATACACCTACAATATTATATTGATTTTTTATTGATTGATTGCGTTGTTTATAGATTTTGTTAGACGTATCGTTAAAACTAACAGCGTATTTATATATTAAAAGAAAACATTTTTGGATATAGATCTAAAAAATGTTTTCTTTTTTTAATGCTATAAGCAATAATGCTGAAAAAGAACCCTTGAAATAACACTAAATAACATATTATAACTATTTACTGTTTCTCGCATATTACAGAAATTGTCTCGAACAAAATAAAATTCTATTACGGAATTGCCGAGCGTGGGTAGCTAATAATAATAACACCCTAATCAATTTTATATATTAGCGCAATATCGATACTTACTTCTGAGTATGAGCATCTTCGTTATAGGGTGTACGGCGCGCTGGTTGCCGGGAAAAACCCGTTTTTATCTTTATATATATATTAGTACAGTTGGGGAGTATACATATAACAGGTACTTCATATAGAGGGGTATAGTATCAAAACCCACTAAAACGTACATTTCAATTATGAACTATTATAGGGGCTTTTGATTTTCAATCTATTTTTGGTGGGCAGATATCTGTATGTATTAGCGGGTTTTGGTACAAAACTAGCCGAGCACTTTAAAGCAATTTTTACGAGCTTTCGAACGTTGCTATTAACTCAAATTTGGTCCAGAAGCATTATAGCGGATTTTGGTTTTATACCCCTCTTATTATGTTGTATATATCAGTATTATATTTATCTGACCCATTTGCATGCTACATAAGACTGATATAATATTTAAATAATTTTTAATTATAAAGTTACAGAGGAACTATGTACACGTTCTTAAAATGCCATCACCCAGTGCGTACCGTGGCAATATCAATTAAGGTCAGGAGATAAAGGAGAGCGTGACCACCTCCATCGCCTTAACTTAAACTGCAATTTGCAAAATATGAAACGTGCTATAGCTTAAATAGGTGCTTAGCGTTTCTGAATCGTGCCAAATCTGTTTTATTTACACAGACTTCTGCAGCACATTTTGAATCAATAGTTCTCGATTCTCAAACGAATTTAAAAGTTCTTTGTTTGTGTACTGTAATTTACATTGAACGTTTATAACCAGCTATTTAATAAGTGTCGATCACCAACATACTAGTGAATTTTGCAATTTTCATTTATATTTCTTTTTCAGCGAGTATTTTAATTTCTATCCATGTAGACGTTGAGGTAATATTTTAATTTTATATGAATATTCGTAATGTTGTAGTTGTTCATTAGTTTACCTACATTTTATTAAACAACAGGTAATTTATACCAATGTCTCTAACTTTCTCTCTAGTTTTTTCCCGCAGTTCTGCTTGCGTAAATACAGTATTCCACGGGGATATTGCAATTTTTTGAGATAAAAAGTAGTTTATGTGCTAATGCAGGGTGTCAGCTTCATGTATATCAAATTTAATCAAAATTGGTCCAACCTTTTGCGAGGACTTTAACTCAGCCCCGACAGATATTCAAAGTACTCGACGAACAGACATTATAATATTATCTTTTAAAGTTCCTAATTAGATTTTTTACCAACTTGAAGCGCACGTGCTAGAATTTTTTTAAGTTCCAACATTTGAGTCAATCGTTAATCTATTTTAGTTAAATGGAGAACTTTTGCTACAGAATAAGGATTATAATCTGTAGCAAAAATGTATTATCTTAAGTCATACTAGTTAACCCAGCAAATATTCTGTCTTTATAATCTACTGTAATAAATAAGTAACTGCAACTACACTCCCAACTTACATCTACACCAACCTAGTATACCTATACTTTTCTAGATTACGTTCTAAAACTTACATACCTTTCCTTAATTTTAACACGTACTTACAATACACCTACAAGGGTGTTATTATTTTACTTCTACAACCATCACGGGGTCGATTTAGCATTACCCTATTAAATAACAAAAATACATAAAATAACATTACCGTATTTAAAAAAAATCTACAATTATTTCGAGATTAAAATTAGCCAAATCAACGTATTCCTTCCCTTCCCTTCTTCCCTTGCCCTTCTCAAGTTATATCGAGACAAAAGAACTATAATCCATTTTTAGACTTCCATACTCATAGGGTAATATCGGGACCCTATTACTAAAACTTCGTTGTCTCTCCGTCCGTCTATCCGTCTGTCTGGTGACAGATCTCGGCTGTATCTCAAGAACTAGGTACGATAGCTAGAGAGTCATAATGTTCACAAATTATGTATTTCTGTTGCCGCTATAAAAACAAACAAACAAAAAGAAGATTATTTTATTCGTTTCACAAATTCGATCATTCGTACAGAATTCTTGGTTTCGTTGGAGTTGGCAATGTTGAAATAACAAGAAATGATTTTTACCTAGAAACGGTTAAATTTCCTCAGCTAGGTTCAACTGAAATAAAGTTGGACGCAGATTTTTTACGACATCGAAAATTACTCTTTTTATTACTTTCCAATTTCCATACTTACACTGACTAACGTTTGACCACAATTTCAAATGCTTACTTACCTTTTTGCCATTCCTCTCTATCGACTCGTGTTTTGATTCAATTTTTTTCACTTACCTAAAACAAAAAAAAACAAATGAAGTTTTCCTTTATTAGCAGAGAATTTCTAGAAAATCTATGAAATCAATGTACACGTAAAAATAGTTTAATAAAATTTGTACATGTATGATTGGAATTTAATGTTCCACGAAAATCATGCCAACAAAATAATGTACAATACCTAGGACTACGTTAGATTATACCTCCATCGCTATATGTAGCCTTGTTGTTGACTTTCCGAAAATAGCTTGTTAAGTTTCATTTGGAAATAAAATGTTTTGATTTGATTTGATTATATAGGCACCTACGCATAATATTATTTCACTTTTAGAACGCTAAACTTGGCTCTCGACTATGGTAACGTGGGTTCGATTCTCACGCCTTGGAACAACAAAAAAATTGTTTCTCAAAAAATCAAGCAGGCTGACCACCTGATTTTCTGTCAAAAAATGATATATGATAGATGGGCATGTAATAAGGCAGCCTCGGCTCTTATTCAAGATGCCATCGCTACGAAGTTCGAAAACAAAAATGTATGGGATTTGACACAACGTTCGCTGAATGACAAACTATTCGTTTGTCGCTTAGCGAAGCTTATGTCAAATCCCATATACATTTGTTCTGAATAAGGCTCTGATTCAAGACGCCATCGCTATTTATCGCTTATGAAGTTTGAAAACAAAATGTAAGAGAGTAAAAAAAGATAGAGTGCCGCCGACAAAGTAATCGGCTTAAGAGCCTGTGAAATCAATGTGTTGATCATATATACATAGGTATAAAATACACAACTCCATTACTTACTTAAAACATTTATATAATGTTCTTTGTCTGCATTAGAATCATACCAATTTATTTATAGTATTAAATAACATATCTAAGAAACTAGCATGGCAATTTCGTTCATTACACTAAACTGAGACACAGATCCCGGATATTGTCCCGGGTATCGGAAATCGGTTGGTATGGCGCAAAATCGGAAAAAGAATACATGAGATCAGAACAAAAGGTTCATACTGTCGGAACGGAACCGACAATCGCCTATGTCAGTAACATCATTCAGTTACATACTATTGTCGTTGTTTTGGCGATGTTTTGTAATCCATTCGATTTTTACCCGACTTCTTTTCGAAACTTATTTGTTGTAACTTATTTCGTAAAACAATGAAATTTATACTAAAATTATAAATGAATATAATTATAATCACCAAAATAAGTTAATAGCTAAAGAGCCTATTCAATGCAAAGAATATTTCTTTGCATTGAATAGGCTCTTTAACTGTAGTCCACGGGGTACATAATTATATTAGCTATTTTTATCGTAGCAAAATACTGTTCCAGCGATTTTCAATTCCACGCACGAAGTCGCGACCAACATCTTTTTGAAGGGCTTCAATTAAATCTGTCAGTACTTATTATTTTAGTATTAGAAAAATAAACTGATTATAACATAATGAAAATTAATTCTAATTCAAATAAGAATAAACCAAACATGTATAGTAAAAATATCAACGTAACGTAGAATACCACGAAGCTCCCACACCCAATGCTTAAAATACATCATAGCTTATAGAAAATATAAATGAAAATTAATAATTTTTTTTCGGAGAGTCAACAAAAAATGCTACCACCAGCTCAACTCTAGCCCGCCGATAAGGACCGGCGTAAGCAACTCGCACGAGGCCATATTTTAGAGACAATAATATAATCCCATTATAATGTTGAGATAACGCTTACTATCCGGCCTATCTCGTCTCGTTTGTCTAAGTAATTATAATTATACGATGACCTATTTGCTCACCGGACAATTAGGTCTACTGTAAACCCTTTATGTTAAGTCTAGTCACTACAGCGTTCAAAGTTAATGTTATTGTCATGTCGAATAATTCGGCTTACCTTCATCATGGAAGATTATAAGGGGCTTTAATGTAGCTGTTTCCATTTAAGGTATATCTTTTTTTTAAATAAGTACAAACAAAATTAATAAATTTATGTTACCCCCGTAAATTCAATTAGTGGGCAAAATGATGATGAAAAGATATAGCTAAGAATACCTGCGACACGTCAGCATTCAA
The DNA here is from genome assembly GCA_905187575.2 of Celastrina argiolus. Classification (NCBI taxonomy): domain Eukaryota; kingdom Metazoa; phylum Arthropoda; class Insecta; order Lepidoptera; family Lycaenidae; genus Celastrina; species Celastrina argiolus. The sequence continues at coordinate 10,801,727 of LR994577.1, forward strand.
ACAAAAAAACTAGAGCAAAATCGGTTCATCCGTTTGGAAGCAACGTTGCCACAGACACAGACACGTCAAACTTATCATACCCGTCTGTTTCTGTCGCGAGTTAATAAATACATAATATTATGAAGTCTTTCATTGAAGTTGTATGTGTTGAAATTTTTATGTTCACTATGATAAAATCTTAGGATAGGATTTCAGATTTTTACACGTTACGTTTTTATTTCAATTCTTTTTACGGAGTTTTTACCACGAACCAAATGCTGCAGAGCGCCCATTTGCCAACAACGTAAAAAGTGCAGCTTTTTAGTGATGCAGTTATCTATAAGCGTTGGCAATCACTCACCATAAAGTGACCCACTTCGCCTGACTATTCTCTTTAAAGAAAAACCTTTCTAAAACTGAACTAATAAATAACATTAAACTTCTTCTAATAATGTGTGTTTACATAAAAGGAACAAAGTACCATTAAAAACAGTAAAAAAATACAAATAGTTAAAAACACCAATCGAATCATTAGTATATAAAATATTAGCTTTGTTTTTTAACACCTGTATTGGTAAACATTATTATGCCAATGCAAATAATATTCTAACCGAATTGCAATTCTTCATTATATTGTTTTTTCGCAGAATTTAGGTCAAACCTTTCTCCACTACCTGTTCGCTTGCAAAACTTCTCCTCAAGTTTTCAATTAACATTTAGTTGACTAAAAATGGATGCGTTGTTGAAAATGCATGAACAAATTTACAAAGATTTAGTTTTAAGCTTTCATAAACGGTCTTTTGATTAAAGAGTGCTTTCTGACATCGTGATATTATAATAGTAATATCCCCCACCGATTTCGGTGGAAGTAGGCTTTATTGAAATTTGTCTGCCTACGCAGGAGCAATATATAGTGCTTAGTTGTGTACGCAGAACACAATAGTACTCTCTCTACCTTTACTATCACAACCCAGGGTCACAGATAACATTTTTGCATATTGTAGGCATAGATCATCAGATTGTCAGACAACACGTAATAAATCTGCATTGTCGTAAGCAAACGTTTTGACAACACTGTTTTTCTGCGCGGAAATCAAACCCTCGAGGGCTTTGATTGATCTAAGGAGTTGAGAGCCAAGATATAAACACATAAGGTGTTTAAAATACTATGCATAGAGTTCCTTAAAATACTGCCTAATCTAAATGGGTATATTCAGATTACCAAAATACAAACATAGTTTATATAAATGAAATCAGCATTATAATTTTATACATGCAGAGAAAACATTTACGGAAGGCTTCGGAGGAGTTTGATATTAGTAAACAAATATCAAACTCCTCCGAAGCCTTCCGTAAATGTTTTCTCTGCATGTATAAAATTATAATGCTGATTTCATTTATATAAACTATGTTTGTATTTTGGTAATCTGAATATACCCATTTAGATTAGGCAGTATTTTAAGGAACTCTATGCATAGTATTTTAAACACCTTATGTGTTTATATCTTGGCTCTCAACTCCTTAGATCAATCAAAGCCCTCGAGGGTTTGATTTCCGCGCAGAAAAACAGTGTTGTCAAAACGTTTGCTTACGACAATGCAGATTTATTACGTGTTGTCTGACAATCTGATGATCTATGCCTACAATATGCAAAAATGTTATCTGTGACCCTGGGTTGTGATAGTAAAGGTAGAGAGAGTACTATTGTGTTCTGCGTACACAACTAAGCACTATATATTGCTCCTGCGTAGGCAGACAAATTTCAATAAAGCCTACTTCCACCGAAATCGGTGGGGGATATTACTATTATAATATCACGATGTCAGAAAGCACTCTTTAATCAAAAGACCGTTTATGAAAGCTTAAAACTAAATCTTTGTAAATTTGTTCATGCATTTTCAACAACGCATCCATTTTTAGTCAACTAAATGTTAATTGAAAACTTGAGGAGAAGTTTTGCAAGCGAACAGGTAGTGGAGAAAGGTTTGACCTAAATTCTGCGAAAAAACAATATAATGAAGAATTGCAATTCGGTTAGAATATTATTTGCATTGGCATAATAATGTTTACCAATACAGGTGTTAAAAAACAAAGCTAATATTTTATATACTAATGATTCGATTGGTGTTTTTAACTATTTGTATTTTTTTACTGTTTTTAATGGTACTTTGTTCCTTTTATGTAAACACACATTATTAGAAGAAGTTTAATGTTATTTATTAGTTCAGTTTTAGAAAGGTTTTTCTTTAAAGAGAATAGTCAGGCGAAGTGGGTCACTTTATGGTGAGTGATTGCCAACGCTTATAGATAACTGCATCACTAAAAAGCTGCACTTTTTACGTTGTTGGCAAATGGGCGCTCTGCAGCATTTGGTTCGTGGTAAAAACTCCGTAAAAAGAATTGAAATAAAAACGTAACGTGTAAAAATCTGAAATCCTATCCTAAGATTTTATCATAGTGAACATAAAAATTTCAACACATACAACTTCAATGAAAGACTTCATAATATTATGTATTTATTAACTCGCGACAGAAACAGACGGGTATGATAAGTTTGACGTGTCTGTGTCTGTGGCAACGTTGCTTCCAAACGGATGAACCGATTTTGCTCTAGTTTTTTTGTTTGAATGCTGACGTGTCGCAGGTATTCTTAGCTATATCTTTTCATCATCATTTTGCCCACTAATTGAATTTACGGGGGTAACATAAATTTATTAATTTTGTTTGTACTTATTTAAAAAAAAGATATACCTTAAATGGAAACAGCTACATTAAAGCCCCTTATAATCTTCCATGATGAAGGTAAGCCGAATTATTCGACATGACAATAACATTAACTTTGAACGCTGTAGTGACTAGACTTAACATAAAGGGTTTACAGTAGACCTAATTGTCCGGTGAGCAAATAGGTCATCGTATAATTATAATTACTTAGACAAACGAGACGAGATAGGCCGGATAGTAAGCGTTATCTCAACATTATAATGGGATTATATTATTGTCTCTAAAATATGGCCTCGTGCGAGTTGCTTACGCCGGTCCTTATCGGCGGGCTAGAGTTGAGCTGGTGGTAGCATTTTTTGTTGACTCTCCGAAAAAAAATTATTAATTTTCATTTATATTTTCTATAAGCTATGATGTATTTTAAGCATTGGGTGTGGGAGCTTCGTGGTATTCTACGTTACGTTGATATTTTTACTATACATGTTTGGTTTATTCTTATTTGAATTAGAATTAATTTTCATTATGTTATAATCAGTTTATTTTTCTAATACTAAAATAATAAGTACTGACAGATTTAATTGAAGCCCTTCAAAAAGATGTTGGTCGCGACTTCGTGCGTGGAATTGAAAATCGCTGGAACAGTATTTTGCTACGATAAAAATAGCTAATATAATTATGTACCCCGTGGACTACAGTTAAAGAGCCTATTCAATGCAAAGAAATATTCTTTGCATTGAATAGGCTCTTTAGCTATTAACTTATTTTGGTGATTATAATTATATTCATTTATAATTTTAGTATAAATTTCATTGTTTTACGAAATAAGTTACAACAAATAAGTTTCGAAAAGAAGTCGGGTAAAAATCGAATGGATTACAAAACATCGCCAAAACAACGACAATAGTATGTAACTGAATGATGTTACTGACATAGGCGATTGTCGGTTCCGTTCCGACAGTATGAACCTTTTGTTCTGATCTCATGTATTCTTTTTCCGATTTTGCGCCATACCAACCGATTTCCGATACCCGGGACAATATCCGGGATCTGTGTCTCAGTTTAGTGTAATGAACGAAATTGCCATGCTAGTTTCTTAGATATGTTATTTAATACTATAAATAAATTGGTATGATTCTAATGCAGACAAAGAACATTATATAAATGTTTTAAGTAAGTAATGGAGTTGTGTATTTTATACCTATGTATATATGATCAACACATTGATTTCACAGGCTCTTAAGCCGATTACTTTGTCGGCGGCACTCTATCTTTTTTTACTCTCTTACATTTTGTTTTCAAACTTCATAAGCGATAAATAGCGATGGCGTCTTGAATCAGAGCCTTATTCAGAACAAATGTATATGGGATTTGACATAAGCTTCGCTAAGCGACAAACGAATAGTTTGTCATTCAGCGAACGTTGTGTCAAATCCCATACATTTTTGTTTTCGAACTTCGTAGCGATGGCATCTTGAATAAGAGCCGAGGCTGCCTTATTACATGCCCATCTATCATATATCATTTTTTGACAGAAAATCAGGTGGTCAGCCTGCTTGATTTTTTGAGAAACAATTTTTTTGTTGTTCCAAGGCGTGAGAATCGAACCCACGTTACCATAGTCGAGAGCCAAGTTTAGCGTTCTAAAAGTGAAATAATATTATGCGTAGGTGCCTATATAATCAAATCAAATCAAAACATTTTATTTCCAAATGAAACTTAACAAGCTATTTTCGGAAAGTCAACAACAAGGCTACATATAGCGATGGAGGTATAATCTAACGTAGTCCTAGGTATTGTACATTATTTTGTTGGCATGATTTTCGTGGAACATTAAATTCCAATCATACATGTACAAATTTTATTAAACTATTTTTACGTGTACATTGATTTCATAGATTTTCTAGAAATTCTCTGCTAATAAAGGAAAACTTCATTTGTTTTTTTTTGTTTTAGGTAAGTGAAAAAAATTGAATCAAAACACGAGTCGATAGAGAGGAATGGCAAAAAGGTAAGTAAGCATTTGAAATTGTGGTCAAACGTTAGTCAGTGTAAGTATGGAAATTGGAAAGTAATAAAAAGAGTAATTTTCGATGTCGTAAAAAATCTGCGTCCAACTTTATTTCAGTTGAACCTAGCTGAGGAAATTTAACCGTTTCTAGGTAAAAATCATTTCTTGTTATTTCAACATTGCCAACTCCAACGAAACCAAGAATTCTGTACGAATGATCGAATTTGTGAAACGAATAAAATAATCTTCTTTTTGTTTGTTTGTTTTTATAGCGGCAACAGAAATACATAATTTGTGAACATTATGACTCTCTAGCTATCGTACCTAGTTCTTGAGATACAGCCGAGATCTGTCACCAGACAGACGGATAGACGGACGGAGAGACAACGAAGTTTTAGTAATAGGGTCCCGATATTACCCTATGAGTATGGAAGTCTAAAAATGGATTATAGTTCTTTTGTCTCGATATAACTTGAGAAGGGCAAGGGAAGAAGGGAAGGGAAGGAATACGTTGATTTGGCTAATTTTAATCTCGAAATAATTGTAGATTTTTTTTAAATACGGTAATGTTATTTTATGTATTTTTGTTATTTAATAGGGTAATGCTAAATCGACCCCGTGATGGTTGTAGAAGTAAAATAATAACACCCTTGTAGGTGTATTGTAAGTACGTGTTAAAATTAAGGAAAGGTATGTAAGTTTTAGAACGTAATCTAGAAAAGTATAGGTATACTAGGTTGGTGTAGATGTAAGTTGGGAGTGTAGTTGCAGTTACTTATTTATTACAGTAGATTATAAAGACAGAATATTTGCTGGGTTAACTAGTATGACTTAAGATAATACATTTTTGCTACAGATTATAATCCTTATTCTGTAGCAAAAGTTCTCCATTTAACTAAAATAGATTAACGATTGACTCAAATGTTGGAACTTAAAAAAATTCTAGCACGTGCGCTTCAAGTTGGTAAAAAATCTAATTAGGAACTTTAAAAGATAATATTATAATGTCTGTTCGTCGAGTACTTTGAATATCTGTCGGGGCTGAGTTATATATAGTTACTTTATACTCGTTTTAGTTAAACATCATACAATATTATATGTACAGTTGGACAGTACAATAGTATTCAGAATTATTTAATTACATAATATCTAATATTTAATTTATACAATTCTCTACTTCTTCTTGGGTGATAATTTAAGAAAACTTAAAAATGTGTTTTGGTTAGTTAAAAACGTCAAAACTTACGCGTTTATTGTTGATAAATATCTCTTATATATAAAAATGAATTGCTGTTCGTTAGTCTCGCTAAAACTCGAGAACGGCTGAACCGATTCTTCAATTATTAGTTTTGTAACGGTTTGTATGCTTAACGAAGTGGGCACCGGTCAGCTAGTTTATGTATATTTTAAATTTGGTAGCTCAGGTATATAATAGAGGATCTACTCGTTAATCGTTTTCCATTATCCCGGAGACAAAGAATTTATGGATATTAGATCGCTGTAAGCAATAAATTTCAATTTATCACGACTATTAGGTACCTACTTCAGTATCAGTTTTCCGCTTTATTTTCTTGGCCTTTTCTAAAATGGCGGTGAAATACATTGACCATCGGGCTCGGAGAAATCGTCTTGAAAATAATGCCATTCCAAATACTACATCACATTTTGTTGGTAGATCCTTTAGTTGTTATGATTACTCATGATCTTAAAAACATTAATTTAATTTTAAACCATCGATATGGCCTACCAGTTTTTAATGCAACCGTACAGAGAAATGACCAAAGTTAAGGTTTATATTATGAAGAAAGGCCTCAAAGTAGATAATAAAGCGAAGCTAATATATTTTTCTATAGGCTTCAAAATATCAATATGGAATACACCAAAAACGCAAGGTGTATTTCATTGAGAGTATATTTGGATTCATAATTATAATACAGACAAAATAACTCTTTATTTCACATCAATTGTGAAAGAAAATAATATTTGATGTCGATACGGAATACACCAAATATACGACAGGGCGCTTTTCATCACAACTGAACTGGCTGAAAACGAAAATGCAAAATAGGCATGACGAAAGATTTTGAAATCCACTTTTGTAAAGTGGATAAACATTTGCTAATCATGAAAAAACCTTTATTTCGGTAACAAACTAATGAATATCGAAGATTATAGCCATTTTTCTAATATATTTTCAATAGTGCGCCAAAACAGGTCGAAGTGTCGTGGCATCGAGTGTGACGTCACGCTTAGGTAAACGTCAGATGCTTAGTAAACCATAGATAAAAGAGTAATATATAATGATTAGCAGCGATGGACCATGACAGTGATGTTTACCTAGACGTGACGTCATGCGCTGTAATGCGGTGTTTTAGTCAAAATGGCCGATTTCACTATTTTAATATTTTAATTTAATTCCATCTTAATAATGACAATTTTTATATAACAGTATATCAGTATTTCAAATCCTTTTTATATCTATTTTACCCTGAAATCATTAAATCTTTGATTATTTATTAATGTTATCACGCCTATTGTATAATAATATGCTTGCGTCCGTTTTTATTTTTTTTTATTTAACTATTCGTGGTTTGTAGAAGTTACATTGCTATGTAGAATGTACGCCGCTATGAAGCTTGCACCTGGTACGTGGCATTAAATTGTTACCGTTGCTTATAAACAATACCTTAACAGTTTGCTGTAGGTAAAACCGTAAACAATGTAATATTATATAAACTTGCTTACACAGTCAAAATTTATGGCTCAACTATCGGTAACTTTTTATCCATAAATTGGATCATGTTAATCGGTCAAGTGCTTAAATAATTTTATTAATAATTCTGTCCTGAATTTTATCAAAATAAATAATGTCTGATTTCACGTATTTATTACTTACTAGCTGACCACTTCGTTGAACATGGAAACCGTGTAAACCTTCCCGGGACTTCCACGAATATTACAAGACCAAAAATAGCCGAATCAGTTCAGCTGATCTCGAGTTTTAGCGAGACTAACGCACAGCAATTGATTTTTATATAGCCTATGTTACTCAATGAGAATGTAGCTTTCTAATGAAAAAAGAATTATTAAAACCGGTCAAGTACTTTTTGAGTTAGGTCGTTACATACCAAAATACAAATCTTTCCTCTTTATAATATTAGTGTAGATGTACTTAAAATAAAGATGATATTGATAGAAATAGGTGCTATTTGATTCCATAAAATTGTACTCGAATGTCATTAAACTAGTCAAAAGTGGTTTTCCGTTTTCATTTGTAACAATTTCTCACGTCTGTTTTAGTACAGAAATCGAGTACACTACGAAATGGGAAGGTGAGAACAATGGTTACCTATGTGCAAAGAGACTAGGCAGACTGCGTATCATTCCTTTGAATGTGGCAAGGAGCGTCCGGCGTACAAAAAGCGTAAAGCGCATTGTTTCCCGTTTGTAGAGGAAGCATCCAACGCTGACAAGCGCTGGTGGGGTGTAATGGACCACTGTTTACACAGTACCGAAGGCATTTTGATATAACAAAGCAATATTTAGATAAAGAATGTTTGTGCTATATTGCCCTTATTTAATATTTGTGTTTAGAAACTCCAAGTACAATACATTGTTGTATTTTTAACAATATATTTTTATGAATGGTTTAAAAAAATCAATACAAACGAGGATAAATTATACATAATGTCATTGATGTAAAAATTGTTAACTCGAATAAGTAAAATTTTCGTGAACGAATTATATTCCGGCACCAAAATTATTTCTGATGATGTTTGTTACTGAGTCCACAGATACACTAGGGTTAAGTAATTTGGTAGAAATTATAGTTAATTAAATATATAATTAGTTACATGCATCGTAAATTAATATGATATTCATATTAATTTATAATCATATAAACTGTAAAATAGAAATGAACTAATAAAAGGCAAATTAACAAGTTAGAAAGTAGGTTCTAAATATTTACTTTTTACTACAGATATATACAAATAATTTACATTATATTACGTAGTATAAAGTAGAGACGTGGCCTAATATCCAATATTATATTTTTACAAATAATAATATTATTTGTAAAAAAAATTAAATTGTTAAATACTACCAGAACCATAAACAGATATTTCACAATCTGCTTCTGCTAGACTAGAAATTTATGGCAATAGCTGATTGTGACGTCACAGACCGATAATATACTCTCTCTTTCATATTGTAAGTTTATATATAACTAAGAAATTATTTCGAAAAAATAATAATAATGGGTTCTAGATTGAAAGATTTGTTATAACATTGTATAAACGCAAAATATTTTAAGGCGACATGCCTGCTGATTGTAATAATACTAGTCAGAAAGTGTAAATTAATATGAAAAACGGGTAGAATTACAGGAAGAGAGCAAATTTATTTTTCATAAAAATTCATTTCCTCCTACTTCACTATTACAGTTTAAACGTTAGACGGTTTAAGCTTATGAATAAATGAATTGAACATGCTAATGCCCTTAGACAGCGGCGGTTGAGGTTCCTAAATATCCGAATTGAGCGTTATCAGCCCCAGCAAGCGGACTCTTGAAAAGGAATCTAGAGACTGGAATCCTGTATTGTGCGAGAGTATTTTATGTACTATAGCGATCCGTAGGTTCGATGGAGATAATGGAGATATTGACCTTAAATGTTTTGGAGACTGTAGTCTAATAAGATACGATATTAGAATATAACATTATTTAGCATTTTTAAAGCCTTTTATAAACTGACTTTTGCTCGTGGCATGTTTTTCGGAATAAAACAAGATTATCTATACTAATATTATACTGCTCAGTCCGTTGGCAGCCCAGCAGTACCAGGCAGTATTTTAATCTATACTAATATTATAAAGCGGAAAAGTTTGTTTGTTTGTTTAAACGCGCTAATCTCAGGAACTACAGGTCAGATTTGAAAAAATATTTTATTGTTGGATAGTCCATTTATAGAGGAAGGCTTTAAGCTATATCGTTCGACATTACGCTGCGACCAATAGGAGCGAAGCGTCAGTGAGAAATGATGCAAAAACTGGGAAAATTATTCACATTTGGGGACTTTCGTTGCGTGCGCTGCATAAACGGCTTAAGTTACTCAAAAACCACGCGAACGAAGTCGCGGGCACAGCTAGTGTTTTAATATATAGCCTAAATTAATACCATACTAAATTTCACTAAAATCCGTTCCGTAGATTTTGCACGATAGAGTCACAAATGGATATTGATTATTACGATGTATAGATATCCAATTATACACCCATCGTCATTGAGGTTCCCGTTTATAATTATTGTGCTATGATACATCACATCACATATACCGTGTCAATAGGCTGCGAGTCTAGAGGAAAGTAACAAAAACTACTTTGCTTGACGTAATGATGTCGATAGTAAAATATACAACGATAAAATTCTTGAATACTTTAGAAAATTGAAAAATATTACTTTTAATATTTTTTTCTTAAGTATAAGAATGAATTTGGGATTCTTTGAAACAATTTATACTAATATTATATATGCGAAAGTGTGTCTGTCTGCCTGTTATCTCATCACACTTTAACCACTAAACGGAATTTAATGAAACTACTATGAGTATTTAGTTATGACTGTATAATAGATTTTATCCCAAAAAAATTATCATACAGACATTTAAAATTCAAGTCATTATTTAAAATCTTTATGTTTATTAGGTTTTAAATTAAAAATGTCTCCTTTTACTATTAAAATAGGTTTAATCTCCTAATAAAGTATGGAGTAGAAACGTGTAAAGTTGGTAGAGTATGCTAGTTTGTATCTCCTTATTGGATAAGCGTGTATCAAACCGCACTTCGTCACGTACCTACCTAATAGTTCACATACAAATTGTGTCAAAGTTCAAGCCTACCTAATCGCCTCAAGTATATAACCTCTTTAATATTAGTTTTTTTTTATAGTAAGTAATAATGTTGTATAGAGTCTCTATGACGAGTCATTTTACAGTAATGTTATATAATGTACATAATTATTATTACTATTGAATCCATATATTTAGGGGCAACACCGCATTACAGACGTCGAAGAACTAAACCTTTTTTTTGATCTGAACAATTTATTATTTTTTATTCGTATGAATAACGAAAAATTAAAAAAAAGATCGACAAATATTTCCAAAAAAGAATCGCCCTTCTAGAATAAGAAAAGGTATTTAACTGTTCTTTTTACACTTGTATAGGTATTTTCATATTAAATTTCAAACATATTGTATCTTTAGATTAAATAGTATATTATCTTTGCCATCTGTGAAGCCCTTTTATTTTTATAAGTCTAGTAAGTATACGTTCAGTAAATTCTGTGCATCTTCATCTTATGTTATCAGCAGATGTTTTATTGCCCATTACCGAGTTGTTTCAGACTACTTTTATATTACATTCATAGATATCTTAATTCTCTACTTTCTGGTTCCAAGCACTCTTGTGCAGCTGTGGGTCGCATGCGAGTGGAATACTAAATTTTATGCATAAGATAAAGAAGAATATTTTAAAAGAATCGTATTGCAACGAAATACAAGAAAAAATCTATTATATTTTTTGAGCTTTTAAATACATCAGAACAATTGTTCTAATTTTAAAGTAACCGAAAATATAGTAAGGCTACAAAAATGCTCAATTTCCAATGATTGTTCAACTCATTTGATGAAAATTCCTATAGGATTGTTCAACTCATTTGATGAAAATTCCTATAGATTATCCCAAATTCCACTTATACAAGATTCGTTTTGAAAGTCCCATTTTAGTATTATTTATGTTTATTATGAGTTATTTACTAAAAGTGGGATATGTTAAAATAGGGAAAAGAATTTCGTTTACATATTCAAGTAAAAAGTACATACTACGTACCAAAATACTCGCTAAATGGAATAATTTTGCATTTCTAAAGCTACAATTTTAAAACTTCAATCGCAGTAATATGAATTTAGTCTTGCAATATAAAGTAATGATTTGTCTTAAATAATGTTTTAGCTCAAATATATAACGTAATATGGAAGATACTTTACGGATATAGCTGGAGTTTTTTTTTTATTTGTAAGTAATAAGTTTATTTTTATTTTTATTTTGGTAACCCTGAACACAGTATCCTCAGATTATAAAACAGACAAATAGAATTTCTAAAGCCACTAATGTTAATACATAGAATGTAATTTTCAACCACCGACGTAAAAACGACGGGGTGTTATAAGTTTGACGTGTCTGTGTAAATGTGTACCTATGTGTCTATCTGTAATGTTACACGCTAAGTAAGGGTTTTTTTAATGTTTAATTTAGTTTATATTTTATTATATTTCAAAATATTCTTAATGTTTTTCAGGAATCGCTAATGATTTTCTATTTATTTAAGTGGCTTTACCTACTTATTTCACACTAATATTCATTTATCTCTATCTGTTATTTATTGATTTATAATTTGACAGTATAATAATGAATAAGAACTGTTATTATTCAGACATTTGACCACACTCTTAAAAACAATCACCTAATTCTACGCAAATTGCTAAATGAGAATGCCATTTTAATAATATGGCGGATGAAATATGTCCGTTGGATTATGGGGAATGCCGAATCTTTATCAATAAAACCGCTAGAGATGACCCGTAAAATTATTCAGCTATGATTTATATTTCTGTCATATTTGTGCGTTTCACAAAATGAAAGTGATAAAACTGTGATATCTGCTGTAACAATAACTTTCTCTTTATTACTACCCTTTTGTATTATAGGATTACGTTTTACTACTGCCAGTTTGTCACTTACATATGTAGTTTATTTATTGAAGGTTTTAGTAAAATTTAAATGCTCTTGTACTAGGGTATTTATTTATACAAGTTAGGCATGACGGGTTGTGGATTTTAAGGTTAGTTAAATAGTAAAAAAAGCATTAAAAACTTTTTTTGTGAAGCATAAAAAAGGAGCTTACTCGAGACGTTTCTGATATTATGTTTATGTGACTAATAATGTTAATTAATTAAAAATACGCTGCTTCAAAATGTATTAACTCTGCCGAGCTTCAATATAGTCCAAAGCAGAGTTAGCCGAAACTAATCCAATACTACGTTGTTGTACTTGTGTACATACCTATTCAATCTCGTTATAAAACAAATTGGAATTATGTTCATAATATGTTCGTAAAAAGTGTCGAATGTTAATTAACGATTTATAATAACTTGTATAGTAAAGGCATATGTTACTTTATTCAGTTTTAAATTTGGCGTATTATACCCACTACAAAATACAACTATAAACTGGACAATTCGGTAACAGTAGACAAAATGTACTTCTTATTTCTTTCACAGCGACTTCACTTACAATAGATTTTGTTTAGGTATAATAATCAATTATTTTGGTATCCAAATTCACAAGAGTTATTTAAATGACTAGCGAAATAGAGAACACTAGCTGTGCCCGCGACTTCGTTCGCGTGGTTGTCGGAAACAATATCACGATTATCTTTTGATTGCTCACGTTGGTTTTTGCTATTATGATTATTGAAAAGGAATAATTCTTTCCTACATGTTTTTTGAACAACTTAAATTGTTTATGCAGCGCACGCAACGAAAGTCCCCAAATGTAAATAATTTTCCCCGTTTTTGCAACATTTCTCACTGACGATTTTTCAAATCGGACAAGTACTTCCTGAGATTAGTGCGTTTAAACAAACAAACGAACAAACAAACTCTTCCGCTATATAATATTAGTATAGATTTTTACTTATAGCATACAAATTGGTTAGGTTCACGAACAATGTAGATACCTGTGATAAATTTGACAATGAGTACAAATTTACATTCAATTCTAGGTTTTATTGAAATATATGTATAGAAGAAAGCCGTATTATCGTAAACACACTTTATGTGTAAAGGGAGTAGCGCACAATGGGACAAAACTTATTAGTTTACGATCCGCTGGCGACGAAATTCTATTTGCTTCAATTGCACCAAATAATAGGATTCCCGAGGAACACATGTTTCAACCGGCTTTAGTTTTATTTTTAAATACCTAGAAGTTAATGGCGCCCGTCTAATAGGCTAATAAATGGTAAAAGAAACACAAAATGAGTACCGAGATGGAGGCTACTGAAACATTTTGTTTTACTTTAAACTTAATAAGTACTTTTCGTTCTATTGTTTTGAATTAACTATATTATTTCATTTTAAATCTTATGCAATGATATGGATATGTGAAGATTAATTATACTCAAATTATTATTAGATATTTATGTTAATAATATTCAGATGTTTTATGCTAAACATAAACTCGTGATGTATGTAATCTATATACTATTATTATAAATAGGAAGGAGGGAGGAGGAAAGTACTCCACCGATTTTTATGATATTTTACTAAAAAAAATTTTTGTAAACAATAGACCACGGATAATGTCATTTGTTACTTTTTATTGCAGAAATGCATAGTTCCTGCCAGATCTTCTTTCGAAATTGTGGGCAACATCTACTCAACTAAGCATCCTATCATCAGTTAACTTTTGTTATGTCACTTTAGAAAATATACAACTAAATGCTTACACTTTTACAACATTGTCACATTTTCATTGCGAAAAATGCATAATTCCCGTGTGATCTTTTTGTGCACAAGTCGCGGGCAATATCTAGTAAACTGGGGCAAACTTGGTTGAAAGCTTGTTGCTTTAGAAGTACAATTAAATTACCTAATGGTGACCACTTCAACTACATTGGCGGTTACTTATTCAAATTCACGTCATATAATACACGATGACATCAAATGAAAATTACACCGCGTGAGCGTAACGCCCGCTGTTGTAATTTTGATACTTAATATTTTACGCTGAAATATTTTGGCGTTCCAACTTGATTAAAGATATAAGTCATTTGTGTGAATTTATATTCAGCATTATGTATTTCATTAACATGGCCTCAAAATTTATAACAATTAGTCTCAAAGTACTTTCTCCTAACTACCTATAGAAATTAAATGGATATTATAATATTATTTAATATTAATTTATTGGATTGGAATATGGACTTTATAATTTGTCGTTATTGTATTACATTGTAACTTGTTAGCTGGGATTCGTGGTTAGTATTTAAATTAATAGAAGGACAAGGACAACAAAATTTTATAAATATTTTCTGCACTTTCTTTTAACTACAGCCATTCCTTTCAAGAAACCTGATGGTTTCTTGGTAGTCCAAACCTCAAGACCGCGAAGTCAAACCTCAAAATTGTATCCTACATTGTATATTGTGTGAATATATAATACTTAGTAATATTACAGTAAATTTTGCTCACCCATCTCATACAACTCGCGTCATAGGTTGCTACGATGTAAATTCCTTTGTTACGTAGAGCGTATGAGATTTGGATAATATTGTGTTCTATCTAAAGGTGCATTTAGACGTATACATACAATCAAACAAGTTGCCGCTCGACCAGGCGTAAGATCAAAATCTTCATCGTACACACGCCTACATGCTCACATGTAAATACGGACTTCAATTACGTCTGTAGCCGAGGCGGTCAGTTCCATTGTGTTTAAATATTTTGGGACGTCTAAAGGAAAATGTTTAGAAACTGCCCGAGCAGGAAATTTGCCGATATTATACCTTTCCTGCCTGTTTAAATAAAACAGTAGGGTGATTGTTTTCTTCATACTCTATTCACATTTCATAATATATTGAGCAATTAAGCATCGAAGAAACCTTAAGTATTGACTTCCACTGTCTTAAATCCTCTTTTCATTGATTCCGTAATTTAAACCTACAAGTCATGTCCCCTGAGCATTCTTAAAATGAAATGGCCGACTGCCGAAATTTATTCGTTGTATAGTCATTATATTATAATAATGACCATGAACTTTAGAAATTTAGCATTTGGCCTAATTATTAATTATATATAAATATTTTAGCACTAATCATACGTGCTATATTCTATATTATATCTATATCTACTGAGACGTCCATATCATTGTTGAGAAGCGTATACTGGTAGATCGAGTGCGTGACAGACGATATTAAAGAGAGGTGAAGTCCTGTGCCATGTAATGTGGACTAAAGAGCTCGTGTCCAGATTACAGAGGTGTATTCTAATGTGGCAATCTGTCAAATCCTCACCCATTCGCGTAAGCTAGTTCGGAGTTATTTTACCTCGGAGTTACTATGTATCTGATATGAGAGTGATCCTTATGTCCTTGTCATAAGATCCTCTCAGGGTAAATTAATTTTGAACAAACAAAATTTGTGGTTTGTATTTATTTATTAACTCTCACTTTTAATTTAGGTGAAATATCATTGGTACTTTATTTTTAACTAGAAAACGAATATCTTGTGCGATGTCACCGATAAAATACGATGTATTCAGTAAATATTTAAATACACCGTTACCAAAAAACTGTCGATCACTTTGAAACATGAGCGGCAACTTTTGACCGACTCCTTTTGCAAATAACGAAAAGAAATTCGAGGATAAAAGGTAATTTATAATTCATTTTGCTTCTGGGCGTGGCAAATTTTTTCTGGAATTCTTAATTTTACCATAATTTAAGAACACTATGTAAAATACGCAATTTTTTTCGGTTTTAAATCCTTTTATTTAACTTTCATTGTATGTAAGTCCGATTTTTTATCCGTCCGAGAGTCCGATTATTATGGAAATTTGCTACTCAATTTTGAAGCAAATATCTTACACCGATTGAGCTGAAATTTCGTAAACGTGTACCTACGTTTAGTTTAAATTTTGGAATACTTTTATATACGCATTTTAAAGGTCTTTATGTCAATTATGAGTCAATTTAAAAAAACATATAATCTAGTTCATCGCTTGCAGTCAAATAAATAGTTATAAGCTTGTAGTTAAATTGTGATTCGATTGCCCACGCCTATCGGAAAAGAAAATGTGCATCGGGATAATTCCACATAGAGTTTTATAGCTGGATTAATTTTATCTTTATTTAACATTTTATGAAATTTTCATTCGAATTATTACAGCAATTAGTATTATCAATTCGAGATGTATTACTTACGAGATTAGGTTTAGGGTTTTAATATCAAATAGTGAATGGCCACACCAAAGTGTGTTTTTATTATTACTAGAAGTCGCCATGTGGTCGATATTCGACCAAAATGTGTTGTACCAGGCCCCCGATTCAAGATGCCATCGTTATTTATCGCTTACGAACTTCGAAAACAATATGTATGGAATTTGACATAAGCTTCGCTAAATGACATATGAAATCGCTTGTAAATATGTAAATAGCGATGGGATTCCATCGCTATTTACATATTTTCTTAAATCAGACCCTCTATTGTTATAATCATTAATTTTATATATTTCTAAGTATATATTAATAAATATATTTGGCAATCCTTCTCAATATGAACAATAAGTGCCAATTACACCTAAACATGTTAAAGTTAATCCTTCATTAAATATCATGTTATCCCGCTCGTATTTCCTGTCAATTAATGAGAACTGAGAAGGCATGGTATATTAACAAGTCGTTAACGCTAACAAGAAATGGTGAAATCAGGACTGTGTGCCAAAATGTACAATCCTCTGTAAGCACAATTCTCGTAAATCTAAAGCATTAATTTTCCCTAAGCATTATTTATATAGTTGAATATTTAAGAATTTAATAGATCGATTTAGATATAATAATAATAATAGCTATTGGACGCTTCACGCCATCTCAATCTGGCCCTGTGCTATGTATCAGAAGAACTTGTGTTACGGGGATCAGACAACACAGAAACATGATATTTAATACTTTTAGACTATACTATACTATATATAGATTTTTATTATATTAAACACATATTTAATACACTTCCATGACCCAAGAACAGCGAAAACTTTTTGTCCCTTCGGCGAGAGTTGAACCCGCTGCCTCCGGCAGTACCAATATGCGCAACAACTGCTATGCTATGGCTAGGCGTGGCCTAGTGATGGCAGATTTCGTCGAATAACGCCTTCGCCACGTATACCTGGCTCAAAATTAATTTATCGCGTTAGTGAACTGACGCGCGCCGCTATTGGATTAGTTTCATCGATAAGTAACGGGGATTTTTCAAATACAGCAATCATTATTCCAATCCGTGGTTTGTAAGTAAATGGGTATATTAGGCATTCGATCAAACCAATATGATACGTCTCATATGTAAGAGTTCAATAAGTAATAATATACACGACATATAAAAGGCTAAAGTGATTTGAAATTTCAAAGTTCAATCTTTAATCAGGTGAAATCTATTAAATAAAGTTTAAAAATGTAACGTTTATTTTATGATACCTACCTACAGTATATCTGAGATTTTACTGTATTACACACCCATGACACAAATAGTAACATAGAAAACTCTTTGCTCTCTCCGTGGGATTCGAACCCGCGACCTCCAGCTCGAGACGCTAACCACTGAGCAGTCATCAGGAGCTGATCATAATACTACCTTAAGGACAAACTAACAGCTCAAAGTCATAAGCTTTGAAACATATTGGTGGAGACACAACTAATGATAGGCGACTATGTGGAATATTAAACAGCGTCCAACTTGCAACTTTAATAGACTATAGATGAGAAAACGATATTGCTGTGAACACGGAATGCCTTGGATATAGCTAAATTCATGCTACGCTCCCGTCGATACATTAGATAAACTGCTCAATTTCTTTCCAAGAATTCAAATTCCGGTAAAAAGCCTGATAAATGTATGACATTTATAGAATATAATAAATTATTCTGCTTAATATATATGATGTATCCAATCCATATACTCCGCAAACAGTTCCTTTAGGTACTGCTTTATTCGATGAGTGGGTATCGTCTTTAGTTTATTTTTACTTTTTCTATTAGTCTGTTTTGATTACACACTTTCTATGAAGTGTTAAAAGTAGAGCGCTTACACGTTTCAATAAAAGTTTCGTAAATTAGTTGTAGATTAATAACATAATATTTGTATAATCTAAATTTACCCATAATAACATTAGGTTTTGATCTTAGCATAGGTATACCTACAATGTGGTTGAATAACTGCCATCACCATATAATATATGAACTAACACTAGTTCATATATTATATCGTGTGCACTAAGCGAAATTGTGTTGTAGAGACAACAGTCAATACAAAATTTCTGAAGCGTCAGAAATCAATGAGAAATATAGTGTTTTTGTAGGCATTGTACACAATTGATGCGAAGCGGGAAAACTCCCGATAACTTACTGATCCTAAACATAGACGTCCCAAAATACCGCGATACAGTACATTTGTCAGTATAAAGATATTTATTTTTTCCAAAAGACGAAGCAAACAGCAATCACTCTAAGTAAAAGGTTCTCCTCGCCTCAGAATAAGATTAATAAACGACGTCGCCACAGGCCATGGAAGTAAAATAAATATAGCACGTCCTGTAGACTCTGCCCGCTCTAATTAGTATTATGTATTACTGCTTTAATGGAAAAACGGTAGGGGAACATTTTTCGTTTTGCTCTCACTGGGTCCGAAATAACCATTGTTTTTAATATCGAATAACCTTTTATTCGGTTCAGTTTCAGTTGCTGTTTTGATATAATGTTTTCATTATACTTTATATATATGTTGCAGTCATCTGGTTGAATCCGCTATTTAATTGAATGACTAGCGCGTTCATTGAATCCTGTTTTTTTTACAAAAAAATTTAGTATCCGAGACTAGGACAGCCATTTAATATTTTAGTTTTAAACTTCGAAATTTCCGAATAAGTACTTTTATAACGCACATTAAAGTAAATTAATCAAAAAATATATTAACAGATTGCTATGTGTACGAGCTGTTTGACGCCATGAAGTTTCCGCGCCAGTCATTAAATTAAATAATCAGATTCAATACGATAACTGCGACATATACCTATACATTGTACGTACGTACCTAATATTTTTCGTATTTCAGCGTGTCTTGTTGACTTATAAAAATCGTCGTCGTAGTATAATGACATAACTCAGAAGAAAATAACAGGTAACAATAACATCCACATTAAGTTTATCGTGGAACATATCGCTAAATGAAACGAGTACTCGTGAGTTGAGTACATACTTTTGTGCAAAAATCGTAAGCAATTTATTATATTATAATATTATTATACGTCTCAACTTTTGCTCAAATTACAGAGGAAAGTTGGTCCTTATTTTCTTTTGGGTATTTAATATTTCCATGTAAAAGAGAAAATGTTAATGTAAAAGAGTTGACTATATTAATATTTTATTAATAATATATAGATATCAAAATGTCGGTTGTAATGCGTTGAAACTACAAATTCTGTAAAAAACCTATTAATACATTAAAATTTCATCTAAATCACTCCAATATCTAGTTTTTATCTGAACCTATTCAAACAATACCATGAAATACAATAATTTTTTTCCTATTTACAATATTAGTGTAGTTTTAATTTTCGTTTTTATGTGAATTGCCTTAGATAGCTTATATTCCAACTCTAATAGACATCGTGATGTTGTCATGAAAATGGGTCGCCATGAGATTCCCGGTAATAAGCCACCACCGCCTCGAAGAGTACAACTCGAGTCTTAATGCATTTATTCACAAAAATATTTTGGAATGACTTACGAATTCCTAACTTTTTATTTCATTCAATGTTATGGAAATATCACTTTCCTTTTACATTGGGACCGATAGAAATAAGCTTCTAATGGTGGTGTAGAGTTTTTATTCAAGGCCTTCAAAAATGTGTTGACGATGAAATATTTTTAAGTATTTTCACGGAAAAGACTGAGTCAGATTTATCCATCCTCATTCATTAATTGACTGTTGCCATTGCGTTTATTTGAAATAGCGTGAATTTGTGCCTCGGTCTAGGTCAACAGCCCATATCCAACCTCTATTTGCTATCAGTTACGAATGTAGATATAGCCCTGTGTATGAAAGTAGTATAATTAATTTTCGGCTAATACCTGTGCTAAAATTACTAGAAAGTTTTTGGTGTAATATGTCAAATTTGAAGCAAAAGTAATTAACCGTTGGGGATCATTATCTGTAGCTTTGTGTTGTCTACGGCAACATGGCGCCTGACACGAAAGTATCACTAGGGAGATCTGAACTAATAATACGACTTAATATCCGGCCGTTGAGAATTTTCGTATTGTAATAAATTATCTTTCCGTACAATTAAAATAAACTAAATAGAGATTCAAATGGCGTTTCAGTCAATATTTTGTACACGAGATTAGGTACAAAGGACTTTCGAAACATTTAAATGTGGTACATTAATATACACGTGATCACATTAGCTCGATGTGGCAGGTTGATAAAAATTACGTTCTATATTTATTTTAAACCCAGATGTTTTTACGTAGATAATATATTTTTTTATTATTTTAAAAGCACAATCTCTACAATAATCCTTATAAAATTTAAGGTAAAGTAAAGATGTTATCTGTGACTTTGTGACAATTTTTTAGTACTTTAAACTAGGGTATTCTTGTCACGTTTAAGCAACCATCTTGTTAGAACTAAGCTATGTTTAGCTTGGCCAGACTATTGAAGCATAATTACCACCTCGACTGAGCATTTTATTTGCGACTTCAATAAAGATTATCTCATAAGAAACGAAAGAAAGGTTTTGTTCACACAATCCAAAAAACCTACAAAATTTTTACTAAAAACGTGCCTAGGTACTTATTAGATACTAGCTGTGCCCGCGACTTAGTACGCGTGGAAAAGTGATTTGGGGCAGTGTTATAATAAATCTGTTTTAAATATATTTTTTGGGTATAAAAACTGTCGTTTAGGTATTTAAAAATCTATTTTATAGTATGCTGACAATTCCTACTACCAGCTTGACAAATGACCGTGTATAATTACTATATTGCGAACGGGACTACTTGATAGTACGCTCACATACACGACGAACATCTCTGTACTAACTACTAAGATTTGTATGGATTTTGCGCCGCAGCGACTGCAGACGATGATCGATTCCACGCCGACGCTGCGCTGGTGTGGAGACAATGGTATTAAGTCAGCGCACCGCAAAATACTGCAGTCTTCTCAGTGCGCAAGTCCGACTCCCACTTGCCCGGTTTTTTTATTTATTAATAACCTACGCAAACAAACATGTATGTAATGATTACAAATCACATGACTGTTTTTATACGGACAAACTGATTTTATACAGAAAAGTAGCAAAATATAGAAAGTCCAAAAGAAAGAAAACAAACCTAAGTTGTACCTAACATAAAAACTAAGAAATATAAATATCGATAAAACATAAATCTAACTTATAGGTATTGACATAACTTTTTTAGTTTAACTGTAAACACAATATGTTAATCAAAATTCTATATATTATAGTTATAGAATACATAATTTGGACAAAGAAGACTATAAAAATGTACAGTAGTAGTAGGCTGTATGAATTTGAACGGACGGAATAAGAACTATAATATTATAGAATGCAATAAATAAAACTCTAGAGAGGTCAATTCTGTACATTGAATATTTTTTCAAAATTCTTATTGGAGGGTGATTGGAGATCGACACTGATACCAAAAATGCAATCAATAAATTTTTTGTCTGTCTGTCTGTCTGTATGTGCACGCATGGAACAAAAACTACTGAAGGGATTTTAACCAAACTTAGTACGATTGTAGTCCATACTCCTGAGCAGGTTATAGGTTATAAAACATAACGCTGAGACACATAGGAGCCGAGTAGTGACGATAAATTTGAAGTTAGTTGAACGAATTTCGACGCGTGTAGACTGCGGGGTGTGCGGGACGCGCGGGGCGATCGCTTATCTAGTCGTCGGGCGTCGGCGTCGCGACGTCGGGCGTCAGCGTCTCGACGTCGAGCGTCGGCGTCGCGGCGTCGGGCGTCGGCGTCGGGTGTTGGTGTCGCGTCGCGGCGTCGGCATCGCGTCGCAGCATCGGCATCGCGTCGCGCCGGACGCTCGACTGGTATTGGTCGCAGCGTAATGTTATATTATAGCCTAAAGCCTTCCTCTATAAATGGACTATCCAACAAAAAAATGTTTTCAAATCGGATCAATAGTTTCTGAGATTAGCGCGTTAAAACAAACAAACAATTCACATTTCGGGTTTTCGGTTAAGTCAATCAAACACCACGCGAACGAAGTCGCGGGCACAGCTAGTTGCTAATAACACGCTGAGGACCGAATTTCGATTTTCTTAATTAATAATACGAAAATCGATTCTCGGATAACGTATTTTATAAATGTAGGTACTCAACTTTGTTATAATTGCAGTTGGCGTATAGATGTCGCTATTATGGTTCTGCATCACGCTATCTCTTGTAAGATAGATTTTTATAAGAGAATATTTTATCATTATTATAATATTTGGCAAAAAAAAAAAACCTATAATAATCACACTGTTAACACATATCCAGGGCAGGCCGTAAATGGTTAGAATTTAACAAAAGGTAGAATTAACAGTTTTCCCCCGTAACACAGTTTAGTAACTATCAAGATGTTTTAACGTCTAACTTATTAAATAGAAAAAACAAAGAAAAAGAGCAATATATTTAAAAAAAATCTTAGAACTGTTTTTAAGGTTCCGTACCTCAAAAGGAAAAAACGAAATACATAATATCCACACACATATTACACACTTCCATGTCCGTCTGTCTGTCAAGGCCCTTTTACTCAGAAACGCGTAAAGGTATAATTAAGATGAAAATTATATAAAATACTCAGGATCTACTGTTCCTTGAAGTAGTGGAAAAATCAGACTTTTAGCCAATGCAATCAAGCTACAGTCGCTTATGTCGCTAAGTTTCGTCATTTTAGACACTCGCCAGGGAATAAAACCTATAGGGTATTCCCGTGAACTTAAAATCATAAAATTTGAAACCAACCAACGTCTAAAACCATACGTTTTTAGTTACATTATATAGATAATAAAAATATTTACATTTTTTAAAACTTAGTTGTCATGAATGTATTTAATTGAAACTTATATCAAATACTCAGGTCTCAATATGTCAATCAGGTTTGTATGGAGCTCTCGGAACGCAAGGCCAACTCGCACTTCGCCGGTTTTTATTTATTTATATAAATTACATTTCTAACTAATAAATATGTACATACAGTACCTTCTTGTCACAGAGGACTTTTCAGTAAAAGTACTAACTGATTTTATACAAATAACTTTCTTAATAAAGAAACTCAAAAAAAAAACTTAGATTGTCCCTAGCTTATATAACAACTAACAAATATAAAGTCACCCCCGCCGGCCCCCGCAGCCGCGGTGCGTTTGCTGCGAATAAAATTTGAAGCGCGACTCCAGGGCCCGGGGCGATTCCTACAAACGTCCAGCAAGTACGACATGATCTTTTTAAATAGTCATAACTTTTTTATTTATGAACCGATTTACATAAAACAAACACTAAATGTTAAATGAAACTTGCCGCAATATATTACTGAAAAGTATATCTTAATTGGATAAGCCGTTTCTGAGATTAGCGTGCACAAACCCACAGACAAACAGACAAAAATTTCAAAAATCATAGTTTTGGGTACTATTGCGTAAATAAAGGTCCCCTATATTATTTTTTCTCAAATATCTTCAATGTACAGACACGACTCCTCTACAGATTTATTATATGTATAGATAGAAGATATTAACTACCTTTTATATTACCTACTATATTAATATTACAATTAATTTATATACAACCTAAATAGCATATTACACGAAAATAAATGGTTTTAATAATATGATTTTTGCACTAACAGATTCTACGTATTCGTAGAATAATATTTCGCACTGCAATAAACAAATCGAAAAAAATAATCTTTAATAAGCTTACATTTAAAAAATTTACTGCTGAAAATAGCATGGAAAGCAGTCACAACACATGCGGAAAATCCTGGACAGATTAATTCAAACACATGGAACAAATCAAAAAAATCGAACGCTGCTTGCTAATGTTTCGGATTTTCTGTTAACGGGAACGGTAGTTGTGAGTAAACAGTTTTCAGATAGAAAGGAAAATTACACGTTTACTTTAAGCATTTGCTTTAAGTATTTAATTTAGGAAAAGTAATTATTTTGATTAAATACAATCATACAGTATCAATGGTTTTTTTTTTTTTTTTTTTTTTTTTTTTTTTTTTTTTATCTAATTTATTAACGAGGGTTTGTTCGCCTTGCGAGCATGTCACCCTCATAGGAACATACGATAAACATTTATGATCTAAACTTAATGCCTAACTTAACTAACTTATATAAAAATTTTGCCTCCTGGGATAAAGGAAAGGCAAGAATGCTGTTGCATACTCCAACCTCCCGAACATTAATATTATATTGGCATAAAATCCTATATCTCTCAACCTCGTTCCGGACACATTCCGTTAAAATATGATAAGCATCTTCAACTACGTCGCATTCTGAACAGTTAGGAGATGTAATTTTTTTCATCAATGCGGCAAAGCTATTCAACGGAAGGTGCCCCGAACGAAGTCTGAGGCTCAGCACTAAGTCTTGCCTGCTCATATCGGCCTCATCAAACCAAGGATGTCGCGGCACAGTCGCTTGAATTGTTTTATACCACACACCCTTTGTTAGTGACCGTTCATCAAAATACTCTTTCCATAATCGGTATCCATTAGCTTTAACATTAGAGAGAATATTTGTATAATCTGGTAAAAGTTCAACTAAGTCGCCTTCGGTGGTTGCTTCTTTGGCCAAAATATCTACCTTTTCATTATCCGTAATGCCAATATGAGCAGGCACCCACTGTAACATAATCTCCCTACCAGTCGTAATCAACTTTATAATACATGCAACTATATTATATGCAATCGGCGTACAACGAACATTAGACAAACATTTTAATATATGTTGCATAGCACTCTTCGAATCACAAAAAATTACAAACTTTTTGGTATTGATAAATTGTATATATAACAATGCTTTATAAATAGCCATTAGTTCTGCTCCCATAATAGATATATATGGATTCATTTTAAATTTGCCACATCTCCCACTTTGGGGATCTAGAAAAGCAGCGCCTACATTATTTTGATTTTTAGACCCATCTGTAAATATTTTATAAAATTGTAAATAAACTTTGGTAATAAAATTATTACATTTTATTTTTAAATCATTTTTAAAAAAGCATTTCTTTGACTCCGAAGCATCTTCTATACTTAAATTAATCAAGTGAGATAGGTTCACATTACTTATCCATGTGTCAAGTGAAAATCTGTCTAAAATACTGCTAGAATGAATAGGAATCATTTTTAAAAAATCATTTGAGCTGACTAAAAGGGGTTTTTTCTTTCGTCTCCAATAAGGGCTTTGACAAAGATTGGACAATTTTTCAATCAGACTTAACGTGTCATTATTAGAATAAGATTTTAATTTTAATAAAAATTTTCCAGCCAGATAATGTCTCCTTATATGTAACGGAGGGAGATGAAGCTCACATTCCATTACGTGGATAGCAGTACTCTTTATGAAACCGCCTATAATTCTAAGACACACGTTTTGAACTTTAGTTAGTTTATTTATGTGAGCGTCAGATCCATTATCATAAAGAAAACTGGCGTAATCCATTCTGCTACGTATAAGCGAAATATACAGTCGTCTCAAAAATTTGGGATGAACACCCCACCCAGATCCAGCTAGAACCTTAAAAATATTGACATATTTCAAACATTTTTCTTTGACTTCACTAACGTGTTTGGCCCACTTTAGTGATCGATCTAACAAAACACCTAAATATCTTATACTATCTACTACCTGAAGAGAATTATTTTTTATTTTCAATTCTATAGATTCCGCTTTATAACCTCTTTTAAATATACATATTTTACTTTTATGACAAGATATATCCATACCTATTTTCTGAATGAGATTATTAAATAAATTTAATGCTGGTTGTAATTTACTAACGGCTTCTAATACATTTTTAGCTGTAATATATAATACGAAATCATCAGCGAATTGCGAAATCAATACATTATTAATACTTGAACAAATAGAAATAGTTGCAATATTGAACAGAATAGGTGATATCGGGTCACCCTGTGCCAAGCCGCGACTAGTATTTCTGGAAATATAACCATTATCTAATAGTATCTTTAGCGATCTATCTTTCAAAAAACTCCACAAATAATTACACAATTTCTTACCCGTCCCTAATCGGTCCATAGTAGTTAATAAAACACATATATCTACATTGTTATACGCATTATCTAGATCAATAAAACATGCGATAGTTAACTTATTATCGGAAAAACCGGTTTGAATCTGGGATACGAGTCTAGTTAGGTTATTTAACGTCGACTGACCCTTTCTGAAACCGGTTGTACTCTCTGAAAAATACTTATTTGTTTCAATAAACCACTCTAGTCTATTGAATAGAATGTTATGAAACACCTTGCATATGCATGATATCATTGATATAGGTCTCAGGGAGGAAGAAGAACCCGGGTTGCGGCCCGGTTTTGGTATCGGTATTATTGCAATGCTACGCCATTGACTTGGCACAAAAGCTGACTCGTAAAAATTATTATAAAGTAAGATTAAAATATTTTTACCGTTTTCAGGCAGATACTTTAACATCGAATACGATATGTTATCATCACCTGGTGATGAGTCCTTAGATTTTATAGACATGTTAAGTTCCTGAATGTTAATCGGAACTTCAAGATTAGTGTTATATGAAGAAAAAACTGGTTTTCTAGGTAACACAAAGTCAGGAGCAATGCTACACAATAACTCATTAGCCAAATCTCTATCGACGTAGTTGACATGTTTATGTCGTCCCTTAATCCATCTCATTTTTTGCCACAGTTCATTTTGATTATATATTTGGTTAAGAGAAGAACAAAAGTCACGCCAAGATGCTTTCTTTGCATTCCGAATAAGACTTCTAGCTAAGCGAATTTTATCTTGAAGTTTATTATAATTACTAGGGGTGGGATTGCGTCGAAATTTAGAAAGGGCCAATCGGCGTTCAGCTACAGATTTCGAAAGAGATGCATTCCAGTAAGGCTTAGACGAAAATTTGCTTTCAATATTTTGGTTGATTTTAATATACGGTATATATAATTCGGCTGCCATATTTATATAATCTATAAAAATATTATATGATGTTTGTAAATCATTTTGTAAAATATAATTACTGTAAAGTTTATTTAGTAAATTTTTATACGAACTCCAATCGGCCTTTTTATAGTTTCTGCGTAATTGTAATGACTTGTTTATTCTTTGATAATTAGTTATTTTTATGATACAATGATCGCTGCCCAGCGTTTCATTCAATACTGACCATTCAAGCTTTAAGCTTAAATCAGTGGTAGCCAAAGATATATCCGGCGAAGATTTTTGTTGATTATTATGAAATAAATCAACACGAGTAGGTTGACCATTGTTCAATAAAATCAGGTTACTATCCGATAATGCATTAAAAATTTGATAACCCCGGCAATCGTTTTTATTTGACCAATAAGTATGATGCCCATTAAAGTCACCGAGCACTAAAGTTTTATTTGGTAAAGTCGAAAAAATAAACTCCCAATCAGCCTGAGATGTACGTATAGATGGGGCGCAGTAAACTGAGACTATGTTTTGTACTTGATCACAATTAAAAACCCTAATCATCAATATTTCGATACCCGCGTTGCAATTTTGAATAATCTGTAATTTGGACTTGACTGACCTGTGCGTGAGTATCGCCACTCCACCGTAAGTATCATCTCGATCTTTGCGGAATATATTGTAATTACTAATCCTGAAATCGCGATCGGAATCCAACCAAGTTTCACTGAGTGCAGCAATGTGAACCTTCTCCTGTAATAAAATATTTTCAAATTCCGCTACTTTTGGTCTGATGCTCCGGGCATTCCATTGAATGATATTAAGTTTTATATTATTATGTTTGTAATCCATCATTAGTAAAATAATCAAGAATGAATTTCAGAACTGGCCAATCCGCAACATTATCTACTACTAACAAAATTAACCATTCTACGCAACATTTTAATACATGTTTAATCTTAGTTTGAATATTATATCTTTTTAAAAATATTATTTCCTGTAACCTACTTAATAATTCCTTAAAACTAACTCTTTTACTATTTGTTTCTGAATCTCCCTGTGTTTTATTGTCTCTTTTCGTGTAACAGCTGTTTCCACCTTCTGTTTCGACTTCCATACAGTTTATATCTCTTTGTTGTATCTTTTTCTTCTTGTTAGTTAACTTCTGTGGTATCTGATGAATGACAGCATAGGTTTTCACTTTCTCGGCGTAGGTATTAGTGCGATTAGACTGTGATGGAGTAGACAAAGTAGACTTAACATCAGGGGCTGATCGCGTTTCATTTTCTTCAAAATGTAGGTATTCAGTTAAAGGAAATATTTCTTTCGTTTCATTTTTTTCCACATTTTGATCGTTTGGCGGCACGTAAATAGTTAACGCCTTTCTATAGGTACAATTAAACTCGGCCATAATCTCACGGATTCTTTTTTCTTTAATAAAGATCGGGCAAATTCTCGACAAAGACATGTGATTTCCATTGCAATTAACGCAGCAATATATTTCAGTCTCACAATTTGGATGATTTTTTGTGCATTTCGGGCAGACAATTTGTTTACTAGAACATCTTTTTTGTGAATGCCCAAACTTCCAACAGCGCGAACATTGAGAAACTGGAAACACATAGGCTTCTACCCTTACTCTCGTATCATGTACATAAACATATGGTGGTATGTATGAGCCCTTAAAACATAAACGAACCGCTTCACTAGGTGACCATCCAGTTTCATTAAAGGTCCTCCGATTTAAACGGTTTGCTGATATAATTTTTGCAGGTTCCGTACAGGTAATATTTTCTAAAATACACTCGTCTGAAATGTCCAAGTCCACATCTTTTATCACCCCATAAGAAAAATTCCTCTCCATAGCTCTTTGTATGCGCCATCCCATTTCTATGAATTTTTTACAATTTTCTAATAATTCCGCACTCATACTATTTAGTAAATCAACTCGGACTCTGTAAGGGTTAATGTACTTAACTCGTATAATATCCGTTATATTATTGTCTTTAAACAATCGGGCTAACGAGAATTGTTTTGGCATAATTTCATTACTCGATACGTATACTTCGATTTTTTCTTCTTCCCTAATTTTTTTCCCATACCTTTTAACTTCTATCCAATCATCCTCTTCATCATTTCTTCCTCTCTTTGTAGGTTTCATCTCCAACTCTAAATCATTACTATCCAATATCTCGTCCTCATTATTTGCCTCCGAACTCAGTGCATTAGTAACTTCCTTAGATTCACTCATATCGCACACCGTAGGTAACACTCGCAGCGCGCCGGCGCAAGCGCAGCGGCTGCTAAACCGGTTTCGCGTAAATAATAACTATGAAATGCACGACGCGTACTAAGTAAAAGAAACAACTGATTCGCACGCATGCCGGTACGAGACTGTATCAATGGTTATTAATGACTGTAGATATAAAGAAATGAGTTTGAGTGCAATATTTTAAGAAGCTACCGACAATTTTTTGAATGTGAAAAATAATTGTCAATTAATCAATTATTTTTTTATATATTAAACAGCTTCTTTACTTTAATTAGTAACAACTAATCAAATAATTAATTACATTTATGTTAAAAAAAGTTTTTAGTAGGAATAGGTTTCTTTAATTATAATTTTTGGTGCGTCAAGCGTCATTGCGCGCGGCGGGCGGACGGGGCTGGGCGGGCGGGCAGTGACACGCCGGCCTCTACCACGGCTACGCGTCTCCCGGCTCCGAGCCACAAGTTACAACCGCCCGCCCGCCCCCGATATACCGGACAATACTCAAAGGATGTTTTGTGCAGTGATCAGTGAATAGATTCAAAGTATGTGTGCCATATGATTTGTGCTAAATATATATTATATATTTTCATGTCGTGACATACAGCGGCCGTTAATTCATATTTCTGCTTACTTTAAATCGCATTTATCAGATTTACGTCTCCTATTTGCGAATAATAGCATTCCGTTCTAGAATGCAGTTTTAAAATGATTTTAAGGAATTTCAAACTTTTGTTCACGTTCTTGAAATTCCGTAATTTCAGTTCTATAGTGATGGCGTTTTCTTTCGCATTTAGATTTTCGATTTGTAACCTGTATGTTTGTAATTGAAAAGTGCACCTAATTTTCACCTGTCTTACAACATTATCTATGCCACTTCAATATACCTACTAACTAAATAGTTATTAGGTTTTTAATTTTTATGATTTTTTATAGAAAGTTAATACTTACTTTATAATAGTATTAAATGTATAACGTGCTTGACTTTTCGAGAGTTTTTCAAAAAGCAATAAGTTCTTATTTCTCGAACTAAAATTATCTATATATTATCCGTTTCGCCATCAATGACAATTAGCAACAAATTTTCGAGACCCAAAATAAGGGGCAAACAATGTATTTTTACCTACCGCAAACAATGTATTTTTCTGGTGAAATACTTATATTTGTGGTATTTCATGTGTAAGGTTGAGACACAAACTGCGACTCATTAATTAAGCGACATCAAAGATACTCCTCGCGGATGAGGAATTGTGATAAAACATAACGTTATTTAGGAAATATTGTCCTTCCCCTTGAGAAATTATTAAGGACAATTTACTATATCAAATCATATGTGGCCAAATTAAAATAACCACTTTAAGCAGAAACTTGTAATTGGCCGCGCTTAAAAACTTGTTTTTACTATCAATCGTTCTTACGAACTTGCAACGCGAAACTAGCTCTTTTTTTACATTTTCTGGAATTATCAAGTTTTCCGCGATCTTAGAAATAGCAAATGTTTCTTATCTATCATAATGATTGGCTCTTAAATCGAGTCCAATATCAGAGTGATATTTATTGTGATGTGAGAGTAAATAAACTTTGTTGGTTGGAGCCGACAGGCTCTTCACAAGTTACGACAAACGATATTAGAACAAGTAGCGGACGAAAGGAAAAAATGTTATTTAGCCGCGAAAAGTTCTTATCGCCTGATGATTTATTTTAGTTTTATACACTTTAGGACTTTTATTACCTTTAGGGCGTGTTTCACCAAGCCATGTTAAAGTTAATCCTTCGTTAAATATCATGACGTTATCCCTCTCGTATTTCGTGTCAATGAATGAGAAGGCATGGTATTTTAACATGGCGTTAACTTTAACATTGTTTGGTGAAACACGCCCTAAAAATAATTATTCGGGTATTTGGAAATAATTATACACATGTTTACCTTACTAATAAAAATATTTATACATCGGATAATTTATACACTTGTATTACCTTAAGGCCGTGTTTCACCAATCAATGTTAAAGTTAACGCCATGTTAAAGTACCATGCCATCTCTTTCATTGACAGGAAATACGAGAGGGATAACATGATATTTAACATGGCGTTAACTTTAACATTGCTTGGTGAAACACGCCCTAAACATTCGGGTATTTGGCAATAATTATACACATAATAGATAATTTACACAATATCGCTTACTTTTTCTGATACATTGGAAATGTCAACGATAATATACAACAGCAATGTTGTGTATTATCCGATGTATAAACACTTCTTCCTCTTATTCATTCATTAATCTCGCCATTAAATTATAATTGTATAAGTCGCTTTTAAATAAAAAAAATTAAATCAGCAACGTCATATATATAATAAAGTCGCATCCAAAGTTAATACAACACTCTTTTTGTTGTATTGTGATAGATGGTAACAAAAAGCTAAGCATCAGTTGACTCCCTCAATATCTTTTCCGCGAATAACTCACAAGAAAATAGCTTTCGATATTATTTTACTATCAACATATTTTACTCGTACCTTTCCCACACATATTTTATACTTCTCAATCTCCTCATGTAAAACATGAGATACGTAAGGCAAATATTCGCTTCTAATAGTTTATGTAGGAGAAAGAAAACTATTTACGTTGTATCGTTGTAATATGTTAAACAGATCAATTTTAATCGTAGCAAAAAGATTACACATCATACAAGGGTATAAAGGCATAAAACTTGACAAAGAAAATAATATGAACGATGAAACATTCCATCAAAGCACTATTAAATCATTTATCAAAAACATCAAGAACATTCCAACATAACAAGGGAGCGAGCACGAAATTGGAAGGATTTTAAGATGAGCAATATATGTCTTTATGTGCCAGAACTTTCGCATGAAACGGCGCTTCAGCGGTATTTTATCTCTACCTGTCTTAATTCTGTTAAAGCATGTAGAAAACCTCGTTAGAAAGGCTGAATTCAGTCTCAGTAACCATGCGTGAACGTAGTAAAATGCGAATGTTTACAACTGGGGCGAGTAGGAAATGAATTTGCAGTTTTGTTATTTTTCTTGGTGTATTTTAGTCGACTTTATAAGTTTCATTTATATACTACCTACTATAGGTACTCGGCCAAATGAATTCTTGGAATACTCACAAATAAATTGCAAAAATCTTTTTAAATGTACATGCTAGTAGTTGCATAATATTTAATCTTCTTTCTTAAACCAACAAATATCTAATACTTATTTGTGTATTTAGTACGTATTAGTTAATATCTACAGCTAATCATGTCAGTTTCTACGTGTATATAAAAATTATTATTTACAAGCAACTAATATTATTCTCG
This sequence comes from Celastrina argiolus, assembly GCA_905187575.2. Lineage (NCBI taxonomy): Eukaryota > Metazoa > Arthropoda > Insecta > Lepidoptera > Lycaenidae > Celastrina > Celastrina argiolus. Next base: position 10,835,110 of record LR994577.1, read on the forward strand.
TAATGGAATATATTTTGTTTGCTATATATTTATGAGTCTCACCCTAATTTCCAACATATACCTACATTGTACTGTAGTATAATATGTTACAAATAAGGGCAAAGTTGCCGTGTATTTTGATATACTCAAACAGTATGCAAATATTTAATATAACGTTTAACTTTACTTGGAAAATCTAGCTGTTCACTACAAGATTATCCGGAAGAAGATTTAGATCAAAACAATGGAGATCAAAAACAATCAGTGTTCTAAAGCAAACAACTTCGGTCTCCTTTCATCGTTGTACATCACTCTAAAACTTTTCTAAGGCTTCTCTCCTCGCTGGAAGTTTTAATGACAAAACCTATTAATTGATTGAATGATAAACGAACGTTGGCGTGGAAGTTGATGTATCGTAGTTTTAACTCACTGGTTCTTCGATGGCTTAGCAATGACAGTCATGACGATCTCTGTAGCACAATGGTTATAACGTAGGTGCTCTAGTCGGAGGATTTGAATCCCGATAGGAAAAAGTTTCCAGTGTTCCTTAAAATCTTTAATAATTTAATAAAAATATTAAAGATTTTAATTATGGGGGCTTACTCCCGTCACAATCGAGAACCGAATTCGTTCGATATCGGTGGTTTTTCATACTTTATGAATTACTTTGAAACTAATCAGGATAAAGAAAATTATTAGATCGTAACTTTTTGTACTCCCGGACATATCAATCGACTGAGAATCAAAATAAACAAATGTCAATTTATTAGGAAGTACGCGGCATGATCGTATCTAAATCAAAATCAAATCAGTTTGGAGACTAAGGCTCATGTTCACGTATATACACATTCTTCGGATAATTCGTGGGCCAGATATGTGGCGTCAAATCCATAGATATTATTTTTGTTGTTTTTTATCTTAGCTTTAATAATATTCATTATATAATAATCAATAAATTCTATACCTATATTAGGTACTTAGGTAGATATTACGCTTCTATCGATGATTCGCAGGGCCAATGTTATTAAAAAAACTCATTACACGGCGATGTAATTTTAAGAAAATAATGATCTCATTCAAAGGAGTAAATAATGAGGCCCTTAAAATTCCATTTTATATTTTCTCATCAAAAGTTATGGGATAGTTCATTTGACCTGGAAAATAAAAGTTGACCTGAAAATTATGGACATTGCAGGGAATACAAAATTACATCTCAATTAAGAAGAAAATATAAAAAATACATTTCCTTCCCTAAATAAATCACAAATTGAAATTAATTATACTGTAATTAATTTGAAAGAAGATATTTTTACTTATCCTTAAAAAACAAATTTTCAGTCTTAATTTTTATTGCTTTCTTTTTATTAAAAGTTTTGAGTTAACATAAAATTAATTAGTTTGGTTTAATCAGACACTATGCAAACATAACTTTTCACTAACTTACGTATTGTTACAGCTTTACCATTATAATCTAGAACAAAAGGGGATTATCTTACTAAAATACATTAAAACCTACGTTTAATATCAACATGAAAGCAATCAGTATAATGTTAAGAACATTATCTAGCTATTTACGTTAGAAACGTGATGTTATAACTTAAGTTACATTTCATCTGTAATTGTGTTTTGAGTGACTTTTGCTGCTAAGTTTACAGGTATTTTGTGAGAGTTAAATTATACATTATATAATAGTATAATGTAATTTCATACAATACGAAATACTCTTTTAAAAGTACACAATAAAACGACAAAATATTAGATTAGATCGTTTGTTTTCATTGAATAAACTCCGAAACCACTGGGTCAATTTTGATAAAATTCAGCTTATTTGCTATTAATTAATTATCTGGGGGCACGGCAGTGCCCCCACCAAGACGAGATAAGTGCAGCTCAAGGGTTGTGCGCCCTTACTTACCAGGCTTAACTTCACATACTCTACATTACGAGTACTTGGCCGTTTTGCTACCGTTACGAAGATTTCATAGACATTCATTCATCGTGTGTAAAATAAAACGACCAAGCATTACGTTTTGACTGAAATGTAGAGTATGTGAAGTTAGGCCTGGTAAAGTAAGGGCGCATAGATCAAGAATCTTTGCTCTATATGAGATCTGACAACTTTTTCATAGACTTTGATTAAGGTGTAGTGTAGAGCTTGTAGGTTTAGAGTGTGTAATTTTAGAGCTTGGCTTTATACGATATCTGATAACTTTTTCACAGCGTAAGCAATGTAGACTGGTTTTGGTAATATTTTCACATGAAATTTTTTTTGGTAGGTATATTATACACAAATATTACTTATACTATATGGACCTCCCGTACGTGCATCTATCGCGGTAAATACATCGGCATTTCTTTTACGCACCCGAAATCGTGAAGAACATAATATTGTTATTATTTATAGTTGAAAGAAGGTAGGTTAATATATGAGGTATTATTACAAGCTACGGTATCCACTATCTGACTAAGATAAGAACTGCAAACTTTTATGTTAAATTGAACAAACATTATAGAAAATTAGAGCTTAGTTTATATGTACACCACGTATTATGTTCTGGAGCTTTTCATTAAACGTAAAACTAACTACGGCTTTACAAATTTCATTATTTAAAGGCAACATTGTATATTCTTCGCATTTTAAATTCATGACGATTTAATTTCAGTTGATACATCGCCCCGGAAAATGAAATAATAGAGATATATGTCACCTGAAATGCTAATTTGGCTAAAAGTTCTAAGAAGCACTCAAGAACTTAAATTTTACTGCAATGTTTTCTCTTGAGAATTTTAATAAATGTGCAATCTTTCTTGCGAAAATTTATCAGCAAGGAATTTGTTTTCCTCAGCGAAAAATGTTGCTAGGATTTGCGTTAAAATACACTTCTCTCCGTTTAGACTTTAAACAATACAGCTGAGTACTTACAATAAAAATATACATAACAATAATAAATACCGCAAAAGCTATATAATACACTAACTTATACTCGCGGCTTCTTCCGTGGCAAATAGATTTTATCCCCTTAAAATCCTTCCTTAGACTTTCGAGACCTTATAATACCATTGTTGAATATCTCTTTCCAAAAAAAAGTTATCTAAGTTGGTTTATGAACGACGAAGTTATTACACATACAAACACGTTGGAATCTAAAAACCTTCTCGTTTTTTGGGCTCGGTTTAACATACTAAAGAACTATGTAAAAGTTTTAATAAAATTAATTGAATAATATGTTTATATTTAGTTTGTGATGTTATTATTTTATTAAGTGGATTCAAAAATTCTTGGTAAATATGCACTGTTCCTATTTGCACGATTACAGAAAATGCAATTACGTGTATGTTTATTTAACTTCTTTGATGTTTTACTACGTTTATTTTAATACGTTTGATGCTAATATTCATAAACTACCCATAGGTAAGTTCTACTATGTCTAAACGATAGATACACAAGGTTGAAATTATTTTTTTACGTTTGATGCTAATATAATACTATATTCATAAACTACCCATAGGTAAGTTCTAGTATCTCTAAACGATAGATACACAAGGTTGAAATTATTTTTTTAACTTGTAGAATGTGCATGTGAGACGTGTTTTTATGTTCGTACGCAATTTTTTATTTCATTCGCCACTACTTCAAGCATTTCTCGAACACTTGAAAGATAACTGGAAGATCTTCGTTCAATTTACCTAGTCTTATCTTAGCGATCGAGCTCTTCAAAAAAACTTTGTAGAAAAGTTACCAAAACCCTTTTCTCTTTTCGTGCGAAAATTACTTCACGATTACCGTATTTAAGTGGAAAAATTCGTAACGACATTTTCATATTACATTAGTTCTACCTCGAGGATTCTTCGAAAAAAGACGCCTCAGAATCATATAATTGATTCCCCTATCTTAAGATAGTCTGTGATGAAATTCAAAGATATCAAAATATTTTAGTCCATTTTAGGTGACGGACATTAAAGTCAATGCATGTATATAATATCTAGTTTGCATGGGCTGAAGGAATTCGTTAATTACATGGTAAATTAACTGGAACATAAAAAAGAACTGTTACCAAAAATTATATTTTTATTGGAAAACATAAATCAAAGATTAGCGAAGGACTTATAACAATTAACTTAATAGTTTAAATCGAAAGCGTGGTAAAAATATAAAAGAGAAAATTATTAAAGGAAAACAATTATGAAATATAAAATACCCCAGTGGCAATTTTATATAAAAAGCATTTCAGATACATTGTATTGTACGGGATAAAACAACTGGCGAGGCAGCTAGTATTAAAAATAAACTAAAGTTGTAAACGATACGTACAACGCATCAGTACCAAAACAAAAAGATTTTCAGACGTTGATAATAATCATTGTTCTTTTCGGTTACGGGGCCATCATCAAAAATATTACACTGTATTTACGAAACAAACTATTTTCGAGGCAACGTTTTATCTTATCTGACGAGTATTAATCACAAACTTTTAGAGATTGTAGCTGCAATATTTTTCATGGAAAATGTTCTGCTACGGAAGGAGTAATGTCAAAAATTTATCTTCACGTACAGTTTTCGTGCTGACAGGCTCTATTAACCCGGTAACAGCAGTCAGCTGTCTATTAAAGTTAGAAATCCCGGGTCATAGCTGAATGGTGCTCTATCAAATCATATCTGTAATAAGACTCGTATTTTGTGCAGATAAATTTCGAATGTCATTTTAGAATACCAATATTTTGTCATGCTACCTTTCTAGTTTATAAATGCGTCAAATGTACGCATGACCTTTTAGTATTTATATCTATGAAAGCTTTTACACCACAAATTGATCTTGTATTAAGTTTTTTATATTATTTAGTTCTATATACTATTTATTGAAGATGTTAATTATATTAATACACATATTTAATCCACATCAGTGAAGCTTTTATACCTATATTTTTTTATACATTGCTTGGATTTGAGTGTCAACGCACTAATCTCTAATCCACAGTGGTCGTCCAAAAATAATCTAAATTAATTTATATTCTGAGAATTGTCATTTTTAACAAATTCTTATAAGGCAGCACGCTAATAACAAGTTATCATTTAAATTAACTTTATCGAAACTAAAGTGTTCACTAGATTTTAGCTTCAGTATAAACATAGTCAAAATTTAAGCATGTTTACGGCTGTGGTTTATCTGAAATCTAAACCACTGTGGGCACCCAATAATTAATTTAAGCATTAAGTGTTGCCTGGCTTTTAATACCTGTGATAAGCTCGCCTTTGTTTTCTTTTTAATACTTGCGAGTTTCACAAAAGCTTTTACTTCTTGTTTCGGTAGCATAGTGGACTCTCATAAACGCCATAGTAAGTTTCTATGTGCTCAATACATAATTAAATCTGTCGTTAATGGCTTTTTCTTTATTAATAACTGAAGGTATAAGGATTTTTATTGTTCTTTCTTTCTTTTGAAGATCAATACTGCTTATAATATATAATACTTTATACATAATTTAGATTTCGTAAGCGATAGGTTAAGCTGTTGTAGTTTGTTCTGACTAGTTCTGATTAGTTAGTGTTTTATACGTCCAGAGTCTGATTGAATTTGAACCCATACTCAGCCTCAATATCCTTAGATAAGACACGTCGATGTTCCTCCAAGACTTTGATAGGGTCTACGTGTACTCACGTACCGAGTAATGTCATTATTGATAGTCCGTAGGCTCAAAATGTATCTGTCATTCTGCTGAATAGCCATCGAGGCGGAAAACAGCTCAGATGTATGAGATGTCTAAAAGTGTTACTTTCCTCAAGGAAATCGATTGTATTGGCACAGGAAATCGCAAATATATTATGTTTCTTATAAAAATAAGGCACCTAAATAATTGTGAGCATGTTCGGAGTATTTTATCGAGGTCGCAAAATACTTGGGAATAATCACAGCTGCTGCAAATAAGTCGATCAGTTAAAATATTTATTATACCGAATTCTACAGAGTGCATAATATAATACACATGGTATATTCTTACAGTGAAAACTGGATTTTAGCTCACTCTCTCATTAAATATTAGAACAGGACATAATATAGAATGAAAACAGTAAATCTGCAAACGTAGTACATATGCATTAAACGTCTTAATATGAATACATTGATGAAATTGGTGTACATTCTTCGATTTATAAACGACAAAAGGTTTAAAAATCAAAAAGCCTTAATAATAATAAATCGGATTATAGACGCAATGCGGGACAACGCTTTACAGAATACCAATTATACAGAAAAAAAATACAAAACCGCTTTAAAAATTGAAATCCATTTTCGAAATTACCAAATGAATATTTTATTCGCTGACATTGTTAATTGAAAATCCTATTTGCTCCTGGTCAATTAAAGGCCCTGATGGCTGTACATTTGATAAGTTATACCTATGTTTGAGTTACGAGAGTTCCGCGAATGGCAGCGAGCGTGTTCGCTTCCAGCGCCGCTTGTCGCTCGCCGCTTGTCACTCGTCACTTATCGCTCGCCGCTTGTCGCTCGTCGCTTATCGCTCGCCGCTTGTCGCTTATCGCTCGCCATTCGCCGGGTCGTGATTGGTGACATTAATAGCTATTTGTCAAGCGTCAGCTGATGATTGATAAGCGATGAGTTAATTACTTCACATATACGCCGTATAGCTGTTGAACGACATCCCATTTCATTCAACAGATTTAACATCATTCTGAGTCTGATTAATTTTGCCTAGAATTCATAAAAGGTAAAAACGTATTTCTTGTGTATTAATGTATACTACCTGGTTTGAGTTATTTGTCATTAAGACCAAAAGTAATAATTATAATTATTAAATAACTTTTATGTTAATAATAATATATTATTCCTATGAGTTTCAGTCTCACAATCGTTAGTATTTTCGCGGTATTATATAAAAAGAAAATGATGAATAAACTCCGTTTTTACATATTATATGACTTTAATAAATAAAAAGTGTAATTTACAAAAAGATTTCATATTTATATTTCATTACGATAATTAATTCCCCGAATCACACGTTGGTTATGGCATTGGCGATGATAGCACGAGATAAAAAATACGAACGTTCCCGGCTCCGGCCCCGCACTGTTTTCCCAACAAACTTCCAACTCGTTTCGGCGTGAATATGTATGAGACTGTCGGAGCACATTGTGATCGTACTTACAATGGTTTATAATAAGCCATATGTGCAATTTAATGCTACCGCGTACTAATTTGCTTGAGGAATTCCCGCAAGCGACATTATACAGACGCTCATGTCCTCAACACCTGAGCGTATAGACAGTCCAGCTTTATGGCTTCTAATTGTCTTCATTTTATTCGGGATAAACTTAAAAAGACTATTTTTGTCAAGAAGCGTAATAAGTTTTCGATTCTCGTTCGGGATATATGAGCAGTGACATTAAATGTTGACCAGATTATCTTGAAAAATACCTTAATTTCACTCATGCGTATGGGTATGATACTCGTATATACAGTAGTCACAGGCACGTCACTTTTAAAGCCTCTGCAAGGCATCAAAAAAGTGTCCATGGGTAGAAACAGTTTTACTTCTATGATAATAATTTAACTGGCTTTAAATATATAAAGGTATCTATATAGCGTTAGGTTAGGTATTCTATATAAATTAGCTTTAATGTTCGTCTGAAGCTCAATAAGGCACAAGTAGCCACTAGAGCTTGGTAAATTAGTAGTCGTAAAATGTTTTTAGATAAGTGTGTTTTGAATAAGAAATAAGTTGAAAATTTTATATTCAATTGAATTGTCGTCGTCGTTTCAGCCTTTTACTTTCCACTGCTGAACATAGGCCTCTCCAACACATTTCCAGTGCGACCGGTCCATTGCCACCTGCATCCAACGTGACCCGGCAGTTTTCACCAGGTCGTCGGTCCATCTGGTAGGTGGCCGTCCCACACTGCGCTTGCCAGTACGTGGCCTCCACTCTAGAATCTTTTTGCCCCATCGACCGTCCAATCTTCAATTGAATAACTTTTTTTAATTAATTGTTAATAAAAATGATAGAAATAACATTACATTTTATAACATAACTTCATCATGTAGTTGTCTACGAAATTTCATTTCGAGGTTGTGAATATTGTCGAGGTTGTATATATTAGTTTCAAAATTGTTCCCCTCTTACAAGTTGGTCGCGCACAAATAAAATATATCTTTTTTTAATAAAATTCTGAGTTGTAATTAACTAAATTGAAAGCGAACAAAATTCTTTTAAATAGCCAATATATTTTAATTTAGGCTAAACTTAAAAAGTGTTCAAGCGTCGTCGAATAAAATAAAGCCACGTTACCAATAAAAAAATAATCTTCTTTTCATTTCATGTCTTGCTATTATCGTAAATTAGCCCAAATAATTAATTCCCAGAAAACGATTCCTCTGAACACCCTTCAAATTTTGAGTCCATTAAAGTGTTTCTTGCTAACATTATTTCCTGGAAAACTCTCGTCGCTATTACTAATGAATATTGAAAAGGGATTGGTATAGAAAACAATCGAAAAAAATCGTTTTAATTGAAACTAGAGCTGGGGTGAATATGTGGGAACGGCCGGGGTGACTGTGGCAGGGACTTGAGAAGGGTCGTCGCGAGTCGATGAGAGTTTGATTTTTGTTCAGCGTTTTATGTGTGTATAATGGCGTTGGTACCTAGTTTGGTTATATAAAGCGTTTTTGAAAAACGTCATCCCTTAATGATTCGTTTGCAAAGTGTGTTATTTGACAGCGGTTTGTATGGACTGATTGACATTGTTTGGATTTTTTTGTGAAATAATCCTGGACAGTGATGAAATATAATACCTAATTAATCTATTGCATGCATATTTAGGGATTTTATCATCAACAGAACACTAATAATAGTAAGTTAATTACGTACTTATTAATTAAAAATATGAAACTCATCGTTAGCTATATTAATTTAGGCCCATGATTAATTACAATTTACAGCAGTCAAGTATTTTTGAGTACTTATTTTACTAATTGACTTGTGCTCGAAACAATTAAGATGCTTTTGACAGCTTCATAAACGTTGTAAAAGTCGTTCAGTAATTATTAAATACGTTTTTATTTCAACTTTATGTGAAATATTAGCTTTTTTGTAGAACATAAAGTACTTTGAATGACTTTATGCGAATAGCAATAACATCAAAAATAAACAAGGAATTAAAAAATAGTATAAGATTAATAAAGAATTAGATAATAAAAATAATATAAAGAATAAGATACAAATAACATAGAGATCCCAAAAAAAGTATTAGGACTCAACTCTTTTTCTATCTGTCTCTCATGGACCGTGCGAGCTGTGATTTAACAAATTATATTTCAGTTGTTGTTCAAACAAGAAGTAACATAATTTGAATAAAATAATCCATTGAGGATTTAACGCGATTGTTTTTGATGTTTCTTGCTTAATATAACAGGCAGAGGCTAAAATATTCACATAATATTTAGTTGTATATTTAGTATAATATATTTATTTGTGAACTTTGTTACCCTCGAGATGGTCGCTATAAGCGAATGAGCGAATATGTAACATCGATCAGGCCAGCTTTGAACCAAAAAAAAAACTCGTTCAAAGTCGGTTTGTCCTTTTACTATATATTGTTATGCTACGGACAGACATAATTTCCATATTTGGTTGAAAAGTTGGCCTTTTTGACCATTAATAAAATAAATTGTTGGTTATCAATGTCTTATTAAATAGTACTCCCTCTAACCAAACTTTATTAAAAGATATATAATATCTACCAATATACCCGGGGTAATATCGCTATCTATATGTAATCGATCTGTAACTACTTTGATACGAATTAAGCGTACCTATATTCCATTGTTTTATTATGCCAAAATCGACATTTATGTAGAATACCTACCGAGTAGTAAAGACCATTGTGAAATCCAATTTTTTTTTTCTAAACGTCGTGATCTACATGCGAACTGTCGTTCACACTGTCATGGCGGAAACAAAACAATCAGTCTGTATAATTGCACGATGTATTGTATTCACGCGACTTTATTCCGACGATCTCGCCTGCAGCCAAACTATTGTTCGATTTTGATTAAAAAGCAAATATTGATTCACTTTTAATGACCTGTTCCTACTGTATAACTTGAATAAAATTGTATATCATGAAAAGTAGACATATAATTATAATCTGTAGTAGCATGTAGTTGGTAAGTTTTAAGAAGTGGATAGTAGATAGACAGATAGTAAGAAAATTAAACGAATTTTACATATCACTAAAATTCTGTTGTTTTAAAGAATTAATGGAGATTCGAAAATGACCAAAAATATATTACTTATATTTAATTACGTGTTTTTTGGATAGGGTGTGTAACTAAAATGTCATGAGTACATATTATATTTAGGGTACTTAACGAAAATAAAATAATGAAATTTCTGAATCACTAAATAAATGATACAAACATTAAATTTATTCAGATGTTTTTATTATATTGTTTTCAAAGTTTTTGTTCAAAAAGGTCCGACTATTTACTTTGTAGAAATATAATAAACATTAATCGCACGTGTGTACCCGCCCCGACCCGCAATAGCCCCAAAATTGCTTTTTAAATCGAAAAATTTCGTACATACCCCGGCGTTAAATTAGTTTTTCATAATATTATTATTATTTAATTTTCTATGGTTATTTATCCGAGAACTATTTATTATAAATGTAAAAAGTTTGTAAGAACGGATCGCGTTGTTTGTGACTCTTTCACTTAAAAACTACTTCACGGATTGTGATAAAATGTACTATTATATTATAGACTATGCGTTATTCTGATCTGTCTTTTATGCCAAAAAAGCATGTGTTCCCATGTTATCCCACGGGAAACATATTTTCGCAACGTACATTTTGGACGTGGACAAAACAAAGTTTTATATGTTATAAATATGTATTGGAAAACTATAAGAACTATACTGTTGAAACTTGGTCAGATGTATAATTCTGTAAACCGCATTAAGATTTTCTCACAAAAATAGGAAAAAAAAACAATAAATGTTTGAGGCTCCCCATACTTAGAACTGAAACTCAAAAATTTTTTTTATCAAACCCCCACACGTATAGGACGTGAGGGGAATCTTTGTATAGGTCTTTAAAAATGATCCTAAGGTTTATTAATATATATTTTTTTCTAAACTGAATAGTTTGCGCGAGTGACGCTTCCAAAATGTAAAAATGTGTTTGAACCACCCCGTGTGACTTCTTATATAAGGGAATGCTAAATATAAAAATAATATATGATGTACATTACCATGCAAACCTACACCAAAAATCTTTTAAACGAGATCTAATAATTTGTTTTTTTAATACATTCAATCAACTCAAATAATATACTGTACGGAACCCCGCGTGTGCAAAGCTCGCACTTAGCTTTTATTTAATAGTAAATGCCATCTTTAAATCTATCTTTTTGAATGAAAAAACTTCATTCTTCAAGCGTTTAAGTTCTTAGTTTTAAGTTGATAAACTCGAGCTGAAAATCTAAATTTCAAACTTAAAAAACTTTAGCTGGTGGTGAGAGAAGATACTTTCTTTGATTTTCTGTTATTTCCCAAACTTTGATTTCATATTGAGATAACAATATTGGAACTAAAGTAAATACGTTAAGTACTTATCTAAAAAAAGAAAGAAAAACTGTTATTTTAAGGGTATATAGGAAATCAATAATTTTGTAGAGACTAGGATGAACCAAACACTCTTATTTGAAATACACTTAACTTATTTTTTTTCCTTTATCTGATTTATTGGAAAAGTCACTTGACAGACAAATACAGGAACGTTGTATAATTTACCTGCCTTATAGGTTTTATTATTGGTAAGGGAGTTAATGTTTAAATAAATAATAATTAATTATGTATACAATATTAATAAGTGATAATACTTCATGGGTACCGTATATAGAGTTTACTGTGAAAGTACCAGCGCTGAAAAAAATATTGTATGGGAAAATTTATGATGTTGGGGCATTATTTCTCATACAAAACATGAAAGTCAAAAGTAATTATTTGAGCGCTGGTACACAGGGGGCACATATACACCCTAAAGTATTATCACTCATTTGTTTTACACCTTGTAGGTCTACAGTGTACGTTTATGTTGATGCTCATGATGGACTATTCAAATTCTGTAAGCCCAGGTCCAATTTTGCTTCCTTATGATATTACCATCGGTATATATGTACCGCTGGAATCTAATTAGGCTGCAACAATGAATATACAAAGGCCTGTAGTAGGTTTAACAGTTGAGAGTTCAACATTCCTTTCAAAGTATGAACCGAATTTTCCATAATTTAAATTAGCGAGTCGAAAAGTTCCTCCTATAAAATTAAAATAAAAAATTTTACAAAAATGCTCATGTTACATCTAAACAAAAATCTTGTAAAGCATTTCTTGTCCAGATTTTCTTTAATGGGATTCTCTGTGATGGGTTATATTGCGTAAGAATTAAAAGTGCAGGCAAAAATAGTGAAAAAGTGTTGAAATTCGCATTCCACGTAGGCAGCAGCTTGTAATAATGAAATAACTGGACCTTAATATTCTCTGTCCTTTGATATCCCGGCTGTACCTGAAAATCGCAATTTTCTGTGACTGCTTCATATGTGGATAGCACGTCGTACTTCTACACTAATATTATAAAGAGGAAAAATTTGTATTTTTGTATGTAACGACTTAACTCAAAAAGTACTGGACCGATTTTAATAATTCTTTTTTCATTAGAAAGCTACATTACCACTGAGTAATATAGGCTATATAAAAATAAATTGCTGTTCGTTAGTCTCGCTAAAACTCGAGATAAGCTGAACTGATTCGGTTATTTTTGGTCTTGAAATATTCGTGGAAGTCCCGGAAAGGTTTACACGGTTACCATGCTTAACAAAGTGGGCTCGGGTCGCTAGTCTATTATAAATTTGACACTTTTGGCCGAATACTGAAACGATAGTTAAACTAAATGGCACTCAAGTCACATACTGTCATTTTCATTCCGCCTAGGAGTAGCAGTGCCAGTTTTTGTGGTGGATATGTAGAGTCTTAACATTAATTTACGTTTTAATATTGAGCCGCTAGTGTCACATAAACCATATAGTGGATGGTATTAACCTAATGTTATACAAACTTTATTACAAAGCGTTAGGTTTGAAATAAAATGTGTAATATAATGGATGAATCGTCAAATAAAAGTGGTTTATACATTGTAAGAATAAAAAAGTAGAATACTTAAATCTGTCTAAAAATATACATGGAATCGGTTAATTTATTGAAAAAACAAATAGACTTCATTTTGTTTAAAAATACTTGACAGCCAAACACGAATAAAGAGTTTTATGGCACAAGAATTTTATACAGTGTCGCTCATAAAATACATTTTACTGGGGCTCATGAGCGAACGAATTTGTTCTAGTCTGTTTGAGATCAAATGTAATCGCGTTAGAAGTTTCTGGACTATAAACATAGGCAGTAGGCAGCCATACTGTGTGGTGTGTATTTCACGGACTTGTCTTGAACTTTGTCTGCTGAAATTAGCTTTATTAATAAGCCAGGATTTAATCAACGATATTATTGACGTACCCTTTAGGGTTCTGTAGTAACAGTAACCCTTATTGTAACGGGTGTAAAAAGAACAGTCACTATAACTTTGGGATATTATTATACTACCTTATCTTAATTTAGAAATTTATTTTTTAAATATTTTTTACGAAAATTAAAAAAAAAATTATTTGCTTTTTCGTAATTATTGGGACATAAATTACCAAAATGAAGAAAGGTAGTATAATAATCAAAGTTAGTGACCGTTCTTTTGCCACCCTGTATAGTTGCGCTTTATCTATAATTTAAAATGACAAATTTTAAACCTCAAATGTCCGAAACAATCTTAAAAGTGGAACACCAAAATGCGGACATTTTTGCCTTTGTTTATAGGCATATGGAGGGAAAAATGTCCGGATTTTGACAAGGGTCTACCTATACTAATTCTATATATTTACGTAATCTTTAGTGCTGGATAGCCCACTTATTAAGGATGGCTATAGGCTCCTATCATCACGCTAAAATAATAAGAAGATTAGCTCTGAAAAAGAACGTTTCAAAATCGGGTTTTTTTCTTTTTAGAGTTTTTGCTACGTGAACTGTTAAAGTTTCGCAAGAATCATATATGAAAAAATGGTTCTCTCTTAAGTTATCTAAAACAACTACTGATTTTTTTTCACAAAAAGAAAAATCAAAAGTCTAAAATGAGCACAAGGAGTGCATTTTACTCCGCTGGGGCTCGAAGGCTCCTACTATATACAATATACATACGATCGCACTGGTCGTTAAGGACCCGGATTGAAACTAATCTGTTTTGTGACTTTTATAGAGGTCGTTAATTGCGATTTGTCGCGTTATGTTATATAATTTATATGAGGTGCCAAAACAAAAGATTTTTTTTTTTTATAAATCTAGATTCGTCTCCTGCAGCTGCTGAAAAAATACTTAAAGATAATGTAAAGGAATGTGATGTCAATTTTAAGTTCAAAGAAATTGATTCCAGAGAAATTATTAATACATTTAAGATGTTAAATATCAAAAATACTGCTGATCTCTGGGGCATGTCTACAAAAATTATGAAATCAATAATTGACATCGTAGCTCCTCATTTGGCAATGATTTTCAATGATTGTACAAAGAGTGGTGTTTTTCCTGACTTAATGAAGCATAGCAAGGTTATACCCTTATTTAAAGATGGGAATAAATCTGATCCGACAAATTACAGACCTATATCGATTCTGCCGACTTTTAGTAAAATATTTGAAAAATTAATTTTAAATCAGTTATTAGTACATTTTAATATAAACAATCTATTGCATAATAATCAATATGGTTTTACTAAGGGTCGATCCACAACGGACGCTGGTGTAGATCTGCTTTGTAATATTTTTGAAGCTTGGGAGAGGTCGCAGGATGCGTTAGGTGTGTTTTGCGACCTTTCCAAGGCCTTTGATTGTGTTGAGCATGCTACATTGATCAGGAAATTAAAGCACTATGGCATAAGGGACTCGGCCCTCAGCCTTTTGAGTTCTTATCTTAAAAATAGGATTCAAAGGGTGGAGGTAAATAGTAAACGGTCCACGGGGACTAAAATAGAATTAGGTGTCCCACAGGGATCCATTTTAGGCCCATTTCTTTTTCTCATCTATATTAATGACTTACCTTATCTAGTTAAAGATAAACATGAGATAGTACTATTTGCCGATGACACTTCACTAATTTTTAATGTGAAGCGACAACAGTCAAATTATGACGAGGTAAATAGTGCTCTCTCAAAAATAGTACATTGGTTTAATATTAATAACTTATTATTAAATTCTAAAAAAACTAAATGTTTAAAATTTACTTTGCCCAATGTTAAGCAATTACAAACCAACATACTATTAAATGATGAGAAAATGAAACTAGAGGATTCCACTGTGTTCCTGGGTATAACACTTGATAGTAAATTACAGTGGGGTCCTCACATTGCCAATCTTGCAGGTAGGCTCAGTTCTGCAGCATATGCGGTTAGAAAAATTAGAGAAATTTCTGACGAAGACACGGCCCGATTAGTATATTTTAGTTATTTTCATAGTAGGATGTCTTACGGCATCCTGTTATGGGGAAATGCCGCCGACATTAACACAATATTTGTGCTGCAGAAGCGGGCAATACGTTCAATTTACAAAATGTCCTCTTTTGAATCTCTAAGAGAAAAGTTTAAACAAATTGGTATTCTTACCGTTGCTTCTCAATACATTTTAGACAATGTGTTGTACAGTCAGCTGCACTAACATGGATACATCTACAAATTTGCAAAAATATGTCTACGTTTAATTTTCAAAAATATCATCACCTTATTGCATTCAAAGCGATGTAACCAGCAAAGTGTTTCAAAATTATGAATACATTATTTTCATAATGAAGTAAACAGCAGTATTTCAGTGAATAGTATACACACTTAAATTCATAATTATGAACACGCGACAAATTTCAGTAGCATGTAACCATTGTTTATTTCATTATAATGTAAACGTTAATTTTGTGTTTCAGAAAAGGCTGGTCAAAATTTCATTACATTGCAATATATACAATAATGAATTCTATAAATAATAGAGGTGATATGTTGACGGGTATTATTATTGACGGTTATTTAAAAATCACACATACATTAGAATATCTAATTCTTTAGTGTAATAGGTATAACTCTGATACACGCGAACGTATATATTTCAAAGACTACTTTCATCGGTTTTTATAGTCTACCCTCAAACTATAATAATATGATCAAAACTAAACAATGTTAATAATATCGTTCTATATTAGTAATATTGTAAATATAAATAGTATAAAGTAACACGGGCAAAATGAAAAACATCCCATATTTTAAAATAATAAAAATTGTAGTTTTAAATGACTCCATTCGGATTACCTAAGCTTAAAAACAAAAAACAAACCAAAAAAAAATTAATTACTTAATAATGAATATTGCGAAGTGCGAACGATGACTGTAAATTAACTCTGTTGTACAAACTCCTGACTAAATATTTCTGGTTTTGTTATCATCATATTATGTATAGTTTGAGCGTAGAAGTAAAAACCTGATAAAAACAGTCTCTGAAATATAATATTATGTTCGCGTAAAATTTCTGATCGATTGTAATAAATTGGATAATTCTTGTCTTTTCTTGTTTTTTTTTGGTCAGAAAAGCAAAATTATTTTTTTAACTAGCCCCTGAATAGTCAAACAGTGAATGAACTGATGACGAATTATTGCGATCTCGTCTTTGAATAAAAATTAAAAAAAGTTTATCAAAATCGGTTCATCCATTTAGTAGTTACGATGCCACAGGCAAACAGACGAACATACATAAATAAACGTCAAACTTATATCATAGTGTAAGTTTAGTTTGCAGACACGCAAGCTAACATTTTGTATGATAAACAAAATTAATATAATATTAAAATTTCATAGATATAGTTTGAGGGTAGAAGTAAAAACCTAACAAAAATAGTTTCTGAAATATATGTTTAGGTAAAATGTCTGATTGACTGTAATAAATTTCATAATTCTTTTCCTTTTGTGTTTTTCTAGTCATAAAAGTAAAACTATTTTTTAAGTAACACTTGAATTGTTCAGCAGTAAGCAAATTTATTTTGTTGAATCATAGCTTTAGTGTTTTAACATGACCACGTCAGCTTTCAAACAAAAAAAACTACATCAAAATCGGTTCATCCGTTTGGGAGCTACGATGACAGACATACAGACAGACTCCAAAAATCCCTCTGTTTTTTTCGGAGGTGCAAAAAGGGATTTTTTACGAATTCAGTAGTCCAAATTTCATGTTTCTACCATTTGTAGTTACGGCTGTGCGAAAAGAAAAAGAAAAAATAAATGTATACATCTTATTGGAACATACCCCGAGTACATTTTTGTGGCATTTAAAACATATTTGCAGAAAAGTGAAAAATGCTAAAATTTTATAAGTGTATCCATATTATTGATACAATTAATGTTTACATTGTAATGAAGTAAACAATGTTTACATATTATTGAAATTTGTCGCGTATTCATAATTATGAATTTAAGTGTGCATACATTTCACTGAAATACTGCTGTTTACTTCATTTTGAAAATAATGTATTCATAATTTTGAAACACTTTGCTGGTTACATCGCTTTGAATGCAATAAGGTGACGATATTTTTGAAAATTAAACGTAGACATATTTTTGCAAATTTGTAGATGTATCCATGTTAGTGCAGCCGACTGTACGTTAAAAAAATTTAAGTAATTTTAAAATGAAAAGTGACAATCACAGTAGGAACACCAGAAATAAGCACAAGCTAGATATACCGGTGATCAGACTGAGTAAGGTTAGTAAATCATTTAAAGGTCAATGTATACGCCTTTACAATATAATCCCAAGTAACGTTCAGAGCCTCCCTATCAATCAATTTAAAAATGTAGTTAAAGAACGTTTGTGTACTAAAGCTTATTATAAGGTCAATGATTTTATTGACGATAGCACACCTTGGGAATAAAATGACCACATGCAACCTCAATGTACTTTATGTACTCTGACTTTTGTTATAATATATAAGTAGATTAAGTTTTTACATTGTAAACATATTATGTATACACTTTTTAAAAAAGAACAATTTTCCATCTTTTTGCTAAAAGATGGCCCCGCCCGAGTTTCTTACGCCGGTTCTTCTCGGCGGGCTAGGGTTGAACCGGTGGTAGCCTTTTTGTTGACTTTCCGAAAATAGCTTGTTAAGTTTTATTTGGAAATAAAATATTTTGAATTTGAATTGAATTTGAAAAAAGGCTATACGTGGCCTGTCTTTCATTATATTCGGCTTCATATAGGAACTATATATGTTTTTTTTATTTTAACGTAATACATACGCGCTAAATATAATTCAAGTGTTTTCGTACAAACGGGATGGGCGATACTATTATATCTATAACATTGCCTAAACCTATTATACTACACATGTGAAGTTATTTGGTTACTATTCTACTACATATAAGAAGTTTTGCCACAAACATAATTCCACGGGCGAAGTGGCAAAAGCTAGTAAAACTATGTAATGTGTTTTTAGACCTGACGTCAGTTTATATTATTATAATATTATATTAATATGTAATATACCCTGTCCTAATACAACTTGAGTCTGCTTTAAAGTTGAAAGTATCATAAATTTATAATGTTTTTCGAACATTTTAAACTTTTCGTTAATGAAATTAGTTTTAATAAGTGGTTTGGGAGATCGGTATTCCGCGCGTTATTTTCATCGTGAGAATTTCGGGTCACTCATTAAAGGGTTAAACCCTTAATGTTTACAGAGCGAGCTAAATAAATGTATGTACAAACAAATGTATGTTTCCATGCATTCGTCCAATCTTCCGCATCGTAAAAGTTTATGTTATATCGATCGTGCCTAATAAAATTAAATTAGTTTTAATTTAATTAAAATTAGTCTTACACTAAACACATTTGGTAACTAAATTCAAACGACGATTGCATAAGCAAAATCTGAAGCCTTAAATTATTATTATCTTTTTGAGATATTTAATTTAGGTAAAATAACTGAAATAAGTTTGATGTTCTTTCTTTCCTCGACGGGCCAGTTTATTATGTCTAGGTGTTTTATGTGTGGCAGTTAATATAAAGTTGTTATAAGACAGTTGCGCTTGAAAATGTATTGTGTTCTGTAACGTTACTACTCTGAGGTTAAAATATCTTGATTTCACGTAAGATTATGTCGTTAAACAAAATTATGTTCGAAGCTTAAAGTGCTTTTATTTAAAAAATGTATGAGAGTGGTTTTTGAATTATCACATAGACAATGTAGCTTTTATTCTAAATATTACAGATAAATACAAAAAGTTCATACACAGTGTGATTCATGGTTTATATATTTGGCCGAATATAGTGTGAAGAGAATAACGCGTAGAGCATTTTCCGTACCTCATATAATTTTTTTTTCCTTTATTTACCAAAATAAAAAATTTACAATCTACTTAAATTAAAAACAGCATTAAAAACCACTGAGGTTTGTCCAATACTGTAAACAGTCTTATTCGCAATAATGAACTAAATACACAATAGCTGTTAGTAGGTAGGTACTAGTAGGTACATTTCGTAAGATTTACAATTATTAAGAGTAACAATTAAGTATTAGGTAGGTTACATAGGTACATTGGTAATTTAACATTGAATATAATTATTATGATTGATAAACGGTTATTACTTACCATAAAGCGACAAATCCCTATTAAAGATATCTATGGTCCTGGTCCTGACTTAGTCAGGTCTTAGGTCACGACCAGTGCGTGTGTATAGAATAGGAGCCCGCGAGCACCAGCATAGCAAGATACTCTTCACACTATACTCCTTGTAGATTTTAGACCTTTTTTTTGAGTTATATTAAATAATTTATATGAGATGCCAAAACAAAAATGTTCTACGCGTTATTCTCTTCACAATATATTTGGCATAATATATGAACCATGAATCACCCAAAAAACTAAATTTAATGTTTTTTTTGCGTTTCTTTCGTATAACAAGTAGCTAGAGTGATTTGTTAAATAAGCTCTTGCCTCGCAAACGTGGTCGGCGCCGAGGGCACAAGCATACTATACAAATAATACGATGGGTTTATAATATTCAACCTACTGTTTTAAGTTTCGTTCCTAGAAAGCCGCTTTTGGGATGGTTATTTAATAAGGCTTTGACGTAGATATCATTTTGTTGCTTATCATAGCTCAAAAGATCGCTTCTTTAATATCAATTTTCAATTAATGTTGCGTTATAAATGGCTTTAACGTTTAACGCCAAATGTTTTTTAATGTCCAGCTTGTGAAAACAGAAAACTGATTTAATTTCCATTCGCTACGTAGATAAAGGAACACAATCAAAATCTCTCAAGTCCGGTTGATAAAAAATTCATGAAAAGATTTTTTTTTTCAATATGTTCTCCGCAACTCCGGAAATAAATCCTGTACATCATGCTACTATAAAATGTAGCATATGTGTAAATCCAGAGCCTAAACGACTATCACATCATATTTCATCAAAAACCGTTTAGTAGTATTTGGGTGAAAGAGCAACAAACATCTATCAAACCATATTAACATACATTCACGATTATATTACTATAGTAATGAATCATAGTTCTACGTTAAGTTATCTAGGGTTTATATTTATTATTACATATTATTATTATTATTAATATGGCGTTTATCATTAGCTGATATGCTAAAAACATACGAATTTTAACGAAAGGCCGAATAACAGCGACTGGTCTCTTTAATTATGTCGACATATTGATATTTTCGCACCTGCTATTCTCTATTTATTGACGACGCATTAAAAGTGAACCAAATGAAAATTTAATTTCGTTTGTTTGAACGCCAATTTTATGAATGTGTATTGTGAAAAATTGGTTTATTCAACAGAAACGCTGTTTGCATGAGCGATTCGATTTATTGAAGCATGAGTTGGAAACTTAATGCGTATGAAGTTGCGAATAGTTAAACTTTGCCATACGATACTTTGAGGTTTACTTCGAGATAAATCGTATGAGACGTGATGCCAAACTATTTACTTAACTCTTGTTTACGAGGAGCTTAGTTTTTGCAAAACACTACAATGTCTTCGTAATGAGATTTTTAAGACCATTTTTGTTTATAATATTATGTAGAAGAACAGCAGGCTGACATTATGTATCTCGTAACAGTAATTTGACAGGCGTACGTTTGATAGCGATATTGTACACAATTGTACAATTTACACCTTTCGAATTGCCGTTGCGAGATACATAATCAGCCTACCGAACTTCATATTGCAAAAATATTTTGAATTTTCTTATTAGTAGCACTGCTTTATTTATGAATCATACAAAAGAATAAGGTATTTTTTAGTGATTATACGAGTAGTTTTAATTAATTTTTTTTAGAAAAGTTTAAATAAACTTCTAGGAGACCTACCTACTCACACTCGTTTAGTTCACAAAAATAACATTCAATATTACGTAGATTTTTATTTATTGATTCACAAAGATTTGTAGCTTTTATCCCGAATGAAAGAAATCGAAATATGAAAATCGCTTTACAGTGCCGATAAATCGTACACACACATGTTCAAGTGTACGTTCTAATTTGCGTTAAAATATTTTAAGTGAAATGCGCAACTGTTTAGAAACTGGTAGAGAAGGAACATTGCCTATATTTTACTAACAACATATTTTAACTAAAATAGCTAAAATATATTTAGGTTTCTCTAAGCCCTTAATAATCATGATACTTTAGAAACTCTACTAACTATGAAAGAATAATTTTAATTTAATTATTGATAATTCATGGCATATTAATAATATTAAATTACAAGAGATAATACTTTTTACATAAAACAAATTTATAAAGGGTAACAAGGATAGCTCAAAATCAAGTTACGGTAGTCTTCAACAAAGGGTCTTTCGGTTAATAATCTGAATATATTATAATATTATTTAGGTGCCCGAATGGAATACCAATTCAAGGGTTACTTCATTTGCTGAATCAGACATATTAAAGCTGTACGTTTGTTAAATTACACTTTTAGTTTTGTTTCACAATATATATTTTACTTTCCAACAATCAGTTATTTGTACACTTAAATATACTTTCGAATCTGTTGTTTTCCTTTTGTTTTCAAATTAAATTGTAGAGTATAATTACTAACTAAGCAGATCTCAAAATAATAAAGAAGAAAATAAACAATGCTTTAATATAAAACAAGAGTGAATAGGTTCTTTATCTTGCGCTGAATGCTCGTTATTATACATTTCATGTGAAGCCACGCCTTATTTAGCGATGGTTTTACTACCTTATGACTGCGAAGATGTTTGATGTTGAATTAATTTTGGCACCCGTTTCGTTTTTAAAACGAAATACTTAATATTATACAAGTTAAATACATAACATGAACATTGTACACTATAGTTACCTCACTTTTAAAATTATTATCGTTTCACTTTATCTTATCTCTGACTATATATATATTATAAATAATAAAAAATGTATAGTAAAAATACTGTTACAAACGTGGCTCCGTTCGTTTATAGGTGCGGTATATCTATGGAAACTAACTATTCTAGGGTAAAAGGTAAGTAGTTTAGACAATTCATATTCATAATACAAATAACGTAGAAATTTTGTTACGAACTTGTATATATAACATTAATATACGTCACCATTAATTCTTATTAGATACGAGTCGAATAGTCGGAGCCGACTAAGTTTAAGCAGCCTTCCGCCGCACGAATGCACGAAACTTACCCTGTGACTACTGACTAGCTCTCGATAACACGGCGCTACCACTTTTATTCAAATGAATGAACTCGCTCGAACTTCACGGTGTAGGGTGTGCATGCGTTCTTAGTTTAATTTTATCGAATCCACTAAAATCTAAATTTATTACCACGAACTCGGAGATACGTTTCTAAATTAGATTTAGTGTAGGAGCGGGCTTTTGTGAATGCAATGTTTCAGTGTGGGAATAGCCGTCAAAGGGGGGAAGAATTCGATTCAATTTATAGTTCCTTTTATTGCGAAGATAGTGCTATGGGACAAGTGTTCCCAGTTTTCTAGTGTTAAATGTTTTTCCGTGATTTCAACTTGTTTCAAACTTGCTTGTTGTCAAATAATAGGGCTTTGAATCAAATCTAGGGATCGTTTCTTTTATATGACTTTTATATGAGATAAAATTACAAGTTTTCTCTACATTTCTCCGTTTTCAACAATTATTTTTTACAATTGAAGGAAGTAAAGAGTAGGTACTGTTTTTTCAAATTTCGATTTGAAAACCTTCATTAGATATTTTTTATTCTGTGACGCTTTTGTTGTGAAATATAATTTATTGTTATCATTAGGATTACAGCAGTCCTTGTAATTACAACTGACTGTTTGTAATTAATTCGGTTATTTAATGAAAGAACAATACGGTAGCGTCTGGTGTTTTCACAAACAATAACAAGAGTACCTACGTGTTTCCAATTACGGTTTCTCCTAGAAATTCGTCTTTGATTGTAGAATGTAAGATCAGGCCGGGCCTACCCGGAATTGTTAGCCCCAATTTGTAGTTGACTGTGCTGGGCTTTGTGAGTGTGACGAGATTCGATGTTGATCAGATGTCGAAATAATGCGGTACGTCCTATCCGTCTTGCTCATAGTATTATAGGATTTATTCATGTCAGCATCATTTCACACCGGCCGCGGCATCTATGAGACAGCGTTAAATATTGAACTCTATTTACTACACAAGAAGATACACGTTTATTACTCGACGAACTCACGTCGCGTCTCGGTGACCAGATACTTACATTACCAGAAAAATACAATTTCAAACAAAAAAAAAATGCATATAATATTATGACAATATATTCTTCCTATATATTAATATATAATTCCGTGAGCTTAAGATATATTAATATTATTATATTTATTGCGCAACGAAAGTATTTCTTAAATTCATCCCCAAGGAAGTGAAATCTATTTTGTATGGGCAATGCCGCGATCGATAACTAACAGGCAATATTAAATCCACATTTAAATTAATATACCCATTACAATCCCTGGTGGTATGGGTATACTATGTTAGGTAGTTAGGCACTATACAAACACTTGAAGCATTATAATAGGTAATATGATTGCAGCCAACCGCAAATCCCAAATAACAACAGATCTAAAATGAATGAAATGCACTATTATTACTTAAACAGCGGGTTCATTCTTTTTTATCGCGCATTATGGGGAAGCGGATCGAGTTTTCCTATCCCAACGGCTTTATGTGTTGTTGCCCACTCTGGCGTAAAATTATATTAAACTTTTTCTAGCACGCCTTCATGTTTCCATTCTTCGCAGTCCCTATGTACGACACAAACAAATTAAAAGAGACCACACAGAGCGGTGCTTTGAAATGTAACTATATTGAAGTGTCTGTATTTATCAGAAAAAAGCCCCGTGGTCCATTGCTTTTGACTCAGGAGGTCGTGGGTTAGATTTCCGCGTCAGAACAACAAACATGTTGTTTTAAAGTCTGATAGTAACAATGCAGGCTAATCACCTGATTGTCAGATAAAAAAAATGATCCACGTGGCGATGTAGAGTCGGTCTTGCGCTTAATACCTCGTCAGTCGTGTCGATTATCATTGCCATTGATAATCCAGTATTACGAGTAAAGAGGATAGAGTACTCTTGTGTACTGCGCACACACTTTGATAATATTAAATAACTCCTCTGCAGCGTTTCAACGATACCATGCCATAGTCACTGAAATCAATATGGGCTATTATTATTTTATCAGAATTAGGTGTCTTAATACCGAATAAGTTTAATATAAGCATACTGAATAATAATATTACTTTTATTTATTTATTTATTTACACTTTTTGCACAACGTACAATGGCAGACTTAATGCCGAGAGGCATTCTCTACCAGTCAATCATAGGGTGATGCAGAGACAAAATTAACGAAAAGGTGCTGCAAAACGATGAGATAAATACTGTGGAAGGATAATAGAAATAAAATTAAACTAAACGTAATATAATGCTAATACTACATATATATTATGAATTTTAAAAATATATATATTAAATATACTATATTATTATAATAATACATACTAATAATACAAATTAAAGGTATAGGCTACATATATACTATATTATATATATAGTACTACTATTACTATACTATTACATAAATACATAATTTGATATTATATGTACACTGTAAAATACTACACTGTATATAATTAATAGCAGAATTAGGATATCCCTCGTAAAAATATACCAGAGCAAGCTAGTATAAAACTTAAAAAGCTGTAATTCGTGTTGATCCACCTCTTACATTTTAAGAGCGGTAAAAAGTAAGAACATATTCCGAGTCGGGCAAACATCACGTATTCTTTGGTAAAACTCACACTTTACTACGTGATGCGTCGGATTTCGTTATAAAATGGAAGTCGGGTTTATTGTTCCTATTAATGTTGGTAATGGAGAAAACTTTACATTGAGAAACACTTGGAAATTTGTGAATTATAAAACTAAACTGGCATTATACAGTAGGTGTGTTAATTACCATAAATTCCTAAAATTTATTCCTTAAGGTTCTGTTAAGGAATTAATTCAATACAAATTTAAATTTTGTCCACTTTGTCATTTCTGTGTACACGAGTTTTGGTGAGAAATGTAATTTACTCGGTAACGGATAATTATGTATTTTAACTGCCATGCGGAATTGAAAGTGAGACACCTTTTTGAGTTGATAATACTATATCACTTTTGAACTTTGATTTCTTCTTAAATTTTATTAAGAAGAAGTCAAAGTTATAACAAATAATATCTGATCAAAAGTTATATTGATACTTTTGTAATTTTTTTTTTATTATTAGACTCAAAATAATACATATATCGCTTATTAATATTAAATTCTTTCACATCAAAATATATAATTATATAACTGTGCTGCTGTAGCTGGCTATGTATGTCCGCTAAATGGACATCAACATAATTAGCATTTGATTAATCTTATCATAAGACCTTTTACCTATGTAGTTAAATACCTAACTCAACATTATGCCTCTTTCGTTACAAGAACCCTAATTGGGCGCTAAAAGCCTCACAGATACCTCCACAGAAATAAATCTTGATTTATTTCTGTGGATACCTCAATAAAAGGGGCATTGGTGATTTGGAGAGGTGTTTCAACAACACGAAGGACGAGGCCTTTTCTTGCAGAATCTACATGTCATGTTGTTGGTGAAGAGTGTCCGGAACTTCAACGGAATAGAAACAGTACCTTGATAAGTATGAATACTCTACCGCAGAGGAAATTCGCAGCACCTACTTCAAGCATATCATTCAGTTTATGAGCCGCATAGGGCTGGTTAAAGTACTCGAAGATAATATATAACAATAGATTCTTAGTGATCGTCTGGGTCACAGTGACGTCAGAGCCCGTTAACTACCAGCGTTGGATAAAAAAACCTCAGATCTTTTATCGATGTAGCTAAATATCTAACTCCACATTTCACATTGTTAAAATGTCCATGGTTTTTCGTGTGTACCAACGTAGTAATTAAAGCGTCAGTCGGCCAAAACGGGAAAATAAATTAAAAGCCGATTCGCGGTAAAAATACGCATCGTACATCCTCACGCCACTTGGAGCGACAACACGCAGATAATCTATTTATTTATTGTAATTGTTTTAATATCAACATTGTGACGCGCATTATTTAATCAATTCATTAATATTAATAATGATCGAACATTTCCATTACTTGTGCACATTAAGCCCGTATTTTCATTGATATTCGTTAATTAATTCAGTGGCTTAGATCGTTTTAATTGATTGAAAATATTATTAAAATTAGCCGTTTATCAATTGGATCGTGAATGATAGAAATAATTTTACATAATTATGGTAATCGGCTAGTTGTAATTAGTCCATATAATATCTCGTTTGTACAATTGGGAATTTCAAAATTCGTATATACCTATATATATCTAAATGTCTAAAAGTCTCATATTATAAATTTTCACTACGGTATCTACTACCTAAGTATCTACTCAAACTATACTTATATTATAAAGCGGAAGAGTATGTTTGTTTAAACGCGCTAATACGGAACTACTGGTGTGATTTGAAAAAATCTTTTACTGTTGGATAGTCCATTTATAAAGGAAGGTTTTAGGCTATATAACATTACGATACGATCAATAGGAGCGAAGCGTCAGTGAGAAATGATGCAAAAACGGGGAAAATTATTCACATTCGAGGACTTTCGTTGCGTGTCCTACATAAACGGTTTAATTTACTCAAAAATATGTATGAAAGAATTATTCCTTTTTAATAATCATAATAACAAAAACCAAAGTGAGCAAACAAAAGATAATCGCGATAGTGTACAACCACACGAACGAGTCGCAGGGACAGCTAGTGAACTATATTTTAAGAACTGCGGTCACTCTCATGGACTCTGTTCAGGAGCGTTATTCATTATACCCTCTACAAATTTTAAGAACCTACACAAGAACTAAGGCTCATTAGCCAGTTTGAAACAAACTTTTCGGTACAGATTTTAGCGCAACCTCATTCAACCTTTGTAGGTTCACGCAATTATACAGCAACGATTAATTCTTATAACATTTTATTTTTTTCAACTTTGTTAATTTACTTTAAAAATTAATTTAAAAATAAATTAACAATTTACCACGTAATTATATACCTACAAAGCGGAAGGCTTGGGCTGGGCTGATTATTCTCTATCAACACCACTTTACTACGCTTATATACAAGAAGTCGGGTAAAAATGGGTGTACTAACCTAACACTCATCTATCCAAAGACTACCCAAAATCATTATCCTTCCTTTTGGATTCGCCGTGGAGTGAAAAGATGATTATATAGGTATTTTCATCCGCATCATATTATTAAATCTTTACATAATATGTCTTCTCGTTTTTTGTATTTTATGTTAAACTATTTTGTGCTCGTGAGTCGGATAAAATCTTGACGTAATGTAAAGTATTCAGTGGTAAAGTTAATCAGTAGTGTTCATTAATTTTTTTTTAAATATTCGGCCATGTTCAAATCTGCCGCACATCTTTTTGTTAACATTATTAATAGTAATGCAATTATGTAATACACAAAAGTGTCAGCGGTTACACTTTTTTTTATATTTTATTTAACTGTTGGTTTTGATTATCCAACAACCTTATATCTTTATAATCTCTCATAATATCTTCCTCACTTTATAAACTCAAGGAAAATGATTGTATTACCTTTTTTTTGATCCAGTTTCGCGCCTAGGTTTTCGTGTCCACGTGGATACGATGACACACACGTGTGTGTGTCTGCTGTTGTCTCATTATCTTTTTTTCTTTTGTCACTATATTTGCTATCTTTCGCGCTATGTAAATATTATTCTCTCCTTTTCCGTTCATTATTTCTCTTATTTCTTCTTTTTCGGTGTTCTTTTCTATTTGTTGCTCCGTGTCCATCCTTATCGTTTGGTGCTTCGGGCATTCACATATGCAGTGCATCACTGTTTGCACCGTGGTATTGTCGCATTCGCAATTTAGCGCATCATTTTTTATTTTAAACCTATGAAGGTATTAACCAAACCCCCCGTGGCCTGTTCTCTCTGTGCCAACAAATTGTCCATTTTAATGTCTTTTAAGATTTTCTGGGTTTGGCGAACTTTTCCGAAAGAGGTGAACATTGTTTTTGTCCTTGCTTTTCTCCTCGTACTTCTTTTGGAATTCTTCTATCGTTTTCCTCACTCAGCGGTTACACGTTATACTAGACTACCTTAGCTCTAAACATGAGGCTCTCGCTACAATTAAGGCTCCTTAATTTGTTTCCGCTATACGAGCACTTATTTAGAACAATACCTCGGACATTATCAAAACAGACGCAGAATTATCAAGTTGGATGTTTTACGAGACCATAAATTCTTGAGGGCAACGGTAAACTTTACAGATTAGCTTTTTTGCTCCATTTTATATGTACAGAAACAACTCCCATAAAATGAGTTAAGAAACGTTAGCTGAAGTAGGAGATTAATGAAAAAATATATTTATTACAAAAAAAAAGAAAATGTTATTGTTTTAGTCAAGAAGATAATTATTGCTTTATTAATAAATATTTTTTTATCAATAGAATTTCACACGAGTAACGGCTTCTAGTGTTAATTCATGTGCTAAAGACAAATAGTTAATGCTTGAAACAAATTTGCTAAAATAAAATTATAAACAAAATATACCTATACTATTGTTTTTACTATTATTTAAAGGGCATTTAGTTTATCGTCAATTGAATCGCAAAAAAATAATAATTTTACAATTGTATATTCTGACAGTCTCATTTATAATACAGCATTAGATGCCATCTAAAGCATTTCTTTTAAATTAAACGGCGACTCCAGCCGCTATAAATTATCTATTGTTAGGGCCAGATTCAACAAGCACCCTTTTTGTTCGATTCTTTGCTCCGTTGTCAGTGGAAAATTTATTGCCTTCTCCACTGAATTCAAATATTGCCGATTATAATCCGGCTAAATGGGATTCTTGCAGCGAACGATTACCGGCTTTCATCGCTAATTAGAGAGCAAAGGATCTAACTCTTAATAAATAAAAAAAATCGAGTTGTACTCTGGGAGTGCCGGTAGGAGTAAAATATGAAACAGAACGAGCACTTTTGCCGCACGGTAGAAAGAGAAGGAGATATTATTACTTCTCTTCTACGCCTCACTACTTTCTTTCCTCTCTCTGTCCCTGACGCGACTTTAATATTGTTCACCCATTCCAAGTATACATCGCTGATAAAAAGTTTTTACTTAAAAAAACCGCTAACTACAGGATACTTAGCTTATTATTCTGTAGTTAGGAAACATATCTACAGTCCGATCAGAGTTATGTTACCTTCGACGCGATCTTTATTTCAACGACGTTTACATCATTGGAATAGAGTTCCTAAAGGATTACTCTCATAGAAACTCCTGAATGACTGTAGTACTGTGTTTGGCAATTGTGGACACTAGTTTGGCAACGTAAACGCCCAGTATCTAGTTCTGGATATGTGCCATCACAAAAAAGAGATAAAGTTTTCTAATATTATGTAGAGGTCGGAAAAAAAGTTAACACTTTTGTCATGTAGAAGTCAGAAAACATGCAACTCTGTTGTCGTGTAGACGTTGGAATACGCTATTTCTGCTATTTTAGTTTTGTCTCCACACAGACAAAAAAGTAGCTTTCATTGTCCCACTACACTGCATACAGTAAGTGAGAAAGAGCTAGAATCTCGTTGAATTTTATGAATAATAATTATTATGATAATAAACAAATGCATCGTTAAAAGTTGTTGACTTATGCTTGCAGGTATATAATAAATGGAGTTCTATTTTCAGTTAGCAACTAGTTGATTAAAGTTTACTATCGAATCCTTCCTCGGTAAACAAAGTTTAATTGTATTAAAACTTTTGTCAATTTATTCTATTCCGTGACAGAGAGGTAGATTCTACGTTAAAACGTAATTAGATGTTTTGACTTCGGTATACCGAACTGGTTATTTGATTACCTATTAATATTGCGGTATGGTACCACCCCGGTATGACATCCGGGTGGTAACATAGGCAGTACCAAAAGCAATAAAATAAATAATTAAAATCAATAAATAAAGTCTTTATTCGGACAACATTTTAGACATTACAGGACAGTAAATATATACACATTAGAAAGAAAAAACACGAACAAATGAAAAAAAAACACTGATAAAAAATAAACAAAGGTAAGGTCAGTTGACAGTGTAATGTCTAAAAACTGGAATCCGAAATGGCGACCACTCAGGTGTGTATCACCACGGCGCAGCGGCGCGGTACCTTCCGTGGTATATAAATTCCGTAAATAAATAAAAATTTATTTATGGTATTCAGGCTATAATTATTAATAATACTTTAGGGTATGTATGGGTCCCGTACTATGAAAGTATCAGCGCTGAAAGAAGTACTTTTTTTACTTATTTTATGAGAAAATTTATGATGTTGAGGCATTTCTTATAGAAACATAAAAGTCAAAAGTAAGTCTTTCAGCGCTGGTACTTTCGTGGTACACTCTAAATAGGAGACACAAACATACCGTAAAGTATCATCTCTCATTTATTTTACACCTTGTATATGTAGGTTGCAGATGTAGCTTGTAGGTTTAGGTCTGTAGATTACCAACGAAGTGGGCTCAGGTAATGTAGTTATTTCAAAACCAACATATAATTAATACACAAGCATTTTTTCGAGGAAAGTTGGATAGATTCCTCAGTTTATAATAAAGCACACCGTGGCTGGATGTTAAGATGAATGAGGGATAATAAAAAAGAAAAATTGTACCTTTCGTAAAGACCGTGGCATAAAGTGGCGTGTTTAGAGGAGATCGTAAAATATTGTTTCACAAATTTCATAATTTTATGCGCTGGATATTTAGCATCTCTGAAATGTGAGGCTGGTGTACATTGTCCCCGTAGTTACCGTATCTCCAGTTATAATGATACAAAATGTACTGCAACATATTTAATCTTCTTATCGTGCACAATAACTAGGTTTGTTATAACAAATGAACGTTCCGTTGTGCTTTATATAATACAAGCCTGATAATAGGACTATCTTAACCCTAGATAACTAATCATTCGTCTACACGACTACGCTACTACCCACGATAGTCGAGTACACCTAGTTCCTCGTACCCCCCGCTCACGAATCTTTTTCTACCTTCCTAAATAGTCAATTTAGTACATCATGTGAGGAAATTTCAATCATACGATAATTAGAAATTGAATTACGGTCATATCGTCGTCCGGCCGACGAAAGTTGAGTAATTACGTAGTATGTTTTGCAAAGGTGTATATATTACTTTTTTATTATTTTTTTCTATATAACATAAGAAACACACAATATTTTTTATAATAAATATAGTTTATCTATATTTTACCTAAAACTTATATAAAATAATTATATAAAGATATACTTTGTGTACTTCAATTAGAAAACCTATGTAGTTTTCTTTGTTTGTTCATAGGAAACTAAGTTATTAGCCATTTTTTTATACATTTTTATAATTTTTATAAACGGATATGAGGAACTGAGCATCTGAGAAACAGAAGATGTGGTCGAAAAGCGGTCTGACAATTCGGGAGACTGGGGAAATTTTGAGGGATAAAGATCATCACGACACTAACAGAGCTTTATAGATTGTCCTAGTGAATTTTTAGATTCAGAAAACGTTATTATACAACCAAGCGAGAGTAAATAACATCAAATTATAGATTCTAAATCAGAAATAATCAAGTTTTATCATGATAATAATGGCGCATTAGTCTCAGTTTATCAGATGTGCCCCAATATATGTACTAACAGAAAATAAAGATAGTTGCTATACATTTTTATAATATTATATGCTAAATCTGTTTATTTATTAATGCGTATTCACAAATAACACAATAAACATAAAAAAACCAATGTCAGGGCGCGATTTTTTAATGAATGTGGGAGATCAACTGATGGAGCACTGGCTGCGGCAGCGCATTCAGACGGTGACTTTGCGGAGTGATATTAAAGTCATAATACAAGAAAGTTTTTGGCGATTGTTTCAACATATAAGTTCTTTTTCCTACTGTTTCAATCGTGCGCAAAATCTGCATGTCATGTCATGTCCATCAAAAGCTCGTAGAATGACAAAACATCGCTGCATAAAATGCAAAGAGCTATTCGAGGCTCCCACAATATTATCATATGTAGCTGTATGATGAATTAAATAATTATTATTACTCTTATTTTTAGTTTATATTAAACCAAACTTAAGTGACATGTAACAATTTCCTGGTTTTATTAAACATTTTTAATAATATTCACGTTTTTTACAGCGTAGTCCGCTCGACGAATGTTTAGTTACTATGTAACTGTAAATATAGTTTAGTTATCTAGGGTTAACGTAATATGAGTAACGTGATGATTTATTTTGAAAAAAAAAATATATTTTCTGTATGTACAAGACTAACTACTATACGAGTTAAAAAAAAAACATATATACGGTTGAAAAAACAGAAAGCTCCTCCTTTTTTTGGAAGTCGGTTAATAACAAAATTATTAAAAGGACACGAACTTGACCAAACAATTAAAAAAAATTGAAAACCATTAAGTATAATATATAATTTTAAACCATATATAGGAAATGTATAAATATTACAAAGCATAATTTTATTTATTTATAACACACTTCCAAAAAGGAGGGTTTTCGGCCTGTTTTTTTTTATGTACATACATAAAAAAACAGACACTGATTACTCAGAGATTAATGAACCGATTTCCGTGATTCTTTTCGCAGAATAGCTGTCTTTTGGTCCACTAAAAAATGACATAGTTCTCCCCTGTAGTTTTTATTTTATGCACATTTTTTACCAATTTTCAAAGGTGTAACAGGTATGCACGAACATTTTTTACGTGGATGATGTAACATATAGTTTCAGTATGGCTAATTTAGGAGTTTTTCACTTCACATTTATAATTGTCTCTCGATACAAAAAGGAGATGGAAATTATAAATGTAGAGAGTGTCCTGACAGTCTATCTGTATCATAGGTTGAAAACGGTTTTTTAAATGTAGTTTAAAAATAGCATGACCCTTTAATGAAAGTTACCTAAAGGATTAATATCCTTATGCTAACTTTACCTGCAAACATACGTACATTATAAGTCCATGTTCTCAGTAAAAAGGGTTTCAATTGTTTAAAATAATAAATACCTTACACAAAATAATTTGTATTGTTGTTATAATCAGATACAGGGTATGCGGGTCTTTCACGTACCTTCAGAAGTGTTCTTATGCAATCACTAGGGTCGATCAACAAGGATACGAGATACGCTTATGTATACCAAATTAGGACCCCTAGGTTCCACGTCCAATAAACCCACTTAGGTTTCACCAATAGTGCTATTTCTCAATTGAGTTATGACTAAATGTCAGCTTAATTACTTTTATCTAAATTGAATGTAAAATTTTATCGATTTTCTATAACTTTATTTCAATTAACTCATGTATTCTGATTATCTTTATCATAAACTAGAATTATCATAATTTTATAAACCTGATTTGATATACGTAAAACGTAGGCAGTAATATCTAAATACAAAAACTTTAAATATAGTTTAAGAGTGAATTTGAATTATTTTACAAATTAAAAATAATAACATTAACATAATTAAAATAATAATATATACAAATAGTAATAAAATAAACAAATAATAGCTAAAATAACCTAACACACCTCTAGACCTACCTACTCTATAAATAGAAAAACGCCGCCAGGTCGTCCCCCTCTGGCAGAGTACCTAGCAAGCTGACAGCATTGCCGCGTTGGATAGCAATGGCTATCCGCTGTGCTAGGTAGGTCCCTGCTCTAGGGTCCTGGGTCAATTCCATAAGCTTTTTAGACAGTGCTTTAAAAAGCTTATGTGCACCGGGACCCCAGGAGCCTAGGGTTTCCACCCCAAACGGCTCAAATATGATGTCACCGCCAAGGGTCTCATACTTGCGCCGCTTGAGGTTCTCTGCTTGAATTAAGTTAATTCTAGAGTGAATTAACATATATATCAATTGTGCAAACGGAGGAATATAAAATTAGGCACAGTTTAAATTTGCGTGAAAGAAGGTATGTTACATTCAGATTAACCTTACTTTTTGTAAAAATAACAACACACATATTATTACTATCAATAGCGTGCATTTGATGCGATTTTATTGCACGTAGACGTTTTTAATATGTCACAGTATTTATATTTTTTTAGTTTTTATCTTCGACGTAAAAATCTTTATAAAATTCAAACTTAACTAAATTACCTATTAAAAAATTTTAAGGGCGACTTTCGACAATAGAACGATTTTTAGTTCTATTAATAATTCGCTAAGTACTTTCTATTGTAAGTTACACTTGCACTCGTTTACATTGTGCATTCCGAATAATATTGGCGTCCAAACTTTTGACGTTTAAATATAAAAGTTGAAATCAACGTTTGAAATTTGACTTCGTGGAATAGGTAAGTCGATATCAAAGGAAGTTCAGAACTTCTGAACCTTACGCAGCTGAATGGCTACATTTCTATATTAAACGTCGTATTTGTGCTTTATACTATAAACGACATTTCAAATTAGTTTATAATATGAACCGTTGTATTTTTGTTTATTACATTTCAAAGACGTCGGTAAATATTTGAATGATTCTAAGAATCCTACTACTCTTGTAAAATATATTATTGCTAAATATAATTACTCAGTTTTTACTAGTTTTTTTTTTTATTTTTTGCTATAGGTATACTCGTATGTATGTAGCAAATTTTTTTATTTGTGAAGATGAAGCATATTTGTAAAAACTTTGACTCGTGTACGTATTTTAGCGCTGCACCGGTGGCGTTACAATGTTAAGTAAATTGCATCCCATGAATACTTTCATTAAGACCACCGGAACTTGAAATAAAATATTCCGAAAAGAAATTTTTATTTTATCAGTCACAGTGACACACGCTGGGAGACTTTAAAAAGAGGTTTTATTTTTCTCATGTAGACTTAATAAAGGATAACCTTAATTAGAATACGCGTGGAGCTGGGTTACATTTAATCATCTTGTTCATGAAAACTTTTTATATGCAGTGCAAATTCTAGGTAGTAGTAATACTACTTGTCTCTTTCATGTTATGACCTACAAGTCTTATGCCGTTGCCTACATTATATTTAAATAAGAACGTTGGCTATTGAACGGAACATCTAGCTTCAATATTATCGTATCGTTTCATTACATTTTCAACTAAGGCATGCGTGTATTTACCGTGAATTTATTTACAAACTGCCTAGGCTGCCAAACATTAAATCTATACATCTAACTCGCTTTGACAAGATCTAAGCTGATTTGGCTTACAATAATATATTGTTAGACTAACGCACATTTTTAAATATACATAATAATTATATTCACTTGTGCGTACTTTTATAAATAGAATTCAATTGTTCTGTGTCTTACTTAATAGTTTTTAGGTAGTAGAGTAATTATTGCCGTTTCTGTATTTGTTTTTTGAAACACCACAGATTCTAAAGAGGTATTCTCAGTAACCTATTCTATACGTAATTGTCGGCAACATTACTCGTATTATGTTGCTGACTGGTTCAATACAACTATTTCAAAGATTACGAGTCTAAACACAAAAAAACTCAACATTGTTATTTAACTTTGGAATATCAAATGCATTCAAACTATTCAATCAAATTTCAATAGTTGAATGTCGAAAATTTAGCTCCGATTCAGCTGAATTCAGAATCGCATGTATTCGTTATATATATATTGGTGAACTGTCAATATGCAGATCGAAGATGTTTATTCTATTGGCAATAGATTGAAGAACAAATTTCAATTCCAATTGCCTATTGCGGATTCTGATTTGATATTTCGCTGTTAACATCGACACACTTTATAAAATCTATTTAAAGTGCGTCTTATTGCAACATAACACCATATTAGCATTAAATGAGACTTTGGATATCGATGTAAAATACGATTACTACTAGTTTAGCTACTTAACAACTTCAAAGTAGAAAAATTATACAATTAAAGTACACTCATTTGCTTGCAAGTTGTGGTTATCATTTTTCCCGGGATATTGCTAGAAATAATACATTTAAATTTTATGCTATGGATTTCCGCAAAGTAACGCCTGATTCTACAATACATTTAAATAATTTTTATTTATAGATTTCAAGTTAACGCAAAGATATCAACTTCCAATTTCCCCATCAAAAAACTTTCAGTGTTTCCTTTGCCAAAAAAAATTATATCAATTAAATTAATGGAGATGAAAGAAACATGTTATTAACTTGTTCAGAATGCGTAACGCGCTATTCTTAATTAAAATCATATATAATTACGAATTTAGTAAAGACTTTGGTGAATATTTTGTTATGAATTAGTTAAAAGTTGTTTTATTTACTAGTCACTTTTAATATAGGTACTTATCTTTTGAGTGAATGCATTGAGTAGAAACAGATCAACACTGCTTTATAGTAATAACCACAAAATAGTGTCTCAAGTATTTTTTTATTAAAATAGCATAATGTTTGTAGGTGTTTTTTACTTCATAAACTAATGAGAATATTACCATAAAAAAACTAAATTTATTACCAGAATAATATTATACCTTTAATTTACTTATTTACAAAATTATCAAAATTCAATATAGCCGAATTGATGAAAATTTTATCACTACATTATATCGAAATTACCATTTTCACGAAGAAACGTCGAAACGAATGCTTGATAAAATTTTATGTGACAATGATTAATTGATGCAAATGAGTCTTATCGCTTTCAGGACGTTATTGCTGCGAATAATGTGGTTTTGTAAATGTTTAAAAAATTTAGATACGTATAATATAATATCAGCTATAAAAAAAATGGATGAACCGTTTTAACCTTTCCGGGACTTCCACGAATATTTCAAAACTAAATCCGAATCGGTTCAGCCTTTCTCAAGTTTTAACGAGACTAACGAACAGAAATTAATTTTTATTCATAAACAGAAAATAAGATATAACCAAAATAATATAATTTAAATTTTATCCAACCACTAGACGTTTTTACCCTAAAATACAATTCGTACGGAACAAGGTGAACATTTTTAAACATTTTATAAAAAGGAATCGCTTCTCGTGAACCTAAGTTGACTGAAAAGAAAAGTATGTTTTCTTTTAGCCGACTTCCATGGAGTTTGGCACTGCGGCGGGAACGGTCTCTAGGCTGCAATTAATCTGGCTCTCCGTTTGTTCTGAGGCTTAAGCATTCGGTATAATGAACACTGATAGTCTTTGAGCCGTGATTGGTGTCGTTAATATGCTAAACAGCGATAAGGCCTCTAATCTCTTAAATGCCATAAAAATTACCTGCAACAAATAAGAAATACTGTCGGGGACCTAGACAAATAAATGATGTATCTTCTTTCTATTTATACCTGTTATAGAATATTATAGTTGAACGTGCACCAGCGCTGGTGGATCTGAAGAGAAGACTCCCTACGCGGTCCCATTATGCTCACTGCCGTTGAAACCTTGAATCATGGAATCTGGATCTAAATCAAACCACAACCTTCACTCCGCTCGACATCGGGGTCGATATTTTATGCTATGAATTTCCGCTAAAAACGAATCCAATTAACCATGGAAGTAGTATTAATAATTTTGTAGGGCAATTATTGAGAAATTCAGTTTTCCCCGAAACTCCTAGTATATATATATATTTTAAATTCGCAATTTCCTAACAATTTTTTGGATCTTCGCGAAATTGAAAAAGCCTGCGAGTCTGAATGACGAATAAAACTAAACAATCTGCATATTACGATGACAGCCTTTATCTTATCTTATTGAGAAGCAACTCGAAGTTAAGGATGTTTGTGGTCATGGATTATTTATTTTATTTTAGTAGGTTATATTCATAAAAAATTTTACTTTTCGATAAGTTTTAAATAGATTTTTTATGAATTTAAGGCTATAATAATTAAAACATGCTTTTAGTGTTTTAATGTAGAGTAAGTAGAAAATACATATATAAAGATAGTAAACCTTTTTAAATTCCTCTTGCACATACTTGTGGAAAGCCACGAGCATCAAATATTAAAGTACCGAGTTAAAATGCGGTTTGACTGTCTCTTCGAAACTATAACGGCAAATATATTTCATTACGAGTATATTGCTTTTTCTCATCATACACTACTAATTGTAATTACTTTGGCATAATATAGCATAAAACAAAAAATAAAGGGAGACTTTCTACATATACGAATATGGACTTAATCTATTAATTTAATATAAATTATAATAAAGAGAAAAAAATTGTTTGCTTGCATCGATACCGAAACCACTGGACTGATATAGAGTACGGGGAAGGTCCTTACAAGATTTCCTTTTGCACGTACGAAGTTGCGAAAAGATCTAGTAACATTATAATTGATTTATGTACTATATACCAATATACAATTTGATTTTCTTAAACGGAAGAGCATACAGTTATTTGATGATACATTTAATAGGTAGGTATACGTTTCATGTCCCCATTTGAAACAAAACAAAAACTTTTGCATTGAGACCACGAATACCTCATCGCAATTTCTGTTGTCCAATAATTTAAAACTGGAACTAACTTTTTATTGCTCAGTTGTCGATAGTCCTACATCACGCTAGCAATATTTTGAACTAAGTAAGTTATGTACTTACTCACGTTAACTTTTATAACGATTCGAATACGTCGAGTACCTAGTAATATTTCATACCAAAAACAGCTTAGCGTAATTCTAGAAAAGTAATTCGTATTAAAAACTCGTAAATGAATTCGCGTTTGTAAGGCCAGTTTAGTTAACGTCTGAAGTAGGCTTCTTTATTGCTGTATGATGTAAAACTTCCGCCCGTATTTCAGTAAAAAGTAATATACTGTAGAGGAAGTTTTAATTTACAACATTGCATTTCTAAAAACACCATTAGAGTAATTAAAAAAAGTACGAATTTAGTAAAACTAAAATTATAACTCGACATAAACTTCAGAGAATGGATTACGTTGGGAAATTGCTATTTTTCAGCGAAATTCAGCGTGTGAATAAATGTAAATTTACGTGCATACATTCTTTAATCAGAAAGACAAAAGTAGCTCAGTGGATTTTATTACCATTTTTTTTCTCTAAATCTATGTTCATCGTTAAGAGCATCTAGTAATATCTAATAAATCTAATAAAAATATTATACTAATAAATTATATCATTTTGGATACCGCAACTCGTAAAGATAATATTTTAGTCGGGTTATCGAGAGTTACTGCCGAATAAGCCAAATTCAATATATCATACGACCTCAACAAAGTTCTTTTGGAACATACCCCATCTGCGAAGTTATTAGTCACAGCTATAGTACAGAATACCGACATTTATTTTGGAAGTTTGGCGTAACCGCCACTTAAACGCGGGGCCCGTCTCCGCCCGCCCGCGCTGGTCGTCTTGTTGTGTAACTAGATTATCCTAATAGATTTTACTGTCGTCCGGAGCTGGAAGACTTCACAAGTCCCGCCTACTTTAAGATGGAATTTTCGCCGTTTTATCACCCCTACCCGACAATTTAATAGACGATGCTTTAAAATGAAATATTTTATGAATACAAAAATTACGGATTTTATTCAAATCAGTGGTAATGAATGAGTTCGTGGCTCTCGACCCGGAGCAGCTCGTTGGTTCGATTCCCGCGTTGGAACAACAGTAAATGTTGTTTTAAGTTTGGATAGGACAATGCAGGCTGATTACCTGGTTAGAATGGTGATCTGATCCGACTTTTACATGCCCGTCGTATGCGTGATGGGTAAAAAGTCGGCTATACGGCTTAATCTCTCGTTATTCATGATCACGAGAATGAAGGAAGAGAGTGCTTCTGTGTATTGCGCACATACTTGGACACTATAAAATAACTTCTGCGTAGCTGGCCTGGTTGTAACCAGCCACAGTCACCGGAATCGGTGTGGGAGCATAATAATATTAATGAATTAATTAAATATACCCTCTATATAGTATCTCAACATTGACCGATTATTATTATTAATAGATATTCGCTGAACGACATTGGAGATTTCAATATTTATTTAAGTTTATATTCCCACATGTTACTGTTAGCGGAAATAAGGTCTCCTTAAAGTATCTGGCATTTGGTATTGCCTATTGAGTAGCACATTCAATTCGAACCAAAAATTTGAGACGCAACGTGGTGCAACGTATTTGATCCGGAGCTTCGGATGCGCAAACCTGTTTGCCACGTAGGCGTTATTGCATTTAGATATTCAGAGAACTGTCACATTGAAGTCTTAGATTGTATATTACAGAATAGTCACCGATTAAATGGATCAGTAAATTAAATTCATTTGTAACTGGGTTTGCTGCTTTGATTTTGTACATGCGGCTTCTGTTAAACTTTTAATGTTTTGAAAACTTACTATGACGACTGTAATCCTCCACCGCAGTATTTAATGGGGGTAGTTGCATATACTCGCCTCGCTGGGCGGGCGGATTGGCAAGCGCCTTTTTAAGATAATAACAATGTCCGCGGAAACACTGTATATTCCTTAAGTAGCCTTTAACGACACTCACAGGAAAGATGGTTGATGGGGTTATGCTATTCTTTCCGGCACACCACAGAACATTTGAATACATGAATGGATGAAGGTGATATGCAGCAAAATTATTATTTCATGCTATTCTTTCCGGCACCCCACAGAACATTTGAATACATGAATGGATGAAGGTGATATGCAGCAAAATTATTATTTCATGCTATTCTTTCCGGCACCCCACAGAACATTTGAATACATGAATGGATGAAGGTGATATGCAGCAAAATTATTATTTCATGCTATTCTTTCCGGCACCCCACAGGACATTTGAATACATGAATGGATGAAGGTGATATGCAGCAAAATTATTATTTCATGCTATTCTTTCCGGCACCCCACAGAACATTTGAATACATGAATGGATAAAGGTGATATGCAGCAAAATTATTATTTCATGCTATTCTTTCCGGCACCCCACAGAACATTTGAATACATGAATGGATGAAGGTGATATGCAGCAAAATTATTATTTCATGATATTCTTTCCGGCACCCCACAGAACATTTGAATACATGAATGGATGAAGGTGATATGCAGCAAAATTATTATTTCATGCTATTCTTTCCGGCACCCCACAGAACATTTGAATACATGAATGGATGAAGGTGATATGCAGCAAAATTATTATTACGAGAAAATTGAGTACAAACTGTCACTTAAACATTATAGAATACGTCGTAACGCAATAAGTACATTAATCTAAAGATCTGTCTGTAGAATTAATGTACTTAATACGTTACTACATATCCTAATCTTTTACCTACGTGACTACTGAAACCCATTTTTCTAAGCAAAATTTTTTTGTGACATATTTCATTTCATATCAAAATTAATACCTTCATCTATTCATGTCGTCATTTATAATATAATAATGAAATATTAAATAGATATAAGGTTATTAATTGTAAATAATGAATTATCTTGATAACATCAACCATAATCTAATAAAATAAATCATTAATACATAATATCTAGTTTACCCGTGTAACAAATTTTCAATGAGTATATGGAATCATACTCGTAATACAACATTTTGATGTTCTTTCATATTTTTTAAAATTACTTAACGAACAGTATGGAGCATTGTAGGCCAAGTACCAGACAAGAGCAAACCAATTTGAGCTGTAAGAGCATTATTGTTAACGATCGATGTATTTTCAATTGCACTGCATGTAATCCTGCAAAACTATCTTGAATGTTCACTAATTAAACGCAAATTCCAATAGACAATAGACATTTCGCATTTCCTGTGAATTTTGCTATCTGAAAATGTTTTACATTAGTATTAAACCAGATGGACAATGGATTATTTATAAAAATATT
The DNA here is from genome assembly GCA_905187575.2 of Celastrina argiolus. Taxonomy (NCBI): domain Eukaryota; kingdom Metazoa; phylum Arthropoda; class Insecta; order Lepidoptera; family Lycaenidae; genus Celastrina; species Celastrina argiolus. The sequence continues at coordinate 10,877,700 of LR994577.1, forward strand.
GAATGTCCTTCTGTCTGTCATCAGCAGTGACTTAAAACATCTTTATCATTATCAAAGTAATTCCGAAAGTTTTATTAAATATTAGGGGAACAAAGAACTTCTAAATGAAATATTAAATTATGTTGGTGTCACCGTCAAAACTTCAGTTAAATTGTGGGTGCAAGCCTCTTGATGTTATCCCCTGAAGTAGAAGTGTCTGAAGGCGAGACTAGACTGTATGAATATATTATGACATTAAGTAGACACACTCAGTACGCAATCAAGCGTGAAATTACGCGTTAAAATGAAAACAAAGATTAAATTCCATGCATTTGATTAAAACACTACTTTATGCATGGTATTATTATTACTTCTAATATGTAATCGCGCACTAACCCTATTTTTTTATTATTTTTGATTTCGCAAGGGAAATGCGGCGGAAGGTAAGGGGCTTTCTCTTGCGGCGTGGATGCGCCTGGTCAACATACGGGGACTGCACCAGGACCTCACCCTGCGGAGGCCGGGGCAACAGTCGTAGCAACCACTGTTGCCCCAGCCTCCGCAGTCGCGAGAGCTCCTCCCAAGAATCGCGCACTAACCCCTGACTTTACTGACGTGTTTAATCATTAGGTGTATATTATGTAAGTAGGAATAATAATAATAATAATATTATCTATGGACGCTTCACACCACGTCAATCTGGCCCTATGCTAAGTATCCAAAGAACTTGTGTTACAGGTACCAGACAACGGAAATATATTTAATACTTTTATACAATACACATATTTAAGATTTTTATTATATTATACACAAATTTAATACACATCCATGACCCAGGAACATTGAAAACTTTATGTTCCCTCGGCGGGATTCGAACCCGCGACCTTTCGTTCGAGCGCCAACGCGCTCAACCAACTGCGCTACGGAGGTCGTCAAAATTAGAATAGGTCGTTACCGTACTTCTTTATACCCGTAGAAGGTATTTTAAAAGAAAGAGAACGTTGTATTGGGCCAGCTAGTATATTATGATAATATGTGCATAAAATTATAATGCATGATAATGTTACGTACAGGTCAGAATCGGTAAATTACACCATAGACTCGCATAACTTATTAAAACTGGCATAATTTATTAACCCCCGACCAAAATAGAGGGTTTTATAAGTAATGTCTTGTCGGTGTTTGTCTGCCTGTAGCATCATAGCTCCCAAACGGATGAAGCGATTTTGATCTAGTTTTTTGTTTGAAAGCTTCCGCTTTATTATTCACTTCCGTGATAGCTACTTTTTTACTGAATTTTGAGTTGATGACAATCCGGATGTTTCTTAAATTATTTCGTTAATTTCGTTTATAGTTATCAAGGATTAATAGACAAATTTCTCTGTATTACGTTAGCAAATTGTTTGCAAATTCATGTACACGATTTTGGTGGAAATTATTAGCCATTAGTAACACGTGTCTCAAGAACGATGTCTTTGTTTAAGTCTACGTGGAACTTGACACTGGTTTCATTTTATAGAATCTTGTCTCCGTAATTAGGATGTTTTCAATAACATATTATCCCTAATTGTTGTTTCTTAGTAAACAAGATATCAAATAGCTATCAAATAATAAAATTTTTCAGGGATGAAGGTTACTTCTTAAGAACTAAGATAGAGCTCTAATATTGTATATATAGCTCTATTATATTATGGTGTAAAAAGAGCAGTCACTATAACTTTGGGTTATGATTATACTACCTTTTCTCATTCTAGAAATGTACTTTTTTTTCATTTTTTTGGCTTTATTATTATTTTTGCGACAAAAAAATAAGAAATGGTAAAAATTAAAAAATATTTTTTTTTAGTATTTGTAAAAATACATTTCCGAAATGAGGAAAGGTAGTGTAACCGTATCTCAAAGAGATAGTGACAGATCTTTTTACACACTATATACAACGGGTGTAAAAAGAGCAGTCACTATAACTTTGGGATATGATTATACTACCTTTTCTCATTCTAGAAATGTACTTTATTTCATTTTTTTGGCTTTATTATTATTTTTGCGACAAAAAAATAAGAAATGGTAAAAATTAAAAAATATTTTTTTTTAGTATTTGTAAAAATACATTTCCGAAATGAGGAAAGGTAGTGTAACCGTATCTCAAAGAGATAGTGACAGATCTTTTTACACACTATATACAACTGGTGTAAAAAGAGCAGTCACTATAACTTTGGGATATGATTATACTACTTACCTAGTCTCATTCTAGAAATGTATTTTTTTTACTATTTTTTTACAAGAAATAAAAAAATTTTTTTTTTGCTTTATTGTTATTTTTGCGACAAAAAAATAAGAAATGGTAAAAAGTAAAAAAAAAAAAAATTTAGTTTTAGACAAAAAAAAAATTATAAAAAAAATACATTTCTAAAATGAGTTAAGGTAGTATAATCGTATCTCAAAGTTATAGTGACTGCTCTTTTTACACCATGTATATATATATATATATATATATATATATATAATATAATTAAATTCATACAAAATAAAAAATGGAAGTGGGGAATTGGGGATATTCTGATCATTGGCTCATTTGATGTAAACCCACATTAAAAAACTACACCTTCCGATTTTATGTTCCTTTTTCATTTATAATCTCCGTACAACCTTTTAATATTTTATTTATTTACAAACATATTCCCTCACGAGTATATGGCTAAGCAGATGCGTTTGAACCAAATAGTGATTATTACTCAGGGGACCTGAAGGGAGGGAGGCATTGCAATAATGCCGCATTTACATGCTACAATGATCGTTCACTACCTAAAACTAAACCTGCAAATCATTATTTTGCCATTGCTTATAAGCGGTATAATGATACTGTATTGTTACCACTTATTCATTATTTGTAAATATGGGAAAAATAGTAGATATAAAACTTAGAGATCTTTTCATTCACGAAAACACTTCTTTTGTATTTTTTTTAAAATCCCAATTAGTACTACGAATAAAAGAGGTTTCGGTTAAAAAAACTTCAAAAATCTTAAAACGTCAATTTCACGGTCAACTTATTAATAGGATACCCTTATGAGTATACAATTTATAAACGGCAATTCATAAAATATATAAACGAGAAAAAAAAATCCGAAAGCAGACTTTTTATGCCTTCATAATTGTGCGGAATAACGCCTTATAGGTACGCCTTCTAAACGTAAAAGTCTGTCTAGCCTTGAAATTTCTCACCATAAGGCTGGCCAATTGAAATATCGATCGTACCAATAAGCCTTCGATTCTTTGCATTATTATCATATAGTTACTTGAGTGGTAGCAAAAACACTGTAGATTTAACATTCCTGATGTTTAGTCAAACTTAACAGGCTGTGGGTAACAACTCAGACGTAAGTTGTGCCGACGCGTCGAATATTTATAGCGAATTCGTTTCGATAGTGGTGCGTCAATATGCAAAATAAGGTTTATGTATATAAATCCGAGTTTTAGCATTTTTCCGTGCTAACCCGTTTTTGCACTTGATTGATGTGGCCAAACACGGATAGTAATTTACATTTTAATAAAGCGCAATTGTGACCAACAGATTTCATGTATATTGAAGCTGTTATCCGTCTGTTATAAAAATACTTTTACAGAATTAGCAGTTATTTAAATTAGTCGTTTTTAGAAACAGACAGAACAGTTATTAGAGATGGTTTGATATTTGACATAAATGATAGTATAGTTACAAAATATAATTTGTTATCCTTCTATTATAATAGTTTGATAACAAGTTACGATTGAACGTAAAATATAAAACTACAACTTCTAACTAAAGCTTTTCAAATTTGTTCGGTTTTTACCTCGGCTGCAAGAAGTAATTAAAAGTAAAGCATCCGTAAACCAATTACTCTATTGTTTTGAAAGAAGTTTCAGCAAAATTGCTGGCAGGCAACGAAAAAATAAAAAGCTATCTTTGAGTAAAAGGGCTAACGTCATGGTTGAAAGTATTTTTACATTTCGAATCCGTTCTATATTACGTAGAACGTATTTTAAACGTTTTGAATTTCTTTAAGGAATCTTAATTTTTTTTAATGAAAATAAAAAATGTTATTGTATTTGACTTGGCTTCATCCAGTTGTTCGCTAGTATCTCATAGGTCTCATTTAAAGAAATAAAATCTGTTTTGGGTAACGTTGAAAAAAACTATTTCAAAGGGAAGTCGCGAGTTTGTTTCCGTGCCCGTGTCTTTTGGGATTAAGAAATAAGATTTAAGAAAGAAAAAAGGAACGAAAGTAAAATGACATTACAGGAATAGGAAAAACTTTTCGGATAGGACGATGAAATGGTCTCTAGCTTCTTCTCAATATTAATTTAACTTTCCTTTTTTCACTGATACAATAAATCCGATTTCTTTGTTTCCATGGGGTTATCTGTTTCACAAAATCTTAAAAAACTTTTTATATAAAACATTAAAAACTAATAACAAAATTTAACACAATAATAACACACAACTTTTTTACACTTTTCCACTTTTTATTACGTTTTAATAAGGTTTTAAAAAGCACGCCCGGTTTTGATTAAACCACCTGATGATGATTTAATCAAAACCGGGCGTGCTTTTTAAAACCTTATTAAAACGTAATAAAAAGTGGAAAAGTGTAAAAAAGTTGTGTGTTATTATTGCGAACATGAATTTCCATCAAGAACCAACAGTACCTACATTTAATCAGTTATACAAAATTTAACAACTCCTTTTAACTTGCGAATGATAAAACCTCTGTCGATAACTCTAAACACAGTTATTTATTAAGTAAATTCCAAGTGGACAAGCAGTGATAAAACTGATTAACACACTGTTCAATTAATTATAGATAAAACACTCGCGAAAATAAAAAAACCTCTAAAATCGGTTTATCCTTCTAGGAACTGTGATAACACACACACACACACACACACACATACACACACAAATATGTAAAAATGTAACAACCCTCTATTTTCCTTGGAGGTTAAAAAGGAGTAAAATCTAAGCATTGATTTATTTGCCATTTCAATCACGCGCTTGAAAAACTCCCTGTAATATTTAACATGTTCATTTGAAATATCACCAAAGACAGTGTGAAAATGGCTGCTCTTAATGAAGGCCGTTTCGTTCCATTCCGTACGCTAACGAAGAAATAAAACTGGAGCAAAAAACATAACCACGCTTTATAGATTAAAACCCACAATATTCCAGTACACTTTAAGTGAGACAACACGGCAGAATAGATTATGGATTAAACGTTTGAAGCTCACGAATTAAAAAGGTAAAGATTTCGAGTGATACTTATTTGAGTGATAATACGATTATCGTACGTTATCTATTGGTTCCTAGGGAATCGAGTGTAACAATATTGACTTGCTTGTGGATTTTAACTTCGAGCATTTTGTGTCGGAACAATGGATTATGTTGTCCGGCTAGTTGAAGTTCGCGGCGGGGCGGTTGAATGTTATTGGCGGTGTTTAACGCTTATTATGTAATGCCTAATGGCTAACTCTCCAGACCTGGGCCTGCTAGCTGCCAACATTCTCCGGCTAATCATCGGTGAGTCCACTCAACTAATTCATTGGAGCGATCAATACTGTGTCTATTACTATTTTTCTTTATATTAAAAATAATATCTATGTACGATTTCATGCCACGTCAATCAAATATCTATAAATAAAAATCGTGATAATTTTTCGGAGAACATGTATTCTAAACTGATTGAATGTACTGTTGGTTCTTGTTGGAAATTCATGTTCACAATAATAACACAGAACTTTTTTCCACTTGTGTGCAAACGGAATTATATTTCATAATTTTATATTAGGCATGTATTTAAGATTTTTGTTATACCTACAGGATAACGACTGTCATTATAATTTTAGGTACCATACTACCTTATCTCATTGTAGAAGTGTATTTCTTTTTGTTTTCGTCATAAAATAAAAATGTTTGCTTTTTACAATTTATTATTTTTAGTCGCAGAAATAACATTCAGGCAAAAAACTTAATAAAAAAATAGTATAATCCTAAAATGAGAAAAGGTAGTATAATAATATCCCAAAAGATATTAGTGATTGTTCTTTTTACATCCTATATTATAAACATCCATGACAGAGGAATATTGAAAACGTATTGGTTCCCTTGCTGGGATTCGCACCTGCGTCCTCCGGTTTAAGCGACAACGCTCTAACCACTGAGCTACAGAAGCCTCAAATTTTAGGCAAGAAATAAATGTCGTTCTATACAGCCAATATACACTTTTGGATAACTTGCTACGTGATTATAGTGGCTATTTTGTTTGTAAAAACGATAAAAAATGCACTATAAATTACGAGATAAACAAATAGCAATTACAATCAATGCCATTCACTGGGTCAAATGCGACATTTAATCAACTTAGTATTCAAACGTAGAGTAGGTAGCCAGTAGCTTATAAATCAGAAGGTATTATTAAATATCTACAAGCTTTTGCCCGGCTACGTCTACAACATAGTATCCCACGGAAACACTGCACTTTTTAGTGATAAAAAGTAGCATAATATATTGTATTAATGCAGCTTTCTGCACACATCATTTTAACAAAATCAATCCAGCCGTTAGAGCGTGAAGAAATAACATGCAAACTCGATCAACATAAAACAAAAAAATTACATGGAATGGGCTTCACGTAAATTGGGCTGTACTATGTAATTGTAGTTTATAAACCATAAAATAGTATAATAGCTCCCCCCACCGATTTCGGTGTCGGTACCCGATTTCATTGAAACCAGGCCAGCTACGCAGGAGTTATTTTATAGTGCCCAAGTGTTTGCGCAATACACAGAAGCTTCCTTTTACTCTCATAACCCAGTGGGACGGTAAACCGACACGACTGGCGAGAGAACAGGCGCAGGTCCGACTTTTTACATGCCCATCCGACGCATGGATCATTTTTCTTGTCAGACAATCAGGTGATCAGCCTGCATTGTCCTAACCAAACTTGAAAACAACATTTTTGTTGTTCCAACGCGGTAATCGAACCCACGACCTCCGGGTTGAGAGCGAAGCTCTGAACCACTAGACCACGAAGGCGTTAAGCCATACATATAATATGTATTCAGCGCAACTGACGATAAAAAAGCTTCTGCACAATATCTGAATTCAAATACTTTATCAAATTGCCCAAGAAAATCGCTACAAAAGTGTGATAAAATCACCTTATTTTTATTATTTTTATGATTCAGCACGAGTATGCCCATAATTTGCGACGAAAGCGTTCTGTTTCAGTTTTATTTCTATTATTACAGCCGCAGGAATAAGTTAGGTTTTTTTTGTTATTTACCTACTACATTTTGTCAGACATACAATTTGTTGTTTTTGCTTTGTTTTATTTTACATTAAAAGCAATGTTTGTTTTATAAATCTTAAAGAGTTTAATACAAAAGTGGCACTTATTTCTGTCGGCCAGTGTCTGTTTAGGCTATTAGCTCAAGCTGTGCTCTAATATTTTGTGTACTGTAAGTCTTAAAATGAATATCAGTACTGTACTCTTTTCGCTTAGTATTTTCCGGTTAAACAATTTTAAAATTTCATTTATCCGGTAAAATATCATTATTTTAGTATGCCTAGCTTTATGCCTAATGCCTATTTATTGTTAATACATGCTTGTTTTACATAAATATATAACTTTTGAATAATCTGCTTTATAGTATTATACGAACTGATTCGTACTTTTGATACATTTGTACTTAAGCAGAATAAAAGCTTTTACATTAAGGTATTGACACATTTCGTTCCACGAAAACTGAAAAACAGTTGCAGATAATTACTGATGTGCTATAAGGGCTGGGGCACACAAAACACTTTTGTGAAAGTACTTTTTATCCACGGTTAAAGTGTTACACTGTGCAGAATCTTTAAACTTTTACACGAATCGCTTTGTTTAGGCTTATTTAATTATATGACAGGAGGTTAAAATTAATATTTACTAGGTATCTACTGATTGTATTTGATATGGTAGGTACTTAATGTCATGTACAATTACTACAAAAAATATATTATGTAGGTCCATAACATTATGACAATAATTCCAAAGCGGTACCGCAGCTCCGGACTGCACCGCTGACGCTGCGGCTCATCTATACTAATATTATAAAGCGGAAGAGTTTGTTTGTTCAAACGCGCTAATCTCAGGAACTACTGGTCCGATTTGATTTTTTTTTTGGTGGATAGTCCATTTACAGAGGAAGGCTTTAAGCTAAATAACATTACGCTTCGACCAATAGGCTTCAGTAAGAAATGATGCAAAAAAGGGGAAAATTATTCACATTTGGGGACTTTCGTTGAGTGCGCTGCATAAACGGTTTAAGTCACTCAAAAACCATGTGAATGAAGACTGGCACAGCTAGTAATCCATAAATCCTAGTGCATCATCTTTGCAGAGGCACACGTGCCACAGGACGTTATACACATATAACGCCAATTACTTTGAACTACTATTTGTATGGCGGGAACGCATCGCATCGACCGAAGCGTGTTGAAATATAGTATAGTATAAAAACTCGATGAAAAAATTTTGAGACATTATTTGCAAAAACCAAACCCTTAAAATACTGAAGAAATTCACTAATATATAAAGAGAAAAAAGATTATAACGTTAAAAAAGTGTGTACTTTGAATCATTTTATATTATACGATTATACTATGCGTCATGCATTTGAGATTTTTGTTAGGTTGATTCACATCCTTGACCAAGGAACACATTTTCGTACGTTTAGCCGCATTCCTTCGTCTTGAGCCGGACGTTTTTTACCATTGAGCCGTATTTAACTAACGAAATAAATGTGAGGTGGTGATTCTTAAAAACATGTCATACAACAGTTTATAATTATACGAATCGTTAACTTTTAGAGCGTTTCCTCAATGAGAAACATTTTAATAAAAAAGACAGGACATGCTTTCACGAAAAGCGTTTCGATTAGTTAAGTTAAATGGAAAAATGTATCAGTATGATTAATGATATTTCGCGAGCGACAATGGCGAGCGCTGCGTCTGCAATTTTTGCTGCACAATACAAACTGCTTCGGACAATACAACAAAAAGTTTATATTGCTGCACTTCTTCACTTGACACTTGTAGTATCTGGCTGTTGTACTTATGTTATTGTGTGTACTTTCTACTACTCGTAATACATTGAAGTTGTAAGTAAAATAATAGAAAGCTCTTAGCGGTTTAGAGTTTGGCCATCGTCTTCGTAGGTCATGGTTTCGATTCCCTCGTTGGAACAACTAACAATATCGTTCTTAAGTTTGGCTAGATGAACTGATTGTCTGACAAGAAAAGATGATCCATGTGAAAAGTCGGTCATAATATGCCTGTCGTGTCGGGTTACTGTCCTACTGTGTTATGGGAGTAATAGCCTATTTTAAAAATAAGTAAAGTACCCTTTCGATGAAACTGAAAACACCGACACCGAAATCGGAAAGAAATTACAAATCTTAACAAAATATTTCTATATAATGCTGGATGGAATTTAAAGCATAAAGTTTGTTTATTTTGTGTGTTTGATAAAAACTCGAGTTTATAAAGCTTAATATACAACTAAGTACATTACCTAAATTAAGCTTTAATGGAAAAAATATAACATAATGGTTTAATGGAAAAAGTATATTATCTTAAAATGAAAATAAAAGCTGCGAGTTACTTTACTAATTAAAATATCCACTAAGTACCCCCTCAGTAATATAATCATAAGTTTATTTATTATAACGAAGCTCGTTCCGATCCAATTTACTAGGTATAAATAGATACAAAAAAACCGTATAAAGGAAGTAATTAAAAATCACAGTTTTCTCTTTACTGAATGGACTTTGAATACTGAAACAAGTGACAAAATTATAATAAACTTTGTGAAGTTATAAAGCTTCAAAATATTATTTGTAAAATCTATAACATTCGTTTTAAACTGACTTTAAAAAAAAGAATAGGTTCTCATTTTTTTATGTATGTACATTGTACACTGATTACTCTGAGGTTAATGATTCGATAGTGATATTTTAAAAAAAAATATCACGAATAAATTTTACATAGTTAGGCCCTGTAGTTTTTATTTCATAAACATAATATTGCACCAATTTCCAGAGGTGATACATATTTGACGGATTTTTTTTATATGGATGATGTATCAATAATAAGTAGTTTCAGTACGGCTAATTTATTAGTTTTCCACTTTCGCATTTAAAATTAATTTACTTTAGACATAAAAAGGAGATGGAAATTATAAATATGATATCTGTCAGCAAATCTGTACTCTGTAGCATCAAACCTATGCACAAATAGTTTTTAGTTTATAGACACTAAAAAGTAAAAAATATAAAATAAAACTACGTTGAAAAAAATCGACTGTTAATAAAATGAAATAAAAATATTTTCAGACCATAGATAGGTACATAGTGTTAGTAATTTATTGCCATGTATATGTAATGGCAATTATACAGACTATAATAATATTACCCAGAGAATTTACGAAAAATTAAAATAAGTTAAATTGTCGTTACAGTAAAACAAACATACATGCATACATACTTAGACTGCCAAAATAAATACCCTGTCTTTTGTTTTCAACGTAGTTGGGTGAAAAATACAAATGTTATGTTGGAGCGTCATATTTAAAATTTAAACTAAGAACAGCTCGTAACCGAATTCTAAAGAACGGGTTGTATTTAAATAAAATTAACAATACTCGGAAGATTCGTTGATATATTACCTGAGGAGGTGCCTGTGACGTCACATGGCAGGTCAAGAGTGAGGAGGGCCCTCGACCCCGCCGCGGGAACTTCAAAAACACCGACTTACATTAAGTGTCGGATTCTAGTGGTCATTATCGTTCTATTTAGAATTTTAGTTACGATTAACTCTTGGACGAGATTTTGCAATTTTCGTTAAATGTTTTGGAAATAAGTACCTTTTAAGGAATTAAGTGCCTACTGCTAACGTAGATTAGATATTATTATTCTTTACACTTATTATTTTGTTATGTTTTTTGCTAATAAACTGTACCTTTTTAAAAATTATTTGTCCCAAATATCTGAAAACGGGAAAAAATTAAACATGAAATTTAAGAAATGAAAAAAAAAATCATAACACAATAATATTAAATAAAATAATGTTTCAATATCATGTAAAAAAGCTTAAATATAAAAAAGTTGAAATATAAATCCCCATTTTATGCTGATGTCGGTATACTTTTTGAGTACGGCGTTATTGTTCCGGCCAACGAGATATCAATACTTTATACCTACACCTATAAATGTAGGCTCTAGGCCATAAAGCCTGCGATCTTTTTACACTCGGCTTTGACGTTTATAGTTTTCGTGTCTGCCGTCAGCCTGTAAATTGGTTCTAATAGGATTCGCCTATCCCTTTGCGAGCGGAATTTTAAAAGCCAATATCCTATAAAGGTCGGACAAGAGACTTCTTAGTTAATTATTTTCATCTGTAACTTTTATTAGCAAGTTGAAACAAGAAATTAAAAAAAATGTCCTTTTTAATATCGTTCGATTTGTCTAAAAGCGTTTATTATAAAAATCGAAGACAAATTAACTTTAGCTATGGTTGCTCGGATAATCGAATATCCCGAGTCGATAACACTGCTATACAGTCATTTTGCGGAAGGCATACTTGAAGTCGATTTTGTATAAGACGAGTGTGCTGATAACGGGAAAAATACCCGAATGGTCAAATTGACTCCAGTTTTTGAGATAAACGCTTCTAACATTTTCCATAAAATGCTTCAATAAATGGGCCAAAAGATGTATTTAAAATTTATTTTTATTGTTTATCTTTACAAAAATACACAAAAATAATAATAGTTTGGGGTACCTTGAACTAGAATAAATAAATGAAGATCATGAAAAACTTTTTCTTTGGGATTTTCTCTTATTTACTTTGTCAGGACAATCTCTTTTCAAGGTCCAGCAATAGTCAGCCATCATATGGCATATATTCTCGGTAGACTGTTTTTACAAACTCTGTGATCTCTTTTCTTTGCTTTTGTAAACTAAACTTGCCACAAATAAAGCAAAAACTGTTAGGATCGTTTAAACAAGGTTTACGTGGAAAACTCATGTTTTTGAAAGGAAAAATGCACTTTAACACCAAACAACCGATTTATAACTGATAACTTCAGGGTCTGATAGCTATAAAGTTATGTTGTTGCAAATAAATCCGTGAAAAGATGACAAACGTAAGTGAAAACAAATCAATGAACCACAATGTTTGTAGGATAGTTTGAAATTTTCAATTATTTCTTAGTTCCGTTTATCTCAATAACCAGAGTGAATAAAAAATAAATAAGCATGCAGCGTGAAGGTCTAATATGAGTATTAACAAAAACCATTAACAAAATCCCTGCCGCAGATTTTTTTATTTTTTTTGTATAGCAGTGTAATCGAAAATATCCAGTTATAAATCTATAGGAAATTGTGTTTCTTAAGAACAAAACTCGGAACGGTCCAATTTAAGGGGATAAAGTAGCTTCACAGATTTCTAGGAAAATGTGATGTGAATAATACTGGCTAATGACAAAAATAAAAAATCTTAGCGCTGCACAATCTCAGTGGGAAATGTGAGGAAAGAATGATAATATGAAAGCGAGCCATTCATATTCATTAGCTAACACTGAAAGCTACTTATAGCATGGATTAAAAAGCTACTTATAACATCAAGAACATTATTTTAATAAGCAATAAATATTTATGAAGAACCGTTTCCCTAAAGTAATGGACGCAAACTCACACCGTCTTATTTTTGTACCATATTCCTGTACTGTACCTAATAGTTTTACCATAATAGGGAAAAGGGGTAGTAATGCCAATATATTATGGAATTTACGTTCTATTTTGTTGTATTAAACGTAAAATTGCGTAAGTTTTTCTACCAAACACCATAACATTGTATAAAATAAAATTTGAATTCTACAAAATGATGCTACTTATTTGTAGCTTTAGACTAGAATACCTTTTAGAAAAATTCCGAAATTATGCGACTGGTTTTATGTGGATTTACTTTATTGATAGAATAAAAAACAAATAAACATCAAATGACCTGTAAAGATCGTAAATCAGTGTCGGGTCAACGGATAAAACGTGCGGTAAGAAACTCCTCAAATTTAAGAACCCTCCTGTCGGAAGGATCTGTCGGTAAAATAAATATATCAATGAGATTACTTCGTTTCAATACTAAAATGTAGTTTCGTTTAAATAACACATCTTTAGAATTAATAGCATATTCTATTCTAATGCAAAGCACAATATGAGCGAGTAGCTTTTAAATTCATATAACATCGTAAGTTTATATACATAAAATGTAATATTGATGAAATATAATAATGAAGTTTCAACATTCCCGTCTATCGGCTCCTTAATTTCTTAATAAATATTTATTACTTTCTATAATATATTCCTTGGGGGAGGCCTATGTCCTTGGGGGAGGACTATGTTCAGCAGTGGACGTCTTCAGGCTGATGATGATGTTGATGATGACATGATGATTAAGATAATATCTTCTTTTTTATATTATAAATGTGAAAGATCATTAGATGGATATAGGATGGATGTATGTTTGGGAGTTGATACTTTATAAGAGTTGATACGAGTACCTTAACTACGCAAGAATCATAAAAATAGTGATGGGGAAACGTGAATATTATTAAACATCAGTATTAAAAAACTTAGACTGCGAGAAATATTTCAAGTTAAACTATTCAGTTGTTAGAACTTTACTAAAGATCAGGATAGTTAGGTAAGAACAGCGAAGCAGTTTATTAAATAAGCGAGTCTCGCTCCGAGACAGTTCAAATAATGAGTTTATTTTGACTGAATCAAATAATAATATTCAGTTGTATATTGCGTTCAGATTGCATCTGAACGTATATATAACTTGTTCAAATGTGACTCAGAACATTATTGGGTAACTTTTGAGGTTAAATGTTTTCTAGCTCGTGTTGATTTTATTATAGTTTACATTAAGATCAATCTAATTAGATTATTTAAATACTAGTACTTAAATACTAAGAACTAAGTATTTAAATACTATGAACTAAGTTTTAATCAGTCTTGTCCTGTATGAAACTCGACTTTCCAGACCAGAGGACAACATAAATTAAATCTTATATATAAAAATGAATTGCTGTTCGTTAGTCTCGCTGAAACTCGAAAACGGCTCAACCGATTCGGCTATTTTTAGTATTGGAATATTCGTGGAAGTCCAGGGTAGGTTTAAACGGTTTGTATGCTCAACGAAGTGGGCACGGGTCAGCTAGTCTTATATATAAAAATGAATTGATGTTCGTTAGTCTCGCTAAAACTCGAAAACGACTGAACCGATTCGGCTATTTTAGGTATAACCTTAAATTCACGCAAATTTCTTAGAACCTAACTAAACTAGCAACTAACTACATTTAGAAATACGTAGAACTGAATAGTAATTGAATAAGCTATTGACGCACATGTTCGGAGTATTGGAGTATGTTCATTACGAGAAAGTTCGACAGTATCATACTACAATTAATATTGTATCAATAAATTAGTGATTTTAATGCAGCGATGACCGCAACCCGCAGCTCGTGCGGTGAGTGCGGCGGCGCCCGGGCCCTCTGCAGGCCGCAGCTGTCTGTATCGCCATTAATCGTCACAGTTTTGCAGTTTGCATTGTATCTTCGATCTGTGACCACATTTTTCGCAAAATTCGTGCCACAGTCGCTGTTAAAATATCGCTATACAGTAGTATTGCGATTTTTTAATAGTGACTGATTTAAACATTTGACGATCATTACACAAATTTGTGTGTACTTTGCTCTTTCACCCAAAAACTACTTTTGATGAAATTTGGTATGGTAGTAGTTTACATACAGGATTATTATCAGTTGTGAAGCGATCTTCATAAGTAAGCATACAAAAAAGCTTTGAACTGTGGAACAAAAATGCTTATAAACCTTTTTTAGCAGTCGTGGAAAATATATCTATATTTTATTATTCTATGAAATGGTAATTAAAGAATTTAGTTCAATTTGTAGGTTTGTCATATGACACCAGACCATCAACCAGAGATGACTATATAGTCAAATCTGGTTTTACTAGCAAAGGAGACCAAATATAATAGATAATAATATTATTTCCGTTAAAAATAGCGCAAAATTTATTTTTCTGTGTATACATTTTTCAGATCAGGTTCATGCCATCTAGCGGAGGGTTTGTAAAGCTCTTGAAAACTCTACCAACCCTCCGCTGAAATGAAAGTTGTGAAAGTTTGTGTGTATTTGGATAGATGGCGCTGAACTCGTAGTTTAGTAATTTCCCAAGCTCGGTTCGGAAAATGACGGGCTCGTTTCGGCTGAACACTTGTGAAACTTGTGAAACTGACACTACCGGTGTTGTAGTTTTAGATTGCAAACGCTAGATGGCATTGCTAGCTGAGAATTTCAGAGGTCTACTATTTTGTTAATAATAGATAATAATTATTACATAATATAACGTTACTAAATATAATTTTACTTTGTTACAGGTACGTTCTCAATTCAGTCACCTACATGTATCTGAGTAATTAATGAAATTTCAAGATGGCAGAAAGCGCAGGTATGTGCAAAACAACATAGTGATTGAAAGTTTGCAAAAAGGCTGTATTTGGCTGTTTTAATAGTGTCGGGGTGAGATGACCTCTGTCCATACAAAAAATATTTTCCACTTAGTCTGGATCTCTGTTATTTTTTTTTCTTACTATGCTAACTGAATTGTAGCTTTTTTTGTAGGTATGTGTGTTTTACGCATATTCGTGGAACGTGTAAATTTTTTTTAAAAGACTTTATAAAAATTACTAGAAATGATCGTTTTTGTGAGATCTCTAGGTTAGGCATTAGTTTTAAAAGCACGTTTATTTTTTAAGGTGGATCACTTACGTTTATGACGCACGTATCTCTTACGTCGGAGTCACGTTTGTTATACGAGGCTTTTTACCAAAGCTTTTTATTTAAAAAAATAAAATAAAAAATACTTTGCAATAAAATAATATGTAATATTATCTATATATTTTGTTGTATACAAGGTGTAAAAAGAGCAGTCACTATAACTTTGAGATACGATTATTATACTACCTTTCCTTATTTTAGAAAAAAAAAATTATATATTTTTTTCATAAACTAAAAAAAAATACTTTTCTTTATATAAATAGTGAATATTTCTTTTTTTGTTGCAAAAATAAAAATAAGCAAAAAAAAAATTTTTTTTGGAAATTTTATGTAAAAAAAATTACATTTCTAGAATGAGAAAAGGTAGTATAATCATATCCCAAAGTGTAGTGACTGCTCTTTTTACACCCGTTGTAACAATCATCATTAAACATTACATAGAAAAACTTTTAATATACATACACTTTATTAAAACTTTTAAGTATCCTCTCACGAACAAAGCAGCTTACAGTAACTACTTACAGTACTTTTCTATCAAAGTCAAATTTGAAAATACAAAAAGGATTACAAGCAACTATAAAAACAGCAATGAAATTGTTAATTTGAGTAACACTCAAGTCACATATTTGTCACTCCGCCAATCAGTGAAAGACTGTGAATGAGGAGGTTATTACTATTACTCTAGGTTTTTCGTCCCAAAATTGTTAAGAATATAGGGAAGTTTTATCTCAGAAACAAAAAATCCGGCTCTTTGCGAAGATTCTACGATTTCTAAAATCCTAATTTTGCAATTGAAGACGTAAATCGATGAAGGAGATAAGTCGCAAAAAAATACCCAGAAAATTGAGTTTCAACTGTCACTTAAACATTTTAGTCTATTAGTAGCAACGTATTCAGCACATTGCTTCTAGAGTATTTTGATTAAAGTACTTAAAACTTTACGACGTATCTTATGTCTAAGTGACAGTTTGAACTCAGTTTTCTCAAATTTCTAATTTTGCTACTTTTACATTTCAAATTTCTAATTCATGTTTTCAGTTATCCTGTAACAGTAGGTTACCTAATATACCTAATATAAAAAGAATAGGAAAATCTAGTATTAAAATTTTCAACATTTTTCAAAGCTATCATTTCGTCAGCACAGTGCTATGAAACCGGACGTTCATCCGCGTTCAATATCGTGCTTTCATTTGCCGACCGCACACCGGCCATATAGGTTCGCTACACCTGCCTCTGATTACATAGTATTAACGTTATGTACGACCCGTACGGAACACCTGAATAAAACATTATATCGAATCCCAAATAACTTTCGTGGAAATGCCGGTATGTCTCCCCTATGCACTACGGCAGCTACCACCCGCTACAGATATTTAAATTTAATTCATAACGTCGTACAATATATTTCGCTTCCTTATATTTATATTAAAATTTTGTTGAAGTAAATTTTTGTGAGATGATTTTAAAAAGTGGAAATATTTTTGTAAGTTTTTTAATTACGTTCTCGTTTCCTTAGAAGTTGTAATCGAGTTACTTGGATTAATTATGTAGCTACTAAAAATTTGAAAAGAAATTTTTGTCATGCGTAAATTTTTTAGATTTTTACATGTAAACTTCTGTAATAATTGCTCTACATCCATATTTTATTACACATCAATTCTATAAAATTTTAACTAAGTAATGCGAGTATATTATGTACTTACTACCTAATCCGGTTAGTTTAGTTTCTTACGTCGATTCTTCTCACTGGACCAGTTCCAGTGCCAGTGGTAGGTAGGTATCATATTATAGAAACTATGTTAAGAAAACGTTTTTAAAATTCAAAAATATTTTACTTATATCTATAGTACGTCATGGTAGTAGGTAGTTATGTACACGGTGTAACACTGCTAAGTAAATGGATGGAATGAAAAACCAAAAGAACTTTTGAATTATACTTGTGTTTATTTTGATCAGTATATAAATGAAAATAGTAAAAATAAATTCCCTTTAATAATATAGTATAAATATAAATAATTCCCTTTTAATTATTTTAATTCCTTGTAAGTTGAGGATTTTCTCTAGTTCTTGGGAGATAATCTGAACTGTATTAAGCTTTGATCTATTTTAGTCCATAAAGTCCTATATTTTTTACCTAATTATAATACCTACTACACCCCCACAGTTTTCTAAATAAGTGTCTGTAGGTGCGTTTGTCATAGGTATGACAAACACACCTACAGACACCTACAGAAACATTATAGGTAGGTACCTATAATGTTTCTTTTTCACTCTGGGAAGTCAATTGACATTTTCACACTTGAAATTTTACATACTTATGTAATAGTAAATAAAAGGTTAAAGACTGCAGGTTTTTGGTACACTTACTCATAACTCATAAGAGTACAAAGTTAAATAAGCTGTGTGACCTAGCTTTGTGCAGGACGTGAATGTAAAAAAATATTTCCCAAAGAGAAACAGAACGCAAATGTTAGAAATATTTCATAATTTACGACAAACAACGTGGAATTAAGTAAAGATTATAATATATTGGAGGTGCGTGGTTGTGAAACAAATAATAACTCAGAAAAATTATAAAAATACACTAAGTATGCCAAATTCATTTCATGTGCCCAGGAAACGGATTAAAAATCACCCAGTACGACGTATAGCATAAGCTGTTAAATTGTAGACATATTATTATAGTTGTCGGCAACAGGCGCGAATTCCCCATGCTCGGTCTTCGGAGAGCAGTTATATGGCCTAACGTATTACGGCTCAAAGCTGTTGCCAAAACGGTCGCTTTACATAGATCATTTGAGTTAAAAAGGTTTTAAATTCGACTGCTGTGTTTAGGTGGAGGTTCTCAATTCGACTGATTTTTATTTTGTGTTTGTTACCTCAAAACTTTGGAATGGGAGACCGAGCTTGATGATTTTTATGTTTGAAAGCTAGTGCTCTCCATGTATTCCTTTTACTTCCGAAGTAGGTATTCATAGTTTGCTTAAAAAAATATCTGCTTAACTCCAGCTTTAAAAGTATGGACCCTGTATTTTAACCGTGATAATTTCTTTCTATCTATACTAATATTATAAAACGGAAGAGTTCGTTTGTTTGTTTGTTTAAACGCGCTAATCTCAGGAACTACAGGTCTGATTTGAAAAAATATTTTTTTGTTGGATATTCCATTTATAGAGGAAGGCTTTAGGCTATATAACATTACGCTGCTACCAATTATTCATATTTAAGACTTTCGTTGCGTGCGCAGCAGAAACGGTTTATGTCACTTAAAAACCACGCAAATGAAGTCGCGGGCACAGCTAGTATAATATATGTAACATGTAAAATATATGTCCACTTTTCTTGATTGTCATTTTCCTCAAAATGTGATACTATAATATCGTATAATTGTTCATTCCAATTTCACTGTTCGCTAAAATGTCTAGTTCGAAATGATTTCCGCTTAAATTCCGCTGCAATAGTGGACAGCATTGACACGCATGTACCGTCGGAATCACGTGCAGGCTACATGGCATGGTGATGCAACCGACTGACAGATTTTAATAATGCTAAGATCCAAATTCACAAACACCCTTCCGTTTCATAATTTAGAAGAACGAGAGAGATAACATGATATATTCTATTTAACGACAGGCGTTGGTGAAATCGGCGCTAAGTTTTACATTAAAATAGTTGTATTCTAGAGTTATTTTCATGAAAAAAGTCCAACGTCAAATGAATGAAGCTTAATGTTTTCTTGATATATCGGAGGTAAACAACTATTTTTGGTAAATATTAGTTTCTATTCTTTATTATTTGGGGGTTTATAGGATTTGTTGATTTAACATTCCGAAGCGGAAAGAGAGTTAATCAATACAAAGAATCTAGAAAATTATGCCAAGCTACTAAATACGTCGATTATATTATTACTTATGACTTGAGGCGCAAAATTATAGTAATCTCCAATTCACAGGTCGTTAGTGTTACTGCTTGGCAGAATAACAAGGAAGCTGACGTGAGCGCCCTTAAATTAACTATAGTTCCAGTATTCGGCCGTTAGATATATTACATAACCCGAGTAACATTATTTATTACTGCTAAACAACAATGAGCGCTGAAACAATGCAGGTACTAATACGCAAAGTCCGAAATTCGTTATTAAATTGTTCATAGAAATTATACTCTATATAATGATCATTATTTGACTGGGCGTATTTGTATGATTTCATCATTAGAAGAATCGAAACGCGGCCGCTGCACGGTGATTGGTTGGTAAGTTGTGGCCCCGTCGACAAAGATCAACTTACTAAGAATGAGAATAGTTGCTCAGATACCTCGTCTAAAATTTACACTCAAAAAGTCTCAAAACTATATCCTTTGCTACCCTACAATAAAAATGAAAAAGTAATAATCTGTCCTATACGTATCTTTTTCTTCAATCTTATATATAAAAAGGAATTGCTGTTCGTTAGTCTCGCTAAAACTCGAGAACGGCTGAACCGATTCGACATTTTTAGTCTTGAAATATTCGTGGAAGTCCAGGGGAGGTTTATACGGGTTGTATGCTCAATGAAGTGGGCACGGATCAGCTAGTATGTAATATTTTAAAATCCCTCAGTCACGTCGCAGCATTAAATCATTCTTCCAAACTAATTCTCTTTGCATGCGTTAATTTAAAATGAAACGCTTAAAAATCGGTAAATATTGTTACATAATATTTCCCATATAGCAATATAGCTGTGTCGGTGGCCTTTTTCGCATAATTACAGGAATGC
Source organism: Celastrina argiolus (assembly GCA_905187575.2). Taxonomy (NCBI): domain Eukaryota; kingdom Metazoa; phylum Arthropoda; class Insecta; order Lepidoptera; family Lycaenidae; genus Celastrina; species Celastrina argiolus. The sequence continues at coordinate 10,898,371 of LR994577.1, forward strand.
ATTGTGGAGAACGACCGCATGTGTTCCGTAATTTGCGCCAAGCTAAAGGCACGTAAAAGCGCTGAAAATAAACCTTTTATCCAAAAACTACGTGTATTCAAATTCATAATATGCTCCGTAACATCCGAAGCTTAATGAAGCCTCAAATAAATAGGATTTACGTTACAAACAACTGCCCGATACAATTCCTATGTTCCGGATTTCAAGTTGCTACTTGTTTATTGTTCTAGTTCCGTGATTTTATGTGTATTCATCTATTTATTATGAATGCACTTTTAATATATAATTCGGTAAGCTTTGTAAATATTCAATTTTTACTAAGAAGGTAAGGTATTACCTATAGGGACCGTGTATGTGTGAATGTGCCAGCGGTTTTTTGTCCAGAAGGTAATAAGTAGGTTTGCAACGGCCATAACTATATGAGGCCTAGTCGGTATAAACGAGAGTTTAGTTTAGGGATAATAAAAGCCATGTAATTAACAATGCGTTTTAATTGAGAAACTAGAACAGATGAAGTGAACATAACCGTGTAGACATACCTGTGGATTAACAATTACACATATTTATAATAATGGTACGTCTACACTAATATTATAAAGAGGAAAGATTTGTATTTTTGTATGTAACGACTTAACTCAAAAAGTACTGGACCAATTTTAATAATTCTTCTTTCATTAGAAAGCTACATTATCACTGAGTAACATAGGCTATATATATAAAAATTAATTGCTGTTCGTTAGTCTCGCTAAAACTCGAGATCAGCTGAACTGATTCGGCTGTTTTTGGTCTTGAAATATTCGTGGGAGTCCCGGGAAGGTTTACACGGTTTCCATGCTCAACGAAGTGGGCACGGGTCAGCTAGTTCTATATAATTCTGTGACGGTTTGTGAAATGGGCTAAACAGAGTTCTAATTCCTGCAATGAAAGTTAGCATGATTACTATTGGAATTAACTTGACGCGGACAAAAGATTAATGACAGGCTGGTACGGGGTAGCACATGCCTGTCGTTTCTTTGTTCAGAAAACAATTACATTCCCCTACAAAATGACTTCCAATGATACGATTATTAGGAAAACATTTTCCTTGTGATTTGATTACACCTCTGAGGTTTTGAAAGCGACTATTAATTCTCTCTGTCTTTCAATCTTCGTTATTATATATCGATTTATGGTAAATATATTAAGCCGAATATAGTGTAAAAAGAAGGACGGGTAAATCATTTTTTGATTTAGCACCTTCTTGTTAAACTCTACGTGTTTTTTTTAGTTCGTAATATTAAATTGTACATTGAATTTGTATTACAATAAATGAAAAAAATGCTCTATGCGTCATTCACTTAACACTATATTTGGCTTAATATCATGAATCATCCTGTATATTTACGCAATTTTCAAAATAAATTCTCTTTTTCTTTGCTCTTAAAATGTTATAGCATATTTCGTTGGTTTCAAAATACTCAAAGAAAGCGGATATAGACACCAGAAAATCATTGGGAAAATAAAACAACATGATGGATTTGGAAAAAATAATAAAATGTGCTAATAAGCCGCTGTCAAACAACACATTTTGCAAACGCCAATAATATGAACTTTTTAAAAATTTAACGGTAAACCAGCATTTAATTTGCGATTTCTGGGTATAAAAGCCATCAAACAAAAGAATGACGCTTGCCAAAGGAAAGCGCTGTCAACGCTTATCAGAAAAACTTCTATAAATGATTATCAGAAAATATGTTTTCCATTTTCTCTTTATACCAAATACGTATTTAAATGGAGTTAATGGATCGTTTTGTTTTATTTTTTTCTAACGAACACACAACCGAATACTAATACGATATAACGTTGACTGATTTTGTTAATGATTGGACACCCTAGGAATAAGGTGGCCACCCATAATGGCTGCTTATATTTATTTACTATATGTATCCTAACTTTTATAATATTAATATGTATAGATTAAGTTACATTGTAAAAAATATATATAATAAAGTTTCAATTGGAAGTAAAACGTTTTTTATATTATTTTATTTATTTAGTCTCATTCTTGCCATACCGTCAAGCAGCGCAATGACAGCCAGTGAATTTGAACTAAATTAGCGCAGTATTTGACTTTGAGGTATATAGATGATTCATAATTTTTTTTATAAAATAGAGTAGGTAAACTGTAACTGTTGATTTACAGCTGCTGCATAATTTGGATACCTCGAAGTTTGGTAAGAAAAATACCAGGTAGAGGTTTCTTCGTAAATTGAGTTCATTCTATTGAACTAGTATCGTACCTGACTACTGAATCAATAGCGAAGGAACTCGGGTGTTATTTTAAATCGACACTAGCAGTTCAAGTTATATTTCTATCTTATGTATTTGTGGTTCATAAAGCACGCTATACCTATATATTATCCTTTTTGTCGACGTCAACAGAAAAAAAGGAAACAGATATCTCGAATTCGGATTAATGTTAAAGGAAATTAAATAATTTTGTATTATCCTCATATTATGTTTACAGGATTATTAGGATTCTAATTTAAACAACGGTGTTCCGGTATTTAATTAGAATCTTATAAAATCACATTACGTAAAATCCATGTTCCCGTGCCCGAGCAACGAGCGTATTTCTGGAATATTCCGTTATAATATCTCGGAATAATGGCATTAATATTGAAATTTACTTTACGACTTTCCGGTGAAGGGTAGCTGTTTACTGTTTAGCTCCAATAAAATCTCATGCTCATAGTTAACATGCAGAATGGATTGGGGCTTCGAGAGGGAATCGAATTAACGTTTTGTGTGGGATGAATTTTAAAATTTTCATACTCTGATAAAGTGGCGTTATAAGAATGACCCATGAAAACACTTATTTGTAATATTTTTTTACTTGTGTGTTCTACGACGGTCACGAAAAAACGAACGCAAATATCTATTTACCACCTTTGTGTTATATATATAAATATATAATATATTTATAAATAAAAATATGTATATTTAAGTTTGATATAGTATATTATTTTAATGAGTCAAAGACCTAGATGACCGGCACAATACTCTTTTTTATTCGGTAACTTTAAAGTGGAATTAATATGATATTGTTTAATTTTATTATAAACTAGCTGTTCTCGCGACTTCGTTCGCGTGGTTTTTGAGTGACTTAAGCCGTTTATACAGCGCACGCAATGAAAGTCCCCAAATGTAATAAATTTTCCCCGTTTTTGCAACATTCCTCACTGACGCTTCGCTCTTATTGGTCGCAGCGTAATGTTATATAGCCTAAAGTCTTCCTCTATAAATGGACTTTATAATATTAGTATAGATTACAAATAGGTTTGATGACGTGTATTGGTATTTCCTACTGTCATTTGAATTTGTGAATTGAATCAAATTTATTACGTTTTCTTAAATACCATGTATTTACAATAATGCAAAACCCAAATAGAAAACCTTAAGCTAAACATTGCGTAAATATTTTTAATACGCGAGTGAAATACCGCTAACAAAACCGTAATCCCGTAGGTCAACTCGTATGAACCCCTAAAACTTTATGTGAGGCCAAAGAATGTACATAAATACGGCCTTACTGCTGGCCTCACTAACTACTGTGTTAATGGCAAAGTTATAAAATGCTCTTTCACGTAATACGCATTTGAAGTGGTTTGTGAATGAAACGCCGGTATTAGTAGCGAGACTTAGCTCTGCACGATGTAACCTTTTCAATGAGAGCCAACTGAACTACATTTATGTGGAGATCTTTTAATGCCCAAGGTGATGTATAAATCAAAAATATTTCACGTTTTTTCTAAGTTGCCCTGAAGTTTTGCTTTATATTTAAATTAAATAGGAGCCTGTTTCTGTTGCTGGTTCTATTTAAATTTAAAACGGCGTCTACGCTGTTTTCCGGTTGGACAATTACAATATAATTTTAATTATAAGCTTGGCGAAGGAAACTTAATGAACACCGATGCAATGAACGTCTTTTATCTCATTAATGTTATAGAAGATTTTCTCTTTCTCTGTCCTTTATGTTAATTAATCATCTGCGAAGTTATTATTTCAATTGTAACTGTGATAAGGGGTCTTGTCAAACAGACAGTACGACAGATGAATAGCAAACGTGATAACAGCTGTACCCCAAAGTATATATAATTCTGAGCCAGTCAAGTTAAATGTTAAAATACATTATTACTTAACCACATTTAAGTATTAAAAAATACTATAAACCGACTATGGATCATCTTTCTTGCCAAAACAACAAATAGATCAGCCTGAATAATCCAACACAAACTTAAAATATTATATAGAGTCTCAACTACGGAGGCTATCTAGATATTTTAATGTTAAATAATAAGGTATTAAAAGGACCAAGGACCATGTGGGAATAATAAAACGATAAAACCTCCATTCCTACTCGAATCCTTCGCGGTGTTACTTAAGCTCACTCGAAATTAGTGTGTTGAATTTTAAACCAGAGAAGTTATTGAACTAAGGCCCGTATTAATAAAGAAGTCTCAAACTAGATCTCAAGGCAGATATTGGCTGATACGATCTCAAACTGCGATATACGATCTCAAGATGGTCTTTGATTTCTAGTCTGATTTCAAGGGCGTATGTATAGTTAGACCAGGTTTAGAAGCCCAGTCTCAACTAAGAACGTCATCTCACCTTTAAAAAAGAATTCAGGTGTTAAGATTAAAAACTATGAATAATAACAATAATAACGTTCAGTTATGCTTTTAAAAATAGCAGATTGATTTATTTTATTCTTAAATATTTTTTTTACATAAATTATAGTTCGCATCTACTGATAGTATTACTTTTTCACTGTTGGAAAATAAAATGGCCTCCCTTAAGGAACAAACCAATTCCCGAGTCACGGTTTGAAGTTACTCACGAAAGGTCAGCTGCTCAAGTAGCAGTTTGACATCTCAACTGACAACGCTCGTCTCTCAGCTGAGACAGATCTTGAAAAATTTACTGTCATCTCAAATGCCGTCTTGATGTTGAGATTTATTAATACGGGCTTAAGTCTTTAAAGCGTAAAATATCTCAGTCCTGGTGTGTAGCACGATCGGGCGACAAACGCGAGGAAATAGACCGCTCCTCAAAGGGAAATCCTTGTAAACTAAACATCCTGTATGTAATGGATCATGATGAAATTATAAATCCTAATTGAATATATCCTTTGTACTATATCTCTGGTATAAATTACGGTAATAAATATTAAACTCACCAACTACGGTAGTTAGCAATTATTTATGGAGCCATCGGCGTAGAAAGTGCTACGAAAAACTTTAACGAGATATTTCTTCTTGGAGACCAACATTTAATATGTAAATAATTTACCCCCTTATTAATAAAATATATAAATAAATAAACGTTTATTTAACAATACGGACATTACACAGTACACTGCACACATAACTATTAAAGATAAAAGTCCTACTTTTCATAACCGAGTTTGACTTACTTATAAGCTATATTTTCATCAAGTTTCCAATACAATATTCCTTCTAAATATTTGTATATAAAATAATGTTAGTTCCGTTATGGGAGGTGTAGTACGGTGATATGCAATGAAATCAGTACGTGCGGTACAGATAGCAAATGAAACGCGAAGTGGGTCATACAAACGTCGGCCTAACTCTCCAACTCTCGGCATAAATCTAACATTCAATTTGTACTTTATTGTGATTACATTGTAATGTTAATGGTAACTCGAAAATCTATTTCATATTTTGGAGTAAAACTGTATTATTTTAAAAAATAATACAGTTATTAATAATATAATATAATAATATAATAATACAATTATTTTAAATAAATGAAAATTAATAATCCAAATCAAACTTAACAAAACCTTAAAATCAGTATGATTCAACCTGGTATACATGAAGAGATAATTTAGTTGCAAATATGCTTATGCTACCTAAAATTAATAAAAGTAGAAGTAACACACACTACCTACATCTTGTTAATTGTTTTATTTGGTAATTGGCCTGGCACAATTTTTATTCTAACTTACTATCGAGACAAAACGGGTTTTATAAAGTTTTTAACTTAAAAAATATTTTAATTAATATGGGTGAACTTCAACTACTGTGGTTGAAGTCCGCAAGTGAATTTCAACTTTAAATTTTAACAAAGTGAAACACGTAATATAACCATACTATAGTTATCACAACCTCTAGTTATATTAATTCTATAGTAAAAGTTAATATTAGCACAGACGGAAACCCGCAAAAGCACTACACGGTCCGGCCGTGGTCAAGTTTATTGCTCTTATATGACTCCCAAAATTTATGCTCGCCGGCTCTCGCTTACAACTTAAAATTAATTACTTAAATTAAACACATACATACAGTTAATAATTATTATATTTTGGTGTTATAAATATTCGTAAAAAAATATACTTTAAAAAAAAATACAAAACAAGCACAGAGTTTTAGATTTGGACACAATGATATTTCACAATAATATTACACTACTTTTATTGACACTTTATTACGTTTTCATTAAGTTTTTACAAAATAACACGACCGGTTTCGATTAAATCAATCAGGTGCATAATTTTTTTAAGTTATGTATTATTATTGTGAACATGAATTTCCATCAAAAACTAACAGTACATTCAGTTATAAAATGTCATTCCATTCGGTCATTTAGAATAACCAGACAATACTAATTCCCTGGTCTCTTATGTTCGAATTACTAAATACATGATACATGATACATTACATAAATACATGATACAATATGTAGAAGTGGGTTCCCGGTACTGTCAAGCCTGTACCGGTCGGTGCCGATCCATATAGGTTTGTCTACACCAGTAAACCGCCTCTTTATGTCTTCATCCTAAGACGGTTTTCTGTTATGATATACCATCATAAATTCTCCGTAACGTAAACCAATGATAGCTAAGTTATTCATAGAAGAAGGTTTGCATGTTACCGAGAACTGAACCTACCTAATGCTGTCTTATCATGTACAGATTATCGTTATTCGATATTTGCTCAAGCTGCGTTTGCAAAGTACAAAAATTGATGTTCGCCTTCAACACAGTTGTTCGTTGTGGCTCCGACTACATAAAAACAGTAACATATACATATAGGCAACTTTTAGTATGTACTAAATGTGTTTTCCCTGGAGATATCGGCTTCTGGCGTGTAAAAAATTGTCCAATTGTTTGCGGGCGAAGAAGTTATAACCCTCACAAATTTTCTCCTTTTTAATAATAATATTAAAGTAATTCTCTTATGAAAGGTGTTCTATTGAATTCAAATCTCTTCCTAATGGAAGATATTGGAATTTAATAGAACACCTTCAACACAGAGAGCTCACTAGTTTTATATTTAAAAAAATATAGACCCACACGCATAGGTAAAAACGTTTACTACTGGCACGTATATACATAGTATATAAATAACAAGGTGTAGATGTTATTCGCCTCAGGTTATATCTAGTAGGTATAGGGCCCGGTGAGAAGCCTCGAGGCGATACATCGGCATTGATTAATTTAGCTCAATTAGCGTCGATGAGACGGAACCCGCGGCGTCAGTCACGTCTGATGTCTCACCACACTCACTAGCAAAACCCATCTTGTATATGTCCACATACGTTACATGGGAGATACGTGCTTTTTACGTGGATCGGCTGGCTGGCAGAGCCTCACAAAAAACGAGGTTGAATTATGAACATACGAGGGCCTTGTTTCGGCCCGAAAAGGCTCGAGTATCACGGCGTCACAGAAAACTGGTTAACGTTGGGTTTCACCGAGTGAGTGAAATTACTGTAAGCCCAATAGAGGCTTAATAAGGACCAGGAACATATTACTAATATACTGATGCGGTCATCCACGGGCGGCAAAAGTCAACAAAATGTTATGTTAAAAAAAAGTCAAAAGTCAACAAAATGTTATGTTAAAGGCATAGCCGACATAGCCGAAAAAATTGCAGGATATAAAAAAAAAACTGTTTGTGAATATACTTATAAGTAATATCAATTTTTCAAGGGTACTTTTTCAAGATAGAGAAACTCAATAGTGCCTTATGCTAAGGAATAAATATTTTTATACAAAGTACCTTGAAATTGACATAATAATTTGGGTTTGTTTTATCTGGATTCGAAGCAGGCTTTTTCTATACGCCCATTGTTGATACATAGTCATAGATGAGAATAAAACAACGCGGATAAATTTTTATGTGCCCCGCAAGTAAACTCAATTTGAATAAGTATATTTATATTCGACGTTCCTCTCCAGGGATTTAAGATCTATGTCAGAGACTAATAAATAAAATATACTATCTCTATTGATATTATGAGAAGTACAATAATTCATCCCGTACAAAGTATGTTATGACCTCACAAAGCTTTGAAGCATTCAAAACGGTTCTGTCAGTTTGTTTATCTTGAAAACGAAACTTTTTATTTATTTGTCGTTTCCGTAAAGTATAAAGGCCCTCATGAAGATAAATGTGTCGAAATCGTAAAAAATAATATGTAGCTTGTTACCCAGAGATCTTTTTACAATCTGGAAAAATCTATTCCGGATTCTTAGCAACCTTTCCATTAAGATATACTACTCTTAATGTGAATGAATTAGATTCCTTTATATTCTGGGGCTAAATCTGGGTTTATTATTTAACCTAGTTTGGCACAAGTGGGCTTGAAATTGTTTAAATTTAACAGTCTGTAATCTATTAAACCAAATATACCAAGATATTTGGTTTAATAGAACTAATCACTTTTAGCATGAAAGGGTTTGTTGAGCTATGTAGTTCTGATACAATTAACAGCTTACCTAGAATGGAGTTCTCATAACTAGCCTCACGCTGGTTCGTTGATTCGCAATGAGTTTTGGTTAACTTAGCTCGGCGAAGTAAACTCCTGGGAAAGCTATTCCACGCAATCCAATTACTGCCCTCTCATATTACCTAATATATTGGTGATTCGTGTAAAGAAATTTCATTTGTGTATAACCTAGATAGAAAGTTATAGGGTTTAATTTTATTATAAACTAGCTGTTCTCGCGACTTCGTTCGCGTGGTTTTTGAGTGACTTAAGCCGTTTATGCAGCGCACGCAATGAAAGTCCCCAAATGTAATAAATTTTCCCCGTTTTTGCAACATTTCTCACTGACGCTTCGCTCCTATTGATCGCAGCGTAATGTTATATAGCCTAAAGCCTTCCTCTATAACTGGACTATCCAACAAAAAATATTTTTTTCAAATCAGACCAGTAGTTCCTGAGATTAGCGCGTTTAAACAAACAAACAAACAAACAAACTCTTCCGCTTTATAATATATTAGTATAGATTAAGATACTGCCTGGTACTGCTGGGCTGTCAACGGACTGAGGAGTCTTAGTTATAGTGTCCCGTTTTTATCCTTCGGTGCCGGAACGCAAGAAAAAGAATCAGAAAACTTTTACTATATTGTTGTAAGTAAGTCCACCCCCCCATCCGATGCAAAGTAAACAGTCATGGCCTCGATGTGTCTTGCGGTGTGACAAATTGTCATCGGTTAGAGAAGATTGCTCCCCGATCCACTCGACAAATGTCAGGGTCACTGACGTGTGTGCCGATTCTGTTGCGAATATCTTTAGCCTACATTCACATGAGCCTATCGTCGCATACATATCGGCTACAAGCGCTTATCTACAGCACTTCTACTAATAGTATGCTTTATAGTATGCTTTATAAAGCATACTATTAGTAGAAGTGCTGTAGATAAGCGCTTGTAATAATATATATATTATTTTGGTATTTTGGAAGTCGTGAATTTTTAATGCACCTTTATATTTAGTGGGTTAGCGAACAATTGACAACTAGATATTTTTAATGTTGCTTGGGATACAGGGCTCTTAATACATAAGGTAAGGTCATAAGGACTGTTAAAAGATAAGCAAATTCGTATATCACTTAGCGAACTGTTATGATTTTATTTCTACACCTATCATATTTACTCTAAAAAGCTGAGCAAGCGGTCTCACGCTTGCACAATTTACAAATTCATCATTTTATTATTGCATTATTTTAATTTCCAGTATTAGCAAGTTAGAGTAGATTTGAACTTCGGCGCGACAACACGTTTATTTTCTTTTGTAATTTTTTCGTGAATAAATTTCAGTTTTTAATTAAAAGTTTTTTTTTAAAAAACTTATCCTGACCCACTCCGTAACAGTGGTGTCAGAAGTGGGATTGCTTGAGAAAACCGCACGTTCCGGCAATCTCAAACGCGGCGCGAGTGACCTGTGAAAAGTAAAAAAAAAAAAAAAAAAAAAAAAAATTTTTTTTTTTTTGTTTGTGATATTGATCACGACAGTAAGTCTTAGATCTGTGACTAAGCCTGCTGATCTTTCCTCGCGCCATCTCGCCGTTATTTCGTCGACGTCCCCGGCTCCTAGCGTTAGGAGAACACCAGTTCCAAAACCCGAGCGTTATCTCGCCGGGCCCGCCGTGCTGCCGCTGGCGTTTGTCACGCCGCCGCGCTGTGCTGGTGTTTCTGCTGCCGTCGTGCCGGTGTCGCTGCTGCCGTCGTGCTGGTTGGGCCGTGCTATCTTCGTGAGCACTACCTGGTGGTGCTAGGCAGCTGTAAGCTGTTTCCTGGTCGTCTCGAGCATTCCCCAGTCTGTGGGTCTAGGACATCGCCGCCGAAGAAACATCGATGGATTCTACTCTCCTTCTTGCAGCAGTACTGTGAGTCGAACATATATATTACATATTGTGCGCAACAATCCTCTTATTCCTCCCAAATAAATATCTTATAAAATTTCCGAAAGTACTTAATAATACTAAAGTAAATATAAATAATAATTTGAAATAATTTCTATAATTAAGTACGTGAAAATTCATAATTCACTCGAGGAAATATTGTAATCTTATATTTGTAGCCTGAATCCTGCTCGTTAACATTTATTCTTCATTGTGCTTAGTATCAACTTAATCTACATTTAAATAAATATTTAAATTACTACATATAAAATGTCTTTAAAATCGGATAAATCGGAAACTAAGTCAGAATTAACTTCGGAACAATACCCTATTAAAATTCTGTGTGATTTTATCAATAACTATAATGGGGAACGCGATACACTAACAGCATTTCTTACAAACTGTCGGAATGCTTTAGAATTAGCTTCCTCTAGTCAGCGAAATTTACTCCTAAAATATATTATTTCCAAATTGGGTGGCAAGGCTCAGATTGCTTGTGCGAATAAGGTATTTGAAGATTTCGACAGTTTAATGAATTTTCTCCAGCAAAATTTTGGCGAGAAAAAACATCATAATCACCTTTTATTAGAATTACAGTCGTGCAAACAGTCTTCAGATGAATCCGTGTCCCAATACGCGTTACGCATAGAAACTTGTCTTACTTCCTTACAATCGGAAATAATAAATTCTAATTGCTTAAAAATAGAAATTCCAGGGCGTATTGCCATGACAGAAGATCTGGCTTTATTTTCGTTTTCTATAGGGCTCCGGCCCTCACTTAGTAATGCAGTCCGTAATAGAGAGCCTAAAACTCTCAAAACGCAATTAATATTGCTATCGAGGAAGAAAAGATACAGAATCATATTTCTAAAATAAATTCAATTAAATTATGCTCATCGTGTCACCGATCGGGACACGCTGAGAGGGACTGCCCGCGTAAAATTAAAACAAGATCATTCTCATCTCGAAATATTTCGACTCCCACTACGTCACAAAATCAAAATATTCCAAGGGTCTTTTGTCGGTATTGTAAGAAACCAGGGCACGATATTTCGCAATGTTTTAAAAGGAAACAGAATTCCCAAGGTTCGTCGCGTGACAACAGTATTCCTAGTCAGCATCATGTTACCGCTGAGCCACCCGTCGCTACTTGCGAACACGACGAAACGTCGTGTGAACAATATGAAGACGACACTTTCGAAGTGAATAATTTAAACTAAAAAATCGGGTATCATCGTGCCGTCGATCACCCGATAATAAGATAGGCACACTTAAAATTAATAATATTAAAAATATTTCTTCTCATCGTAACGATGATTTTAAAAACCCTCAGCCTACTCCTTCTGGAGTCTTTAATTCGCTGAGCCGTGCTCGACCGATACCCTCGGTATCTCTTTTGTCGAAACGGACGGTTTCTTGTCAAACTCAACACACTCCCTCGAGAGTCTCTATTTCGTTGAGTCCTATTGAAAAAAAAAATCTAATTAATAAGATTTCATTTAAAAGTGTTCAAGTGCAAACGGAACCTCTTTCTAGTTACGAGTATAAAAAAGAAAGTAACATTTGTAATATAAACCAGGATAAAGATATTGCTATCTATGAGTTAACCTCACATTCAAAAATATCCTTACCTCACGTATATTTAAAAACTAATTATTCTCAAAAGCCTCTTTGCTTCTTGTTAGATACAGGCGCTTGTGTTAGTATTTTACGGCTAACAAATTTAGACCGTAAGCCGATATTATCGGATGAAATTATTAAATTAAGGGGTCTTAGTGATAATGACTCATATTATGAAACATTAGGGTCGATGAATATTGATTTTAATTATAAAGACATAGATTTCAGCTTTAAATTTCATGTAGTTAGTGAAAAAATTCATTTTAAATATGACGGTATATTTGGTAGCGATTTTTTCAAAACGTTGCAAGCTGACATTAGATACTCTAGTAACTATTTGTTCATTAAGGGTAAGCGCATTCCCATTCATTATAACTCATTAACATATAGCGTTCCTGCTAGATCTGAAGCCGTCATAGAATGCGGTATAGTTAATGAAGCATCCGAAATAAAAGGTTTACACGAAGCTCTTGTTTTAGATCATGTTTACAGTGAGGGGGTATACATAGCTAATTGTATAGTTTATATTAAACCCAATAATCGGGTAAATGTAACAATCCTTAATACTACTGAATCCGATATCTTGATACAGGATTACCGAGTGCGTTTGTCGTTTATAGATAATGACGCTATAGGAAAATGTAAGGCTCAAAATATTAATGAAATTAATAATCTAAACATTGCTTCTCTTGATAGATCACAGCGCGTGATCGATTTAATACGCACTAGCCATTTAAATCCTGAGGAAACTAAGTTATTATTAGAATGTTGTTCTGACTATTCGGACATATTTTATCTGGAAGGAGACCCGCTCTCGTGCACTAATGCTATTGAACACTCGATAAACACAGGGGATGCAGCCCCTATACACGCTAAATCGTATCGTTTTCCAGAATGCCATAAGGCCGAAGTAGGAAAACAAATTAAAAGCATGCTAGAACAAAATATTATCCGACCTTCCAAGTCTCCTTGGAGTGCTCCTGTATGGATTGTGCCTAAAAAGAAGGATGCCTCAGGCACTCAAAAGTGGCGCCTTGTAATAGATTATAGGAAGCTTAATGACGTCACCGTCACTGAAATATATCCTTTACCATTGATCACTGATATATTAGATCAACTGGGGCACTCGAGATATTTTACTACGCTTGACCTTGTAAGCGGATTTCACCAAATAGCCTTAAAAAAAGAAGATTCCCAAAAGTCATCTTTTACAATAACAACGAATGGGGAATTTTCGGGGCACTACGAATTTAATCGTATGCCTTTCGGTTTAAAGAATGCTCCCGCAACTTTTCAGAAACTTATGAATCTAGTTTTATCTGGGCTTCAAGGAATTCATTGTTTTGTCTATTTAGATGACTGTATTATTTACAGCCATGATCTAAGCTCCCATATGGAAAAATTAAAATTAGTGTTTGATAGATTCCGTAAATACAATTTAAAATTACAGCCAGACAAGTGTGAGTTTTTACGTCGCGAGGTAGCATATCTTGGTCATATTATCACTGAAAAAGGCGTATCTCCAAACCCGGACAAGGTCAAGGCAGTTACTATTTTCCCTACTCCTAAAAATCCCAAAGACATTAAATCATTCTTAGGATTAGTTGGATATTACAGACGTTTCATTGATAACTTCTCAAAAATTACGAAGCCTCTTACCGGTCTTCTTAAGAAAGACGCTGTATTCCACTGGTCCCATGAACAGGAGCAAGCATTTAATATTTTAAAAAGTAAATTAACTTCCGCTCCGCTCCTGCAATATCCTGACTTTAGTCAACCTTTCGTCCTCACCACCGATGCATCAAATTATGCGGTCGGTGCGATATTATCACAGGGTCCTATAGGTAAGGACAAACCTATCGCTTACGCGTCCAGAACTCTTAATAGAGCAGAGGGCAATTACTCGACTACCGAAAAAGAACTTTTAGCTATTCTGTTCGGCGTAAAGAATTTCCGTCCTTATTTGTACGGCCATAGGTTTAAAATAGTCACCGACCACAAACCTTTGGTGTGGTTATTCAATGTCAAAGATCCGGGGTCGCGTCTTATTCGCTGGCGTTTAAAGCTGGAAGAATATGATTATGAAATAATCCATAAACAGGGCAAATTAAATTGCAACGCTGACGCGCTATCACGTTTTCCAGTAAACATGTCCGATGACGTAAGCGCAGACCCCGAGTTTCAATCACACGCACCGATATCGAACCCGACACCTTCACCTTTGTGTGAAGCGTCCGTCTGCGAGACGTATGATCGTTTTTTACGAATTTGTAAGGATCCTAGCCATTGTAATGACACAGTAATCGTTGAACACAGCGAATCTCTTTTAAAAGCTAAATGTAAATTGATAGCGTATCCAACATCCATAGATTTGGATGAATCAGTGCCCTACTGTTCTGAAATAATAAATTTGTCTACGAGTGAACCTAAGATCACAAGTATAGAAAGGGAATTATACGGTTATTATAACACCTCAAACGATAGACATCTATTTACTCACTTATTTACGCGTGTACATCACTATGATGAAATGTCATATAAAGATATATTTAATATGTTAATTAATTACCGTGATATGATAAAGTATTGGTTTATGGAAGAGAAAGAGTTTGCAATATCAGATTTTTCTGACCCATTCAATAAATTGTCCTACACTAAAATATATAATATGTTAGCTTTCGTTTTCCATAACACGGGTATAAAAATAAATATTTATAAAAACTCTATTCTTTTCCCCACTCCAGATGAAGTAAAACAAATTCTTAAGGATCATCATGACTCCCCATCGGCGGGTCATCCCGGCATAGCGCGTATGCTAGAAAGAATTAAATCTATGTATTGGTGGAAATCCATGCGTCAAGATGTTGAGAATTATGTTAAGAGTTGTAGGTCATGTCAGATTAACAAGCCTCTTCGTCAGACCAATCGCGCTCCTATGATAGTTACGAGTACAGCGACAAAGCCCATGGAAAAAATTTATTTAGACATCGTAGGCCCTCTTCCAGAAACCTACGAATTTAAATACAGATTTATAATAACTTTACAGGACGATTTAACGAAATATTCACAGGCCTATCCGTTACAAACTTGCTCAGCAGAAGAAACTGCTAAGAAATTAGTTCATTTCATATCTCATGTAGGCATACCCAAATATATAGTAACGGATCAAGGTACAAATTTTAGCTCCGAAGTGTTAAGTCAATTAACTAAATTGTTCGGCATAAAGCACATATTTGCTTGTTCGCATCATCCACAAACCTGTGGTGCTCTCGAAAGGAGTCATGCGACGCTCAAAGAATATTTACGTCCGTTTGTTAACGAGAACACTAATACATGGGACTTATACTTAAATACTGCAATGTTTTCATATAATTCTAATACTCATTCTACTACGGGCTTTCCACCATTTGAACTCCTATTCGGTTTTAAACCTTACATTCCTAAGTCTATAGATACACTAGAAAATAATACATATACTGACTACATTAGAGCGGTTAATCATCGGTTATATTATAGTAGACAAAAGGCTCTTCAGAATATTCAATCCTCTAAGGAAAAATCAAAAAAATATTATGACAATCACTCTAAACCGGTAGTTTATAATGCTGGTGACATGGTTTACGTAAAATGTCACCACAAGCAAAATAAAGCCTTGTCACCAATATGGAAAGGTCCGTTTAAAATAATTAAAATTAACGGTAATCACTCAGTCACACTACTTATGAATAGGAAGCATGTACGTCATCATTATGACGAAATAAAACTTGCTTCTGATGTTACATGATACGTCATCTTTACAGGTACTGCTTAGCCCCGGTGACTCTCTGTATGTACGTCACACCTATACGCAACAGCCCAGGGCTTTATTTTGATAAGCTTATGGATATTAAGTTCACAAACACTAAATGGAATGTTGTTACGTATTTAGACGTAAATCACGTAAAACCTAACCTTAATGAAATAGAGTTCGTTTTTGAGCGAGTCAATAGTCTTTGTAATTCTATCCAATTTAATCAAGCTAGAACTGACTGCACTAACTCTTTAGTCGCATTACGCAACCAACATTTAAATAATATTAACAAGTTCTCTTCGATTTCCTATTTGGTCGACGATGAACAATCTCATAGTCGCTCCAAACGTGGATTATTCGATTTTGGGGGCTCCATCTTAAAAACTTTTTTCGGCACATTAGACTCTGAAGACGCTCTGAAATACTCGGATGCAATTAACAAAGTACAGACGGACGAAAAACAGCTCATAACACTTATGAAAGATAATATACATATAGTAAAGTCAACCATAAACTCATTTAACAGTTCTATAAATAAAGTGAATGAAAACGAAAATATCTTAATGAAAAATATGGATATTATTCAGAAATCCATGGAAGATATTTCAGTTAGCAACGATAAATTAGTAATAAAATCTCAACTAAATTCCCTAATTACTGCTTTAGATTCTATAATATTGTCACTCTCATTTAGTATTGACGATATTAATAATGCCATATTATTTGCAAAATTAAACATTTTGCATCCGACTGTACTTAGTCCGCACCAGCTGTTCAGCGAGCTAAACAAACATAGAAATGACTTACCTAAGCACTTTGACTTGCCTGTGACATTATCTCTGCAGCATATACATGAGTTAATAGATATATCTGATTTAGTATGTTATTTCCATGCTAATAAAATTATTGTAATTGTTAAAATTCCTCTAGTTTTACCACAGACATATAATTTATATAATGTAATTTCATTTCCCATTCCATACGACATTGAGCATCCAGATACCTTTATCCTAATTGCTCCCTCTAGCCCATATGTTGCGATTACTCAAGATCATATGTTCTACTCACTACTGCCGAGACTAGATGAGTGTAAAGTGATAAGTGAGAAGTGCTATATATGTGAGTTAAAAAACATATATTCAGTGATCGCGAATCCCACGTGTGAAACTATAATTTTAAGTGACATAGTTGATAAGATTCCTTCCTCATGCCAGACAAGATTAATTCATGGATCTGTAGATCTTTTTCATAAGTTAAGTAATAACAGATGGATATATGTTCAGTCTGAACCGGGCAAATGCCACGTCAGCTGTAATGACGATCTTACCACCCACGAAGTCATCTTGTTTGGTACAGGTACTTTTACTTTACCTAGGCATTGCAAAGGCTTTTACAAAACTTTACAATTTACACCTTCTGACCTTGTCTATACAAATAATAATGTAACTAATGTAATTTCTAATTTTAATATATTACAGGACGATTGTTGCGATAGGAATAAAATAAATAGAACATTGTCACAAATTCAATTGTCAAAAGTAGATAACATAAATAATTTAGATTCGTTATTACACGCCAGTATAAATTTAGACTCCTTAGAAAGAGAACTTAATAAAATTCAAAATCCTTCTCATTTTAGCACATATGCAGTTCATTATCTGATGACAGGTTATGTTATAACATTTCTAATTTTTATTTTCATTATATATAGATATAAAAAATTATTCTTCCTTAAATCTTCATCCTCAGCTTGCTGTATAAAAATATTTAATCAGTGCTATAATAAAAGGTCAGAAGATAAGTCAGTGTCACATTCTATTAGTATTCGAGGTAATGACGATGAATTCTCATCATCATCTGAAGATATAAATATAAAGAAAACTCCTAAACAATGTAAAAGAAATATTTTAGCGAACATTAATTCCAAAACTATGTAACCAGTAAAGCCAACCTAGAAATAGTTTTTAAGCCAATAAAATAAGCTAGAAATAGTTCTTATTTTTAATTTCATCTACTTTTATTTTCTTATTTACTTTTAATTGTCTGTAATGTTGTAGCGAAGTTCAAAGCTTATAAATTTTTGCATTTTAATAATTTTTAGATTTCGCATCTCATTAAGGGATATTGCTCCATCTTATTCGGGGGGCTGTTATGATTTTATTTCTACACCTATCATATTTACTCTAAAAAGCTGAGCAAGCGGTCTCACGCTTGCACAATTTACAAATTCATCATTTTATTATTGCATTATTTTAATTTCCAGTATTAGCAAGTTAGAGTAGATTTGAACTTCGGCGCGACAACACGTTTATTTTCTTTTGTAATTTTTTCGTGAATAAATTTCAGTTTTTAATTAAAAGTTTTTTTTTAAAAAACTTATCCTGACCCACTCCGTAACAGAACCTTAAGTCAAATCCCATACATTTTGTTTTCAAACTCCGTAATTGATAATAGCGATGGCATCTTGAACCAGGCCCATAAAAAATTGCTGCTGGAAAAACAATGAAGACTTTTGTATCGTAGCAAAATGTACTTATTTTTGCAATGTCGGCAATATCTTATTATTAACTGCCGCGGTAAAGCATTAGGGGACTGCCGCGGTAAAGCTATTGCATATAATTTTTGCCATCCAAAAACCAATGCCATCTCGAGGCGAGTTGCTGAACTAAAGAGACAACCTCGATATTTCAAAATAATCACTAAATGTTCTGCTATTCATCGATAGATGGCAATAAAAACTATTACCGATGTGCCGGTCGGAGTGGGGGGTGCTCGGTTATTTTCGTTACGGAATTTCTGGATTCGGTCTCTACGCTCAAGGCCCGCGACAAAAGCTATACAATAGCTTAAAATCGCACTTAGTGTGTATATTTTTATTTCTCAGGCCATAACTACTTAAGGGATATTTATAACAAGTAGGTTTTTTTTTTTATCGTAGCAAATGTGACTTGACTTTTTTTTAAGCGTACCAAATCGCGTGGAACATGTGACATTATATAATTCAAAAACAAAACACACCCACATAGCAATGTTGCTCAGTGAAGTGGTTGTGATATCGCTACTCTATTGTGTCGTAGCTAAGCTTTGGATAATGTACGAATCTTTTATTCAAGTGCCCTGGCCTCGAACACCGCAAGAAAATAACAAAGATGGAGTCAACATTCATTGTGCCATTTTCAAAAGGATTTTGATGGATCTGGATCGCTTGGTACCGAGTTTAAGTAATACATATTGTTCACTTTTAAGTTTCATTTCACGGACAAAAAACATGACCTACCTTATAACAAAGGAACGAAAAAACTTAAGCCGAATTGTAGAAACAATGCCGAGGAATGAGATAAAAGTGAAGCTGATTTTTTGCATATTTTCTGTCAGAGATAAAACTAGGTTTAATTAATCTTATTATTTCAACGACGATTATTACGAACATAACATTTTTTTCTGGCATTGACTACGAGCTGTCATGCCAGAGTTTACATACATATTTTTGGGCCTAACCTGGAAATGGATATTTATCCTCAACCGGTTCTATCAGTATGTACATTCGCAAATACTTACAGTTTACCACTTCTGGGTCTTATTGCCTCAGTAATAAGGTCGGAAATCGGTAGAATGGATCTGTCAACGTATCCACTCGTATAATTTAATTTTTTTGGTAATTTTTATGTTTTGTTTCCTACCCCAGCAACATTTTACAGTTTACGTCTAGCTTAGCCGTTAGCTCTAATGACGGTAATATGTTGGTTTTATTACTACCCACATTTACAGCCTAATTCATATTCGGGACCACGCCGTCTTTGTCCCGGAACATTCAATAAAATTTTGTTTGTACTCCCTCTTTTTCTGTGTGCCAATGAGTTTAAGGTTGGTGTTGAAATACAATAAATCCTTAAAATCATCTTATCTATTTACAAACTTTATAATACTAATTTGTCAGAGATTTCTCAAGATAAACAATTTTATTGATCATTTATTAAACAAATTAAAACAAATGATGTATTTTAGAATATACATGGATGGTTAAATAGTGACATATACATGGATTCATAACACACAACATATTCAACAAGCTTTTGTTGTAAAAAACGTAGTTGAATTACAATTTAATAACTGTAAAATCTGAACCAATAAAAGACTAGAAGACTAAAAATCAGTACTTGCATTATTAGTCAAAAGGAATACAAGTCTTCCGAATATTTTGCGCGGAACATTGGATTAATAAGCGGTCATAGCGGAATATCGGAGCGGAGAATTTATTTTATGCTCTCAAAGCTTTTCGGTTTTAACAAGTTCATTCTGCTATCATTAATCAAACATCACTAGAATTACGTCGATGAAGATTCAGTTGGTGAGAAACGACTTATGAAAGAGTTCCGTTTTATCTAATTTGTTACAACACATTAATATTTTGTAAAAAAAATATTGGTATTTTAACTTACGATATTTTAGTACTATATTATAAAATATATTAGTTTAAAAAAACATTTCCAATAATATTTAGATGTCCTCCATTTTTAATTGTAGTAATCAAATACACGTGGCTACAACACATATTTATTTTCAGGACGTCCTTATAGCCGTGAATTCAGTGTTTTTGTTATGTATAATGTTGTACATTATCATGCTAAATAGACGACTTTTATATTTTATTTCGTTATGGTTATTATAGAACTTTGACAATACCCTAATAAAGTTTAAACTAAAAAAATAAGCTCCAGTTTTGACTACGGGTAATATTAAAATTAAAAGCGATGTTGAAAATTCTCTACATCGCTGTAGTGATTTCAGTAAAGTTCATGTCTAATGAGGTCGGACGTAGAAATTGCCGTAAATTCGGCGTTTCGCACTAGATGTGTAATTTAACTAGATACATAATGACGGCCGCTATGTGTTTACGAACGCTGGCCGATAAACAAGGACAAATGGCAGAATAACAGGTTATGTGAATATACTTTCGCTAAGTGTTGTTTATTTGCAGTTTGCGGGTGTTATGGTAAAGTTTCCCACAGTTTTTCATTTACATTATACATGTGACAAGGAAATGATTTGAGTATGTTTATTATGTTTACCATTGCGTATCTAAGAGATAATGCAAAATGTAGTATCATTTCTAAAATACAGGTTCATATAAATCATGGACTACAGCTTATTGCCCGCATGCATGAAGAATGTGATTAAAAAAAATGAATATATTTTTAATTTGATTTAAAATTATATATCTATATAATTTAATGCTATTTTTCAATTAGGCAAGATAGAGAGGAAAAAAACTACGATTTAAGAAAAAGACTGCGTCGAATAATTCAAGAATCACGTGAATCAGATCATTAATCTCAGCGTAATCGGTGAACATACATTAAAAAAGCCGACCGAAATCAGAACCTCCTCTTTTCTCTGAAAGTCAGTTAATAACCAGCTACGTACTTTAAAGGAACTCTCCAAATTCTAGCTTAAAATATTCAAAGTTTAAGTAGTAAGCGTTCCTAGAATTGCTAAGTTTCAATTAGACGTGCAAAGCTTATGATTCAAAACTGTCCTTTTATCCAATTTATTACTACTATAACGTATACTGTAGAGGCCCATGTGGAGATTTCTCTAGGAAAACGAGCGCGTCAGGTACAATATATAATCAGATCATACAAGGTATGTATGATCAAATAGTTTACATGATGGTAGATAAATAATAATTTATCGGTGATGTAGCTTTGGTACAAAAGTGGTGAGATGATGTAGATATTAATTAATAATTTATCGATGATGTAGCTTTGGTACAAAAGTGGTGAGATGATGTAGATATTAATAAATAATTTATCGATGATGTAGCTTTGGTACAAAAGTGGTGAGATGATGGTCAGTTTCGATGAGAGGAGCAATTAGAGTGAAAGAAGTAAGAATATGAACAGTACGACCACCTTGTCTTTCGGCAATCGTCGTGTTTCATACTTCCATAGAAAAACCAAAACTATCGAAGGCTATTAGCAAAATGGTTTAATTGTCTGTACATGTATGTAGATATTAATTTCATTTCATTTCATTAGATAGGTAAATTGCAAACTTATTTTAATTATTCTTTAAGAAAAATCTCCTTGTAGGTACTTTCAGGTTTTGATTGCCAAATAGCAGTTTAGTAATCAAAACCTTTTAAATCGCGCTCAAGAGCTGCAATTATGTAGGATTCCATAAACATTGCTCGCAAATAGCAAAAATAAAATCGTCCTGTTTGCATTTTTTTAATTGGGATTCCATTTAGTATAATTTCATTGAATAATAAATCTACTTTTTCTAGCAACTTACACTATAATAAATTTCTTCTTTTATTTTTTCTACGTTTTTTTTTTCATTTTTAGAACGTTTCGGGGAAACTCAAACAGGAGTTAAAGGTTATACTTATATAATTTTCTTCGGTATGGTAGTTATAATATTATAAGCACTAATTTAAAATAATAATTTATACAATGCCTTATACAAAACTACTTTAAAGATCTACTTTAAATTCAAAACTTATAAGTTTTGAGACAATCGTATCATTAAATGCAATTCTCTTTTAAAGTGCAACAAAATTTTAAATCTTATTTTTCTACTAAGTACTAACGTAACGCTTTGCCATCCGCGTCGCGCTGTTCGTCTTGTGTAAAAAATAAAATGCAATTTTAAAGCTTTCCCATTTCCATTTCAAAAGATTTATTTTACGAGATTTATAAAACTCTTAGTTGACGTCATTTCATATTAACATATAAATTAGTTCCTCGTGTGTGTACATTGTACCGTCAGTATAGTCTATGTCATAAACGAAGAAGCGGTAATAATATTAGGTATTTATGAATAGACTTCAAACGTTCTCGACACCAGCTGCTGCTGTACCCGCAGTTTTAATCTTTCAGTCGTTACTGAATTCTCATGGCGTTTGTCGACAAATGTTATAAATGAAGTGCTTTTTGGGCTTAGCTTTTCGTATTATAATACAAGAAGAGGTTCTTGTATATAATAGAGAATAGAGGTATTCTGAACATTGAAACTGCGATATTTATTTATAAGTTTTATACAGTAAATAATGTAAGTAAATGCTGTACTTACATGTTTGTATTTTGTTTATTAATGAGACTAGAATATGTTTCCTGCTACTTTTTACGCGCAAATAAAATTTCTACCGTAGCTGTATATTTTTCTTTGATAAAAGGTAGCATAACCTCCTTCGTTGTAAGATAAAATAAAAAATATTTTATTTCCAAATGAAACTTAACAAAAAAGGCTTTTGGAATATCAACAAAAAAGGCTAACACTGCGATGATTTAACTCGCCCAGAAAAACCGGAATAAGATCTTTCCTATTTTTTGGTTGACTTACAGCCAAAACATTTGAATGTTTTATCTGATTCTAATAACCTCTTTGTTTATTGACTCGGATTTTACTTTACATAAATAAAAGTAATATACAAAGAGATACGCAAGTGTATTTATACAACTTTGAATTTAATGTAATGAAAGCAATACAGAATTTATACTCCTTTATTTTATAGAGTGCCAGTAAAAACCAACGTAACTGTACAATAAAACAAGATATTTTAACGATTCAAATGTTCTAATTGTATTTATATTCTCAACCTCCACGGGTTTGTATCAAATAAAAAACGAGTTCATACCGAATAAACTATAGTCAGAAGTAGTGAATTCTTTTTACATACTCGTGTATATTCTAAATCAATATTTAGAATAAAAAATCCTACGTGGTTTAATTTGAAAAAATATGCACTTTTTTACAAAACGTAGGCAGCGTAGAATGTAATTAAACCTTTTTGGGGCAAAAACGTAGGTTTATTTATTTATTCGTTAATTTTGGCTTCAGCATAACAAGGCGTACATCCGCCGTCAAATTTGTTTGCAACAATATTAGCGTTCTCAGCATTGTTGTTCTGTTTAAGCCTTAGCATCCGGCAATTTCCGGCATGTGTTTTCACCTACTTATCCGGAAATTTATAGTTGTGCCAGGTCTCCGAGATCAAGAGCAACTAACCTTAAACGCTTGGCAGTTACCGCAACATTGCATCCTCGGAAGAGTTACGGCTTTATATACGGGAGCGACCGTACACGAAATTACATATTGATTTTGGTACAACTACTTAAAAGATATTGGTTCAGGGGTCGGTCGGTGCTCAAGCCGAAGACAGTAAAAAGTTTTCAATGGGTGTGAATTATATAATAAATAACTTAAATATTAATTTTACTCGTATGAAACCTGTAACATGAGTTCTTCCAGAACTAGTAGTTGTTCTTTGTAGAAAAAGAAAACGAGAGAGAAAAAGAGCACAAGACCAGATTCAGAGACATCCATAGATATTATTATTATTATTACATACAAAATTTTATTGTTATTTGTTTAGTTTTTAGTTTTGTATCTGCAATATTTTTAACCCTAGACACCTAACCTTCCAATATATACGCTATAACCTAACCATTCGTCGATTCGACGAACAATTTTTGGCGGCGTATAATTTTATATATTTATGTATTTGTTCGATAGTTTTCGTGGTTCATTAAGTAAAATATACATTATTTTAGTGAAATAAAAACAAATATAGTAGTTTAGTACGAAAATATTTATTTCTTTACGAAAATTTGTATGATACTAAATTTTTCAGTAACATTGAAGACACTTAAATCTAAACATAAATTTAGAAAAGAAAAACCAAAATTAGTCTTCTCTTCTGTGGTAAATATAAAAATATAAATATTATTACTTTGTAAAACACAAAAAAAGTTATTTTGATGCAGATTGTACATGAAAATCAAATTTATGTTCACCACAAATTTCTGTGCTACATTTTGAGCAAAAACATTTTGTATGAGCACAGGCCACAGCTTTTTTCTTGTCTATACGCACTCTCAACTGGCTGAACATCATGTAAGATTATTGACCTTGACTTTGACCTTCCTTGGTTTACATCCCTAATACATTTTTATCTTTACCAGCACGTCGCGTGCCGAGACGGCATAGTATGTGTTTCTAGACAGATACTGAGCCAGGGTTCTACCAGTTGCATATGCAGCTTATTTAGCTTCAGCGAGTGATTACTTTTTGTCCCATTACACTAGTATTGTGGCAGCAAATTATTACTGCTACTCTCTTCAAAGTGCCATCTTTGCTTGTTTTCCAAACATGACGGGCCTGATTTTTAATATTTCTTTCGGATAAGGTCCAAAATACTTGAATTATCACCAAAGACTTCTTGATATGGTATCGGAGGTATTTCTGACTCCAGTACTTTGTCGTGCAGGTCAAGCGAAGAAATGTCCTTATAGTCGGAGACCTCATCTTGAAGGTCTCTTTCTCCACCATCTATCTACAATTAAAAATTCTGTTTCGCTGTTCGATGACTCTTCTAATTCACTGGCATCTTCCTTAATCATTGATAAATTCATTGTAAGCAATCCTATCAAAAGCCATGATAAAAACAGCTAAAAAGTGCAGGCATTATTATCAAAATAAAATGCATACACTATAAATGATTATACACAAACCCTAACCATTCGTCGAAACGACGACTATTTTCGTAATATTTCAAAATGGGAAGTACTTACCCGCTGGGCGTGGTCGCTATTCGAAAGAACTTAGCGTACACTGAATTGACAAGTAAAGACTCGGTGATCGGTGTACGCGTCGAAAAGAAATAGCGATATTACTGCGGCATGTTCGTCGAATCGACGAAGGTTAGGTGTCTAGGGTTAATAGTATTAAATGTAACTTCTGAATACCATTAATGCAATAGACACAATTAGTTTCACCTATAATGGACAGTCGACATTAATTAATTGATTATTGACAACAGATCAACTATCTATTGATGAGACAAATACAAGACGTAACTGGAGCATTTACGATAGATTTCAATCGTTAATTTGTAATAAATCACCATTACGAGGGTCGTCTTAGCGTCTTAAGGTTCTGAATATTGATGTGGATTGATGTTTATGAGGCGAGCGATATGCGGCATAATATCGTCCTCGAGCAAAACGACTTATATTTTTTACAGTATCCAACATAAATTATCTCCAATCGACAGTAGATTGTCATTTATTAATCCTTGCTAAGTTATTTTATTATGCCAAGAAAAAGTTTATGTTGTGAATTAAAAATAGTCCAAAGACGTGACCGAGATCTCAGACTATGATCATATTATTATTAATAACTTAAGAGATACTTTATATCTTTATAAGAGCGTAGCTTTAATGTCTTTCGAAAATCGTAGATTTTCACTGTGAAGTTCGCTTCTGATTTTGTGCTACTAAAGGTAATTTAGCATTCTAATAGAGAAAAAAAATCGAAATCTGTCGAGGGTGCCGATTCTCATCACTCGAACTTTCGGAATAGACGAGAAAGATGAGATTGGAAACGAAGTTCGAGGCGCGATTCAAGATGCCATCGCTATTATTACTTACGAAGTTCAAAAACAAAATGTATGGGATTGGGATAAGGTTCGCTAAATGACAAGCGATTTCGTATGTTAGTTAGCAAAGTTTATGTCAAATCTCATACATTTTGTTTTCGAACTTCGTAAGTTATAATAGCATCTTGAATCAGGACCTTGTTGTTTTTGAGCTTATTCGCAATAATCATACACATAACACAAATCACTTTTGATAGTAAGTATTAACTTCAATAACATTTTAAAGGGCTCATTGGTACTTAACATAAAATTGTATAACATTGAAAATAAAAACACAAATAAATCGCGAGAAAATCCGTGAAAGTTGTTTTATTACGATGTGCCATTACATCTTATTAGGTTAAACGAATTAGGCAAGATGAATGTGCGAATAACCCGTAACATTTATTCCCCTCGGCGAGAGTGTTGTTGTTGGCTGAGGACATGTTTCATCTGCCGGCGCAACTTAGTCCTCAACATTTTATAACTTTTATTCAACCTTCAATATTATGAAATACAAATCTTTCCCCCATGTAATATAAGTATAGACAGTATAGGTTATAATACTGTCTATACTTATATTACATGGGGGAAAGATTTGTATTTTGTACGTTTACGAATAAACTAAAATATACTGGACAAATTTCGATAGTAATTATTTTACTATTAAATTTAAACTACCTCAGTAAAAAAACATATTTTGCGAAGTATGCGAATTGGCCATTCAAATATCACCCATATCCATATTATCACAAAGTCTGAAAAAAGCAAATGCAAATGTGGATCTTTTCGTTCTATTCTCCATCTCCTAGTAGAATGTTCAGAATATAATACTGAAAAATGTTTATGTAATTTACCGAGTGATTTAAATGAATGTTTGAATTATGAAAATGGATGTATTACAACTTTAAAGTTCCTGAAAATGATAAATGTTTACAAATTAATTTGTGTTACCTATTGTATATTATTATGATGTATTTATAGTGGTCGCTTATGATATGCCCAGATGTTGAAGCGACAATAAATAAATTAAAAAAAACATATATTTTTATAAGTTATAAAGAACTGTGTAAAACCTAATATATCGCGGGCGAAGCCGCGGACAAAAGCTGGTAATGTAATAAAGACAAAAATATTTGCTTGCTTTCATTGTATAGGGCAAAAAGTAGTCGATTTTGATGTTTACGTTTCCCTGTTGCGCAAAAATGTAGTTGTGGGCAATATGTAGTTTTGAAATAAAAACTTGATCATAATCGGTTCATCCGTTTGGGAGCTGCGATGCCACAGGTGCGTCTTGTACACACAAACAAGTCACACACAGACAGATGAAAAAAAACGTATTTTTTTTATCGGTAGTGAAAAAAAAACGGGCGAGGAGAGATTTGTATGACAAAGTTTTGTTCGATTTATTCTTATAGCTACTTGTTTACAGATTCAATACTTAAACTTTGAAGACTGAGTTAAGACACAGGAGTTAAGCTCATGTCACCCATATTTTATGCCGCTTTGGAATTATAATAATTTGAGTTTCATATTGTATACGAAATTTGAAACAGAAACCTGAAAGTGAACTACGCAAGTGTCTAGACGAGAATTTCGTGAACTTTTTAGGGTTCGTGTGACAAATTGTAAATTATAAAACTGAATGTCTCGATAACAAAGTAGGTTAGTACAGTCAAAGTAGGTTAGTACACAAACTCAGATTTTTATAGCGTACACCGCTACCGCACCCAATAGAGAATCGGATAGAGAATCTAGCTAAGCTCGTATCATTTGGTATGGCTTTCCTTTTCCTGTAATTTAGGCAATGAACATCAAAATATTTTCTTTCTGTAATAAAATAGGACAATATAACGGATGTAAAAAGAGCAGTCACTATAACTTTGGGATATGATTATACTACCTTGTCTCATTCTAGAAATGTATTTTTTTCTTTTTTTTTACAAGAAATTCCAAAAATTTTTTTTTTGCTCATTGTTATTTTTGCGACAAAAAAATAAGAAATGGTATAAAATACAAAATAATTTTTTAGATTTTGACACAAAAAAATTAAAAAAATACATTTCCAAAATGAGTTAAGGTAGTAAATTCATATCTTAAAGTTATAGTGACTGCTCTTTTTACACCTTGTATAAAGTTTTCCCTCTAGAATGAAATAGATTTGTCCGTATGCCACAACACACATGACCCTCTGTTTTTGTCGGGGATTAAAAACTATTTTCAAACTTTTTTAAAATTTCAACAAATTTTCCCAGCACAATTTTCTGAAATAGGTATACATACTAGAATAATCGAGTCGTCGTTTTGAGCTCCCAAGGTTTTTTCTAAGCGCCAGTACTCAGTACAAAATACAATCGTGTACAATTCAGTGGCAAATTAAGCAATTCATTTCGCACAATTTATTTCTACATTTGGAATTCAGTGGATAAAAGTACTTGACTTTAATTACATATTACTTTAAATTTATTTACTAGTGATTTAATTTGTTAGTTTAATGAGTAGGTATCTAAGTCTCAACTCACATTGCCGCCGGTTCTGCTTAGCGGGTTAGGGTTGAACCGGCGGTAGCTTGTTTTTCTTCTTGACTTTCCGAAAATAGCTTGTTAAGTTTCATTTGGAAATTTTTTTCGCTTCGACTATGCCAATAAATTTTTTAATTTATTGGCATAGTCGAAGCGGTGCGTCACGTCTTGTTTTTTCCCAAAGCGTATTCAACTCTATTTTCCAATTGTTAAGGTACAGATTATGACTATGCATATATTATGTACATAGTGGCACTCCTGAAATTATTTTTCCCAGTATATAAAAAAATATTATGTATAGAAAAATGACGCGTCGTGACGCTTTGACTCTGCGTCAGTTTCAATTGAGCCTTAAGATTTCTGTTATGCCGTTATTATCTTTAAGTATAATTCGTTAATTTCTTTTGATAACATTTAGATCAGATCGAATATTAATAGTAAAGTACATATTGTGTCCTGTACATTAAATTAAATAGGTTTAGGTATAGCTTCTGAATATATCATTATAATAAAATTCTTCTTGTAAAAGTATAGTGTTTTAAATACGAATATATACAAAAGATTAACATAAAATGTTTTTTGACATAATATTATTTTTACTTAAAAGAAAATGTGTGACCATGAGTTACGACCATGAGTAGATTGTGACGTGGAGTCCGTTTTAGCGCAGGTATTTATTTTAAGTGCCATCGGTGATATTAGTGAGGGCCCTCTCATGTTCGTTAGTCGTTTTTTGTCATTTTATTTTATTTCATTTCAGCACGTCCGTTCGCGTCTCTAATTTGTACACACTTGCCATTAAATAAATACGTGACAATACGAACGAATCGTTGATGACCTACTAACGACTCGTTTTCTTTAATATAATTCCAAAAAAACTATGTTTAAAAAAACCGACTTCAACAACTTAAAAGTATTTATCTGTTTTTATAATGTAGTTACAATTAATGTTCGTTTGAAGTCGGTGTCAGCAAAGACTTTAGGATTTTGTTATGTAGTTACGTAGTTTAGACTAATACTACTCTACTAATTTACTTTATTTAGAGGGTCAGTTATTAAAATTCCAAAAAAAAAGTAGCACGAACAAGAAATTAGTCGTACTGAAATTACATCACCTTTGTACATCATTTAAAGGAAATGTTGATAAGTGAAACAAAAATGTTCATAAAAGAAAAACTACAGGGCCAAACTATTTAAAAATTTTAGGGTACCAAATGGCAATATTCTGTGTCGAATAAAAAACATAAATTAAAAAGTAATTGTTTTACATAGATAAAAAAGAATACCGGCCGATTTGAGAACCTCATATAGTTTTTTGGAAGTCAATTAAATAATATAAATTTTATTCGTAAAAACGTTAGATTTTGCGGTAGACTCATGCCGTACCACGAACGGAATTCGATCAGCCTTATAATGAAAATGCAGTTTCATTTGAACATAATATTACCCGGATGGGTCTAGGTATCACATATTCATTTCTTGCTACATGATGCTATATTTGATTTACAATCACAGCACTAGCTGGCTAGTTTAGTAGATTCATATTTATTTAGTAGGTACTGATGCCACAAATTAAATTATTCATTTATTTATATTATATACCTGTATTATAATGGGAATTATATTTTTTCTTGTGTCTACTCCATAGTGTGGGGTGCCGTTGGATAGACATTTGAAAAATATTGAGACGTTGCCAAGACTTTGATTTAGGAATCCGTTTGCGAGATTTTCAACTTTAAGCGTATTTTTGTCCCATTCCACTAAAAAGCTGGAAAACCTGAGTAAAATTTATGATTACAGTCCATATCCATAATATCCTTATGAAGGAAAATGACAACCTAGATAACTTTGCTAGATAACTCACACTTGGCCGGTTATAATCACTTCAGTAACTTATACCTCCGTCAGTAATCTGTGCCTCCGTATAAATAAAGTTTTATAAAATTAGCAGATTAATTGTATTAGTATAAAAGCCCCCTGAGCCTCACTTTGACAGTGATAAGACCTTTCAACCATCAACCCTCGTACGTTCTGGAAAATTGAATAAACAAGTAAAGGTTTGATAGACGTTGCCTTTTGAAGTGTATTTGACTATGTAAATACTAGCAATAGTGGCGGGAATATAGAGAAAAAATAAGGTACAAACCTATATACAAAGGCCCTAATTTGACATTTCGATTTCGGTCAGAATACGAAATTATTTTATGCTTGGATAAGAGAAAATAGGTATCGAGAATTTAAGGAGGAAATTTTAACAATAGCTTTTCAGTCTGTATTTTAAGGTACTCTGAGTACTTTAGGGATAAAATTTTGATAATAATAGCTGAATTTTCCGATAGTAAATACACAAGAAACATGACAATCATAATGTAGTTATAGTTTTGTCTTGATATAATGCAGCAGACTTGGGCTACTGGGTCATACCCGCGTATGTGACAAAAGATATGACTCTAAAAAGGCCCTTACAACATAATAGAGAATAATCCCCTTAGTCATGTTTTTGTTAGTGTTATCTATTATTAATTACACATCTAACATAATGATTATAAATTTTCTCCCTTTTATTACACATACCCATCCCATAATGAACGTTCATCCCTAGCATTACGCACGAAGATATAATAATTTCGAAAGATTTATCTTTAATATTGCGAAGTAAAATAATATAAACAAGATCTATATTTTATGAAAAAAGCCGTTCCACAAAAACCGCATAAAATACAGGGCCATAAAAACATCCGAACAATTTGTTCAAAATATAGAACACAGTGACTCATGAAATATTTTCGTAAAGACATTGTGTGTCGAAATATAGGTATATAGGTACATAAATACATAGCAATTATATTACTCGACTCTACTCAATTGAACTTATAGTAATTAAATAAAATATTTACTCTACGTAGGTTTCACTAAAGTAGAGCTTTGAGAAATTCAAATAGGATTACGAGTATGATATGTCCTGTTTTTTTAAAGTTTCGTAGCCAAATGGCAAAAAAACTAAATCCTTATATTCTTCATGTCTGTCCGTCCGTCCGTATGACACAGCCACTTTTTTCCGAAACTATAAGAATTATACTGTTGAAGCTTAGTAAGTAAATGTATTCGGTGAACCGCATTAAGATTTTCATACAAAAATTAAAAAAAAACAGTAAATTCTTGGGGCTCACCATACTTAGAACTGAAATTAATATTTTTTTCATCAAACCTATACGTGATGGATACCTAGCATAGGTGTTCAAAAATTATATTAAGGTGTCTATACCTAATACTATGTTACGTGAAGTGCGAGTTCGACTCGCACTGCCCGTTTTATTTATATCAATTTTTTCACGTATTTCTGCATTTTTTATTCACTTTCGTCAATCCATCTGAACAATAGTTTTATACTTTACACATATTTAAGATTTTTAGTATATTATTTACAAATTAAATACACATAGAATGCAGAAAACTTTTTTATTCCCTCGGCTGGATTCTAACTCGCGACCTTGATCATCTAGCATCATCTAGAAAGTATAAAACAACTAATTAAACTATTAAACAATATTCCAGTGATGGTGCGTGGTTTCTCAAGGTGCTCTCAAATTATATGAATGACGCGATTAAAATACAAATTTGGAGTTTTCCAGCCGCCTTATAGATGGAAATATGGTTTCTGGAATGGCTGAATGTTTGGCACAGAATAGAAACATGTATGTGCAGTCCAGACATCCGACCACCATTAGAATCACCATCCAGATATTGAAATATAATATTTCAATCGAACATAATTAAAGAAAAATGAAAATATAGACTTCGTTACAGCACAAATTGTTTCCACGAACACGGGATAAACTTATGTTAAAATTAACGATCGGGAACTATTGAATATCGTAGGATCGAGCGAGGCCGTCTTAGAATCTAATGAACCCGCATCGTTCAGACTTTCGTTATTGTAACTGTAGATACATAGCGCATAGCCTAGGCCGGGGCATTAACCCGTGATACTTTTTATGAATCGTACTACATCTATGATCTGTAGAAAACTTTTTTAAACCTTTGGCGGAATTCGAACCCGTACACTCGTCTGGGGCACTGGCGTAACCGCTAATCTTTAGTGGTCATCGCTTAATGGTTATGGTAAAACATTAAATAGTTACTACAATAAATCTGTCTACTTTTTTATATAACAAAAATAATACTTTATTTTGAGCATTTATTTATAACAACGTAAAAATGATATTACGCAATTACATAATATTATAATAATAAGTAATCATACTCGTATAAATATCAGCAAGGTGAAATAAATGACAAATTATGCGTTGTTGATTTTGATCATTTCGTATATTACATTATGAATATTGAATTACTTTATCCTGTCAAACTTTTCTATTCCTTTTGTGAATAACATAAACGCCCAAAAATTATTTATAGATTCGTCCTCTAGCTGTTAATAATAATTTATGTATTGTATTATTGTAGCAAAAAACATGTCATGAACATTTTGAATAATTTGTATGGGTCAAGTTGTCCCTTACAAGTTTCATTCGATTCCTCTTTGAAATGTCGATAGCAGACATAAATCTCTTTTCTTATTATAAAATTAAGTTCCGAAAATGTTTGTGTAGATGTAGGTTGTAGAAGTTAATTTAGGTTAGGGTTTGGTTGATGTGTATAATATAGATTTAAATTGTAGATGTAGATTGTAGGTGCAGTTTTTTTAATATTTCAATTCATAGTTAGACCTACGTCTGACGGACGAAATTAAACAAAATACACTTGAAAGCTGTAGAAATTTCAATTTAAAAAACAGTATCTACGATTCTATTATTTTGTTGTGTATAACCAATCTATAATGAATTAATTTACGTTGGGTACCTACATAAAAATACATTATTCTACTAGGTGTTTACAATTTGTAAAACAATTAATAACAAGACAACATTTTTACAACTGATAAATAATCGTAAGCCTACTATAAATATTCGTGTAAAATAGCATTTAATAAATTAGTTTTAGAGTTTAGAAAACAATGAATAAAGGCGTTTATTCCGAGACGAGGACGGTAGTTGGGACGCGTTTCAATAAACTACTAGTAACTACTACTGCATGTATTAAGTTATGGGTACAAACATTAAATTAATTTAATAATTTATATGAAGTCATGTAATATCATGATATTAGTCTGCTAATATTATGGTCTAATGCAGGAGCACGCTCCAGCAGTAATAACGTTCAGTACATCGGCAATTAATGCTATTCCTGAGACTTAGTATGCATACTACGTATTAAATTGAAAGTGTTTTTGAACCGCACCGTAAATTAGGTCCCATTAATTTATTAAATACAATGTGGGTAACTAAGCAAACAAACTTGTGCAGGAATTTTTCACGCGGCTCCGCTTATACTATTTTTACACATACCTTATTAATTTTAAACAGCTGCGATTCTCTTCAAACACATTATTATCATGGCTATAAAATATAAATACCACGCTCTATACAACAATATTTTATTTAATACAGTTTAACCCAAAAATAATAACTTATATTACACAGTATTTGTATACATATTATACAAAACTAGCTGTGCCCGCGACTTCGTACGCGTGGAAAAGTGATTTAGGGCAGCAGTTTAAATACATTTTTAGTTTATGAACACTGTCGTTTGGATATTTAAAATCACTAATTTATAGTAATGCTTCTTTATACACGGTATTAGACGTGCATAGGCAAAAGAAGTAGGCCGATGGAGTAATAATTATAGTTTACTGTCAAATAATGGCCGTTTTTGTCGTAAATGTTTTGAGGTATTTTTTCTATGAAAATGCTAACAATTTAGGAATTGTTAGCATTTTCATTACCTACGCTAACAAACATGTAGCCTACTTAGGGACTTTACGGTTAAAGTACTAACTTCCTTTAGACGACAAAATAACAAAAGTCCAAAAGAAAGAAAAAACCCAAACCGTACCTAGCATGAAAACTTATAAATAAAAATATCATGAAAAACATAAATCTTACTTATATTGACATAACTTTTCTAATTTAAATGTACCTATGACATCTCATTCATATCTTGAAAACAAACTATCCTACGCCTATACTTTATTAATCGTATTTGCAAAACCTAAGTATAATAATAAATTACTTCGCACAAAGTAATAATTATTTTCACTTGTACTGGAAAATAAGTATTACTTTGTGGGAAGTAAATTTAATTGTTCCTTTTAGTTTACCTAATGAAGTCGTTTTTTTTTGTTTAAAATTATTTAATTTTCAGATTTTTAGTGATGGGTACAGACTGAGTAGGGATAATTCTCGAATGATCAGACGACGATTATTTGAGGACGGAAAATGAAAAACAAAAACGATTACATAAAAAAAATAGTAGAAAGAGAAAAAGTCTACCTAGCCTAGCCTGGCGTAAGCCAGAGCAGCGCGAAATTTTTCAATATACATATATATATATATATATATAGTTTACTGAAACGCGAAATTTTTTGATATTATAGATCCAGGATATGGTGCAAAACCTTACTGTTTGGTAACATATGCTTAGACTACTTCAGAAAAAATCAAAATCAATATATTATTCCACATACATTTTGAGGATTTCCTTCGATTCCTCACGGATCTCATCATCAGGTCACCATTTTGGTGACAATGGGACCAAATTTAAATTATACCCTACACAACATAAAAAAAATTAAAATCGTTTCAGAAACGATGAAGATATCCACGAAGAAACATAAAAAACAAACATATTTTTACGAATTGAGAAACCTCCTCCTTTTTTGTAAGTCGGTTAAAATATTATGTTGGTTATTTCATGTTACAATCTACCTTTGTGCCAAGTTTCATTTAAATACGTTGAGTAGTTTAGCTGAAATACCGTCAAATAGGTAGCTACAATTTTTTGAAGATCTCATGGGAACCCTTACGTTTTTCGGGATAACAATTTCCAATAATGCTCTTCAGGTCATAAGCTACCTGCCTGCCAAATTTCATTTAGATACGTTGAGTAGTTTGGCTGAAATACCGTCAAATAGATAGCCACAATTTTTTGAAGATCCCACGGGAACCCTTTCGTTTTTCGGGATAACAATTTTCAATAATGCTCTTCAAGTTATAAGCTTCCTGCCTGCCGAATTTCATTTAAATACGTTGAGTAGTTTGGCTGAAATACCGTCAAATAGATAGCCACAATTTTTTGAAGATCCCACAGGAACCCTTTCGTTTTTCGGGATAACAATTTCCAATAATGCTCTTCAGGTCATAAGCTACCTGCCTGCCAAATTTCATTTAGATACGTTGAGTAGTTTGGCTGAAATACCGTCAAATAGATAGCCACAATTTTTTGAAGATCCCACGGGAACCCTTTCGTTTTTCGGGATAACAATTTTCAATAATGCTCTTCAAGTTATAAGCTACCTGCCTGCCGAATTTCATTTAAATACGTTGAGTAGTTTGGCTGAAATACCGTCAAATAGGGAGCTACAATTTTTTGAAGATCCCACGGGAACCCTTTCGTTTTTCAGGATAACAATTTCCAATAATGCTCTTCAGATTATAAGCTACCTGCCTGCCAAATTGCATTTAAATACGTTGAGTAGTATGGCTGAAATACCGTCAAATAGGTGGCTACAATTTTTTGAAGATCCTACGGGAACCCTTTCGTTTTTCGGGATAACAATTTTCAATAATGCTCTTCAGATCATAAGCTACCTGCCTGCCAAATTTCATTTAAATACGTTGAGTAGTTTGGCTGAAATACCGTCAAATAGGTAGCTACATTTTTTTGAAGATCCCACGGGAACCCTTTCGTTTTTCGAGATAATAATTTCCAATAATGCTCTTCATGTCGTAAGCTACCTGCCTGCCAAATTTTATTTCATTCCATACAGTGGTTTTAGCGTGATGCGACGACAAACATTCCCATATGGACAGACAGACAGACAGACAGAAAGACAAACAGACAGACAGATATTTTTTTCAAAAATGTTATTTTTAGGTTCTGTGGCTTATATAGACCCCCTTTTTTAATTTTCACTTAAATATTCTTAATGTACAGACATGACCCCTCTACAGATTTATTATATGTATAGATAAATGGAGTGCTATCAAAAACTAAAAACGAATCCTATCGAAAAAGAAACAAAAATAGTTTCCGATAACTGTTTTTGCGAGATGAGATGAGTTATTCGAAAATAATTTCAAATATGCGAGTGTAGTTTAAACTGA
Organism: Celastrina argiolus; assembly: GCA_905187575.2. NCBI lineage: Eukaryota > Metazoa > Arthropoda > Insecta > Lepidoptera > Lycaenidae > Celastrina > Celastrina argiolus. The sequence continues at coordinate 10,935,650 of LR994577.1, forward strand.
GGGCTATCTATTTGAGCTTAGATTTATTATTTCATACTCGTATTCGAAATTAAAAGGTAACAATTTTAAATTGAATCCAAATTTGTTGCAATTCAGACCTGTGCAAGTGCTCTCTGAACTAAATTTTCAGGTAAATTGGAATCGATGAATTTGTATCGAAATGGAAAAGCTAAGCCCTAATATAGAATATTTTTGCTGTCTGTACGTTATTGTGGTAATAACAATAATAAAGCCTCCCACACAGGAAAGCAGGCCAGCTACGCAAGAGTTATTTTATAGTGCCCAAGTATGTGAGCAATACACAGAAGCAATCTCTCTTTCTTCACTCTCGTAGCCCATTGGGACGGATAACCGACACGACTGGCGGGAGATCAGGCGCAGGAACGACTTTTTACATTGTGGCAATAACTATTTTATGGTGTCGCAAATTTAATACGTTATTTTTTAGCTACAGCTTTGATAGTCTACTACTCAGACTGGGACAGACTCAAAGCGTCACGACGCGTAATTTTTCTATAAATTCACTAGGAAATATTCATATACGCAAAAAGCCAACACAGGACGACCTCTAGTAGTTTAATTTGGTCTAAGGCCGGCCACATGCATACGTTTTCCGTATTCGTATTCCGAATGCGTAATTTCGAATTGGAATACCGTGAGGCTAGCGCAAACGTACGTTTTTTTTTCATTCCAAATGTATCGTCAGTACAATTTATGCGTAATGAATACAGAGAATACGTAAGATGCGCGCGGCACGGGCGCGAAACTGAATAATAATTTCCGAACGTGTGCGCCGGCACTAACAAAATGTAGGCAAGCGCTGCATTCCGCATGACGTCATTAGGTTTTTTCGAGTAGGTTTCTCTGGACGCGCCGGCTTACACTCGAAACGTACGTTCGGAATTTATTCCGTCCGGAAAAAAGCGAACGTGTGCGTCAGTTAATGCATTTTCTACTGATGCCATGCGTTCAGATGTCCGAATACGGAAAACGAATTCGGAAAACGTAGGTATGTGGCCGGCCTAAGCATAGAGCTTAAAAAACGTATGGCACTATATGCATATTAAAATTTAAATTCCTTATTATATATTACTCCAGTAATTTAAAATCATAAACATTAAGTTGCTCGTAAATTCAATATTACCACAGGTGCATCATTTTGACAGTTTTCTTTTTTTATGAATGTTACAAGAACTACTAATATTTTAAATCCTCTGAAAATATATTATGTAAAATTACGGTCGCTACGATTACCCCTAGAAACTGTAAACATAATAAATCAAAAAGTTCCTTGAGTAAAAACCATTACCGGATTTTCTGCGAAGGAAAGGTCTATACAAAAAGAACGTAAAAAATGTTAATAGTACCTTTGTGTGAGTTCGATTTTATCTTGTTAAAATATGAAAGTAGGTATATAAATTTAATTAAAAAGTTATATAGACTGTATCAGATTATAAATTATATTTCTAAATATGGAAGCTGAATTCATAATATTTTTTGTTAAAATCAAAATAATAATATATCTATACTAGTGATTTATGAATTACTTTGCAACTTCTAGATGTTCAAGTAAATTTCACAACAACGAAGATGTTGATTAAATGAAGGGGTAGTTTATTAAAGTTACTTGTAAGAAAAATTTAAAAGGTTGGTAAACAGTAAGCTAAGCGAACTAGTACAGTACTAGTATATAATATGTCGCCGCCCCCACCGAATAATATCGTAATCGACCATTGCCATAGAAGTGCTTTTATGACAAATTATTGTTATTGAAGGCCGATTACACCTGGTGAATTTTTTTCATAATGATCGGACGAGTAGTTTTTGAGATAGCTGTTTTGTAATCAACATACTTGTATTATTCGCTTAAACTTAAAAAATTAACTTCTCGACGAATACTATAACAATAGAATATTACCAATTGCTAAATGACTTAACTGATATAGCAAACTGTTATCGCGATCTTATTCCGGTAAACAGTTGTCGGCTATGTACATAACCATATTATTCGGGTAACAAATACATGTTTAATACAGAATACAATAATACTTTTTTAAGCCAAAAAAGGGCTTGTGTGCAATGTGCTCCCTGTGCGAACAAGCTGAAGATGCAGAGCAGGTATCTTTAGAACAAAGTTACAGGGAACACCAGGAACGTAAAAACAAAGTTCGCGAAATTAAAAGGGAAGAGAAAGCTTCGGTTGATTCCACAAGAACCACCGTCGCGGTTTTCGATTTAGAAAAAGTCCTCAACAGTGTTAACAATACCCGATTTCAACCTCTTTTGGTCTTTTATTTGGTCGATTACTGTGAAACTCGTTAGATCGTAAGTTTTTGTACTTTTGACCATATCAACCAACTGACTGAGAATCAAAGTAAACAAACGTCAATTTATTCGCGAGCACACGGCACGATTAAATCTGAATCAAAATCGAATTAGTCCTACCTCAATCTGAGGTTGGTATTTTTCACTATAAGCGCAAGTATAGCATTTACAACTTTACCTTTTTTAACTCACTCAATAAATAAGAATGCTACTACGTCTGGCACCTTTCTATCACCAAAAGATGATCAAACGAAATTGGTAGCTGGGTATTACAATTTATATACAAGGAGAATCACAAAAAGGCATAAAACATATATATTACGACGGTTGTGCAGAACAGAACAAGAATAGATTTATTTATATATAAATCTTAATTAAAAATAAATATGCTTTGAAAACTTAAGAACTGGAATGTATAACCCATCGTTTTTTTTAGACTGGCCATTGTAGTACTCTTATCTATAAGATATAGGAGTAGGCCAGAGTGAGGGTGACAATATGCGCTCGTGTGTCGAACGCGCTATGAAAAATAAAGTACCATACACCCCTGACCAAGTTTACAGCGAAGTACTTAATTCTAAAGTAAAAGGTGAGAAATATAATGTAAAAGAAATGGAGCAAAGTATTTTTTTTATTTAAAACGTCTCATTGTCAATATAAACTGGCTTAAAGATACACAAGGCAGAAATATTTCATGGTCGAAATAGGATTGTGTCAAGAAATACCTCATGTTTTACAGTTAAAATATAATTTTAATGAGGATTTACTTGGGATGTAATGTGCTAATGAACACATATCTAAACATTATTACAGTTTTTACAACTCCCTCATTTGTTGCGGAAATTTGGAAAGGACACAGATAGACGATCTCGACGAATCAGACTTAGATGATGCTTATTAAATGTTAAATAAAAGTTTAAATAATTGTTCTGTTACTGTAAATTTTTATTTTAACTTGATATTTATAAAAAAAATAAAATATCTTGAAAATAAATTTAAAAAATGGTTTTATTTAAGAATTCAGGTAATTATTACATTTCTTTTTTGAATTTTTACAATTCAGTATTATATTTTTACAAACATAAAGTTTGTTAAACAACAAAGTTAATATGTTTTACTATTATCGTCCTACTTACTTTTATCCTCGAATATTATGGTAACTGTCGATTACCGATCAAGTAAACATATCTGTAGAACAGCGAATAGGATCGTATCCAACTATGGTAGTAGATCACTGTCGACAATTTACCCGAATAAAATCGTATTTATGTGTTACGGGAAAATATTACATTTTAAATTTTGGTAATATACTTTTTTACTTATAACATCTGTTTAATATATCTTAATATTTTTTTTAATAATGTTATCTCATTGCAAAAAAAATAGCTTTATTTTGGTACAAAAATATTTTTCCTATGTAAACCTGTTAAAAAGTTATAAGCCAAAAACCGTTTTTATTTTTTCCTGTAAAATTTAGATTTGTTGATTATGATTTTATTCGGTTAGGACGGCGATGTATTATTAAGCGACGGCGTAAAATACGTATTATTAACCGACTTTCAAAAAAAAGGAGGAGGTTCTTAATTCGACCTGTTTTTATGTACACCGTTTACAACGAGTTTTATGATCCGATTTGCGTGATTTTTTTTGTATGATGTCGAATAGTTGCCATTTGGTCTCCTAAAAAAATGCATAACTGGGACGACCAGTTTCCTTTATATGAGCATTTCTGTATTTTATATACGTGGATGATGAAATTTTAGTTTGTGTACGGAAAATTTAGGAGTTTCTCATTCAACAACTAAAAAGTATAAAATAACATTTTTTCAAATTTATGTTCTTTCTGGAGGCGGTGTCAGCCGACATCAAAGAAAAACATTCTCAAGTTGCTCATCTATAGGTCAGGTTGTTACAAACCACCCACCTTTGCTGCCAATGACTCCTAAAAGATCATAAATTGTAAAAAACTGCATAAAAAAAATATTTTACACTTTTTAGTTGTTGTAATCGGTTTTTAATTGTAGTTTATATTTTTTTTTTATTTGAATGTAACTTACTTTGGTGCTTTTATCGTATCCACATCCCTCAAGTTCTATAAACTATTACAAGGCTCGATTGATATGGCGTGAAACATTTTAAAAAGTAGCGTTAAATGGTATGGGAAAGTGATATTTCCCCGCTATGGGGTTGGGGTGGGGTGTGGGGTGACGGCGGGAAAGCGTCGCCAGCGGCAGTTGGTCTCGGCCCTCGCGGCGGCTCGCTGCGTGAGTGAGTGATAAACTCATAAAATGTAACTAGTGGTTAAAGTGATGGATACGACAGTGGTTGAGTGTTACGTCATGTGAGCGCCCCCCGGTGCTGTGTGGTCGGATATGGTGGACCCCCTCAAAATATTCTGGGTGTTGACAAATAGCACTTATCTCGGTAATGTTTTTTTTGTTATTGTCCATAAGTCCAAACGTATAAATAATTTAGTAAAAATTATGTAAAACTAATAGTATCAATAAAATATTACGAAAATAAATTTTGTTGATTAATAAAAATAAATTTGAAAAATGTTTTTACTTATAGTAAAAAAGTTAGACGGTACGATAATTATTTATAATATATTTTAATAATTCGTTGCGTGTATTTTAAAAAACGACAAGTTACATAGTGACAAGTTTCATTCTTCACACTTTTACATTATAACTCATATGTATCTATAAAAGGACTTTAGAGCTCGAAAGTGATATTTTGTATCAAGAAAACATATCATTTCACACAGAAAATACGAAGAGATGTTTCCCAGTTGGCCATTTGGGACGCCACAGATAACGTAACGATGAGCGTACACGGGGGATAGTGCTATAAGCCCGGTCCTCAGTCCTACTGACACGCCTTAATTATACTCTTCTTGGACTGAATGTACACTGCATTGAAAAAGGTTTTTCACTTTCTAACACATACTCATATGTTAGTAACACGTACTCGTTGTACAGATAAGTACAAATGAATAGCAGCGCAATAACACTCAACGAGTTTAGGTTTATTTACGTGTTAGGAAATGATTTCATAAACCCGCCCAATCTCCAAGTCTTAAACACTTAAAGTTAAGAGCTGCAATTATCGCTTGTCAATATGTCTCCGTCAGAAAGACAGTGATAGTATGTGATGTTAGAGCTTCTTAAGAAGCGTTAGAGAATATGAGTGAGACTCTTTTTAAAGTAACGTGAGTTTTGAATTTAAAAATATTGTGCTTACATTGGTCAATACAGTTATCTTGTTCTGGTCTTAACGCTAATGGCATGAACGTTTGTTTAAGACAAAGTGAAATTTGTTCTTAATGTCAGTTGCTGCGTTTGTCCGGGAAACGCATTAGCAAAGTGGATTTTACCGTCGCTGATGTCATCTCACTTAGCTCGTGACGTATTTTCCGCTGTACTTCAGCGGCTTGCATGCACCCGATATGCGGATCTTGAAAGTGACTATGTTTATCGCCAAACCGACCATTAAGACGCCATGTTTATTTACTAACTTTCCCTGCCCTGTATTAAAATATACGCGAGGTTTATTACGGAGGTATTATAAAGTCTCATGAATAATCTTCAAATAATAATGAGCGGTTATTTCAGAGTTTATAAACTGTTCTTGTTTGGATTAAGTGGAACAACAATATGCGGAAGTTAGGATTATTGCGAACGGTACTAGAAAATTAATAAAAATAAAAAATTATATGTTTTATATACACTGACGTTTTTAAAAATATCAAATATTTATATTTGACGACCTCCGTAGCACAGTAGTTGAGCTCGTTGGTGCTCGAGCGGGAGGTTCCAGGTTCGAAACCTGCCGAAAGAACAAAAAGTTTTCTGTGTTCCTGGCACATCCATGACATTAAATTTGTATATTAATATAATAAATATCTTAAATATGTTTATAATATATATGTATTAAATATATTTCCGTTGTCTGGTTCCTGTAACACAAGTTCATCGGATACTTAGCACGGTGGTAGATTGACGTGGTGTAAAGCATCCATAGATATTTAAAAATATATATATTATATATATTATCATCCTGGTTTGTTGCGAAGACCTGTCATAAAGTTTATTCGATATAAAATCGCAGAACATATACTCCACACACTGTCTGTCGACTTAGACTCAAATGATATTTTGCTACGTATTTCCGTCGCATTTACAGAGGGATTTAAAGACTGGAGCACTTGTAGTATATTTTGACGTGAATCCTTAGCACTTGTAGTCTGATGTCAGACTTCGTATCACTCTTAGTCCACTTTGACATGAATTCGTAGCACTCGTAGACCGCTTCCATGTAGGTGTCGTAGCACTTTACTCGTAATTCGTGCTCGTAGAAACGCTACGGGATATTCGTAGCACTGGCAGCGTATTGCATGTAATACTCGTAGAACAAAGTGACTCACTTCTAGTATTTTAATTCGTCGTACGTCGTATTTCGACTGGTTAAAGTGGCCTTAGACAAGCACGCAAATATACCATGCAACATGCACTTTTTCAAAATGATTGCCACAAAACAATTGTTTCGCTTTTAAGACGTGGAGTGCTATTGTTATCATGTTTGCGATTTATTTTTGACACAGAACAATCTCAATGTACTCTTTCACTTTACGTTCTCGTTCAATCTCGAACAATTGGAGTAACCCCAAGAGGGAGAGGCGTAGTCATACGAACTAGTCCTTGGGGGTATATATTTTTATTTATTTTCGTTCGTGAGCCATTTTTGTGAGTGACTGAATGACGCAAATATAGCTGATTATTTTAGTTTCAATCTTGTAATATAATTATAATAACTTTAGAAACTATCGTTTGTTCCAAAATTCTAAGAGAAGAAGGTTAGTAAACATCAATCATAAGTACAATTTGTGGCCGTAATAGCCCATTACTCGGCGTTAGCATAAGTGTTGAGATTAATGTTATATCCTTAGCTACACTCGCAAATTAAATCCCGTAGTGCTCCTTTGTGTTTTGATTACGAGGCAGTAGTTTTAACATATGAGAGACGGTTCAGTGACTACTCTATTGATAAGCTCACCGTACGCAGAATCGACTGAGACTTTAAAATTAGTATAAATGCTGCTATGGTATTTAAAAGTGAATGCGTAATAATACTAAAATATATAAGGTTTTCATCTGAAACGTCAGGTATCTTATTTACAAATTTTGGAAATATTTATGATAATAAATATCAAACGATCCACATATTTTTAATTACTAAAAGTGACAAAATTACAAACTATATTAAATATGAATACGCGAAATACCCCCTTCTTTATATACCTTATAATCACAGGGACAAGTATAAAATTTAACACATTTATAGTTTAGGAGAAAGAGTACAGAAAGCTATTTCTTTACAATTATATGAAAAATACGATAAATAAATTAAAACAACGTAACATATTTATATTAAATTATAATGCATATTGTTTAACAATATAATGCCTTTTCACAATACAGAACACAATTATATTGGAACTTCGTAGAAATTCAAGAGATATATGACAAAACTACTCGGCTACTAAAGAATTAAAAGAAAACAAATAATAATAAATGTACAAAATAATCAAAATACATTTCGATAGAGTAGATTCCTTTATCATAAAATGTTTCTAGAATGTCTTATAAAAACATTACGTAGCCCACGGCAGACAAGAATATTATCAAACGCATCGATCGTCGTGTGGTTTGTTTGTCTTTGTTACGATAGTTTTTTCTTCAACATTATTATACGACATGTATATTTTAGAAAGGTCCTCTTAATTTTTGTACAAAAGAATGCCAAATATTTACGAGGCGAAATGTAGTCTAGATTGTTGAGAAGGGTTTAGTGGTTGCAATTTATGACCGCATATTATGAGTTTGGAAAACATAATGTAAATTATAATAAACAAATTGTATTATTTATTTTTATGGAATAAGATTGACAAAAAATATTTTATACCAGTTGTAGTGTATGTCACTATGACAGTTGACACCTCAACTGTCCAGTGTCTCGAGTGTATGGTTTTCATTTTTGAACACTTATTTAATTTCGAATCATAATAAAATTCATAAAAGGCTAAGAAACATCTTTTAAGTAAAATACCAGCCTGTAATTTTTATTTAACTTGTATCTGCACGAGACTCGCGTGAAGTTGTTCATAACATCCCACTGTACTGCTAACTTTTTATACTCTGACGTTGGCAACTCCTATTGAGGGGGAGGCATATGCCAAAAAAAGAAGAAGAAGAGTGTATGGTCACACTAGGGCCCATAAATAAAACAATCTCAAACCCAACCTCACCTTGAGAACCTATTTGACAGATAAAAAATCGTTTCGTTTCTCTTTTAAAAATGAAGAATTTTAATTATGTATACATACTTAAATTTTTTTCTTTCTTAAAACGTAAAAATAAAAATTATAAAAATAAAGGGTATAAAAAGAAAATAAATTAAAGTACTATGTAACATTAATAAAGCTGTTCACTTTTAAAAGTGAAACGAAACGTTGTTTTATCTGTCAAATAGGTTCTCAAGGTGAGGTTGGGCTTGAGATTGTTTTATTTATACGGGCCCTAGATAAGATGGCGGGCATTGACGACCAGTGACGTTAAATAATTACCACAATAGTCGTTTTCTGTAGGGCCGTGGTAGCCGTAAGCCGTAACCGTCTCATACAGTTTGCATTTCGTTTTCTTTGTAATATCTTGACTGCTAAATTATATAAATGGCAAATATTTATTTGCGTTAAGAGAATACTTGGTTCTGTCATAACAATTTCAGCTAACCGTCTGAACGAGGATTTCAGCTGAGGGAGCAATTGTTAAAATTGAAACATATTACTTTAGTTTATCCTCGCCAGCTCTACCTTATCTAATAAACGTTAATTACTTTCTTCGCTGTAAGTATAAAAGGTAGATATTATACGCAAAAAGAAATAAGGATATTTTTTTATAACTACGGCGTTGCTAACGCATGGAACTTAAATTGGAACGCAAAGGAAATGTAAAGATTTTTTATGACAGTCTATGAATTTATGTTCCGTAGCACTTAAACTACTGATCCGAATTAAATTAATAACCAAACGAAAAAAAAAACAACTTTATCTATAACTTTAACAGGATATTTAAAAATATTTTTTTACAATATGTATAATGTATATGCTTCACTTTGTAGATTCTACCTAAGTGTTCGTTTCCATCGAAACGATACAGTTACAAATTTAATCGCTATCTTAAAAATGCAGCACTGCATGTTTCAATGAGTATGTGTCGATCTGTAGCGCAGTGGATAGCGTGTCCACGCTCAAGCCGAAGGTTTCGGGTTTGATTCCCGTCAAAGGATCAGAATGTTTTCAGTGTTCCTGTAATATATTATATTATAATAAAATTTAATATATAATGTATAAGTACAACAGTATTAAATATATTGCGTTACCGGATATTCATAACACAAGTTTAATAACTTATCACAGAACCAGATTGACGTTTCCGTGATAACAGTACAGTAATATAATATCTATGGAAACGTCCATAGATATTATATTACTGTACTTTTCTTCCATAGATATTATATTACTGTAATTTGTAACAGTAATATAATATATATGGAAACGTCCATAGATATTATATTACTCTACACAACAGGGATTTATATCGGGGCGCAGTGGCAACATATGTTACGGCTTCAAAAGTTAAGCTTTGAAATTTATTCGCTTTTATATTTCAAGTAGGACGAATCGAAAAGAAAACATTTACGGAAACTTTACTCAAATACAACATCAATATCAATATTTGTGTGTACTAGTTATTTAATGTCTACTACATTTTACTTGATGATCAGTTCCATGTCATAATAATATTGCGATGTCACGCAACGTACAAATGCATGCCAAATATCTAATTAAACGGCATATGAGGAGCGGGTCTAATTTACCGTGAAGATTTCATAACACACGGAAACATGTAAAGGAAATAAAACCTTGTAAAAGTATTTTCTTTTTATGAATGAAAAAAGAAAGTGCAAGACGAAGCTATGTTAAAATTTTTATGAGACCAAATGGCAGTTATTCTGCGTCAAATAAAAAAAGAATCACGCAAATCGAATAATTAACCTCAGAGTAATCGGTGTACATACATAAAAATAAAATAAAAGTTTAAAAACTATAACCCGACTTCGTAAAAAACTGGTCTAAAAAGGCTGAAACAAGAAAAAATTCAATTTGAAATCCAGAAATGCATAGGTACAAAAATGGTCAAGCTAGAGCCGTGGTCGCACCCGCTTTTGGGATTGAATATTGCAACAGCAGACGAATATTATGAGTTAGCGGGTCCGACCTCGGCTCTAGCTTGACCATTTTTGTACCTATGCATTTCTGGATTTCAAATTGAATTTTTTCTTGTTTCAGCCTTTTTAGACCAGTTTTTTACGAAGTCGGGTTATAGTTTTTAAACTTTTATTTTATTTTATATTTTTCTGTTTCCACATCAAATATAACATTATATTTTTACTAAACTAACGTTCAATTAACGCATAGAAAGTAACTAAACAACTTCTAGATACTACTTGTACGACCGCATTTTAAACGTTATTTTGAATTTAACAATGAAATATAACAATTAATAAAATATTCAAATACATATTATTCGTAATGTGCTTGCCAAGACCTATCTTTTGATACCAAACACGAGACAATTATCTTAATTTAATTTTTTTTGGAGATAGTTTTTTCAAAATCCAAAATTTTTCGAAAATTTTTATAGCCTATGTTACTCGCAGCATCATTAGCAATCGATTGATACCTCATTTATTAAAATCGGACCAGTAGTTTAGCCGCTAAGAGGGAACATACATACATACATACATACATACATACATACATACATACATACATACATACATACATACATACATACATACATACATACATACATATACTGCCAAAATCATTACCCTTCCTTTTGGCTTCGCCGAAGTCGGGTAAAAATAGGACGAATCGAGAACCTCCTCCTTTTTTTGGAAGTGGGTTAAAAAAAGTATCCAAAAAGGAATTGTGTAAAAAAGTAACTGCATCCACAAGTCGCAACCCGCGCCACGTCTTTATCTGACTCGAAAATAATCTTTAAATTCTGATAAAACTCTCGCCGATATCTTTATGATATTTATTTATGATACATATTGATTTCGGTGTTTTATGGGCAGGCCTCGTTAATGAGACTGAAATTCTGCGGACTATAAACAACGCGATTGATGAATTAATAAAGATAAATCCTTTATGGCGTTTGTTTGCTTTCCCGAGCCGATTACTGGAATATTAGATGTATGATAAATATTGCCAGAAAGCAGAAATATTTTTCCCCGTTTATTACACCCATGGGCGTTTGGACTCGCCGACGAAATGATTTATACGAAAAGTGATCGTCATAAGTGCGATTTGATTACTCGGATAGATATAGACGAATACATAATTACACATAAGAATTATTATTAATTTCAAGATTAGAATAGAGAAGATCCCCTAGGAAGGCAGGGCGTTCTCAAAATTTGAATTAAGTTTGATGTTATTATTTTGTTGGTATATAATTTTGTAATTTCACGTTGCATGTGCAAGCTTATGACAGTTTTCCGATAGTTTTAAATTATCATGCTAAAGTTAAAAGATTTTTTAATTTAATATATTATGCTAGTAAAATTCCTTGATATTTATCATACGAATATTATAAAGTACTTGTTTGTTAGTAACTTCTTTACGCGCAAACAGCAATTTTGATTAAATTCAGTGTGCTGGAAGCTGTCATCCTGGATTAATACAGACACTACTTTAACCCGAAAAGTACAGTGTCGCCCGTAAAAAGTATAGTGAATACCGTGAAAAGTATAGTATCCCACGACTATTTTATCCGAGAAAAAGCTTTATTATAAATACTAGGCTCGAAGACCTAGTACATTTTATTAATTTGATGTCTTATTAAATTGGCGTAAGAGAGTGTAGTTTCGTTATTTCCATTGGGTCTGACGTAAAAATGATGCCTCTTCATGTTACAAGCGTCAATGTTCAACGAAATACGCTCAACGAAATTAGTACATGTAGCTTTTTAATACGAGCCACGCGGCCCTGGCCTAGGTTGCTACTGAAAGAAACCTCTCAAACCTTATTCAATTACGTACCTACTTAATAATTTGAAGAAAACAGTTTTATTACGTGCCATTCGACCTTGGGAACTTTTTTCCGTTAAGTATTTTTGTTTATTACGTTTGTGGAGTCAACAGGCAATGGAAGTTCGATATTATATTCGGTCAATTTTTTTTTTGTTTGCTCAATCTTAGGACAGGGGACCAAAATATAAAATGCTTCGTTTTGATACGACAAGAACATAAGTAACGTAAGTAACACATCGATTGTAAATATTATCCGCTACGGGAGATTGTATGTGAAAAGAGAGCACATGAAAAACGATTGCCTGTCAAAAACCTAGCACAAATTCACATATAAGAGTCATTGTGAGTTATGGGTACATGTTTTCAATAAAATATTTGTATGTGTTTGTTGATTTATTTGCTTCTTGGCATTAAATATGCTACGAAACTACTGGACCGATTTTTAAGACATTATGCAAAAATATAGACTACGCTTTTTTATTGTTGGAATCTTTATGATTAACTATTGTTATTTATTTATTATTAAGAAGGCTTAAAGACTTATAACAAACTACTAAAATATATAAATATGGTAAACATAATTACAAGCCTCCACATATAGGTAGTATAAAATATATTATAGTACAAGTACCTCACTGCAAATTACCTAATGTAGCATTAGGCACATTTTATACCCAATGCTACATGAGGAACTTCTATACAAAATATGATTTAGCTAAAATCCGTCTTGCCACATTAGCCGTTGTACAGAATAGGTCCATATCAGTGTCATGTGAAATTACATTAAAGGTATTTGTACGAAATCAATCAGAGAGAAATCAATTTAATCTATAATTAGTGGTTGCAGAAGGTATATTAAGTAGTGGCCGGCGACGGAATCCAATCCTATTGGCGCGTGAATTTATTTTCGATAATAATTCGGAACAATCTATGGATCCATTCGCGACCTTTAGTAAGAAACAAACATCGCAATATCTATCTAAAATATTTCAGATTAATACCCTTATACAAACAACCTTAAAGAACTAAGATAGAGCGAAACTTATTCACCTGTATTCGAATTTATCCTAAGTGCTTTAACCATTTCAAATGTGTTTGCTTGCTCATTTACCTAAAGTCTAAGTCCAATTCTATTTATAGAGACGCAGTACATTATTTTACATTTCATCATTATTAACATTCCGAATGTTTTCATTCACAGTTGAATTATGGAACTCACTCGTCTCAGGTTCGCTATTTAGAATTTCATAAGCGGCACGGCTTGTGTGTGAATAGAATTACCTTGAATAAAACATACAGTCTTCTTTAAAATATAAATTCTCACTCTACGACGTGTTGAGTTCAACTCTAAGTGTTGTAGTCACTTTAATGGCGACGTGACTACTTAACTTAAAAGTCTGACGCAGAGTAAACGTTTCTAGTTAGAATTTTTGTTTTGAGCAATGTTATACTAGCTGACTATTGACCTATTGACTAACTAGCTGACCCGTGCCCACTTCGTTGAGCATACAAACCGTTTAAACATTTCCTGGACTTCCACGAATATTTTAAGACCAAAAATAGCCGAATCGGTTCAGCTGTTTTCGAGTTTTAGCGGGACTAAAGAACAGCAATTCATTTTTATATATAAGACTAGCTGACCCGTGTCCACTTCGTTGAGCATACAAACCGTTTATACCTTTCCTGGACTTCCACGAATATTTCAAGACCAAAAATAGTCGAATCGGTTCAGCCGTTCTCGAGTTTTAGCGAGATTAACGAACTGCGATTAATTTTATATATAACATATAATATATAAGACTAGCTGACCCGTTCCCACTTCATTGAGCATAAAAAAACCGTTTAAACATTTCCTGGACTTCCACGAATATTTCAAGACCAAAAAAAGCCAAATCGGTTTAGCGGTTCTCGAGTTTTAGCGAGACTAACGAACAGCGATTCTTTTATTATTATTTTTATTTTATATATAAGATTGTTATGTGCATTTTGTCTAAGCACGACTTAACCACTTATAGTATATTTCTCATAAAAAGTAAAACAAAGCAAATTCTATCTCCTTCTTTCTACTTGTAACCAACATCTCAATATAGGATCAGTTTTCACCTGGCAAACGCAGATGCAAAGTGAGTTACGAATTTATTCATATCCGAGAGATAATAAAGTAACTGGAGGGCCTACGAGTACATTTATACTCAAGGGTTTTCACTGGAGAGATTGAATTCCAAGAATGTCTGGGTTCATTTTATTAGTTGTCACCACTGTACTCTACTTAATTTGATTTAGTAGTAAATATTTGTGTGGATGTCAAATATTTCTTAATTTATAATATGTAAGTTATATTTTGTCCAAAACCACCATATTCTAAATAGTCTAAAGATTATATTAAAATAGTAAAAATTGTATTTTATGATTATTTAAACAAAAACAAATTTCCACTGTACAACAATGTAATTAAACACTTAAAATCTCTGTAAACTATGCAACTGATGTGAAAATGAAAATGAAATGTGTAATATTTAGCATTGTTTCTCTGCTGATTTTTCATTTTAAACAAAACTTGAATTTCATTTTAATAAACTCCGAATTGTTGTTTTAAACTTTTTATAGAAATAACAGCAGTTATATTCAAAAGTAGGCTTAACGAAGTGCAAGTTAGAAGTCGAATTTTGTGCTGAAATGTTTTGAATTGTGAAATCGTTTTCAACTAAATGGCATACTGTATTCGATTATCGACAAATGAATAATTGTATGCAATAAGGTTTGTTAGTAATTACTTAATTATGTATTTGATCAAATACCATCAATAAATTCAATATAATATGCAATATTCATTTTAGTAGTAATTTTAATGAAGTTCTAACTACAATAATGTAAAAAATTTAAATTTGAGGAAAAAGGAATGATTGTGTTTGCATAAAACACAATCATTCCTGGAAGCTCAATAACAAAAGTATCATTCGTGCAAAATGTATTACGAATATTTTATTGTAGAGTCGCATGTGGACTCAATAATAGCTTGACAAAGTGTTTCCTGGATTTTTAGCATGCGACTATTTTTCCCCAGCATGATACGAGTATCAATAGTCACGTGTCGCATAGGCAGCGATAGAGTTATAACACGGGATATTGGGGCTATAATGTTTACGCTGCTCGCCTTTTTGGTGAAATCTGAATATTCATGACGTTGTTTCACGTATTTACTTGTTTTTTTTTTGTTCAAAATGAGCGCCAACAACATTAACAAATACATTTATTATAAGAAATATTAACAACAATTTCATTATTACTATTACATACATTATTTCAATAAAATACATTTATTACATAACAATATACAATTTGAATTTAATTAAAATTATTACAGTAAAATAATTATAAATAATGCAGATTAAAAACTGAAGCGCTTACCAGTAAAATGAGATACATAGTCGTAATAATATATTGTGTAAATATATCCAACGTGGAAAAATGAGCTAAAAGTAATTTATAGGCTGAAGGCTTTATTTCTGACAAAAATAGTACATAATATTATTATAACAAAGGCGAGAAACACAAGTTAACACATAAAATTCAGTTTTTAAGTAATGAAGGTTTGAATTATGTTTTCGCGTGTGTTACGTGTTTCCTTGACGGTTCTGTTATGTTAGTCCGTGTCGCTAATAAGTAACACTGTAGGTAATTTCGTTATTATTCCCACCAAGAGGGAGTGCATGTATTTAAATAATTAGGCGCAATGAACTGACTTTATAATATGCAAACGTGTCAAGTATGTGGTGGCAGACGCTTTCCCTGACTCAGACTGACGCAAGTCGAAACATCGTGTTTTTCATCTATAGCATAAATTTCACCTCCAATTTTTATTATTAGGGTACAAATCTGTATTATCGAAAACGTGCGTTAGTTTCTTCGTTTGTCACCTTATTTTCTTACACATATGTTCTACAGATACTTATAATATATTAATAATACTGATTTATGTATATTGTACATTTCCGGATGTAACTAAATAACCCTTGAAATAAATCAACACAATCCTTTCAATTTTATGAGGAACGCAATTTGAATTTTTTACTCTACTTTTAAGTTCATTTTAAACAAATCGAGCAAGTAATATATCAAAGAGAAGTTTAATAAATACCATTTTGCCTTTTGGCTCAGTGAAAACGAACTAATCAACTTATTTCGCAACTTCAAAGTTTATTTACAGCTGGCCCACACTCGAGACAACTAATATATAGCTGCAATTTAAAGCAATATATTTGTTATTGATTGATATAGAGAAACAGAAGTACGATAAGATACTTAATTACTTTCGTTCATTTACTTTTACGTAAACTTTCAATATATCTTTTAATTAAAGGTTAATCTACTAATTCAAATCTTATCCAGCTTGTCTCTGTGGACATTTTTTGCGTTTTGATTAATTAATCCTTTTTCAATTGGAACCCCTTTATCATCTAAATATATTTATTGCGATCAACATAATAGGTACTTACAATAAATTCTTAACAAAGAATAGAACACTCCATATCTTACCCCTTTATTGTCAGAAGCGCTTTTTTATAAAATAGTTTGCCCTCGTCTCGAATGATATATGATCTCAATAGAGTCGTATTCCTATTGTTAAGTAAAATAAAGTATCAATCAATATAATATCTCGTCTGGATCTCATATCTCCGGCGTACTAGAACATTCCACAGAAATGACTCCATAACTCGTCGATTGGATGTGACCGCTGGTTTTTACTGCTTGGTCCTTAATTTATATTTCATAAATCATCCAATATACGTGTTGAATATTTGAATGTAATTTTTTCGATGGAAACTTTCATTTATAGTAGTAAATATTATTTAGAAGTTGCAAATTTATTTGTAATTAGGTAGGTGAGCATAATAGGTATATTTTGAAATTGCTACCCTCATTAGTTTGACTCATTAGCACGGTATATTATTCGAAAGCTTAAAACTACATACACTGGTATTATGATCAGAGACCTAATTTGGTTATGTTATTGAATGTACGTAAATGTGTATGAATGTAGGTTCTTGATGGAAATACATGTAACACAGTAATAATACACATTACTTGAACTTTTTCTACTTTATTAGATGTGAAACATAAGATTTATTTTTATAAAAAAAACCGTAATCGACAATATAATTACAATATATATCTAACTGTGATTGTTGCTGCAGATCAGCATAATAATTGTTATAATATTATCTACCTAATAGGTACAGGCATCAAGTATTTTTATTGCGTAAATTAAAAAAATACCTGACATGTCAAAAATCTATACCTTATAATATTATTATCAACTAAACACCTACCTATATATACTGCGAAAAATGGGTTTATTACATTAGGAAATTCCATTATCAGTACCAACACATGCTACCTGAATTCTTAATTTAAACGCAAACTCCTCTTTAAAACTCCATGTGAATGGTAACATGTGCGATGGAAGTTTCAACTGATTATATAATCTTTACTCGCTACCCCAGCACACGTTTCTGAATAGATTTCAAGTATAAATATGTAAACCTTTCATGTAAATATTTACTTAAAATAATAACAATATCTAAGGTATTAAATTTGTGTATAATAAAATAAAAATATTAAATATGTGTGTAGTATAAAAGTATTAAATATATTTCCGTTGTCTGGAACCTATAACACAAGTTCTTCGGATACTTACCACGGGGCCAGATTGACGTGGTGTGAAGCGTCCATAGATATTATATTATTATGTAATTGTTTTTATTAGGATCTCACATTTCTATTAACCATAATATCTCTGCGCATAAAATTATCAAATACATATTATTGTTTATTGTATTATAATTTACAGCCGGTTTGAATCGGTGTCCCAGGTAAGCTTTTAGTCAAAGATAGGTAGGTAGATTGAAACCGGTCTATAAACTACTAAATGACACTAGCCGATAAGCAACAATTTACATATTTAAAACGGCTATTTGTTTGTTTATCCCTAAAGAGACTTTTCAAATTTTGCGCTGCCTATGTATCACATCAACATCAACGGGAGGAACAAAATTTGACGTAATTCCCAGTGAACAATGGCTCAATTTTAAAGGAATTAGCGCGAGATATATTACATCTTTTTGTGATAAACCTTCGAAACTTTGTTTATCATTATGATTGTATTGGGTCTATTTTGCAAGTGAGCTAACACAGTTTCGTTGTGTTCCCCTAGAAAAGCGTTGTCATCATAATTGCAGCGGTCGTGATACAGCGGTGTCTGAACCTTTTTTATGTAAATAAAATTGTTACCTAGATAGTAACTGTTAATTGTTATCTTTCCTTATAGAGAAAACGTACTACGAACACTATAATACGCACGTAACACTATAATACGTAGCCAAACTAAAGCTATAGGAGCTAGAAATAGGCGCACATGCATTTAAAAGTAACTTTTTTTTAACGGGAATTGGCCCACCTCACATTCCCACCACTACAACTCCTGTGAGCCAGGATCGACAGCGGTAATCAACCACGACAAACCCTTTGATATGATCTCAGGGGTGCCCGAGGGACAAGCTAAATCTGTCTTGGGACCCACAACGAAATTAATCAGAAGAAAAAAAAGGAGGAGTAGGAAGTATTCCAGTTAAAAGTTACTACAATACAAAATTAAGAATTTAACTATCCTTTGAATTGTTAAGCTGTGAGCGAATTGATGTGATGAATTATAGCTAAGAACACTCCCGATCACGTAATTTTTCAAACAATAAACTAGATCAAGATCGATTAATTCGTTTGAAACTTCGATCAACAAATTTGGAAGCTGCGATGCCACAGACAGACAAACACAAATGTCAGACACACACCGACACGTCAAATTTATAATAACACCGCTTTTTTGTCGGGGGCTAAATAACAATCGTATTTGGATCACTATCGCCCGATTTCTGAAAGGCTGATCAATTTGATCAACAACAATCTGAACGCTCATTTGTGAAAGCAGTGACTGCGAAGTGATGTTCACCAATCAGCGTTCAGATTAGCTGATTTGATCAATTGATCAATTTGATCAGCCTTTTAGAAACCGGGCGTATGACAGCCTGTTGTTGTCACTTTGTCACTTGTCAGGTCAGTGATTAGAATGGTCGCCATTAAACAAATAATATTGAAAAGTTGGAAGTCGACAAATAGGAAAAGGGGATTTACAATTTTCCTTTGTGCACACTTTTTTCATACTCACCGCCGAATACATAAACAATAAATAATTAAAGGGCCCTCGGCTTTTCCTCAAGCTGTCGTTGTCACTGCTTTGCGTAATGACAAGGATTGCATGTGACTTGAGCGCTACTTAATTAAATTTGCATTCCGTTGTAAATCTTTACTTACTTTAATATCATATTGAAGCTTTATATATTTATATATTTTTTAATACGTACGTACGTATTGTATACTATTACAAAAAACATTTCATTAGAAACACTACAACATGTACTGGTTGTATATTGTACACCGTTCACTGTATTTATTTTTCTTATAGGACAAATATAAATCAAATTCTTTCTATTGTTAAATTTATACAAATTCTATCTGAGCGCTCTTGGGTTGGGCTGCGTATCCACCAGAGCTGTGCTGTGGCTGTGTAGCGAGGAATGTGTTTTAGGTACCAATAGAATCGCTTCATTTATCACGCATCGGTCCGCGCAGCCGTTGAAAAACACATTCCTCGCAACACAGCAAAGCACATCTGGTGGATACGCAGCCTTAAAAACCACATAAATTGCAGTAGGTATGTACAGATTGGACTTAATAGTATCAAAAGTGACATCATACGAAAGGCAACCCTGAATAATTTCGAAAATACCTCAAGGACTTGGGTTAGTTGAAATCACACCCGAGGCCCCGTGGAAGTTACTGGACTCATATCCCGAACCCTTACCCGAGGGAAATATAACTTGTCGCCGCTAAATTTTCGTATGACGTCAGAATTAATATAGTAAGTCACTTTTACAACAATCACGTGACGTCACTATTAGCCTTTTGGACCCGAGAGGCTGATTATCATTTTTGTAAGTTTGAATGTCATAGGGAAGTTTCTAATGAGTAGACTCCATTCCAACTGAATATGATCTAATTATTAACAAAAAATGATAATTCGACTAAATTAATTAGCCATTGTATTTTTTTATTTTGCCTACCATTAGTAGCATTATAGCCGCCGATACTGAACTTTATTTACAATATATCACATTGAATTGGAATGTAATAAAGATAACTTGCAATGCTTTTATAAACAAAATTATTTACTTTAGATATTAATTCACGCCCTAATTTTCCACTATTTTCTAAGTCTCCAACGAATTAAATGTACAATTTAACAAAATATTTCTAAATTCTTATTTTAACGAAAGCTTTTTCAATTTAACTCTAAAATAAAGTGCATAAAGTCTAAAAGCAAAGGCCGGACGGACTGGCAGGTGTTTTCACACAAACCCGTTCAACGTTAAGTAAGCTGCTTAGCCATTTGGTTGTTGCTATATTAATTTTAATCTTAACATTCGTCTATTTTTTGAAGTCAGAAGATGTTTCGTACTCATATAATATCTATAGAAGATTAGCCTTACCTGAATGATACAATTAATATCGCACTATATTATAAACACTATGGACTGATTTTGGCACTCATATAAAGACTACGGGGAACTTTACTATTTTTATGAGAAAATGGACTGTTCTCGTGGGATTTTTCTTTTCCTCGTTCGCAGTTGCGGGAAACATAATAAATTATGAAATATGAGGAAAAATTTGTAGTTTTTATTTTTCTATGGACTGTTTAGTAAATTTCCAAATACTCTAACAACCGATCGATCCGGTATTTGACGTGCACGTCACGTAGTTTAACTATCCGTAACCCAAGCAGGAACATTTGAAAGTTCCTTGAAGTAAAGTAATCGATTGTCAATTATGGTATAGGTACTGCCATGCTATTTATGCAATGATTATTTGTTACGTTTACGTTACTTTACGGAGTTTAAAATGATCCTGCTTGACCAACTGATGATTAAACTACGTGGTGTTTACGTCACATTCTGTCTTTGTCATTTCACCGAGTGATAGAGACAGCCTGTGAATAGCTCCTGTTCTCCCAACTTTAATTAGCGTTTTGGCCTTTAGGCGCACAAGATTATAGGTAATTAATTAAGCCGCCATTTCTATGATAAAAACCGGCCAAGAGCGAGTCGGTTTTGCACTCGAAGGGTTACGTACAAATCGTGCAGAAAAGAACGCACGGCAGCCCCTTAAATATATATTATATTTTGTTCCGTTTTTTAACTAACAGAAATACGTCATCTGTGAAAATTTCAACTATCTATCATTGTACATGAGATGGTTTGTTCATGAGCCTGGTGACAGACGGACGGACCCGTAATGGGGGTCCCGTATTTTACTATTTGGGTATGGAACCCCAAAAACCACGTTATAATGAAAATTGTTCAGTTATACTCCAAGTATTAAATCACGGTATATTTGTTTCCGGCGTTTACAACTTTCCAGCTTAAATCCAGTTTGCGAAGTTAGGCGAGTGCTGCAACAGACTGAAGAGTTTTAGTTACGTGAATTATACATTTAGGGATACCTATTATTTTAATTTACAAGTTTAGACAATTTTACCACAAAAGGAAATCTTTTTTTGCTAAGTTCACAACATTTTTATGTCAATTTCTTTTTTATAAATTGAATCTTATATATAAAAATGAATTGCTGTTCGTTATTCTTGCTAAAACTTGAGAACGGCTGAACCGATTCGGCTATTTAGAGTCTTGAAATGTTGATGGAAGTCCAGGGAAGGTTTAAACGGTTTGTATGCTGAACGACGTGGGCACGGGTCAGTTATTTTTCTAACAATATTAATATTGTTGGATGCTTTCATACCAAGCCGATCTAGTTCCGTGCTAAGTTCTCGAAGAATTTCAGTTACAAGGACCAGAGAACGAAAATATAAAGTGAAAGATATCATTCATATCATAATATTAATGATGTAGGACACGTAAAATTTTTTTTTTCATTTATCGGTATGCGAACCCGCGACGCTTGATGGGGATGAGTGAGGTTTATAACTAATAGACGTCAGCTGAAACTACGAAAGCAATAGAACAATACTCTTCCGCGGTTTCTGAAAGGCAAATCAAGATATCAACCAATCAGTGTTCAAATCCCTTGTCAAGTTAAAATTTAGTACTAAAGGGGAATGCCAGTTTTAGGCCCAGTAATGTACACAAATGTGTAGTATCCTCGTTTGAGAAATACTACGGTTTTGGGATTTATGGAAACGCAGTTCACGATTAAATTAGCAATGTGCGTTTATTTTTGTAAAAGTACAAACTAAAGACCAGTTGTCACCGTCACTATAACATCAGGACTTCGACAAGTTGCCTTCTTCACGGCAACATTACAACTATGATAAGTTGCCTTCTTCAAGGCAACCCAAGGACTGCTCTACACAAAATCGACACATACTTTATACCCCACTCGCTCATGCATCCGCTTTCTCCAAAATTGCAAACAATGCGTAGTTGAAACAATACAATAATTTATGTCCCATGCTAACGCGCACATGTGGTATGAAATCAACAGCTATCCTTCTTAGAAATACACAATTAAAAGAAACTACGGCTATAAAACAATTTCACCCCAATCAATATCTTCGGTAATAACTATTGTCTTAAGCCTAACATCTGTTCACAACTTTCTATATTTCAACATTATAAATAACTTAAGAGCTTTAGAGCTTCAATACAAAGCGTCTATCGCTGGGTTTTACAACCCTTTACCGGTGAGTTCTACGATCCCACAAATGTTTAAAATTTACATCAGAATTTATGATAGTACTTCTTACTATTTATTATTCTGTATAAGTCACACTTTTTCCTAAAAATATTGGAAATTTCGTAAAAAGTTAGAAAGTTATTACGTACTCTTTTGTCATTTACGAAATTTACTAATGCCTATTACAATTATCAGTAGTCTACTAAGTGTCCATTGTGGGCCTAAATTACTATGGAGACTTGGCATGCCCTAAATTACTATGGAGACTTGGCATGCCCCTTTGACAATGGACAATACATTTGAACACTCATTAGTTGATTCAATCTCTAATTTGCCTCTTAGACACCGGCGGTTTGTGTCGGCCATGTCGCTAATTTACCAAAACGCACCCGGGAATTAATAGGTCGTCTCCTCGTTCACGGCGACGCGGAGTCTGGTGGTTCTTGACTTGTAACGAGACACATTTGTTTTGTATTTGTTCCGTATTTCCTGATTTATTTTCCTCGGGGTCACGACAAACTTAAATAACAATAAGTGCTCGAATTTGCTTCCAATGGTTTTTCTTTTACTTGTTCGCGACTTTTACGTTTATTTTTTAATTAAGCTGCAATGAAAACAGAGGACAGATACAAACACACAGACAAACTTATAACAAGTTTGACATGTCTGTGTGTGTCTGTCTGTGGCAGCTCTCAAAGAACTGTTTTAGATCTCGTTAGTTTTTGTTTGAAAGCTAAGTGCTCTTAGTTTAACAAGTGCCCCCCACTTGTTTCAAAAAATGTTTACAGTTACTTTTTTTTAATAATTGTTTACGACCTATACGTTTATTTTTTAATTTCTCGTTATAACTATAAAGGCATTCCACGCGAGCTCTCACATTGCACATCATATTAAATTAAATGCCTTCTTCATACCGACTCATAATAGATCTTAGTACGGTTTACCACGTACGTGAGAATTAAACAGAATTTTATTAATATAAGCTCCATAACGTTTTTTAAAACGTTTGTTTTGAAGAGCTTTATTTGTAACCGACTTTTACAAAGGAAACTGTTGTATTATTATGTTCGGCTATGTATTTTTTATGTGTAGGTACTCAAAAATCTATATTAAAAAATATAACGCCTTTTTAAAATATATTATTAAAAATAAGGTTGCTTTATAAAACAAGCGTTACCGAAAACATTTTCTTCTAATAAAAATCTAAATTTGTATTTCATAACTTAATACAATTTCGCTTCCTAGAATCGATTTTACAAAATATAGGTTTTTGTGTTTCACTGTATCATGTTATATTATTATTTTAACAAAAACCGGTCCTAAATTTATTTAATAAATTGATGTATAATATAAAATGTGTAAGTTAATGATAATACTTTTGGGTGTGTAATGTGTATGGGCCTCCTATGTATGTGAGTATACTGTAAAAGTTCCAACGCTGAAAGACTTATTGTTGATACTTTCACAGTAAACTCTACATAGAAGGCACATACACACCCTAAAGTATTATCACTCATTTATTTTACAACTTGTATATGTATATTTTAATTCGTCAATACTGATCCTATGATGTGTAATTGGTGAATAATAATATAATGATCGATTTTTGGCCTTTAAACAATTTTTCCTTGAATGTAATCACTTAAAAAGTTATCCGTTGCAAAAATTCTTGCTGTTTTTATTCTATGTAGAGTTTTCACAAGAATTTTCCATTGACATTCGAAAAGGATGGTTCACTGAGCACTAATTTGCTTGGATTTCTGTTATTCACTCCTTGATAACAGAAATACAGATAATTCCTTCTGGAAACTAAATCTGGAAAATGTCTTGAATATACGTTTTGAATAGATCTTATAATTTTATAACGTGACTGTAGAGAGAGAGAAAGAGTGTTTGGTTGTTGAACCCATAGTCGATTATATTATTCACATCTGTTGCAACAATTAAAAATGTTTTTTTTTGGTTCGGACAGTAGAATACATGGATAAAGGTGATAATGATGCAAAAAAAATTAGACAGATAATTGAGTTTAAACTGTCACTTAAATATTATGTAGTAACGTGTTAAGTACATTGATTCTAGAGATAGATGTTTTTGATTAATGTACTTAATAATTTACGACGTATTCTAAAATGTGTGACAGTTTGAACTAAATTTTCTCGAAATCAGAATTTTGCTAAATATCTTATTCATCCATTCATTTCTTCAATTTACATGCTGATCAACTGATTTTCTTAAAGTCAATATATGCAATTGGGCATGTAAAAATCGGACCTTTATATTATTTTATGTTCACTCGCCAATCGCGTCGGTTATCCCACTGGAATATGAGGATAAGGAAAACTTGTCAATGTGTATTGCGCACACACTTGGGCACTATAAAATCACTCCTGCGTACCTGGCCTGGTATAAACATAACCGGCCACCAACATCGAAATCAATGAGGGAGATATTATTCATTCAAAAGATATTCAATAAGATTAAATGTCTACTAATTGAAAAACACTTTTGTATACAAGTTTACTACTTATTGTGCGACGCTTCAATCTCCCCTAACTATTTTCTCGTTACAACAAATCCTGATTATTCTCCGAGTAAATATCCTATGAAAAGTTTGTTGAAATCGCTCTTCTATCTTTCTTGTGATTCTTTGAGTAAAGTTTGAATAGTTGTTTGAGTTGCAACTCAAATATTTATTTGAAAGTTTTCATACATTTCTTGCGGAGTTTCTAAATTAATTGGCGATGACAGAAGGGGAGGTAATTATTTCATTCATCATTTGTAAATGTTATAATATATAACAAATTATAAGTATTGTTCAATTGTTAAATTGATATGATTGTACAACACTAATCCCCGCTCTAGTTATATATATACCTATACAACGGCATTACGCAACTCCACCATGACATTATATGGTATATACTATATACTTCCTTATATTCTTTCGTATAGATAAATTTTTCTATGGTGGTCATACTACGCGCGCAGAAGTGGGTACGAATGTAGTCGGCATTGATGATGATAAAATTTTAATTAACTTCGCAAATAGTGACATATTATTATGAATGAAGCTTATCATCTCTTGCAGTCGGTGTTACATTCAACCATCGATCATTAAAATATACCTACTTGTATGGTATCTTTTTGATTACAAAATGCTGCATGAATATTGAAGCAAATAAAAAAGGTATAAAGACAGGTAAAGCAAAGTACCTGCTAAACCTACACTTTTAGTTTTTTTTGATTGCACACTCGTTCTGCGGCATTCAAGAAAATCTTTTAAAAAGTGCCTCTTTCTCATTACTGAGGATTAAGCTTTAATAAGGCATTTACGAGCAGGCAATTATTCTTTTTTCGAATTCAAACCATACAGCCTTTTATTTTACTATGAATAGAACTCGTAACAGTCATACATAAGAAAAATATTAAATAAAAGTTGGTAAATTTTCTTAAGACGCTTAACAAGAGGTTTATTTTAATTAAATTTCTAGTTCGAGATTTAAATGCTAGTTTCGTTTTAGTTTCTAATAAATACCTACATTGGAATCAAAGGATATCAGAGGTATACCTTTTAAAACTCACGCATTTAATATACGTGCCTAATAACTATATTATCTTAATTTGCCTAAAGGTAGGTATTTAAAAACTCATATAAAAAATTAAATTTAACGCACTTATTCCTTATACAGTGTGTAAAAGAACAGTCACTATATAACTTTGTGACACAATTACACTACTTTTTACTTTTTTTGACTTTTTACCAATTCTTTTTTTTTTCCACAAAAATAAGGAAAAAGCAAAAAGAAACATTTTTTTAAATTTATTTGTAAAAACTTTATAAAAAAAACACATTTCTAGAATGAGAAAAGGTAGTAGGTATAATCATATTCCAAAGTTATAGTGACTGTTCTTTTTACACTCGTTGTAACAATGAACAAATTCCTAAATTCAACCCCACAGGGCTAAAATCTGTACCACGTGGGAACGGACGCTAAAAACTCCTATAAGTGATAACTTTTAATTGGCTAAATGATTGTCCATTCTTACTGTAAATAATTGTTAGCTGCACGTTTTCTAAAAATAAAGCTTTTATAAAAAAAAAAAAATTTTTTTGACGCCTTCGTGGTCTAGTGGTTCAGAGCTTGACTCTTGACCCGGAGGCAGCGGGTTCGAATACCGCTGAGGGAACAAAAAGTTTTCAATGTTCCTGGGTCATGGATGTGTATTTTTGTCTACAATGTAATAAAAATCTCAAATATGTGTATTGTATAAAAGTATTAAATATATATTTCCGTTGTTTGGTACCTGTAACACAAGTTCTTCGGATACTTAGCACAAGCCAGATTGACGTGGTGTGAAACGTCTATAGATATTATTATTATTATTATTTTAACACAAAGCAGTAGTATTATATAGGTAATGATTAGTATAAAGCAGTAATTGTATTCCTACGTAGGCAACTTTAGCTAAATTAACCATCTTGGGAATGCTTATAGATATCTACAGAGCTTATTCATTATACACAAATTGATGAATAGCATCTCTTATTATTAGCTATTAGTTTGCTTTGGAATTATTATATTGTTCCCTTACATAGCACAATAGTGTATGTAAAATATATATTATTATTACAAATCGTAAATAATAATAATGTCATCGTAATAATCGTTTATTGTGCATTCGTTTCTAATACAAGTCGATGTGGTCACTTTCTTTGTGCTGTTGTTTTTGTTGGGGCTTAAAAGAGTTTTTAAATAGTCTGGTTAAATGGAAACTTTGCTGATTGTTATATAAGTGTGTGTGAGTTATTAAAAAAAGCATTTCGTAAATAATTGATGTGCGAATAAAAATAAACGATTAAAAATTTACAGCGGTTAGCTATTGATGAAATAAAAAAAAAGTAATTAAATATTTTAGGCAAATATCATTCGTTCTGTTAGTTTTTTTAACTGTGTTCTATGTTGAACATGAATTATTTATTAATGGTTATTAATTACATCGAAAATATATATTGTATTATAGTGAACAGTTTATTTTTTACACACTTTAATTTGTAGGTAGACCAAAGGCTGTAATGAACAAAGGCCCGTACGAAATATTCCGTCGCTGTTTTATTTATTAACTCAACTGAAATACTTTCATGAATCCTGCAAGAGTTTATTAATTAATTGATTTTGGATAGTGATTAATTTTTAACATAAAATTACCAGAAATCTTTTTGAAAAAAGCTCATGAGAAGCTTTTTTCATGACTTAAAAATATTTCTGGTAATTTTATGTTCAAAATTAATCTGAGCTTTATAAATACGTAACATAATAATAATATGCAGTCCCAGAACTGGCAGTAAATTAAAAGTATTCGCTTTTCGTTTGCAGGGTATAAGAAGACACCGTAAAATATATATTACTTTATTGAAGATTAGACTTTGTAAATCAATATTGGTTTTTTAATTATACCTTAATTCTTCCAACCAATTTTTAAATGTATCCATCATCGTTGATATGTTGATATTACAGACCACACTATTAGTAGACAAACATAGTCAAATCACAGTCCCCTGTCTTTGTATGTTCGCGGAGGCGGGAGTCCCTGACTCCTTTTCCATCATAAGGTCTCGGGTGGCGGTGTTCTGGCACAGCCTGCGCCGTTCCAACAATAGAATACTCACCGCCATCTCTGACGATTTTTATGAAAATCCAATGCTCAAGCAATGGATCTCTGTTAAAATGAACTCTAACAGGAATTAAATTTTTATTGAAATTTTAAGACGACATATAAATGTTCACAGTTTATTTTTTTTTATTACTTTTGTATTTACAATCTGCGCTAATATTATAAAGAGGAAAGATTTGTATTTTTGTATGTAACGACTTAACTCAAAAAGTACTCGACCGATTTTAATAATTCTTTTTTCATTAGAAAGCTACATTATCACTGATAGGCTATCTATATATATATCAATCAATATTTGTTCGTTAGTCTCGCTAAAACTCAAGATCAGCTAAACTGATTCGGCTATTTTTGGTCTTGAAATATTCGTGGAAGTCCTGGGAAGGTTTATACGGTTTCCATGCTCAACGTAGTGGGCACGGGTTACCTAGTGTTTTATAAAATTATGGGTGAATTGCTGATGCCTGAAATAATAGTATATTGTGCAACAAGTGCGACAAGTTGTCGATTGCCCACGAAAGCGAAGTTGAACGCACGAGCGAAGCGAGTGCGGTCATTCGCTTGAGTGGGTCGCACGATTTGCACATACTATTTTGTATTACAAATGCTCGATAAGTAAGTAAGTGGTATCTTGGCGCTCGCTGTTGCGGTTGAAAATGGGCAAACGGCTCGTTTTCAACCGCAACAGCGTGCGCCAAGATGCTACTTATCCCGCATGAGTGCTACAAAGACTTTTTATTTGTTTATTTGTAGTGACCATGGAGACCAACAAAAACTAACAGTCCCCTGTCTTTCCAGTGACGAAGTTCATCCGCATCGGCATCGCGGACAAGAATGACAACCCGCCGTACTTCGACAAGGAGCTGTACGAGGCCGAGGTGGACGAGAACGAGGACATCCAGCACACCGTGCTCACCGTCACCGCCAAAGACCACGATGAATGTGAGTACTAACTGTTGATACTAGCGGGCTTAAACAATGTCCACCATATATATTTTTTTTATGTTTTCCAAACGAAATTCAACAACCTATTTTAGAAAGTGAACAATAAAAAGGTAGCACCGGTTCAACCCTAGCCCGCTGAGAAGAACAATCGTAAGAAACTCGCACGGGGCCATCATGTAGCAAAAAGATGGAAAATTGTTCTCTTAGACACACAGGCCTAGCTAACGAATTTAAGTATGACAAAGTTGCATGGGTGATGACAAAGATGACAAGTAAAACAAACATGTATGGGATGGAAAATTATACATCCCGGAGTGACATATTAAGCAAAAATATATCTGATTTGCGTCAAACATCTCAAGTTAGGTGATGAGAAGTTAGGCTTATGTCATAAATTCGAATTTGTTATCATAATAAAATTATTGATGGCAGCATGACTAATCGCTTAGTACGAATTAAATGTTAAACAAGCTGATTCAGCGACGACATGAATGAATCCGGATATCTTTTATATATCTTTGTCTAAGCCCACATATTTTTTAGGACTTTAGTATGATGACGGAAAAAAATTATCAATTATCAGCATGTCCAGTAGCTTAACTTAAAGGTCAAGTTATCAAAAGTATGCTTAATTGAATAGAAATAGAAAAGCACCTACGTAAAATGATATTATGAACGTGATTGGCTATTATATGAGACGAAAAAAAAAATGCTTATCAATTATTAATCACTGAGTAAATTTATCTTAAACTTGAATAATTATTTACCCAACGCATGGACACCGCGCGTAGATACGCGCCCGTACTACCTACTATGATTCATTTATTTAAAGGAAAATTTGGTAAAAAATTAAGCACCTAATTTTATTACATATTTATAATGGGAATCGAGTACCGAGTACTCTCCGTAAGTATTGCACATGTCTCACCAGTCAGGCTGTATAAAAAAAAATCGCTTCCACGTATTTAAATTAAGGTAGAAGTGTAACTACGCAATTCAAAAGAAGAAAATTCATTTAAATTGTTGATTAGTCACGGTCCAGATGTAATAGAACCAAAGGGACGTACCCTTAAAAGTGATTTGTCTAAATCACAGCCTCGCCGACTATTTGCCGTAATGTTAAAAAAAGTGTTTGCAAAGATGGAAGTTTTGTCAAAGTACTTAAACTTTTAAATGAAAAATATCAAGTTCTGATACCTAAGTTTTGTAACTGATTGAATGTAATGTTGATTCTTGATAGAAATTCGTGTTCACAATAATAATACACAACTGTTTACTTTAACACAATAGAAATATCAAAACATACTTTTATTATCCAACAAGAAAATACTATGCAACAAACGAAAATAATATTTGCAGTACTGCTAACTCCTCTATTTTTGATATAAAGAAACATGTAAGATATAAAACTTAAACTCTGGCATCTTAATTGGTAAACAAATAATTATTCAAAATTGTTATGGGCAACAAATTCTATTTTTGAAAAGTCACCATGTTCGTTATTCATCGTTGAATGTAGAAGTGACTAAGAGTTATTACCACATTGCGTATTGCACATACTAACTGTAACTCACATGCCTATAATTTGTAAAAAAGGCTTAAATAAATGGAAGTGTGGATCTGATTTATCCGTTTCAAATTTACTTATAGATTGTGTAGAATTTAATTTAGAGTAAAGAAATTGTAACTTACCAGATAATTTAAAACAATGTTTCAATAGAAACGGTTGCACTATTATATATACAAGTATATTTTTTTATTTATATACACAATATACATTGTGTATATAAATAAAAAAAAATACTATGGTTATATAACATTAAACTGAAGGTATTGCTGTAAAAGATATTTTATGATGATGAAGCTTACATACTCGTACAACAGAGCTAGACTTCTAACGCGACGGCACGGGTTTGCTATATTCACAAAGGCAAGTAAGTTTGACTAGCTAGACACTTCGCTGAGTAACTAATAACGTATTCAAATCTATGGTATATTATTGTATAGATATTGTACTCGAAGATACCGAACTCCTCAATATTGCAATACCAAATATCTTACCTTCGACACAACTCGGTGCGACCGACTTAATAATTGCACTAGAAGTATTACAAACTGTAATTTGTAACTTCGTATATAACTGGCTTTAAAATATTTTAAGATACAAACAAGTCTACAAAGCAATTACCATGGGTCAAAATATTCTTTATTTTCTTTAAAACCTTACATTTAACATTATGCAAAGCAAGACAAGGCTTATAACTTCTTCAGATGTAATCCAATCAAAGTAATAATGGAAGTGAGTCGTCAACTAACTGAGAGGGAGTCTTTACAGTACTTACGAGTGACTTAGTTTTGAACAAACAACAGTTAATTTTAATTCAATTGGAGACGTAAAGAAAAATCATGTTTTCGGTTTCACAGATATTTTTTTGAAGGTGTGTATAAAGTATTCCAAGAAGAAGGGGATTTTGTCAGTGGAAAATTGTCTGGGAACATTTTAACGCACTTGAGTTGCAAAATGTGGCAAAGATTTTGTATTTACCTGTTAACATTAGTAAGATTAAAGGCTTTACCGCGTAAAGGCCTTGTACCTATTTTCAAGAAAATTTTCGTATGTCTTGTATAGCTTAGGTTAGGTAACTTTAGTAAGTGGGGATGCCGTATTACGCCTGATACGGATTCCTAGAAAAGTAATGAATAAGTTTGAACTTTCTTAAATATGTATTAAGTTCCACTCCGCGTTCTCAGAAAAGACTTACGTTGAAAAATGTCATGAAATAAAACTTTACATTTTCACGTTATATTGCGTCTCTAGCTGTAGGTAGCGCATTTTATTTCTTGGTCTGTTTATGAAGTATTTTTTACAACATAACTCACGAACATGTTAACTTTTATTTACACGAGCTGATATTTAAAGGCTGGCAATCTATTTTGGAATAAACGGAGGTTTTATTCCATAAAAAATGGACTTCCATAGCATGTTTTGGCTACAGGCACCACCGCGATGTACAGAGGGAAGCTGAACCTCACTCGGTAAAAAGTAAAAACATGACGTATGTTACGCGGGTTTTCTATGTGCAAAATTAGTAATATTTTTTATAAAAAAAAGAAAGCCAGTGTGTTCGTCCATTTTCGAACTATGATTGAGTGATACGGTCATTTCAGACCCGATCGCTCTCCATCACTTTTGATCTTGATATATGAACTTCAGTACAAAAAGCATTGGTTAGATTTAGAATATACTGTCGTATATCTAAGTCTATGGATTTGGCCTATGTTTAACAGATTAGTTCCAGCTATACATATAATCGTATTTTCTTATTTTTGGTATTATATACATACATGCTATGCATTTTGATAATTAATAATGTTGTATAATTTTACAAAATTTAAATGGATATATTGTATGAATAAATATGTTTTAATAGCATTTATCTTGTATAGAAATGATAATTATAAGCAAAATAATTTGAAGCATTATAGGTGTAGGTAAGTAAAGAAAGCAGATAATATTATGTTTTATCAACAGAGCTAATTAGATTTATTTATTTGTTTAGGGATCTTTTTAGCTGAAATGAACAGAAAACATCTTGTAAATTATTTGAAAAGAAATCTCGTACAAAAGAACACTGCCAATAATTATATTAAAATGAAAGTAACATTTGCTCGTTAGGACGGTAAGTTCTTTTCTTGGTTTCTAAATGTCGATTGTTTACAAAGCCTTTGTGTATTTGCGTTTCAAAACGAATTTAATATCCATTGGCATACAAACTGCCTGATTCGGTATTGTAATGAGCCGAGAGAATCCGTCTGTTACAATGGAAACAGTTTCCTTTTTTACTGTATCGCCAATAAAATTAATATTCCAAACCCGGGAATATTTTAGCGAGTAATATTGATTTTCCTTGATTTTATTACAGTTGTATTTCGCTCTATGCTTTGTAATTTAAAAAATATATAAAGAGTCGTAGCGTATTTTTTTAGAAATGTTTTGGCCCAGACATTTTTATTACATTCCCTAGACATCGAGAGTCGAAACATAATACCTATATGTGCCTAAATACATATTGAACTATTTTATATCAGTTCAGTGCGCAAGCGCTCAGCGTACGGACGTGTGTAAGGTGTAATTGCGTGTGGTTAATTAAGCACTTAATTATTAGTTATATTACAACTAATAAACTTGATAAATAAAAATGGTGCAGTGTAAGAAGTGTAAACTTTTTGTATCCCTGAGTAAAGACGATATTGTAGAGTGTAAAGGTGTCTGTGAGGGCATATTTCACAAAAAATGTGTTCGTAATTATAAGCAATTCGCGAAGAAGGAAAAATGTGAGGAATGTCTGAGCAGTATCGCCGGTTCTACTTCCCAAATAAAGTTAAACCCAAGGGAGGAATCGGGTGAAAGCGTACTAGCGGAGGTTAATAAAAAACTTGAAGTCATTTATGGTATGGAAAAAAAGCTGGCGGAGCTTGCGGAAACCGTCGATTTTTATGCTGAAATGTACCAGGGCATGACAGAGTTTAAGGAGGCGGCCGAAAAGAAGTTTAAAGCTTTGGAACAGAAAAATATATACTTGGAAAAATGCAACAGAGCGTTAGAAGAAAGATTGGAGGAATTGGAAAGTAAAGAAAAGGAAAACTATATAGAAATATGTGGGTTAGAAAACAAGGCCAACGAAAACACGGTCAACATTGTTAAAGAAGTGGCTAAGGTTCTACACCTCAACCCAGAGGATGTTGAAGATGCAGAAAGAGTAGGGAAAGAGAAAGAGGGGGAGTCAAGGCCACGAATAATTCAAGTAAGGCTTCGAAGTAAAAATGTTCGGGAGAAGTGGATGGAGGCGAAGAAAGCTTCTTCAAAGGCTAAAGGGAATATAACCAACCACTACATTTACAACAACGGCAACAACAACCAAATTTATATAAATGAATCGTTACCTAAGTCTAAGCGACAATTGTTGTGGATGACGAGAAGTCTAATGAAACCGAAAGGCTACCAATATATATGGGTACAAAATGGCAATATACTGATTAAGAAGAATAATGAAGAAACCAGGATCTATAACGTTAAGTGTGAAAAAATATTAAATGACCTGCTAGGGTCCCAACACTTAGAGTAGTGCAAAAAACGCGCCGTGTACACACTACGTGATTTTTTTAATCATTTAAAATTCGATAATTTACAGGAAGATTTACTTAGCGACTTTGAATACAAAAGATTATACGATATAAATAGTTTAAACAAAGAATTAACACAGAGAAAAGGGCAGATTCATATTATGCACCTTAATATTAGATCACTACGGAAAAACTATAACGAAATACTTATACTATTGGAGGAGAACAACTATTTAATTGACATATTAATACTAAGTGAAATAAATATTAAAGGTGAGGAACTACCATACTACAAAATAAATGGATATAATAACTATATACTAAGCAGGGAGAAAAATAGGGGAGGAGGTCTATTGATATATACAAAAAAAGAACTAAGTTTTCAAGCTCAGGGGAAAATTACAGGAGCCTCGGAGACTATACATGGACAGCTGATGGAAGAGATGGGTAAAATACACATAATTGCGATATATAGACCGCCTCAGAAAAATAAATTAACATTTATTCAAGAAATAGATACACTAATAAAAAACATTCCAAAAACAGAAAGTATTATTTTAATTGGTGACATTAACATAAATATGTTAAACGGAATAGAAAACTTTACCACAAGAAAATACAAGGACACGCTGTGTGAACTCGGACTGCAAAGCGCTGTACCGAATACCGAAGTCACGCGCGAGGCGATCATCGACGGGAAGAGCGAGAGGTCGTGCTTGGATCACGTGTGGGTGCGAGCGAGATGCCACGAGAACCGACCGCTGTCGTTCGTCCTTGAAGTGCATGCGTCGGATCACTATGCAGTTGGACTGTCTTTAAAAACTTTAGGGAATCATAAAAATATTACACGTAATTTTAATTCAAAAAAATATTCTGTTAAAAATGTTATTA
The DNA here is from genome assembly GCA_905187575.2 of Celastrina argiolus. Classification (NCBI taxonomy): domain Eukaryota; kingdom Metazoa; phylum Arthropoda; class Insecta; order Lepidoptera; family Lycaenidae; genus Celastrina; species Celastrina argiolus. The sequence continues at coordinate 10,971,575 of LR994577.1, forward strand.
ACGAAAAACTGTTAAAGAAAAAATTTGATGAATATGATTGGATGCAATTGTACATGACAAAGTGTCCACTTAAATTGTATGAAGAATTGTACAAAGTTTTTGACGAGTTTTACAAGAGTAGTATGGTCCAAGTCACTATAAAACATAATAAAAGGTTACGACAGCCGTGGATAGATCAGGATTTGTATAATATGTTATCGCGTAGGGATTACATGTTTAAATTATGGAAAGCTGAGCCTACTAATATGAGTAAAAGGTTAGAATATACTAGGTTTAGAAATAAAGTAAATAAATTGATATATTTAGCCAAAAATAGATATAGACAGTCTGAATTGTTACAATGTAAGGGCGATTTTAGAAAAATCTGGGAGAATATAAACTCGTGGTTAGGTGTAGAAAAAAATAGTTTAGATAGTATTATTTTAAGGTATTTAGGGAAAAAAGATAGTACAAGAAACATATGTAATAACTTTACACAAACATTTACCAAAGAAATAGAAAATATTAAACATATATGTAATACAAAATTTTTAAACAGAAAAGAGTATGTAAGCCCATGTAACATGAGTTTTAGGTTTAAAAAAATAAGTCCATCTTCTGTAGAAAAAACAATAAATATGCTATCAAGTGGGAAGTCCGCGGGTGTAGATGGTATACGTGTACAGGATCTTAAGTACCTAAAAAAAAATATTAGTCCTATTTTAGCCAACTTCATTAACATGTGTTTACAACAAAGCATTTATCCAGAACAGTTAAAATGTGCTATAATACGACCAATTTATAAGTCCGGTAGTCACTCGGAATACGTTAACTACAGGCCGATAGCAATCTTGTCTGCTATCGATAAAATAGTAGAAAAGGTAGCTGTCGGTCAGGTAAGTACATTTCTGGAGACAAATAACGTGCTCACTGAGACTCAACACGGCTTTAGGAAGGGCAGGAGCACGACGACGGCCTTGTTGAGTTTCACTGACTATGTCAACGACGCCTTGGACTCCGGGGAACAGCTGATAGCACTCTTTATCGACTACAAAAAGGCATTTGACACACTAGATCATGAAATACTTTTGCAGGCGATGGATGAATGCGGTATACGTGGGCCGACTAGTATGTGGTTTAGAAATTATTTAACAAATAGAAAAATAAGAACGGTGATTGATGGTGTGGCTGGTGATGATGCGGATGTGAGTCAGGGTGTACCGACCGGGTCTGTCTATGGTCCGGTCGGGTATATTATGCATGTGAATGGAGTATCTAATGTGATAAGGAAGTGTAAGGTATTTATGTATGCGGATGATATGTGTGTGGTGTATGCCTCAAAAGATATGTCACAGGTGCGCGAATTTATACAGTATGACTTTGAGAATATTACAAAATGGGCACACGATAATGGAATTATTTTAAACCTTAAAAAAACGCAATGTATGCATCTACACTCGCCGCACAACCACAAAGCAAAAAATATTAATTTAAACGATATAAAAATTTTGGGTCACACATATGAATGTTTACACATTAGACAGGCTAACTGCAGTTGTTCTACGCTAGACTATGTGGATAACTTTAAATATTTAGGTCTTAAAATTGATAAAAACTTTAACTGGGCTTTACATGCAATTGACGTTTGCAATAAACTGAGGTCAGTGCTAGGTAAGTTTTATCAGCTAAAACGGATACTAAGTGTGGAAACACTGAAAATTGTGTATTATGCACTAGCAGACTCGCTGATAAACTACGGACTAGTGGTATATGGGCGTACGTTTATGACATATTTAAATAATATAAAAAACTTACAAATGAGACTGTTAAAATATTTAGTGAGTAATAAAGTAAAATATGAATGTAAAAAAGAATATAAAAAAATATTTCAAGTGTGCAATATCATGCCAATAGAAGAAAAGGTGAAATACTTAATAGGATTACAGTATTACTATAGTGATGAGTATAAGGAGTTAGTACAAAATAAATATAATACTAGGAGAGTTAGAGAGCAAAGACTGATTAAACCAAAAATAAAAAACTATTATGGAGAGAGGACAAATAAATACTTAGTACCAAAAATATTTAATACTTTAGATATATTAAGAACTGAAGATAAAATGTCACCAGGAATATTAAAGAAAAAACTAAAGATTGCAATGTTAAGTATATAGAAACAAATAAAAATATTAAGTTAAGAAAAGACAACATAATTATGTTGTTTGATATGTTAAGTTGTTTTGTTTTGATATAAGTTTTAGTTTAGTATTGTTTTGTATGTAATTATTGAGCGCATCTCGCCGTCAAACACTCGTTTGGCGAGATAAATTTGTATTAGAAATATTATATTTTTATAATGAAAAAAAAAAAAAAAAAAAAAAAAAAAAAAAATATAAAAATGATAAAGGTAATTCAATACTATTTTATTTACGTTTATTATTATTTGAGTAGAATTACAATAACAATTAGGTGAAAACTGTACATAACCTTATTAGGTACTTATATTATGTACTAGCTGTGCCCGCGACTTCGTACGCGTGGAAAAGTGATTTAGGGCAGCAGTTCAAATACATTTTTAGTTTATGAACACTGTCGTTTGGATATTTAAAATCACTAATTTATAGTAATGCTCCTTTATACACGGTATTAGACAAAGAACACTTTATACACGGTATTAAAGAAGTAGGCCGATGGAGAAATAATAATAGTTTACTGTCAAATAATGGCCGTTTTTGTCGTAAATGTTTTGAGGTATTTTTTCTATGAAAATGCTAACAATTCCTACTACCAGCTCGAAAAATGACCGTGTATTATTAACCGACTTCAAAAAAAGGAGGAGGTTCTCAATTCGTCTGTATGTATAATATTTTTTTTTTCTTTTATGCGAACGGGACTACTTGATAGTACGCTCATAAACGCGACGAAGATCTCTGTACTGAGACTTTACGCCGCAGCGACTGCAGACGATGATCGTTTTCACACCGACGACGCTGCGCTGCTGGCGCCGAGCGCCAAATTTTTTAAAAGTCTACTCTCGGTGCGCAATTCCAACTCGGACTTGCCCGGTTTTTTATTTATAAATTACCTACGCTAACAAACATGTAGCCTACTTAGGGACTTTACGGTTAAAGTACTAACTTCCTTTAGACGACAAAATAACAAAAGTCCAAAGGAAAGAAAAAACCCAAGTCGTAGCATTAAAACTACTAAATTAAAATATCATGAAAAACATAAATCTTACTTATATTGACATAACTTTTCTAATTTAAATGTACCTATGACATCTCATATATTGAAAACAAACTATCCTACGCCTATACTTTATTAATCGTATTTGCAAAACCTAAGTATAATAATAAATTACTTCGCACAAAGTAATAATTATTTTCACTTGTACTGGAAAATAAGTATTACTTTGTGCGAAGTAAATTTAATTGTTCCTTTTAGTTTACCTTTTGAAGTCGTTTTTTTTTTTTGTTTAAAATTATTTAATTTTTAGATTTTTTGTGATGGGTATAGTATGAGTAGGGATAATTATCGAATGATCAGACGACGATTATTTGAGGACAGAAAATGAAAAAAAAAAACGATTAGATAAAAAAAAATAGTAGAAAGAGAAAAAGTCTACCTAGCCTAGCCTTGCGTAAGCCAGAGCGGCGCAATTTTTTTTAATATATATATATATATATTATGTATATTGTATATATAGTTCACCGCTACTCTGGCGTAAGCCAGAGCAGCGCGAAATTTTTCAATATATAAATATATATATATATAGTTTACTGAAACGCGAAATTTTTTGATATTATAGATCCAAGATATGGTGCAAAACCTTACTGTTTGGTAACATATGCTTAGACTACTTCAGAAAAAATCAAAATCAATATATTATTCCACATAAATTTTGAGGATTTCCTTCGATTCCTCACGGATCCCATCATCAGGTCACCATTTTGGTGACAATGGGACCAAATATAAATTATACCCTACACAACATAAAAAAATATTAAAATCGTTTCAGAAACGATGAAGATATCCGCGAAGAAACATAAAAAACAAACATATATTTACGAATTGAGAAACCTCCTCCTTTTTTGTAAGTCGGTTAAAAATATTATGTTGTTTATTTCATGTTACAATCTACCTTTGTGCCAAGTTTCATTTAAATACGTTGAGTAGTTTGGCTGAAATACCGTCAAATAGGTAGCTACAATTTTTTGAAGATCCCACGGGAACCCTTACGTTTTTCGGGATAACAATTTTCAATAATGCTCTTCAAGTCATAAGCTACCTGCCTGCCGAATTTCATTTAAATACGTTGAGTAGTTTGGCTGAAATACCGTCAAATAGGTAGCTACAATTTTTTGAGGATCCCACGGGAACCCTTTCGTTTTTCGGGATAACAATTTCCAATAATGCTCTTCAGATTATAAGCTACCTGCCTGCCAAATTGCATTTTAATACGTTGAGTAGTATGGCTGAAATACCGTCAAATAGGTAGCTACAATTTTTTGAAGATCCCACGGGAACCCTTTCGTTTTTCGGGATAATAATTTCCAGTAATCCTTTTCAGATCATAAGCTACCTGCCTGCCAAATTTCATTTAAATACGTTGAGTAGTTTGGCTGAAATACCTTCAAATAGGTAGCTAAAATTTTTTGAAGATCCCACGGGAACCCTTTCGTTTTTCGGGATAATAATTTTCTAGTAATGCTTTTCAGATCATAAGCTACCAGCCTGCCAAATTTCATTTAAATACGTTGAGTAGTTTGGCTGAAATACCGTCAAATAGGTAGCTACAATTTTTTGAAGATCCCACGGGAACCCTTTCGTTTTTCGGGATAACAATTTCCAATAATACTCTTCAGATTATAAGCTACCTGCGTGCCAAATTGCATTTTAATACGTTGAGTAGTATGGCTGAAATACCGTCAAATAGGTAGCTACAATTTTTTGAAGATCCCACGGGAACCCTTTCGTTTTTCGGGATAATAATTTCCAGTAATCCTTTTCAGATCATAAGCTACCTGCCTGCCAAATTTCATTTAAATACGTTGAGTAGTTTGGCTGAAATACCTTCAAATAGGTAGCTAAAATTTTTTGAAGATCCCACGGGAACCCTTTCGTTTTTCGGGATAATAATTTTCTAGTAATGCTTTTCAGATCATAAGCTACCAGCCTGCCAAATTTCATTTAAATACGTTGAGTAGTTTGGCTGAAATACCGTCAAATAGGTAGCTACAATTTTTTGAAGATCCCACGGGAACCCTTTCGTTTTTCGGGATAAAAAATTTATAATAATGCTCTTCAGATTATAAGCTACCTGCCTGCCAAATTGCATTTAAATACGTTGAGTAGTATGGCTGAAATACCGTCAAATAGGTAGCTACAATTTTTTGAAGATCCTACGGGAACCCTTTCGTTTTTCGGGATAACAATTTCCAATAATGCTCTTCAGATCATAAGCTACCTGCCTGCCAAATTTCATTTAAATACGTTGAGTAGTTTGGCTGAAATACCGTCAAATAGGCAGCTACAATTTTTTGAAGATCCCACGGGAACCCTTTCGTTTTTCGAGATAATAATTTCCTATAATGCTCTTCAGGTCGTAAGCTACCTGCCTGCCAAATTTCGTTTCATTCCATACAGTGGTATTAGCGTGATGCGACGACAAACATTCCCATATGGACAGACAGACAGACAGACAGACAGACAGACAGACAGACAGACAGACAGACAGACAGACAGACATTTTTTTCAAAAATGTTATTTTTAGGTTCTGTGGCTTATATAGACCCCCTTTTTTTAATTTTCACTTAAATATTCTTAATGTACAGACATGACCCCTCTACAGATTTATTATATGTATAGACTATGTATAACATAGTTATAAAAATACACGGTCAGATTGAATCAACAATCTTTTTTAAAGTTAACAATCCTTCTATTCTCAGGCTGTCACTTTCGCAGCTTGGCGAAATGACAAGGATAGCAAGTAACTTGACACTAATTATTTATTAAACTGTTGTTCCAGTTTTCGTCCGTAAGCCTTTCCAACGTGCAATAGTGATAGTATAGAATTTTACTATTTGAAATATATTTAGGTATTATAGAGATAAACAAATTTCCGAGGTACTTTTGATAAAATTTATATCAGCATAATATCTCTAATATCAAATTCCATTCGCCCGCTCCGAGTCTACTCTTAAACAAACTTGTATCAAAAGCTTTCAGTTGCCAGAATTCGAATTTTAATCCAAGTGCCCCAAATTTGCTGTTTCTGAAACATTAACGCTTAAAATATTATAATTTGATACGATATGATTAAAAACTCAATTCTAAAATTAAAATTAAAGCAGATTTTTGTTAAAGTGTCGCATAGTATCGCTAGAAAAATTACGTACAGTCTATGGTTTAGAACGTGTCGAGTACGCGTTTAATTTACTAGAGATCGCCCAGTTGTCGAATTTCGCGCATATACTAGTATGTATATTGTATTATACTCGTAATTATTTGTATAAAATTTAATTTTATCTTTATATGTATTCTTTATTACATCTATTAGATGAATAATACAAACTGACTTTTTATAAATTTATTGTACGTCAAAATTGCTATAGCACAGATACATGGATACCTACTTAGAAACTGGAATATTTCCTACTTCTCCTTCATTCTTCTGATTAATTTAGTTACGGGACCCAAGATCTAGCATATCCCTCTAGCACCCCTGAGATCATTAGGGTTTTTGAGGTTGGTTACCACTGTCGATCCTGGCTACACAAGAGTTGCAGTAGTAGGAATGCGTGGTAGGCCGTTTGTCCGTTAAAAAAACCTTCTTAAAAACATACTTATTAATGTTAAAAAATACGATAGAATTAACCCATTAAAGCCTATTTTGCGACCGTTCGAGGTACAAACGCCCGAGTGTCAGCTTTGTTGTATTAGTTTGGCACACTACCCCGCTTACATTCCGCTAAAGTTTTGCGAATGTTACATGCTTACACGGCGTTATGCAATGACAGCAAACAGAACGGAACCGACATTAGACCTGTAACCGATGTTAAGCGCTTCTGTATTTCCACTCCGACACAGGAAGTGGGACAAAGGCTAATATTTCAATCAGAAACAACAGGCAAACCTTTTATGTCCTTCTGTCGATTGGACTGTGAAACCTTTGCTGACATGTGTTGTTCTTTGTTCGGGGATACTTCTCAATTACGCGAAATTTGATCAATGCTTCGCTATATATGGTTCCACCATATATAGCGAAGTATTTGCGTTGTAAAATCCCAAATTAATAATTTCCCTTTGCATTCCTCGCGTAGTTCATGTCAACAATTACATTTTATTCATTCCAGCAAAATAAGCGCTTATCACAAGAGGGATGGGTATATTGCGCTAATCTTTCATAATTATTATTGGTTTGCATACAACAATTGCATTCAATAATAAATATCATGATGGTAGCCGTTTTCATAGACTCCTGACCAGTTTTCCAGAAGTACTTCATCATCTTCCATTTCCAGCATATCGCTAGATTGTCTGACAAGAAATCACTGTCCTAGTCAGATATGAAAACACCATCATATTCTATAGTTTCACCATAAAAATCACTGAACCATTGAGACGTCAGGCTTTTTTTTCAAATTAACCATTTCTATAAAGCAAACAAACCAATGATCGTCTTAAGCATATGAGGCCTCGTGAAATATGTCGACGAGGAGGGTGATAGTTAACTAGATGACGCTTAAGTTCTAATTTACATTGTGTTGTGTAAAGTGTCTCGACAATAGACTTGCGGCGGAGACTGCCAAGACTCCGCTCGTGCTATTAAACTCTTATAGCCTCGCGTTGTGATATTTTAGCTGACTTGCCACTTTATTACCTTCAGGGGGGCACTTGTGTAACATATCAGATAAATATATTCATTCCGTTTCACTTTTGCAGCATTTAGGTCACGTTCTTGTCTTCCCTTTTGTCAATATTCTTTTATGTCGCAGGTAAATATTGCAAAAGGAGAAAGCCCACTCTCCATAGTGTCTCAGGCCCAATGTGGACATCAAAAAATCGCATTAAAAATGAGTGTTCTAAAATGTTAATAGTATTAGATATCTGAGAAAATAACTTAAAATGCCGCCATTATTGTAGAAATATTTTTTTTTTTACTTTTTGTCTATTTTATTTTCAAGGCCTTTTCCGACTTTTCAATAATTTATAATAGTAAGATATAATAAGATAGCCCTTGTTGTAGTGCAAGACTTTCAGTTATTGCTACCCAGCAATTGTGGCAAACAAGATTATCGCCTGACACCTAAAACATATTAACATTAATGATAAATATTTTCAACCGTAAAAGATTTAACGATTAAACCATAATTAAAGAAATAATAGAAACATTTTATTATAATATTATGATTACCTGCTGCCGTGCAACCCACTGCTGTATGACACTTAATTCTTCGGGCTCTAAAATACGGTTCTCGGTAACATTATTACCACAACATAATATACAATTTATTCTTCAGACATTTTGGTATGCACAATCAAATAGCGTAATACTTTAATCCAGGGCCAAGTAATCGTAGAAGGAGAGAACAAAACTAGTAAAACAATGCCAAAGTCGTACGTGAAAAGCCGAAACAAGTTCAGGCGAGAAAGCCAGATTGCGGTGAAAAAAATCGAAACCAAAACAAAACGCATCTTTGAACAACAAACGAACGGTCGAAATCATTCGTTTGAAAAATGACATTTCAGTCATCAGTGTTGCCGCTTGTCGCAAAAAAATGAAATCGATAAATCGATTACGTAAAAAATAGTCGATATAATATGACTTTTTATTAATCTTTATCATTTATAGTAACAAACGTAAACATTGGTTTTAAGATAAATGTTTTCTTTTGATTAATTCTTTACAGAATTACCAACAGTGACCCGTTATTTGTATTTTACATGAGTTTATTATATTTGTTTATAAATCGATATTCGGATTGATTGATTAGAGTTTTATCATCGGGTAACATTTCACCTCAACGTTATATTTAGGTTCCAAATAATCCAATAAAATTCCTTTTTTTAATGGAACATTACTGATTGTTACAAACATCTTCAGTCTCGGCAGTGATGATCTAGATCCGTGATATTACAATTATGCGTGTTTATTTTATATTAGTATTAATTTCATTCAACTGTTTATTAATAATTTATCGATCAACTGACTGTTATAGATTATATTATTTTAGTTATTTTAAATTACTTAATATTTAAATATGGCAACCCATGACGTCACTTCCATAATATTAAATTGTCATACAATTTATTATCTTAACTATAGTAAGAATAATTATATAAGATTAAATATATGTTATTAATATTTGTTATTAAGATTAATATTATATAAGATTAATATTTGTTTACCTAATAATCATATTCTATTATATCCGGTATAGGTAATTATAATCATACCGGATATTAAATAGTTCTCATATTGATGTTTGCCCTAACGATTGTCAATGATATATAAGGGTGTAACTCTTCGTTGTCACCAGACTTAAGAATAGATTGATACTGTTATAAGCAGAGACTCTGCCCGATTAAAATATTGTAATTATAAATATGGAGCGTTGTCTTTTATTTACGTCCGTAACAATTCAGAAGAGGGGTCAAGAAGAAACGTATCAAGGCCATACCCAGATGGACTCGAAAAAAGGAAACAGGAAGACAGGTCAGTGATGATTTTTTTTTTTTCTTTCGTTTCTGATGACTCCACGCCCAACCCTACGCTGGCAAAAAGAGAAAACCACGCTGTGTGGCTCATGATTCGTTATTTTTACGATAAAATGTGAATATTGCTGGTCAAGATGTAATTTCATGTAGGTACATCAAACTTTATACTCTTTATTGGCAAATACTGCATACACAATATGATAAATCGTAATACATTGAAAAATATATAAAACTTAGTGCCTTGTTCAGGCGTTTGCTAAATAATAAGATTAGTACATTTACTTCCCTATGTACACTACATACTTATTTTAAATTAAGTATTAAGTATTACATATAGATAATTATGATTATAATATTGTACCTACTAAGTAGAAAAATATTTTATAAACAATATTCTTGACCTTTTGCAAAGTATTTTTCTTATGAGAAACTTTTTTTTTTAAATACCGTCGTTATTTATTTTTCTGTTAAATAGTATTAAGTAAGTAGTTTGGTTTCTTTTATGGTAGTTGATTATACTCGTAATAATAGATAGACCGTCTAAACTACGTGCTAATGCTAAAGTTTATCAAACACGAGAAATGGTATATTTCGGATATGTCTTTTAGAAAATTTTAGTAAAGATAATAATTCCTTATCTTTAATTTCTCGGGAATCATCATGGTGGCGCGGAGGAAAAGTCTACAGCATATGCTCTGGGGCACGTGATTGCCGAGCACAACAACGGTGTGACACACTTCGGCAAGCTGCTGGGTGGCCACTACACCCGGACCTTCGCGGCAACAGGATCAGCAAAATCCGGTGTGTATATTGATTCTTAATTTAAATGATCAAGTGGTTTTTATGCGCCCCGTAATTATTAGCTCCTCAAGTGTCGTTATTTATACTGGTAGTAAATTTAATATATTTTAAATTAAAAGAAAACAAATGATTGGATTGATTGACTAACTTGAAATATTACCATCAGATATAGGCACAGAAATAAAGTGGATATAGGAAATAATGAAAGGGTTTGGAGATGCTTATACTCTTTCTTTGGGCATATTATCTAATATTAAAACTTATATAGGTAAATTGTATCCAAGTGGATTGATACGTCGAAATAACTAATAATAATAAAACTTAGTTCAAGATTAATCAATAGTCTTATTACTACGTCGAACTGTTTGATTGTAGAAACTAATAGTACCAGTGATGTAATGAGTGACATTTAATAATGCCGGTTTTAGATCAATCAATCAATCAATCAATTATTTATTTGCTATAAAAACGGTACAAAAGATGTTTAATACACATATTACATTAACAGCTGGCACTTTTAGCTAAACATTAGCATGCAAAATATTGTTATTTTAAGTTTAAGAAGTCTAATTTTAATAACATGAAATAATATATAGTAAACATGCTATATCTGTGTGATACTAAAATAAAATCTAGTAATTAAACTAGATCTGTGTGACCATGAAATAATATATAGTAAACAAGCTATATCTGTGTGATACTAAAATAAAAAGTAGTAATTAAACTAGATCTGTGTGACCATGAAATAATATATAGTAAACAAGCTATATCTGTGTGATACTAAAATAAAAACTAGTAATTAAACTAGATCTGTCTGACCATGAAAAAATATATAGTAAACATGCTATATCTGTGTAATACAAAAATAAAATCTAATAATTAAACTAGATCTGTGTGACTATGAAATAATATATAGTAAACATGCTATATCTGTGTGATACTAAAATAAAAACTAGTAGGTAAATGAACTAGATTTATGTGATTATAAAATAACAATTAGTTAGTATTAAAAAAAAATCTATATCTATGTGACAATAAAATAATAATTCAAAATATTATGCAAAATTTGTGTACAGAAATGTTTACACTAAAATAACATCTACTAAATAAACCAGATCCAAGAGATACTAAACTAACTCAGCAGGATAATTGACTATGATAAATAACTTAATAATTGAAATAGACACAATTAAATATAAAGAATATTTTGGTCATAATGTATTTAAAATATTTTCTAAGTGCAATTACTGTTTTCGTTTATTTCTTTCAGGTACACAAAAAAGATATGACGAAAACTAATCATCTTGCCCTGGGACATGGCAAAATGCAGGATGGCCGAGTGTTACAAACATCTTCAGTCTCGGCAGTGATGATCTAGATCCGTGATATTACAATTATGCGTGTTTATTTTATATTAGTATTAATTTCATTCAACTGTTTATTAATAATTTATCGATCAACTGACTGTTATAGATTATATTATTTTAGTTATTTTAAATTACTTAATATTTAAATATGGCAACCCATGACGTCACTTCCATAATATTAAATTGTCATACAATTTATTATCTTAACTATAGTAAGAATAATTATATAAGATTAAATATATGTTATTAATATTTGTTATTAAGATTAATATTATATAAGATTAATATTTGTTTACCTAATAATCATATTCTATTATATCCGGTATAGGTAATTATAATCATACCGGATATTAAATAGTTCTCATATTGATGTTTGCCCTAACGATTGTCAATGATATATAAGGGTGTAACTCTTCGTTGTCACCAGACTTAAGAATAGATTGATACTGTTATAAGCAGAGACTCTGCCCGATTAAAATATTGTAATTATAAATATGGAGCGTTGTCTTTTATTTACGTCCGTAACATGATTATAGTGGCGGTTATTTGAATGTTATCAAAAATCATGTCTCTTTATTATACATTTCTGGAGAAATTACGTCTTCTTAAGACGGCTGTCCGCTCTGGGCCTGAAATGGGCTTTCTCCTTTCAGTGCTTTGTAGTAAGTTATTTTTCATTTTACGGCAAAGCCAAAAGGAAGGGTAATGATTTCGGCTGTTTATCTTATGTTCCACCGAGGTGAGGTATCAATAGATTCGCAATAACGGCCCGGGTAACATAGACTTTATAAATTACGTAGTCGGATTAAAGACCGCAATGAAAGAAATAATTATGATGAAATGCGGAATTCAGAAATAAACAATTCTATTATATTTGGCTTAATTATTATATCTTTCAAATTCAGCTTGTGAGGGAACCTGATTACGCCGCAGAAACATGACAAGTGAATGACGTAGAGTACTGATGAGTGTTCTCAGCTGCCTCATAAGCTGATTAATTTCTGATTATACCTATCAGTAACGGACACTCGTTCACTTTACAAAAATATCTGGTAAAGTTTTCCTCGTTTATTACTATATAACTTAAAAAATATATGTATTTCATCTTATAAAAAGTGTAATCGTAAATTATACCTTGTAACAATATGGATAACTTGTAATTTCAAATTTAAAAAGACATTTTCTTTTTAAGGCTGCTAAGAATAGACTACAAAACATACACAATAATATGTACAATAACATATTTTACTAAAGGTACATTCGCAGTGCGACCCTTATTACCCAGATTATTTAATAAGAATTAAGTCAGCTCAATTAAGTAACGACTTAATGTGTTCGAATTAAGCTGCAGATATAAAGAGTATAGGAACATGTAGCCGCTGATCCCGGGCTGCGATCTGTGAAAGGATCCGAAATCCTGGATAATGTCAGGTGTCGGAGAGAATAGATTGGGAGATAAATAAAGCTCTGACTCTAGAAAATCTAATATGTTTTCTAACACTTTTCCCTCTAGACTTCGCCGAATGAAATCTTAAATTGCTTTCAACGTGAACAATTGAAATACGCAAGTGTCTTTTGAGATGTGTAATTTGTATTCTTGCTTTTACACAATGCATATAAAATTTCACAAGCGTGAGTGGTGAGACATCCCAAGCGTAGTAAATACTTAAGACTCTGCTGTCGCAATGTTTTTGTCCGTATTATTTGAAGTCTGAAAATGTAATTCACAGATATAATTTCATTTTAAGAGTCAATTTACAACCAGCATTAAATTTCACCCCAATTTGATAAACTTTTCAATATTTAATATATATTGACGAGTTACCCAATTCACAATAAACACAGATCCTGGTAAATATATGTTGCTGAATTATAATCCTGGCATGAACATGTAAAATTATATTTTATAATATGATATAAAATATGTATGAAATATAAGACTACTTTTTTAAAGCACAGGTGTGTTTTGAGCAAGACTTTAAACTTCACAAGCTCGCCTGTTACTCATTAGATATTTAATTTTAATATATGACGAGCTAATTATTTATTAACTTTGTATATATAAAGCTAAGGTAACTAAATATTTCAATTTGAATACCTCATTACCAAATCCTTTGAGTGGGGTATTTCATTAAAACTATCCAAGCAACTCTTGCACGACGAAGCTATTTAATTGTTGTACTCGCTATACAGATGGAGTCGCCACAAGCCACATATTGAACTACGATGTAAGTTTCCAGCCCAGTGTGCCCCAGTTCTAGCATCAGAAAGTTGAGTTCTCTTGAAATTAAGAAGAATCCCATCCGTTTCGCCCACTAAGCGTCCGCATTCGAATGTTGGTGTTGATTCTCTTGTGTAACTTTCTGAGGTTCTTAAGTGTGAACTGGCTATTTGGCTGATGTGTTTAGTTTAACAATATTTTATCTTTATTATGCCTGCTTCAGTCGATAATGATAAAACTACGAAGTTCAGCGACAGCAGACATATTACTACATACAGTATTGCATTTTGTTCGCTTTAGGCACTACTTACTTTACTGTTTATTTTGGCCTTTAACCATAAACGTATGTGTCTGTTATTCTGTATACCAATATACGAGTATACACAAGTTACAATATTTACACAAGTTTCTAAAATATAAAATTTTACGTTAGAAAATTTTATAGAAAGGTTAAAAATATTAAATCCCAGAGAGCGAGTATAAAATAAATGTGAATAGTTTCTTAAAGAAGAAAACTCACCACAATAATGTTTATTTTAAAACTATTTGTATCTAAGAAACTCGTAAAAGAAAATATCAAGATGTCACATAGAAGATTAAATATTTATAAATATTTCCCTTTTGTTTGCAACGTATTCCGTTTGATGACAAAAACTCCGATAAAAATAATATTTTGATTCAAATATTAAAGGTTAGACAATGTCATCATCTGAATAGGTATAATTTGTAATTTCATAAGAAATTTTTAATGTCATAGGAATGCACATTATAAATTTTATAGTTTACTAGCTGACCCGTGCCCACTTCGTTGAGCATACAAACCGTTTAAACCTTCCCTGGACTTCCACGAATATTTCAAGACAAAAATAGTCGAATCCGATCAGCCGTTCTCGAGTTTTAGCGAGACTAACGAACAGCAACTCTTTTTTATATAATATAAGATTAAAATTAAATTAAATTAAATATTTGGTCTCGGCTTTAGTGTTATTACACTACAAAACAAGAAAACGTACATTTTTTAAACGCTCGTTTTGTTTTGTGATTTTATTATGGTCCTTCATAGTGAAAATAGGTGTCAAATGTGCTAAGTAGATATTAGGTACTTCTGAAACATTCTGACTAGACTTAGAAAAGTGAAGAATTCGTTTAAGGGCCAATGTATAGGCCTATATAATAGGATCCCAGAATACGTTCAAAATTTTTCAACTAATAATAACTCTGAATAAAAATATTTGATTTTATTTGATTTTCATATAACTATGAACCCGAACCCAAGGATTCGATATCTATCGCCTACGGGATTTCTTAATTTTCAGTAGAAACATTATCGAAGTCAATTATTAGCCTTTAAATATTATATACTATATAAACATGAATCACATTTTATAAAAAATAATACGGTTTTTTTCTCGAAGTTACCCGGAACGTGCATAAAATGCAGTTTTATGGGTACTAACGCGAAATTTCTTAAACGAAAACTTGTGATACTCTTAAATTCGCTTAAAGTATAAAGACATAAAATATAGGTATTATCCTTTTTTAATAATATCGTAATCACAAAAATGTTTATAATCATAATTATTATTATTCCTACTAGCTATCTCTTATTAACTTGTATTAGAGGTCACCCTGTGGTTAAATTCGTCTATGAGATTGTGAGAGATGGGCGTGTTTCACCAAGCAATGTTAAAGTTAATCCTTCGTTAAATATTATGCTGTTCCTCTCGTAATTCCTATCAATGAATGAGAAGGCATGGTAATTTTACAAGCCGTTATCACTAACATGCGTTGGTGCCATCGGGACCAACAATGTTAAAGTGTAATAAAATTGATAACGCATGCTTTTATGAATAACAATGGAAGACATGAATGGATGAAGGTGATATATTATGTTAATTTTGATTTAATTTAGATTCATGTCTTATTATATTGTGAGTTGTTATTGATTATATATTATTATTGTTGTATGAATTTCTAAGGATTATTTAAAACAATCTGCGCACTTTTCTCCGTGTTAACATTAACTGTGTGAAATTTTATATGCTTCTGTTAAAAGTGAATATAATATTATGCTCAAAAGTGTACATAAAGCTGTTGTAAATATAATAAAAATGTATTAATCTTAAAGTCTTTTAAAATAAATGATATAATAGCACATCATTTAGTCGGTAGAGTGGCTATTAATTAAAGCAAAGCCACCGACGTCAAGTACTATACGAAGAACACTTAGCGCTAGCTGTAAATACAAAGGACATTAATAATTTCGCCATGAAAGCAATATATATCATGTATAAATGTTACAGTCAAAACTTTTCACAAGTCAAAAATAGTTTTAGGATTAACCAATTCAGGTAAAAGTACTTTTGATTAGTACTTTGGAGTGTTGACTGCAATATAATATAACATAGTTTCTTCATTCTGAATAGCAATATTCTAATTAATCATGTACCTAATAGTAATTGCTTTTACATCATTATCTGCCGCATCTGTATGCGTCTCCATAATAATCAAACGTAACAAAGCCACAATTACTGTTCAAGCATTATCAAAGCAACTTATCGACTGTCAGCTCGTTTGATCGAAAATAATTACGGAATTGCGGGATTGGTTGCCTGAGATAAGTTGAAAGCCCTTTTCAACCGACTTCAAAAAAAGGAGGAGGTTCTCAATTCGACCCGTATGTTTTTTTTTCTATGTTAGGTACGACCACGGCTCTACAATAACCATTTCTGTACCTATGCATATCTGGATTTCAAATTGAATGATTTTCTTGTTTCAGCCTTTTTAGACCCATTTTTTGCGAAGTCGGGTTTTAGATTTTTAATCTTTTTTTTATTGATTATGCCGTGACCCCAGATATTACCTTAATTAAACCTTACATAACTTTAAATAAAACTTTCGCTTTGCGTATAATAATGCAATAATAATTGTGGAATACGCTTCAGCAGTGGAATTTCTAAATCCTTTTGACCTATTAGGATTCGTACAGCTACTATAGCTAAAATAACTTAGGTGTTGTTTAAAATTACTATGAAATACTTTCCTTTTATAAAATATCAATTTAGTTATTTTATTGTATATAGCTATATTATTAACTGGCGTAATAACCGCGTAATATAACATTGTGTATTAGGTATATTATTTTCTTTTTTGTAGAGCTGTTTTTTTATAATAAAAATAAAACACTATTATAACAATTTTTATTTGAACTGGTTTAGCTCTTTTTAGCGTAAAAAACACTTTCATACATTATCACACGGGAACACTGTCCCTTTTTAGCATGAAATGTGTGCTAATTCAGAGTCTTAACTACTAACATACTCGTACACTTCGTCAAAATCCGTTAGTGTAAAAGAGTCGGTAACAAACATCTATATATCAGTCTATCTATCATCACAAACATTCACATTTATAATAGTAGTAGAACATAAGTACCAATTGACTTATTTGTACCAGTACTAGCTAATGAGAACCTAATTAATTTCTACTTCGCGTTTGATTCAAATATACTATTTTATTAAAATTAAAAATATAATGTTACTACTACTAGACTTTCTCCGTGACTTCAGACCAAAAACCTTCTGTTAATCTGGAGACTCAGCTGAATGAATGAATACCTTACTGAATTTCATCAAAATCAGATAGGTAGTTATTGTGTAAAAGCTTAACAAACATCTATCTAGACACAATGTATATATGTCGCAGTCATCTAATTGAAATCGCCATTTAATTAAGTGACTAGCGTTTTTATCGTATGACGTCATTAAATTGAAACACTAAAGGACAACTCGTCAAGTTGTTTATTGTAACGTCCGACGTCTTGACTGAACGTCATTTAGTCATTTAGCGTAGTCGTTGAATTACCTACTTATGGAACACCCAGTTAGGTGTTATTTTTTTCTAATTTGCGCTCATACTACCGATATTTTATCGATAAATGTAACTTTGCAAATTGATAAATGTAACTTTGCAAATTGTAGTACAAATAAGTCACAGATAAATAATATAACATAAATACATCCATTTAGTGTAGTTTTGTATGAAAATTTAAGTCACCTGACTGATTTTACGTCTGCTCTATTAAAAGGGCTATGTTACAATCCGCTAACTAATTGGACGTCGAATGACGATTGTTCAATCAATGTTCGGCCTAGCCTTTCAATTTAATGTCGTCATTCGATAAAAACGCTAGTCACTCAATGAAATAGCTGATAGATAGAATAATTAGATGACTGCGACATGTACATACTTTCAAGTTTATAATAATAATTATTAGTAAGCAAAATATTTTAGACTTTTTCTAATATAGCTAAGACTAAAATACTTAACCTATCAGATCTTTAGGATCTAGGTCGGTATAAAAATGGAATTCCAATAATAGGTGGGTACAAATTACAAATGAACAATCGATGATAACAAAACTAAATTCGATCGTAAAATAGAAGATTTTGCAAAAAAAAATATACAAATATTAGGTATTTTATTACCTATGTTATTATTTTAAATAACGCTCCTATTAATTGTAATAATCATAAAAAATATATGGACATGGTCCATATAAAGTTTTTAATATGAAATGAGATAAAAGGATTAATATTGTCTAAGTAAGGAGATAGCTAAGCAAATTCATCGAACGATAATAAGTTTTGGAATAACTTTAAAGAAAATTTGAATTATGACTTTGATCGAAATATCATTTGATTCGAGAAAAAATATTTACACCTTAGACCTGAGCTGATTTCACCAACACTTGTTAGTGGTAACGACTCGTTAAAATACCTTGCCATCTTATTCATTGAACACAAATATGAGAGAAGTAACATGATATTTAATGAAGAACTAACTTTAACATATTGTGTTGGTGAAATTTGCACTTAATATTAAAAATTAACACACTGATTGAGCGAAACAATATTTTGTCCTTGTCTGTCAAGTGTCAGTTCTAATGTATCAGAAAAGGAGAAAACATTGTATAGCTTATACCACTGTATGTGTAAATATTTTTATCAGTAAGGGGGTAAGAGATTAGACAGTTTATGCTCGTAAAAAAATATCACAGCAACAATTACTTTCCACTGGTAGCTTAGCGTTGAATTGAATTTTGTTTGATGTTTATATTTGTTTGATGTCGCTATTGAAATCGTTCACGGCTACAAAAATATTACCCCAACAGAAAATAAAAGTAAAAAGAACAACAACCTAGGTAGGTAAAACTGCCTAGAAGATGTGGAATATTTAAAGTTAAATCTTGATGAAATATATAAAGAATGCTATTCAAAATGAATATAAAGAGCATTTCATTGTCAATGATAATAATTTACCATCGGTGCGGAATTCTAACTCCGGCTAGAAAAAATGTCGTAGTGTCCTTTGTGAATTAATTTTGACAATGATATATTGCCATGCAATTTGGTGAAGAAATTTATAAGTTCGTCTCTTGCACGTGTTACGCTGAGCGATTGAAAAAACAACTAATTACTTCTACTGCCACCGTGCACTTAATGGAAAAAGTTGTTTACAAGTTGCGATTTTACTCAACCCAGTTTAAGGACATATTTTGTTACAATTAACACCCAAGTTGATATTTCTTGTAGTTCAATTTGTATAACTCGATTCCGAAGAAACATTTTATTTATTTCTAGCAGTTTTTTGCTTGCCTCGCCTCGCCTCGTGGAACGTGCGCGGACAATTCTTGATAAACAAAATAAATAAATTACTATCGTTTATTTCTAAAGTACTTTTTACGAAAATTTGCTTTTTATCCCAAACTAAGCCTACGCCAATCTTAAAATATAGTATTTTTAAAATTGGATTTGATACCTACAAGAAATTTAAAAAGAACTAAATTATTATATTGCAGATAACTATGGTCCAATTAAATCTAAGTTGTCTCTAACCTATGTTAAACAAAATATACCCAAATCTTTTCTGTTCCCTTCTCGCAAAATGCTTCTATGTTTTCTAAAATAATTCCCTTGCCGCGGTATATTATTTAGTTTTATCTTAACGGGGTCTATCAGTGGCTCTGCCCGCCAATTTCATTTTCATCATCTTTATCACGCCTCGTTTGGTGCTTATAGCTCGCTTAACTGCTATTTAATATTAAACACAACGCCGGACCTCGAATAAATGAAAAGGTAACTGCTTTATTTACACGTTTTTTTTATTTGGGTTTCTAAAAAGTTTAGACTTTATATGTGGTTCTAAAGTTTTGATATACATATATGTGGTCTTAAAATGTATGTTATATTATGTGATCTCACAGTTTTAAATTTCTAGCGCTTTAAACTAGTTTTATATATGTCGCAGTCATCTGATTGAATCAGCAGTTTAATTGAACGACTAGCGCGTTTATGAATTAATGACGACATTTCATTTAATGACTAAAGGAGAACTCGTCAAGTTTACATTAAACAACTTGTCGTCTTGACTGAACGTCCTTTAGCATAGTCGTTGAATGTTTGGTAGGGGTAGGTTGTACCATAAGTTCGCAACTTAAAACATTCGGTCTAGTCAATCAATTAAATGTCGTCATTAAATAAACGCGCTAGACATTTAATCAAATAGCTAATTCAATCAGTTGACTGCGACAAATATACTCCTTTGGTTGGGTAGGTCTATTAATGCTCCATAACATCAGTACAAGTCATTACTGCAATGCAATATAGGTATATTGAAATTCAATTTGTCATGCAGGGAAAAGTCACCCTTAATAAACTTCACTTTCTTAATCACACTAAGATATTCTTTGTCCCGAAACTTTGCCTAAACTAATTTTGTAGAATACAATTTATCTAAGTTTTCCGTTCAATCGACTTGGAGACAGTTAGTTAACTCGGAGGGATATGTCTTGCCTTTTCTATTTCTGTCCTTTATTTCGATATCCGACCCCTGTCACCTGAAGGAGTGAACGCACCTGCAGCCGTGAACTTTGTTTTGCTTATTTTGAACCAAATTACTTTATTTTTCTCTTTCCTTTTCCCTTCATTGTTTTTCTCTTCCTATTATTATTTTACGCGTACTTGAATAGTCAATTTGACTTTAATGTAAAAAAAAAATATTTAAAAAGACCATAGGTGAAAAGTTGTATCTGCCAAATTTTGCTCTATAATAACTCTTGAAATATTGTGTATTCTACAATGAACTTAGAACGAATTAAAAGTCAACAAACAAAGCATTAAAGTTCATTGGCGATGAAATTGCAAAAATAAAAAATATTTGTTAAAAAATATTTTTTGCAAATCCTATCAATGTAACGCAAAATCTAAAATAAGAATTAGGATAAGTTTTAAGCAATTCAATAAAATTATCTATCTCTTTTTCGAAAAACGTTATATTTTGTACGCAGGTTGGTGTAATGTCTATGAAGGATTAACTAAACTTTGCAGACGATCTGCAGATCTATCGTCATTCGCATATCGACGACATTGGTTCCGCAATCAGAGATATCAACGCTGACCTACAATGCATTGCAGATTGGGCGAAATCGTTTGGTCTATTGGTGAACCCTAAAAAATCGCAGGCTATCATTATCGGGAGTAAATATATGACCCAACGCTTATATGATGTCCCCAGAGTTATTTATAATGGTACTCCTATAGACTATTCAGACACAGCTTAAAATCTTGGCATAGTTATGGATAGCAATCTGTCCTGGAACTTTCAGATCAATGATGTGAGCAGAAAGGTATATCACTCATTACACATGCTGAGGAGCCTTCAAAACTTCTTGCCCTTGAAAACTAAAATCCTTCTTGTTCAGTCACTCATCTTCCCTATCCTTGATTATGCCGACTCCTGCTACTTAGATATTACCGAAGAGTTGCTAGCAAAGCTAGAACGTTTGCAGAATGTATGCATCCGTTTTGTGTTTGGGCTAAAAAAGTTTGACCACATATCTGCTTTTCGAGTAAAATTGAAGTGGCTCCCTATTCGTCTTCGGCGAAATGCCCATATTCTCTCTCTCCTTTACAATATCCTGTATAATCCTATGTCTCCCTCTTACCTTACAGATCGTTTTAACTTCTCACGACCCCCTGACATCCCTTGTAGGACTAGTGTCAGGACGAATCTCACTCTACCTTCCCATCGCTCCAACTTTTTCTCCTATTCCTTTACTGTTCATGCTGTCAGATTATGGAAGTCCCTTCCCCACACCATTCGTGACAGTCCTACCATCACTGTCTTTAAAAAACGCGTAAAAGAACACTATCTTAACAGTGAATCCTAATATGATTATTAAATTATATTTATGTATGTATATTGTTATTATTATTTATTATATTATAGTATTTATGTATGATATTTTTATTATTTATTATATCATAGTATTTATGTAAGTATATGTATTACGTATGTAAAGCAGTATTACGTTTATTATTATGTATTATATCTGCAATTGTGCACGCCCTGCCTGATATCTCTCATGTAATTTCTCTCTGTAGGACTGCTGGAAGAAATTTCTTTTAGAGATAAGTAGTCCTTTTGTGTCGTATTTCTTTATATGTTATCTTTTTGTCATTTATGTGCACAAAAAATGGTTAAATAAATAAAATAAATAATTAAAATTTTGAGTTCCCTTATCGTTCGCACATTATATTTAATAGTTTAAATTATTATAAAGTACCATTAAAAATTATAATATCTAAATTATTTTTAATTGTACTTAAATTATTTTAGTTATAGGTCCATTATTTTTTTATCAGCCCAGTTATAATAATATCAATTAAATCAAATAACATCAATTTAAAAAATAAATTAATAAAACCAATTACTATCCAAGTATCGTCTTGCTTGAATTGACAGCTTTAAAGATTAAAATTTTAAAGGATAAAATCATTCGTAAATCTGGGAATATCCTACAAAAGTGATAATTTTCGTGTAATTAAAAATAATTAAAAATGAAGGCCGAATTTTACAATGGTACAATATTAATGTGGATTTCGTATAATTGACTTAATGGTTTCATTCCAGTACATGAATCCATTATAGCCATCGAATTTCATTTAGTTGATTATTCTTCCAAACATTATGCAAATAACGAAAAGGGTGAAATTTATTTCCAGTTGCAAAAAATAATTAATTCTCTTTTTTTTAAATAGGCACTATATACACAGTGAAGCGATAAATTATAGAAAATGGCCACATGGAGTTAATCGTGCTATTAACATGAACTATTGAAATTCAACAGTTCATGTTTCATACTTTAATTTCATAATATGACAAGTGTATCGTTTTAACATTTTTTACATTAAGTTATATTGTACATTAAGTGTATTATGGCCATTTTAGACCTGCAGGTTAAGATTAAAAGTTAATTGGCAGATACCTACGAGTATTTATTTAAGTCTTAGGTATATTTTGTCTAGTCAAATTAGTACGCTAAGAAGGAGACAGTACGTGTGGTTTATGATTCAAATCTTAATAGAGATAATAAAACCCGATAGTATCGGTAGTTCCGAGTGATACTTGTCCAATGAATATGTAATATGGATTATCCGTGAACCAATCACACATAAGACATTAAATCTATATTACATGGTGTTCAATTTCTGAACATTGCCGACTTAGGCGATACGCATCATAAATTATACGCCACTAAAGTTGTTTCGCCACAAGATACGAGTAGATCAAATATTACGCAAGTGCTATGTAACATTATGTATTTTATCGAACATCTCAAAATAAACTTTATTTTATAATAAAATCAAGAGTTCATTTGGTGAAATATTTTAATTGAGTTCATTAGTACTATAATGTTCATGTTAATGAAAACTTATTTAAAATATGCTTTGTAAGACAGCTGTTCCGAACCCTTGTTTAGAATCTTCTAAAAACTACTCAAAATACGCAAATAATCTAAAACCATAACTTATCTATAAGTCGGTTTTTAGTGGAAACCTAATAAATACTCATGTAGAAAATTAACAGACATCCGTATTTAAGATACCTGTAATATTTTTATCCAAATAATTTAATAAATAAAGTCTCGTCTCTGACCAGTAACGTCTCCACTGCTGGAGCTCGGTATTTACACAATGCGAGGAGGTTGTAGTCCACGAGTGGTTGTAGTCTATGCAACAGCCGCAGTTGATATGACAAAAATATTTGTCATCCGTCCCTTCTACCACAATACACAGGTCGTTTCAATTTGCAAAGCTTTTGACAATTACGACATGCACTTCTATCGCTTCATTGGAGTTCTATATAACATTGGTAGCGGTAGTCCATTTCTGCTTTGCGTTCGAAATAAAGGCACAGAATAATAATATTGAACAGTCATGGGTAGGTTCGGATTTCTAAGGTACTAATAATTCCATCAGCAGAATAACCGAATAAACCTCGGAGCTCTTAATCTAGGTCTGTAAGGCGTAAGCTAGGGCTTCATTGAAATACTGACTAGATTTGGATTCTGGTAATTAATTTTCTTAGTTCTAATACCGTATCGGATTTGGATATAAGTATCTTGATGTGTATCGCATATATATTTATTGAAAAGTAAGTACGTAAAATTCCTATGCTTTTAAACTTTTAAATATTAACTCACATTAATATGAAAAATATATTTTATTGCTTGTAAAATAATAATAACATAGTCATTGTTATATAGTCTATCATATGTACCCAATACCTAATAAATAAAAAAATAGCAAATACAATTTATATTTCAAACTCTTTTGTCCACAACTGGTTTCAGTAAA
Organism: Celastrina argiolus; assembly: GCA_905187575.2. Lineage (NCBI taxonomy): Eukaryota > Metazoa > Arthropoda > Insecta > Lepidoptera > Lycaenidae > Celastrina > Celastrina argiolus. The sequence goes on from LR994577.1 coordinate 10,996,369, forward strand.
AAACTATTCTAGTTACTGGTATTTTCAATAGATCCACGCTCTCATCTTTTTATGTCTCTACCATTTGTTATTATTTCATGATAAAGCAAATCCTTTTTAAAATCCGTACTTCTGTGCCATGCCATTTTCTTTTGTGCGTTTTTGTTTCCCGTCCATACACAATTTATGTGCTAACTTTCTAGTTTGCATTGTGAAATGCTAATGTTGCTGAATGAAATAACATCTACAAAAGTATCATTTTAAAGGGGAAAGTTTGTGAATGTGTTTGTTACTTCTTCAGGCGCTAACGACTGGACTAATTTTGATAAAATCTGCCATGCAGAAAGTTAACTGGCTTAACACAAAAGCTCCGTGGTCTAGTGGTTCAGAGCTTCGCTCTCGATCCGGAGGTCATGGGTTCGATTCCCGCGTTGGAACAATAAAAAATGTTGTTTTCAAGTTTGGTTAGGACAATGCAGGCTGATCACCTGATTGTTCGACAAGAAAGATGATCCATGCGTCGGATGGGCATTGGGCATGTAAAAAGTCGGTCCTGCGCTTATTCTCTCGCCAGTCGTGTCGGTTTACCGTCCCACTGGGTTATGAGAGTAAAAGGAAGAGAGAGTGCTTCTGGGTATTGCGCACACACTTGGGCACTATAAAATAACTCCTGCGTAGCTGGCCTGGTTTCAATTAAATCGGCTACCGACACAGAAATCGGTGAGGGGAGCTATTATTATTATTATTATTTTGGACAAGGACAGTGTTTCCGTGGGATTGTTTTTACATATAAGAAGTCGTGGGTAAAAGCTAGTAGGTACTATTACAAATGTTCATGTGTACTTTTAAAAATCTAGGTACTTTAGAGCAGTTAAACGATAATTAGTAGAAGAGCTTTTTCTTGAGACTTCAATAGCGCTTACTAATTAATAACTTAATCATAGATCATTATTCATTTGAGAATGTCGTGTGGTCTTATGTAGGATGCTTCTAAGTACGATTACTCAGTTAATCTTCAATACTCCAAAGATATTGAAGATCTTTTTATGAAAAGGGTTATTGAATTAATATTAAATTTAAATACTTACTTTTGGGCTGAGTACGCACGAAATCAAAAAGATAAGCAAAATCTAATAAGAAATAGGGTAAGTTTTAAAACATTTAAGTTTGAAGCAATAAAATAAAACTACATTTGTACGTAGGTTGGTATAATGTTGATATAATTTTATTAATATGTAGAGTTAACAACGTTAACTTTAGTTTTTTTTACAGGGTAATTAATACTTTTGATTAAGAAAAAAATGACTAATTCTTTTGTTACGGTTACGAGGCAAAGGAAATATAATATTCGATACTATTCATAATAATATTATTTATAAAGGTGTAAAGAAAATCTGTGTTTTGGTAAACTTCTAACCAGCCTCCTCCAATTGGAGTGTTTTTATTTATTTATTTATTTATTGAAAAGATACACCAACAACATATTGTGATAACATGCATAGTTAAGAATCTATTACAATTTGCTTAATACTAACACAATTGTCAATTATAGGTGTATGCAGCTATTACAGAGGTTCTCCATACATAAAAAAAATAAGTTTAAAAAAGTTATAATACATTAAATTAAAAAAAATATGGATACATTAACTAGATTACTAACTAAGTTTTTATAACAATATTTTTAGAGATATTAATAGAAATTATATAATATTTACAATCTAAATAAGGTTCTCAAACTAGGTATATTCTTTTATAAATTGTCATTTCTTTTATAATGTCATTAAAGATAAATATAAATTAAATTGCATTAAATATTCCGTGTTACATAACAATTAATATTTAAAAACATGGGTTTATAATATTCTCTCAAATATACAATTACACTACATTTTATACATTACAGATTTGAGGCTATGTCATATAGTTTTTTTTTTTATTGAGTTTGGAGTGTTCAAATCTATACCACAGATGTTGCCAAAAACCACTGATAATAGCGTCGGACACGTTTTAAAACAAACAAATTTTAAATGTCTTCCTATAATAATTGAAAACTATCTCGCACTTCCAACTAAGTTACCGAGGAGGAAAATCAATGGAGGTACAAAAACTAATTAAAGCGAACATTGGCACATGTTGATCAGAGAAGTAATGAATGGCGGAATTCGTCCCCTGCGCACTTGTTAAAACACTCATAATTAAAACACTGATCTTTGAACGAGATTTTAATTGAAAACCTCATCATTTATATATTCACCCTTTAAAACACCGTGCAAATATTTTTTATTAATGAAGCAACGCACGAGTATTTTGAAGCTCATGATTTAGGTTAACATATTTTCAAGTTTCGTCATTTAAGTGGTTAGTCGTGCATCATTATAATTTCAATTGGAGGAGATAATTTTAAGAAGCTTTTGTATGGCTGTCAAAATATAATGTGAATAATTTGAGCAAAATTATGATCTTTTATTAAATTATTTGCTAAAAATAATTGGAATGAAGTTATGATCAACCTTTTATATCAAAACCCTGAATGTTTATACAGTCAATACATAATTGACCAAACTCGATGTGTTATGTCGGTTTCATGCGGAGTTCCTATAGCTATTTTTCATCTTCAGCAATCAGGTGATCAGCTCAGCTCCACGTCATCGTAATACTATCACGTACATAGTAAACTATGAAATGAATATTTAGTGAGTAATACACGTGAAATCGCAACTCAATCAGGCCCGGGGAAGTGGGTCAAATTGTAAAAAAGTTTTGGGGGTAGTTTTAGATTTTAATTAATTTTAAAACTTTTGCATTAAACCAAAATAATTAATATAGTAGATATACCTTTCAATAATATTATTATGGATGGAAAATATTTCTATATTTTATCAACCGACTTCCAAAAAAGATGAGGTTTCTCAGCTCGACCGTATTTATGCTTTTATAGAATAGGTGTTTGGTCTATATTATAGTCTATGCACGCTGTAAATCAAAGTAAACCTAGCTGGCATGTTGGCTGGCGATGTACTACCTTGTGCCCCACTTATCCGACATAGCACCCTCTCGCATATTGTTACTCGACTCCTCAGCTAACTAGAATTGTTACAATAATATTACTATCCCTTAGTGGAAAGATTTGCGAGCGTTTAAATTCTTACAAAAATATTATAATGTGAAAAAGATAATTATATAGATATATTATAAAAAATATTATTGTTGCTCCATTGCCCGTTTCAATAACATGTCTATCTTAAACTGAATCTTGGAAACAATATATTGTGTTTTACATACAACATTATGTTTTTTTTATTTTACATACTTACTGCCTATTGATATAATAATTATATTTACTTAATGCATAACTAATATGTTTAGTCGTCGTGTATTAAGGGGAACTGGTGTTGTTTTACTTTGTAAACGTAAACTCGTAACAGAATCAGTTTATTCAGTAAACACGCATTACTTATCGTTGTCTCGAGCACTTTACTCGGGTAATTTTATTTCAGAATAAGCCTAATTTGCTACATTATACTGTCCCTTGTTCCCATCATTTTTAATTTTTAACGACGCGCATGTGACAATTATTGTTTCAGCCTGTAAGTTTTGGTAATATTTATAACTGTTGATTTCGTTTTAATTTTTAGCAGACTTGAAAAAGGGGGAGTATCTCAATTAGGCGTATTTTGTTTGTTATCTTTTGACTGGGTTCGAATTCGATGATTTTTTTTAAACCGCCGGCTACCCGTGCGGTCCTATTTTTATTACTTAGAAAGTCGGTTTCATATTTTTTGCTTAAAAATATAATAGTAGTGCCGTTGCTACAAATCGAAAGTATATAAATCACGATATCGTCAATCATCATAATTATATGATGATTGACGATATTTATGATATTATTTACGCTTGCAATGACTGAATGATTTATGATTTAAAAACATTACTCGTTAATTAATGTGCTAATAATGATTTAATGTTATTATTCACTTGATTGGGTGTTCTCTGTTTATTTGCTACCAATATCAAATAATTTTGGTATTTCGATAAATATTATTGTGGTATCGACTGATTATTAAATAATAATCATTTTTTTCGTTATATTTTTGATAGCTATGCTATTTATTGTGATGAAATGATGTTTTCATATTATGCAGTTTCTATAAATGTGGTATTATTATTTTAAATACAGATATAATTGCAGAAAAAACTAGTTTATTCAAGTCAATATTATACCTTCCTACACCAACTTCGTATTTTTGTACAAGAATTTGTATTTTTACAATAAATTATTGATCATTTATTTAGGTTAGCAATAATTTCCGCTGGGCAAGATTTGGGCCAAGGTTAGTTTATTCAGGGTAATATAATTTTTTGCCCGCTCTGTGAAGAATTTGAATTAATTCTAAAGTTGGAAATCAAGTTTTCTTTTTCTTTTAGGTAATATTTTTTTTTAACTTACGCTTATTATAATTCCATTGCAGAATTCCAATGATTCTATAGTTTTTACTTCGATATAAGAAGTTTCAAAGTAATTTATTTCAATCTCAGTATTAGATATAATTAAAATAGGAAGAAAGTAGGAGGCCTATATTATGCCTGTGTATTGTTCATAAAAAACCTTTTTAACGACATTCAAAATTACCTTTTTATCTTGCAGTTTCACGAGTATATCACGATACCACAGAATATATAAAAGAATAAAAAATAAACTACGTTAAAAAACCGACTTCAACAATTAAAAAGTATAAAATAAAACTTTTATAATGTAGTTATAATTAAAATTCTTTTTGAAGTCGGTGTCAGCAAAGGTGAGTTTCAAGTCAGCAATTTTGATTTTTTTTAGCTGACACCGACTCCAAAATGAACATTAAGTAATTGAAAACATTAAAAAGTATTATTTTATGCTTTCTACTTGTTGAAGTCTGTTTTTTAAACGTATTTATTTTTTTATTCTTTTTACTTTTAGAGCCTCTAAGTAAAATAAAAGATAAATCCGTTTTGTAGCTACGATGCTACAGACAGACTGACAGACACCATATTTATAATTTCCACCTCCTTTTTGTGCCGAGAGTCAATGTGAATGCGAAACTTGTAAATTAGCCGTATTGAAACTACATAATATTATTTATTATACCTACATAAATAATTATCTATATAAAAATGTATCATCAAATATGTATCACTACTGGAAATTGGTGAAATATGTTCATAAAATAAAAAGTAAAAGGCCAAACTATGTAAGTTTTTATGGGACCAAATGGCAGCTATTCTGCTTCAAATAAGAAGAGAATCGCCCAAATCGGATCATTAACCTCAGAGTAATCGGTGTACATTCATAAAAAAACCTGGCTGAACTTTTTTGAAAGTCGGTTAAAAATGTAATGTGTTATTATGTAAAATATATAGTATGGAAATGAAAAGGAATGCCAGTATATTTTATTATAAGTAGGAACGTCACAAAAAGGAACGTTGACACACTGTACGCCGGGGACTTTTTGGAGGTTCTATGAAATGAGAGCAAAGCCAAAATCCTATCTGATTTTAGCCGTCCTCAGGCCTTTTTGGTATTTTCATTTATTTAGACTTTCTTTATTTTCAACGTGAAATGTAAGGTCTGCATTTCCTGTAATGGAGGTTGGGTTACCTTTTTAGCTAGAAGGGCAAAAAATACTGCTTTCACGAAATAGTAGAAATAGTTTAATTCTACTATCTACGCAGTGATCTACAAACTTATATTTCGTTTTTACTTTACAGTTTTAAACGTTAAAAATTTATAATTTAAGGAATCGGCTGTAGATAGTTCATAGTGGTCTGGTACCCAGATACATGATATCGTTAATTGAAGTTTTTAAGTATTTTACTAACATTCCAATTCTAGATGGTAACAAAATGTGTCTTTTGTATACGGAGCCCCATTTTATAATCCTTACACACAAAAAGATTTTAAGTGGCCAAAGTTTCAAGTATCAGGATGTAACAATTTTTCATGCTTGTGAAATTATTATTATCGTTATGCTAATGCAGTCGTGTTTAGGGATGGAATACTGCCAACTGTAATGCGATATGCATAATGTACACGTATGAGTGGGTCAGATGTGTGGTAAATTTAACGAAACGTGTCAGAATTCACAGAATTTTATAATAAATCTAAAATATTATTTTCCGGTATGAAAAAAGCGTACTAACTGGGCATCAAAGAAAATACCATAAATGACTCTATTTTGTATATTTCAATTTCAATATTTTAAGAGATTTTCCATTGAAATCCATATTTGGTTTTTACCTACCTACGACGCACCTTAAAATAAAATTTTATTTCGATGTCAATATTTCACACAGTGCTTTTAAAACTCATTAGAAGTAGGCAAAGCTATGCGAGTGCTCCCTAATCGTTCACCAGTTGGAAACAAAGACACGAATGTGCTTGCATTGCACATTCATGGTGGATACAATAGGAATTGAGACTGAATATTGACCAGATCGGAATAAAATAAGCGCACTGCAATACCCACTTTGTGTTGCACAGTTAAAGATGAGAAAAAATACAGCAAAATGCAACGCTTTTTGGACGCGCAGCGAATGTTATTTATTGCGGGCACGACCTACAACAGTCCAATAATTCCTTAAATGTTGCAGGACACCTCCGATTGTACTAAATTCTAACGTATCAGGAAGAAAAAATCGCTCAATACTTGTACTCGAATGTTTGCTACTACGACTGCTACAATACTCGTACTCGAAAATTAAAAGGACTTAGACTAAATTGTAATAACTCTTAAATCAAGTATTTTTCGTTCAACGCTATATTTTCAGCTAACGCGTCGCTATTTTTACCTAAATGATTATCATGTAGAGTATGTAGAGATATCAATAATAGAGACAAAAATATCTGTACATAAAGTTACTTTTTAGTTAGCCTTTTCAAGCATTATAAATCATAGTAGAATAAGCGAAACTTTATATAGGCCATGCGACTCTCGTACAAAAGTTCGTAGCCTATAATATGGCTTATTCTTTGTGCATAATTCATCGGGGGCTGTTCCTGTTCGCAAACAGTAATATTGTTGGTGTGAAGACAAGGTCGACGCTTAGAACAAACAGACTCATAAAACAGAACTGTTATTTAAGCCATTTCGTTTCCAAGTGTAGAAACAAAATAAATAATGAGTATTTTTGATTTCGGAGACGTTTCGATAGTGAGAATAATATTGGGAAGGTTTTTGAAGTAGTTATTTCTATTAGTTAAAAAAATATTTAAGTACCAATTACAGCCCAGATTATACAACACAATATGTAAAATCAATAACTGTTGTACAAATTATATTATCTACGGTAGGTATAGATTTAACCTCCTACCCTTCGAAAAACACTTTAAGGCACTTCGGTTGTTATTGTGTTGGCTACGCACGTACGCCCGTAAATAATAACTCTAACATAAAATATTCGTATAGAGTTTAATTTTATTAACATTTGTTACTTATATAATTGAGTTTGCAAATTCTGAATAGGTAAAATATAATAATATACTAAGGCCGTGTTTCACCAAGCAATGTTAAAGTTAACGCCATGTTAAAATACCATGCCTTCTCATTCATTGACAGGAAATACGAAAGGGATAACATGATATTTAACGAAGGATTTACTTTAACATTGCTTGGTGAAGTGTTTCACCTAAGTATAACTTAACTAGTGCCAATATACAATATAGATATCTGTCTGTTTTTAATACTGTTTATTTGTAGATAGTTGTTTTTGTATATTATTTTTTTCCTTTTTTCGCACTGTTATACTGAAATATAAATATTTAACACTATGTAAGTAAGCAGGTATTACATAGCAGGTATACTTGTAAGTTGAAAAATATAAGAACGTGATTCAACAAATTTCAACATTGTATTTTGCGCTAAAGCAATATCGTAAACTTTTAAGTAGAATGGAAGCTACACCTACCCCTGATTCAGATTATTTTCACTTCAATAATACTTTACGTTTCTCCACTTAAAGCGTTAAAATGTTGTCTTTGTTTCTTTACCTGCAAAATACTTTTAAGTGTTATGATAAAACACGGGGAAATATGTACCTAACAGACGGGGTGAAATAATTTGAAACGTATTATTCAATCACAGTAATATTATAAAGGCGATAATATTTTAAAGTTTGTAGAAGGTGTGTATATATTTTGTTACTTCTGCACGTGAAAACTACCAGTAACCTCTGTATTAATACAGCTATCATCTAGCATCTACCTCTAATTTTTATCCGGAAAAATTAGGTACAATGTGATATACTATATTTTATGTTGTGCGTAACTAGATACCAAATTATTTCATTTTTCTTTTTCTGACAATATGTCGCAGTCATCTAATTAAATCAGCTATTTCATTGAGTGACTAGCGTTTTTATCGAATGACGACATTTAATTGAAAGACTAGGCCGAACATTGATTGTACAATCGTCACTCAACGTCCAATTAGTTAGCGGATTGTAACATAGCCCTTATATGAGAGCGGACATAAAATCAGTCAGATGACTGAATTTTACTTAAAGTGAATCTATCAACCCCGAGTCCACGTAGTACTTGTCTGTCAACCCCTAGAGTGTATATTTAAGCGCGTAGGCGCGGAGGGAGAGCAGCCCCCGCCCGCCGTAACGAAATGCAGAAACCAGGACTCGCCGTGGCGGCGGAGGCTGGTCGCCTTCGGCGACCAGAAAGCCGGAGCTGCCTAAGGCGAGTGTTGGTTGATGTCATTCGTTACGCATGGGCGAAGGGGCTGCATTTCCCGCAGCGCCGGAGACGTGACAGACCGACATTGTCCCAAAAACAAATCTCCACATAGAACTTGTCTGTTTTATCTAACCTCTAAACTACAACTGTAAATATTTTCTTAACTAGTGGTTGCTGAGTAGAGGGTAGGGTAGAGGGGATTTCCTTTGTCCCCTTACCGCCGTCTCCACCTTTCTCCCCTGTTTTACTCCTGGAAATATCCCGGAAACACAGACATAACCTCAAAAAAAAAGGTGGGAGTGGTTGGGGGGGGGGGTTCTCCCCCTCCTCCCCCTCCCCTCCTCCCCCTCCCCCTCCCTCCACCCCCCAATTAAGAGGGATTTATACCAAATTTTTTCCAGCTCCTCCTTTTTTGGAAGTCGGTTAAAAAATCGGAAAATTATTCGGTAACAAACATAAAAAAAACCAACTTATTCATCGAATTGAGAAAGCTCCTCCTTTTTTGGAAGTCGGTTAAAAAATCGGACTAAATGACGTTCAGTCAATGACTACATGACTAAATGACATTCAATCAATGTTCAGCCAAGACATTGGACGTTACAATAAACAACTTGACGAGTTGTCCTTTAGTCTTTCAATTAATTGTCGTCATTCGATAAAAACGCTAGTCACTCAATGAAATAGCTGATTTAATTAGATGACTGCGACATATCTACTCTTAATTGGCATCTTATCGCTTCATTATTACTACCTCAGGGGAATACTTAAATGTATTCAATCCTTTATTTCAGGCGGCGTGTTTTTCAATGTATGATATAAATCTGTCTTGCCAAACAATTATGTAGAAAGACTTTGGCATGTTTCAGTTTATGATTTTTGTATACCGGAATCATATTATCAGCGGCGAGCGGTGGCACAAGGGTATTAGGTGGGCGCCATGCGTCAGACGGTCCGATACCCCGCCCCGGCCATGCATATTCATGTCGGATCCAGGGCGCGTATTAATTTGCATTCCGAACCGATACCGAACTTGTTATCATTGCCAATTTTTGTTTCTTTGCTGGAAACTTCCTTGCGATATCTTTAACGAATAAAATATTAATCGCGTTTAGTATTCTAGTTGCAGAGAATGGTTTTTTTTTCACTCTGGCTTTCAGAAATATTTTAAAAGATAAAATACTGTGTTATAACCGTTTACACTGACAGACTAGGCTTGGCTTTTCGTCTGACATTTAAATATTATTATGGTTTTTATTTCCAGTTATAGCTAAATTTTATATTTTCCTAATAAAAGTGCAAATTAATTCTCAGTTGGCTCGTGACCTAGACCTGAGCATGTGATGTCGTCCTGGCCGTAGATATATGTTTTAATAAAACCTCGTCTTTATTCGAGTCTATCTCACCGTACAGACACAGTACACTCGTCACCAAGAGTAATTGCTTCGCTCTACTTTCGTTTATAAATCTCTATCTGCTCACACCTTTTGCAAAACTCTCGGCAATGTTTAAGTTTAAAATATAAAATACATTTTATTTGTGATGTATATCATGTCGCAGTCATCTGATTGAATCTGCTTATTTAATTGAATGACTAGCGCGGTTATATAATGGCGTCAAACAGCTCGTACAGATAGCAATGTGTTGATATATTTTTTGATTAATTTACTTTAATGTGCGTTATTATAGGTACATTTTGAAATTTTGAATTACAATTTTGAAGATTAAAAACAAAATATTAAATGGTTGTCCTAGTCTCGGATTCATTTAATTTGTTGGTAATAAATTCAATGAACGCGCTAGTCATTCAATTAAATAGCGGATTCAATCAGATGACTACGACATATAACGGGTGTAAAAAGAGCAATCACCATAACTTTGGGATATGATTATCTTATGATAATTAAAGGTAGTCCTTTCTCATTCTAGAAATGTATTTTTTTTATAAAAATTAAAAAAAAATTTTTGGCTATTATTATTTTTGCGACAAAAAAATAAGAAATGGTAAAAAGTAAAAAAAAAAATTTTTTAGTTTTTGACAAAAATAAATATTAAAAAAATACATTTCCAAAATGAGGAAAGGTAGTATAATCGTATCTCAAAGTTATAGTGACTGCTCTTTTTACATACCGTATATCGTACACTACTTTTACTTGATACTTTAGTTTTTCCTAAGCCAATGTATTTTGACAGAAACCATCCAAAATCAAGTTTTATTGATATATTCTTTAACACTCAATAAATGTTAGAAATGGAACTAATATTCGGCCGAAATCCATGAAACTATGATCAAAATGAATAATCGTTTCCTCATATCACCCCGTATAAATCACGTGTGTCGCGGAATGTATTTTTAAACCACACCAGAGCGTGCGACATTGTTCTAAGTGCCCTATAAATCAGAAAACACAATATTTCATATAAAATATGTACCAGAAAATCGTATTACATCCGAAACGATCGAGCATTCCTTTAAAGTGGCGTATTAAATAATATCGCCGTGTTTGATGAAAAGATAGTGTACTTATACCCCTTATTATTGAACGCCGTGTCAAGTTAAATAGCAATTTCAATAAAATTCTGTATAACATCTCCCTTAAGGTAGGTCGGGTGGAGCATTACGCGTTATTGTTTTTCATATAAAAGCCAGAATGGCCAACTTTTGTTCTAATAAAAATAGTTTTATTGTTATATCAAATGACATTACGAAAATTACTCCAATAACGCTAGGGTTTTAACCTCACAATATTTAAAGGATTAATTCTTAATGTTTTAGCCTTAGTTACAGAGACTAAACCTTTGGACCCAGAAAGTCTAGCGTTGCCATCGTAATACCTATATTACGGGTTATATAATAGTAAGTCCACACGCAAAATTAGTTTAACAATGAATCTCGCATATTAAGTTTTTTTTTCTCTGGATATTAAAAAGGCTTGTTGACGAAGATTTAAAAAGAGAAATTTGTCGAATTCATCAGCTCTTTTTAAGTTTTGCGCATTTGGCACATTTTTCAATCTATGATAATAAATTTTAACCAACATTTTATTTTGAAAAAAGAAACAAGACTATTTATTAGTTGATGTTATAATTATTTTTTCGTCCATCAAAATATGTAAATCAAAAATATGAGATTAAAATAAATATTGCCTCTCATTAATGTTTTTTGGAGCCAAATAACCTTTACATACATAATAATATATTATGTTTCCGCTTGATTATAATATTTATTCAGTAAATGGGTGTGTTTAGGTACGTTTGTAAAAATTCTTCTTTTCAAATAAAATAAACATGAAAAATGTATAATATTTACGTTAGGGAGTTATTAAAATTCTCAAACGTATAAATATGTTTTTAAGGGTTGGTAATGATCCATTATACACGGCCGCGATAATAATATAAAGATGTTTATGTTACAATATATTTTAAAACTTCTAAATATTATAATATTTTTTAATGTGAAAATTGTCTAAAGATGACAATTAAAATTAGAATGTGTTTTTTCACACATTTTGACGTACCCACATAATATTATCTACACATTATTTATAGTTGATGTGTGTCTAAAGTATAAAATATACATGTAACATACAGTACAAACTATATATTATTTATAAATATTAAATAAAATATAAAAAGGATGTTTCAGGACAAATTGTTATTACATAGATGCATGGATTTCATAAACTTATAGCAATATTCTAATAAATGTTATATTATCTTACCGAGTGCCTGCCAACGGGCCTTAGTATTATATTATTTTCATCTAAAAAGTTCACTACGCCATGCAAACACTTTGTTTTCAAACAGAGTTGTTTTCATAAAATTGTGTTAATATAAAAATAATTAAATGTGAATATATTTTAAATGAAAATTGACTCGTTTTTTTACAATTATCATCATCCTAAACCTTGTTTATTGAATTAAACCAGAGCTGGTCGCCCTGTGCTGTTCCTGGCGGAATTCGACCGACCATGATTCATATTATTACTAATCTATTTTAATTTTATTTTGCCTTTGAATTGTTACTATTTTTATAATTTATGTATTTCTTTGCGTGCGATTTTTAGAAATATTAGCACTATGCGATCCTTCTACATAAATAGTAAATGTCGAAAACTTCATACTCCTCACGTTGTTAAAATGGGGTACAAAGGTTTTCTTCACGTGTCAGTATAATGGATGTTTTTCTCATAATTTAAGCAAATAATATAATTTTTTTAAATTACTTAGTGTGCGTAAGTGAATGCAGTGAAATCATCATACAGAAATGTTCAAAATTTGCGTAGCTCAAAATGGGCTGTGAGCTGCCTGAGCCGTGTAGTGTAGTGATTAGATTTATCACAATTTGGCTTTGTAGCTCGTAGCCAGAAGCGTTTTACTTTTAGTGGCTTGTGGTCGGCTACTCAAAGCGCATTATCGTTAGCCAACCTCATGATGCATTTTTCAATTACATCCCCGCTTTAACAATTACGCAGTGGAAATTAAACAAAACAGGTTTATGACTTTTCGTGGCAAATATTAAAAGCGTTTAAGTTTCAAAGATATTATGTGGTTTGATAGCACTTAAAACGTTGTTTTTATATTTTTAGAAATTTTCTTACTTTTAAATATAATATAACCTTTTTGAGCAAAATTTATTATTTTGAGTGAGAGAAAACGACTCCTAAATTAGTAGGATTTATGAACAAACAAGACTATTTTTGTACACTAAAAAACTTAATAAAGTTTGTTGAAAAATCTAGACAAAATAGCTATCCTTTATTACGAGCCCATGATCCTTACTTGTTAAAATATATATTAAAAGTAAATTAAATTTAAAAAACCATTATAAAATACTTTGAGTACCTATTTCCATTAGCTTCTAAATTATTCTTCAAGTGCAAACTCGACGCCTTTAAGGAACACACTTTAACTTTCATATTTCAATAATCCCCCTGTCCCATACAAAGTGGAGTATATAATATTATATTCCCGACCTTCGTCGATTTTTTCACGATATAAAGTTACACAGTTATGAGCGTTTCACCCGTTCAAAGGAATGCAAATTGGCCAAGTCAATTTGTGTCCCAAAGTTACTTCCCCGCAGTGAATGTTTTCTGTTCTCGAACAATATTTATTGGTCTCATATTGCTCTTGGTTCTCATCGCACTTCATTGCTCCTTATTAATCGATATGGTGATGGAAACCAAAGCAAATTAAAAGTCAATAAAAAGAGCTGCTTTGATTACTTTGCTTATAATTTTATAATAAAATTTGTGCTAATGACTGCAGCTAATGTATTTTGAAATATCACTCCATTTTAATAACATTTAACCTCACGATGCAATTTATAATATTAAGGTTTGATACATAGTTGTATTGTACTTTATAAAAATACAGTTGTGGTTTAAGTAAGATTGATCAGTAAGGCATTAAGTTGTGCAGTAAAAATTGTTAAACTTGTATTTACGTTAACACAAAATCTTATAAATCACGCCAAAAATGTATCATAAATCTCGTAACACAGGTTATGTTATCCGAGCCCTCTTACCGAATCCATTGACACATCATTTATTAAAATCAGGCTAGTAAGCTCAGTAATTAAAGCCTCTAAGTTAGACAGACATACATGCATAGTGCATACACACTTAGAGACATGTTTTAATAGCTACACCGTAGTCCTGTAAAAAGTTACCATTCCTATTTAAACACGTATTCTATTACCCAACTATTAATTGTACACAGGACTCCACATGTGAAGTGACACTGCACTTAAGAACTGCTCAGACTAAACTTAGACAGACAAACTATTTAAATGGATTTACTTCAGCGAAATCTTCCGGATAATTCGGTGAGAGCATTTTGTAGTATAGCTCACAAAATAGGTCGACTTATCTAAACGATATTCCACTGTCTACACAGTGTAAGAGAATGTTAAGAACGCTGCTTAAACCCTATTAAAGTTTTCGTGAAAATATCTCTCGGCTCTTAAATTTAAAGTTAAGACGGAAGTTTAAGTATTTTAATTCTACGTCATAGGTTTTTTCAAAATCAAAAATGGTGCAATTGGGTTCCATATGGGGATTAACGATTTCGGTGAAATTTGGTATGGAGGTAGTTTACATGATAGATGAAAACATAGGCTACTTTTTGCCGTAGCAAAATGTATGGTTACCTCAAGAATGCATTTTGTACATACAAAGTAACGGGAAACATCTAGTAAAATATTATAATATAGAATATAGGCTAGTATTCATTGCCCAATCTCTGTAATTTACGCCACTTGCGTGTTTAAGTGAGTGAGCCGTTGATAGCCATAAATACAATAAGCTCTAATGCCCGCTACACGCATTTGTGAACGTGCGATTTACGGTCCGCGAAATTCGGTCCCAATCAAATGAGATAATTCGTCGCATAGACAATTGTCACCCCTCCTCCCGTTGCCGGATTCCGCGCGGATAGGCGGAACAGTGCCATGACCATAGCACTGATCAAATCATACAAGCAGAAGCGTATTTATAGTTTTTGCATACAAAAATGTTATGTCAACAACAAACACGCACCGGACGTAAAATACAAATTGCGTACAATCCGCATATTTTTACGGTAATTACAGACGCTGCATCAAAAATGATTCTCGAACGACGTCGAGATCGTGGCCGCACTGTGTAGATAAAACGTATCTTATTCTTCAATATAATTATTTTAATCAGATTCTCCTTAAAAATTACACCTATTTACATTACTTTAGCGTCGAAATAAGAGAACGAATCCTAAAAAGAAAGCCGCCGCAAGCAAAGCGGAAAACAGCTAATAATGGAGGACTTAGTGCAATTACGTTTCGTAATGGGATCCCTAAAAATATGACGTTTATTAAATTGGACGCTGGAATTTGCACCACAAGGAAGTTAGACTCGCAAGTCTGGTGTCAGCAGTTAGGAACCACAGCTCCCATTAAAGCGCATTCGAAAATAGCCCAGACTATGGGACCGCTTATGTTAAAACTTTGCGAGCGGGCTATATATCAACCTAGCTTTGCCATCCATTCCTTGTTCCAATTTAAATAAGCTTCCTTTTCAATGTCTGTCGTTGTTTGGGATCTCAGCTATATCAGACTCGAAGTGGGGATCAAGGAGTTTTAAGGAACAAATATGTTGTGAAATAAATTTAGAGTGAGTTTTTTTCACCCGACGATATTGCGGTTACAATTTTGGGCCATTTATTTTATGAGGGGTTTCACAATTCTCGTTCGACTGGGATTCGAAACTTTACCGTGCGGTTATGAGCTAACACTTAGCGCGGAAAGCGTTTATTGCTTGTTGTGCTGAGAAGTTGTCGAATACGAGTCGTATTACACTTTGTGAATCGGGATCCTGGGGGCCTACTCAAGATGCCATCGCTAATTATCGCTTACAAAGTTCGATAACAAAATGTATGGGATTTGACATAAGGTACGCTAAATGATAGCGATTTGGTATGTCATTTAGCGTACCTTATGTCAAATCCCATACATTTTGTTATCGAACTTTGTAAGCGATAATTAGCGATTACATCTTGAGTAGGCTCCTGGGGCCTTACTCTCCAAAGTGATTCGATTAATTAATATGATTCAGATTCGATCATGCCGCATATTTCCTAATAAATTAACGTTTGTTTATTTTGATTCTCAGTCGATTGATATGGTCGGGAGTAAAAAAAGTTACGATCTAATGATTTTTTTATCCTGGTTAGTTTCAAAGCAATCCGCCTAATAAAAAGCCAAAAGCCGTTGAGATCGAACAGATTCGACTCTCGATTGTGTCAGGAGTAAGCCTGCTGATTAAAAAAAACGTAAGTAAATACCAACTCTGTTATTTATTTCAATTAATTTATTTTCCCCAATTGAATTATTCATTTGCAGATATATACCCGAATCTACGGTAACCCACGGGTTATTTACTCTGTATTTCATTCCTAAAATAAAATTATTTTCAATACTACTGTGCGAGTGATAAAACACCATTTATCGCCATTCTCCCCGCCTTAATTACTTTATTCAGTCTGTAATTTGAATATTTTAAAATAACAAAAGGGAAAATATAAATTTTTCATATCCGTCCATCGGCTCAGAATTTAAAACATAAAGTTGCGCTGAAAGTAAGTAATGAAAAAAAATGTTTGTATCATGCAAGCGTGGTAGCTATGTACATTTGTATAGTACAAAAGTATTTTATTGTCTTTAACTTAATGTTTACAATTAACTATAGTAAAGACAGACATTACATATTAATTAGAATCAGAAAATAAAACCTGAAAAAAAGCAATGAACAAAATCGGGTCATATTGAGGTTACAACTAACAAGGACTTATTTAAAGGAGATTCTCCACCTATTTTTAAGTCGGTTAAAATATACAATGGTCGTGGCCAGTCAGTGCATTTACTTCATATGCGCTCAATGAAACCACATAAATGTTATAAATATAGTTAAGATTCAGTATAAATTACTGCGTTCCCGGAATTTACGGTTGCATTTCATTTATTAACTTAAATTTATTGAACATTAATTTCGGGGTTATCTCGGAGAGCGTTTCATACCCTCCGCCGACTAATCCACTGTATGTTACTTTCGCAGCCGGGATTTCTCCAATAAACCTTGTGAGCTCCATAAACTACAGAAACTGTATATTCCAGCTTGTGGGTTAGATACATAAGAAAATAGACGTATAGCTATGCGTCTGTAGCTTTATTGTTGAAACTATTATGTTTAACCTTCGATATTATATTATACTAGCTAACCCTTGCCCACTTCGTTGAGCATAAAAAGAGTTTATGATGAAATTCAACCAAAAAAAAAACAGCGTGGGGACCCGGAACCCGCAACGCGGGAACCCGGAACCCGCAACGCGGAAACCCGGAACCCGCAACGCGGGAACCCAGAACCCGCAGCGCGGGAACCCGGAATCCGCAACATGGGAACCTGAAACCCGCAACGCGGGAACCCGGAATCCGCAATGCGGGAACCCGGAACCCGCAACGCGGAACCCGCAACGCGGAACGCGCAACATGGGAACCCGAAACCCGCAACGCGGGAACCCGGAACCCGCAACGCGGGAACCAGGAACCCGCAACGCAAAACCCGCAGCATGGGAACCCGAAACCCGCAACGCGGGAACCCGGAACCTGCAACGCGGGAACCCGGAACCCGCAACGCGAAACTCGCAACGCGGGAACCCGAAACCCGCAACGCGGAAACCGGCACAATGGGAACCCGAAACCTGCAACGCGGAACCCGGAACGCGCAACTCGGGAACCCGGAACCCGCAACGCGGAACCAGCAGCATGGGAACCCGAAACCCGCAACGCGGAACCCACAACGCGAAACCCTAACGCAGAACCCGCAACGTTCACGGAAACACTGTCAAATGGAATAAATAGTATCCTATGTCTGTCTACTTGCTCTAAGCTACTTCCTCACCAATTTCAATAATTTAACTAACACGACTTACTTTTATACATATAGATGTATAGATCACTCCTACTAACATAAGCTAACGCCCGGTGAATGCTCCCGTCACAGTCGGTCCAGCCGATTCGGTGATCATTAGTTTGATGACGATGATGATGAAAAGTAGCCTAAATTAATCCTTGTAACTTTAGCTATCTACCAGTGAAAGTCTCGTTAAAATCGGTCCAGCTGTTCCAGAGATTAGCCGGAGCAAAGAGACACGCTGACAGACAGACATTTTTTTAAATTGCATTTTCGTTTTCAGTACCTAGATATCGTTGCCAATGCCAAAAAAAAGAAGAAAATATCGTTTAAAATGTCATATGCATTTAGAAAAACGTTGCTATTTGAAAGTTACAAACTGACATACATTAATAGATTTCTGAACGCATAGTTGTTACATCATTTGACAACAAATGTTTGACATTTGATGAACAAAATATGAGCATTTATTTACATGATTAATTATTCATTTCACATCAAGTTTTCACTATTTTTAAAATGTATTCTGCTATTCGGGGAGGAGAAAAATCCAACGAATCAGAAACCATGAAAATTGGTTCAGCCGTTCTCGAGTTATAAGTGTAACAAACATGACTTTCTTTTATATACACACACCGGCATATTTAGCGGAACACAAAAAAAAGGTCCATAATTTGAAAAATATGGTTGAATTTTAAAATCTACTTACTATACTTTTTTTGTAATTTAAAGTTTCATTTGTTTTATTTAAAATGAGATCATATTAAGAACAGATTTTGCGAGTAAAGGGTATTTGTGAAAAAAGGTACATTTTTGAACTTTTCATTGTAACCGGGAAAAGTGAAAATTAATATTAAAATAACAATTAATTAAATTAGAAAAATGGTGGTTAATATCGCGTATTTCCTCCACGTGCTCTTATTAAAGTTTCTACACGTCTAGGCATACTGAGAATTATGTTATCGATGGTATCCTGGGATAGTCTCTGCCATTCCCCAACTACGGCGATTCGCAGCTCATCCACGTTGGCAGGAACTGGAATTCTGGACTTAACTTTTCTTTACAGCAAGTCCCAAACGTGCTCTATTGGGTTCATATCTGGTGATCTCGCTGGCCACTCCATAACAGTTATATTCATATCATTAAGATAAGCTTGGGTTACCCGAGCGGTATGCGGCCGAGCATTATCCTGCATAAAAACAAAATCGTCACCGATATATGGGGCAAACGGTACGACATTTTCTTCTAAAACTTCTCTGATATAGCGATCTGCAGTCAGACTCTCTCTGTCAATCACTACCAAGTCTGTGCGAGCTCCCAAACAAATGCCCGCCCAAACCATTATTGATCCACCACCGTATGCAACTGTAGTTTCAAAATTTGTCTGAATGTATCGTTCTCCTTTGCGTCTGTATATTCTTTGCCTGCCGTCAATTTGATTTAAGAGAATTCTGCACTCATCACTAAACAATACCTTACTCCATTGGTCCGCGTTAAAAAGTCGATGTTCCTGAGCAAAAGTTAATCTGTTTCTACGATGATTTACCTCGAGCCTTGGAGCCTTGGCGGGCACAAATGAACCTAAAACAGCTTCTTCGAACCTTCTTCGTGCTGTACGCTCACTTACGGTTACACCCCGCACCGCTTCTAACTCATGTCGGGCTTGGACGGCCGTCAAACGGGGGTTTCTACGTACAAGAAGCCGAATGAAACGATCATCCCTATTCGAAGTGCGTCTTTTTCTGCCTTGTCCTGATCTTCTCACATAAGTACCGGTCTCCCTGAACCGTTGGATACTGCGATGGATCGTTGAAACTGGTCGACGAAGATCTCTGGATATCACTCTGTATGTTTGACCATTTCTTCGCATTTCGAGTGCCCTAGCAATCTCCGTTGGGGCTAAGTCAGGCATTATTCAGTCCTCAACTCCAAAAAGATACGCGATTAAAAAAAAACTAACAAAAAACAATATTTCAATGAAATTTTAAATCAAACTCAAAAGGAAGAAATGTTCGAAGTTCGCTCCAAATAAGGTGTATTTGAATAAAATTTAAACAATTGCATAAAATGTGATGTTCAGTTGTTTTCTTAATTTGAAATTATTTATTTTTAAATTAAATGACGTATAAACCAGCCAGCAACCTTACATGATACTGAAATCAAACCTTTTTTTTATGTTCCGCTAAATATGCCGGTGTGTGTATATAGATTAACTTGAAAACATGGATTTATTAGTTTTCACTCAATATGCATTTATTCTATCAAATTTTTTGAGATTTGAGATTTATTAGAAAACATAACTCTTATAAAATACCTTTTGACGTGTAATAAAATAGTTTTCTTTATTTTATCTATACTAATATACTAATATTATAAAGCGGAAGAGTTTTTTTGTGTGTTTAAACGGGCTAAGCTCAGGAACTACTGGTACAATTTGAAAAATTCTTGTTTTTGTTGGATAGTCCATTTATAGAGGAAGGCTTCAGGCTATATTATAACATTACGCTACTACCAATAGGAGCGAAGCGTCAGTGAGAAATGTTGCAAAAACGGGGAAAATTATTTGGGGACTTTCGTTGCGTGCGCTGCATAAACGGTTTAAGTCATTCAGAAACCACGCGAACGAAGTCGTGAGCACAGGTACTAAATTTAGAAAATTGTTTTGATCTGTTTAAATTACTTATATTTTCTACATACCTACGCAAGATACTTTGGTACTGTATTTATCAATACTATTATTTATGGAAACTGTCCGCAAAACGAAACGGTGCACTAATTACGAGTTTCACTCGGAGCCCTGAAGTGCCAACAAAGTTTAACATCCATTTGAGAAATTTATAGAAAAATATCCAGCACTCAATTGCGAATGACAACAATTGTTCCTCGAACTTTTGTTTCGTTTTTCGTGTAACTAAGCCATAATCCTTGGTACTTGGAGAAAAACATTTTTATCGGCACAAATAACATTTATTAGCGCGTGGAGACTCAAAAAAATGTGATTATATTGGCACAATGAGTCAAGATGAGATCTTAATAAATAGTCTGGGACGGACGTGACAAGAGAAAATGTCGTGAATTTTCAAAATTAAATTGCTACAAACAAAGAACAACTTTTTCAACTATTAGTATTATGGTAATATCGATCACAAATGGCAAAAATACGTTTTTTGTATGTCCTTTAAATATTTAATAATAATGTTTTAAGGTATTTGCTATTGTTTAGATTTATAAGATTACTAAAATAAATAAGTATTTAGTCTATTGGCATATTGTAAATTTCTTTTAAAAAAAAGATAATATTTCAAATTTAGAACATGACGTCACATTTTTCCACTGCATATTCATTCGCCATTATAAAACCTAATGTTTTCCAACCATTTTTCAATTTTATTATTTTAATACATTAATAAACCTTACCAAGAAATATCATTAATTTTGACACCTAATTTGATAAAAAAAAAAGATTTGGTCCTGAGAAGCTATTATAGCAGCAATTTGAATAAATAATCTGTGAAAATTTTAGCTATGTAGCTATCACGGTTCGTAAGATACAGCCTGGTGAGACAGACACATACGGATGACAGAGCAAAATCTTAGTAATGGGATTCCGTATTCCCCTTTGGGTATGAAACGCTAAAAACAATCTGCAAAATATAATTGGACTCTCTGGACTATCACAACGACTTCAGTTTTATTTCTCTAAAAAGACAAATCGAGTTGTCTACTCTGCGTGGCTGTGTTTTTTCAACCACGCTCTCAAAGAAAATAACTGTAAAAAACAAAACTGACGCTGTATCGAATATAATTGCCGCCGTCAAAGACCACTTTAAAGTATTAGAAGCGAATTATATCGGAATGTTTGAATGAATCGCAAATGATGAGATACGTATTAAAATTTTAAAGTAATCTATAAACTATGACAGTGCAATTTGATAATAAATATTCAATTCTTATCACCTTTTGGGCAGAATAATAAAACATATTTGTTTTTTTATGTCCTTTTATCTTTAAAGTGCTTACCGATTTTAAATAATAGGTAATAATCAGGTTATTTATTTAGATTAATAAGCAAGGATTTCTACATTAATTATGCTCTAGTCTAAGAAAATCATATAAAAATATTGATAAATTAAGTTTAGATAGTAATTACTCGCTTCACCCGATAGAGCTAAACATTATTCATAATGCCCGCGCAAAATTAATAATGACTGCATTAATCACCTGGTCCGTGCCTATACATATTACATACTATAATTTAACTCCTAGTAATAAAGTAATTTACCATAAGGCGTCTTAGTGTGAACTGACGCTTAAGTGCACTTTACGGTCAATGCTTGTGACCTGAAGGTAACATTCGCAGCGAATCGACTCTACGTTTAGTTCTAAGTCTTTTACAAAGACTTAGCAACTAGAGTAATGACACATATTATAATGTACCTCTACCTTACTTTATCATAGTAATAGTAACTGGAGTACGGTGAACTATTGAACTAGAACGCATTTTTCTTTTCACCTCAATTTGTTACGCTTGCAGGATCACGAACGAAATCTATCTAGGATGTATAAAAAAGGATACAATCAACCTGAGATAATAGATGGTATTAATACTTGAAGTAAAAACTTTGTGTATAGTTTGGAAGAATAATTATGTAAAGATTTTTTGAGTAAAGCTTAGAAATATATATAATTAAAGAATGCTTTATGATTGCATAGACAACATATTATAATATAATATTTATCTTAGATAGAGGAATATAACCCGAAAAAGCTCTTATTACATAAATTGCTTATGAAAGGTAGATTCGATTCACCTATTAAACTAAAGATTTAATATAAGATTATCTCGATTAGATAGACGATTTTGGTGTAGATTAGTTCATGTAACTCGAGCGCGCATCACAACATCATTAACTTATTAAGTTAGCTTTAAATATGCATAGAGCGGGATTACTACATTTGAGGTTAGCCGGTTTTGCATCAAAATGCCATAACTCAACTTGTTATGAAAGGATCGTTTATCGGCCGTCAACGCCACTAAATCAGATCTTTAAGCTACATAGCCCGGCCACAATGTAGAGCCAAAACAGGGGCTCGAATCTATTAACTTATATAACATTATTATAATGCTTATAACGCTTTATGATTAAAACGTTATTGGTAGGTAATAGGTAGTACTGAAAAACTTTTGCTATTAATAGTTACTGAATCCTTTTTTAACCCCCGGCGCAAAAATGACGGGATGTTATAAGTTTTACGTGTCTGTGTAAATTTGTATGTATGTGTGGCAGACACTATGATATGATGTGATAACGTAGCTCCTAAACGAATGATCCGATTTTAATGCGGTTTTTTTTTTCTTCGAAATGTATATCAGTCGAGCGTGTTCTAAGCTATGTTTGGTGGAAATTAGTTCAGGTCTTCATTGTCATCAGGTCGGTTTTTAGGTGTGATAGGAATGTTACACGCTAAGTCGGGGTATTTTTTAAATTCTTAGTTAGTTTATGTTATGTAATACATGGTGTTGGCAAATAAGAACGCAACCCAAATTATATTGGCAACATTATTTAGTCTTAAAAAAAAAAGATGTATCTGTCAACTGTGCTGACAACGCCACTTTTGTAATAACCTTTTACATACAATATACGTTCTACACATTTTCTAATATTATTTTATTATTTATTTCCACCTAAATATCAACATGGTAGCAGAGCGTGGTTGATTGTTACTCGTGGAAATAAAAGAAAAAGGTAAACGCAGTGAAAAATTAGAAAACCGGTCGGCGTATTTTGTCCGTCATACATTTGGAGGTTACCCGGGGCGGCGTGCTCGACATCAGAAATCAAGAAAAATAAATTGGTACGCATAAAATATGTCGAATTCAGGTTACAATCCATTTCACATCGACAGATTAGTTGGAAGGGATAATTATGCCAGTTGGAAGTTTGCAGTTCAAGCATATTTCGAACTCGACAATTTATGGAGTTGTGTTACCGGTACCAATACCGACCAAATTAAAGAAACCAAGGCGAAATCTAAGTTGATTTTATTACTGGATCCTATCATTTACGTACATGTTCAGAATGCAAATACTTGTAAAGAAGTCTGGGAGAGTTTGGAACATGCTTTTGATTGAGAGACCTGATAACAACTACATTGGAATCTTCTCGAAGCGTAGATGATTATGTTAATAAAATAATGTCGACCGCCCATAAGCTCAGAAATATTAAATTTGATATTGATGATGAATGGCTCGGCACACTGATGCTAGCCGGTCTCCCTGAAGTTTATAAGCCTATGATTATGGGACTGGAGAGTTCTGGCATCAAAATAAGTGCTGATTCTATAAAATCTAAACTCCTGCAGGAAGTTCAATGCTCCGATAATTCAGCATTCTTCACAAGGAAAAGTTCATTCAAAGAAATCAACATGATTCAACAAAGGTCTACAAAGGACCCCGATGCTACAATTGTAACAAGCATGGACACTTTGCTAAGAATTGCCGTGCTCCGAGAAAGAAGATTGCAGATAATACAGAAGGAAATAAAGGATTTGTTGCAGCATTTTCAGCATCTCCTCAGACAATGAATCCGGACCTGTGGTATGTGGACTCAGGTGCTTCCATGCACATGACTAATAGAAGAGATTGGATGTATGATATTAGAAGTCCACCGATACCTACCATAACTGTTGCCAGTAAGACACCGCTACCTGTGGAAAGTATGGGAAAGATTAATTTATTGTTAAATGGTACAAAGGAAAGTAAAATCCTGGTAAGAGAAGTTCTATACATACCTAAACTTGCTGCAAACCTCCTGTCAGTTAGTGCTATGGTGAAAAATGGCTGCAATGTAAATTTTAGAGATAAAGGTTGTGATATCTATGATAAAAATAACAAGTTATTGTGCTCAGCCACACTAGTAAACAACTTATATTTATTAAATACACACAGAGAGGTATTTTCTAATTTGTCTTTTTCTGATAACTTAAATGATCTTGTCCTGTGGCATAGACGCATGGGACACCTGAATTTTTCAGATGTTAACAAGCTGCCAGAGTGTTCTGAGGGAGTCCAGCCATTCTCAGATCGAAATAAAGGTTCTATTACTTGTACTACCTGTCTCTCGGGCAAACAGACCAGATTGCCTTTTAACAACATTGGTTCAAGATCTTCACAACCACTGCAGCTGGTTCACACTGATCTATGTGGACCAATGGAGCAGGAATCTTTAGGAGGTATGAAATATTTTATAACTTTCATAGATGATTATACAAGACGAGTTCATGTTTATTTTTTGAAAAATAAATTGAATATTATAGAAGTTTTCAAAAATTACAAAAACAAAATAGAGAATGAACAAGAAAGAAAAATAAAAGTAATTCGTTCTGATAATGGAAAAGAATACTGCAATAGAGAATTTAAAAATTTCTTAAATAAACATGGGATTGAGCATCAGACAAGTACTCCGTACTCACCCCAGCAGAATGGACTTGCTGAACGGATGAATAGGACTCTGGTGGAAAGAGCAAAATGTATGTTGTTTGATGCTCAGCTTGCTAAACAGTTCTGGGCCGAAGCCCTTGCAACAGCAGCATATATAATTAACAGGTCACCTACGAAATCAATTAATGGTAAAACTCCTATGGAACTATGGACTGGTAAGAAACCCAATTTATCTAATTTAAAGGTGTTTGGCTGTAAAGTAATGACACAAATCCCAAAGGAAAAGCGTCAAAAATGGGACTTTAAATCCAGACAGTTATTGTTTGTTGGTTATTGTGAATCTACTAAAGGATACCGACTATTTGACCCAGATACCAATAAAATCATAAAAAGCAGAGATGTAGTATTTTTAGAAAATGTAGAAAAATATGATAATAATATATACATACCTTGTACTTCCAACAGCAGCAATATAGTACAACCAGAGATACAAACACTTGATGAAACCTGTGAAGAAGAATTAGAAGACAGCATAGACCATTTTACTGATGATTCAAGCAAAGACTATCAGTCAGGTGAGGATAATGATTCATCTTACATACCAGATCAATTGATTGATCTTGAGTCATCAACAAGAAACATTAATTTACGTCCACGTAGAGCTGTTCGGTTTGCAGAAACAGAATATGACCATGATGTAAGTTACTTTTGTCCAATACTCAATTTAAATGATCCACAAACAGCAGACGAGGCATTATCATCATCTCATGCTGTCCAATGGAAAAAGGCGATGCATGAAGAGTATGACTCTCTGATCAAAAACAAAACTTGGTCACTAGTTGATGTTCCATCTGGGAAAAGAGTCTTACCATGTAAATGGGTTTATAAAACTAAAACAAATGAAAAAGGTGAGATTATTCGTTTTAAAGCAAGATTGGTTATCAAAGGTTTTGCTCAGAAAAAAGGAAGTGACTATGATGAAACATATGCTCCTGTTGATCATCATTCATCTGTTAGATTTTTACTTTCACTAGCTGCAAAGCTTAATTTAGAAATGTCTCAAATGGATGCCATAAGTGCTTTTCTTCAGGGTGACATAGATACTGAAATATACATGTCACAACCCGAATATTACAAAGAAAATGATCAAGTATGTATTTTACATAAATCTATTTATGGACTCAAACAGGCTAGCCGGCAGTGGAATCTTAAATTGAACAATATTTTATTAAAAATTGGCTTACAAAGATCACATGTTGATCCTTGTATTTATTATTTGGTAAATGAGTCTGTAACTATATTCATTGCAGTGTGGGTGGATGATTTATTAATATTTACAAATAATAAAGAGAAAACAATAGAAATTAAAAACAAGTTAAAAGAAGAATGTAGTATGAAAGACCTAGGTGAAATTAAGAATTGTATAGGAATTAACATAAATAGGAACCGAGAGGCAGGTATAATTATGCTAGATCAAGAAAAATATATTAACTTAGTATTAGACTGAATGTAAACCAGAGATGTCTGAATGTAAACCAGTTAGTACCCCGATTCAGGTGAATGCAAAATTTGAGAAAAATCCTGAAGATGAAAACAAAAATATTCCATACAGGGAAGCAGTGGGATGTCTGATATATCTGGCACATGTCACGAGACCCGACATTACCTATGCAGTTAACAAATTAAGTCAGTACTGCAGTAGTCCAGGAAATCAACACTGGCTTGGCATAAAAAGGATTATGAGGTATCTTCAAGGAACCAGAAAACTAAAGCTATGCTATGTCAAAGATGATTCAAAGGAAATAACTGGATACTGTGATGCTGACTGGGCGAGTGACCCAGTGGATAGACGATCATGCACGGGCTATACCTTTTTGTTTCAGAATGCCTGTTTATCTTGGAATTCATGTAAACAGCAAACCGTGGCACTCTCTACGGCCGAGGCTGAATACATGGCGATGGCGGCGGCGACCCAAGAGGCTCTGTGGCTGCGGCAACTGCAGACCGAGCTTGGTCAAGGAGAGGGCAGCGCACTACTCATCCACTGTGACAACCAAAGTGCAATAAGACTGGCATCAACAGACTCTTATAAATCAAAAACTAAACATATAGATATTCGTTTACATTTTATTAGAGAAAACATTGTTAATTCTAAAGTTAAATTTAAATTTGTAAATGGTTGTAACATGGTAGCTGATAACTTGACTAAAGGTTCTACTTTAGAAAAACATTTGTTTTGTATCAGTAAAATGGTTCTGCGTTCTGTAGGGAGTGTTGGCAAATAAGAACGCAACCCAAATTATATTGGCAACATTATTTAGTCTTAAAAAAAAAAGATGTATCTGTCAACTGTGCTGACAACGCCCCTTTTGTAATAACCTTTTACATACAATATACGTTCTACACATTTTCTAATATTATTTTATTATTTATTTCCACCTAAATATCAACACATGGTAATACTTGACATACTCTCGATTAGGTTACTTCGATTTGATTCAAAGGTTACGAATCCAAAACGCTTGCATACTATTTTATCTCGTCTCCTGAACTGGACTATACAAATACGTGCTTATGTAACAGGTATTCGTTTATTTATCCCTTAAAGCTCACAAAACATCTTTACAGTAGTATTAAATAATACACTTCGGATGCTTGGAGCATACATTAATCTGTTTAACTCGATAAGGTTTCGAAATCTTTGGCATTCGCAGTGCGCGAGCTCACTCAATTTCCCCTCGCTTTTAATGAAATTTCTCGCAACATATGTCCCGTGTAAGCGATATTGGAGTATTTAATAAATGTAAAGGGAACGTTACACACAAATTGATATTAAACATAAATAGATGTTCTTTTTTGTACATACGATATATACGCTTTAAAAAGATCAATCTTTATTGTTTTTACTTCTTTGTGAATTGTGGAAAATTGCATGTAAGATGATTTAGACAAAAAAAAGTAGTACCTGTATTCAAATTGCAGTGTAATAATAATGAAAAAAAAATATATGATAGGTATCAAAAAGTAACTAAACTTGGTCTGTCTAAAACGCAAACTTTAGTCTTCTAAAAAATAACAAAATTCGATTGTCTATCTTTTACTCGGCAAAAAAGTTAAACTACACAATCGACACGACATGGTTTCGTGGAAAATTGTCTGCATTTACCCTCGATTTCGTGAAAGCAGCTGGTAATGTATTTAATTTGTTTCTTTCCTTTCTTTATCGACGAAACACTAAATTGATCACAGCGCCCTATTCTCTGAATTCCGCCATAATATAATTTGTAAATTACGAGCACCGTATAATTTAGGCTCTATAAACGAGCCTATGTAACAATTTGTCAAATGCCTTCCCGAAGTTGAACTGTTAAATTTTAATGTCCATGAATCTCATTCACGTAATCAGATCGTGTCCCTTCATCTCCGACTGGCAAGTCGCACGGAAATCTTAATTTCAAACTTGAGAATCTAAACTTTGCTACAATTTATTCTGACAATAGGAATTACGCGTAAAACACGATTAGGTATTTAAAACATCTGTTAATTAATGTTAAACCAGAGAGCACAGAATTACAATGCTTCGCTGAGTTAAGTGTAGGTATTTGTATAATATTATTAAAATTTCGTTCAAAAGTTCATAGATCGCCAACCTGCAGTAGACATTATAATTATGCTTAAGTATAAATTAAACTACACCTAAGAAATTATATTGTATAGCCTTTTATAAAAAACTTTAAATTGGTTATAAAGAATTTATATTTAATAAAATATAAATACATTAGTTACTGTAATAAATAGTTAAAATTATTGCAAATTAGACTCTATTTAATGACATACGAAACTAAAACTCGACTATCGGGACGATCTAAAAGTAATCCGAATATACGCTGCGATGTGATTTACCGCTCAATTCAACGATTCTCCATTATAGAATACTCCGTCCAATGAAAGAAGAATCGTATATTTTGACGTGCCTGAACTAAATTTATTATCCCCATTCTTTAATCTATACATATAATAAATCTGTAGAGGGGTCATGTCTGTACATTAAGAATATTTAAGTGAAAATTAAAAAAAGGGGGTCTATATAAGCCACAGAACCTAAAAATAACATTTTTGAAAAAAATGTCTGTCTGTCTGTCTGTCTGTCTGTCTGTCTGTCTGTCTGTCTGTCTGTCTGTCTGTCCATATGGGAATGTTTGTCGTCGCATCACGCTAAAACCACTGTATGGAATGAAACGAAATTTGGCAGGCAGGTAGCTTACGACCTGAAGAGCATTATAGGAAATTATTATCCTGAAAAACGAAAGGGTTCCCGTGGGATCTTCAAAAAATTGTAGCTACCTATTTGACGGTATTTCAGCCAAACTACTCAACGTATTTAAATGAAATTTGGCAGGCAGGTAGCTTATGATCTGAAGAGCATTATTGGAAATTGTTATCCCGAAAAACGAAAGGGTTCCCGTGGGATCTTCAAAAAATTGTAGCTACCTATTTGACGGTATTTCAGCCAAACTACTCAACGTATTTAAATGAAATTTGGCAAGCAGGTAGCTTATGATCTGAAGAGCATTATTGGAAATTGTTATCCCGAAAAACGAAAGGGTTCCCGTAGGATCTTCAAAAAATTGAAGCTACCTATTTGACGGTATTTCAGCCATACTACTCAACGTATTTAAATGCAATTTGGCAGGCAGGTAGCTTATAATCTGAAGAGCATTATTATAAATTTTTATCCCGAAAAACGAAAGGGTTCCCGTGGGATCTTCAAAAAATTGTAGCTACCTATTTGACGGTATTTCAGCCAAACTACTCAACGTATTTAAATGAAATTTGGCAGGCTGGTAGCTTATGATCTGAAAAGCATTACTAGAAAATTATTATCCCGAAAAACGAAAGGGTTCCCGTGGGATCTTCAAAAAATGTTAGCTACCTATTTGAAGGTATGTCAGCCAAACTACTCAACGTATTTAAATGAAATTTGGCAGGCAGGTAGCTTATGATCTGAAAAGGATTACTGGAAATTATTATCCCGAAAAACGAAAGGGTTCCCGTGGGATCTTCAAAAAATTGTAGCTACCTATTTGACGGTATTTCAGCCATACTACTCAACGTATTTGAATGCAATTTGGCAGGCAGGTAGCTTATAATCTGAAGAGCATTATTATAAATTTTTATCCCGAAAAACTAAAGGGTTCCCGTGGGATCTTCAAAAAATTGTAGCTACCTATTTGACGGTATTTCAGCCAAACTACTCAAAGTATTTAAATGAAATTTGGCAGGCTGGTAGCTTATGATCTGAAAAGCATTACTAGAAAATTATTATCCCGAAAAACGAAAGGGTTCCCGTGGGATCTTCAAAAATTTTAGCTACCTATTTGAAGATATTTCAGCCAAACTACTCAACGTATTTAAATGAAATTTGGCAGGCAGGTAGCTTATGATCTGAAAAGTATTACTTGGAATTATTATCCCGAAAAACGAAAGGGTTCCCGTGGGATCTTCAAAAAATTGTAGCTACCTATTTGACGGTATTTCAGCCAAACTACTCAACGTATTTAAATGAAATTCGGCAGGCAGGTAGCTTATGATCTGAAGAGCATTATTGGAAATTGTTATCCCGAAAAACGAAAGGGTTCCCGTAGGATCTTCAAAAATTGTAGCGACCTATTTGACGGTATTTCAGCCATACTACTCAACGTATTTAAATGCAATTTAGCAGGCAGGTAGCTTATAATCTGAAGAGCATTATTGGAAATTGTTATCCCGAAAAACGAATGGGTTCCCGTGGGATCTTCAAAAAATTGTAGCTACCTATTTGACGGTATTTCAGCCAAACTACTCAACGTATTTAAATGAAATTCGGCAGGCAGGTAGCTTATGACTTGAAGAGCATTATTGAAAATTGTTATCCCGAAAAACGTAAGGGTTCCCGTGGGATCTTCAAAAAATTGTAGCTACCTATTTGACGGTATTTCAGCCAAACTACTCAACGTATTTAAATGAAACTTGGCACAAAGGTAGATTGTAACATGAAATAACCAACATAATATTTTTAACCGACTTACAAAAAAGGAGGTGGTTTCTCAATTCGTAAATATATGTTTGTTTTTTATGTTTCTTCGCGGATATCTTCATCGTTTCTGAAACGATTTTAATATTTTTTTATGTTGTGTAGGGTATAATTTATATTTGGTCCCATTGTCACCAAAATGGTGACCTGATGATGGGATCCGTGAGGAATCGAAGGAAATCCTCAAAATTTATGTGGAATAATATATTGATTTTGATTTTTTCTGAAGTAGTCTAAGCATATGTTACCAAACAGTAAGGTTTTGCACCATATCTTGGATCTATAATATCAAAAAATTTCGGGTTTCAGTAAACTATATATATATATATATATTTATATATTGAAAAATTTCGCGCTGCTCTGGCTTACGCCAGAGCAGCGGTTAACTATATATATATATATATATATATATATATATATATATATATATATATATATATATATATATATATATATATTGAAAATTTCGCGCTTCTCTGGCTTACGCCAGAGCAGCGGTAAACTATATATACAATATACATAATATATATATATATATATATTAAAAAAAATTGCGCCGCTCTGGCTTACGCATAAAGTATAGGCGTAGGATAATTTGTTTTCAATATATGAGATGTCATAGGTACATTTAAATTAGAAAAGTTATGTCAATATAAGTAAGATTTATGTTTTTCATGATATTTTAATTTATTACTTTTAATGCTACGACTTGGGTTTTTTCTTTCCTTTGGACTTTTGTTATTTTGTCGTCTAAAGGAAGTTAGTACTTTAACCGTAAAGTCCCTAAGTAGGCTACATGTTTGTTAGCGTAGGTAATTAATAAATAAAAAACCGGGCAAGTCCGAGTTGGAATTGCGCACCGAGAGTAGACTTTTAAAAAATTTGGCGCTCGGCGCCAGCAGCGCAGCGTCGTCGGTGTGAAAACGATCATCGTCTGCAGTCGCTGCGGCGTAAAGTCTCAGTACAGAGATCTTCGTCGCGTTTATGAGCGTACTATCAAGTAGTCCCGTTCGCATAAAAGAAAAAAAAAATATTATACATACAGACGAATTGAGAACCTCCTCCTTTTTTTGAAGTCGGTTAATAATACACGGTCATTTTTCGAGCTGGTAGTAGGAATTGTTAGCATTTTCATAGAAAAAATACCTCAAAACATTTACGACAAAAACGGCCATTATTTGACAGTAAACTATTATTATTACTCCATCGGCCTACTTCTTTTGCCTATGCACGTCTAATACCGTGTATAAAGAAGCATTACTATAAATTTGTGATTTTAAATATCCAAACGACAGTGTTCATAAACTAAAAATGTATTTGAACTGCTGCCCAAAATCACTTTTCCACGCGTACGAAGTCGCGGGCACAGCTAGTTTTATATAAAGGACAGTAAAGAGCAGACAATGTTGGCCGGAGAGGTCGCCTTAGTTTCTTTTTTAAACTTTTCAATATAACGGCTGTATCTTTTATCTTCAAGTCTTTGTCGTGATAGCCTTTTATAATAGTATCAGATTGCTTAGCTCTCACGTTTAAGTCTCCATTTTATCGCTGTAAAATAATTTAATGACCTTTTAATGTCCGTGAATAATCAATCCAGTAATGGCAATTGCCAATCAATTTAATTAGCATCGTCATAAAATTTGGACATCGCTAAATATTCATTGGATATTTAATTTTAATAGAAGGTTTGGTTTGTTATTCGTTTGATTATATAATGCGGATTGGTTTCTTATTTCTTTGATTATAATATATCATGCAAGAACAGAACACATGTTAGATTTAACTACATTTACTACTAACTTTATTAGGGATTTTAAAAAATTATATCAGAATAGTTTTTAATGACAAATCAATTATATCATGTTTTAAATACACAATTACAGCTAGACGGAAACTTAAGTATTTTATGTCTGCAATATATTTTGCCCGATAATGTAACCTGAGATTATCTTTGTATCAAATGAAGTAGTCGGGACGTTTGCTTCTAATATCCTAAATGAGATTCGTGTTACCGCTAAGCGATCGTTTGCTATATAAATAAACGTCCTCCTTCCCCTTCACACATAGATCCTATCGATCAATGGGTATTAAACCCTCGTGTACCTATTAAGAGCTGGAACGACCCGAATACGCTTTACTTAAACAGTTATTTGGAATCAATGTTGGGTAAGCAATTTAATCAAGTAGGGATATAAAATTGCTTTACACTTAAAATCGAGGACTGGTAGACTAAGGCCAGACCAGAGTATAGCATGGGAATGGAAAGGACAATATTGAACAATAAAAGAAAAAAAATCCCGCCTACGCGATTTGCTTACGCTGCTTATTACTTTTGGAATATAAAAATATTCAAGCATAGAAACATTTTTAGCAAAATGTTTATAAATTATAAAACTCCTCGTTAACTTTTTACATTTTAGGTCATGTCAGAGTTTTTAGTATGTTGTAATTAATCAATGTTAATTATAAAGTAAAATGTAATATGCAAAAAGATTTCTTTAACATAAATCCTCGTCTTGTTTTCATTACGCATTTTGCGCTGACAACAATAATTATGTTGTGAGAGGAAAGTAGTATGCAGCGTAAATAACTAGTCAGTAAGCTTACACAAGTTACATAATTAATCCTCTTTTAAAACTGCCAGTATAGTTTGTGTTAATAAAATAACACTTTGAGTATTCTTATTTACTTTTTTATTGCTCTTATTTTCGCTGCAGTTGTTATATTTATTTTGAAATAGAAAATAAAAAAACAAGTATTAAAGGGCGATAATTTGGCAAAAAAGTTATGAAACAATACTACGTGTGCACGAATTTTCTCGTTTATTTAATTTGTGCTGAAATCAATATGGTTTTACTTGTTACCATAGATCATTTTCTTCATAAAAAGTATATATAGACTATACTTGTATTAGTTCTATGCTGAATTATGAAATTAATTAATATAACAATATATTTCAATTTTCTTTATCACTGGGACACGATTTACCGGAAATATAATTCTGCGTTTTTTATTAATATGAAAATGTGAAGTCATTAAAACATAATGAATAGCTCATTCGGACATAACACTTATTATTAATTAAACTTTTGAAGGCGCGCATGTATGTGACATTATGAAACTTCATTTAACACTGTAAAACCATTAAATGCATTAAAATTATGGACTTTTTCGCAGCTGGGCCCTAATTCTCAGTCCTCGTACTTAGTTTTTACTATCGGTCTGTCCCGCTCATGCAAATGAGATTTACCGCGCGTGCGAGCGGGATATACTAATATTCGGAATAGTTCGAGGCCTGAGAATTGCCGCCCTGCTCTGTGGCCGGATAAATAGCGAATGTTCGCAATAATGCGAACATCAACACCGATTTCAATGACGGTGACAGGTTTGAGTGAAACCAAACCAGAAAACTAGGAGATATAGTGCCCAAGTGTATGCGCAATACAGAAGCGCACTCTCCCTTTACACCGTATTCGTATTTTACAGTGCATTTGAGCCATGTAGTATACCTACGTACACAAAGAAAATAATAAGTTCTATTTGAAAAGTTCTTACAACTTCCAAAACTTTGAATACTTATTAAGCCTTCATTTTCAAAGTGAAACTTGCGCGCATATCCGAACGAAACTACTTTAACTTCAGAGCTCTACACGTCAAAACTTAAATACCTACTTCATCCTTGTTAGTCCTGACAACACGACATAATATCACTAATTTCAATAAACGATCAATCCTTTCATCTGTGTTTTTTGGTTAAAATAAAAACCGGACAAGTGCGAATCACACTCGCGCACAAATGGTTCCGTACAAAACGAGCAAAACCCTTGAATATTTGTTTTATTTTATTCTTAGTATTTGTTGTTATAGCAGCAATAGAATACATCAACTGATTACAGGCTGATGATTATTAAATACAACTGTCTAGCTATCATAATTTTTAAGATAGAGGCTGGTGATAGACGGACAAAGAGACAGACAGACAGAATCCGTCTGTCTGAGATGGGACAGCGATTTCTCAGTAATAGGGTCTTTGTTTACTCTTTGGGTAAGAAACCCTAAAAACTAGCAAAATAATGTGCCATTGATTTTCTTTATTGTCTGGTGAATAAGTGAAATTTAAATTATCTACACTATCTACACTAATATTATAAAGAGGAAAGGTTTGTATTTTTGTATATAACGACTAAACCCAAAAAGTACTGGACCGATTTTAATAATTATTTTTTCATTAGAAAGCTACATTATCCCTGAGTAACATAGGCTATATAAAAATCAATTGCTGTTCGTTAGTCTCGCTAAAACTCGAGATCAGCTGAACTGATTCGCCTATTTTTGGTCTTGAAATATTCGTGGAAGTCCCGGGAAAGCTTACACGGTTTCCATGCTTAACGAAGTGGGCACGGGTCAACTAGTTATTTATATATTTATATTAATATAGCCGCCTTTATTGAGCTTTTGTTTACATATATATTACTATATTGAATGGGAAAGTAGTATAATTCATAATATTATGGAGCTACGAGATTTTTGTATGTCGTATAAAAGTTTCACAAGCGAATACTTTTGTCGTCATTATAAAACAAAAATGAAACTTTTGCGAAGGAAACTTTTTGGAAAGGTCTATATTTCACTGTCGTTCCTTGCTTTAATTTGAATTTTATAACAAGCGCCTCCTGCCAGTGTCGATCTCAAGCCGCGTTCGCCCATTAAAGCTTTCTTATATTTGTTTCCCATTGGTTCTAAAATGAGTATGTTATAGAAAACTTTAATTATTATCCTTCGTACCAGTTAAATGTGATCTATATTTAAACAAATATCATCATAAATAAAAACAATGACATAATATGTGTCATTGTTTAATTAATTCGGCCGATTTTTTTTTTGTTAGATCACTTTGACTTGGAACGGAATATAAGCTAAGTAATAAAATTATACCTTCAAGTTACTTGAAGAGACAATATGATATATTCTTCAACTTTACAGTAGGTATGTGTAAACCTCCAGATAGATACTGCATACACAAAAAAAAACTAATATAGTTATTTACATACATAAACACATCCCTTTTTTTTAAACCGAAGGCTGGCCTTGCCAGGCCCAGAAGTCACTGCGACCCTTCTGGATATATTGTGACTGCTTCGCTTTAAAGTCCCCAATCCACAGAACACTATCCCGATAGATATATAAACATGGAACATATAATTTTAACTTTTAAAATTTGTTACAGCGTCGCGTATTCGATACGAGATCACGAGCGGGAACATAGGCGGAGCGTTCGCTGTCAAGAACATGACGGGCGCCATCTACGTCGCCGGCGCCCTCGACTACGAAACTAGGAAACGGGTGAGTTGAGATGAGACAAATTCGACATCAATCTTGGTCCGTGCTCTCGAAAAACGTGGTATTCAAACCCGCGACCTCCACGTCCGGCTTGAGCGAAAAAGCTAACCACTGAGCTACAAAGGTGGTCAAATAATTGAAGATATGAAGGTGATATGTCGTAAAATTTCCGATTTCGAGAAAATTGAGTTCAAACGGTCACTTAAATATTTTAGAAGATATTTTAACGTATTAAGTACATTAATTTAAAGAACTGTCTCTAGAATCAATGTACTTATACGTTACGACACATACGTTTAGGTGACAGATTTAAACTAAATTTTCTCGATTACAAAAAATTTGCGACATTCGCCTTCATCCATTCGTCTTCAATTGTTAGGGTAATTGCACTCGACGTTTAATAAACGCGTTATATAAACGCGTGACAAACGGAAAATTTGTTTTGATACGAATTACCTAATAAATAAACGTAATTTGTAAAGACCCTAACTTTTATTTGACCATTTTATGAGTTTCAGAAAAAACCAAATTGAAAAAGTTAGAGAAACTTACTCTAAAACCTTAAGTTAAGAAGGCAGCGAACACAAGTGAGAATAATTTCCCGCCGTATCTTTTTTTGGCTTTCACACTTAAGTAACTCGACAAATAAATTTGAAGAACAAATTAGAAACATATTTTTTTCTGCCAAGTGTAATAAGTTTCTCTAAAAGGATTACGTGTTTTCTTATAAAAACTAGGAAAATCTCTCCCTGCAAGGTTATTAATACACTTACTTAGTTAATAAAATACAAAAAAAACTTGCCAAAGAGGAAATGTGGGTGTCTAATAAATGTCCTATTTATACGGACAGAATTTCAGAGTTATGTAAAAAGCTTGAAGTAATTAATATTTGCGTAAGTTTATTGGCATAATAAAGAAATATGATAATTATACTAAATCATGTTTTCACTACAAAGTATTTAGCAAATATTAGCTACGAATGTAATGTAAACATTTCCAACTTACCTTGAAGTTAGGAATATTTTGAGGATGTTGTGTTTGCTACAGCGATATTGAAGTGTGCTCAATCGACTTGGTAATTATTTAAACAAACGGTATAGATATGTTGATTTTATGTAAAATGGTATTTATATTGGGAGTAATGGTGTTGTTGAAATGAAAAAAAAAGCAATAACGGGACGAACCATTAAACACCATCTGTGGAGAATGTACTAAGAGCAAGTGAGCCGTTATACAATATGTCAGGCCTTCATTATGGCACTTTGGCCGACGTTCGATGCCATTATTTCAGTCAAATGGACCAAGGGCATGGGTCAGCCTCTAGCTCTTCACTAATATACAGAAATAGCTTTGGTACACGGAGGAAGTTTATGTTTTAAAGGCCTATTTAAGCGTCTCTTAAAATTATATAATAACATTTTACATATCTCGGCATTCAATTAAGGTAACATTGAATTACTTTTAATCTACAAATGCCAATAAAAATGTGCAATAATGATTTTAAAATATATACTCTGTATCGGATTTCTCTGAAAAGCTTTATGGTAAGACCTTAGTCACGTTTTATTTTACGAGTGACACAAAAATATGAACCTAATTTCGAAGTTAACGTTAAAGTCGCAGAAATTTCTCGAGCACGAAATGCTTCTAAAAATAAATTGTACAATTTTAAAAGCTGTTCTTGTAATGTGCGTGCAAAGACTTCTAAAACAAACATTTTCGTACGGACCGAGGAAATAAAGAGTGTGACACGGACATATGACGGCGATAACTCGCTCA
Source organism: Celastrina argiolus (assembly GCA_905187575.2). Lineage (NCBI taxonomy): Eukaryota > Metazoa > Arthropoda > Insecta > Lepidoptera > Lycaenidae > Celastrina > Celastrina argiolus. The sequence continues at coordinate 11,035,137 of LR994577.1, forward strand.
GTCGGAACACACTGTTCGCCTTTAAAATCTTCGATGCTAAGATACTTTAACGCTCTATTTTCCGACTTAATGCTGTTTAAAAGATTTAACGTCAAGAGACTGGAGGCTTAGCGCATCATCCTAATAAGATTCCGAAACTTTGAGGATTTAAACACGAAAACTCAGTTAAAATCTGAAAATAAATTACATTTGTTGTTATTTATACTCGTACGTTAACTGAATTAGCTTTAGGAAATAAATGTCTTTTATGTTTGTATAATTAGTAACCCGTATATGTTAGTATTTTGCAATAATATCAAATATAGTTATAAATTAATAGTATAAGAACAAAAAAATTGTGATAAAAATGAATGTGGAATAAAATATAAAACCAATATTTTGTGCTGCACGGGAATAGTACGAGTTGAAGTTGGCAGCGTCGGACAACCTGAAAGAGAATTACACAACAGTGGTGATTCACGTGAAGGACGTGAACGATAATCCCCCGGTGTTCGAGAGGCCGACCTACCGCACTCAGATCACAGAGGAGGACGATCGCAACCTGCCCAAGCGCGTGCTACAGGTCATACCCGTGACGTCGAGTGCCTCATGCGATTCTTTATTGAAATATTTCATAACGTATTTCAATTTGCTGCTTCAACAAAGAATCGAATGGATGTTTCGTTGTTCTTTGGTGCATGCTATTGTCGTTTTGTCTGTAGAACGTAATTTGCTAGTGATTTGTTTTGTCTTTTTGTTTGTTATTTATTATTTTTAATGCTCAGTCACCGAATTGAATGAATTGATTCGAATTATAATTTCGTTTGGTATTTTATATTTGAATGTAAAATTTATGCTCAAAACAGATTTATGTATTGTCGATAACGAGTTATTATCTACTATCGCCAAAAATTTATGACCTGTGGAACTCGCAAGCCTGATTTGGCTCGTTATTTGGAAAAATAATGTAATCACATGTTATTTCAAACAAAGATAGGCAACTTGTTTTGAAATGAATTATAATTAATCTCATTTTACGTGAAATATGTTGACGCTGCAACTATTTCTTTTTGGCGTGCATAAAATCGTAACATAGGCCTTATCGGGTGTAAAAAATGGAACACTGCACTGTTTGGCCTCGCAGTGCCCGTTATTTATAACGCGTTCCTCTGTCAATGTAACAGTATAAAGATTATTTATATTCTTTTTTTAATTTACGGTTATTTCTCACTTTATGTTACTTTACGTTTGCTACTTTTGTGTTTACAATTTCCAAATTTTCGCTAATGAATGCGTTGCGCGAAGGTTGTGTTTCTACGTTCGTGCAACCATTTTAGTGCATGGGCATGAGCTAATACATGCGTGTATGCAGTACGACCTAACGCTGGTGGCCTCTGACGGACGCAACGAGAACTCGACCCGCGTGGTAGTCCGCGTGCTCGATATCAACGATCTACCGCCACGCTTCAGCCGCAGTGCTTACTACACACAAGCCCTAGAAGAAACCGGCCCATATCCTCATTCCCTCATACAGGTTTTTTTTTATTTTTACTCTTTACATATTGGTTGGGGGATCTGTCTTTTCATATTTTATAAATAATTAATTTATTTTATTAATCCTAAATTTTAATTTATATCGGGTTTAAAGTCTACTCCTATACTAGATATTATTCGTTTGTCACTATTTACAGATCAATCAAAAAAATAAGTGATACATGATGATGTGATGTGAGGTGATGTTTATAAAAATTCTAGCTAACGTCAATAGTCGTAAAAATTTTATCTCTTCATGAGAAACATACATCAGTACAAGATTCCTAATATGGTGATTTAATATTGAGTACTTGAGTAATCAATAATAATAATCATGAAGCTTTATTTTGTTAATATTGTTCTTAATTTATGTGTTATATAAATGTATCTATTTAATAACAACATGTTCTTTGCTGCACAGCTGTAAAATCACGCCGGGCAGGTAACATTTTTAGCTTGGCATGAAAAGTTTTTTAGAAAGTGTATGGGTGTGTGTGTAATTTTAGTGTAAATATTCCTATTATTCAATATCAGTGTTGTGCTATACATACAATTTTAAAAATATTATGGCAAAAGTTAATGCAAAGTAATCTGTTCATTATTTAAAATATTATGTCTGCCACTTGCCATACTGAATTGTGTGTATAGTGCAAAGAGCAAAATTATAGTGTATTTAATTTAAAATCTAGTAAGTGGTACTATTTAGTAAGTATGAATATTATCACAATCAGATAATTTTAAATAATAAGTTAAAAAACTTGATTTGCGCCCAAGTCTTCCCTTAACTCTTTTCTCAAACTTTACGTAGAATCTTCCAAAGAGCTAAGTTTGCAATGCTTTTGTACGCCACCCACTGACGCCATTCTTTGAAGCAATCTGTGAGTTTTGGCGAGTTCATAATTTGAAGAAACTTTAACAATGTCCACTAAAATACAAGATTCATTTTTACAAACCTGTTCAATTTATTTATTACTGACGATGTATATCGATGATAAATCGTACATTTATACTATTATTTACTATATTATTATAATAGTATTTAATTTAAAAAATAAAACAATTGTTTGCTCATCAAAGTACCTATTTTGTTACATTTTACGGATATTAAATTAAAGACATTATGCATATTACATTATGAGTACAAAAACTGTTATTAAAAATGTATCATTTACTTCTAACAGGTGACAGCAACAGACGGCGACAAAGATAGACAGCAAAATATTGTGTATTTCCTTACCGGTCAAGGAATTGATCCAGACAACCCTTCTAACAGCAAATTCGATATTAATAGAACAACTGGAGAAATATTTGTTCTGAAGGTAATCAATCGCACTGAAACATAATTTCGAGTATATTCATAATAATTATTATTATGTAATATACTTCTTTACAATATAATAAGAATAATAAATTACTATTGTTGCTTGTTGAATTAATGTTGATGATGAGTTGAATTTATGTTAAATAAATATATTTCTTACAGCCTTTAGATCGTGATCAGCCCAATGGCAGACCTCAATGGAGATTTACGGTGTTTGCTCAAGATGAAGGAGGTGAAGGCTTAGTCGGCTACGCTGATGTTCAAGTTAATCTTAAAGACATAAACGACAACGCTCCAATATTCCCTCAAGGTGTCTATTTCGGAAATGTGACGGAAAATGGTACTGCTGGTATGGTGGTTATGACGATGACTGCGATAGATTATGATGACCCTGCTGAAAGCAACAACGCAAAGCTGTGGTATTCCATAGAGAAAAACGTTATAGAAGAAGAAACAGGATCGCCAATTTTCGAAATTGAACCTGAAACTGGCGTTATAAAAACGGCAGTCTGTTGCTTAGACCGCGAAAGGACTCCAGATTATTCAATACAAATTGTTGCATCAGATGGAGGGGGGTTAAAAGGTACTGGGACGGCCTCTATACGAGTGAAAGACATTAATGATATGCCTCCACAGTTTACAAAAGACGAATGGTTTACAGAAGTAGATGAAACTGACGGAACTAATTTACCGGAAATGCCTATTTTAACAGTTACAGTACACGATGAAGATGAGACGAATAAATTCCAATATAAAGTTATAGAAAATAGTGGATACGGTGCTGACAAATTTACTATGGTTAGAAATAACGATGGTACGGGTTCGCTTAAAATTGTTCAGCCACTAGATTATGAGGACCAGTTACAAAGTAATGGTTTTAGATTTAGAATACAAGTTAATGATAAGGGTGAAGATAACGATAATGATAAATATCATGTTGCTTATTCGTGGGTAGTTGTAAAACTTAGAGATATAAATGACAATAAACCTCAGTTTGAACGTGCTAATATTGAGGTATCTGTATATGAAAATGCCGAGGTTGGAAAAAGCCTGGAAACATTTAAAGCTACTGATCCTGATCAAGGCGGTAAAAGTAAAGTTTCCTATGCCATTGATAGGTCATCAGATCGGAAAAGGCAATTCTCAATTAATCAAGAGGGTACTGTAAGTATTCAAAGATCGCTGGATAGAGAAGACACGCCTCGACATCAAGTGAAAATTCTAGCAATTGATGACGGTGTTCCACCTAGAACGGCTACTGCTACACTAACCGTTATTGTTCAAGATATAAACGATAACGCACCAACATTTTTGAAAGATTATAGACCTGTTTTAACCGAGCATATTACACCCAAGAAAGTGGCCGAAATATTAGCTACAGATGATGATGATAGATCCAAAAGCAACGGACCTCCATTCCAATTTAGGCTTGACCCTGGAGCAGATGATATTATTAGAGCGTCTTTCAAAGTAGAACAAGATCAAAAGGGAGCAAACGGCGATGGTATGGCAATAGTATCATCATTAAGATCATTTGATAGAGAACAACAGAAGGAATACTTGATTCCTATAATAATAAAAGATCATGGTAATCCCGCAATGACAGGAACTAGTACATTAACTGTTGTCATTGGAGATGTCAATGACAATAAAATGCAACCTGGTTCCAAAGACATATTGGTTTACAACTATCAAGGTTTAGCACCCGACACTGAAATAGGACGAGTATATGTTTATGACTTAGATGATTGGGATCTGCCTGATAAAAAATTCTTCTGGGAAAGCTCGGAACATCCTAATTTTACTCTTAATGAGGAAACTGGTATGATACAGATGAAACATAAAACCAAAGAAGGCAGATATCACTTAAAATTCAAAGTTTATGATCGTAAACATACTCAAACGGATGTACCTGCAAATGTAACAGTATACGTAAGAGAAATAACTCACGAAGCTATAATTAATTCTGGATCTATTCGAATGTCTGGAATATCAGATGAAGATTTTATACGGGTGTGGAACTACAAATCTCTGAGTGTCTCTAGAAGCAAGTTAGATATATTTAGAGACAAATTAGCAGACTTACTTAATACTGAGAGGGATAATATTGATGTTTTCAGCGTTCAGCTGAGGAAAAAACATCCTCCTGTAACTGATATTCGTTTTTCGGCACATGGGGCTCACTTCTACAAGCCTATCCGGTTAAATGGCATAGTTCTTATGCACAGGGAAGAAATAGAACGAACCGTAGGTATAAATATAACCATGGTTGGAATTGATGAATGTCTTTATGAGAACCAAATGTGTGAAGGATCATGCACAAATGTGTTAGATATAAGTAATTTACCTTATATGGTAAATGCTAACAAAACTGCATTAGTGGGTGTACGTGTAGACGTGATTGCTGAATGCACATGTGGTGCAAGAAATTTCACTCAAGCAGAAACTTGTCGAAATTCACCGTGCTATAATGGCGGACGCTGTATAGAGGGCAAGTACGGATTAGCTTGTTCATGTCCTCCTGGTTATACTGGACCTAGATGCCAACAAACCTCAAGAAGTTTTAGAGGTACTGGTTGGGCTTGGTATCCTTCACTAGAAATGTGCGATAGTTCCCACTTAAGTTTCGAATTTATAACCAGAAAATCGGAAGGTGTTTTATTGTATAATGGGCCTATCGTTCCTCCTGAACCAGAAGAGATAATGGTATCTGACTTCATATCCGTAGAATTAGAAAGAGGTAATCCACGTCTATTAATAGATTTTGGATCTGGAACATTGGAATTACGGGTTAAAACTAAGAAATCATTAGATGATGGTGAATGGCATAGACTTGATATATTTTGGGACACTGAGAATGTACGCATGGTTGTAGACTATTGTAAATCAGCTGATATACAAGAGATGGAAGATGGTACTCCGCCTGAGTTTGATGATTCAACATGTCAAGCTTCCGGAACAATACCTCCATTTAATGAATATTTGAATGTCAACGCTCCCTTACAAATTGGAGGATTGTACATTGAACATTTTGATCCGACCCATTATCACTGGCAGTACATGCCAATTGGAAAAGGCTTCGATGGATGTATACGAAATTTAGTTCATAATAGTAAACTTTACGATTTAGCTCATCCTGGTTTATCCCGAAACTCAGTAGCTGGCTGTCCACAAACGGAAGAGATATGCAATCAAGCTGATACAACATCTAGATGTTGGGAACATGGCACGTGTGTAGGTAGCTTCTCGGAGGCACGCTGCCAGTGCCAGCCAGGTTGGACAGGGCCATCATGCAGTGTATCAACGACGCCTACAAGTTTTAGACCCCAAAGTTACGTGAAATTTGCATTGAGTTTTGAACCAGACAGGTTTAGCACGCAAATACAACTTCGCTTTAGAACTCGTGAACCACACGGTGAACTTTTCCGAGTTAGTGATCAACATAATAGAGAATATGGCATCCTTGAGGTTAAAGATTCAAGATTACACTTTAGATACAACCTTAATTCATTGAGAACTGAAGAGAGAGATGTGTGGTTAAATTCAGTTGCTGTTGATGATGGCCAGTGGCATATAGCCAGAGTTAGCAGATATGGAAGTGCAGCAACATTAGAAATTGATGGTGGTGAGGGTAGGAGGTATAATGAAACATTTACATTTGAAGGACACCAATGGCTTCTTGTAGATAAGCAAGAAGGAGTATATGCGGGAGGTAAAGCTGAATATACTGGCGTTAGAACGTTTGAAGTGTATGCAGACTTCCAAAAAGGTTGCCTTGATGACATTCGATTAGAAGGCAAACATTTACCTCTGCCGCCAGCGATGAACGGAACTCAATGGGGTCAAGCGACTATGGCTAGAAATTTAGACCGTAATTGTCCCTCTAATAGCCCCTGTATCAACGTTCACTGCACCGAGCCTTTCGTTTGTGTTGACCTATGGAATGAATATGAATGCACGTAAGTTAAATTATTAACTGTTTTGAATGATTTAAATGAAATAATTACATTTTTCTTAAATTTTTGAAGATTTTAATTTATCAATCGTTTTAATAAATTAATTTGATAAAAAAAAATTACCAATTGGTTATTGGTTCCTTGTTTTAGTGCGCACTGAGTTTTGATATCTAGTATAAGAAAAATATTATAATAATTTAATGACGTACGTGCATAATGAATTATTATAGCAGTAATTGCAATAAATAATAATTCACTGTATGTACTTTAAATCTCATCAGCATTTATTTTATAATATTTATTATAATTATTATGAAAGTCACTTATTATTATAGTTATCTATAGCTTTATATTTTATACACAAAATATTATCATAAATATTAATATTATAATTATCTATTTGACATTAACAAATTCATATGCTGTTTAGCTGCGGTGAGGGTTTGATATTGTCACCGGATGGAAAAGGTTGCATAGACAAAAACGAATGTCTCTACTTCCCTTGTCGCAACGGTGGGTCGTGTGTCAACCGAGAGCCAGGCTACCGCTGTCATTGTCCCGAAGGGTTCTGGGGCGAGAACTGCGAACTAGTCCAGGAGGGCCGCACGCTCAAACTCAGCATGGGCGCGCTCGCGGCCATACTCGTCTGCCTCCTTATCATAATGAGTGAGCAATTTACTATGTCGCGCATTCCGCGTGTCTCCTAACACCTCACCCTAGACCACTCATATTGCACTCATCATATCGCCATACTTTATAGATGTATTGTTTATGTACCTGTTGTATTAGATACTAGATGTGCATGCTTTTATACGGGGGCTCAGTGCGCGCGAAAATATTACGATGCAGAGGTAAATAGAAAATTGTATAGGTGTCCCGGTGGATCGATACGCGCCGGTGGTACGTGCGTCAACGTCAACGAGTGCGTTCAAAATCCGTGCCTGAACGGCGGCACTTGTTTGGATCGGGAGCCTGCCCGGCGCTACGACTGCATTTGTTCGTTCGGCTACACCGGACACGATTGCGAACTAGAGCTCCTCGCGTCAGGAATCATCATGCCCTCCAGAGATTTCATTATAGCTATCATTGTGTGTTTATTTTTGCTTTTAGGTGAGCACTATCATTGTTATTTGCATGATTTTTTAAGTGGTCATCAGCTAATAAGCCCCTCATACTAGTCATCAATACCTTAAATAATGTAATTATTGTTGTTGTTGCTAGTTTTACTAATATATAATAATAGGTACCTAATATTATAAACTTTGTAAATAAAAGATCCATTAGTATGGTGAGTAACCTAGGCTAAACTTGAAGTTAGTGTATTCTGAAGTCCGTAAATATACAAAGTACTGGATTTTCGTAAAAGCTGTCCCTCGTTCGCTCGCATTCAGAGTAATGCGATAAAAGACAGTCTTCGAAGAATGTCTTCGGACAGTCATACGGTAAAGGGCTACGTAAAACTTCATTTACCTCTCCTTTCGCTTTATTTTATCACAAAGCTACAAGTTATATAATAAGTTTGCTGTTTCGTCCAAGTTGAAAGATTAAATTACAAACGGCTACTTAATTGTTATTTGTAGCAATAAATGATTTCATCAAAAACTTGGAATATCAAAGATAAACGCATAGATTCAATAATATTCTTCCTTAATTCTAAGAAATATGTTACGAAAAATATTTTTCCATGATTTAAAATATTTCGAAGGCTTCTAAAGTCTGTAAAGGGATTCATAATTAATTTCTATAATTATTTTTAAATAGATATTATAATATAAACGGTTTTTCAATAGAGCCGCTCAAATGCTTAACGGCGGATAGCGCTAATTAGGAATAAATACATAATATTCAGTTAAGAAAATTTACCAAGGAAAGCTACTTGTATCAACGACGTGAAGAAATTGTTAAATATTTTTATCGAAATCTTTTATTTGCTTAATTTTCAGTGGCCATTTTATGGTGTTATTTATAAAGACATAGGTTGTATTATGAAATCCATAGTTTCAAAAGAACGATAGGGCACGGCTTTTTATTTTTAAGTCAAGAACTTTGAAAATATGTCTTTAATTCTTTTTTTATATTAATATTTTCGTTTGTAATGTTACACAGAACAAGAAAAAAATAATATACTATAAATGTATGGCGTACAAATGGCGTACATTTTTAAAGTTCATACCAGTTTTATCACTTTGCGATTCAAGAAATACTATAATTCTAAGATTCTTATCTAAATAATTTCCTCGCCGAACATAATCTGCTTATGCAAAATTTTCTTAACCTCTTATTTTACACTGGTATCTTTTACTGGTCAGTAGCTTATTTTAAAATTCTTTATTTCATTTTCCTTAACAACAGTGGCCGTTTTAATAAAATTTTTGTTATGAAAGTACCGTCGTCCGCTCAAATTAAGTTGGAAACATTTTTAAACCACAGCAACATTCAAAAGATTAAAACTTATTTGGAAACTAGGTGCTCTGATAAACACAGAATTCGGTAAACGCAGCAACACTAACTAGCTCTATTTTAACAGCTTGTTTAATGTGCCACAGCTGCGCTATACAGACGTATAGCAAGATTAGATCGTTATCCCATAATGTTTGCAAACGAAATTGTCCAATTCAAGAGCATTACCCGTAACCACCAAGGTGTTAGATAATTGCAAATTATTATTGCCCTATCGTTCTTTCAAAACTATTGATTTCGTAATACTGCTAATTGTTTTAAAATATATTTTAAACTTTTGTAAAAACAAAGGAAACATACTTTCAAAGTACATTGTGTATTTCCTACAATTTTATTTATTAGCATCACACGTTATGAATATTATTCATAGATTAATTATTTTTGCAGTACTGGTACTTGTGTTTGTGGTTTACAACCGTCGACGAGAAGCTCACATCAAATATCCCGGGCCCGACGACGATGTTCGCGAGAACATCATCAACTACGATGACGAGGGCGGCGGTGAAGACGACATGACTGCGTTTGATATTACTCCGCTGCAGATTCCTATCGGCGGACCACTTCCCGACCACGTTCCGGCTAAACTACCATGTAAGTCGTTTTCGTTACTATATACCTTCTATTTCAATTCCACTAGTAAATTAGTCCTCAAAATTTCCAACTCAGTTCCTTTTCGACATTCTAATAATATTATATAATGTAAAATCATTTGCAACTTTTCAGTGGAATATGTAGGTACTTGATTACTTAAAAATGCTACTATATCCAATATCTCACTACTCGCTTCCTACTTTAACGGATATTGCGGATTGGGTAGACTTAAATTTGTTCGAGGCTTAAATGCAAAATCGCCTAGTTCACAACTCGCATGCAATTAGCAATCAACTTACAAACAAAATAGTAAAAGCTTTAAACGTTCTCTGAGCACTATGCATAAATTACGTTACACAATTAAGTTATATTACTATTCTCTGAATAGGATGTAAAACACAAAAAGACTCAAAGCTTATTATTAATATTATTATTAAAAATATCTAATAATAGTAAAGGCCAAAGATGTTGAAGTTAAACACAAAGGCTTATTCGTTCTGGAATGTCGTAGCCTTGAAAGCAAGGAGTATAGACACCCCGTAATTACATTTTTTTAATGATTTAATTTGCAATCAGTCTCTTGGCTATAAGCAAATGTGTTGTATTATAGATATTGTCATTCCAGATCACTCCCCAGCGGGAGATTTCTTCTAATTACATTAAGAATAATATCTGAAATCACAATATTGTACATAATTGCTAAGACGATAGAGATAACCCGAGGCGTCGTCTATCATTCGAGGCATTTCTCAGAATAAAAATTTTATGCTTACCGGGGTTGAGAAATTTTATCTTTCGACAGGTTTGAAAGATTCGACCAAGTGTAAACAAAGAAATCACATTCACGCCACACATGGACGTTTATTTATTATCTTTTATAACGCTATGTCCGTTTAACTTTGTTTAAGCTTATGCAATAATCGTATTTGTACGTGCAAATAAACGCTTTCATGTACAACAAAACTAATGACTACGTTAATATTGTTCTCAATTTTCGAGCCCCTTTTCATTGACCGCATTAGAGTTTCGTTTATAGTTAAAATTCCTTACCTGTGGTTCTTAAATAACTACGCTTGACGCTTCTACTGAAATTTTGTGCCTTTTTTCTATAGATATATGTAAAATGTGAATGTGTAAACACTTTAGAATCTGGTCACAAGATATTGGCTATAATATTGAAATATTGATATTCTCATACTATGCTTCAGTTGAATATTTCCACAACTTTCTTTGGCTTAGACAAAAAGAATCGGAGAAAAAATTAGTTTGAAAACGAACCGGAATGTAGTTAGTGGGACCCCAGACCTACTAATAAAGTTTCTGTCGTGGCAACATCGAAAAAGTCGTCGTAGTAATAATGCTGGTCTTCCTTAATAAAACGAGACTTGTAGACCGCAAACTGGGTTAAATGAAAACGCCCATTTGATATTAGGTCCAGCTTTGTCGTTACAGAGAATAGAGGGGGATAATAATTATGGCGATAAGGTTTAAATAGTTTCCTTTTGTTCTCAAACTTAGTTCGTTAATAATACATACCTTCTTCCCTTTAATAATTAGCTCTTGTAAACTAATCAACGTTGAAATATTATAACCATTTTTCCTCACTTTTAAACAAACAACAGTCAGTGTGTTAGGAATAAGAAGCTGCATAATGGGTGCATAATTTACCTTTAATTCAACTTTTTAGAATTCTAGGAATATAAGCAATTTTGGAGTAAAGTGTGCTTAAATTCTTTATTTATATAAGGTATCGAGTACAGAACCGTGTCTCAATAGATTTGTGAGGAAGATAAAGCCGTAATGTTAGTTACACATTTTTTACTTATATAATAACTCTAACATTACTCATTAAAAAAACTGATAACTTTACGATCTTGGTTCGTAATCTTATTTCTAACCTTTAAATAATTATTACAAAGATGTCAGAAAAGTTTCCTCCTTTTACATTTAATTTGTAACAAACTGCGTAACTTCATGAAAAAAGCAATTTAGAAAATCCTCATAATTATGAATCTGAATTCTAAATCAGTGAGACGATGTTATCAACACCTAAAAGAATTAACAGTATACTTTCAGCTCCAGTCGTGCGTAATTGTATGCGTAAGAAGTTTACTTACTTAAAACTTTTAATTACTCGCCTAATTGACTTTCTCTCAAATACTTTGATGTAATTTTAAATGGTTATGAACCGGGTAATGGATTGACTTACACTGTAATGGACACTGAGTGAATATAATTATAATTATTACGTTAAATATAATTTTGTGGGTAGCGGGTACTGTAAATTTGTACTCGGAAGACGTTTTAGGAGCAAAATATAATATTATGGTTTTATATAAAGTTCGTAGAATTCCTCGGCTACCTGTTTCGGGCAAATATTTAAAAACTAAACCGACTCGTATAATATTTGTTCACCGAATTAGTGTAAAACATTTTAGCAGAAAACTTGGTGTATTAAAAGCATTTTTACCATCTCCGCAGTTCGTTTGCTTTGCCCTATTATAGTCCAGTCATTTTAGTAAGTTCACCTCGGAATTCAAGATACCCAGCTGTAAATCTGTAAATACTTGTATAATGACACCCTAAAAGTTGTCTCAAAACCTACATATGGTAGGGTGTGCGCAACTATTAAATTTCAAGGGTCAAAGGTCACAAAAATCGGTTTTTTGTAAATATCTCATTTTCTATGGGTTTTTGCTATTTGCTTTCTTTATAAATATTGTAGAATACAAAATTCTCTACAAGTTTTGTTTCAAATTCTTTTTATACGGTGTACCGTTTACGTGACAGATGGCGGAGAGCGCGCGGTCACAGCATCACTTCAGGTCAACCGGTGCCTTCGGTCGAAAACGCGCGATATATATATATATAATCGATAACTCAATTATTATAAATACTTGTAAATTTTTATTAACCATTATATTATATTTTATATTTTTTTTTTCCTAACCTATCGGTTTTTTTTTTCAGTAATAATTTATTTGACAACATTTACCTGCCCATGTAATTGCAGAATTGTTAATGAAATTATAGGAATTATATTTGAATTTTAACCTAATTAATATTAATAACATATTTATACCATATAATTTTGATCATATTCTTCCTCTTTTACGTCGTCTTCCGGCTGCTGGTAAATTACAAACTGGTCTTCATAATCGTCTTCAACGACATTTGTCTCAAGTTCTTCCATAATTTCGGGGTCAAAGGTTCCATAAACCGCTTTATAAACCGGTTGTGGTTTATAAACCTTTAATAAACCTGCGGCGCTTTCAAATATTCCACCAACAAGTGCAGCTGCTCATCAACATTTCAAAAGTGTATATAATCGAGTTCAAACTTGGTAGGGCATGATTTGGAACCCAGGTATGGGGTTGGCCAATGCAAAACGATTTTCGGGAGCCTATCATGACAATTTTACTACTTGCTCCAGAATATTTGCTAAATACAATTTTCTACAACTAATAGAGTGGTTGTGTTTCACGAGGCAGATGCAAGAAAACGGGCTTGCAATGCTCTTTAGCTTGTGGCCAATGTAATGGGCAAGCTTGTCTCAATGCTCTACCATTAAATCAGATCAGATCAGAGCGACATTAACTGTCTGCGATATCAAATGTCGTTGAAGACGATTATGAAGACCAGTTTGAATTTACCAGCAGCCAGAAGACGAAGAAGAGGAAGAGGATAATTAAAATTATATGGTACAAATATAGTAAGATGTTATTAATATTAATTAGATTAAAATTAAAATATGATTCCTATAATTTCATTAACAATTCTGCAATTACATGGGCAGGTAAGTGTTCTTAAATAAATTAATACTGAAAAAAAGTGGATAGGTTAGGAAAAAAAATATAATATAGTAGTAAAATTTACAAATATCTATAATGAATGATTTATCGATAGTTCATCAACTGTGACCGAAGTCGGTCGGAAGAAGCGGCACCGGTTGACCTGAAGTGATGCTGTGACCGCGCGCTCTACGTCATCTGTCACGAAAACGGTTCACCGTATAAAAAAAAATTAAAACAAAACTTGTAGAGAATCTTGTATTCTACAATATTTATAATGAAAGCAAATAGCAAAAAACCCATAGAAAATGAGATATTTACAAAAAACCGATTTTTGTGACCTTTGACCCTTGAAATTTAATAGTTGCGCACACCCTACCATATGTAGGTTTTGAGACAACTTTTAGGGTGTCATTATACAAGTATTTACAGATTTACAGCTGGGTATCTCGAATTCCGAGATTCTTACCTAATTTAAGCTTAAATGACTGGACTAATTAACTAAATATTCCTCTTTAGATCCGCTGATGGGCGTCGGGCTGGGAGTGGGGCCGATGGGAGTGGGCGTGGGAGTGGCGCCGGGGGTGGGCGTGGGGCTCCCCGGGGAGACGAACGTGGGCATGTTCATCGAGGAGCACAAGCGGCGCGCGGACAGCGATCCCAATGCCCCGCCGTTTGACGACCTGCGGAATTATGCATACGAGGGAGGCGGCAGCACTGCCGGTTCCCTGTCGTCGCTCGCATCCGGTGAGATTTCAATTGACAATAATTACTCTCAATTAATACTATAATGTATGAAATTACATGAAGAATTTGTATAGGAGCCAGTGTTCCAAAATATAATGTAACGACCACGAAATTGCAGTATAGAAATTTAGAGAATGCCGTTTCCCATTAATTTCCGTTGAAATGGTTTTTACATTCAAAAATGGTATTTTATAAAAACTATTTTGAAAAGCTTTTTGTTGAAATAAAATCCACGTTTCACTGACACCAGAGGTTAGCATCTGTGATCCCTTTTATTTATTTTCACATTTTTTGGGCCAACACACTCACAAAAGAATTTTCTAGCGCTAAAGCTAACGATCTAGTTGGTAGGGATGATTACATAGTAACTATAATATTTTATATGTTATAAATATTTTGGTTGTGGCCGGTTATTAAAATTGACTTGCGCTTCGATTTTCAAGATATACGTGAAGTTTTGATAAATGTGCCAGCTATTTCCGTGCGGACATAAAACATTACATATGAAACTCAACACAACAACTGTAACAAACTCGGTAATGTTTAATAGACATCACTTTGTGAACAACAGTCAACGTTCCGACTTAAAGTTCATTAATTTTATCATCTTCTTACGAAGTGACGCGAGTCAAAAGGTAATCTGCATAAATTGGGTTATTGCATAAAACTACTAATTATATTAACATTATAAGATAATATCATCAATATTCAACAAAGACAGGAGTCTTCCCCAAACGTTACCACACTTAGGCCCGTATAAATAAAGAATTCTCAAACCCGACCTCACTTGAGAACTTATTTGAAAGATAAAAAAACGTTCCGTTTCACTTTTAAAAGTGAAAATAATATTTAATAATGTTAGATAGTATTTTAAATATAATAGATTACAAAAAATATTAAAATAAGTACCTAGGTATAATCTATATTTTTACGTTTTCATTTTATAAAAATAAAGTATGTAACATAAGTAAAGTGCTTTATTTTTAAAAGTGAAACGAAACGTTTTTTTTATCTGTCAAATAGGTTCTCGAGCGAGGTTGGGTTTGAGACTTCTTTATTTTTTATTACTTATCAGTAATATGGCCTTTGAGGCCATATTAATGATAAGTAATGTAACGAATAAATCACACTAATTATAAAGGCCAAATGTTTTGTGAGTGCGTTATTGGTGGCGAAGTAAATTGAACTGTGTTATATTAAAAATAGATTTATGACGTCAAATGAATCTGACGAATGTCAACCGTAGGTACCGACGACGAGACCCACGAGTACGACTACCTGGGCGCCTGGGGCCCGCGGTTCGACAAGCTGGCTGACCTGTACGGCCCCGCCCTGGACGAGCAGCTGTAGACGCCCCACACCCCGTGCCCCGTGCCCCGCGCCCCGCACCCCGCGGACAACGTTTAGTCAATTGTCTCCCCAACCCAAGCCTCTCTTAGCCTTCGAGTACGAAACCACCGTTCTGTTCCCCGGGCCACCTCGCCCGTGGCTTGCGACTCTCTCGATTTTCTACTAGTTTATTTTATACACTAGCAGCGACTAGCTTAAGTGTCTAATCTTTTAAGGCGTATACTTATTTATTAATTTTTATGAAGTTTAATCGTATATCTTCACCAAATATTTGATATAAGTTTTTATTAAAATTTAGTCGTAATACGAGTCAGTATTTTATTGGAAGTTAACCGTAAGTGGATTGTTGCCGAGGGGCCGCCGACCGACCCGTGAGTTTGTAGATAGTGTGCTATAAATGTGAATAATTCGTACGAGTATTTTATAAGTCCGCAGCTTTACGTGATATCACCGCCCGGCGCCTCGGCATCACATCGGTATACCTATTGAAATGTATGTTATATTTTACAATAACAATAGATTAAACGAATAGTCCCGTCGGACGCCGAGTTTATAATGCTCATTCTATATGTGAAGTATTTAAGGGGGATGTATATACGATAGATTATTAAACTGCCCCCATAATTTTAATGAAGCAACGTTCTAATCGAAATTTCAATGTAAGCGAACTGTACAGTAACCGGTGTTCCTCTCCAAAAGTCTCCATGTAGATGTAGAGAATAATTAGAATATGTAAACGTCTACGGTCTACTCGTTACGATAGCTAAATATTATTGGATCGGGAAGCTACTGAGTGTTCGGCGTGGGTGAGTGAGTGTCCTGGCGTGGCTGGAGTGTGGACTGCGGAGTGCGTGTGGGCTGCAAGCGCCCGCGCACGGAGAGCGAAGTGAGCGCGATTGGGAAGTATGGCTGTGCCGTTTCCGCCGGAAGCGCGTCTATGAATGTGACTGTGCCAATTTATTATTACCGAAGCAGCCGACGACCGTAGATCTAAGTGTTTGCACTTTATTTATTCATATATTTACGTAAAAAAAATTAGCGGCACCTAGAAAAATATCAATAACTTAATAAGAGTGTTGTGCTAGATTTATTTCGTCGATTTCGCGGTGAGAAAGCCGCCGCGACCATTAGAAGTCACTAATTTAAATCTAATTTTTAAGAATTTATAGTAAAATAATTAAATTAATGCGGTCCTGGGCGTCTTTTTCGCGGTGAAATCGATTTAGGGTCAGTATAAATTTAGAATAAACTGAATTGTGTTAAAATGACTGATTTAATTATGCGTTCGAGAGCCTAAGGTTTTTAAGATTGGGTTGTTTAATTACTATAGTCCTAACTATAAGTACACCCCTAGTTTGCACTCAAAAACTTCAATAAAGCAATTCTCGTTAATTACTATTCGTATAAGTAGACTGTAATGGTTAGTTTGGAACCCAGGTCGAGGTTAAACCGATATTCTTTTGAAATATTTCACTGCCAGTTCATAGACGAATTATTATATAGAATTTTCCGATTTTATATTTCATTCTTGTATGATAACGTATTTCATTAAGTTTTTATATTTTGTAATAATAATTATAATACTCTGTAATCGAATTTTGTCATTAAATTCTGTTTGTTGTCCTTCTATAGGCTCTGTGTTGTCTCGCGTGAATTTGAATGTTTACTTGAAAATTAGTTATTTTTTTAGATAAAATGAATTCTGCAGCTTCAGACTCAACTATAATATATGGGAATCGGGCATTAAATTATTATGTTGAAATTAATTCCGTAACTGGGTTATATAAATGTGTAAGCTAAATTAAAATATTCTGGTTTAATTTAATCCACCTGACGTTCAAATAATTTGTGGTTTTAACTATATATACACAATAAAATTTTAAAATAATGCTGCAAACTCGATTCTATTCATATTTTGCTATACCTGTTGCACACTTCCGTTTAACACAGACAGCAGAGCACAATACCCAGTACAAAGTTATAACCAATATTATTATGTCTACTACCGGTGCATTTTTAAGATAATTTCAGTAAAACCGTGTTTCTAATGGCTTTCGACAATTGTCGTATTTCATACGTTGCATGGTGCATAGAAAAACAAATATTGCCGAGGGTCATTAGCCACGTGGTCGTACTGTACATAGTTATGTTTTGTTTCAACTGTGATTATTTAGTTGTACAACTCTGACGATTAAATAAAAGAATGAATAAGAAAATGTGTTTATTATTTCTCTATCATCACCCAGAATCGACTTGGAAAACTTCTACATATCTATGTAGAAGTTTTCCAGTTCCAGAATTTTTCCAGTAATTATGTTTTGACACCTGGGGCCGTATCATGATCTTTTATAATACCAGCCTGGTTCCAGGCAATTCAATAATAGGGTCTTAAACTGCCTTGTTCTTTTTCATATAACAGCGACATGTTATACAAAATGGATCCAACCTAGTTTGGTTGTCTGAAAGTGACATTCGGAAGCAAGTCAAGTGTCCGCTAACTAGCTGTCATCATGCAGTTAATATGTGATCGTAATACGAAAATTCCAGGCAGCCATGTTGTATGGCGTAAAGTGGCTGGAATTAAGAGCTTGTAATAGGCCCCCTGTCAAAACAAAATTACCTCGTTTAATCTGGGAGCACGGTAGGGCCTCCGCCAAATCGAGCAAAAATAAGAGGCACGGCAGTACCAACCTTTTTTCTAAACAGTTCAGGCCACTTTCGACCCCCTATAACTTTGTTGTGAATAAAATAGAAGCCTGTATTTTCAGTGACAATCAGGCATTGCATAAACACGGTATATTTAAAATTTCATGCAATTAGAAACCGAAGTTTAAGAAGTTGAACTGGTAGTAGAACTTCTTAACCTAACGATCAAATTACAATGACATACCTAATAGCATGTCAAGACATTTACCTTTCTGGATTTCATAACTATTAGCTAGTTTTTTTTAAATAATAATTACGGAGTGATTGCTCCAATTTTCACAAAATTATATCTTTATACAGGCTGAAATATTAATGAGTGATAATACTTTAGGGTGTGTATGTGTCCCGTATATAGAGTTCATTGTGAATGTACCAACGCTTTACTTTTTGTATGGGCAAATACATGATGTTGGGGCATTTCTTTCACATCATCACATTCATCTCAAACATAATTGTCAAAAGTAATTTATTGAGTACTGGGACTTTCACAGTATACTCCACATAGGAGGCACATACACACCCTAGAGTATTAGTATAATATTTGTTAAATTTTTACATAATATAATATGTGTGGAAAGTTACAAATTAGGGGGTTTCCACTCGATTTGTAATGTTCGGAATTCTAAAGATAAATAGAGTGAGCCTTCAGCCAATTAGACGAGCTATAAAAATTAAGCAAGTTACAAAGTAAGTACACAATATAAAGTAGGATAATGTAAGGTTGGATGGCGTCGAAGTGTCGCCCATTTTTATGGGCCTCGTTATGTGCTACGGTTGAGCATCAGTTTTGCTGAAAGCTTCAGTTATCTCCCCCATTAAATAGAAATTGCCTTATATGGACAAGTAATGTTCTGATTTATTGTCATATTAATGTATTTTACCATACAGTAAAACTACATTTAACGTTACGCAATCTTTTTAGTTACGTCGCTTCTATAATTAATCAGGATTATAGAAGCGACGTAACTAAAAAGATTTGGTATAAAAGTTTATGGTTTCACAGACATAATATAAAATATATAAATAGTTATTTCATATGTAATTTACTAATTGTGTTTTTTCTATCTTGTCATTTAATAATAAAATTAAATGTTACTTGAAATACAAATGGTTCGCCTGATGGATAACGATTACCATAACTCATCGCCACCCGCAACACCATTTAGAAAGGATTATTTTCTTGAAGATTTAAAGGTCGAAACGGGAAGAAAGTTAGAAACCGCTGGTGACTATTTTTTCCAGCGTGCATGGTGGAAAACTCCTGCCACGAAACCAGCAGCTCTTTAAAGTAAAGTAAAGTCGATTGACAGTATTGGCGCTGTCATGCTTTTCATACGATTATTATTCGTTAACGCTACTTTACGGAGCTTTCAAATGTTCCTGTTTGGCTTGCAGTAGGTATGAAAGTGTCGTTTAGTGGGACCCACCAGTCCCACTAAAATACAAACCAGGTAATATAACAATTCCTCTTGGAACTTCCCATTAAGACATAACCAACAGAAGACGTAGAGCCAGACCACATCTCAATTTTGGTGCATAAAAGGTGGGATTGTTATATTACAAAATTGTTATTGTTATAAGTATTATAATAAACTAGTTGACCCGTGCCCACTTCGTTAAGCATAATACCGTTTAAACCTTCCTGGGACTTCTACGAATATTTAAAGACTAATAATAGCCGAATCGGTTCAGCCGTGTTTTTAGCGAGATTAGTCTCGCTAAAACTCGTCTTCTTCATAAGTTCATAAGTTTTAACCATGCAAAGTAATCAAACATGCAGTATTCTAATAAACCACATAGATCATTAAACATGTTTATTACGATCAAACGTTCGCAGAAGCAGATTGTTAAGTTTTTGCAGACTTAATTTATACACCTATAAAACCTGTAATTTCATTTCCTTATGACATGATGACTCATTACAACTGAGAAATTGCCCATTCTTGGTCACAGATAAGTCGCAATTTACGACAATGCATAATATCGATTTTACGAGCTTGGCCATTTTATTAATTTTACTGACCAAGGTCAAAAGATTGAGATGGTATAATAATGGGGTCATTCCTTTTTTAAAGTTAGTAAAATGACTGCCAAAATATAATTATATGTTTACTACCTATAGGTCTTTACGGTCTAGCTTGCAAATCCAGCACTTATGATTGTAATTAGCGTCAACTATTTGAATGTATTTGAAATTTTTGTCGACTACTCCGCTTCTGCTAGATTTGCAGGATGATCGTAAATATTGCTAAAAGTCATCATTTTTTGTTGTTCTAACGCGGGAATGAAACCCAGTACCTCCAGGTCGAGAGCCAAGCTCTATACCACAGGAGGTGTTTTTTGAGGTGAACGATAAAAATAGACCGAGTACCCCATAACATACACTTCTTATAACTTCGGTAGGAGTATTCTTAACATAATATATTAGATACCTACGTTTAAATTATTAGGGAAGTGAGAAATAGTCCTACTTCGTATTCCGAGCAGGCAGGACGTCGTGTGTTATAGGCGTGTTCCGCGTTATTATAAACCTTCAGAGGGCTAAGCACGCATTTTTATCTTTACGTGTTTGTCGCGTAAAAGGAAAATGAATTTTAATATGAAGAATCTATTCTTGGATGTATAATAAAGTCTTTTTTTCAAAAAAGGAAATCCCGCTTTAAATGTCTTACGTTATACACTTTCATGAAAAATACCCCCCTAATTTTAGAAGGAAGACTGGTCTAGAGGTAGAGTGTTACACATACGGGACACCCTTTGATAGCAATCCGCATGACGGTGTTTTGGGTACACAAAGCGTAAAAGGAAAATTAATTTTAATATGAAGAATCTATTCTTGGCTGTACTTTATAATAAAGTTTTTTTCAAAAAAGGAACTCCCGCTTTAAATGTCTTACGTTATACACTTTCATGTAAAATAGCCCCCTAATTTTATAAGGAAGTCTGGTCTAGAGGTGTACTGTTAGACATCCGGGACACCCTTTGATGGCGATCCGCATGACGGTGTTTTGGGTACACAAAGCGTAAAAGGAAAATTAATTTTATATGAAGAATCTATTCTTGGCTGTATAAAAAAGTTAAAAAAAAAAAAAAGGAAATCCCGCTTTAAATTTCTTACGTCATACACTTTCATGTAAAATAGCCCCTAATTATAGAAGGAAGTCCTGGTGTAGTCTTAGACAACCGGGACACCCTTTGATGGCAATCCGTATGACAGTATTTTGGTAAACAATAAGCCAATAGTTTCGGGATTTTATAATGACCGCCTATACACCCCTTAAAAGATCAACTTGCTTTACTCACAGAAGGACATAACTGCTCAATCAGTTTAACTTGTTGAAAAACTGTTCGGCGCCTCTGAAGTATAAATATCAAACTCTAAATAAGTTATTTAATGGAAATCATCAAATATATAAATAGCGATTATGTTTGATCAAATAATGATAATTACTATTATGATACAATAATTTTGAGGTTATGATGTACCCAATATTATTAACTCTACTAACGAGTTAGCATTATAGTTGTGAACAGCAATATGTAGCAATATAAAAGCATTTGTATTATATTGAAAACGTTCAAATTTCCAATGACGGCGTGACTAGTGTATTTAAATATAATAGGACGTTCCTATCACTGAAACAAAATATCAATTATATTAAAATTTTCACATGATATTATACATTTCACTTACAGTATCTACTTTACTGGGAATTGATATTCATTTTAATTAGTAGCACCCAATTAATAATGGTTTTATATGTGTGGAACACATCTAAAGTTACATAAAATTATAAAATTCTTGGGCCTGAATGATTGACCGACGGATCAACGCCAGCCGAAGCTGCTAATCGAAAACTGACCTCAAACTCGTAAGATGTGTTATTTGTATGCATCCGAATGGAAAGTATCTGAACCTAATTCATAATAAGGAGTTGGAATTGTTTTTCAAGGGTTAAAATGTTGCATAATACAAAATTAATAGCTGTCTATAAAAGAAGAGGTATAAGTCACTGACTGACAAAATAACGATACACTTGAAATTTGTGCAGTAGTTTTACATTATACAATATATATGTTACCGGCCAAACCCGATTTAAAGACAAACTAGTTTTGCCTAGGCTCAACTAGTTCTTTCTATACGCGATAGGATTAACCAGTATAGCCTAGTCCAAACTAATTTGTCCTAAGCCCGATAGGATAGACCAGTTTAGACTAGGCCAAACTAGTTTACCCTGATATAGATACGCACACTCTAAGATAAACTGGTACTGGTACATTAGAAAGGGACTTTAAAAAACTCCACTCTTGAACGGCGAAATAATAGGTAGGGGTAAAAAATCTTTGAATCTCCGATTTTATAATATAACCTTCGTCAATCACAAAAGATCATAATTTACCAAATTAATACTTCACTAAAACCACCTCAAAGTAGCTCGAATTGAATAATAATTATCAGTTAAGGTTATGAGCGAAAGTTTTTTAATCAAGCAAAGGAATTAGTATCTAGTCCTTTAAAATGTTCAACTTGCGACAATTCGACGTCACTTCAATTTTAATTTAAACTAATAGTAAAGTTTAGTCATAGTTAAATAATTCGGATTTTAGATAGATACCATAAAAGTGATTTATGTACATTATACCAATTTGTCTTTTTTATTATTTTAATAGAATGTATTGTCGTACCTATAATCTAAATAAAATTGTATAAAAACGTAATACATTATGTGCACGTCCTAATATACTAAGAAGCACTCGACGTAAACAACATATTATCCAGAATAAATTCAATTTATTTTAACAACTTTTCAATCCCACTAAGTCTCGGCTAGCGATCGTAAAGTTTAAGTTTAATAAAACTCCAGGTGCATGTAAACGTCATGTCTGTCTGCAAAATTTTAAATTTTCCGACCTGGGAGAGCAGCACTAGTTTTTGTACATATTTGATAGTGAAATCAAAGGCAAAATATCGCAGCGCTTAAAAATTGATTTTATAAAGTCTACATTTCATTTTCGTGCTCAAGCGATAAAAACGAGTGTCGATGTGTATAAAAGTAAATGTCGCGGCAAAACAGATATTAGATAGTGCTGCGAACATTTCCGCGCCGAACGTTCTATCGTATATGCCCGTAAAAATAAAACAATCACAAACCCAACCTTACTTGAGAATCTATTTGACAGATAAAAACATGTTTCGTTTCACTTTTAAAATGAACAACTTTATTATTGTTATATAATACTTTAATTTCTTTTCTTTTTTTACCGTTATATTCATAAAATAAGTATAATCTATATTTTATAATATTTATTTTCACGTTATAAAAAATTAATAAATTAAATTATCTATTATCTATTACTTATAATAAAACTGTAGAGAGGTCAATTCTGTACATTGAATATTTTTTCAAAATACATATTGGAGGATGATTGGCGATCGATACTGATGCCAAAAATGTAATTAGTAAAATTTTTGTCTGTCTGTCTGTCTGTCTGTATGTGCGCGATAGGAACAAAAACTACTGAAGGGATTTTAACCAAACTTGGTACGATTGTAGCCCATATTCCTGGGCAGGTTATAGGGTATATAACATAACGCTACGATACATAGGAGCCGAGCAGTGACGATAAATTTGAATCAAGTCGGATGAATTTCGCGCGCGCGGCCTGCGGTCGAACGGTTTGTGCGGGGGGCGCGGGGGGATCGCTTACACAGTGACGCGAAGCAATAGAACGTGGCACTAAAGTAGATTAGAACATCAAATAAGTATCTAACTATCAGGATTTTTTTTCTGGGAAAACAGTGTTTTCACAGTGTCATAATAATATAAAAATTGTATTTTTGAACTTGCTTCACAAATTGAAATAAATTATCATTTATTGTATAAAATCAACTTAATTACCTAACTGTAATTAAAAGAATGCCTTTCGCGATAAACTAAAAGAACGGGCAATCAAGCGGTTTTGGAAAGCTATTTATACCATCACGGTATTAATCCTTATCATTTTAATACGTTAGTTGGCTTAAGCATTCCATGAAGACTATATTTACCCTTTATACCATGCAATTATAATGAATAGTTTAGGAAATATAGCAAAATTAAAATCGTTTCGCCGTGATTCGACCGGGCGCCGCCGGCTGCTACGTCTTACGTCCGAGCCGGGCTGGTGTAGTGTAGGTATCAGATGCTGGTAGGTAGGAATTTTGGCGAAGGTCAACCAAAGGAACTCCACCCCACTGCTGGGTAAAAAATACTATTAAAATGTGCTAACAGGCAGTACCGGTAATTTGAATTTAACCACGCACAGCTGCTAACTGTGCTAACTGTGCCTGTGTTATTATAGGAGACTTTTATTTATGCAATAGTACCTACCCAAAACAATAATTTTTTGAATTTTTGTCTGTTTGTCGGTGCATTTGTGCACGCTAATCTCAGAAACGGCTTATCCGATTTAGATGTGGTTCAATCATGTTATAATGTAGCAATCTTGACTTAATATTTATTAATTCATCTCAATCGGTTCATAAATAAAAAACTTACGACAGTTAAAAAAAATTGCTGGACGTTTGTTTAACCATTCAAATTAATTTTTATTTTATTTTATATTTTCTTTAAAACTAAATTTCATTTATTTATATTATTATTATTATACTTACTTATATTTGTCGAGAGTAAGCCTGCTGGATCCTCGACGGGGCTGGGCGTTTCGTTTTAAATACCTTAGTAATTGCAATATAAGTTTCAATTTAATACCTCAAAACATTAATGACAAAAACGGTAGTAAGTTCAAAAAAATAATTAAAATATTTTAATGGTTTCGCAATTTATCCTATGTCGGCACTATGACGTTGCTTCATATCAAATTCTGAGTTCCCGGGAAGTAACCTTTAGGTTTCGGTTCCCTTTGGAGTGTCGAAAATTACGAAAATTAGCGACATAAACGGCTGAATCTTTGGGTAGATGTGGCTAAGAAGTCTGTTTTTTTCACAGCCAGAAGGGACAGAAGATCCTGAGTATTTAATATGATCTTTATTTTTAGCTCGATACCTACACGTATTAAAGTTTTGACACCCAGACAGACAGACAGACGGACATCGAAGTTTTTTACTAAATTAACGTGAAAAATTGGCTGGGTCTATACGGTGCATTCGAATCCTAACTTCGAATACCTTTGCTGACTTCTACATATTGTTCGAAGACCTACTTCTTTTGCCGAGCTCCGAAAGGTTGGTACTATATTATTATTATACCCTGCATACCAAGAGGCTTGCCGGGTACGTGACTTGCTGGATAGGGATCAACACTGGGATACACTGGGAAGTAACTATTAAATTAGCGAAAGTTGTCAGCGGTTGCGCCAATATACTAAAAATATATTAAAAATACTAAAGTGCCCTAAATCACTTTTCCACGCGTACGAAGTCGCGGGCACAGCTAGTGTATAATATAATTTTGGATTCTATATTATAGTTCTCATTCCGTCTGTTAAAATTCATACTACAGCCTACTATTACTGTACATTTTTATAGTTTTCTTTGTCCAAATTATGTATTCGATAACTGCATAATATAAAGAATTTTGATTAACATAAGTATTGTGTTTACAGTTAAACTAAAAAAGTTATGTCAATATAAGTTACATTTATATTTGTCTTGATATTTTTATTTCTTAGTTTTTATCATGGACCGAATGGTTTTTATGTTAGGTACAACTTAGGTTTGTTTTCTTTCTTTTGGGACTTTCTATATTTTGCTACTTTTCTATATAAAATCAGTTAGTACTTTAACAGTGAAGTGATTTATAATCAGTACCAACATGTTTGGTTATTAATAAATAAAAAAACCGGGCAAGTGCGAGTCGGACTTACGCACCGAAAAGACCGCAAAAGTTTGCGGCGCGCTGTCTTAATATCATTGTCGCTACACCAGCAGCGTCGGCGTGGAAACGATCATCGTCTGCAGTCGCTGCGGCGCAAAATCCATACAAATCTTAGTACTAGATGTTCGTCGTATATGTGAGCGTACTATCATTTATCAAGTAGTCCCGTTCGCATTATAGTAATTGTACACGGTCGTTTGTCAAGCTGGTAGTAGGAATTGTCAACATAAAGTAGTTTTTTAAATACCTCAACGACAGTTTTTAAAACTAAAAATATTTAAAACAGATTTATTATAACACTGCCCCAAATCACTTTTCCACGCGTACGAAGTCGCGGGCACAGCTAGTGTAACATAATATGTAAAGTTCTTCATTTTTAAAAGTGAAACGAAACGTGCTTGTATCTGTCAAATAGATTCTCAAGTGAGGTTGGGTTTGAGATTGTTTTATTTATACGGGCCTTAGAGTATCTTCACACATACCCTGTTTTACCATACATACTTTTTTTTCTTATAACAGCTAGTTCCGTACGAAGAGTAAAAACGTACACTAACTGTCTGCCTATCTGTTTCTGTATGTATACCTGTATTTAAAAAAAAGACAGCTGAAATTCTACAAATGTTGCTACTAAAACAACAAATACTGAAAACGTATTTATTTAGAAATGTCCAAGAAAAGAGATAGCAAACGTTTTTTTTTTCGCTTTGTACGGAACCCTTTCTCCGAATTCCGACTCGCCCTAGGCCAGTTTTTTTTTATCTCGCAAGGGATATCAGGAGGACAATTGGAATTCCGGAGTGCCGACAAAAACCACCGTTGTATTATGATCAGCCGCTATGAAAGGGTTAGTTTTTATTTCATTTACTATTTTAACTTTAAGAACCTGTTATCGCCACAAATGTCATTATAAATAATCGTACTATACACCATTCCACCGCGGTTCCAATTGGATGTGATGATTTAGATCATATAACAAAATTGTTGAAATCTAGATATTGCATTAACATGAGTGGAGTACCTAGAACATCTACTTTATTCAAAAATCATGATACTATTTATTTATACGAGCACGCAGAGGAAATCGCGCGAAACAGCTAGGAGAAATAAAAATCAGAGCAAAATCAAAGGCAGGCTGTACAAGTTAACAAGTAACATCTGTGAAAGTTTGTTCCGAGCGCGAGCCGAAAAGTCGGTTTTATGTGAAAAACCAGCGCTCCAATGTTTCCCATATTTTACCGAATAATATCGCTTAGTATTCTAATAGCGCGTACGTGTGTGACGGTGTGTCATTGTGACGCTGTGACACGTGACGCGAAATTACTGACTATTGATGTCTGAAATCCATTTACCCATGCCACATACCGATTTGTTTCAGTACGCGCATCTGTCTAAAACACACAATATCGTGTATCTTCAACAACAGTTGTTCAGAAAAACGGTGAAAGTCGAATTAGAAAGAGTACTCTGAAAAGGAAATGTAATACTCTGAAAAAGTATACAAATAATATTTCAATCAATTTACCTAGTTAAAATGCGTACTCTAAAATATTATAAGCAATAAATTGTTACATTTCCAATTTGGGAAATTATATTATTGCTTTTTTAATGTCCTTAATTGCATAATAAAAAGTCTTTTTATATATATTAGTCTTTTATTTTGCTCGAAACACAATCGAGTAAATTAAAAAATAGTATATTTATAGTACTTATTTCTAAGGCCCCTAGTAAAGTTATTCATTTTTAAAAGTGAAACGAATCTTTTTTTCATCTCAAATAGGTTCTCAAGTAAAGTTGGGTTTGAGACTTCTTATATAATATACTCTTCTTATATTTTTAATACTAAAAATTCGTTATGAAGGTTATAATGAGAGCGTCCATGTACATTGCGCAAATACAATATAAAAATATCTCTTTCGAGGTGTCATCGGTGAGGCAGCTTAAAACGTATATGATCAATGAAACTACTAAAAGACTATTTATTTTCTAAACTTTCCTACCGTCTCTATAACAATACAATATTTTAACGATATAATAGCCTATATATATAATGTATTAAACGGCGGTGGAACATAAGTTCACGTTAGGTTAACACATGATGGTGCCATTAAATGAGGTCCAAAGGAACACTTAAGGGATATAGCCCTCGCACACTATTACAGCGGTAAGCCAGCTACCGAATGACACTAGCGGGATTCCTGTCTTAATATTTATTCACATTTAGGACTCTAGATATATATTAATTTCAAAAATATTAATCGTGAAGCCAAAATTTTAAAAACATAACATTTTTTGATAATTATTGTGTTGATACAATCAGTTCACAGAGGTCTATAAAACGCAACTGTGCGTTTTTCAGTTTTTATAGTTGTGGATAAAGATTACTATATAGCTAATGATATAATTTAAAAAGTAATGGAGTACCTTTAATTAATCAAAATTACAACATACCTACTAGTAAAGATTAATAACATCAAGATCTTCATAAAAACGCATCAGTACCAACAATTTAATTTAAATAAAAGTATTGTAATCTTTATCGCAGTACTTCGTTTACACATCCGTGAAAATTTGGTTCTTACGTTAGTGTTTGTGACTGTACAATCAATGCTCTCTGTGGGGTCCCCGGCTTTAATCGCCCCGAGCTGACAGGCTGTGACGTCATCCAAAATTAAGCTCAGCCTGTGGTTACGACTGGACTTGACTCGATATCATGCGACCATTTCCCTCAGATTGCACTTTACTTTAGACTTTGATTCGGGACACCTACTCACTATTTACTGCTGCCTAATCTGTTCTAAATTTCAAGGCCCACTTGCGCCTAATAACTCTATGTTAAAAGTTTAGTATATTTAACTCTAATTTCGCCCCAGAATAGAAACTTACTCTGGGTTATTTATCAAATAACTAGCGACCCGCCCCGGCTTCGCACGGGTGCAACGCTGATACTAAATTAAATACACTTCAGAAAAACTATGAACGTTGTATATAAAAACATAGCGGCCCGCTCCGACTTTGCACGGGCATAAGCAAATTTTAAATTTATAATATCTCCGAAAATATTTGTTTAATTTACATGCTGTAAGGAACCATATTGATCTATATTAATTGCACACTGTATTTAAGGTACTTAATTCGATAAGGATTAATGCCGCATTGCTTAAAATAGCTTCGTAAATAAGCCATTTTTTCACGTAAAAAGTAAACAATAAAAATGGTTAATGTGGGTTATCCCTAAAAGATAAACATATACCATCGCGGACTTTTTTGTAGACCTTTTTATGGTGTACAATACTGTAGTACATTAATTTGATCTAACTCGTAGGGTTTAGGCAGCGTTTTTGCTAAAATAGGTTAATTTACGACATCACGTTAGAAACCTCTAAAATTAGCAATGTTGCCTTAGTATATTATGCATGTATTATACATATAAACCTTCCTCTTGAATCACTCTATCTATTGGAAAAAACCGCATCAAAATCCGTTGCGTAGTTTTAAAGATTTAAGCGCACATAGGGATAGGTATAGGGACAGAAAAGGCGACTTTGTTTTATACTATGTAGTGATATCAAATAATTAATAATTTAAAAAGACGTATTACAATGCATAATAATTAATTAATAATCACAAACAATATGTGCTCTCAAATGTATATTTAAATGGCATTTTGGTAAATGACTAATCCTTGTTTCATGATGACTTATTAGAGTCGATAATGAACCCGAGAGAAGACAGCTGCGCGGAGCTTTCAATAAAGATTAGGGCATTCCGCAATTCGGCTGGATTTACATAAATAAATCAATTTGAATTTCAACAGTTTAGCATGTAACGAGAATTGTTTAGGTTGACAATTCTATAATATCCACAAATTTAAAGTTCGATGACCTCTGTAACCCAGTGGTTGAGTGGTTGTTCGAGCCGTAGGTCGCGGTCATATGCATACCATAATCAAATTGCTCCTTGATCATGGTAGAATGTGTACCTATATATATGTATAGGTATATAAATATCCCGTTGTCTAGTACCGTTAAAGTAGCATGAAACATGATTGAGTGGTGTGAATGCGTCCATAGATATTGATTTTAGATATTGTTATTACATCTTACACTTTTTGTATATAGCCGGACATGCTTCAAGGCACTGTAGCTATTTGTTATATAACAAAAAGGTACAAATTAATAATTTTGACTATGCCTAAAGAAATTTTTTCAGTCCTTGAGCTGTTCAATATAATAATTTGTACCTTTTTGTGATAACAACCGATTCAAAATATTATAAGATAATTATGTTAACCGGTTAAGGGCTGAAAAAATACCATGCGGCATTCAATCCAAGACATTAATGTGTTTAAATATAAATAAATAAAATATGGTTTTAAATTCAAATTGCTTTATAATGAATCTTCCACTTGCTTGGTCAGAATCCATTACAGCAGCGCACGTCTTAAACATTTAACGTTCAATATTTACACGACAGAGATTGTATAACAAGAGAAATACGGAATATTTCAAAATATAACTCTCGGTATAATTATTGAGTACTTTCGAGTCCTATTATTCTCCGATGAGATTTTCCTTTACATACAATATTTAAAAAATTTTAGCGAAACATTTGAATTTCTCTAAATAGAAGCTCGAAAAATTGAATGAACAATTCCAGGACTTGGAATGCAAACAAACAAATATTGGATTTTTTGAACAGTTGGAGTCGCTAAAGGCAAACTAGACTTCAACACTACACGGTTTACCTACTATAAGTAAATAGGACGGTTTTTAACAGAGAGATGTTACAAATCCATATCCATATGCATGCATTATAGAAATTGTGCTTTGATTTGTACTTTGAACACTACCCGGTGAAAACTTGATTCTTATTGTTTAGGATTTCTTACCCGATGGGACCGGGATCCTATTACTAAGACTCCGCTGTCCGTCCGTTCGTCTGTCACAAGGTAGTATCTCATGAACCTTGATAGTCAATCATAATGTGTTTCTGTTGCTATAACAACAAATACTAATAATAACATGATGATCCCATACAACTAACGGGACTTTTTTTTCTCGTTTTTTACGGAATCCTTCGTGAATCTGACTCACACTTGGCTTTTTATTTACTCTCGAGACCTCTTTGAAAACGATGTAGAACAGTATTTTCAAACAGAGGTGGTAGTTTGGATTCCGTCGACGAAACAAAAAGATTTCAATGTTACTGCGTAACGTTCACCACCTATCAGTGGCATGGGTTTCCTTCAACTCCATTCCGATCAGATTCACTTACAGCCCTACAGAGGGCTCTTGAAGACCCTAGTCCAGATACTTATGCAGATACTTATTATATCGGTCGCCCCATGCAAGTTTCTTAGCCGGTGCTTCTCGCTAGGCTAATTCCCGAACCAGTGATCGGCATCACATAGACACGACGTTCAGAAAACATTTTGTAATAAAATAATCTGAATAAAATGTTTTGATTTTGATACAGTATGGGGCTTCCCTCTGAAAGATAACCAGCCTTCTCCACTGCCTCCTGTTGAACTCTATGGTTAGAGTTTGGCTCAAGAGCCAATCGAGTCTAGACTTGGAGGCTATGGGTTCGATTCTTGACGCTGATTAACTATCTGAATAAAGATGATCCATGCATCTGGCCTATCCTTATCTTGTTCGCTCGCCAGTTGTGACGGGTATATTCTATTCCACTGGGTTACGAAAGGAAAGGAAGAGAGAGTATCTTGATCTTGATATGAAATATATTTTAATCGAATACCTATCACAAGTTTATGGTTTAGGTATAAATGTATAATATTTGTGATGTAACTGTGCATCCATTGAATTATTGAAAAGTTGCATACGTATCTTTTTTTATTTAGATCTTAGTTAATTTAATAAATATCCTGTCGTTCTGTAACGCATTTTCTATGCAAGCGTCGTGAATATTGTTATTAAATCGACGTATTACTTTATATCTTAACTCACCTAAATTCAATAAAGACATATTGTATCGTGACGTTATCTAGGCTGTATTATATAGCAGTATTAAGTTTCACCAAGTAATAACTGCGAGGATACGTGACCAGACACACAAAGCCCTTAACAAGCGATATAACTTCCGTTTCCGTGTAAAACACAATAAATTGCATTTTTATCGTAGCCCGACGGCTGGACAACACTAGCATATAGTATTATGTCCTACTGATCTACATTCAGGTGGGCAACACTAGTAGTATGTCGTGATGAAATTAATCGTCACTGAACTCAAAGTATAGTGCCTTAAGTACATTTCGTGAAAGAATCCCCACTGAAATAAATTAGTGGAACTGAATCTTATCTAATATTTTTAAGTGATTTGACTATTAATTTTGTCGGTTTAACTCTTAAACATAATAATACTCAAATGGGTATTAACCCATTTGAGTAATATTAGCTTTACACTCTTTTATAGGATCTTATTGGGTAGGTTGATTTAAAATTTCATCACAGCACGTCTAGGTAACTTATTTACGGATTGTGCTCTACACATTCAATTTTTACAACTGTAGCTTATATAAAAAAGGGTTGCCTGTTGCAGTCGCTAGGCCACAATGTAATGTGTGCTGTCTGCCCATTTGGTCATAGTAATTAGACCTTCGAGAGACCTTTCGCATTCGAGATGGTACAGGTTCGATAAAAAAAACCATAGTAAAAAACGCACATAATTGGCCCCACCGTATTGATCAGTACTATGGACTATGCCGAAACAGAAACATATTAATTAATTATTATCATAACAGTTTTAACTAAGAACCTAATTATACGTAAGCACGTTCAATATTTTCTGTAGCTCCCATGGGAGCCGTACAATTCTTACATGGAAACATAGATATGGCAGCTCATGGCATTGGCAATTTGATACTTAGTATTGAGTAGAAATTTCGCTTGCAATTGCGTTGCGTGACAATGCAATATTACATGAAGCGGGGCCCAGATTTTCGCTCATTAATTATTTCGTTTCGATTTTTATCAGTCTGTTCCGGTCGCACGTAAGTCATATCATTCGTGCACGAGCGGGACAGACTAATATTCGCAACGAAGTTCGAGGTATGAGAATCGGGGCCCTGATCTGATGTTGGATATTATATTTTTTTATCATAATAATTTTAACTATGATTTATAGATATGACTTGCAAACGTTCTTTAAATATTATGCCTTTACATTTGTTAGGTGAACAAAATGTCGGGGCCTCGTTTGTCTTCCCTTTTCAAAACAAAACAAAGCACCAAGTACTGGCTGATAGTGGCTAGCCGAATATTGCATTTAGAATTATTTAAATTAGGTGCACAGGAACAATTCTCGAGCAAACAACTGCAAACTCGGACAATCTGTAGTTTCTTAGGTCTTTAACAGCAGTGTTATATATCATATCAATTACTATATCAGGCATGTAATTATGAAACATGACAGGAATTATGGAAACACACGAGGCCGATTATGCATAATTATAATTTTAGGGATAGATACTAAATGTCAGTGTAGTTTATGCCAGAGTGTAATTATTTATGTCTGATTACTAATTTCATAGCCACTACAAAATCTAGGAGTTTCAAATTAAAAATACAAAAACGAAACCGATTTTCCATTCCCAAATTTCAGCATGTTTGAGCTGCAAATGCTTTAGCGAAAGCACAGGTTAACCACGGCTTACAGATATCCGTATTTGCACAAAATCGCAAAAATTAAAACTCTTTTGGAGGAGATTTTGGCAGAGCAGCAAAATATTGATTGCCAAGGATATTGGAAGTTAACAATTTGAATTAAATTAAGAGCTCATTATTATACAATAGGCAGATAAAACATTTGAATAAAACACGTTTCGTATTTCGGGAATCGTAGGTTTTTTTTAATTGTGAACTTGCGTAAGGTGGTTTTGGCCAAATGTTCGTTGCGCTCTCCCTAATGTTTTACATTCTGGTCTTACGAGTGTATTTAAAACTTTTGCATTCAGTTAGCTTATTTTATCTCAGTAAGGGTATGACATTAACACAGTATAAACATCTGACACAACTACTAATCCGAGTCGTTAAAAGTTAAAACATTGATTTATTTAACTTCACTAGACTCTGCTGATTTAAGCGGATCTACTTAATCCTTTTTACGTCAAAATCGACTGGTTCAACAAACAAAGAGAAAAATGAATTAATAAGCGAAATAGATTTATTGATTTAAAACTTTAAGAAGTACGTACCTACTGTACTATTTAGTTATTACTTATTATGTGATTGAAGCTACACTTTATTAATCGATTTTATTAATACAGCTCACTTTTCAAGTGAGCTGATATTCGCCGAGACGTATATATATTTTGCTACCTACTACATGCCTCTATGTTATGTAATAAGAAGATTTACAGAAACCTCAGTTATATTAGGTACAATTCTATGGTTTTTGTCACGGAATATCGATAAAAGTAATTCCCGGCGGCGAAGACATGTCTTGCATTCACACTTTATTTGAATGGAGACACACGTCCGCATGCAAATGTACACAGGGAAGTCCTGGACGACAGGGGCGGGCAATGAGCGGGGATATTACACACCTCACTCACAAGTCATTGTCAAACAACACACGATCTTGGAGCTATGTGAGCGTCTGGTAAGTGGTTACGGTGAGATGTCTAATGAAATTACTTGACATCGTTTGTATATTGTATACATATCAATATATTAATGGAGAATATAATATATTACAAAAATGTTAGTACACAGGGAAGTTCTAGATGACGGGGCGAGCAATGAGCGTCATACTACACACCTCACTCACAAGTCACGGCTCATTGTCAAACAATACACGATCTTGGAGTTATGTAAGTGTCCGGTAAGTGGTTACGGTGAGATGTCTAATGAAATTACTTGACGTCGTTCATATATTGTATACATATAAGCACGTTAATAGAGAATATGCACAAAAATGTTAGCACAGAGGAGTCCTGGACGACGGGGGCGAGCAATGAACCATATATTACACACTTCACTCACAAATCACGGCTCATTGTCAAACAACACACGATCCTGTAGTTAGCACTTACAGTGAGATGTCTAATGAATGAAATTACTCAAAATTATTTTGAAGTTAATACAATATCAACACATTGATAGAAAATATGAATTTAAATCAGCTAAAGATATATTTATGAGTTTTACATTGAAAAGATACAGACCTAAAAATGATGATTTATTTAGTTTAGTTAGTTTACACGTGAGGTTTCACTCAGATGGTAGCTTGATCACCGAATCAAAACCTTTCAGAGACTTTCAGACGTTTATTAACATCACAATGTAACTTGTTCTACAGAACAATGTGTTGTTCCCTGCGCGTCCCGCCATAATATTGTCCTCTCTATTTTTTCAGTTGACGTAGTGTATGACATCTAATTATTTTTTCACTTTATATAAATATTTGAATCTTGTGTGCCCTCCCAGGAGTCCATTCGCAGCTATCTGCTACAGTATATAATTTGAAAAATGAAAATTATCGTACAAATCCAAAATCTTAATAATAATTGACTGTAACATTTTTGTATATTTTGTTAAATAATCCTTATATCTTCATTATTATTCTTTACGCTATCTGGCAGCGTTATTATTACTATAAGTCGTCGCATTTTAGAACCCATTGAAATTATGTTGAAAATAAAATTCATAAAATGTTTTTTTTATAAAATATTTCGATAAACAGAAATATAAATCGGGAAACAAAATCGATTGGCTAGTAAATAATCAAAGTTATTCAGTGGTTAAACGTATGTAGGTATAAGGCCGAGTCAGTCAACCGAATAAATTTTGATTAAAGGCTACGTGTTCTATTAACGTGGCCGAAATACCTGACCGATGGCAATTTTTCCGAATGAATATTCATGGATTGTAATACCTACTTTAAAATGGAGAATAAAGTATCGTCAATATTTATTTAAAGAGGTTTGATTAAAACGAAGATGTTGATGACAAGAAAAAATATTATAGATACCTTTTTTTTTTTTTTTCGCCGAGAAATGCTGCTTGCCGCATCCCGTGTAGGATGGGGATTCCTACCACGGGTATGTGGGGCTCGCTACGTCCGTTAATATGGTAAGTGGACGCAGCCATACCCACTAAAACTCGTCGGTACTCCAACAGAACCGCCACCAACGGAACCACGGGAAATATAATACAACCGCGATTCCGCCGGCGGGCGCCTGCATTGTGGGGTTGCAGGCCCTTCTCATTGGGGGCATTCAGGCGCCCCTAAGGGCGAACAGGGGCCCCGGTGGGGCTTGCCAGGCCCATCCGCTATGTGTGCCGCGATGCGCAGGAGCACGTTGCGCATCACGACCCTCTCGGAGGCTTAGTGCAATGGGCGATAGCGTCCCCACGCCACCACCCTGAGCTCCCCTGCTAAGGCGGGACGCTTTGGTCATCGTTGATCACGCGTCTTCGCCTCGGCCGTCTTCGCGAAGCGCCTCTCTCGAGCGCTCGGCCTCCTCCTTTGCGGATATGACCTCCTGAGCGAAGTCATCGACCGCTTTCCACGCATTTTCGCTGCTCAGCATTGACTGAATAATTGCTGGCAGCGTAAAGTCCGGTCCAATTGCAGCTGTTAGGGCCGCTCTTTGTCCTGTCCAAGAGGGACAGGCTGTCACGGTGTGTTCAGCCGTATCCCTGTCCTCGTCACAATGGTGACATCATGCATTTCTTTCTCTCTTTACGATCTCACACAGGTACCGACCGAAGCAGCCATGTCCAGTCAGCACCTGTGTTAGACGAAAGGAGAGCGCTCCGTACTTCCTCTTTACCCACTCTTTGAACAGAGGGCGAATTGCCACTATAAGGGCGACGCTCACAAGCGGTTCTTGGAGCCGCTCCGCCCAGAGGTCTAACGCACTCTCCTTCGTTTCGGCCCTCCACCGACGTACGGCGTCCGGTAGGGGGTTACTGCCCCCCGCACGAACCGCTGCGCAACGCCAGAAGACGTCGGCGAGGGCTTGAGCCTCCAGGTCCCATGGGACGCTTCCGGCGAGCAGGCATGCCGCATCTCTAGAGATGGTTCGGTAACCACGCACTGCTCGCGTTTCCATCGTTCTTTGTAGCCGTCCCAGAGCTAACTGATTTACGGGCGACAGGTGTTCGGCCTAGATCGGTGCGCCATACATTCACATGGAGCGTATGACTCCCATATACAACCGTCTACAGCCAAGGCTCGGGCCTCCGAGGTTCGGAAGCAACGAGGCCAAGGACCCTGCAGACCTACTGACCCTCTCGGAGAGACGGCGGAAATGCTCCTTAAAGGACCATCGGCCATCAAGTACCAGTCCCAAATATGTCATCGACGTTGTTACAGCAATCCTCGTCCCACTCACAATCACAGCCGAGTCAGGCGGCGGCGCTTTCCTCGGCCCGTGAGAACACATGGCTTCGGACTTTTCAAGGGCCACCGCAAGGCCAAGTGCGCGAATCCTGCGGACCACCTGCGCGACTGCCGCCGTCGCAAGGATCAACACTTCGCGGTAGGTCCCGCCACGACAGACGACTAACGTGTCGTCCGCGTAGCAGATGACCTCTACGCCACGAAGGTTAACGCCGCGGAGCACAGGGTCAAATCCAATGTTCCACAGGGTCGGACCGAGCGCCGACCCTTGTGGAATGCCACAAACAACCTCCTTCTCCTCCCATTCCTCTTCGGTAGGGTACTTCACGGAGCGTGTAGAGAGATAGTCGCCGATGATGTTGCGAAGGTATCTAGGCACGCCGTGGTATCTTAATCCGGCCTTTATGGTTTCCCAGGGCAAGGAATTGAAGGCATTGGATATATCTAAAGACATAGCCAACACTACCCCGCCTCGGGATATCTCTTCTTCGGTTATAGACCGCAGGCGTTTAACGGCACCTATGGTCGATCGACCTGAGCGAAAGCTGTATTGGTTTTCGCTCAGATTTGGTCCTTTGCGTTCGAGGTGTTGAGTGAGGCGCGAGGCGACGACTCGCTCTAACATCTTGCATGCTTCGTCGAGCAACACGATAGGCCGGTACGCCAACGGTTGATCTTCATTGCGCCCGTATTTCTTTAGGAGCACTAATTTGCCCGTCTTTCATAGTCGGGGTACTCTTCCCTGGACCAGGCAACTGGTTAAAGCGGCGAGTACTTGCGACTCCATGTACTTCATCGCTAGGACCCAAGCACGGCCTGGCACGCCATCAAGACCCGGAGCCGTATTTTTCACGCCCATCCGTAGTACTGCAGCAGCTAATTCAGTCGAACTAACGGGCGGCACTTCCTCCTCTTCTTCTGACACAGAGTCCTCCGTTTGTGACGCAGATGGCAATGACCACCCGACTCCAGGTGGAAACAAGGCCGAAACTATTCTGCTGAGGAGCTCTGGTTGGATAGTCTGTGTAATTGGGGGCACAGCCGGGCGTAGCTTTTGGCGGACCCACTTATATGGCTTGCCCCATGGGTCCTCTTCAAGAGTGTGCAGCCATTCTTCCCATGCCTCTTTCTTTGCCTGTAGTATAGCGTCGCGCAGAACGAGGCAGGCCGCACGGTACAAGTCGTACAGAGTTTCCTCCTCCTGCCGGTCTTGCGTTCGCCGTCTGCGGTATCTTTTATATTGGCGCTTGGCCGCCGTACACTCTGGACGCCACCAGTACGTCTGTCGACGCGGTCTGAAGGGTCCGGCGCGTGGCATGGACGCGTCGCAGACGCCATGCATTGTCTCCTTCAGCCACCCCGCGCATTCGTCGACGTCTTCGGAAGGGAGAGGTGCCCACTATGCCACAATCGCGGCCTCTTCGAGGATTTCTTTGTCCATTCTCTTTATGGACCACCTTGGGGCTCCACCTGATGGAGTTCGGCGGCCCATTACCAACGAGGGAGCGATGACATCGAACCTGATATAAAGGTGGTCCGAGAGCGTTTCGACCTCTTCGAGAACTTTCCAGTCGATGGTTCGGCGAGCAACCGTTGGGCTGACGAAGGTCAGGTCCACTATCGACTCGCCTTGCCATCGAACACATGTGCTAACGGCCCCACGATTGGCCAAGACCAGCCCTGTGGTTGCCATCCAGTCCGCCAGTGCTCTGCCTCTCGCATTCGTCGCCGGAGAACCCCAAAGTGTCGATTTCGCGTTGAAGTCCCCGGCGACAACTACGGGGTTGGATGCTCCACTCACGATAGTTGTGAGCTGCAGGAGGAACGACTCGAATTCGACGATGGGTCTATTAGGGGAGAAATAAACCCCCACCACGGTGAGGGTCCCCATGTTAGCGACGACAAAACCGAGGCCCCTAGTCGTGTTCCTGCAAGATGGAGGCATGATTTTGGGGCCGAACACCAAAGCCACCGACAAGTGTTCGCCACCCACCCAGTCGCTCCTTGAAAGTATGCGGTACGGCTCGGACACAATCGCAACATCTATTTCCCTCTGCGCTATCATATTAATCCATAAATCCTGTGCTCGTGCACAGTGATTTAGGTTGCCCTGCAAAAACCTAAGGGTAGCCGTTATTGGGCCTCCATAACTTCCACTCCGGCTCCAGCGGCCGCCTTAGATGTTGTGGCGGGCCCCGGTGATGCTTTGCTCTGTCTCAAGCCCTCCCTGTTTTTCTTCAGCGCAGGCTTTCCGCAAGGCTTGCTACCTACGCTGTGGTCCGCCGGCTTACCATCGGCAGCACACAGGGCGCAATGTGGCGCACTATTGCACTGTGTAGCCATGTGGCCTGGTTGACCGCAACGAAAGCAGAGTTCACTGCGGTCGGTCTCGCTTGGGCATGTGGCCCGCGTGTGTCCAATCTGGTGGCAGCGGTAACACCGCATGGGGCGGGCGGAGAGTAATGTCACACGTACCACCATCCACCCGACGTATACCTTTATATTGGGTGCTGTCACCTTCCACGCTGCCTCGACCGGGCACTTGGTCCAGGCTGTACCGCAGCCTTTATGGTCCTTCTTTATTTGGCCAACTTTAATATCGCCAACTGCGCAACCACCATGTGTAGCGATGGCCTGCGCTATTTCCGCCATTGAGGCAGAGTCGTCGAGCCCCTGTACTCGCAGTTCGGCGCATTTCTGAGGTCGGGTAATGCGAACATCTTCCTCCCCCATTACCTCCTTGAGCTTTTCGGCAAGTAGGTCTGCCTTTTCTTTATTGGCAGAACCCGGAACCTCCAGCATTCTAGCTCCCGTTACCGCCACCTTAAACTTAACGGGAGGAATATCCAGCGAGACCAGGTCGATCCGCTGCTTAGCCTTCTCGAGAACGTTTTTGTAGGAGACGCCCCGTTCCTCCGCACCCGATCGAAGCGTGATGATCACGGCTGCAGATTTAGGGGTGCGAAGTTTTCTGCTCTTTTTCTTTAACTTTTTAGGCGCTCTCTTTTTTTCTTCTTCTGTATTCTGCGCCTTACTCTTCTTCCCGACTACTTGAGACCACTCTTCAGTCCTGGGTGGTATTGTTGCCGGAACTGGTACTACATCGCTCCTAGCGGCTGCGGCTTCTGCGGCGGCAGCAGACTTCTTTACCTTCTTCTTTTTCTTTTGGATGGGACCCGGGTTGGTCGGTGGCATTAATGTAGAGACCATCGGTTCCGGTTCAGCATTCTTATTTCCCTTCTCTGTTCGAGGCCCTGCAGTAGTTATTGCAGTCATCCCGATGTTCTTTCTGTTATCCGCCTCGAGGGGCGGTCGTATTCGAGGTTCCGGTAGTAACCGGTTCTCTAGACACTCTAAGCGGGCGTCCACCCGGGCGCTCGAGACGGATATAGCCTCACGCACCGCTTTCTCCAGCATTTCTTCTAATCTGAACGAAGAATCTGCAGGAGTAGCCCGCGGTCGAGCACTTGCGAGCTCGCGCTTCACATCAGCGAGTTCCTCTCGCAGATCCGAGATCTCCTTGGAGAGTCGCTTGTTTGCCGCCTCTAGGGCTCTCGTCTCCGCCGAAGCCGTGCGATTGAGAAGAGCCACGCACGAATCTTGTATGACGCTCGTCGCCTTATTTAGTGATCCAACGAACGGCCCACTTAAATTTTTGGATTTTTGGGCAACATGAGTGATTGAGAGAGAAAGTGAGACCCCTAGACTTGACGTAATCCTCGCACCCAGGGCCGCCGCTGTGACCTCTTGCTCCTCAACCATAGCACTGTCCGAGTCATTGAGTGATTCCGACAGTCGGTGAGCCCGTAGCTGTGGTATCCTCCCTGCCAACTCTATTGCTTCACGCTCAGCCTGAACCTTTAGGGCCTCCTGTTCGGCTTCAGTCAACTTCGTCTTGGTTTTAGTCTTGCCAACGTATTTCCCTGTCGTAGGCGGTCTTCCCCTGCCACGCATAGAGGTCGGTTTCCGAACTTCAACTTTATCCTTATCTGGACTTTCCTCTTCTTCAGCCGCGCTTACGTGTCTCTTGCGCTTATATCTTTCCTTCTTTTCTCCTTTGTCCTTATCTCTACCTTGCTTTCTGTCCTTGAGAGGTAGTAGTCTCGCTACCACTCTCTCCTTCTGTTCCACTTCCGTAGGCCCAGAATCTATCCATTCTTCCGGTGGACGCGGGCGTTGCCGCTCGCGTTCCACCCTTTCCTTCATTACCCGTCATAAAATCAATATCGTTAAGCAAATCGTTATCCGTACTCCAGCGTAAGTCGTCAGTGACTGAACGAGCGTTGCGCCCGTCAGCTGAGCGTATTGTGCCCACTCCGTAGTACGAAGGGCAGACCTCCACCGTGGCATCGGCAGAGCTGCGGGATTCCCCATTGCTGGGACCCGCCCGGAGACTATTATCAATATCGCTTTTGTCCATTGTAGAAAAAGTGCTCATTAGGGTTGAGCGAAACCCGTAGCCAACACAAAATGTATGTAGTCCTAATGACAAAGTTACCCACTTGCCATACAGCCTATTGCGGTACGGGGCGTAGGCTTGGGGGCCGTAGAAGCCCATTCATCAACTTTTATACACACAAACAAGCAAACAAAATAAATAAATAAAGAAAGAAAAAGGAAAAATGCAGTGAAGAAAGGTGGTGAAAGGATAGATGAAGAACAACACAAAAGAAGATTATTTAAAAAGACGGTGAAACATAGACATAGACAAAGACCGGTGGTTAGCCGCCTGAGTGCCTCACACCGCAAAACGCACGAAGTGGCGCACCCAGGCGTTGCCCAGGGACACCAACGTGGAGGTACCGGTCCCAGTAA
This sequence comes from Celastrina argiolus, assembly GCA_905187575.2. Classification (NCBI taxonomy): domain Eukaryota; kingdom Metazoa; phylum Arthropoda; class Insecta; order Lepidoptera; family Lycaenidae; genus Celastrina; species Celastrina argiolus. The sequence goes on from LR994577.1 coordinate 11,077,630, forward strand.
GTTAATATAATACTTTACCTGGTATATTCTAAAACCGAGCGTTATTTTAATATTATTAATTTTAATACATTATTATTATGCACGTGTATGAATTATTATTGATGTAAAAAAATACTAGGTATAGAAATAATATAGGTATAAGTTACAATATGTAGTTCGATATATCTTGCGTCTATTATGAATTGTTCAAAATATTATACAATATCTTATTGATTGAATGATCCTGGGGCCATACTCTCCGAACTGATTCGATTTTGATTCAAATTCGATCGTGCCGCGTACATCCGAATAAATTTGTTTTTTAGTCGATTAATAGAGTCGGGAATACAAAAAGTTACGCTCTAACGATTTTCTTTGTCCTGGTTAGTTTCAATGTTATTCACCAAATAAAACACCAAAAGCCGTTGAGATTGAACTGATTCGATTCTCGATCGTGTCGGGAGTAAGCCTGCTGATGGCTGAATTTAAGATAAGTATCTCCCTATACGTACTTGAATTCACTCATGTTTAATAATGCAACAAAAATCACTTATTATAAATATGGTGGTTAGAAAATGTAGTATTCAGTTTTGCTTTATGCTTATTCATACAAGTTGGTGATTGTGCATAACAAATTAGTAATTGAATGATTGATTGACACTGGAATTCAACTTGTACAACCATTTATTGTGCAATAAAGTTTAATTAGTTCAGCCTTTCATTTGAACTAATTAATCGCAATAATATCAATACTCAGAAATTAAACTACTCGCACCACAACTCACAGACTAGGACATATAGATACATAGGTAATAATTAGTATTGGTATTATTATCATCATCATCATCAGCCTGAAGACGTCCACTGCTGAACATAGGCTCCCCCAAGGACTTCCACAACGACCGGTCGTCCAACGGCTGCCCGCGGCTCGGACCAGCTGGCTTACTCCCGACACAATCGAGAACCAAATCAGTTCGATACCAACGGCTTTTTGTATTTTATGTGGTGTATTACTTTGAAACTAACCAAGATAAATAAAATCGTTAGATCGTAACTTTTTGTTCTCCCGACCATATCAATCGACTTAAAAAGCAAAATATACAAACGACAATTTATTCGGGAGTACGCGGCACGATCGTATCTGAATCAAAACCGAATCAGTTTGGAGAGTAAGGCCCAAGATCGTCGGTCCATCTTGTGGGGGGCCGCCTTTCGCTGCGTCTTCCAATCCGTGGTCGCCACTCGAGAACCTTACTTCTCTATCTGGTGTCTGTTCTCCGAGAGATGTGGATGTGCCCATTGCAACTTCAACTGACTGATTTCTCTAGCTATGTCGGTTACTTTAGTTCTCCTGCGAATATCCTCGTTTCGGATTCTGTCCCGCAGAGAAACCCCGAGCATAGTTCTCTCCATAGCCATGAGGCCAACAGGGACCACGTCTCAGTGCCATAAGTCAACATTGGCAACACACAATGTTTGACTACTATTATATTGATTATTATCATAATATATTAGGTCCTTACATATGAAATTGGCGTTTTGTCGTACTGGCCACTTTGATCTTAAATATATCCTGTTTGGTTAGGAATTCCAAATTCAAATTTAAACAGCTATTTACTCATGCATTTGTGTTTTGAAAACCGTAATTCATTTGTTTCTTTCTCTTTTGCTTTTTTTTTCTGCGTCACTCATTTCACAAAATGGAAAACTTAAAATATCACATTATTTACGAGTACGAGTTCCGCCGTGGCACCAGTGCTGCAGAAACGGCTCGAAGGATTAATGATATGTATGGGGGTGGTGTCGCAAAAGAAAACACGGTGCGTTTCTGGTTTCAACGCTTTCGTTCTCGAAATTTCGACCTGCAGAACAAGCCCCGTGGACGGCCGGAGACCAAGGTCGATAATAATGAATTGAAGGCTATTGTGGAAGCAGATCCATCGCAAACCACATCAGAGTTAGCTACAGGCTGCGGTGTTAGTGAGAAAACCGTTTTAATCCACTTGAAGCAAGTCGGGAAGGTGAAAAAGCTTGAAAGCTTGAAAGGTGGGCCTCATGAATTGAGTGAAGCAAACCGACAAACGCGCGTCGACTGCTGCGTTACATTGTTCAACCGGCACAATAATTAAGGAATTTCAAATCGGATCATTACATGTGATTAAAAGTGGATACTGTACGATAATCGTAAACGCTCATCGCAATGGCTGAACCCTGGTGAACCAGCAAAATCTTGCCCCAAGCGATAATTGACTCAAAAAAGTTACTTGTAAGCGTTTGGTGGACTACTGCCGGTGTCGTACACTATAGCTTTCTTAAATCTGGTCAGACGATTATGGCTAATGTCTATTGTCAGCAACTGCAAACCATGATGGAAAAGCTCGCCGTTAAACAACCGAGACTTGTCAATCGCTCTACGCCACTGCTGCTTCAAGACAACGCTAGACAGACGGCTACCAAATTAGAGGAGCTTCAATTGGAATGTCTAAGACATCCACCGTACTCTCCGGACCTTGCTTCAACAGATTACCATTTTTTTCGAAATTTGGATAACTTCTTGCAAGGAAAAAAATTCAATTCTGACTAGGCAATCCGGTTTGGCTTTCAAAGATTTCATTGGTTCCCGTCCGAATAGTTTTTTTTGGAAAGGGATCAATGAACTACCTATAAGATGGCAAAAGTGTATAGATTGCAATAGTACATACTTTGATTAACAAAATATATTTTAATATGAAAAAATCGCCTTTATGTTCCTCCCATACAAAACGCCAATTTCATATGTAAGGACCTAATATTATCAATCATATATCATACTAGCTGACCCTTGCCCACTTCGTTGAGCATAAAAACAGTTTATGATGAAATTCAACTAAAAAAAACAACCCCTAACTCGGGAACGCGGAACCCGCAACGCGGGAACCCGGAACCCGCAGCATGGGAACCCGAAACCCGCAACCCGCAACGCGGGAACGCGGAACCCGCAGCATGGGAACCCAAAACCCGCAACGCGGGAACCCGGAACCCGCAACGCGGGAACCCGGAACCCGCAACGCGGGAACCCGGAACCCGCGACGCGGGAACCCGGAACCCGCAACGCGGGAACCCGGAACCCGCAACGCGGGAACCCGGAACCCGCAACGCGGGAACCCGGAACCCGCAACGCGGGAACCCGGAACCCGCAACGCGGGAACCCGGAACCCGCAACGCGGAACCCGCTACGCGGGAACCTGGAACCCACAACGCGGGGACCCGGAACCCGCAACGCGGGAACCCGGAACCCGCAACGCGGAACCCGCAGCATGGGAACCCGAAACCCGCAACGCGGGAACGCGGAACCCGCAACGCGGAACCCGCAACGCGGAACCCGCAACGCGGAACCCGCAACGCGGAACCCGCAACGCGGAACCCGCAACGCGGAACCCGCAACGCGGAACCCGCAACCCGGAACCCGCAACCCGGAACCCGCAACGCGGGAACGCGGAACCCGCAACGCGGGAACCCGGAATCCGCACCATGGGAACCCGAAACCCGCAACGCGGAACCCGCTACGCGGGAACCCGGAACCCACAACGCGGGAACCCGGAACCCGCAACGCGGGAACCCGGAACCCGGAACCCGCAACGCGGAAACCCGGAACCCGCAACGCGGGAACCCGCAACGCGGGAACGCGGAACCCGCAACGCGGAACCCGCAACGCGGAACCCGCAACGCGGAACCCGCAACGTGGAACCCGCAACGCGGAACCCGCAACTTGCAACACGGGAACCCTGAACCCGCGACGCGGAACCCGGAACCCGCAACACGGGAACCCGGAACCCGCAACGCGGAACCCACAACGCCAAACCCTTCCGTGAACGTTGCTGGTTCTGCGCTGTCAAATGGAATAAATAGTATCCTATGTCCGTCTACTGGCTCTAAGTTACTTCCTCACCAATTTTCAACCATATCGATAAAGCCGTTCTCGAGTTATAAATAATTAATTTAACTAACACGACTTACTTTAATACAAAAAGCTGATGTAAAGATGAAACTAACATAAGCTAACGCCCGGTGAATGCTCCCGTCACAGTCGGTCCAGCCGATTCGGTGATCATTAGTTAGATAACGATGATGATGATGAAAAGAAGCCTAAATTAATCCTTATAACTTTAGCTATCTACCAGTGAAAGTCTCGTTAAAATCGGTCCAGCCGTTCCAGAGATTAGCCGGAGCAAAGAGACACGCTAACAGACAGACAGACATTTTTTTTTAATTGCATTTTCGTTTTCAGTAGCAAGAAAAAAAAAAGACAGAACAGACAGACGTTAACTTCGCACAAAGACAAATGGCGACAAAAGACATAATGGTGTCTTATCATGACGTTTTCGATTTTTTTTTATTGTTCGTGAATTATGACCATGGATCTAACTCCTTCGATCTGATTTTTAAATTAACATTTATAATATATTCTTATTACAACTTATAACTTAAGTACTTTTTTTAAATAGGTATATTTATAGTTGTTAAAAGATTTTTTGAGTAAGTCTCTAGTTCTACTGTCCCTTCTGGCTGTGAAAAGAAACAGGCATCTTGGCCACATCTACCCAAAGATTCAGCCGTTTATATGGCTAATTTTCGCAATTTTCGACACGCCAAAGGGAACCAAAACCTAAAAGGTACTTCCCGGGAATAGAAATTTGATATGAAGCAACATCTTAATGCACTATTAAAATGTTGCTTCATATCAAATTTAAACGACATAGGATAAATTGCGAAACCATAAAAATATTTTAAATTTTTTCAACTTATTACCGTTTTTGTCATTAATGTTTTGAAGTATTATTAAATTTAAACTTATATTGCAATTACTAAGGTCTTTAAAACGGAACTCTCGGTTAGACATGGGCGCAGCCATGTCTAACCGAGAGTTCCGGCACGGCACGCCCCGCCGAGGATCCAGCAGGCTTACTCTCGACACAACTGAGAATCGAATCAGTTCGATCTTAACGGTTTTTGGTGTTTTATTTGGTAGATTACTTTGAAATTAATTAGGATAAAGAAAACCGTTAGAACGTAACTTTTTGTACACCAGACCATATCAATCGACAGAGAATAAAAATAAACAAACGTCAATTTCTTCGGGAGTATGCGGCACGATCGAATCTGAATTAAAATCGAATCAGTTTGGAGAGTTAGGCCCCAGCTCGGCGCGCCGCGCCGATCGGCTTTAGTAGCGTTTTTTATAACCTACCTAAGTATAATAATAATAATATAAATAAATGAAATTTTGTTTTAAACAAAATATAAAATAAAAAAATAAAAATTTGAATGTTTGAAGCAGCGCGGTTCCCGCCGCGCTTCATACAAACGTCCAGTATTTTTTTTATTGTCATATATCTTCAAATCAAAGCGACATCTATACGCCATACGCCGTACTTTTAACACGATTATTACTGGGGGCACAGTTAGCGGCTGTGCGTGGTTAAATTCATACTACCGGTACTGCCTGTTAGCACATTTTAATAGTATTTTTTACCCAGCAGTGGGGTGGAGTTCCTTTGGTTGACCTTCGCCAAAATTCCTACCTACCAGCATCTGATACCTACACTACACCCCGACTCGGATGTAAGACGTCACGCCTGTATCGCGCGGCGCCGCGATGCGGCGGTCGAATCACGGCGAAACGATTTTAATTTTGCTATATTATCTCCTAAACTATTAATTATACTTGCTAGGTATAAATAGCAAATATAGCCTTCATGACATGCTTAAGCCAACTAACGCATTAAAAATGATAAGGATTAATACCGTGATGGTATAAATAGTTTACCAAAAACCGCTTAATTGCCCGTTATAATATTGCCCGATAAATGATAATTTATTTCAATTTGTGAAGCAAGTTCAAAAATACAATTTTTATATTATTATGACACGGTGGAAACACTCTTCTCAGAAAAAAAAAATCTATTAGTTAGGTACTTATTTCAAGTTCTAATCTACTTTAGTGCCACATTCTATTGCTTCGCGTCACTGTGTAAGCGATCCCCCCGCGCCCGCCGCATGAACCGTTCGTCCGCAGCCCGCGCGCGCGAAATTCCTCCGACTTGCTTCCAATTTATCGTCACTGCTCGGCTCCTGTGTATCGTAGCGTTATGTTATATAGCCTATAACCTGCCCATGAATATGGGCTACAATCGTACCAAGTTTGGTTAAAATCCCTTCAGTAGTTTTTGTTCCAATCGCGCACATACAGACAGACAGACAGACAGACAGACAGACAAAAATTTTACTAATTGCATCTTTGGCATCAGTATCTATCGCCAATCATCCTCCAATATGTATTTTGAAAAAATATTCAATGTACAGAATTGACCTCTCTACAGTTTTATTATAAGTATAGATTAGTATAGATGGGTCAATTTCAACACATGCCCATATTTTTATCATATCGGTGAACTTTTCGCGACGTCGGGCGTCGGCGTCGCGGCGTGTGGCGTCGCGATGACGGGCGTTGGCGTCGCGACGTCGAGCGTCGGCGTCGAGCGTCGGCGTCGCGACGTTGGGCGTCGGTGTCGGGCGTCGCGGCGTCTGGGGTCGGCGTCGGGCGTCGCAGCGTCGGGCGTCGGCGTCGCGACGTCGAGCGTGGTAGTCGTGACGACGGGCGTCGTAGCGTCGGGCGTCGGCGTCGCGACGTCAAGCGTCGGCGTCGAGCGCCGTCATCGCGACGTCGGGCGTCGGTGTTGGGTGTCGCGGCGTCTGGTGTCAGCGTCGAGCGTCGGCATCGAGCGTCGGCGTCGAGCGTCGGCGTCGAGCGTCGGCGTCGAGCGTCGGCGTCGAGCGTCGGCGTCGCGGCGTGTGGCGTCGGCGTCGCGGCGTCTGGCGTCGGCGTCGCGGCGTCTGGCGTCGTAGCGTCGGGCTTCGCGTCGCGACGGCGTCGCGACGTCGGGCGTCGGCCGTCGCGGCGTCTGGCGTCGGCGTCGCGGCGTCTGGCATCGGCGTCGTGGCGTCTGGCGTCGCGGCGTCTGGCATCGGCGTCGTGGCGTCTGGCGTCGCGACGTCGGGCGTCGGCATCGCGGCGTGTGGCGTCGGCGTCGCGACGTCGAGCATCGGCGTCGAGCGTCGGCGTCGCGACGTCGGACGTCGGGCGTCGCGGCGTCTGGCGTCGGCGTCGCGGCGTCTGGCGTCGGCGTCGTGGCGTCTGGCGTCGCGACGTCGGGCGTCGGTTTCGCGGCGTCGGGCGTCGCGGCGTCTGGCGTCGCGACGTCTGGCATCGCGACGTCTGGCGTCGGCGTCGTGACGTCGAGCGTCGGCGTCGGGCGTCGGGCGTCGGCGTCGCGGAGTCTGGCGTCGCGACGTCTGGCGTCGGCGTCGCAACGTCGGGCGTCGGCGACGCGGCTTGTGGCGTCGCCGTCGGCGTCGGGCGTCGCGGCGTCAGGGTCGCAGCGTTTGGCGTCGCGGCGAACGGCGACGGCGTCGCGGCGTCGGGCGTAAAAACATTTATCAGCCTTTAAAGTTTAACGTATTTAATTAAAAAAAACTGTTACGTACCAAATGTAACAGATTGAATGTACAAAGACAAACTATAGAAAAAATCTGTAAAAGGCGCACTTTTATGTCTCGAACTTGCGACCCCTAGAGTCGAGACTTGCGTTTGATTGCATTACTGAACTGATTGCATTTGTCTTTTAGCTTGTACTGTTGGTTCTTGATGGAAATTCATGTTCACAATAATAAATAACACAAAACTTTTTTACACTTTTCCACTTTTTATTACGTTTTAATAAGGATTTTACAACAACACAAACGGTTTCGATTAAATACACCTGATGATGATAATTTTTGCTTTTCTTATTCATTCCAGCAAACATTTTCTCTTTTTTTCTCCTTCTCATTTAGTTTTGGCATTCTAAAACAAAATAAAGTTATTAAATTCACCGCTGTGACAAAACTATGCATTGGTCATGATACGAAACACCGATATTAGATATCAGACACTGATTGGTTTTTTCTTATAATTTCGGTGTAAATTATCATATCGGTGGTTAAAATGACCATGATATGAGAGCAGCGACTTGAGAAAAAACACACTTTTTAGGAAATTAGAAAAAACGCATTTTATACCTAAGATAAATTTGGTAGCAGTTAATGAAGCTAAATCACTTACTACATTCATTTAATATCACAACAATTTTAAAACTATTCATTACATTTGAAAATTTCAACCACCGACAGTATAAAATTATTGTCCGACAGCATATTTAATAGCGTACTTACGTTGTTTGCGGGAATATGCAGATCTTTGACACACATCCGTCTTGACTGCGTGGAAGAAAACACTAAGGAGTAAATTAAAATTGGGGTGGGGAGACAGTCCAACTCGTCGATGAAAAGTAAGGCTGGAGGAGTATGAAATTTGTTTTCTTATTGATTATTATGTTACAGAAGAGTGCAGAAAACGAATATTTGTAAAAATCAGGCCTAGAAAAATACATTACATTAACAAAATTACAGCAGTACACACCATTTTACTCACACATGCTCATACTTACACTCACATGCAATTGTGCAATAAATATCTTAATAATTAATAATTAAAAAATCTGGCCCCGTGCAAGTATCCGAGGAATATATTATATGACTTGTGTTACAGGCTATAGCCTACAGGTACCAGACAACATAAATATATTTAATACTTTTATTTTATTATACTATACGCATATTTAAGATTTTTATTATATTAATACGAGTACACAAATTTAATACACATCGATGACCCAGGAACATTGAAATCTTTTTTGTTCCCTCGGCGGGATTCGAACCCGCGACCTCTCGGTAAAGCACCAAAGCGCTGAATCACTGCGCCACGGAGGTCATCAAAATATAAAAGTCGTCATATTCTGTCATCTTTATTTCATGGTACGTAATTTGATGACAGATCAGGACGTGTACCTAACTTATTTGTGCTGTTGAGTTGAGTGTTAGTGTTACGCGTGTCCATGGGCTGTACGGTAAGCAGTAACGTTATCGAAACATAATTGTATGGAAATTATCATATCACCCGCACAATTGACATTCGATAACGTTACGAATACATAGTTGTTAATAATTATGGTTCCTGTTTGAGTATAATGATGCCTCTACAGGAAATATTATATTTGTTTGTCTCTGGTTACATAAAAAAATAGGATCAATAATCAATATACAAAATATTATCTAGTATGATTCTGAAATACAATAATTGCAATTATAAATTTTAAGTTAACCTTCTACAAAAATAATCATATCAATATTATTAAAAATCTTTTGTTTTAAATAAATATTAGACTGACTTGGCAATTACCCTTAACAATCTGATTTAATATGTATCACTTGTGTATTCATGTGATTGCCAAGTCAATCTACTTATTTATTTATAACACGATTTTTTAAAATAATATTGATATGATCACTATAAGATGTTGTTAGACTGACCAACTTACCCCCGCTTGGCATCACATGGATCTCACAACTTTTTACGGCAAAAGAACTAAGGCGAGATTTGGCTCTTTTTACAAGTTATGTTTTTGTAGAGATAAAGACTAACCTTCTTCGGAAGCGATAAGTAGGTATAGGTGTACTAATTAGCAGGTATGTGGTTAGTACTCGTATCGTAACCTAAGTTAACAATTATTTATCAGTTAATAGCTAGAAGCTTTATCTGCGTGGAATCTGCATTTAATATTACCTGCACTGAAAGTTACAATATATTACTATATTTAATTTAGCATGAAACAAGTCTAGTAAAATATTAAATGAAATTTCTACGTGAAATAAATATAATTTATTACATTTTTAATGTAAATTCATTGTAAATTGTGTTTAATTTTTAAACATTATTTAAAAATAAAAACAGTTTGTGATCAACCGTTTAAACCTTCCCGGGACTTCCACGAATATTTAAAGACTAAAAATAGCCAAATCGATTCAGCCGTTCTCAAGTTTTAGCGAGACTAACGAACAGCCATTAATTTTTATATAATATAGAAAAGAAGAAGAAGAAGATAATATTATGTTATTGAATGAAAATGTTCTGTAGTAGGTACTCGGTGGAAATTTATGTTATAATATCAAAGAGGCTGGTTGAGTTCTGATTTGATCCACACATTGGCAACGATTAGTTTCTTATGCGAAACCAGTTTTTTTTTATTATTTTTTTAAATTTTTTATGACTAACTAACACCTTTCCATACACCCAGACTAAACATTCCTTATTAGTTATTAGTACTGTAATACAGATATTATAAACGAATTGGTGCGCTGATTTTCCTCTGCGATATTGTTTGTGCTACCTTAGTATGTACCTAAGGTTTTTAGAGTTTAATTTTAGTAGCTGTAGGAATGACTTATCGTCATTTATGTAACTAATAACATTTTTAAGCTGTTGTAGTATTAGCGCCCACTTTACCGAAGTGTTTATACATGCTGTAATAATAATGTGTAATAATACTTTAGGGTGTGTATAATGGGGCCCGTATGTAGAGTTTACTGTACCAGCGCGGAAACAGTTACTTTTTTAAATTTTTCTATTTCTTTTCAATTTATGATGTTGGGGCATTTCACATAGAAACATGAAATTCTAAAGTAAATCTTTCAGCGCTGGTACTTGCACAGTAAACTCTACATAGGGGGCAAGTACATATCCTTAAATATTTTCTTTCATTAATGTTACACCTTACACAGGTTGTAATTTTTACAAAGGGGACATATTTAAGCTAACATTAGGGATCACTATAACGTAAGCAATTACAATAAACATAAACAGGATTTTTATTATTTATTTAAGTAGGGGTAAACCACCCAAATATTGGCCCTTTAAGCAGGGACTCCATTAAACTGGTAAAATTTGCATGTAAAATTATATTTTATCAAAGAAAAAAACATTTATATTAGTCTTCTAATCTTTGGGGAATATTTTAAAGTACTTTTCATTAATAAATTAAATCGTTTTATTTAATAAAGTGTACGTTTAAAAAAACACCTAAAATACTAGTTGCTGGCATAGCTAAACCTTTTATTGGCAGTACTTATTACCTATTATTGACACTATTTTTGTTAGTTAAAAAAATGGATCCTAACTGCTAGCTCATACTGTAAAAAAGTCTTTGCTTAAAGAAAATAAACATTTATTTATAAAAAAAACTTACCATAGCATTTAAAACGCTTATTTTTAAATATGGTTTCATACTTTCCATAAAATATTAACAAAAAACCAAACAAAATCTTTTAGTCCTTAACAAAAAATTGAATAATTTTGGCTTACGACTATTTAACTTCCTTAATTAGGTACAGTCACGTACACTAACATGGATACATCTACAAATTTGCAAAAATATGTCTACGTTCATATGCCAGAAATATCTTCACCATATTGTATTCAAAGCGATGTAACCAGCAAAGTGATTCAAAATTATGAATACATTATTTTCATAATGAAGTAAACAGCAGTATTTCAGTGAATAGTATACACACCTAAATTCATAATTATTAATACTCGACAAATTTCAGTAAGATGTAAACATTGTTTATTTCATTATAATGTATACAATAATTGTATTAATAATTTATGCTTTCTGCAAGTATGTTTTAATTGCCACAAAAATGTATACACGTGCACTACGTGACTGTACATTGAAGGAAATCACATCTAATCAATTGATATCATAAGTAGGTAATTATTAGGTGTTAATATTCTGAATCAGTCTTGGTCATACTTCTCTAGACTTCTTCATACTAGGCTTCATTTTGAAAGTGGTTGTGGCTGAAATAATAATATTTTTTATTGGCACCTTTTAAACCAATGTTTGACACCCGTTTGAATAAATGGATTTCACAAAATTGGCAGGGGGCCAGCTTTTGGATTGGTGTATCCAAAACTATAAAAAATATTTTAAATGCAACTGAAATTCAATTTTGAAGCAAACAAGGCATAATTTTTAATAAACTCGAATTTTTTTTAAACCCTTTTATTAGCACATGTGCCAATAAAATGGTTTAAGCGATTTTACGCAAACCAAATGATGGCACACCACAAATAACTATAAATTGGCGCTTAAATTATAAAATAATTTTTAAAAAAGGCAACTAGTAGTTATATGTAATAGTAAGACGAATTTAGTATGTACAAGAACAACATAACAAATTTGCATTTTTTTTAAGATTATAAAAGCTCTTACCTTAGTAAAAAACGATTATTTTTAATATTTTTGTCGCACAGTTCCCGGCCTGTCAAATAGATGATCAACTTGACACAAATGTTTTAAGAAATAAAAAATTTGTGTTGCCAGTTGAATAAAGATTGATATTACTGTTTAATTTTTACTAAAAATTTTATAGTCTGCCTACATAAAATCTTAATTTTCTTAAAAAACTTGAGCGTGCCAATAAATTGGTAGAGTGCCAGTAATAGGGTGGTTTACCCTACTATGTAAATAACAAGATTGACTTTTATAAAAAAATCTCGATCCGTTATGTGCGACTTTCACTCTCTGACGGAGCGAGCACTCGTGCTGGAATGCTTTGACATTATTAAGACAATCAAGCGCACTATTTATTAAAAAAAATTAATCCAAAGATAATATGATCAAAAAGTAAGCTCATATTATGTTATATATTATATTTTTAGAACGAGAATCAAATGCTCATCACGCTCGTTCCATAAGTCCACTGTGTAAGTTTACACGCTGTATAATAGCTTGTAATGCCCGATATTGATTTTAATTAAACTTTTACTTGATTCCATCGAAAGTGCCAAAAAATTTCGTTTTTAAATTTTTATTCCCGTTCCTTTCAGACATCGAAGAACCGGGAATTCCCGGAATATTTGGTACCTGGAAATCCCGATTCCACAGCCAGTGAATACTACTGAATACATCGGTTTGGTAAGCTAATGTAGAAGTTGCGTTTAGAACCTGGATAATATACCCAAAGGAAACAAAGGTTCGTAATCTAAACTGAAATATTAAGATGTTCGAATTCAATACAAGTTACAACTTATTCAGAATTAGATAATAAGTTGTATCTCGATAGGAGTTGGTTCTAAGTTGTTATTAGATTAAGTATCTTGTTCGCGGCTCAAAATTTAGTTCGGCCGACTTTATGATAGATATTGAATATACAGAAGCTCGGTTCGATACTAAACTTATTCCATTAGTTATCAACTGAAAAACAGAAAGTATTTTGGATGTTAGGAATAACTGTATTGAAATATTATTTTATACGTAATTGTAATAATAAAAAAACTGTGTTAAAACAGCGGAGGGATGACTTTATCAGGACTAGAATGAAGACCTCAAGTATTCTGATTAAAATAAAAGTAGAGGCATAAATTCACATTGTTTATTCTTAATTTTTGTTTTGTATTACTCAGTTCTTAATTAATTTCAGGGAGAAGTTATTTCAAAATTACTACGACAGTTTCGCGCCAAAGTTTTTTCGTCGACCGCGGCACGGCGAGTGTCGTTGGAAGAAGATTCCAGATTTATGTGTTATTTCGGAAAGTTTTAAATTATAGTTTCAAACTTCGCCTAAAACTAAATTAATTATTTTAAATGCTTCTTAACTAATGCTTGCAAACTTAGTTGTTGCTTGTAGAACTTTTAGGCGAAGAGATTATCAAATTTATTTTGTTTATTTCTGATTTTAGATATTTTTGACAATTTCGAATAGACAATTTGTATTGGAGTAAACGGAACATAATATTGCAAGTGATATTCTCAAAATCTTTAAGATTATTAAAAAAAGCAACCGCGACGTATTCGAGGTTGAAAGGTTTTGTACTTACTTCAGTATTGCAATTCTCTAAGCGCAAAAATCGTGACAGGCAAGATTCCGACGGCTGTATTAGCGATGATGCCCGAAGTATTCCCCAAGATTCGTTTTAACGCTATTGACAACTATCACAGCCGATAATGTGACGGCGGTGGTGATCATAGGCGATGAGCAACAGCCTCAACCGGTCGCTTAGAGAATTGCACTGCAGGTAAAAGTCTAGTAAACAGCTTTACCTAAGCTTGCCAGTAAGTAGGTATAAACAATTATAATAACACCCAAAGTATATTGTGTTATAAACCGGAAGGGGAATTATGTGCAAATAAATTATCCCCTCAATATATATTTTTATTTTACGACGCAAGCAATTTTTTCGTCCGTCAGACCGTATTATCAGATTTATTTTTAATGAGTTCGGAAATTTGACGAAATATATTTTCGTGTTCCATGCGTTAGCCATTTTACCTCATACTTTATTAAAACCAACTCTTCAGGATTCGTCTTTTTAAGTAAAACGGTGTATTCCAAATGGGATACGGTCCCAATGTGTTACAAAATGTAGCTACAAACATATTTTGTAATTTGATTTTGGTGAAAACTTGACTTAAAATTTTGTAAAAAATATTTGAATTACAGTATGGTGACTCTTTTAGGTTTCACTTTGATTTACGGTCCCAATCAGAAAAATAGATAATTGACCTATTGATTGGGGCATGTTATGACTTAGACTCTGATATTGCTATAACATTTTATTATATCCGAATAACTATAATTTTAACTTAAAATGTAATTATGGGAAAGGTTATCCCGGTGTTAGATTAATTCATCTACTTTGATAGGCCTTACGGGAGGAAATTACATCCGTTAGTAGTAGGGATTCGCCGGTTCTGGCTCACGAGCCAGAACCGGCGAATCTACAGGGGTTGGTCGGCCAACTACAGGGGTTGGTCGGTTAAAAAAAAAAAAAAAAAAGTTTGGTGTCAAAATAGGGGTTTTCCGCTACGCCCGATCGATCTATGCGATCCATTTTTGCGTATCTGCACTCCTTAACGTTTTAGGTTTTGCATAAGGAAAGCACTAATAGCACTCATTACACTAATCGTTAAACTCCTCAATGTCTAATGACCATGCGCATCACGCGTTTTGTAATGAACGACATTCTAAACTTAATGACATAGTCGTAATGGCATTGATAATAAACAACATTCTTTTGGTATGTTTCCAAATAATTGAAGTCGAGATTAAAAAAATAAAACTCGGGTTTAATTTCGAATAAATCCTTTATTTCAAAATAACTCTTTCATTAAATCTTAAAACAAGATTTGAACATCATATTCAAAAACAAATCATTCCTGAGTGTATCGCTGCCAAATTCATTTTGAAAGTCTTTCAATGACTTGTTTTTAAATTTATATAGTAAGTACATTAAACAGTACTCTCCACACACTGACGTATAATCATTTTGTAACCGAACATTATTAAAACGCCATTTCCTTGCATTTCTGTTCAAAAACATTTTATGCATCCCCGTAGGGAAACGACCATATGTGTCAAAGTATTCCCCGACCCCATGACTGTCTATGTGGATGGCTACCCAGTGGGAACCTGGTTTGGAGTCCGGATCCAAATTGCTTATAAGGAAAGCGGGAACCGTGACATATATCGGTAATCGGTTCGCAGCATAAGCGTTATAGTGTAAGCTTGGATGGATATTTTTTAAGTATGCTTGTATTTGTAAAGTGTCCATATTTCTTTTACAAGACTATTTAATTCGCTCTTTCACACGCGAGTGAAATAAATAAGCTGTGACCGTCTTATTTAACATGTCATCGACTGGGGTTTTTAAATAAAATGAAAGCATAACTTTAAAAGTAATCATTTATTATAATATATTATTTAACACATTCAAATTATTTTACAGAGTTTGAACTTAATAATAATTATACATAGATATATATAATACAATATTTACTATCTTAGCTACTAAAGTCAGCAGTTACATTGCGATTTTTATCAATTTCAATAACATTATCGAACTCTGCATAAACAACGCAATTGATCGTTTGAGTCAGAGCAGATTCAAAGCGAACTTCTAATCTCACACTACCGTGTCTAATTAAATTCCAATGAGTAGATGAATTGGCTGATAAATCAGGTGTGAGATCAAATGCTAACAAACAATAACCCTTCGAATACTTATCGTGAGATATCCCATTACCTTCGTTGAGAAAATGTATACCTGTTCCTGTAAATAATGTATGATAGGTTGTAGTAAAAATATTATTATCAAAACATGGTTGTAAAGCTTTTGAAGGAATTTGTTGACCGTCAATATATAAACAAAAGGAATTCATTTTGTAGTTCTCAAAATTAAACGGATTTTTAGACAAACAACCATTAAATGCTGCATTATTTACAAATCCAACTATACATCTCTTAGGTACTTGACACAACGATAGTAAAAAAAAATGTTCCCGTGGGATATTGACAGAGAGTTAGAGTCGCGGAACAAAGGTACTTATAAATATATTTTGTGGTTTTTGGGATTCATTAAGTACTAGTTTATTTAAACTAGTTGTTAACTATCTAATTTGTGTGTCGAAACTAGATAACTAATGTTTATTTAATTTGATTCTTATGCAACTTGTGTACTATGCTTGTATAAATATGAAATGCTCTCCGAATCGATACAGAGTGCAGTAAAGTTTAAGTGTATCACTACTCAGAGTCAACATAAAATGGAGGTAAGATATTTTTCTTCTTTTTATTTTACTAATGCAAATATTTTATTTTTAATATTCTAGTAGTTATATTTTTTATGTTTTTTATTTCAGAACAATTTTGCTGAAAATACTTATAAAACATTCTACTTTGAATCTCCAAATAGTGAAACGACCGATTTGGAAATAGTACCTACTCAAGAAATAAACCTAAGTAGAAAAAGATCACCGCTTCCAAGTTTAGATGAACTATTCAATGTTCAGAAAAGCAAAAAAAAAAAAATACTATCTTCATCAGTATCACGAGTACAAAATAGTGGAGACACAGTTTTCGTCTCTACTAACACAGATGATGGACAAACTGCTTCACATTTGATAAAAATCGAAGTATATGATTTAAAGAAGATTTCAAAGATACCAAGCAACGAACATTGGAAAAATACGGAGACAAGGATAAAATTATACACATCGCAAACAAACAAAAACTATGAACATATTCAGAAGTTGATATTTAATTTAACTAAAGAAATATGCACGACTGACAATTGCAAAAAGTATTTTTTTAGCAAGAATGGATGCAATTGAAAGTCAACATGAAGCCGATACAAAAAGTAACAAGTACGTATAACTCAATAAAATATATTTATAATATTTAAATTTTGTATACATTTCATTGTAAATAACAACTCGTTTATCTTTTTTAGCCCACCACAACTACAAGCTGGAGGATCCATAAAAAGAAAGTCTGACAGTGTGATCAGTTCGGAATCTAAACTTCGAAATACAACATCAACTTTCTCTAACATCACTAGAGAATCATGTATTGGAACAACTGCAGGAGGCTTACCAACCGAAGGAACCGATGTCGCTGCTGCTTCATATCCGGATAACATACCCACAGAACCCCACACAGGTACCGATTCAGATAACGTATATTGTAGCGCTTGTCAAAAAGAACTACGTAGGCGGTATTACACAAACCATTTAAAAAGTAATCTTCACAAAAACAATGTTCTTAGAATAGAAGGTTCTCTAAAAAATGTTTCCATAATTGAATCTGCCTTTGGTCAAAGAATCATTACTTATAGAATTTTTAATAAATCTCAACAAAATCTTGGAACATTCCAAACACCAGAAATATTCATAAGTTCTATCAAAGACGAAATATTTAAATTACTCGAACGTTCAATTATAATAAATACCATTTTTAAAGTTAATTTTATTTTAAACGCTGAATTCATACAACAGAGCAAAAATAATACCTGTAACACTTTCGATTTTCAAACAAGTAATTTTATAATTTTTCGCGGAGATGATTTAAACATCTTTTTAGCTTCATTGAGTAATACTTTAACAAATCAAATAAGTAGCTTTGAGAAAAAAGACAGCGGATGGAGTCTGAAACAAATCATAAGCCTGGATATGAATGTTAATAAGTTCAATCCGCTTCGTGGTACTTCTTATATTGATTTACCCCAGGATATTAAAACTAAAAAGGCTGTTATTAATGTTAAAAATCTCGACTATATGTGTTTTAAATGGGCATTGCTCTCTGCATTATACCCAGTCAACAAAAATGTTGAACGAGTATCTTCATACAGCATGAATGCAAATAAATTAAATTTTAATGGTATATCATTCCCGGTGAAGTTAACCGATATTCACAAAGTTGAAAATTTAAATAGTATAAGTATTAACGTTTTCGGATTGGAATTTAATAATGAAGTTAAAAAAAATAATGTTATAGGTCCCTTGTATTTTACTAAAAGTCGCAAAAACGTTCATATTAATTTATTATACATAACAAATGGGACAAATAGTCACTATTGTTATATAAAGAGTTTATCGCGTTTGGTAAGCAAACAACTTTCAAATCATCATCATATGGTTTATATTTGTGATGGGTGTTTATTATACTTTCCTACAAGTGAAAGATTATCAAATCACCAACAAAATGACTGTTCTCATGTAACTGTCGAATTACCAAGTAGCGAAAAAAAATTTAAAAATTGGTTTGCAGAACCAACATCTAACGATAAACTTAGGTTTGATCATTTTGAAAGAAACTTAAAAATACCTTTTGTAATATATGCAGATTTTGAAGCTTTTCTAAAGCCAGTCCATTCATGTGCTAACAATTCATCTAAGTCTTATACCAATAGCATTCAAAAGCATGAACCTTATAGCTTCGGATATTATATAAAGTGTTCTTATGATGAAACTTTATCAAAATATGAAACTTACAGCGGACCCGATTGTGCAAATGTGTTCATGAGTAGATTATATAATGATATACGATTAATTTGTAGTAAAAATAACTTGCAAAAAGCTGCTTATCCTCTAACTGATGAAGACAAAAACAAAATTGATGATTGTTTCATTTGTTGTATTTGTGAAACAATTTTAGGTGAAGATAAAGTTTTAGACTTTGATAGGAATACTGGAAATTTTAGAGGTGTGGCGCATGACTTATGTTCAAAAAAGTTTAGGCCTCCGAATTTCGTTCCAGTATTTCTTCATAATTTAAGTCACTATGACTCACATTTTATAGTTCATGCGCTCAACTTTGTTGAAGGACAAGTTGACTTGATACCTCAAAACAAGGAGAGATACATTTCTTTCACTAAAACCTTATTTATTAACAATGAAATGTTTAAATTGAGATTTGTTGATTCACTGAAATTTTTGCCTTGTAGCCTTGATAATTTGGCAAAAAATCTTAAAGATGAACAGTTTCATACACTCAAAATGAATTTTCCCAACAACCTAGACTTTGTTCGCTTAAAAAGAAAAGGTGTTTATCCGTATGAATTCATGACATCTTATGATAGTTTAAAAGTGACATCCTTACCTAGTCAAACCCATTTCTATAGCACATTAACTGATTCTAATGTATCTGATCATGATTACAATCATGCACAAGATGTTTGGAACCATTTCAAATGTTTAAATATGTTAGATTATTCTAACTTATACCTCAAAACTGATGTTTTACTTTTAACAGACATATTTGAAAATTTTAGAGATATTTGTATTAGAACTTATAAATTAGATCCAGCATACTATTATACTGCACCTGGCTTAAGTTGGGATGCTATGTTGAAGTATACTAAAATTGAATTAGAGCTATTAACAGACTTTGATAAGATAGCGTTCATCCGAGCAGGTATTCGTGGTGGCATATCACAATGTAGCACTAGATATGCTAAGGCAAATAACCAGTATATGACTGGTTATGATAAAATAAAATCAAAATCTTTTCTTGCATACTTTGATGCAAATAATCTATATGGTTGGGCAATGTCTCAATACCTTCCTGTAGACGGATTTGAGTGGGTGGATCCTGACATCGACTTTGATATTCCTGATACATGTGAATATGGTTTCATTTTGGAAGTTGATTTAAAATATCCCGATAAACTTCACGATTTGCACTCCGATTTACCTCTATGTCCTGAAAATATTTGTATAGGTAATACGAAAAATGTTAAGTTAGTTCCAAATTTGAATAATAAAACAAAATATAAAATTCACTATAGAAATTTGAAACAATGTCTTAAGTTAGGTATTGAACTACAAAAGGTTCACAGAGTTTTAAAATTTAATCAAAGTCCTTGGCTACAAAAATATATTGATTTAAATACTAAACTAAGAACAAAGGCATCATCAGATTTTGAAAAAGATTTTTATAAACTTATGAATAATTCAGTTTTTGGTAAAACTATGGAAAACATTGAAAAAAGAGTAAATGTAAAGCTTGTAACCCATTGGGAAAATCAAGGTAAGTCTTTAGGAGCACAAGACTTAATAGCAAAACCAGAATTCCACAGTATGTCAATATTTTCAGAAAATTTAGTAGCAGTTCAATTACGGAAAACAAAAATTGTACATAATAAACCTATTTACTTAGGGTTTTGCATTTTAGATATTTCAAAAACACTCATGTATGAATTCCATTATGATTATGTTTTGAAAAAATTTGGTGAGAAAACGAAATTATTGTATACTGATACTGATAGTTTTATATACCAATTTTTTACTAATAATTTATATGAAGATCTCAAACCTGATTTGATGTTAAGGTTTGATACATCAGATTATCCATCCGATAATTTATTTGGTTATCCTAGAATAAACAAAAAAAAGTTAGGGTATTTTAAAGATGAAAATAATGGTGATATTTTAGAAGAATTTGTAGGACTCCGATCGAAAATGTATGCATTTACAGTAGATAAAAAAGTCATCGCAAAAGCCAAGGGTGTGAACAAAAGTGTTACAAAAAAGTTAGAATTAGAAAATTATAAATCTTGTCTTTTCAATAAAAATATTCAAAACCATACCATGCATAGGTTTAGGTCAATAAAACATACAATATTTACTCAGGAAATTAATAAGACTTCTTTGTCATACCAAGACACTAAGCGCTACATATTACCAAATCAAATCGATACGTTGGCATGGGGTCATTATAAATTGAGAGAACTGTAAAAAAAAAAATGTACTTATTTAGTTATATATTATTATATTTGATAATGTTATCATGTTTTTTTTTTGTTATCACATTTGTGTCAATGCATGTTTTTTTGTATTTTTTTTTATTATTTAGAATTGTGTTTAATTAATATTTGTACATAATATATTATATTATAAAAAAGAATATGAGTTGTTTTTTTCTTACCACCATTGTATTGTAATGTTTAAGAACCATTAAAACTGTTTAAAAAGATAAAAAATACTCATTGTTTTCTTATACCTCGTCTAATCCACACGTGACAGAAATGAATCATTTTATTCATCCATTTACTGCAATAGTTGCAGGACCTAGTGGTTGTGGAAAATCAAATTTTGTTACAAAATTTATTGAAAATATGAAAGAAATATGTAACACTTCATTTTCCCAAATAACATGGTGTTTTGATGAGATGCAACCTCTATACAATTTGAAAAATGTTAACTACTTTCAAGGATTACCCGACTTAAGTATGTTTGATGGTAATGAAGCCAATTTGATTATAATTGATGATCTGATGAGAGAATCTGATGGGCGAATTGTAGATATATTTACAAAAGGGAGTCACCATAGAAATTTAAGCGTATTTTACATAACTCAAAATCTTTTTCATCAAGGAAAAGGTCAAAGAGATATTTCTTTAAATTCGAGCTATATCATTTATTTTAAAAACCCCCGTGATAAAACACAAATTCGATATTTAGCTCGTCAAGTCTCACCAGATAATGTAAGATTTGTTCAAGATGCTTATAAAGATGCAACGATTGATGCACATGGTTATTTGATGATAGATCTCAAACAAAACACCAATGACGTGTATCGTTTTAAGACAAACATATTCAATGATAAAACCTGTTCAGTTTATGTACCAAAAAGAGGGTTTAAATATGATAACGTCCAACAAAATTCTGTCATTTACAAATAATGTTGGGTAGTGTAAACACACATAAAGATCTGCTCGTTGCATTGCACACTTTAAAACCAAAACATCAAAAAGTTTTATTAAAATCATTTGATGAAGATGAAATAAATTGTATATGTGAGTGTATTCATAATGTGCTGCAAGGCAAAGTTCCATTGAAAGAAAAGGATAAAAAATCTTTAAAACAACATATAAAATTACTCCGCAAGCTTGTTCATAAAACTACTACCAAAGTTAGAAAAAATATAATTGTTCAAAAAGGTGGTGCATTTCTACCTATTATTTTGGGTTCCATATTGAGTGGATTAGTTAGTGGTCTTGTTTAAAATGGAACACGCTAGGAAAATGATACTGGTAGATCCAAGTTTCATTGATAAAATAAAGGAAAGGAATGAGATCAATGAAAATCCAAAATCACGATTAGATGCTGAAATGCAAAATATTCTTAGAAGTAACGATAACGATAGAAAAAAATGGATTTTATATTTACAAACTTTACAAAGGTATTTGCATTTCATTGAAGAAGATCGCCAATCTTATCAACTTCCGATAGTAACTTCAAATATGGATTTATCTGAAACACTTTTAAAAAAAGAACATTATGATAAAAGTAGTGATCCACAGAACAAAGATCCAATTGTCAGTCAAA
This sequence comes from Celastrina argiolus, assembly GCA_905187575.2. NCBI lineage: Eukaryota > Metazoa > Arthropoda > Insecta > Lepidoptera > Lycaenidae > Celastrina > Celastrina argiolus. The sequence goes on from LR994577.1 coordinate 11,100,192, forward strand.
CATTGAACGAAGAAGTGGGGCACATAAAAAGTGATACTGTTCAAAATATATCTCTATATTCTAAAAAACAAATATTAAGTTTAGTCCCTAAATCTTACATTAAAAAAGGTGAATCATTATTAGATTTCTTATTAACAAACCAAAGCAATATACACTGGACTGATGATGGTACAGTAGTAGTCGATGGTAACAAAATAAATGGAAGCAACATTGTAGATTTACTTAATGATTCATTGAGACCTTTGAAAAAAAGTGATCCGATAGGATGGGAAAAATTTGCTAAAGCTTTGAATGATCTAAAAGTACCAATCACTTATATAGGTAATCCGATGAGAAGTGATTATATTAGCCAACTTCGATTAAAAAATTTTGAAGAAATATCCACTGAAGAAAAATTTTCCACACCAGAATCTGAAAACAAGTATAATAGAAAAATAAAAAAGAAAATCGATTGGGAAAAATGGACCCCCTACTAGAAGTTCATAATATTTATTATGATGCAAGACATCCTTCTAGTTACAGTAGTATTAACAAACTCACGAAAGCTATGCGAGGCAAAATGAATATGAATGAAGTCAAGCAATGGTTACAATCACAAGAAACTTACACACTTCATAAGCCAGTTTCCAAAAAGTTTCCTCGGAATAAATATATCCTATCTGATCTTAATAAACTGTGGCAAGCAGATTTAAGTGACATGCGTGCTTATAGTAAATATAATGATGGTTATAACTACATATTGTGTGTAATTGATGTATTTAGTAAGTATGCTTATGCTAGACCTATGAAAAATAAAAATTCTGTTGAAACCAAAAAATGTTTTGAGAGTATTTTTAAAGAAGCTCACATAGTCCCAACCCATATACAGTCAGATAAAGGTACCGAGTTTGTTTCCAAGGATGTTCGTCAATATTTTAAGAGTAAAAATATAAATTATTATACAACAAATAATCCTGATATTAAAGCTAGTATCGTAGAACGATTTCAAAGAACTCTCAAGTCAAAAATGTGGCGTTATTTTACACATAAAAATAAATACAGATATATAGATATTTTACAGGATTTATTATATGCATATAATCATAGTTTTCATTCAAGTATTAAAATGGCCCCGTGTGATGTGAGTTCGACTAACATTATGACGGTTTGGAACAATTTGTATGCTCGAGAAAATAAAAGTTCAGTAGGAGATATTTCATTACCAAAGTTTCACATCGGTGATCATGTTAGGATCACCAAATATAAACACATATTCCAAAAGGGATATGAATCTAACTGGAGTGATGAAATTTTTACTATTGCAACTGTAATCCCTAGATCACCTTGGGTTGTATACACCTTAAAAGATTTACAAAGCGAAGATATAGAAGGTACTTTTTACGAAAAAGAATTACAAAAAGTTTCTCCACCTAGCCCTACTTCAGAGCACAAAATAGATAAAATAATAACTTCTCGATACTCTGGTAGCAGAAAGCAAGTGCTCGTGAAGTGGAAAGGTTATCCTGAAAAATTTAATAGTTGGGTTTTAGTATCTCATTTAAAACAGTTATAATGAAAGGAAGTTTTTATTTAACATTACTCAGCAACAGTTCTATACAGTATTTTCCAGACAATTTGACAACCCATTTTTCAACAAAACTACCGAAGTCAATAAAATTAGAGGGGGAATGGACTGTGGGTGTTGTTGAATTCCAATACCCATGTACAATGTTCACTGTTCAAGAACATGAAAATGTAGTTTATATTACTAAGAATATGTTAATGCCAAATGAAAAATATCCTTCTATTGTTTACTATAAAAAACACATTCCTGCAACCAACTATGACAATATTAATCACATTTTAAAAGCTTTAAATAATATAAATGAAAAATTTACTTTTCGTTATGATGAAATATCTAAGTTTGTATCTGTGGTAATAGAAGATGAAGCAATAATTTCATTAACGTTATCGCCCAAGTTAGGTATTCAGTTGGGGTATGAACCTAATAGAGATTTAGTAGAAAAAGCGTTTGGCAAACGCCCTGCAAACTTACATTTAGGGTTACCATCACAAATGTTTGTTTATTGTGACATAGTGGAACCACAGATTGTTGGAGACGTTATGACCTCTTTACTTCGAATCATACCATTAGACCCTTCAAAATACATATACGGTGCAAATAAAATGCATGTGTTTTCCCCTCCTCACTACGTATCAGTCATGCGAAGAGAGTTTGACACAATTGAAATAGATATAAGATCAAGCACTAGCCAAAAAATACCATTCCAGTTTGGAACAGTGTGTATAAAACTACACTTTAAAAAATTATAATGTATATACGCAATAACATAAATTGTCCATATGAACATTATTACACCCATCAAGGAGGTTCTGGAATAGGAGTCATCTACAAAGGAGCTCCTTATCAACGTGGCCATGGCATTGGGAACTTTTTGGGAGGGTTGCTTCGGTCTGTATTACCTTTGCTTTCTAGTGGTGCTAAAGCAATTGGAAAGGAAGCTTTAAGTGCAGGTGTTGGAATTCTATCTGATATAACAAAAGCACGATCTGTGGATGATTCTATAAAATCACGGTTTAAGGAAATGAGTTCAAACTTAAAAAGAAGGGCAGATCAAAAAATTGATAAGTTAAACATGTCTGGTTCAGGCTATATAAGCAAAAGAAAAGGTCTTGTATCAGCCACTCCTTCATTGAACAGCAAAGGAAGAGGTTTTAAGAAACAAAAATCAACTCGTCAATATAAAGGAGATATATTTTCATAAATTAAAATAAACAATGGCTTTCCTACATAGTCATTCTTGTGAATGTGTAAAATCTGAATTAGATTTGTTTGCTTTACCATCAACACAAACAAGTATAGAAAGTGGAATGTGGGTGCACTATAAACCGATATCATCTTTAGCTGACGATGGACCAATCGAGTTTCAAGTACCTGGAACTGGTGATGATTATATAGATTTATCTCATACATTGATTCATTTAAAAGCAAAAATATTAAATGATGATTCATCGAAACTGGCTGCTGCAACTATTGTAGCACCTGTAAACAATTGGCTTCATTCACTTTTTACCCAACTCGATGTTTATTTGAACCAAAAATTAGTTTCTCCTCCAAATAATACATATGCATATCGATCTTACATCGAAACTCTTTTGAATTACTCACCCGATGCTAAAGAATCTCATTTAACGTGTAGTCTTTGGTATGATGACACAGCTGGTAAAATGGACTCAACCGACGAAAAAAACTTAGGTTTTACTAAAAGACAACAATTAGTTTCGGAAAGTAAGGAAGTTGAAATGATAGGACACCTTCACGGTGATATATTCAACCAAGGGAAATTTTTAATTAATGGTGTTGAGATGAATATAAAATTGGTTAGATCTCGTGAATCATTTAACCTAATGGCTCCAACAAACGATGTTAAATACAAAATAAACATATCAGATGCGACTCTACTTGTCAGAAGAACAAAACTTAACCCTTCCGTCTTACTTGCCCATCAAAAAGTATTAGCGACAACTACAGCAAAATATCCTATAACTCGAGCTGAAGTAAAAGTTCTTACGATACCGTCAGGGGTTCAGGGCAAAACATTAGACAATATCTTTTTGGGTCAAGTACCTAAGAGATGTATAGTTGGATTTGTAAATAATGCAGCATTTAATGGTTGTTTGTCTAAAAATCCGTTTAATTTTGAGAACTACAAAATGAATTCCTTTTGTTTATATATTGACGGTCAACAAATTCCTTCAAAAGCTTTACAACCATGTTTTGATAATAATATTTTTACTACAACCTATCATACATTATTTACAGGAACAGGTATACATTTTCTCAACGAAGGTAATGGGATATCTCACGATAAGTATTCGAAGGGTTATTGTTTGTTAGCATTTGATCTCACACCTGATTTATCAGCCAATTCATCTACTCATTGGAATTTAATTAGACACGGTAGTGTGAGATTAGAAGTTCGCTTTGAATCTGCTCTGACTCAAACGATCAATTGCGTTGTTTATGCAGAGTTCGATAATGTTATTGAAATTGATAAAAATCGCAATGTAACTGCTGACTTTAGTAGCTAAGATAGTAAATATTGTATTATATATATCTATGTATAATTATTATTAAGTTCAAACTCTGTAAAATAATTTGAATGTGTTAAATAATATATTATAATAAATGATTACTTTTAAAGTTATGCTTTCATTTTATTTAAAAACCCCAGTCGATGACATGTTAAATAAGACGGTCACAGCTTATTTATTTCACTCGCGTGTGAAAGAGCGAATTAAATAGTCTTGTAAAAGAAATATGGACACTTTACAAATACAAGCATACTTAAAAAATATCCATCCAAGCTTACACTATAACGCTTATGCTGCGAACCGATTACCGATATATGTCACGGTTCCCGCTTTCCTTATAAGCAATTTGGATCCGGACTCCAAACCAGGTTCCCACTGGGTAGCCATCCACATAGACAGTCATGGGGTCGGGGAATACTTTGACACATATGGTCGTTTCCCTACGGGGATGCATAAAATGTTTTTGAACAGAAATGCAAGGAAATGGCGTTTTAATAATGTTCGGTTACAAAATGATTATACGTCAGTGTGTGGAGAGTACTGTTTAATGTACTTACTATATAAATTTAAAAACAAGTCATTGAAAGACTTTCAAAATGAATTTGGCAGCGATACACTCAGGAATGATTTGTTTTTGAATATGATGTTCAAATCTTGTTTTAAGATTTAATGAAAGAGTTATTTTGAAATAAAGGATTTATTCGAAATTAAACCCGAGTTTTATTTTTTTAATCTCGACTTCAATTATTTGGAAACATACCAAAAGAATGTTGTTTATTATCAATGCCATTACGACTATGTCATTAAGTTTAGAATGTCGTTCATTACAAAACGCGTGATGCGCATGGTCATTAGACATTGAGGAGTTTAACGATTAGTGTAATGAGTGCTATTAGTGCTTTCCTTATGCAAAACCTAAAACGTTAAGGAGTGCAGATACGCAAAAATGGATCGCATAGATCGATCGGGCGTAGCGGAAAACCCCTATTTTGACACCAAACTTTTTTTTTTTTTTTTTTAACCGACCAACCCCTGTAGTTGGCCGACCAACCCCTGTAGATTCGCCGGTTCTGGCTCGTGAGCCAGAACCGGCGAATCCCTACTACTTCCGTTACCTTTACCTAACCTTCAAAAGCCAGTAAAGTTCAGAGTTGACGTGTACAATTATAATAATAATTAAGTAAATATATTAGGTTTGTACTTTCTTAACAACTTTTGAAGAATAAAAGTAAAACAAAACATTTCGTTTCATCTCGAAGAAACAGACATTGCTATATTAACGATATTACGCCCTCATATAATATTTGAAGCGTGACACTTTGTCTCTGGTTACATAAAAAAATAGGATCAATAATCAATATACAAAATATTATCTAGTATGATTCTGAAATACAATAATTGCAATTATAAATTTTAAGTTAACCTTCTACAAAAATAATCATATCAATATTATTAAAAATCTTTTGTTTTAAATAAATATTAGACTGACTTGGCAATTACCCTTAACAATCTGATTTAATATGTATCACTTGTGTATTCATGTGATTGCCAAGTCAATCTACTTATTTATTTATAACACGATTTTTTAAAATAATATTGATATGATCACTATAAGATGTTGTTAGACTGACCAACTTACCCCCGCTTGGCATCACATGGATCTCAAAACTTTTTACGGCAGAACTAAGGCGAGATTTGGCTCTTTTTACAAGTTATGTTTTTGTAGAGATAAAGACTAACCTTCTTCGGAAGCGATAAGTAGGTATAGGTGTACTAATTAGCAGGTATGTGGTTAGTACTCGTATCGTAACCTAAGTTAACAATTATTTATCAGTTAATAGCTAGAAGCTTTATCTGCGTGGAATCTGCATTTAATATTACCTGCACTGAAAGTTACAATATATTACTATATTTAATTTAGCATGAAACAAGTCTAGTAAAATATTAAATGAAATTTCTACGTGAAATAAATATAATTTATTACATTTTTAATGTAAATTCATTGTAAATTGTGTTTAATTTTTAAACATTATTTAAAAATAAAAACAGTTTGTGATCAACCGTTTAAACCTTCCCGGGACTTCCACGAATATTTAAAGACTAAAAATAGCCAAATCGATTCAGCCGTTCTCAAGTTTTAGCGAGACTAACGAACAGCCATTAATTTTTATATAATATAGAAAAGAAGAAGAAGAAGATAATATTATGTTATTGAATGAAAATGTTCTGTAGTAGGTACTCGGTGGAAATTTATGTTATAATATCAAAGAGGCTGGTTGAGTTCTGATTTGATCCACACATTGGCAACGATTAGTTTCTTATGCGAAACCAGTTTTTTTTTATTATTTTTTTAAATTTTTTATGACTAACTAACACCTTTCCATACACCCAGACTAAACATTCCTTATTAGTTATTAGTACTGTAATACAGATATTATAAACGAATTGGTGCGCTGATTTTCCTCTGCGATATTGTTTGTGCTACCTTAGTATGTACCTAAGGTTTTTAGAGTTTAATTTTAGTAGCTGTAGGAATGACTTATCGTCATTTATGTAACTAATAACATTTTTAAGCTGTTGTAGTATTAGCGCCCACTTTACCGAAGTGTTTATACATGCTGTAATAATAATGTGTAATAATACTTTAGGGTGTGTATAATGGGGCCCGTATGTAGAGTTTACTGTACCAGCGCGGAAACAGTTACTTTTTTAAATTTTTCTATTTCTTTTCAATTTATGATGTTGGGGCATTTCACATAGAAACATGAAATTCTAAAGTAAATCTTTCAGCGCTGGTACTTGCACAGTAAACTCTACATAGGGGGCAAGTACATATCCTTAAATATTTTCTTTCATTAATGTTACACCTTACACAGGTTGTAATTTTTACAAAGGGGACATATTTAAGCTAACATTAGGGATCACTATAACGTAAGCAATTACAATAAACATAAACAGGATTTTTATTATTTATTTAAGTAGGGGTAAACCACCCAAATATTGGCCCTTTAAGCAGGGACTCCATTAAACTGGTAAAATTTGCATGTAAAATTATATTTTATCAAAGAAAAAAACATTTATATTAGTCTTCTAATCTTTGGGGAATATTTTAAAGTACTTTTCATTAATAAATTAAATCGTTTTATTTAATAAAGTGTACGTTTAAAAAAACACCTAAAATACTAGTTGCTGGCATAGCTAAACCTTTTATTGGCAGTACTTATTACCTATTATTGACACTATTTTTGTTAGTTAAAAAAATGGATCCTAACTGCTAGCTCATACTGTAAAAAAGTCTTTGCTTAAAGAAAATAAACATTTATTTATAAAAAAAACTTACCATAGCATTTAAAACGCTTATTTTTAAATATGGTTTCATACTTTCCATAAAATATTAACAAAAAACCAAACAAAATCTTTTAGTCCTTAACAAAAAATTGAATAATTTTGGCTTACGACTATTTAACTTCCTTAATTAGGTACAGTCACGTACACTAACATGGATACATCTACAAATTTGCAAAAATATGTCTACGTTCATATGCCAGAAATATCTTCACCATATTGTATTCAAAGCGATGTAACCAGCAAAGTGATTCAAAATTATGAATACATTATTTTCATAATGAAGTAAACAGCAGTATTTCAGTGAATAGTATACACACCTAAATTCATAATTATTAATACTCGACAAATTTCAGTAAGATGTAAACATTGTTTATTTCATTATAATGTATACAATAATTGTATTAATAATTTATGCTTTCTGCAAGTATGTTTTAATTGCCACAAAAATGTATACACGTGCACTACGTGACTGTACATTGAAGGAAATCACATCTAATCAATTGATATCATAAGTAGGTAATTATTAGGTGTTAATATTCTGAATCAGTCTTGGTCATACTTCTCTAGACTTCTTCATACTAGGCTTCATTTTGAAAGTGGTTGTGGCTGAAATAATAATATTTTTTATTGGCACCTTTTAAACCAATGTTTGACACCCGTTTGAATAAATGGATTTCACAAAATTGGCAGGGGGCCAGCTTTTGGATTGGTGTATCCAAAACTATAAAAAATATTTTAAATGCAACTGAAATTCAATTTTGAAGCAAACAAGGCATAATTTTTAATAAACTCGAATTTTTTTTAAACCCTTTTATTAGCACATGTGCCAATAAAATGGTTTAAGCGATTTTACGCAAACCAAATGATGGCACACCACAAATAACTATAAATTGGCGCTTAAATTATAAAATAATTTTTAAAAAAGGCAACTAGTAGTTATATGTAATAGTAAGACGAATTTAGTATGTACAAGAACAACATAACAAATTTGCATTTTTTTTAAGATTATAAAAGCTCTTACCTTAGTAAAAAACGATTATTTTTAATATTTTTGTCGCACAGTTCCCGGCCTGTCAAATAGATGATCAACTTGACACAAATGTTTTAAGAAATAAAAAATTTGTGTTGCCAGTTGAATAAAGATTGATATTACTGTTTAATTTTTACTAAAAATTTTATAGTCTGCCTACATAAAATCTTAATTTTCTTAAAAAACTTGAGCGTGCCAATAAATTGGTAGAGTGCCAGTAATAGGGTGGTTTACCCTACTATGTAAATAACAAGATTGACTTTTATAAAAAAATCTCGATCCGTTATGTGCGACTTTCACTCTCTGACGGAGCGAGCACTCGTGCTGGAATGCTTTGACATTATTAAGACAATCAAGCGCACTATTTATTAAAAAAAATTAATCCAAAGATAATATGATCAAAAAGTAAGCTCATATTATGTTATATATTATATTTTTAGAACGAGAATCAAATGCTCATCACGCTCGTTCCATAAGTCCACTGTGTAAGTTTACACGCTGTATAATAGCTTGTAATGCCCGATATTGATTTTAATTAAACTTTTACTTGATTCCATCGAAAGTGCCAAAAAATTTCGTTTTTAAATTTTTATTCCCGTTCCTTTCAGACATCGAAGAACCGGGAATTCCCGGAATATTTGGTACCTGGAAATCCCGATTCCACAGCCAGTGAATACTACTGAATACATCGGTTTGGTAAGCTAATGTAGAAGTTGCGTTTAGAACCTGGATAATATACCCAAAGGAAACAAAGGTTCGTAATCTAAACTGAAATATTAAGATGTTCGAATTCAATACAAGTTACAACTTATTCAGAATTAGATAATAAGTTGTATCTCGATAGGAGTTGGTTCTAAGTTGTTATTAGATTAAGTATCTTGTTCGCGGCTCAAAATTTAGTTCGGCCGACTTTATGATAGATATTGAATATACAGAAGCTCGGTTCGATACTAAACTTATTCCATTAGTTATCAACTGAAAAACAGAAAGTATTTTGGATGTTAGGAATAACTGTATTGAAATATTATTTTATACGTAATTGTAATAATAAAAAAACTGTGTTAAAACAGCGGAGGGATGACTTTATCAGGACTAGAATGAAGACCTCAAGTATTCTGATTAAAATAAAAGTAGAGGCATAAATTCACATTGTTTATTCTTAATTTTTGTTTTGTATTACTCAGTTCTTAATTAATTTCAGGGAGAAGTTATTTCAAAATTACTACGACAGTTTCGCGCCAAAGTTTTTTCGTCGACCGCGGCACGGCGAGTGTCGTTGGAAGAAGATTCCAGATTTATGTGTTATTTCGGAAAGTTTTAAATTATAGTTTCAAACTTCGCCTAAAACTAAATTAATTATTTTAAATGCTTCTTAACTAATGCTTGCAAACTTAGTTGTTGCTTGTAGAACTTTTAGGCGAAGAGATTATCAAATTTATTTTGTTTATTTCTGATTTTAGATATTTTTGACAATTTCGAATAGACAATTTGTATTGGAGTAAACGGAACATAATATTGCAAGTGATATTCTCAAAATCTTTAAGATTATTAAAAAAAGCAACCGCGACGTATTCGAGGTTGAAAGGTTTTGTACTTACTTCAGTATTGCAATTCTCTAAGCGCAAAAATCGTGACAGGCAAGATTCCGACGGCTGTATTAGCGATGATGCCCGAAGTATTCCCCAAGATTCGTTTTAACGCTATTGACAACTATCACAGCCGATAATGTGACGGCGGTGGTGATCATAGGCGATGAGCAACAGCCTCAACCGGTCGCTTAGAGAATTGCACTGCAGGTAAAAGTCTAGTAAACAGCTTTACCTAAGCTTGCCAGTAAGTAGGTATAAACAATTATAATAACACCCAAAGTATATTGTGTTATAAACCGGAAGGGGAATTATGTGCAAATAAATTATCCCCTCAATATATATTTTTATTTTACGACGCAAGCAATTTTTTCGTCCGTCAGACCGTATTATCAGATTTATTTTTAATGAGTTCGGAAATTTGACGAAATATATTTTCGTGTTCCATGCGTTAGCCATTTTACCTCATACTTTATTAAAACCAACTCTTCAGGATTCGTCTTTTTAAGTAAAACGGTGTATTCCAAATGGGATACGGTCCCAATGTGTTACAAAATGTAGCTACAAACATATTTTGTAATTTGATTTTGGTGAAAACTTGACTTAAAATTTTGTAAAAAATATTTGAATTACAGTATGGTGACTCTTTTAGGTTTCACTTTGATTTACGGTCCCAATCAGAAAAATAGATAATTGACCTATTGATTGGGGCATGTTATGACTTAGACTTTGATATTGCTATAACATTTTATTATATCCGAATAACTATAATTTTAACTTAAAATGTAATTATGGGAAAGGTTATCCCGGTGTTAGATTAATTCATCTACTTTGATAGGCCTTACGGGAGGAAATTACATCCGTTACCTTTACCTAACCTTCAAAAGCCAGTAAAGTTCAGAGTTGACGTGTACAATTATAATAATAATTAAGTAAATATATTAGGTTTGTACTTTCTTAACAACTTTTGAAGAATAAAAGTAAAACAAAAAATTTCGTTTCATCTCGAAGAAACAGACATTGCTATATTAACGATATTACGCCCTCATATAATATTTGAAGCGTGACACTTACCTACTACAATTCTTCTACTTGTGTAATAAAACGTCGCTAAATTAGGTTATGTGGTTTCTGGAGTATTTTTTTGTATTATCACGGACGTGTTTACTGTTTATGTCGTTTCGCCGTATTATCTGATATTTGAACAGAAAAATATTGATTACTTTTTACTTAAGATAGGTACCTATACAACGTGTAAAATAAATTATGAACATTTAAATATGCGTATAATATCCGTCGTATAACTAACTTCACTAAAGTAACGTCTAGTATTGTGAATTAAGTATGTGAAAAAAGTAGAATGAAAGTGCCAATTTCACCAACACATGTTAAAGTTAATCCTTATTTAAATATCATGCTATCACTCTCGTATTTCAATTTCTATGAAATTGGAGAGAGATATTGTAATTCAATGAATGAGAACGCATGCTATTTTAATAAGCCGTTAACACTAACAAGTGAAATCGGAACTTAGTCAGGGACATGAGGCTTCATGTCCCAGGTTGGCGAACCAAACCCTACAATATCTATTTTTCTGATTTGACCAGTACAGTAATACAAAATGGATACGAGCTGGTTGAATGAAAGTCCACATGTAGAGTCAGCATACAGGTATAAATAATTTTCTGCGACTTCTTTTTACATAAAACTTAACTCAAGAATTACGCCAGGAAGTATCTATCACTATTTTATGTTACATGACGTGCTACATTATTATTCTTTAAATTTAATTCATTAAATTCTATTATGCTAAATATCACCTTCAATAATTATGCTTACTGTGAAATGAGTCATACTGTTTGTAATTTAGAGATTTATGAAACAATTATTGTGGGACATAAAATTTTGATTTAATTATATTTTTAGTATTAATCACAACACGCACGCACATTAAGTAGGTATCACTATTAATGTTTTTCTTAATAATACTTGTTTTATTTACTTACTTGTTAATATATTATGTAAAATAAAAAGACTCTTTTGCAACAATTAAACCCAATTGCATTATGCGAAAACACAGCTTTGGTAAATTTATGTTACCGTATAGCGTACATATTGCCGAGGTTAAATTCACATCAATTCTCTTAATCGAATACTATCAATTAGTATGTGTGGATGCGAAGTGAACCGCCCATGTGCCATACTATTTTCAAATGTTTTTAGTCAAAACTCATGAAAAAGATGGAACGCCTCACCTACTATTTTTTTGGTTTTTGTAGAGCAAATTTGAGGGCTATGAAAATTTGTAGTATTGAGCTTCTTGTGCACAATATATCTATTATATAATGTAGTTAGTTTTCTAGTGTAAGTCGATAGACGTGAGAATCATTGGTAAGTACTAAATAATCTATACTAATATTATAAAGCGGAAGAGTTTGTTTGTTTAAACGCGCTAATCTCAAGAACTACTGGTCCGATTTGAAAAATTCTTTTTTTGTTGGATAGTCCATTTATAGAAGAAGGCTTTAGGCTATATAACATTACGCTGCGACCAATGGGAGCGAAGCGTCAGTGAGAAATGTTGTTAAAACGGGAAAAATTAATTACATTTGGGGACTTTCATTGCGTGCGCTGCATAAACGGCTTAAGCCACTCAGAAACCACGCGAACAAAGTCGCGGGAACAGCTAGTGTTACAATAAAAGCTATCATGGAATCAGTAGATACTGTCGATTCACGCGTTTTGATATTTAATATACTCTTTAAACCATAGAATAAGGTATTTACGAAGCGATTTAATTTTTTCTTATATACCTACTAGATATTATGCCCACAAAAAATCCCCGCATCGCCACTTACGAGCACTGTGCTTAAAGCAAATTACTATGTATGGCAAAAAGGACAATTTGGTATCCCGTTCCGGCGTCCGTGATCATGTAAATTAGAAAACTTTTCATGTCATTGAAGGTTTTTGAACGCTCGCACGCGCCTGTGAGTTCCCGACATGTTTTCTTTTAGATACTTTACAATTTACATAAATATTCTGATCGTCGCATTGCATATTGACGAAGTCGACGAATAGAGCTTATAATATCTATAACTAGCTGTGCCCGCGACTTCGTTCGCGTGGTTTTTGAGTGACTAAAACCGTTTATGCAGCGCACGCAACGAAAGTCCAAAAATGTGAATAATTTTCCCCGTTTTTGCAACATTTCTCACTGACGCTTCGCTCCTATTGGTTGCAGCGTAATGTTATATAGACTAAAGCCTTCCTCTATAAATGGACTATACAACAAAAATATATTTTTTCAAATCGGACCAGTACTTACTGAGATTAGCGCTTTTAAACAAATAAACTCTTCCGCTTTATTTAGATCGCTCATCTCCGGAGGCCGTGGGCTCGCAATACAAAAACATATAATGTTGTTTTTTAGTCTGATTAGGAGAATGCAGACTGATCACCTGATTCTCACACAAAAACATGAAAGTCAATGGGCATGTAAAAAGCCGGTACTGAGTCGATCGGTAACCGTCTCATTGGTTTACGAGAGTAAAACGGAAATGGCGTATTTCGAGATTGGGCGCCTGGGCTAGTTAAATTTACCGTGCCATTAAGCACAGTATAAAGCAATTTTTTGGTGATTTTTGATGGTAAATCGGCATCTGGCATCCAACCAAGGCATATATTATTCTGGAGAACCTCCCCCAGAATAATATTTGTCATGTCATGCACATATCACTACGAGATTAAGCACCATAATGTTATCTCTAAATTCACCACTGTTTCCAGCCTTGGGTCAGACCTATGTAACGTTAACCTAACTTAAGGATAGCTTTGATATGGTTAGTCAGTCCCACGTACCCCTAGGCCCCCTAGAGGACTCTCCATGAGGAGTGTGTAACGCATTTCAATTGCAAAATCAAAAAGAATGGGTTAGTCGCCTGCCGCCCGGGGTCCATAGGCCTTTGCGCCCTTTTATGTATTGTACTCACACTTGGGGACTATAAAAATAGCTTATCAAACTGAACTTTATATAGCTCCCCTCACCGATTTCGGTGCCGGTAGCCGATTTCATTGAAATCAGGCCAGCTACGCAGGAGTTATTTTATAGTGCCCAAGTGTGTGCGCAATACACAGAAGCACTCTCTCTTCCTCTTACTCTCATAACCCAGTGGGACGGTAAACCGACACGACTGGTGAGAGAACAGGCGCAGGACCGACTTTTTACATGCCCATCCGACGCATGGATCATCTTTCTTGTCAGACAATCAGGTGATCAGCCTGCATTGTCCTAACCAAACTTGAAAACAACATTTTTTGTTGTTTCAACGCGGTAATCGAACCCACGACCACGACCTCCAGGTCGAGAGCGAAGCTCTGAACCACTAGACCACGGAGGCGTCACTGAACTTTATGCTTATATTGTAGCCCCCGGCCTTTACTAATAAAATATTTATACAACTGAGCAACTATTTAACATTCCTGTCTATGTCTGATAATAAGTTGGAATACTGAGAACAGAAAATTGATAAATTGAATAACTAAAATCAACGGTTTAAATTTTTTTAGTTAAAGTTTTATATAAAAGTATTTTTAATATTTTCATATAGGATTTGGCAAATATTAATTATTCAAGTAACGGAAATGTTTTCCAAGTGCGTTTACTAAAATATTCTGTTTCATAAAAGTTGGTTTGATTTTATATAGAAAAATAATGGTTTATTAAATGTATTTACAGAATTTAAGGAACGGATGAAATTGGCAACCTATCGACGTTGAAACCGTGGGCCTCTACATTTTTTAACACTTCTATACCTAATTTGTTTAAAATGTTTCAGTTATCATCCGTCTAGTCACAATGTATTTTGACCGTTGGATTTGTTGTTTAGTAGGATTGCCCGCGGTTGCTGTCTGACTACGTGAGACTAAGAAAGATTAGATATTTTAATAAAAATAAAATAATCTTTGTATTTTAGATAGTAGTGAAAGTCATCGTAAGTAAGACATGTATTTTATTTTCATAAATCTTATGTATCGAATAGAAAAAGAATTAGGTCTTGAGTCAAGAATCTAGATTAGTTTTAACTTTAAAGACGGTGGCTTTTGGCATCTTGATACTTTAAAGCTTATGACAAAACTTAAAACTCGATATAACACAGTACAGATGTGTACAGATGTCGCACACATAGTATGTATAGTATATATATAATATAGTTTCGACCAAACAGGTACATGTAACATAGATAAGATAGGTAAATCTTGTGTATGAAGCATTTTCTATGTTAGATGTAAATCATACGAGTGTAACGATATGTGTGTATTTGCGTAGGAGCACTTGCACAAGAACTTGTATAAAATATTCCCTTGTATCATCTCATTTGTTCCCATTTCCCAAAGAGCTTTCAATATTAATTGAAACGTCAATCAACAGAATTTGTCGATTGGTTCCAAATGGAATTTTACTCGGAAATGTTTGTGGTTACAGTTTGATAAAAAAGTGATTTTATTTAAAGTTGTTCAAGTGTCCGATTTAATTTAACTAGCCCAGGCGCCCAATCTTGAAATACGCCATTTCCGTTTTACTCTCGTAAACCAATGAGACGGTTACCGATCGACTCAGTACCGGCTTTTTACATGCCCATTGACTTTCATGTTTTTGTGTGAGAATCAGGTGATCAGTCTGCATTCTCCTAATCAGACTAAAAAACAACATTATATGTTTTTGTATTGCGAGCCCACGGCCTCCGGAGATGAGCGATCTAAATAAAGCGGAAGAGTTTATTTGTTTAAAAGCGCTAATCTCAGTAAGTACTGGTCCGATTTGAAAAAATATATTTTTGTTGTATAGTCCATTTATAGAGGAAGGCTTTAGTCTATATAACATTACGCTGCAACCAATAGGAGCGAAGCGTCAGTGAGAAATGTTGCAAAAACGGGGAAAATTATTCACATTTTTGGACTTTCGTTGCGTGCGCTGCATAAACGGTTTTAGTCACTCAAAAACCACGCGAACGAAGTCGCGGGCACAGCTAGTTATAGATATTATAAGCTCTATTCGTCGACTTCGTCAATATGCAATGCGACGATCAGAATATTTATGTAAATTGTAAAGTATCTAAAAGAAAACATGTCGGGAACTCACAGGCGCGTGCGAGCGTTCAAAAACCTTCAATGACATGAAAAGTTTTCTAATTTACATGATCACGGACGCCGGAACGGGATACCAAATTGTCCTTTTTGCCATACATAGTAATTTGCTTTAAGCACAGTGCTCGTAAGTGGCGATGCGGGGATTTTTTGTGGGCATAATATCTAGTAGGTATATAAGAAAAAATTAAATCGCTTCGTAAATACCTTATTCTATGGTTTAAAGAGTATATTAAATATCAAAACGCGTGAATCGACAGTATCTACTGATTCCATGATAGCTTTTATTGTAACACTAGCTGTTCCCGCGACTTTGTTCGCGTGGTTTCTGAGTGGCTTAAGCCGTTTATGCAGCGCACGCAATGAAAGTCCCCAAATGTAATTAATTTTTCCCGTTTTAACAACATTTCTCACTGACGCTTCGCTCCCATTGGTCGCAGCGTAATGTTATATAGCCTAAAGCCTTCTTCTATAAATGGACTATCCAACAAAAAAAGAATTTTTCAAATCGGACCAGTAGTTCTTGAGATTAGCGCGTTTAAACAAACAAACTCTTCCGCTTTATAATATTAGTATAGATTATTTAGTACTTACCAATGATTCTCACGTCTATCGACTTACACTAGAAAACTAACTACATTATATAATAGATATATTGTGCACAAGAAGCTCAATACTACAAATTTTCATAGCCCTCAAATTTGCTCTACAAAAACCAAAAAATAGTAGGTGAGGCGTTCCATCTTTTTCATGAGTTTTGACTAAAAACATTTGAAAATAGTATGGCACATGGGCGGTTCACTTCGCATCCACACATACTAATTGATAGTATTCGATTAAGAGAATTGATGTGAATTTAACCTCGGCAATATGTACGCTATACGGTAACATAAATTTACCAAAGCTGTGTTTTCGCATAATGCAATTGGGTTTAATTGTTGCAAAAGAGTCTTTTTATTTTACATAATATATTAACAAGTAAGTAAATAAAACAAGTATTATTAAGAAAAACATTAATAGTGATACCTACTTAATGTGCGTGCGTGTTGTGATTAATACTAAAAATATAATTAAATCAAAATTTTATGTCCCACAATAATTGTTTCATAAATCTCTAAATTACAAACAGTATGACTCATTTCACAGTAAGCATAATTATTGAAGGTGATATTTAGCATAATAGAATTTAATGAATTAAATTTAAAGAATAATAATGTAGCACGTCATGTAACATAAAATAGTGATAGATACTTCCTGGCGTAATTCTTGAGTTAAGTTTTATGTAAAAAGAAGTCGCAGAAAATTATTTATACCTGTATGCTGACTCTACATGTGGACTTTCATTCAACCAGCTCGTATCCATTTTGTATTACTGTACTGGTCAAATCAGAAAAATAGATATTGTAGGGTTTGGTTCGCCAACCTGGGACATGAAGCCTCATGTCCCTGACTAAGTTCCGATTTCACTTGTTAGTGTTAACGGCTTATTAAAATAGCATGCGTTCTCATTCATTGAATTACAATATCTCTCTCCAATTTCATAGAAATTGAAATACGAGAGTGATAGCATGATATTTAAATAAGGATTAACTTTAACATGTGTTGGTGAAATTGGCACTTTCATTCTACTTTTTTCACATACTTAATTCACAATACTAGACGTTACTTTAGTGAAGTTAGTTATACGACGGATATTATACGCATATTTAAATGTTCATAATTTATTTTACACGTTGTATAGGTACCTATCTTAAGTAAAAAGTAATCAATATTTTTCTGTTCAAATATCAGATAATACGGCGAAACGACATAAACAGTAAACACGTCCGTGATAATACAAAAAAATACTCCAGAAACCACATAACCTAATTTAGCGACGTTTTATTACACAAGTAGAAGAATTGTAGTAGGTAAGTGTCACGCTTCAAATATTATATGAGGGCGTAATATCGTTAATATAGCAATGTCTGTTTCTTCGAGATGAAACGAAATGTTTTGTTTTACTTTTATTCTTCAAAAGTTGTTAAGAAAGTACAAACCTAATATATTTACTTAATTATTATTATAATTGTACACGTCAACTCTGAACTTTACCGGCTTTTGAAGGTTAGGTAAAGGTAACGGATGTAATTTCCTCCCGTAAGGCCTATCAAAGTAGATGAATTAATCTAACACCGGGATAACCTTTCCCATAATTACATTTTAAGTTAAAATTATAGTTATTCGGATATAATAAAATGTTATAGCAATATCAGAGTCTAAGTCATAACATGCCCCAATCAATAGGTCAATTATCTATTTTTCTGATTGGGACCGTAAATCAAAGTGAAACCTAAAAGAGTCACCATACTGTAATTCAAATATTTTTTACAAAATTTTAAGTCAAGTTTTCACCAAAATCAAATTACAAAATATGTTTGTAGCTACATTTTGTAACACATTGGGACCGTATCCCATTTGGAATACACCGTTTTACTTAAAAAGACGAATCCTGAAGAGTTGGTTTTAATAAAGTATGAGGTAAAATGGCTAACGCATGGAACACGAAAATATATTTCGTCAAATTTCCGAACTCATTAAAAATAAATCTGATAATACGGTCTGACGGACGAAAAAATTGCTTGCGTCGTAAAATAAAAATATATATTGAGGGGATAATTTATTTGCACATAATTCCCCTTCCGGTTTATAACACAATATACTTTGGGTGTTATTATAATTGTTTATACCTACTTACTGGCAAGCTTAGGTAAAGCTGTTTACTAGACTTTTACCTGCAGTGCAATTCTCTAAGCGACCGGTTGAGGCTGTTGCTCATCGCCTATGATCACCACCGCCGTCACATTATCGGCTGTGATAGTTGTCAATAGCGTTAAAACGAATCTTGGGGAATACTTCGGGCATCATCGCTAATACAGCCGTCGGAATCTTGCCTGTCACGATTTTTGCGCTTAGAGAATTGCAATACTGAAGTAAGTACAAAACCTTTCAACCTCGAATACGTCGCGGTTGCTTTTTTTAATAATCTTAAAGATTTTGAGAATATCACTTGCAATATTATGTTCCGTTTACTCCAATACAAATTGTCTATTCGAAATTGTCAAAAATATCTAAAATCAGAAATAAACAAAATAAATTTGATAATCTCTTCGCCTAAAAGTTCTACAAGCAACAACTAAGTTTGCAAGCATTAGTTAAGAAGCATTTAAAATAATTAATTTAGTTTTAGGCGAAGTTTGAAACTATAATTTAAAACTTTCCGAAATAACACATAAATCTGGAATCTTCTTCCAACGACACTCGCCGTGCCGCGGTCGACGAAAAAACTTTGGCGCGAAACTGTCGTAGTAATTTTGAAATAACTTCTCCCTGAAATTAATTAAGAACTGAGTAATACAAAACAAAAATTAAGAATAAACAATGTGAATTTATGCCTCTACTTTTATTTTAATCAGAATACTTGAGGTCTTCATTCTAGTCCTGATAAAGTCATCCCTCCGCTGTTTTAACACAGTTTTTTTATTATTACAATTACGTATAAAATAATATTTCAATACAGTTATTCCTAACATCCAAAATACTTTCTGTTTTTCAGTTGATAACTAATGGAATAAGTTTAGTATCGAACCGAGCTTCTGTATATTCAATATCTATCATAAAGTCGGCCGAACTAAATTTTGAGCCGCGAACAAGATACTTAATCTAATAACAACTTAGAACCAACTCCTATCGAGATACAACTTATTATCTAATTCTGAATAAGTTGTAACTTGTATTGAATTCGAACATCTTAATATTTCAGTTTAGATTACGAACCTTTGTTTCCTTTGGGTATATTATCCAGGTTCTAAACGCAACTTCTACATTAGCTTACCAAACCGATGTATTCAGTAGTATTCACTGGCTGTGGAATCGGGATTTCCAGGTACCAAATATTCCGGGAATTCCCGGTTCTTCGATGTCTGAAAGGAACGGGAATAAAAATTTAAAAACGAAATTTTTTGGCACTTTCGATGGAATCAAGTAAAAGTTTAATTAAAATCAATATCGGGCATTACAAGCTATTATACAGCGTGTAAACTTACACAGTGGACTTATGGAACGAGCGTGATGAGCATTTGATTCTCGTTCTAAAAATATAATATATAACATAATATGAGCTTACTTTTTGATCATATTATCTTTGGATTAATTTTTTTTAATAAATAGTGCGCTTGATTGTCTTAATAATGTCAAAGCATTCCAGCACGAGTGCTCGCTCCGTCAGAGAGTGAAAGTCGCACATAACGGATCGAGATTTTTTTATAAAAGTCAATCTTGTTATTTACATAGTAGGGTAAACCACCCTATTACTGGCACTCTACCAATTTATTGGCACGCTCAAGTTTTTTAAGAAAATTAAGATTTTATGTAGGCAGACTATAAAATTTTTAGTAAAAATTAAACAGTAATATCAATCTTTATTCAACTGGCAACACAAATTTTTTATTTCTTAAAACATTTGTGTCAAGTTGATCATCTATTTGACAGGCCGGGAACTGTGCGACAAAAATATTAAAAATAATCGTTTTTTACTAAGGTAAGAGCTTTTATAATCTTAAAAAAAATGCAAATTTGTTATGTTGTTCTTGTACATACTAAATTCGTCTTACTATTACATATAACTACTAGTTGCCTTTTTTAAAAATTATTTTATAATTTAAGCGCCAATTTATAGTTATTTGTGGTGTGCCATCATTTGGTTTGCGTAAAATCGCTTAAACCATTTTATTGGCACATGTGCTAATAAAAGGGTTTAAAAAAAATTCGAGTTTATTAAAAATTATGCCTTGTTTGCTTCAAAATTGAATTTCAGTTGCATTTAAAATATTTTTTATAGTTTTGGATACACCAATCCAAAAGCTGGCCCCCTGCCAATTTTGTGAAATCCATTTATTCAAACGGGTGTCAAACATTGGTTTAAAAGGTGCCAATAAAAAATATTATTATTTCAGCCACAACCACTTTCAAAATGAAGCCTAGTATGAAGAAGTCTAGAGAAGTATGACCAAGACTGATTCAGAATATTAACACCTAATAATTACCTACTTATGATATCAATTGATTAGATGTGATTTCCTTCAATGTACAGTCACGTAGTGCACGTGTATACATTTTTGTGGCAATTAAAACATACTTGCAGAAAGCATAAATTATTAATACAATTATTGTATACATTATAATGAAATAAACAATGTTTACATCTTACTGAAATTTGTCGAGTATTAATAATTATGAATTTAGGTGTGTATACTATTCACTGAAATACTGCTGTTTACTTCATTATGAAAATAATGTATTCATAATTTTGAATCACTTTGCTGGTTACATCGCTTTGAATACAATATGGTGAAGATATTTCTGGCATATGAACGTAGACATATTTTTGCAAATTTGTAGATGTATCCATGTTAGTGTACGTGACTGTACCTAATTAAGGAAGTTAAATAGTCGTAAGCCAAAATTATTCAATTTTTTGTTAAGGACTAAAAGATTTTGTTTGGTTTTTTGTTAATATTTTATGGAAAGTATGAAACCATATTTAAAAATAAGCGTTTTAAATGCTATGGTAAGTTTTTTTTATAAATAAATGTTTATTTTCTTTAAGCAAAGACTTTTTTACAGTATGAGCTAGCAGTTAGGATCCATTTTTTTAACTAACAAAAATAGTGTCAATAATAGGTAATAAGTACTGCCAATAAAAGGTTTAGCTATGCCAGCAACTAGTATTTTAGGTGTTTTTTTAAACGTACACTTTATTAAATAAAACGATTTAATTTATTAATGAAAAGTACTTTAAAATATTCCCCAAAGATTAGAAGACTAATATAAATGTTTTTTTCTTTGATAAAATATAATTTTACATGCAAATTTTACCAGTTTAATGGAGTCCCTGCTTAAAGGGCCAATATTTGGGTGGTTTACCCCTACTTAAATAAATAATAAAAATCCTGTTTATGTTTATTGTAATTGCTTACGTTATAGTGATCCCTAATGTTAGCTTAAATATGTCCCCTTTGTAAAAATTACAACCTGTGTAAGGTGTAACATTAATGAAAGAAAATATTTAAGGATATGTACTTGCCCCCTATGTAGAGTTTACTGTGCAAGTACCAGCGCTGAAAGATTTACTTTAGAATTTCATGTTTCTATGTGAAATGCCCCAACATCATAAATTGAAAAGAAATAGAAAAATTTAAAAAAGTAACTGTTTCCGCGCTGGTACAGTAAACTCTACATACGGGCCCCATTATACACACCCTAAAGTATTATTACACATTATTATTACAGCATGTATAAACACTTCGGTAAAGTGGGCGCTAATACTACAACAGCTTAAAAATGTTATTAGTTACATAAATGACGATAAGTCATTCCTACAGCTACTAAAATTAAACTCTAAAAACCTTAGGTACATACTAAGGTAGCACAAACAATATCGCAGAGGAAAATCAGCGCACCAATTCGTTTATAATATCTGTATTACAGTACTAATAACTAATAAGGAATGTTTAGTCTGGGTGTATGGAAAGGTGTTAGTTAGTCATAAAAAATTTAAAAAAATAATAAAAAAAAACTGGTTTCGCATAAGAAACTAATCGTTGCCAATGTGTGGATCAAATCAGAACTCAACCAGCCTCTTTGATATTATAACATAAATTTCCACCGAGTACCTACTACAGAACATTTTCATTCAATAACATAATATTATCTTCTTCTTCTTCTTTTCTATATTATATAAAAATTAATGGCTGTTCGTTAGTCTCGCTAAAACTTGAGAACGGCTGAATCGATTTGGCTATTTTTAGTCTTTAAATATTCGTGGAAGTCCCGGGAAGGTTTAAACGGTTGATCACAAACTGTTTTTATTTTTAAATAATGTTTAAAAATTAAACACAATTTACAATGAATTTACATTAAAAATGTAATAAATTATATTTATTTCACGTAGAAATTTCATTTAATATTTTACTAGACTTGTTTCATGCTAAATTAAATATAGTAATATATTGTAACTTTCAGTGCAGGTAATATTAAATGC
Source organism: Celastrina argiolus (assembly GCA_905187575.2). Taxonomy (NCBI): domain Eukaryota; kingdom Metazoa; phylum Arthropoda; class Insecta; order Lepidoptera; family Lycaenidae; genus Celastrina; species Celastrina argiolus. Next base: position 11,123,479 of record LR994577.1, read on the forward strand.
AGATTCCACGCAGATAAAGCTTCTAGCTATTAACTGATAAATAATTGTTAACTTAGGTTACGATACGAGTACTAACCACATACCTGCTAATTAGTACACCTATACCTACTTATCGCTTCCGAAGAAGGTTAGTCTTTATCTCTACAAAAACATAACTTGTAAAAAGAGCCAAATCTCGCCTTAGTTCTTTTGCCGTAAAAAGTTGTGAGATCCATGTGATGCCAAGCGGGGGTAAGTTGGTCAGTCTAACAACATCTTATAGTGATCATATCAATATTATTTTAAAAAATCGTGTTATAAATAAATAAGTAGATTGACTTGGCAATCACATGAATACACAAGTGATACATATTAAATCAGATTGTTAAGGGTAATTGCCAAGTCAGTCTAATATTTATTTAAAACAAAAGATTTTTAATAATATTGATATGATTATTTTTGTAGAAGGTTAACTTAAAATTTATAATTGCAATTATTGTATTTCAGAATCATACTAGATAATATTTTGTATATTGATTATTGATCCTATTTTTTTATGTAACCAGAGACAAACAAATATAATATTTCCTGTAGAGGCATCATTATACTCAAACAGGAACCATAATTATTAACAACTATGTATTCGTAACGTTATCGAATGTCAATTGTGCGGGTGATATGATAATTTCCATACAATTATGTTTCGATAACGTTACTGCTTACCGTACAGCCCATGGACACGCGTAACACTAACACTCAACTCAACAGCACAAATAAGTTAGGTACACGTCCTGATCTGTCATCAAATTACGTACCATGAAATAAAGATGACAGAATATGACGACTTTTATATTTTGATGACCTCCGTGGCGCAGTGATTCAGCGCTTTGGTGCTTTACCGAGAGGTCGCGGGTTCGAATCCCGCCGAGGGAACAAAAAAGATTTCAATGTTCCTGGGTCATCGATGTGTATTAAATTTGTGTACTCGTATTAATATAATAAAAATCTTAAATATGCGTATAGTATAATAAAATAAAAGTATTAAATATATTTATGTTGTCTGGTACCTGTAGGCTATAGCCTGTAACACAAGTCATATAATATATTCCTCGGATACTTGCACGGGGCCAGATTTTTTAATTATTAATTATTAAGATATTTATTGCACAATTGCATGTGAGTGTAAGTATGAGCATGTGTGAGTAAAATGGTGTGTACTGCTGTAATTTTGTTAATGTAATGTATTTTTCTAGGCCTGATTTTTACAAATATTCGTTTTCTGCACTCTTCTGTAACATAATAATCAATAAGAAAACAAATTTCATACTCCTCCGTCCGCGGAATTGTCGTAAAAAGAGGTACAATGTTTTTCCTTCACGTCCAAATATATCGAATTCACTTATTCCCATTTGAAGTTAGTTAAACGCGGAATGATTACAGGCTAGAAGAAACCTGTCTTGTTACTCGGCAGCTGGCACACTTACCAGGTCTCCGCCGACCTCCAAACCACATTAGTAATTAAAGCTAGTCAGGACTCAGGGGCGTAGCTATGTGGCCGTGATAATGACTCAGCGCCCCCTGGACTAGGTGTCAACTGTACTATAATTATATTATATGGTATCTTACTATAATATTTCCGCTAATATTACTCAGAATTCGAAAAAAAATAAGAACGGCCCATCAGTCGGTCTGTCTGTGTCTTAGTTTCATTTCCATCAATTTCTCACGCGTGTACGGCTTTTAGTTGTAGTTGAATAACTACACGCGTGAGAAATTGATGCAAATGAAACTAAGACACAGACAGACCGACTGATGGGCCGTTCTTTTTTTTGGAACGGCCCGTCAGATTCTCAAATATTCTATATTTTATACTAACTCTTTTTGTAATTTTTTTAATGTCAATTTTGTATCTTTAAAAATTCATTCAAATAAATATACTATATACTTAACTACTATGCTACTATCTTCTCAGAATTTTCTGATATAAACATTTTTTTGTAAGAAAGTAGGCACCAATTTCTCTTCAAAAAAGGTGGCAAGTCATTTTTATTATATGTGGAATAACAACTTAAAGGACTCATGTATTAGCACAGGTAGGGAAACATAATACTGTGAACAGAAAACACCTTGGGTAGATTGGGTAGGTTTCATAATATAATTTTATATTTATAAGCCTAAGGAAGTACTTATTTAAAGAAAATAATCATATTTACCTCACAAAAACAATAAATTAATTGCCTAATGCGAACAGTGACAAACAAGCCATTATTGTAATATTAGATAAAGGTGCTGAACAAACAATTTAGAAGCACTTATTCTTATTGAGAGTAATAAAATTTCCATGAAACTTTTCCTACGTAGTAAAGTATACCTACTATTTACTAACTTACCTACCCTTAAACTTATTGTAGAAATGCGTAGGCAATTGTAATTATACAGCCTGACTGGTGAGACATGTGCAATACTTACGGAGCGTACTCGGTACTCGATTCACATTATAAATACGTAATAAAATTAGGTAAGTACTTAATTTTTTACCAAATTTTCCTTTAAATAAATGAATCATGGATACTATGAAAATTACGCGGCTAGGCAAGTAGGCATACCTATGAAGCCGTAGCGGCGGCGTGCGACATCAACGTAGGTAGTACGGGCGCGTACCTACGCGCGGTGTCCATGCGTTTAGTAAATAATTATTAAATTTTAAGCTACTTTACTAAGTAATCAATTGATATTATTTTTATTTTTTATTTTTTTTCATCTAATAGCCAAATATCACGTCCTCAAGTATTGCTCGTGTCTCACCAGTCTTATGTATCTTAGTATTATTTTTCATGTTTTTACTGGTGTCATTTTATGTAGAAATTTTCAACTATTTAGCATCATCCAAAGCAAAGTTATGAGAGTACAAAAAAACGACGAAACCTTTCGAGAAAAGGTAGGCCCTTGCGCTTCGCTTGGCGGGGCACGACCGTGTCCCCAGATTATATGAAATAACTCACTTAAGCCCACTTCAGCCAATTTTAGTTAAATGATAAAATATGTAGCTAACCCCTTAATATAAAGGATAATAATAATTAATAAACACAAAGCTTATTAATCTTCTACTCCTTAATTGACACAAACAGCAGCACATTACATCTAGCTTACACTGAGTTGGTAACAAACTGCCGAATTAAAACCAAATTAAATTTTCTCTTAACTGATAATGCGACTTATGAGGATCGATATGCTAATTGATCGTTAGCGGGAATTTACCAAGAATTTACTGTACACTTCGTTCACATTTATTTCCCCTCACTCGGATTATATTATTTAGACGCCTCCGTGGTCTAGTGGTTCAGAGCTTGGCTCTTGACCCGGAAGTCGCGGGTTCGAATCCCGCTGAGGGAACAAAAAGTTTTAAATGTTCCTGAGTCATGGATGTGTATTAAATTTGTGTATTAATATAATAAAAATCTTAAATATGTTTATAGTGTAAAAGTATTAAATATATTTCCGTTGTCTGGTACCTGTAACACAAGTTCTTTGTATACTTAGCACGGGGCCAGATTGACGTGGTGTGAAGCGTCCATAGATATTATTATTACTATTATTATATAATAATAGAGCGAGCTGAACCAGGGTCAAGCTACTAAAGGGAATAGGTCTTTACCTATGAAATTGCCGTTATGCAGTACTGGCCATTTCAAATCAAAATATTTTTAGTTTCGCTTTTTCGTTTCGATTTCACCAAATGTTAAAATACCATGCCTTCTCATTCATTCATTGACAGGAAATACGAGAGGGTTAACATGATATTTAATGCAGGATTAACTTTAACATAATGTGAAAACAAAACTTTAAAATATGTGTTGGTGAAATTGGAACTAAGAATTCTAATTTCAAATTAATTTGCTGAATTAGCATCAGCTTTCGACGTTAGCGTCAAAACAATATTGGTCCATGATCGCCAGCGCGAAGTAGGTACGCGTCAAGACGTGCCTTGCACTGCTCAACACACACACAAAAGAAGGAATTTTTAACCGCATTGTTACCTGCGATGAAAAATGGATTCTGTTTGAAAACCGCAAGTGCTCAGAAAATTGGTTGGATCCTAAACAATGCCCTAAACGAAAACTTACCCCTAGAAAAGTGTGGTCAGTGTTTTTTGGTCTAGCGCCGGTGTGATTCATCACAGGTCCTTACCAAACAGGGTGACCATTACTGCAGATGTGTACTGTAAAGAACTGAACACAATGATGGAGAAGCTGCATTGGTCAATCGTTCGTCTCCGCTGCTCCTGCACGACAATGTCCGACCTCATACTGCACAGCAGACGGTCTCCATGTTGCAAGAACTGGGGTTGGAAGCTCTCCATCATCCGCCCTACTCACCAGACCTTGCGCCTACGGACTACTACTTTTTCCAGAATTTGGATAACTTCTTGGGGGGAAAAAATTAAATACCCGAGAGGCAGTACAAAATCCCTATGAAGAATTAGTTGCCTCCAGTCCAGCTGATTTCTTTTAGAAGGGCATCAATAAACTGCCACTGCATTGGCAAAGATGCATTTAACACATCTAGGTAATTACTTAGATGAATACAAATAAAAATACATGAAAAAAAATGTTTCAACTTTTTCATACAAACGGTAGTTTCATAGGTAAAGGCCTATTATTACAAAGGAGCAAATACAATTAAAAAAATTTTTGAACACTTCATCATTATCATGATCATCATCATTTACCTGATGGGAAGGTGCAAAATTAGAATATTGCGTCATTCAGATGTAAGGTACGCCCTTTTCGTATTTTTTTTTTAATCTTAGCATATTAAAATATATAATATATAAATAAATATTAAAATAAATAATCTTAGCATATAAATACTAAAAGTGTCGAAACTTAATAAATAACAAGGATTTTCAGTGCAATGTAAAAAATTTCAGGCAAAGAATAAACTGCCACTGCATTGGCAAAGATGCATTTATCACATCTAGGTAATTACTTAGATTAATACAAATAAAAATACATTTAGAATATTAAATGAAAATTAAAAAGTGCGAGTTTTGGTTTGCGCACGAATCTACCACTAATTACACCTACAAAAGTGAAGAAAATTCAATTCTATTCAACAGCCTAACTGTAAATAATGAGCCTAATTTTATTATACATATATTATATACTATTGAAATGAAGATGAAAAATCTTTTTTTTCCAAATAGATTAAATACTTACACTTTTAGAATTGTCCTACATGACATGATGACTTACCACCGGTTCGGAGACTAACCCGGCGAGAAGAACTGGCGTAAGAAACTCGCTCGGGGCCACCTTTTAGCAAAAAGAACTTAACTACCTAAGTACCTAACAACAAAATATTTTGTAAATAGGTAGGTATTTAATCATCTTCCCCTTGCTGTTATTATGCAGCAAGAACAGCGATTTTAAAACAGACAAAATCTCGTTTGTTTCTCACTAACGAGAATATTCAAATATTTTTATTCTCTTATTTACTTTGTTAATTATAGCCGGCAGAAAAATGCATCGTCTATAATTTTTTTTTATAATGCAGTTTACTTATGAATAATATTAGTCTTCGGTATTAGTATCTACCTGACTACCCAAACTACCTACATTAGATACTACGTTGCTGCTATGAAACTTTACAATGAAAAAAATTTAATTAAATTTACATTATTATTATGTAGATTCGATCAAATTAAACTCTATTCATCATTTTCAAACAAATAAAACTTTTATGAAAGTTTAACATCAAATATTTACAAGCAAACGCTAAATAGATTTTTAATGTTACCATATTTTTACGCTTAAATTAAAATAAGATAGGTCCTAAAGATAATATCAAAATGCAAGCGCGCTATACGCTGTCTAATAAATTAAAAATTTAATTAAAGTGGCGCGGTCACAAGTGTTTAATAAAAACGTTCCGTTTGGTTTTGTACATTAGCGCGGGACAATGCAGTTTCATTACAGTCACCTCAAACGATTTACTAATACGATATGTGGCTGTATTTCATTAAAATATTGTTAAGTCACATACATGAAATCTGTCGACTAAGAACTTCTTGAATTGTGTTCAAGCAACCCAAGCAGAATTAAATAACAATTGAGTATTCAAACGTAAAAAGAATATCCCATAAACTTGACATTCGATAAAGTTACGTTGTACCTACCATAGTGATTATATTCTCTTTGGTACCTACGTTGCCAATTGATCCTGCTTGGGTTTTAGGAACAAAAACGAATCGTAAGTAGGTACGCAATAACTACGATTCGTCAGCACAGCTTGTGTCAAATCCCATACATTTTGTTTTCGAACTTCGCAATCGATAAATAGTGATGGCATCTTGAATCAGGGAGCTGTTGTTCAATCTTTTTCTCAGAATGTTGTAAAAACACTAATCTATTGAGAAGTATGTGACAACATGAAATCACCGTAGATAATAACATGATTCGGAACTCGCAAGGTGTATCAAAAGTTTAAGATCATATTGATTCAACGGTACACGGCGAAACACACCTTCATAAATTAGGAAGTTTCCGAACTACGTGCCTGATTACTTACCGGAGATCTTAAATGTTCTGTTAAATTCCTAAACCGAAATTGTGGGGTGCACAAATTACTGTACATTAATTAACTTGTATCTAACTAGTGTGTATACCTGTATATGTTATGGACCAGGTCCTGATGAGGGCATTATTAATAATGCGCGGGCATTAAGAATAATATTTAGCTCTATCGGGCGAAGTGGTTAATAACTATGTACCTATATATGTTATGGACCAGCAGTGTTATTCTCTAAGAATGATTTTGTATCTTGACAGCGGAATCCGCGGTGAGTGTCCAATTTCGAAGTTCAAAGTACCTATAGAAAATTTGACACTCACCGCGGATTCAGCTATCCAGATACGAAATAATTCTTAGAAAATAGCACTGCAGGTGATTAATCAGGGCATTAATAATAAAGTGCGGGCATTATGAAAAACCTCCAGCTCTGTCGGGCGAAGTCATTCATTATAGTAGGGGAGCCGAAAAGGGGATTTTTGTAGTAACTCGAGCGCGTCAGATTAAGATAGTATATGTGTCCCACATGCTTCTGGTAATCTAGGCATGATTTTTTAAAATTTGATTAGCGGGGTTAAAAAAAACTTTTAAAAAGTATCAAAAATTTAATTCGATACGTCAGATTAAGCTTGGAGATGTTAAGTAGGTATCAAAGAAGCTCCAACCGAAAGCACTGATGATTTAAAAGTCAGGTAAGCTCATAGGGACTTATGTAAAATTTAAAAAGTAACTCATAATTTTTAAATAATTGAGTTTCTCAAATATTTTATATTGGACTCAGCGTAATACTCTTGTCAGTCTTGTCGATTCTAACGATAAATAAACTATATTAAAATACTATTTCGTCACAATTTTGTTATTTCAAAGTTTAAATAGGGGTGTTTCCGCTCATTCCACTACTAAATTAAAAAACTATCATATGTTTTTTCTTCCTAACATCTCGACGGGTCCCAAGAACAACATCGTATGGAAAAATAAGACAAAATGCAATTTATTGCATATTTGTAGTCTACATACTAAAAACTATATGGCACTATATATTTTTTATTTATTTTTCGTTTATTCATTGAAATAATCAATCGAACAATATCTTATTTGAATTAGATACCCGCAAACAAACATGTATTGACATGTACGCACTTGTTCTATGCAACACGCAGCGCGCTCGCAGCGACTTACCATCATTTGCGTGTTTGTTCTCTGCAAAATCAAATACAAACGAGCTCTCCTCAAAAATACAAAGTTTTAGTTTAAAATTACCATTTAGGTTTATAAAAAACTATCTAGTGAGTGGTTAAATAATGTCGGAATGGCCAAGAAAGAAAATATTACTGAATTTAGCTCTGCATTTAAATGAAAATTATGGAAGTCTTATTACAAACATTAACAACAACGATAAAACATTTTTAAAAGGTAACTAATAGTTTAGTTGTGTACATAATATACTGTAACATTGCATAAATTGTTGTATTTTAAAGTTAATACTTATTGTTAACAAAATTACACGGAAACTCATTCATTGTCATCGTTTGTGCATATACAATTTTGTTCAACAAAAATCTAAATACAACTTATAAATAAATCCCGAAAAACCTATTTTACTTTTATATTGACAGACTTTATAATAAGACTACGATTAGACATATTTATTTTCTATCTTATTATTGTTACATAAGTCTTTGTTCGGCAAAATAATTTATCGCATGAGCAGATGCGATTTTTTTCTTCGAAAATTTTAACTAAAAAATATGTCGTATTTTAATAAACAATTTTGTTCGCTGTAAACAATTTTTACATGCGTGTTTGTTTTGTAAAAAAGTATATGATTTAATGTACTTTTTAATCAAATAATATAATTTTTAGTAATCTATATGAATTTACTTAGAAATTTCACACTTACATTTTCCTTTTTGTTAGAGACTGGGTGTCAACGGTACACTAACGTCTCGCCTATGCCACTTGGACCCAAGAATATTGACGTCGATTCAGCAGTAGTTTGGCATGATGTTTTTGATGAAAATGATAAATTGGGAGAAAAAACAGATCCTCATATCAATAACTCAAATACCTATCATGTTACCTGCGATCATTTTGCTACACCATCTTTATATTTGTCGCTAGTGATGCATACATTCACCTTCACCTTTAACAACTCATCAGAAATATACATCACCAGAACTTGAAGAACTTACAAATTCGATCCCAATTAGCTACACCTATACCTTTCTCAGTAATATACACAAAAAATGTAATGGTCCTTTTTGTTTTAATCATACTGATTGGATTTATTCATTGTAATCCGCCTGAAATCACCCGGAAGCAAAAAAACGTTACATTTAAAAAAAAATGTGGATTTATTAATGATAAAATGATGGTAAAGCTGTAAGTAAGTATAAGTGTTGAGATAAAATTACAGAAGAACTAAAACTGGAATGTTTTTATGGATTTTGGAAGCTTGTTAATAGAGAAAAGCAGTGTATGTACAAGGCAAAGTATGAAAAAAGCGATGTATAAACCGATATAGCACTTTCAATAAGATTTACTTACACTTTACATTTAAATACTTTTTACCACTTGTAATGTCATCTAAGACTATTGTTTCCCGATTAACGTTTGTAAGTCAACGCCTTTTCAAAATCTTGCTGTGAGTGAGAGTATAGTTAAGACTACTTTTCAATAATATGATGTTGAGCATGATCATCGAGGCAAACACAAGAATCACAAATGTTTCATAGACAAAAGCATAATAAAAAGTGTAATAAATGTGATCATATAAATTCATTCGTTTCTGTTGAGTCTCACTTTATTTGTATGGACTAAATTAAACGGTATATTGACGGCAGCCTCAGTATAAACCTAATGGTGTACATTAGGTTTATACTGAGGCTGCCGTACGATGAATAATGAATGGTGTGATGAATCTATTTACACATTGAAAGCTACAATTGAGCGCCAGTGTCAGGGCGTTAAACTACACACATTAAAATAACATTGAAACCATAATATTGACTTTTAAATTCCTATAAATATCAATGCGAAGTATGTCACAATATTACAGACGGTAATGATCAAAAAAAGAGCAGGAGGGACAAAGATTCTTAAATTATGATAATTGATGTCATACCTACTATTATACCTAACTATTATATTAAAATGATTAAGGCCTGATCTTTCAATGGCCAGATAACTTATACCAGTCAAATAAATATGCTGCTTTGACATTTGGTTCATATAAACTCTGTCAAAGTCACATATTATTATCATTATATATTCCTGAGGTAAAACTTATCCGACGATTGAAAATTCACCCTAAGGGGTGACTGTTTAGGTTTACTGATTTAGGATTTCAAATAATTCCTAGAAAGTTCAAAAGTTTCTTTATTTTATTTAATTTAAATATTAGATTTGATTTAAATATAAAATATTTTTATATAAAATAATAAATATTATTTTATAAGCCTAGATGAGAAATGATTGAAAAATAAATTGGATTAAAATTTATTTTTACTAAAGATTTTTTTAAAAAGAGATCTATAGATTTAATGATTTTTATAATGAAACAACTTAATAAAATTTATAGAAAAGGTAGGAAAGTAAATAAGTATTTGTAATGACATTGGCCTTTACTGTTTATATTATCAATTTGAACATGGAGCTTACAATTATTGTCTTTTAAGACATGAAAATTAAACATCAATTCCATAAAACAAAGTCGTATATTAAGATGTATACTAGATTGTTCCGAAGAACAATGTCGTACATTCAGATACGTGCTAGGTCGTTCCGGAAAACAAAACCGTATGGTATCATACGAATCATATTTATGCGAAAATAATAATTAAGTTATCTAATAAAATGTGAAGATAAAGGTATTAAGTTCTTAAATAGCGTTTTGTATTTTTTTTCCTCAAAATGTCTATATTTTCACAAAAAAATTATGATTATACGTACACAGAATTTCAAATGCTCATACTGTAAAACGATAATTTTCCACATACGATTTTGTTCTTGGGACCCGTCGATCTTATCACCAAAACCTACTAGGTCTCTGCAACGCTCGAGAAACTACACGTTTTGCATTATGGGCTCCCCTACTATTACAATATAATACAGATGAGTGTTATAAGTTTGATAACGTCTGTATGTGTACATGTGTCTGTTTGTCTGTATAATATCTATTGACGCTTCACACCACGTCAATCTATCCTCATGGTCAGACATATTTGTTCGTGACCTTCGGCATGAGCACCGACGGACACAACCACTGCGCTACAGAGGTCGTCAAAGCGCAACACTTCGAAGTGACATCTCGCAGGATCCGTACATTTTGCAGCGAATGTGTTAATCCAACATGTAAACTATTGCTATACCAAATTTCATCAAAATCCGTTCAGTTGTGGCGTGAAAGCATTAATTTACAAACTTTCGTCTTGAGATACAACCGGGCGATACAGATATACAGAGTTACACACAGTCTGCGACATCTTAGGCGATACAAATTGTTAATACACTTATAGTCATTATTATAAAGAAGGAGTGCAAAATGCTGATATTTTTCAAAATAGTACTAAGAACAGAAAAACGAAAAATGAATCCTAAAAATAAGAAAAACAAAACAAGTTATTAAATTTCTTTGTGTGTGTGCCGAGTACCGACTGCCGAAGTGCCGACAGCAAAACACACCAATCATTGGCACTAAGCGGATTCGCGTGAGCCGTAAATAAAACATCTTTTTTCTTGTTACAAGCTTAGATTTTTATAGACTTTAAGCAACTTTGATAATCGTTTATTTAACTTACATTCTGTATAATCCTTTTAGTTTGGATTCGTGAGAAAATCCTTGTTATTTATTATTAACCTTCGACACTTTTAGTTTTTTTTTTTTATATGATAAGATTAAAAAAAAAAGACGAAAAGAGCGTACCTAACATCTGAATGACGCAATATTCTAATTTTGCACCTTCCCATCAGCTAAATGATGATGATGATGATAATGCTGAAGGGTTTTAATTTTTTTTTAATTGTATAAAATTGTATATAAAGGAGCAACCTTTATAATAATAGGCCTTTACCTATGAAATTATCGTTTGTCTGAAAAAGTTGAAACAATTTTTTTTTCATGTATTTTTATTTGTATTAATCTAAGTAATTACCTAGATGTGATAAATGCATCTTTGTCGATGCAGTGGCAGTTTATTCTTTGCCTTTTTTACATTGCACTGAAAATCCTTGTTATTTATTAACCTTCGACACTTTTAGATTTTTTTTTAAATATGCTAAGATTAAAGAAACTTTAATTACGCACAACCACGCTCTGCTACCATCTATCTATCTATACTAATATTATAAAGAGGTAACATTTGATTGTTTGTTTGTTTGAATGGAATAGGCTCTGAAACCACTGAACCAATATGAAAAATTCTTTCGCCGTTGGAAAGCTACATTCCTAGCGCTGAACATAGGCTATATTATATTTTCAAAAAAAGTTGGGTTCCTTACTAAACCCCCAAAAAACTAGCCCAAAGTGTAAAAAACGACCTTCAAAATTTCTTGCATCGTATGCGCTTCGACAACGGCTTGACCGATTTCGCAAATTTTTTTACAGTATGTTCGTTATTGTTATGAAAAGGTTATTATGAAAGAAAATGTTAAAAAAAATAAGCAAAGAATTAGAAAAAAGAAGAAAATATACGTATTGGTCACGCGGGGTTTGAACATGGACTCGATCTTTTCCGTCGTTGCCAGTCTATGTGACACGGTTGTCATGGTAACCATACAATTGTACATTGTTCCATTTGTACATTGTTTACAAATGGAAAATAAAAATTAAGAAATGCTATAAATACCGTATTTATATCAGCTTAAACTATTTGGATTAACAAAAATATTAATCCAAATTGTTTAAAGCGGTAATTATAGCATTTCATATTTTTTGTTTTCCATTTGTAAACAATGTTGTTACCATGACAACCGTTAGACGTTATAGACGTTAGGCAGTAGGCTGCGTTTCCACTGACGCGGAGCAAGGCGGAAAGGAGCTTGCGGTACCCGAATTGACCAATCACTATGCTCGAAATCTCCGCTCCGCTTGGGCACCGCTAAGCTCCTCTCCACCACACCCCGCGTCAGTGGAAACGTAGCCTTATAGACGGGCCAAGATCGGGACGGTGTTCCGAATGCATACATCTATACAAATAAATAAAATTTAAGTATCTGTTTGTAACTTTCAATTAGCAACGTTTTTCTAAATGCATATGACATTTTAAACGATACTGAAAACGAAATAGCAATTTAAAAAAATTGTGTCTGTCTGTCGGCATGTTTGTTTGTTCCGTCTAATCTATAGAACGGCTGGACCGATTTTAAAGATACTTTCACTGGTAGATATATATGTAAGGTATAAGGATTAATTTAGGCTACTTTTCATCATCATTATCATCGTCATCAAACATATGATCTCCGAAACGGCTGGACCGACTTCGACGGGAGCATTACCGGCCGTTAGTTTATGTTAGTAGGAGTAATGTATACATCTATATGTCGGAGAAGAAGAAGATCTCAGACGTCTTGTTTAACCACTTGGACGTGTTTAGTGACAGTTGGCTATGACAGCTCGTTTGACAAGTGTCACTTATGTCAGCGATGACGGAGGGCATTGTCGACGGGTCACCTGAAAGGGAGTGATGATATTCTATTGGGTGTGACGATTGAAAGACCGAAGATATCGTGAGAATCTGATGTTCACACACGTTAGCCAATATGTCAGCTGACCTCGTCACGTCTTGAGATGAATCCGTTTGCATCCACGATCAGAGTTAATGTTTTAGAGTGAAACTATTTGTGATACGATGAATAATAAAGGTACGGTTTGTGCGGCTTATTATTTCCTGACGATACCAAACAATCAAGACGCTCACATATAACCTCCCTCCGAAATCAGAGTGGGATATACCCGCAAAATCAAGATAGATGGTTACAGGGTACCTACAAATTGTTGGATTGGATATGGCCTTGCGGACATTCAAATCACGTTGAGACGGAACAGATTATATTACGGAGCCTCCACTACCAAAGGCAGCATGGTATATGCATAGCAGAAAGACGATTGATGGGATTACAGCGCTGCTGACGATGGTAACGTGCTGACAAGGGGAATGTGACGATTTACAATAGAACCACGATAATATGACAAGATTGACGTGGCTAGTCAACGACAGGTCTTGGTTATAAGCTTGATGGCTTTGGTAACAGGTGGTAGCAATCTTTTTATTCCTCATAATTTGGAAGCCTTCAAAGTAAATACAATTTCAAAGTTTCCATGAAATTGCTTGCCCAAAAATCTAAATAAACTTTAAAGTTTAGTGTTCGTTTGTATTGCTGTTTTGTTTTATTTGTAGATGGACAATACACTGGGATAGTGCTGGACTGGACGATGCATAGCCTTGCATAGCTTGCATGCTTGCCCGATGCATAGAATGAGCTTTGCTGGGTAACCAACCAACGCAGATGAGCATTGTGTATCTTATGGACTATTCTACTTGCTTCGCAAAGATGTGAACTGGTAGTATGAGTATCATTACTTATTTCATTGTAAAGTTCAGAATTAGTCTGGTTTTATAATCACAGTATTAATAACAGAAAAGAGATTCAAAGTAAAAGATCTTACAGTATTTTGATACTTAAATTATGTGAGTTTTAAAACTTGTTATTATACTAGCTATATTCTTATTAATAGAGTGAAATCAACACAGTTAATAAAGAAGAAATCAAAGTTTGATTTTAATGATAATAATTATTATTACACAACAAGTAAAGGTCTTATGCAGGTGAGCACAAGTTGTAAACAAACAGGCTTATACAATAACATTGACATGTTCTTTGTAAATATTGTTTACATGATAGTAAGTAGGTAGACAAGTTTGTAGGAGCGAGAAAGACTATTCAAAAAGAATTAAAAATTTATTTAAAGTTACAACTTATTAAAGTTTAAAACTTAATTAGGGTTAACATGCAGAGCTTTTACAAGTTATCTTCTATCGGGACACAACCAAGCAGAAATTCATGCCACAATCGAATGTCCCCATCGGGAGCATTTACAATAGTTGAAACAAAATACAACAACACATGTGTGTTAAATAAACAAAGCTTTGGTCATAATTAATCTTGGGATGCAATTAATGTGTCATCCCTTAGTTTTTATGTGAAGTCCGTTTTAAAGTCAAGTGCTGAGAGCTTGACAAATCTCGAGTTACAACAAATCTTAAGAGTAGTCAATAAATCAATAAATTGATCATGGGGTCTTGAGGGTTAACATAAGTAGGTAGTTTGAAACTACATACTTAAATGTAATTTTCATTGGTGAGTTTAAAACAAAGAAAAAAAAAAGAGTATCTTTAAATAATGTCTTGTACAGCTTAGGAATAAATAAATTCCTAAGCTGGCTATAAAAATATCTGTTAAAGTAAATTTGGAATACATATTACCTATAGATTTAACAGACTTTTACTTTTTAGAACATTATGCAATATGGAATAGTTTAAAATTCGTCCAACAGGATAATATTGTTTGTGATATGAGTTTTATGGAATTAACACATTTTAATTTCATGTTTCAGAAGTTACTGTATGTAAGCTGGTACTAATGGTGAACAAGGCATCACACACTCAACGGTCCAAGAGTCTCAGAGGCCGTGGCAGTCCACTGATGCGGTGGAAGATTAGAAAGTTCATTGAGTGACTTCAGTTAGCTTCGACCAACTTGGTGATTTTGTAAAAGGTTGTAAACGCACTAGCGAGTCTTCAGGTATTATGAATGACGAATGAATTGCCTCCGTGGTCTAGTGGTTCAGAGCTCAGCTCTTGACCCGGATTCGTGGGTTCGATTCCCACGTTGAAACAACAAAAAAGGTTGTTTTTAGGTTTGGTTAGGACAATGCGGGCTGATCACCTGACTGTCTGACAGGAAAGATGATCCATGCGTCGGATGGACATGTAAAGGGTCGGTCCTGTGCCTATTCTCTTGCCAGACGTGTTGACTTACCGTTCCGCTGGGTTATGAAAGTAAAAGGAAGAGAGAATGCTTCTGTGTATTGCGCACACACTTGGGCACTATAAAATAACTCTTGCGTAGCTGGCCTGGTTTCAATGAAATTGGCTACCGACAACTTACCGTTCCGCTGGGTTATGAAAGTAAAAGGAAGAGAGAGTGCTTCTGTGTATTGCGCACACACTTGGGCACTATAAAACAACTCTTGCGTAGCTGGCCTGGTTTGAATGAAATTTGCTACCGACACCGAAGTCGGTGAAGGGAGCTATTATTATTATTATTATGAACGACTCTGGGGTCCAGTGGTTTAGTGCCTAGTACTCGACTTTGTGGGTTCGATTCCCGCGATAGTACAACTAAAAATGTTTATTTTTGTCAAGTTTAGTGAGGACAGTGCAATCTGATCCCTTGTTATTGTGTGACTCTAAAGTAATAGCTTATTTTCATTCAATCAGTTAGATCATTGAAAGGAAATGAAATTAATTTTACTGCATAGTGAAATCTAACATTTTAATCTCATTGTTGTTTCTGATATTTAAACGGCGATATTTTTGTCCTTGAGATACAGCCTGATTAAAGACAGACAGACACAGCAAAGTCTTAGTAAATAAATCCCTAAAAGAACTTAATTTTAGATAGTCTGAACATTTTTTTGTGCTGTTTCATTTTGTGTACAGTGGATCGAGCTTCGAGCAACGCTAGCGACGCGACACGACGCGACGGAGCGCGGCGAGCGATGCAGCGCAGCGCGGTGGCGCGGCGGCGTCTGTACTTCGTTGAAGTATCACATTCGAAACCAAAATTATTTGGTGAGCATAATTGTTTATCTACTGACTGTAGTGTGATACTGGCGGAGTCGGGGTCTTCACAGACCATACGCTGTGCATGTGCACACGGGTAGCCAGCCGCGGTTAACACAAATGTGTTAAGCGGTTGACGTATGTCGGCGATGGAGCCGTGTCATAGAAGTCAAATTCTGATGACAGTATTTGACCTACCAAGCATCATTTCGCAGCAGCAACCATTAAAAGTCGGTACCTCTTGGGGCAACTCAAGTAGGACGTGGAGCGCAGCGGGCGTGTGATGCTGGAAGGTTGGGGTCTACACAGACCACATGATGTGTATTCAATGAGTGATACACACGTGTTAGCCGTGGGGAGAACACGTCGTGTTACGCGGCTAACGTATTTCGACTAAAGAGCCCTGGTCATATAGGCATTACCTGAGACTTTGCGTAGTTTATTGTTGTGCATTAAAGAAGTTAAAGTATCTGTTGAGATTACTATTAGAGATTAAACTAGCAAATTGGCCTAAAATTGTAGAGTCAGGTTAGGCCGAGCAAAAGGCTTGTGATATTGCAGCTGGTTTTTTTTCTTTTACAGGAGCAGCACACGAGGACGTGTGACTGGTCAGAATGGCCGTGTCGGAGAAGAAGAAGATCTCAGACGTCTTGTTTAACCACTTGGACGTGTTTAGTGACAGTTGGCTATGACAGCTCGTTTGACAAGTGTCACTTATGTCAGCGATGACGGAGGGCATTGTCGACGGGTCACCTGAAAGGGAGTGATGATATTCTATTGGGTGTGACGATTGAAAGACCGAAGATATCGTGAGAATCTGATGTTCACACACGTTAGCCAATATGTCAGCTGACCTCGTCACGTCTTGAGATGAATCCGTTTGCATCCACGATCAGAGTTAATGTTTTAGAGTGAAACTATTTGTGATACGATGAATAATAAAGGTACGGTTTGTGCGGCTTATTATTTCCTGACGATACCAAACAATCAAGACGCTCACATATAACCTCCCTCCGAAATATATATATAAAAGACAGTCGTGCTAGTTACATTATTTATAACTCAAGAACGGCTTTATCGATATGGCTGAATTGATGAGGAGGTAGCTTAGAGCCAGTAGACGGACATCATACTATTTATTCCATTCGACAGCGTTCCCGTGTGCGTTGCGGGTTCTGCGATAGGGTTCCGCGTTGTGGGTTCCGCGTAGCTGGTTCCGCGTTGCGGGTTACTGGTTCCCGGGTTGTGGGTTCCGCGTTGCGGGTTCCACATTGCGGGTTCCGCGTTAGGGTTTCGCATTGTGGGTTCCGCGTTACAGGTTCTCGGGTTGTGGGTTCCGCGTTGTTTCTTTTGGTTGAATTTCATCATAAACTGTTTTTATCAACGAATTGGGCAAGGGTCAGCTAGTATTTTATAAGCCCATAGTCCATACTCTTTTACTACTAATGTTTAGTTTATATCGTTTTGTTTCATAAATAATATTTTAAATATCGCGCGCCAATTCTCATTGGGCCGCTAGACATACAATGCTGACATCTCAAGCAATCGCATTGCACGGTACTGCCTGGCGCCACGCGTGAGTTGCTGTGAAAAACAAATGAACACGCGACATTAGCGTTTCGCCCTTTATACGCGGAACCAGACTAATCGAGTTAGCTTCAAATTACCGATTTTGGATGTAATCTAACGTCCACCGCGTGTGGAATCCTGTATTAATCCTCAGTGAAAGCCGGCCGGCTAGTGTATCTAAAGAAAAACAAGAAACTACAACACATTCGGCAACGAACATCCAGCGAACGCCATTCTTCAACGGCCCACAGGTTCGCTTCCAGACCTGGTGAGTACTAACGCATTGTTCCTTGGTGTAGTTGTCCTATTGTATCGTCTTTTACCGGCGAGGATATTACCATATCCTTGATCCAGAAGTGACGAGATTTGGCGTCCCAAACGTTACATTTCAAACCGTGTCAATTCCGTCACATCTTTTTGGTGCCGAAACCAGGGACTTTAGATACATTCAGCCTGCCAAATACCGATTTACTTCGTAATTGTAACTACTTTAATCGTATATATCTAATAACAAGTTGTTGCTAATAAATTCTAAGTCTTGGTTCCATAATCCATTTTGCATACCTACCGTATTCCATTTTTAAAAAATAAGCACATCGAACATTCTCGAAGTTTCTAGTAGAACGTAATCGTTTAACAATATTTTATACATGTATTACAGTGTTACCTATCTTTCTATAATTTACATTAATAATAACACGAATAATATCGTATCGTAATATCGTGTCGTCAATTATAGGCATTAATCAACTAAATACTGGATGCGCTAATCGTATACTAATTTGAACCTTAAAGTGTATTAATTTAGATTGGTTTATAACTTTTTATATCGTGTTATTGTTTTAAAATTATTTTGAGAATACACTTAAATTAACTAAGTACATAATATAGTCGTAATTCTAAAGCAATCGTTAGTAGGTACGTAGTACAAACAAAAGTTAAAGCTTTATTTTCAATTGAACAGTATAATTGAATTCTGTAAACATTATCAAACGATCTATAATAGTAAGCGGTATAATATATATAACATATTAACGTTGACTTGTAAAACTTATTGGTGTTTACATCGAGCTTTAAAATAAATAGGTATTACGCGGTGGCGCATCCATTCCAATCCTTATCGATTGACGTTATATTCTAAACATCGCGCCGATCGAACAAATATCTTTTGTTGTTCATTTACCTAACTCGGTGTTTTTAAATATTGATAAACGTTGTTTACTGTTCGTGTGTTTACAATAAATACGAATATTGTTTAGTTGAGTTGTAATTATGTCTTTTCCAACGAGGCGTAAGTCTAAACCTTCCGTAAAAAAATGTATCGATGTCTCTTATACTATTAATAATTTACCTAGCTTGCGACGTAAACGTACTATAGCATATAATCGTATGTCAAAGGCCCTGGAAGTCGGAAATTTGGCTCAAACCGATGAAACAAAAGTGGAATTGTTTCTTTCATATTGTCAAGAAATAAAAAATATTGCTAATGATTTCCAAGAGGCCCATTTTATTATCTTAGATCTTTTGAAAGATGACGTCGATGATAGGGATAACGAGATTCAGGAGTTGTTCGACGACGCCTATTTTCAAGCGTCTGCATTACATCGTATTCTTGAACCGAGTTCGTCTTATCGAACAATTGATTCGGGACGCGATTCGGTTGTACCTACACTCGGCGGTAACATACGGCTACCGAAGATTACACTACCGACGTTTTCTGGTGCTATCAAAGCGTGGCCCGAATTCATTGCTACTTATAACGCGTTAATTCACGAGTCCACTGTTCTCACTACAATTGAGAAATTTCATTATTTAGTTTCTGTTTTGCACGGTGATGCCTTATCGTTTATTCGAACGTTCCCCGTCGCGGCGGAGCACTACGTACACGCATACGACGCTCTCAAGTCCCGATATGAAGATAAACGCGAACTGGCTTTTACCTGTTGGCGTGAAATTTTGGATATTAATTTTAAATTTACAAACGCTAAAGATTTTTGAAGTTCGATAGATACGATTGACGAAAACTTGACTGTATTAAAACAGTTAAAATTACCTACTGAACTCTGGGACTTTGTACTTTGTTATAATATTTTGGCGAAACTCGACACTAAATTAAGACGTGAATTTGAAGAAAAACATAGTAATGTGGAGTTACCACAGTATAAACAAATTAGGGAATTTTTAAATTCTAAATGCGAAGCGATGATTCGAGATACACATTTTACCGCCATCACTGGCAAACCCGCAACAACCTTTAAGGAGGTTGCGGCAACCCGGGCAACCCCATTCAAATCGAAGCGACACAATGTTGCACATGCACTTGTGACCTCTCATGTCAATGTAAATGGCGTTGACGGGAATAGTCATGCACATAACGGAAAACCTACTAAGGTGTCATCAATTTCAAAATTCATTCGTAAGTGCTCCTTTTGTGGGGACGAGCATCAAATATCGGCTTGTAAATCTTTTCTTTCTAAATCGACCGATGATCGCATGGCTGTGGCTACCGAAAGGAAATGGTGCTATAATTGTTTAAACGCGTCTCACTCGGTGCGGCATTGCAATTCAATATTTTCTTGTCAAAAGTGTAAACGTAAACATCACACTCTTCTGCACCGGGAGCAATCGGTTGGTAATTGCGAGTCTTCTGCTGACAAATCTGGTTCATTGGCCTTAGTTGCGAAGGAATCTTTATCTCCATCTCATTCGACAGTGTTACTGGCAACTGCCATTATACAGATCCGTAATTCATCTGGTGATTTTCATAGTTTTCGTGCGCTCTTCGACACCGGAAGCCAAAATAACTTTATAACGGCACACGCAGCCCAACAGCTGAACATACTGCCTTCAACTACTAACGTCAACGTCCTTGGCTTGGGGGGTAACTCCACCTCAATTAACGGTGTGATTACGTGCGATATCGGCGTCAATTGTAATACTAAATTCCGTCTCGATATGTTCGTTATTCCGAAAATATGCGGAGACCAACCAATAGCGAGACTTAACACGAGTGGATGGGAAGTCAAGACATTACCGCTTGCTGATCCTGGTTTTGACATTCCTGGTCCGATCGACGTCTTGTTAGGTGCCGATGTTTTCGCTGAATCACTGCTTACACAACGTTTGAAAGGCAGCACTTCACAACCGAGAGCTTTTAATTCTGTCTTCGGATGGCTTCTTCTTGGAAGGATCAAACTCGCTTCTTCGTGTTTGTTAGGTGTGTCGTCTCCTCAAGGCGATAACAATTTAAATAATATCGTGCAACGTTTCTGGCAAATCGATAACATCCCTAAATCCTATCGTTTCTCTCCAGATGAACAATTATGTGAAAATAATTTCGTCCATAATCACTATCGTGATGAAACAGGTAGATATGTCGTCTGTCTTCCATTCAAGGAAAATACAGAGCCAATATTCGAGGGTTCTCGAGACATAGCTCTTCGACGCTTTCATGCTATTGAAAGACGTCTGTCTCGTGATCCGAATTTAAAACAACAATATATCGAATTCATGACCGATTATATCGTCAGTGGGCATATGTCTTTAGTGCCTGCTAAACAAATGGGTCAGGGTAGGTATTACATACCGCACCATTGCATTCTACGACCGGACAGCGCAACTACAAAACTTCGTGTCGTTTTTGACGCATCCGCCAAGGATGCCAACCGCAATTCTCTTAACGAAATGCTACTGACTGGTCCAAAGTTGCAATCCAACATTGTTGAAATTCTTCTTCGCTATCGCGAACATGAGGTAGTCTTCATGGCTGATGTGCGTCAGATGTATCGTCAGATAAAAATGGATCCCCATTATCATCATTATCAGCGCATTCTTTGGCGCGCTCACCCAGATGAGCCACTTCAAGAATATGTTCTTAATACCGTAACGTATGGAGTTTCTTCAGCTCCATTTCTAGCATGTCGCGTTATCCAGCAATTAGCCTATGATGAAGGTCATAAGTACCCGAAGGCTAAAACCGTTTTAACTTCTGATCTCTATGTTGATGACATAGTAACCGGAAGTACTTCGCTGGATGAAGCACGTGACATTAAATCGCAGGTTATCGCCCTTTTCGCTCTTGGCTCTTTTGAGCTGCGAAAATGGGTTAGCAACCATCCTGAACTTCTGAATGATTTACCTTCAGAAGTGTGTCTTTCGGAAGCTATCACATTCACCGAAGCCGAAGACACGACCGTCAAGGTTCTAGGTCTTAAATGGGAACCGACTTCAGATTCGTTCGTTTTTAACGTTCAACCGTCAAATAATCCATGTACCAAACGAACAATCTTGAGCGAGGTCGCTAGAATCTTTGATCCTCTGGGTTTTCTGTCCCCGTTGACAATCAAAGCCAAGGTTTTAATCCAAAACCTGTGGATTCTCGGTTTATCGTGGGATGAAACTCCTCCACCGGAAATTGTATCCCAATGGAGCAATTTTTCTCATCAACTTCCGTTAGTCAGAAACCTCAACATTCCACGCAAATTTGTAATCAAAAATGCTTTATCGTATCAGTTGCATGGTTTCTGTGATAGTTCGGAGCTAGCGTACGGCGCAGTCATTTATCTACGTGTCACTCTGTCCGATGGTTCAGTTCGCATTTTCTTTGTCTGTGCTAAGGCACGCGTTGCTCCCCTCAAAAGACAAAGTCTCCCTCGTCTGGAGCTATGTGGAGCAGTTCTACTAGCTGATCTTTTAAAATTCGTTAAAGACACCCTAAGGATTAGTATCCATGACACTTATCTGTGGTGTGACTCCACTATTGCCTTGGCATGGCTGAGATCGCCTTCCTCTCGTTGGGTGACCTTCGTGGCGAACCGCGTTAGCCATATCCAGGATATCGTACCTCCCGAGTGCTGGAGGCACGTACCGTCTGCTACAAACCCTGGAGACGTTTGTTCACGTGGCCAAATGCCTAGTGATCTACTGAACAACACATTATGGTGGGCGGGACCAAAGTGGTTGTCCCAATCACAATCTCAGTGGCCAGTAGATATATCGAAAATTCATACTAATAATGACGAGGTACTCGCTGAGCAACGTCGTGTAACTCTCGTCACCGATCGAATCGATACCGCTCAACAAACGTCAATTATCGATTATCTTTTTGATAAATATTCATCTTTGGACAAAATCTGTCGTATTATAGCATACATTTATAGATTTGCTAACAGCGTGCGGCGCACTGTCTCGCGCTATGATAATACTTTCGTAACCGAAACAGAACGGCATATTTCCCTTTTTACTATCGTTAAACATTTTCAAAAACGTTACTTTTCTGACGTGATATTAAAATTAAAACAAAAGAAATTGCTCCCCCGTAGTTTTCAAAAGCTAAACCCGTTCCTTGACGATCAGGATATCCTCAGGGTGGGCGGACGTCTCGCTCGCTCGGGCTTGGAATTCGAGCATAAACATCCTGCCTTATTGCCAAGAAAGTGTGTTCTTACAGCCGCTGTAATTGAATCGATTCATCGAAATAATTTTCATCCTGGTCTAAACACAACTCATTATCTGATTTTACAACAATTTTGGATCCTCACGGCTAAGCGTGCTATACGTCATCAACTGTCCAAATGCATACGATGTTACCGTCTTAATCCGCAACCTCTGCAACCGTTTATGAGCGACTTACCTGCCTTTCGTGTAAATCAGGCAAAACCCTTTTCGGAGGTAGGCGTGGATTTCGGTGGACCTTTTCGTATCAAGTTGGGTTCCCATAGAGGTGCCAAACTAGATAAAGCCTATTTATGTCTATTTGTGTGTTTAAGTACAAGGGCTGTACATCTCGAGGTAGTATCTACTTTATCGACTGACGGCTTCATCGCGGCTTTGCGTCGATTTATTTCGCGTCGCGGCCGTTGTAACATTATCCATTCGGATTGTGGGACAAATTTCGTAGGTGCTAGCGCACAACTAGCATGCTGTATTGAAGAGGCTTCGCACGCAGAGCGCATCTCATTTAAACGTAACCCCCCGTCCGCTCCCCATTTCGGAGGAGCATGGGAAATTCAAATTAAAGCCGCCAAGTCTCATTTGTACCGTATTATTGGCGATCAGACGCTAACTTTTGAAGAACTTTCAACACTTTTCACTCAAATCGAATCGATTTTAAATTCAAGACCCTTGTGTCCATTAAGCTCAGACCCTAACGATTTGAACGCATTAACCCCTGGTCATTTTTTAACATTAGAACCCTTGACCGCGGTTCCAGATACCGACTACACAAATGTTAAAATTGGCCGATTAAACCGTTGGCAACTTATTCAATTATTTCAACAGCAGTTTTGGAAGCGTTGGAAACATGAGTACTTAAATGCACTTACTCAGCGGGCAAAATGGACTAAGGATTCAAAACCGTTACCTGTTAATTCTATGGTTCTTATTAAGGACACCAACCGACCTCCTTTACATTGGCCGCTAGGACGAGTGGTTTCATTACATCCTGGGCCTGACGGAGTAGTTCGGGTAGCAACTATACGAACCCGTAAGGATCATTCACTTATACGACCTTTAGTCAAACTATGTCCCCTTCCATTAGAATGATCTTTGTTATCTATTAACGTTTAAATAGTAATTTTAGTTAGTATCGTAAGTAATTCTTAACTTATTGTTTCTTTCATACTTTTCGGAAAATTCCGTTGGTATTTTGGTGGGCGGAATGTTTAGTTTATATCGTTTTGTTTCATAAATAATATTTTAAATATCGCGCGCCAATTCTCATTGGGCCGCTAGACATACAATGCTGACATCTCAACCAATCGCATTGCACGGTACTGCCTGGCGCCACGCGCGAGTTGCTGTGAAAAACAAATGAACACGCGACATTAGCGTTTCGCCCTTTATACGCGGAACCAGACTAATCGAGTTAGCTTCAAATTACCGATTTTGGATGTAATCTAACGTCCACCGCGTGTGGAATCCTGTATTAATCCTCAGTGAAAGCCGGCCGGCTAGTGTATCTAAAGAAAAACAAGAAACTACAACACATTCGGCAACGAACATCCAGCGAACGCCATTCTTCAACGGCCCACAGGTTCGCTTCCAGACCTGGTGAGTACTAACGCATTGTTCCTTGGTGTAGTTGTCCTATTGTATCGTCTTTTACCGGCGAGGATATTACCATATCCTTGATCCAGAAGTGACGAGATTTGGCGTCCCAAACGTTACATTTCAAACCGTGTCAATTCCGTCACAACTAAAGTACACATTCGATGCATCGATAGGTACTGGGTATGTATTGTATACTGCGTTGCCATTCAATGTGATGTTAATGAAAAAAAAACAAAATTGAAATCGGCATAATACGTTTATCTTGCTAAAGCAAAGCAATCGCAAAATCTTCGCAATTTTGCTCTTGAACTTTATCGAGGGTTAAAATGTAATAGCCAATAAACGTAAATTAAATTGGAGAACTTAAACATAAAACTAAAATAAACAGAAGTTCAAAGTTTTAAAATTAAGAAAAAACTATTTTTGTTTGACGTAACATTTAATTAATAATTCCTATACTTAATTGGCACTAAATTATTATTCGCGCTTGTGTCGTAGCAAAAATTAAGCAAAAATGTGCATTCATTTAAACACAAAAGCGAGCGATTAGGAATATTTTTTCCTTAGCCGTTATCTTACGTCCCCAAAGTCGCTGAGCAAACAGATTTTATAAGCGTTTCAAAATAAACAGTGATATTTAATATGCAGCCCCTCTTCTGACTAAGGCTCGGACTACACCAGTCCTGAATCCGGACTGCAGAACTTGTGGAAAAAACGCTTCCGAAATTAATGTATCGATAAGACTTTATGATTGCTCGATCTATGATTTTTTCTTTCAGCGACTGCATTATACCCGGAGCTATCTGTTCTGGATTTTTTTAGAACGCAACTGATACAAATTTTTTCTGCGGATAGGCCATTTTAGAAATTAAATTAAAAAGGTTTTGAGTTTGTTACACGTCAAATTAGATAGTTTGGAAAAAACATTGATGAGTCTTACGAACACTTTTGTATAAATCACGCGCTACTCGCCACGACTAAGTTTTTTTTTTACTCGGGATTACATTTACATCCGGGTAAGTGTTTGGAACTTCTGTGTGGTGCCGAAAACTGAATTTTAACCGGACCGTTGCCAGATAATACAGTCCCAGCCTTAAGAATGACAAGATTGATGGCAGTTTGATAAAGCGGAAGGATAACGCAACGCTACAGCGAATGTGAGGAGAAATGGCCTACCTCCGGCGCACATACCGACAACAGTGTTACTGGCGTGTAAAATATAAATTGTATGACTATTATTTAAAACGAACAAAGAGGATAACAAAACACAGTCACGAACATTTCCGGTTCTCCACATTTCGCCCTTATAATAAATACCTACTACATGTAAGTACCTACTACGTTACCACATTATTTTTTATTTAATTTAAAAAAGAGTGGCGCTAGTAGCTGGACTGCCTCGCCTTCACATGCTAATTCTATAATAATATACTGATAATTAAATATGTACCTTTATTTTATTTTATAGTATTTACGTGTGTCCAATGGACCCACGCAATTATAGTTAGACCGTATATTTTAATGAACTACCTAATTAGATACTTACTTTGTACTTATACATATTTATCAAAAGTCCTATTTCACACAGCGTAGTGTACAGGCTCTTATCTTTCTAGAAAAAAATATGTGACCGTCAGGCCACCACTCGCCAGTTTCAATAACGTATCTTTCGATAACTAAAAGTTAAAAACGTTGAGCAGTGATAGCGATCGCAGCGGCCGGCCTACCAAAATTAACCATGGTAAGGCTCTATTGATAAATTCTAAGATTAAAATTCACTGCGTTCATTTAGAGGGATTTAGTCGTAATCGGGTAGCTTAGTGGATTTGCGAAATTCACGGCACAAGCCATGGCTCGTGATTGATCACAGAATAAAGAATACGAATGGGATAATCATAAATTTAATTTTCGGGCAAATTTTTGTCACTTGTACGCGACCCCGTGATAAATTATACTTTACAAATTTTAATTGTCACTGAGCTGATGACCTCGACGACCTTTGGGTATGCGCCTCACCTCACTAAATTTAGACGTCCTATGATTCAGTAAATTCAGTCAAGCGAAATAGCATTTAGGAAGTTAGGATCCTAATTAGCATCCTAAATCGGAAGATGTGTGGCTTCTGACTGACTAAAATCTAAATCATTTAGCATCTACTTAATTAGGATTTGGGGCATCAGTATTTAGTGAGTTTAGTAAAGTTTCATTTTTAAGTTGCAATGTAGTAGGTATTATACTGTATTTTATAACTAGTTATAATATTATCATCTACTCAATTAGGAACAACAGTGATATTGAAGGTACACTAATATTATTTTTTAACCCCCGACGCAAAAACGACGGGGTGTTATAAGTTTGATGTGTCTGTGTAAATGTGTATGTGTGTGGCATCGTAGCTCCCAAACGGATGATCCGATTTTAATGCGGTTTTTTTTGTTTGAAAGGCATATCCGTCGAGAGTGTTCTTAGCTATTGTTTGGTGGAAATCGGTTCAGGTCTTCAAGGTCATCAGGTCGTTTGTTAGGTGTGATAGGAATCTTACACGCTAAGTCGGGCTTTTTTTAATTTTTTTATTTAGTTTATACTTTCTTTTTTTCCACAAGCTGTATTCACTTCTTTTCGTTACCCTCCTTTAGGCTTCGCCGAATTCGGGTAAAAAGCAAAGTTAAAAAGTTGTATTAGACCACGTGAAAGAGTCCTTTTTACTGTCCGTTATTTTTATTAAAATCAATTTTATTTTGTAACATTTTATTATATTTAAGACGTGCTTAACTGTCTACTTTCTACTTACTTATATAAAATGAATCAATACCCATCTATGTGTATTTCGTCGGTCAAAATTGATATTGACCCTTGCATAAATTCACAACAAGCTGAAAAGTTGCTGACACGTAAGGGATATACTATAGGGATACCCTAATGAAATTCTGAAAATTCCCTCCTGATCCCGTGTGTCCAAAAAATTTATTCGAGGTCAACGATAGCAATAATGGTTTTTTGGCAAATGGTTATTTTTGGAATACAAAAACCTTCAAAACAAAATCACGGATCAGGTAACCCTTGTAAATATAATAATATGTATAAACCTACAAAATGCTTTCCTTTACCTATTTTTTCCTTCAAAAACGGTAACTTGAAGACAAAAGTAGATATAGAAAAAGATCGAGAAAATTAGGAAAATCTATTAGAAAGTTATCTATAACATTATTGAACATATTTTTACGTCTATCGCTACAACGATAGCGCTTCTCCGGGTGTATTGGTATTGTGAATTTATATATGGCTAGATAGATAATTTTAAAAGAAACACAAACGTTTCAATGTGAGGCACTTATTACTATACAATACATACCTACACATTTAGATATAAAATATCGCGAAATGAATATAAACGGCACGACTTTCCATAACAAGCGACCATTTTCAGTTCCCGCCGTAGTAAATAGAACAAATAAGGAACTCGATTCGAAGGTTTTCTACAACTTGGACGAAACTTCCTCTCCGTAAAGTTAGTCACTATCTGTTGACGTTACAAGTCCCAGAAACATTTAGAATCGACCGTAATGGCGAGAGTGGAAATTTTACTCCAGTTAACTTTGTCACAAGTTTTGTAATCTCTGATTCCAGGGCGAATGGATACTGAAGGGGACAATATTAATGACATCTAAAATTAGCGGGATTTGCAGGTGTTCTTAGTCGAATAGATCTACCTACTCAAACTTCGAACTTCAAGGTAATATTTAATATTAAAATAGTTATAGGTATTATTATTATTTATACAGATTGCTGAAGTTATTTATTATATTAGGTATACCTAAATAAGTATACGTGCTTACTTTTTTGATACACAGTTTTAGGCTTTTTCCACTGCTTGAGTATTATGACGCTTTTTATTATAAGCTTGGGTTGTATGTATGTATATACGTATCTAAGTATGTATCACGCAAAAACATAAATGTGTAAAATGAAAGCCAAGTTCAATACAAAAATTATGCTTGTCTGTGGGCTTTGCCGCAAAAACAATGGAGATCTAAATGAGTGCCAAGTTCTATGCAAATTTTAAATAATAATATGTATTTCTATAAATGTTGAACAAGTATTATACAACTGTACATTGTATACAAAAATGTGAGATCTTAAAGAAGGTTAGATTTGACTTGGTCATTTTTATTAGAATTAAAATGTAGTATATAATATATTATTATTATTATTATGTTGAATAACTTTATAAAATTACTGATGTAATGAAAACTAGCCAAGTTGTGGGTTTTACGTTGCGGGTTCCGCGTTGCGGTTTTCGGGTTTTTATGCTCAACGAAGTGGGCACGGGTCACCTACTGCGACGTTCTATGGTGACATTGCCGAACCATAAAAAGCACAACGCAACAACGCGCCATGCTTTTGACGTGAACACGTGGACAGACCTTATAGATCTGGTTTCCTAGAATAAAGGACAGAATTGCCACCATTTGTTTACATAAATGGAAAATTATCGATCGGCTCTGTGTGACTGCAAGGAATTCTAGGAAACATAGATTTACCTACTTTCTAAAACCACGCACGTAAAGTTGGCAGTCGGCACGTAATAAGTCATCTGTGTATTATACAAACAAAGGAATATTTTGTGTCACATCTTTCGTCCATTATTATAGATTGGTACCGTTATCGTTTACTACCCTATAAACGCTATTCTCAATAAACACCAAACCAGCCGATTCTTGGCCCCGCGCCAGGAGTTAGAGGTCGTTTCTTTTAATTGGCTTTCATTTGAGGTGTATTTGCTCAAAATTGCTACGCATTGCACCAACGATTCGGATCATCGACAATATCTACTGCTCCACTAAACCTCATAGTTTTCAATCGGTACAAAATTAAATTTGTTTTACTACAATTGGGAAGTTTTTATTAATTTTTGTTCACGCACGTCGGGGCCCCCGTTACCCGGGGCCTTGTGCGGCAGATACGGCGGTAGCTACCTCCCTGGCTATGACATCCACTACTGGACTTATAATAATAATAATCATAAGCCCGCAGGGCAGCTTATGGCGAGCTGTTGAGGAGTAGCGACCCCACGTACCTGAGTGCTCCCAGGGGAAGGACTCTGTTCTCCATCTCCGGCTTGCCTTCACTGGCCGGCCGGAGTAATTACTGAGGAAACAGTCCCTACTTGCCTTAACCGGCCGGTTAGAGTGGAGTCATAAGAGCTTCGTGCTCGGAGGGATGATGTGAAGCGTAAGTAGCGAGTGGGCGTCGTGATGGGACCCTCTGAGGGTGCAAATGATCGGCTTATAAAGTCCAGCGACACCTCTCCTGCCTCAAGCCGCTTTGTTTTAAGGGGCCCATTACGATGAGTTGGCGAGCCACCGTCTGCCAACTTTATGATACATGATACATGTAACCACGTGGTAT
The DNA here is from genome assembly GCA_905187575.2 of Celastrina argiolus. Taxonomy (NCBI): domain Eukaryota; kingdom Metazoa; phylum Arthropoda; class Insecta; order Lepidoptera; family Lycaenidae; genus Celastrina; species Celastrina argiolus. The sequence goes on from LR994577.1 coordinate 11,153,901, forward strand.
CTGGCAGACTCCATAGTCCTTCCATAGTCATAGATACGCAGTCAACTAGCACCTCTCCCCTATAGCCCATAATCTTTTCTTATAAACATTCCTTGCAATAGTCCTACATTAAGCGGTGGGTCTCCGTGGGCGCACTCCCATGGTGCGTACAGGGAGAGTCGCTGGCTAGTGTCACATTACATTTAAATTAAAATTGTATAACGGGGCCTCTGCGTGTTGGCTTCGGTCCCACGCATGCCTTCTAAAGGTCCGGGATTTAATTGCCCGTGAGCAAGGAAGCTATACACAATAATAATAATAAAAAAATTATTGAACAGAAGCACATGCATACAATCTTAAGTCTATCACTGGTCTCAACACTAAGATTCCCTGTGTCGTGAGGCCAGTCTCTTACATATCTAAAAATTCAATGGCACAAAGAGAAAAAAATAGTAGGTACCTATCTACAGTGAGGATTACATTCAAAACCTTATTCAATAAAATTACAAAACAAAATCGAGTTAGGTACACTAGTATTATAATATTATAAGCTTCCTCCTAAGTATTTCATGGGAGATACCTAGTAATTGCCTAAGTATATGGTAATATAGGTAACCTACTCGCCACGCTTGGCAGGCGGGTTGGCGAATGTAGTTTTCAGACTTACAGTTTTAAGACTTTATAGGTACCAAAAACTGCGTAATAATATCTAATAATACAGATAAAAGTGAAAAAGCTGATGCCCATTTCCTACCTAGATGCATTTCTGGTTTTCTATCTGAATAATATCTATATTTTTGTTTCAGCCTTTTTAATTCCCCAGTTTTGCTAAGTTTATTAAAACTTTTTTATTTCAATTTTTTTTTGTTTCCATGACGTAGAAAATTATAAGATAGGTACAATTAATAGAGCCATCTATTGTACGGATAAGTATTTAAAGTTATAAATATTTATATTTGTAGGTATTTAGTATCTGTATTTTCTAATTAATTAACGTTTTAGTAACTTAGATAATATAGTTTTCAGTTTTACACGTATATCTGTATGTGTTTGTCTGATAAAAAACGATTTATTGCTTTCCCAAACGTGAACCGATTAACCAATTTTGGTCTAGTTTTTTTTTGTTTGATAGCTGACAGGATAGAGTGTTTTAAGATATAATTGATCATGGCTACTACGCGTATGATCGCATTAAAACGTACATTTTTAAATTAACAATATACCTATAAGTAATGATTGTTAAAAAAAATAATACTTACATATTCGTAGTGTGCTTGCCTTATATTTTGATACCAAACACGAAACAATTATGTTATCTACATTTTATTTTTATATTTATGGGTTTATTTTTCAAAATACACAATTGTGTATTTCTACTGATTACTTATAGGCAATACTATGTAATACTGTACCTACGATAGAGTTCGAATCCACAGTTTCATGTTATGTAGGTAAGTAGTTTGCAAACGCTTCAAATTTCTGTTCAATATTTTTTTTTATATTTGATCTGACAAGTTGGCCATCTGCCAAACGTGTGTAGTTCTCGCCGCCACGCCGCCCGCCCACAGCCAGCGGCTGATGTTTTGATAACATTAGATAATATTTTTTGTCACGTTATGTAGATACATATCAAAAAAGAAAGACGCTTGCAATATATTAACACAGAGTGCCAATAAATGCACAAACGAGAAAACACTTAGAGCATTTGATGGTCAATGATAAAACCAACTCCGGAACACAAGTGCAATGCCTGTCATATAGATACTCTGCGGACTGAGCTATTTTTTGTCACTACTCGTCGTGAAGAATATAACAATTGGTATGACATGGGCGAATTAGTTACCATTGTTAGCTACTAGTGGCGTTGTTTCGATTCCATAAAATATTGCTAACTTTTTGTCACGGCGAGCACTCTGCGACACACAGGAACCCTAGTCCCTTAGAATGTTTTTCCACCAGTAATAAGCGAGGTTGCGTTGTAAGGAATGTGTTTTTAAAAAGCAATAGAATCGCTTAATTTACCTGGCCCAGCTCAGCCAAGCAATTATATTGCTTCTTGAACAATACATTCCTCGCAACGCATCCTCGCTCATTACTGGTGGTGGAAAAGCCTTACATAATCAGTGTAACACATTAGGTAAGGAATGTCAGGATAGTGGGAGAGAAATATATTATAAAGTGTAGCAGCTGACTTGACGTGCGTTATTGTTGACTTGTCAACAGTAACGCAAAACGCCGTACCTACTCTCGTATATCATTAATTTTACTGTTCGCAAACAGCTCAGTAAATTTGTCTAATAAATACACAAATCTAACAGTTTTGTCATGTTCAGCCAACTAAGTTGATTTGGGCAAGTAATTGAAGTCCGTTAATTAAGAAGAGACATTTAATTTAATGCCCGTCAGCGCAACGAGGAAAACGCAAAGTTTTTCTTCTTTCGGAATACTTTTTTCACCATACCGTGTTAAGGGTCCACCAAGGGATTTCACGCTTCAGCTGCAGCCTGCTTGTTCCTATCCCTTCGTTTTTAGGTCACCTTATTTTGTCAGTGTTTCTATTATCAGTATACTATATTATATGGTACTTAACTACTGATTTACTTAATTATTAGGTAGATATACAATTAAAGTAGAGTGGGGGGACTGACAATTTTAACAAAAATTGCGCTTAAAAATTGAATATTAGGTACCATTACCATTGAGCAAACCGATATTTACCTATTTAGGTAGATATCCGTTTGCGAGGTTTTTAATTTTTATAAAACCACACTATTGTGTAGAAAACGCGAGAAACCTACCCACTTTATGTGTAAGGAGACAGATAGGTCCCAAAAAAAATCGTGATCATATTGTATCACTGTCTAAGTACGTGATAAATTCCGCGTCGTTTTCTTTTTCTAGCACTAATCGTTAGGTCGGTAAACCGAATACGGACGGACAGACGAAATATAATTTCCACTGTCCGGTCCCCGTTACACAAGTTCTTTGGATTCTTCGCACGAAGCCAGATTGACGTGGATGGGCAATTTCTTATTTCTAGAATAGCAATCTGATCTAGGATGTACATGTTGCAAATGAAATGACAACACCAAAGACATTTTGGTTATTTATTTTCTGGAAGCAAATGTTTCACAGCATTGGTGGGATATAAAAGGTCAATGATACTGGGCCTAAAAACATTAATTAAATTTAGCAAATTATAGATACAATAGATTTTGATTGGAAAATTAGCGCAGAGCTATTTTGTTGCAAGTTACCTACTGTATTAAAACTAGTCAATATTAGCAACATTTGCTGATTATGTCATAAATTATCACATTTTAATTTGTATAAAGATCAAAATATACATAAGAATACAAATAGGAGAAGCTGCATCAACGTAATTATGTCATTCAAATACAAATGTACCTACTTACTAAAGTCGTAGTGATAAAAAATAAAAAATACAGTCAGCTACATTTAAATGGTAATACGTCAGTATTCAGTACCTTCATCACCGTTTCTCTGCATACAGCAAGTTTCCCACCAGTGAGCAGGTTACGAGGATTCGTAGAGATGTCAAGGGAGGCAGAACATAAATAAACCCTAGGTATTTTTATCACAAACATTAATCGACACCACATAAGTCTCTTACAGACAAATTATGAAAAATGTATAAATTAATGTGTATGCAAAGATTTATTTAAGGACGAGAGTTGAAAAACAAGTGAATTAAATCGGAATAAACCGTCTTTGTCATTACTAATTAGTGTTGTCAAGTGTAAAGCAGGTTTAATTCCTATTATACTAATAACTGTAAGTTACAAACTACGAGTAACTGACTGTACTTTTGTATAAAACTGCTGTAGGTATAGTAAAAAACACTAAACCGAAATCATTCACTATCAGTACTAAATATAAAGTATGGATTTTTTATTTATGCCAATACTTATAGTGAAATAATTAGTAGAAAATCGATATACTTTGCATAGTAGTGCCTAATAGGTAAAGCTAAATTTTCCTCCACTGTACTCCAGTGATAAAGGGATTTCAACTGGGAATCTAACGGAATAATCAGAATTTTTGTACAAAACTGGTTTAACAATACAAATGATCTCAAATCACTCATGCAAACGTGGCATCCTGAGATATTATGAGATATTCAAGGTGAAACAGCTTTATAAGAATATCACTTTTATTACAGTTTTTTTCTATATTTTTTAAATCTGAGGGCTGAGGCCCAAGTAGGTATGTACATAGTAAGTGACTTAAGCCAATATGCGTAATGCCAAAATAAAGGTATGTACAAAATTTCAGCCTATACAGCAAAAATTCGAGATCCTTTTTCCGAGTTAGGTCCGAAGTTTACTCTACGGTTACAATATATTATATTGCTACTGAGTAGCTAAGAGTATGTGAAAATTGTTCTATCTCTCTTTAAAGAGTTAATAAACTAGTGTAACTTCTGTGTTTACATTTCAAATTATTTTGGAACATTGTAAATCATAATTTTCAACGACTTTGTTAAAATGTTCTACTATTATTATACAAAATTTTAAATTGTTATTTCTCTCAAATTAATATGTATTAAATGTCGTGATGAAAATTCAGCATTACACTACTAGGCCTTCACACTAGCGTTTGTCCAGCGTAGGCGTTAATCGAACGCCTACGTTGCCGCGGCGCGTGCGTCGCGTTGTCGCCGCTTCTCTACTGGAACATAATATCAAAACGCTGCGCTTGCGCCGCCTGTGCGCGACGATTAATGATAATACCGAAACGACAACGAAATTGTGTAACGCCTGCGCCGCGCTAGCGCAACGTTTAATTAACTGCAGAGGAAACGTTACTACAACGCGACGCACGCGCCGCGTCGGCGCGGCGTCTGCGCTGCGCATACGTTCATCGAACGCCTACGCTGGACAAACGCTAATGTGAAGACAGCCTAAGATGTACCTATGTCATCAATCTTTTACAAAATTACTGTGGCTACCTTTAAGGTCTTTAAGTACCTACCTTAGACACATTTATGTGCAAAATTCATATAAAAATAAGAAAGGCCAACTCTCCGCACACATAATAATAATCTACAGGAAATCATTTATGTAGCTATCTACACATACAATTTTTTACAATTACCTACTTAGATGCTTTGTGCTATTTCCACTTACGAATAGATATAGATGTGGCCAAGATATGTAATCTACAAATTCAGCAAGTAATATCAATTAATAGGTATCATACCAATATTTTACAGAATGAAGAATCGTTTTGCGACATACAAAATGCTCAACAGCGTTTTCGCACTATCTGACCTGATATCCGATATCGGACCGGTAATAATAACATGTAATGTTTCTTATTATTTAAAATTATAATACTGACTTTTATGTTAGACAAGTAATAAAGCAATTATATTATTTTATATTCATCATTGAAAAAATGTTTCAGGCTTACAATATAACACGATTATATTATATTTAAATCATGTTCGTTAAGTTAAGCCATAATATGAGTAAGCGGTAATTGTAGAAAATGTATTGTATTGTGGCACTGTTAACGGCTCGGGATCCTCTCGCGTAGGTAAATAGTACACAACTTGTTATTACTATGTTTAATGCTCAAATTATATGCAACACGGTGACAAGTGCCTTGCGGCTCACGGACCTACGATACTTATACAAATATAAATGTTATGTTTATTCTGTCTATGTTTTATTCTATACATATTTAAGTTCGTTAGGATATAAATAACACAATTTTATATTAAGTGGACATACAACCTTTTTAAGGAGAGATAATTTTAGAATAATAACAAACGATCCCGCATCATCGCAGGTTCGGTTTAGATTATATTAAAAGAAACGATTCTATGATTTTTTTAAACACTTCATATTAATAATTAGTCAATTTACAAAATTATATTATGTACACAGTTAAAACGATTTAAATATAAGTTCTAATCACTATCTACAGGCGAGACAATCGAAATATCATTTAACTAAGACGTTGCTTATGTGCGAACGAAACACTAAAAAAACTCCTTAAAATTAGATCACCTTTTTATTTCGACCACAGTCGGACTCTCCCACCTCTGCGTGACTCAATTGACATGAAACTTTTAATTATTATGCAATAGAGGAGTAATATAAAAACTCTTTCAAACCGATCTCGCCGTTAGAAACGCTTTGTGATTTGTGACAGTGATCTCAATAAACACAAGTTACTATAACTATATGGGACACTCATATTAAAATGTATTTTACATATATACTCAATCTAACATATCCACTAGTTACAACTGCACTATGTACAAGACCCCGCGGCGAGGGACGCATTTTAACAAATTCTTAATATTTACAATGACTATTTAGACACTAGTATAGTTTTAAGAGCATTGCATTATTGTGAGCTTGATCAAAGTAATCCCTTGTTCAAAATGCACTAAACTTTTGTTTAGTCAATTTTAGCTTGATTTTTTGTCTATTTACTTTAAACACTGGTTTTTCAAAATCGATTAGTACATAAGATTCAGTCTTGAGTCAAAAGGAAACTGTTATAACATTTAAAATTCAGTCACAATTACTATGAAATGTACACCTTGTGATAGAAAAATGGGAACAGAAATAGTTCAAATATTTTTTTCTATTACTGATTAAAGTTATAAAAATTACTTAATATTAAATTATTATAAATCAGCCACTATTTGTACTGCAGTTTTTGTTTTTAACACACGCTTATTGAAGTATGTTTAAAAAGTTACTTAAATTTTATTTTATTTTTAAATCAAATAAAAAAAAAAGAATGTTTCTCAATTCAACCATATTTTTTATTTTGATTTTTAAGTAAAATCATATATTCAACTAATATATTTAATGTCTACTAGTGTGCACTCAGCATTCAATCAATACTTTTTCAACAATATGCAAAAAAATTTAAATATTTCTTCTTCGTAAGAGTAATTTCAAAGTTATCATCAAATAATCACACAAATAATCTATATTCGAGCCCCGGTAGTAATTTGTTCTCTAAGGCCCGTATAAATAAAACAATCTCAAACCCAACCTCACTTGAGAACCTATTTGACAAATAATAAAAATGTTTCGTTTCACTTTTAAAAATGAAAAACTTTACTTATGATACATACTTTTTTTTCTTTTTTAAAACGTAACAATAAAGAATATTAAAATATAGATTATACTTATTTTAATATTTTTCTCTAATCTATATTATGAATATTTCGATATAAAAAGAAAAGAAATTAAAGTACTATGTAACATTAATAAAGTTGTTTACTTTTAAAGGTGAAACGAAACATTGTTTTATCTGTCAAAAAGGTTCTCAAGTGAGATTGGGTTTAAGATTGTTTTATTTATACTAGCCTAAATGCAAAATTTTGTTATTTTTTTAACACTTAGCTAAACTGTGGCACTTAAGTAGCCTGTCAATATGAAATAAAAAAAAAATTAAGCGCCTCGCCCTTGAAGCAGAGAAGTTGAAGGAAAATTTTAAAATTGAAACTTTTTACTAGCAGACTGGAGCGTGAGTATAACACTTTATATTTTATATTATTTATAGCTAATGTCAAATTTGAAATGTCAAAGTAGTAATAATATTATTATAATAAAACACTAGTGGCTCTTATATTATTGGCAACTTAAAAAAGTACAAAATAGATACAGCTAATGTGTAATAATAAGAAAATATCCCTAACATATCAAAACTGACAAGAACTACAATAATATGTCTAGTACATAATAACATTCAACAAGTAGCCATTTTCAAGTATATTCCAATTTTTCCATTCCCATTTTACTACGAATTTTGATGCTTGAACTGATTGCTTTACTTAAAGTCTGATTTTATCATACTATTTACTGATAGGGAACACTAGAGAGATCAAAATTAACAGGAAATCTGAAGTGCACATTTAAAATCAGTTAAACCTTTATAACTTTGATTAGTTTCACAAGCGTACGTAAGCCTAACAGACTAGTACGGCGTCCGACCGAGCAACTCACGGACCGTCCGGGTCGCCGAGCGACGCCGGACGCCCCGCGACGGTCGCGCATCTTTCGACTTCGCCACCTCGAAATCCTTACCGATACACGGCGCGTCAACTCAATTCCGGGGCGAAATCTAAAAGCGGAGTCCGTCGGTCGCCAGCAAGCACCGCGCGGGCCCCGCCCCCTACTTGTCGGCGGCCTCGGAGGGGGGGGCGCCGCCGAAGTCGAGCTGGTAGCCCCCGGCCCGTGTCATCTCCTCCATGCTGGGCTCCTTGCACTCGTGGCCCGCGTGCCCCGCGGCGCCGCAGTTCCAGCACGACAGCTTCGGTGGCGCGTACAGCACGGGCACGAATCCGGCGTAGGGCGCCGCGGCGGGGTAGGGCGGGGGCTCGCCGTTGGCGAAAGGCGGCGGCGGCGGGCGGTAGGGCGCGGGCGCTGGGTACGGGTAGCGCGGGTATATGTAGGGCACGGGGGGTGGGGCGGGCGGCCGGCGCACGAGAGCCGGCGTGCCGGGCGGCGACGACGCGGCGCTGGAGCCGCTGTCGGAGGAGGAGCGCGGCGGTGCGTAGGCCCCCGCCCGCCGCCGCACGCCGTTCAACTTCTCAAGCGAGCGGTACTGCTGATGCACCAGGCTCATCTCGCGCAGCCGCTCCTCACCCATGTTATGCCGCATCTATAATAGTTACGAGGAGACGTCAGCTTAAGAAGAAAAATACTGTGGACGGAATAAACAAAAAATGGAGGAATCAATGACCAAAAGATGTCATCAAAGTAAAATCTTATGACTAGTTGTTCTATACTAGTATTGTCTATGTAGGTATTAATATGTACGCGGCCCGAGTCTACTGTAAAAGTAGTAAATTGATGATGATGAATTATACCAAAAAGAACACTCGTGATCAGCTTTCTAACAAAATCTAGATCAGAATCAGTTCATCGGTGTGGGAGCTACTAATGACTATGCTACAGACAAACACGTGTGTTTTTGTGTGTGTGTGTGTGTGTGTGCATAGACACGTCAAACTTATACAATCCCTCTGTTTTGCATTGGGAGTTAATAAGAGAGAGAGATTAAACGTTTTCTTGATACACATACTTTATGCCAAGATAGCCAAGCATGCTGAGTGGCCCGTCATGTACATAGTATACTCAATTTTTTCTTACAGTTGTTATTTAAATAAAATATGAGTTGCGATTTGGGTGAATATACGCTATTTGAAATCCGATGATCCATAGAAAAAAACTATGTTAAACTTATTATATTATTGTTTCGTAATGCTTAAATATTAAATAACATTCCCTTTTATCTGTCCCGCATAGTCTATTTAAGATAATTCGTCAATTTATGGCATTTTTAGTATAAAAACGTTAGAAATGTATACTCCTCTAGCCTCCCCATTTCCGGGTTATAATGGTTTTATGGCAAAATAATGGAAATACGTAGGGGAAACGGTATAGTTATTGGCCAGATAAGCGGCTACAAAATTTAAAATCTTTATTAAAATTAAAATTTCCAGTTAGAAATAAATAAAATTTATGTCATATGGTTATATACTAATGTATTTATCAAATATTTCATTGCACATACACTGTTATTAAACATTTTAGGAATAAAATTAATTTAAAAATATAAAACTTAAAATTATAGTTATTGGCCATAACATTACAGTTAATGGCCGTGAGATCATTTAGTAATTAGCCACATCGGAATCGTTAGTTAAATAAGTGTAAACTAAAACTTTAGACATGTTTTAATTACAAAAACAATGGCTTTAGCTAATAAAACATGTCTTCTTCATTATCTTCATCTTCTAAAGATTCTGATTTATGGCATACAAAATCAGGAAGCTCATCATCATCTGGCAAATGCTCTTCGTGTTTATTAGGAATGCAATGACGATGATAGTAGTTTTTACAAGAATCACACAATAGGGACTTATTTTTAGCAAAAGAAAGTAATCCAAATATCAAATATAGAAGTTGTTTATTGCAATATGTGCGCTTAATAATTTTTTGTAGGTGTCATAGTAATTTTTAGTGAGGTCACATTATTTACATTAGTTAGGGACCAAAGTTTAAACAATGTAGGAGACGTTTCATTCGTGCTGACACTTTGAGATTTTAGTGCTTGTAGCTGATTTATCATTTCGGCTGACGGCTCCTATAATGTTTTCAAATTCTTTTAGGGACATGAGCTTGTTGTCATAACTGTACTCTACTATTTTTTGATGTACTTAAACATTTGGAGTAATCTAAAGCATTCTCATCAAAGGGACATAAACCACATACTCGAAAACCATTTATAATAGTTTCAGGTTTCAACTCATCAATAACAGTTTTTAGGATAGTGGCGATGTTTAATTTTGTTACAACCTCTTCAATGTTTTATGATTGAAATTTTCGAACTGCGTTACGGTATCTTTTTTAATGGGCCCAAAAACGGAAACATCAGCTGGCTGAGTGATGCTCTTTACCCCAGTACAATTGGGGTAAAGAGCAACTAGTTCAACTCCTAACTCTTTACAAGTCAAACTAACAAAAAAAAAACCAAAATAAGATTATAGTTGTTGGCATACTTTTTCTGTAAGTAATTTTTTCCAATTACACAGTTATTGGCCTAGGCTATTAACTATTCATAATGATTAGAAAATTCTTCTAATTTAAAATGTTACTTATGGTTACGAAATAAGACGTTTTATTCATTAACAATGCTAGATGACTTTTTTTATTTTTATTTAGTAACTGGCATAGGAGGCCAATAACTATATGCTATTCAAAAAATAATGACAGCTATTAGCCACTACAAAATTTTGAGGGTATGACGAAAAAACCTTAATTTACACCCTAAATTTGTTCATAACACATAGCAAGACATTATTTTATAGAATTTTAATAACGGCACTAGTACTTATATTTTATAAAATATTGCATCAAAAAAAAGTAGCAGCCTTAACATTTTATTAAAGAATATTACTTACGTTTTACCTCCGCCAAAATTTCACATGAGGAAAAGGAAAGTGTCAACCTAGCGGATTTTTGTTGCATCCATTTGACGGAGGACGAAAGTGTTGCTAGTAATGCAGTATTAAATATACTATTTTGGTAGGTTATTGCTTATTTTTGGACATCGAATTTGAAATGGCTGATAACTGTATAGGGGCTAATAACTATACCGTTTCCCCTATTTAATTATATTTTATTTTTAAATGATTATATGCTTTTTTAAACAATGCAACATATTTTATCAAAATGAACTGTATAAAAAAAAAATATTAAATAAAATAACTTATTTGCATGTCATGTTACAATAACGTCACTTCATCTGGCGAAACTCAAGGAAGTAAAATTTGCTTTTTTTGGCTAAAAATGTTCACATTATTTTTTTAACTTAAACTACCCGCATACAACAGTGTGAAGTCAGCTAACGTCCTAGAACAAAATTCAAATAAAATGGCGTCAATTTGCGATTGACTTTCGGGTTTGTGCCAGTCGTTGGGGTATTACCTCTGGCATGCACAAGTTTTTATATTTTATCATTACTAAATTGTATATTTAGTAATTTCAATGTTTATTGTGTGTAGAAGTCATGAATTAAATGAAATTGTGGTGAGTTTAGCGAATGATGTTGTTTTTGTAGGTTATGTGTAATTTTGTCACCTCCTCTGGCGTGAACTGGCGTCACTCCTCTGGCACATTTCATATCAGAAGAAATTTATGATCGCCAGAGTAGTGTCAAAATTCCGTTTCGTTCAATATTTATTGTGTTAAGGCTCAATTTGTTCAAGCTTTGATTACTACAAATAAAAAGTACATAAAAAAAATAGTTTAAATTTTTTCATAAAAAATTGCAATTTCACCTAATAGGTATATAAAAAATATTCAAGTAATATAATTTAAATACATGTTTTATTTAATATCAGACCCCTTGCTTAGTAAATAATCAATGTTATGTCACTTGTTTAATATGTCACTCCTCTGGCACTTATAAAACTAAAAAAAATGGAAATATTGTCTGGCCTCTATCATTACCAATGTTAAAGTAGTGTCAAATAGACAAATTATAAATATTGAATGAAACAGATCACATTTGCTTGTGGGACACAAAAAAATCAAATAGCATATATTCACCCATTTCTAGTTTTTGCACAATGTAATCACAAAAATAATATGCCACGTGTTTATCTTACCTCGGCCACACTCATATTGTCGAAGTTTGCGGTGAGATGTGACATAGGTTGCTCTGGTCCAACTGTGGCTAAAGGGGGTGACCGGTCCCGGGACAGGCGACGCCGCGTGCGGGGCGAGGCGGCTCTGCTCTCGCCGGGCGACGACACGAGTGGCGACGGCGGAGCCCCGGGCGGCACCGGGTAATTTAACACCTGAAAATTATTTTTAATTACTTAATATTAACAAATGAATAAAAAAAATCAGGTACAGTTCTTCTAAAATTTGGCACACTTATAGTTTATATTATGAAGGTTTACCAAATACTAATATACTATTTAAATAATGCTCAGAAATATTAGTGATAGTATTAACAACACACAATGCACAACAAAAACCTGCACACATACTACCATAATATTATTATGTTGTATAATTACAGTAGGTTTGACACAATTGTCTATCTTTCTTTTTGATTCCATAGACAACATACAAAAAATTTATGCATATTCTAAATATTAATAATAGTCAAATTTCTACACCAGGGTGACCTTAATAGTATATTTAATATTTCAAAAGAAATTGATTATAATCTCTGTTTTCAAAAAGGAAATCCTAAACTGAGAAATTATACATATATAATTAATTATACATATAATTAATATCTTTTACTGAGATATTTCAAATTATATATCTATTTGAATCTGCTGCTGAAATATATTGTATTTGTTGTCTCCGTTAAAGAACAGAAAATAGCATTTCAAGATATGTCTCTAAAAAGTTCTTTATTATCAATATGCTATAGATTCTTGTTTCAAAATTTGTTGTCTAAATTCATCCAATATAAATTTCTTATAAGAATTTAGCATGACTACCTATCAGCATAGAAAATTGCAAGTATCTAAATCTGATAGTTTAGAATTGCCAGGCAAACCAACTTGTCAACAACGGAAATGGTTTACTGTATTTAAAAGCTTGCATGAAAAAGACTTATTTAAATATAGGCATTATAGACGATGAGGCAGAATATGACAAAAATATATTATACTTGTTTGGAAACATTAAACAAACATTAAAATTATTGCTTTATGATGCTGTGCCATTGCCAAAATATATCCACAATCTATAATAATAAATTTTGCCAATTTCTATTCATAATTGAAAAAGTCATCAAAAGGGCAGACAGACAGAAAAATTATAAGAGTTCCTTCTAGTATGACAGAGGCATAAAAAGAACCACCTGTTTAGTATTATAAACTGTTACAAATAATTGACATACTTTTGTAGAAAGTTACATCATAATATATTATCATATTAACTTAAATTTCACCAAGTGATTTATTAGGACTTGTTTATTTTTAAATACCTATTAATTTACATAAATCAAACTTAGTCAAGAACATTAGTTTTAAAATCATTATTTTAACTAGTACCTGACAAATACCTTTACAAAGTATCAGAAATGTAATGTCGTCATCGTCATCATTTTAGCTATGACATCCAGTAGTTACCTGACAAGAACCTCCCCAAAGTATTTTATGGGGGCATTATATAGCAAATATGCTATATAAATTATAAGGCCCCCAGATGGATGGAGAGTATAATAATACTCTCCAAGGTTGGCAGGTGGTATATTTCCTCTTTCGCCTTTTACAACACCCACAGCAAAGATGGTTGATAGGGCAGTTGATGGGCATGTGCTATTCTTTCTCCACCACAGAAAGTCAAAGTAGTCTTACTTGATTACATTCCACTCCGCTCAATTACAAAAATAATATGTTATACAAACCTCTATAGGTTGATTGAGAGGTGACACAATGACTTGTTGTAAGTTTGGAGGCCAGGTGTGCTGACCGATGTATTCTCCCATGTTGTACTGAGGCATTGGCAGCCCTGGCGGTGGGTGCGGTACGTCACCTAACATAGGAACTACATTACCCGCACCACTGAGAACTGGAGGAGAATTCAACTCTGCCACTGAATCTGAATTTGGAGGCTGAAATAAATGTAGTTTAGATTAAATACACATTACAAGTAGGTCAGAGTATGTTGAAGAAGCAAAGCCGTTCTAAACTAAACTGTTTTTGAACTTTGTTTTTGTTCAATTTGTTGATTATCCTATTGTTACTTATATTGTTATAAGAAGTTTGTGTTTTAAAACTTATTAAGATAATGTAGGAATGACCATCATCTTAAATGTGTGCCATTAAATTTTGTAGCTATCAATGCCAAAAGCAATTACAACTTTCATCATGAAAGATTATAAAATTCAAAATTCTAACCCAACTAAATTTTTTACTTGATTCAGAGTTAAGACTACATAATATATATATATGCAAAAATGGGCAATTTTTTTTTTTAAATAAACCTCTCTAATAAATGTAAACAAATTATTACTAAAATGGTGGGTAAACCATACCAGGTAAATTAGGTACTAAATAATTTACCCCTGTGTTTGTTTATTTTTAAACATTCTTTGTATTTAATATTATTTATATTTAATTTTTGGTCACGCAAATAAGAATGTTTAGGTTTTCATTAAATCTTCTGAAAGAAAAGTTTTTTTTTAAATATTTTGTGTAACATAAAATATTTTAAAAAACATTTCTATTTTACCTATTTATATTGTTATATTGGTAAAAATTAAATATGTAATACATAATATTTGTGCTTTTAAACACTTTTCAGTACCGAACAACTTATGGTTCTTGTAAAATACTCATGTTATGTTAATGATGTATCATACAAACCTGTACACCCGGTGTTTTGACAAACACAAGTCCTGGGGGATGCCCCATGCCTGGTAAATTTGGGGGTGGCACTGACATGTTTGGTGTGATAGACGGTGTGTGACAAACACTGACTGCAACGTTTATGTGATCCTGTTGTTCCTGATACTGTATCCTTTGGTCTTCCAGTTTCAATTTCTCTAATATATCACCAAAATGAGATTTTTGATCAAAAGTAAAAGCTGGATGATGTAATGCCATAGTGTACAACAGTAATATTTCCTCGAGCAAATCACCGTACAGGCCTTTCAGAAGCCCGCTCTGTTCCAAATTCACCATGGCATTGTATAATGTGGTGGCACACGCAAAATTACATGAACGCAGTAATGAAACATATAATGCCATTTTCCGTCGTGTTCTGGAATCTGTGTCTGCACCTCCGATGTCCGCAGCCAAGTCTGTTGGGTTGTTTGCTCTTAATTCTGCACCACGCAACTCCTGAAAATCCCGCTTTCCGAGTTCTTCTAAGTAGGTGCCAATGAAGCGTAGTTCAAATGGCAGGCACATATTTAATAATGTACACATTGCGTCTATGCGTTTATAGCTTTCCAATTCTTTAAACCATGATACCACGTCCTCTTTGCAAACCATTTCCAGAACACATTGAAATTTTATGAAAAGAATCAACCGGTCCCCTGTGGCTGTGGCGCCTCCGTAGCCTATGAAACTTTGCACGCACAATTTTTATGATGTAATAATTGTAATGCAAATTTTTTTATTTGTAACATTAGTAATTAAAACTTAAAAATGCTTCTTTTATCGCACTATTTCACCTGTTCAGTATGGGTTAAGCCAGGGGGGGTCCACTTCGTGTAAACGAAGGTTCCACACTCACACATAGATTTCGGGGAATTACGCACCAAAAACTCGGGCTTCCATTGGCTGAAACAATTCGGTACTAGCAGTTGCCGACTTGGAAGCTTGCTCCTTACAATAATAGAAATATGTCTATCTTTTAAGGGTTTTCTAGGGGTAAAAAGTGTTTGGGAATATTATTCGGGGTTTTATTTTCTTGTATAAAACGACAAAATAATAGAAAAGTCAATTATGTATGTATAAAATGAACAAAAGTTTGGGGAGAAAATCATGATGGAGTTGGTAGAAAATGGCTGCTCGATTGTAAACATCGTAAAGTGTTTAGAAAATGTACGTGTAAGAAAGAAATCGAAAAACAATGGAAGGCTCTAGATGCATTTTTGGCTGCCCACCAGCAAAAAGTAAGTAAAGAATTCTAATACTATAAACGCGAATGTTTGGTTAGGTTAGGTTAGCGAGGAGCGAGGACTTAGAAAATTTTTCGAAATTTTTTATGCTCCAATAAACCATATATTTTTTTATCGTATTGTGTAGCGCTAGTCCTAATGAACATTTTATATTAACATTTTTTTTATTTTTGAAGCACCGTTGAAAAGTTGTGACACTTTAAAAATCGTACTACCAAACACTTAGAATAATTTTTCGAAAAAAATTTTTCTCATATTAACCCCAATTTTTTATTTACGCATCGTATTGGGCCAACTGTAAGGAGCAATTTTAACTATTACAAACTTTTTCGTAAGTGCCACCGGTTCCGAGATAATGGTATTTCAGCCTGCTAGTATAGTCTTAAGGGCGCTGGACTTGTAATTTTTTCGGAAAAAAAAATCTTATATTAACCCCTCAATTTTAATTGCGGATCGGGTGGGGCATACGAATAGGAGCAAAAGTGACTATTACAAACTTTTTCGTAAGTGCCACCGTTTCCGAGATAAGCTCGATCCCAATCTCAAAACACTTAGATTTTTTTTTTGGAAATTTTGTCAATTAGGTAACCCTCAATTATTATTCGCGCTTTCGATAGACACCCTTATGGTGGTTACTTTTTGTCATATGACATTTTTTCATGCGGTCCTTAGTTTCCGAGATAATGGTACTTCAGCCTGCTAGTGTAGACTTAGGGGCGCCAGGACTTGTAATTTTTTCGAAAAAAAAAATCTTATATTAACCCCTCAATTTTAATTGCGGATCGGGTGGGGCATACGAATAGGAGCAAAAGTGACTATTACAAACTTTTTCGTAAGTGCCACCGTTTCCGAGATAAGCTCGATCCCAATCTCAAAACACTTAGATTTTTTTTTTGGAAATTTTGTCAATTAGGTAACCCTCAATTATTATTCGCGCTTTCGATAGACACCCTTATGGTGGTTACTTTTTGTCATATGACATTTTTTCATGCGGTCCTTAGTTTCCGAGATAATGGTACTTCAGCCTGCTAGTGTAGACTTAGGGGCGCCAGGACTTGTAATTTTTTCGAAAAAAAAAATCTTATATTAACCCCTCAATTTTAATTGCGGATCGGGTGGGGCATACGAATAGGAGCAAAAGTGACTATTACAAACTTTTTCGTAAGTGCCACCGTTTCCGAGATAAGCTCGATCCCAATCTCAAAACACTTAGATATTTTTTTTGGAAATTTTGTCAATTAGGTAACCCTCAATTATTATTCG
Organism: Celastrina argiolus; assembly: GCA_905187575.2. Taxonomy (NCBI): domain Eukaryota; kingdom Metazoa; phylum Arthropoda; class Insecta; order Lepidoptera; family Lycaenidae; genus Celastrina; species Celastrina argiolus. Next base: position 11,171,304 of record LR994577.1, read on the forward strand.
CGCTTTCGATAGACACCATTATGGTGGTTACTTTTTGTCATATGACATTTTTTCATGCGGTCTTAGTTTCCGAGATAATGGTACTTAGTTTAGTCTTAAGGGCGCTGGACATGTAATTTTTTCTGAAAAAAATATACTAGTATAAACCCCTCAATTTTATTTGCGGATCGGGTCGGGCATACGAATAGGAGCAAAAGTGACTATTACAAACTTTTTCGTAAGTGCCACCGTTTCCGAGATAAGATCGATTCCAATCTCAAAACATTTTTTTTTGGAAATTTTGTCAATCAGGTAACCCTCTACTATAATCGCGCTTTCGACAGACATCCTTATAGTGGTCACTTTTTGACATTTTTTCATGCGGTCCTTAGTTTTCAAAAATGGCTTCAGTTTCGTCCGTAACAGGGGACCAGAGCGACGTGCATCTTTGATATCAAAATTTCCGAATTTAAAACGCTTAAATCAAACCTTTTTTTGTAATGAAATTTTTAAAATGTATCGAATTTCTTCATTAGAATCACTCATTTTAACAATAAAAAAAGCATAATAACAGTTGTAGCATAATATCATAATATTATGCATACTTATATTAATTTCACAAAAAAATATTTATCCTTGTCATAAAATAAAAAATAAAAATCTAATCTATGGAACCATTTTACCATTTAATTATAACCATTAACATTATTTCAAAATCATAAGCCATTGTATAATATTATTTCATAATGTTAATTTAAAAAAGTAAAATTTTTTATTTTTATATTTTTCAGCTTCAAGAGGAAAAGCACTTTTTACAAGTTTTTTGTGATAAAGCTGTTTTGGGCAGGGCATCAATCGTTTTGGAAACGAATAAGGTGAGCTCAGTATTTATTTAAGAAACTTGATTAATCTGTAAAATACTCTGTTTTAAAGAAACTTATCCATAATGTTTGACCAATTTTAACAATATTTAATCATTATTTACAATGCAATACTAAATAATTCATTGCAATATGTGTGCATAAAACGAATGGAGATGATTTTTTTCTATATTTGCTAAAATAAATGTTAACTCGATAAAAAATCATTTTACATAATATTACCTTTTCTAACATTTAGTTTTTTATTTTTCAGTTTCCAAGAAGTCACAACTTGTGAGTTCTGAATAAACAGTGAACATAATATTCAAAATATTATTAAGAAGGTAAGCATTTTTTTTAACAGTTTAAGCCGTAAAAACGGTTTGACCGTTTTGATTGGTCAAAACCAATTTATACAGTATTTAATAATTAAATGTAATATTAGTTTAAAACATTAATTCATGATTAATCAATATTAATAATATTGTTGCCTACAATTTGTTTGTGTAACAAAAACTGCGATCAAATTTTGACATTATTTACTAAAATAAATTATAATTCCTTCAGTCATCAGTAACATGTAATTTTTAATTTTTCAGTGTCAAGAAGTCACTTATTACTTGTGAGTTCTGTATGAACAGTGAACAAAATACTGAAAATGAAATAAAAAGGTAATCAGAACATTTTTATTTCACCGACAAAAGTAACTGGTAAAATCATCTAGAGCCTAGACTATCCAAACTATGTGTTGTGATGTCCTGGAATGTCTTGTGATAGAGACGTCAGTAGCAATTTTTTACTTGCCATAAACCTTGACATAAGAAACTGCCAGGGAGTTCATTCAATAGCTTATATACTAAACAAATTATTTTTATTTTTTCAGTATTATGTATTCAACGTGTCTATCAATGCTGAGCACCAAGACAAGCATAACTAAAATGCAATAACTGGAGGCTGGAGGATGAATACAAACGCCACGGATGCCGACCCCTAGAAAGTTTTGTCGCAGCGCTAACATGAACTGCAAATAGTCCGACAAAATTAAATTATTTAATACACTTAATATTAATCTTATCTATGCGGATAATAATATAGTATTCAAAATAATTAGCCTTACGCAATTTAGTTGCGAATTGGCAACATGCTTATTTAATTCTTGTCTTCAATTAAATAATATAACTATGAGTATAAAGAATATTTACCATATGGTATATACTATAATATATTCTTTATACTCGCCAACGAAAACATAAGTGTGAAATGAGAGCCAAGTTCAAAGACAAAAAAAAAAAGAAGTGACATGAAACTATAATATCTTCTTACAACTTAAAATAATAATATGTTGAATCCCAAGCCAAAGTCTGAGTTGGCTAGTTTTCAATACAATTATTATAATTAATCTATATACAGACTAATTATTAACAAGCAAAATTATTATTATGTGGTACTTGAAAAGTAGGCAGGTCTGACTGCAGGCTTCTATAATAATATATTATTCTCAGTTATAAGAAAGCATTATAGTTTAATTTGTAATATTTTTTTAATAATGTTAATGTTAGTGATTCCTGGATTTAAAGTGTGATTAATGTCAAATGTATAGAATATGTTATTATCCTAGTGGGGTCTTCAATTAATTTTAATAATATTTTGTATTTTAGACCTCTGCCTATGTGCTTTTACTCTTATCAAAACTTAAACTCGTGTTCTTCATATATTATGATAATTTATTGTGTTTTTTTATCATTACCCAGGTTCTAAATTGCATAGTTTTACAGATAACATCTATTTGCATATTTTAAGTATAATGTCACCATGTGGTACGTCGATTATTGTAACCATAATTTGATTCCACATAGCACATACATAGTAACCATCTAATGTTTTTTTCATATTATTATAGTCACAAAAATATTTTAAAGTTGTGGGAAATCGAAAAGAACACTTGGTATCTAAGTATTTGTAATAAATATAAATGAAATGATATCTGGCAAGATTAATTTAATAATGATGTATTTTCTTATTCATATGTATATTTTTTGTTCAATGTGTTTCATGAATTTAACATTTGTTTCATCATTAATAACACTTGTTTGTTTCACGTATCGTCTTTTGTAATATCAGCAGCAATTCACTGATAATACTAATTTTTTTTTATGTTTAGACGTCATTTCATATATTTTTTATAGTATTAGTATTTTTTGTTGATGTATTTTGTTAAGATTGCCTGGAAAACGAAATATTAATTTATTCAATAATGTAAGAATTTACAGTTGTAAACTCAGTTCAGATCCAATTTTACTAGTTTTAAACGGAAAGTTTAAAATCCACCAATTTAATGGGTTTACAGTATTTTTTAATTTTACAGTAAATAAGTGACATTTAATAAAAAAATATAGTAGCATTATAATTGCGTATCTCTGTTAGTTTTATGTTTAAATTAAATTGGATCTAAATAGAGTATGCATTTAAAATGTATCAGTTTCGTATTTTACAAAAAAATGGTAAAACGTGCCTCCACCGAGCTTCTTACGCCGCTTCATCTCGGTGGGTAGTCAGCGAACCGGTGGCAGGGACACAATAACCAGAAAAATAAAATATTTGAATTTTTTTAACATGTTTCGTTTTACTATGTTGGATTTTTATGTTTCAAAGACTATTTTTTTTGAGAATTGTTTATTTGCTAAGGAAACTTAACAAATATACACTTCTCTAAAAACCAAGGTCTTTGAAACTTAAAAATCTACCTTGAAATCCCTGTAGAATTAAAATTTTATATATATATATATATATTCAAACTTCTCGTGTATTGCACCAACGCTAGATGCGCTAGGAGCCACATCAAACCTTCATTTTCGAACCGTCAAACAGCGGAAGTCGGCCATCTTTCTCTATATACTAATAATAATCTTTGGGTTAAGCAACTACGAGCATTGCTAGTAGTTTTGTCTAGTCTTTAATCTATGGATGATGGAAAAAATGGGAAATTACAGATAAAAAAACATTGTTTACAGTTGAAAAAATACGACGACAACGACCCAAAGACGACGACGACGACAGTGGTTGAGCGAATGCTTAAGCCAGAGGTCGCGGGTTTGAATCCCACCGAAGAAGCAAAAAGTTTTCTGTCTCATAAATGTGTATTATTATATTAATACAATAAAAAAATATTTTAATATAATTGATATTAAAGACGCAACTACAGTTGATTGTATCGACTGTATCGACCGTATCATACTCGTTTTCTAGTTCATGGATTACAAACAGTTAACGAGGGGAATTTTCAAACAAAAAAAAAAACAAAATATTCGCCAATGGAAAATGTCGATAAGACGAGGCTTTGCGAAAGCTCCATGAGGTTTAGTTCAGTTCAGTCACAAATAAAAAAAACATACTGTCATTACAGGATGAGAGATTTGACATAATATTGACAGCCTGCGATATTTGCTCTTTGTGATTGGCTAATGGGATGGTAGTATGTTCAAGTAGCCAATGATAGTCACATATTTTTGAAAAAAATACTGAAGCGCCACAGACACCGTCTATTATTTATGGTAATTTTGTATTGTCACAGGTCACTCCGGAATTGTTACTCGGCATAATTTTGACGTAAATGTTCGAAGAGAGTTAATTTCTAATGGTTTGAGATATTGATTACAGTTAAAATTTCGTAAATAATCAATTATAATATTTGAAAATGGCACCTTTAGAAGACGTGGAAATGAAAAATGTTGAGAGTCCAGCAGCCACAAGTGATGTAGAGATGACCGATGTTAAAAAGGATGGAGATGTTGTTGCTGTTCAAGACTTACGAGAACATGTAAGACAAATAGACAAGGCAGTGGCATCTAAGGAACCTAGATTTACTATGCGTGTTCTGAGATCTCTTCCAAGCACTCGAAGGAAGCTCAATGGGAACGTACTTCGTGCGATTATTAACCAATTGTATCCAGCAAGTCCTGACAAAGAAGCTTTGTTAGTGTTTGTCGAAAACCCATCGCCAGGCTCAGTAGAAATCGATGCACCACGTTCACGAAGTGCTCCGAAGATACCAGTTACTGAAGTAGATGTTTACCTGCATTTGCTTGTGTTATTACGCCTGTTGGATACAAACAAGCTAGAACAGGCTTCTGAATGTTCTCAACAGCTGATGAACAAGATTGTAGCTCAGAATAGAAGAACTTTAGACCTTATTGCAGCTAAAAGCTACTTTTACCATTCAAGAGTATTTGAACTCAACAACAAGCTTGACCTAATTAGAGGCCTTTTGCATGCACGTCTTCGTACCTCCACACTACGCAATGACTATGAGGGTCAAGCGGTTCTAATAAACTGCCTACTACGCAACTACCTTCACTATGCTTTGTATGATCAAGCTGATAAACTGGTAAGCAAATCTGTTTTTCCTGAAAATGCTAGTAACAATGAGTGGGCCAGATTCCTATACTATCTTGGTAGAATAAAAGCAGCTCGCCTGGAATACAGCGATGCTCACAAACATTTAGTCCAGGCATTACGCAAGGCACCACAAACAGCTGCTGTTGGTTTCCGTCAAACTGCTCAAAAACTTGCAATTGTAGTTGAACTTTTGTTGGGAGACATACCTGAGCGTGCAATATTCAGGCAGGCTCCACTGAGAAAAGCCTTGGCTCCATATTTCCAACTGACTCAAGCTGTCAGACTTGGTAATCTACAAAGATTTGGAGAAGTTTTAGAGAACTTTGGTACCCAATTCCGTAATGATCATACTTTTACATTGATATTACGTCTAAGACAGAATGTCATTAAGACAGCAATCCGATCCATTGGGCTGTCTTATTCGAGAATTTCTCCAAAAGACATAGCTAGAAAGTTGGGCTTGGACTCTGCTGAAGATGCTGAGTTTATTGTGGCCAAGGCAATTCGCGATGGAGTCATAGAAGCCAGCCTTGACCCAGAAAAGGGTTACATGAGTAACAAGGAGAGCTCAGATATTTATTGTACCAGGGAGCCACAGTTGGCATTCCATCAGCGTATTTCATTTTGCCTTGAACTGCATAATCAAAGTGTAAAGGCTATGAGATATCCACCCAAGTCTTATGGAAAGGAACTGGAAAGTGCAGAAGAGAGAAGAGAGAGGGAACAGCAGGACTTGGAACTCGCTAAGGAAATGGCTGAAGAAGATGATGATGGTTTTCCTTAAACTCTTAACTATTTTGTAATCATAAATTCATACTAATGTTTTATGTAGAATTTATAATAAACCTTTGAATTACTTTAACATTCTATAAATGTTTTTATTTGTTATAATAATTTATGTCCTACTATAGTATAAAATATATGTAGGTGTTTTCATGTTGATGAATTAAGATTTCATATTTGAAGTTGCTATGTGCAATTTAAATTATTTAACAAAGGTCAGATAAACACTAGCAAAATTTCAAAGCTAGTAATGTAGTTTACAACCCAAGGCATTGGACTGGCATTTTTAATATAATGGAGTTATATTTTTTAGGTAGGTTGCACTTGCACCCCTTATACGGGATTCCTATCTTTAATGTGTATTAGGTACTTACAATGAAAAAGACGATTTCTAGGGCATGGTGCTTAAGCGCCGGAGCTCGAGCCGAAGTTGGGTTTGGATTCCACCGAAAAAAAAATCTGTGTGTGATGACGTGGTGTGAAATCGTCCACAGATACTAGGTAATGCGCGCGACTTCGTCCGCGCACATAGGTATCTCGTCGTGCAGTTCACTCTGTTTGTGCTAATTACCATCAAAATGGGTCCAGAAGTTTGGGAACCTATCCAATGCAAAGAGACAAAAAATAATAATGTATATAATATTAACTAGCATAGATATCTAGTAATAATATTATAGTGATGAATTACGAGTGTCTCGTACATACACATGTGCCTATACAGGCTCTGATCCTGCTCCGCTAGTCAATATATCAAACGAGCTCAAACTCGATGAAGTGTCGTTTTATTGCGGAGTTCGTATGGCCATCGTAATATTGCACTGTCACGCAACGTACAAGTCATTCGCGACAGGGGAAGTAAGTCAAATTAAACGTGCAGGACGATTTATTAACGGGGAAAGGAAATTAATTATTGGTCCCAGGAAATACACAATAATAATAAGAATAGTAATTTCACATACAATAATTTTGGACGTGTGGTTATCTACCTCTGTCTGCAAATTGCAACTAAAAAAGTAGGTACAGGCCTTAGATTATGTAAGTACCTATAATGTAGGTGCCTATCTATACTGATATTATAAAGCGGAAGAGTTTGTTTGTTTGTTTGTTTAATCTCGCTAATCTCAGGAACTATTGGTCCGATTTGATTTTTTTTTTGTTGGATAGTCCATTTATAGAGGAAGGCTTTAGGCTATATAACATTACGCTGCTACCAATAGGAGCGAAGCGTTAGTGAGAAATGTTGCAAAAACGGGGAAAATTATTCGCATTTAGGGACTTTCGTTGCGTGCGCTGGATAAACGGATTAAGTCACTCAAAAACCACGCGAACGAAGTCGCGGGAACAGCTAGTAATGTATTTTATTTATTTATTTATTAGCCTTTATTTCCCTTACATTTTTACGATATTAACATATGCGTATTCTTAATTGTTTGTTAGTAGTGTTAGTTTTGTACTTAATTTATGTTGTTAGTATTTTTAATTGTAAGGGCCGCCGATCGCGGTGTAGGCCTCCTCCAGACCGTGCCAGATGTCTCTATCTTGCGCCAATCTCGGCCAGAACTTTCTAGCAATTTTCTCTATGTCGTCACTCCATCTTTTTAAAGGTCTTCCCTTTCTTCTTTTTTTATATATTGGATACCAATTTGTGACTATCTGTGACCATCTTTCATCTTTCACTCTTTGAATATGTCCTGACCATTTCCACTTTTGTGTGAGAACATGTTTTACCACATCTCTTACCTTTGTTTTTTCTCTTATCTTGGAATGTCTAACTCTGTCTTTTAATTTAATTTTCATAAAACTGCGCTCTATTCCTCCTAGTAATTCCTAGTAATGTATATGTACCTTGATATGTAACAAGCTTAAAATTAATTATTATTATATATAGGCTAATATTAGCCTCATGTAATTATAGAACCAACAATTTTCAAGCCAGGTCAACCGGAATGTTTAGTAGACAACTAGCTTGAAATCGTGTACCTACCTACTACCTACCAACTTACCTATCCCAGCCTCCCAGGCATAAAAAATGCCTTATTAAGGCCGCTTAAAATTCGTTTTTGTCTTCCTGCACGCGTAGTACTATCTACCTCAGACCAGTATGGAAATGATTTCTTATTGTAGTGTATGTGATTTGCCTCTAAATAAATAATAATATACTCAAATATTTATAATACGACATATTATACTAAACACGTACAAACATACATACAAACAGACATAACACTGTCTTGAACGCTTGGTGCGTCGATGAGATGAGATTTCTGTCACGTAGTCGCTGCAAATGCCATAGTACATGTACACCAATGAAATTATAAACTACCTCTTGTTTTATTGAATATCATTGATGTACAGTTTTTGCTCTGACAAACCATAATATTATATATTCTATAGTGTAAATATCGCATTTTGATGGTCATGTTTGTATCATAGCAACAAAGAAATTAATGCCTAGCAACTGGCTATTGAAAGCCCTACATTCATAGACACTGTTGACTACTGACCCAAGGTATAGTTTATAGATTTCAATAGTATATTAATTTAATACAAATGGAATTTTCACCAGGACATTTGCAAAAGTTAGCTGAGCTTCTAACACCATCAGAGCAAGATGTTTTGCAGGGAGATGATTATACACCAACAAGTATGTATCCTAGAAAATCCAAGTCTAATCCAATGCTCTACTATAGTAGATATTCCAATCATACATAAAAATATTTAAAAAAATGTTATTTTTTATAAAAAATATTGTAATTGAAATGTAACACTTACCTACCTACTTCTATACTTACCTACCACTTCTCTATGTATGTACCATTAAAAAAAGTCTGACTATAAAATTAAAAACTAACACCCGACTACCCCATATTTACCGATCATTGCGAATCTATTGACACCTTACATATTCATTTAAATAGGTTCAGAAGTTTAGGCGGGATGGAACAAATATACATAACCTGCAAAAATCAGTACGCTTCCTTTTGACTCCGCCGTAGTCGGGACACTAAAGTTAATGACTGCACTGAGATCAAGGGTCTCTAGTGATTATTTAATTTTTGCAGATTATGAAATAACGTCGACTAAGAAGGAAAATGCAGTAGCTCCAAACACTTATAAAGTTCCTAGCACCATTGAAGAATATGAACAACAGGAAGAGGGAGAAATTGATTTATTGAGTAAAAGTGGAGGTGGGATAGGAGACCGAAAAACTCCATCTTATACTATGAACTACCAACAAACAGTTTGTGCGGAGGATATTTTCTTACAGGTTAAGTTCTTACTTACTAAGTATAATTTAATCTTCTTGATTTTTTGAACTATTTTATTTAGGGAACTACTTTATAGAATAGTGCACCGCTTCTCACCAGTCTACCAGTGCTGTTATGTGTTGGGTATAAAAGGAGAGGTACAGAACAAGTTGCCAAGCTGCCTGGTCTAAGAACATATTAAATAAATTTTAAATTTAAAAAACCTCCGACTTAAGCGTGTAACATTCCTATCACACCTAACAAACGACTTAATGACCTTGAATACCTGAACCGATTTCGACCAAACATAGCTATATCTCGATATAGCTATAGCTATATAGTGTTTTTAGCTAAACGGATTACCGTTTGGGAGCTACGATGCCACAGACAGACACATACACATTTACACAGACGTGAAACTTATAACACCGTCGTCGTTTTTGGCTCGGGGGTTAATAAAAGAAGCGTCTACCGCGGATATCCCCCATAGAATAGACTTCTATCACTTTCAGTGGTAGGTATAAGTCTCGCGGCAATCAGTGAAATTAAGTAATATCTACTCAGATATTATTTAACTAAGTATTTGTAGTTTTCCTCTATGATCCATAAATAAAAACACCCGATCTAATATATTAGCTGTTACTCTTTTTCTATGGAAAGCTTTTGTAACATCTTGCTGTTACAAAAAATAACTACTTAGTAGGTACTTACCTCTACTCGTTTTATGCAAATTTATTTGTTGTCCTTGTTTATTTTTGGTGTAATTAATATTAATAAATTCGAAGTATCTAAATAAAACAAGGTTCAGATGTGTATCTGATAAATAAAGTTCTCATGCTGATTGCTGACGAGGTCGTGATGCTGGCAACTGATAGCAAAATATAGTAAGGTAGGTATCATATAACAATGTACCTACCTAATTATTGCTAGCATAATTTTAATTATTTTGCTTAGGTTATAATAATTATACGATAGATACATAAAGCTATATTTTCCTAGAAAGAGCCATAAAACGGCCGTAAAACAGCAGCGAATCATGTTAACAAATTGATTTCCTAGACAGCGGTAAGTCATAACTGTCACCGTTATTTACATTAAAGAAGTCTTTCACCGCTTTATTATAGCCTGTAAATATATTATGGCAATTCTAACCAAGAAACCCGTAGATGCGCTGCAAAAACCTTTAAAAATAGTCGCGCATAATCGCGCGTATTTTTTGTTGCGTTGCAAACATTTTGTGAGAATGGGTGTTTTGAAAACCTCCTCACCTTCCGCATGACGCAGTTGGGTATCCATATCAAGTGGCCAGGAGGGAGTCTACGCCAGCTTGCTATGAATATGGCGGTCCAGTAAAAAGGTCGCAGAAAAGGGCCGCGGAGCGGAACAGAGAGATATATTATAACCTCCGATTTGGTGATGTGGTTTTAGAAGGTAAACCAGCTTACCCCGCTTCTGGACTCCAACATACACCCAATATATGCTCGTACATCATAGGGGAAGCAGCGCTTGCATTTCATGACTAGATGCAAAGACCGCGGCGCGGGCGCAAAATCTTTACATACGCCACTGACTCTTTTTCTTTCTTTACATACCCATTCTAACGTCCAGCCTAGGATCCTACCATATTAGGTTAATTTAACCTTCCTAACCTAGAGTAGTGAGGTTTTGTTGTAGTCGCCATACTGAACATGGGTGGACCCAGTGCTGGAGATTGAAATTTCACACTCTATTTCACTCAGGACAAGCTTTTCCACCTGTTGCAGTCTGCCATCCCACCCATTCCATGGCCCTATTGGCTCTGGGATAACTACGTCTCTTACTACTAAGGAAATTTCTTACCTTTTTAAGTTAAGAATTAAGTATAAGAAATTGACGACTCTCATTTTCCGTGATGATTTATTTTTAAACTCACCTTACAAATTATTTTGTTTTAGATCGGTCACAAGACTCCGTCATCAGCCAGCTGTGAAAATTTAATAGTGAGAATCCAAATGCTGGGAGATAAGAAAGAAAACATCGACTTGTCAGTGGAGACGACTAGAATCACCGTGGATTCCTCTCAATACCACCTCAAGTTTACGCCACCGCACCCTGTAAATCCGGACGGATCGAAGGCTAATTGGGACGCCAGTGAAGAGACCCTAATTTTAACATTGAAACTTGACAGAGAGTTTGATTTTGTAAATTTTTAATTGGTCTTGACTCTTGTATTACATCTACTACAAGTACTCGGTTTTTTTCCTAATTGACTTTAAACAACACACCATCAGACTCAGCGATAGTAGGTAGGTACATTAATACACTGCTCATAAGACACTAGCTAATAATTGAATAGCATTCATTTTGTTACAAATTGATACCTTGGCGCCACTTGGGATGTGATTACTCTCAATTACTTGAATGTGTTTCAAATTAATATCAGTCCTTATCTCGCTTGTGGCATTGTGAATTTTATAGATACAACTTACCTTTATGTTTCGTTGGGAAAATGTTGCCAAGACCATAATGTGTAGGTAGACTGTAGAATTAGAATCTTGGCTTTATATGATATATCCAACTTTTTAGTGTTAGCTACGTGTAGGTATTGTAGTCTTGGCAAAGTTATGTAAGATACTTACATGAAAAAGTATGTGGGGTGACACACATCCCTCAAGTTACAGACAAGTTTAATTATGAAAATAGATCTTTGGGGTAAGAGATGAAAATCTAACACACGAGGTTCTGGACAATATAGTATTAGCCTTATAATATAAATCTACTAACTCATAATATTATTTAGCTCTAATATTATGTACAAATACTTCACAATATTTTTGCAATAAGTACTTAGGTGTCTATCTACTTTTTTTTTACTTTCCTAATGTAGGTACCTACCTACAATAAAAAACGCCCGAGTTTTACTGGAAGCCAAGGTAAGAAAATGTAGCCAAGCTAAGAAAAGCTTAGGTGTATGTTACTAGTAAAACATAAGTCCGCTCGGTAAATAATTTATCCGCAGTATATTTCGCGTTGTCCGCCGTCCACTTAGTTATTTCAATACGTACAGTCGCCAGACATAGAGGCGACCTTACGCGAATACCAATTATTAAATTAGGTACGTTGTATTGAAATAATGTTTATTCAAATAAAAAAAAAGTAATAAAATATTGTGATAAATTGATTACGTTCTTGTGTTTCTCGTTAGATATACCGTATTCGATACAGAAGCGGTGACTTCTCGCAAGTAGGTAAGTGTTTAATATTATTATTTATACCCATGTAGACCACACAAAGTATTAATTTAATCCATAAATCTATTAGTCATATTGATTAGTTGCGTAGTTTGGTGAAAATTGTGTTGAAGCTAACAGTTAGAGAATTGTAAACATTTTTAATCTTGTAGCAATCGATAAACGGCTTTTCGCTACACTCTAGCGAAATCTTAATCATACCTAAATCTAAATTTATAAATCTCTTGCAGACTTTCCACCTCTACAGCTCTTTAACTTTAACCTCTACAATTTAATCTCTACAGCAGTTTGACATTAAACAGCAATAAATAAAATTAAGCGGCGTGTCGTTGATATGCCCTAGAAATTGCATGGTCTAGGTTACAGGTCTTGTGGCATTGAGTTCTAGTGCTCAAGAAGTTTGATAGGATGACTTTAACCCTCTTTAGAAAAATATTTAAACCATCTACATATAATAATATAAGTATCTCGCTCGTCACCATCTGCTAACGGAAGTTTAATAAATAGGCTATCTAATTAATCAGTCGTTTTAATGGCTTTACGCAAAAAGGCTTCTGCAATCCTAGTCGTAACAGGTACGACAAGGATTGCAGAACTGCACATAAAAATTGCACAATTAGCAAGATTAATTTTGAGTGTCTTTAAATTTTACTCTATTATTAAATAAAAATCTTAGTAAATACGACACAAACCTACTAAATATACAAAGAACAAACCCTGCTGTTTAAACATATGGTGCAGAAATTCGTTTTGGGTGAAAAATACAAAGAAAATAGATTAGTATCTAAATTCAGTATTAAATTATTATCATGCTAATGATTAACAAGAAATACTGAAAGCAGGAACTTTGGTTTTGGTAACAATTGAGCAAATAAGCAGAAATTTGTAGCTGCCTACCTTAGTTGTTTTTGATTAGTCACATGAAAGAATTTAAGGTAGATATAATTATTTATTAGATAGTAATATTATGTTATTTATACTAGGTATGGTTCTTTATTTTACTGCTAGACACATACGGATAGACGGATAGATAGATGTTTGTAACCGACTCTTTTATACATACTGTGGTTCAGAGCTGCGCTCTCGACCCGGAGGTCGTGGGTTCGATTCCCGCGTTGGAACAACAAAAAATGTTGTTTTCAAGTTTGGTTAGGACAATGCAGGCTGATCACCTGATTGTCTGATAAGAATGATGATCCATGCGTCGGATGGGCACGTAAAAAGTCGGTTCTGCGCCTGTTCTCTCGCCAGTCGTGTCGGTTTACCGTCCCATTGGGTTATGAGAGTAAAAGGAAGAGAGAGTGTCTTTGTGTATTGCACACACACTTGGGCACTATGACCTATCGAATCCCACAAATTACATAATATTTTTTCGTCGCTAAGAACATGGTTAGGTACCTCCTCAGAGCGATACCTCCAATTTGCATACAATTTATTGTTCCGTTATAATCTCCTAATTTGTCTGTTATAACTTATAGACTATGGTGTCAACAAACAAATTATCTACGATACTTTTAAAAATACTAGATAAGTAACTGTAGGTATATCTATGATTATTAGCAGTCAATACGCATTGTAATTAACTAAGGCCGTCAAAATTGCTTTAATAATAGTGATGGGTAATTGACCTTAAGCGTCTAAAATTTATTGTTTTTCAACAAAATATATTTTTACCACATTAAAATACTTGTCTTTCTTAATTTATTTATGTCTGTAGACTGTCGGCACCTAACTTTCAATAAAAATCTTGGGTAGGTACATAATTATAATGTTATGAATTCGTTTATCAATAGCGTAAATATCCTTAAAGTGACCCAACCAACCACCAACACTAATAATAATAATAGCTCCCCTCACCGATTTCGGTGTCGGTAGCCGATTTCATTGAAACCAGGCCAGCTACGCAGGAGTTATTTTATAGTGCCCAAGTGTGTGCGCAATACACAGAAGCACACTCTCTTCCTTTTACTCTCATAACCCAGTGGGAGGGTAAACGACTAGCGGGAGAACAGGCGCAGGACCGACTTTTTACATGCCCATCCGACGCATGATCATCTTTCTTGTCAGACAATCAGGTGATCAGCCTGCATTGTCCAAACCAAACTAGAAAACAACATTTTTTGTTGTTCCAACGCGGGAATCGAACCCACGACCTCCGGGTCGACAGCGAAGCACCAACACTGACGCAAATATGACAACCATATCACATAATTATTTCTTTTGCTTTCCTTTTGGGTTAACCACTACCTGCAATCGTTGGAAAACTGACCTTACATTATTAGGCTTCATGACGTACTAAGTATAAGGTACAGGATAGACATGATAATAGGTTTGGACTAGGTAACCAATAGATACATATTACAATCATATAATTACTAGGTAATTGATATATACCCTATACCTAGTAATTATAAGTATTTTATAGTGAGATTTTAGGAGTAGTGGCATTTTTATTAGATATTAATTTTAATCTAGTGCCTTTGAATATTCTTGAAAGATATCATCATGTATTTTAGGTTATTTCATCCCACTATAATATTATGCTTATTTTAGATAATTATAATTTTATAGCATAACAATCAGGGTATCTCAAATAGGTTTCGCGGTGTGTGCTCACGCGATCCCTTGGCCCGCAAGGCTGGTACAAAGAGTACCGCCGAGTTTTTGTGAGTAGGGGCTGCGTCCATTCTTAATAAGCAGCAGAGACTCACATACCCACAGATAGGATCCACTGTTGGATGCTCAAAAGCATTTTCTCGGCGAAAAAAATAATCTCTAATAGGTATCTATTTCTCGAGAAAAAACTCATAGCATAATTGGTTTCAGAAATGTTCTACCGTACAATTATTTGGATGTTTCTCATCTACATAAGCCACGTGGATGTATACTTGCAGAACACAAGGCATTGGAGTGATATACGTAAGTGATTTTAATGTACCTATCACTTACACATCTAGTTTTATGATTTGAACTAATTTAACTCAACAATTTTAATAGTAACAATAGTACAATACAAATATTTTAAATAATAAATAGGCAATATTTACAACACAATACAAGGCAATGTATAACATGGTCAAAAAATATTTGAGTATACAAGAAACTTAGCCCAGATGCCGTTGCTTATTACGATGGCGAAGTCAGGAATAAAAAAAGTATGGGATTTTACATAAGCACCTAAGAAAAGACCTACTTAGGTTGATACTTTTATTGTCTCGTGATATTATTATTAAATCCCATAAATTTTTGTTTCGAACTTAAATAAAAAAAAGTATGTGATTTTACATAAGCACCTAAGAAAAGACCTACTTAGGTTGATACTTTTATTTTCTCGTGATATTATTATTAAATCCCATAAATTTTTGTTTCAAACTTAAATAAAAAAAAGTATGGGATTTTACATAAGCACCTAAGAAAAGACCTACTTAGGTTGATACTTTTATAGTCTCGTGATATTATTATTAAATCCCATAAATTTTTGTTTCGAACTTAAATAAAAAAAAGTATGGGATTTTACATAAGCACCTAAGAAAAGACCTACTTAGGTTGATACTTTTATTGTCTCGTGATATTATTATTAAATCCCATAAATTTTTGTTTCGAACTTAAATAAAAAAAAGTATGGGATTTTACATAAGCACCTAAGAAAAGACCTAGGTACTTAGGCTGATACTTTTATAGTCTCGTGATATTATTATTAAATCCGTCCAATCTTGCCCTTGTTAGCGATGGCAACTTAGCTAAACGATATGTACTTTAATTTTATTATAGTATTTTGATATATTTCAGAACTTTTTCCATCAAATAAAATACCAGCAGATGGCTTGAGTCCCCAACGATCAGTCGTCAAACGGAAAATTGTTACGTACCACAACTTTTTTCGATCCAAAGTTCGACCGACAGCCTCTAACATGCTTTTAATGGTAAATTTAACATTTGTATATAAAGAAACACGATAACTAGTAATAAGACCGTTTGAAGGGAAACGGTTAGGTAGGTACTACTGACTATGGGGCACCTGTCAAACCAGAAGAACGTAAGTGCAAAGTATGCTAGTCTTTTAGCTCTCCTCCCCCTCTTTGGGGGTCTGGTAAAACTCCCTCGGCGAAACAAATGTTGGATTTCTGGAGACCGCGGTACCTCCGGTCAGAATAATCCTGCCCAAGGATGCGTTTAGTTTGGCGGAAAGAACATACATCATTGTGTAATCTACTTTTATGGAATAATAAATTTATTTACTCCAGGAACTTAACGTAAGAAACTGACTGATTAAGACCCAAATTAACCAACGCTCGTCAGTGTTAACGGCTTGTTAAAATACTACGCCTTCTCATTCATTGACAGGAAATACGAGAGCGATATATACTACTATGTAACTACATATGTGTTGTATGTTTAATGTGTTCGTGAAACTTAAATTCTTATAACTTTTAGTCGTGGCACCCAGTAGCAGCCCAGCAAGCTCAAAACTACGCAGAGAAATGTGTTTTCCTTCAGCACAACGACCCGTCTGAAAACTCCGTTCCCTGGCTGGGAAATTGCGGGCAGAATTTGTTCGTAGCTAGTCAAAAGACACCTTGGTAAGTTACTTGCGGTAAAAGACGTTCTTACTTGTTATTTCTTAGTTATTATTTCTTGCTTATACAGGCAGTAATATTAATGTGTGATAATACTTTAGAGTAACGTATATAGAGTTTACTGTGAAAATACGAGCGCTGAAAGAGTTCTTTTTTTTTATTTAGTGTATGGGCAAATGTACGATGTTGGGTCATTTTTCATAGAAACATTTAAAAAAAGTTAGTCTTTCAGCACTGGTACTTTCACAGTGAACTCTCTCATTGGAGACACATACACATCCTAAAGTATTATCATTCATTTATTTTACATCTTATATAGGTAAAAGCATCAAAAAAATGATATTTATGTATTTAGATGATACGCCGAGAATATGTCAGTATTGTGAAATATTCTAATAATTTCTAAGACGACAACATGATCTTCGATTAATTAGGTATCATCATTGTTTTACAGAAATCTTTTTAATTAATTGTTTAAAATATAGGCAATTAAAATGTGTAACATTCTAGTATAGTAAAGCATTCCAGCATGTGTAGTAATTCCAACTCGTTTAATTACCAATCAGTAGATACTAATGATGCATTCAGTTCTTGTTCCGCTGAAGAATTTTTCATCGGTAGTCGATTACATACTTTATATTATTTTACTTGAGTTTTTTTTGTTATTTAATTAAAAGGCAAGAAAAGATTATTCAACCATAATATAGGTAAGGCTGTGACCATAAAATCAAAAAATCTAAATAATAACATTTTATTCCGAATATTTTTACTGGGGGGTTTTTTTTTATAATTGAAAGCTAAGAAAAGATTATTCAACCAGAGTCTAGGTAAATATGACCATTAAATCAAAAAATGTAAATAAATGAGTTTGACCTGTATATTCAATTATTTTTCCAGACAGCTAATTCACTTTCTTCTACTTCTTGTTTTAATGTGCTAAAATTCTGGAAAACAATAAAAGTGATTGGAAGAAACATATCTAAGTCCTTACCTCTCTTGTGATTAAACATGTTAAACACAACCTTATAATGCATCATAGTAATGCATGTACTTTTACCTATTCTAGATTGTTATTTGTTGTTCAGGTACCTACTATCGATATTCTACGAGATTTTTTGCGCGTATTAGCGTGTTTCCTTGTCTGTTAAGTTGTCAGTCCGTCACGATTTTTTACATAGATAATAGGATGTTCGTGAACAAATAATTATAGTTTTAACAAGCTTATTTGTTGCCCTTTATTTAGATGTACTTGAAATGTATGCCGTTTTTGATTGGAAAATAATCACGCTTTGTGAGGAACAAGGAAGTAGAATCTACGCTTTAAGATACCTTTTTACAAGAATTACCTACTCACATCAAGAAAATAGCCTTGTGTGCTATGACTTATGACTTTGACAGACTAGTTTTTGCCTGCGGCTTCGCCCGCGTATCCAGTATAGGTGCACTACTTAAAAATACGTGTAGTAGTAATGCACATCAACTTTCGTCTTTATATTATTAGTGTTAATAAATATCACCTAATCCAACCTATCGTTGTTTTGTAAATTGTTATTTTTGACCAATAAATAATTTTTAGGTAACGTAGCTCTACCATTCTACATTAGGTAGGTACAATCTCTACCAATATGCATTGATATTAAAGCGCAATCTATAATTAATATTAAAAAGCGGAAGAGTTTGTTTGTTTAAACGCGCTAATCTCAGGAACTACTGGTCCGATTTGAAAAATACTTTTTTGTTCGATAGTTCATTTATAGAGGAAGGCTATATAGCATTACGCTGCGACTAATAGGAGCGAAGCGTCAGTGAGAAATGTTGCTTTTGCACGGGGAGACTTTTGTTGCATAAACGGTTTAAGTCGCTCAAAAACTACGCGAACGAAGTCGCGGGTAAAGCTAGTTGAAAATAAGACTTATATTTTACCATCTCATATTCATGGATTACATTTACACTCGGTGCTCCATGGAATTGACGTGGTAAAAAAAAACAGGCCGAATTTAGAAACTCCTCCTTTTTTTGGAACCACACATGGACCCTAATTCAAAATGCCATCGGCATTTATCGCTTACGAAGTTAGAAAACAAAATGTACGGGATTTCATATAAGCTTCGCTTAAATGACGAGCTAATTCAGGTTTAGGTTTAAAGATATTTATTATCAACTAGCTGTGCCCGCGACTTCGTTCGCGTGGTGTTTAATTGCCTTAAACCGTTTATGCAGCGCATGCAATGAAAGTCCCCAAATGTGTTTATAGAGGAAGGCATATCATTACGCTGCGACCAAAACCAGTCGGGCATCGTCGTTGCCCGACGCCGCGATGCGATGCCCGACGCCGCGATGCGATGCCCGACGCCGCGACGCCGACGTCCGACGCCGCGACGCCGACGCCCGACGTCCCGACGACGACGCCAGACGCCGCGACGCCGACGCCCGACGTCGCGACGCCGACGCCCGACGTCCCGACGCCGACGCCAGACGCCGCGACGCCTACGCCCGACGCCGCGATGACGACGCCGACGCCAGACGCCGCGACGCCCGACGCCGCGACGCCCGACGCCGCGACGCCGACGCCGCGACGCCGACGCCCTACGTCGCGATGCCGACGCTCGACGTCGCGATGCCGACGCTGACGCCAGACGCCGCGTCGCCGACGCCCGACGCCGCATTACGACTGTATTTAGTATCAGCATTGTACCCGTGCGAAGCCGGGGCGGGTCGCTAGTCTCATAAATATTTTTCAAATCGGAACAGTAGTTCCTGAGATTAGCGCGTTTACACAAACAAACAAACAAACTCTTCCGCTTTATAATAATATTAGTATAGATATAAGAAGAAAAGTTTTCTTACGTCCAGAGGAGCGGAAAAAAATTATAATATATTATACTATAGACTTCCAATAGTATATATAAGCTCACATAGCCGACAATATATAATATTATATATAAAGTTGATTGACTTTTATAGTCAATCAACTGAGAATCAACAAAATGAGATACAAATTTTCATAATAACAAATAAATAAAATAAATAAATAAAAAACGTTTTATTTCCAAATGAAACTTACAAAGTTATTTTCGGAAAGTCAACAAGAAAAACAAGCTACCACCGGTTCAACCCTAACCCGCCGAGAAGAACCGGCGTAAGAAACTCGGACGGGGCCAACTTTTAGCAAAAAGATGGAGAATTGATCTTTTTTAACAGTATATATTTTTTACAATGTAACTTAATCTATAGCCTACACATATTAATATTATAAAAGTTAGAGTACATATAGTAAATAAATATATGTACTCTATTTATTTACTATAGTAGTATAGCAGCCATCATGGTTGGCCACCTTATTCCCAGGGTGTGCAATCATTAACAAAATCAATTATCTTATAATAAGCTTTAGCACACAAACGTTCTTTGACTACTTTTTTAAATTTATTAATAGAAAAATTTTGAAAGTCGGTACCATCCAAACTCAATATTATGAGTTCTATAAATTATCTCTTTTATTATTTTAAGTCGGTTTTCATTGTTTTATTTGGCTAAAAACTATTTTTTCCCCTTTTTTAATACTTGCCTATTTCATCTTATTGTTATGATGGTATATATGGATACTTACTATCTGGTGAAGACAGGGGTGGTGATGACTACTATAATTGATATAGTGACATATGCTTGCAGTACTTTAAGCGATGTCGAAATTTCCAAACGTACATCTTCAAAGACTAAGCAGTAGTGGTATTATTACCTTGATAGTTGCTTTAAAATTATGTTTTTAGTCGGATATGCTTATGTTACTCGAAACAAATACAGAATTACTATGATTATAGTAATTTTGTATTTGTAGTAATTTATGTCCCTATATATTTCGAGGAGTTCCCTCGATTTCTCACGACGCCATCATCAGGCATACACTTTGATAACTATGATTGACGTAGTGGCATATGCTTGCATTCCTTTAAACAACGCTGAAATCTTCAAACATGTATCTCTAAGGACTCAGAAGTTCTATTCAGTACTTTTAGGTCCAGGATATGGTGTAAAACCTGTTACTGTTTGGTAACATATGCTTAGAATTCTTCAGAAAATATCAAAATCCATATCAGGTCACCATTTTAGTGACAACGGGACTAAATTTGAATTATACCCCAGACAACACAAAAACAATATTTAAAATCGGTTCATAAACGACGAAGGTATCCGCGAACAAACATTAAAAAAAACGTATATACCGTTGAATTGAGAAACCTCCTCCTTTTTTGAAAGTCGGTTAAAAATACTGTTTTCTATTGCTTCGCGTCGCTGTGTAGGTAGATAAGCGATCACCCCGCGCGTCCCGCACACCTCGCAGTCCACACGCGTCGAAATTCGTCCGACTTACTTCAAATTTATCGTCACTACTCGGCTCCTATGTATCTCAGCGTTATGTTTTATAGCCTATAACCTGCTCAGGAGTATGGACTACAATCGTACTAAGTTTGGTTAAATTCCCTTCAGTAGTTTTTGTTCCATGCGTGCACATACAGACAGACAGACAGATAGACAGACAGACAGACAGACAAAAAATTTATTGATTGCATTTTTGGCATCAGTGTCGATCACCAATCATCCTCCAATAAGAATTTTTTAAAAATATTCAATGTACAGAATTGACCTCTCTAGAGTTTTATTATAAGTATAGATATATATAGTTTACGCGAAATTTTTTGATATTATAGATCCAGGATATGGTACAAAACCTTACTGTTTGGTAACATATGCTCAGACTACTTCAAAAAAAATCAAAATCAATATATTATTCCACATAAATTTTGAGGATTTCCTTCGATTCCTCACGGATCCCATCATCAGGTCACCATTTTGGTGACAATGGGACCAAATTTAAATTATACCCAACACAACATAAAAAAAAATTAAAATCGTTTCAGAAACGATGAAGATATCCGCGAAGAAACATAAAAAACAAACATATATTTACGAATTGAGAAACCTCCTCCTTTTTTGTAAGTCGGTTAAAAATATTATGTTGGTTATTTCATGTTACAATCTACCTTTGTGCCAAGTTTCATTTAAATACGTTGAGTGGTTTGGCTGAAATACCGTCAAATAGGTAGCTACAATTTTTTGAAGATCCCACGGGAACCCTTACGTTTTTCGGGATAACAATTTTCAGTAATGCTTTTCAAGTCATAAGCTACCTGCCTGCCGAATTTCATTTAAATACGTTGAGTAGTTTGGCTGAAATACCGTCAAATAGGTAGCTACAATTTTTTGAAGATTCCACGGGAACCCTTTCGTTTTTCGGGATAACAATTTCCAATAATGCTCTTCAGATTATAAGCTACCTGCTTGCCAAATTGCATTTAAATACGTTGAGTAGTATGGCTGAAATACCGTCAAATAGGTAGCTACAATTTTTTGAAGATTCCACGTCAAATAGGTAGCTACAATTTTTTGAAGATTCCTTTCGTTTTTCGGGATAACAATTTCCAATAATGCTCTTCAGATCATAAGCTACCTGCCTGCCAAATTTCATTTAAATACGTTGAGTAGTTTGGCTGAAATACCGTCAAATAGGTAGCTACAATTTTTTGAAGATCCCACGGGAAGCCTTTCGTTTTTCGGGATAATAATTTCCAGTAATCCTTTTCAGATCATAAGCTACCTGCCTGCCAAATTTCATTTAAATACGTTGAGTAGTTTGGCTGAAATACCTTCAAATAGGTAGCTAAAATTTTTTGAAGATATTACGGGAACCCTTTCGTTTTTCGGGATAATAATTTTCTAGTAATGCTTTTCAGATCATAAGCTACCTGCCTGCCAAATTTCATTTAAATACGTTGAGTAGTTTGGCTGAAATACCGTCAAATAGGTAGCTACAATTTTTTGAAGATCCTACGGGAACCCTTTCGTTTTTCGGGATAATAATTTCCAATAATGCTCTTCAGGTCGTAAGCTACCTGCCTGCTAAATTTCATTTCATTCCATACAGTGGTTTTAGCGTGATGCGACGACAAACATTCCCATATTGACATTCCCATATGGACAGACAGACAGACAGACAGACAGACAGACAGACATTTTTTTCAAAAATGTTATTTTTAGGTTCTGTGGCTTATATAGACCCCCTTTTTTTAATTTTCACTTAAATATTCTTAATGTACAGACATGACCCCTCTACAGATTTATTATATGTATAGACAAAGGCGAGATGCCACTTACGTGATAACGTGATAATTCGTTTGACTAGAGCGATAAATAGCGATGGTATATTGAATCAGGGCGCTGATGATGATTTAATCGAAACCGGTCGTGTTATATTGTAAAAACTTATTAAAAACGTAATAAAATGGAAAAGTGTAAATAAAAGTTGTGTATTATTATTATTGTGAACGTGAATTTCCATCAAAAACCAACAGTATATTTAATCACATTTTTTGGAAGTCGGTTAAAACAATACAGAAATCCTTGACTTCATATAAAACCACTTTACCTAATGTATGTTTAATGTTTTGTTTTGGCTGTGGCCAGTTTTTGTTCAACTTTTTGCTAGCATCAAATTTGGGCTTAGTTAGCTTGATTGAAGAAAAACTACAATTCGTTAAATATCGGTACATGAGTTTACTACAACCTACAATGGTAGGTAGTTATGTACTATATTGCGACTACAATAAGGAATACGAGTAGTACTTATGTAGAATTAGGTACTTTTGATAAACCTAGGTATGTAGTAAATCAAATCTAGTGGTTCAATTCCCGCGTTGGAACAACAAAAAATGTTGTTTTCAAGTTTGGTTAGGACAGTACAGGCTGATCACCTGATTGTCTGACAAGAAAGGTGATCCATGCGTCGTCGGATAGGCATGTAAAAAGTCGGTCCTGCGCATGCTCTCTCGCCAGTCGTGTCGGTTTACCGTCCCACTGGGGTATGAGAGTAAAATGAAGAGAGAGTGTCTTTATGTATTGCGCACACACTTGGGCACTATAAAGTAACTCCTGCGTAGCTGGCCTGGTTTCAATGAAATCGGCTACCGACACCGAAATCGGTGAGGGGAGCTATATTATTATTCCAGTAGGAAGGTGTGTACCAACTACCAACCTACCAACATTTTGTTTCATTCGTTTCATATTCGACGTTTTATGTTACACCAGGTATACATTTTTTGTTATCTTCATTCGAACAGTTTATAAAAACATCTATGGACGCTTCATACCACGTCAATCTAGCCCCGTGCTAAGTATCTGAAGAATTTGTGTTATAGATACTAGATAACGGAAATATATTTAATACTTGTATACTATAAACAAATTTAAGATTTTATTCATATTAGTACACATATTAATACACATCAATTACCTAGGAACACATAAAACTTTTTGTTCCTTCGAGAGGATTCGAACCTTCCGGTCGAGTACCAACTCGCTCAACCACTGCGCTACGGAGGTCGTTAAATCGTTTATAATAATAATATCTATGGACGCTTCACACCACGTCGATCTGGCCCTGTGCTAAGTATCCGAAGAACTTGTGTTACAGGTACCAGACAACGGAAATATATTTAATACTTTTATACTATACACATATTTAAGATTTTTATTATATTATACACAAATTTAATACACATCCATGACCCAGGAACATTGAAAACTTTTTGTTCCCTCGGCGGGATTCGAACCCGCGACCTCTCGTTCGAGCACCCAACGCGCTCCACCACTGCGCTACAGAGGTCGTCAAAGTTTATTGTTACTATAAGTTAATTTGCGTCCGTTTCAAACAAATGATTTTTCAACATCAATTAGCATCAGTTTCAATTTCCAACCTACGTTCTAATCATCATTAATATTTTAGGTTTTTCGCTATCAAGTCCTGGTTTCTGGAGTACAAGAACTTTACATACGGGGCCCCGATAAAGGACCTTAAGGCTGTCGGTCACTACACTCAGCTGGCCTGGGCGAGCAGCCACAAGCTGGGCTGCGGCGTGGCCCACTGCAAAGGTGGACCTTGGGGTCACTTTTACAACTATGTTTGCCATTACTGTCCCATGTAAGTAAACGATAATACCTATATTATAACAACCCGATAGCCTCTACAAAGTGTAAAATAAATTAGTGATAATACTTTAGGGTGTGTATGTACCTCCTATCTAGAGTATATATACAGTGAAAGTACCATCGACTGAAAGACTTATTTTTGACTTTCATGTTTGTGTGAATGCCCTTACATCATAAATTTTTCAACACAATTAAAAAAAAAATACTTCTTTCAGCGCCGGTACTTTTACAGTAAACTCTATATACTGGACCTTTTACCTTTAAGTATTATAAATCATTAATATTAAAGCAATTATACTCATGAATTTTTTTAGAGTTCCATTTTTCATGCCCTCTATAATATTTCCCAGATTTCAGATACTGGAATTCATTACATACTATTCACTACATATTACCTATACCTAACTTGTATAATGAAATGAATTCCTGCTGATATTTTCGTTATTATGCAAAACTAGCAATGTATTCATTATGTTCTTTGTTAAAGTCAGGTAGGTACACATTTCTAAATAAGGTATATTATTACTGTTTTGTATGTGAATCGTGTACCAAATACCTAATGTGCAAAAAAATCAATAGATGTATATCGTATCACGAGAATCTACAATCTCTACATGCGTTCAAGGAATACGAATTGCTGAATTACTTTGCCTGTCAATGTTAAGATAAATATACCTAGTACCTAACATACCAAAGTGCTACGTAGTGTAGAAACACATATTATAAGGACCTTCGTGACATGATTATTTAAGAAACATATACACGTAATTTTACTACTTGTTGATTAACATAATAATGTGGTACCCATCGTATGTAGTTAGTAAAAAAAAGTAGTTAAACACATCGAGATGAACCATTGGTACTTGGTAGAGCACACGATATTATCTGTTGTCTATGCGTTTAATTTTAACCCAAACGTAAACAAACCCGTCTGTGACACAACCATATATGTGTACTTAGTGATGATAATTGGCCACTACAATACAATGATTGTTTGCGAGTTGCGACTATGAATCTATAGACTATAGACTCTCTAGACTATATTCTACAGTCGGCGGTGTCAAAGTAGCGAATTCTTACTGTGAAAGTTTTTCAAACTTTTTTGTTTGATTTTTAAATATACTTATTATTTTTTGATTGTAGTAAAATATATTGGACCATAAAGTACCTATCCTTTAATATTCCGATGAAGTGTTGATATGTGCTCTCAATTAGTGGACATGTGAAAATTTTGGTGTTTTTGGTTTGTTTACTTTATGGTTACTACAATAGGTATCCATATTTATATGAACCAAAGCACATTGTATTAAACAAAAAAAAACTTTTTTATAAATAGGAAACAATACCTAGGTGTGGTGTGAAAAGGGTGACGTTATTGTTGGGTGCCGATTCATATGATTTTTATGACCTCGTGTTGAATTTCATATTAGCCACGCATGATTTGCTATTTTTATTTGGCAGGCATCCAAATATAAAGCGTTCTACAAATCCTTAATTGAACTAAAACTATTTCAGAGGCAACATAAACGGCATCATCGAGTATCCATACAAAGTCGGGCCGAAGTGCTCCGATTGCCCCGGGAGCTGTGTGGACGGTTCCCTGTGCACCAACTCGTGTCCTTTAGTGGACCATTTCTCCAACTGTGGGGAACTTGTGTCCACTGTGCCCAATTATTGCGGGGAAAGAACGTGCAATGCCACTTGCTTCTGTGGCAATAAACGATTGTATAAAAATCATCCGTGGTGAAAGTTAAATATAGATGACATTATGTAATGTAAGAAGTTTAGTGAGATTTTTACTTAATTAGCGTATATTTGTGTTTATTTAATTTTAAAGAATAGTTCACTTAAAGATAAATAATTAAAAGCACTTATATTATAAAGCATTCTATGTATACCTACTTATTAATAGTTAACGGTTTATTAAAATTTATTTTTCTAATGTCCATAAATAAATTTAAAGAAGTTGTCGTTTGATTTGTGCCATTAAACCAGTAAGAATAAAATGACAATAAAGTTATTAGTAACTTTCATCGTAATTTGATATTTTTCACTGAAAACATTTTTGGAGTATACTTTTGGAGTATGAGATTTACATACAAATAGTATAATAGTACAGACACCTCGATGCCTAATTAATTAATAAGAAAATAATACTGTACCTGTTACATATTATTAGTGGGTTATTATGATATTTGGTACAGATGGAGACCACGGAAAATAACATAGGTTACTTTTTATTGCTGCAAAATGTACGGATCTCCGGGATATCATCACAAGTAGCGGGAATTTTTTTGGATTATTTAGTGTGATTAATTTTAGTAGCAATACCTTAACAGTTAAATAATGCATGCGTGCAATACAAATGGTTTTGTTTTAAAAATTGTTCACTTACAGCTACATTCCATAATATATTAATTAACATAATATTACTTGACAAAGGTCGGGTGAAAACAAAAGTGTGTGAACATTTAACGTATATTCTCGAAAGGGTCTGTGACTTTCGAACAACAGGTGAGTCAGCAAGTGGGGTCGCTGCCGGTGCGGAACCAAGAATTACATTATACGGTCTAACGTTTTATTTTACACATATTACAATTTAGAAAATAGTCGTTAGGTAGCTATATAAAATGTTTACAAACAAAGCGTTATGTTTTATTATCTGTGTTCCTTCAAATATATTTACAAACACCATGCGCTGAATACACGATTAGGGAATATATTAGGCATTCCCGCTGGAGCATGTTTCCCACCCCCACCGCCGACCCAATTGCTATGCCCCGGCGGGTCCGGGCGCGCCTCAGTCCGGCGCACGCGCTGACTACCGCCGACCACATGCCGCGCCATGGTCTGTGACGCCGGCCTGCTCGCACCCTCGCCCGCCGCGCAGCGCAAGTCTCTGCGGAGACTGGCCTCCACCAGAGGATTCAAACCGCGCCTGAACTCCTCCTGGATTCGGGTCTTCGAGGGCCTCGAGCCTTACGCCGTCGATTCGCCAAGCAATCTCATCAAGATCACCCAGAACACGAGCGTCGAAGATGTAAACAGGCTGCTCGGGCTCGGCGAGGAGCTGACCCTGTGGGTGCAGATCGGCGGGGAAAACTCCCGAAGGTTGGACGCGAGCGAGTTCCCGCTGCGGATTCAAGAGCAGTTTCTGTCGACGAGCGGCTGGAGATCTGAGGCGCGAAGGTTGCGGCTGGCGGTGGATCCGGAGTTGCGCCACTTCCTGCGCTGGTGCTCGGGCCCCGCGGCCAGGTCCGGCGGGTTGCTTCACTCGGGCACCGTGTTCGTGCTCAAGGGCCATGTGTTTCCGCAGTGGAAGCCGAGGATCGCGCACATAGTGGGCTCGCAGCTTCACACTTATGGTGAGTAGTAACATAAATATAGGTTAGCAGTTAGATAACTAAGTCATTGGTGTTTCTTGGTGCGTTTCCTCTTTTATTGTTATTTATTTAATCGTGTTTAACAGTGTAAACAAAGGAATACTACATAATATATCAGTATTTAACGTTTAATATAAAATTGATACAGGATAAAAAATAAGCTTTCACAGCGAGCTTTTACAAAACTGAGAACTCACAAAAGCTCGCTATGAAAGAAAAGTATATACCACAGTTATAAATAAATTGGTTTAGAGTTTTTTATTTACTTTAGTCTGATTTATCTGTCTGATCTTAAGAAGTTATTACAAAATATGAAAAATAACAGGCGTCTCCTGGGAAGTGCTAGAGCTGAGTGGAGGGAGTGTAGAGATGTGTCAACCGAAATCCCAGAAGTTGGTACTATGTGTGAAACCGCGAAGCTATGGTAACACCGTAATTGACTCCGGAGTAAACCATTTGTTCCTGGGGTTCAGCACGGTTTGGGAGCGAAACATGTGGTTGCGGTGGTTACAACAGGTGAGATTTTTATGAAACTTGTTTATATAATATTTATACCATTATCTATATCAAATTTTAAAATATCTAATATAGTACTTAACTTTGACACCCATATTGCGATGAATAAAATGATCAAAAAATAACTGTTGGATCAATAAATAAAGTAGTCATCGGAAACGAACTACATGCATTATTATTATTGTTAGGCATATAACACCACATTTAATTCAGAGTGTTTTTGTGGACTGATTCCCTACCTACCACGACTTCAAAATGTTTAAAACATAAAAGCGATCTAGTGTGTGAATCATAAAATGGTTTATATAGAACATATTCCTTTTTGAAAGTCGGTTAATATTGGATACATTGTCGTGACGCTAAAGCCAATTGGAGCAAGTCATTATGATCATTGATGTCTCAGTATTTTCCTGCTTCGCTGCGATCTGTTGTTTAGGCTTTATGAAATTTCAATATTCGATTCCGTAACACTTCCCTCACTAACGACGCCAGCGCAATGATGGCAAATTACTAGAAATTTGTTCACTTTGAGTCGCTTTTTGACATTTCAATAGATAATTTTACTGCCAGGGTTATCACACCGAGGAAAAGTCTTATTATTATGTTATAGTTATTTACTCGACTACCTAGAATTGTTATTACGTGAAAGATTGCTTATGAACTATTAGAAACTTCATTTAACTCTTGTCGGTTGAAAATTTAGATTTAAATATAGTCTCGTAAAGTAATGCCTAAAACTATAAAAAGAATCATGCTGTGATTTGTCTTAAATCTTGATGCACTCATTTAGCGTCATTAAATTCAAGCAAAGGAAGCGAAAGATCGCGAGTCGAATAAATAATATTGCACACTGTAGCCAAGCAACCACAAACGATTGTTTTCTGTACAATTTCGAAGAAAATGTTTTATCACAAGACAATCGTGACAAGTGGGTCTGTGATATGCATTTTAAAACTACATTCGAGATTTTACAAACATTACACCTTAACACGCCATTGTTTTATGATATAAAACAAACAAAAGAACTATTATATAATATTGAAGCAATGCCCTGAAAGAAATGTCACGCTTGAGACCACCATGGCTCGACAGTAAACCCACCAGTCAGTCAAAGCTGAACCTTTGCTCTGTCGCGATATTTGACAAACAGCTCTCAGATAAAATACTCCGCAGCCTGAGCCTTGAATTTGAAATTGGAAAACAGAATTAAACAAGGATACGCAAATGTTGTCAAGCGTGTACAGTCGTGACCAGAATAACAGACGGCGGAGATTCGTCGATTGGGAATAACAATGCCTAGAGTTCATCGGCCGGCTAAGGATTGTACAATTTGCGGTTTTTAACTTTTGAAAAATGTGATAAATCGTGGTATATGGAAAACTGTTTATAAAATTTTTGCGCACTTTGTTCCTTAATTGTGTGAAGTATTGTAGTCGTCTATGTGAAATGATACAAGTGATTTACTATTAGTTATAGCCATAGTTGATAGTTCATTATAGTGAGAATAACAACAATTTGAAATGGTAGTGGGTGCAATCATGAGATCAGATGACGAAGATATTGATAGTCTGGATTTATTCATTCAACAGAACAACGATGATATATATCTTGATAGTTTAGAACCCGCCGCCTATAAAGAGAAATGTGAAGTCACAATCGTGGTATGTTTATATTTAACTCCCTGCTAAAACCGGAAAATATTAAAAGTTTGATATGTGTGTGTCCATGGCGATGTAGCTTCGAAACAGTAGCCAAACGACTTTGTTATTTCCTTGCATGATCTATCCCCGGTTTTTCGAAAACGCTATTCAAATGAACGATCAACTAACATGACATTAAAATTAACAACCCATATTGAATGCGGATTGGTAGAATATTATCAGACTGAAAGGATCGGACACTTTTATAATTACATCACGCTTGCACTTGCAAGATGGGTTAAAATTCCACATATATAAGGTTAATTCACAGAAGACGTAGCGTTCGAGAAACCGGGGGTTAGGCCGTAGTTAACGCCATGTTAAATATCATGTTATCCCTCACGTATTTCCTGTCAATGAATGAGATGGCATGGTATTTTAACATGGCGTTAACTTTAACATTGCTTGGTTAAACACGGCCTATGTCTTCTAATTTATCATTATCAGCTTACTCACTGCTTGACTATTGAGGCGGTATAAATCTTTTACTTTTGTCCATTAATATCCGTATAACTATTGCTTGAATCCGATTTTAAGATCAAAACAGTTAACTTGATTTGAGCGATCTATATGCCGTGCATGTGATCACCAATTACCATGCGAAGTGATCCCTTGTAAAAGATACTCACGTTCTACATACTGTGGAACGGCCATGCCTGTAGTGAGCTAACCGTTCCGTCTGACTTCATTTGCGATAAAATAGTGAAGTATCCAAGAATCTATTGTATTGAATCTAATTTATTTTGCCCCACAGTCCATAAGATTAGATTGGTAGGGCTCTACAAATCTAAGTAGAAAAATGTTCGTTTGAAGAAATAACTTTAAGTTACAGTTAGCTGTTACAGCTAACTGTAAATTGCAAGTTATTTCTTTAAAATAATTAAATGTTTAGGACACATTTTAAATATTGTATCTTTCATTTCAATGGGAATTATGTATGGCCATTATTTTTAAATTAAGAGGAAACCTCTAGGAGGTTTAGGCTTTTATTTATTTATTTATTTATTTATTTATTTATTTATTTATAAGAGAAAACTTGGTTGTGCCTTAGAAGCAATATTAATAAAAATAAAAAAAGTGCCTTAGATAGCAAGCTCTAGCGTGATAGAGACAACTGCAGCACGAACTGAAATTACCTATTAAAAGCACAAGATATCGAAGTTTGGGGGACCCCTCTTTTCTCCTCCAAATCTGGTTAACATTTGGAGGAGATAGATATTTTTTTCATTATAAACTAAAAAAATGGCTTTGACTAGGTTTCTATGGTTTGACTTATTGTTTATACAATGCATTATTGCAGTTAAATTTGTTTTCTAGATGTTTAAACACAGCGAAAAATCTGGTCATTTTTTAAAGATTTCTGAACGTCCATATCTCCTCAAATAATAATTGGCGTTGTGTTTCCTCTTAATCTACAACTACATATATTTCAGGGCGCGCAAAGCACGCAGCCGCCGAACATTCTGGACCTCAGCGGCGGGGATCGCACGTGTTTGTCGACAGCCCTAGTGCAGCACTCCAACGGCTTCTCAGTGAGAGTGCTGAGGATGTGTGGGAACACGTTGTTCGCAGTCCCTCCCCAGACGTACACCCTGCAAGCTCTGACGCATTTGGACCTCAGCGATAACAAAATCAGTGAACTACCGAAGGAGATTTGCAAGCTGACGCAGTAAGTAATAATAATTGTATCTATGGACGCTTTACACTAGGTCAATCTGGTCCTGCGATAAGTATCCGAAGAACTTGTGTTACAGGTACCAGGCAACGGAAATATATGTAATACTTTTTATACTAGACACGTATTTAAGATTTTACTATATTATACACATCCGTAACTCAGGAACATAGAAAACTTTTTGTTCCTTCGACGGAAATTGAATTCGCGACCTGCGACTCGAGCACTCAACCACTGCGCTACGGAGGTCGTCAAGTGTATTACAATCATACTAGGAATAAGAAACTACAGAATCTGTAGTTTCTTATTCCTAGTCACAAGTTCTACACAAGTTGGACTAATACGGCTCAAGAATGTGTTACTTTTTATAAACCCGCTATATTTCGGCGCTTTATGCTTCTTTTGTAGCTTGTAGATGTAACGTAAGATACAGTATGGAACAAAAACCTAGTTAAGAAGCATCTGATGTACAGTTGTGTACAAGAGCAGCGCGTGCCATTACGGAGTATTCTTTAACGCTTCGCCAACGAAGCGTGGAGCTCAGACTACACCCACTCTACACCTCAGTATCAAGTACCAACCTTCGTTTCTTCGACCATTTTTAATTGCTCCATATTATAGACATCAGGGTGTGATGAAATAGTGTGTTTACACTTATGCTGCGTAAATCTTGATGGTGTGGAATTGTGGATGTGCATTTATTTACCTCCGATTTTCTACGAAATACTAAAACAATATTTGTTTCCGAAATACTTTAAATTTTTTAAATCAAATGTATAGAACGCAATGGGTATAATGAAAATTTTTTGAAAGAATTGAAAAATTGTAATGTTCCTTAGGTGCTTGATATAGCTTTCAACATGGATTCTACATCGAGGAAGACTCTTTTTTCTTTTAAAGATCGTCATTCAAAAGATTTGAAATAAAAAAAAAAACTTAAAATCTATGTTCTACATTTTTCTTACCTACAATTCCTACAAAGTACCAGGTACGTGGAATATGAGGTGCGATATCTACATCTGTGCGTCGAGGCGTGCCGCTTACGTTCACTTTGCCTACTATTCTCGTAGATTATATCAGATGTCCTTGATGATTTAATAACTTGTGTGTTTAGAGTTTTTATAGAAACATTAACACCGTTTCATATTCTACTTTTCGTGCAAAAAGAAAATGTCACTTCTACTGTGCAGGTCTGGAGGTAGAGAATAGCTTTGAATTCGCAATTAATGCGGTTACCTAGTTAAAACAGAAGCATCAGATTGTTTGTAGCTTTAGCAGACTTCATAAAGTATATTTTTTTATTATTCACCATTGAGGATTATGCACCTTCCGGTCGCTGATTGCTATCAAATCATTAACATTGTTTAAATGTTTGTTAATCTAACGTTCTTGACAGATGATGTAGATATAACTATTTTAAACATTTTAAGGACATCTCCTTCAGTCTTGAGTGGTGTTTCCTAAAGAATACAATTCATCTTTTGTTTAGTAAATTAGGTAATTATTTTTAAAATATTTTATAAAATCAACAAATCAGTCAAATCCTGTACCTGTTGTACATAATTACACGCAAGCTCATTTAACGGGCGGCTTCAACAACCTCAATTAGTAAAATTTAAACTTTTATCTGTGACAGCGATAACTGTACTTCAACTTAAAGTTATAGATAGACAGATTATTAAAACTGTCCCTGAGTAAGCTAGACTAGTTAGAGAAATTATGTTATGAAAAATTAAAAAATAAAAATCATGCAATATTTACAACAGCACGCGGCTGTAATGTAATAAGGGAGATAAGGAAGTAGAGTAAAGAGAGATTGAAAGTGAAAATAATAGTTGATCGGATGATGGTTCATATACACAATACAATGATATCGTAACATAGATTGTGCATCCCGGCGTTGCGTCTTATTGCCAAAGAGTTCTGCAGTGGGGCGCGGCGGAGCGGTCAGTTACAGTAGTAGCTTTTTGTGTGCTGGTCATACAGTGCTTATATTGCTAATATTTACTGAGTATCGAATACTATAATAGTGTAGTGAAGTGAATTGTTAGTTCTTGATAGAGAATCGATTTTCAGCTTATCGAAAGAGACTTTCGAAAGTGTTTTCTTTTTGCTTGTGAGTTTGTGTATTATTAAATGGTAAGGATTATTAATAATAATCTTACAATTCCTTTGCATACATACGATCAAACTGGAGGTAAATATTTATTGATATAATATTAAATGAATAGAGTCCACTATAAATAGAAGCTTAAGAAGAAACACCACGGTTGAGAAAAATACAAAATAGGTATTTATAAAATCTATTGCTGTCTCGCAGTGCCTTAGCTAGCCAGCACTAGCGCGATAGAGACAACTGCAACTTGGACTGAAATTACCTATTAAAAGTACCAGAAATCGTCGTTTAAGGGATTCCTGTTTCCTGGGACGTACAAAAATATCCATAAACATTCAGGAAAAAAATTGTTACTCTGGAGGTGTTATCCAGGGAGGAAATAGAAATCCCCTAGACCCCTATTTTTGTATGGAAAAAATTTCGTAGTGTTTCCTCTTAATATAAAAAAATATACCTAATGATATAATAGCATAATTACTGAAACAATAATTAAAATTGCAATGAACAAAACGATTGCTATTACCTAAATGCCGCTGTGTTTTGTTTAATTTACTACCTTATTTTCTTTTAGTTATAATACTCGTATATTTTATTACTTACTAAAATAAAATAAGTTTATAAATAAACTTGTAATAACTAACTTTTAAGTATAAAAAGTAATTTGTTAAACTTTTTATAGGAATGAGTTTAAATTGTTTAAATTCCTTCTAAGTTCATGGCACAATTACTTTTTCTTCGTGTTACGGTAAATGAATTTTTGGGCCAAACATTAACATATTGTATACAGTATACACCCCCACTACTTTAATTTCATAAACATTTTGTAACATATTAGGTTGATATTAAAAAGTTAATATTATGATATGTAATATGTCTATAATAAATGTTATGATTTTATAATTATGTAAATCGAATCAAATATTATTTTAAATAATATCGTAGTGATTGTGTTTTGCTTCCTTAATCGCTTCCAAACGACTGAGAAAATGAAGAAAATTACATGTATTCAAATCAAAATCGATTTAGTTTAAAACATTATACGACATTATCTTATCATAAAATTATTATTGATTTTAAACATATAAAATACTTTATATTCTGTAGGAAGTATTTCATTGGTATTTTAGAAGTTGCTTAGATTCAACAAAGTTTTAGAGTTCTGCACCAAAGCCTTTTTCTCAGGAACGCGTGGAGGTATCATGCTGAAATTCATATTAAATACATTGTGTCTACTGTCTCTTTGAGCGAGAGAAAATTCAGAATTCTTAGACATATCATATCATACCATGTCATAAGATATAGCCGCTTAAACGACAAATTTTGACATTTTAGACCCTCGGAAAGGAATAAAAACCTACAGAGTACTCCCCGTGCACTCAAAAATTTAAAATGTGGTACAAAATAACATAATAGGTATATCTAGTAGGTGCAAATAAATGTGAAATTGCCAAATTTTGTAAGCCGGAAATTTTAGTTAAAAATAATATAATATTTTTAAAATTGTATAAATACTCAACTATATTTTATACAGTCTATAATATCTTAAAGTTGTAAAAAATTAAAATTATAATATGTCAACGCTTCACTTCAACATCTTCTTCTTATATATAAAAATGAATTGCTGTTCGTTAGTCTCGCTAAAACTCGAGAACAGTAGAACCGATTCTGCTATTTTTAGTATTGAAATATTCGTGGAAGTCCCGGGAAGGTTTAAACGGTTTATATGCTCAATGAAGTAGGCACGGGTCAGCTAGTTAATAATATAATTATACCTTAGGTACCGAGTGTGTACCCTCCGCGCACGAGTGCACTAGCATTTTTTACTAAATATGACAATATTATTGCATGTATATGTAATTTCTTGTAGCTATACCTTTGCTAATCGAATACGGCCTTTGATTCCAGGCTAGAAGAGCTGTATATCGGCAACAATGAAATCCAATCCGTAGAATGGGTGCTGAGGCTGCCAAGGCTAAGGACGCTTGTAGCTAACCAGAACTTAATCAAGCAGTTTGTGGTTAGTAAACTTTGTACAATTGTTGTTAAAACCATATTTTTTAACAATAGCTCCCACAAAAGTAGAAAGTAGGTTTCCTGGCCAGCTGCATACAGGAGTTATTTTTAATAGTAACACAACAACATTTAGAGAATAATAATATACCTATTACTATCTACTATTATTATAAAATATGTCATTTGTGAGGATGCATGTATGACGTATTTCATCATGTATGATGTATTCCATGATACATACATGTATGGTGGATGGATGTTTGTTGCAACTTAATGCACAGGAGAATCCGTTCAGTAGAACCCTGATAAAGTTGAAACTTAAAAATATTATGCACGAATTTGAAATGGTGTCTTCTAGAAACAATAAAAATAATTAGAGACTTATTACTTTCCAGCCTTCAGCTGCGACCATGGTGCTGGGAGACGACTACAAGGCCGACTCCTCCGCGCCGCTGACCAATGTCGACCTTCGCCACAACAAACTCAAAGGAAGCATAATTTTGGGTAATTATGAAGTAAGTTATTTCAAATCGACCTTCATGATAACGATAACAATAGAATATAAACATTTTATTTGCACACGCATACTTATAGTGCTTTTTCCTGACTCACGAGAAATTTACTAATAAATATTTTTTTTTAACTAAGCGATCAGCATAAATTATTAAACATCATTAAAATTAGATGAAAAGCTGCATTTCTACTTCAGATTTATTACTAAAGAAAGATCACCTAACACACAAAATAGATATTAAACCTAACGGCACGAGTGGCATGACCAGTGTGAAATTAGTAGATAATCGAAAACAAATAGACAAAATTAGGTGTTAATAATGGTCTCAATCGATCATTTTGTCCATACATTCTGACAGTATGTAATATTTTTTATAGTTAAAACGCATTTCTACACCGGTCATGCCATGCGTGCAACAATGCCAACTAATTTGGTATATCACCTATTAGTACAGTTTCTTCGCATGATTGAATACATTGAGTATTTTAACTACACTAACTGAAGGTTTGTACAAAAATAGTCATTACGCATACTTCATTATAAAAGTGCAACAGAGATTATAATATAATTGGGTATCATTAAATAATTAAAATTTCGAGATTATTTCCTTTCGATTATAAATTATATGCAACACGAACTGCAACTGTTAACAGTTGTGTAACTTTGGTTTAATTTTTATTAATTACGTCTTCCTTTAGGGCGTAGCCGTAGCGCATAAAATATGTGCTACCTAAGATATATTAAATATTTCTCAACTTCATTATTATCGCCCGAACTAACTATAACGCATTGTGAGGAAAGTTAAGGAGTCGTAACACATAAAGTATGATTGATCTCAGTCAGTAAAAAGACACTTCAGTTTGCTTTATATTTAGAGGAAATATATATGTCGCAGGCATCTGGTTGAATCTGATATCTGATTATATATCTAGCCCGTTTATTGAATGACGACATTTAATTAATTAACTAGGCCGGACGTTGATTTAACAAGCGTCACTCATCGTCCAACAAGTTATCGGACTGTAACAAAGCCCTTTAAACAGAGTGGACGTTAAATCGTTATTGAAATTTTGATTTTTTTTTTCGCTATGGCGCTAGTAGTAACCAAAACAAATATGGCGGCAGCTCGCACATATAGTACATAGTTGATATTTTTATTTTCATTTTCATTTGGTGTGACATGTCATGTCCTCATTTTTGAGGACCTTTTAAGTTGCGAACTTATGGACATTGGACACCCCTTCCAAACATTACAAAGTATGCAATATTCCATTCAACGACAATGCTAAAGGACGTTCATGTCCTTTAGTCATTCAATTAAATGTCGTCATTTCATAAAGGCGACATTTTTATAAGCTATAGGTCAGTTCAGACTACAGACTCTATGGGTAAGTTCAGACCGAAATGAGACAGCATTATTCAGATAGCAATTCATATTCATATTTCTTATCTTATATTTCCAGCACCTCGTGTCACTGGATGTGTCGTACAACGCCGTGGAGGTCCTGGTGCTGTCGGCCCTGCGCAGTCTCCGCGAGCTGCAAGCCGCTCACAACGCCATACAACACTTGGCCGTGCACGGCGGAGCGCTGAGGATACTGAAGGCCCCACATAATCGTAATATAATATTATTATCATCTAAATATGATTTTCAAGCTGCTAGTGCCTAATAATATATTATAATGCCGCCAAAATCTATTGCGGATATAAGTATGAATAGCTGAAAAGAGAGCCATATGATTCAATGAAGAGTCACGAGACTTATTTTGTCAATAATTTCTTTCTTTAAGTTCTTCAGTCAAACCCGTGCTTGAAGTATTCGACTTTTCTTAAATGTTTATGGCCAAGCATTGTGGCTAATAATGGTTAATAAAATTTAAAAATACTAGGTATCTATACTTATGAAAGTCATTAACTTTTCCATTATTTTAAATGATTTTGAATTACTCTAATATGTGGTAAAGTAATTATTGACTTTTTTTGTCAACAGGAATTGAAAGTCTCACAACCTCGGTGCCTCCAATTAACTTAATAGAAGTTGACTTATCTCACAACAGACTTACGGCCTTGCCTCAATGGCTGAGTGGCTGCTCGGACCTTACCAAGCTGTACGCCTGCAACAATCAGCTCGCGTCTTTACCGGACCACCTGTTTTGCAGCGAGTTATCCAGCTTGAGTCACTTACACCTGGCGCATAATAAAATATCCAACTTTCCATCGATGCCTCGGTTGAGATCACCTTTAAAAGAACTATTGTTACACGATAACTGTATACAACAGCTGCCCGAAAACTTCTTTTCGGTATGTGATAGGTTGTATATTTTAAATTTGACCAATAATAGACTGAGCAGACTGCCGCGAGTGAGAGGTGCGTCGCCACATAATCTCGAACGGCTATACTTGACGGCAAATTGTTTGATGGATGACGCAATAGATGTTATAATTACGTTTCGTGGACTCAAAATATTACACATGGCTTATAACTGTCTCACAAACTTACCAGATAACTGTTTCAATTTTTGGCCTGAAATTGAAGAGATTGTCTTATCTGGAAATTCTCTATCGAAACTCCCCGAAGACTTGCCACAGCTAAATAATATTAAAATTGTGAGGGCACATTCGAATAGACTACGATCGGTTCCTATGTTTGCATGTAGTGCTTCAGTTAAAATATTGGATTTCGCACACAACGAGCTGGACAGCATAGACTTACGACTGTTGGCACCAAAACAACTAAAGTTCCTAGACATATCGTGTAACAAAAGATTACAAATGGATCCAAAACAATTTAAAGTATATAAATGTCAAAGACCGTTGAGTCTGGTCGATGTTACGGGACAGAATATGCTACAGTTACCGCAAAAAAGTGGATTCCACGAGGAATTGCATGGAACAACTACATGGGTTACAGGTTTTTCTGAATGCCCAAATAAATTATTACAACTGCCATGTGCACAAATACGTTTGCCATCATTTTGTAACAAAGAAGGACTATTTGCTATAATTGACGGCGAAAATGATACTGAAGTTCCTAGAATATTGCAAACGAGCCTACCAGGATTGCTACTGGAAGAGAAGTCGATAAAAGAAACAGTAAATGAATATATGAAGTATGTTGTTTTATCAGCACACCGTGAACTTAAAGAAAAGGGACAAAAGAAAGGTGCTTCCTTGATTATGTGTCATTTGACCCCAGTAAATTCTCCCGAGAATGGTTTTGGTGTTGAGTATATGCGGTATAATTTGAGATTAGCTAATGTTGGCAACACTAGAGCAGTTTTAAGTAGACGCAATGGACCAATGTGTTTAGGTATTGAAAATAATAAACGGCTCGGGTACTCTAATAGATATCCGAACACGATTCCAGATCCTGACGTCATCCACACGGTAATCAAGGAAGATGATGAATTTTTAATACTAGCAAATGGAAAGTTTTGGAATGTCGTCAGTGTGGATGTTGCAGTAGCAGAAGTAAGAGCAGAAACCAATCCAGTGTTAGCAGCTAAGAGATTACAAGATTTGGCACAGAGCTACGGAGCTGAAGATTGTGTATCTGTTATAATCATAATATTTGATACTGGTAGACCAGATGTGGATTTGCTAATGAGAGAGTTACGACACACGATCAATACAAATAAATCTGTTTGTCGGTCTGATTGTTGTTGTTCACGATCGGAACCCTGCTGTCACTCGATAACCTTAGCCAAACCAGGAAGCGAACGTTCTTCTCCAAGTGGGCAAAGTGACAGACCTCCCAGTGAAACTATAAGTCAGC
Organism: Celastrina argiolus; assembly: GCA_905187575.2. NCBI lineage: Eukaryota > Metazoa > Arthropoda > Insecta > Lepidoptera > Lycaenidae > Celastrina > Celastrina argiolus. The sequence continues at coordinate 11,212,111 of LR994577.1, forward strand.
ATTATGCCAGTGTTAGATCGCACACAAAAATATCGGAGCGAAAATCTATAGGAGGAGTTGCTAGGGCCATACGTGTACGTGTGGAGGACAAGGACGATGATGGAACAAAACACGACGAAAATGCGCAACCTGAGGAACAATTTAAGTGTTGGGAATATATGCTCGAACAGAATACCCAAATGCTTTTCGATAAAGAACTAGATAATCTTTCGAAAGGTATCAAATCAAATGGAAGTAGCTTGAGAAATATCAAGGGATTGTCTGGTAGTAGCCCTCAGCTTCATTTACTAAACAAATCCACTAAAGTCCCGTTTCTCTCCAAACACTTTGGAAGTGCTCGATCTTTTGGAAATACTTTAAAAATTGACTCTCGTTTTGGTTCGGGCAGGATTCCAAACGGTGGCCCGAACGCTGCGTATTTTGGTTCATTGCAGAGGCTAATGCCATATAATTTAGAATATGATTTTGCTGTGATACAAGAGAAAAATGCTCCATCTCAAGATTCTTTAGATCTTGAAGGTAGAATGCAACAATACTGGGGCGTTGCTACGACAGAACTTTAAAAGTGTTTATCTGAAATGTAAATATTGGTTTCACAAATAACTGTAATATATGTAATTAATATAATCATATAGGTACTATTTATTTTCCGACTAGATCCTTTTGCACAAGTAACATACGGTACAACTATGACTTAACAAACTTTACGAGAACTTAATAAATATTGGACTTATTTACATATTGTGGTCATAAGATGTTTGGATACACAAATGTTCCTCATAATTACTCAATGAATATATTTTATAAACTCTATTTTCATTGTGATAAAATTAAAATTTTTATATTTATTTACAGATGAAGATTGATAAAAGTATTTAATTGATATTCAAGATTTAAAAAATCTGCTAACTAGGATCTACCTGTAAGATTTTATTTACAATAAAGCTGTTATGATTAGATATTATGACTATTGACTGGCTCGATTATTACTACCTACTACATATTTACAAAATACCTTATTAGTAAGGCCCTGATCCTTTGATTTATACATTACCTTACCTTTACAGTTTAAAACATTTTAAATACATTAACGCATGGTATAAATAAATAATTGAGATTGCAGGATCAGTTTTCAAAAAAGATATGACGCGAAAACAGTTCGATATAAATAAGTATGTCAACAAAAATATAAAACAATATTGAAATCATATCTTCAGTATCTTTAGTTAACGATATTCACAAATATATGATAAAACACATTTTATAATAATTATAATATTATTGTATACTTTCTGTACACAGTGTAGCACAACTTACAAAATTCTGGTTAGTGCAAGTCAATCTTGAGGCTCAGTTACATTATATTTTATGAGACAACGATACAATAATATCAAAACACCAACTCATGTTAATAAAGTTGAACAGTGCCAGGCAAAAAACACGTGCTTTTGCTCGTGACCAACTTAGGCCGGGACTACTAGTGTTCAGAGCACTGAAAATAGAACTCTGGGCTAAAACAATACATTCGTTTCTCATTTTATTAGCGCGGAATTCTATTTTGTACACTCTGATTTTCTTCCGACCGGGGATAATATTGTCCCACGTTTAGGATTTTAGAGAACTCTTAAAAATTCTCTAATGAAGAGATCCAGTAGGTACTTATTTTAAATTTCCAATGAAACGCGCGTTTAGATCTTTTAAGTTTTTCAAGTGAACAGATCATCTCTATGTTATAATCACAGGACTCGTTCGTTTGTTTTACTAGATGTACTTCAAAATGTAGAAATTTTCACAAGTACTTTTATTCAAGACATTTTATCATTCCTGTCTCTATCTCAAAATTTTTAACAACGCACTTTGTTTTTTTTTATTTGTTGTCTCGTTTTAACGACTATTCTTCAATCGAATTGACGGGTAGTTTTTGTAATATTCAGAATATGTCGAATATTTTAGATTTATATCGTCAGACCGCATTAACAATATGGCGCTCTGTAGTATACTTGGGTGATCACAGCTCTCGTTTGACCACGAGCTCTAAAGGCTGCACGCCCATGGGCGGGCACGGCGCGGGGAGCGGAGGGGGCGCTGGCTGCGTGTGCGCCGGCGGCGGCCGACGCTAGGGGTAGCCTCGGGGAGAGTAGTGGTGCGGCTCTCCTAACCACGAGTCGGGGGAGGGGGGGAAGTCAGGGTATCCCCCAGCCGCTGGTGACGACGAACTGCTCATGTCGGATGCTCCACCAGTACCACCTAGACCGCCGCCCATAGCTTGACCTACAATAAACAATGTTGATTTAATTATTAAGAAAAAATAATCATAATCATATATGATACTAAAAGAGGCGAGGAGATGATATTAAGAGAAACTATTATTTAAATAATATACCCGGTTCCACTATACTACCATCAAGTTCTGGAAACATCCAACAAATGTAAATAGCGTCGTGGGCTTGTCGCGGTCAGCTTTCCCATACATTCAGGGCCATAGTAAAGTCACGTGACACGTCACCTCACACGTTAAACTTATAACACCCTAAGTTTTCGTCGGGGGTTAACATAATATGACCACCTAAAAAAATAGGTAGAGCCACATCCAAGTGATGACGTTATTAAATGATAATTACCAATATTTGTATAGACGAGGTGGTCGGGGGGGTAGTGGTAGTGCGCGTGTGGGGGGGAGTGCGCGCGCAGGTAGGGCGGCGTGGCCCCGAAGCGCGTCCCCCCCGCGCCGCCGCCCGCCGGCGACCCCTCCTCGCCCCCCAGCACCGCTGTGCTGTAGCTGTCGTTGCTCAGCTCTGGAATTAATATCGTATTCATGATCCGGTAAAGGCCTGTGTCACGGATACAATCCGATAATAGGGTGTGCTTTTGCCAATTGGGCGACGGCCTTTAATTTTTAATTGGGCATTTATTTCAGACAAGCCAACTATAGAAAATTGACTAGGTTTTATGTCACTGTACAATATTGAAAAAAACTGTTTTAGGTATAAGAAGTACTATCTAGTAAGGGCAGCATTTGAGATCTAGAATGAAATGAAATCTGAATCTAGAATGAGAAGAGTATACTACCTCTTCTCATTCTAGATTTTTTTTTGTGGTTTCGGTCAACGCCATCGGTGATATTAACAGCAGGCTTACTCCCGACGCAATCGAGAATCGAATCAATTCGATCTCGGCTTTTGGTATTTTATTTGGTGGATTGCTTTGAAACTAATCAGGATAAAGAAAATCGTTACATCGTAACTTTTTGTACTCCCTTCCATATCAATTGACTAAGAATCAAAATAAACAAACGTCAATTACTTGGGATATACGCGGTACGAATCTCAATCAAAATCGAATCAGTTTGGAGAGCAAGGCCCTCAGTATTTATTTACGCACTACAATCGCGGGCGACTTAGCCCGCTTACAAAAAATCGTATATTTATGCCGCAATGAATATTCTCGTATATGCCCCATCATGATACAGTGAACAATCATGGTCCACTGTATCATCATACATTTGGACCAAATTTCACTAAAATCAGTCCAGTAGTTTCGTTGTAAACAAACATCAAATCTTTCATATTTATAAGTATAGATGAAATCTTACCGTGATGACTGAAGGAGTCCAAGTCAATCTTCAGTTCGTCCTTGTCCAACAGCCGGTCGTGTCGCGGGGAGCCCCCGCCGGAGCCCTTCATGGACCTAAAGTACTGCGACCAGCGGGATCTCCCCGCGTCCTTCTTCAGTCTCTTCTCTTTCGCTCTTCTGAAAATAAGGAAAACTTAAATTGGTAAGGTATTGGTAAAAATTACTTTTCACTTCTTGTTTAGACATGGTTTTTTTTGCTACGACTAATTGACAGACCAAATACGGCAGGTATTTTATAATTTACATAATATGTCCAGTCTAATAACATCTAAATTATTGTGCAATGTTGTGAAAGATTTTGGTTTTTAACCTACTTCCAAAATGGAGGACCTCCTTCATTTTGGTAAGCTACTTTCGGCTAATTCGACTGATGTATGTTTTTGCATAAAAACATTGCACCACGATTTTTCCAGATTAGATATAAAATTTATGCCGCTAGTGCGTACTAGCCAAACATATGGCTAAAAAGCAACACAGACAAAATAGTCATCCCCAGGCGACAATGCCATAAAGAAGAACAGTAGCATGGGCGAGAATTGGCAAAACATATTGCTAAATGCAACAAGGATATAAAAAAGCAGTCCCCAGTCGACTGCAAATTCACTAACATTTGGTGTACAAATTTTGACCTTATTACTGTGTGCAATAAGGTTTAAAAGAACATAAGCGTGTGTACCGCTTACGCGGCGGGGAGTCGGCAGTCGTACTTGTTTAATTAATCCGCCCCCGCCCGGTCCGCCGGGACGTGCCGCCGTACGGCCGCGCCGGATTATTGGAACGCCCTTAATTGCCATCGCAATAAAAATAATATATGAATATTGTTAATAAAATATACTTGTTTTGATAAATGTTGCAAATGTTTGTACTTGCAACAAGAATTAATGATCTTATGTTATTTGAGTTATTAGAAAAAAACTCTCTTAGGCTCCTCTATTATTATTAATAGAGGAAACCAAGAGGTGTTTTTTCTAGTAACTCGAGCATGTCAGGTTAAGATAGTATATTATTTGTCCCCAAATGCCTCCGGTAATCTGGGCATGATTTTTATTTATTTAAATAGCTAGAAAAAGTACTCAGCATAATACTCTTCGAATCTGACGATAAATAACCAAAGTAGATATTAAGCTACTATTTCATAACATATTTTGTATTTAAAATTAATATAGGCTGTTCCCCCTAATTCTACCACTAAAATAAAAATAAATTATCATAATATGTTTTGTCCTCCTTACAAAAAAACTATCTCTCTCTTATCTCCACAACGCTCGAGGAGAAGAAGAAAGAAGAAGAAGTGAAGAGTTTAATATGTATAGGGAATGTAACAGAACAAAAAGTGATCTACGAATAGAACAATTAAGTAGAGGTCGCGTAGAGGTGCTACGAAGTGCTACGTAATTGGACCAGATAATATCTTACGATTTTGAGTCATTACTGTTATTAATAAACGGTTTTTTAAATCTTTAAATTATAGTCGAGGTACTTATAATAATGGTTCCTATTACATAAGTAACAAAAATTCCTTAGTGGAAAGAAACTTTCTCATAATGAGTGTTCGAAGCTCAAATTCAACAATGTGTAATAAAAAATTCCGCTACATGTATCCGATCGTATAAAATTTTATTGGCAATGTTAACATGCACAATAGGCACGTTTAGCGCAGCTCTTGTGATTAAGGTACGAACACACTAGGCGAAGGAGGCAAAAGCGTAGCTGCATTTTCGTGCCTTTCTCGGGTAGTACCGCTATTACGTCGTCTCTTACAAATTCTTACATAGGCTATGTGGTAATGCAAAGTTGGCGCAAATGTTGTTGCAAAGTGTAGGCATGGCTTTAGGTACCAGCGATAAAGGGTGCATTTACGAGGCGAGGCTGAGCGCGCGGCGTGACGGCCGCCGTGACGGAAACCGCTCGCGCACGACAATACCGCTTTTGTTTTCCACGAAAATAGGTATTTTTTCGAGAGAAAATAGAAAAAAAAATATTAATTAACCACTGAATAGACTACAATTTTACAAACTTTTAATGATAAATTATAGCTAAGAACACTGTTGATCACGTCAGTTTTCAAACAAAGAAAAAAGTAGTTCAAAATTTGTTCATCTATTTCAGAGCTAAGATGTCAGATAGGAATGTCAAATTTATAACACCCCTCTGTTTTCGTCGGAAGAATGAAGGAAGGGAGAGTGCTTCTGGGTATTGCGCACACACTTGGGCTCTATAAAAATAACTCCTGCTTAGCTAGTCTTCAATGAAACTGGCCACCGTCACCGAAGTCAATGTGGGAGACATTATTACTACAAAGGAAAAAATATATATTGGTTTTGATGGCACTAGAAAACAATCAAAAGGACTTTTTGATCTACAGGCTCAAATATGTTAAAATATCCATTCATAATATATTGCGGTAAAAATCACAATTTTAGAAAACATCACACAGGAAAATATGTTAACTAATACAAGCAGTTCTATGGACATTAGTCAACCATGTGATTGTCATTAAGATCTAAAAAGATCTATTGGGAACGGTTGATTCACATGTAGACCACTGAGTTAAGGTCAAATAATTGTATTCACCGTTCAAGGTTATTAACAATAATGTCGATTGTGTCTTTTGTCCGAAGTCACAATTCGGTTAGTTACTAGAAATCTGTGTAGAATTTTCTACAACAAACGTAACGTTCATCCATCGAATATTTTTTAAATTATTTTGGAACTAGATGTTTCCCGTGACTTTGTACGCGTAAAAACACGCGGGAACAAAATTTTCCCGCTGTAAAGAATAGTCTATGTTCTATACATACAATAACATAGTATTTTATAGTACACAAGGTTTTTTAGTTCGTTTCGGAGCCTAGTCAATGCAAAAAAAAATCTTTTCTCTATAACTGATTTCTTTTTGAAAGTCGAAGGTAAAATCGAACATAATGTTCGGCTGCTGTGTTTAATGTTTTATTGCACGTCTTTATTACACACAGATTTTTTGGGGTTTTACTGAAATTCCTAAACTTGTAGAGCACAAGGTAAAAAGATGTCTTAGTACTTTATATGGTGTATTTACAAAAGTAGGAAAAGCTTATCATTCAGTCGTAATAACTATATTGTAGGGAGCCTAAAATATGGCGTGAAGGCCAGATGATATAAAATATTTGTAACATGTAGGTTAACATTAAACTGACCATTTCTAAAACATGTTAATTCGCTTGCATGATTCTAAACTGTGCATGAAAAATTAACTATCGATACTGTAATTGATTTTTACGGTTAGGCACCGTTACACCACGCTTGTTATATGATAAGTGATAAACTTCTACATAATAAATATATTTTAGGCTTGTAGTCTATGAGTATTTAATACGAGTATAACAGTAGACGTAAGGAATCTCAAATGTTCACGTTTTTGAAAACCAATAAGTTTAATTTAGAAATATTTATCTTTGATGAATTTACCTACTAATGATGTGAAGTACGTCTTTGCAATTTTTTTACTATAAACTTAACTTTTTACGTTAATATAAAAAACACACTTGCTCGATTAACCTTCCACGTATGAGAATTATGTTTTCACCTGCTGCTGGAAAACGCACCTCAGAGAGGTGAGGAGCTTGGCCGTACGCTCTTTAGCTTATGTTTTAACTATTACGTACCTGCTTTGGAACCATACTAGCAAGACCCACATGTCCAGGCCAGTGTCTGGCGCCAGCTGCTCGTGCACATGCCCTGCTGGCTTGGGGCTGCTGTATGCTCTTTGTCTTAAGTTTCACCTGTTACGTACCTGTTCTGGAACCACACTTGCACGACCCGCATGTCGAGACCAGTGTCTTGCGCCAGTTGCTCGCGCACGTGCCTTGCTGGCTTGGGGCTGCTGCTGTAGGCGCTCTTTAGCGTCTCCAGCTGTTTCGCCGTGATCGTCGTCCGCGGCCTCTTGCTCGCCGCGTCGCCATCCAGCGATCCATCACCTTGATAAATAAAATAATTTAATAATATTATAATAATAAAGTCGGTTGATGTAAAACTAATAATATTACAAAAAGATTTTTGGATCTAGATTGTCTTTCTTATTTCCATTGAGGAGAGACCGGAGGCATAACCACATAATATTTTATTATTATTTGATACGTATTTGATTATATTTTATCACATAAAATGTAGACAACAGTTTCAATTAAATAAACTTATAAAGATAAATAGAGGTGTAATTTCGTAGCCTCACCTTTCGCTCTAGCCGCTTCGTAATCCGGTTTGCACACGAGCTTCCCATCCTCCATCAGGTAGAACTCGTCTCCCGTGTTGAGGGTCCGCGCGCAGGCCGCGCAGGCGAAGCAGCGGAGGTGGTACACGTGAGCCTGCGCCCGCCGCACCACCTGCGTGGGGGGGATGCCCTGCCCGCAGCCAGCGCACTTGGTGCCGAACCGCCTGGGACAACAGCCAGATACACCAAACATTATCAACGTGAATATAACTTGGGATCGCTGATAGATGGTTTTTACTTTTGGTAGAGCTATGGAACATTTTGATAATTCGAGATAGTATAATAGTACAATAATATCAATGATCGCTTTCACACTTCGTCAGGAAGTGCTACTAATAAATAATAGTTTTTGAAGAAATATTATTATTAACTATTATGTTATTTAAGAATTTTATTATAGTATACATAATATATATTTAATACACATCATTGACCCAGAATCATTAAAAACTTTTTGCTCCGTCGGCAGGATTTTAACCCTCAACTTCTGGCTTAAAAAGTTTAATGGCTTTTTACGTTTACGTAAACAAATTGTGTTTGCTGATTTTTGTTGGAATTTTCTGTATTTACACTAGATCTTGTAAAACAATGTGGCGTATCTCATTCTTTTGTTAATAAATTGTAAAGAGGCTTACTTGAAGAAGTCCTCCGTGCAGTACAGCTGATTGTTCCTGGCGAAGCACTTGCCGGACAACATAGCGCGGCACTCCACGCAGCGCAGGCAACCGGCGTGCCAGGTACGGTCCGACACCTTCAGCACGTACCGATCTACGATCATCTCGTGGCAGCCGCCGCATTTCGGTATACTGGCTGGAAAGAAAAGCTATTATTGATACTGCTTAAAACAGGTCTTTCAATTCTATAGCATAAATATTTTAGATTTCTTATAATTATTACCGTAGATTTTCGTGTCTAGGTATATGTTATACCTATAATATGTTTACTTATCGGAACACTAACATAGAGTTACTATAATATTGCCGCTAAGATCATTGATTTAACTTATTGCTAGCTTGCTAAAACCTTTGGGCCGATTCACACGAAAATGGCAACAGACACTGCCGTACGCGGCCTCATCAACTTTTCAAAACTATACCAGTATTTTAAGTATGTAAATAAAGTTTAAAATGATTAAACATTGCCAAATAATGCCGCTGCCATTTCGGTGTGAATTGGCCTAAAAGGTTTTTGCAAGCTAGCAATAAGTACAATCAGTAATATTTTGCGGCAATATTATAGTAACATAAAAGTGTCCTGATGAAGTCAGTAGACTCAAGACAGTCATAGAAGTTTGTAATTAAATATTAAGGCGTACGTCTGTGTTTAATTACTTTTAAGTATAAACTATCCCGCACTGCCACATGACATCCAGAAGATGTAAAAGCACGTTCCAGAAATATGAAAGGTACAATGCATTTTTTGGATGGGTATACTTCTAGTAATATTAATATTATTGTAATGTTGATCTTGTTGGTCTTAGGGCGTCTTTCACCAAGCAATGTTAAAGTTAACGCCATGTTAAATATCATGTTATCCCTCTCGTATTTCCTGTCAATGAATGAGATGGCATGGTATTTTAACATGGCGTTAATTTTATCATTGCTTGGTGAAACACGGCCTTAAGCAATTAAATATAACTGTTACAGAATAGTATGATACATACACATGAATAGAGATCATTGGGTAACCGAAGTTAAAGTTACAAAAAAATAATTGAATCTATATATTAAGCAATTTTAACTATAGTACTTCTGGATCTTCTGTGGCAAAAATACCTATTCCTCTAACGTAATGCTGTTACTTAAACACAAACTGAGTTATGTAGCTGCAACCGTTGTTAGCGAAATCCAACCAACAGAGATTTCTGCAAGTGATTTTTAAAATAGTGCATGTAAACAACAAACATTCTACATACAACTTAGGGTAGGTTGATAATGTCATTACTTACACAAATTATTTTAATTACCTTAATTAATAATAATAATATTATACTGTTGTTATGCTGCTTCATCATGTAATATAGTAAACAAAGTAAACTATGGACTACCGAGCTCTATTATAGCTTATAGAAGTTTGATTTACAAAAATTGAAGTTTAAAATATTATTTTCAATCATAGCTCGCAGGTACATATTATAACCTGCTAGTAAGTATCTACGTTTTTACCTATATTTTGTTAATAAACAAAAAATGTCGCTTAGTATTTTTTAGTTATCTCTCCCAACACCATAAACCCATGAAATTTTCATACCCTTACCCTAAGTTTAACCCAGATATTTAAAATACCACTGTTTCACTAGCACATCACTACACTCACTACGTATAGGCAAACGCGTATCAACTACTTGTTTGACACATGGTAAACATCACTCGCATAAATTAGAATGAATTGGAAGTTAGCACTCGCATAAATTACCGTGGACCATGCATATTTTATTGAACATGGATATTACACACTACGGATTTAAGACGGAGAAGAAGGAAGACCATTTCAATCGTAGTCCACGAATAAAATGGTCAAAGATCACTCTAACATAGATGCGTCACTACGTACACAAGAACACTTCGGGCAGGTGCTCCAGCTGTATCGGCGGCACGCGCATGTCAATCTCCTCCTCCGGGTACATCATGGAGCCCAGCATGTCTGCCCCGAGCGGCTGCGGCCGGCGCACTGCCGCACCCCACGCAACCCCAACCCCATTATCAGCGCTCGTCCGCGATTGGCCGCGCGCTGCAGTGATAACGCCACCACGCCCAGTATCGATAAGAACCACCCATCGATCGATTCTGAATTCAACTCGCGTTCTGTGTGTTTATACGCTTCATAAGAAAGCTTTGTTATTCGCCTGGCCAGTGCGCAGAGTTTGTAATTAAATCTTTCAGCTTCGAAATACAAGAAATACAAATGGAATCACATGTTAAAACAGTTTGTTAAAAAAATATATTTTAGTGAATTTTAGTTACAGAAATTATTTCCTATCTAACTAGCATATTCCACGAGAACACTTTACTTTTGCGGGATAAAACGTAGTCTATGTGTTACCTCATCCAGGGAGTTAGCTCCTACAAAGCAAAATTTATCAAATTGGTCCAGTTATAGCGCGTGAAGAAGTGACAAGTAAACACACACACAATCTTCCATGTTTTCAACTTTATACTATTAGTGTTATATTATGATAAGCATAGGTTTCCACCATTTTAGCCTTTCTAAAACTATTGAGTTTTAACATACCTAATATACGAGTAACAATCATCAATAGGTTGTTAGCTATATACCTAGGTATATATGTCGCAGTCATCTTATTGAATCTGGTTATTTCATTGAATCACTAGGCGGCTATATAATGGTGTCAAACAGCTCGTACAGATAGAAATGTGGTGATATATTTTTTGATTAATTTACTTTAATATACGTTACAATAGTACACATTCGGAAATTTCGAAGTTTAAAACTAAAATATTAAATTGTTGTCCTAGTCTCGGGTTCTAAAATTTGTTGGTAAAAACAGGATTCAATGAAAGCGCTTGTCATTCAATTAAATAGCGGATTCAACCAGACGACTGCGACATACCTTACCTACTTCGACATTCGAGATAATCTGTTTATTAATTATAAAATAAGTACTTACAGCTCTTGCAAAAAAATGTTGCTATACCTACGTTTTACATCTCATTAAACACGAAAGACTAGGGTTTGTTGCACAATCTACTGATTAGTACAGATTGCTTTTTTTGCATGTTTTGTCTCTGTTAATCGATATAAAATAAGCAGCGACAAAACTTCCGCACGAACTACGCGACATTTATAATTAAAATATTGTGAAGGGGGCCATTATTTAATTTATTTGAATTTGAAAAAGAGAATTTCTACATTGAATTTCTTTTTACTTTTGAGATTTTAAGATCTTTACAAACACAGTGGCTAACTACAAGTCTTTGATTAATAAATCTAAATTAGAATTCTGAAGATAACAAAGGTCCTGAAAGGAGTATATTTTGTAGTCTTTCGAGTATAATTAGGATAAGAATGTCTTTCGACTAGGAAGTTTTTCCTTAAGTCGTTTTTATGTGCATGCTTTCTATGCACATAAAAACGACTTAAACAATATTTAAGAAATGTTCATAAATTAAGAAACAAACTAAAAATTAATTTTAAGGTTCCCATAAAAACGTGTTTTTTTTCGTTTTGTACGGAATCCTACTCGCACTTGGCTGGTTTTTTTGTGTGTATTTTTATGTGTCTGTATACAAATAAAATATTTATTATTGTATTCTAAATTGTTACGCAATCAGATGTACTTTTCTTGATAAAACGAATTCCCGAAAACCACCTACAATTTTTTATTTGGACTTTCAAGTGACAGTCGTGAGTCAAGAAAGATCCATGCGTCGGATGGGCATTTAAAGTTCGTCTTGCGCCTCTTTCGCTAATCCCTCAAACTGGTTTTCGTGATATATGGAAGAGAGAATGGTCTCATGTATAGGTACCGCACACACTTGGGCACTTTATAAATAACTCCCGCGTAGCTGGTCTAGTTTCAATGAAACCGGCAACCGTCGCCGAATCTGCGCTGGGGCTATTATAGTTTATGACAACTTAATGCTAATCTAATTTTAAGGAGGATAAAGAGGTTTCTTGTCCAAGTAGTCGTAACGTAAGTTAGTGATTTTTGTAATGAAGATCATGACTCATGACTAAGGTTTTACAGTGAAGCTTATCGCCAGCGCGATCGGTAAGCGCGGCCAGTAAGCGCGCGGATGACCCGCTTGAAACTATAAAACGAGTTCAGAGTCGCGCGGTTTGCTGCGTCGTACAGTCGTGATCGGTTTACATATGGAAAAAAAGGTTCATAAGCGCGGCCGAAACGCCGCGCCGTCAGCGCGGCCATCCGCGCGTGTTGGTTAAACTATGTAACGATTCAAGAGACGCAAAGCTCGTGGCCCGCGACGCTTACCAACCGCGCTGGCAAAAGCGTCACTGTAAAACCACACTTAATAAAAACTTGAGAGGTGTCAAGGGACACCCGGATGGAACGAAGTTATTATTTTTTATTATTTATTATTTACAAAAAACCTGTATATACTCAACAGAAATAATCGTCGCGACACCACACTGTTCAATGCGAAATAGAAATGAAAATATCTGGCTTGCTTTCTATAAGAGAGAGATAGACAGACAGAGAAACATGCGACGCCGCACAGCTTACAATAGCTTACTATAGCAAAAAGTGTCGTGACAACTTTTCGTAAGAATTTTTTCCGTCTAGCCCCCTTTCACAACGCGTGATAAGGAACTTCGTTCCAATAAAACAGGTAGCTACAGAAGCCAGTGGCTACAAAAAGTAAAGGTGTCTGATAAAGCGATCACATAAATCCCAAACGAAATCCGGTCTAGACCTCGGTCAAGCGTGACCCGGTATGAATTATACAAGTGAGCGCGAGGGCCGCAGTGTTCAGGTTTTACGAGCGCATAAATCACTGGCTTTAGCGTCACTCCACCCTCCCAGTAGGGTCGTAATGTTCAGTTCAAGGAACGGCAGACCTGTGCGCGACTGGAAACTTCAAATTTTATGTTATTTGCTATCCAGACATGTTATACTGGATTTCGTCGACTTACAGAAGCTATGGCTCAGCGGTTGAGCGCGGTGGCGGATTCTAACTCCGCCAAAGTAACAAAAAGTTTTCTATGTTGTCTTGAATCATGGATATGTGAAATATAACAAAAATCTTGAGTATGTACATGTTTTATTTGTGTAGTATAAGTAAGTAAAGCTTGGTGTTTATTGAATAATTCAACTGTACAGCAGTATGTCTGAGTTATGTTTATCTAGCGCATTGAAATACAAAGTTTCGGCGATACAAATATAGTATTCTTGAACATACACCTCCGACCTGACGACGCGACGGTTGAGCGTGTTGGTGCTCAAGCGAGAGGTCGGGGTTTCCAACCCCGTCGAGGGAACAAAAAAGTTTTCAATGTACCTGGGTCATGGATGTGTCAATCAATTTGTGTATAATATAATAAAAATCTTAAATATGTGTATAGTATAAATGTATTAAATATATTTCCGTTGTCTGGTATCTGTAACACAAGTTCTTCCGATACTTAGCACGGAGCCAGATTGACGTGGTGTGAAACGTCCAGACATATTATTATTATATACAAAAACAAACAAAATTAATAATAATAAGGTACCATACAAGTGTCTAAGTTGGATCAAGTTTTACAAACAATTAATGAAATAAGTTGTGATTGTTTATCATTCGAATCCTTGGAAGTTTCTGGGACTAATTATAATGGCTGGAACAAATTAAATTCTATTCCAATTTATCTACAAGCTTTTGTGGCTTCAATCAGTGAATCCTGTAGATCCTCTAAATTAAAGGTCATAATATATGTGCGGTTTTAAGTTTATAAATGGCAAATTAAACTTTCACGGGTTACTAAAATTTTTTTTGGTTAAAAAATGGGATAATGCTTGAATTGACGATTTTAATTATGGAAAATATAGTTAGTTATATATAGAGAAGATATGATTATTGCTGTTGCTTGCATATCAGAGTGTTTGAATTTAAAACAATTTTGTCTCATCGCACAATGTATACCTATTTATAACTTGCAAACGCACTAAAATCATTCCCTATACAATATCAAAGGGAAAAATATTCCATGTTAATATTTTGTTTCATAATTGTGCGGGGCGGTCGCGTGTACCGTCCCACGGGCCGCGGCGCGTGCGCCGAGCCCCGGTAATTGAGGGTTGCCTCACTGCTGGAGCTTCCACTAATCTGCTGAGTGAATGCGAATTCAATCGAAACCCATCGAGAAGCTCAGGATCCGGTGCTTAGGACGTAATTTACCTTGTGAATAGAGGTATTATGTAATTAAGATGTGGGAAGAACAGGTCGTTCCTGATATACCCTGTGTTATTAATTTTTGTATTATTGGGGTACAATGCATTCATATTACCTAACAACATGATAAAAATGTTATTTGAAGTAGACAGATTTTTAAGCATTTAACCCCTAAATGCACAATGATATTTTTATGACACTAAAACTACACACATTACAAAAGCGTTCCCACGAATCTTGTAACGTTGATGGTAGCCAAATTTGTCCCATAATTTCTGGTGACCCTCTGGTGGTCTCTGCGGAGCGCGCCCCGCCGTGGTGTTCGGTTACAGTGGGAAACTTCTTATCCATGCGACAATCGTTAGGGACACACTTATATTTAGTATTTGAAGGTGTAACAATTATTATAATTGTTATCTGCATCACATCACAATATATTTTAGTGTAAGTGTGCTCACTTCAAATGCGTCGCGGCTGCGTGTTACATTCCGTCCCGATTTCTGGACGGTTTCAGGAAGTTTCAGAGTAAACATAATAGTATTTTTTCCCCTTACTTATAATAAATCGTAGAAACGAAAAACCGTCTTAAGACGAGGTAACCAAATAATGTTGCTTGGCCCGACCGTTTTACATTAAAATATTCTATACACGTATATTATGAATACTTAAGTAAAGTTCACGTATATAGTTATCAGTTTGGACCATATTGTTTTCTAAAAACAGTTGTATATCACACTAAAGTTTGTGACTGAGTGTGTATGCTTGTTACTTCTTTTTGTCACGTCTAAACGGCTGGAGTGAATTTAATGCAATTTCATAATAATATAGAGTTAACGGACACCCTGAAACACATAGGCTACTTTTTACGGCAAAATTTACTGCTCATGTGGAATTTCATTTTGCACGTACGAAGTAGCGGGAAACATCCAGTATTTTCATAGACAGATCGGTAAAATCTTTCTTCAAGTATGTCATAATAATATGTTAGAGTACAAAATATATTGTGAAGGAAACTAGCGCCTGATGACAAAGTAATAAATTAAATTATAAGTGTATAGTTATTAAATATTAACGTATGACACGACTGGGCACTCCCGCCCTGCAAACGGGTTTTTAATTCGATAATGCCTGCGTTATCTGATTATGAGTGAACCGAAAAATTATATCGTCACATAATTAGATTAAATTGCAATTCAGAGATGCGCTACGGGAGACACGCGACGGTCTTTATGACGCAGCGCCGGCGGGGGGTTATCTTCGACGTAATTGAGTTTAAAAATGGAATCACTAATGTTTATTATTTGTATACATTAGTGATTCAATTTTTTAAAATATTTTACATAGTGTTAATTGTAACACAGAGTAAAAAAAATATCATGTTAAATCTACATTTAAAAATTAGTTAAAATATCCATTTTTTATATCAACACTGCATAATTTATGATTGTAACTATTTATGTTAATTATCAATCAATTTTAATTAATTACGTTAAAGTTTAATCGACTCGGTCGGTATATATTGGTATTGCTTAATTTCAAAGCACAAAAGCATAATACAAAAGCTAGTAGTAGTAAATAAAAATGAATAATCACATTTATTAGGTAATTCACTGTATCCTATTTATATTTTCATTAAAGATTTTATTGTCTTTTGGGAATTATTGTTTTGTATTGTGAAATTTTGTATTTGTTTAGTGGCTTCACTCAGATTTTCAGTGCGCTCTATCTCCCTATCATTTTATAATCTGAGATAATATGATACGTAATATTTGATTTTGCTATGTATTAACTACAGGCGTCTCTACCAATATTTGTTACAGAATAAAAAGTTTTATAATAAAAAAATATAGTTTTATAAGTTAACATCGTATAACAATCGCTTGTAATGAAGTGTTTCTTGATAGAACGTGTTTATTTCTTTGGAAGAATAGACAAAACATAGGTTTATAAAGAAAATCTGTCATTTTGTCCGTACAATCTGTCAGTAAGTAGGTATTTTTATTTTTGGGTAGACAAAACTTATTAAGCTGGTTATACATTATGTAAGCGCGCTGGTCATCGCTATCTAGAATCAGTCAGGGGTCGGCGACCTGGACCGGCAGAAATGGACCACATATTAAATTTTAAAAAATCGATAAGATGCACTATAACAAGATTTTTTTTTACCTAATCAACCTAGTAGCGCGTTGGTGCTCGAGCCAGAGGTCACGGGTTCGAATCCCGCCGAGGGAACAAAAAGCAAAGTTCCTGGGTCATGCGTATTAAATTTGTGTATAATATAATCAAAATCTTAAATATGTGCATAGTATAATAAAATAAAAGTTAAAAAAAACTATAACCCGACTTCACAAAAAATGGTTTAAAAAGGCTTAAACAAGAAAATAATTCAATTTGAAATCCAGATATGCATAGGTACAGATGTGGCCAAGGTAGAGCCGTGGTCGTACCCGCTAAACAAATCAATAATATTCGTCTGCTGTTGAAAAATACAATCCCAATAGCGGATCCCAATAGTTGAAAAATACAATCCAAAAGATAGGTCTTGGCGAACACATTACAAAATATTGTAATGTGTTCGCCAAGACCTATCTTTTGATACCAAACACGATACAATTATCTTAATTTAATTTTTTTTTGACATCGTTTTTGAGGTATAATTTTCAAAATCCAAAATTTTTCGAAAAAAATGATATAGGTAGTCTATGATACTTGCGGGACCACTACGAATCGATTGACACCTTATTTATTAAAATCGGACCAGTAGTTTAACCGCTACGTGGGAACATACATACATACATACATACATACATACATACATACATACATAGACTACCAAAATCATTACCCTTCCTTTTGGCTTCGCCGAAGTCGGGTAAAAAGTATTAAATATATTTCCGTTGTCTGTTACCTGTAACACAAGTTCTTCGGATACTCAGTACGGGACCATATTGACGTGGTATGAAGCGTATATAGATCTGGGGGCACGGTCGTGCCCCCGTCAAGACGAGCCAAGCGAAGCGCAAGGGAACTACCTACCTTTTCTCGAAAGGTTTCGTCGTTTTTTTGAACTCCCATAACTTTGCTTTGGATGATGCTAAATGGTTGAAAATTTCAACATATAATGACACCAAAAAATACATGAAGAAATACATGAATAAAAAAAAAAAAAAGAAAAAAAAAAAGTTTGAATGTCGTAGCTACTATACTTTAGATTTTATCGATGTGTAAAAACCCCTGACTTCGTCACTGACTCATTTATAGATCATCAAAATTCTTAGGTTACTTCCGGAAATCTTAGAAAGCTGAAGTTATGTATGTAAGCTGTTATTGCTACAAAACCAACAAAAAAATTATTAAAATGTAAATACCGCCATTTTGAATCCAATATGGTGGACCACCATATTGGATTCAAATGGATGTTTATTATAAGGATCTGATGATCTTTAATTTATAAAAGGAATATAATAAACAAGTACATAAAAACCTACGACCTACCTTTTGTAGGACCTATAATCGTTCAGAGTTTTGCTCCATATAATTTATGTCCGACTTTATGTATGTTGAGTGCGTTGCACTACTGCAATCAGTAGTTATATTCTATTATTCATCTACAAAAAGTCGGTCACCAATTATTAATCGGTGACCGACTTTTACCGAAGATGAAAAATATATTATTGTATTATTTATGAGAGGAAAATTTGTTTTTTATCCACTTATTAATATTAGCGCGAATATGCAGGCAGCTAATAGTTGTAAATTGCTGTCGGTCACAAAATAACTGTCGATGTATGGAACAGGTCCGGCACAAGCTCCATCTGTTGTTAAATTTCTTTTCTGTAAAGTTTTTTGTATGCTTAGCATTAATATAATGTGATTTGTAAGAAACTAGCTTGTCAGTGGCTCTAAATATTCTATAGAATTCCTTGTGCTACCATCATCACTACTACTATTAGATATAGGGTACTGTTGAAAATACTAGCTGGTATTAGCTAATATTAGCACCGGGCGTCGGCAGGCGTCGCGGCGCTAGACGTCGCTACGCTGGGCGTCGGTAGGCGTCGCGGCGCTGGGCGTCGTGGCACTGGGAGTCGGCAGACGTCGGGGCGCTGGGCGTCGGCAGGCGTCGCGACGCTGGGCGTCGGCAGGCGTCGCGGCGCTGGGCGTCGGTAGGCGTCGCGGCGCTTGGCGTCGTGACGCTGAGCGTCGGCAGGCGTCGCGGCGCTGGGCGTCGTGGCGCTGGACGTTGGCAGGCGTCACGGCGCTGGGCGTCGGTAGGCGTCGCGACGCTGGGCGTTGGCAGGCGTCGTGACGCTGGGCGTCGGCAGGCGTCACGGCGCTGGGCGTCGGCAGGCGTCGCGGTGCTGGGCGTCGTGGCGCTGGGCGTCGGTAGGCGTCGCGACGCTGGGTGTCGGCAGGCGTCGCGACGCTGGACGTCGGCAGCCGTCGCGGCGCTGAGCGTCGGTAGGCGTCGCGGCGCTTGGCGTCGCGGCGCTGGGCGTCGGTAGGCGTCGCGGCGCTTGGCGTCGCGGCGCTGGGCGTCGGTAGGCGTCGTGACGCTGGGCGTCGGCAGGCGTCGCGGCGCTGGGCGTCGGTAGGCGTCGCGGCGCTAGGCGTCGCGGCGCTGGGCGTCGGTAGGCGTCAAGGCGCTGGGCGTCGTGGCGCTGGACGTCGGGAGGCGTCGCGGCGCTAGGCGTCGGTAGGCGTCGCGACGCTTGGCGTCGCGGCGCTGGGCGTCGGTAGGCGTCGCGGCGCTTGGCGTCGCGGCGCTGGGCGTCGGTAGGCGTCGCGACGCTGGGCGTCGGCAGGCGTCGCGGCGCTGGGCGTCGGTAGGCGTCGCGGCGCTTGGCGTCATGACGCTGAGCGTCGGCAGGCGTCGCGGCGCTGGGCGTCGGTAGGCGTCGCGACGCTGGGCGTTGGCAGGCGTCGTGACGCTGGGCGTCGGCAGGCGTCGTGACGCTGAGCGTCGGCAGGCGTCGCGGTGCTGGGCGTCGGCAGGCGTCGCGGCGCTGGGCGTCACGGCGCTGGGCGTCAGCAGGCGTCGTGACGCTGGGCGTCGGCAGGCGTCGCGGCGCTTGGCGTCGTGACGCTGAGCGTCGGCAGGCGTCGCGGCGCTGAGCGTCGGTAGGCGTCGCGGCGCTTGGCGTCGCGGCACTGGGCGTCGGTAGGCGTCGCGGCGCTGGGCGTCGACAGGCGTCGCGGCGCTGGGCGTCATGGCGCTGGGCGTCGGCAGGCGTCGCGACGCTGGGCGTCGGTAGGCGTCGTGACGCTGGGCGTCGGCAGGCGTCGCGACGCTGGGCGTCGGCAGGCGTCACGGCGCTGGGCGTCGGCAGGCGTCGCGGCGCTGAGCGTCGGTAGCCGTCGCGGCGCTGAGCGTCGGTAGGCGTCGCGGCGCTTGGCGTCGCGGCGCTGGGCGTCGGTAGGCGTCGCGGCGCTTGGCGTCGCGGCGCTGGGCGTCGGTAGGCGTCGTGACGCTGGGCGTCGGCAGGCGTCGCGGCGCTGGGCGTCGGTAGGCGTCGCGGCGCTAGGCGTCGCGGCGCTGGGCGTCGGTAGGCGTCAAGGCGCTGGGCGTCGTGGCGCTGGACGTCGGGAGGCGTCGCGGCGCTAGGCGTCGGTAGGCGTCGCGACGCTTGGCGTCGCGGCGCTGGGCGTCGGTAGGCGTCGCGGCGCTTGGCGTCGCGGCGCTGGGCGTCGGTAGGCATCGTGACGCTGGGCGTCGGCAGGCGTCGCGGCGCTGGGCGTCGGTAGGCGTCGCGGCGCTAGGCGTCGCGGCGCTGGGCGTCGGTAGGCGTCAAGGCGCTGGGTGTCGTGGCGCTGGACGTCGGGAGGCGTCGCGGCGCTAGGCGTCGGTAGGCGTCGCGACGCTGGGCGTCGGCAGGCGTCGCGGCGCTGGGCGTCGGTAGGCGTCGCGGCGCTTGGCGTCGTGACGCTGAGCGTCGGCAGGCGTCGCGGCGCTGGGCGTCGTGGCGCTGGACGTCGGCAGGCGTCACGGCGCTGGGCGTCGGTAGGCGTGGCGACGCTGGGCGTTGGCAGGCGTCGTGACGCTGGGCGTCGGCAGGCGTCGTGACGCTGAGCGTCGGCAGGCGTCGCGGTGCTGGGCGTCGGCAGGCGTCGCGGCGCTGGGCGTCACGGCGCTGGGCGTCAGCAGGCGTCGTGACGCTGGGCGTCGGCAGGCGTCGCGGCGCTTGGCGTCGTGACGCTGAGCGTTGGCAGGCGTCGCGGCGCTGAGCGTCGGTAGGCGTCGCGGCGCTTGGCGTCGCGGCACTGGGCGTCGGTAGGCGTCGCGGCGCTGGGCGTCGACAGGCGTCGCGGCGCTGGGCGTCATGGCGCTGGGCGTCGGCAGGCGTCGCGACGCTGGGCGTCGGTAGGCGTCGTGACGCTGGGCGTCGGCAGGCGTCGCGACGCTGGGCGTCGGCAGGCGTCGCGGCGCTGGGCGTCGGCAGGCGTCGCGGCGCTGAGCGTCGGTAGGCGTCGCGGCGCTTGGCGTCGTGGCGCTGGGCATCGGTTGGCGTCGCGGCGCTTGGCGTCGCGGCGCTGGGCGTCGGCAGACGTCGTGACGCTGGGCGTCGGCAGGCGTCGCGGTGCTGGGCGTCGTGGCGCTGGGCGTCGGTAGGCGTCACGGCGCTGGGCGTCGGTAGGCGTGGCGACGCTGGGCGTTGGCAGGCGTCGTGACGCTGGGCGTCGGCAGGCGTCGTGACGCTGAGCGTCGGCAGGCGTCGCGGTGCTGGGCGTCGGCAGGCGTCGCGGCGCTGGGCGTCACGGCGCTGGGCGTCAGCAGGCGTCGTGACGCTGGGCGTCGGCAGGCGTCGCGGCGCTTGGCGTCGTGACGCTGGGCGTTGGCAGGCGTCGCGGCGCTGAGCGTCGGTAGGCGTCGCGGCGCTTGGCGTCGCGGCACTGGGCGTCGGTAGGCGTCGCGGCGCTGGGCGTCGACAGGCGTCGCGGCGCTGGGCGTCATGGCGCTGGGCGTCGGCAGGCGTCGCGGTGCTGGGCGTCGGCAGGCGTCGCGGCGCTTGGCGTCGTGGCGCTGGACGTCGGTAGGCGTCGCGGCGCTTGGCGTCGTGACGCTGAGCGTCGGTAGGCGTCGTGACGCTGGGCGTCGGCAGGCGTCGCGGCGCTGGGCGTCGTGACGCGGGCCGTCGTGACGCGGGGCGTCGGCAGGCGTCGCGGCGCTGGGCGTCGTGACGCTGGGCGTCGGCAGGCGTCGCGGCGCTGGGCGTCGGCAGGCGACGCGGCGCTGGGCATCGTCAGGCGTCGCGACGCTGGGCGTCGGCAGGCGTCGCGGCGCTGGGCATCGGCAGGCGTCGCGACGCTGGGCGTCGGCAGGCGTCGCGGCGCTGGGAGTCGGCAGGCGTCGCGGCACTGGGCGTTGGCAGGCGTCGCGGCGCTGGGCGTCGGCAGGCGTCGCGACGCTGGGCGTCGACAGGCGTCGCGACGCTGGGAGTCAGTAGGCGTCGCGGCGCTGGGCGTCGGCAAGCGTCGCGGCGCTGGGCTTTTGAATCCAATAATATGATGGACCACCATATTGGATTCAAAAGTATGTTTATTAT
Organism: Celastrina argiolus; assembly: GCA_905187575.2. Taxonomy (NCBI): domain Eukaryota; kingdom Metazoa; phylum Arthropoda; class Insecta; order Lepidoptera; family Lycaenidae; genus Celastrina; species Celastrina argiolus. Next base: position 11,234,391 of record LR994577.1, read on the forward strand.
AAGGATCTGATGATCTTTAATTTATATTCCTTTTATTCAAAAATATTGAATTTGAATAAAAGGAATATAATATACAAGTACATAAAAAAACCTACGACCTACTTTTTGTAGGACCCATAATCGTTCATAGTTTTGCTCCATATAATTTGTCCGACTTTATGTATGTTGCACTACAGCTGCAATCAGTATATTCTATTATTCATCTACAAAAAGTCGGTCACCAATTATTAATCGGTGACCGACTTTTACCGAAGATGAAAAATATATTATTATAATATTATTTATGAGAGGAAAAATTGTTTTTTATCCACTTATTTAAAATAGCGTGAATATGCAGGCAGCTAATAGTTGTAAATTGCTGTCGGTCACACAGGAGATAATATAACACGTCTGTTAAGCTAGAAAGGTCAAGTCAGCAGAATCACTCGTTTTATATCTCAACATTTAGTGCTCATTTAGTGCTAATTAAATGCTGATAACAGACATTTAGTGCTCTGTTAGGTAGGCCAAAAAATAGAACACTGCTAACTTTTCATTAAGCTAGCAGAATACCATTCGTCACCGCGCTATAATACAGTTGCAGCGAAAGGCACACGAGCTAATCATTTAGTGCTCATTTAGTGCTGCTTAAGCGCTGATAACAGATATTTGGTGCTGTGATAGTTGGACCAGAAATGAGCATCCTGCTAGCTTTATATTAAGCTAGCAGTGTACGATTCGTGACCGCGCTTTAATACAGTGAGCAGCGTGAGGCAAATGAGCTAATAATTTAGTGCTCATATAGTGCTACATTTTTGGGGTTTTAATAAGGAACCCTATTTAAAAAAATATATAATATAGCCTATATTCAGCGCTAGTAGTGTAGCTTTCCAACGGCGAAAGAATTTTTCATATTGGTTTTAGTAGTTTCAGAGCCTATTTCATTTAAACAAACAAACAATCAAATGTTTCCTCTTTATAATATTAGTATTAGTATAGATAAATCTGTTTACTTATACCACTAAGTAGATATATAGCAGCACTAATTGAGCACTAAATTATTAGCTCATTTGCCTCACGCTGCTCACTGTATTACAGCACGGTCACGAATCGTACACTGCTAGCTTAATAAAAAGCTAGCAGAATTCTCATTTCTGGTCCAACTATCACAGCACCAAATATCTGTTATTAGCGCTTAAGCAGCACTAAATGAGCACTAATTATTAGCTCATATGCCTTTCGCTGCAACTGTATTATAGCGCTCTCACGAATGGTATTCTGCTAGCTTAATTAAAAGTTAGCAGTGTTCCCATTTTTTGGTCCAAATTTCACAGCACTAAATGTCTATTATAATCACTTATTATTTGCCTCACGCTGCTCACTGTATTATAGCGCGGTCACGAATCGTACACTGCTAGCTTAATATAAAGCTAGCAGAATGCTCATTTCTGGTCCAACTATCACAGCACCAAATATCTGTTATCAGCGCTTAAGCAGCACTAAATGAGTACTAAATGATTAGTTCATGTGCCTTTCGCTGCAACTGTATTATAGCGTGGTGACGAATGGTATTCTGCTAGCTTAATGAAAAGTTAGCAGTGTTCTATTTTTTGGCCTACCTAACAGAGCACTAAATGTCTGTTATCAGCATTAAATTAGCACTAAATGAGCACTAAATGTTGAGATATAAAACGAGTGATTCTGCCGACTTGACCTTTCTAGCTTAACAGACGTTAATATAACTGTCGGTGAATGGAACAAGTACGGACAAGCTCCATCTGTTGTTAAATAAAACATCAATATGATGTAAGATGATTATATAGCTAACGTCAGTGTTAATGTAATATCCGTTTATTCTTATATAAAATCGTTTGACACCTCGATAGCGCGATGCAGGTGCCTAACAGCGACATCTATGTTTAGAACTGTCAAACATCTAAACACAAACATTTAACAGTCGGTAACGTTTTATAATGATAACAATAAACGAAAAACAAACGTTACATAAAACTCCAAATGCGTAGATTTTTTGTAGTCTAAATTGTAAAAACTTCGATACTCCATACCATATCCATATCCGATACCATAAATTAAGTACTTAATCGACTTTTAATTGATTGGCGCATGACAAAATTTTATAAGTTTCAATATGACACGATCAATTTATTTATACAATTTTAGTTATTACGCCTCCGTGGTCTAGTGGTTTAGAGCCTGGCTCTCGACTGTGATCGTCGTGAGTTTGATTCCCACGTTGGAAACACGTTTTAAGTTTGGTTTAGACAAGGCAGGCTGATCACCTAATTGGCTGACAAGAAATATGATCCATGCGTCGGATGGGCATGTAAAAAGTCGGTCCTGCGCTTGATCTCCCGCCAGTCGTGTCGGTTATCCGTCCCAGTGGGTTACGAGAGTGAAGAAAAATAGAGTGCTTCTATGCATTGCGCACACACTTGGGCACTATAAAATAACTCCTGCGTAGCTGGACTGGTTTCACCGAAATCAGTGTGGGAGATATTATTATTATTATTATATTATTTTAGCAAACATTAAAATTATTAAACAAGCTTATGAGTAAACAACTAGCCACCCGGATAGTTATAGCACTTTCGAAAAAAAAACAAGAATACGGTATAAAGAGAGTTCAATTATAGTAGTGAGGTGTTTTATTGAAGTTCGGTGTTACACAGCTACAATGGAGACCTATAGTTTTCATATCAATCCCTACAATATGGGTAACAAATGATGAGAGAGTTTGAGAAAACAAATACAATTCATAAAATATTTCATGAATGCCGCTATTTTTAATCCAAAATAGCGATTTATCGTTTACACAGGTACTCTCACAATATGGGTATCAAATGAAAGAGAAATACAATAAATCATCTAAATTCTAGACGAAGAATAAGGCGAAATTAATTTCCCGGGGTCAAAATAGGTTATTTTTAAACTCAAACAAGTCCATTAACCAACTTACAAAAATAAATGAAATCCCACCAAAAACATTTTCATGTAAAAATGTTGCCAAGACGAGTCTATGTAGCTTACCCTGTGAAAAAGTTATCAGATATCGTATAAAGCCAAGCTCTAAAGACTACTCGCCCTAAATCTACCAGCACCTTGATCAAAATCTATTATAAGTGGACAAATCCCATGTAGAACCAAAGTTCTTGATCTAAGCGCCCTTACTTTACTAGGCTTAGCTTCACTTACTCTACATTTCAGTTTAAGCGTGATACTTGGCCGTTTTGCTACCGTTACGAAGATTTTATAGGCATTCATTTAACGTGTGTGAAATAAAACGGTGTTATATTAGATATATAGTCTTGTGTCCGCGACGTGCCGGAGTATGAATAGCACCTTCTCGTAAAAATGAGCAGCATCCTTTCCGCGGACATTGTTATTATTTTCACACTGCGCTTGCCAATCCACCTGCCGAGCGTGGCGAGTACAGGCATCCCTCATGAAATTCTTCGGGAGAGACTTATGTCCCAGTAGTGGACATCATAGCTATACCATTTTTTGCATTTGTGAAATATTTGGACAACTTTTTATTTTGATTTTATTTTCAGTATAATATTCATACTATCTTTAATTTTGCAAAATTTGTAAGGTGTAGGAATAGGTCATAAAAGTTGTAACATTTATATTGTACATTCGAGATAAATTTAACCTAAACGTAAACAAACCAAATACACTGAAATTTTTACGTAATTACTTATTATGAACACAGGATTACACTCCATTATCCAATAAATTTTATAACAATAAAACAATAATTAATATGTTTAAACTAAAGTCGAATGAAAATCTTTCACCGAAAAAATACGCCATTTTGACACTGCTGATTGTAGAATATAAGTCTATGGAGCCATCAAACAAAAATCATTGTATTGTCCAATTGGCATCACTGACTAGTCTCTGGTTGTATCATAGACGGGTTTGTTTACGTTTTCATCGTTATTAATATTTATTTATAGTTATCGTTCAATTTATCTCGGACGTACTATACATAAAATATATGCACCTTTAAAGTGCTAGTAATCAGTAAGGACTATTATTGCACAGAAATTAATATTTTATTTTACGACCGAAACGCTTGATTAAGTAATCTGCGGTTAACAAGAACTTTCGGCTAGCTATAATTTTGTTTAGCAAACATATTATACCGCTATTGACATAGTGTGATCATTAATATAGACGGAGGGCCCACTTATTAATTTTAATAAGTGGGGTAACTCGGCTTTTGAAGGGGAACGACAGTTTGCCTTGTTGCCTTTGTTTATTTTACCAGTCCTGATTTTATGGTTTCATATAGGTATTGTCTGGTAAATAAATCTATAATTTAGAAAATCCATACATGATAAAAGATTATCGCGTGATCGATAGCCTCGATTGGACTGCCAAAGCTGAAGAATAAATTCGGTACTATTTACTCCACTATTAGAAGCGATCACAATTATTAAAACTAAAAAACTGATCACAGTACAATAATAGTGCCTAATACACTGAAGCACTCTCTCTTCCTTCACTTTCACAGCTCAGTGGGACGGATAACCGACACGACTGGCAAGAGATACGCAGGACCCACTTTTTACATGCCCATCCTACGCATGGATCATCTTCCTTATCAGACAATCAGGTGATCAGCCTGCATTGTCCTAACCAAACTTGGAAACAACATTTTTGTTGTTCCAACGCGGGGATCGAACCCACGACTTCCGGGTCGAGAGCTAGGCTACGAACCACTAGACCACGGGGGCGTACAGTACATACTGATCAGTTTTTGAGACTAAATTTCCCAATTCATTATAGTAACATTATAATAATTAAATAGATCATTTTAGTGTCCTTGTTTTACCGTAATGCCAAAAACAAGTAAATATTTGAATAACACTTATGTAACGAATATAATTGTTGATACACAGTTTAGATGGCTGTACAACTTCTTCTCATACTTAGGTGCCTTCTTATACTTAGGTGGTTCTAATAATAATAATAAAAACTATAGACGCTATATTATATGTCTCTTTAATCTCCAGACAACGGAAAAATATTATACTTATTTAATACTTTTTATACTATACTCGTATTTAAGATTTTTATTATATTAATACACATCCATGACCCCAGGAACATTGAAAACTTTTTGTTCCCTCGGCGGGATTCCAACCCGCAATCTCTCAGTCGACTGACCAACGCGCTGAACCACTTCGCTACGGAGGTCGTCAAATCGTCGTATCTGAAGTTAGTCCAATATTTTATGTCACTCTAAAAAGCTTTGATCTGGTCATATTTGCGCACCACTACATGTTCCGAGCAAGGGAGGGAGTAGGGGCTGGTATTGACTCAACAAATAATTTTAATAAGCGCACCCACAATATTTGTCTTAAAATGTCTGTTACGACGAAAGCGAAACGCTTTCTTCGCGATTTTTTGTTGGAATAATTAAAAGTTGACATTTATGCAGTGGGAATCAGGTTGCGCGTGGAAACTTGGACATTGTTTTCGTGTGAACAGGTTCCCTAATGAGGCGCATTGCGATGAAAGCAAAGGGCGTGAACTGAAACGAACTTTTCGAACTCACTTAATTGTAGTGTGTAAGTTCCTTTGTATAAGTAATGTATGTATGTTCCTTTATAATGTTAGTATCGTATTAATATGCAGAGTAAGCTAAAATGTATTTTTACCTTTAAGCTCTGTTTTAGTCTATAAGATTATTCTGTAGTTAAACCTAATAAAGGATGGTCACGCCTTAAATCTACTTTACTTGACTTCCCACCTCATGGCGACCCTGCCACCTCATGGCTTTGTCTGACCCTGCCGCTGCCGCTGCCGACCCGGACCCTGCCACTGCCGACCATGCCGCTGCCGACCCTGCCGATGGTGCCTACGAGCTACCTGCCCTGCTACCTGCTACGCATCGTGAGTGCCGCTGCCTAATCTACGAGCTTCAGATCCAGTTAGGTGAGCCGTATCATTTATAAACCTTCATCAAAGACGAAATGGGCAAAACCCAGAGCAAAGAGGAGGTCATCATAGCCCAAACCGCTTCTGGAGGAAACAATAATTCACAGTTGGAACAGGTCCACGAGACCTTGAAGTCAAACAACGTGGTTATGAGCATCCTCCTGGGACTTATATTTCTGGCATTTTTTGTTACCGGTATATATTTGTACCGCAAATGCCATCGCAGCTGGATGCGCGAGGAGATGAGGAAGCAGACAGTCCGTCGGTTGGTACAAGGAGCCCAAAACCCGGCCTTCACCGCGGATTCATCGGTGTAATCTACAGCTTCAATAATCAAGTGAGTGGTTAGTGCCGTGTTGATGATGAGTAGTTAAAACTTTATTATTAAAAGTGTTGATAAAATGTGCGCATGACCTCGCTTGGAGCGCTATAACGTCGCGTCAGCGAAATATGAGTTTCCGAGTCTAAGGAAACTACGAACAATGTGCATTAGGGTTCCGCGACAAATATAATAATTATGTTTATATAATACCTACTTAGATTTTTTTTTATGGGTTAATATTACTAAAAATAAGTAATAAATAAAATGTTTATTTCTATGTAAGGTTAAGCTTTAACAAAATATATTAATGAGTTATTTTTTATGATAGTATTTTAAATGATTATGAATACATAGTCTAATTATTTTTTTTTATGTAAATGGAGCAGAAATTATTAGAAATATATATTAGATTAAATGAAATTAAGGAATATGTTTGCAAATTAGGACAAAATAGACGTACGGGACCAAATTATGAATTAAAATTAAATGAAGCTAAATTGCTTAATACTAAATTTGAAGAGTTTGTACAATCTTTTCCTGCGTCTGTCTCTAAAGAAATTTTAGATATTTGCATCAATATAAGAAAAGTTTACTGTAAGATTATAAGTTATAAAATACCTGACAAAATGTCGGAACATTTTTGTTTGAAAACGGCGGTAAGCCTATTGCCGAAAATGAATGGTGACGAATCTGTCACTCGAGATCTTATTGATGCCATAGAATTATACAGTTCGATGGTTGCTAGTGATGGTAAGCAGTTGTTAATAAAATTTGTACTAAAAACACGTATTTCTGATAGTGCTAAAATGAGATTAAAAACGGAATATGCTGATATGAATTCTTTACTGAAAGATATGCGTACTTGTTTACTGACTATTAAATCGGATACTTCTTTACAAGCTCAATTGCAAAGTGCTAGACAAGGGAGTAAGTCAATCAAAGATTTTGGTAGTGAGATTGAACGACTTTTTGTAGATCTTACTATTTCGCAAGCTAACGATGATCCCGATTCGTACAAGGTACTACGGCCAGTAAACGAGAAAAATGCCATAAAGCGTTTTGCGGAAGGATTGCAAAGTCAGCGTTTAGGTACTATAATAACAGCCCGAAATTTTACTCAGTTGAAAGACGCTATACGTGCAGCTGAGGACGAGACTAGCTCGCGACCTGAACACATTGCCTCCTACTCGCAGTCTAGAAACTATACTTCGTATAGAGGTAGAAATAATTATAATCGTTCCCAAAATTATTTTTCTAGACCTAACACAAGTAATAATTTTAACTTAAATAAAAATAACTCTAGAAATTATTCAGTTTATGATAATAATAGACCGCATTCATCATATTATAATCGTGGAAGTTTTGTTCAACAAAATCGCGGTCGGAGCTCGCAAAATAGAGCTAATTATCAGAATAATAAAAGGCATAATACTAAAAGACCAATTAATTATTTTACGGAGAATAGGACAAATTTTGATTCCTACACAAAGCATAATAAAGAGAGTGAGTCAAAATTTTTTCGTGAATAAAGGTAACCAAATTTTGACATGCGATAGTATTAATTATATTGAGTTAGTATTAAGTAATAATAAATTAGAATGGTTAGTTGATACAGGGGCCTCTTTATCTGCAATTAAGTTAGAATATTTAAGGGAAAATAATATTAATAGTACAATATATAATTGTAACGTTAGTGTTAATGGCATAGGTGGTTGTTTAAATGCCGAAGGTTTTGTTTATTTAGATTTAGAATATAAAAATTATATTTTTAGACATAAATTTTACATATTTCGTAATTTACCATGTAATGCGATGGGTATTTTAGGACAGGATTTTCTTAAGAAATATTCAGGTATAATTAATTATGGTAATAATAGTGTTAGTTTAAGTTTTAGTAGTAACAAAGGTGTGTCTGTGCCTTTACGATTCTATGAGTATAATAATTACTCTATGACAATATCGCCGCGTTGCGAAATAATAAAGTATGTTCCTGTTAAAGCGAATTATGATTGTGTGATTATGCCAAAGCAATTAAAGGAAGGAGTTTTTATGGCAAGTGTTATCACTAAGCCCAAAAATGGAAAAATTCCAATCCGTATTTATAATACAACGGACAAAGAAGTTGATTTAACTATATCTGATTTAGAGATTCATAACTTAGATGAATATAATTATTGTAAATTTTATGACGCTAATTTAACTGTTGATCGTATTAAAACATTATTTTCGATGTTAAAACTTGATTACTTAAATGACGAAGAGCAACTTTCGATAGAACAGATTTGTGCAAAGTTCGCTGATGTGTTTTATTTACCTGGCGATAAATTAACTTGCACAAATGTTTATAAACAAAAAATTACTTTAAAGGAAAATGTTGCTCCAGTTTATAGAAAGCAATACCGGATACCTTTTGCTCAAAAAGAGGAAGTTAATAGGCAAATCGAAGAAATGTTAACAAATAATATTATTGAGGAAGCCAGTAGTGACTGGTCTAGTCCTTTGATACTTGTGCCGAAAAAAGTAGATCGATCTGGTCAGCGTAAATGGCGTGTAGTTGTGGATTATAGGCAATTGAATGAGCGTATAGTTGATGACAAGTTTCCATTACCTAATATTAATGAAATTTTAGACTCTTTATCTGGTGCAATGTATTATAGTCATTGCGACCTTTCACAAGGCTATTATCAATGTGAACTTGATAAAGATTCAAGGAAATATACAGCTTTCACTACTGATAAGGGACAATACCAAATGTGTCGTTTGCCGATGGGATTAAAAATTAGTCCATCAGCATTTAGCAGATTAATGACTGTAGCAATGTCAGGCCTTAATTTTGACAAATGTTTAATTTACCAAGATGATCTTGTGATTTGGGGTAGAAATATTAATGAACATAATGCTAATTTAGTTTCCGTATTTTCAAGATTACGAAGAAGTAATTTGAAACTCAATCCTTCAAAATGTGAATTTTTAAAAAGACAAATATTATACTTAGGACATGTTATATCTTCAGATGGTATTCTGCCAGACCCAAATAAAACCAGCGTTATAAAAAAATTTCCTAGACCGTGTAATGTGGATGATGTCAAGAGATTTGTTGCTTTCGCTAACTATTATCGCAAGTTTATTCGTAACTTTGCTGAAGTCGCTATCCCATTAAATAAACTTTGTAGAAAAGGAGAAAAATTTGAATGGTCAGAATCTTGTGAAAATGCATTTATATTTTTAAAAGAATGTTTATCCAATCCACCCGTATTAGATTATCCTGATTTTTCACAACAAAATAAATTTATACTTCAAACTGATAGTTCCGGATTTGCTATTGGTAGTGTTTTATGCAATTCTAACAACAAATCAATTGCATATGCTAGCAGAAGTTTAAATAAAAGTGAATTAAATTACCCAATCATAGAAAAGGAATTATTAGCTATAGTCTGGTCGATAAAGTATTTCCGTCCTTACTTGTTTGGTAGGAAATTTACAGTAAGAACAGATCATAAACCATTAATTTATTTGTTTAACATGAAGGACCCTTCAAGCAGATTAACTAAGTTTAGGCTATGTTTAGAAGAATATGATTTTGACGTTGAATATGTGAGAGGTAAGGAGAATGTAGCTGCAGATGCATTGTCCAGAGTAAATGTGTCAGTGAAAGATTTGAAAGAGATGCATGAAAAAATTGTGTGTGTAATGACTAGAGCGCAAGCGAGACGTATGAATCAAAATGAAAGTAAACCCGGATTAGACATAGATAATTCAAGGAGCGTTAGGTCTGATCAACCTAAACTCGTGGAAGTTGTCAAAAAACGTATCAATGACTATGAATTCGTAATTTATTCAGACCAATATCTACGAAATTTATTGAAAAAGCATAAAAATGAAACTATTATTTATTCGAGTAATAATAATATTTTATTATTGCCAAAACTTAAATTAATTACTATCAACCAAAGCTCTTTATTGACAATATCGCGAGACGAATTGTTGAAAGAATTGGTAAGGTTATGTAAAAGTTATAATATTGATGAGTTAATAATAATAAAGAATAATTTAAATAAGCACTTAATAGAGTGGCTAGCTAGTTATATGAAAAATAATAAAGATTATATAGGACCAAAATTTTGTATTCTACGAGATGTTTGTAGGATTGATGATAGTGATCAAAAAAAGGTAATTTTGAATGAATTTCATTTATTGCCAACGAGTGGTCATGCTGGTATACGAAGAATGGTGAATAATATTAAAAAATATTATTATTGGTCAAGTATTGAAAATGATGTGAAAAAATATATAGAGAAATGTACGAAATGTCAATCTCAAAAATATACTAAGTTCATTAAAGAGCCTTTGACAATAACTTCAACTGCGTCATCATCTTTTGAAAAAGTTTATTTGGATTTAGTTGGACCTATCGATAGAGATGATAATAATAACACTTATATTTTAACTTTGCAATGTGAAGTCACTAAATATGTAGAAGCATATCCATTGAAAAATAAAACTACTAGAGAAGTAGCTAGAGCTTTTGCAGAAAATTTTATTTTACGTTATGGAATACCACGCGAAATAGCTACTGATAGAGGTACAGAATTTATATCAAGTACAATGCAAGAACTTTTAAACATTTTAAATATTAAACAAATTATGTCCACCGCATACCATCATGAAAGTATAGGTGCATTAGAAAATAGTCATAAAATGTTAGGCGCATACTTGAGAATACAAACTGAAAATCAGCCATCTTCATGGGGTTCATGGGTACAGTACTGGTGTTTCTCATACAACACGACTGTGCACACCGAGACACAATATACTCCATTTGAGTTAGTATTCGGTCAAGTCTGTCGCCTCCCAACTAGTTTAACAAAAACTGTCGATCCGTTATACAATTATGACAATTATCCTTTAGAATTTAAATTTAGATTACAGAGAGCACAGAATGATGCTAGAAATAACTTACTTAATTCAAAAATTAAACGAAAAATAAAATATGATAATAACATTAATCCAATATTGTACAAACCCGGAGATAAACTTATGTTAAAAAACGAAACTGGTACTAAATTAAATACATTATATGATGGTCCATATGTTGTTGTTGAAGACAATAGACCAAATGTAACTATTTTAAAAGATGGAAAAGAAATAATTGTTCATAAAAATAGAACAAAACCATGTAATTTTTAAAAATGTGTAATTTTTTTATTCGATTTTGGAGATGTTAAAAAAAAATTGTTTGTAATTTTTTTTTTTTGTTTTTTGGGGGGAGATGTAGTGTGTAAGTTCCTTTGTATAAGTAATGTATGTATGTTCCTTTATAATGTTAGTATCGTATTAATATGCAGAGTAAGCTAAAATGTATTTTTACCTTTAAGCTCTGTTTTAGTCTATAAGATTATTCTGTAGTTAAACCTAATAAAGGATGGTCACGCCTTAAATCTATTTTACTTGACTTCCCACCTCATAATCTATACTTATAATAAAACTGTAGAGAGGTCAATTCTGTACATTGAATATTTTTTCAAAATACATATTGGAGGATGATTGGCGATCGATACTGATGCCAAAAATGCAATTAGTAAAATTTTTGTCTGTCTGTCTGTCTGTCTGTCTGTCTGTCTGTCTGTATGTGCGCGATGGGAACAAAAACTACTGAAGGGATTTTAACCAATCTTGGTACGATTGTAGCCCATATTCCTGGGCAGGTTATAGGCTATATAAGATAACGCTACGATACATAGGAGCCGAGCAGTGACGATAAATTGGAAGCAAGTCGGAGGAATTTCGCGCGCGCGGGCTGCGGACGAACGGTTCATGCGGGGGGCGCGGGGGGATCGCTTACACAGTAACGCGAAGCTATAGAATGTGGCACTAAAGTAGATTAGAACTTGAAATAAGTACCTACCTAACTAACAGATTTTTTTTTCTGAGAAGAGTGTTTCCACAGTGTCATAATAATATAAAATTTTTATTTTTGAACTTGCTTCACAAATTGAAATAAATTATCATTTATTGTATAAATCAACTTAATTAACTGTATTATTAAAAGAAAGCCTTTCGCGATAATCTAAAAAAAGGGGCAAATAAGCGGTTTTTGGTAAACTATTTATACCATCACGGTATTAATCCTTATCATTTTTAATACGTTAGTTGGCTTAAGCATTTCATGAAGACTATATTTGCCCTTTATACCTAGCAAGTATAATTAATAGTTTAGGAGATAATATAGCAAAATTAAAATCGTTTCGCCGTGATTCGACCGCCGCATCGCGGCGCCGCGCGATACAGGCTGATGCGTGACGTCTTACATCCGAGTATAGGTAGGAATTTTGGCGAAGGTCAACCAAAGGAACTCCACCCCACTGCTGGATAAAAAATACTATTAAAATGTGCTAACAGGCAGTACCGGTAGTATGAATTTAACCACGCACAGCCGCTAACTGTGCCCCCAGTAATAATCGTGTTAAAAGTACGGCGTATGGCGTATAGATGTCGCTTTGATTTGAAGATATATGACAATAAAAAAAATACTGGACGTTTGTATGAAGCGCGGCGGGAACCGCGCTGCTTCAAACATTCAAATTTATTCTTTTTTTTTATTTTATATTTTGTTTAAAACAAAATTTCATTTATTTATATTATTATTATTATACTTAGGGTAGGTTATAAAAAACGCTACTAAAGCCGATCGGCGCGGCGCGCCGAGCTGGGGCCTAACTCTCCAAACTGATTCGATTTTAATTCAGATTCGATCGTGCCGCATACTCCCGAAGAAATAGACGTTTGTTTATTTTTATTCTCTGTCGATTGATATGGTCTGGTGTACAAAAAGTTACGTTCTAACGGTTTTCTTAATCCTAATTAATTTCAAAGTAATCTACCAAATAAAACACCAAAAACCGTTAAGATCGAACTGATTCGATTCTCAGTTGTGTCGAGAGTAAGACTGCTGGATCCTCGGCGGGGCGTGCCGCTGTGCCCATGTCTAACCGAGAGTTCCGTTTTAAAGACCTTAGTAATTGCAATATAAGTTTAAATTTAATAATACTTCAAAACATTAATGACAAAAACGGTAATAAGTTGAAAAAATAGAAAATATTTTTATGGTTTCGCAATTTATCCTATGTCGTTTAAATTTGATATGAAGCAACATTTTAATAGTGCATTAAGATGTTGCTTCATATCAAATTTCTATTCCCGGGAAGTACCCTTTAGGTTTTGGTTCCCTTTGGCGTGTCGAAAATTGCGAAAATTAGCGATATAAACGGCTGAATCTTTGGGTAGATGTGGCCAAGATGCCTGTTTCTTTTCACAGCCAGAAGGGACAGTAGAGCTGAGTTTTTAATATGATTTTTAGCTTGATACCTACACGTGTTAAAGTTTTGACACCCAGACAGACAGACGGACATCGAAGTTAAATACTTTACTAAATTAACGTGAAAAATTGTCTGGGTCTATACGGTGCATTCGAATAATATTATCCTAACTTCGAATACCTTTGCTGACTTCTACATATTGTTCGAAGGCCTACTTCTTTTGCCGAGCTCCGAAAGGATGGTACTATATTATTATTATACCCTGCATACCAAGAGGCTTGCCGGGTACGTGACTTGCTGGATCGGGATCAACACTGGGATGCACTGGGAAGTACCTATTAGCGAAAGTTGTCAGCGGTTGCGCCAATAAACTAAAAATATATTTAAAAATACTAAAGTGCCCTAAATCACTGTTCCACGCGTACGAAGTCGCGGGCACAGCTAGTACTTAATATTATAACAAGTGATTGACTTGAAAAACTGGAAAGAGCATATTTGTCTGCCGTTGCAAGGTTCGATGCCGATAGCGGGTACGACCACGGCTCTACCTTGACCATTTTTGACCCTATGCATTTCTAAATTTCAAATTGAATTATTTTCTTGTTTCAGCCTTTTTAGACCCCTTTTTTGCGAAGTCGGGTTATAGTTTTTAACTTTTTTTTATTATACGTATGTTTACTCCTGATATTGTTCCTGTGGTATGTGGTGAAGTATTATCACAAATCTATTGATACCTCTTTCATTTAAATCGGAATAGTTTAGGTGCTTTGGTGGAATAAACATGCATACATACACTTCATAGCCTTTCAAAATCACAATCTTTTTATACTAATGAGGTAAAAAATATTTGGGTTATACGGGCTGTAATATTAATGAGTGATAATACTTTAGGGTGTGTAAGTCTTTCAGCGCTAGTAAACTCTACATAATATGCACATACACACTCTAAAGTATTATCACTCATTTATTTTACACCTTGTAATAAAAATTCTCCTACACAACAAAGTCTGTGATCGTGGATATTTTGAAATACTTACAGGTTCGGAAAGAACGATTTTTTTATAGACAAGTCCATGATTTTTTATGACATCATAATGTTACGCTATTACGATAGTAATATAATATAATGCTCACGTTATTTTACATATGCCCGTGCGAATATAACACAATGAGGAAGAAAGTGTGTAGGTAATGGCAGAGCCACTACAATAGTAATATGTGACGTCAATTAGTCAAGAAGTTAGTAAATATAGAGCCCCCAAGCTATTTCCTGAATGTATGAATAAATCAAATTTCATACATTTACGATAGTTATACAACGAATTATATTTATCGTAAACCTATAATTATCGTAAAATTATACTAGTTAATTGTTGTTGCTTTACGTATAATTCTTCTATATCATTTTAATTTTACCTGTTTATTGTAATGTGTAAAATTTTACATTTTTGGATTAGTCTACTAAAGCAAATATGTGGCGAAAGACCTAGTTAGTAGGTATGTCTTTCGTCTCATACATAATATCA
The DNA here is from genome assembly GCA_905187575.2 of Celastrina argiolus. Lineage (NCBI taxonomy): Eukaryota > Metazoa > Arthropoda > Insecta > Lepidoptera > Lycaenidae > Celastrina > Celastrina argiolus. The sequence goes on from LR994577.1 coordinate 11,249,504, forward strand.
TGTCATCCTCACTGTCCAGTATACAGGCTATAATATTATTAATGAGTGATAATACTTAAGGGGGTGTATGGGTCCATATATAGAGTTTACTGTGAAAGTACCAACGCTGAAAGAGGTACTTTTTTTCAATTAATGTATGGGAAGATTTATGATGTTGGCGCATTTCTCATACAAACATGAAAGTCAAAAGTAAGTCTTTCACCGCTGGTACTTTTACAGTATACTCTACATAGGAGGCACAGACACACGCTAAAGTATTATGTCTCATTTACTTTACACCTTGTATCCAATAAACTTTGAAACTTGCACGAAGAGTACTGAGATATGTATAAACAGATTAGTGTGTACAGGCTATATCTACATCTAGCTGAATATAATAAATATTAAAACCTAAAACCGCTCTTTTGCCCTTGTAACGGTTCGACGACATCGCGTGCGTTGACCACTTACTACCGTCCCGAGATTATTTGTTAATTTAATTAAAACTAAACGCTGCATGAATTACTTTTCGTGTATTTCTTAAATTATTATTTATTTATGGAACTTGTTTTGCGAAAACACTAATTACCACCGTAATCAGAACGTTGCAGATGGATAGGTATGCAGACGTACTTGCAATGGCTTAGCTATCGTAAGGCACGGTGCAGTGCACCAGGGCCCCGGACCTCAAGGAGCGCTTTAATTTGCTTTGAAAAGAGTGGGCCAGCAAATACGCTTGCTCCTGAAGCTAGAAAACCTCGACACAGCTCACAAGTTTATTTTAAGTGAACATCGACTAATTATCTAGGGCTTCAAGCTACGTGGATAGAGGCGGTGAGGGCCCAATTCTTTGCACCGGGCCCTTGACCACTTAGCTACGCCACTGCGTACCTGTTAGGTAGCTATGATCTAAATAGCTATCTAACAAATACTTCTACATTCTACTTCCATGATCTGTAAGTAGATTTTAAATATTTTCTACTCTTCGTTGGACCCATAAACATAACGAATTACATAACTACATTCTACATAAGCACAAAAAACTTGTCAATTATAAAATCCATTTAACAAAAACTGGCCCACGCCCAAACGACACGAACGTATTTCGCTAAAGAAATATTTAGAAACAAGATTTGATCCTTGGATAGCTTTATCTTGATATTACAAACTTAATAACAAATTTTGCAAAAGATATAATATAAATTAGTGAGAATATTTTTGGGTATGTACTATGTATGGGTCCCGTTTATAAATTTTACTGATAAAGTACCAGCGCTGAAAGGTGTACTTTTTTTTTAATTATTTTATGGGAAAATTTATGATGTTGGGGCACTTCTCATACAAACATGAAAGTCAATTTTACACCTTGTATTTATTTTCAAACCAGATTTGATCTTCGGATATGGTTAACAATATAACAAACCTAATATGGTAGGAAATCGTAAGTACATAGCCGCAAATCAGGATGGGTCAGCTGGGCGCGTGCCGGCGGGCCGTAGGGCTTCGTGACGTCACGGCCATCTGCCTGACAGTTGGCGCCGCGCCCCACAGATAACATACACGCGAGCCACACTCACCGGAATACTCCAGGTACTAATGGCCAATCAAATTATAATACGCTATTACTTATGAGAGGGATGTTTTGACACAATATTTTGACTATACGTTTTCACATCACGTCAATCCCGTGCTCCAATCTCTAATTTACATCCATGTCTCCGAAACATAAAACCTTTGGCGGGATTCGAACACTTAACCTGTGTATTTTATACCGACGCCCTCTACTACTTAACACAATATAGCAGGATTACTCCCAGGGCTAACAAAATAGTTAGATCGTAATTTTTTGTACTCACGACCATATCAATCAATTGAGAATCAAACTAAACAAACGTCATAATCAAAATCGAATCAGTTTGGAGAGTTAGTTCCTAGTTTGTCAAAATTGATGATCGGTTGGCTTAAGATTGTTACTGTCTAATGCATATAGGTTTATATTATAGAACAATAGGCAAATAGAGCGCACTGAAGAATTGTGTATACTATGAAACCATAAGCGAATACAATTTCGGAAAACAATGATTCCCGAAAGACACAATTGTTCAAACCACAATTAATTTCAAGCGAAGCTGCGTGCAAAAACTAGTATTTATGTAGTTCTAACTTAATTAATACATGATTCTATTATTATGATTAACTAATAAAACAGCCAATAAAGTTTATGTTGTAATTAAAGGGCTTTTGTTGAATTCGATTTCAATTAAATTTAAATGTCCTGTCCTTTGTTAAATCCTTCAGAAAGTTCTTAGAAAACCTAAGAGTTAAATCCGGGTTTATGTTTCCTTTATTAACAAGGTTATAGTTTAAATAGTTTCAACCTACCCTGTCACCTAATAATTATAACAAAAGTCCTAACATAAAGTTATCTTCGTTAAACTCCATATTATTTCAAAATTTGTTTTAAAACAAAAAAAAAATAGTAATCACACGATTTGTGTTATTTCTAAAATGACGTCACGTTGACTATAGCTTGGAAGTTGAAAATGTATGCTTTATACCTAATTTAAATTTAACAACGTATTTTTAAAATGTAATTTAAATTTATTTTATGCAATATTCGTGATATAAATAAGTCCAATCAAGTTTGCATCGCCTTCATAAAATAGACTTCAAATTTTAGGAAATAAAATGTAAAATTGTAGAGACAAACTCGAAAGGAACAGGTGAATATGCTTGAAAAGACATCGACACTAAGAAGCTATCTAAACATTTTTAGGAAGGACGCGCACATAAGTAGATATGATTGGCACTTAGCATAATATCAACAAATAGGGCTTCGCTCCCCGAGAGGGTTGTTATTTGGTTTGGCTTAGTTTTTTGTTGAACACCGCAACGACTGTTTATTTAAAAATCAATGGTTCCTACTTCATATTTATAAATTATTCATACTAAAAATAATAGACAAAGAATTTTGTTTTAATTTTTTGTTTTTTTCAAAGTGCAAAAAAAGAGTGAGACAAAATTCATCTTTGGGTCTTGAGCCTTGCACCTGAATTAATTTTGAAATTATCATAAATATACAATATGATTATAAAAAAGCAATTTGTGTAGTTATACATGCCATAAATAGCTCCCGTCGCCGATTTCGGTGTCGGTAGCCGATTTAATTGAATCCAGGCCAGCTACGCAGGAGTTATTTTTAGTGCCCAAGTGTGTGCGCAATACACAAAGACACTATCTCTTCCTTTTACTCTCATAACCCATGTGGGACGGTAAACCGACACGACTAGCGAGAGATCAGGCACAGGACCGACTTTTTACATGACCATCCGACGCATGGATCATCTTTCTTGTCAGACAATCAGGTGATCAGCCTGCTTTTGTTGTTCCAACGCGGGACTCGAACCCACGACCTCAGGGTCGAGAGCGAAGCTCTGAACCACTGGACCACGGAGGCGATCCGTGCCATAAAGATCATAATGCAAAGTATGATTTTTTCCTTAAATGTAATTAAAACACTTCAATTTAAAGTTCAAATCAAACTATAATAAACATTCATTGAGATTCGTGGTTGGATAAAATTGAGCGAACGTGCCCTTTCTGTGATTTTTTCGTAAAAAGGGGGCGAAAAAGAAATATGTTGTGATACAAACAATGAAGTTCCGTGCAGGTTGATTTAGCGCGGTCTACGTGAGTCAAGTTGGAGTTATAATTGAATTTGGAGAACAATACGTTACCCGCAGAGCTAGTTCATGTATTTCACCCACACCTGTTGTAAAACAAATAAAAATAAACAGGGATTTGATGAACAGATGCTAGTTTTCATTTTCCAAATTGATTTTGGAAACGGTATAATTGGTAACCCACTGTAGTAGGTAATATGGTCCTGTTATACTATGATTGAAACTACGAAAAGAAAATAAATAAAGTAACTAGGTAGATGGTTGGCTATTAAGGTGAATTAAATCTAGTAAGTATGTAGATTGTAGAAGTAGGTACATAATAGATAGTAGGTAGGAGATACACATTCTTCAATTTGATGTTTGACAAAATTTTGTTTTTGATTAAAATCCTTTTCAACAAACTATAAAGGAACTATCAATTAATTTATAATGAAAATTACATAGGAAAATTATGATGAATGACAAATAAGCTTAATTAGTTTGACTTAAATTATGATTTTATTTTTTATTGTTTTTAAAATATTGTACATTCCAATTAAAATAATATATTTGACATTATTATTCAAGTAATTCGCATACATGATAATAAAATATATAATAAATGGATATTTTTTTGCAAAAATTGTAATATAATACAAATATTCGTATTTTGTTCCAAACTCAGTATGTTATTGGAAGTATTCTATTGTTTTTTAATTTATTTTTTCATGTAAAATCTAAGTAGGACAACTAAAAAATTTTAATCCATTTGGATTAAATTTTAAATAATAGGTTGGGGAAAAAGTCTTTTCGCATTCTAGTATGTATGAACTTGTCATAAAATCTCTTTGGCTATATATACCAATTGAATCTGGCTGATTTTTGTATCATTAAAAAGTTTTAATTTAACAGAAAACAATTTCAAATTCAAATTATGTAAACGTGAAATGTTTTTCTAATTGTTAAAATGAGTGATTGTAATGAAAAAATCGATACTTTTTAAAATTTCTTCAAAAAAAAGTGATGTTTATGGACCTAATGCAGTATCTATATGCAGTATCTTTATAAGAGAGTAGCGCAAATTTGGTTTAAGCCTTTTTAATCCGGAAATGTTGATACCAAAGATGCACGTGGCTCTGGTCGCCCTGTTAAGGACAAGACTGATGGCATTTTTGAAAAAGCGGAGCAAAATCCGCGTATTAGTAATTGCGATGTAGCTGAAGAACTGGGGATTGACCACTAAACGGTTTTGGCGCATTTGAAAAAAGCTGGGTACACAAAAAAGCTAGATATTGGGTGCCTCATGAACTCACTGAAAGAAACCTAATGAACCGTGTACTCATTTGTGATTCTTTATTACGACGTAAACCGAACCATTTTTGAAGAAGCTGATATTTGGTGATGAAAAGTGGATCACGTACGACAAGAACGTGCGAAAAAGATCGTGGTCAAAGGCCTGTCAGGCTTCACAGACTGTGGCGAATCCTGGGTTAACTCGCAACAAGGTGATGTTGTGTGTGGGGTGGGATTGGATTTTATTTATTACTAGCTGTGCCCGCGACTTCGTACGCGTGGAACAGTGATTTAGGGCACTTTAGTATTTTTAAATATATTTTTAGTTCATTGGCGCAACCGCTGAGAACTTTCGCTAATAGGTACTTCCCAGTGCATCCCAGTGTTGATCCCGATCCAGCAAGTCACGTACCCGGCAAGCCTCTTGGTATGCAGGGTATAATAATAATATATTACTAACCTTTCGGAGCTCGGCAAAAGAAGTAGGCCTTCGAACAATATGTAGAAGTCAGCAAAGGTATTCGAAGTTAGGATAATATTATTCGAATGCACCGTATAGACCCAGACAATTTTTCACGTTAATTTAGTAAAGTATTTAACTTCGATGTCCGTCTGTCTGTCTGGGTGTCAAAACTTTAACACGTGTAGGTATCAAGCTAAAAATCATATTAAAAACTCAACTCTACTGTCCCTTCTGGCTGTGAAAAGAAACAGGCATCTTGGCCACATCTACCCAAAGATTCAGCCGTTTATATCGCTAATTTTCGCAATTTTCGACACGCCAAAGGGAACCAACATACCAAAACCTAAAGGGTACTTCCCGGGAATAGAAATTTGATATGAAGCAACATCTTAATGCACTATTAAAATGTTGCTTCATATCAAATTTAAACGACATAGGATAAATTGCGAAACCATAAAAATATTTTAAATTTTTTCAACTATTTCCGTTTTTGTCATTAATGTTTTGAAGTATGTATTATTAAATTTAAACTTATAATGCAATTACTAAGGTCTTTAAAACGGAACTCTCGGTTAGACATGGGCGCAGCGGCACGCCCCGCCGAGGATCCAGCAGGCTTACTCTCGACACAACTGAGAATCGAATCAGTTCGATCTTAACGGTTTTTGGTGTTTTATTTGGTAGATTACTTTGAAATTAATTAGGATAAAGAAAACCGGTAGAACGTTACTTTTTGTACACCAGACAATATCAATCGACAGAGAATAAAAATAAACAAACGTCAATTTCTTCGGGAGTATGCGGCACGATCGAATCTGAATTAAAATCGAATCAGTTTGGAGAGTTAGGCCCCAGCTCGGCGCGCCGCGCCGATCGGCTTTAGTAGCGTTTTTTATAACCTACCCTAAGTATAATAATAATAATATAAATAAATGAAATTTTGTTTTAAACAAAATATAAAATAAAAAAAGAATAAATTTGAATGTTTGAAGCAGCGCGGTTCCCGCCGCGCTTCATACAAACGTCCAGTATTTTTTTATTATCATATATCTTCAAATCAAAGCGACATCTATACGCCATACGCCGTACTTTTAACACGATTATTACTGGGGGCACAGTTAGCGGCTGTGCGTGGTTAAATTCATACTACCGGTACTGCCTGTTAGCACATTTTAATAGTATTTTTTACCCAGCAGTGGGGTGGAGTTCCTTTTGTTGACCTTCGCCAAAATTCCTACCTACCAGCATCTGATACCTACACTACACCCCGACTCGGATGTAAGACGTCACGGTCGAATCACGGCGAAACGATTTTAATTTTGCTATATTATCTCCTAAACTATTAATTATACTTGCTAGGTATAAAGGGCAAATATAGTCTTCATGAAATGCTTAAGCCAACTAACGTATTAAAAATGATAAGGATTAATACCGTGATGGTATAAATAGTTTACCAAAAACCGCTAAATTGCCCGTTTTTTTAGATTATCGCGAAAGGCTTTCTTTTAATAATACAGTTAATTATGTTGATTTTTACAATAAATGATAATTTATTTCAATTTGTGAAGCAAGTTCAAAAATACAATTTTTATATTATTATGACACTGTGGAAACACTCTTCTCAGAAAAAAAAATCTGTTAGTTAGGTACTTATTTCAAGTTCTAATCTACTTTAGTGCCACATTCTATTGCTTCGCGTCACTGTGTAAGCGATCCCCCCGCGCCCCCCGCATGAACCGTTCGTCCGCAGCCCGCGCGCGCGAAATTCCTCCGACTTGCTTCCAATTTATCGTCACTGCTCGGCTCCTATGTATCGTAGCGTTATGTTATATAGCCTATAACCTGCCCAGGAATATGGGCTACAATCGTACCAAGTTTGGTTAAAATCCCTTCAGTAGTTTTTGTTCCTATCGCGCACATACAGACAGACAGACAGACAGACAGACAGACAGACAGACAAAAATTTTACTAATTGCATTTTTGGCATCAGTATCGATCGCCAATCATCCTCCAATATGTATTTTGAAAAAATATTCAATGTACAGAATTGACCTCTCTACAGTTTTATTATAAGTATAGATGAACTGATACCACCAGGCAGGACCATCGATTCTGAACTGTACTGCGAACAACTGATGAGATTAAAGCAAGAAGTTGAGAGAAAGCGGCCGGAATTAATAAAAAGAAGGGGTGTGGTTTTTCACCATGATAACGCTAGACCTCACACATATTTAGCCACTCAGTAAAAATTACGGAAGTTTGGCTGGGAGGTGTTAATGTATCCGCCGTAAAGTCCTGACCTTGCACCTTCAGATTTCCACCTGTTTCGGTCGCTGCAGAACTCCTTAGGCAGTGTCAGGTTGGCATCACAAGAGGACTGCCAAAACCACTTGTCGCAGTTTTTTCATCCAAAATTTTTATATCAATGGGATCATGTCTCTACCAACAAGATGGCAAAAAGTTATAGAACAAAATGGCACCTATATACTTTAGTCAATTGATTTATATATTATAAACTTTGTAAAAAATCCTTTTGAATTTTTATATAAAATGGGAAGAAACTTTTTCCCTAACCTAATATAATATTTTCTAATATTTGCGATCTTTAAAATGTAAATTTAAAATTGTCATTGATAAATTATATCTCACTTGACAATAATTTCAAGTAAATGGAATATAATTAGAAAAGCAGCACGAACTTACAAAATGAACTTAAGACTAGGTGGTAACTAGGTACTAGTATAATAACTAAAAGTCCTAGATCTTCGTGATCATATCATTCACGAAACAGCATTATGATTTTAATGAATTATTCATGTTTTCTTAAAAATAAATACTTTGGAATTCTATTTTAGTAACAGTTATAATATTTTTTTAAATAATATTAGGTACCTTAGGACTACTAGTGTACTTGTACTTAGAAATAAAGCCTTAGGAGTCAGGAAATTAAATTGGAAATAATTTACACGACAATACATAATAATCATTATACTAATAATAACAAGTAGGCTTATATTACAAAGTTATCTACATTTGAATAAGTTTCCCATGCTTCAGTAAAATATATAATCCTGCAACTAATATTAAAAAAAAAACAGGATACGCTTGTGGTAAAGTTGTTGATATTGTATCGTGTAATAGCCATAAGTTCACCCTTATAAAAACGTTGACGCGTGTTCATAGCTTTTTAGCCGCGAGAAAAAACAATAGAGCCAATCTCTCACAAGTATCGCTTTCACCCGTCGGCAGATCTGCGAGCGCGTGATAATTGAATCGCGAGGGTCCGAGGGACACCCACTATTAGTGATACATTTGTTTCGGATCAACTTTACTATTCTCAAATGTTTTCCAAACTTTACTTACCCGTATTAAATAAACATTTTATCTTCAATATTTTTTTGTATTGTTGTCTAAATTAAATGTTTTTGACGACTGTAAAAATTTTACTCTGATGGTATTCCAGAGTAAAGATTTTACAGTCGGATACCATATGAGATTATCAGTTTTATTTAACTTTAAAAACTTTGTTTTAAATAGGTATGTACGAGTAGGTACTTGAGGATTAGATAGGTATTATACAAAGTAATACATACAATCAATATCCCATTCGTCCACGTGTATGCTATGATTAATACTTCATAAAAAGCAATTTGTTAAGTAAAAGTAAAACTCATTTGCCTAAGCGATCACATAACATTTACATGCCCTAATGCTCTAAATGTATGGAGTCATCAATCTTGGAGGGTAGTTGCGATAATGCGCGCGACATATGGCGCCCCGCGACTCCGCGTCACGGTCGGCTGAAGTTCAATAAGTGACCCGCACCGACCTTACAGGCGTTTTCGAGATTACATCAAAATGCAATACAAAACTGATTGTTTCGATGGCACCGATGATGTAGCCATTTTTATTATTGAAGTACCCACTTTTCAAATCCTCGACGATATGTCGCACAATAATAGCGAAGACCATAAAAGACCAATTCTTAGTTTAAAAATGGCATCTGGTTTTAATTTCACAAATTCATTATATGATTTATGAAGACTTTAATGCATCCCACACCTATTTCGGTGACAGTGGCCGGTTTCATCGAAAACCCGGCCAGCTACGCAGGAGTTATTTTATAGTGCCCAAGTGAGTGCGTAATACACAGAAGCACTCTCTCTTCCTTTACTCTTGTAGCCCAGTGGGACGACTGGCGCGAGATCAGGCGCAGGACCGACTTTTTACATGCCAATCCGACGTATTTGTCAGACAATCAGGTGCTCATGTAAATGAAATACCTATTTAGAGTATTATCATCACACAAACAAAATAATTGTATTAGGTATGAATTTTTTTGCGTGAACTACTCTACATAATGTTGTAATTTTTTTCATATTTTGAAAATAGTTACGTATTGAAGAGTCTGTTGTATGTATAATATTTGCAAATTTTAAAAACTTTTAATATTTTGAGTATTTGTATTCCTTTTATATAGGTATTTGGCTCTTTATTTATTCAGCGAGCATTTAGTACCAATCGATAGACAAGTTCGCTGACAGATTTCGCAGCATTAGCGACATATCTGTTACTGTAGGGATGCCATCAGAGGGTTGGCGACTAAGTGCTAGCCAGCCACATGTCGCTCTCTTCGCGCTAATCTCCAGGATTTGCCATTCGATGTCCCCTGCCGTTGCAGGGCTATTACCCGTCTCGCTTTCTATTATGCGCGACAATAAGTCCATCTCGCTCGCCTCATTGAATATTATTGCTCTATGGGGATTTTGAAAATATGGAGCCGTTTAGCTTTAGCCGTACATTGTATCCATCCAGCGGAATTATTCATACGGAGCCGCTACATTTATCACTTAATGGTATTAGCTATTAGAGCGTTTTATCGCATGATTTGCTTTAATGTTGTGACAAAACTGTATATTTTTGTCGCGATGTGCGTAGTATAATTCTTAGATACTTGCAGCAACTAAGGTGAATAAATTAGAATTTAAAATTTGTTTTTATATCCTTCTAGATATTTTATGATTTTCGTTAAAATAACTTCGATTTTTTGCAAATTTTATTACTTGTATCATAATTTAAAACATAGTATTACATAATCTAATAACATGTTACATACATACGATTCTTCTAGAATATAATTCTAGAAGAATGGTAAAAATTGATGTTTTTACCATTTTCAAATTTTGCAAGGTCATCGAGAATTGCACTATGAAACACACTAAGGGCGTGTCTCACCAAGCAATGTTAAAGTTAATCCTTCGTTAAATATCATGTTATCCCTCTCGTTTTTCCTATCAATAAACGAGAGGGATAACATGATATTTAAACATGGCGTTAACTTTAACATTGCTTGGTGAAACACGCCCTAAAGCTACAATAACAATTATAGATGAAATTAGGTGTGCTGTGAGCGTAAAATTTGCATCAAGATTCAGAATTAGAACGATATAAGTCGAATATCTGCAGGTGGTGTAAACTGTGACATTTTGACTTATTTTAACAAATATGAAAAGTGATTACCAAATTAATCAAATTATTCATTATACCTAAATACCTACTTTTCCGTGGAGCTAGCTGTATTAAAATATTTAAAATGTTCAAAACGAAATAAGAATAAAAATTATACTATCTAATATATTTTTGGTAGGTACTACATGATCATCAATATTATAGAAAACCTATAATCAGCTAATAAAATATTCTTAGGTTTTATATTTAACTTTTTATTAGATATTTTCATATGAACTTTATAATTTAACTATATATATTATGTTACTTTCTATTTATTGAATCTTCCTCAGCCATGAATATAAATTTTAAATCTAATTACTTACGATAATCATTTATCTACATAGCACATGTACAATAATTGCAGACTGCTTCAGGTATCATTTATTTATGAATATTCTATACATTTTTTTGGTCTAGCCAAAACAATCACGTTAACCTTTAAAAATACAAGTCCATTACGTAGATTGGAGTCAAAAGTGCATACATAATAGTGATCATAGTCGCTGTCAACGCGCCATGCGGTACCTAACACATGGCGATTTCTGTTCGAATACAAACAAGTGAATTCCATTAGGAATTATATTATAGCCGCTATTACGGGGTAGCAATGCTCAATATGCCATATCAAGGAAATTCAATAAATTCATCAGTGCATTATAGGGAGTCGCGCTTGTCATTGCTTCCCTCGCAACCCTAAAATCATTCCATTCTATCTAACCGGACGCACCGACAGGTTAACTTTTGTTGTTCTATAAAAGCCGAGCATTATACTCCAATTGTTCGCGCAAATGTTGGATATTACGATTTTCAAAGCACTTTATGTTGAGTCACCCATAATTATTGCAGGAGTTATTTCATTAATATTCGGCTAAAACGACGGTATTTATTTTATTATAGGTATCGATTTAAAATTAAAGTCTGTAAAATGAAAAATTAATTAGACAAATAAAATGAGTAGGTCATATAGCCATTTAAGTATAATAATAGGTACGAGATAATTATCACAGTAGTAATTAACCTTAAAGCATTCCATTTCTTTATATCTTAAAAAACGAAGATATCAATAATTGAAACTTGCAATACGAAAGATAGCGATGATCTACGGTCAGTGTGACGTCATCATTCCAGTAATCCACCGTACCTTTTTCAAATCTAAAATAGTTTTGCGAAAAAAAGTTAAGGATGATAGTGAGATGTCTTCAACGCGACACCTTTAACAATCCGACGACCTAAAATGCAGTTTGACTAAATATAAACTAACAGAAAGTTGCATAATCTTTAAAACTGTTTCTTCTAGTGTTTAACTATATTTTATTAGTGTCTAATAGTTTGTGAGAGAGAGAGAGTCAATATTAATTTAGTTAATTTCTTTATTATTATACTACATTTAATATATTTAATATATTGACAATTACACGTGCGATCGAGACGCACACATTTAAAATTAAACGATTTCCTATCATTTCAAATAGGACAATATTTTGTATTTGCTCACTCGCTTTAATCGATGTATAAATTGTTAATTAAATAAATGAAATGCAATCTATTAAAATGTCATATTTGGTACAAGTAAACTACCCTATTACCTAATTCATACAGTAGTCTACATAACTATGATACAAAACATTATATTAGCTTTATAAAATACTTAAAATATATAAATATCCATTTTGAAAAGTTCAAGTTCAAAATTTCAAGTAACAATCAACTTACTCAAAAATCTTCATAATATAAAAAATCTCAAAATACTCCAACAACAAACATAACAAAATAAAGCGAAAAACATTTCTTTACAAAATGAAAAGTCAACATGAGTTTTGAGGCATTGCCCTCGAGGTGGTTTTTGCGTGGGTTTCAGGGAGGTGCGGGAGGCTTGCGCCTGGGGACGGTCGTAGGTACTCTTCTTGATTACAGGCGGGGGCCCCTTCCCCCCTACCCGGTAGACCTCCGCTTATATGACTATAATACCTACTATTTCATTTTCATGATAATTGTTATTCTATCTTTTCACGTTACATTTATTATTTTTATCTGATTCTTGCTATTATAATTTATATGAAGCTAATAATGTGTTTTAAATTAAAAAAAAAATTAGAAATCTGAGTGTACCTTTATTAAAGTAGACCTTTTATTAAATAAAAAAACTACATTACATAGGTACAAAAATGGTCAAGGTAGAGCCGTGTTCGTACGAGCTTAACAAATCTAAGCCTCACTTCACACAAAAATACGGTAGAAAAAAGATAAATTGAAAATAATAATATTCGTCTGCTGTTGAAATATACAATCCCAATAGCGGGTACGACCACGGCTCTACCTTGACCATTTTTGTACCTATGCATATATAATATAATAAAAATCTTAAATATATGTATAGTATATATTTCCTTTGTCTGTTCCTCGTAACACAAGTTCTTTGGATACTTAGCACGGGGCCAGATTGATGTGGTGTGAAGCGTCTATAGATATTATTATTATTATATAATTAATTTAATCAGAGTATCAAATATAATATATCTGAATATAATGTATCTTAGATAGATGAGAGAACCACAAAGTAGATAATAAAAGAAACGTATATTAAACGTACAGTAGCGGCACAGTTCATGCTCAACCACTTTATATATATGTATTATGTTCCTTTGCACCGGACGGTCCAAAATATTAAGACCCCTTTTTTGCGAAGTCGGGTTATAGTTTTTAACTTTTTTTATTTATAGATGTATTTAAAACTAAATGCTCTCGCTTGACGAAAATGGTGATATAATAACTGTTTATTATTTTCGTCAAATGTGTAACTTGCGATTGAAAATAAGTGCATCGTAGAATTTTGACAGAATATAGCGAAAGCATTGAGTTTTAAATACAAACGTGAGGTTCGATCCTGACTCCAGGGTGGATGAGGAAACGTCTACGTTACAATAAACAACATTTCTAAAAATCCAGTTCTAGGTACTTTTATAAGGAATACGAGATTCTGGTACTTGTGGTCGGTCTGTGTCGAAAAGCGAGAAATATGTATAGACAAAGTTTGATAACTTTTGTTCTGAAGTTCGTGGTTAACTACAATAGCGTGGTAGATGAAACTTGTTTGTGTTCCAAATAAAACTCAAAGGGCTCAAAACGGAACATTTTTAGCGATAGTCTAACATCAATTTTATTTTTATATGTAATTAATACATTTAATACTAGTCATTACTATAACTAAAATAGTAATATCAGTACTAAACGTAAATTAGGAAATATTTTATATGTACCTAATGAATTCATTTGTTGCAAAAAATATTAATTAAACAATAGGTACATTGCTATTTCTATGGCGTAATTATATAAAAATCTAAATAAAATTAATTTCGTAGAATCTACAGCAACGTACCATATGATTATGATTTTCAAACAGAACAAAAGGGAAAAATAATATTTAGAATAATGATTGTGGGGAGGATTCTTTGATTACTCTGATATAAAAGGGCTTCGCGGGCTCACTGTGATCAGCTTTATCCTTTTGTTAGAGTTTTAATCAATCAAGGAGACGCTTAGACTTTGAGGCGTATGGGTTTTATTTATGTACAAATGCATGGGTGAGTTTTCATTAGGTACATATTTTTTAGGATCTCATTTTCCTTTAGAATTTATATCTGCAGCAGATAATATCCTATGATAAGTCTACAATATAAATAAACTATTTTGAGAATAAAACGACCTCCGTAGCGCAGTGGTTGAGTACGTCGGTGCTCAAGCCGGAGGTCGCCGGAGCCGTATCCCGCCGAAGGAACAAATAGTTTTCTGTGTTCCTGGGTCATGGATGTGTCTTAAATTTGTGTATTAATATAATAAAAATCTTAAATATATGTATAGTATAAAAGTATCTATTATATATTATATTTCCTTTGTCTGGTCCCCGTAACACAAGTTCTTTGGATACTTAGCTCGGGGCCAGATTGACGTGGTATGAAACGTATATACATATTATTATTATATTTTTAATTTAATCAGAGAAATATAATAGTTATATCTGAATATAATGTATCTTAGATAGATGAGAGAAACCACAAAGTAAATAATAAAAGAAACGTAGATTAAACGTATAGTAGCGGCAAAGTTAGTGCTCAACCAGTTTATATATATGTTCCCTTGCACTGGACGCACACAAATTAAAGAATAGGTATCGTGTTAAATGATATACAAAACAGTTAGGTTTTAATATTGTCAATATTATTTTCCTTAACGAAGTGGGCGCGGGTCAGCTACTTAGTACTATATAATATTATGTAAATAGGATTGAAATTCATAAAAAATGGAGATATAATTAACTATTGTGCTAGAACTAAGTAAACAGAATGAGATTCAATTATTAATATAATTAGCTATAAGTTATTGGTGCATCTATTTAATAAATAAATGAACATGTACAATACACGTTTGCTTTACCAACCTCTAATAAACAAAAAATACACCCTAATCACATACAAAAAATATTTCTTAGATTTCATAGGAATTGAGATGTTTATTCATAAGAACAAAAGGTCAAGAATTCACCATAGGTCGTGGACTTTTACCCTATAGTCTTATGTCTTTGTTTATTTCGGAAATCAAGTTGTCTAAATGTCTTGTTATGGTTTTGTAGACGCAAATCAATGTTCGTCATTGCTAGTTACTATACCTAC
Organism: Celastrina argiolus; assembly: GCA_905187575.2. Classification (NCBI taxonomy): domain Eukaryota; kingdom Metazoa; phylum Arthropoda; class Insecta; order Lepidoptera; family Lycaenidae; genus Celastrina; species Celastrina argiolus. The sequence goes on from LR994577.1 coordinate 11,265,079, forward strand.
CTACTACAAGTGAATACTAAACATTATACTTCTTACTAAAGACTCAATATTTACGGAATGGATACGCTAATAGATATTGTTGTCTTCGTCGGTCAAGTAACTTTTCATACGTACCAGACAAAGATAGCTGCTACATACATTAGCGTTTCCGTAGCGTAAATATTTTTCTTATTAAGAAATTGTATGTGTTTTATGTTGTTACACTTTTATTGCACTACTTTTATACAAAGAAATGAAAATAATGCATAGAGTTTCGCCGAAAGGTGTATTTTAGTTTTTTCTGCGAAATATCTTGGATACGGCAGTGTACACAACAGCTAAAACCGGTATATTCTACGGATTAACGACAAATTAATGTATTAAACTGTCAAGTGGTGATTTCACCTTCGCTTTATTAAACTGTTTTAGGATAATAGGAAGTTAAGAGCAGATTAAGGGAGACCTCGGCTTCTCATTACAGAGGAGTATTAAAAGCTGGGCTGTTCTAATAGAATATGTATTTTTATGAGCTCCGGGAGAAGCTGATGCAAGTTTGATGCTCCCAATCTCGACCCTCGCACCTGAGACTTGAGTCACAAATATTTGCAGGGGAAGTGACTTGCTTGCAATTTTCAGGCGTACCAACTACCAATAGTAAGTTGAAAAATGGAAATATTCATTCTTATCTACTATGTACTCTCGAGCTGTATTTAATATATTAAATCTATAGGTATTTTAAATAAGCGTCGCGGTAATAAAACATGCAAATGGAAATGCCTATTTTATAATGGTACCTAAATAGTAGTTTTAATTTAAATCCATGCCTATCTATCGGCTCAGACTTGGCTTTCCTCAGTGCTACACGAAAGTTATCAAGATATAAGACAAAACAAAATATAGGTACCTTATAAATCTTATAATGTACAGTAAGTACATCAGTGTAAGTATGTAATTGCTTATTTTTTAATTAAATAAATAATTAATTAGATGATAAAAGAAGTAATTTATAATATTATTACACATCAATTGTCACAATGCAATGACGTCATGTCAATCTTATGACGCTAATCGAGATGCAATCATGTAAATGCATAGATTATAATCAACTAGATGTCGAGACATCATAAAAACGAAACTTAATTCATGTAGGCGATCGTTATTTACGTATATTCGTTGTGTTCGAACAAGCTAGGGCAAAATATCCTAGTTTGATTAACGTCAATTTCTGACGCGTCGACTTCTGTGTTTTATTTTTCTATGTGTTATAATATATGTCTATTATGCATGAAGCGAAAACTTTTATATCACTTTTTACGAAAATTGCGCGAACGCAGTAATACTTATGAAGTTTTACACATTTAAAATTTTAGCAAAGAAAGTGTGCAGAATGCTAATAATGCTAATATTACCAACAATTTATGAAAATATTGACCTCACACTAGTGTGTGATCACACATTAAGTTAATATGAGTGAGCTAGTGCTCACTCATATTAACTTACATACAAAAAATATTTCTTAGATTTCATAGGAATTGAGATGTTTATTCATAAGAACAAAAGGTCAAGAATTCACCATAGGTCGTGGACTTTTACCCTATAGTCTTATGTCTTTGTTTATTTCGGAAATCAAGTTGTCTAAATGTCTTGTTATGGTTTTGTAGACGCAAATCAATGTTCGTCATTGCTAGTTACTATACCTACCTACTACAAGTGAATACTAAACATTATACTTCTTACTAAAGACTCAATATTTACGGAATGGATACGCTAATAGATATTGTTGTCTTCGTCGGTCAAGTAACTTTTCATACGTACCAGACAAAGATAGCTGCTACATACATTAGCGTTTCCGTAGCGTAAATATTTTTCTTATTAAGAAATTGTATGTGTTTTATGTTGTTACACTTTTATTGCACTACTTTTATACAAAGAAATGAAAATAATGCATAGAGTTTCGCCGAAAGGTGTATTTTAGTTTTTTCTGCGAAATATCTTGGATACGGCAGTGTACACAACAGCTAAAACCGGTATATTCTACGGATTAACGACAAATTAATGTATTAAACTGTCAAGTGGTGATTTCACCTTCGCTTTATTAAACTGTTTTAGGATAATAGGAAGTTAAGAGCAGATTAAGGGAGACCTCGGCTTCTCATTACAGAGGAGTATTAAAAGCTGGGCTGTTCTAATAGAATATGTATTTTTATGAGCTCCGGGAGAAGCTGATGCAAGTTTGATGCTCCCAATCTCGACCCTCGCACCTGAGACTTGAGTCACAAATATTTGCAGGGGAAGTGACTTGCTTGCAATTTTCAGGCGTACCAACTACCAATAGTAAGTTGAAAAATGGAAATATTCATTCTTATCTACTATGTACTCTCGAGCTGTATTTAATATATTAAATCTATAGGTATTTTAAATAAGCGTCGCGGTAATAAAACATGCAAATGGAAATGCCTATTTTATAATGGTACCTAAATAGTAGTTTTAATTTAAATCCATGCCTATCTATCGGCTCAGACTTGGCTTTCCTCAGTGCTACACGAAAGTTATCAAGATATAAGACAAAACAAAATATAGGTACCTTATAAATCTTATAATGTACAGTAAGTACATCAGTGTAAGTATGTAATTGCTTATTTTTTTTTTAAATAAATAATTAATTAGATGATAAAAGAAGTAATTTATAATATTATTACACATCAATTGTCACAATGCAATGACGTCATGTCAATCTTATGACGCTAATCGAGATGCAATCATGTAAATGCATAGATTATAATCAACTAGATGTCGAGACATCATAAAAACGAAACTTAATTCATGTAGGCGATCGTTATTTACGTATATTCGTTGTGTTCGAACAAGCTAGGGCAAAATATCCTAGTTTGATTAACGTCAATTTCTGACGCGTCGACTTCTGTGTTTTATTTTTCTATGTGTTATAATATATGTCTATTATGCATGAAGCGAAAACTTTTATATCACTTTTTACGAAAATTGCGCGAACGCAGTAATACTTATGAAGTTTTACACATTTAAAATTTTAGCAAAGAAAGTGTGCAGAATGCTAATAATGCTAATATTACCAACAATTTATGAAAATATTGACCTCACACTAGTGTGTGATCACACATTAAGTTAATATGAGTGAGCTAGTGCTCACTCATATTAACTTAATATGTGATCAGTATAATAATTTAGGTTAACAATATGTCAATCTAACAAGATATGTTATTTTCTTTTTATTCTTTCTTACAGGATAAACAACGTAATATTTTATACACTATTTTATTAAGTATCAATAGAACCATAAAATCCTGAAACTTACAAATTTCGATCAGTGCTCACGCCCTTTATAGTGCCTAATATCATTAATTAGAGGATGTACCTACTAACTAATTCATAGTTCTAATTTAACTGTTGTTTAAGTTTTAATTAAATATTTTGCGTTAAACCTTGCAAACAACGTTCATTCGAGTTAAAGTAAAACTTTTTTCAGTTTGCTAAGCTACCGAAACTGGCACATTACCGACGGCAAACTGCTGAAAAACACACACGTTATATACTATAAATCGCATTATACTATAAATCGCTCTGTGGTTAAGATTTTGTCCATAATAATTTTATATTATTATAACTTTTAAGTTAGAACTTTATAACATACACTATATTGTTATTTATTTAACTTACTTTTTAAGTATAGTCTTATATACTATATCTAAGCGTTACACCACATAAACTTGAGCAGTGCTAAATATGGCTTGCATAATTCTTATATAATTGTACTCAAAGGTTTTGCTTCACGTATTTGTTTATTGACATCAGTACTTTTTGTAGGATTATTACATTTAAAAGCTGAAAACTTAATAATAATAATAATAATAATTACGTATTAAAAATCTCTTAAATTAAAATAAGGAGGATCAAAATGCAATTTATTTTCCGCCGAACTTTTATTATTAACTAGCGACCCGCCCCGGCTTCGCACGGTTGCAATGCTGATACTAAATTAAATACACTACAGAAAAACTATGAACGTTGTGTATATTGATCTATATTAATTGCACACTGTATTTAAGGTACTTAATTCGATAAGGATTAATGCCGTATTGCTTAAAACAGCTTCGTAAATAAGTTATTTTTTGCACGTAAAAAGTAAATAATAAAAATGGTTAATGTGGGTTATCCCTAAAAGATAAACATATACCATCGCGGACTTTTTTGTAGACCTTTTTATGGTGTACAATACTGTAGTACATTAATTTGATCTAACTCGTAGGGTTTAGGCAGCGTTTTTGCTAAAATAGGTTAATTTACGACATCACGTTAGAAACCTCTAAAATTAGCAATGTTGCCTTAGTATATTATGCATGTATTATACATATAAACCTTCCTCTTGAATCACTCTATCTATTGGCAAAAAACCGCATCAAAATCCGTTGCGTAGTTTTAAAGATTTAAGCGCACATAGGGATATAGGGACAGAAAAGGCGACTTTGTTTTATACTATGTAGTGATGATAGTGATAGTGATATTGTGTATGAAACAAGCCGCTTCTAGGAATAATTGTTATCTAAATGATCTTGCCATTAATCTAGGGGATTCGATCAGGTGAGTTAACTGGAGTCATGGATGAGGGTAGTAGCGGACAGATGTTGCCCCCCACTGGGCAGATGATGGCGGGCCCTATTACCGGCGGTCATTAAGCCGTGCCCCCATTTCATTGTTTTAAACTAGCTGCATATTACTTTGTATCGTGTGATTCATAGTTCATGGCAGAGCTAATATTTTTGGATTGTTTTTTGCTTTGTTATAATATGTGGTTAATAAAGAGGGGTTCGTTATAGTGTAATATTATAAAATTATGTAATAAAAATGAATGTTAAAAATGTAACATAAAGTAAAAATTCTAATGTTATAATTAAAATCTAATTAGTATGGCTAACAAATTTATATAAATTATTAAAAAAATATTATGTAATTATTTAAATCATTTGTAAATTGTAAAATAACGAAATAAAAGGCTTTTTTTTTTTTTTTTTTTTTAATAATATGTGGTAGGTATGTTATCGGTATGCTACCGAAAAAGGTGAGATATAGGTCAGTTCTCTCATATAAATGTAATAATATGTGAATTAAATTACAATATAAAGTATGTGTAATTCTTGGAACACAACATAAGTATGTATCTACCTATAATTATGATTAATAAAACGCTAATAAAATTTTTAATACCTACATGTCATTATGCTTAACGCAATTCTTATTTTGCGCGTAACTCGTTATTAAAGAACTGAATTGATACACCGGAAATATTTTAATTTAATCAGGTTGAAAGTGTTTGTCGCCGACCGGAAGCGGGCGATTCGCTGCGTACGCGTCGCCACGTGCCGGCTTCCGGCGCTAATGCGATTGCATAATACGCGACATCTCCACCTTGACACCTTACCACGCACTTTCATACTAGAATGGTATCAGTTCCCACGGACGATTAAAAAGTATACACAACGTATAATAGAAACGAACGATAAAAAATATTGTCACAGTTTATGCGGACGTTTTATCCGCTATCATTTGTAAACCATGCAATTTTGGAGAAAACGAATTTGAAATATTGAAAAATATCTAAATTTCAGCCCAATTAATGTATGGTAATTCTTCTATTTAATGATTTAAGATCTACCGTTCCTTTTACCTTCATATTATGATCTATATCTAATCAGAAAAATAGATAATGGATTGATTAGTTGGTTGCTACTTTCACAGTGAAATATACTAAAAGGATGCATCCTTAAATATTATCACTCACTTATTTTACACGTTGTTTAGACGCTTCGTCTGTACGTGCGATACAGACCGCTTAGTTATATATTTCCTTTGACAGGACCTTTGCACCGTCGAGATAAGCATCACGCTCATAGAAACTCCAAGGTAAAACAACTCGAATCGGTACTTAAAAGGCATTTTTTATACAGCCATCTTTAATATGTACTATTAAAGAAGGTATTAATGCAAAAGTATATTTGTCATTTATTCTGCTGCATCCAAACTGTCGAAATATCATCATTACATTGTAGCATGCATAATATTGTAGCAGTTAATATAAAATGATGGAACTGTTATTCCAGTGACCACACTAAAAATAGACAAGTAAAACAAAATAATTTTCGTAAGTGCGACGATATCGGAATAATGGATATTGTTAGCGTTGAAATCAAAAAGAGCTCATCGACGTCTAAGAGCACTTAACTTGATTACGAGCGTTTGAAGTCCTGCTGGTAAAAAGTATAAACAGAGGCTATGGGGGCTGTTCGGCAGTCGTCGGGGGCGGTCGAGGGCGGTCGGCTGCCGTCGGGCCGCGTGGCGCTACGCCGCATCCGCACGCGCCCGCGTTCCACGTAATTGCTGGGTTTAGGGTGGTTTAAGTTAGAACTCTATCATTATTTTTTGGCTAAAAACTATTTTATTATTTTTGTATTATAGAACATAAACTATGTAATTATCCTTGGTTGAATACAATTTTGTTATTATTATTATGGAAATATTCTTATCGTCCACCGAATCCTATATTTATTATTATAGCACTAAACCATCACTATGTTTATAAAAGACTATGTGTAACAGCTAATAATAATCATTGAAAATCCATTAATGTCGGAATAACATTTAACTTTTATCCAATTATTATTGCTTAATATATTATTGGGTGTTGGTTAAAAATTATAGCTCTAAGTATAGCATTAAGGATCACAAGATTTTTTTTTTTTAATAGGGACTTTTAACGAACAGCGTAAGTCAGTCCCATCGTAACCTAATCTTATACTTAGTGACAAACAAATGATACATAAAAAAACACAACTATGCTAGTAATTGTGCCATGAATTTAAACAAAACCTTTGCTTCCGCATCATTCGGTTGCGTCAAAATTTTATGAAATGTGCCTATATCGGTTCTATTCAAATTCAAGGCACTCAGTAAATTATAACGCGCAGGCTCATATCTGACACACTCCATCAATAGATGATGTAAATCTTCAACAACTCCACATTGCTCACAATTGGGAAAGGCAACTTTTTTCATCAAGAATATTAATATTTAGTGTTACTTTAATCCTAATAACTGAGACTTGGCTTTCCGTCTGTCACCAGGCTGTATCTGAAGAACGGTGATAGCTAGAGTTGAAATTTGCACAGACGATGTATTTCTATTGTCTTGAAATACTATAAATAAAAAAAACTAACTGTGTGTAAGTACACTGTACAGTAATTGATGTCTATAGTATTACTGCAGGCCTACTACCGACACAATCGAGAATCAAATCAGGTCGATCTCAACGGCTTTTGGTGTTTTATTTGGTGGATTACTTTGAAACTAGCCAGGATAAGAAAATCGTAAGATCGTAACTTTTTGTAGGTACTCCCGACCATATCAATCGACTGTGAATCAAAATAAATAAACGTCAATTTATTCAGGAGTATGCGGCACGATCGAATCTGAATCAAAATCTAATCAGTTTGGAGAGTAAGCCCCCTGTACTTATTATGTACGAATACTAGTTTTTAGTACACTGAGATATCAGTTAAATAAGAAAAGACCTTGGATAGATTCATGACTCTTCTGCCTGTCATTATTTTGAATTGACAAAAATGTTATACTTTCCGAAAGAAAATATAAATATGCCAAAAAAAACAGTTTTATTGAAAAGTTACAGGACTAAAAACTACTGTAACTAGGTACTTGATAAGCAAAAATTACTTTAAGTTATTTACATACACGAAATAGTTTAACTGTTGCATTACTATGCAACATACTTTATAGTACATGTCATAAGTCGTAATGACATACAATATTATGCGCATTGTTGGAGGACATTTTAAACTTAACGCTCTATGCAAAAATGCATGACCATTGACGTCATTAGTTATTAGCGCAGTTAAAAATGTATGGAGTTGATACTTCCAAAAAAAAAAAAAAGTGACTCCTCCCTGGATAATGCCGCTAGAGTAACATTTTTTTTCCTGCATATCTTTATATACTACTAGTAGTATTAGTACGTCCCTATTTTAAGCAAATTATTAAAAGATAAATAATATATTAACATATTAGAATAATATGGCCAGATTTTCAGCTGTCTTTAAACATTTTTTCTAGTTTATAATGAAAAAAATATACTAATCGGTTAAGTTTTGGAGGAGGAACCAGGGGTCTCCTAAAAGTCAATTTCATTACATGTACTCAGGTAATTTCAGTTCAATCTGTAGTTGTCTCTATCGCGCTAGTGCTAGCTAGCTAGGGCACTGCGAGACAGCAATGGATTTTATAAATACCTATTTTATATTTCGCTAACCTGGGTTTCCTCGTATCCTTTAGTAATCACTACGCTGCGTCTATAAGGAGTAAGGACTTCTTTCACGGTATAAACTCTACATAGTTTTTATCTGTTACATATATCTATACTTCTATACTAATATTATAAAGAGGTAACGTTTGATTGTTTGTTTGTTTGTTTGTTTGTTTGTTTGTTTGTTTGAATGGAATAGGCTCTGAAACCACTGAACCAAAATGAAAAATTCTTTCACCGTTGGAAAGCTACATTCCTAGCGCTGAACATAGGCTATATTATATGTTTAAAAAAAGTAGGGTTCCTTACTAAAACCCCAAAAATGTAGCCCAAAGTGTAAAAAAACGACCTCCAAAATTTCTTACATCGTGTGCGCTTCGACAACGGCTTGACCAATTTCGCAATTTTTTTTACGGTATGTTCGTTATTGTCACGAAAAGGTTATTATGAAAGAAAATGTTGAAAAAAATAAGCAGAAAATTAGAAAAAAGAAGAAAATACGTGATGGTCACGCGGGGTTTGAACCTGGGCTCGATCGATTCACGTCGTTGCCAGTTTATATGACACGGGTGTCATGGTAACATCATTGTTTACAAAATATGGAAAATAAAAATTATGAAATGCTATAAATACCGTTTTTATATCAGCTTAAACTATTTGGATTTATAAAATTATTAGGATTAACAAGTAGTTTAAGCTGATATAAATACGGTATGTATAGCATTTCATAATTTTTGTTTTCCATTTGTAAACAACGTTGTTACCATGACGACGAAGACGTTTGGCTGCGTTTCCATTGACGCGGGGCGAGGCGGACAGGAGCTTGCGGTACCCGAATTGACCAATCGCTATGCTCGAAATCTTTGCTCCACTCCGCATGGGAACCACTAAGTTCCTATGCGCCCCGCTCCGCGTCAGTGGAAACGCCAAGATTGGGGAGGTTTTCCAAATCTATACAAATAAATAAAATTTAAGTGTCAGTTTGTAACTTTCAATTAGTTTTTCTAAATGCATATGACATTTTAAACGATATCTTCTGCTTTTATTTTGCATTGGCAACGATATTTACTGAAAACGAAAATGTAATTTAAAAAAAATTTATCTGTCTGTCAGCGTGTCTCTTTGCTCCGGCTAATCTCTGGAACGGCTGGACCGATTTTAACGAGACTTTCACTGGTAGATAGCTAAAGTTATAAGGATTAATTTAGGCTACTTTTCATCATCATCTTCATCGTCATCTAACTAATGATCACCGAATCGCCTGGACCGACTGTGACGGGAGCATTCACCGGGCTTAGCTTATGTTAGTAGGAGTAATCTATACATCTATATGTATAAAAGTAAGTCGTGTTAGTTAAATTATTTATAACTCAAGAACGGCTTTATCGATATGGCTGAAAATTGGTGAGGAAGTAGCTTAGAGCAAGTAGACGGACATAGGACACTAAAAAGCTGTAAAATGGAATAAATTCCATTTGACAGCGTTTCCGTGAACGTTGCGGGTTCTGCGTTAGGGTTTCGCGTTGTGGGTTCCGCGTTGTGGGTTCCGCGTTGCGGGTTCCGGGTTCCGCGTTGCGGGATCCGGGTTCCCGCGTTGCGGGTTCCGGGTTCCCGCGTTGCGGGTTCCGGGTTCCGCGTTGCGGGTTCCGGGTTCCGCGTTGCGGGTTCCGGGTTCCGGGTTCCGCTTTGCGGGTTCCGGCTTCCGCGTTTCGGGTTCCGGGTTCCCGCGTTGCGGGTTCCGGGTTCCGCGTTGCGGGTTCCGGGTTCCCGCGTTGCGGGTTCCGGGTTCCGCGTTGCGGGTTCCGCGTTGCGGGTTCCGGGTTCCGCGTTGCGGGTTCCGGGTTCCCGCGTTGTGGGTTCCGGGTTCCCGCGTTGCGGGTTCCGGGTTTCCGCGTTGCGGGTTCCGGGTTCCGTGTTGCGGGTTCCGGGTTCCCGCGTTGCGGGTTCCGGGTTCCCGCGTTCCGGGTTCCGGGTTACCGCGTTGCGGGTTCCGGGTTCCCGCGTTGCGGGTTCCGGGTTCCGCGTTGCGGGTTCCGGGTTGCCGCGTTGCGGGTTCCGGGTTCCCGCGTTGCGGGTTCCGGGTTGCCGCGTTGCGGGTTCCGGGTTCCCGCGTTGCGGGTTCCGGGTTCCGCGTTGCGGGTTCCGGGTTCCCGCGTTGCGGGTTCCGGGTTCCGGGTTCCGCGTTGCGGGTTCCGGGTTCCCGCGTTGCGGGTTCCGGGTTCCCGCGTTGCGGGTTCCGCGTAGCGGGTTTCGGGTTCCCGCGTTGCGGGTTCAGGGTTCCCGCGTTGCGGGTCCGGGTTCCCGCGTTGCGGGTTCCGGGTTCCCGCGTTGCGGGTTCCGCGTAGCGGGTTTTGGGTTCCCGCAACGCGGGTTCAGGGTTCCCGCGTTGCGGGTCCGGGTTCCCGCGTTGCGGGTTCGGGTTCCCGCGTTGTGGGTCCGGGTTCCCGCGTTGCGGGTTCCGGGTACCGGGTTCCCGCGTTGCGGGTTCCGGGTTCCGGGTTCCCGCGTTGCGGGTTCCGGGTTCCCGCGTTGCGGGTTCCGGGTTCCCGCGTTGCGGGTTCCGGGTTCCCGCGTTGCGGGTTCCGGGTTCCCGCGTTGCGGGTTCCGGGTTCCCGCGTTGCGGGTTCCGGGTCCGAGTTCCCGCGTTGCGGGTTCCGGGTCCGGGTTCCCGCGTTGCGGGTTCCGGGTCCCCGCGTTGCGGGTTCCCGCGTTTCGGGTTTCAGGTTCCCGCGTTGCGGGTTCCACGTTGTTTTTTTTTAGTTGAATTTCATCATAAACTCTTTTTATGCTCAACGAAGTGGGCAAGGGTCAGCTAGTATATTATAAAGAGGTAACATTTGATTGTTTGTTTGTTTGTTTGTTTGTTTGTTTGAATGGAATAGGCTCTGAAACCACTGAACCAATATGAAAAATTCTTTCACCGTTGGAAAGCTACATTCCTAGCGCTGAACATAGGCTATATTATATGTTTAAAAAAAGTAGGGTTCCTTACTAAAACCCCAAAAATGTAGCCCAAAGTGTAAAAAAACGACCTCCAAAATTACTTACATCGTGTGCGCTTCGACAACGGCTTGACCAATTTCGCAATTTTTTTTTACGGTATGTTCGTTATTGTTACGAAAAGGTTATTATGAAAGAAAATGTTGAAAAAAATAAGCAGAAAATTAGAAAAAAGAAGAAAATACGTGATGGTCACGCGGGGTTTGAACCTGGGCTCGATCGATTCACGTCGTTGCCAGTTTATATGACACGGGTGTCATGGTAACGACGTTGTTTACAAATGTAAAAAATGTAAAAAATAAAAATTATGAAATGCTATAAATACCGTTTCTATATCAGCTTAAACTATTTGGATTAATAAAATTATTAGGATTAACAAAAACATGAATCCAAATAGTTTAAGCTGATATAAATACGGTATGTATAGCATTTCATAATTTTTGTTTTCCATTTGTAAACAACGTCGTTACCATGACGACTGTTAGACGTTATAGACGTTTGGCTGCGTTTCCATTGACGCGGGGCGAGGCGGACAGGAGCTTGCGGTACCCGAATTGACCAATCACTATGCTCGAAATCTCCGCTCCACTCCGCTTGGGAACCACTAAGTTCCTATGCGCCCCGCTCCGCGTCAGTGGAAACGCCAAGATTGGGGAGGTTTTCCAAATCTATACATCTATACAAATAAATAAAATTGAAGTGTCAGTTTGTAACTTTCAATTAGCAACGTTTTTATAAATGCATATGACATTTTAAACGATATCTTCTGCTTTTTTTTTGCATTGGCAACGATATTTACTGAAAACGAAAATGTAATTTTAAAAAAAATGTCTGTCTGCTGTCTGTCAGCGTGTCACTTTGCTCCGGCTAATCTCTGGAACGGCTGGACCGATTTTAACGAGACTTTCACTGGCAGATAGGTAAAGTTATAAGGATTAATTTGGGCTACTTTTCATCACCATCATCATCGTCATCTAACTAATGATCACCGAATTGGCTGGACCGACTGTGACGGGAGCATTCACCGGGCTTAGCTTATGTTAGTAGGAGTAATCTATACATCTATATGTATAAAAGTAAGTCGTGTTAGTTAAATTATTTATAACTCAAGAACGGCTTTATCGATATGGCTGAAAATTGGTGAGGAAGTAGCGCAAGTAGACGGACATAGGATACTATTTATTCCATTTGACAGCGTTTCCGTGAACGTTGCGGGTTCTGCGTTAGGGTTTCGCGTTGTGGGTTCCGCGTTGTGGGTTCCGGGTTTCCGTGTTGCGGGTTCCGCGTTGCGGGTTTCGGGTTCCCATGCTGCTGGTTCCGCGTTGCGGGTTTCGGGTTTCCATGCTGCGGGTTCCGCGTTGCAAGTTCCGGGTTCCCGCGTTGCGGGTTCCGGGTTCCCGCGTTGCGGGTTCCGGGTTCCCGCGTTGCGGGTTCCGGGTTCCCGCGTTGCGGGTTCCGGGTTCCCGCGTTGCGGGTTCCGGGTTCCCCAGTTGCGGGTTCCGGGTTCCCGCGTTGTGGGTTCCGGGTTTCCGCGTTCCGGGTTCCCGCGTTGCGGGTTCCGGGTTCCGCGTTGCGGGTTCCGGGTTCCGCGTTGCGGGTTCCGGGTTCCCGCGTTGCGGATTCCGGGTTCCCGCGTTGCGGGTTCCGGGTTCCCGCGTTGCGGGTTCCGGGTTCCCGCGTTGCGGGTTCCGGGTTCCCGCGTTGCGGGTTCCGGGTTCCCCCGTTGCGGGTTCCGGGTTCCCGCGTTGCGGGTTCAGGGTTCCCGCGTTGTGGGTTCCGGGTTCCCCCGTTGCGGATCCGGGTTCCCGCGTTGCGGGTTCCGGGTTCCCGCGTTGCGGGTTCCGGGTTCCCGCGTTGCGGGTTCCGGGTTTCCGCGTTCCGGGTTCCCGCGTTGCGGGTTCCGGGTTCCCGCGTTGCGGGTTCCGGGTTCCCGCGTTGCGGGTTCCGGGTTCCGCGTTGCGGGTTCCGGGTTCCCGCGTTGCGGGTTCCGGGTTCCGCGTTGCGGGTTTCGGGTTCCCGCGTTGCGGATCCGGGTTCCCGCGTTGCGGGTTCCGGGTTCCCGCGTTGCGGGTTCCGGGTTCCGCGTTGCGGGTTCCCGCGTTGCGGGTTCCGGGTTCCGCGTTGCGGGTTCCCGCGTTGCGGATCCGGGTTCCCGCGTTGCGGGTTCCGGGTTCCCGCGTTGCGGGTTCCCGCGTTTCGGGTTTCGGGTTCCCGCGTTGCGGATCCGGGTTCCCGCGTTGCGGGTTCCCGCGTTGCGGATCCGGGTTCCCGCGTTGCGGGTTCCGGGTTCCCGCGTTGCGGGTTCCGGGTTCCGCGTTGCGGGTTCCCGCGTTGCGGGTTCCCGCGTTGCGGGTTCCGGGTTCCGCGTTGCGGGTTCCCGCGTTGCGGGTTCCGGGTTCCCGCGTTGCGGGTTCCGGGTTCCGCGTTGCGGGTTTCGGGTTCCCGCGTTGCGGATCCGGGTTCCCGCGTTGCGGGTTCCGGGTTCCCGCGTTGCGGGTTCCGGGTTCCCGCGTTTCGGGTTTCGGGTTCCCGCGTTGCGGGGTCCACGTTGTTTTGTTTAAGTTCAATTTCATCATAAACTCTTCATCTATGCTCAACGAAGTGGGCAAGGGTCAGCTAGTCATTAAATATATTATGAGCGGTTTACCCCGTAGATTATTATTAAATCTGTACCTTTTCGTATCATATTCTTTTAATGAATTTTTTTTTTCTAAACATACGTCAAATTTTTGTGTAAATGGGAATTAAATGGACATTGACGAAATTTAAATTTTCGAAACGTAGGTATAGGGTGTATCATCATGAAACTGATGATATTCTAATTTCTAATGTATATGACGCAGTTATCTGATCGAATCTGCTTATTTAATTGAATGACTAGCGCGATATGATGTCGTCCAACAGCTCGAACAGATAGCAATGTGTTGATATATTTTTGATTAATTTACTTTAATGTGCGTTTTAATAGTACACATTCGGAAATTTTGAAGTTTAAAAATAAAATATTGAATGGTTGTCCTAGTTTCGGATTCATTGAATTTGTTAGTAAAAATAGAATTAAAAGAACGCGCTAGACATTCAATTAAATAGCGGATTCAATTAGTTGACTGCGACATATACAAAACTATTTCAATATACCTTCCAAAGCCTTGTTTCTCGCTAACAACGCCAGCAGGACGTCCGGCGGCGGCGGGTCCAGAGGATGCATGGCGTCCAGTGCGGGGTCCATGGGCAGTCGCTTCAAATCCGTCTCACAATACGCCTCCATGAATTCACTTCGTCCGATATCCACAAGTATTAATTCGGTGCATTACGGAGCACTCGGGCCGGGCACGCGCTCATAATTGTAGCCAGCGCGGCGGGCGTCGCACTGAAGCCTGCCCACGTGGCGCGCCGCCCACGCCCGCCCTGCGCTCTACCGCGCCGCCCTCCCATTGAGAAGTCATTTTTTACCCCCTGAATCTGATAAACCCCTGCGAGGGAGGCGCGGGGCCCCCCCGCCCCGAACTAATTTTTCCGAGCCGTACGACACACCCCCGGTGCTTACATCCATCTACAATATTACTCCGACACGTTATTCCGTTCGCGGGGGCACTTCGTTACTATTCTTCATCTGCACGCTGCTGAGAAAGTAAATTTGAAATTAGAATATAAAAACTCTTATTCAGTCATAATCTTGCATTCATTCTAACCCTTTGCCGCAACTCTTTAGAAATGTTGGACCTTTCAAATTTAAGAAAAGATGATGAACCTCTTCTAGCTATTTAGTTTAGATGAGAGATTCAAGGACATAAAACTTGATTTAACCTATTATTCACAAAAAACAAATTACGTAGTAGGTACCTAAGTGGATATGTTAAAAGGGGTGGAAACAATAAGAAAAGAGCTAGAACCTGGAAAATCATGCTTCACAAAAAGATATCTTATTGGTATACCTATGTAATACTATGTATTACATAATATTGTGCAGAAAATAATAAAGACTATAATTCATGACTAAAAATATTTCGTTATTTTTAAATGACATTAATATTTTAATTTATGCTAATGTAAAAAAAAATGAAAAAGATAATAAGACAATCGTAAACTACACAGTAGAGTTTCAATGCTTGCTACCGAAACTGTTTACATACTATTCGACAACAAAAAGAAAAAAATACAGTGCCGGCTAGGGACGTCTGAAAGCTTTTATATTTAGTATATTATGTGTGACTGTTGCTCTAAAACCTATATAATATAACTATAGTAGGCACGTTTAACGTGGTCAGGCAGCGGTAGCCCGAATCGAAACCTAAAAGTCCGTAAAGAGGCTTC
Source organism: Celastrina argiolus (assembly GCA_905187575.2). Lineage (NCBI taxonomy): Eukaryota > Metazoa > Arthropoda > Insecta > Lepidoptera > Lycaenidae > Celastrina > Celastrina argiolus. Next base: position 11,280,716 of record LR994577.1, read on the forward strand.
GCTTTAAAAGAATTTATAAAATAAAAGAATGGAAACCGAGCAATTTCGACAATTTGGAAAAACAGCTATTGATATTATTGCTGATTATTACATAAATATTAGAGAAAGGTGATATTTACAATAAAATAGTCTGAAAAATTTTATCTATTTTGAAAAAAACTCAATTTGTAAACTAAAAATAATTTTTATAGGGATGTGCTACCATCGGTTCTACCCGAAGACTTCATACGTCTTATGCCAGAAAATGCCCCGGAAAATCCTGAGAAATGGCAAGAGCTACTCGTCGATTTCCAGAAGAAAATAATACCTGCTGTAAGTATGTAGATTTACAATGTTGAACAAATTTTTAATTATAATAAAAAACTCCACTGTGAGTACTTTCATTATATTCCCAATACTTTGAATATTTATTTTATTATTACAAGTTTATTAACTTTCAATTTTTATTTATATTGAATTGGAAGTTAGTTTAAAAAAGTTGTTTGTTTTTTTTAAAGTATTTATTTAAATCGTTATTATTTTTAGATCACCCATTGGCATTCTCCGCAGTTCCACTCGTATTTTCCAGTTGGAGTTTCATTAGCTAGTATCGTGGGAAGTTTGCTGTGCAGTGGGTTGGGCATCAAAGGTTCTTCATGGGTAAGTAAATTGGTCAATCTTGCGATGGCAATCATTAGTTTCATTATGTTTAGTAGATCCATTTTGTTGCGTAACCTTTTAAAAAGGTATTTGGATCAAAAGTAGTTAATAAGTTTAATTAACTGTTTTAGTTTCCTCAGGCTAAAAATGCACTTTGTTATTTTACAGATTTCAAGTCCAGCCTGCACAGAGCTGGAAGTTGTTGTCGTTAGCTGGTTGGCTAAAATGCTGGGCTTGCCTGAATATTTCCAGAACACAGCTTCTGGACCTGGAGGAGGTGTTATACAGGTAGGTTTAGGTTTAGATTCAAAGGTATTTATTCCTACTAAGACATATTTTTTCACTTACATGTGACTTATAATATTATAAAAATGGATTGTGTCCGTCAGTTCGCAGTTAGTAGAAATCCACCCAATATTTTTGAAGAAGTAATATTGTACGTAGGGCTGACTCATTGATATAATATATTAAGCCTTGAATATGTTTCAAGAAATAAATAGGTATAAAATATTGTGTTGGTTATTGAATCCATTTTATATTTGCATAATAATGACATAATGCCTTGAGGCATTAAGTCCGCCTATGTACAAAATGTGCATGATGTATAAATAAATAATTATTTCAGGGTTCAGCGAGTGAATCAACGTTGGTATGTCTGTTAGCTGCCAAACATCGAATGATACGAGCGTTAAAAGCGAAAAATAAGGACATCGATGAGGATCGCATTAAAACTAAATTTGTTATTTACACATCAGATCAATCTAATTCATCCGTTGAAAAGTCTGGAGTTTTGGGGTCTATGATCACTAGATTGTTAAAAACCGATAACAATGGCCAACTTCGACAAGAAACATTGAAGAAGGCATTCGAGAGCGATAAATCTAAAGGTCTGATACCGTGCTACGTTGTCGCTAGTTACGGTACAACCGGTACATGCGCCTTTGATCCCATAGATGAAATAGGACCGATTTGCCGAGGAGAAGGTGTGTGGCTTCATATAGATGCTGCATATGCTGGAACAGCGTTCGTTTGTCCAGAGTACAGACATCTAATGAAAGGCATTGAGTATGTTGACTCTTTTGTATTCAATCCGCACAAGTGGATGCTCGTCAATTACGACTGCTCTGTATTGTATGTGAAGGATTGCTTCGATTTGATCAAAACGTTCGATGTTCAAGGCAAGGTAGATATAAATGACGAGAAAGAGCCAATTTTACCACATTATCGTCATTGGCAAATCCCCTCGAGTAGGCGTTTTAGAGCCTTAAAACTATGGATAGTTTTAAAAATCTATGGAGTTTCCGGAGTAAGAAATTTGGTCAGAACGCAAGTAAATTTGGCCAATCATTTCGCGTTGTTGGTACGAGGTGACAGTAGATTAGTAATCGAACCCGAACCATCCATGACGGTCGTCTGTTTTAGACTACGAAATGGAAATTTTCTGACTGAAAAACTACTCGAGTATTTGGTTAATCAGAAAAAAATATTCATGGTAGCGGCTAACTTCAGAAATCATTACGTCATCCGAATGGTGATTTGTTCGCAATTCACAACTAAAGATGACGTCGATAAAAGTTGGAATATTATACAGGCTGGGGTGAATTATGTACTGAGTCACAGTTTCGACCGCAGAAAAAGTCTTTTAACCAACAGACGACTATCACTAGATATTGAAAGAGTTTAGAGGGTTTTTAATTTGTCTATAGTTTTATTTTGTTTTTACAAGCTTTAAGATACTGTCACCGGTTTTTATGTGTGTAGGCAAAAGTATTTTTTTTCTTTAATGGATTGGGAACTCTTTGTAGTAAACATAACCTTTAATATTAAAGTATATCATATTATATGGCAAAATTATTAAAAAATATATACATAAAAGTTGTTTTTCTTAACCTAAATTGTTTTTGTATGTAAAGAACTCTGCAAGGGTCTCGCAATAAAATAAAATAGGTACTGTATTTTATGCTGAATTAGATGAATACCTGCTAATTAAATATAATCATTGTTAACACTAAATACTTACCTGGATAAAGTTTAACAATTTAACACTATACCAGTACCTACCTGTATTATCAAAGACAAAATTGTCGTAATTTCAACATCACCACGATATTCTAATCACAAGTAATGACGTGATGATGATGAACATTAGATACCAGATAAAACTAGTTATTTTACCTAAAATGGAAATAAAAATATCAACATAATGATTACAAATATGTTCACAAATAATAATTATAGTAATGATATTGACTGTGCATTGCCGAAACAAATGGATCTCGTATATTTCTAATATATGAAAAAGATGTTTACATCCGGAATATTCAATTTACTATATAAATAATTTACTATATGACTAGGCAAGTTTTAGATATAATCTCACTTTTTAACTTACTTGTCACAGGAATTAATATAGGACTCTATGGGCGTGTTTCACTAAGCAATATAAAAGTTAGTCCTTCGTTATATGTATATCATGTTGTTCCTCTCGTAATTCCTATCACTGTATGAGAAGGCATGGTATTTTAACACTAACATGCGTAGGTGAAATCGGGAATCATCCTTATGTAGTGGGACACTCCTAGATTTTCTACTATCGAAGTAACGTAGGGGATAAATATTTAGAAGATAAACATGGAATAAACTTATTGATAATTAATAAGACTATTGATACTATCTCGACTATGCTTATCGCGGCGACTTACGCTAGGAGTGTTGACGAGCTAAGAAAATTAGTAGGTTTTAAAGCACTTACATTAGCTCCCTTGTAATTCAAAGATTTTCCTAGTAGCCGCCTATAGTAATGTTGCAAAATCACCCCAATACTAAGATTAAAAAAAATTGTTAAGTTATTCAGCATCCCGTCCTTTTCTATCAAGTGAATTCTTTAGCGTATCAGACAAATACAGGAATCGTGGTTGACGTTTCAACTATGACGTTCTGCTGGCTGCTGCTTCAGGTGCTGGACATAAGACTCCCCCAAATTATTGAAGTTGCCTATATTTGTCACGCTTGGCAGGCAACGAACGCAGACTTAGTGCCAATGTCACCAACCGTTAAAGTTAATCCGTAATTAATTATCATGTTATCCCTCTCGCATTTCCTGTCATTGAATGACAAGTTTACACATAGTATTTTAACAAGCCGTTAACAGTGTTAACACTAACAAGCGTTGGTGAAATCCTGAAGGACTTAGGGCGTGCTTCACCAAGCAATGTGAAAGTTAATCCTTCGTTAAATACCTATATAATGTTGTTCCTCTCGTAATTCCTAACAATGAATGAGAAGGCATGGTATTTTAACAAGCCCTTAACACTAACATGCGTTGGTGAAATCGGCACTTAAGATAATAAACTCTGCGGAAACGCTTCTGCCCATTTCCGGATATATGTTCCCTCTCTCAACTTTTACGATACCCACGGGAAAGATGGTTGATGGAGAGACTATTCTTTCTCCGACACCCCACGGATCTACTTTTTTTTTACACCACGTCAATCTAGCCCCGTGCTAAGTATCCGAAGAACTTTTGTTACAGGTACCAGACAATGGCTATATATTTTGATACTATACACACATTTAAGATTTTTATTATATTATACAGAAATTTAATACACATTCATGGCCCAGGAACAATGAAAACTTTTTGTTCCCTCGGCGGGATTCGAATCCGCGACGTCTCGCTCGAGCACCAACGCGCTCAACTTCTGCGCTACGGAGGTCGTCAGAAAAGGACATTATAATTATAATATATAGCTCACCAGCGTAAATATTTTTACTAGTCGTAGATAAAGTATGGTAATGTCTGACTTATGTACTGAGTCGTCCCTATCCAGTCTCCTTGACCAAGCCACTTAACGGCGCTCACCCGAGCGGGACAGTGTACACTGTACAGTCATTAAACAATTGTCTACCAATTTAGTACCAAACTACTTTACGGCTCAGGCACAATATATGATTTATGCGTCCATAGCTTGATGAGAGAATATGCTACCTAGAAAGTAAAAGTGAAGGATATATTGAAGGTTCTAACAATTTCTGCTGTAGAGCCTTTTTCGTGACATGAAAAAGATTGCGCGGTGTTGTTATCGCACAACGAAAGTTCAATTCAAATCCGAAGAATAAAGGCTACCTATTACTTAGATAAGGTGTTATTCTTACGGGTCATTCCAGCAAGTAGTTAAATACTGGCCTAATATTGCTATGATTTATTTTTACAAATGAAATTTTAGTCTAACTGGATTGTTTTATTATCGCCTCCGTGGTCTAGTGGTTCAGAGCTTCGCTCTCGACCCGGAGGTCGTGGGTTCGATTCCCGCGTTGGAACAACAAATAATGTTGTTTTCAAGTTTGGTTAGGACAATTCAGGCTGATCACCTGATTGTCTGACAAGAAAGATGATCCATGCGTCGGATGGGCATGTAAAAAGTCGGTCCTGCGCCTGATCTCTCGCTAGTCGTGTCGGTTTACCGTCCCACTGGGTTATGAGAGTAAAAGGAGGAGAGAGTGCTTCTGTGTATTGCGCACACACTTGGGCACTATAAAATAACTGCGTAGCTGGCCTGGTTTCAATAAAATCGGCTACAGACATCTAAATCGGTGAGGGGAGCTATTATACTATTATTGTTTTACACACGATGCTGGATTTTGTGTGGGACTTGCCGCCGGCGCCGCTGCTGCAGAAGATCCATACAAAACTAGTTGAGGCACGTGTGTTGTATTAAGAGTACCTTGACCAGTTTTCATAAATCACTTACATTTATTAAAGTATAGGCGCACATTTTGCAGAAATATCTACATAGTGAGATAGTATAATAATATATAGCCTATGAGACCAAGACTATTATCATCGTTTCGTTAAATTTTGTCCTTCGGATCTGAAGTTTTGGCGCTATGGTAGAACAAACATATTTAACAAAGACTCCCAAACCCCCCTTTTGACAAATGTAAATTTTTAGCTATTACGGCAACATGTTCAGTAAAAGTGACATCATAGACACGTTTTGTTTATCATGTAAAACATCTAAAAAAGAAGGTGGATTGATAAATAAAAATTTGACGCCAGCTTAAAGTTGCTGCATGTAGGTGAATTCAATTAAATGTCGTCATTTCATAAACGTTCATGTCATAGTCGTTCAATTAAACTGCTGATTCAATCAGATGACTGCAACATGTATATATGATACATCAAAGATATATGATATATCAAAGGATAATTAGAAAATAAGGATATTTGCGAAAAGCTTAGTATTGCAAAGAACCTGCAGATTATAAGATTCTGAATCAAAATTTCACATGTACAATTTTCATGTCTTCCCTAAATCCCTATTTTACTAGGAGCATGGAAATGCCTACTGATTAGCTGGAAAATACAAAAGGATCTCTTCGTATATCTATCGTCGCATCCATTAAAATTGAACGTTTATAAATAGCAACTAGAGCGCAATAAATGGCACCTACGAGTATATACTTTAGTCAATTGTAAATAAACTTTATAAAAAACCTTTTGAATTTTTATATAAAATGCGAAGCAACTTTTTCCCCAATCTAATAGTAATCCCAACCGTGTTTTGCAATAACTAGTACAGTACCTATAGCTAGTGGGTAATATTTTTATGCCTTCGTGGTCTAGTGGCTTAGAACCTGCATCAAGGGTGAAGAATCGGGGGGCTGAAGATCTAATATCTACGGTGGAACAACTGAAATGTTGCTCTCCAGTCTGGATAGGATAATGCAGGCTGATCACCTGATTATCTGAGAACTAGGTTACAAGAGTAAAGGAAGATAGACACACTTGAGCGCTTATTTAATAATGTTTCGGTGTAAGGAGCTAATGTAAATATTTTAAATTTAATTAATAATTAATTCTAACAAAAAATATATGTATTTATATTACATATTTTCCATAAAATATTAGTTATACACGTACACTGTACAGTATTCACTCAGCGAAGATAATGTAGCGTTCACATAATCTGTATAAGTATAAGAACCACATAACAATAGAAAGCTGAGAACAGAGTATAAATATAACTCAACACAGCCTGTCTCACCATTGTCACATGAATCGTTACAGTTGATAGTGCTTAAGACACGACATCAAATTAGATAAGTAATGGATGCAGAACAGTTTAGAGAATTCGGAAAGGCCGCTATAGATTTGATCGCGGACTACATTGACAACATAAGGGAGAGGTAAGCTATTTTTACCTGTATAAATTAACATCTCTTTGGAAAATACATTATTTTAATGTTTTTTTTTTAACCTTATGATTATTTTAATGTGTGTATTGTTTTAATTAGGAAAAAATATTAATTATGTATTTACAAGCTCTATAAATTAACTCGACTTTTAAATATTTTCGAATGTTATTTTAAAGGCTTTGAGATACCATTAATTGAATTGCACTTTTTAATAATTTATTTTATTCATATCTATAGTTTCAAATGAAATAATAATATAGGAATAACATTATTCTCTATCGGCCTTATAGGAGAGTCCGTAATTACACAGGATGTCAGTCTTGACTAGTAGCTGATCTATCTAATTACTTTTCGCCTATTTTCTTATCACCTTATGACTATAATTAGAGTTAATCCGGTGTATTCTTTAAGTTCCAAGGTTTCCTTGCATCTTAGATGGGCAATAAAATCTATATATGTATATAAAAATTAATTGCTGTTCGTTAGTCTCGGGAAACTCGAAAACGGCTGAACCGATTCGGCAATTTTTAGTCTTGAACTATTCGTGGAAGGTTCAAACGGTGAGAAAATACTATTTGTATACTCAACAAAGCATGGCTCAGCTGGTATAATATTAATGTTTTGGAATCTTAAAAATTCAAACCTACTTACTGTTACCATATAAACGCATGGTATCGTAAGTGAGGTATTGTGTGTTGTCTGTAAGAAATATTTGCATTCTGTACTACATTTCTATATAAACTATAAGTGTTTCCCACACGTATAAGTGTGGGAAGCTTCATACTCCTTCATATGAAGTATACGCAATTTTCGAAAAAGGGGTAGGTATAATGTTTTTGTAACATAGAGCATTGTATAAATTTGCTTCCTAACGATAAAATTCCGTTTAGTGTATTCTAACCTAATGCCATTATTCGGAACCTACAAAAAATACCTCGGGATATTGGACATTGACCGTAGTCTAGTTCATTTTGGCAAAATGTCGCTTAGTAAAAGCTCCTCTCTAACTAACTTAGTACGCAGCGTTACTAGTAGCTCTAGTAGATAGTAGATCTTTGACATTTTGGATTTGTATTTTATTATTATGTTTTATTTGTACTGTATTTAACCTTATACCATTTAGTTCAGTTCATGAGCAGCGTAAAACTGTAGACGGCACTACAACGCAAAAGAGACTCAATAGATCATCTTGGGTCGCAGTGACGTCATATCTTAAGTATATCCTGCCTACGGTTTACAAAAAAACTGTACATTCCTACTAATTATTTGCTAATCAGTAAAATTAGTAGGAACAGTACACAACAATTCAAATAAAAAATATGATAAATTTCGTGTCTAACTGATTTCGTTCTAAACTTCTAAAGTATGGTCACTTAATTAAACTTAATTTCATAATATTTTTAATAAACGTTATAACTTATTCGTTAAAACCGTCAAAGTTATATAACTATGCAGCAATTATTAAATAATACGACGTTATTTTCCTGTGTCAACAGCATTGTTTGGAAAATATATTCTAACAAAGGACAGTAATTACTGGTTGATTACACATTTAATTGCGAACAATCTAGGTGTAGATGTACCACGTAACGCCGATTTTATCTACGTTATTGTCTTATTAACATAATTTCCTGGGATTATGATTTCTTAATCATCGACAGGTATTAATTAACTATTACATTGTAATATTTTGTCCCCATGATAGATTAACTCCATGCAAGTGGGCACCCGATTAGCGCTGTCGCACGCTACCGCACGATTTTCATGCAGTCAATAAATACATTTAAAATAAAATAAAAAAATAACAGAACAGATATTTATATTAAATAAATCCGGCCAAGCGCGAGTCGGACTCGCGTACGTAGGGTTCCGTACAAAGCGATAAAGTTGTATAAGCTCTCTTAAATATTTGTTTTCTTCTGTTTTTTAGTATGATATTAGAGGCAATAGAAATACATCATCTGTTGAAAATTTTAACTATCTGACTCACGGTTCATGAGATAGAGCCTGTTGACAGTTCAGTCTGTAATAGGATCCCGTTTCTTACCCAGTGGTAGCTATTTCTGTTAACATTCCGAGAATAACATGTTCAGATCTGTTTCGAATTAAAATATTTAATTTTCATACCCTTTGGGCACGGAACCCAAAAAAAACTAATAGCAATTCTAAACGAACTTAGCCACATTTCTTTGGGAAAAACAATTTACCGAAGATTTCATTGTTTTAGTTTTTCTCCTTTTATTTTGCCAACAACAAAAAATTGTTGTTACTTAAACACCTTAACAGTTACCTCAAATGAAAAATACTACAAATTGTATACCTACAGCAATTTCATGACTTATAAAGTTAATTTTTTTTTATTAAAACTTGGTGGCTTCCGGCCTACGAGGCTCTACGTCTAACAGTTTTCGCTTTGCTTTTGTTGTTACAGTCATAAGTATGTATTTATCTATAGGGAATCGCAATGCGTAATTTAAATGTAATTATATATTCTACGCTTTTTCCAGGAATGTTTTGCCATCAGTAGAGCCGGGATATCTTGTCAGCGCTTTGCCCGAGGACCCGCCTGAAGAACCCCAAGACTGGAAGGATGTTATCAAGGATTATAATGATATTATAATGCCAGGTGTACGTTATTTAACTTACTTCTGTTATACTCACATGTACTTAAATATGTATAATAAGTATATGATACTGTTTAATCTAGGTAATAGGCAAATAAAAAGCTAATTTTATATTAATATAAAAACTTCCACAAGCTCTTTTAAGAAAGTTTGTACTTTACAGACTTTACAAACGACAATTTAGCGATAAACTTTTAAAATTAATAACATTTTATACTGAATCGCAAATTTTATTTAGTTTTATATTTTTGTTGCACTTATATTTTTTACCTTTCTTGTAACAGGTAACGCACTGGCAGTCACCGCATTTCCACGCCTTCTACCCTACAGGCCAATCCTTCCCCAGCATCGTTGGTGAACTACTCAGCGATGGTCTGGGTATCGTAGGATTTACTTGGGTAAGAATTTCCTAGAAAACCTCGTAAAGAAAACGCAATCTTGTTAGTACCTTATTTAATGTCGATATTTGTGTGTAGATGGCAAGTCCCGCATGTACAGAGTTAGAAGTGGTAACGCTAAATTGGCTCGGAAAACTGTTGGGACTACCTGAAGAGTTCCTGAATTGTTCGTCTGGCCCGGGTGGAGGAGTCTTACAGGTAATATAATAATAATAATAATAATAGAGCTTTATTTAATTCCATACAAAACATTTTTTTACATTTCATATAATTATACACAATAATAAATCAAAACTAAGTTTGAATTACAATGACAATATACCATTCTATTAAAAATAAAAAATAAATAAAAACAATTATACTCGTATTAGTCTGTTTGCAATTCTGATAATAAACACACACGCACAGGTAATATAACAATTAATAATATAACCACAGAAATATATCAAGATCTTGATTTATTTCTGTGAATATAACATATTAAGATGATCCATTAATATTCTGTAAAACAATGGGAATCAACTTGACTTTTTTACATGACAATAACTATAAATACTTAGTTATTGTAAATTAATTTCATTCATTTCAGAGTTCCGCAAGTGAAGCCACCCTTGTAGCTCTTCTTGTCGCTAGAGATAAAACTATTCGCAGACTAACAACAAACGATCCAAAAGCCGATGAAAACGAAATACGTTCAAAGTTGGTTGCGTATACGTCTGACCAATCTAACTCATCTGTGGAAAAAGCTGGGGTCCTTGGAGCAATGAAAATAAGGCTCCTGAAATCTGACAACGATGGACAACTTCGAGGAGAAACATTGAGGAGGGCTATCGAGGATGATAAAAGTATGGGTCTCATACCGTGTTGCGTCGTTGCCACGCTGGGCACCACAGGAACTTGCGCGTTTGACCAATTACATGAGTTGGGTCCAATATGTCAAAAAGAAGAAGTTTGGCTTCACGTTGATGCTGCGTACGCAGGAGCTGCGTTCATTTGCCCGGAATACAGACATCTAATGAAGGGCGTCGAATTTGCCGACTCCTTCGATGTGAACCCACATAAATGGCTCATGGTCAACTTCGACTGTTCCGCTATGTGGATAAAAAATAGTTGCGATATTGTCAAAGCGTTCGACGTACAGAGAATATACTTGGACGACATTAAAGACAAGTCGCAGATCCCGGAATACCGCCACTGGCAGATACCTCTTGGGCGAAGATTTAAGTCGTTGAAATTGTGGACCGTTTTAAGACTATACGGTGCGGAGGGCCTTCGAAGTCATATACGAAATCATATAGGATTGGCGCAGCATTTTGCCAGCTTGGTCAGAGCCGATAAGCGATTCATCGTGGAGCCTGAACCGTGTATGGGGTTGGTATGCTTTAGACTGAAAAGCGGAGAAAGCGACACTAAAACTCTCCTGGCCAATCTAACCAATAAGAAAGAGGTATATTTAGTGGCAGGTACATATATGGACAATTATATAATTCGCTTTGTGATTTGCTCGCGCCTCACAACCAAGGAAGATGTAAACTTTTCATGGAAAATGATTAAACAGGAAGCAGACACCTTTGACATCTTAGACAAAATACCAATGAAATCTCAATGTTTTACACCCATAGATCATTTAGATATTAATCTGCTTGAAAAATCACAATAATTTTCAAACCATATCGCAAAATTTACGGCAGATGTAAAAAATTACATTTATAAAAAGTGAAAGGTTAACAAACTTACCCCCTTAATAATACATGTTATATTATAACGGTTACATGTCCTTGTCATCTTTGTGTGATTCGTAGGAAAAGCCACTAATGACAGACAAGGACAGCAACATGGATTTATCCGTGGTGTATATATTTTTACTAAAAGAGCCTCCCCCTTATTTAGTTAATAATAATTAGTAGTATTATTATAATCATATTAAAAATTGGGCGAAGTTTTAATTTTTTTCGGCATTCAAATTCGTAAAAGGGTATCTAACTTTAGTAAGAGCACTATTATTAGTTAAAAATTATATTTTTTATTTATGTTACTTAAATATTAGGTTTTAACTAGCAATCAAGTGCTACCGAGAAAAAATATAGTCTCATTGACTTCAGCTACATATTACCTATCTAGTCTAATATAACAGAAGCAACCTACCTACATACAACTATTTTAAGGCTTTAAATAGCTACATTGTCATAAAAATAGGTCTACTTAGCGGTAGACTTAATTTAACCATAAAACTTTAGTGTGTTATGATATTATTGGAAACATATTTTTTCCTACTACGTAAATATTCCGTCTCCGTTTGTTCATGTAAATATAGTTAGGCCAAATAAATTAGTACTTAATGAGACCATGTTTTATTTTTATATCCAGAAATTTATATTAAGTATTGTTATCTATCTTAGCTTTGGCATCTTAATTAGAAATATATTTTAATTAAGAGGAAGAGGAGGTTAATACTAAACGAATGTATTTCTTCCTCTGGGGACTTATTTATCCGTTTCCTTTGCGCTCGCGACAATAATAATGAAAGCAACTTTGTATAGTGATTGTTGTGAATTTCAATTGCAGTATGTCGGCTATTAGCTATCAGCTAGTGTATGTCGCAGTCGTCTAATTGAATAAGCTATTTGATTAAATGTCCAGCGCGTTTATATAATGACGACACTTAATTGGTTTACTATGCCGAACGTTTATTGAACAAGCGTCACTCAACGTCCAACTAGTTAGCGAACTGTAACAAAGCCCTTTAAACAGAGCGAACGTAAAATTAGTCAGGTTATTGAAATTTAGTTTATTTCTCCCCGCAGTGGCGCTCGTACTAAAACAAATATGGCGGTAAACAGCTCGCACAGATTACATTGTTGATATTTTCATTTTCATTTTGTATGATGTCATGTCATGTCCTCATTTTTGAGGATATTTTAAGTTGCGAACTTATAGTCAAACCTACCCCTACCAAGACTATGCTAAAGGACGTTCAGTCAAGACGTTGAACGTTAAACAACTTGACGAGTTGTCCTTTAGTCATTAAATTAAAAGTCGTCATTTCATAAGCGCGTTAGTCGTTCAATTAAACTGCCAATTCAATCAGATGACTGCGATATACATGGCCGATAGACGTGGCCGAATAGTCAAGTTTGATACCTGACATTATCGGTCCTACACAGACGTCGTAGCACGGTCAAAGTCCGTAGCCATTTCGTAGCAATAACAATTTTTAAATTAGGATTGCTAAACCATTTCTATAACCATAGACTACTGTGAAAACAGACGAATTTTGGTACTCAATGAAGAGTCAATAGGTATACCAGAGGCAACGCGATGCGCCTATACGAGTTGTAGCCGAAGCGGGAACAATTGATGACGTATTCCTAACGTTTTTGTATCTCAATTATACGAGCGTTGTAATAATAATACTTACAAAATTCTAGTACAAAAACGTCACGAATATACGTAGTTGTTAATTGACAAGGAACAATTGTTTCTGCTAACCCCACTGGTCGCGGGTCATTTTATATGTTAGTTAATGTTAATGTATCGTGTAAGGTGTATACAGGTGATTCATGGTTCATATTTTTTTTCATATTTATTCGTATCAAGATGAATATAGTGTGAAGAGCATTTTTTGTTTTGGAAACTAATATAAATTACTTACTATAACGCGACAAATCACGATTAAAGATCTTCATAAAAGTTACAAAACAGATGAGTTTCAATCCTAGTCAGGTAGTTCAACGACTAGTGAGTTCGTGTGTATAGACTAGGAGCCAGCGAGCCCCAGCATAGTAAGATTCACTCCTTGTAGTCATTTGAGACCTATGATTTTATTTTTGAGGTAAGTTAAGTAATTTATATGAGATGCTAAAACAAAAAAGCTCTACGCATCAATCTCTTCACACTATATTCGACGTAATATGAAAATACCACGAAACATCCTGTATATCATGTACCTACATTACCTTTTAATTTAAAATACAACATTTCGAAGTGAAATCTCACAAGCCTAAATTTTAAAAAGTATTACCTTCTGATTTAAATGAGCGACCTATATGTGAATAGTATCAAGGTAAGTAATAAACATTAAGGGTACCAAATGAAAGAGTTTGACAAATAATATACTTATTTATTAGAAAAAGATTGTCTCGAATAAAAAATGTACGTCTTAGTCAAATTACTCACTAAACGCAACTGCAAGTACCACTAACGCAGATGCCATACGAGTAACCTTTTGGCAGGCAGTGGTTTTGGCAGCTCGCATCCTCGGTAGCTTCCTCATAATCACATTTAACTCTATGCGGCTGGATCAGCTCTGAAATAAAGTTTTTTTTTTATCAAATTCAGGGTAGGTAGGTACTAGGTACTTAGTCCTTTGTTTCAGATATTTTTTTGTTCTACTTTATTTTTCATCAACAACAAATTTTAGGTAGGTATACTTTAGTTATAAAGTCACTAGATTAGATTGTCTAGTCATCTTATGACAAAAGTATGCCTAGATAGGCATAAATATAGGTTTCATTTAATCTTGGCATAAACGGTTGTGTATAATAGAATGTGATTTATAAGCTATTTATTAGCTGGTTAGTGTGCTGGCATAAGCAACAACACCCAAAAACGTTTGTACTTTTGTTCATGATTGTAACTTTGAATATGTTAAGATACCGTTCATGTTTTGGTCTGTATTTAGGTTCCTAAGTCTAAAATTAGATTGATATTGTGAATAACATTATAATTAATACCCAAAGTAAAAGTTAAACAATTCTTTCAATGCGGTGTATAATCATTATGCAAAGATGATGAGTGCGTAAACTGGGGAAAGAATATATTATATTCTTTAGAGCGTTATGCATACTTGTGCCTAAATATTATACTTCAATATCATGCTTAACCATACCTATAAATAATTATTTATAGGTAACTATAAATAATTATTTATAGTAAACTTAACTTAACTTACACTTAACCATACCTATAAACAATTATAATTGTTGCGGCTTTATACTGCGCTGTTGTATATCTTAGAGGTATATATAAATAAAATGCTTGAAGTAACAATGGACTGTATTATAAATTAAAGTATCAGAGAGAGACACGCGTACAATCATGGAAGTTCAGTCAGTTTATAATGGTTATAACATGCAAATAATAAATATTATGCCTATACTAGCAAATAAAGTAACGAACTTTAATTATGATTAGGTGCTCAGACAATTAAAATTTTTATGCGAAAACTGTCTTGGTATAGGTACATATAGCGTGCTACCGTATATTAGAATTACTTTTGGTTCTAGTAACGCTGCAATGGACTACGAATGCAGCAGTTAATCTGTTTTATTCTGAGTTTGAATTCGCTTAGCAAATTTTAATATTAAGTCTTATAAATTAGGTAAATAATTATAATACACGTTACTACGTCGGTAATACAGTCGATTAAGTAGGCGAAGCTAGGTAATTTTTTTTTGAGAATCGTCGTTTTTCATTGTGGATTTTAATTCACTTTGCTTTCACTAAAGCAACTTCAAAATCAAAAGTCTGGGTGAAACCACTGTTCCACCCAGATTCGGCGCGCTCTAATAATAATCTGGAATCCCCGCCTTCTAAGTACCAAGGATAATATTATAGCTTCAGTAATTAATTATCATTTACTATCCTAAGCACACACTATTTCTGTGATTCATTCATGATTCAGTAACAATAATTACGTAGTAGCCTTAATCCTTAAAGAATTATGAAACGATTTAAAATACTTACTAATAACTTTCCTAATCGCCGACCATAAAAATATTAATCTAGGCCCCTATGTACCTATTCCCTATATTTAAATTTAAAGAATATGTAAATGTAACAAAAAATTACATACCATGTCTTTCAATTTCCTTTGGTTCTTTTTGATTGTGCAAATCCAAATTCGCTTGTGCTATCGACTCTGTTGCAATGACCGAGCTGTCCCTGGGTAGAGCCGTCGCGTTCTGCACACAGGAGGCACTGAGGCCGATGAGAAATACAAGAACAGTTCCGTTCATTGTGAACTGATTGTCCGTACTAAATTAAATGCACACTAATAAACGGTTTCACTAGGACTGAATGACGATGCGTTTTGAAGAGGTCAACGCAACTGAATGAGTAACGCTAGTGTTGGCCAACAGTGGCTGCTCTGGGTCACGTAATGCTGAGGTGACATGACTGTTGTTGTTTATTAGTTATATTATAATGGTAACAAACTTGAATCATATTATTATTAATCATAGCTCTAATGAGGTCATTTGCTTGGAGCTATTATCTACATTGTGCTCGGGGGTTTAAAATATGTTAACTTATAGATAACATTGTTTTTAGCCCCTGGCGAAAGCGGAGGGGTTATATTAGTTTGACGTTTATTCATAAGTGTGTGTCTGTCTATCTGTGTCATCTTATCTCCCAAATGGATAAACTGATTAAGATCCTTAGTTCGTGATCCTTAGCTAGAGTTCTTAGCTATAATTCATCACCATCAGTTCACTCACTGATTGACCTTTCCATGGTTTCCTATTTTTTTTTTGTTTAATTACATTATGTACACGCCACCACTTAATTTCGATTGCGAGTGCAATAAAGCACTAACTAACATTCGGCCTTTTCAAATGGGTTCACTGCCATGACTTTACTAGGTAGGTATGCCTTTCTTTTGTTGATTATCTAAAAATCGAAACGGATATTAAGATATTTTAGAAGCTAAGCAAAAATGGCATACATTTTTACTGTTGTTTAAGTAAATAAAGCATTCTTTTAAAATAACTAGCTTTTGCCCGCGGCTTCGTCCGCGTGGAATAGTATTTGTGACATACCTAAACTTCTTTACCAAATAACTCTATAAATACAGTTTATTTTATTTAATGTTATAGTAATAATCATAGTACCTACTACAATGTTTTTAAATTTTTCTGTTTCGCTCTTACAAACTCACTTTTTATTTTAGTAGGTAGGTGAAACGTTGTAAAACCTATATCAGTTTTATCATGAACCAAAAAAATACAATTTTACCGCGCGGTGTTTTAAACAATTCAAACTTATAATTTTATAAAATACTAGCTGTGCCCGCGACTTCGTTCGCGTGGTGTTTGTTTGGCTTAAACCGTTTATGCAGCGCATGCAACGAAAGTCCCCAAATGTAATGTTTGTTTGTTTAAACGCGCTCATGTCCCGTATATGTCGTGGAGCCGACGCCCGACGTCGCGACGCCGACGCCGCGGTGCCCGCCGCCACGACGCCCGACGCCGCGGTGCCCGCTGCCGCGACGCCCGACGCTGCGGTGCCCGCCGCCACGACCCCCGACGCCACGACGCCCGACGCTGCGACGCCGCGACGACGACGCCCGACGCCGCGACGCCCGACGCAGCGACGCCCAACGTCGCGACGCCAACGCCAGACGCCGCGACACCCAACGTCGCGACGCCGACGCCCAACGCCGCGACGCCCAACGTCGCGACGCCGACGCCCGATGCCCGACACCGCGACGCCGACGCCCAACGTCGTGACGCCCGACGCTGCGACGCCCGCCGTCGCGACACCGACGCTCGACGCCACGGCGTCGCGACGTTGGCGTTACGATGTTGGGCGTTGCGACGACGACGCCCGACGGCGTAACTCCCGAAGGCGCAACGCCCGACGCCGCGACGCCCGACGCCGCGACGCCCGACGCCGCGACGCCCAACGTCACGACGCCGACGCCTGACGCCGCGACACCCAACGTCGCGACGCCGACGCCCAACGCCGCGACGCCTAACGCCACGACGCCCAACGCCGCGACGCCCAAAGCCGCGACGCCGACGCCCGACGTCGCGCCGATGACGGACGCCGCGACACCCAACGTCGCGACGCCGACGCCCGATGCCCGACGCCGCGACGCCCAACGTCTCGACGCCCGACGCCGCGATGCCCGACACCCTACGGCGTGACGCCCAACGTTGCGACGCCGACGCCCGACGCCGACTTTCAATCCGACGCTGCGCTGCTTGCGCCGACCGCCAAATTTTTCGGCGTCGGCGGTCTACATTCGTTGCGCAATTTCAACTCGCACTTGCCCGGTTTTTTATTTATTAATTACCATATTATGCTTGCAGTATAAACGATGTCGAAATTTCCAAACGTATATATATCTTCAAAGACTAAGTAGTAGTGGTATTACATTAATATTTAAAATCGGTTCATAAACGACGAAGATATCCACGAACAAACATAAAAAAAACATATATTAACGAATTGAGAAACCACCTCCTATTTTGGAAGTCGGTTAAAAATATTATGTTGATTATTTCATGTTGCAATCTACCTTTGTGCCAAGTTTCATTTAAGTACGTTGAGTAGTTTGGCTGAAATACCGTCAAATAGGTAGTTACAATTTTTTGAAGATCCCACAGGAACCCTTTCGTTTTTCGGGATAATAATTTCCAATAATGCTCTTCAGGTCATAAGCTACCTGCCTGCCAAATTTCATTTAAATACGTTGAGTAGTTTGGCTCAAATACCGTCAAGTAGGTAGCTACAATTTTTTGGAAATCCCACGGGAACCCTTTCGTTTTTCGGGATAATAATTTTCTATAATGCTCTTCAAGTCATAAGCTACCTGCCTGCCAAATTTCATTTAAATACGTTGAGTAGTTTGGCTAAAATACCGTCAAACAGGTAGCTACAATTTTTTGAAGATCCCACGGGAACCCTTTCGTTTTTCGGGATAATAATTTCCAGTAATGCTCTTCAGATCATAAGCTACCTGCCTGCCAAGTTTCATTTAAATACGTTGAGTAGTTTGGCTGAAATACCGTCAAATATGCAGCTACAATTTTTTGAAGATCCCACGGGAACCCTTTCGTTTTTCGGGATAATCATTTTTAGTAATGCTCTTCAGATCATAAGCTACCTGCCTGCCAAATTTCATTTAAATACGTTAAGTAGTTTGGCTGAAATACCGTCAAATAGGAAGCTACAATTTTTTGAAGATCTTACGGGAACCCTTTCGTTTTTCGGGATAACAATTTCCAATAATGCTCTTCAGGTCGTAAGCTACCTGCCTGCCAAATTTCATTTCATTCCATGCAGTGGTTTTAGCGTGATGCGACGACAAACATTCCCATATGGACAGACAGACAGACAGACAGACCTTTCCAGCCTAATCAGTATTAACCCATCAATCCTGGAATCCGCTAACGTTGAGTCTAGTATTTCATTGCCGTGTAAAATTTACTTGGGTTTTGCCACACCTATGTTAAATGTACATATTCTATACCTACTCATTTGAGTCCTAACCTAACATAACTTAAAAACCTACACAAACTATTAACAATACGGAGATATATTAAAGACATCTGACTCATAATTAATTATAAACTTATCTCCATACCAAAATTCATCATCAACTATTGCGGTTCATATCATAATGTAACAGAAGACAGAACGACAGAGATCATTTACATTTGCATTTAAAAAAGTATGGATGAAATATTTTGAAAATATTCTTTTATTTCTGAACAGACTATGGCCCGGCTTTATTTTCGTACATAGTTATGATAAAAGTATGTTTCTACCATGGAAGTAATAAGTACTACGTACAACAGGACTGGGCTCTATCTGTGTATCTTGTAGCTAAGTTATAGAAAACAAAACCATATGCTAAGGTCGTAAGAGTCTTGTTGCGCACAAATTGAAATTGAAGCCGAATGAGAGCGTAATCACTGGTCCCTGTGTCCCGTTCTAACAGTGACATAAAGTTGCCAAAATGAAATTGATTTTATTCCTTTCGTTGTTATAGAAAAATATGTGATATAATACCGTTCCTTTTGGTGTGAAATGTAGGTTTAAAATATCTTTCTACATTTCACACCGAAAGGAACGAAACGAAAAAGAAAGAATATTGCTGAAAGACACTGAGAATGTACAGTTACTGTATAAAATACATATGTTTTAATGTCTTTCGGCAATCTTCATATATTCATTAAAGTGAAAGACGATATTAAATATGTGCATGCTGGCTCAGTTCTCTGCCTTTACAAACTAATGAAACAATAACAAACTGTCAGTCTTACGTTGGCATGCAGTTGACAGTGACAGAAACAGACAGAAGAAAGCGAGCAAACCATTTTAAAATGATTTTAAACAACTTTGTTTTGTGCTTTAATTAAAGTAATTAAACAGTGAAACTCTAAAAGCATGTGAAAAAAAATTGTTTGATAATAATCTATTAAAAGTGTTTAAAATAAATTCCTAAACCGAAATAATAACATAAAGAGCGTACAATATATCATCAAACTGTCTTCTTCGAAGATGGTTTACTTACACTTTCCTTCTAATTTAACTGAGGAGGAGTTAATGTTACAAGCAAAATATCAAAAGTTAAAGAAAAAGAAAAAAGCCTTGCAAGCACTTAAAGCCCCGAAGCAAGAACCAGAAAAGCCTATTTTACCAAAACGTCCTACTGAGGCCCGCGACGCCCGCGAAATAGCGAGAAAACTAATAAAGAGTGGAGCTATTCAAGCAATAAAAAGTCCACCACCGCAGCCGCAAAACGCAACATTTAAAAGACCTAGGGCTGGTTAGTGTTTAAATCATATCACTTATTAAGCTACGGTTTATTAAAAAAAAGGTTTTTAATCATTGTTAATTTGAATAGGTCGAGAAAGGAAACTGAGTGGTTCAACAGGAGCGACCGGTGGCATTGCTTCCTATCAGCCTTTTAGTGCATCACAAGAACCTCTTCCAGAAGAAAAACCTGCACCTCGTGTGAAATACCTGTATGATTCATTTGTAACAGCCAGAGAAAAGTAAGTATTTATGTATGTAAATTTTAAAACTGTTTATTACTTCAATCAACATGAGATTTTTCAAATTTGTACATCTTATAAATTTTAGAGAGGAAAAAGGTCCTCAAAATCCTACTGGAAATGAAACTCCCAATGCTGGAGGCAAAAGTAGCACTTTGCAGATAGCTGGGCAACAGATTACAGAGGATGTTGTAAGACGTCGACTTGCTTCATTTGAACCATTCACTTATATACAGGAACCAGATGATAACAGGTAAGAAAACAGTTGACATCTCTATATTATATACTGCTTCACCTGATGTATTTAGCAGGTCAAAACACATTCAAGTACCATAAGTATTTTTTTTTTATAGAGAGCAATAAAAAAAATCTAATTGTAAGAAAATTATATACTCAAGTCAAAATAATAAAATTGTTAAATCCATAAAGTCATATTACCTTTAAATTAATAAAGAAATTAGAAAGTCTTAAAAGAGTATTAAAATGTTGTGTCTATATTATTATTTTCTCTGTATCACAGGGCATTTGTCACATTTGAGTCAGTAGAACTGGCTACTCATGCTCAAACTGCTCTCGATGGTACCGAGGAAGGTTGGAGAGTTACTTTTGCAAGAAAACCACCACAAACAGGATCTTGGAATCAAGCATCAACTCCTCGGAATGCTCCAGCAGCTAAAGATTCTAATCGTACTCTCTTAACATATGATGACCTATTTGAATAAATTAAAAGAAATTTAGTTTTCCCAAGCCTTTTTTTACTTAATAAATTATTGGCCCTTTATTCTTCTATCTTCTATTGTTATTTCTTGTCTTATATATAAAAATGAATTCGTTAGTTTGCTAAAACTCGAGAAAAGTTGAACTGATTTGGCTATATTTAGTCTTGAAATATTTGTTAAAGTCAAGGGAAGGTTTAAATGGTTTGTATGTTCAACGAAGTGGGCACGGGTCAGCTAGTCTATCTATCTATCTTATCTTATTATATATATCTTATATATAAATATGAATTGCTGTTCATTGAATCACCAAATCAGTTCACCTGTTCAACAGGTGAACTGATTCGGCTATTTTTAGTCTTGTAATGTTCATGGAAGTCCAGGGAAGGTTTAAACAGTTTGTATGGTGAACAAAGTGGGCACGGGTCAGCTAGTGGCTTGTAAAAATAAAATAAATGGTATTTTGACAGGCATTTCAAAGTGTGGCCTTATTTTGTATTTCTATACTAATATAATAAAGAGGTTGTTTGTTTGTTTGTTTCTTTGTTTTTTGTTTGTTTGTTTCTTTGTTTGAATGCAATAGGCTCTGAAACCACTGAACCAATATGAAAAATACTTTCGCCGTTGGAAAGCTACATTCCTAGCGCTGAACATAGGCTATATAATCTATATGTATAAAAGTAAGTCGTGTTAGTTCAATTATTTATAACTCAAGAACGGCTTTATCGATATGGCTGAAAATTGGTGAGGAAGTAGCTTAGAGCAAGTAGACGGACATAGGATACTATTTATTCCATTTGACAGCGTTTCCGTGAACGTTGCGGGTTCTGCGTTAGGGTTTCGCGTTGCGGGTTTCGGGTTCCTATGCTGCTGGTTCCGCGTTGCGGGTTCCCGTGTTGCTCGTTCCGGGTTCCCATGCTGCGGGTTCCGGGTTCCGGGTTTCCGCGTTGCGGGTTCCGGGTTCCCGCGTTGCGTGTTCCGCGTTGCGGGTTTCGGGTTCCCATGCAGCGGGTTCCGCGTTGCGGGATCCGGGTTCCCGCGTTGCGGGTTCTGGGTTCCCGCATTGCGGGTTCCGCGTTCCCGCGTTGCGGGTTCCGGGTTCCCGCATTGCGGGTTCCGGGTTCCCGCGTTTCGGGTTTCGGGTTCCCGCGTTGCGAGTTTCGCGTTGTTTTTTTGCTGCTCAATGAAGTGGGCAAGGGTCAGCTAGTCTTCCATAAAGTTGTAATATTTCGGTTCTTTAAATCAAATCAAATATTTTTATTCAGAGTAAATTTTACAAAAAAAATGTTTTCTGAACATCGTTTCTATAATGATGCCTACCACCGGTTCGGGAACTAGCCCAGCAAGAAGAACCGGCGTAAGAAACTCGCATGGGGCCATCTTTTACCAAAAAGATGGAAAACTCTTAAAAAAAAAAGTATAAATTTACATATAAATATTATGTCATTAAAAAACATAACATGAGTAGGTACATTCTACATAAATAAGTAGCCTTATATGGGGCTACTTTATTCCCAAGGTGTGCTATCATTCATATAGTCGATAACTTTATAGTAAGCTTTTGCACACAAACGTTCTTTGACTACTTTCTTAAACTTATTAGTTTAGTTTTATGTAGTAGAATATTAGAATAGAATAGAAAACATTAATTTCAGACTAATATTACAAGCCCATAGAGTAATTAGTGTGTTAGTTACAAAACTTAGTTTTAAATAATATAGGTAATTGTAATGTTAGTAGTGTTAGTAAAAAATCAACTATATTAAATTATTGCCATTGTATAGAGCAGTCAAGTCTCGCAGCCATGACCTTCAGAATGCTATTGCTGGCTTTTCTCAGACGCTGCATCAGGGAAGCGGACCTTTTGCGTATTATCGCTTTAAAACCATCAGTGCGCGCAGCAGCGAACATACCGGACGCCCTGCAGCGCCATGGTAGCCCCAACAAATTCTGAAGGTATTATTATACTGCACACGCAGAGCGTCATAGGTTCGACTCTTATACGTCACCCACAGGGCACTTGTGTAAAAAGACTGACAATATGTATTAAACAAAGTTGTTTTTACTTCAGTAGTGCATCGAGTGAACCTGCGGGCGAGCATGTTGCCTCGTATCGCTAACGCTCTACGTTCTCTCTCCATATCCTCGTCATCCCTGAGGTCATCAGTCACAATGTGACCCAGATATTTAAATTTATTGACCTGTCCCAAGGCAACCCCGTTTAGATATACGGGAGGAACATGGTCAGGACTATATTTACCCGCTTTAAAAATAAGCAACTCACTCTTTTTAGAATTATATTTGAGTCCATGTTCCTCCGCATATGCCTCACATATTTGTAAGAGTTTCCTCAGGCCTCCAATAATAGAGGGACTCAGCAGCACCATGTCATCTGCGTAACTGATGTTGTTGACACAGACGTCATCAATGAAGCATCCGACATGTGTGCTGCTAAGTCGCTCGATAAGCTGGTTCATATATGAATTAAACAGGATTGGTGAGCTTAACCCACCCTGCCTTACGCCACATTCCAGCTTGTACTCGTCCGACATTGTACCAGCCCATCTCACTTGGTTAATTTGATTTGAGTACCAGTACTTGAGAAGGGAGATGGTGCCGATCGGCACACCCGCTCTGCCCAGCTTATCCCATAGGATATTATACCCCACAAGGTCGAAAGCCTTTGATAAATCCAGGAAGCAAGCGTACACTGGTGTCTTCCTCTTAGTATAGTAGCTGACGGTATATTTTAAGCTCATTATGGCAGTTTCAGTGGATAATCCAGCTCGAAAGCCGAACTGGGCATCGTGTAGCTTAATATGTTGTTCGAGAATACTATTTAGCATACTATCAAGCACCTTAGCAGTAATTGTGGCAAGTGAAATAGGCCGATAGTTAGTTTTGTCGGTCGAGTCACCGGTTTTATTTTTAACAATCGGTACCACTATAGTACGCATCATGGGCTCTGGCAGGTAGGAGTGACATATACATAAATTAAAGAGCATTGCCAGCACTCTCGGCAAATGTACTCCAGCAAACTTAAAATGTTCAATGCTGAGACCATCATGACCTGGCGATTTTCCCCTGTGCATATTTTTTATAACGTTTGAAACTTTGAAACACTTTTTACGGAAAATATATCCTGAGTTCCTGTCAGAATGGTCCCATCACTGGTCCCACTACAGGGCTGTGTATCCAATGATGTTTTTACAGTAAAATGGTCTTTAAATAAATTTGATATAATCTTATGGTCGAGAATACCGTCGACGCTCACAGGAAAACTAGGTTTGACATTTAATTTGTTAGTGTTTTTCCAAAAGGCCTTAAAATCTTTTGCAGCTTGATTAGTCGCTAGCATATCCATTTTTAGCTGATCTTGTCTATTTTGGCACCATTTTAATTTAGATTTAAATATTTTTCGCGTGACTAGCATTTCTTCATAAACTATGCCACTAGTGGGTTTACCAGCCAATACCCATATGTGAAACTTATGGGTATTGGCTGGTAAACCCACCCATAAACCCAAGAAGTCTAGCTTCCCCATGAGCGCCGGCGACATACTTGTTCCAACCAGCAACATGTTTATTATTGCGATTTCTTACTGTGTATAGCAGCCTTCGACAATATATTAGTTATGTTATAATATAATTTATCTATTACTGCACAATGGTCTGAATTTTTGCACAAAGCGTCACAACCCTGTCCTAATTCTGTAGGGAAGTCAATGTCTTGGAGCCCAGAATGACAGATCTGAGAATGATATTAACCATTAAAATATATTTTACACCTTAGATTATTAATTGGTCTCAGCGCCTTCGACTAGATAGAGCGATGCACAGATTAAGAATTAGTTACTACGTAAGAGCGATGTCAAGAAATGACAGATTCCTGAATGCGGCAACTTCTTATTGTAGTGTGTGTAAAACAATGCGCAAAGATTGT
Source organism: Celastrina argiolus (assembly GCA_905187575.2). NCBI lineage: Eukaryota > Metazoa > Arthropoda > Insecta > Lepidoptera > Lycaenidae > Celastrina > Celastrina argiolus. The sequence goes on from LR994577.1 coordinate 11,306,020, forward strand.
AGTGTGCATCTATAATTGTGTTGCCAGCTACTTGACTAGTGCCCGATCAATAGGGAAAATATTTCGTCGCTGTGGTGTGGTAATTTATCAATATTAATAAATAAAAAAAATCTTTAACATGAAATCATAATCATTTTTATGAAGGTTCTTCTTCTTAATCTTAAATAATTATTAGGCATAATTTTCAAAAAGAGTTTTTATTTTAGTATCTGGGAGCACGGCAGTTTGCCCGCCAAGTCGAGCGCGAAGCAAACACTGCCGTACCATCCTTTTCAGGCACCATTTTGTCGCATTCTCAAGCCCCTATTTGAGAACCTCCGGATAAGACCAGAACGCAGAAATTTTGGTCATCCAATAAGCTATAAAATCTGTCAATAATTAGAAATCCATCTGTCAACGGCCAAGTCACACAACATTAACTATAATTATATAATTATATATATATATATCGACGCTTGAAAGGCAAAAGTGCCTAAGCGACACTATGGGCCAAATTGAGTTTTATATATCGTTGTAATCAGAAAAAAAATCTGCGTCGATTGGTCTGGGTCTCATAGCGCTGCGATGAATTTGGTTGTCGCTTAGGAAGTGCGTGAATTCGTACTATTTAAAGAATTTTGGCTACTAAGCGACAAAAAATTACCCCTTTTATTTTAGACAGTTGTTTAGGCATGTTGACAATTTTTTTTTTGTGGATAGTCATTTGTTCCTGTATGAAATTTATTTTAATCATTACCTTGGATAAATTTTCCTGAATGAAAATCATTATCACGAAGGAATAAGATATTTTTACCTGAATTAGTCTTTTCAATCGAAGTCGCATCGACGTTTTTACCTGACATAAGAAAGGTCCAAGTGTTTTGTTATGCATTTGTTCCTGAAATTGTTTGTAACTACATTTGCACTTAGATGATATTGCCTTTTACACAATCGGCATAAAATTGTTATTAGATAATTTTACATTACACTGAAATATTGACTTGGTGTCGCTTAGGCAATTTTACCTGACAAATATTTTGAAACTGAATGTCGGTTAGATATTTTTATTGGTGTGAATATTGTATGGGGAATGTCGTTTAGATAACTTTGTGTGAATTGAAACAGGAGTAAGTATGGCGCTTAGGAAGCGTAATATAGTGACAGTTGTCGGTTAGGAACGACGCACTGAGTGAACGGAACGAATCCGAAAACATTATTCAGCCGCGGCGTGTCGCTTAGACCGGTCGTTTCGCTGCGCGTTCGCCGATTTACGTCCATTTTGGCGCTTAGTAAATGGGAAAAATGTAAGTAAACATCACATTCCTTAGATTATTAAGTAAGTAAACTATGTAAATACTTCCGGATTTAAATATTTTTCATGTTCCTTAAATCAAATTATACGAAGCCATCTACATTATTTTTCGTTGTTTTTACAGATCTACGTAACAAGATGAATCCGAGGCAAGAAGAAATATGACGACCTACATAAACTATGTGTAGAGTTAATAATTCCAGCTTTTTTCCATAATGAGTATTTAAACATTCCACGCGATGCAAATGCCAAAGACGTATTACCCGAGTCAGATATAGAGGACCCTGATTTTAATTGATATTACTGAATTTTGTATTCCTTTTTTGTGTTGAGTGCGTACGAGTACTAGTAGGTATTTAATTTGAGATTCTTAAAGAATAGTTCTGTGTTTTAATTTCGTTCAAGTTTTGTTCCTACCCCGACCTGAAAAAGGGAACCAATATTTGTTAGGCTTATTATTTTTTGCGTGCCATTTTTTAATTAAAAACTTACAATAAATGCTCAATTTATACCAATCATAGTTTTCATCATTTATGTCCCATACAAAATGTCGGTTAGTCTTGCAAATAATCCTTTATAATTATTACTTGGATAATTTTTCTTGAGTATTTTCACTAAAATGAAATCATTTAGCCAATTGTTCCTGTTTGCAAAATAAGTATTATTACAACTTATTCATTTTAACCTGTTCGTATAGACAGTCGCGGAAGTATTTATATGAATCTACCTGTTTGTAATTGAGAAAGCTCTGGCGGTTAGATAGTTTTACCTGAAAATTTTTTTGGTGTAATTTTTACCTAAGCGACAAAACAGCACGAATTAAAAGTGTTAGGTCAATCATTTATATGTCAGATTATAGCCTATTTGATTACGATTCCAATGGTCTAACAATTATTTCTGTATGATAAGAATTGACAGTTTTATAAGCATTTTTCTCAAAAAAAAAACTTTAAACAGCTCTCCTGAACATTTTGATAAATGTCGCTTAGGCAGTTTTGCCTTTCAAGCGTCGATATATATATTGAACCCTGTTAGGCCATGCACTAAAAAGTATCCTATAGGCAGTTTCCAGTGCTCAGTTAAACAAACTAATAGGAGGACATATGCCTCTGAAGCTAACACAGAAGTGTCATTTACACCAGTGCCCATGTCAATATACGAGTTTGATTTTGGTCCCACATACTTTTCTGGCGTATGGCCATTTCATCTGAAATTAGCGCGCAAACAACATTACATTTATCACATTAAGAAGGAGCGTTTACTTTACTAAAACTATTAATAAAGTAAACGCTTCTTCAGTAAATCCTGGAGCGCCATCGATGATGACAAATTTACTCCTTGCGTAATTATATGCCGATGGGGAATAGAAGTTTAAAGTCAAACAGATTTTTTTAAGTTCATTATAATATTTCGGTATAATTTTCTTTTCGCTTTTATGCTTTTTGTATATATTATGAAACAAATCCGCTGTGACAACATTTTTACTAAGAATGTTATATATATCAAGGAAACGTTCATGATTCAAAATTTTAATAAGGCCTTAAAAGTCATCTCCTATCTACTAGTCAAATATAGCCAGTCAAATATTGAGATATAAATTTCGAAGTTTTATTTGCCACGCAAAATGCGCTGGAAAAGTGTGTTGTTTATTCTAGTTCAATCACCTATTTTCCTTAACTAGAGTGAATCGGGCAGAAGTCGATACGAACGAAATATACTTCCGAGTATACCAACATATTATAGGTATTATATTATATATTATGTTATATTATACTCGGAAGCAGAGGAATAACGCACAAATTAGACATTAGCTGATAATATCCTCCATCCGAGATGGCGAGTTGCGTTTCGTTTCACCTTTTCACATAATTAAATTTGAAAACTGTACTTAAGCATAAAGTTTACGTTCCGTTTCGCATCATTGAAATAATATTTGAACATTTTTGATTTGCCTGTCAAGTCGTAAACAATATGTTTCATGACATGACGTGGCAAACACGGGTAATCTGATACTAAATATGGTTAAAAATTTTTGAATACAAGGCAACATTGAACACAAAGCGGTACTCCGATCGGAGATTTTAGGATTATATTATTTGACTGTGTTTTAGAAGATTTATACAATACTTACTAATGGTATGTGATGCCAGTATTTTTCTTGTTTCATGTAGTATTATTTTTACATAGTTTGACTATGCAAATCGGCATTTTGCTTCGCTCTCACACAAATCTTTGACAAATTATCGAGACGTCTACTTCACTTTACGCTTGTAGCGCGACTGGCGCGGGTACGCCGAATTCGGCGTATTATTTGTTGCCGCATTTTTCAATACGCTGGACGGTATCTAGTCAAAGCGACCAATTATTAATCTATGTTTTACACTTTACGCCAGCAGATTTCATCTCTCCGTCATCACATTTGGCAAGAGCCCCAAGAGGTAAAATCGAAAATACCGCCCCAAGTCGAAAATACTCGGCAGCAGGCTGAAATTTGGCATGTATATTTCTTAGAATCTAAGTATAGGGGAGTACTAAACAAGAACTTCCCGACATCGAGAAAAGTGTGATTAATTATTTGTTTCAAAAATCAAAGATATCGAAGCCATGTATGTAGGTTTCCTCGGAAGTGTAGCAGATCACTAAGAAAGGAATTTGAAAGGATTATTTTTGTGTATGAAACAGCATCTGGCAGTTACTATTATCCACCCAACAAAGATCACAGATTTTTTGACATATTACATTATGCAAGCGCCATCTTACGGTAGTCTCTGTACCTAAAAGTGACACTTCGAAAACCCCTCATTCCCTCAGAACAAAGATCATACGGAACTGTACTAATAGTTCAATTTCACACGGCAATAATAATAGGCTACCTGTCTCTTTCTTACAACAAGAGTTTCAAGTAAGAAATAAGTATCTACACTCTTTTTATCAACGCCCCCTTCATTGGCTTTGATATACTTCTGCTGTCACGGACGCCATTTTACTTGTCACTTTGTTTACATGTCAAACGTTGTTATTGTGAGATTTTTAGGGTTTTTGAGTGATTTTCGATTTAATTACTACGCAAAACTGTAAAATAATTCTGAATTCATTATATTAGGTAACACGAAGTCCTCTGTAGTAAGTTGTGGCCTATGCAAAATCACCGGTAAGTAGCTAACATTTATTTAAATTGTTGTATATTGTTTAGTTTATTTGATATAAAGTGTTTAAAAATCAATTTCTTTGAGTTAGCTCATACCTAAATAAACAAAACTGACAACAAACATGGCGGATTAGGGTTGCCCACTTTCTTTTTTTTAAGAATATTGCGGATTTTATACCCCACAACTGAGCTAACTCCACAGACTTATGCTAACTCAAAGAAATTGATTTTTAAACACTTTATATCAAATAAACTAAACAATATACAACAATTTAAATAAATGTTAGCTACTTACCGGTGATTTTGCATAGGCCACAATTTACTACAGAGGACTTCGTGTTACCTAATATAATGAATTCAGAATTATTTTACAGTTTTGCGAAGTAATTAAATCGAAAATCACTCAAAAACCCTAAAAATCTCACAATATCAACGTTTGACATGTAAACAAAGTGACATGTAAAATTGCGTCCGTGACAGCAGAAGTATATCAAAGCCAATGAAGGGGGCGTTGATAAAAAGAGTGTATGTAGATACTTATTTCTTACTTAAAACTCTTGTTGTAAGAAAGAGACAGGTAGCCTATTATTATTAACGTGTGAAATTGAACTATTAGTACAGTTCCATATGATCTTTGTTCTGAGTTCTTTATTCTGAGCTCATTCCTAAGTCTTGACTGTGGTACAAAAAATAGTAAATAATACTTAATCTGTGGTACAAAAAATTCTGACAATATTGTCAATGTCATAAGGTCCGTTGTTATCTGTCAAAAGTCATAACCAAGTCAAGTCAAAGTCATAACTTTTATCATTATTCCGAAATAATTTTTAGATTACAAATAGCACTTACTTGGAAATAAAATGTTTCGAATATTGAAGAACAATTGTGCTCCAATACTATCAAAATATTTGCTGCAAAAATCTGTTCCTCAAGAAAACTGTATTTTTTTATTGATCCAAGGCCAAAAGTTTTTCTCTAATTCCGGTAAATTTTCACGCAATTATGATGTAATTTATTGTTTATTCATTTCATTTATTCCATAGGACGATATTATATTATTGTTACGTTTTTAGTTGATGAAAAATTTGCACTCAAACATGAGGAAGTTGGTCGACCGCTTTATTTTGATGCTCAAGCAACAACCCCCACTGTAAGTCGTTTTACTGCTATTTAGAACGAAATCTACTAGTTTCGTATAGGTACCATTTGATGAAACGAATTAAATTTTCATTTGAATTTACATAATGCAACAAAAAATAATTTACAGTGACACAATAATATTGCAGTTCTTATCATAATAATTATAATTTTATCTTTGTCAAAACACAATATTTCTTTGCCCTAAGCTTGCACTAAATATCAATAGCCAGTTACTTAATCTACAGTAGATTAGGTATCTGGGTGGTTCATGGTACCAAAATATTTAACAGTATTGTAGTTCATGTTTGCATATTTTACATCCAGTATCTATAACCAAATTAAAATTGGATTCCACTGTCCAATATTTTACATTAACCAAAAGATTTAGGGTAAAGAAAATGACTTATAACCACATACAACTATCTAATAAAGGCAGGTAAGTGTAGATAATTTATTATTAAAATTTTCAGGATCCGAGGGTACTTGATGCTATGTTACCCTATCTAGTCAGTTACCATGGCAACCCTCATTCACGCACTCATGCATATGGATGGGAGAGTGAAGCTGGAGTTGAAAAAGCAAGAGATCAAGTTGCTAAGCTTATTGGAGCGGACCCTAAAGAAATTGTGTTTACTTCTGGAGCAACAGAATCAAATAACATGGCTTTAAAAGGAGTTGCACATTTTTATTCAGCTAAGAAGAAGCATGTCATAACCACACAGATTGTAAGAATATAATATTTGGTTTTTCAATGTAAAATTAATTGTAAATGTATTTTTATTTTTTGTAGGTACTCATTACCTCTTTTAACACTTTTTAACATTTTTTTTTATTTTTATTCATACTTTTACTGACATTTGTTGAGTTTTTAGGAACACAAGTGTGTGCTGGATTCATGTCGTGTATTGGAGGGAGAGGGTTTTAAAGTAACTTACTTGCCTGTTGGACAAAATGGTATAATAAACCTTCAGGATTTGGAAGCGGCCATTACACCAGAAACTAGCTTGGTATCTATTATGACTGTTAATAATGAAATAGGTTGGTCTTTTTTTGTAATACTAGTGCAGCATTTTATTCACAAAAACCTTAAAAATTTTTATTGTGTATATTAATTTTGATAATTTTAGGTGTAAAACAACCAATTGTTGAAATTGGTGCTATTTGTAAAAAGAACAAAGTATTCTTTCACACTGATGCAGCTCAAGCAGTTGGTAAAATGCCCATGGATGTCAATAGTATGAACATTGACTTAATGTCCATATCAGGCCACAAGTTGTATGGACCAAAAGGTGTGGGAGCTTTGTACATAAGGCGCAGACCCAGAGTGAGGGTAGAGCCAATACAAAGTGGTGGAGGGCAGGAGAGAGGGATGAGAAGTGGTACAGTACCAACACCTTTAGCTGTGGGCTTAGGTAAATTATTTTTGTCCATTTCGTATTATAAAATAATAAAAATTTATTCAGAAGAAAATAAAATATGTTATTAGATAGCATATTCTAGTATTTCTGTTTTTTTTTTAATATTTTATAATACCATAGATAAGGTAACCAATGATGATTGTTAAACAAAATGTTTGATTTTTGCAGGTGCAGCTTGTGAAATTGCACAACACGAAATGGGTTATGATCTTGAATGGGTGGAAAAGTTATCTAAGAGATTTTTAGACAAAATAAATTCAAAGTTAACGCATGTTATACGAAATGGCGATCCCAAACATACATATCTTGGATGCATTAATCTATCTTTTGCCTATGTTGAAGGTATTATTAAGGAAATATTTAAAATATATAATAAGAAAAAAATATTTTTTAACTAATAATGATTATCTTTGTATAGTTGAACACTGATAGGACAAAATATTAATATTATAATTTTTTACTTGTTTCCTAGGAGAATCTTTATTAATGGCATTAAAGGATATTGCATTGTCAAGTGGATCAGCTTGTACATCAGCTTCTCTCGAACCCTCATATGTTTTACGAGCAATTGGTGCAGAAGAAGATTTAGCACACAGTTCAATAAGGTATGAAGTAGTGTAAGATAAATTTTGTTAAAATGTTGCTACTAAGTTTAAATAAATTATTATTTAAGTTTACACAATGGTTTGGCAACTAGCTAAAGGAAAAAAGAGTAAACAGAAAATCTGTGTTATGTTATACTCCTTAAAAATATATATATATGTTTACAGATTCGGCCTGGGAAGATTTACTACAGAAGATGAAATTGATTACACAGCAGAAAAAACAATAAAACATGTAGAACGACTTAGAGAAATGAGCCCACTTTGGGAAATGGTACAGGACGGTATTGACATTAAGACCATCCAATGGTCTCAACACTAAAGCTGCAATATATTTCGATGAATAATTCCATAAAAGTGATGTAAATAGAAAGATCTGGCATGAGATGCAAATCTATTTTTTGTAGAAATTATGTTTAATTAAATGTCCTTTATTAATTTTCTTTAAATGCTTTTTAAAGCATTCTTGCTTTTTAGAGTTTTCTACATTGTAATCTAGAAAACTTTAAAACTTTAGGCCGAACAGTAGACAACATTTTTTTTAATAAAAATAAATATATGATACTTTCGTTTTGTACTACCTCTCGACTAGCTAGAACGTTGTTTCGCCCAAAATAAGCTAAAACTTTACTGTTAACTAAACTGATTTATTTTTGCAAATATGACATTATTTAATAACATTTTATTGACGAAAGCACATTATAGTTGTAATTTTTTTCGAATAATAATATTTATCAGCAATAGTAAATAAATGATTTATATCCGTTTCATGTTTTATTATTATAATGATTAGTTATTATTGAAATAATTAATCAAGAATTAAAAAAATTATTTAATGTGTATTACAAAATTTTACTGACAGTAATCAGAAAATTAACAAAATGTTGTTTTTCTTTACCATAAATTATTCTATTATTATTGCTGTATGGGTCTGTTTAAGCCATGTAGATATTAAAGTTAAAGTATTAAAATAATATACTCTAACAATGCAGTCCATACTTCTCATCAGTCCTGCTAGGTTCAAGTAGTATGAACTTTAAAAAGATAATAACAAAATAAATGTATAGGTACTATTCAGCTTTAAAACGGCCACTAAGCATATTTTATTCGTATGGCCTGCTGAAAAACAACACATACAGCTATGAGCTATAATATACAGCTGCATGTTTAATAATGATGTTATTTTCAATATTTAATGTTACTAGAGTCAGATAAATTATAACAACCTTTTTAAAAGTCAGTGACAAACACAACCAAAATTTCACAATCTGATGTAATATTACATAACGATACCATGGTGTAGATTTGTTTGTTCAAACATGTTGTTTCGAAGTTTTGCCACATAGCATTTGTTAGTCTGCTATTGAAATTATTGAGTAAACATATATGTGTATTGCTATAATAAAACTCGGTGACAATTAAGTTTCAAAAAATATAAAATCATTTTGCAACAATATTAAAAATGTGACCTTGAGGTAAAAAATAATCTAATAAACATTTACATTATTAGTAGGTCCACTTAGTACAACATAACTATTAGAAAGTCTTAATACAAAAGAATTATTAACATAATGTACTTAATTAAATTCATAAAATGTAATTGAATGTGTAAAGAAAAATAAAAATTTTTATGGCATACTTAATCAACATATTATCATAGACCTTCCATGATATTATTATGGACTATTTAACTTATAAAATATATAAATACAATAAATATTAGAGTTAAAGTAAAATTAATCTCAATCTTGAGTGTAGGTACTAAATATTAAAATTATGGTTTTAAAGATATGTATTGAGATTACTTAGTTCAGAAATAAAAATCATATACTAGTACATGCATGATTATTATTATTTAATTCTTCATAACACAAAAATTAAATGTTATATCATAATTCAAACTTATCAAAATTAATACATGCATCACAGCAGTTCAATATAGAATATTACAATATATTTAACTAAGTCTTCAATGTTTTTTTATTTCAAGACTTGCCATAGAGTAAGTGACATAATAATCCAACACAATTTACTTTTGCAATAACTTGTATGTCGCAAAAAAGACCACAAAATTAGGCCCTTATATTGAGTATTACTGGGGTAAGTTGTCATCACTTATTTAATAGTTTTATTACAAAATTGAACCTAAGTTTCTTAAATAAGTTAAATGTAAATGTATATAGATGTTAAACAGGAAAAATTACAAGACCATATTGATCGAGCTTATACCAAAGAATACCATTAATGTTGTAAATTGTAACAGAATACTGTAAAAATAGTACTGCCTACAAAAAGTAGCTGACAATAATTACAAAATATATGATGATTTAAAAATACAAGTTATTCATACAATTAAGCTAATGTTATAAGTCTTTTTTAAAGAATACTATTTATAAAATATTTTATCATAAAGAGCAGTAACTTTAATAATATTTAAAATATGTTTTGTAGACAAGTAGATTACATATTTAGCATTAGAGACATTAAAGTTTGTCTTAAAATTGTGTTTTTATCTGCTTTCCAATTGCTTTTGTCTAAAACGCTAAATTATATTTGAGAAATATAATAGTACAAATATTGTGTAATTATGTTGTAAGTAAGAACTCTAAGGTACAGAATACATATTTTAGTTAGAGAGCAAGTTTTTAACAGCTGCAGGAAGATTCTTCAGCTGGTTCGGGATTAGAGATTTTGAAGCTGTTGTGATCCAAAGTTTGTAATTCAATTCTGGATCTATTGGACTCTACTAACTGTAGAGCAATATCCGAAAACATTTCCTCAAGTCCTTTGCCTGTTTTGCAGGATGTTCTGTATGTACAGCTTATGAGATTGTGACATTGTTCACTGAAAATAAATGTAAAATAGATTAATTTAAAAAACTCAGTTGTAACAAAATAATATTAATGTAATTATAACATACCAGAAGGCTTCTATGTCTGTATCTGTAACTTGAGGACTTGACCCTTCCAAATCTGACTTATTTCCACAGAGAAATATTTTAGCATTTTCCGCATATGTGACAATGTCTAGAAGATGCTGACTTAATATATGGAATGATGACGAATTATCCAAAGAAAATACTAAAATTGCTGCTTCAGCAAATTTGTAGTAACTCGAAGTGACTGATGCGATCCTTTCCATGCCGCCAGTATCCCATAGCTGTAACTGAATTTAATAATACATTTTATGGTATCCACTTAACACCAAAGTTAATCTCTTAATTAAATTACTTTATTAATATTTTACCTTGACTTCTTTGTCACCAACACGATAAATTTTTTCGAAATGATCGAGGCCTAGAGTAGATTTTCGATCGACGCAAGGAAGAAATGTGTTGTTGATAAATCTTCGGAATATAGAACTTTTTCCCACGCCATACTCGCCGCATAAAATAACTTTCAGCACAGGTGTTTTCACGACAGCCATGGTTTCTGTAGCTTATCGAATTGTAATTGAGTTACACTTTTTCATTTTGAAATAAAACTTTGTTTATATTCATATAAACAACATTAAACATAAAATCGATATCAAATAATCAAAAAATATAATAAATTAATAAAATTATTTCCGCAGTAAAAGTTCACACAGTTTACAATCCTCATCAAAGAATGACAATTTGACAATTGACATTTGACAAATAAAAGAAAATTGTCATTTGTCACAGAGACAAAGACAAGGCACTAGGCAGTGAAATGTCAAAAAATATATGAAAATCTACCAATGACGCAACAACTATGTATACATTAACCAATCAGGGAAAAGTAACAAACGCGAATAGATTATAGAACTATAGAAATGTCAAACATAACAACAAACGTAGGTATGATTATATTGGATTATATTCTCTTTGTTAACAACAAACAATTTTAATTCTTGTGCTGACAAATTGATGCAGTACATAAAAATGAATTAATAAAATATTTATTTAATAAATAAACATAACAGTAACAACTATTTATCATTAGGTATAATAGTGACTAACAATTGCAAAAGTTAGTCTCTCGTAGTGATAGATTATTCTCTTCAGTGATTGTGGTTCTATTTCTATGTTACTGTAATATTTTGAAAGTCTTGAACATATTTTAAGTAGTCTATTAGGTAAAGTTAATTAGCCCCTAAAAATCAGAGTGTATTGAAGCAATGGATTATCAAACATCACATTTAGCAGCCGCTCTAATGTCGGGAAGTAGTAGCAATAATAATAGTTCTCCACCTGAAAGTACAGCTGAAAGTACTGCCCCAGCACAAATAATCCAACCTACAATAGACGAGAATAAGAACAATACACCTAGTGAAACTCCGAAAGAATCTCAATATGAAATGAAAGAAGAAATTGCAAGTGGAGATGAATTTACTGATGAGGTAGTATTTTACTTTGAAATTATATTATAAAGCTATGGTTTTAAATGTAAAGTCCCAAATATATACTACCCATATACTGTTTATTATATATTATATAATATCGATTCTTAACAAAATTGAATATTTTTAGGAATGTGAAGCTCAACCTGAAGGAAAGTCTTTACCTGGTAGGGGTGTTACCCTCCAAATGCTACTGGATGAGAAAATGTTGGAACCAGGCAATGCGGCTATGACTATTGAATATTTAGTTAGTATGCAAATATTTTGGAACTTTTTGAACATGAATACTCTTGATTAAATAATCAAACACAACTCTTATGTTATTAGTTCTTGTGTGTGACATTTTTTTTTCAATTCAAACTACTAAAAGTGCTACTATAACTGCTACTCAAACTTGCCTTACATATTAAACCACATTTCCTTTTAGGGGCAAAAGTTTGTTGGTGATTTACAAGCAGATGGTAAAATAAAATCACATGAAACCGAAACTATTTTCTGTTCACCATCAGCTTGGGCTATTCATTGCAAGAGGATCATCAACCCTGACAAAAGATCTGGCTGCGGATGGGCCTCAGTGAAGTATAGAGGCAAGAAGTTGGACACAATTAAAGCAACATATCTGAGAAAGAAACAGATGCAGAGAGATACAGCACATACTGATGGTATTTTAGGCTTTTTTGTATGATAGTTAAAATAGTATGAGTTTCAATCCACTTTATAATTAATAATTATATAAATATATTATATTAGTAGTATATAATTAGATAGTACTTTTGTTTTTGATTAATATTTTTGAAACAGCATTAGTATATTTTATTAATTAAATATTTTATTATTGGTTTTATCACATCTACATATGATGATTTATTTAAATTTATATGAACATAAATTAAAATAAATCATGAAATATAACATTTGAATGAATAATATTTTTTTAAGATGAAGTAGAAGCAGAAGTGGAGAGCCATCCCGAACCTCCTCCACAAAGGGTTGTGATGAAACACAACACTGTGCCAAACAGAATGATGCAACAGTAAGTAATTTTTATATATTTTTTGTTAGATGTCTTTTAAAATAACTTTGATATAATAATAAAATTGCTTTATTCTGTTTGTATATTATGAATAGCACCCCACACCAATTTTGACCAGGCTTGTTTCGTTGTCACCAGACTAGCTAGGCACTTACAATACACAATCACTCTATTTTCTTTACTCTCATAACCAAGTAGGATGGATGACCATGACTGGCGAGAAATCAAGAGCCTAAATGCTTAGTCCATCCAACGCACCCAATCAGTCTTGTTAGACAATCATTATGCATTGTCCTACCAAACTTTTTTTGCTCCAATGCGGGAAAGACTTCCCGGAGTCAAGAGCCTAGCTTTAAACAACTGGACCACCATAGTTATTTACACATTAATAGACTAAAAATTTGCATTTATTAATTTTTCAGTGATTCAAATATGCTTATTGAGGCTGTTTCATTCTCATCTGTGGGCAAAGTTCAACCTTTTCTTATTTCAATCACCTCAAATGCTAGTTTAGTTCTGGATATTCACTGTCACCTTAAAAAGGAAGAAGTTTATGGATACTTTGCTGGGGCGTGGGATTTAAATAATCATAGTAAGTAGTTAATCATATTAGCATATTGAACAGTCCTTTTTAAATATTATAAAGATATGTAATATTATACACTAACAGTTTTATAATTTTTCTTTAGATGTTGTGATAAGTCACACTTTTCCCTGTCTGATAAGTAAAAACGACAAAAGGCCGAGGGTATTAGTAGAGCTACAGATTCAAATGGAAATCGAAAAGCTGGGCCTAACCCTTTTGGGTTCATACCACTCTCATCCAACTAATCCAGCTATGCCAAGCTTGAGAGATTGTGACAGCCAGCTTGAGTATCAAATCAAAATGAGAGGCCCATCTGAAATATCCTACACTCCTTGCATAGGTGTTATTTGTTGTAAGTATATAAATTATTTGTATTTTATTGTTTCATTAACAGCTTTCCTTTCATATAATAATTTTTTGAATATCTTTTTTAGCGCCTTACAACCCTGAGAGTCCTGTTTTGGAGTCTTCTTTAACGTTTTTCTGGGTCGCACCGCCGTCAGAGCAGAGACCAACTGAATATCCTAGACCATTACTACTGCAATACAATCTGGTACCCGACAGCCACTTATCAAAACATGCCATGGATCAAATAAAAAAGATGATAAAGTATTACTTCACTTATGCTGATGACACATTAGTCAATTTTAAAGAAAACTACAAACCTGACATAACTTATTTAGACAAACTAAAGTGTACTTTGACACCTAAGTTTCCTCGCGAACAAAGTGACGGCCTTTTATGGCACTTCATTCGTGATGAACTGGGTTGTTCGTCGGATCAAGACGATAAAATGGACTTAGACGCTCTGTTAGCCGTCCCTCAGCCGATTCCACCTACAAAGCCAAATCAATCTACCTCCATTCCCAACTTTCCCTCTGTCAGTACCCTTCAGCAAATGGTCAGCAGACCGGCTGGGGTTCCACCCATTAATGTATCCTCCAGCATCGGATCAGTTTCACCACATAAATACGAATCACCTCTTTCAATTCCGGCCACTAAATCGTCAAAATCTGCCAACCCGATTACCTCCGGTTATCCAACCGGTTTGGATATGTTGACGAGCATGGCTTTAGGCTTGGGGACAGGTAATATGCCCCTGGGATCCAGTAGCTTAGAGAGCCTCGCCGCAGCGAACAGTATGCTCACTGGTCTTACGCCAGGACTAACGTCCAACTTAGGCCTCTCTACCGGGAAACTTCCCGACCTTCCATCATATGCGGCATCCTTGCAGAACTTATCAAACAATATCGTAAATTACGAAAAAACATCTACTAGCACTTCTTCTAGTAACACAACCTCTACAACACCCATTCCTGCTAGCATTGCCTCTAATCTTATGATGAGTTCTGCTGATATCGCAAATGCATTATTCTCAGCTAGTAAGTACTCCAGTGCAGGCATTCTCGGTATACCCGACCCGATGTCCAAATCCACGCTGGCTGCCAACAACATGTTTCTATCTCCGTCTCTATTGAAAATGCAAGAATCTCTTATGAAACCTCTTGCCAACACGAGTTCCATTTCGTCAAAAATGAATTTCGATCAGGGAATGTCCATGAAATCTTCGCATGATTTGAGTAAAAGCAGCAAAGATTACCTACCGCCAGATTTTGGAAGCGTAAGCAAAGGAAAAGACAGCTCCTTAGATGCGTTGAAACATGCTGAGTCGATGTTGTCTAAATCTGAAACACCGAAGCCTGATGATTTTAGCATTCCGAGAGTTGGCAGCGATATGTTCCTGAATCAGATGTTGGAACTGACGAAAAAGACGACATCTTTGCCAGACTATCCAGCAGACTTCAGTCAGCCTCGTAAGAGATCCGATGATGAGATTTTGCCACTTCAATCAATGCCATCGTCTACGATGTCTTACTCCAGTGCGGCCAGTATTGTCGATACAATAGCACAAGTGGCGATGGGAAATTTCAGTAAAATGGAAGATGCAATGGATTTCAGTAAAGCCCAGAACTATAACCTTAAAAGTTCTAATAATGAGTCTGAAAAGTAAATTAAGATATTTTTTAGAATTAATAGATTAAGATTGAGGTCGATTTCGTCAATATTGATCTTGTAAGAAGTATTAAAATGTAATGTGTTAAATAATGTTCAAAATCAAACAATGTTTTCGTAATTCGTTTGCGACAAAAATGTTACTTTGAGTCAATAATAAATTTATAATTATATTTTTAATTTATTTTATATTTTTACGAGAAGGTCATTGTATGTTTTACGGACATCATGTGCCTCGAGAGTTTGCAACACGTCTACTGCAGACGAGTCAAATGTAGTGATATTTTGAAATTTAGCAACTCTTGTAGGTATCTAATCATATCATTAGGCTTTTTTCTTACTTAACCTAATATATGCGTTTAAGTGATAGCGACTGGCGTATCCAGATTATGTACCGGGGATGCCCCGATTAGTTCAAAGAGGATTAAGGCATGAGTAAATTAACGTATTGGGTGGATTTACTGACTGAGATAAGCATGGGTGTATACTTCGAAATGATTATACTATAGGTACTTATAAATAAATGTCGCTTCCTTAGAACTTGAAGAAATCACGGTCACAATAAGCGATTACTGATATAATTATCGATTTAATCAGATATGTGACGTTGTAGTGATATAAGGACTTTAACATTTAATCATTAATGAACTTTCGATTGTATACTGTAGACATTGATACAAAATTTGCGTTGTGTTTTTATTTATGTTAAAAATAACTTAAGTGATATGCTTTGAGATTATATGTCCTCAAGGTAGGTTTTATATATTTTTACATTTATATTTTGAGTGTATGTCGCGAATAAATATTTTTCTCTTTAAAGAATATGGCAGTTGTGTGTTAATTTTGAACCTCTTCGTTTGTTTTAATGATCTTCCAATTGAAAAGGGTCTATACAAATTACTAAGTTCTTAAATTCTAGTAAAGCTTTCATGTGTTTTTCAATTAATAAGAGAGGGAATCACTTATTATTTTCTTCATGGATATTTTAACTCCCAATGCAAATAAGCCCTCCTTTATGTTTTGTGCGTTTGTCTGTGTGTCATTTAATATGTGTCTTTAGATTACAACTTTAATTTCCCTACCTGCTTATTTTTTGTTTTCATTAAAATCGATACCTAATCCTATATTATTTTAATTTGTTTTGTTATAAAAGGGTAGCGTTATAAATTATTCGTTATTATCTTATCGATTTCTTATTATTGTATAATTAAGATTGTGATTTACCTTCAAATAATATATTGAAATGCATTGTGTTTGCATTTTTACCGACAGCGCGATGCAGAGGAAAGAGCGCATTTATCGGCCTATCTATGTTTGTTAATTATAAAAGTTTACTCAAACGAACCATCTCGCAACGCAGAATCAGTCTATTCAGTAGTTGTTCAGGATCAATCTGAAAAGTTAAAATATAGACGATAGAAGTTTTCAATTTGCATTACCCAGAAAGTCATCATTAGGGTCGTGGAAGCGACAAACGCTGGTTCTTCGAAGGCAACTTCTAACCTATACCACAAAGTAGATAATAAAACTATATCTATAGGTTCATTATTAACTTTGTGCTATAGGTTAGGGGTAGGTAAGTTAGGGATTTATACGTGGATCATCAAAAGATACGGGGTAGGTGAATCAGGTGAAGCTGATACTAAATACTTACCTAAAAGAGCTACAGAGCTATAGAGCCCTACGTCGTTGATAGGTCGTGTCGTCGTACATTTGCTACCTAAAGATGGTTATCACTGCAATCATAATCATTATCAAAATCAGATAAATGATATTCGTCATCTGATTCTTAAAGCGGAAATCATGTTGAAAAGCTTAATTTCGCCATATTAAATAATTTGCAGTGATGGCGAAAACCACACAGTCGCCGGGAATCAAGGGTCGTACTACCGACGACAGCGATCTCTCTGAGACTGAGTATCAACAGTTTTACGACGACACAGAAGATTTAGGGTAAATATCTTCACTTAATATTATAAAGCGGAAGAGTTTGTTTGTTTGTTTAAACGCGCTAATCTCAGGAACTACTGGTCCGAATTGAAAAAATATTTTTTGTTGGATAGTCCATTTATAGAGAAAGGTTTTAGGCTATATAACATTACGACTAACAGGAGCGAAGACTTAGTGAAGAAATATAGCAAAAACGGGAAAAATTATTCACATTTGAGGACTTTTGTTGCGTGCGCTGCATAAACCGTTACTCAAAAAATATGTATGAAATAATTATTCCTTTTTAATAATCAGAATAACAAAAACCAACGTAAACAATCAAAAGATAATCGCAATAGTGTTTCCATCAATCACGCGAACGAAGTCGCGGGCACAACTAAGTTTATTATAAACTAGTACAATGTAAAAAAAAGATAAATTAATATTGTTTTATATGGACAGTAAAATCGACAAAAAAATTGTAGGTACGACCGTGCCGCTTATTGCACGGCATTATGTCGAATTATGCACACGGTAGATATTGTAAAACGTTAAAATATAATGCTGTAGGTTTATAATTGCAGCTATTACTTGTCTAATTAGTAAAGTACAGAAGGAGAGCGGCTGGCGAAAAAAACTAAGCCATTTTGTTTGTAAGAGTTCAAGATGTACCTCCCTAAGTAAAAATAATATATTACAGCAGCCTACAGCATTTTTGCGCACGGATTATTACATAATATATTATTTACAGACAAAGAACAGCCCAAGAAACAAAAGGATGGAACCTGTTCAGAGAGATTCCTGTGAAGAAAGAGAGCGGGTCTATGGTGTCGACGGCGTGGGTTGACACCAGCGTGAAGGTGCTCAAGCTATTCGCCTATATCATAGTGTTCGTCGTAGTGTTGGGCTCAGCGGCTCTCGCCAAAGGAGCCCTACTGTTCGTCACCTCGCAACTCAAGAAGGGAAGAGAAATTAGTCACTGTAATAAGGCCCTAGGTAATTCAACTTTTTATTTTATATTTGCTACTAGCTGACCCGTTCCCACTTCGTTGAGCATAGAAACAGTTTGTGATGAACCGGTTAAACCTTCCCTGGACTTCCACGAACATTTCAAGAACAAAAAATAGCCGAATCGGTTCAACCGCTCTCGAGTTTTAGCGAGACTAACGAACAACAATTCATTTTTATATATAAGATTACTTTGGGACAGAGCACACTGGCAACCACCGTTTTTGCCGAGGCCATTTGGAAACATGATTTACTTTCCTAACTAACAGGCGTGTAACAAACTCTATGCATCGTATGGTAGCTCTATAGGCAACACTATTGATAGTGTTTAAAAATATTTTTGTTCTACAGCTTTAGATCAACAATTCGTAGCCGTGCTTCCTTTAGAGGAGCGTGTGACGTGGCTTTGGGCGACGCTCATAATATTCAGCGTCCCAGAAATTGGAATGTTTCTCCGTAGCGCAAGAATGTCTTTCTTTAAAACAACTGAAAAACCATCAGTGGGCCATTTTATTACAGTGAGTATATATTTAATCAAACATAAAGGAATAGTGCTTAATTCCGCACAAGAGCTTTCTCTCTTGTTTTTTACTTTACTTGAACCTTTACTGTTGTAAGCGCAGTAGTATGTGGTAGTCGAAATCAGGCCTGAATACGTCTTTTTACATGTCATTGTACGTGTGTCAGGTGATCAGCCTGCACCCTCATTTATAGATGAAACCGACGATATCGAGAATTGAGAGCCAAGCACTAAACCAGGGGACCAGCTAATTTATTGTGATATTTCATTATTACTGAGAATTGATGCAATAATATTTCTATTTGTTTTAGGCTCTAGTCATTGAGTCGTTACAGACTATAGGTATGGCGACATTACTACTGGTAATATTACCCGAGTTGGACGTTGTAAAAGCGGCGATGCTTATAAACGCCATGTGTATAGTACCCGGTATACTTAACGCGTTTACCAGAGACCCACACAACAGTAGATACTCCCTGATAGTAGTATTCGATGTGCTGGCCGTGTCCGCCCAAGTGACGGCGTTTGTTGTGTGGCCACTTCTAGACAGCATTCCTGCTCTGTGGGCGATTCCTCTCGCCTCCATATTGATATCGCTGGCGTGGTGGGAGAACTTTATTGGATATGTCGACAATTACTCTGCAGGTAAATTAGAAATGAAAGCCAACAAACTAACAACACTCATACTCTTCATGTATCGAACCCTAGTGGAACTAGATTCTGAAATCAGGACTTGTTAAATTGTTAGGAATATACAGTGTAGAGTGTGTAGATACGTACCTACTGTAGACACATCACTTAAGGCCCTCTCTCAACCGGGAGCATTCGCGCGTATTGTAACGTTACACATTCGAGCATTACATCAGTGAAAGAAAAAAGCATTGGGGTAGCATACAAGGTGCACGCTGCACCTGCTGCTGCTGCAATGGTGGGTATGCTGCAATATATAATAATAATAATAATTCTTTATTCACACCAAAAATTACAAACATTAATGTTATGAAGCCCCTGCCCCTGCACTAGTGACAACTGTATTGCAGAGGGCAGTGTCTTCGCCCATATTAAAATAGGTACATTATATAATGCCAATACAGATTTCTCTACAATATTGTATATAATATGAAATTTGCTGTATTGTTCAAAGTCGAATATATAATGTTGTGTTATTATTAAAGCGCCATTACACACCATATCCTATACATACCTACTACACACTTCACTCACACACACAAAACTGGTACCCGCGCTACAACTATGTATGTACTACTTACTAATAGTAACCTAGACCTTAACCTAGTTATGAACCTCTTGGTAGTGGTAGTAAGGTATGTACAAAGTGAATCTTTAAAAGAGCATTGTAGGCGATAACCGAAACATTTCCATTTGCTATCTTTTATAGTTTCAAATCGCCTATCATGCCCTTTTTAAAGATTCACTCTGTATAGCAGAAAATGTACTTTGTGTTTTAAAATAAAAATAAAATAACACAAGTTTGCGTAGAAGGCATAATTTTAAATAATCTAGATTTTGTCTATTTTCAGCACCCATTGTGTATCTGGATGATTTAAGAAAAAGTTTAAAGAAGACACGTTACTATAGTCACAGATTTTTATGCATATGGAAGATACTACTTTTTACGGCGTGTATTATGATATCGCTAGTATTGCAGGACGATGACCCTTTTTCTTTCTTTACCTCTATAAAAAAAGCTTTTGGTGAACGCGAGTATACGGTGTATGAAGTAAGTCTTCGTGATGACTAAGCTAAAATGTGATAATATAGATTACCTAACCAAAAATATAAGACCTAGTACAGCATATCAGTGGAGACGGTTTTTTTCACTATCTATTAACTCTGTCTCTGTCGCTCCATATAACGAAAGTAGAATCAAAACTTCTATCTCAACTATCACATATTAGGAGATTGTCAACGGGCCCTTAGCTCCAAAATGACGTTCAACGCTGAGCTACGGCTTACGATCTGTCTGTCCTGTTCTAATATTTAATGAGAGAGGGAGAGGGAGAGAGGGGTGGAATCCGGGTTTTAACTCGTTTAAAGAAGTTTCATGAAATCAGGCCTTAGGGCGATAACATGATATTTAACATGGCGTTAACTTTAACATTGCTTGGTGAAACAAGCCCTTTCAACGCCCTTTTAACGCCATGTTAAATCATGTTATCCCTCTCATATTTCCTGTCAATGAACGAGATGGCATGGTATTTTAACATGGCGTTAACTTTAACATTGCTTGGTGAAATACGGCATTAGACTTTTAAATGTCTGTTTTGTGGTTCTAGCTGCCAAAAATGATTATCCTTATTACCTTGTTACCGTTATTAAGACTTCTCCTAACCTATTTCAGATCCAAGTAACTTTCCAAGACGCCTACCAAGGCGCTTTAGAGTACGTTTTGACGGAGGGTACTTTTTCTCTACCTGTTGCCTGGACAACGGCGTTATGGGTCGCTCTGGCACAAGTCGGCGGCGCTTACATTTGCTACGAGGCTTCCAAATTCGCCTGCAAAATCCTCATACAGAAGTTCAGTTTTACATTTGCTCTGAACCTCGTGGGGCCAGTGACGGTGAACTTACTGCTGGTGTTCTGCGGCATGAGGAACGCCGATCCGTGCGCATTCCACAATACAATACCAGACTATTTGTTCTTTGAAATACCACCAGGTAATTTTTTGTTTATGTTTGTTTTAGAACAATATATATGTCGCAATCATCTGATTGATTCAGCTATTTGATTAAATGTCTAGCGCGTCTGAATGACGACATTTAATTGATTGACTAGGCCGAACATTGATTGAACAAGCATCACTCAACGTCAAACTAGTTAGCGGACTCTAACAAAGTCCTTTCAACAGAGCGGACGTAAAATCAGTCAGGTTATTGAAATTTAGTTCATTTTTAGTTAGTTAGGTTCATAAACGCGCTATTCGTTTAATTAAACTGCCGGTTCAATTAGATGACTGCGACATATACTTTTCTTTTGTTTTGTTTCTGCATCACCCTATGGTTGACTGGAAGAAAATGCCCTTTGGCACTAAGTCCGCCATTGTACATTGTGCATAAAGTGTGAAAATAAATAAATATACAACGGTTATAGTGTCATAACATAAAGTTTTTAAAATACGCTATTATTTTTATCTATCCATATAATACTCTGATTAATAGACCGTTCCCATAACATACATTTTAAACTGAAACTTAAAAATAATAATCGATATCTATTTGGTTGCAAGTAAGTAGCTAATTACATAAAAAGTAACTAATATGGCCGGATGGAAACGGTCTGAGCAAAAAGTGAATACGCAATGAGCAAATCCATCATCAAACGAATAACTGAATTGTAAATTCAAACTCCTTGACACTAATTGCATAAACTTCCGTAGATAATATTTTTACCACCTTTCTCTTTCAGTTCCTTAGTTCTTGTACCAATTATATTTTACTCTTATAAGTCTTTCCTCCGGTTTCTGAATGGTTGGTCAAATCGTCGATCAGCTCACATTTGAGATAACACGCAATTCTGAACGCTCATTGGTTAACTTAACGAGTGAGCGAAGTTGTTGCGAGTCATGTTTCAAAAACTTTCAGAAACCGGCGGTTAGTCTTGGAGACTAAGGCCCGTATAAATAAAAAAATCTCAAACCCAACCTCACCTTGAGAACCAATTTGACAGATAAGAAACGTTTCATTTCACTTTTAAAAATGAAGAATTTTACTTATGTTACATACTTTAATTTTTTTCTTTCTTAAAACGTAAAAATATAAGATTATAAAAATATACATTATACATATTTTATTGTCTCCTGTAATCTATAATATGAATATAACGGTATAAAAAGAAAATAAATTAAAGTACTACGTAACATTAATAGAGTTGTTCACTTTTAAAAGTGAAACGAAACGTAGTTTTATCTATCAAATAGGTTCTCAAGGTGAGGTTGGGTTTGAGATTGTTTTATTTATACGGGCCTTAACGAAGAAACGTAAACGAACACTTATAGATATTATAGTATTGTAGGCGTCAAAGTTGCAAACACGCACATAGAACTTTTATCTTACGTAGAAAATTGGCCATAAAACAAAGCTAACGTAACATTATTTTATTTCATCATAATAATTAATAATACAATTCAACATACTATTATCGTATTCCTAATGTATCCTATGCACTTACCACACTCTTAATGTCCTTCGGAAACCAAAGATTTCTACAGAAATGTCAGACGATCTATAAAAAACCTCCCCCGCCACTATGATTTCCGAACCACATTAAGGACTTGGTTGCCATTGATTGTATGTGTGCCAATAATTTACTCTTAACTAAGATTTCCTTTCCAGTGTACTTCCTGAAGGAGTACATAGGGCGCGAGATGACTTGGATCTGGTTGCTCTGGCTGATATCTCAGGCGTGGATCACGATACACACGTGGTCGCCGCACTGCGAGCGTCTGGCCGCCACCGATAAGCTGTTCATGAGGCCCTGGTACAGCGGCCCGCTCGTGGACCAGTCGCTATTGTTGAATAGGAGTAGAGATGATTCGGAAGTGCTGTTCGATGTAAGTGTTTTTTTTTTATTTGTGATTGGTGTTAGCCTGACGATAATTGAAGCCTTCCTCTACAAATGGATCCAATGATGAAAATATTTTAAAATTCCACCCGGGCCTAAATTCAAGATGCCATATCTATATTATATTATCACAATTACGAAGTTCGATAATTAAATATATGAGATTTGACTTAAGTTTCGCTAAATGGCGTCGACGTTCCGAACTTCGTAAATAATAGTGATCTGGAGTCTGGACCGTGATTCAAGATGCTTACAAAGTTCGAAAACAAAATGTATAGAATTTGACATAAACGTCACTAAATGACTTACGAATTCGCTCGTCATTTAGCAAAGCTTATGTCATATCCCATACATTCTGTTTTTGAAATTCGTAAGCGATATATAGCGATGGCATCTTGAATAACGACCCGGTCGTTCAAGCAAACAAACAAATATAAACATAAATAACATTAGTATAACTGTATTTAATACACTTCCTTTGAACTTTTCATTCACTTTGTTCCTTTGAACTTTTCATCTTGAGCACTTACGTGCTCAAAAACATACCCCCGGTTTCCTGAACACTATTCAAATTAATGATCAACTATCATGGCATTCAAATCAATAACCCATATTGAACGCTGATTGTTGGAATATTAGTAGACAGAAAGGAACGGACAGATATTTTATAATTACATCACGCTCGCTCGCTGATTCAAATCGTAATGTCAACTAATCGGTGTCTTTAGTGAATTAACCTTATCTGTGGAATTTTAAAAAATCTTGCAAGTGCGAGTATGATGTAATTATAAAATATATGTCCGTTCCTTTCTGTCTGATATGATGTTCTACCAATCAGCGTTCAATATTGGTTGTTGATTTGAATGCCATGTTAGTTGATTATTCATTTGAATAGTGTACGGGAAACTGGGGGTGAGCCTTGAAAGTCGTCAAAGACAAAAAGGGGAATGGCGGCTACAAATTTCGATACGTAACTTATCTAAGGCTTTATCTATTTTTATTTAAGGATTTCTCTCTCTATTTCAGGAACAAGATGAAAAGGCAGATAATGTGTCCATCAATAGTTTGGAGAACTACAGAAAGGACGTCAAATCATCTGATAGTATTTCAAGGTAACTTATTCTGGTGTTACCCAGATCCCCTGTTTTTTAAATGTATTTTTCTTATTCTACCCAATCGAGTAAGGTATTAGAATAAGTATATTTAAATAAAGTCGAGGTACCTTATACGGCTTTTTACAAAGCAAACATTTTCAAGTAATTGGCTTCTAAAGCGGTCCACAAGCTAGCAGGACTCCTGTCATTTTCTATACTGCCGATACTATAATGGAATTGAGTGATGCTATTGTAGTATTGTAGTATTAAGACCGCCTTTGTGTTTTTTATCTTGATGTATATGTGTAACCTCTGATTATGCACAATAGAGTATATGTTCATTTCATTTTCAAATGCTGTCCTTGTCATTCTGCCAAGTAGAGACAGACGGCTTGTGAATAGTATTATATCATGTTTAATAATACTCTTTAGGAAAACTCTGAGCGAAATAGTTTTCAAACATGTCACAATTAAAAAAAATACGATTTAAAAAACATATCCTACAATATTAAGGGCTTATAATTTTTTTCCTTATAGAATTTACATTTGTGCGACTATGTGGCACGAGAATAAGGAGGAGATGATAGAGTTTTTGAAATCAATTTTGAGACTGGATGAGGACCAAAGTGCAAGGAGGGTGGCGCAGAAGTACCTCGGCATTGTGGACCCTGATTACTACGAACTTGAAGGTATTGTTGTCTTCGTATGTTAAATACTGGAAATAATAATAATATCTATACACTTCATACCACGTCAATCTGGCCCTGTGATAAGTATCCGAAGAACTTGTGTTGCAGATCTGGTACCTCATATCCTCACTCATACCTCAACGGGAATATATTTAATATTTTTATTAATGGGAATATATTTAATATTATAGGTACTTACACAAATTTATTACACATGTCACACAAAACTTTCTTCTTTCGGCGGGATTCGAAACCGCGACCTCCGGCATGAGCACCGACGCTGTCAACTCTGCGATACAAAGGTCGTCGCTAAATGATTTACTATTTAAATAAATTTATTTCATGTGAATGATTCACCCGACATATTTAGATTCCATCGTTCCAAAGTCTGATATCCGCGAAAAAATTACGAAATAATGACTAGGTATATATAATGCACTTTATTTAATGCCACTTATACCTACGTCACACATTTATTACTCATCCACTAAATAGATTTTTCACCTAAACCTAAACGGTCTTAAGTTTGATAAAACTTGCCTTTAATAAGCTTAAGTTTTAGGTGTGCATTACACTTAAGACTTAACATCCACTAAGAGGAGTTTCAATTTAAATGGGTCAAAAATTATCAAGCGACTCAAAAGTGGTAATTTATAATATCTAACAATAAATATTATATTTTTTGTTAAAAGGTGGCACTCGTGCGAGTTTCTTACGCCGGTTCTTCTCGCCGGGTTAGGGTTCCGAACCGGTGGTAACTGTTACTGTAATTGACCTTCAAAAAACAAACTTTATGTTTTAGTTTTGAGTAAAAGCATTTTTTATTTTTTTTTATCTATTTCAGCTAACATATGGTTGGACGATGCGTTCGAAATATCCGACCACAGCGCGGACGACTCGCAGGTGAATCGTTTCGTCAAATGTCTCGTGGAAACGATCGACGAAGCCGCTTCTGAAGTCCATTTGACCAACGTACGGCTAAGACCTCCAAAGAAATACCCGACGCCGTATGGAGGGAGACTGGTGTGGACTTTGCCGGGGAAGAATAAGATGATCTGCCATTTGAAGGACAAGTCTAAAATTCGACACAAGAAACGATGGTCCCAGGTAAGCTATACGACTGGTGTAAAATATAAACAGAATTTAATTTATCCATCATGCTTATCTTAGTAAGTAGTGCAAAAAGTACTTCTAAATTACAAAGAGGATTAACGTAGTGTTACCAACTGTCAAAAGTATTTAATCCCCAAACATAACAATATATTGATTTGGGATACTGACTTTTCCAATTAGCGTATTCCTTTCAACGCATGAAATGTTGCAAAAACCTCCAAAGTCGCAATAATTACTTGAAAATCCCCCTGAAAGATTATTTTCTTCAGGGTTTGGAATTACAAATCCCTTGTCGACAGCTATTCAATTCCTCATTATAAGTAACCATACAAAAATACTTTTTTTTTATAAAAAAATGTATTTTTCCCTCTAAGTTTGAAAAAATACAGTTTTCCCTCTAAGTTTGAGGAGGACCTCCAGGTTGGTAACACTGCATTAACGACGCATAATAATAATAATAATATTTATTAATTTTCTCCCACAATCACATAGTACATACAGTTAATACAACACAAGGTAAGTAAGCTTATTAACATGAGAGACTGGAGTCGATACTAGGTGGTACATCTAGTAAACACGTGAAAATCCCACAAGAAGTATCGAAATAAATGAAAATAGGTACCCGTTACTTACCTCCTATCAGCATGCTACAGATTATTAAATACTATACGGTCTACATCATAAAGATATTTTATCACGTTGTGAAGATTAATTTGAAGTATATATTATGTATGCTAATTATAAGCAAGTGATAACTAAGTTCTAGTGTTTCCTATTAATTAAACATAGTCCTATCGCTGTCGTTACCGACATATCCTTGGCCTAATAAATCTTATTAATAAATCAAGCCAGTAATATCATAACGTGGATTAAATAAAGATTATCCCGATTAAACGAGATATCGAATTGCGAATGTTTTGGAATTTCGATAACGTTTGTGTGTTGTTTATTACACTATTCAAATCGAAGCAGGGGTTCTTGGAATATAATATACTTATTATTTTGTTGTGAAGGTTATATAGAACACTATTGTATAGGCCTCAAATTAAAATCAAACGTACTTATTGTAGACTGAAATATTAACGTCATTGATTTCTAGAAGTCTTTAGAAATTCGCTAATTACATAATGACGAAGGTCGAAATCAAAATTACTTTAAGCACCGCTAACATAGAAGCAGTACCATTTTGTTCATCAAATCGAAAGTTTACGAGTAAAAATACCCTCATATAACTCAAAGATTCGTAGATCCGAAATATCCCATAGATCCTTAAAAGTCCGATTTAAGTTATCGATGATTATTATTATATACGGCCGGGTTCAATAACCTGATCTGTCACAGGTAACGTAAATACATTTAACATCTAGTTATTGATGGTTATATTATTGTATCCGACGGATAAGTGATAAGATGTTTACTATATTTTGCTATTATATATATATATATTGTTATTTATATATTGTTGATATTGTTATTTATTGGCTACTAGCTGTGCCCGCGAGTTCGTTCGCGTGGTTGTCGGAAACACTATTGCTCACGTTGGTTTTTGTTATTATGATTATTAAA
Organism: Celastrina argiolus; assembly: GCA_905187575.2. NCBI lineage: Eukaryota > Metazoa > Arthropoda > Insecta > Lepidoptera > Lycaenidae > Celastrina > Celastrina argiolus. Next base: position 11,334,113 of record LR994577.1, read on the forward strand.
AAGCAATAATTCTTTCATACATATTTTTGAGTGATTTAAACCGTTTATGCAGCGCACGCAACGAAAGTCCTTAGATGTCAATAATTTTCCCAGTTTTTGCAAAATTTCTCACTGACGCTTCGATCCTATTGGTCGCAGCGTAATGATAGTCTAAAGCCTTCCTCTATAAATGGACTATCCAACAAAAAAAGAGAATTTTTCAAATCGGACCCGTAGTTTCTGAGATTAGCGCGTTTAAATAAACAAACAAACTCTTCCGCTTTATGATATTAGTATAGATTACAATTTTTTCTAGGTAATTTTTTTTGCGACATATCACCTTCTTGTGTTCAATTGTTGACAGGTAATGTACATGTATTACTTACTCGGTCATCGTCTGATGGACCTACCACTGTCAGTCGACCGCAAAGAGGTGATGGCTGAAAACACATACTTGCTCGCTTTGGACGGGGACATCGACTTCAAACCCAGCGCCGTCACATTGTTGATAGATCTTATGAAAAAGGACAAGAATTTAGGAGCTGCGTGTGGCAGGATTCACCCTGTTGGTACAGGTGAGCCGAATACCTACTTATGAAATGAAAATATGTGTTGGTTTCAGGAGAGGAATGTTATGTATATTTTCTAATACATACTTATTATCGTTCTATTATTTTCACTATAGCTATATCGGTCAATAGCTAAAAGTTGCGCTGATTATAGTAATGTACGCACTGGTGCTATAGTCACCGCTTGACACATTGCACTCCTGTCAATCGGTGACTATGACGACTGCGCGCGATTCGAGTCACCGGCCTTTATATTTTTATATCTCATTGAAGCTAATTTAATACCCTACCAAATGTTTCTTCTGGAAAGAAATTACCAACGCCCCGAATATCAAAAAAAAAATTTGAGATGTCATAACCATTCAAGCTGTAGTACCTTATAAATTATTCTAGGTTTCATGGCATGGTACCAGAGTTTCGAGTACGCGATCGGTCACTGGATGCAGAAGGCGACGGAGCACATGATCGGCTGCGTGCTGTGTAGTCCCGGCTGCTTCTCCCTGTTCCGAGGCAAGGCTCTCATGGACGACAATGTTATGAGGAAGTATACGCTCACCTCCAGCGAGGCGCGCCACTGTGTACAGTACGATCAAGGTAACAAAATATTATAGTAAGAAAATAATATTAACTAAGTAACATAGTGAAAAACTCAAACTTAAAAAAAAAATACGATCAAGGTAACATTATATTATAGTAAGTAAATAATATTAACTAACATAGTGAAAAGCTCAAACTTAAAATAAAACGAGGAAAAATATAGTATTAACGTGAATACGTCTGTAGTGTTGCAGCTACATCTATAATCCTCATTCAAATTTCAATTATACCACTGGATACACATCAAAGTACCTACCACGCTACTTAAGGACCGTTTTCACGTACAACAAACGTTCGTGTCCATTACTCAATGGAGTACTGTGTAATGACACAGCCATATATCTTTTTTTTGCGTAAATTTTTTTTATAAACAACTATACCTTTTGCGCCATAAATTGGAATCTTCACTTTCAAAGTTTTTTAGTCTGCAGTTTGTATCTAACAGTAAATATAATATTTATGGCACTAAAAGCAAGCTTGTTTGTCTCATATTATTTTAAGATAAACACGTCATCAAAACCATATATTTTGAGCTAGAAGTAGATAGGTTATCATGAAATCTGTAGAGATATATTATTTAATAGGTATATGTTTATTCACGTCAGAATATTAATATACCACTTTCCAAAAGAAAATAACCACTTTAGCCGCAAGTGAGTGTATGAAAGTGTTACTTATGATAAGAGAATAAAACAATTCTTAGCTAAGGGCACTTGCCCTTTCAGCGCATTTCAGGTGATACTTACATTATGTAGATAGTCATCAAGATACTTAACAATTATTATCAGATAATGATAAGTCATCGGACTTCCCCGATAAGATATGAGTCTTTGTTTTGTTTTATTGCTCACAAATATATTTTAACACTATTATTAGACATTTTTATATTAAAAAACACCCGACATAAATTTTATTGACTAACAATTCACGTTTGTTTTTAGGCGCTACGGTAAAACAAATATATGTATAGTATTCTTTTGACTTCGCCGTAATTGGGTAAAAAGTTCAATGGATTCGGATTAATACTTGAAGGACGCACCAAAAAGCTACAATTAATATAACTTATGCATCGTCTATTTTACGCTGTCTATAAATGAATTATCTATGAATCATTACATTGTTAAAGAAATTGATATTATTTAATGCGAAGAAATACTACGAATGAATCGTATACAGTATTGATGCGTCTATAACCTATACATGTCTAAAATAATAATGTGATTATAATAAAACTGTGTTATGAACACGGCCATTTGTATGTACGTAAACTCAAACCTAGCGCATTAAGTTCTTTGTTTTTTAGCGATCCAGTGCTGTATTTGAAATTTGGATGAAGTGTGATGGATTATGGAATAATATGTTATACCTACACCACTAAACTGTACCCCCTGATTTTTTTATATAGATTTTTTTGAATTGCACCCTATTGAAATCAATTTTAAAAATGTATTCACCATAAAAAAACGACTACATAAATATAAACATTACGTAACGCGTTACGGCGCTTGTCTTCTATCTGGCCTCTCGTGACTTACATGTTTTTTAAATAAAGAATATGATTTAAGGCGAAGACCGATGGCTCTGTACTCTACTCCTACAACGCGGGTACCGTGTGGAATACTCCGCCGCATCCGACGCGTACACGCACTGTCCCGAGCGCTTCGACGAGTTCTACAACCAGCGCCGGCGATGGGTGCCCTCCACTATGGCGAACATTCTAGACTTGCTGACGGACTACAAGAGAACTGTGCAAGTCAACGACAATATATCCACGTTGTATATTCTGTATCAGGTAATTTCATTAATCCGTTTTAAACTTAACTAATTTTAAACTGGCTTTATAATAATCTAGGGGTGACTGGTGCTTAGTCACACATATGATAAATGGAAAAATTTCTAATATTATGTTGTTTATATTTTGTTGGCAGTTTTATCATAGTACCTATTACATATTATTATTACAAAATTTTGACATTTGTTACAAGCGCTATCTACAAGCTTACTTATCTTCTCTTCTCTCTAGTCTTCTCATCCTTTATTGGATGGATTCATAAAGAATTCATAGCGAGGTTAATAGTAACTTCGCTTGATTACGTAGTGTCAGGGCCCTAATTCAATCGCTATTATAACTTACGAAGTTCGAAAACAAAATGTATGGGTTTTGGCACAAGGTTCGCTAGATGATAAGCGAATACGTGAGTCACTAGCGAAGCTTATGTCAAATCCTATACATTTGTTTTCGAACTTCGTAAGCGATAAATTGCGTTGAAATTTTGAATCAGGGTCTTGGGCCGTCAACGTCAACGTAATAATTGTATATATTATGTTTCCAACATGTCAGAATTCCCAATATTAGGTCATAATTATTGCGAGAAGCGCCATCTAGAGGGCAGATTTATAAATGCACACGCAACTGTTTCACAAATGAAAGGCTCAATTTAAGCTTACATATATATTATAATGTCAATCCGTTTGAAGAATAGGGTTGATAATATTATTAAGAAGAAGTACATACAATAAGTTTATACTTACTACATACTTCTATAAATATTAATCCTATAAAAAACTTACAAAATTAAATGAAATATCGCTAATAAGGCTACATAGACAGATGATTTTATAACCTTACAGACTAAGTCCCGATTTCACCAACGCATGTTAGTGTTAACGGCATTGATAGGAATTACGAGAAGAACAACATGATATTTAACGAAGGATTAACTTTAACATTGCTTGGCGAAACACGCCCTTAGATACATTAGTTAGAAATCCAACTAACATAATATATTATACTAGTTAGAAACTGCCATACAATTTGTAGGACAACATGTCTGTTAAATTACATTAATATTAATTAAGTAGTAAAAAGAAAATTGTTTGATACTAATCAAGTGAAAACCATGATACTAATCAAGTGAAAACCATGTATGGGGGAACCCTGACTAAAATATCGCTAATTAGGCTACATAGACAGATGATTTTATAAGCATGTTAGTGTTAACGGCATTGATAGGAATTACGAGAAGAACAACATGATATTTAACGAACGATTAACTTTGACATTGCTTGGCGAAACAGGCCCTTAGATACATTAGTTAGAAATACAACTAACAATATACTAGTTAGAAACTGCCATAGCGATTGCATTTTTCTTCTAGATGATGCTTATGCTGGGTACTGTCCTGGGCCCCGGAACCATCTTCCTGATGATGATCGGCGCGATGAACGCCATCACCGGCATGGACAACATCAACGCGCTGATTATCAACCTGGTGCCTATAGTCGCGTTTATAATCATCTGTATGACCTGCAAGTCGGATGCGCAGGTCTGTTCATTTTTGGCTTTCTTTTTCTATACTTCTTTCCTCCACAAGCTAGTAGCTTTGCAACAAAGATACCAACTGTTCACAACGTATAAACTCACGCATTATATTTAAATCCTAAAAAGTATTTAGGGCAATAACCTATTTATTACACATCTATATCAGCAGCATCTTTTTCGTTTAAAAAATGACAATTTCGACCTGAAATAACTTTTGTTTAAATTTAGATTTTTCGTTTTTTTTAGATTACTGTCGCTCAATTGATAACATGCATATACGCCATGGTGATGATGATGGTTATAGTCGGCATAGCTCTGCAGATAGTGGAAGACGGCTGGATGGCGCCCACCAGTATATTCTTCGTGGCTACCATGCTGATATTCTTGATATCGGCCATACTGCATCCACAAGAGATCTCCTGCTTGTTATACTTGATTATATACTATATAACTATCCCGAGTATGTACATGTTGCTCATCATCTACTCGCTGTGCAACTTGAATAACGTGTCCTGGGGTACGAGAGAAGTTGTCCAAAAGAAAACTGCTAAGGTAACATTGAAATTCTATTAAAACGTCTTGTGTCTAACGTGTAAGCAGAAACAATTGATATCTTCTTATTTACTTATACCATTTTCGAAAGAGTATGTACACCGATTACTCTGAGGTTAATGATCCGATTTGCGCGATTCTTTTTTTATTTGACGCAAAATGGCTGCCATTTGGTCCCATATATATTTTTAATAGTTTAGCCTTGTACTTTTTATTTTATATTTCACCAATTTCCAGAGGTAATACATATTTGACGATACATTTTTTTACATAGATGATTTAAATTCAGTACGGCTAATTTAGAAGTTTTTCACATTCGCATTTACGACCTGACTCTCGTCACAAAAAGGAGGTGGAAACTATAAATATGATGTCTGTCAGTCTGTCTGTAGCATCGTAGCTGTCAAACGGATTTATCTTTTACTTTGGCTTAGAGACACTAAAAACTAAAAAAAAAACTACGTTTAAAAAAACCGACTTTAACAACTACAAACTCACCTTTCCTGACACCGACTCCAAAAAGAACATTATAAAAGTTTTATTTTATTCTTTTTAGTTGTTGATGTCGGTTTTTTTAACCTAGTTTTCTTTTTATTACTTCTATATTTAAGTAATTCAAGTATGTCTTAACTTTTATAGACGCCTATGCTCAACCAGTTTCTCTAATTATTTCCTATCTGGGCGCTTTAAATGTTACGCGTGTTGCAATAATATTTACTCACAAGTTCAAATATGGGTATTACTCGTATATACCTATTTATATTATTACAAAATGTAACGTTTATTTTTATATTATACTTCTTTAACTATATATACCCACATACGTAGTTCTTAAAAATAACAATACAATATTTATATAGATTTGTGGGGACTATGTAAACTTTCATGGATCATAAAAAATATTTAGTGAAAAGAGGCGTGGCTGTCTTATGGACACGGCTCTTTGTTGTACGTGAATACGGTCCTTATGTAGCGTAATAAATTGTTTCATTCATTAACTATCTCGTGGTTTAATTAAAATTTGGAATTCCAATTACACCACTACATAGTTTTTCCGATTTTGTGATCATTCGTTTTTTTATTGCGTATCCATGAAAGCAATTTTAAATACGTATTCACGTCAAAATTATTATTACTCTCCTCGTGTAGGAAATGGAAGCGGAGAGGAAGGCAGCAGAAGAAGCGAAAAAGAAGATGGATAATCAGAACATACTGAAGATGTTCGGGCAAGGGGAGGAGACGACTGGCTCGCTCGAGTTCGGCGTCGCCGGGCTGTTCAAGTGTATGTGCTGCACCAACCCCAAGGACCATAAGGAAGATTTGCATCTTCTGAAAATAGCACACACTATGGAGAACATTGAAAAGAGACTGGATTCGCTGTGAGTGTGTTTGTTAAGCTCCAATTTAACTATCACCTCTTACTTTTTATCGTTAGACATCATGCCTTTCATTAATACGAAAAACGAGAGAGAAGAGGATATTGAATAAGCGATTACCTTTAAAAGACGTTGGTGAAATTGCCACTTAAGGTACATAACAAATTTATTTACACACAAAAAATATCATATTCAAGATAAAATTATTATATGTATTATGCTGATGTGCATCTAAGTCGTCACACCATCTTTTCTAAGGCCGTCCACGTCGGCGTCGTACATTTTCGGGTACCCATTCCATGACTATCTTTGCCCAGCGGTCAGGATGCATTCGACTAACATGTCCCGCTCAAACAGATCAATGATTTAAATATTTTTACTAGTGAGGCAGTAGATCTTTGATTTGGCAGCCGTTTAAACCGACTTCCAAAAAAGTAAAGGTTTCTCAAATCGACCGTATATATGTTTTTTTTATTGCAGAGGTGCACCTCCAGATGCGGAGAAAATGCCCCGACGCAGATCGTCCATGGGTCTGCGGGGAGACACGCTTTCAATGCTGCCGGAGTACGACGACAGCGAAGAGTCCGTTGACATTCCGCGAGTAAGTTATTTATAAATTACTAGCTATGACCCGTGCCCACTTTCTTGAGCATACAAACAGTAGATATTTTCTCACCGTTTAAATCGTCCTGGGACTTCCACGAATATTTCAAGACTAGAAATAGCCGAATCGGTTTGGCCGTTCTCGAGTTTTGGCGAGACTAACGAATTAAAAATTATTTTTATATATAAGATTAAGATAATATATATTTCTTATAATGGTTACGCTGCCTTAAAATATAAGCAGCATATTTTAGTGCAACTGCTATACCTATGAAATGCAGGATATAAAATTAAATGTATGGCGATCATATGGTTGTCATGTAAACGCGTAGGAATTGAGGCTTAGGATATTTTTCTACAGACTATATAAGGTCTATTATGGGCAAATACAGCATTTTCTTTTCTATGTGCCTAAGTGACATGTCTAAATATCATGCCCTCTCTTTCATTAATACAAAGAAGAGATAATATGTTATCTAATCAACGATTAACTTCAACATGAATTGGTGAAATTGGCATTTAATATTCAATGTACCTATTATAAATGTTAATATATTTTCAGGAAGAGCGCGATGACCTCGTAAACCCATATTGGATAGAAGACCCCAACCTGCAAAAGGGGGAGGTGGACTTTTTGACAACAGCTGAAACTGAATTCTGGAAGGATTTAATCGACACGTACCTAAGACCAATTGATGAAAATAAGGAAGAGCTGGTAAGGTTAATTAGTTTAGGAATAACTTAAGAGAAAACTTCACGGTTGAGAGAAATACAAAATAGGTATTTATGAAATCGATTGCGCATCGCGCAGACCCTTTTTTGTTTGTTTGTTTAAAAACGCGCTAATCTCAGAAACTACTGGTTCGATTTGTTTTTTTTTTGTTGGATAGTTCAAGCGCAAGGCTTAAGGCTATATATCATTACCCTGCGGACCAATAGGAGCGAAGCGTCCGTGAGAAATGTTGCAAAAACGGGGAAAATTATTCACATTTGGGGACTTTCGTTGCGCGCGCTGCATAAACGGTTTAATTAATTTAAAACCACGCTAACGAAGTCACAGGCATAGCTAGTATTAAAATAATGTTAAATCGAATCGAATGTAATGATGACTACTGAACACCGCTAATTGTATGATATAAAACATGGTATACGAGCCGTAAAATCTGTTGTTCTGTATTTATATAGTTCGTCCCTGATTAATTTAACCTAAAGGTTAACAAACCGAAAACATTGAAATTTTCACATATTGACTTATTGTGCACACGGCGTATGGTAAAACTTTTGTAAGTTTATATTACGTCGAAATGTTTTAAGTTATCTTGTATTTTTTATGATAAATAAATAAAAAATAAAAATCAACACTTTCACAAATAAATTACACTTCATTATCCAATACATTTTATAACAAATACACAGTAATTATTATGTTTAAACATCAAATGGAAATCGCCATTTTGACACTGCCGATTGTAGAATATAAGCCTATAGTCTATGAATTCATAGCTAACAAAGATTGGCCAACATTGTATTAATATTGGCCAATTGGCATCACTGACTAGTCTTTGGTTGTGTCATAGACGGGTTTGTTTACGTTTAGGTTAAATTAATCTCGGACGTACTATACATAACTGTATAACATGTTGTACCTTTATACACAGACGCGCATCAAAACTGACCTAGAGAACCTGCGTAACACCATAGTGTTCGCGTTCGTGATGCTAAACGCTCTCTTCGTGATGGTGATATTTCTGCTGCAGCTGCGACAGGACCTGCTGCACATCAAGTGGCCGTTTGGTCAAAAGGTCACCATTACGTATGACGACGATGCAAATGTTGTAAGTAAAATCGTGAATAGTAATCCCTTGGGCTTTTCCTTGGCACGTAGTCGAAGCCTCGTGTTTGTCAACGACGACCTCGGGAGCGCGGTGGTTGAGCGCGTTAGTGCTCGAGCCAGAGATCTCAGGTTCGAATCCTGTCGAAGAAACAAAAAGTTTTCTGTGTTCCTGGTTCTTGGATATGTATTATATTTGTGTATGTCAAAAAATCTTAAATATGTGCATAATATAAAATAATTTAATATATTTCCGTTGTCTGGTACCGGCAACAAGTTCCTCGGATACTTGGCATGGAACCAGATTGACGTAGTGTTTAGCGTACATAGGTATTATTATTATTACCTATAGCATAATTTTTATCTCTATTCTTACAGTATTAAGGTACACATTTGAATAATGGAAATATGATAGCGAGTGTTAACGTGTATTCCTTTATTACGCGTACCTTAATAATATGGAAAAATAGATTAGAATATTTTGCTATAGGTTTTGAACCTTCGATTTGTGTATTGTTATAGAAACGATCTTTATATGTAAAGAATTAGTCGTTTAGTGCGTAATTGCTATTATAATATTATCCTATTACTATTAAATATGTGAGACTTTGTAAAGATGTTTGTTACTCATTCAAACAAAAGCATCTGATTTGATAAAATTTTGCATGGTAGTAGTTTAGGTTCGGGATTAAAACATATACCTATGCTACATTGTTCCCGTGGTAAACTTGGTTCCCTGTAAAGTGGAGTCGCCGGTAGAAACTAAAAAAATCTTTGAAATTATGCTAAAATTAACCTTATTTCATTTTCAGAACTACCTTATAGCATAAAGTAGATAAATAACAGAGACACGATCTAGAAAATGGTATCACCCTAATACTGGCAATTCGACTGGCTATTTTTGTTTTCTTCGAAAGTCCAGGCACATTCCGGAAACCCCCATCTAGCGCCACTATTGGAAAATACTAATTACTAATTTCATTTCGTATCTTCATCTTTAGCTTAGCTTGATGTGATGTTATGCTTATCTTTATTTTAATGTCAATATTTGTACTTAATTCGGCATATTTACATTTTATAATTTACAAACGTTAATAGTAGTGACATCTATTGCAATTCTTTTGTATTAAACATAGATTGTATGGGATGGTAGGCCATGCTTATAGTATGGTTATAGCACATATTGTTATCGAGTCCAATAACATCAGTAGCACATTTCAGGTGATCATAGATCAAGACTACTTGACGTTGGAGCCGATCGGTTCCATGTTCATCTTATTCTTCGGAATCGTGATGGGGATTCAGTTTCTGGGAATGTTGTCACATCGCTTCGGCACGATCACACATCTGCTGTCGACTGTACAGCTCAATTGGTACTTTGCCAAGAAGGTAAGCACATCTTAGAATTGTTTACATACGAGTAGATAGTATTGAAGTCATATTTGACGTGTGAATTAGTTATATAGTCAAGTTAAAGCTTGTTTGTGTTCTGAGTGATATACTTGTCAGTTTTGTACTTTCGATATATATCTATATTATTATATAACATACAAAAGTGGTAGACTGATGTATGAACGCACAGGCCACACCTTTAACATGATGAAGGCATCCACGAATAATTATCCAAATTTTACCTCCAATTACCTAAGGGAAGTAAAATTACAATAATCACAATCAACGCGAAATCACGATTTGCTCACGAGCAATAGCTAGAAACAGATGTTTGCAAGCAGGCTTTGAATATGAAAATAGGGCCTTAAATTCATTTAGAAGTAATATTCAAAATGCAAACGTTACTTATAAATTATAATCATAGACTTAAGTAAGTTCACACCGAAACGAGACGTGGCGCTGCATCTTAAGAGAGCAATTCAAAATATATATTTTTTAATATTTACTATAAAAAACCATTCCAGCCAATTCCACAATTATCGCCTTTTGTTAATTTCGAATAGCCAACTTAAAAATATCGCAACGCGTGGGATTCGTGTGAGCTGGCCCTAAATGACAAGTTTCTTAATAATTATAATATTATTAATCAGCGTCACCGCATACGCAATGTTGAAAGCGGTTTTAATAATTTTCTACAAATACTTATTTTACAAATTGCAACATTGCCAATTAGGTACTTGTATCCGTTGTTGATTTCTATATCTATACTAATATTTCTACATTATAAGAAATATTTGTACTTTTATTACGATTTTTTTTAAATTAATATAGACTAACTTGCTGACCCGTGCCTACTTCGTTAAGCATAAAAACCGTTTAAACGTTCCCTGGACTTCCACGAATATTTCAGGATTAAAAATAGCCGAATCGGTTCAGCCGTTCTCGAGTTTTAGCGAGACTAACGAACAGCAATTCATTTTTATATATAGACTAATACTAATATAATACTTAATAAAGACGGGATGCAAGAGGATTATTTGGATTCTTTCTTTCATCATTAAAATGCTATTTTTGTCTAAATTATAAAAAATGTGGAACATTCAATATATATGCGGAAAAAAGCTAGTTTTTACCTAAATAATTTATTACCATAGTTCGTTCCAGATAAATATAACCCAAACAAAAAAACCCGTCTATGACACAACCATAGACTAGTCAGTTATGCCAATTGGCCAGTATTAATACAAAGAGTAATGTTTGCTACTATGAATCCATAGACTATAATTATAGACTTTATCCTACAGTCGGTAGTGTCAAAATGGCGTATTTTATGTTTAAACATGTTAATTATTATTTAATTGTTATAAAATGTATTGGATAATAAAGTATGTTTCTTTAATATTCTAGTGAAAGTGTAGATAAGTGTGTACAATAAGCAAATATGTCAAAATTTTGACGTTTTTAGTTTGTTTACGTTTGGGTAAAATTTATCTGGGACGTACTATTACTTACTTCCTAATTTTTTTTAAGAGTTTATCTTTTCTTTAACTTTATGTATGTGCCTATACAAACTATCCAGTATAACGATACGCTCTACAAAGTATAGTTTGAAAATTCTTTTCATATCGCAGCCCAACGAGATGTCAGACGAGGCAGAGTTCGAGAAGCGTGCGGTGGAGATCGCGCGAGATCTGCAGCGGCTGAACGTCGACGACCTGGGCCATCGCGGCGTAGACGAGTCCGCGGTAGCGCGTCGCCGCACGCTACACGACCTGGAGCGCGCACGCTCGGAGCGACGGAGCGCCGCCAACCTCGACGCCAACTTCAAGCGCCGCCTCACTATACTACAGGACAGTGATCCTAGTAAGTTAGTCACCTAATTGGTGAAGTTCCATAGCCGTAAAAATAGGACCCTGTTACTAAGTCTTAGTAACGGAGCGTTACACGACATGGAGCGTGCACGCTCGAAACGTTGCAGCGCCGCCAACTTCAAGCGCCGCGCCGTCTCACTAATCACTATACTATAGGACAATGATCCTAGTAGTATTAAACTATATTTAAATTTATAATCCAAATATTAACAGTTTATTATTTGTGTCGTATGACTCTAGATGTAACTTCTAGGAATCGCAACAATTTTAGCCTTGTAAATCAACTTGAATTGTCTTAGAGCTTTTTACAAAAAAAATCGTAATGTAAACTTATTTTATGCCAACATTGTTTAACTTAATTTTTAATGTATTTGACATTTCCATGAACTAGACTATGTTGTGAGAATACCATAAGTCGTATGACATTTTAAACCAATACGTATTTAAGGAGTGGTCACTTGAATTTGAGCGTTTATCATTGAATATCCATAACGTAATAGAAGTATACTCTTAAAATATACGTTTGTGACAGGTGAATTTTCAACTAAGTCGTTATTTATGAGTTTACCAAATATGATTTGTGTAGTTTTGCCCTTTTTCATAGCAATGTATGACTTTGGGATGTATAAAAATTATTCATTCACGGATGGTAAAGCATAGGTTTATCTTGAATGAATAAAATATAATGATCTTTAACACAGACGTGGTAGCAACGCGCCTGCCGTCTCTCGGCGCGAACCCGTCGTCACGGCGCGCCACGCTCCGCGCGCTGATGACGCGCCGCGACTCCGTGCTGGCCGAGAAGCGCCGCTCACAGCTGCGCAGAGACTCCACCACGGGGTACATCTACGACGACCCCATGAATGAGGTATGGTAAAGGGGTATGCCAAGTCTCCATAGCAATTCAGACCCACAGTGCACACCTATGTAAATTATGTATGTGCGCCCGAGACGCACACGCTTTTTTTACTTTTATTTGTTTTAGTAATTTTTTTTTATTTCAGCTGGACAGCGTGTCCGGCCGTCCGTCCGGCGCGCCATACGTGCACCGCGGGTACGAGCCGGCGTTCGACAGCGACGACGACGACCGCCCGCGCCGCAGCACAGTGCGGTTCCGACAATACATGTAGACTAAACATTGTGCGCACACAACAGTGAGCCTACTCTTTAATTCAATTTCAATAAATCGACATTGCAATTGCATTGGGATTTGTTAATTATTTAATTTTAAAGTCGACACTATGTTGTTTTGAAATGAAATGTCGATTTTATGGAAATAAATGTAAACTCGCTGATTTCATTTAGTTGTGTTGTGCCATACCGATTACTGTCTATTGAAATTAGATTCGAAGAAGAGTACTTACAGGCCGACTTATACGACTGAAATTGGGCCTGTGCTGTGTGTTAAAAAATAAACTTGTTATTTATTTTTAAGACAACAATAAATGATTGATCTCTATAATTTGTTTTAATAGAATTACCTCGCACGCTAAGTTAAAATTCTAGTTATTATTAGAGCTTTTATTACTTAAAAATTTGTTCCGAGTATGAATTCGAAGTATAACGAATTCCAAATATAATTAATGTGAGATATCGTGACCTTCACAGAAAGGAGCAAACCTATAATATCTGAAATTAAATCAATAGCTTCTATTAGAATTTACAACTATAAATGCTTTTACATCTCCTAATCCTAGAGTATCACCGAATTATTCGACTAAATTTAGTAATGGTTGTGTTAAGACATTGAAAAAAGAAAATTGTCTTAGCTCACTGAGAGATAGGCGATTGTTCGAGGTGTGAGGTCTGGCGCTGGCGGGTAGCGGCAGCCGGCGAGGTACTCAGTGAGCTCGCGGCGACCCGAGCGACCGCACTCGCCATGCGCACCGAATGTGTTCTAACCTCAGGAATAAAGTGAAGTGACTGAAACAACGGATTTTTGTTACACCCTGGAGCAGAAAGTGAGTAACACGGTTTTTACAAAAAAGTTTCAGGAAAGTTCGCCAAAAGTTCAAAGCTTCTACATTTAAAAAGGCAAAACTAAACGAGCTTACGAAATTGCCTAAAAATTCGACGTTTGACATTTGAGTGTATGCAAAATATGGTAAAGGATATAGAAAAACACGTACTTTATTATTCATATTACGTTATTAATTTTATTACGTTATAACTTGGAAACTCAAAGTAGGTTGTAATGTAGAGTTTCCCTTTCGAAAGTGTGAATCCGTGACTATTAAGTCCGTGATTTCGAAGTAGGTTGAATATTCGAATTCAGTAACCCGAGTTTGAGATGAGATTTCGTTTTCTATAAATTTATGTGTCATATCGATACTGGTTGGCAATGCTAAACAAAAGTGAATGTAGGAGTTGGAAGGCTCGGGAGGGAAACCGAGCGGGCCTCTGCGAATACTAAGACTTATTTATGACTTAAAATTATAATTAATCAAATTAAACAAAGCAAATTTTTCATTTCTTAAACTTAGTATAGTTGTTAGTCTACATTATATTTAAAAAAAGTAATATTTAGGTAAATTCTAATATATTCAAATTTTGAAATAATTAATATTTACTTATAACTTTTTTACCAAGCAGGAAATGAATACGAAACTATTCGAGTTATGTCCTTGCTGTCCACTCACATTACAAGTCACACTGATGGCTTTCTAATTAACAGTCGTCAATTAGCAGCTGTGGTTTACCAACTAGTTTCTAAATCGCTCTTTCTCTTACGTGTATGTTACCTTCGCAATAAGACATGATAGTACAGTCAAAACTGTTTATTTGGCACCGACGATTGACAAAAGTATCAAATATTCCACCGGGTACAGTCGACGACAAACCCTCTATATATAATTTAGATTTTCAGCCTTATTTACTTTAGCCATAAGATAGATTTTTATAAAGAACTTTAATCCGACTATATAAATTAATATGCATATATTACTCGGACTTTACGAATTCATTAGACATCCCTTTCATTACAATCGAATAAAGTATTTAGGCGCTACGATAGAACAAACATCGATTGATTGCCAAACTACCTTCGCGCTTATTAGCTTCGCCATAATCGGTAAATAAATAAAAGACAAAACTATTTCTGATGTTCAGTACATACCAGCAGCAGATAGGTAGTTATTTAGATATGTTAGACTGCTTTTCTAAACAGTTCCTTTTATTAACAGTAAAGTACAATGATAATATTGGTTTTGACTGTACCACGACACTGCGTCTATCACTTAGATGCGTATCTAAATGGTTTGTCTATATCGCGGTGTCCTTGCATTCAAATCGTAGAGGTAAAATTTTCATTGTAACAATGTGTGCTACAACACAACATGAGAAAGATTGGAGGCCTCGCGAGTATCCGGTTCCGGCGGATCGTTCTTACTCTGATCATGAACAATTTTGTGATTTCCGCACTTTTAATTACACAATTAATAACGTTTTGGCCGTTATCATGATTCGTTCAAGTATAGGACGTAGTTACGTTAGTAATTAAGTACCTATTTTAGTTTCTATTTATTATTTTAGTAATATTTACTCACATAATATTTAATTTAATGGTAAAACTATTCTATTAGTTTGTAATAATCTATCCGTCTTAATTTAATATTTTTCGATTAAAAATAATATCAATTTAGTTCGTGGTAGATAGAATTTTCTCCAACAAATAATATATTCAGATAAAATAACTTTCTAATGTTTATTTAAATACATAGCAACAAAGTTAGCTCGTCATTACATTACAGTATAATTATTAAATCAGTTATGTAATGTTAACCACAAGTTACACAATTATTTTATTTCACCAGGTTTTACATATTCTTGTATAATTTTACACCTTAACTTTTTCCCTCCTACTTTGGGTTCTATAAAATTATTACTAACTTTTAGCTTTGAAGCGTGACGTTTAACGTTCCGCAGTCAGTCCAAAAAGTAAAAATTCCAGTGTAATCCATTTAATAGATGATAATAATAATGTGTATGTAAATGTGTAGAAGACCAAATTAAGATTTTTATTAAATAAAAAGAAGTAAAACGCAGAATTGTCTCTGTAAAAAAAGGAAAATAAAGGACCGCAACAAATACATATTATGGATATAATGCAATATTGACGTACTGAATCATGAGACTGTTGCAAAAACCTTGCAAATATCGTTTCGTAACAATAAAAACTGTAAAATGAAATGTTTCACATACAAATGTCGTAATGTTAGCGCTCATTAAAACTTTTTATATGATACAATTAATAAGGATATTAAAAAAAAAAATACGCAAATTTATTCACGAACGAACCCTCCATAATTTGACAGCCCTGAGTTCGAAATACAAAGGTCAAATACTCACCTTGTCCAAATATCGTATAATATAAATAGTAATGGATAACATCGGATTTGTAATGACTATAACATTAGAATATGGTCTGACGTCATAGTCCTCGCCGGCCAAGCGTGTGTCGGACCATGACTTTATGGTTCTGTAGTACAAAAAAGCAGTCGGGTAGCTAAATCCCTCTTAATTTTTGATTTTGGTGCTGAAAATCCTCAAACGTGTACAGTCGTAAACTAAACCGCTCTAACACCTTTGGACCTTATTGTGCAGTTATGATAATATAAACAGTCCTACTATATATAAGGCTTATTTTACTGCAAAATACAGCAAAATTTTACTAAATAATAAACAAAATAGTTTTTTAGACCGAACTTTTATGTTATTATATTTCCTTATTACTTATAGATCCCTAGAAATCAGGGCGTTGATGAGTTAGGAAAGATATCTCTTGCTGTTAGATGTTATGCGATATGTCATGACTCAGAGCAATTAATATCTTTATAATAGTATTGGGCAATACACGCGTAATGGAATTTAAATGGCAGATTTCTCAGTTGTATTGTCATCCAAAGCGTTCATTAATACATGAGAAAATATTTTTTAAACGCCGGAAACGAATATCAAGTTTTATGGTAATAAAAATAATTATTGTTTATAAAAAAATTAAGTACAGCAAATGTAATAAAATTCGATGCTATTGAGCAATAACAAAAACATTGAAACTAAAACGGCGCTTACACAAGGGGTAATTATGCCGTAATGCTATCGGTCGAGCTGCACTCGAATAAAAGACTTCAACGGGCGCGAGTGTCTACACAATACGTTTAGGTTAGATATTTGTTACAGTTTTTATCGTGTTTGATCTTAAAAACTTTCGTTTTTATATCATAGTATGTCACGTAATATAGTGTAGGTTGTAAATCGTGATGTTGAGTTCCATACGTAACAAATAATTTCGTTTTCTTACCATTTCGTGTCAAATATTGTACGCATGTATGAAGTTAAATGCTCAAAATCTGATCTGGATGTAAAATATATTAATTTTAAACGGTTTAAATTTTATAAATTCAGTTATATACTTCTTATTTATCTTAATCTTATAATGATATCAGGCTGAGGTCTAAAACTCATATCACATATACAAAGGTAAAGTTTGATATCGAAAAGCAATCACAACATTCACCTGAATATTTTCATATTTGGAGGTCATCACCGTTATCTCATGTTTCATTATGTAAGGCATACCTATCTATATTTCTCCGCTCCACCGGATTTCTGGTGCGTTGCGTACCTCGCGTGCAACTGGCTCGTTCCATTAATTAATTCTTCCAAGGTACCGACAGTTTTTGTTTACATGTTACGAATAAGATTTGTTTGAAAATTGCATGCTGTGATGTCATACTGCAGATATGACGTCACAGAACTGGTCGACGAACCTATAGCTTTTTTCTGAGTCATTCTTAAAAAATATGATAAATATTTTAACTAATATTCTGTTACCGTGCAGCATCTCATATATGTATCTTACTTGATTACAGCTCCACGTAAATGCTGTATCTTAATATATAATAATATCAACCATACAATATATCTGTTTTCAAGGATAAAAAGTGGCCTATGAGTTATAGGGGTGTATATAATATATATTATATACCCTATAATTATATCCTGTGCGTGAGAAATAACGACCCTACACACGTAGGTGTGCGTATGATCGTTACATACATACTCACAAACATATTAAAGAGGGAAGAGGATGATTATTTATTACCTAATTTGTACATCATACTGGCATATTAATATTATATTATGTTTCAAGGAAGATCTCAATTAATAACCTGATTAGATCAGTCAATCAAAGTATAATTATTTGCTCATAATTTAATTTATTGAAAGATGTGCGTCGTAAATGTTTTTTTAACTGAATTTAACGATGTTTGCGTTTTGTTTAACACTGACACAAACTTAGTGTTTAAGTGAACAGTGAAATATTTACCATCTCCAAGATTATCGTATTAATCATACAAACATTCTTGAGATTTTTACTCCACGCTATTAGTATATCTAGTTTACATTATATCACCATTCGTCATCAAAACAAACGATTTGCATAAAGTAATTAATTATTTCGTAATACTGTGCATAATAAAAGCTTCCTTGTTATGTAAAGGTTAAAAACATGTGTATCCAGATGTGGTTCCCTTAGGCGCTATTAATTTGAATGACTAAAATTAAAATGACTTCTTGCTCTCCTCAAATTGCGTTTATACTTCAACGATATTTAAGTTTATATTTTTATTATGTAAACATCTACCTAGGATGCACATACACACCCTAAAGTAGTATCACTTATTTATTTTACACCTTATATAATAACTAGCTATGTATCTTTTACCTTAGTAGGTATGTTATAGTTAATATCCAAGATAGTGGTGTGTCAGCGACTATACTTAGGCCTGTATATTTAGTAGGACTGTATTATTGCTAATAATACCGAAAGGTATTGGATTTATATTACACAGTCGCCGACAGATCTGGTGTACCACTTTTGAATTTACTGCTATAGTAATAAAAATAATCGTTTTGTCATTGATTGTATCTATCTATAAACAAGAAGCCACGTCAAAATGTAAAAACAATGAACAAATTTTGTAGCCACAGTGTCTAAAACATTAAGTTATTCATTAACATTTAAGACACCGGCCTTGCGAGAGAAACCTGAACTTTTCTCATAGATAATGACATTTTAAATTTCTTCAAGGTTCACGTGTGATGTATCGCTGTATTATTCATCAAATTAAATAGAGTTTTAGCGAACGTACATTTGTTATTAAGTTATAAATATTGTTATGCAAAAATACCTATGAAAAGTTAAATAAATGTCTGTTAGATTTCTAAATATACGTTAGGCTGTCATGTAACCTTCCTCTCCAGGGCTGCGTCTATGCTGTGCAATATCTTATGACGTTCTTAAATCAAAGTGAGGTGTAGCTAATTTTATCGCTGAGGCTGCGCTATAAACTTGTTGCAGGGCTTCCAGCGTTACTATTTTTGGCCTCACAACACCTGTTGTTCTTTCCATGTTCATGGAAGTATGCATTTGTTCATTGCACTATTGCACACCACTCAGGAAGTATGTAGAAGATTCCATAATACACAAAGCGTGGGACTCGCCTGGGGGACAGTATTCTGGATCATTTTGACCTTACAAAATTACCAGGTTGTTCAATTTGGAATACACCATAACATGACACAATAGTAATTCCGGATATATATTGTGTGAATATTTTCATTACGTGGCGTGTATTATGCTATAACTAACTATTGTATGTATTGTAACTCTAAGAATGTAAGGCAGTGTTGCGCAGTCGAAGGCTGCAGGGGGGAGTAACCAGCTGACGGCCGCCAATAGTGAAAGTGACTCGGCAATGCTCTATCTTGATACATTTATAGATCTTATAACCTTAGTTTTTGTTCGTTTCTAGATTGCCTAACCTTAAGCCAATCATATAGAGTTAGTGGTCTCATAAAAATGAATGTTACTTTACGAATGAAATATACTGAATTATTATGGAGATTTATATATTTATATATTGTGTACTACATTATCAATATTTCTTTAGGTTAGATATCTGATAATAAAAAAAAATGTAGTAGCTTATAATATCTCTCTGATACGGTAGCTACTTGTTTCAATGAAACGCTGTAATACTTTAACATAAATGTTTAAGACAGATTAATTCAATGAGATGCACTCTCTCCAAATATGAAGGTACACTTACATAAGTACAATAATATGTAAATAAAGGCAACTTTCCTAATGATGATGGTGATGACTGACATTAGCATTAGCAACTCTCACTGGCATTTGAACAACTAGCGATTTGACGCAGCACTTTGCGTCCCATTGCGGGATTTACGCAACAGCTGCCTAATAAAGAGACATTAGTAAAATGCAATGTAGCATCGATAAAAATTGTAGTCTATGAAAATAGTATGCATTTAGCCATGCACAATTTTGTTCAAAGAACATAGAAATTCAGAAATCAGATTACACAAAAGCTTTTTTATTATATCGTCCATTTAGATTTTTAAAGATTGTATAAATCATCTGGTACTTCAGGTGTTACCGCGTAGATAACGAATTATTAAATACTAAACAGTAAATAGTTTGATTAGTATAGGAGGAGGATGGAAGGATATCCTCGTAGTTTGAGTCAAGTGTTATTAGGCGTGAAATAAATTATGACTAATACACAAACGATTTCGATGATCCACTCACGGATATACGTCAAAACCCAGAACTTCATTCCAATTTGAAAGTTATATGACTTGTAATATCTGAATAATCCTGGCCTCTAAATCTTCGTAGATAAAAAAACGAAACAAGTTTTTATATCTGCTGAACTTTCTTGTATAATAAGTAAGTCGTCATTCACATCGTCGAGAATACAGAATATATCGCAAAAAATACTGGAAATGTTTGTGACAAATATTAAATACTTTTATGTCCAAACTTACCTAAGATAATATTTTCAAAATCATACCTACTATATGACATAATAAATCTTTATACACGATATGAAAAGCTTAGATATGTAGGTAGTAGGCAGGTATACTAACTATATATATTAACTGCAAAATACGTAGAGAAAATAGTGTCTTTATCACATATAACATTTCCTACCACTAAATTACTAGACTAAGAAAAGAATAAGAACGAATAAGAAAAGCAAAATATTGTTTACTCTTCAATACAGAGTAAACAGTCCTTGAGTCCTGTAACGTAAAATAAACATTTAGAAAGTAAGGTCCTTAGGGCCCACTGATCTAGCAGTTAGCACGCACGCACACAACGCGCTGCGGTCAGCTCGGAAGTCGCTGACCTTGCGGGCGGCGGCCAACAGCCTGCGCCCGCGCCGCCTCCACCAAACTATACGTACGACTGCATATTGGCATGTCTAGTATGTAAACAAAGGATTTGGTATTTATATGATGATATTGTTATTGGTTTTATTTGAAAGAGTGTATTTTTCATATATTTAGTTTTTATGTATTTTATGTAGAGGAATAGTATGTAATTTACAATTGATTGCTGAGCCACAGTTTGTTCCAAAGGCGACGAATATATATCCGGAAATAGGCAGCAGCGTTTCCGCGGACATTGTTATTATTTGAGAACTGCGCTCGCCAACCCGCCTTTTTTTTGTGACGGAAAATGCATTTAGGCATCCCAATGGAGACGGGGACTTCCAGAGGGTATGTGGGACTCGCTGCGGTCGTCAAGATGGTAAATTGACCGCAGCCCTACCCACTAAAACCCGTCAGTGTTCCTGCACAACCGCTGTTTTTGCAGACACGGTAACTATTACTATGACTTCCGTGCCGTCGCCAAATCGCCTGCCCCCCCCCCCCCCCCCCTATGAAATAATTAGGTGGAGGTTTATGTCCAGTAGCAGACGTCCTAGCTGAAATGGAAATGATGATGATGATAACAAAAAAAAAAGAAAATGAAATGGAACGTTTCAGAAAAATTTGAAAAAAATAATAAACTACAAAATAATATTATGTAGGTATAGAAAACGTGAAGTAATTTTAAATCAATGAGACAAGAAATGCATGTGATAATACAGTGGTTCGGCTACAATGCATCTTGATAAAGCGTAATTCTTTTCTTCTTCTGTCTCACAAAACAAACAATTTCAAATATTCTCAGTATTGAAGCACTTTTTCTTTGTTCGAATTCACGCATTCACCTTGTATAGTAAAAGTGTGCATGTATTTACAGTGTATATGATGTGAAATAAAACATTTTAATACATTCCGCTTCTGCGCATTCTAAAATGTTACAGTCGAGTATGAAAGTGTTTGATAGTAGATGGAATAGCATCCAACTTTCATTTTCCGTTAGTATTGAGATTTAGAAGGAAAATGCGAGACGAACGACCGGCAAGGTCGGGGCTTGGTATGCGGTACCTACGTGATTCATTACAGCAATATTAGCAACTGCAATGTACAGTTAAGCAAAAATGAGGCCATTTTTATGAAAGCTTCAGATGCCAATGATTTATGAGATCGGAGTAAAAACATGTACCTATTGTATAGACGACCTCCGTAGCGCAGTGGTTGAGCGCGTTGGTGCTCGAACGAGAGGTCGCGGGTTTGAATCCCGCCAAGGGAATAAAAAGTTTTTAATGTTCCTGGGTCATGGATGTGTATTAAATTTGTGTATAATATAATAAAAAACTCAAATATGTGTATAGGAGTATTAAATATATTTCCGTTGTCTGGTACCTGTAACACAAGTTCGACGGATACTTAGCACAGGGCCAGATAGATGTGGTGTGAAGCGTCCATAGATATTATTATTATAATTATGTATGTTTGCTACCTCGATACAAGTGATTTAAGGATATACTAAAGATTGCAGAAGGCAGTTATAATTAAAGTAATAAAATATTTGTATAACCACAACCACTTCCGAAGTCAGACTTCCCTTTAAATGTACATATGACAAAGACAATTTAAGTAAACAAAAATCACAAAATTTTTATTTGAGACATAACCTAATAAGTTTTTATTTGCTAAAACATTCCAAATGACTTCAACATACCTAATTGAATAGGTACGGTAGATTATAAAACCATTTTTTGCGTGTGTCGAAAACCATTTGTACGTAACAGACGGACAAAGAGAGAAATTTAATATCTCTACATTATTATATTGTTTTTAGTTAAAATGACTAATATTTAATACAAGCGTTTGTCATTCTTCCTGCGCCGACCGGTTTGTACGAATTAACAAGTTAGACGAGAATCATTCGTACATTCAATTAGTTTTCGTAAACATTTTCTTAATTTGTGTTTATACGACGTTAGTTCAATGTCATAACTTTGATGAAAAAGAACATTTGATAATGCTTTAGTTGACGCCTCATACAAAAAGTTTAAAGTAGGTAACAAATTTCATAAAAAGTATATTCTCTCTGTAATTATTTTATTATTATAAAGGTACAGACGTATAAATATAATTTAAATCTATTTTAAAATATCTAACACTATGTTATTAAAGGTACAGCAAAACAACACGACGCTGCACTAAGCCGATTTTGTCCGCTCTATAAAAGATTTCAACGCGCTACCTGGTCGTTTATATATCATACATTATAATTTATCCTCGCAAGGCTGCATTTGCCTACCTACATTTTTTGTTAAACAAACCTAAATTATTTCCAATATCAATCATTTTTAATTAATAAATTAAAACTCAAGAAATAAGTAAAAAATTAAGAATTAAGTACAAAAAATAAATTTAGTAAAAAATATAAAACTTCACACAAGAAATTCAGTACTTGAGTGTAATTTTATAATAGAAAAATGCATATTGCTCTTGAAATTACGAAAGTTTATAAAATAATAATCAATCGTTTTTAAGAAATTGCTGATTGTTTGAAGTATTTTAGCGAGTCTTGTGAAAACGACACATACGAAAGTCAATGCTGCAAACAGCCAGAAGTTTCTTAATTGTCCTATTCTTTGATTTCCCTTTTTTCATACCTAATATAAATTATAATTACTCTTAAGAACACAACTCTTTTGTTTTGTTTGTTTAAAAAATATAAGAACTAAATAAGATTTCATAAGCATAAAAATAGATATTATTGTCTTGTATAAACTTATTGTCTGTAAGTCATAATATCTATTTTTATTACGATTTCAGACGTTAGAACAGCAGGCTCACTCCCGACACAATCGAGAATGAAAATCAGTTCAATCTCAACGCCTTTTGGTATTTTATTTGGTGGAATACTTTGAAACTAATCAGGATAAAGAAAATCGTTACATCGTAACTTCTTATACTCCCGACCATATCAAATCTATTTATTCAATCTGAGAATCAAAATAAACAAATGTCAATTTATTTGGGAGTACGCGGCACGATAGAATCTGAATCAAACCGAATCAGTTTGGAGAGTGAAGTCCCAGGTTACTAATTCTTGTGTCTTACAGGTTCCGGGTTGAACAATGGCGACCGGGGGGAAGTCCCGGCGGGAGGAGAGCGACAACTCCGACGACGAGCTGCTGCCGCTCGCCAACGACACATATGGCGGCAGGTGAGATACCTACAGTTAACACCAGGCACTTCCTGTCACTGTTTGTCGGGAAGAAATTAACTACACTGTGTATGACACAAATCAACGCCGAAGTAGCAAACAATGGTAGCTAATTCGATGTCATACAAGTAATTAACTTCTTGACAAGCCGTCAAAATATTACACACAGCCCACGACGACCTCTGTAGCGCAGTAGTTGAGCGTGTTGGTTCTCAAGAGAGAGGTCGCGGGTTCGAATCCCGCCAAGGGAACAAAAAGTTTTCAATGTTCCTGGGTAATGGGTGTGTATTCAATTTGTGTATATCTAATATAATAAAAATCTTAAATATGTGTATAGTATAAAAGTATTAAATATATTTCCGTTGTCTGGTACCTATAAAACAAGTTCTTCTGATACTTAGCACGGGACCAGATTGACGTGGTCTAAAGTTCATAGATATTACTATTATATTATTATTATAGTTCTATACCGTCCCGATTCAATGTGATATGATGTTAACAAAATACGAAATTCAACCAAATGTATGTGGCATTATTTTTTTCTTTACGCGGTATGTAAATTGGAATAGGTATGCCCGGGCTGTGATTACGAATCGGCACTACTTGCAACAAAATCCGTTGAGCAACCGCTACGAACAAAATACTGCCAAAATCATTATTTGTATATCAATATTTTTCGGCTTCACTGTAGTCGGGTGATAAGAACTATGCAGGGATATTAGGGAGCTAAAAAATTATCCGTAACCGTAACCGAATCCGAAATGAAAGTTTTGTTACTGTAAAAAGGAAACAATAATGTAATATTCGTAACCGAAATCCGTAAACAATTTAATATCCATATCCGTATCCGAAATTTCATATCCATTTCATCCCTGGTAGCATACATAGATGCTACAATTTAAAGCGCAGACGACTAGTCAGGTCATCTGTGTTCCATGAAAAGGTTAAAGAGGCACACAACTGGTTCTTCGGCGGTGTTTATGGTCCTACGAGCGACCATGCTCGGATTTAATGCTTTGTTTTGTTAAAGGATATTTTTAGACCAACGCTGCCGTGACTAATAAAATGTATAAAAGTCGTTACTGAGAGAATAAGTAAGAAATGTTAGGATTTCACTTACGTCATTTGTTACTAAGAATCTGTTCACACTGTACGTGATGCGGCTCTGCTTATGATAACGATTAAAAATTGAACTTTATTCACTTATACAAAAAGAAAATCTTTGAGGGTTCGAATGTTTATGCAATGAAAATTTTTAATCTCTATGTTTAATCTGCCACTCTGCGTTGCGTTTTCATGTGAGCTGACCTTTAACTAAGTTTTTTATATTTTAATATTACAGATTACTCCTATTCATTATCAAAATAACGACACAATGGGTTATAATTAAAGACATAATAGTCAATGTGGATGATTAATTTCATTGATTCTGTTGTTACATTGCTCATCTTCTGTTTACTACTACCTACTACTTTGTTTGCTACGATTCTATTAAGTTAAATATAACAAATCTTCATATATTATTTATATTAATGCGAAAGTGAGTCTACCAGTCTTAAAGTCTTTTTTTATTTGGTTACTAAATACTTTGATTCCCGGGACAAAAAGTAGAGCTTCCGTAAGATAATAATATACTCGTAATAATCACTGGTTAAAGCTCTAATAACTTATCTGCTGTTTTGGCTGTCTAGTGTCTTATATGCCAAGATGACATGATAATATTCGTACCTATATGATACATGATAGCATAATTAGGTAAATTTATAGTTTGCCAAAAACAGCCTTATCTTAAAATTTAAATATGTAGGTATTTTAAAATATGTGTGCTCAATTAGGAGTTCGTTCGTGTGCGAGTTTTTCTCTTCCACTTTTGATGGACTTAAAACATATTATTATACCTACTTCAAATTTCTGAAATAGTAGTTCGGCTGAACTAAATACCTATTTGCGCTTAAAAATGCACGTAATCTTAATTTGGTAATAAAATTGGCCATATATGTTTATGTACACAAGTAGTTATACTAGGCCAAATATGTGATAAAGTATATCGAACATATTGGCGGCGGCTGCGGCTGCGGCGGTGGCGACCGGTCAACGCCGGCCCGGAACCCACTCAAATGCCAAGGCTGTCCACTATGACGACACAACTTTCAATCGAGTGCGCTACATTTTTGCGCCCCACCACCGCGACAAATTAGTCAGCCATATTTATTTTAAAGTGTATCTGAGGCATATTGATACTTGATAAAATTATTGATTTCAAGTCAAATATAAGTTTTTTCGCTTACATTAATTAGCTTTCCTCTAATAATAATATCTATATCTATGGACGCTTCACACCACATCAATCTGGCCCCGTGCTAAGTATCCGAAGAACTTGTGTTACAGGTACCAGACAACGGAAATATATTTAATACTTTCAACTTGGGTCAAGAGCTAAGCTCTGAACCACTAGACCACGGAGGCGTCAAATTCCATAAACATACACGCATTACGATAGGACAATAATTATAGTAAATTTTTAGCATTCACAGACACGAAATTAGGTATATTCTATGAGGCATATTCAAATTTTAATGTACTAGATAATTTAGAAACAAACAACTGGGTGCCGATTTGAACATGCCGAAACATTATTTCACAAAACCGAAGGCAAAGCTTTTAAAAATTACAAATTATATGTCGAACCTCTATAAGTCGAACATCAAGGGAGACGCCAAAAATTTCGAGTTATAGAGTTTTCAATTTATGGAGGATTTCGACTTAGGCGGATTTTGATTCGACATGAAGAGTTTGAGGTTTATTGTTATAAATTTTGAGTTAAAAATGGACACCTGACACCAAGCAAGCAAACACGTGTTTACGTGAGTCATAAATTTATTATCGTATACTCCTAAAATGTTTTCTAAGAAACAATAGTGTACTCACATTGTCGACAAGTTCTTAAAGTCGGTAACTTATTTTTGTTCGAACAATAGAGGTAATAAATTCCAAATGATCAAGTTGTAGAGGTTGTAAAATAAAACGTTGCTATGTTCGAGATACAGAGGTCAAATTAATTTTTTCGAGTTATAGAGTGAAAATATGTACCAAAATGGCTTGGAGGGACTCGATGATTATTTCGACTAACAGAGGGTCAAGATTTCAAGTAATGGAGGTTTTGGTGTTTGAAGGGAAGGGAACAAAACATTTTTTCGAGATTTGGAGGTTTTTGACTTATCGAGGTTCGACTTAACGAGGTTCTACTGTAGTAAGTTTTCTAATTTAATGTTTCAAAATAATAATTTAATTAATAACCTGTTTCGTACCTAAACAACCTCAACATATTACTATAGTGATAGTAATTAAACAAAGTCCGAAAACATGTAAAATCACAACTTTGTCTCGTATTTTTGAGTCTACTTTCGTAGCATGCAAAGTGTGAAATAGAATTCAATACTTCTTATTTGTAATCTTTTTTGAACCTTGTTCGTATAGTCTTAAGGTTCTATTTTATGTAATTGATCATTTAGTCTTTAAATGGTTACGTACCATAGGGTCAGACGTGAGATGAATGCTTAAAGATAGAGCTACTAATCTAACGTTACATTATACATATGAGTGAAGAAATTGCGTCCAGTTAAAAGAAATTGGACGTTTTATATTAATAAATGCTAAAACATACTTTTTACTATGGGAATGAATGAAATTTTATAATATTTACGGTAAAGTTATGTTATAATAATATTTTACTAAAAACAACTATTCTTACCAATGTTAGGTATTTAAATAAAGTTTTATTTTTAAATAATAAAGAACCAGTGAATCAATAACACATTATTTAATTAAACGTAGATGGTAAAGATAGCCAGTGGTCGATGCCCGGCGTGTCGTGCTCGGGGTGGTGTTTGCATACAAAACGAACCTATTTTGAATTTTCAATTAATATTAAAACAATGCCTTTCGAATTCGTATGTCAGTTCAGAGAAAAAAGCTAAATTACTTTATTTTTCTAAGATAGCTTTGAATTGAATTAAGGTGTGTGTGTCTGTTATTACTACCCTTAAATCATATACATCATTATGTTTCTTCAATAAACATTTTTTCACAAGCATTTAAGCATTATTTTGATTATAGCAAGATGTTGTAGCTGTCCTTTGTTGGTTCGTTCACGGACGTCTGTGCGAAATGCCAGTAAAATCGTGATTTTAGGAAGGTCAAGACCGTTTCTACGTAAAAAATTGTATTGCATTGGAATGGCTATTAATAAAAAACTAAAAGATTTTTTTCTTTTGAGGCTTTTATCTGGGTCACGATAAAATCGTGATGCCAAATAGTTTGAAGTCAGATCTTTTGATTTGTAGCAGAAAAATGAGTCTTTTTTTACTCATTAAGTAACTATTGTGTATTATAAACAATCTTTTTTCGACGATGATTTCCCGGAAACAATTATACATCTTTATTTATAGGCATTTATTGAATATCGAGCTATCAAGTGCGATGTATACTTACACAGAGAACAACGTAGAAAGCAAAAGTTACAGAAAGCTTGCTTCAGTTTATTATATGTTGTTAACCAACATTCGCGTTTCCATCATGCAAGTTCTTCGATGCAGATTCTCGTTTTACGACATTTATGAACATTGTACTATATAGAAGTTAGCACATCAACTTTCATACCCGAAAAATCCAGAAATGTCCTTATTTAAAACTTTTTCAAAAATACAGATTAAAATAAGGATATACATATTATGTACTTTAAAAGATTTTGATTAGTTTGATTTTTTTATATTGAATAAACTTCAAAAAACTTAAGTATGTTTTGGTGTTTGAATTACAACGATTAACTTGCCCAGACAGTGTCAATACTTTCTATTGTTCAACCTGACCAAAACAAGTGCATTATTTGTTATTTATAATGCTGGTTCTTACAGTGTACTTTCGTTTCTATAGCGGTTCCATGTGAGGTGAACTGAGGTACGCGCTTCATTAGGGTTGTCGATTTAATTTGTAGAAATATTGTAGATGAAAATTCGATAAAAACCTCTTTAAACGCGTGGAACACTTTGTTTTAGCTGAAAAAAAAAAATTGGAACTCATGTCATCGTCATTGAACGCTTTTTATGATGTGATGTATATGATGTGATGTATACTATGTATATTATTATGTGTGTACTTTTTGGCTGAAGATAAAGTACGAAACTCGCGTCATTGTCACTGCACACTTCTCGCGAGATATTTGAGTTATTTAGTGTTCATTTGTATCGGCAGTCCCCAAAGACTACCTGATTGATTGAAAAATATATTATATAGAATTAATGCAGAAGAAAAGTAGAAAACAGAAAATAATTAGTAAAAAATAATTCGAAACAGAAAAGATATTCTATTTACTTTATTTTTCCGTCTTTATTTTAACTGGTAGACAAAGCAGGCATTGTTTTTCTAGTTTTGTATCTATTTGCTATTATTGAGACTTAAATCATATTTTAGTTTTCACTTTCTATATTTTCTATTTGTGTATAAAAAGAGTAATATAGTTTATATTACAGTTTTTATACCTACACTGATGTCGTATGAAATAGGTAATGATGATGGTCGTGATTACCTATATTTTTAAAAGGAAGACTTTCAAACCATTTTTCTGTATAATTACTTACTCGTTTTAACAATAGACACTAAAAAAATAAATAGTTTTCAGTTGTAGATACAACCCTATCTTTGTATTGATAATTAACAAACTGGCGATATAATTTCACGTGGCCAGTGCGGCAGAACGAAGAAAGCACACCAGACTGTTTCTATCATCTGTCGGACAACATTATATTCTGTGTCGTCTTGTGTTTTTGTAGTAATTATTAAGTTCTATTCAAGATTTCGCAATCAGTGCTTCGAATTTTGACAGTTTGTGTTAATAAGTGACTAAGTTCGGCAACTTTTATGTGTACCCTTTTATAAAAACCCTCTATTTAGCACACTTTTAACTTATCTAATAATTATTTTTTTTCATATTTCTTTTATTAGTGTGTATATCTTCAATTTATTTTAATTTTTTCCACTCAAGTTTCGTAAAATTTGAAATACCTTTTTGTTTTTTTTTAACAGTAAGAGATGTAAAAGTTGCTTGAATGAGTATATTTGCTATATTAATATGCAAGATTTGTCCATAAGTTATAACATCAAACAATGGGTTTGTACGCGCCTCGCCTTCAGCAGCGGCAGTAGCGGACCGTTTGCTGTCCTTGATTCTATTGACAATTAGTTATTGAACAATATTCGGCCAAGGCGGACTTTCTTTTCACTGTCTCTACAGTTTACTAAAAATATAATGTGAAAAAAAGTGAACAACAGTGTGAAATTTCAAAATGAGTGACGACGACTGTAAAGTATATTATGCGAAACGAAATTCTGAAGAAACTATTTATGTGCCGAACAATAATTATAATAACTCAATTTATAGTAATTACTGCAGTATATACAGGTATGTTTTACGTTTTTAGAACAAATTTATAAAATACTAGCTGTGCCCGCGACTTCGTCCGCGTGGAAAAGTGATTTAGGGCAGCAGTTTAAATACATTTTTAGTTTATGAACACTGTCGTACTTTGGGACTTTACGGTTAAAGTACTAACTTCCTTTAGACGACAAAATAACAAAAGTCCAAAAGAAAGAAAAAACCCAAGTCGTACCTAGCATGAAAACTAATAAATAAAAATATCATGAAAAACATAAATCTTACTTATATTGACAAAACTTTTCTAATTTAAATGTGCCTAAGACATCTCATATCTTGAAAACAAACTATCCTTTATTAATCGTATTTGCAAAACCTAAGTATAATAATAATAATAACAATAATATAAATAAATTACTTCGCACAAAGTAATACTTATTTTCACTTGGGTTAGTAAATTTATTCTATAACTATAATTTTAAAGTCGGTGCCAAGTTCAGCGTTCTTTCGTAATTTGTTTTCATTTAATATTAGTTTGTAAGCCAGTACTTTGGGTACATAATATTATAGTATAATAGTTACTTTTATAGTTAGTTGTTGTACATAGTTTGATATTGTAATAAGGTTTTTGAAGTACTTACTTGGCACCGACTTTAAAATTATGGAATAAATTTATTTACCTAAGTGAAAATAAGTATTACTTTGTGCGAAGTAAATTTAATTGTTCCTTTTAGTTTACCTTTTGAAGTCGATTTTTTTGTTTAAAATTATTTATTTTTAAGATTTTTAGTGATGGGTAGACTGAGTAGGGATAAGTTCTCGAATGATCGGACGACGGTTACTTGAGACGGAAAATGAAAAACAAAAACGATTAGATAAAATTTAATAAAAAATAATAGTAGTAAGTGAAAAAGTCTACAGCGCGAAATTTTTTAATATACCTACAGAGCAGTGATGAACTGCTCTGGCTCACGCCAGAGCAGTTCATCACTGCTCTGGCGTGAGCCAGAGCAGTGCGAAATGTTTTAATATTATTATGTATATTATATAAATAAGAAGAAAAGTTTATATATAGATCAAGTAGATTGACTATAAAATGAGATACAAATTTTCAGAATATTAAAGTCGGTACCAGCCAAACTCAATATTTTGAGTTCTATAATATAACTCTTTTATTATTTTTAGTCGGTTTACATTCTTTTATTTGGCTTAAAACTATTTTTTCCCCTTTTTTACAACTTGCCTATTTCATCATATTGTTATGATGTTATATATGGATACCTACTATCTGGTGAAGACAGGGGTGGTGAAGTGAATCATCACTTCACCACCCCTGTCTTACAGCTACAGTAGTCATACTGTAATTGATATAGTGGCATATGCTTGCAGTATAAGCGATGTCGAAATTTCCAAACGAATATCTTCAATGACTAAGTAGTAGTGGTATTACATTGATAGTTGATTCAAAATTATATTTTTAGTCGTATATGCTTATGTTACTCGACACAAATACAAAATAACTATGACTGTCCCTATAAATTTCGAGGTGTTCCCTCAACTCCTCACGACGCCATCATCAGGTCTCCACTTTGATAACTATGAGACCAAGTTCGAATGTAATTGTCGTAGTGGCATATGCTTGCATTCCTTTAAACAACGCTGGAATCTACAAACCTGTATCTCTAAGGACTCAGAAGTTCTGTTCAGTACTTTTAGATCCAGGATATGTTGCAAAACCTTACTGTTTGGTAACTACTTCAGAAAAAATCAAAATCGATATATTATTCCATATAAATTTTGAGGATTTCCGTCGATTCCTCACATATCCCATCATCAGGTCACCATTTTGGTGACAATGGGACCAAATTTAAATTATACCCTACACACCACAAAGAAAATAATTAAAATCGTTTGATAAACGATGAAGATACCCGCGAAGAAACATAAAAAAAACCATATATTTACGAATTGAGAAACCTCCTCCTTTTTTGGAAGTCGGTTAAAAATATTGTGTTGGTTATTTCGTGTTACAATCTACCTTTGTGCCAAGTTTCATTTAAATACGTTGAGCAGTTTGGCTGAAATACCGTCAAATAGGTAGCTACAACTTTTTGAAGATCCCACGGGAAAACTTTCGTTTTTCGGGATAATAATTTTCAATAATGCTCTTCAGGTCATAATCTACCTGCCTGCCAAATTTCATTTAAATACGTTGAGTAGTTTGGCTGAAATACCGTCAAATAGGTAGCCACAATTTTTTGAAGATCCCACGGGAACCCTTTCGTTTTTCGGGATAATAATTTCCTATAATGCTCTTCAGGTCGTAAGCCACCTGCCTGCCAAATTTCATTTCATTCCATACAGTGGTTTTAGCGTGATGCGATGACAAACATTCCCATACGGACAGACAGACAGACAGACAGACAGACAGACAGACAGACAGACAGACAGACAGACATTTTTTTCAAAAATGTTATTTTTAGGTTCTGTGGCTTTTATAGACCCCCTTTTTTAATTTTCACTTAAATATTCTTAATGTACAGACATGACCCCTCTACAGATTTATTATATGTATAGATATGACGGTATAAATTAGACGTTATTCGTAAGATCATTTCATTAAGAAAGTCTTGACAATAAACATTAAATTTTATGATGACACAGTCGACGCTGACCGTCATACTGTAGACCGCTCATACGTGGTGAGTGGTGACCTTTATGTCATAGTTTCGTATGGCTTTCGAATAATATAATGTAGAAAGCGTCAATATTATTATCATCATCATAATCATACCCTATGTGATATGAAGTCTCAACTTTCAATATGAGGTCTGACTTCATCAAAGTTCTAACTTGTAAATGTAGAGTTAATTTCTACATCTTAGTGCATAATATAATGAAGATGCAAGTTTAATTCCTACCATTAATTTATTATAAAGTTTAAGTTGTCAAGAGACAACAAACTCTACATCTATTAATAAATGAAGACATGTGTGGATGAAGGTGAAACTCAAAATACTGATTTCGAGAAAATTGAGTTCAAAGTGTCACTTAAACATTTTAAAATAATATGTTACGAAATATTTTGAGTACATGAATCTAAAGATCCGTCTTTAGAATAAATGTACTTAATACGTTACAACATATTATAAAATCTTTAAATTAGTTTAAAGTCAATTTTCTGGGTAGAAAAATGCGACATAATATGTATATACCTTCATCCATTCATGTTTTCAAATATCTATTTGTAAAGTTTGTTAAAGTTGAAGAAAATGAAAAGGTTTGAAAGTTGCAAGATTTGTGCAAACTTTAGCAAATACTTACTAGTTAATTACCTGTGTAAAAACTTACAACACATTTAACTACCTCATTCTCAAGGTAGGTTATCGTCTACGAGATCTCGACTTAAAACTTAACGACATTAATTTATCCTTAGCAAATAAGTTATTACGACAGTAGCAAAATATTTATTTTATATTTGTGTCCAAGTCTACGCCACATTGTAAATATTTATAGTTAGGTGGACCTACTATATAATCTTACATTTATGTCCTATGTAAGTAGTCTAAAAACTAAATATGTGAAATTAATGTATCAGTAAGTGCGGTAGGCTGACCTATATGGTGGGCTGATTGATGCATTGCCTGCACTCGTATTAGATCAGCGAGTGGACCGTGCTCGCCTTACGTAAAACTCTGTCACAATATCAATGAAGCAAGAATGTTATGACGAAACCGTTGTGAAGACAATTGCGAACTTAATTTCATACAAAACTACTTGTTACACTTTAACACATCGAGGAAGGAGTATTGTTACTTAAAATTTTAATAAAATACTAGTCATTGTTCTTATGAAATGTGGGTAATAGTTGTATGTTAACAGTTTGATAAAATGTAAACAAAATCATAAAATTTATGCTCTACTTTACTTTTTTGACC
Organism: Celastrina argiolus; assembly: GCA_905187575.2. Classification (NCBI taxonomy): domain Eukaryota; kingdom Metazoa; phylum Arthropoda; class Insecta; order Lepidoptera; family Lycaenidae; genus Celastrina; species Celastrina argiolus. The sequence continues at coordinate 11,369,018 of LR994577.1, forward strand.
GAAAAAGGAACTTTTAAGGCCTAACCGGTTTGCAAAAAAATTGTTAGATAACAATTTTTTTTATTTTAAGTAGATACTTAAAATAAAAAACACAAATATCGACCAATAACAATAATAGAGGACACAGGAATCGGAAGAAATCATTACCGTGTGTGGTAAATGCTAAAGATTTCTCGACACTCGCGTGTGAAAGTTGTTTTTCTTGGCTTCACAATGACGGCAATTAGCGCGCACTGCGACTCGTGTATGAAACCAATTCAATTTACTATTTTGTCATATTATTATACTTAGGAACTAGGAATACAGTAGTTTTTAGACATATATTATAATGGATATGTTAGCAGCAATAAGTTGAATAGAATGTATGTAGCGATCAACAATTAATAGATGTACAGGGTGTAAAAAGAACATTCGCTATAACTTTAAGATATGATAATTCTTTTGATACTACCTTTCGTCATTCTAGAATATTTTATTTTACCTTTTTCTAATTTTTTTTTAAATTGAAAAAAATTAACTACCTAATTGTGTAGAAAATCATATATTTTATTAATACAATAAAAATCGTGCATCATTAAATGTTTTCTTTTTCTACTTTTCAGCCAAAGAACAGTACAAGAAACGAAAGGATGGGACGTGTTCAGAGAATTTCCACCGAAGCAGGACAGTGGGTCTATGGAAACACAGAAATGTTTAGAATTTACAGTTAGATTATTTAAAGTACTGGCATACGCAGTTACCTTCATAGTAGTACTCGCATCTGGAGTCATAGCCAAGGGTGCTGTATTGTTTATGACGTCACAGCTCAAGAAAGACAAAAGGCTAGCATACTGTAATAGAAATTTAGGTAAGTTTCAATCTTCTTCTTCTATATTTATGAAAAATAATTGGTGTTCGTTAGTCAGGTCTAAAACTCGAAAGCGACTGAATCGATTCGGTTATTTTTAGTCTTGATATATTCATGGAAGTCCTGGGAAGGTTAAAACGGTGAGAAAATATGGAAATTTCATCACAAACTTTTTTTGAAACGTTTGTATGCTCAACGAAGTGGGCACGGGTCAGCTAGTCTTATTATATCTTGGTAAATTAAACTATTAGCCGTACTTAATATTAGGTACGACTTATGACAGAAGCCAGCAAATAACATAATATTGCTTATTATTTCCAGGTAGGGATAAACAATTTGTAGTAACACTGCCTGACGAAGAGAGAGTGGCATGGATGTGGGTTCTATTAGCTGCATTTGCTATTCCTGAAATAGGAACTTTGATCCGATCCGTGAGAATATGCTTCTTCAAATCATCCAAAAGGCCGTCAATGGTTCAGTTTATGGTGGTAAGTTTTATTACCAATTCTGGTATTATATTTATCTGGACTCTCATTGTAGAACAATCTTAATGTTCTTGTTTATTTCTTGCAGGTATTTATTTCAGAGTCACTGCATACCATAGGACTTGCACTATTATTCTTCAAAGTCCTTCCTGAACTGGATGTAGTCAAAGGAGCTATGATAACGAACTGCCTCTGCATTGTGCCAGCTATATTAGGCCTGTTGTCGCGAAACTCTCGAGACTCGAAACGGTTTATCAAAGTTATCGTAGACATAGCTGCCATTGTTGCTCAAGTCACCGGATTTATAGTGTGGCCACTTTCGGAGAACAAGCCCGTTTTATGGCTTATACCCATTGCTTCTTTATGCGTATCCATAGGATGGTGGGAAAATTATGTCACACGTCAGAGTCCTATAGGTACACTATTTATTGCGTTTTTATTTTAGTTTACGGTCCACTTAGTAACTAATTAGACAGTGGCCAGAATAGAGTTTGTTCAGGAATCAGCTTTTTCGATTATTATATGAAATCGTTTGCATATTTTTTGTCTTCTTTCAGGTTTAATTAAATCACTGGGTCGACTTAAAGATGAACTAAATATCTGCCGATATAATATCTACAGAGTTATATCTGTGTGGAAAATTACCCTGTTTCTAGTCTGTATTCTATTTAGTATTTGGGTGGATGGTGATGACCCCGCCATGTTTTTCCAACTGTTCAATCCTGGATTCGGTCCTCACAACATTGTCGTGGAAGAAGTAAGTTTTTATAATTCGTTGAATAAAATATTTAGTTTACAATCATTTGTGACCAAGAAATGGATATTTTCTTATCAGGCTCAAAATCAATTTTAAAATAACTTCTTTCAATTGCTTAATTTCAGGTCCAAATTCAACTCGGTGGAACTCTAATTCCTGACCTTGCAAATGCAACTTTGACCGGCGACTCTGTTGAAGTGGCATCAGTATACAAATCAGCAACTTACGTCTTACTTATCCAAGTGTTTGCAGCTTACTTCTGTTACATATTCGGAAAGTTTGCTTGCAAAATTCTCATTCAAGGCTTCAGTTACGCTTTCCCCATTAATTTGGTAATACCTTTAGTAGTTAACTTCTTGATAGCTGCGTGTGGATTAAGAAATGGCGATACTTGTATATTCCATGGAACCCTCCCGGACTACTTGTTCTTTGAAAGCCCTACAGGTAAAGTAATTCTTAAAATTGGATTTTTATCGTTTATTTAGTTAAAATCAAAATAATTATTAATTATATTTATTTTTGTAGTTTTCACATTAAGTGATTTCATAACCCGACAAATGGCATGGATCTGGTTGCTTTGGCTGCTTTCACAGACGTGGATCACCATTCACATATGGATTCCGAAGGCAGAACGTTTAGCTTCTACTGAAAAATTGTTCATTTTACCCATGTACAACGGACTTCTAATTGATCAAAGTATGGCACTCAACCGCAAGAGAGACGATCAAAAAGATGTCAAAACTGAGGTAACGTAACTAAAGCCACAAGATTACCTAATAATAATAGTAATTTAAGATACCAACTAATATTTAATAACAGGGATTCGTTAAAAATATTCATAGAACATTTAAAATCATGACTTGTTCAACTTTTATTGATGCCAGTTTAAATAAATGAAGTAAATAAAAAAAAAACTTATGATCCTCAAACTAATAAATAAAATTCTCAATTACAGGATCTTGCAGAAATAGAAAAGGAAAAGGGTGACGAGTATTACGAAACGATCTCTGTACACACTGACAACACTGGAACTTCCCCTAAGGCTATTAAATCTTCCGATCAGATCACTCGAATATACGCGTGCGCTACTATGTGGCACGAGACGAAAGACGAGATGATGGAGTTCTTGAAATCTATTTTACGCCTGGATGAAGATCAGTGTGCACGGCGAGTTGCCCAGAAGTATTTACGGGTTGTTGACCCTGATTATTACGAATTCGAAAGTAAGAAAAATTATTTAAATAAGTGTAGCAAAACATTAGAAAGCAGCCCTGCTTATTTTGTGTGCCTCATACGAGTAAGCATGTTCGCAAATTTCGAACGAATATTTATTATGTATCAAAAAGTATTTTTAATACGTTCCAGCGCACATTTTCTTGGACGATGCTTTTGAAATATCCGACCACAGCGATGACGATTCTCAAGTGAACCGTTTCGTGAAACTTCTTGTGGATACTATCGACGAGGCCGCTTCTGAAGTCCATCAGACTATCATTCGTGTTAGACCACCTAAGAGATACCCTGCACCATATGGAGGAAGATTAACGTGGGTACTGCCAGGAAAAACTAAGATGATCTGTCACCTGAAGGACAAGGCAAAGATTCGTCACAGAAAACGATGGTCTCAGGTAAATTACAACTTGTATATTTAGGCACATTGAAATTGTTGTGAAAAAAGTTTTAGTCATAAATGTTAAATATGATAATAAACTTACCTCTCTGGTGGCTATTTTCTAGGTTATGTACATGTACTATCTTCTGGGACACCGTCTTATGGAGCTACCGATATCTGTGGACCGCAAGGAAGTAATGGCCGAAAACACGTTCCTACTTACCCTCGACGGAGACATTGATTTTCAACCGCACGCTGTCAGGCTGCTTATTGATTTGATGAAGAAAAACAAGAACTTAGGAGCTGCTTGTGGACGTATTCACCCTGTTGGCTCAGGTAAACTTATAAACATGTATTTTTCTATACCTCAAAATATTATTTTACTTTTATCCACTCGTAACTTACTCATAATAAAACTACCTATTTGGCATTTCAGGTCCTATGGTATGGTATCAGATGTTCGAATACGCTATTGGTCATTGGCTGCAAAAGGCTACTGAGCACATGATTGGCTGCGTACTTTGTAGTCCTGGATGCTTCTCACTCTTTAGAGGAAAGGCGTTGATGGACGACAACGTTATGAAGAAATACACTTTACGGTCAGACGAAGCTAGGCATTATGTACAATACGATCAAGGTAAACAAAACGTAAAGGTTTGATTTTTAATATATACTATGATTATTATCAAATACAGATTTTGAAGTACAAAACTTCGCATAAGCCCGACAAATTCCACGTATTTAAATTAAAGCGTATTTTAGAAAAATTTGCTATAATTAAAGTTTGAAGTTTTAACTTAATCGCTACCGATATTTTTTTATATTAATAAAAAATTATATTCAATAGAAGCTTTGATGTATCTAATCACTTCTTACTTGAGTAAACCACTAAAGAGCGTTCAATATCATACCTACTCGTTACTATAGAGAGCTCGTTGGTGGCTACTAATGAGCTTAGCTTTGAAGTAATAATATTTTATAGACCAAACATCTACAATCATCTGAGACAGGTGTAGAAATTATATCTTAAAATTTTAGTTTAGTAAAAATATTTTGACTCATAATGTACTGCTGTAATGGATAATGACTTTATTGGCACATCACAGTTTTAATTAATATCTCTTGAGCAAGTTCCGACATTTTTTCATATTCAGTTGCATGCTACTGTACGCAAATTATACATGCAACACATAATCATATGCGCAAAAAGCAGCTACTAGAAGGCTGTATTGTAATAAGTACGCAATATGATAGCAATTTATAATATTCCTCACAGGTGAAGACCGATGGCTTTGTACTTTACTACTGCAACGTGGTTACCGGGTAGAATATTCAGCTGCTTCCGACGCCTACACCCATTGCCCCGAAGGTTTCAACGAGTTTTACAATCAACGTCGTCGTTGGGTACCCTCCACCATCGCTAACATTATGGACTTGCTCGCTGACTACAAACATACAATTAAGATTAACGATAATATCTCTTCGCCTTACATCGCTTATCAGGTACAAACAACTTGTAAATAGTGTAGAATTTTTCCTTTTTGTTTCTTAAAAATTTTCATAGAAAAATTATGTTTCTGACCGAGAATCATCAATATAATATACATTTGCGTTTATTTCAGATGATGTTGATTGGAGGTACTATCTTGGGACCTGGTACTATATTCCTTATGTTGGTGGGTGCTTTCGTGGCCGCCTTCAGAATTGATAATTGGACTTCTTTTGAATACAACTTATACCCTATCGCGCTCTTTATGTTTGTCTGTTTTACTATGAAATCAGAATATCAGGTAGTGTTTAATCCACGTTCAAATCAATCATTCATACTCCGATTATAATATTATTTTTTTAACTTCTTGTACTTTTCAGTTAATGGTGGCACAATTTTTATCAACGGCATATGCGATGATCATGATGGCTGTAATTGTCGGTACTGCACTTCAGTTGGGTGAGGACGGAATAGGTTCACCGTCTGCTATTTTCTTGATATCGTTATCAAGTTCGTTCTTTATAGCAGCATGTCTCCATCCGCAAGAGTTTTGGTGTATCGTACCGGGTATCATTTATTTGCTGTCTATTCCATCTATGTACTTGCTTTTGATTTTGTATTCTATCATTAACCTGAACGTCGTATCTTGGGGTACTAGAGAAGTGCAAACTAAGAAAACTAAAAAGGTAAGATTAAAAAAAAAAGGAATATATTAATTATTTAAAGGCGTGAAAGTATTAAACAACTCGTTTTCCAGGAAATTGAAGAAGAGAAAAAAGAAGCCGAGGAGGCAAAGAAAAAAGCGAAGCAAAGTTCCTTATTAGGCTTTTTACAAGGAGTCAATAGCAACGAGGAAGAAGGGTCAATCGAATTTTCTTTTGCCGGCTTGTTCAAGTGTTTATTATGCACTCATCCCAAAGGAAATGAAGAAAAAGTACAACTTTTACACATCGCGAATACATTGAACAAACTAGAGAAGAAAATTGATAACATGGAAAAGTACGAAACATTTTTACTCTCGTGTTCATTCTAACGTAAAAAATCTAATTGCAACTGCTACTTAATTAAACTCAAATGAATATTTTTTTAGAATCGTCGATCCACATGCTCAAACACGAGGAAGAAAATTGTCATTGGGATTAAGAGGAAGCACCAATGGAGATGTTCTGAACACTGTAGCAGAGGGTGAAGAGGATGATCATGGTTCTGAATCTGAGACCGATACACTATCGACATCGCCTAGAGTGAGACAACAATCAAAATATTCAATCCTTTTAGTAGAACTTCTAATGCAGATTACCATATTATTATTTTAATTCACTTTTTACAGGAAAAAAGAGACGATCTTATTAACCCTTACTGGATTGAAGATCCTGAATTAAAGAAGGGAGAAGTTGACTTCTTGAGTCCAGCGGAGTTATCGTTCTGGAAAGACCTAATTGATAAATATTTATATCCTATTGATGAAAACAAAGAAGAAAAGGTAAAAATACAATTGCCAGCATATTGCTAAAATAATTGGCTTGAAAGAACTAAATAATTTAGATCTTTTTCACAGCATTTTTGTATGAAACCTAAATGGTATATTAATGCCCTATTGCTGCCAAAAATATTATATTAATACCCTTTGCCTTCCAGGTTTCTCTCAATATATTAAATATGTATTGAGAAATCTTAAAATATTATAATAATGTTGAATGTTCCCTAATTTTAGGCACGTATTTCCAAGGATTTGAAAGAACTGAGAGACTCATCTGTCTTTTCGTTCTTTATGATCAATGCCCTTTTTGTCCTTATTGTGTTTTTGCTACAATTAAATAAAGACAATCTTCACGTTAAGTGGCCTTTCGGAGTAAAAACTAACATAACATATGACGAGGTTTCACAAGAGGTAATGTGGGAAAACACTGTGTACCAGTATTGGCTTTCAACGATGACCTGGGATCACTCGTTCGTTTTTAACTTAGGTTCCCCTTATCGAGTCTATACATGGTCACTGTTGAACGTTGATACTAATAATGCTTTCTTTTGTGTAATTTTACAGGCTCGAATTGCAGGTGATTTGTTAGAGCTTCGCAATAAGTCAGTTTTTGCATTTGTTATGTTCAATGCTTTATTTATATTGATAGTGTTTTTATTGCAACTCAACAAAGATCAACTCCACGTGATTTGGCCTTTGGGGGTAAAGACGAACATTACGTACGTCGAGGATACAGGCGAGGTATAAGCCATTACAAATTAAGTGTCACTTCACCAACTAAACGACCTTCTTCTAACCGGTCTCTCTCGGGAGGACACACCAGCATGGATGTCCCAGACCTTCACACCGTGAACTAAACGTGGTTGTCACTTAATTACATCACCCGAATTAATTCCCGACCTCGTGGAGTTCCTACACCCTGTGATGTTATGTGGTCAATTAATATTGAATGTGTTGAATGGGCACTTTATATCTACACCTATAATAATGCACTCCCAAATTCCTGAGATTAAATTTATAAGGTGGTGGAGTCTCTTCTATTAAATTTCTTCTATCGGTTTAACAGACACTGGCGTTCTTCCTATGTATAAGACTTAAGTTATTTGTGATACTATACATGTTTTTCATACTATTATAAAATTATAATAATAATTTATCTTCACCCACAATTTTTTGATAAAACTTTTTCTTCGGAATAACTAGACTTATTTTCTTCATTATCATAATTATTAAGTCAATAACTTATGATAACTTAGTTTAGGATTAAATTTATTTACTTCTATTCATTGATATTACAAGCGCTTTGTTTTTGTTTGCTTTATTTATTTTTTAATTGGCTTATTTATGTAAAATTTATATATGAAGTAAATTGATATATGTAATTAAATATGCATAGATTTTTTTTATTCGCTTACAAAAACATTGGGATGGTTCGCTCTTTACGACCGATCGTCAGTAATAGTGTTTTGTATTTTAGGTCCTTGTATCGAAAGAATATCTACAATTGGAACCTATCGGTTTAGTTTTTGTATTTTTCTTCGCCTTGATTCTGGTTATCCAGTTCTCTGCGATGATGTTCCATAGATTTGGAACCCTCGCACACATATTATCATCTACAGAACTGAATTGGTTCTGTCCCAAGAAGGTATAAACTTTTTTATCCTTAAAACATTTAACTAAAATATAGAAATAAGTAAATGATTGATTGCGGAAAATATATAAATATGTTCATGGATTTTAATACTAATATTTTCAATTTCAGTCTGACGACTTATCTCAAGATGCTCTGCTAGATAAGAATGCAATAGCAATAGTAAAGGATTTGCAAAAACTAAACGGTTTGGATGACGATTATGATAATGATTCAGGATCGGGTCCACAAAATGTCGGTCGGAGGAAAACTATACACAATCTGGAGAAGGCAAGGCAGAAAAAGAGGAATATTGGAACTCTTGATGTGGCATTTAAGAAACGTTTCTTCAATATGAATGCCAATGATGGCCCAGGTAAACAAAATAATTAAATATCAAAAGAGGTTTTAAAATGAGGTTAGGTTAGGATAGGTTAGCTAATAAACCTTTTAAACCCAATGCATGTGTAGTATTTATAGTGATTATCGAGATGCAATAGAAACACGGTATTTTTACAGGCACCCCAGTACTTAATCGAAAGATGACTCTGAGAAGAGAAACCCTAAAAGCTTTAGAGACCAGGAGAAATTCCGTGATGGCTGAGCGAAGGAAATCGCAGATGCAGACACTCGGCGCTAACAACGAATATGGTGTTACAGGAATGGTAACTATTTTTATCCTTTTCGGCCAATGTAAATTTTCTTAAATGTGTTATTCTAAGATCTAAAAAAAATAACCAAACCATTCCTTGCAGTTAAATAACAATCACGGCGTAGTTCCGAGACACCGCACATCCACCGCAAACATCTCAGTCAAAGATGTTTTTGCTGAGCCCAACGGCGGAATGGTCAACAGGGGATATGAAGCATCACTAGGAGATGACGACGACAGCAATTCTATGAGATTACAACCACGAACAAACCAAGTCTCTTTCCAGAGATTCTAATAAAAAATCAATGTTGCCAAAATTATGAGACAGCTAGTTATAAGCAACTGTAGATACTCATTTTGATAAGTACTTAGATAATATTGTAAAATTTACCTTGACATTTTTCTAAAGAATTAGGTACTTGTGATATTTTTAACTTTCTTGAGAAGCTACAAGTATTCATAAGTATAAGCTTTTCTTTGTATTATTTATTTCGAATACGAATTTACACTGCCATTAATGACTTAATTTTTAATTTTAAGATGACTTTATAGCAACTTTATCCGTCCAATCTGTATTGATAATAAAGTAGGATTTTTAAATACGTCAAATAAAGACATACTGCCACTGAGCATTTTTTATCTTTTGTAATATAAGACTTCTAGTTCAATAAATACATATTATAATATGAATAAAATGGTTTTATTATAATTAAAATACATATTTTGTTGAAGTCCATTATCAAATCTAATTATAATTATGAATTACCCTGATTTGTCGTGAAAACATTACTGAGATCTCCAAAGTGGTTTTGTACAGAATACCAAAAATAAAGTTTAAAAATTAAGCATACCTTTATTAGTTTTCTAAAAATGTTACAAAGTCCGTAAGTTTAAACAACTGATCTTCACTTGAAGTCTGTAGCGGAGCTGGAAGCGATTTTGATGAAGGTTGTAGTGTAACTCCATCCTCATTTAAAGTCCATTTGAGATCGTTAGAAATTTGAATTACTGCATCTTTGTTCAATCCAGTCATTAGAACAACTGTGTCTAGAGATATTGAACTGTATGATCGCCCAATAAGATTAAAAACTGAGGCACGAACTTTCTCTGGAATTAAATTATGTCTACTTTAATATTTGGCTGTTTTTATTACATAAATTACTATGATTACGAGATATTTAGAGATAATCTATACTAATATTATAAAGCGGAAGAGTTTGTTTGTTTGTTTGCTTAAACGCACTAATCTCAGGAACTACTGGTACGATTTGAAAAATTCTTTTTTTGTTGGATAGTCCATTCAAAGAGGAAGGCTTTAGACTATACAACATTAGCTGCGACCAATAGGAGCGAAGCGTCAGTGAGAAATGTTGCAAAAACGGGGAAAATTAATTACATTTGGGGACTTTCATTGCTGCATAAACAGCTTAAGTTACTCAATGGTCACACGAACTAAGTCGCGGGAACGGCTAGTTAAGTTATAAATAACAAATTTTGTATTATAAGATTTTGGTATTTTAAAAAGGGTCACAAATATGAAAAAATTCAATTAACTTATTCAAATGCAATGAGTTTTTAACATACCTTCAAGTGCTTCTATAATGTTTGCTACGGACTCCGTCCAGTTATACCCCTTAAGAGCTTGGTAAGTTCCTGGGAAATCTTTTTTCCATAGTTTTTGTCCAATAGCCCATATTGCTGCTATTTCTGGATTGCTGGAAGAAACATTCTGGGGTATTCTCTTCCATAAAAATTTTGCATCACATCTGTAAATTAATTTTATTTAATGAAATTAGATAAGGCTAAAGATATAATAATAATTATATTTTAAACTTGTAACTGCAAAGAAGCATAATATTCCTTTTTGGCTGTTTATAAACATAATACAGGTACTTACAAATCATTTTGATATAGATATATTGTCAACAGCTGGGCATAAACTGTTGGAGATGGGATGCCATTTGGTGCCTGAAACATAATAAGCACACTTAACTATTTCCATACCTAATATTGCATATTACTAGGTAGGTACTATAATTACAAATTCTTTTTTTATTGTATATTTTATTGTATGTCTAGCGATTCTATTTCTACTCTATCATAGCATGTTCATGATGGTAACTAAGCTAAGCCAAAATTGGTTTACTAAGAATACTAAGCTAGCTTTAGTTACATTTCATAACATTATAATTTATAATATAAAATATTAAACAAGACTTGTTTCATGTGAATTCACCTCTAACTCTTGTTTTTCTAAATCCGCGCAAAGTTGATCATAGTTTGGGATCATTTTTGTTTTTGTGCTTGAGAACTACTATAGTTTTTACTTCGTTTTGCCACAAAAATATATTATAGAATATTCATAAAATGCGTTCTAACTTTAGGAAATCAAAAAAAGCACAACAATAGAAAAATTTAAATCCTGACAGCAGAGTGCAGACATTTCTTTGTCTGACACATTGGTCTGACAGATTGCAATTTTCATTGACAGCTTGACAACTGACACTGTCCTTTTTTAATGCGTAGATCTTACTACGGGCACTAGCTTTTCATATTATTTTAGTATATTTTAACAGTACTTTTACAGTTTTACTACTAGTGCTCTTGTATTTTATAGAGTAGCTCTTGTATTATATCACATTTTTGTGTCCAAAGTTAAATCAATATTAGTTAGTTAATCAGTAAAAGAAGTTAATGATATTTCATGTTTAAGCGACATAATATTATTCACTTTACAACACGAATTTCTTGGTGAAAACTAGTAAGTAGTAGGTATAAAAATAAGTGAACCGCATTCTATAATTGATGGCGTATGTACTATGTATTTTAATTTACAAAAGTGAAATACCTAATAATATGAACCGTCGTAAGCATGCACGTCTACCTGCGCTCATGAAGGTACTAGTTAGATCCTGGGTTGTGGTATGTAAATGATAAGGCTGAGACTGTATATAATATCTGGATTGTTAAAGCGCAGCCGAAAAAAATCAGAGAATTAATAAAGAGCTCTGCACTAATACATCGGAATTGAAATTCAAACACGACACTCTGAGAAACATGGCAGACATGAGGAGAAATTGTATGAAAGCTCGTCAAAGAGAGTGAATGGAGAATTACTAGCAACACGACAGTCGCGACATAATAATATGCGAGTATTATAATAATAAATTGCCTCGAAAGGAGTCTCTGAGACTGTCCGAGGCATGGGATTTGCACTCTGTAGTGGTGTCCTCCAAGCATAAGCACCCATATTTCTATATGGGATAAGGAGAAAGGGTAACCATTAGAAAAGATAAGAAGGACGGTACAAACCTGGGACGGATGGATTAAGGTAGAAAGAGTGAAAAAGGTGAAGAAATGGAAAGTTATCGTCGGCTGCGTGATTAACATAATAGGTAATAAACTTTTAATCACAGCACGAAAAATCACAGGCCACATCCTAGAAGGTTTTTAAATACCTATGTAACTTAATAAAAACGTCGAGTTTGGTTACATTTTATGTTGTTTTAATAACACCACCAACAAAATAATTACTTTTATTTTGTTGGTGGTCGAGTCGGAGGTAGCCTATTAGAATCCCGCCGAAGGAACAAAAGTTTTCTGTGACCAAGGGGTCATTGATGTAAATAAATATTATTATTATTAGCCTAAACTGTCCCACTGCTTTATTATATTGTGTTAATTATAAAAAGCCTAAATATAATAAATGCGTAGATAGTAGGTATAAAAGTATTAAATACAATATTCCCGTTGGCCACACACACCTATCGTATTAAACAAATTCTTCAGGTATGTACCTACTTACCTACCACGGGGACATATTGACGTACTGTGAAAGCGTCAATAGATAGATATATTAAATTATTATATTTTATTCATATTTTGTTACTAATACATAATCTATTATTTTGTAAATTTCGTAAGTATATGATGATAATCATAAATACCTACCTTTATCTCTCTGTAAATTAAGAAAGAAGTTAGCTATTTACAAAATACACAACAACATTATCTTAGATTCAAAACTATCCGTTATGTGTCCACACCCAACATACAATAAAACGATACACTACACGCGATATTGTATGGGTGTATCTATCAAGCCTCCATCATCTGAGATAAAATGTATATAACCAGTTTCCCATAAGCAATAGTAGGTAGGCTCACTACGTCCCTAGGTTAACATGAACTTGGCCATTGTATGGCAGCGACCTGATTTTTTAAATTGAATTTCTCAGCCATTGATCGAAGGCTTGGGCGGGCTTGCTCTAGACAACCTTTCAATTTCCTTGCGCCACAATGTAAAACTTGATGGACTGACTGACACGCTGAGTCACTACAATAATGTCGCTTATGATGCTAATTTTCTTGTTATAGGTACGCTTACTAATTTGCATTATAATGCTTTTTGTACTAATTTAACGTGTGTGTGTCTACATTAAATAATATTATGAATTAAAAATTTAAATAGGTAGTCCATTGAGTAATAATAATTACGTAATATTTGATCTTAAAAATAATTACATATCTAAGCTAATCGGCAATAGCTTCAAATTTATATGAACATTTTAGCAAACTGTACATTATACATTAAACAACATCTGAAATAAAATAATGATAATAATTAAGGATACGTATCCCCTTAGTATATGAATGAATCCATCAATGCTGAAAGAGTCCACGTGCAAACCACAACACAAAAACACAACATAAAAAACAAATACCTTCATACATGGCTGTTTTGACTATTTTTTTATAATATTTCAACTTTACAAACTTTACATACTAACGCTAAAATGACTTCAACTAGTTAAAGGTCGACTACACTCTACATTATAGATGATGAGATGTTAATATCACCTACCTAATTTCAAATATTCCTTACACAAGGTAGCATTCATTTATTTACCTAATAGTTACCTACTATTTAGAGTTTAAAATTGAATAATATTATGCAAAGTTAATAAACTATTCTATTTGCTTAACAGTCCGCAAACAAAAACAATAGAATAACTATTATGAAATAGGACCTCAATTGACCTATCTAATAGCACCTAATTATTTTGCGCAAGGTGTTACGAAGACATCACTTTCACTTGTTGTTTTGTCCAATGAAATGTTAGTCACGCTCCAGCAGCAACCAATAGGCAAGTCTACCGCCCCGCCTTGAGGGATAGGCGTGCGCCGCGGCCCCGGCCCAGATCCAACGATTGTCAACAGCTCAGAACTTCTGAATGTCCTGTCACCGTTCTTGTCACTGCCGCTGCTACGTTGGTTCGCTATGGTGAGACCGATTCATCATAACTGGATGATTTATTAGGCCACAGCCCGCGGCGACACCATAAAGGACATGCCACATCAAGCCATGACTATCAGTTATCACATTCATGATAAAGTGTTTCATTAGGGCTTGATCGACTACAACTGATATTTCATAGTAACAATCTACTTAGCCCTGATCTTAATACTTAGGCGCGCAGTCATAACGCCTGGTAATAGGTAGAGTAAGTTTTGAGTTACTGGCGATGACCACGGAGTCGCAAAAACTGCAGTTGGGTACTAGTGCGTTGCCGGAACAAGAAATGGCTTGATCTTGCAGCTTCAAGATTTAGACGAATATAGTTGATTTTGTAGTCTAAATATATTCATCGCCTTAGGTTAAACTGGGATAGCTTGACTGACGTGAGAATTACGCTATCAAATATTTGTATTAGACTTGAGATTAAACTTGTTTCTATTCCTCAACATGCAATAATTTCATTACATTACAGTGTCCCGCAAATGCAACATAATTCAGTTGATATGTGTTTATGGACTTGAATGCACCGTATGTTCACACCAGCTTACATACAGCGATTTGTAAACACCTTGTCTGCCGCTGAATAATTTAGGTTGGCTTAAGTAATTCCTATAACTTAAGCAGTCATATCTATAAGTAGGTAAGATTTTGTTCGATAACTTAGTGGTAATTTGCACATAGGGAGAGTCTGCGCTCCTCAGCTAGGTAGATACAGACCTTTAAGAAGAAATAAAAAATACGACATGTACCTACCTGTACACCTACCTGATACCTACATACCTAGTTATTATAAATGACAAAAAAGAGTTTGCTAAAGTGAATTTTACTTACAGTAATTAATTTAGTATCTTAATTAGGAGATATAAACTTTTCGCGTCGTTTTCCTCCTACGTATCAATATTATCTAAATAACACTGTTCGATTTACTTATTCTTATTAACTTATTCTCGTTAGAAACTTACTATCTATGTTATATGCCATACTATGCCCTTACGATTAAACAACTAGTTAGCGGAGTCTAGCGGTCCTCCTTACCTCTTAATTTACGTCGATTTTGTTGTCGAGCGATTTACGCATACGTAACCCTTTTACTGCGATGTCGCAATCAGTATGAATATCATTTTACCGCGTGTTGCAAGTTTCAGCCGGTCTGCAGGTCGGCCGACCCGCCAAGGGTCACTAGGCCTCATCTCGCCTGTCGGCGGCCCGCTGCTGCCCGTCAGCGCTGTGCAAAATGGCTAATTACATTTAATAACGTCACGCTATTGATACACACCTGTTCCTACCTGTTACATTCATAATAATCACAGAAATAATAAATTTGAAACATTTTAATAAAATGGATGGTTGCCGGAAATTGAATCCAATGGCAGTTTTTTAACACTTATTTTTTTCATAAACAATGTATAACCCTACTTTTGGTCAAATATTAAGGCATTCTAGTCGAAGCAAAAGTAGAATACCTAATTCAAAATATTTTAAAGATTTGATCTTTGAAAATATTTACAAAAATATCTTCATTGTTTCGGCCCGTAAGTAAATCATTACTTATTTATTTATTTAAATTGTAAGAAATATGAAAGGAAAAGAAATGTGTTAGGTTTATTTTTTTTTGTTGGTTGTGTAATATGTCAGAGTATACTGAATCATTAGAATACCAACTGTGATTTATTGTAACAGATGTACCTAAATTATTAAATATAAAGCACCGTTGCGTCGGTGGATGTGGTATCTTTATAGATCCTTCAATCCACCTTGTGATGATTATTCATCACAAGGTGGATCACAAGGACTTAAAACGAGTGGATAGTCAAAAACTTCCAATACGGAATAAGTACCTAATATTATTTCTTAATTTTGTAATACGTACATTTCGAATACACACATGATATTTTTTATGTAAGTAATCCTAATATTACCCTTTCAACTGCTTTTCACAAGTAGCTTTAAATGCCCCGACAAACGCGACTGTTTGCATTGCAATTACGCATTGTCTTGTCTTAATCATGTTTATGTTATGACGAGGTATATTGTAAAGTCCAAATGTTGAATTACGCACAATGCACATGCGTAAGTTTTAGCGTACTTACATTTGGTTGCACTATTATGTAGCCATAATTCCTCTTGGTCGATGTCAGTTACGGCTGTCGGTTACGCAGGATTTGTGTGCGGTGCGCGTGTTGTGCGCAGCAGTAGGTACTAGTGATGTTACGGATAGGCATAGCTACTACAGAAGCACCGTCTGAGACATTCAAGTATGTGCAATGTATTGTATTCATTTTCCGATGTACAGCTATTTTTATTATTTACCATTATCAAATCGCACAATATTTTTCATCATCAAGGCCCCGATTCTCGTAGCTCGAATTTCAATTCAATCGTCATCTGTCCCGCTCGCACGCACGCTAAATCACATGTGAATAAGCCGGATAGACTGACATTCGAAACATAGTTCAAGGCACGAGAATCGGGGCCCTGGACAATCATTTTGCTATTAATATGATTTCTAAGATAAAATACAAGAATGTTATGTTTCCATTATGATTATTTTAAAGTACCTACCTATACAAGAGTTACGCGCGTAAACAAAATGTCATTAATTAATACAATTAGCCCACGGCAAATTGCACATAAGACCGAAATAATGAGCGTAAATTGAGGCAACTTTACACTTCTGATTTATTATCCTGCACTTGCACGATTTCGACGAAAGAGAAAACTACTCGAACTGAGGCGGATATTACCAGCTCTATACAAAATTGATAATGATTATTGGACGAGGTCATAAGGAGATAAAATTAATCGAATGTTTTCACATCGTAAATTCATTTTGATCGTTCTGAATTTTATTAAACAAAAAGTAAGTAGAGTTGTATTAATAACTTTAAAAATATTGTTTGAGTATCACTGTTTTAGAGGAGCTAAGATATCAAAATATTATGATAGCAGTTTGAATATCGTCCCCACCACGGATTACTTACTGCTTTCAACTATTATTATAAATGATATACATAGATAGAGATGGTGTCCCTTTATATTTGACGCCTCCGTGGTCTAGTGGTTCAGAGCTTGGCTCTTGACCCGGAGGTCGCGGGTTCGAATCCCGCTGAGGGAACAAAAAGTTTTAAATGTTCCTGAGTCATGGATGTGTATTAAATTTGTGTATTAATATAATAAAAATCTTAAATATGTTTATAGTGTAAAAGTATTAAATATATTTCCGTTGTCTGGTACCTGTAACACAAGTTCTTCGGATACTTAGCACGGGGCCAGATTGACGTGGTGTGAAGCGTCCATAGATATTATTATTATTATTATTATTATTATCCAAGAATATTATAGGAGTCCTAGCTTTTGTGGAAGCTTTTGATACACAATATTTTTACATGCAAAAATTCTAGCTTTTGTGGAAGTTTTTGGTACACAATTAATGACATTTATTATTAAATTTTATTATAATAATATGCCATTTGTATTGGCTTTATTGCGCCTTCCATGTATTATTCTTTAAAAAGCATCAGAGTAATGTAGTGTAGATCATACAAGAAGACTTCAAATATTGTATGTTAGGACCAACAATGCCATGTCATATGCGTTCATTAAAATAAAATAAAAACACTCATAAATGCAAAATAAATTTTACTTGCTTTAATAATAGGTACCTACTACCTATAAGCTTTAGTTTAGCCAAAAGAGTATAGAGTATTACAATATTATAATAAATCAATTTACCTACATTATTATTGACCAATAAACACTAATCAGGTACTTAATATTAAGGCCATCTTTACTTAAAATTGCACATCCTTTTGCATAAGATATTTATCAAGAGAGGATGAAGTTACATAAATCCTGTTTGAAATAGGTATGTCGTATAAAATCTTGTCATTAGAATCCGATAAAAATGCAATTAATGTAAATAGAACACAGGATCCGATGCAAAAATGCAAAGACTACGACAAAAAATTTAAAGACGTAAAAATGTTCTCGTTTATTTATACGTATTTATTATTATAACCTAAGTGTTAGATATACAAATATGATTTTTTTTACACAAAGATTAAAATCTACTTGAATATAACCATACGAGTAGGTATAATATATTATAAAAACAGAGCTTGGCGTACGAGATAATATAGGTATCGAAATAATTTAATTACTTAGCTATAATAATACATAATATTAGACTCCAACATAAGTTCTAATTAGGAGGAATAACATCACGCCTGTTTCTTCCATACAATAAAATAAAAGATTTAAAAAACTATAACCCGACTTCGTAAAAAAGGGCTTTAATAACCCGACTTCGCAAAAAAGGGGTCTAAAAAGGCTGAAACAAGGAAATAATTCAATTTGAAATCCAGATATGCATAGGTACAGATATGGTCAAGGTAGAGCCGTGGTCGTACCCGCTATTGGGATTGTATATTACAACAGCAGACGAATATTATAGATGTGTTTAGCGGGTACGACCACGGCTCTAGCTTGATCATATCTGTACCTATGCATTTCTGGATTTCAAATTGAATTATTTCCTTGTTTCAGCCTTTTTAGACCCCTTTTTTGCGAAGTCGGGTTATAGTTTTTTAAACTTTTTTTTTTATTTTAAATTTTTCTGTTTCCACATGAACTATAACATTATATGTTCACTAAACTAACGTTAAATTAACACATAGAAAGTAACTAAACAACTCCTAGATACAATTTGTACGACCGCATTTTAAACCCTTATTTTGAATTTAACAACAAAATATAATAACTAATTAAAATTTTAAATACATATTTGTAATGTGCTTGCTAAGACCTATCTTTGGATACCAAACACGATACAATTATCTTAATTAAATTTTTTTTGGAGATAGTTTATGAGCTATAATTTTCAAAATCCAAAATTTTTCGAAAAGTTATATAGCCTATGTTACTCGCGGGACCACTACGAATCGATTGACACCTTATTTATTAAAATCGGACCAGTAGTTTAACCGCTACGAGGGAACATACATACATACATACAAACATACATACATACATACATAGACTGCCAAAATCATTACCCTTCCTTTTGGCTTCGCCGAAGTCGGGTAAAAAGGCTGAAACAAGAAAATAATTTAATTTGAAATCCAGATATGCATAGGTACAGATATAGTCAAGGTAGAGCCGTGGTCGTACCCGCTATTGGGATTGTATATTTCAACAGCAGACGAATATTATAGATTTGTTTAGCGGGTACGACCACGGCTCTACCTTGACCATATCTGTACCTATGCATATCTGGATTTCAAATTAAATTATTTTCTTGTTTCAGCCTTTTAGAGCCCTTTTTTGCGAAGTCGGGTTATAGTTTTTTTAATCTTTTATTTTATTTTACATTTTTCTGTTTCCACATAAACTATAACATTATATTTTCACTAAACTAACGTTAAATTAACACATAGAAAGTAACTAAACAACTCCTAGATAGTATTAGTACGACCGTATTTTAAACGTTTATTTTGAATTTAAGAATAATATATAATAATGAATTAAAAATTTGAATACATATTTGTAATGTGTCTGCAAGACCTATCTTTTGATACCAAACACGATACAATTATCTTAATTTAATTTTTTTTAGAGATAGTTTTTGAGGTATAATTTTCAAAATCCAAAAATTTTCGAAAAATTATATAGCCTATGTTACTCGCGGGACCACTACAAATCGATTGACACCTTATTTATTAAAATCGGGCCACTAGTTTAACCGCTACGAGGGAACATACATACATACATACAAACATACATACATACATAGACTACCAAAATCATTACCCTTCCTTTTGGCTTCGCCGAAGTCGGGTAAAAATAGGGGTCTACGCGACCCCTGTTTCATCCCTAGATAATGCCGAATACTATTTGTACGACCCTATTTTTTTTTTTAAATATATGAATTATTTCTAAATCGATTAAGTTTTGGATGAGGAAACAGTCCCTATCGCGCTAGTGCTGGCTAGCTAAGGGACTGCGAGACAGCAATAGATTTTATAAATACCTATTTTGTATTCCCCTTAACCGTGATGTTTCCTCTTAAGTAGCATTACTTTTAACGGTCTTTACTGAATTATTATTACTAAATGTCACCTTGTGGTTGATATTCGACAATAATAATAATTCTTATTTAAAATTTTAACTTTAAACTTTTTAGGGTTCTTGTGCCTTTTAGATATGCCATAAAAAATTGTAGATATTGTGAATGGAATATGAAAAAAATACAAACATTATTGACCTATAGTAATATACAACACATTTTACTGTGAGTGACCTAGTGACAACTATTTTCATTAAATACTTCTGAGCATTATTTAAAGAAATATTAGCATTCTGCAGATTTTCCACATAAACTTTAAATTTGTTAAATATAATATATTGGCAATATATACCTTTTTTGCTATTCTACCTTAGGGATAAATTTGAACTCTGAACTTTAGAACCTAAGGAACTGCGCTCCTCGGCCAACGTCCTTCTCCAAATTCCTATCCATAACACTAATTTTTATGGACAATCCTTTACAGTCAGGTCGACACTCTTATGGAACTCCTTACCTTCCAACATCAGATAAAGCTTTGTGCTAATTTTTTATGTTAATTTTTTACTGTACCTATATTTATTTTGTGTGTGATTTTTGTTTTGGACACAATAAGGTATAAAATATTCATTCATTCATTCATTCAATGTTTCCGTAAAATAGTGCAAAAAGTCGTATTTACCACCAAAGTCTACACATAGTACATCTACTTAGTTTACATATTTTCCAACCAACACTTATTGTAGATTTAGGTTAGGCACAGAACCGGACTTGGAGTTCGTCAGGTCTCACAATAAAATGAAGGTTTTCATTAAGAATGTGGGTAAACCTCAGTAAGGTTGTGTCATCCGTCCTCTCCATTGATTTATGCCAATAAAATCAGTAAGTTCAGGTAATGATTAAATTGAATTTCAAATTCGCACATATAGGAGACGTCTGTTAATCGTGTTTTGCAAATGCTGGTTTCAAGGTCTTCGGCATCTCGATCGTACCGAAAGTAGAAACCTACATTGTAAAATACCTGTTTTGGCGATCAATGTTGTAACTAATGCATAAATATCAGGATCGTTTTTATTTTATTACACATAATATAATATATTATTATATGGTAAACAGCTCTGTTTTAGACGTTATTAGCATAATGTTTTCCTTTTATTGTATCGGGTTTCCGTCTTGAAAATTCTGCGATAAGCATATCGTATCGTGGCTAATATAAAAACTTGGTGAATAATTCAAACCCAGCCATTTTTCGTTGATAGCTAATATATTACCTACGAGATGTTTGTCTATAGAATCTTTATAGCGTCATGTCACTGAGCAGACTTTTAAAGGTAGTTACAATAATTTGCGTATAATATATAATAATAATTTGGATATATTGTAACTCAATAATTTTATTATACAATAGTACAATAAAATTTTTAAGATACATTTTTATAGCGTATAATATATATAACATTACTTCTACGTCACACGTTGTATATACCTAATAATTATGGGTATATACAACGTGTGACGTAGAAGTGACTATATTAAATTTAATTGGGCGCATGATGGTCTGCGATTGCTTCATATCAGAAGACCTTATATTCGGAATGTGATCACATTCAATGCCCTTACGATAAGATAGGAGGAAGAGTGGGTATTTATGTCGTTATCGGTCAACGTGGAACACAACTTGCAATATGATAGAGTGTCTCGTCCGACGCCTAAACGTCACCCATTAGCGTTTGACAGGTAGTGAGCGATGGCCGCCGACGACGCCTTCCCACATAATCAACAAACTAAACAATGGCCAACTAAGCTATCTTTAATCGCCACAAAATGGCGTCTAATTGGATCCGCGAAACTATGTCCGCGCTGGTCGCCGGTCGTGATTATCATTGAGGCAGATAGGCGATTGTGAAAGCATTCGATGGCTATTTTTCAAAACGTCATCGGAGCATCTCAAATGAAGCAATCAAATAGTAACATATTGTTTCGTTCGGATGCAGCACGAATTCGTAAAACGAGTTTACAGTTGCTTCTTACTCGAGAGACGGCCAATTAAATAATTTTGACGAGACATTATTAATTAGTTCCTGGCGATCTGCAAAAACATTCGTAATGTATTCAAATGGCATGCATAGATGTCTAATTAGTATTCACGTGAAAATTCTCCAATAAATAACTGAAAGTTTTTGTATGAAATAAAAGTAAATGTTGTATAACATCCTGGATGTTAATTTATATTCCAATTTGAAGAGACTGTTCATTCGCAAAATGTTAAAATAACCACACATCCAACGCAGCTTTAAAAGCTGTAACTATTCTTTGCAAAAAAGACAAGATAATTTAAATAGACAGAAACAAGAAAAAGACCTTATTTAATTTATTTTCTAATATTTAGTTATGTACATCACAGATATAATGAAATAATGGCGTTATAATGAAATCATAGATTTAGTACACTTTAGTCGGCGTCTCGATCATAATACCCCGCTAATAAGTAATTTAGTAGTCGTGGCCGTTCACGCCGCGGTACTTACCTACCAAGTGCCAATCGACTGTTGCAAATTTTGACCATAATATTACTATCAATGTTTCTTCATTTACCTTTTTAGATGCCTCCGTGGTCCAGTGGCTTAAACTTATGTAGTTCCCGACTATGTACGACTAGGAAGTCGTGGGTTATTAATAGTTTAAGTTTTATTGGTGATTCTGCGTCCACAATTCCCCCCCCCCCCCCCCCCCCCTTCGCCTACAACCCTCACCTCGTAAATGTAACAACAATACAGGCTGATCACTCGATTGTTTGACAAAAAAAAATTTATCCATGCGTCACTTGGTAAGTCGCGTCGCCTATTCCAGTCGCGGGTAACGCGAGTATAACGGAAGAAAGCTTGCTCTTGAGTAGTGCGCACACTTGGACACTATAAAATAACTCCACCTGGATTGGTTTCCTCGAAACCAGCCAGTCACTGAAATCGATCCCCACATAATAGATCCCTATCATAATAAGTTAGAAGCCAACTTTAGAGATTGCAACTAGAATGTTGTATATTATGATAAAGAGATTTAAAAGTTTGCATGCTAAAATGTATTACCGAATTGTGATGGTTACGTTGTTTACGGTTGTGGTGTTGGTACCTCATTATCAATGAATGACATCTTGCCACCCAAATTTCTTGCAAATAAAGATAATTATTATTAATATTAAGTATATTTAATGGGCATCATATTAATTGTAGTACATACAATATTAAATAATCTTATTATGTCACTACATATTTTGATTACATTGAACCTTATACTTAAATCGTGTAGGAACACCATTTAGGTGATTTAGCTGACATAATATTTTGTTGAAGTCGCGCCGGCTGGCGTGAAATGGCCAGTTAGTGAGTAATATCGTGTTGTGGGACGAGGGCAGCGGTCGTGACGGGCCCCGGTCCTCGCGGCCCCCGCGGGCCCCGCAGCCCTGGCGGTCACGAGCGCTCTGCTGACCCTACACTACACTGATTTCCTTCTCTGGCCTTATCATGTTTATGACAGTATAAAATATTTTAAAACATTACTTTCCCGAGTACTTAGCCGTCTATTTTACTTTTCGATGTGGAAATAGCTTTAAGCTCGTTGTAACTTGTAACGGATCAGATAAATTTAATAACTGAGAACTTACTCAGTATTATTCTATTATATAAGTTTTTGACACTGAAAGTTTGAACCTTGTATGGATTAATGGACCAGTAAGCTTAGCGCATCAAGAGATTGTGTCACACAATCTACTCTCATATAGCTTATAACTTCAATAATATTACAGTATTTGATCACTGACCGATATTGTTGAGGAGTTGATTAAACCAACCAACTAACTGACACTTTGTAGAACAAACGATTCAGAAGCTGGCTAACTAACGGCCTGAAAACGAGCGGAAAAGTTGGGAAATCTTCAGCTGTTTACGCTTGTCAAGCAGTTAGCTGTATTTGTACAGCACATGACTTAAGCACCACTTAATTTAGCTATTGTTTAAATATTTGGCCCTAACAAAATTAATATATCTGAGTACGCACTTATGTCTCATAACAATGTACAATCACGCGTGTCTATCTGTTTATCTATTATCATAAATTATAGTTATCGATCTAATCTCTACATCTATTGAGAAAATATTTACTTGTGTCCTGTAATTGGCTGCTAAATAAGATATTATAGACTAACTACGACATTTGTTAGGAATGGCCCACGCAAGCGATGTTCATTAATTGCCTAATCTTGAATTATATTATTCATAACAATACAAGCATTATTTTTCATTCATAAATATTTGTTATGTACTCAATAAAAATGTATTTTCTCCGGTCCCTTCTGATTTAAAACTAATTAACAAGATATATGTATTAAGAAAAATGTCAATAGCTTAATTAATTTTAAGACGGTTCATGCCATGTTCATAAATCAATTATATTTTGCGAGCAACTCAATGCGAAGTCGGGCGAATTAATTATTATATTGATTAATTATGGTATGGGCAATTTACTTTTGTAAATGGTGCGTACAATTTTTTAATTTTAAGACCTACCTAACGATGTCCTCGCACGCCGAGCCAGAGTGGCCCAGGGCGGGGGAACCACAACCAGGGGCAAAAGCCCCTCTACGTGGGGTCGAAGGGCCCCGGTATGGGAATACCAGGGCCGGCCGTCCACGGGGCTTGTTCTGCAGGTCGAAATTTCGAGAACGAAAGCGTTGAAACCAAAAACGCACCGTGTTTTCTTTTGCGACACCACCCCAATACACATCATTAATCCTTCGAGCCGTTTCTGCAGCACTGGTGCCACGGTGGAACTCGTACTCGTAAATAATGCGATATTTTAAGTTTTCCATTTGAAATGAGTGACGCAGAAAAAAAAGCAAAAGAGGAAAAACATATGAATTACGGTTTTCAAAACACAAATGAGTAAATAGCTGTTTAAATTTGAATTTGGAATTCCTTACAGAGGATATATTTAAGATCAAAGTGGCCAGTACGACAAAACGCCAATTTCATACGTAAGGACCTAATACTATAATCATTCTTCTGTAGACAGTAACTTTTTCTTATTTGATTTACGATAATAATCTTCACTATTTTAATCTTATTATTAAGTTTCCACATAATTATTTTGCAATTTAAGTAACTAATAAATATCCACCTATCATTGTGATAATCTTCATATAAGATAAAGTTTGTAATAATATTGTACAAATTAAAAAATTTAAAGCGTGTCTGTATAGTTTTTTTTGTAATCATAATATTATTGACATTTAGAGTATAAGGTAGTAATGCTCTACCTAAATACTTCTAAGTCATCGTCTAAGACTACTCCGATTAATAATAATAGCATAATTTAAATTATGCAAGAATTAAAGCAACAGATGATTAAAAAAATACAATATTTTAAGTACCTTAATTTGGAGATCTTAAATTTCGTAATTTTGTCGTATTCAGCCTTTAGCGAGTCCTACAAACCGCTAATTACTATGTTAAGAGCGCAGTTAACTCGACTGCAGTTCCCTGAACACAATCACGAGACGTAATTAGCCGGGGTTATTAACACAAACATTTACATGACTTCCACCGATATAAATTCTCATTTAGACTTAACCTATTGGTTCTTTATTTGACGTTTTTAAGATAGCGTATTCCCTGGGGTAGCTAGGTACTAAAGCAAAGTTACAAAATACAAGATACCACGATTATTTACATTGCGAAATTTTTTGTTTAGTAAATTAGTCTGTTTTTTAAATTAATAGCAGAAATCAATATATCCACACGTAAAGCAAAAACCTTTTAACGAAAAGTGCTCGGACGGAGGAGTATGATATTTTCAATTCTTACCTATAGTCGATATAGAGAAGAAGATCAGAAATGTTAATGTTTTTTAAAATCATGATTAGAAATAACATAACATTTATTAAAAAAAAAACAACACAACGACGTCACTCACACTTCCATACATTACCACACCAAACCAACTGTTATTAATTAACGATTCCATAGACAACGTCTACATTTTCTTGTGTACAAAACAACCCTAAAAAGTTATATATTTTGGTAAAATTTCGAACACAGGGCGATCATACGGACATTCGTCATAATGGCAAATGATTAGCGTGCATGATGTGCACACCATAAAGTGTAAATTAATACGATATTGAATCCATCAAAATTCAAACAATAGCATAATCACAATAAAACAGAATTCACAATGTTTATAGGCATTAATAACCAATATAAATGTATGACAAAACCTAGCAGCTATGTGCTAGGCAGCGTATTGAAAAGTGATCTAACAGTATCCTTCTGTTAATGCACCCGCTGGCTAAACTATTATGTCTATGTTAAATATGTTCAAAGTTAAATAACAGCGTTGTTAAATATGTAATTGGCAGCAGTGTCCGAACATTTTGTATCCACTTAAACTTTATTGGCTAAATAAAATACGTAGTTACTTAGAAACTTGACGGAAAACAAGGAATTATTACATTCCTAGATATCCAGTACTTCGAACGGAGATTCCACAATAGTAAAGTGACTGCGAGAGATTGTTACGACGCCTCGTGAGCGAGTGTCCTATCTACTACGTTCTGTGTAGGTAATGTTAAACGGTCATGCTTCGGTTCAACTATAAAATAACTTACTAATTGCAATTACCTACAATTAAATTTATTCCTTTCTTGCGACAAAGTTATACAGTTTATCGTATTAGCTTTGTACAAGTTGCTATAAATTTATAAAGAATTTGTGTCTTGAAAGTACGATTAGAATTGATGAGCGCTGATTTTTCTAACTGCCGCTAAGAAGCATTCCTAGTCAAATAGTGATATCAAATACATTTACTATACTGCATCTAATGTACAACTACTATTCAATGTTCATATAATATTCAGTTATTTATGATTGTGAATCATTTAATATTTTTCAAACTTGTAGATAGGACGGTGCCGTTTACATTGTTTAAACTGTACAGCGCGACCATGTTACTGGACAGTCTATGCACGAAAAAACGACGATTCCCGAAAAACACAAAAAAAAAAATTCGTGCTGTATCTATGCGCATAGCCTATTTCTAGTATATAGATCAAGATTCACAAAAAATGAATAATTTAAGTTGTTCATACAACCCATTCCTAATATTATGAACTATACTGTGCACTATAGCGCGTCTTCACACCTCCGTTACTTCGAAGGAAAGCAGATGCTGCACGATATCGGCGGTCTAGCGTGGTTGTACCATTTTACATGGACCGGTCGCGCGCACGCCTACGGTTTATTTTATGATTTTACCGATAAATTATCACGAAGATCATGTTCCAGTGTTGCTTTTCTCCGCTGCCATCCTCCTGGCATGGGAACCGAGATATAATGAATAGCCTGCGCTTACCGGTTTACCTAATAAATCTTAAACCACGCACTTATACATAAATTAGGTCATCGCAAAATCTAAATTTAGACGTTTATTGTTTTTTTGCACCTAATTGGAGCACGCAACATTTAATAGCAGAAAGATGCAGATTTCGAGGTCGCATTGGCAAAAGTTTCACCCACGTAGGTAAACGTTAATGACAAAAAAGTAATCATAAAAACGCTGTATAATATCCCAAAAGAAAATTGCATGTCATTCGAGGGCGTGTGCGCGTCGGGTGAAATGATTTCATGATTTATATTGCGTCGCCGCGGCCTGTGTAAAGTTCATTTTTTGTATTTTCCAGTTGAAAATTAGTGCACATTGTGCAACGCGAATTGTCCGAGTATGCGGAATATCGCGCGATGAAGGCGAGCGATATTTGGGAGGTTAATAATGCATTTTTGCAACAGTACAGCGGCGAGTGTTACGCAAGGATGGGGAACTGGTCCGACCGGCTCCGAACTGGGCCAGAGCCATCTTTCCGCTAACATATTGCCGCTAATAGATACTGAACATCTAGCAGCCTCACGCCCAGCTCGTACAGTTTCTAAAATATGGATTATTTCCGCCACCTTACTACAAATTATATTAATTGTACCCATTTTAAGGAATTTATATTACAGAAATTCCACGGTAAGTGATATTATTGATTAGTTGTTGCTTTTTATCAATTCACTCGTAGAAAAAATAATTAACATCATAAATGATATTTTCATAACCGCCTTTCGGATCACAGATAGGGTTGTCCGAGCTCGGGATAAAATATATCAAAGTGTCTCGCTTATTAGCTGTATCATGAAGTGTCATTACATAGTAAGAGAAACAAAAGACAATCAAACGAAAATGCGATAAAGCACAAGAAGGATACTCGATATTACACCTAATGAAGCTGATCTATGGACTATGGGACAGATTGATTTACTATGTGTATTGTTCGGATCATATAAATCTCTGTTAAAATAAATGTAGATTTATGGAATTGTATTATGTTCCGCGTCGTCGCTGATTCAATATAAATTGCTGTAATCGAATGAATAGCTTTATTAAGTTTACACAATGTAAATTTTAGTAAGTGCTGACATTTCATTAAAATTATATTGAAATCGTGAAATGGGGCTTGCATCCATGATTGAAGTGGTGCGCCGATCGGCGCGTGCGTCCGCTGCCTACCGAAGTCGATCGCCTTGCGAAACCCACTGCCATTATTCATTATTAAGCTGCATTCACATGATTAATAATATTATCCATTTACTTGTATTGACATACCACGTCAAATATGTGTCAACGTTAGGCGCGAACGGCGAACTCTCTTTGATTTATGTAAGTCAACCGAAAGTAGTAGAACTAGATCCATGACAACGCGTGTAATTAGCTCGATAAATAATATGAAACAAGATACGATTACCTCAGAAATCATTCACCAAAATATCTGCTTAATTCTTTTTAGAGATTTCCAACGGTTTCTCCTTCTATACAATCAAATCACCGACATTGTTTGCAGAAAAATCGGCAATCGACTGAATATTTCAATATTTTTTAGTTTATTATTTCTTATGATGTTTTGGAGAAAAAATTGTAAGTAGTATTACAATTTTTTAAAAGTGAATCTATAAATTTTATTATTTTCCAATGAGGCCAATTTGCTCGGAACCAATTATATTGTCCATAGAATAATGTATAATACAATGAGCCGTACTAGGTTCAGTAGCGGGTTAAACGTGCACGCTAAGATTAATACAGAGGAGCGGCGGTAATGGACAATTCATGAAGACATTAATATAGCGTGTAAGTGAAGTAACGTACGTGTAACAGTAACCTTCCTTTTCGATAAATCTAATTTATTGGAAGCTCGTGCAATCATGCGCGTGTAGTGAGCGCGGTTATCTCGGTAAATAACTAGACAGCCGGAGATTCATTAGGCGATCCGTGGCGAGCCGCGCTGTAATCGAAGCAATTGTTCCCGAGGAAATTCAATTATTGCCTCTGATGTGCCGCGAGAAAATAGGAAATCAATGAGTCTCGACTGACTTAGTGCTTACGCGCAGCTTCGCTCGGCCGAGGTTTTACCGAGTTATATAAACAGGTAATCTCTCTACATTTTTTTAAGATACTTTTTTTGAGGTCTTGAGTAATTCAATTTAGTAAGCTATGTTTGGTTTTCCTCAATAAAAAAACCTTATACATTTTTTAGTTTAGCTATAAGTAGCTAAACTGATTTGTAAACTGTTTTTTCTATGAATTTAAAGCAAATTAAATCGTAATATTATGATTCTCATATGTGAGGAAATACGTACCTAATTGATAAAAAGTTAACTACGCAAGTGTAATCTATAAGGTAATAGAGCTTACAGTATGAACAGTTTTTGTTGTATTTCAATACATAGTAATCAACAGATATACTGAATAATATACAGTATAAAGAGTTATATAGAGAAGGAGTAGAGAGAGATATATATAGAGGATAGACAAATACAGGTCACTTTTTAATTTAATGCATAATATGTAGTAAATTCAAAAGTGACCTGTATTTGTCTATCCTCCTAGGTAAGATATATTATGACTGAAATAAAACAATAACGAAATTTTAATTAGGTGATTTTACATGAAATATAAAAATATATTTACGTTACGGTGACTTGGAGTATAATGCCAATAAATTAATGAAATCTCGACGTCCGCCGCGCGCCCGCGCCGCGCCGTCCCGGCCGATTGTGGCGGGCGTCGTGCTTCGTGCCTGTTGTAATTTTGATTAAAATACTCGCCGAGGGTAGTACGCTCTCACGTTTTATTGACTGCTGGCCGTTTTATGAAATCGACTTATATCTAGAAATCTGGGTTAGAAAGTTAAATTGTAAAGCATTTTCAAATATTGAAATCTTATGTGAAATTTATTGTTGCGCAGATCAACGATTGGTCGCCTATCTTACAGTTGTTGGCGAGGCTTACACGCACGCCGTGGAGTGATCTTTATGAGCTCTGTATTGCAGCGCCGGCGGTAAAACGCCGCAAGAACAGAAAAAATCCTTACTTATAAAAACTGACGTCGCACCGAGGCCGTGTGTGACAGTGCTTAAATTGTAAAGATATTTAAATTTTAACGCGTGTTGTTAATCAATATTAGGTTGTGCCGCAAAACATTTATTAATATTTGAAGTAACCATTAATTCAGAGCTCCATCCATGGATGCAATAAACACAAACTGACTCATTGTTCCCATGGTATACTTATTATTAGAGTTCCGATTCCTTAGGCGGAGCACGGGAACATGTCGCTGGGAATATGTAAATGCGGTGGCTGTAAATTTATTTGTTGCTTTAAATAGTGCAGCCTCATAAATTTCGCAATTGTCTGTTATCATTAAATATTCTGTAGTATAAATCAAAGCACTATCAGCGTTCGTCGCGATACATCGGGCGCTTCGGAAATAATTTACAGATATCGATAGAGGATTAGAGGGACAAAACACGCCTGACATCTTCGCTACGGAATTATTTATCCCTGTAAGGAAATGTTTCAACTGTTACAGGTTCCCGACGCATGTACGCACGCTCTAAATATGAATTTCAGTAGATAAGATAGTGTACTTGCGGGTATTGTTACAATTGTGGAGTGTTTGAGTGTTCATTTTAAGGGCATCTTAGTCCTGGATCGTAAGTTTTAACTCAAATGGAAGCGTTCACCTCGCGTCTAAACTAACAAAATTAATAATAATATGACATTTAATCAAGTTTACATTACAATAGGCAAGAAAAAAGATATTATAACGCTAACAGAACAGACAATGTTAACTTTTCAAAGTAGAAACGATACAGCGACAAAACAATGCAAAATAAATATTAGAAAAAAAATGTACATTATACAACAAAATCTAGAATAGTTAAAGAATTGACTTCCATAGGTGTAGACTGGTGCCTGATAAGACGAGGAAAATTTATGAAACCTATTAATTCAACAGCAAAATAACAACAAGCTGCTGTTTAGTTTGTGCAGAAATTAGTTCACTAAATAGCCTTTATCTTATCAACATTTTAGTAGCGAGATTTTGTGTTTTAATTACCAATTATAATAGTAGCAAATTTAAACAGTGATTTGAATTAACTTGTGAATATACATAGGTATGGCAATTATCCCACATTTAATCTAAAGTGTATTCATCGCATTTACTGTTGCATTGAAATGGAAGCTTATCAATCTATTGAGCATGCCTCCGTTAATACCATGGTAAGTATTTAATTCAAATTGCCAAGTAAAGAGCAAAAACTTTGACATAGATGTAAGATAGCATCTAGATAATATTTTAATATGTAAGTGAAGAAATAAAGAAATAATATGTCATCTACCGTTGTTGGTTAATATACTTAGTTACTTATGTACATACTTATGTACTATAACGGTAAAGCATTTAGACATTGGAATCTAATTATTTACTTCAATTGCTTAAGCTTTGATAACTTAAGATTTCATATGGTTGATATGGTAGGTTACCGGTGACCGGCATCTAAGGTAATATTTTTTGCGTGGCGTTCAAGGATTGATTCTATATTTTGTATGATATCGTCGCTACAATCGGGTGACAAGCGGGATGATTGAATACAAAATAATGGAATTTAGTATTTAATTCGCG
The DNA here is from genome assembly GCA_905187575.2 of Celastrina argiolus. Lineage (NCBI taxonomy): Eukaryota > Metazoa > Arthropoda > Insecta > Lepidoptera > Lycaenidae > Celastrina > Celastrina argiolus. The sequence goes on from LR994577.1 coordinate 11,401,382, forward strand.
GCTCGCGTGAGATACCGCGGAGATTTGGGTGCCATTTTGCCATAGATAATAATTACGATGTGCGAATATTGCGGTTCTTTAGATTATGCTTTGACAAATCACGACTTTGCAATTCCAATGCAGCAGATTTAATGTATGGGCGGCAGTTAGCATTCTAGCTGCGACCTGCGGGCCACCTCTTTCCTAATGCACGCTTATTTCAGCTTTTTAACCTTTCATCTGTAGCTCCGAGCATTAAACAATAAACGTAAACCGCTCGAACTGATTTTACCTAATTACCGCGTGTTGCGACACTATCTCTGCCACGTTTATCAGTTAACAAATGGATTAACGTAATTAATATATTACTCGCAGTAATTAATATTTCTGTGGGAATTTGTATAACGTTGATTTATAGAGTTTGTGATAGTGAGTATTGAGTTTTTAATGATTTCAGTGTATCTGTAGCTATTTTACATATTTTTAACAGTTCACATTTATTCATTCAATGCGTATAAATAAAATATATTGATACAATAGGATTTTTGATACATATCAAATTATTATGCTTGCGGTACTTTCGAAAAAAAAGCCAAACATCACCAATTTTTTGGAGCTTATTAAAAATAAGGCTAAAATATACAGCCTACAATATTAATGAGTTGATAATACTTTAGGGTGTGTATGGGTCCCGTCCCGTATATAGAGGCGACCTCCGTAGCGCAGTGGTTGAGCGCGTTGGTGCTGGAATGAGAGGTCGCGGTTTCGAATCCCGCCCAGGGAACAAAAAGTTTTCTATGTTCCTGGGTCATAGATGTATATTAAATTTGTGTATAATATAGTAAAAATCTTAAATATGTGTATAGTATGAAAGTATTAAATATATTTCCGTTGTCATGTACCTGTAACACAAGTTCTTCGGATACTTAGCACGGGCCCACATTGACGTGGTTTGAAGCGTCCAGAGATAATATTATTATTATTTTTATTATTATATAGAGTTTACTAAGAAATTACCAGCGCTGAAAGAGGTTTTTTTTATTATTGTGTCGGGAAACTTATGATGTTGGGGCAACAAACATGAAAGTCAAAAGTAAGTCTTTCAGCGCTTATACTTACATTATTCTCTACATAGAAGGCACATACACACCCTAAAACTATTATCACTAATTTATTTTGCACATTGTATAAACAAAACATATTCTTGAGATATATCAATTATGATTGAATAAAAACAAAGCCAAACATATAACTACCAATTTTTTGGAGCTTGGTATAAAAAGGCTAAAATATATACTGAAACTCCTCATCTAAAATACTAGTAAAACGTATACATTATGATAAGGTCCATAATATTCTAGGTTTAGTAATGGCACAAAGTAGATAGTAATAGGTACTTGCTCTATAATTAATTTGGTTATCTAATTTAAATGCTTGTAAGAAGATTGGAACACGTCGAACATAGTATACTAAATAACAGTAACCCACAGACTACAGCGCGGCACCACGTACTGGACTTACTCTAGTTAGTGCGTTGAAGTCTTTTGCTCCGAGTTAAACATATGTTGAATTTTTATATTGAATAATCCAAATAGATTTGAGGCATAATGTGTAAAATACGTTTATGACATTTTTTTTACGAATTCATCTGTCGGATTTATGTACCTAAATAAAAATATTTAAATAGTGGATACGTTATTTAATGTTTTTGTTTTGGCTAAGTGTATTTTCCAAGTTATCAGATACCGACATTGAATATTTTTATTAGTAAAGGGTTTACAACTTATCAGATACCAACATTGAATATTAGGTATAAGTAAAGGGTTTACCATCTACCTATTCTACTAGGTTTGTCTGCGAAAGCATTTTAGATTTATCAGCTGTTGGTAGTTTAGTAGTAAAAATAAAAAAGATTAGCGTTGATTATAATTAAAGTATGAAAATCTTTTATCCACATTCTCGGATTATAATATCCTCGTAATTCCCAACACAATCGCTAGTAGTTCATATTCGCTAAGATAAATCAAGATATAGATTTGAGATTAACGCCGAAATATATTTCGTACATATAGGTCAGCCTCAATTACAACATTCAGATGATAATAAGCCGACAACACATTCTGTTCAAGCACACAACAATGGATTTTCTCACCAGTAAATTGTATTAATTCGCCAAAAGCGAATACCTCGCGGCGAGTAGCGAGCTTTAGCGGTATCCATAAATGTTTAACATCTGTCGGATAACACTTGAACCCCACGACAATACTCGTATACATAATTAAAAGATCTCGGCGCCGAACAATTTATAGAGTAATCGTGAAGTTTTAACTGCCCATTCGCTAATCCACGATTGCATTAACATGGACTGCTCGGCTCTTAAGTAAATTAGACACTCGGGTTGTGCAATGTCGTGCCCGAATGGGGTCATCTCGAAGGGAATTGAGTAAGTTACGGTTTAGGGGTAGGAGTGGGCGGGGCGGGCGCGCTGGGCGGGGCGGCGTGCGCGGCGCCGCCCACCGCATTTCACCACCGCGCGACGTTCCTCGGCCTACTTCCCGCAGGTACCATTGTACTCGAACAATACTCTTACCAAACCCATAGATAAGATTTACGGTTTTGAATGCATCCACGGTAATTACAGTTAGAAATTGGAGCGGTCTGTGTTTAAAGGAACAATTTAATATTAATTTTTTTAAACTGAAAGTAACTCTTTTGTTTTGATTACGTAATGTTGAGAAAGCAATGCAATGAATTGAAACCATAAACAATGTTGTGTTTAACAAAGTTTAGGTAGATGACACTATTATACAAACAGTTACAATACAATACAATACAAATATACTTTATTGTGCACACAACAAGTTACAAAAAAACAAAAAATATACATTACAAAAATCAGACATGCACACAAAGGCGGCCTTTAGTTATAGGTAACATAAAATCTATATTATTCTAATAGTACGTGAAGTAAAAACTATATGCCCATATGTTTTAAGAGATTTAGCAAAAGGAGGAGTATAACACTTACAATTTATATAAATATAAGGAAGTGCACAGTGCTAATTTCTCAACATCACGCTTAGATCTCTAAGCATAAAAAAATTACAACAACTATCATTATCTAACTTATACTAAATGCGATTGTATAATAACAATATAATTTTGACTCCTTTACCAATAAAAATATATTTTTTTTGGTTGAGAAGCTCTCGGGTGTGTACTTTTAAATTTAAGATTCCATATTTTTTTAATTCGATTTCAAAACTTACATATCCATTTTATTTCATATCTAAGTCTAAGTCATAATCCCTATAAAACTGGAAAATTACTATTAGAAATTTAAATTATAATCGAATACCACAGGATGACTTTTAAATCCATATCTAATTCTATGACCAAAATACGTCACATTTTGTGTTAACACGACTTATCATCACGGTGATAGTTGTGTCGAAAGCCATCAATTTGTACCGCTTTTGCGTCTGAATAAGACGTCTACGAAGTCCCTACATTACTCTCATTGGGGCCAGAGGGCCCGCATTATCCGCGGCCGGAGGCGGCTAGACCAGTTTGTCGAACATCACATGAATTTTAGCCGTAACTACGTGTATCTTGAACGTTTTGTAAGCTTTATTACTTTGTACTTTAGAAAATAATGCTTACCATTTTTCAATACAGCGTTGCAGATACGGATTAAAATAAATAATAATGTATCCCCAGTTTAAAGACTTAGACTTTACAGCTGTATCTATATCTATATATCTATATCTATACTAATATTATAAAGAGGTAACGTTTGATTGTTTGTTTGTTTGTTTGTTTGTTTGTTTGTTTGAATGGAATAGGCTCTGAAACCACTGAACCAATATGAAAAATTCTTTCACCGTTGGAAAGCTACATTCCTAGCGCTGAACATAGGCTATATTATATGTTTAAAAAAAGTAGGGTTCCTTACTAAAACCCCAAAAATGTAGCCCAAAGTGTAAAAAAACGACCTTCAAAATTTCTTACGTCGTGTGCGCTTCGACAACGGCTTGACCAATTTCGCAATTTTTTTTACGGTATGTTCGTTATTGTCACGAAAAGGTTATTATGAAAGAAAATGTTGAAAAAAATAAGCAGAAAATTAGAAAAAAGAAGAAAATACGTGATGGTCACGCGGGGTTTGAACCTGGGCTCAATCGATTCACGTCGTTGCCAGTTTATATGACACTGGTGTCATGGTAACGACATTGTTTACAAATGGAAAATAAAAATTATGAAATGCTATAAATAACGTATTAACATAAACTTAAACTATTTGGATTCATTAAACTATTTGTCCACCACTAATAAATAGTCGGGTCATTTTAATAGGTAACATTTGACAGTTTATCAAAAATGAGCGACGTAACGTTGTAACGACGACATAATAAAATAAATATTTTCTTTTTGTTAAAACTGCAGAATTTACTAAACTTTATTTAATAATTATTAGATATTTATTGTCAACATAACCAATATGAGTTTTTTTACGATTTGCTTTCACTGATAAACGATCTTAAATATAATATACAAATTATGATTTAATGAAATAAACGTCGTGATAATGTTACGTCAGTTAACACTTTTTCTTATTAAACACTAGAGACTTACTCAAAAAAATCTATTAATCTTTTAACAACTATAAATATACCTATTTAAAAAAAGTACTTAACTTATAAGTTGTAATAAGAATATATTATAAATGTTAATTTAAAAATCAGATCGAAGGAGTTAGATCCATGGTCATAATTCACGAACAATAAAAAAAAAATCGAAAACGTCATGTTAAGACGCCACTATGTCTTTTGTCGTCATTTGTCTTTGTGCGAAGTTAACGTCTGTCTGTTCTGTCTTTTTTTTTTCTTGCTACTGAAAACGAAAATGCAATTAAAAAAAATGTCTGTCTGTCTGTTAGCGTGTCCCTTTGCTCCGGCTAATCTCTGGAAATGCTGGACCGATTTTAACGAGACTTTCACTGGTAGATAGCTAAAGTTATAAGGATTAATTTAGGCTTCTTTTCATCATCATCATCATCATCGTTATCTAACTAATGATCACCGAATCGGCTGGACCGACTGTGACGGGAGCATTCACCGGGCGTTAGCTTATGTTAGTTCCATCTATACATCAGCTATTTGTATTAAAGTAAGTCGTGTTAGTTAAATTATTTATAACTCAAGAACGGCTTTATCGATATGGTTGAAAATTGGTGAGGAAGTAACTTAGAGCCAGTAGACGGACATAGGATACTATTTATTCCATTTGACAGCGCAGAACCAGCAACGTTCACGGAAGGGTTTGGCGTTGTGGGTTCCGCGTTGCTGGTTCCGGGTTCCCGTGTTGCGGGTTCCGGGTTCCGCGTCGCGGGTTCAGGGTTCCCGAGTTGCAAGTTCCGGGTTCCGCGTTGCGGGTTTCGGGTTCCCATGCTGCGGGTTCCGCGTTGCGGGTTCCGCGTTGCGGGTTCCGGGTTCCCGCGTTGCGGGTTCCGGGTCCCCGCGTTGTGAGTTCCGGGTTCCCGCGTTGCGGGTTCCGCGTTGCGGGTTCAGCGTTGCGGGTTCCGCGTTGCGGGTTCCGCGTTGCGGGTTCCGCGTTGCGGGTTCCGCGTTGCGGGTTCCGGGTTTCCGCGTTGCGGGTTCCGGGTTCCCGCGTTGCGGGTTCCGGGTTCCCGCGTTGCGGGTTGCGGGTTCCCGCGTTGCGGGTTCCGGGTTCCCGTGTTGCGGGTGCCGGGTTCCCGCGTTGCGGGTTCCGGGTTCCCGCGTTGCGGGTACCGGGTTCCCGCGTTGCGGGTTTCGGGTTCCCATGCTGCGGGTTCCGCGTTCCCGCGTTGCGGGTTGCGGGTTTCGGGTTCCCATGCTGCGGGTTCCGGGTTCCCGCGTTGCGGGTTCCGGGTTCCCGCGTTGCGGGTTCCGCGTTCCCGAGTTAGGGGTTGTTTTTTTTAGTTGAATTTCATCATAAACTGTTTTTATGCTCAACGAAGTGGGCAAGGGTCAGCTAGTATATCTATATACTTATAATAAAACTCTAGAGAGGTCAATTCTGTACATTGAATATTTTTTCAAAATTCTTATTGGAGGATGATTGGTGATCGACACTGATGCCAAAAATGCAATCAATAAATTTTTTGTCTGTCTATCTGTCTGTCTGTCTGTCTGTCTGTATGTGCACGCATGGAACAAAAAATACTGAAGGGATGTTAACCAAACTTAGTACGATTGTAGTCCATACTCCTGAGCAGGTTATAGGCTATAATACATAACGCTGAGACACATAGGAGCCGAGTAGTGACGATAAATTTGAAGTAAGTCGGATGAATTTCGACGCGTGTGGACTGCGGGGTATGCGAGACGCGCGGGGCGATCGCTTATCTACCTACACAGCGACGCGAAGCAATAGAAAACAGTATTTTTAACCGACTTTCAAAAAAGGAGGAGAAACCTTCTCAATTCAACCGTATATATGTTTTTTTTTATGTTTGTTCGCGGATATCTTCGTCGTTTATGAACCAATTTTAAATATTGTTTTTATGTTGTGTATGGTATAATTCAAATTTGGTCCCATTGTCACCAAAATGGTGGCCTGATGATGGGATCCGTAAGGAATCAAGGGAACTTTTAAAAATTTATATGGAAACATATTATATGGATTTTGATATTTTCTGAAGAAGTCTAAGCATATGTTACCAAATAGTAAGGTATTGCACTATATCCTGGACCTCAAAGTACTGAACAGAACTTCTGAGTGCTTAGAGATACATGTTTGAAGATTTCAGCGTTGTTTAAAGGAATGCAAGCATATGCCACACGTCAATTACAGTCGAACTTGGTCTCGGTGTCACGACGTCGGGCGTCGACGTCGCGACGTCTTTCGTCGGCGTCGCGGCGTCGGGCGTCAGCGTCGCGGCGTCGGGCGTCGGGCGTCGGCGTCGCGACGTCGGGCGTCGGGCGTCGGCGTCGCGACGTCGGACGTCGGCGTCGCGGCGTCTTTCGTCGGCGTCGCGGCGTCGAGAATCGGCGTCATGACGTCAGACGTCAGCGTCGGGGCGTCAGGCGACGGCGCCGCGACGTCGGGCGTCGGCGTCGCGGCGTCGGGCGTCGCGTCGGCATCGCGTCGCGGTATCGGGCGTCGCGTCGGCATCGCGTCGCGATGTTATGACTGTTATGACTGGTTTTGGTCGCAGCGTAATGTTATATAGCTTTCCTCTATAAATGGACAATCCAACAAAAATATTTTTTCAAATCGGACCACCAACCCTGTAGTTCCTGAGTTTAAGTCATTCAAACACCACGCGAACGAAGTCGCGGGCACAGCTACTGCTATAATAGAATTATTGAGTCGTAGAATATAAAAAAATTTTTGGTCGCTTTCATGTCACGTCAATCTAGCTCCGTGGTAAATTGTCTTCGTTCGCGTGGTTTTTGGGTGACTTAATCCGTATGTATATGCAGCGCACGCAACGAAAGTCGCTAAATGTGAATAATTTTCCGGGTTTTTGTAACATTTCTCACTGACGCTTCGCTCCTATTGGTCGAAGCGTAATGTTATATAGCCTTAAGCCTTCCTCTATAAATGGACTAACCAATAAATAAAGAATTTTTCAAATCGGACCAGTACCTAGTTCCAGAGATTAGCGCGTTTAAACAAATAAACAAAACAAACTCTTCCGCTTTATAATATTAATAGACCCCTGACCCAAGAACGCAGATTTTTTTCCTTTGGTGAGATTTGAATCCACAACCACTAAGCCACAAAGGTCTTCAGAATAATGTGTATTATCGTTTATACCAACTTGAACTGAAACGGGGTTTGTAAAATATTCCATTTACTTAAGTTCATTTTTATTTAATTAAGTTAATTTAGTTAAGCTCAAACGGTTAATTTATGCTCTGTACCTATAGTTAGTAGAACAAAAACGCTCTAATTTAATTGTCAAGTGTGTGATTAATTTGTCGCACTCGCTTAAGTCATATCTGACTAATAAATAACGTCACTTTGGTTACCTAAGCGTTAGGAACTGCAAATTAGAAAGGATTTTGGTATTTAACCAGAACAAAAATGTGTTGATGACCTAACGATAAAGTATAATAGTCACTAAACGAGTACTAATACATAGCTTAATTTAAATAAGTTACTTAAGGCTCGTGTGAACGTGGAATTTGTTGGGTTGACGCTAAATTCATATCGGGTTATTTCTGTATAGCTTTAGGATAGCTATTTGATATTCAATATTCTACTGGACAAGAATTTCTGAACTATTTAGATGTTCATACATGATTAAATTTTTTTTCTGACACGGTACGTATATCGTGAATTATATAGTTGTTTATGAGCTCAAAGCCTTACTTATTTTTTCTCATAAAAATAAATGATGCATTCCTATAAATATTCATTATACTCACTTATATTGTTATGTTAGGTATTTAATAACTTATATACAATATAATAAGTAACGTGCCCATGTTACGTATTAGGTCGGTAAGAAGGAATTCTATTGCAAAAAAGCCTATTCCCAACGGTCATATTACCGTTAGTCATGTCCATCTTGACTCACTTATAGCGTCATTTCACAGCTGATGTTGTGCCATAAGACGACTGGCATCTAATTTGAAATTCAATAACAATATCTAATTGAACGGGGCGTAGTGGGGCACGCGTTTACCATACATCCCGCCGTACACGACACGGCCCGTATTAATAAAGAAGTCTCAAACCCAACCTCACTTGAGAAGCTATTTGACAGATAAAACAACGTTTCGTTTCACTTTTAACAATTTTATTAATGTTAAATATTACTTTAATTATTTTTTTTTCTATACCGTAACTATCATAGTAGATACTGAAAAACATTAAGTATTAAGTATAATCTATATTATTATTTTTACGTTTTAAAAAAGAAAGAAAATTAAAATTTGTAACATAAGTAAAGTTTTACATTAGAAGTGAAACAAAACGTTTTTTGTCTGTCAAATAGGTTCTCAAGTGAGGTTGCGTTTGAGACTTCTTTATTAATACGGGCCTAGGAACTTTACTAGGAAATACTCGTTACTCGCCCGTTCTTTGGTGCAGTTACAGTTGTTACGATAACCATGCAGCACTATATTTGGGTCAGCGAATATTAGTAATTTTAACATGCGAGCCATAAATCCAAACGAATTGCTAGTTTTTTGTACTCCAAGGAGACTAGACTCCAAGGCTTAATCATAAGTATCTACGGTTTGTTAAGACTTTTTGACATTTTGAAGACATTTGAGATTTTACATACAAGAATGAAAAAGATTTAATTAGATTTATATTAGTATCGGCATGGCGTCAAGAATCGACATATACGGTGCATATTGATTTATGATATTATAAATTATTATAAACGACTTATTTAACCTTAAAATGCAAATAGAATCAATAATTTATTTTAGTTGAAAATCGATACTCAAACCGGAGACGTTGCAATTTTAATGATCGGTAATTGCAACTGAAGTACGATAATTTGTAAAATTGATAAATTACAACATTTTACATCGAATGAGGACAATAATTTGGAATACAAACAAATTAGCATAAGGAACAGAATGTAGTATATATTATTTTTTTCCTTTGGTGAGATTTGAATCCACAACCACTAAGCCACAAAGGTCTTCAGAATAATGTGTATTATCGTTTATACCAACTTGAACTGAAACGGGGTTTGTAAAATATTCCATTTACTTAAGTTCATTTTTATTTAATTAAGTTAATTTAGTTAAGCTCAAACGGTTAATTTATGCTCTGTACCTATAGTTAGTAGAACAAAAACGCTCTAATTTAATTGTCAAGTGTGTGATTAATTTGTCGCACTCGCTTAAGTCATATCTGACTAATAAATAACGTCACTTTGGTTACCTAAGCGTTAGGAACTGCAAATTAGAAAGGATTTTGGTATTTAACCAGAACAAAAATGTGTTGATGACCTAACGATAAAGTATAATAGTCACTAAACGAGTACTAATACATAGCTTAATTTAAATAAGTTACTTAAGGCTCGTGTGAACGTGGAATTTGTTGGGTTGACGCTAAATTCATATCGGGTTATTTCTGTATAGCTTTAGGATAGCTATTTGATATTCAATATTCTACTGGACAAGAATTTCTGAACTATTTAGATGTTCATACATGATTAAATTTTTTTTCTGACACGGTACGTATATCGTGAATTATATAGTTGTTTATGAGCTCAAAGCCTTACTTATTTTTTCTCATAAAAATAAATGATGCATTCCTATAAATATTCATTATACTCACTTATATTGTTATGTTAGGTATTTAATAACTTATATACAATATAATAAGTAACGTGCCCATGTTACGTATTAGGTCGGTAAGAAGGAATTCTATTGCAAAAAAGCCTATTCCCAACGGTCATATTACCGTTAGTCATGTCCATCTTGACTCACTTATAGCGTCATTTCACAGCTGATGTTGTGCCATAAGACGACTGGCATCTAATTTGAAATTCAATAACAATATCTAATTGAACGGGGCGTAGTGGGGCACGCGTTTACCATACATCCCGCCGTACACGACACGGCCCGTATTAATAAAGAAGTCTCAAACCCAACCTCACTTGAGAAGCTATTTGACAGATAAAACAACGTTTCGTTTCACTTTTAACAATTTTATTAATGTTAAATATTACTTTAATTATTTTTTTTTCTATACCGTAACTATCATAGTAGATACTGAAAAACATTAAGTATTAAGTATAATCTATATTATTATTTTTACGTTTTAAAAAAGAAAGAAAATTAAAATTTGTAACATAAGTAAAGTTTTACATTAGAAGTGAAACAAAACGTTTTTTGTCTGTCAAATAGGTTCTCAAGTGAGGTTGCGTTTGAGACTTCTTTATTAATACGGGCCTAGGAACTTTACTAGGAAATACTCGTTACTCGCCCGTTCTTTGGTGCAGTTACAGTTGTTACGATAACCATGCAGCACTATATTTGGGTCAGCGAATATTAGTAATTTTAACATGCGAGCCATAAATCCAAACGAATTGCTAGTTTTTTGTACTCCAAGGAGACTAGACTCCAAGGCTTAATCATAAGTATCTACGGTTTGTTAAGACTTTTTGACATTTTGAAGACATTTGAGATTTTACATACAAGAATGAAAAAGATTTAATTAGATTTATATTAGTATCGGCATGGCGTCAAGAATCGACATATACGGTGCATATTGATTTATGATATTATAAATTATTATAAACGACTTATTTAACCTTAAAATGCAAATAGAATCAATAATTTATTTTAGTTGAAAATCGATACTCAAACCGGAGACGTTGCAATTTTAATGATCGGTAATTGCAACTGAAGTACGATAATTTGTAAAATTGATAAATTACAACATTTTACATCGAATGAGGACAATAATTTGGAATACAAACAAATTAGCATAAGGAACAGAATGTAGTATATAATATTCTCAATTAAACAAAATTGTGATATTATCTTTGAGTTGTACAGTAAGTACAGTTGGGTAGATGTAAAATGTTGATAGTGAAGTAATTTAAATCGTGTAGAATGTAGATAATATAAAATATATTTATGTCCACAGTAGATCCTGCCCATATTTTGATACCATATTGTTGCTGTTATAACATAACCGTGAGTCATAAGTGGAAAAGTTACGTCAGAACCTATTTTGGGAACACGATAGGTTTACAACTATATATTAAAGTATATCTATTAATTACGCAAAATTAATACTGCAAAACTAATTTGTTAAAATTTTGCGATAACGATTTATTTTTAATTTAATTTATTTAAATATATAATATATGACAACATAACATATATGCCAAGATAAATTTCAGGTTTTAACGTAACTTGGTAATGTAAATACATTAAGCCAAGGAAAATTTTATATTTTCTGAGTAGTAAAATATATTATTATTTTATTACTGTACCCATATAATAGAATAATAACACCTCAATGTAGAGTTGTCATAAAAACGATAGTTTGAAGCAACGAAATCGACGTAGTGCGTCATTTACATACAAACGGGGTGCTCGAACAAATTGTAAATTAGCTTGATTTGCGTTAATTTCTAGGTGTTATTATTCTATGATTGTATCCTAGCTGCTATGGAGACAAATATTTGTATATTTTATTTCTTAGGGGGATCTGAACGAACGAAACGGGATAGCAGCGAAAAAACTTTCAGTTTTTTTTATAAATTAGCGTTTTATGCGTACCTGGCAGCTATTGAAATATGTCACAAGAAAAGCTGACGCCAGCTTTCTATGCTGTCGCCCTTATCATAAGCAACGCAATTGACATTTTTGGCAAAAATGAGTTAATGGTATATTCGGAATCACCGCAACGAGACCTACCAGGATCAATCATTCAATTTTTAATAGCTGTTATACTTTTCGTTACATTATTAAATATGTGGATTCATTCCCAACTAGTAACTAGTCATAACAATCGTAAAAGTATCATAAATTAACTAAAAAAGTACATACAACGCACATACAAAGTCCACATTGAAAGGCACTAAACAAAACAAAAATATTTGGAATATTCCTATTAGTTTCATGAGAAAACAAAATATAGTAAAAAAATTTGATCGCGATTTACTCGAAAGTAACCTCCAACCAAGTGCGTTGTTTATGATAACGACGGCAGCACGGCAGTATGATCGTCCCAATTTTTTATCAATAACTAATGCAGCCGCTCGGTTCTAAGTTCAAGTTGGGTTAAGCGGCTGTGCCCATATTTCGCGGCGTTGTCACAGATCCCAAAAGGTCGGTGAACCGAAACCCCATTGTCTTGTGTTGCGTCAACGTATCGTCTGCCTAGAGGTACATTCAATTGAATTTGTACCGTACTATTGTTACAGTGATTGCGTGACTAATTTATTTTGTATATCTATAATTATACTATTACTAATGCAGATGCAGGTTAGTCTGTAACCTTCGTTCGAAATAGTTTGGCGATAAAGGTATTTTAGGTATTGCAAGGTACAGTCGACGACAAAACGCATCGTAATATTATACGTTAAGGGGAAATCTTTACTATGGTCTCGCATATGTAACGAAAGTAATTGTAGACTCTATATTTTGAAACAGTACTCAAAAATGACGTTACTACCGTTTATGTGGCTACTGTAAAACTTTACAGTAATATAAGGCTATCGATTGATAGCCCTGACTGAAAAACGTCTCAGAGGCTCGTTTCGATAACATAATATCTATAACTAAAAGTTATAACTCATGTGCCCGCGATCCGGTATACATTGGGCCGTTAGATATCTAGTGATATAATATAATATTAGAAACATTAGAAATAAATTATGCCTGTACCTATAGCACTAAGGAAAAGGTAAATGACAATGGGTTTTTAGTATCCACGCTATCGAGTGAACCTTTGAATGGGATAAACTGTTTCGCAAACTGCTTTATAAGGACTAAAATAATACTCGAGATAGGTGCTAGATGTTAATACCTCCGGAGTCTAATATGGAATTACGATGGAGGGAGACAATGGTTTGAGTGTATCGTAATTTTCTGAAACATGGCAGCAATCACCCTCGGCGTCGTTTATCTCCGGGAGTCCTCGGCGGTATTATGTTCGCGACGCACACGAGTGGGCACGAAACGACAATAAGAGCAAAGTTCAGCGCGGATCAGGACTCGGCAAGAATGCAGGGGCGCAGTCGCGGGGTGAGCATTGTCTGCCGACAATCACGTTCTAACGCTGTCGATGTAATGTATGGTCTTCATGCGGTATGTACTATTTTATTACCTGTTAACATACTTGTTTAGTAGTCTTTGTCAGAAACCGCTGAATTTATTGTGGATGCTCCAAAATGGCTTCAGTTACAAAAAGCTATGAAACTTATAATAATCGTTGTTAAATGTGGAGTTGGCTATAGTTTCATTGAAACCAGTATGGCTTTATTATATAGCGCCCAAGTCTGTATACAGTATACAAGTGCACTCTCTCTTACTTTACTCACTTAATCCAGTAGGCCGGTGGCTGACACTTCTAGATAATCACTTGTTATTTTACACACCTGAATATTTTATTTTTAGGAAGGGCGTAATGTACTATAATGTAAACTTTATGTAGCCCAAGCACAAAGAATTTTCAAATACGTAATCGTCTAACTATTGAATAAAAATTGCAAGAAAACCATTTACTAATAATTTTTATTTGATAGCAATACTTCACAAATTGGCCTTCAGGTTACTTGTGAAACATTTTATATTATAAATAGAACTATATTTTATATTATAAATAGAACAATGCAGCAAAATAGTTTTTTTGTTCCAACGTGGGAATCGTTATCACGATCACCGAATTCGAGAGCTAAGCTCCATATCAGTAGGCCACGAAAGCGTTTAAAACTTATAAGTTAAAGCATAACAATGATACAAATGTAAAAATATTATTGCAACATTTGTGAGAGGCTAGCATCTGTATAAGAAATACGCCTCTTTGTGTAATAGAAAAGCACATACGTTATAAATAATCAAGCTCAATATTGTGACACCGCTGTCTGCGGTGTCACACGATCTACGAAAATTCTCCTCTATGTTTATTTATGATCTAGAAATTTGATACGCCGCCGTCGAGATAAACGAGCCATTGTTCCGATGGCTCCGCTGATTGTGATTGTTAACTTCGGTGGTAGCTCAAGGCGGGCGATAGTGCGTGCGCGGCGAAAGTGCCGGTATATAACAAACTCTATTTTCGCATGACCCGCGGGTCAGCTCTACACATTCTGACACATGTCAATTAAAGCTCTCGGTGCCGCCGGCCGTGGATCACTCGGACATGTTTGTGGAAACTAGCAGTCCACCGGATTGATTCATTGCTCTCGCGACGCACGAGACAAATTGTCCGCGCTCATAAAACTGTTGGAGCTTCGTTCCGCTAAATATCTATTGTTCCAATGGGAGATTATTTTAAATTGCACATCGATATGAGTTAGACTCTTAAATTGTGAGGTGTAGAGTTATTGCACCGTCTCGGCTATTGAACTGACAATTAGAGTGTTTGTACAAATACACGTTTCACGTACAATAATATACGGCCGCTTCGTTATACGCGGTATGTCTCGGCAATTTACCGCCTCCGAGACCGATCAGCCCCCATTATCGGAGGAGGTCGGACGTGTACAAACACCGATTTCGTGTCGTTAATCTAACCTCGTCTCCGAGGTGCGAGTTGTATCTCGAGCCTCACCTCACGTATAGTGAAAATACCGACTCATAACAATCATAACAATATAACCTACGATTGTAGTTTCGAATGATCATTACACCGAAAAAATCGCACGAGATGTAGAGCTATGAATCATTTTAAAATTTATAAAAAACCTGATATACAATTACGTGGATTGTAGTTTGTTACACCAGCGTTTTAACTTACGAACATTTGCAAACGAATAAAAATAAAAGTGTCAAACCAGCAAATTACGTCTACTACATAAGTCCTTTGGCCATTAACGTCTCATTTGCATGTTTATGTTTTAATCTAATGCTTTTGGTTTAAGTACTACGACTTAAGCTCTGTAGCTGCCTTAAAATGGTCTAGACTCTAGACTGAAATTACGTCAGCCAAAATGAAATATTGTATGTTAATTTTGGCAATGGAAATATACTCGTTTTATCATGTGTATTGATACATGTAGCCATCTTGTAACTGTTTTATAGACTTAAAAAATGTTGCAGCATTTTAATTGCGTTTTTATTCAAATTTAAGAAACACATCTAATGACTAAACAGGATATTACTACTTATGTGACAAGTTTTAGAAACACATAAAATTTATTTCAGCATATAATATGCAGATATGGTTTTAATTATTATAATTTACTAGTAGGTATGAGCGAGATATATAAAATTAATTTCAATTATAACCTTGTTTATACACTTCAGTGATATTAATGTATTAATTAGTCATAACCAGAAAACTGGATTTTTGTGTGGAAAAAAGCATACGAAATACCTATTTTTATGTCATTTTTAGTTTATGTATAATTTTAAGACTGTATTGCTGGCTGTTGATAAATGTTTCACGCACAAATATTATAGTAAGCTATGCAGGACTGGCGTAAAAAGGTTTTGATCGATGGGACAGTACTAACATAGACTAATAAAACATAACCAAGTAACAAATATATATTATTTATGATTCACCTGTACATATTAGTATCCCCGGATGAGTGACGATAAAGACTTTTTTGTAAGTTATCGTACATTCTATTTATAATTCTCTATGTATAATTCCTGTGCATTTATTATAATAACGGCTGATATCGTTCGGCGTCGGCGTTCGGCAACAATGTTGCTGCGTTGCTTACGAGTAAGTGTTACAAAATTGCGAATAAATATCCAATCAGGGAAGAAACTTCATTTATTTCAAAACCTTTCCCAAGTTCTTTTATGTGAGAATTGGCGATATTGCGGCAACTGAAAGGCGAAAAAGCTAACGTGAAAAAAGGTTTTTTGTGTTAAATAAGCTGTTGTATTCATCGATTAGGTACTATGTCTGCATCGCAATTCTTAATCGTTTTAAACATGTTTTGTCGCAGTAAGCTTGTACTCATTCTATTAGGCTGTATACTCTTTGGCTACTCAATTCGTTTAATTAAATTATATTTATTATTATTATAGTTTCACTACTAGCGTGTAGTTGAGCGTAGTGATTACAGAATTACGTCGATAGTTTGAGTAGATAGAGCCTAGTGGTGCAAGGAATGATGGAGGCGTATATTTTGCTCATTTTATGATGTTTTGAGACCTAGAATTTAATTCTAGATAGAACTTTTATTACTGTTACGGTTGCGGACATATTCGTTGCACTTCATTATAACCACATTGTTAATAAACTAAATTAAAAATCAATAAACCACCGACTTGTTTGTTTTTTAATTCCTATCATACCTAACAAACGACCTGATGACCTTGAAGACCTGAACCTACCTACCGAACAGCTGAGAACACGCTCCACTAATATAGCTTTCAAACAAAAAAAGCATTAAAATCGGATCTTCTGTTTGGGAGATACGATGCCACAGACAGAGAAATCATTCACACAGACACGTCAAACTTATAACACCCCGTGCTTTTTGGTCGGGGGTTTAAAATAAGGGACGGCGATGGTTGGCTAGTATCACATTCCATGAGTTAAATAAAAGTAACACATTTACTTTGAGAATGTATGAATGAATGAGTATGAGTATGAATGAATGAGAATGTATAAAGAATGTATATTAGTTTAAGTCCTATCTGCAAGGGTTAAGAAAGTTAAAAATAATAAAAAAACGATGTCCAGTAAAATATTTATATTTGCTATTTAATATTCATGGACTAACCTACGTATTATCATATTATTACCTATGCAAAAATTATGTTAAAAATGTCTGTGACGAATACATAATGACAAAAACTAAGAAAGCCTTACAAGGGATCTATTTTTCATTATACTTGAATCGGGTAACCGTAATTATTGATATGCGTTATGTTTATTTTCAAAGTTATTCGACCGTTTGATGTATTTGCGAATACTTGGTTTTTACGGCGGCCCACATAAATACAGGGTGTAAAAAGACCAGTTATAGTAACTTTTGGATTAATCCTAATATTATTATAATTGGCCTTTTCATTTCCTGTATACTATATACCTAATATCCCTCTGGAACATTGTACTTTTTTATTATGTTATTCCAGAGCCATATTTATTAACGTAGTTTATACTGCCATCCCAAGTTTCATCAAAATCCATTCAATAGTTTGGGTATTTCATAATAGTTTTTCTGTGTAAAGAGTTACTTATAAAACTTTATTCTCCGCCTTCGACAACCAAAAGAGAGATTATTAAGTCGACAAATGTCTTGTAAATATCTCTGCCGCTATTATATTTTCCCTTTAATGGTAATAGTAGATTAATCTGTAAGTGATTATTCTGTTGCTGAGTTATTGCGTGTAGACAAATAGGAACTGATTCAATTATGTTACATTAATTATAATCACTTTGTAAGGCAACAAAGTATTGATTCATATTGAAATTGATATTATTTGCTTTTATGTCGAGATATTTAATGGTTGTTATTTTTGTTCAATACTAGTTGGCCAGAACATACGTTGTTCAGTCCTAAACCTACATTTACGTCTACATGACAAATACAGACCATTGATATTGATATAGCTACCTATTACTAGAACCCACGTCTGCATCTAAAATTACACCTAATAATAATAAAAATTTTACCATTTAACCTTTACTGAACTTCCAGAGTAATTTAAGACTAAAATTAGCTAAATCAGTCCAGCTTAAGCGAGAAAAACGAACAACAATTTGTTTTTTTTTATATGTTTGGAATGATCATAACAAAAAGTGTGCGGGAAGTACTTAGTAGATTAGAACGATTAAACATCATAAACGGCGATTAGATGCGTGCCATCCAACGATTCTTTCTCCGCGGTTAAGTTTATGCATACCTATCTCGTTAGAGTATTCTGTAGGTGAGGCGATAACTGGCTACCTGGTAGGTGTATTTAGCTGTACTAGCTGTTATCTCTGTCGCAGCGGAGACAATATGTATCGATGCTAATGGTCGGCCCTACACTCATAGCGCGTGATTGCGGCCAATTATTTTCTGTTTATCTCTAATTACGTATGCGCTGCCAACGTCGTCGCCTTATCGCAGATCTGCCCTTCGCCCTAAGATTCAATAGATTCAGTTAATCAGTTCTCAATCCGTTCGCAGGAGCCATCTCCGAGCGTTCGGGTCTGAGAACGGGTCTTTACGACAGTTGACGCTCGCCACAAGACCTCACGACTGCAAATTGTATAATCTCAATGTGACAATCGAATATCGATATTTATTGTGCGACATGATATAGGATCAAAATTCTGTCGATAACATTGACGATGCTAATAAAATAGCAAATGAGAATGTGTTTGCAAAACACGAATCAAAAACATTATGGCATATTTCGCTTAATTCTATGAAGAGACGTCAGTTATTTAGACGCCAGATTGCTAGCATTGGCAAGTATTTAAGAAAAAAAAATGAAATATCCTCCTTGTGTAGGTAACATACATTTTTCCTTACATCAACCATAAATGATTAGCATTATATTTTACGATAGTTATTACCAGCTTATATTTGTGACCTTTACGTGTCTTGCTTTACAATTTGCTAGTGGTAGTCGATACAAGTCAGTTGGCTAGGTCAAGAACTGGCTGACGCACCGACCTAAACACTCGTGAACTTGTTTGTTAGTTCATATCTCCCGATTGATAAATGCATATTTGTAAATAATGAATATAAAATGAATTTATAACAATATTATACTCAGTTCTGATTTATTGTTATATAATTATTGCAAACAAAATACCGAGATTCGATCCAATTAATTTGCCATTGTGTTTGCCCACTGAGCTTTGTTTACATTTATATCACTTTGTATCGGAACGGAGTGGGTATACATAATAAATTCAGGAACTAATTAATTCATATAACTAGTGAGTTACTAATGTTATTAGGATATTTTAGGAACATGGCCATAAATTTAGGGAATGTATGTAAGAAAAACCAAGAAAAATGTATTACTATCGAAATGTGGACTATTCTAGTATAATACATAATCATAGGTGTTTTCACTCAAATCGCACCTACTACTTAAGTACAGCCAGTGCGTGTACAGCAATAATATCAATATCGCTCATGTCCAACACCGCTCTTTAGTGTTTAATTAACATTTTATATAATTGAAAATCAGGACAACCGATAAGCCGCACACATCGTTCAATTAAAAGGTTTAGCGAGTGTTGTGAAATCGGCGGGCGGATTAACGTCCGCTAAGTATCGTGTCCTGTCAACAGCGGAGTGCGTGCCTCAAAGGAGCACTCGGACAGTATTAATTTATCGACAAGTCGTGCAAACAGTGACGGCGGGGAAATTGGGGTGCAAACAAGGTCACAGCTCGGTCAGGGTGCGGACCACGGAGACCGTGCTCGTTCCGGACCGATGCCTTTATAATTACCGCTTATAGACCGAGATTTCAAGCCCGCCAGGCTACCCTTGTTTTCTTACTAATAAATTTTATACTGCAATGTTAGTGTGTACAATGCATATTCGCTTATTTGTACTGTGGGCAATTTTTAAGGTACAGGGTGCCTAAGGTATAGTCGCCGAGATATCTGGTTTACTTTAGACTATTTATAAGCCCTATTTTGCCATGATAAGATCTAAAAGTGTTGCGTAAACCTAATCTGTCGGCGACAGTACAAAAATATATAGAATATTTTTTAAAGACTTTAAAATTATTTTTTCGTATGTTATAGTAGAATTATGACACTTACTGGAATACAAAGTTAACTTTACACCGATTTAAATTATCTAAATTTTATCAGTAAGAATATAAGAGTACCTACTCTGGCGGACATGGGATCTCAGTCCATTATAATTACCGCTTACAAGAAGCGTTCATGTTTATATCTCATAAGCGTTAAGCGTAAAGAATGAGAAAATTAAATAGAAATTATTTCACTGGCTAAACGATCCCTGCATATTTCGAGCGAGGTGACGTATGGCAGGTGATGACAGGTAAGGTGAGTGCAATATTGAGTTCTAAGCTGTTGTGTATTTTCATATCTATTTTCCGTTGGGAAATGTAAAGAATATACTCACCAAAAATGTACACAAAAAATGCAGGCTGTTTCAACCTAACCAAAAAAGGGGCGATAGTAAATAAATAGCAATGTAATTAGTCCTGTACATAAAAAAGTACATAACAAAACCTAATCTGTAATTCGACCACGACTCAACACAAGGAGATTAGAACTTTAATTGATCGGTGTAGAAAGTTGCATAGTATTTCTTAATCAATTAATACATACCCAAGTACTCAGACTTGACCTAGGTGATATCTATAGTGTATATCCATTTATCTGTCAGTGTGAGGAGCACTAAACTTAATCCTAGATTTGAAAATGACTTCTGTGCGGTGAGACCATTTACTAAGGCCCACTTGCACAAGTCTGGGATAAAGATATTTAACTCAAATTAACTCCAGATTAGGGGTTAACTCTTGTTTATTAATTGAAACCAAACTTATGCAAAGGGGGTTCATTAAGGACTGTCATGTAACTAGAAACTAAGTTATGAAGTAAACTTTCATAAGATAATAATATTTCGTAACTAGGTGTATAAAATAAATATTAGTAAATAAAAATAAATGTGTCGTATTGTAATAGTGCAATAAAATAAACTAGACTACTTAAATGCCCACGGCTGTGTGTTTATGGTAATACGTGTCATTCACAATTTCTCCAAAACCTCATGTTAAATAACAGGTGACAAAACAGACATTACTCAACGCTACAAATGCATACGGTATTGTTATATATTTTATTTTTATATGTATGCATTGTATTCGTGCATATTTAAAGCTACCAATACCTCCGTTTGCGTGGGCTTATGCTTCTCCAAATAGGTATATAACCTACTTGTATTTATTTTCTGATACTTTTCTTATGGTGAAATAAAATATTAAAATATTGGTGAGTATACGAGAGGGAATAAATTTTCTCAGGTCCAAATGAGGAACTACGAATAATTATTTTAGGCATAACATCTATTATAGTACGAGGAACACAAATGTAAAGCTTATAGCCAATCACCATATATACATGCTGCAAACCTTTAATAATAAACCGTTGGAATACCTTTCTAAAATAGTAATTAGCTTAATCAATTTAAAAATAAATACTAAGTAAATTTAATAATAGAACGGCCAGTGTTTAAATTCACGCTTGTAAATTATTAAACCACTCTAACAAAGCTGTAAATATAAAATAACTGGTATAGAAGGCGCTGTCCGATAGATAAGATAAGATGAATTGTTTTGTTCTCACGGGGTCCCGCGAGATTTGTGGCCGCCACTTTGTTAATAAACGTAAGAAATTAATAGGTATCCATGGCATGATCAATATAACCAGGCTGCCTCATTTAACACTAACAGTACCTACGATTAATACGATTGTATTCCTCAGATTAAGAGACTTACTCCCGGCTTCTGAAAGGCTGACCAAATTAGTCAAATGATCAAATCAGCTAATCTGAACGCTGATTGGTGAACATCACTTCGCTGTCACTGTTTTCACCAATGAGCGTTCAGATTAGCTGATTTGATCAATTAATCAATTTGATCAGCCTTTCAGAAACCGGGCGATACAGTACCAGAGGAGAGCAAAATTTTGAAAGAAGCCCGCCGTCCGCAATCACCGCGTCACCGCACCCTGTGGACCCGAGCAGCGCCTGCGGTGTGAAGTACTCTCCACGCTGCTGTACGTGTCCCGCCTAAAATGGTCCATGGAGGTTAAGGACGTCGTGGACTACATCCGGAAGAATACGTCCCTCCCCTTCTCTCGTCACAAGGTCAACACGAGTTCCTTTGTGGTGAGAGTACCGACACATCTTCTGTCGACCTACGAGGCGGAAGAGTTCTGGCCGACGGGTGTAGTATCTACCGGAGGTTTCGGGGGACAATTCAGAATGAAGCGTAGCAACACGTGTAGTGTAGTTAGTTTTCAAGTACTTTAAATATGTCTTTAAGGTATTTATAATAAGGGCCTATGTAGCCCGAAATAAATGGCATTTAATTTAATTCATTTAATTAAATTTAATTACAGGAGAGCAAAATGCTCGTCTGATGCCTGTATTTATTTAAGTAAGTTTAGTCATGGGTGCAGTGAGTACTTTGATCGAGTATATTATGTAACGATAAGCCTACTAATAGATATTATGCTAACGCTAAAATATTGTTGAGGAAAAAATGTTTGATAAAAACAGAACCATAACTCACACACAGATTACATAACTCGTCTTCGTTCTTCATATGTACTCGTACCTTACGCGGACATTTAAAATTGCAACGTAAACGTAAAATATAATCTTAATAAAGGTGTATAAGCTTCAATTTCACTTGACTACTTTTGAAATCGCATGAGAATAATTGAGCCTTTGTAAATTGTAAAATAGCAGTATCCGAGACGACAGGCACACAGTAACCATGTGTAACCCAAATCACCGCAACACATTGATTTAGATGATTATAGTCAACGTCACGAGTATCGGCTCCCACGATATGCAGATAAGGTCTCTGATGCAGGGGACAATGTAGTAAGAGATCGGCTCGCCCAAACTAGACCCGCTTCGAATAATAGCTCATTTGTTGAGATAAGCGTCGTCGTAAGTATACTTTGTTAACCACAATACATTTATTACACCCAGAGGAATTGAAATTTAGAACATGATGTAACATTAAAATTGCGTTCCATTTCGTTCACTTTCACTGCACACAAGGAGCGAAATGTTATAACAAACTTATTAGCAATGATATGTTATAATTTTTTTATTAGGATTTGAGTATATTTACAACAACAAGTTGATATCATATATTTCTAGTTTCCATTCAATATTGTTTTAAATATTTAAGATTTATAATTTTATTTGCGATTTTGAGATTTTACAAAAATATCCAACTCAATTTAGAAATCATTTTTCTTTTAATTAATGAAGTTGAAGAATTGATAACGAATAAATATAATTGCAATATTTATTAGCTCTACCTAATTTACTAGAAAAACATAAAATCTACTACAGCTAATAATATTAGCGCGATGAAAGTTTATGAAATCCGCCATATAAATAATATCAAAATAACTAATCTGTAGTATAGCATATGATTGATTATATAATTTATATTTAATTTGTTTTCGGTCATAAACATTGGAAGTATTAATAATAATTGCATTTTTAATATTATGCATCTAATCCTTGTAATATAATAATATATTAAACGTTATATTATATGTATCCATAATTGCCAACGACGACTGCCTGATAAATGTTGTCACATTTCTAAGATTGTTTAATTTTTCAACTAATACCATCTTTATACCAATCCCAATTTTTACCGCCAAGTAAACAAATTAAGACGTAACTTGAAGCGCATAGTTTCGTATTTAGCTTATCAGTATCATCGGATTCTGTGCCATTGCAATGCGATGTGCATATTAAAAAAGAAATCTGAAGTTTTCTTCATATTTTGATTTTGGGCAAAATTCAATTTAAATGGCCCTTATTCTCTATCTTCAATTAACGTGAAAGCAAATATCTCTGCTGCTATATAATTATAATTACGCCCAACTTTCAGTTTTAAAGAATTTAAGATGAGGTCACCCTCAATTTTGACCCGCTCATTTAAAGGTCTGATTCTGTTTCTTAATAATATTTATGGTCATTTTGCTTTATACAAGTTAAATGGACAATGTTGCATGAGTACCAAACCTTTAATTTCGAATTATTTTACTTTTAATCTTATTTTTATTTCAAATATATATAGGTAGTAGTAGTAGTATATTATAGGCAAGACGCATTGGATGGGCATTTAGAAATTCGATCCTGCGCTTGTTCTCTTGCCAGTCGTATTAAGTAACCTATACTGGGTATAGATGGAAGAGAGAGTGCGCAAAACACAATTGCGCACACACTTAGGAACTATAAATAAGACTAAGCGTAGCTGCTCTGGTTTCAATGATCTATTATTTCAACGCACATATAGTTTTGTTGTTTCAGTAAAATTACATGTATGTAATTTATAAACGGTATACAAAATCGACATCGAATATTTTGCCGTAACAGGTACTACACGCAACGAAATTAGGTGTTATTAAATTATGGCCCGCCTTAGGATCTGGGAAGTAAAGATTAGGTGAAGCCTGTCCGTAGTCCGTACATCGTATAATCATAGAGTGGGTGCAACGCACTTAACCTCCTTGCTGCGATGACGCAAATTTGGCCGAGAAATCGCCTCGCATATCGCTTTCATAACAATTCAGTGATTGATTATATAAATTTGAATACCGGTGCCGTTAATATCGAATTAAATCCATCCGCGGCATCAGATAAAGGACAACGTTGCTTCTGATAAATTACCAAATTATTTTACTTTAAATTACCATTGCGAAGGGCTTTTAATGTAATATAGTAGTGCTCTTGTAACTTAATATATGATCCCAATAGTATCTTGTAATGGACTTTTTTAAAGTTCATGTTATTGACTGTAAGTTCTGTTTGTCGTGCCACTGTCAAAGGTTTGTTCCATAGTAAACAATTAAATATAATGCAATGTAATATATTAAACAATAATAATTACTGTCAAATACAATGTTGTTACAAACTTGGTTTAGTTAATATAATATATAATACAATAATAATATAATAAGCACCACGCACTCACACATAAGGAGTAATATATAATATATAGAGTATAAGTAGTATTAAATAATACGTTGAAATCCGTAAATGTTACGTCAAGTGTAATTACCGGCTCCTACGTTAAACCACTAACCAGTAGATTGACAGACACGTCTAACTACTGTTGCTCGACTACTGGCTGGTAGCTAGAAGCGTTTGTTTGCAAGTTAAACAAAAACTATTTAATGAACGACTTAAATATGTTTAACTTATAAATATCTAGTAGGCATTTGTATTTGTTTAATTTTAATCTGAATAATGAATAAAACATAGTATTTTAACTATGGTTTGTTATATAGTCATGCTTAAAATATATTATGTTCAAATTAAAGGGACTGACGAATAAAATATCTCTCTACTCTACCTATCGTACAGACCACACGCTGAAAATAATTATTCGTAAATTTAAGTTATGATAATCCATAATACTACATAATGAGAGCTGCGTAAATGTGAGACATTCCTAGTAAATAATACACCTGCGTTTGAATAAAACCACAAAATCAATGGCGATAATAGCGACGCGGTCGCGCTGGGCGGTGGGCCCCGTGGGTACTGGGTAGCGACTAGCGGCCCGACCAAAATATACCACTACACGTGTTTTATGCACATTAAAATAATTGCAGGCGGTTTTATATCAAGCTAATTACTATAATAATGGCCTTTTGTGGCTACCGACTCGCTCCACTGCTTTCCACTAATTTGTGACGTCCTGCAAACATTGGGGGTGGAGCGCCGAAATTAAACGATATTTTCGAGTTTTATTAGTAAATTTAATCATCATGGGAATTTTGGAACCGCTCTAGAAAAAAGCTTCTAGTGATAAAAAAAATTACATCGATTAATACTCGACGAA
Source organism: Celastrina argiolus (assembly GCA_905187575.2). Classification (NCBI taxonomy): domain Eukaryota; kingdom Metazoa; phylum Arthropoda; class Insecta; order Lepidoptera; family Lycaenidae; genus Celastrina; species Celastrina argiolus. The sequence goes on from LR994577.1 coordinate 11,427,559, forward strand.
ATTGTGATGTCACTTTCTTTTTGAGATTTGCTACTCAAACGCATACATCCATAATTGATTGGATTCATTAAACGGTGAACGAAAACGGCAATTAATGAATTTCGCTTCGGCTTAAGCAACAAATGAAAGACATGTACCGCCACAAACTCCTCGTTATCTGATCCTCGAAATATTATTAAGATAAAAATTATATATTCAGACTCGTAATCTATAAAAAGTTCCTCGGTATCAACTTAAGATACGTAAAACGGTAAAAATATGCATCAATATATGTAATTGCTTTTGCAAGAACAGATGGTTATTACATGTTACAAATTTATTTATGAAACTGTTCCATATCTATAAACTCGGTTCGATATGTGCCTGCTTTTACAGCGACCTTAATTTATAATAGCCATTTTTCCGTTGTAGCACTAATGATAATACTTATAATTGTTGTAACTGTCATGCATCTTACGCATTAATATACTTATTTTTACTCAGACATGTAAGTAAAACAGCTGGCATTTCTTACGTAAAATATTATTATACAATTTTAGTGTATTTTTACATCCTCTTGTTACCATCATTCAAAATTGTAGAGCTTGTGGAAAAATGTCTAAAGAATGCCGTTGGTTTCCGAAATGAATAACTTATGAAAGGTACATCAAAAGGGCCAACACACCTACAGCATTAATGCATAAAATATTCTATAATTGACAAGCTCGGAGATTTAGGATTGGCACGCCATTAGCATTGGCAATAGTTATCGGCACCGGTAAATTACACGATCGGGCCGGAGATGAGCTCTGTGCGACTTCATTTGCGTTCATTTACTGCCATTTACCATTAGCTAACGGGCCCTTAGATATATTGATACTACCTTACCAATTGTAAGTTTGTAAAGGAAACACGTCACTTTAATAGTAAAGTTATTAGGGTAGCAATCGAATTATTATAAAGTAATTATTTTTGACGCCTCCGTGGTCTAGTGGTTCAGAGCTTGGCTCTTGACCCGGAGGTCGCGGGTTCGAATCCCGCTGAGGGAACAAAAAGTTTTAAATGTTCCTGAGTCATGGATGTGTATTAAATTTGTGTATTAATATAATAAAAATCTTAAATATGTGTATAGTATAAAAGTATTAAATATATTTCCGTTGTCTGGTGCCTGTAACACAAGTTCTTCGGATACTTAGCACGGGGCCAGATTGACGTGGTGTGAAGCGTCCATAGATATTATATTAGATATTATTAATTATGTACGACCTACCTACCTACATAATTCAACTGCTTCGGAGCAGTTGAATTGAGTATAGAAATATGTACGTCCTTAGGTATAGAATTAGTATTTTAGTGCAAGTTTTTATTGCACACAAGTGTTGATAACATAATAAAATCACACGAATTAGTTTTTACAACTATTGGCAGTAATACAGAATTGACGAGAGCGATTTAGAATTCACAGGCCGGCAACGAAACGAGTTCGCTCAATTCGTTCTTGTAATATCAGAGTAATTTATTTAATGTTAGAAATACACCTCGCTCAGCCCCACAAAGAATATTGGCTTTCACAACGTAACCTGCAAATCTATGGTTTAGCCAATAGTGCACTGGTGGCTGAGAATAAAAATGTAGCTCTGTTATTTCAAAACACAAATTGTAGATATTAATATTTTATTGCTAATAAAAAATAGACTAAACGTTTTTATGACATAGTGAATAAATTGTATCCGCTATGAGAATTAAGAAAAAAAGGATTTAAAAAGGAAGAGAAAGTATTTTATAAAAATAAAAATAGTGAGAACGTTAAGATTGATTAAACAGTTTTTATATTCGAATAATGTGAGAAGTACCCTCGAGATGAGGCACTGACGCTTGTTACTGCTTCAATCGGTCACAGCTGATTATATCAATAAAAAATTAAAGAGCCGACTGCTTAAAAATCGATCAAGTATAACCTACATGCGAAAATTAGGCACACGGAGGTAAGTTGCTTCCGACTGTAGTCATGAAAAAAAATGTTATTGATAATTATGTAGCAACAGTTATACAACATAATATACAAAATTAACATTACCTGCATAAATTTATACTTTCATTATAACATTGAAAGAATACGACAACCCTATATACTCACAAGCAAAAAGCCGTCTCGTCTGACAGTCCAATTTCAACTATTGTATTTTTACTTGTGTAAATACAGCGGTTTGGAGTTTATTTGCTACAAACACAAGAGTAACAAATAAACTCAAAACCACGGGATGAAATTTTATAATTTTTTCACAAATTATGGGAACTTTTGAGCCATGTACGCTGCGGGGCGGGCTCTTCGATTGAGCCTATCCTCCATCTCCATTTGTCTATATATATTTTATATATTATTGTGTATTATTACACTATTAAAATATTATACTATTCCTTAGTAACATTGGTTATATTTAATACAAATTAAAATGAAGAGTGTAAAGTCCAACATATTGCGGGCGAACCCACGGACAAAAGCTTGTTAACATGAACCTACCAATTACAATGAACAAAGTTCCATCGTTGCAAACTAGACTTGCCTAACAATTGCCGTTAGTCAGGTGGTTTAGAATTTATAAAGGGATCGATTAAAGTGAACTAGTAATTTCACATACTACGAGCTCATAGCTACAGCGTGGTACAGCTTACGGCTAATTCCGTTGCAGCAAATTATGACTCGCTGTCGCATTTTACACCTGCTTTTAAAACGTTGTAATAATCGCACTAATTATTCCGTAACGCGATGTTTTTCTATTAATTATTTAATACAATGAATTGCATAAATAAAGCAGGATGTATTAGGTCCTTACATATGAAATTGGTGTTTTGTCGTACTGGCCACTTTGATCTTAAATATATCCTCTTTGGTTAGGAATTAAAAATTCAAATTTAAACAGCTATTTACTCATGCATTTGTGTTTTGAAAACAGTAATTCATTTGTTTTGTTCTCTTTTGCTTTTTTTTTTTGCGTCACTCATTTCACAAAATGGAAAACTTAAAATATCGCATTATTTACGAGTACGAGTTCCACTGTGGCACCAGTGCTGCAGAAACGGCTCGAAGGATTAATGATGTGTATGGGGGTGGTGTCGCAAAAGAAAACACGGTGCGTTTTTGGTTTCAACGCTTTTGTTCTCGAAATTTCGACCTGCAGAACATGCCCCGTGGACGGCCGGAGACCAAGGTCGATAATGATGAATTGAAGGCTATTGTGGCAGCAGATCCATCGCAAACCACATCAGAGTTAGCTACAGACTGCGGTGCTAGTGACAAAACCGTTTTAATTCAAAAAGCTTGAAAGGTGGGTACCTCATGAATTGAGTGAAGCAAACCGACAAACGCGCGTCGACTGCTGCGTTACATTGCTCAACCGGCACAATAATGAAGGAATTTTAAATCGGATCATTACATGTGATGAAAAGTGGATCCTGTACGATAATCGTAAACGCTCATCGCAATGGCTGAACCCTGGTGAACCAGCAAAGTCTTGCCCCAAGCGAAAAATTGACTCAAAAAAAGATACTTGTAAGCGTTTGGTGGACTAGTGCCGGTGTCGTACACTATAGCTTTCTTAAATCTGGTCAGACGATTACGGCTGATGTTTATTGTCAGCAACTGCAAACCATGATGGAAAAGCTCGCCGAAAACAACCGAGACTTGTCAATCGCTCTACGCCACTGCTGCTTCAAGACAACGCTAGACCACACACGGCCCAACAGACGGCTACCAAATTAGAGGAGCTTCAATTGGAATGTCAAAGACATCCACCATACTCTCCGGACCTTGCTCCAACAGATTACCGTGTTTTTTTGAAAAAAATTCAATTCCGATGAGGCAGTCCAAACCGCTTTCAAAGATTTCATTGATTCCCGTCCGAATGGTTTTTTTTAGTAAAGGGATCAATGAACTACCTATAAGATGGCAAAAATGTATAGATAGCAATGGTACATACTTTCATTAATAAAATATATTTTAATATGAAAAAATCGCCTTTATGTTCCTCCCATACAAAACGCCAATTTCATATGTAAGGACCTAATATTTGTGACATACAATTTCAGAACATTAAACGAGACGAATAAAAATATTTTATTACGCATCATTATTTTATTACCTACAACCAATAAAATAAAGTGATGATTTCAACAATGTTTCACTTTCTGAAAGAGTTTATGTTCGCTGTATTTTTGTTCCTGGTTTGATTGGCAGAACGGTGCATATAGTGGGAGTCTTCAAGATTCGGTTTTATCATTTAGCCGCGTAACCCAAACGAATACTGATAAGGGGTAGATTTGGGGGTGGGTAGCCCGTAGCTGATGTGGTTTGAGGTTACCGACGCACGCGGTCGATTTGGTTTTAAGTCGAAAGAGGAGAACTGTTTTTACTGGTTTATTATGCACTGAACACTCGTACAATACAACTACACTTGTTTAATATAACTATTATGGTTAGTTGATATAATATAGAGAAACAGTTAAATGGTTTTATGGTTAATGGTTACGAGCTGTCACGACAGCGTATTCGATCGGGCTCGTGGCGACAACTGGTCAAGACAATGCGAAAGCGATATTATACTTATTCTACAGAAATGTAAAATGCTGAGCTGTTCGATCGGTAGCTCGAACATACTCCCGCCCCTGAGATGAGAGGAAAGTAAACTTAGGTACAACGAATGGTAATGACAACTCGTAATCCACAACTTAACTAAGCTTCTAACTACGTAAACTACAAACTTAATTAAACATTTACGAAAAATTTAAACATAAAATTTCAAGTAAAATAGTAAAAAGTGGTAAATTAATATAAAAATATGGTATTTAGTAAAAATAATAAAGTATACAATACAAAATTATGCAAATGATTATGCGATAAAAATCTAAACTAAAGAGTCTTCGAAAGTTACTCGTTTATTGCGAATTGGTGACGTTTGTACGTCTCTTTTACCCGCACTGACACTACACTTCACACTAGGCCATCGTTTGGCAAATTGTTGTAAGCGCACCCCGACGCCACTATCATTCTCACTAGATTTTAAATCATTAACACTAAGCTGACGGAAAACTTCACGTGGTAACGCTGGTTGTGGTTGAGTGCTGTCCGTGTCGTGGCTCGAACCCTCCTCGCGGAGACGAAGAGACATGGCAGCCGGCAGCGCACTTCGCCGACCGCGTCTCCAACACCAGCCCGCAGCGGCGACTAGTGCTATAGTCAGCAGCACATAAGTGATAGAGTAATGATGAATATCGTGCGTCGATATATCATCAACTTCTGCTTTACTCATCTTTAAGTCCTTTATTTGATCTCCGAGAATAGATAAGGACGTATTTAATTGCCGATTGTCTGGTAAATCCCGAGTATCCGAGATTTTCAACTTGACAATGTGGTTAATCTGGTCTAGTTCTGGTACGGTAATATCTGGTGAATAGTTCAGGCGATTAGATTGCTGTCGCAAGGAATATAACGTAAAGTCTTTTCCTTTAACGATGCAATTTTGATCAATGCTAATGACTCCGGCGCGACTCAGCTGTTTGACAGTAATCCGATCGTCGCATATGACTTTAATTGTGTAAGTATTACAACAAAAATACAAGTATTGTCTCGGCGAGTGTAGTTCTGTAAAATTTTGTATAACTGGTAACTTTCTCTACTAACCAAGGGAAATGTTATTTCAAATAAAATATACTTCTCTGTGACTCTACTTTTAACCTTTATTAGTTTATAGATGTAATGGAAATCTGAATCAATATTATTCACTGGTAGGGTAATATCTCTAGGCATCTGGCCATAAATGGTACGTAACTCACTCTTCAATTGCTCTGGTTTCAATAAGTGAACGCTAACTTGACCGTGGTAAATATCAGTAATTGTATCTAACAACGCGTCTTGGTGCCTATGTAAAGTTTGAAGTAAACTGCTTCCGGCCATTGAACATAATGTAAAATCTTTAATGTATGACATATTTTGAACTTCACGCTGGACGGTGTTGGTGTTGCTTAGTAAATCGTTCAACTTTTTGTTAACAAATTTGTGTTGCTTGTCGACGGCCTCCTTCATTTGTTTCATTAAATTAAATTCTGTTTCCATGACTGACGTCTGGTTTCTCCACAAACTAGATAAATGTTTTTCATTTTGTCGAACAGTTTCTATGTCTCTGGTGTATTGTTCCGCAAAACGGGAGTCCAGTACGCCGAAGAGGTCATTTGCGAGATATCCGACTCCATTAATAAGACCTCTGCGGCGCCGGCGCTGTCTGGCGTGAACGTCAAAGTGCTGAGTTAACAACAGATCATTGTAGTATTTTAGTTCATCGAATTCGTTATGTAATTGTAAAGTTATCATACGGCAATAAGATTGGTTTTCAATGGTAGTACATAATTTATCTAAATAGGTTTCAATTTTAGAGTAAGATTTTATGCCCTCCCAGTAGGGCTCCATATCATAATATAGCACAAGGGTCCACTTGTCCCTAATGAGCTGAATCTTGGTTATTGGGTCGAAATACAAGGTTTGGTTTGAAGATAATTCTTTTACGTCATAGTTAATAGCAGTAATTGGTAAAAATAGCTTCATAAAAAATAAAATTGCAGTAGCTACAATAGCGAATGTTGATCTATTTGGTTTTCTTCTCCTTCTTCTCTCCTCCTCTTTTTCAGGTTTATCGTCTTCTACTGGTGTGACAACCGAGGGCGTTGTTTGGGCTATATCCGGTTGCTGGTTATTTATTGGTAAAACAGACAATTTGACTGTTGGCCGCTTCATGACCCCATTCTTGGTTTTCAAGGTGACAACACGAATCAGACCATCCTCTCCTGGATGCGTCTCTATTACTCGCCCCATGGTCCACTTGCCTGGTGGAATGTTCTCTTCGTGAATTACTACTAAATCTCCGATTTCCATATTGGTTTTGGCTTCCTTCCACTTATTTCTAGCTGACAACATCGTTAAATATTCTACTTTCCATCTTTTCCATAAATCTAGAAATAATTTGGATGTTAAGTGCCACCTGGTTCTGGCATCTTGTTCGGTCTCAATTATGGTCAATCCTGGTCTGGCTGTTAGGAAGTGTGCTGGTGTTAAGAAATCAAGATCTTCGGGATCTTCGGTTAATGCACAAAGTGGACGGGTATTAAGACAAGCTTCCACTTTTGATAATATCGTAGCATACTCCTCAAACGTTAATTTTTGATTTCCTACGATGCGTTTCAGATGGTATTTAAGACTTCGAACGGCTCTCTCCCAAAGTCCACCAGCGTTTGGCCAGGAGGGTGCAATAAAGTGCCATTCGATACCCATCTCATTTATGTCAGATAGGAAGCTGCTGTTGGTGAAGAGCTGTCGAAGATACTCGATCTCTTCCTGTAACATTCTATTAGCGCCTACAAAATTGGTCCCATTATCGCTGTAGAGATGTCGAGGTCCACCTCTTCTAGCCGACATTCGTTGAAGAGCCGCTAAGAAAGTAGCACTGGTTAAGTCGGAGACAACTTCTATGTGAACAGCCTTTGTCACCATACAAACAAAAATAGCGATATATCCCTTGTAGGTCCTCGTTCCTCGTCCTTTACTGGCCTTCACATCAATGAAACCCGTGTAATCTACACCACAATGGTAAAAGGCGTGTTCAGGATTCACTCTCGCCTCTGGTAAGTCTCCCATGAGTTGACATTGTTTTAATGGTTCCTGTTTCCTACATGTAACACACTGTCTGGTACACTGTTTGGTTGCCCTATATCCTCCTATAATCCAATAACTATGTCTTAAGTGTGATAATGTTAGTCTGGCTCCACCGTGGAAAGTTAATTGGTGGGCCTCTTGAATTAATAAAATGGTTAAACGATGGTTGTGAGGAAGAATAATAGGATGTTTCATATTCGGTGTTATTTGCGCGTTACGTAACCTACCCCCTACACGTAAGATACCGTTTTTATCAATAATTGGATTTAAATTTAAAAGCTTACTTTTACAATGTACTTTACTGTGTTTATTTAAATAATTCAAGTCGTCACTAAATACCAATTGTTGCACACATTTTATGATCAGCATTTTTGCGCGACGCAGCTCGTGCAATGTGAGGTAAGGTTGATGAACCGATTTCCGGGAATGCGGTATTCTTAATATCCACGCAAATATACGAATGATTTTATTTATAGAACTAAATTTATTTAATAGGTAAATTACTATGTTACACATTGTTTCATTACTCTGTTTAATGATCACAACATTAGTTTGTTTTAAAAACGAGGTTTTTAAGTCTAAATCAGTGTTATAAGTGGTTTCGTTGGTATTCTCAATATTAAATGATGACAGCCACGACGGGCCCTGCCACCACAACTCGTGTTTAATGAGCTGTTTGGTTGTTAAACCACGACTAGCGCAATCAGCCGGGTTTTCCTTACTCTTTACGTATCTCCAATTGGTCGATGGTATTATAGATGTAATTAATTTAACGCGGTTAGCTACAAACGGCTTCCACCGGGCTGGGTCGCCTTGCAACCACCCGAGTACTGCTGTAGAGTCAATCCAGCAGTACACTTGTATATGAAAATCTGGTAAACACTCTAGGACCTTTTTTATTAATTGTGACAACAATACGGCACCCATTAACTCTAACCGAGGTGTGGATATGGTTTTGCTTATTGATGCGAGTCTACCCTTTGCCGCGACTAATGTAATAGTGTTTAAATCATTATGGTTAAGTCTACAATATATCACACACGCATAGGCCTTATCCGACGCATCACAAAAGCCATGCAGTTGAATAGTCTGATTGGTTTGTTCTAATCCTAGCCATCTTTTTACCTCAATAGTATCTATGTAATTTAAATCCTCCCTCAAAATATCCCATTTAGATTTTATAGGTTCCGGTAGGGGCTCATCCCACTCAATTTTTGAAAGATATACATCTCTAAATAATAGTTTCAATGAAGTACTTAGAGGTGTGAGCCACCCCAAAGGGTCGAATAGTTTTGATATGTCCGATAGTAGTGATCTTTTAGTTTTAGCTTCCAATACTAAATCAATTTGTAATTTTGAAAATATAAAATGGTCTTTATGCGGGTCCCAGCCTAACCCTAAGGTTTTTGCAGTATCAGGTTGTTTAAATTCATAGGTCTGCCGAGTATTTTCCCCTTCCTCTTCATCTAACAATAAACGTGGTTCATTTGACATCCATTTACACAAATTAAATCCCCCGGATTTTAGTAACTTAATTAAATTTGATTTTTGTAAAAATGCCTTTTCTAGCGAAAAACTACCCCCGCAATAATCATCCATATAAAAAATATTTTCTAGTGCTCTAGAGGCCTCAGGGAAATTATGATGCTCATCCTTAGCTAATTGCTTTAAACACATCATAGCAAGGAACGGAGCTGGTTTGGTTCCATAAGTTACAGTGGTTAGTTGAAATGATCGAATTGGCAGAGTCGGAGAGTCTCGCCATAAGATTTTTTGGTAAATTTGGTCATCTTTATGCACCCTAATTTGTCGGTACATTTTTTGAATATCAGACGAGTAAGCATACGGGTACTGCCTCCACTTTAAAATCAATTTTTGTAAGTCCTGTTGCAAATTCGGCCCGGTGTACATTAAATCGTTAAGTGTGATTCCCGTAGATGACTTAGCGGACGCATTAAAAACTACCCTAAATTTATCACCTACGGTTCCCTCCTTGGTGACGGCGTGATGAGGTAAATAACAGTCGAGTGAGGTGTCGGAGGGAGAAATGGTCATATGGTTTAAATCGCGATATTCTTTCATAAATTGCTGATACTTAGTTTTTAGCTGACTATTTTTCTCAAGTTTTCTTTCCAAATTACGAAATTGTGCCAGGGCGGTTGGTCTTGTAGCACCCAACTGGTCCTTGGCTTCTGGTTTAAACGGTAACCTGACTTCATACCTCCCGTCTTCTAGTCTTTTGGTAGATTCTAAAAAATATTTTAAACACTCATGGTCTTCACTCGACATCTCGATCGGCTGGTTTATTTCCTCGGTCTTCCAAAATCTACGTAAGTCATCCGTATTATGAAGAACGACATTACACATATAATATGGTTTCATTGATCCACAGAGCAGCCATCCGAACTGCGTCTGCTGAGCTATTGGCTGATCCTCATCATCCCCACGTAAGATACCTCCCAAGATAATCCTACTATATAAATCGGCTCCTAACAGTAAATCTATTGGTCGACTCTCATTAAACTTGGGATCCGCTAGATTAATATTATTTATGTGAGACCACAATGGTATAGTAAATGTTTTGTTTGGTAAGCTCTTAATTAAATTATTCATTATAAACACTTTAGATTTCACCGAAAAGTCATTATACATAGACTGAATCTCAATATCCATTGTCCCCTTACACTGGTTTTCCTTTTCTCCTACCCCAAATATTTTACCGCGACATTGGTTCCTTTCAAGGCCTAAAGTTTGAGCCGTATGTTCATTCATTAATGAAATTTGAGAGCCTTGGTCAATTAGAGCTCTCATGGTATGCTGCGATCCATCTACCCCCGTGACCCTGACTACGGCAGTAGCTAATAAAATTTCTGGTATATTATCCCCGGACACGTGGCTGGAAGTTGGCACGTGTTCGCTTGGTGGTAATTTATTAAAATACTTATTGGCCTTGGATGACACGGCAACAGACTTCGGATTTACAAAAGCTTCATGCATTAAAGTATTATGAGTACCTAGACACTTACGGCATCTTTTACTCGAAAAACAAGCCCTATTGTTATGGTTCGTAAGGCAGTTGCTACATAAATTATACTGGTTAATTGTTTTCAACTTCTGTTCACTGGTCATTTGAAGGAGTTTGCTGCATTGCCATAAGCCGTGGTCGACATTACACAATATGCAACAAATTGTTCGCGACGCATGGAACGTATTCATCGTCGGTTTCTGATTACTTGCATTGTACTTGGTAAATGAATTATGGTTATTATTTGAATGGAATGATTTTTTATAGTTTGGTAAGTTTTGGCGCGTGGCATTATATGGTATATTTGGTTTTGGTTGGCTTGAAGGCTCCTGTTTACGTCGAGAAGCCTCTAAAGCGGTGAATTTACACTCTAGAAACATCAAAAAATCTTGTAAAATTGGTAGCTCTCTGGGATTTTTAACCGACTCTATATACTCGGAAAAAGATTCACTATCTAATTTTTGACCTAACAAATGTACCAGAAGTGGGTCCCATGTGGTTATGTCTACTCCTAAATTTTGAATAGCGTGTAGGCTTTCCTTGGTAACATCATGTAATTTTTTAATCATGATTGAAGACTGTTGTTGTATATTCGGCAGCCCTAACAAAGTGTTAATGTGAGAAGTAAAAATTAGTTTTCTATTTCCATAACGATGGTTCAGTATTTCCCAACATACTTCATAATTATCCGAGCTAATCTGAAGATGGTGTATGAGACGCTCGGCATCCCCTGTCACTTTACTCTTTAAAAATTGCATCCTTTGCGCGTTACTCAAAGATGGATTTTTGTGAATGGTCTCGCTGAAAAGATCTTTAAAAGAGATCCAATGGTGGTAATTGCCACTGAATACCGGGATATCCATTTGCGGCGTGGACTTTTCGCGATGAGATACCGACCACAACTTGGTATTAATGGTTTTCTTTAAATCGATATAGATTTTCTCATATTTATTGAATTCCGCCTGGTACCACCCATCATCTTCATCACATTCACCCTCGATCTGCCAATGTAAACAGTCGACGGTGGCCCATCGAGCTTGAAGAGACTTTAAAGTGTCATCAAACTCCCATTTGTTCTGTAGCTGGTCTACTTCTACGGTATTTACCGTACGCATGAAAGCCCGAAAGTTAATGGTTTGTTTTTTAATCAATTCATCTAGTTTGCTGTAGCCCCCCGACGATCGGTATACGACCTCAGGACTAGATGACGTGCCTGGTTGACTTCTTTCTGGTGCGTTTGGAGTACGACGAACCTCCTGAAATGCCTGCTGTTCCATCCTACCTACTTTTTGTTTGGTTCCTAACTTGTCAATGGTTTTGGTAATTAAATCCTTAATGGTTAAATATATTCTTTCCGTGGTTTCGAAACAATTACTGGTAAGATACACGTGGTCAATAATAGCATAATCCAAGAGTTTCGTATGGTTACGCCCAAACTCTACCCAATATTCCTCTAAAGTATTCAATTTTCGCTTACAATAATCCATAGTTTTTCGTTCAGATCCATCTTTCCTAAAGTTGGTTAAAAGTTTCGACAAAAAGTCGCTTATCTCAATTTGATTAGCGTATAGGTTCTCCATTTCGAAATTATCAAATTAGCAATAAATGGTTTGATCTCACCTGAGTATCGCCTTACGATTATTATATTTATGTATCCTCACTGCAATCCAATTGTTTGCACGGAACACTAATGGTCACTGGTCACTGGTTTTTGGTTTGGTTAGGTTAGGTCCCGAAAACTCGAAATACTTTATGGTTCAGTAATTCGCTTCCCGATCCCTATCCGGCTCGAAGGACCATGATAAGGGGTAGATTTGGGGGTTGGTAGCCCGTAGCTGATGTGGTTTGAGGTTACCGACGCACGCGGTCGATTTGGTTTTAAGTCGAAAGAGGAGAACTGTTTTTACTGGTTTATTATGCACTGAACACTCGTACAATACAACTACACTTGTTTAATATAACTATTATGGTTAGTTGATATAATATAGAGAAACAGTTAAATGGTTTTATGGTTAATGGTTACGAGCTGTCACGACAGCGTATTCGATCGGGCTCGTGGCGACAACTGGTCAAGACAATGCGAAAGCGATATTATACTTATTCTACAGAAATGTAAAATGCTGAGCTGTTCGATCGGTAGCTCGAACAAATACAATTGGATGCTAGCGGTTTTTATCTCAGCCATCGCGTGCCCACTAGCTTAACTGGTCCGGTTTATAATTGGCGACATATGAGGTGTCATAATAACCATGTGTCATCTTTTTAATTGGAACCGATAATAAGTAGCAGGTGAGACTGATCAGAGAAATCATTTACCAACCGCTTCTCAACCAGTCGGTTAACCGATGTTTAAACTGTTTGCCTGATAAGAGAACACTTAATATGGATATGTAGTTGTCGCTGCGGTTGTAGGTCATTTGGACGTTACAGATATTTTAAATGTTTGAAGGGCCCCGAAAGTTGCCCTCCAGCGGTTTCAACTTGCAACCAAATCGTGTAAGATTTTGATACCAATATATTTTTAAATTGAAGTGTAATAAACCAGCTTTTAATGTAAACATAAAATTTAAAGTGCTTTTGGATCTTAGACTAATATTGCAAAGTTATTTTGCTGAAATTTGAAAATGCTAATTAAACAGAAGGAAACTAATTTAATTATTCGTCTTTATCTTCGAGCACAAACAATATGACTTGCATTTTACTAGAAGCTTTACGCACATATTTAATATAACTTGTATTCACTGGAAGGCATTGTTTTCTTAGCATAGCAACATTCGATTACCAGCTATTAACGTAATAAAAATTAAGTAACAAAAACGATTCCTAAGTAACACAATTCAAAAGAGCATTGTCTTTTTGATTAACTCGTCTTGCTTTGGCCTTATATGGCGAAGTGCAGGGTGAGTTTACATTTCCACCCCTTTGAGTGTAACAGTAGTCGCGTGCCTTCGTGTAACGGCTTAGCAGCTGAGCCTCGCTAGTTTTTATCGTCCTACAATTAAAGTAGAATACGCTATTCGCTTATTATTTCAGACATGTTAGCGGCGAGGATAATGAGATTAATAATGCCGAGCGATCTAATAAATACATAATAATTGATGCTACGAGTAACGGCTTATAATTTTCATGAATATTTTTAATTTAACGCTATTAAAGTTTTTTTTTTGTTAATTACTTTCTACTGGCAAAAAATCGCAATAGAGCATATTAATAAACTGGCACTGGCTTTCGGTTTCTGTAAAAAAAACAGGCCAAATGCGAATCGGAATAGCACACCGAGGGCTCGGTACAAATGTAGATATAGAATACCTACTATATGTATAACGTTGCTTCGTATCAAATTTTAGTATTCTGAGTTCACTAATTCTTGATTCCCTTGCAAGTGTCGCAAATTACGAAAATGATCGGCATAAACAGTACGGTATCTTTTGAGTGCGATTTCGCCATTTACAACAAAAACTGCGTTTTATAAAACTTGGTTCTCACTAAGCGCATTTATAGTTCACTTTGTATGTCAAACGGATTTCACCATGTTTTTAAGCTAAGCGCGATTACGAAGACTGAATTGAAGTAGTATAGATGTAAAATACCTTTATACAGAAATACTTTTTTACTATTTTCGTGTAATGAGTAACCTGTTTCAATAATAACAAAAATTGAGTAAATTTCAAAATACAACCATCACTACTGTCATCTTATGACATTCGGTACGTGGCAGCTCTTGAGCGCGTTCAACGAAGTTCAGCCGACGAAATCTAGAGTTCAGGGCCCTAATTCTCAGGCCTCGAACTTAGTTTTTACTATCGGTCTGTCCAGTTCGTGCAAATGAGATTTAGCGCACGTGCGAGCGGGATATACTAATATTCGAAACTAAGTTCGAGGCCTGAGAATTAGGGCCCAGAACTTTAAACTCGGCTCAACTTGAAACGCGTTTAGTTTTTGTTGGTGAAATGCAAAGTCTGAGACCAAAAAGAGCGTTTAAATGCGTAAAGCGAGTTCAATTTCATTGTTGAAATCGCCCTTTCACAGCTTTTCACAGCTTCAAGGGATAGACCTGAGTTTTTGTAATGATTTTCGGCATGATGCCTCCACGTAATCCTGAGAAAAGGGGTCTTGACAGACTTACAGTCGGCAGTCGGGAACATTTTATTGAAATTTTATCAATTTTATGATTACACGCATAATGGTCAATAATAATATCTAATTAATCAAGTATAATCCGGTAAAGGTAGTATGTTAAATATATGTAAGATTTTTGATGAATGATATGAGACCAAAAACAATGAGACATAACTTCTGGTGACGTCACTCTGTCAAGAATTTCTAACAGTGTTACCTACAAATCACACTATTTAGCTTGAGTTTCATAATCAGTTAACCACGATTTAGGAACTTGGCTCTTGTGGATAGCGAAATAGATATTCTTCTTTGTTTTGTTCCATATATTGAGTTAAGGCATGACATTAGTTAACCTTCTCCCATATATTATTTGTTTTATATAATATTATGTTCTAATTAGTATATCACTAATTACTAATAAAAATATTTACGTACTAGATAAGCTATATACAATGTTTTGTCCTTGTTTATCAGTTCCTTACCTTATTTCTAACGTGTAAAACTCATACAGAGTGTAAATATTTTTCTTTGTAAGAGGGAACGTGTGTTGGATTTAAGTATAAGCCATTATGAGATCGTGTAAAATAGAAAAAAAAATCCGTCTAAAAACAAAAAAAATCTCAGAAACCATAATTATGGTAGGTATAATACCTGGGTCCCGTCTGGAACATAAATTACATAGTTAATCGTGTATCACAAGCCAAGTCCTGCAATACGCGTAAATCTGTTGCCTCATAATATGACATTAATTGGTCGTCAATTCATCATTTTCACCATATATTAAACGCCTAATACCCGTCGTAATTTTAAAGTCATTTTGTTAGAATAACCTAAATATATCACTCACAAAAATGATCTTTATCATTATTTATACCTGTGAGAGGCTAGTTTTTTCAAGCCAGTATCAGTATCTAAGCTAGCATGCTAGAACTTCTGGTTTTGTGTAGACCAAATTAGCTTTACTTTACAAATAGTTAGTTAGTTAACAAGCCAGGACAGTTTTATCAGCATTAAGTTTTTTTACTTAATTCGTGGGGTGTAAATCTATCAACCACTTTCCCTTGGGTGTTATAATATGAGACTCAGGGAATTCCTATCAGACCGCGGACTTTGTTATTACTTGTATCTGTGTGTGGCGGTGTGGCGAGTATAAGCAAATACCCCCATGAAATACTATTTAATAATAATAATTGGGGGGAGGCTTATGTCTAGCAGTAGAGTTAAGGTTACTGAGTTTAGTGCTATCTAAAATGTACTAACTTGATAATGCCGGGAAGCTAGCTTTCCGTTGGCTAGATAGAAACCAATTGGTAATATGACTACCAAAGGAAAACTATAAGTTTAGGAGCCACGAATACTCAAGAACATGATAAAAGTCGGTCTGGAGTTGGTTCTAAAGATAATATAAAACCAAGCCAAATTATTGGTTTTAGGGAATGCAACCTTTCGCATTTAGTTTATTACGGAGTGTAATCACTCCAATGAAATAAACAGCCTCATGTAAACAGAAGTAGCATGTTTCAAGCCAGGCTTAGTAGAGAATATCAGCTTGCTATCCCGGCATCGAAAAACGCATCCCCGCATGTGACTTGAAACTTAAAAACAATCATGACAAATACCCAGTCTATTTTAAATATTTCAATGTTATGTTTTATAGAACTACACCTATTATGTACTCAATAGAGCACGAAAAAACGTTAGGTTAACAAACCAAATAAAGTCTGAATATCTATGGCATAATTTGTTTATATCGATTGTTATGCAAGCCGTAACCTTTAATAGATCACCAATTAAGGCTAGTGGAGGCAATCACAGATTTTTGCATTAAGTACATTGACTGTAAGCTGCACCGTGCGGGTGCGCCCGCGCCGCCACGCTGTTACTGTCTAATTAAGCGCAGCTCCGCGTAATTTGACGCGAGCTCGCCGCCTAATGAATGGTATCGCACACGTTCATCGGGCCACGTCGCGTCGCGTCGCCTCGTGCACTCTACCGCTTTCGACGTGTCACCGATAAAACGAATCATCTCGACTAATAGCTCCCATTCATCGGCTACTGAACTATAATGAAACAGGTAGTGCGGTGTGCGATTGGCTCGACATTCATTGACTCCAGAAAAGCGAGGCTAATGCGAATTCAAAATGCTCGCATCGACCGGTAATGTTGATTATAGTCATCATTACGACCAGCTCGAATGCCTGATGTATTCATGCACGCGAAATATTGCAACCAAGCTGTGGGATAATGCTGCACCAACAATTTAATAAAACAGCACATACAATAATTTCACAAACATTTATAGTCAAAGTTGTAAAGTATGCTACACAAAAACATAATTTGTTTTTTACCAAAAAACACTAACGCTGTTGCAACAGAATAAATGTATTGAATTTATTTTATTCGATAGCATTTAAGAATATTTTGAATTTTAAGTTATTTATACGTGAAACCTTGAATTTTATTTGAACGACTTTTTTTATTTTATGTTTTAAGTTAGATATTTACTGAAAACCTATTATTCGTAGTTTATAAATATCAAATAGATTATTTTGAATATCGATTAACAAACGGTAGAGTTATTGCGTAAAATTTAAATTCAGTGTCGAATTGTAAACCTCTTCTTTAAAAAAAAAAGAATAAAACGAATAAAAAGAGTAAACTCCAAACGCTTGGACAACGCTAAAAAGTGTCTAATCGGCTATGTGCTATGTGATGATGATGAGTGGTCAAACATTTATGTAAAAAGATTAACCATGTTTTTTATAGTTACAGTCCCAACAATAAGTTATAACTTTAATAAGTTTAAATCTTCTTAAAGTTATGTTTTAAACTTGTTAAAAGCATAACTTTTCTATTTTATATAATATTTGATTATATAGCATTTGATAATACGTCAGAAAAATACACAAACATTCAATTTAAAATATTGTTTAAACAAAAAATACGCTGCACAGAGTTACGATAGCTGAAATATAAATTATACGTGCAGTAGAGTAACTGTAATAGAATACCTGCTTCGGTTGAAATGACTGAACTGAATTAATAGACTCATTGTGCGATTAGTATCGACCATCGAGCGCTGCGAGTCTGAAAATATTTGTTCAGTAGCAATTATCGCGCTCCATACAATCGGCCATGTTTGTAGTTAATTACTTGAATGGAGCCTCACGACTCGCGCTAAAAGGTTTTAAGTTGTGTCATTTGTTCGCCGCCGTAATGGACAGATAACGGATACAATATAGTTTTTATATGTGATTCATTGCTCCAATATAAGACGATCTTGACCTTCCTTAAATGGGTCGTTTGATACAGAAAGAACCGGCCAAGCATAATATTTTGCAGGAACCTACAACAGCATGCCAAAAGTAAAGCTATGCCTTAAATGTTCTCACTCCTAAGATTACTATATTACCAGGGATGAAATGGATATGAAATTTCGGATACGGATATGGATATTTTTGATTATAAATTACTTCGGATTAACCGTTTGTTTCAGATAATTCCGGTTACTGATAATATTTTATACCGGATATCCGATAGTTTCGGTTACGGTGACGGAGCTCCCTTACGTCCCTGTATATTACTGTACATCCTATTATACCTTTACTATTTTACTCCCCCCTAATTATAAAATCTAACTGTCGCCTCTCATAAGCAAGGGCCTTTTTTTTTTGATATTTCACTATTACTTATCTTAACGACATAACACTATAGTAAAATAAAATCACTAGGCTCAGGCCGATGTAGATTTAAGTTCATTGCAAGAAACATGCATCATTAGTACCTTAGATAGTAATTTTAGCGATCACGTCGAAGATGGAGAGAAAGTCGACGATGACGATAATTTACTTTTCCATAGTTACGTAGGTACGTCATCTTAATAATTCAATCGCTGTTTGTTGCTACTTTATTTTAGAAAATATAAATCGACTTATATATATTTTTATGCTCACTAGAGGCCTAGTGACGTCGGATTTGTAGGACGTGTGCACGGTAGGACGTTGCGGACGGTAGATGGAGTTCAGAAGCTATGTAAGTGCGTGTTGGTGTGATGTAAATTTCAGTATTTCTTAAAATAAATTACATTTATAAAATGGGTTTTATAAAATGGTCAATGGGTTAGTATTACCACAAAGTAGATAATAAAGTATTACACAGAAAAGTTTGCAGGAAGTTAAAAAAAGCTCCAGCACACCTTCCTCCACACAAAGTCTAAAGTGTGCACATTTTCATATTTCTCCATACGCATGTTACATATTTATCGATACGCATGGTGCTTGCTCTCGATACGCTGTACTTAACATTTTGGATTCACGTATCATGATTATAAAATAAAACCCCTCTCATTCTAACGAATGATACGTCCCCTCCATATTGTTCGTTAGGATGAGATTTTGTCTTAGTTTGGATTTATCTTAGTAAAATTTGTCGTACATTTGGGAATCTTTAATACATTTTCACGAGAGTAATGTATCTACATTACTGTCTTCCGTATAAATGTATCTCGCGCTTATAGCGTGTAGGTATATTATAGTTATAATTACAAACAGGTGATATTTAAAGCGCATTGATAATATGTCCTTAACTTTTGGACATCCATAAAAACGGTCTGAAAATTAAAATAATTTTCCTTAATTACGCCATTTATTAAGAGTGGAAGCATTTATATTGTGTTATGTGCTCGGATTGCTTTATATTCTTATGTTATTGCTTCATAAGTACAAACACGTTACATAAAAAATTATTTCCGCGTTATATTTTATCAACTTAATATTATGTTTTCGCTGAAAGCACATTTTAAAATGCATTAAAGAGTAGGAAGAGTTGCCGCTTTCCTCAAATATTGTTACTACGATAAAATTTTAGAGCTGTTTGCCACATGGTTGTCTGATATCTGGTCGAGGTGGGTAAGCACTTTGCTAAGGTAATTGTTTGAGATAGAGGTCGCCCTTAGGTCGGAATTCGAATAAAATTCTAACTAGTTTTGAAATTCTTGTGATTATGATACTTTTTTGATATTTCGGTGTTGAATTTTATGTGCTGTGCCATTAGTAATCTGTGGCTGTGCATACGAAACAGAAGTATGGCCATTGGCCACCCTTACTTATTTCTGTGGCAAAATAACATCCATCAGTCATACATATTTTATGTACATAACACTGTAATCAGTTATTATGTCTTAATCTCTACAAAAAGTCGATTTTAATGCTTTTATCAGAATTTCGTCATATTTTTTGCTGTAACAGTGGAGGAAGTTATGAGGAAACATCACGGTTGAGGGAAATACAAAATAGGTATTTATAAAATCTATTGCTGTCTCGCAGTCCCTTAGCCAGTCAGCACTAGCGCGATAGAGACAACTGCAGCTCGAACTGAAATTACCTGTTAAATGTACAAGAAATCGACGTTTGGGAGACCCCTTGTTTCCTCCTCTAAAACTTAACCGATTTTGATGTTTTTTTTTCATTATATATTAAAAAAAAAGCCTTGAGGTGGGTTTCTATGTTTTTATTTCATTGTATATAGCAGTCAAATTTGTTTCCTGGATGTATAAACACATCAAAAATTCTGGTATTTTTTTTAGATTTTTGAACGTCTATATATCTCTTTGAATAATTCACATATTTAAAGAAAAAGAAAAAATAAGGACGTACAAATAATATACATAGATATTCAGGAAAAAAAATTGTTATCCTATCGGCATTATCCAGGGAGGAAACAGGGGTCGCGTAGACCCCTATTTTATGAAGGGTAATGATTTTGGCATGTATGTATGTATCAAGGTAGAGCCGTGATCGTACCCGCTAACCAAATCTAAAATATTCGTCTGCTGTTGAAATATAGGTACAATCCCAATAGCGGGTACGACCACGGCTCTACCTTGACCATTTCTGTACCTATGCATATCTGGATTTCAAATTGAATTATTTTCTTGTTTCAGCCTTTTTAGACCCCTTTTTGCGAAGTCGGGTTATAGTTTTTAAACTTTTTTTTATTGTATGGAAGAAACAGGCGTGATGTTTCCTCTTAATATTTTCAGTACTTGCATTTTTATTAATTGAATACACCGTGGTCCGTGTTGTGTCACAACGCGTGTGCCACAAACAACGTAAGAAACCATATAATTTTTTTACGATTTCACAGCCCTCGTATATTAATTTGATTATAAAACATGTCCGACAAGTGCGAGAGCAATACAAAATTATACGATTGTGCAGTGCGGCTAATAAAATATACGACTTATCTCGCCGTGCTTTGCTACAGAAACATAATCTCTGTACCAACAAATTTTTGCATTTATACTGTTTCATTAAGTGTTATTTTTATTGCTATTTGTTTGCTCACGAAGGCGGGAGAGCTATAAAATATACTGCGCGTTGAAAATTTTAACATAAATACATTAATGTAATACAATCTGGATACCATTGAAGCTTTGTAATATGTAAGACTGTAGACTTGTAGTAGTTCTGTGAAGTTGTTAAGCTATAATGTTCCTTCACTTTGACACCAACCTACATGTTACTGTTAGATTTTACTCGCGGCTTTGCTTGAGTGGGTATCTATTTAATTCGTCTTTAACATGCGCTCAACACAGTTTTAACTTGAGCATTATAAACCGTTTCTTCTCTACGATTAATTGTATACATACAATGTCTTATAAGTCACTCATTTTGGATATTCTATTGTGAATTTAAGGGTTTACAAGATGAATTTGACGGTAAACTATAACTGCCATTAAGCCGTTTGAGGTAAAACATACCTACTTATTGTCGTATGTCGTCGTCGTATTATGCGGAGAAAAGGGGACACCAATAACAATTCTATACGATCTCTTGAAATTTTTGACAACAGGTAGTTATAATTTTGTTTCTTTGTATAAGTGCTATATATATGCTCATTTATATCCGAGTATGTATATCCTTCTTTATCGAACTTTTAATTAACAATGAAAAGTACAAAAGAAATGAAAGCAAATATTTCCGAAGTACAATTTTCTGAAGTTATTTTTAAACACTCATACATAAAACAGTTGTAAATAATTGTACAGCAGGCAGTCAGTTCTAAATTTTCCGGTTTTTGTCCGGCTGTTGTAAACTTTCCGATATCCGGTTGTTTAAAGTTTTAAATAGGCTTAATTTGTGGTTATCTAATAATAATAATTTTCTTAAATCGTTACAAGTAATTATATTATAATATGATTTAAAAATGCTTAAATGTATGTCGTGCGTACCTAATTGTGTATGCAAAATAGACTTATTTTTGGAACGAAGTCAAACTTGTCGACTTGTCAAATAAAAGCAAGGCCATTCGACAAATTGAAGCAACTATTAATCTTTACCTACAGCGTATAATTATTTAAAACAACAAGTCGAGAATGGATATTATTGACGTAGGTAGGTATTTAGTATTAAATATTATCTATACATATAATAAATCTGTAGAGGAGTCGTGTCTGTACATTGAAGATATTTGAGAAAAAATATTATAGGGGACCTTTATTTACGCAATAGTACCCAAAACAATTATTTTTGGAATTTTTGTCTGTTTGTCTGTTTATCTGTTTGTCTGTGGGTTTGTGCACGCTAATCTCAGAAACGGCTTATCCGACGTAAATGTACTTTTCACTAATATATTGCGACAAGCTTCACTTAACATTTAGTGTTTGTTTCATGTAAATCGGTTTATAAATAAAAAAGTTATGACAATTTAAAAACATCATGTCGTATTTGCTGGACGTTTCTAGAAAGCGCGCCGGGCCCGGGAGCCGCGCGCTGCTTCAAATTTTATTCGCAGCGAACGCACCGGGGGAGAATAGCATTCGATAAAAGTGAATTTCATTTATTTATATTATTTAGGAATTGTAAATACAACTATTATTTTTGTATAGGCGTAGGATAGTTTGTTTTCAAGTAAACTATTATATTACATACCTACCTAATATTTAAGTTAACAGTTAAAGTAAAAAAGTTAGGTCAATATAACTTACATTTAAATGTATTTTTTGATCTTTTTATTTCTTAGTTTTTATACTAGGTAGGACAATCTAAGTTTTTTCTTGACTTTATTACGAAAGTTTTTTGTATAAAATCATAACTGATTTTATACATACAAACTTTTAATAAGTACTAACGTACTTAGTAGGTACTTTTGCTGTAAAGTCCTTTGTGATAAGTTTACTGTATGTACATATTTGTTAGCGTAGGTTAGTAATAATAATATAAATAAATATAAACTGGTCAAGTGCGAGTTGGACTTGCGCACCGAGAGCTCCATACAAACCTGTTTGACATAGAATTTTGATTCTATTACAGCTTGAAGATACTAGAGACCTGAGTATTTGTAATATAAGTTTCAATTTAATACCTCAAAACATTCACGACAAAAACGGTAGTGTAAGTTAAAATATATATATATATTTTTATGTATTCGCAATTTATCCTTTGTCAGCAATAAATTAAAACGTTGTTTCCTGATTATCTCTAAGGATTCTGAGTTCCCGGGAAGTACCCTTTAGGTTTTAATTCCCTTGAAAGTATGGAAAATGAAAAAAAAATTGCGACATAAACGGCTGTATCTTTTGGTTGCGGTGGCTAACAAGTCTGATTTTTTCACAGCTTCAAGGGACAGTTATAGATCCTGAGTATTTGATATGATTTTTAGCTTGATACCGACACGTGTTTTTGAGATAAAGGGTTTTGACATACAGACAGACCACGAAGTTAAATCCTATATTAAATTAACGAGAAAAATTGGCCGGGTTTATACGGTGTATCCGAATAACTTCTTACTGCATGTTGTTCGGGGCCTACTTCTTTTGCTGAGCTCCGAAAGGATGGTAATATATCTAATATACCCTACATACCAAGCGGCTTGCCGGGCATGGATCGGGATCAACATTGGCAAGTACATATTAGCGGAAGTCCTCAGCGGTTGCGCCATTTGTTTGTAGTCATGATGGTGTTCTGTGTACTTTTTGATGCTGTGCAGTTATGTCTGACTTTTCAAGATATAGTTACATCTATTGGGGGTAATCCTATGTCTTCATATGGCATGTCTGAGCCATTATTTGACAGTAAACTATTATTATTACTTCATTGGCCTACTTCTTTTAAAACAGATTTAATATAACACTGCCCTAAATCATTTTTCCACGCGTACGAAGTCGCGGGCACAGCTAGTCTTCAATAATACCTTACTCCATTGACACTTGGTAATAATAAATAATAATAATCTAACCTAACCTACTTGCGCGCTCACTTTTAAATCAGATGAAGCTCTATTATTAAATAACTTATGTTAACCCATTACAGTTATTAATTTGAATAATAGCTTCTTGGCTACGTCCATACTCGATATACGTCGGCGTAATCCGCAGTCGGCAGTTCCCACGTGCGATATAACTCACGTCAATCTCAGATAAGGCTCAATAGAAAATAACTGTAAATGCAAACCCGACATGTAGAACGGTAAGCTTTAATTTAATTTCGCATTCAATGTTGCTTTTAATTTGATAATCTACTAGCTTACTATTTCAAGTTTTTATTGCTATTAGCTTGCCTATCATAAATGTTTTAAAATCATACTAGATGACCCATGCCAACTTCTTTGAGCATACAAACCGTCATAAAAACCTTCCCTGGACTTCCACGAACATTTCAAGACTATAAATAGCCGAATCGGTTCAGCCGGTCTCGAGTTTTAGCGAGGCTAACGAACAGCAATTAATTTTTATATATAAGACTAGCTGACCCATGCCCACTTCGTTGGGCAAAAAAAATAAAATAAAAAAAAACCGTTTAAACATTCCCTGGACTTCCACGAATATTTCAAGACCAGCAATTCATTTTTATATTGTATAAGACTAGCTGACCCGTGCCCACTTCGTTGAGCATTAAAAAAATAAAAAAACCGTTTAAACATTTCCTGGACTTCCACGAATATTTCAAGACCAAAAATAGCCAAATCGGTTCAGCCATTCTCGAGTTTTAGCGAGACTAACGAACAGCAATAAATTTTTATATACCCTGTATAAATGATGTAAAAAGAGCAGTCACTATTACTTTGAGATACGATTATACTACCTTTCCTTATTTTTTAAATGTATTTTTTTTTGTTGTCATAAGTAAAAAAATTTTTTTACTTTTCACCATTTCTTATTTTTTGTCGATTTTTTTCTTTTAAATGGAAAAAATATATTTCTAGAATGAGAAAAGGTAGTATAATCATATCCCAAAGTTATAGTGACTGCTCTTTTTACACCCGTTATAAGATAAAGATAACAATTACATAAGTAATAAGTATATTACGAGCATTTGGTACACGTATAAGTAAACAGACTTTCGTATCATGAACTTAAACTTCTCTTGAAACAGGAAAATATAAGAGGAAATCAGGCCTCTGTACCAGTTTGGTACAGAGGGAGTTCTGTACCAATTTTACATGTATGGAAATAAACAAGAAATTACAAGAGGAATGTTAATGTGCACCCATTGTTGATATGAAACGCACATTTCACTTTAAATAAGGTGAAATGTGAATCACGATAATTGCCTCATCCTATTTAATTGGTGGCTCACTTCCGCGACTTACTATAAGTATGTTTCGCCAGCGCAGGTCCGCCAGCCGCCAGCCGCCAGGTCACCGAGGAAGTAATTATGTTTGACCGATTTAACATTCAGACTATATTATTGCCGAAAAGGACATTTGGACGCAGACTGCCAGTGGCGCGATGTGTCGTTTCGTATAATTTAGTATTAGTCATGGAAATTTAAAGCTGTGAGCTTTTAAAACCTAACCTCTAGGTCAGC
Source organism: Celastrina argiolus (assembly GCA_905187575.2). Lineage (NCBI taxonomy): Eukaryota > Metazoa > Arthropoda > Insecta > Lepidoptera > Lycaenidae > Celastrina > Celastrina argiolus. The sequence goes on from LR994577.1 coordinate 11,453,189, forward strand.
ACTATTTTTGTTCTTGATGTTCAACAGATTTGAAGGGTTTCCTGGATTAATAAGGTCATCGCAATATCCTATCCGTTGAGAATATATCGCGTGTACAAGCAATAAATACTATCAACTACCTTCACTTTCAATAGTCGCCAGAGGAAGAATAACGTATATACCCATGAGTGAGCGAGGCCAGGTCAGGTACAAGCGAGCATAGATCCGCAATCGCCATCCTTGACCCATCCAGGAGAGGCTACTCAAATAGAATGCTTCGGATCTGTCGCCGTACATAGTTAAATAGGTATTTAAAATACCGCTCTCCGTGGGAACCGCGAGGCGCCCGGACCGATAACCCTGCGCCATCGCTCTGCTCCGCTACGTCACTGTAAAGATGACAAACGGCATCGCTATTTACTTCTAGTTCATTTCCTTGAACCTCCTCTTTCCTTTCTGCCCAAAGATTGGCTGAGTGAAAAGAGCTATTCTACCCGTACTGCACAAGATATAAAAAAGACTGAAGTGAATCACAACGACACGGCAATGTGTGACAAATTGTTGCTGATACAAAATCTTCTGCATTCTTAATAGTTACGTATACAATGCTCACTAAAGTACTTAAAGTTTAATATTAAAAATCAAGTTACATAATAAATAATAATGTTGGAGGTATTGTAAACTAAAGTGCTTCATGCAAATTAGCAAAACTTAAAACTCTACCTAACATAAACTCTACTAAAAGTTTTTTCTTAAATATTTGAAATTGCACCTCAAATAATTTCGTGTAGAATCAAATTAGAAACATTAGACTAAGTTATCTGAGGCCACGTCGCGAATCAAACAATGAACTCTGTAATCGAAAACCATTTGGTTGCTTAATTTCGTAACTATCTCTATCTGCATTTTTTATCGGCGTCTTTATTTTGAACGGAATAAATGGATATAATAAACTTTATGACCTAGATGTTAAGGATCTATTTTGAGATGGACTCGGGTGTTACGGTAAAGCGGACTCTATTGGGAGGGCGCAGAGGTTGCGGGCGCACCGCGCACGAGTTGAGGCTGCACGCTGCGAGATGTCATCTGGCTCCCCCGCTGCGACCCGCGAACAATATTGTGTCTGCTATAATGTATTGTAAATTTTACAATCAATTCATATTCACTTGAGTTGTTATATTGCAAAATAAAGAAATCTACGATTTGCATAAGTGATTGCTTTTGTGATCTGTGGTCCACATAATAATAATTGAAATCGGTTATTAAATGGGAACTAAATTTAATGCACGGGCAACAAAATGCAGTTTAAATTCTTATTTTAATGGTGATTCGATTTCTTTAATAAATGTAGACTTATGTATACCTAATGGATTATTATTTATTACTACATTGCTTACGGATTTCTTGCAAGTCAGAACTTTTCTGAGAACGAGTAAGTTATGTAAACATCATGCTTGTAAACAATTGAACAATAAAGATATGAGATTAAGTATATTCAATAAAAAATGCATAAAGTTAAGGTTCATATCTATAGTGCTCGGCTGTCGTAATTTTTACGTAAGTCAATGTTTACAACAAAACATGGACCAAGTTTACTAAGCTCGTACATTAAAAATCATTGAAATCTATTTTTTTCAAACGCTGACAGAGTCATAGTTATTACACCATAATTTTAATTTACCTACTCAATTTCAGCTTACGGAATAATACTGGTGTTATTGAGTTATTACCATTAATAAGTTGTAATAAATATTGAACAAAAGGTGTCGCAAGCGTTACAGACTGACATGTTATTATTTAAATTTAATAGCCGTATTATTAATTATAACAACTCTCCCCAGTTTAGCAGCGGGGAGGAGCGATGATGCTATTAAGATATAACGCTAGAGAAAGAATAAACGTTTTAATACGCTCTCTAGATTACAATCTATACTGTTGCCGCTTTTATGGGTCCACAAATGGATTTATGAAAGTTATAATTGCCATATATTTTAGCACATCATTAATCATAAAACACAAAAGCGCTACTGTTGAATGTAAAACATGTCGGGTACGAATCTCCTTCATACGCGTAAGTAATAAATCATGGATTTCTAGTTTTTTATTGTCTATTATATAGTCTGTAGCTCAAGAGACAATTCAGATGATTGCATAACACTTTGATAAACATGGTATTTCTGCGTTATTTTAACAGCAACATTTTTTTTTTCATTTAATCTGGACCCTGATTCAAGATGACATCGCTATTTATCGCTTACGTATTTCGAAAACAAAATGTATGGGATTTGACATAAGCTTCGCTAAATGACATACGAATTCGCTCGTCTGCGCATGGCAACTTGAATCAGGCCCCTGAAAAAAGTTCGTCCATATCGCCGCGTGACGTCGCAGACAGAAGCTAGTTATTAAGTAGAGTGACTACTCTTAGTACGTTCTAAAAGAGACTTCTTTTAGAACGTACTTATTTCTCAAGAATATTATGTTTGGACTAATTAAACTGTCTTAGGTCCGTATTAATAAAGAATCCTCAAACCCAATCTCACTTGAGAACCTATTCGATAGATAAAACAACGTTTCGTTTCACTTTTAAAAGTGAACAACTTTATTAATGTTACATAGTACTTTAATTTCTTTTCTTTTTATACCGCAATATTAAATAATAAAGTAATATTAATTCATATTAGAAATTACAGAAAACCATAAAAATAAGTATAGTCTATATTTTTAAAATAGTCAAAAAAAAATAAGTATGTAATAAAAGTAAATTTATTCATTTTTAAAAGTGAATAGAAACTTTTTTTATCTGTCAAATAGGTTCTCAAGTGAGGTTAGGCTTATTAAGACTTCTTTCTTAATACGGACCTTAATCCCTCTTCAAGATTTCTTGCCCATGATAATATTGAAATAGACTAGAGTCATAGAATTCAGTCCCCGATCCAAACGGTAATGTACCTAATAAGTTATGAAGTAGACAGTTAGACTAAAATAACATATCAAAATCGCCGTTCACCTGCGAAATCTCACGACCCGCGGTTTTATTTATCGGTAGGTGTTGGGGAATCGAGAGGCGCTTCGTTTGCATATTGCTCGTAAATTGTAAACACAATGGCCGACACTCGATACTTATAAAGCTTCCAATCTCCTCAGTACTGCGTTCAATTAATCGTATAATATGCTAATACTATAAGCTGTATCGTTTAGTCACTAGCTTCTTAGGTATTAAATATAATGTTAGTTTTATTGCACATAGCCTTTTCAATGTTTGTAGGTAACTAAACAAAATATTTTAGAAAAAGAACATAGAGATTATTCAGGTATAGTAAATAGTTAAAAAATTAAAACATAAATTTTGGTTTAAACCAAAATTAGCATATACATTTAGCTATTACATGCGAAATTAAAATTGTAAGGAGACGGTAAATCTGTTGTCGAAATCAATTAACTTCCTGTATGGACAAGTCGTCGAGGCGGCTACCAAAACGGTGCTCTGATATTCTTTTTCATCGCGAACAAAAATAGAATAAAAATCCGACACCGCTTTTATACAGGTCGACCTTGCGGCTCCACGAGACGGGAGAATGTGATAAATACTCACTTTACTTACAACTCATTAAATATATTACGATCGTTCATTTAAATTCCGCAAATTTCCTGATCCTTAATAACCGAAATTATCACTTAGATACAGTGATGATTTACTTTTACTTTTATTCAAGAACCGAGTGCACTATGAATATTTATAAGCCGGTCATCCGATACAGATCCGCTCCTCTCATATTTTTTGGATAACCTTCGGTTGTCTACTCGTAGAGCTCACATTATTATCCTCGATACTCAAAAATAAATTGTTTTAGATTGCAGGGGATTAAGTGACCCTATATAGCGTGATTGGAAATTTCACGGCAATGACTTAAATATTTAGTATCGTTTAAGTGCTAAAGTGCAGTGAGTCGTTTTGTTTTTTAAATAGCTATAAGATTATTGCCAATCTATAGTCATTACGTTTACTCGTGGTGGTCACAGAAACGAGCTTTTAACGCTTCTAAATCGTATAAAAAATGTTCCGAGTTTAGTTAATACATTTTCTGGTGCGTATTTTAATGGAATATAGAGAAAACTTTTCGAGTTGTCTAGCAGTAGATACCCGCAACTCTAGAGGAGTTACTGTGTCTTCTGTAGTCTGTGGTACTTGCCGCGCTTTTTCTAGAAGAGAACTCTGTCCTCGCAAGTCGAAATGCTTTTGACTGCGTCAAAATATAAATTTCATTTTTATTGTATTTCTATAAATCTATGATCAAAAGCCACGCCTTGTATTAAGTTACATTTGCATTTTACAACATCGCGTCGTGTAAAGTTTTATTTTAAATAACATCGTAGAAAATATTTATTGAAATAAATATTAATATTTCTATCGAATATTACCCTGAATGGTTTGCACTAACATACATATTGTATTAAAATGATTGTGTTCAGTAAATTATTAGAATATGAGACTCCGGTGCCGAACTGCCTATTATAATAATTGACGATAAACAAAGCCAGCCGATGTTAGCGTTAGGTCACTCGTATTATGGAATAAAACGGTATTTTGTTCAATTTGTACCGTGTGTATGTCGGTAATAAATACACCTCATATATTCTAATAACTCGACTAAATTATGTGCGCAGTAAATTATTTTCTTGCTGTTGAATTTCAATTATGTGTGTATTTTGATAGAATGATTTATACTTTGTCTAGTGGTTGACTGAAACTTTGTTTGTGTTTTATACACAGGTATTATTCTGGATCAAGTGTGCAATATATCATAAAAATGCGTAGGTACATAAAATACGAGCCCAATTCGTCTAAATATGTTTTAGTTATTTAGTTGTGAAAGCACAACAGACAAATAAACGAACTCATTTTTTAATTTTAATTACTACTTGAGATATGCTACTCAAAATTTTATAATGTAAATTCACTCATTAAATCTTAAATATATCTATGGGACATATTATTATAATAATATAGCTATGGGACAACAGTTAAATTTTGACATACTGTATGTGAAAGATTGTCAGTTCAATTAAGACAGTTGTTAAATACATGCGTCGGAAAGGTCATCGTTGTTTGTTATCTGACGTCTTGTTAGCGGAGTAATGAACAATACGAACCAGTACATCTGTCAGGTTTCGATATTCCAAGGCAGACTTAGACGATCCAAGGTTTGGACTTAGATGCGCCAAGGTTTGAATGACACGGGAGGTCACTGAAAGCTCTGCATGCTAAATATTTTTTTAATGTTTTAATATTATACGATTAGAATATATTAAGTTTATTAATATAGTGTTAAACTTATTTTTATTAATTTATTATAATGAGCGGGTCACGCCGTGGACGCATGACCGATTATGTAAAATAGTGCATAATGTTTTACATGGAGCGTATTTTACAGGAAAAAACCGTATTATGAATATATAGATATTTTAAACGTGTATACATATTAAAAAAAAACTATACGTATTTATTGTTATTTACAATAATATTATAATATATAACACAATTATGTAGGTATTTAATATCACTTTGTACTTAGATCATTAAAATACCATAAGTCCATAACGAATTGCTTCAAAATACAAACAATAGAATATTCAAAATATTTGAATAAATAATTAGAATTTTAAATTACATTCAGCAATACAGCATAGAAAATAATAAATAATCGATGAGAAACATCGTACTAATTGATACTGCGAACAATTACCGTGGCATGCGTTGAAGTCTTTTGTTCGCGTTTACGTTACCAACGATATTTTTTCCTTTTGTCAGTATAACATAATTTAAAAAACAAAAAAAAAGAAATCCAATTAAGTCTTAATGTTTAGTCGGGGGTTTTGCAGAAATGTAAATTAATGAGCGTATTAAATATGGATATGCCGCACACCCATGCAGGAACCTGTTGCGGACGGAGTGACCGTTCTTTGTCCTGATCGTCCTAGACGCGCTGCGTCCGCGTCGGTCGCGCCGGTCTCGCCGCGCCGCGCCGCGCCGCTCGCCGCTCGCCGCCCGCCGCGCCGCCGCCGCTGCCGTCGCATTCATGCATAGTAAGTAATGACAGTGATCAGCGGCAGGTGGACGCGCACGCGTGCGTTTGCGACGCGCGCATAGAAATAGAGGGGCACATTGCAGTAATTATTTAGTACTGTTATCTCTAATGGGCCATTTTACAAAAGCTGCTGAGTAAATAAGTCCTGCGCCGGGTGCACGGAGCGTGCTCGATAAAAATAAAAGATTACTCAGTATTCCCGAGTGTTAATACATCTTTATTAACATTATAAGCTCGGATTAATGACTGAAGAATTTTAAATAGTACTGCGAATTATTTGCTCTTAATGAATTTATAGACTAGATGAAGATACCATGTAAATATTTATAGTGCTATTGACAATATCATAATATATATAGGTACCTTTTCCTTTTTCACTATTCATAGTTAATATTATATTGTACTAGATAGAAAATATCATATCTGTGTTAAGTCACAAAGCAGCAAAAAGGGCGCTTACCAATTCGGCAACTTATTCTGTTCTACCTCAATAGAGAAGAAAATGTTTTCTACTATTAGTAGCTATTACTGTATATATTATAATATACTCGCAGTATCTTTTCTTACTGCCTTAAAAACCTATTTTAGTAGATACAAATATAACTGAAGCAATAAAATAAAAACACCCCTCAACTTGCAACTATGTAGAAAATTCTTTAGCTATTACAAAATAGCGAACAACTTATACCGTTACTCTATACTTTAACGGCAAAAGGTTATAAGCTATCAAATGACTGTTTTATTGTTCTTCGTTCGACTTTTTACGTTCGAAAGCAATTAGCTTTTTGCTCACTAAATAATTCTGCTATTGGTTTGTAATAAAAATATACTACTATTTAGATGCTTTGTATGACTAATTAATTTACTGATATACATTTTAGTACTCTTTTTAAGTATTATAAATAATTTAAATACACAATGTAGCTCGATTGTGGTAATTTTAATTTTAGAGCAAAGTAACCGATTATTAACCTAACTACAATCTGTCATTATTTTTTGAGGCCTGCCTTCCTGAGATCTACTTAGGGGCCTATTTACGTTCCTTATATAAAAGAGTTGGTGTATAAGTACTTTTATTGTTGTTTTTCCATTCCTCTTAGTTTAATTTCGCCTCTTTTTTAATTTCGATTTTTTTTGCGTTTTTGTTATTTTTGCGACCACAAAATAGTATTTAAATTGAAAAAATTAAAAAAATTAAAAAAATTAAAAAAAATTGAAAAAAGTAAAAAACATCTTTTTACAACCTAGTGTGGCTTTTTACACAAAAAATTAATATTGTTTTTTTATTTTGATAATCAATTACAATTACCACCGGTTCGTAGCCCTAACCAGCGAGAAGAACCGGCGTAAGAAACTCGCACAAGTGGCAAAATTTATATTTTAAGTTAATTACGTACCTATAGCAATACCAGCTTTATCAATTAAGTTTATAATTCATTAATTAAAACAGCGATGTGTTTACTGTTTACCAATAAAATCTAAATTATCGCTCGTAGTAAAGGTGGAAGTAAATTCATATAAATTTACTTTAAAACATACAGATTGAACGTTTAGGCAAAAACATCCATAATTTATATTAAATGTGTCTAGGAACTGTAAGTTATCAATCTTTTTAATTATATCAATGGCCTTCGAGGCGAGACTAAAGTACTACTAGATTGACAAGTTATAAGGAGCTATTAAAAGTGTTTGCATAATAAAGATTTGTTATTTGAATAAAAGCTCACAGACATTTTTAAAGGATCTCATTTTAAGAGCCAAATAACAAAATTCTAATTCAGTTTGCTCTTTTTGTGATTGTTTCTGGATTTGCAATGTTTTTTTATATAAAAAATGACACAATAAGTCACATTTTTAACAAATCACATGATATTTTCTTATATTTTAAGGAGTTACCTTATTTTAAGGAGGATACAAAAATCATATTTATTACTACAAAGCACATATTAATTCGTCTACCTAAAATACTTCTTACTTATTATACAATGATATTTATGTGTGCTACCTAATTAGAATTACAATTAGAATTTTGCACAATACTTTTGTATGGGTACGTAAGTGCAGACAATTTGTTGGTCATTGGTTTAAAAATGTATAATAATGTGCATAAAAATCTGACTTTTTTGCGCAGCTTCACCTGCGTAAATCTGGGGGCACGGCAGTACCCCCGCCAAGTTGAACACGGCAGTACCATCCTTTTCTCGAAGCAGTTTAGGCTGCCTATAACTTCGTTGTGGATAAAACTAGAAGCCTGTATTTTTAGTTACTAAGTAAACATTGTATAAACACGGTATATTTCAAATTTCATTCAATTTTAAACAGAAGTTTAAGAATTATAATTTCTCAAAGTTTCTTTATTTTGTCGCTGACTTACTCACTCACTGACCAATCATCAAAAGTACGAGTATTAGGCCTTCTAACAGACAGAAGCTTCAAATTTGGAATAGAAGTAGTGTTTAGTATCTATATAAATAAAGGTAAAACTAAACATTTTGGAATTACTGTCTAGTTATCTAGGTACGCTAACTGCATAAATAACTTTGCAATTCCATATAAATATATGGATTACAAAGTTATATTAACACTTTCCGACAGAAACACTAGCTTAAGTTAATCTTCTAGAAAATAAAACTGAGATGCCTTCAAAAACATAGCTTGTAAAAAGTGCCAAGTCTCGCTGCTTAGTTCTTTTGCCGTAAAAAGTTGTGAGATCCATTAATTATCCATGTAATGCCAAGCTGGGGTAAGTAGGTCGGTCTAAGAACATTTTATAGTGATCACATCAATATTATTAAAAATCTTGTTTTAAATAAATAATAGATTGACTTGGCAATCGCACTAAACAATCTGATTTAATATGTATCACTTGTGAAATGTATCGCCTCCGTGGTCTAGTGGTTCAGAGCTTCGCTCTCGACCCGGAGGTCGTGGGTTCGATTCCCGCGTTGGAACAACAAAAAATGTTGTTTTCAAGTTTGGTTAGGACAATTCAGGCTGATCACCTGATTGTCTGACAAGAAAGATGATCCATGCGTCGGATGGGCATGTAAAAAGTCGGACCTGCGCCTGATCTCTCGCTAGTGTCGTGTCGGTTTACCGTCCCACTGGGTTATGAGAGTAAAAGGAAGAGAGAGTGCTTCTGTGTATTGCGCACACACTTGGGCACTATAAAATAACTCCTGCGTAGCTGGCCTGGTTTCAACGAAATCGGCTACCGACATCGAAATCGGTGAGGGGAGCTATTATTATCATCACTTGTGACACAGAAAATAATATAGGTATATATACATTGTGTATTCATGCGATTGCCAAGTCAATCTACTCTTCAATTTAATAAAACCATGAAATAGTTAATGGAATCAGGCGTTACTTTGCGGAAATCCAAAGCATACAATTTAAATATATTTAAAACCATGAAAGATTGTCAATAATATTGATATAATGACTATAAGATGTTGTTAGACTGACCTACTTACCCCAGCTTGGCATCACATGGATCTCACAACTTTTTCGGCAAAAGAAATAAGCAGCGAGACTTGGTCCTTTTTACGTCTATATGTATAAAGTACTACAATGCAAATTTAATTTGAATCCGACCCGTCGTTATTGTGTGGAAGAGTCACAAAGTTTGACGACCTCCGTAGCGCAGTTGGTTGAGAGCGTTGGTGCTCGAACGAAAGGTCGCGGGTTCGAATCCCGCCGAGGGAACAAAAAGTTTTCAATGTTCCTGGGTCATGGATGTGTATTAAATTTGTGTATAATATAATAAAAATCTTAAATATGTGTATAGTATAAACGTATTAAATATTATATTTCCGTTGTCTGGTACCTGTAACACAAGTTCTTCGGATACTTAGCACAGGGCCAGATTGACGTGGTGTGAAGCGTCCATAGATATTATAAATATCCACTCACTCTTACATACAAACAAACTTTAATATTTATAACCGGGTACCGGGATAAGAACAACTATATTTAAAAGCGCACTATCAATTCTGCTCAGTGCTTACATTAGGAGAGTGCCCACTGCTCGCGGTTTCAGTGCATTATTCAACGGCTATCACAATATGTCAGAAGCCATCACTTTCATAATCTATCTGATTTATAGTCATTAGGAATAGAAAACGTCTCAAAACCGATTGTACCGTGAAGTCGCATATAAATAATTTATAACAATGATAGTACTTTCAATCGATATAAATCTCCCATCAGAATTCATGTAAACAAACGAGATTTTAATACCGTACAACAACTGAATTTAAAGCTATGTAAATCTCTCGAGACGTTCCCGAACAAAAAGAAAATTGTCCGGTAGCGAGCGCGCCGAGCACGGGTCAGGGGTTAAGCGATACTTTATTTTGAATAATTTATATGTCTAACCGCGATAGATGGCGTGCCCTCCGGTACTGTTTATGGTAATGCGGGATATCGCGCATTGCAAATTCGCTGAATGTGTCGCCGCGCAACGGGCCAGGCAGATAAGGCGGAAGGAATGTATTTCTCTAAAATAACCATGTTCGGGACAAACGTTTCATATACTACTGGGTAACATTGATTCTAAGCGTGTGAATGAATCCTGAAAATCAATTTTCCCGTATATGCCTGACTACTGGCCACAAGTAATTTAACTAAAGCAGCTAATTATTTTCCAAGGATTTATTATATATATTTGATATTATTTAATTAAAACCTCGATTTTTTTTAAGATAAATAAATCATTGGCTGTCTACTACAGTACTTTATTGCCCAGTAGCAGTAGCATGGCGAACCGCGAATGTAAACGTAGACATTGAGGTGACAAAATGGAGGATCAACATAATAAATTATATCACGAGCAATTATTGATTAATATATTTTTAGTGGTAGGATCTGATTCAACAGAATGTATACATAAATACTTTGTACTGTCATTATTAAAATCAATTACCTTCTTCAAAAGTGTAACGCTTAAAATTTATAGTGCCTACCTATTTACATATACGTAAAGGTGTTGATTTGTAAACATGGCAGTTATTACTTATTAAATTACGAGTGCGAAAACCTTACTTTAACAATAATAAAATAATAAATGAGATTTTAAGACAACATTCAAATAGATACTAGTAAATTATAAAATCACCCTTATTTGTACGCGCAAAAGACCGCGGGAATCACTATATTTTCCAAAACAAACAGAAAAACATGTTCAAAACTGTAGGCCACGAACTCTATGTCTATGCCATTTTTTAAATTGGTCCAGTAGTTTCGAATCCTGTTTAATTCAAACATACAAACATCTTTCCTTTTTATAATATAAGTGTAGAATAGTAATTGTGAATTCCTACCAAAATAAAAAAACAAGATATGTGTATAATGTATATGGTAACCAGCCGCAACTGCAGGCCAATCGCGCTATGGTACAACGTTTCATTTGAGGTTCAACTTAGTTTCGTTTGTGTTTCAGCTGCGTTTCGTTTCCAGTCCAGCTGAACATTTTTTTGCTGAACACAATTTAGATTCAAAAACTTAACTTATATACGATCACTTTGTTCCAAACGTTCGAGCTGCGTGCGAGTTAAACTAGCTCCGTACGAACTTTTTGTTTGACAGCGTTTGAGTTTCAACTACGGTCCAGCTGCGTCTCACCTAGCTGTCAAAAGGATAGCGCGATACCGAATACGTCATAAAGTCGAGTAACGTTCACGTTTCGGTTGCGTTTCAGCTAAAGTTTTTTAGCGCGATTGCCCTGCTGGAATAATATATAAAGTCGAATTGTACGTTCGTGCGTCGCGTCCAGTCGCTTATTAAGATGTATATCGCATTGGAAACGAGAACAATCCTTCAATAAACAAAATAATTAAAATGTAAAGCGCTCATTGCCATCCTGGGCGAGACGGGTCGGCAATGGTAGGATTGTTAAAATTCACTTTTGAGAAACGATCATTAATCAAAATTAATGGAGTTATTATCGCATTGAGACTTTCAAAAAATATTTATGGCGAATATAAATCAGCCTCTCGGGGCCGGAGCGGTTTCTAGGACGCAGGACGCCGGGGCTCGATGTGATTTACCATAGTCGATGCGTCTCAATCGACACTCCCACTCGGATTTAAACGTTTATATCGATTAATAAATAATACGCTATGTCATCATACACTTAAGTAACTGCGTTTTTCTTATCGCTTATTACGTGTGACAAACGAACCCGCCCACTCTGACTCATATTTCACAGTGTCCAATGACGAATTTGTATAATATTAGGCTCTAATATTATTGTATAAAATGAGAAAATGAAAGTTCCTAGCCATAAAAAAGTTTACTGTCAGTTAGATAGGCAGTTAGATAACTTTTATAATTTTACTACTTATGAAGCAATAGGATGATGCGAAAACGCTGGTGTAGTTAATAATAATTAATTAATATTTAGCCGTGAGAAATGGCGTAAACAATAAATTGTAGTTAATGTTATAGTTAATAAAGCCCGCCAAATTAATTGATACTCAATATTATCGATGCAATAATTTCTGCTCAGATTCCCGTCTAGCGCGTCTCGTGAACGTCGGCAATATTTACTTAGTACTTATTATCTATCTATATCATTTTCATCAATACCTAAAATATATTTGTTTATTTTTCTTGTATTTAGTCAGTATTTTAATGACTCTATCCAATAAATTAAAAAGTGACTACATGTTTATGGTTTTACTACATTACCTTATTTAAGGACCAATTAACGGTCCTTTAAACAATTTTTTATTTATTTTATAGGTACTATAAACTGACAATGTGGGTCATAAAATTTAACTGATTGATAAGTAAAGAAGTTTTACTTCTTAGTAGAAGTTGTCAACTTTTTTTAAGTATAAGTATAATTAACATTTTTAAACTTAAAAAAAAGTTGACAATATCAGAATAATACATGATTACGAACGTGTAAAATCTTCTCCGACGTCAGACGTGTAACGGTTACCAACACAAAAGCGCTATCACATTTTATCTCATTATTCTAGTCCATTTAGTAGAAATTATTGAAATATAGAAATTTTGTAGGGAAGCTCTAGAATAGATGTAATTCGCTTTAAGTAGAATTTCAAAATTACATAACAAATATTTTTTTACAAGAGCATATCAGGATAAGCCTCAAGGAGGAATACATGATAATATAATAAATATTATATTACCCAATCATTTGAAGCTTTTACGACAAAATTTGCATACAGCTTTAAGCAAAAGACACAACATAATATATTATTACATCTTCATAGGAACTTGCTTAATTTCCATATTACAAAGAAAGGGAGAGTGGTTTCGTAACAATAATGCGTTGATTTATTAGTGTTTAGACGGACGATATAAATGATAGATAACGCGCGTCCTAAACGTTTCTTTATTCGGAAAGCTTACAATATGACGCGATAGTTTGGGCAGATAACAATGCGATGTTGTACAGCGGCGCAGGCGCAGCGGGCCCGGCCGTGGGAACTAATATTCGGCGTGCCGTGATTGCGATGTTTCGCAATAGCTAATCATTTTCGATCTACTCGACTATTTTATTGAGTATAAATATTTAAATTGTATCATTACGATCTTTAAGAATTACGCGTACGGTTCTCGAAATTGTTTCGACCACCTTTCGCTATTGTAAATTTTAATCCGGCTCACACGTTTATTTCAAATTGCAATTATCTCGTGATTCATGAATGCTGTTAATTTAAAATATTTATACGATAAGGTTAATACGGTGTGCAAATAAATAGGTCCTTAAGTCATGTCACACCTGTTTTTAGAGTTCCATGGTAGTACAAGGAACCCTTATAATTTCGCTCTGTCCGTCCGTATGTCGTTCTGTCTGCAAGGCGTGTCACAGGTGATAAAAACTGTTCATACTGACAAGTCATGCAAAATATCCTTTTGGAAAATATTTATGAATCAGTAGGTAGGTACTTAACTTTTTAAGAAACAAAAATAAATGTCTATAATTACGGAACTTTCGGCAAGGTTATGTATTGTTATTGTTGTAATGGTGGTTTGGATTGGATTTATTTTACCTAAATAGGACTTAACTATTAAGGCTCATCATTTTGTATGCACAACATTATAATAATATTATGTAGGTATACGTTTCACTTTCAAGCTAATAATTTCAATATAAAACCCGTCTTAAGAATGGCAGATGAAAAGTATCTGTAAATATTTACGTATTATAAGAAAAGATCAAAGAAGAGAAGCATCACATTAGGCGGTCTACTTATTTATACTCGTAAAATTCATTTTATTAATAATTAAAGTAAAAGACAATTTTATGAACACTTTATTCAGAAAATATACACCTGCATATTTTTTATCCGACGTAAGTTGGCGATATAACTCTTTACTGCTTTTGTAAATAACTTTCAATGTGAAATTTATTATATTTGAATAACTGCAGGTACTAGGTATTTCATTATCTGGACGAAATTATATAAAAAGATTAAGGCAGCGCTATTTTCCTTCATAGACTATAAAGTATTTTTAAAGTTAATGAAGGTAGGATGCACGATGCAAATTGCCTATGTTTGTACTGATATCAATTATTATTAGCCTGTTTTCACCCGACTTTGGTAAAGCCAAAAGGAAGGGTAATGATTTTCGCAGTCGTCTTTCGCAGATGTATGTAATATACATACATACATCTGCGAAAGAACATATTGTTCCCTCACGCCACCAAAGCCGCTGCGAAAAACTACTAGTCCGATTTTCTATTTCTAGATCCATACATGGAACAAATCTCAATGAGAAGCTTTGTTCCGGTTTTCTTCGCCGTTGATGCTGTTTTTGTGCATGTGTTTTGCTTATACTTACATTTTATTTTTTTTAAAAGTAAAAAAAAACTATAACTCGACTCTGCCAAATAGGAGTCAAGAACTTGAAAGAGAATAATAATTGTATTGCATGCGTCTGCTGTTGCAATATTTGATGCTAATAGCGGTTGTGACCACGGCTCTACCTGTTGTTTCAGCCTTTTTAGTTTTTAGACTCCTTTTTTGCGAAGTCAGGTTATAGTTTTTTTAATCTTTAAAATAATATATGTAGGTATAAGGTATAACATAAACAAAACACATGAACATAAACAGCATCACCAAGCGAACCGGAACAAAGCTTTTCATTGAAATTTGTTCCATGTATGGATTAAGAAATTGCGCGCTGACAGAAGCGAGTGCGGTTTGGTTATAATTGGCAGTATATTAACAAACAAAGTGGTGCCAGCGGCCGTCGACATGTTTACTGCAGCTCGCGGTCTGACCCGACGCGACGCGGCGCGACGTAAGGAAAGCACCCGCGCGGGTCGAGACACTTTCTTTGACCTGCAGCCCATTATCATCGATCACGTTTATAATTTATCTGACGTTTGTGTTTCGTGGCCGCGGTTTTGACCCACTCGATAATATGTAGGTTTAATTCGCTTTAATCAAAAATTCATTACAATTAAGTACCGCCGAATCGTAAGAACGAAATAAGGACAATTATATACTTCGCTTTAATGGATTCAACCTCATATCGACGTGTATGTCCTCAGAGCTAATGTTTACGGTTTAAATGGGTTTCGTCGATGGATCTTTCCTATATAATCCATTTCGACACGTCCGATTGATAGAAATCAATACTCAATTCTATTGCTGCTCTATACAATAGTTTAAATAACTATCGATTTAATCGTGTAATAAATTCTAATAGCGGTATGGAGAGCCACAATTCAAGTCTGCTATCTCAGTCAGTGTTGCCAAATTTTAATTTCGGCAATAACATTTGCATTTTTCAAACGACTCCAATGCCGTTCTGATTCATATTCAAAACGACATAAATTACTTTAATTTATTACATCATTCTTGAATCGTGTCTCTTTAAAGTGTATTTAGAGCAGAACTGCCGCTATAATATTTGGCGTGGAATAATAACTCAGGTGACACTGAGGTATGTGAAATGCCCTACGATGTACGACCAAAAGTTTAATATTATTATTACATATTTAGTAAGTCTTTTTTCCGTAGCGTAGGTTTTTATTTTCATTTCCGTAGCATATGTTGTTATTTTCAATTCCATAAATGAGTATTCTTTTTCTAAGACTATAAAGATAAAAGTTATCATAAGAAAAAAAATATATATGAACCATGAATCACCCTGTATATTGATTGACGTGTGATTATGATTTGGTCCCTAAAATGGCACAACCATAAACATAATCTATGGCAATTGTTTGTGTGTCAAAACAGAAGCTAATTATTAACATATTAAATTAATTCATTTTTTAAATGACCAATAACACGTGGGCTCTAATTTAAATAATGCTTATTGCGTATGTGCTGCCGTTAATAAAGTATAACCATCAATGTATAATTTATACGACAAACACGCAAATATACTTTAACTTTGGCAAGTTTTGGCAAAAAAAAAGTTAAAATATTTCGCACGCAGTCTTTTTTAATATTATGTTAGAATGTTACATGACTACAAAGACAGCAACAGTGAATAGTGTACGTATTGTAAATATTTTTATTATTGTGGGGTAAATTTGTTTTTGATTTGTGCGCTGAGTACTAGTTTTTGTTACTACTCGCCGTGGCAAAGTTAACCACGATTTGTAAAATTGCCATTGTGTTATTTGTATATCATTCTATGTGTGTATGCGTTGTCTTTTATTTGTAGCAAGTAGTGTGAATTGTGTTTGTGTGCCGTCGTGTGATCGCAAACTTACAAGGGGGCCACGGAAGACCAGGCGCCATGGCTCGCCGTGGTCGAAGCCTGAGTGGTTTCCCTTTAAATGCATGGCGGGGGCATTGCATAGCCTTGTTTAAATTTACTTTCCGTTTAGTTTATTATTCTTTATTTATTTATTTTTTCTTTCGTCTTAATACTCGTATGTGTGAGTTATTGTTTTGTTAACCTTTGGCTGTGTTATGTCCCTTTATGTGTTTAATAAAGATATTTTTATTTTATTTTATTTTTAAAGCATAGGAGTTCCTATGCTATACAAATTTAATCAAATATATTGCAATACAAATTTAGTATAATGGAATCGATGCCGTACAAAGTTAATTTTGCGAAGGCGAGCAGTGATAAAAAATCGCATTTAGCACGCACATATCCATAGCTTTTGCTAAGAACGTAATGTGTATAATATATAAATGTAATGAGGCCAAGTGGTATGTAGAGTCGGTAAAGATCCGAAACTCTATTGTGATAGGCTTTGATTGAGGTTTGTATACATGTCAGCCTGATGAAAACAGAGAAGTGTTGTAGTTGTGGTCCAAACTTTTGCTTTTATTCCTAATTTTGCTTTTGTTATAACTTATAGACGTCATAAAGAATATCTTATATATAAAAATGAATTGCTGTTCGTTAGTCTCGCTAAAACTAGAGAACAGCTGAACCGATTCGGCTATTTTTAGTCTTGAAATATTCGTAGAAGTCCAGGGAAGGTTTAAACGGTTTCTATGTTCAACGAAGTGGGCACGGGTCAGCTAGTAAGTTATAAAAACACGTTGGTGACCACTTGACTTTATTAACATTTTTGTTTCATTAGTTCTTTATTACTAATTAAATATTTCATTAATTTTCATTAAATATATCACTATAGATATAACAGGAAATCATCTGTGAAACATGTTTTATAAACTATACGTATATGTTCTGGAAATACGTGACGCCACTCTCCGTATCGTATAATCGAAAGACAAAAATAAAATAGGTACGTTAGACATTGCGAACTAAATTAAAAAAACTCCTAGCTGTTATGATTACTTTTTTACGTTTATTAATATTCAAAGAACGTTAAAATATTGATGTTGCAATTTAATTTAAGATTATTATGATGAGACCATTTACTGAAAAAGTTAATTTTACATTGCGTTTTGTATTCCTGTCGCCACATATTACAGACGTAGGTTCACGGGATCATCTTATTAATTATAAACAAATGGTTATGGAACATGGAAAACCTCCTTGAAAGTGTTCAGCCGGGGTATAAATCATCTGAGCCGAAGGAACATGTAGCGATAAGCGCGGCGATGAAATACGAGTCGTGTCCGCGTCGTTTAGACGACACGTGACATATCGCGTGGTGTTCCGATGAACTATGTACACCGCGATACCGCCGATACTCGATGCTCTAACTGGGTCGAATGTACCTCAATTTAGGAAGTTTAATAGGCGATACTCGTTCCTTCGTCGGCGACAAAGTTCCTTCTCTAGGTCTCAAAAATCCCTTTGCACCCTTATGCAAAGCAAGTATAATACAATATAAAGAACTACATTTCAATTGCCGCTGGTAAGTGCTTTTCATTTTAAACCTGGTCGAGCGGAAAAATTTTAGATAATACCTGTTACCTAGTACCGCATTAGTACCCACAACACTTAGCTGGAATGATTGGCTTGGCGGTGGTTCATTTTCTCAAATGGATGGTGGTTTATTTTCTCAAATGGAGAGTGTAGTGTGAACTCATAATACCAGCATTTCCAGCAATCCTGAAATTTTATGATTTTTTGGGTAAAAATTTAAAAACTTTAAATCAGTGTGTACTCGCAAGTATTTATTTAAATTGCATACTGGACGTGTGTGCATGATACGAACACATTAAGCAGAATCAGCGATAAAAGGTGAGAGGCCTGACGAAAAGTTAAGTGCGAGTGTGCAAGTGTTAATTACTGTCAATAAGTAGGAAAGTGTATTTAAATAAACTTATTATCTTATTCCCTTGAACCATAATTATTAAGTAGCTATAGGTCAATCGCATTATGCTACCAAATAAGAGTTGTTATTCGGGCTAAACAGAAAAGTCACTTATAAACTGGTCCAATTTGCGTCCAGATGGACTTTCTGAAAGGATTATTAATTATTATATATAGAGTGATGCGCGCAGCTGTTAATTAAACGATTAATGCGATAGACATGCGATGTATGCCCCTAAAAACTTAATCATTATCTACTATTTAGAAATATTGTTAAATTTGCACTATCTCTTTAGCTGTTGTGCCAAGGTAGAGTTGAAAAATCAAATCAAACAATGAAAAGAATTTCTAAAATTAATTTTAAACTTTAACTGTTCGTTTATTACACGAAAATAAATTAACATATAAAATAAACATAAATAAATTTAAGATAAAAATATAAAGAACAAATTGCAGTCAGCAATCTGTTGAGGTGTAATGTTGTAAGAATGCCAATTTCACCGGCTTTTGTGGGTCAATCTGATATAGAGGGGCTATTGAAAAACGACACCAGTGCCAATGAGCGCGGAGCACGATTCTTTGCCAATAGTATTCACTCGGATCACAAGTTTATGAATCATAAATCTGCACCACCAATAAAGATATCGATCAAAATTACAGGGTTACGATGATTTAACAAATACGACGCGGTTGCGGGTTGCCGCTGCGCTCGCGCAGGGTGGCCCGGCTCCGCGGAACTAGCGTGTAATTACCCCACAATAAGTCAGCTCGCCCCAAAAAACAACTTTCATTAAAAATTCAAAATTGATACGCTGTAATCATCATTTCTGAATTGATTTTTTCGCAATGGACTGAAAGGCTTTTTATGAAATTACATTTTCCATAGCCGCTTAACACTTGGTGGTTGAAGCTCGCTGATAGAGCAAGAAAACATGAATACAAACAATCATATAGATATATTGACCAAAGTAGGTATTGATAGTTTTTTATTATTAACAATTCAAAAAATATATTTTTTATAGAAGGTAGGTAGGTTTTTCCGTATTCATTATTTAAAAAACCCTTTTATAATTTGTTGCAAATTATAAAATAAATTTGCCGTGTGTATAAATAGCACTTAATCTTAGTGTCTGTTACGGAAGTGGTTGGTCGAGTGTGGGCAGACTTTTCATGTTGCCGCCTAGGATTTATTTAACTTGTGATTAAGTCATTATACAAAAACAGTATATAATAATGATTATTCAATTGTAATTTAAGCTAAAATTGTATTTCAGCTATATATTAAAATTTAGTTTTCCAAAATACTTGTTTGCTGAAGTACATAAGTATAAGCTTGAAACCAACAAATTATATATTGACTTTGTTCACTGAAAACTTTATGTTTCAAAACGTAACAGCTTCACGAGAAATTCATAACAGCTACCCCTATTAAACAAATAAACCCCCAAATGATGCTTATTACCGCCTTGCGTAAGTTGAAAGCGACCGTGCGCCCGCGCAGACTCGCGCAAATTACTTTGGCACCGTTTGACAGCGGGAAATTTCATTACCACGAGCACATATCATTATTATCTCGCCGGCAATCTACATATTTTAAGTTGGCAATAAATGCTCTAGAGGTTTCACTTTCCGACACTGGTTTTCGAAAATGACCCGGCTTTATTTTCGGTTCTCTCGAAGGGCGTGTTACAGTTTTAAGTGAATTTCTTTCTGACCTCTCGCTCCAAGGTGCTGCACGTAATTATGCGAGATCAGTGTGACATGTAATTTCGCTTAAATAACATAAATTGACATTTAACCGTACGATGTAGGTGAAACCTGTAAAAGATGAATTTAAAAAATACCTGCACTGATTTGTAATTGATTGCATGAGTTATAAAATGCGTCGCAAATAACTTGCCTGTCCGAAATTAATTAGCGAGTTCTTTATTTAATGCCGATTCTGGACGCAATCTCGTGTACATATGAAGTGTTTTTAATGAGTGCTCCTTATTAAATCTATATCCTTATTTTTATGAGCCAGAAACAGCAGAACAATACTGTAATAACACTTATTTCTTAATTCGCTCTGTATGATTCGCTAAAAATGATCTAATTAGATACTATAGGTATTTTTTATATATTTTCATAAAACTTTCATTTCGTATTTCACTCGTAATGAATATGGGCTTATACACATGTATGAATATTATTATTTTTATTGATTGCTTATCACGACGTACAACTTCTGCCGACGGTTTTTAATACAAATTCAAACTAGTAATCAGAAGCATTTGTAAATCAATATAGCACATGAACGTTCTACGTTATTTACATTACTATTACTTAATAACTCACAATAATATTATACTTAACGTTTATGTTATATTCATACAAGCATCTGTCACAATTAACACAACAACAACATACATAGTAAGCTCTGATTGGCCTATTATATCGGGTCGTGTGCTTACTGACGTATGTATAATTATCTTGTAAACTAGACAATCTGTATTTACCCTTACTCTAAACCTTACCCTAACTCTTGTTCCAAAATCCTGAGTATTTAAAATAGGTTACAATCATACGACATGCCTATGCAACATTTACTTGTGTGTAAAGAATCTTCATAGCAACTTTCGTTTTCATATAATTAAGTGCCCGGCTCAGAAGCGATATACCAAATCAACGTTATATTGTCAGGTGCGTTAACGTCAGAATCGCGCTGACTCATCATGATGACTGATAATATCGTTTACCAGTTGATCGGTTTACCAACAAAGTTCCAAATATAGATTTATCATTGAAATTCCGACGTTAAACGCTTCTGTAACAGTAATAAGTTATAATATTACTTCTGGTAATATTATCATTACCGGATCACGTGACTGTTATCCCTACCAAACCCCTACTTCCTCGTAGAGGGTGGTAGGAAGCGGTATGTATAAAATCGGCTCCGCTTCGGAAGGGAATTCAATCGTTCACTGTGTTTTGTAAGGGGTCATTATGCCCGAATACATATTGTAAATTATTGAAGTGTATCAATATCAATAAACCAATAAGTGTAGAAATACTTACATAAGTGAATTGGTTTCATTCGTGAACATAAAACTTGGAAAACTTGTGTTCACTTATCCCACTTTATATCTCAGAAGAGGGATACGATAACAAGGTACGTAATGTAATTTGTGAATAAACTTTTCTTTTTATAAATATTGAACAAGATACCTGTGTTTATATACTACCTTTTAGTTACTTAATTTATTAGCCTGACGTTTTGTCACTGTTATAAACACGAACATAATTATTATTATAATTCTGGAAATTATATCCTTAACTTGGTATATCCAGTAATTTAGTATAATTATTTAAAGCCAACTACACAATAACGATAAAAGATTCTGATTAAAATGTGGGTATTACTATATATTAGTAGATATTTATTTCTGCATAAAAACATGACCAAAAGTTGGTTCATACAATTAAATCTAAGGGCAAATAGCAAAAGACTAAATGAATGGGGAGTATTCTTAAGTTTATTGAATTATAATATAACAACAATATTATAATATTGTTTCTCTTGTAAAACTAAGCAGGCAGTGAAAATAAAATTATTTTGAATTTTGACCTTATTTCAATTAGTCACAATTAGATTATCAACATTTAATTTCAGTTTTTAGTTGTAGTTTTTTTTTTTTTTTTAATATTTAGTACCGATTCAATGTGATGCTGACTTAAACAAAACAATGAAATCGACAGAATTAATGCGTAGTTTGTTCATAGTGTTCCTTTCTAATTGCTTATAAGTATTTAGTTTGTTTACATTGGATCCAGTTAAATCGGAACCGAGTATAGTATAATGCCACCTGAAATATATATATCTATTATTATCTATTATCCGTATACCCTGTTATCGTACACCTACAGCCCCAAAATAAGTCTCAATTAAGAATAAAAACAGTACCTATTGTGTTAGACATTACAAAATACGTATACAAATATAGATCTATTGTTATCAGTGAATCTAAAATCTATTGGAAGTTTAGTGTTTTTTTAATATACTTAATTACAATATAATTATGACTATGAATACAACAAGGCTACACAAATAAGGAATTACAATTTAAATTATTTTATTATACTTTATCATCTTCATTGCATTAACTTGTTTCAGCTACTGTTTGACTTAAATATTGATACATATTCTTGAGTTTCAGAGTTAAAACGACACTGACATGGATGTGGACCACGAACGATCGAATGGATCGAGAAGTCCAATATTACAAAGGACTGGAACAGTGGCCGTACATGAAAGGGTGACGCGACCCTCTGGAAGTAGCAGAGATCGTAGCCGGTCAAAGAGTCGCAGCTTATCCCGCGAAAACTTGCGAGAGCAACTACAACTCGATAGGCAGCGTGCGGATATTTTAGAAAAACAATTAATGAATGAACGCCGAGCACGTGAAAACAGCGATTCGCAGTATCGGGACTGGAGGCGACGCAATGACCGCTATCGGAGCTCGAACCCAGTAGACCATATTATGGTTCCTGGACGGAACAAGCATCGGAGCCCGAGAGGGGACGTGTATCGGAGCCCTAGAAGGGACATGCATCGGAGCCCTAGTAGGGACAGGCATCGGAGCCCTAGTAGGGACATGTATCGGAGCCCTAGTAGGGACATGTATCGGAGCCCTAGTAGGGACATGTATCGGAGCCCTAATAGGGACATGTATCGGAGCCCTAATAGGGACATGTTTAGGAGCCCTAAAAGGGATACTTATCGGAGCCCTCGAGGGGACGTGCTTCGGAGCCCTAAGAGGGACGTGTCTCGGAGCCCTAGAAGGGACATGCCTCGGAGCCCTGGAAGGGACGTGACTCGGAGCTCTACACGAGACAGGAGAGGAATCCCTGGTAATGATACCAGCTTGCCTGGTGAGTCAATATCTATTGTTTTTAAAGAGTTTCTAAATGCACTTAAGTCTAATAGTAATAATGAACGCACTAGTTTCTCTACTCTAAACAATGTCTTACCAGAATTCGATCCCATTTGTAGGGAGCAATCTATCACTGTTTGGCTTGGTAAAGTTGACGAGTGTGCCGACATATACGGGTGGGATGATCGGCAAACTATACATTATGCTTTGCCAAAACTCAGTGGTCATGCTAGGCTATGGTACCAAGGGTTACCATCTCTAAAACGGTCATGGAATGAGTGGAAATTACTATTAAAAGAATCTTTTCCTGATACCGAAAATTATGCAGAACTCTTAACGGAAATGCTGGCCAAAAGGGCTAGGTTTGGAGATTCACTTGAATTATATTATTACTCAAAAATTAATTTACTGAACCGCTGCAAAATTTTCGGTAAGGAAGCAATTGATTGTATTGTTCACGGTATTGACGATAAGGGTGTTAGGGTAGGTGCTCAAGCAGCAAATTTCGTAAAACCAGAGCAGGTGTTACAATTTTTCAAAACGTTTAAAACACAAGTGAGAGATAATTATAACATAGACAATAAAAAAGATAGAAGAATCGTCGGCAATAACTCTGTAATGACCCGTTCGATAAATAAACCGAATGACCCCTCTCACAAGTCGAAACAGGGTCAGTTCTCAGATTCAATGATATGTTTTAACTGCAAGGAGAAGGGTCATCCGTGTTCTAAATGTCCGAAACCCATTGTTCAGTGTGCTTATTGTCGTTTGATTGGACATTCCCTTCCGGATTGTCCAAAGAAGAAAATTATAAAGCCTGATTCCGAAAGGAACAAAAACGTTTTAAAGGTACTTTTAAGTAAAAATGCATGCAACAATATGGCTGATCCAGTAAATACAAAACCAATTATTTTAACGAGTAGCAAAAATAATTTTATTTCTTCCCTAGAAGACGGATCGAATAAGTACAAAATAATTATAAAGATAAATGGGCAACCAACGGCCTGCCAGGTGGACCTAGGTAGTGAAGCTACCCTGATTCGTAAATCAGACGCTGAAAGGCTGGGTCTATCTTGGCCTGTCGTTGACGGCCCATTATTACGTGGTTTAGGAAATATACCATACTTACCATTAGGAAAACTTAAATTAACGATTGAAGTTCAAGGCTTAGTTGAAAAGGACGTTGATACTTTGGTTGTAGAAGACAAACTTATTAATAGTCCAGTACTTTTGGGACATACCTTTACCGAGCGACCGAGTATACGCATCATAAAAACAGCTACAGATTTACAATTTGAAAAAGGATTATTTGAAAACAAAAAAACGTTGAGATGTGAAAATGACATTAATATTAGTGTAGGGGAAATGAAAACAATTAGGGTTAATTCTGATGATAAAATTAGTGGCAGTGTGTATATCGGGGGCTCGGTAAGGGGATGTGTAGGACAGGAATATTACCTTCTACCAGGAGAGTATGAAATAAATTCGGGAACGTGTTTGTTGTTAGTACAAAATTTAGGCACAAAACCCCTCACATTTTTAAAACACTCCCTGATTACAAGGGCTAGGTACTTAGGTAAAACCAAACAAGTTTTTTCTGTAAGTAAAGATGTACAAACGCAGATTGAAAACGTTAATATATCATGCGGGGAATCTTTATCCGTTGACGAAAAGCAATTGTTAAGCAATCTTCTAAAAAAATATGGAAGTTGCTTTTCAGCTGGAATTAATGATTTAGGTTACACTTCTGAAGCCGAAATGATAATCCAGCTAAAAGACTCTGAACCAGTAGTATATAGGCCTTACAGATTGTCCCATTCAGAAAGGGGTTTGGTTCAGGAAATGGTTAATGAATTAATTGAGTGTGGGATAGTCCGAGAATCGAACTCG
The DNA here is from genome assembly GCA_905187575.2 of Celastrina argiolus. Taxonomy (NCBI): domain Eukaryota; kingdom Metazoa; phylum Arthropoda; class Insecta; order Lepidoptera; family Lycaenidae; genus Celastrina; species Celastrina argiolus. The sequence goes on from LR994577.1 coordinate 11,478,744, forward strand.
CCATATGCTAGTCCGATTGTTTTAGTAAACAAAAAGTCGGGTGAGAAACGTCTTTGTGTGGACTATCGCGCACTCAATAGGAAAACCAAACGGGATCATTACCCACTTCCTCGTATTGAAGATTTGCTTGACCAGTTGTCGGGACAGCAAATTTTCACAACCCTTGACCTTGCGTCGGGCTATCATCAGATCCCAATTGCTGAAGAGTCCATCGAAAAAACGGCATTTGTCACACCTGACGGGCAATACGAGTATGTTCGTATGCCTTTCGGGTTGGCTAATGCACCTGCGGTGTTTCAACGGGTTATGCATAAGGTGCTTGCTAGTGCTAAATATGTTGTCATATATATGGACGATGTTTTGATTCCGGCAGCCTCTATTAAGGAAGGTTTAACTCGTTTAGAAGAAGTCTTAATCCTCTTGCAAAAAAGTGGCTTAACTCTTAAAATGAACAAATGTAATTTTTTCCAAAATAATATAGACTTTTTAGGTTATGAGATAAATAAAGATGGAATAAAACCCGGATTTCAGAAAATAGAGGCAGTATCTAAGTTCCCTATCCCAAGAAACCAACATGAAGTTAGGAGGTTCTTAGGTCTAGCTAGCTTCTTCAGAAGATTTGTCAAGGATTTCGCGATTATAGCTCGACCTCTGACGAGTCTTTTGAGGAAGGATGAAGCTTGGAATTGGACGTCTGCGCAAGATGCTTCCTTTGAAACTTTAAAGAGCAAACTGATAAAAAGGCCTGTTCTTACCTTATACAATCACAAAGCTGACACACAACTACATACAGATGCAAGCAAAGTAGGTTTAGCAGGCATCTTGATGCAGCGTTTAGGGTCAGACCCTTGGAAACCTGTGGCATATTACAGTAGACAGACTTCAATTGACGAGCAAAAGCTGCATTCATTTGAACTCGAAACTTTAGCTGTAGTTAGTTCTTTGAGCAAATTCCGAGTCTACTTGGTTGGTATCAAATTTACAATCGTCACAGACTGTAACGCCCTTCGCTCCACGTTTACTAAGCGAGATTTAGTACCACGCATTTCCAGGTGGTGGATACAATTCTTAGAGTACGATTGTGAAATTGAATATCGACCTGGTGAAAGAATGGCACACGTAGACGCACTTAGTAGGAACCCAGTATCCACCGAATTAGAACTGCCACATACTCTAGACATTTTAACTATTAATTCAGAAGATTGGATTGCCACAGTCCAATCTAGTGACTCTGAAATTAAGCTTATAAAAGAAGTGTTAGAGGACCCCTCCACCAGTAAAATAGCTAAAATACACAAAGAGTACAAATTAAAAAACAATAAGGTTTTTCGCGTGATAGATGATAAAACAACACGTTGGGTTGTTCCTAGAGGTGTTCGTTGGATTTTGTTAAAAGCAAATCACGATGACGTAGGACATTTTGGATTCGAAAAGACGTTACAACGCCTTCGTTCTTATTACTGGTTCCCAAAGATGCGACGATTTACCAAGAAATATGTGTCAGCATGCTTAGAATGTGCTCACCATAAAATCCCGTCCGGCGCTAAAGAAGGTGAGCTTCATCCAATACCAAAAGTTGAAATTCCATTTCATACGATACACGCTGACCATTTGGGACCATTTATACGTAGTAAACGAAAAAACATTTATTTGTTGGTAATCGTCGATTCTTTTACCAAATATGTTAGCTTAAACCCCGTGCGTAGTACGAAGACAAAAGCCAGTATCAAAGTATTCAAAACTTATTTTAGCTATTTCGGAACTCCTACTCGTTTAATAACGGATAGGGGCACCAGCTTCACGAGTAAGAAATTCAAATCGTTTATACAAAAGTCTGGCGTAAAACATATATTAAATTCGGTGGCTACTCCGCGCGCTAACGGACAAGTTGAACGTTACAATCGAACGATTCGTTCAGCTCTTAGCACAATGTCCCACGGAAAATGCCCAGATAAATGGGATGATGTCATCCCAGATGTTCAAATTGGCATCAATTCTACTATACATGATGTTACTAAAAAGTCTCCATCGGAATTATTATTTGGTAGAGAAATTAACACTCCATCACAAGGCATTTTAAATGAAATTAGAGAAGATGTAGAAAGTGTTACAGATGAAAGTTTACAGGATATTCGAAGTCATGCTGGGGAACTAATTAAAAAGAATCAAGAACGTAATAAAGAAAGGTTTGATAAAAGTAGAAAGACAAGTACGCAATACAAGGAAGGTGACCTTGTCAGGATAGTTAGGGCTATAGTAAACAATACTGGACAGTCAAAAAAACTTGAACCCAAATGTCAGGGTCCTTATAGGATCAAGAAATTATTGCCCAATGACAGATTCGTTATTGAGGATACACCCTTAACTAGAAAAAATGGTAAGCGTTACGAGGGAACCTTCTCCATAGACAAGATATTTCCATGGCTTAGTTTCGATAATAATCCCGAGAGTGAATCATCTAGCGATGATTCCACAGAGGAGATATAATTGTTCTGGTAAGAGATCGTTTAGATATAAATTTAACAATTAATAGATGTTGACCACCACAAAGTTCCTCCTTAGTTATAAAATCTCTATTTTGTTTAAATAAAAATATATACAAATTGTATTCACGGTTTTTATTTAACTGTTGATAATGTAATGTTAAAATTAAAATTTTAAAATGATTTATAATATTATGTACAATGCTAGGTTTTGTATTTTTTTGTGATATTTAAATAATGTTTTATTTTTATTAATCACTTTAATGTAAACTATTTACATATTGTAATGGTATATTATTGTTGTATTATTATTTTATTGATGGTTAAAAGTTAGTGAAAACAGTTATTATAAATTAAATAATTTATTTATATGATTATTTACCTAATATAAATATTGTCATGACTTGCTGAACTAATTAACGTAAACAAGAGAAACGAGAATGTAAACTGTTGTATTTTTTTTAGTGATATTTAAATAATGTTTTATTTTTATTAATTACTTTTTGTAATGGTGTAATATTTTTGTATTTTATTTTATTGGTGGTTAAAAGTTTGTGATAATGAAAATGTGTTATTATAAATTAAATAATTTACTTATATGATTAATTAATATAAATATTGTATGACTTGCTGAGCTAATTATTAATGTAAACGAGAGGACTCGTTTCGAATCGGATGGCCGACTGTAACAGTAATAAGTTATAATATTACTTCTGGTAATATTATCATTACCGGATCACGTGACTGTTATCCCTACCAAACCCCTACTTCCTCGTAGAGGGTGGTAGGAAGCGGTATGTATAAAATCGGCTCCGCTTCGGAAGGGAATTCAATCGTTCACTGTGTTTTGTAAGGGGTCATTATGCCCGAATACATATTGTAAATTATTGAAGTGTATCAATATCAATAAACCAATAAGTGTAGAAATACTTACATAAGTGAATTGGTTTCATTCGTGAACATAAAACTTGGAAAACTTGTGTTCACTTATCCCACTTTATACTTCTGAGTAAGACAAACGCAAATTTGGGTTTTTCTTTTAGTAACAGAATTTCCTCAATATGTTGACAAAAACCTAATAAATTGACAAAAAAAAAAGCTAGAAGCAAATTATTATACTTACTTCCCGTACCAGGAAATATTACTTGCACCTCCATGTAATTTTCGGACAGGGCCTAAGAGTTAAAATTCCATTGTTTTTACATAACATAGATGTGTATCTGGTAAAATGCATGTGTTAGTCTTTTTCTTATAATATTGGTATTAGATAACATAGTAAACAAAATTATAAATATTTAATGAAAAGAAACTTGGAGAAACTACTTAGCTTCAGATTAAAACACATTAAATCTTATAACAGTAGTAATAAGAAAACCCAACATTATTGTAGCTTAATTATAATATGGAGAAATTTCGCAACCAACGAGGTAATGACAGCAGCACGCCCTAGGTAATGAGTCCATATAACACCTGAAAATCGTTTTAAACACCTTATCAGTTCCTACACGATCCCGACACGTAGTGTGTTATTATTTCCTCGCCACCCTGTTATTATCTCTTTACGTTCAACACCATTTAACGTAATCACTTAAACATAATTTAATTGATTTGATTTACTTTTCCAAAAATCATATTATTATGATACATTTAAGAAAGCTATTAAAATAATAATAAATAATTGATTGATATATTGATGGCGTACACTCAGAAAGTATCTTATATTTATATTAATACTAGCTGACCCATGCACACCCGTGCTCAACGGAGCATACAAACCGTTTAAACATTCCACGTATATTTCAAGACCAAAAATAGCCAAATCGGTTCAGCCGTTCTCGAGTTTTAGCGAGACATTTACATTAGGTATATATTTTTGTAGATTGATGAAGAAAGTATCACTTTTTGGTGGCCCTAACAAGCACTAATTGGCTCGTTAATGCATAATATTTTAGCAATTCATTCTAGCAAAATATAAAAAATCCTTAAAAATCGACCACCTGAAGTTCTGCAGCTGCGCTTTATTTTAATAACTGCCAAGAGCAAGATTGTTACACTCTTCTGGGTTCCATCACTTTCGTAGTTTCAATAATTTATTGATATAGTTACCTATTATATATTTTCCGCAACTCCGTTCACGCAAATAAAAAAAAACAAAATCTAGAACCGCACATTTTCCGCGATTAAAAGTAGCCTTCCCTGTGGTACTCCCGACACAATCGAGAACCGAATCCGTTCGATATCAGTGGTTTTTCGTATTTCATTCGGTGAATTACTTTGAAAAAAAAAGATAAAGAAAATTGTTAGATCGTAACTTTTTGTACTCCCGACCATATCGATCGACTGAGAATCAAAATAAACAAATGTCAATTTATTAGGAAGTACGCGGCATGATCGTATCTGAATCAAAATCAAATCAGTTTGGAGAGTTTTTCTCTGGATCAAATTTAATTAAAATTGGTCAAACATTTTCGAAGTCCCTATAAAGATACTGAGTATTTATTATGATTAGAATTTTTGTTTCTTTGCTGGTAGTCTGAAGTATTTTCCTTGGTAGAGGAACAAACAAGTAATTTGAAAATTGCAGCTTTATTCATTAGTATTACCTACTATTACACAATATTACATACAAATAGCATCGAGTCACATGAGATTATTGATATGTAAAAGAATATTTTACACGGTTGAAACATCAAATCAGAAAAAATATACGTAATTAGAGACTGCTTTAGTTGCGGAACTCTAAAAACTATGGTCAAACTATAATATACAGACCTACTATTAGTTGGTTAATAATTATAAATTAATGCACGTGTCTTAATTACATTTACTGTGAATTAATTGATACAGGAAAACAACTTTAATAACTTAAAATGAGCTTTTCTTATAAATGTTATCAATTTTATGCAAACTAATATGGTCTTTATGTTTATAATATTGCAATATAAAATTTAAAATAATGAGCATTGTATCCACTCGGCACAGATGTCTTAATTTTTACCCCTAGGGGTTTGCACCCCATATACCTACTTTAATTTATGTATAGTACATCCGAGATAAATTTAACCTAAACGTAAACAAACCCGTCTATGACACAACCAAAGACTAGTCAGTGATGCCAATTGGCCAATAGTAATAAAATGATTTTTGTTTGCTATGATTTACGAATCCATAGACTATATTCTACAATCGGCAGTGTCGAAATGGCGTATTTTTCTGTGAAAGATTTTCATTTTAATGGTTAAACATATTAAATAATGTTTAATTGTTATAAAATGTATTAGATAATGAAGTGTAATCCTTAAATATACCTGTAAAAGTGTTTATAAGTGTGCACAATACGTAAATAAGGGAAAATTTCGCTGTTTTCGGTTTGTTTGCCTTTAGGTTAAATTTATCAGGGACGAACTATAGGTAGTCATAAATTAGACTGGTATTATACAAGTACCCAATTGTGTAAAAAATGTATAAGAAAAATAAAATAATTTTCACACATTGTATGGTAGTACAATGTTGTTGTACAAAAAAATTGAGTGATGCAAGTAAGGTGAGATCTCATTACACAAAATTACCTTCGAGGGGGGAAGAGATTCGTCGTCCGTACAGCATTCTCTGTGACATAATATTAATTTGCCCAACAGAATGTCGTCAACGTAATCTGAATTTACCGAATTTAGAGAATTTTAAGGTAAATAAGGTATAATAACCGTAAACTATGGTACGTCGAGAAATATTTAATTCCAGTTACATTACACAAGAGAAAATTTAATATGTTTCAGTCGATTTAAAAGTTATGTTAAATGTTTGAGCGCTTTCGAAATATCAGATACGAACCGAGCAGCTGTCATCGCCGCGTTGCCGCGTGAACAATTTCGATTCGCCATCAGCAATTACTTCTCGTCGACAGAAAATTAAGGTCCAGAATCCAGATACGATAAACCCGAGTGCTATGTGTTAAAAATATCATCGGGAGAAACAGTCGGTTGGTACGCGACGTGGACGCCGCGCTTTTTGCCGGCCAACACCCAGCACGGACGCAGCGGTCGGCCCGAAAACTCGTATCGATTAAGATTTATTTTCTGTTTTCTCGATTGCGTGCCAACGGCTAATTACTAGAAGGTGTCAATTCGAGAATCAGCAAAGCGACCGCTCAACATTCGTACAAATTATAGTCATTACGGGTAACCGACAATTTGAGCGGACATACGTTATTTTTTGTAACATATTTGGTAGTAATTTCTTATTTTCGTTCATTACCGGCGAGAGAAATTCGTCGCCGGGCTAATTGTTTAAGTTTTCTTGGAATTCAAGATGAATAAATGAATAGAAGCGAAAGGAATCTAGCGTAGTGGTCGGTACGGTCGGTTCTCGGTATCGGCGGTCTATCTCACGCCCCGTCGCCACGTTTCTCACCTCGGGACGCCACCTCCGAGCGGCCGCGTCGATGCCTTATCGCTGACAATCGCTCCACTCATCTGTACCCGGAGCTTCACCCACTGAACTGAAACTATGGTAACCCACATTTTTATTATTTATATTTCTACAAAGACAATAAAACAAAAGTCTTATCTTATAAACTCTATCCTTGGATTTCTGGAAAATTGCAGATATTAGCAGATTTCCGTTTTATTACGTTTTATTTTTTAATTAAAATTAAGAATTTTCTAAATAATTGTAGGTTTTATAGTATGATAAAATAAGAAATACATACGTATTTCTTATTTTTTCTCACAACTTTTACGGCAAAATATCTTTTGCTTTTCTTTTCTTCTTTAAAAGTTGTGTTGATCCATGTGATACCAAGCTCTGGTAAGTAGGTCGTCGATGACGACCTCCGCAGCGCAGTTAGTTGAGCGCGTTGGCGCTCGAACGAAAGGTCGCGGGTTCGAATCCCGCCGAGGGAACAAAAAGTTTTCAATGTTCCTGGGTCATGGATGTGTATTAAATTTGTGTATAATATAATAAAAATCTTAAATATGTGTATAGTATAAAAGTATTAAATATATTTCCGTTGTCTGGTACCTGTAACACAAGTTCTTCGGATACTTAGCACAGGGCCAGATTGACGTGGTGTGAAGCGTCCATAGATATTATAAAAAAAAAAAAAAAGGAGCTAAGTAGCGAGACTTGACATTTTTTACAAGTTATGTTTTTGATGGGATCTCAGTTCTTTTTGTAGAAGATTTACTTAAACTAGTGTCTTTTGTCGATAGGTGCAAATATAACTTTGTAATCCTATACATTTATATTGGATTACAAAGTTATTTATGCAGTTGGCGTATTTAGATAACTAAACAGAAATTCCAAAATGTTTTTCCTTTTATTTATACACTAAATACTACTTGTGTTTCAAATTTGAAGCTTCTATGTCTACTAGAAGTGCCTAATACTTTTGTTGATCGGTTAGTGAGTGAGTGAGTGAGTCAGTGACAAAATTAAGAAACTTTGAAAAGTTATAATTCTTAAACTTCTATTTCCAATTGAATGAAATTTGAAACATACCGTGTTTATATAATGATTACTTAGTTACTAGAAATGGAGGCTTCTAGTATTATGCACAACGAAGTTATAATGGATCGAAAAAGCCCGAATGCTTCGAGAAAAGTATGGTACGGCCGTGCTTGGCTTGGCGGCGCGGGGGCACTGCCGTACCCCCAGATATATCTACTAGGTATTGAAGGAGCTACGCACGGAAAGCTGCGGCTTATATCCAGGCCAAGCTAATATGTTTCCATCTACATTGTATTTTACGTAGCCAGTATTGCAATTCATTTTCCACAAACGAGTATATTTATGTACATAATTTCAAACATAAATTGAAAGAGCAGATATACTAACGGGGCAAATCTTTAAAGGATTAATTTAAATTCAATGAACTGTAATCGTGAATAAAATATATGTATATATTATTGGAGTGAGCTACTGGGAATCTGGCATTTAATTTGAATCAATATCTAGGCTGATCAGTCAAGCACTGATATCTCGATTCCTAAGCTGTTTCTTGTCTAATCCTGACCATGTTTTTATACGGTCTAGTCTTTGGCCAGAACTAAACCCAAGACCGAACACTTTCACCGATTAGTTATTTAATAGTTCCCTCATGACCAGATAACTAAATGTCAACTTTGTCGATATTTCAACGAGGAACAATATTTTTTAGATTAATTTCATCCATCAAGGCTAGTTTACTGCCGTGCATTTAGATCCTGAAGTGATTTAAATATTTCAAGATCTATCGGCTGCAATGTTTCCTCGTACGGCTGCGTATAAATCACTACATTTGGCCTTTATTGTACGTCCATCCGTATCCTGATAGACTTATTATTTCCGCCTCAATCGCATTTATGTAATGTAATTAGAAGTTTAATGACAAAAATACTTTAAATCAAAAAATCCATTATAAATCATTGGCCTTAGAACATAAATAAATTAATAATATTATAAAGACACTAAAATATTCAGTATTTCTACGGTGTCATAGTTAACCATAACTAAGCTCATTTTTAAGCACTGAAGATTTTATCTCATATTTTAATTTAAAATAACTATTAATTATATATATAATTTAATATTTAATTTTACCAAATCGACTTATTAAGAAACATTTTATAAATAGATATTAATTGTTTAATTATATTAAAAATAATTTAATAATAATTTATTTATAATTGTTTAATTATATTAATAATAATTTAATAATAAGATATTTAATATTTAATAGATTAGAAGCGTCCATAGATAAAAATTAAGATATTTAACAGTCACTTCCAGTATTTACATGCAACAATTTTCAAAAACTAAAACGATAGTCCCCTGAGTCTTGCCTCATTAAAACTACTGAAGAAACTGAATATACAGAGGTAAATTATAATGTAAAAAGAGTAATGTATGTAAATATATATCTGTATTAAAACAAACTATCAATTTATGAAACTCTGGTAAATATAATGATGATTATTAATATGTATTATTTGTGATTTTTCAATGAGGCCAGAGTTGAAAGTTTTCCAGGTTTCCAAAGAAGGTACTCCAATTTTCAGATCAGCATTAAATTACGTAAGTTTATAAAGATAAGGTAGCTTAAGTATATTTTTTGCTGTGAAGTTCTCACTAAGTCAGGTGCTATTTTGACACTAGGGTCCGATAAACTTGTGGGATTAAAGTATACTGCATAAACAAATTGACACTTGTACAGAAAGTCAAGTGTCAACAGCTGCACTGAATTAAGTTTGTTGTATTAGAGTTTAAAGTTAAATTAAATTTAAGTAACATCTGCGTGTCTGAATTTTATTTGCACCTTAAACGTCGGTTCGTTTGTTGTTTTAGTTGAAGTAAAATGGTAAATCTAGTTACAAAAACATATTTTAGAATTTGATTTCATTACCCAATATAATGTCGAGGTGGGCCTTCCACAGGGTCTTAACCAGATTTTTACTCTAATTTTTTTTTCGAATAAACAAATATGATATCTATTTATATATGCAAAGTGATATTCTTAATTTGCACGATATTCAAAAGGAATGTTATTGTGATACTGTTATAAGAACTCGTGGGTCTCGTTCGGAAGACTGATTTAAGTAGGCAGTGGCCAGTAGACAGCTCGATACGTATGGTCTAAATAAAGCGGCATCACAATGCATCAGAAACAAAGTGAAGGGCACTCGGAATTCTCGGATTATTTCAACTTGTCGTTTTCAATGTCAACGATTAAAATAATTGCATCACAATTTAAAATGCGAAACTTTTGCTTTTAAGACGGTTTAAGGATCGTAATAAGATTATTTCCTGGAAGTGTTTGTTGTTGACGAGCGTTGGCGTGTGTTTACCGCTATTTGGAGTCAATTACAATGTGCCAAACAACATTGATTTATGAATTATAACAGATCTTTATGCTTTGATCTTATTACACTCAGATTTTCAATGATTTAATATTTATAATGTCTCCGTGTTAGTAATCAATAAAGATAAATAAGACTAAAACTTTTTAAAGTACTTTATTAGTTTTCCTGGTAGTTGTATATGAATAAAATACGGACTAACTATTACTATGCCAAAAAGAGTCTTATAAAGGAGCACAACTTCATAATAACCTACCTGACCATATTAAAATATTAAATAATATTTTAATAGCTTCAAATGCCAATTTTAGTCTAAATATTATGTTATGCAAAATAGTTTCACATAAACCAATTTTAATGGGTAATTTGTCTTTGTATTCATTTTTATTGAATTAACTTTAGTATCTGGTTTTTAGAAGGATTTTATAACAATATATACTCTATATTTTTTTTAGCTAAGTAATATAAACATTATATTGTTCTGATGTAAGTGTATTTTGTATACTTTATGAGAATAAAATCTTTAAGGCTTTATTTTAAGTTTTAAGTGATTAAATAAGCTTCATGGTACTAGCTATGAAGGTAATAATAGTCCTTATTTTTTCAAACAGAATAAAACTTTGTTTAGGTTCCTTCTCTATTTATTATACTTGGCATACATGGCCGGTTTCTGAAAGGCTGATCAAATTGCTCAATTGATCAAATCAGCTAATCTGAACGCTTATTGGTGAAAACAGTGACTGCGAACGATTATACTAAAATTCATAGAAAATATATATCACAGATATAAAAACACTATGAGAAAAGACATAAAACAATAAATTACTTACTTAACACTACGTCAAAATGAATATTTTCCATTTTGCTCGCACGAAATAGCTAGTAAATTATTATAAGCCACAAATACGCAAATTTTCCAACAACTGGCATTAAATATTTCACACGTAAAAATATTGCGTCAACCAATAATAATTTAATTAGCACGCTTTATAAACGCACTCTGTGTTGACTGCATGTCAATTATATCTCGGTATAGAAGGCTACTTTTTATTGTTCGCTGAAGGTGGTTGAAGGTACTTCGACAGTAGTATTTATATTTTATATAAACAGCGGTTTTTCTCATGTCCTTCGCTAAAACTCTTACTATTATATTGTAATTATTAAAATTTAAGTAATATAAACAATCCAGTTATTTAAAAGAATGTCTAGAAAACACAGATAAAACTGTACAATATCTAAAATTAATTAATTATTATAATTTAATATAAAATGTTAACCTATAATAGTGGTCGCTAATGACCATTGATGTTTGAGTGACCTTAAATAAATTATTAAAAAAAAAACAATTCAGTATTGATGAATTTATTCAGCGAGTCATATTGTTATTATTGTTGTATACAATCTAATATTAAATGAGACATGAAATCTCATGAATCAGCCCATAGCTAAACCATGTACTAATATATATTCTGTGGCTAAATAAATAGTTTGAAGTCACTTACCACGCTACATTTCGCTTAAATATTATTCTTCATGAAATTTATTGCAACCTAAACTGTGAGTAGTTTACATGAGATTAAATCTAAACGTAACAATCCAGTCATGTTCAAAAGTGTGCCGGAACTACACGCACTCTTAAAATCATCGCGTAGGACGAACGCTATTGTATTCTCGACGAGAGTACCGACTACTGGGGACATTTTATTATTCTAAGAAAATGAACAGGATTTGGTCATAGTAGTTATACCACACATACACCAAGACACAGACGTATCTGATTTCCATGTTATTAATGATATCAATAAGTCTGTAATTTGTCTGTGATAATATTGATTCAAATGTATAGTTTTAAACTCTGCAAACCACATCTTATTAAACAAACAAACTGTATAGATTAAGTTTTATAAAGTTATATAATTAAATATTGTAATACACTTATTCAAATCACGTTTTGCCGGTAAGCTAAGTTTCAAATTGCCGTGAGGAAAACTCGCAAATGATTTGTTTGCGTGCTGAAGTAAAATTAGCAGATAAAACACTTACCCAACATAATCATAGGAGCAAAGTTAAGATGATATTAACTAAGTTAAGATGATTTATATTATATAATATCATTTTATGTTCAAAATTTATTTGATGTGAGATATCATTTCATTGTCTAAAAACATCAAGATAGATCAGTTTAATTCAATTTTCGGATTGCCTATTGTTGACCAGATCGAAAACTGTGTTGCGTATTATCATGATAATAATATCTTTTCAGAATAGCATTTGTAGACTAATTAAAGCTTTTGCAACGTAATTCTAATGTACTCGTAGCATATTTTGTACGAACGTAAATTTAGTAGAAAGCATTCTCACCCACATACGAGTATCAAACGTTAATAACACAAAAGAGATGGGTCATATTGTTACTGTACAATGTTGTGCTCGCCGTCTTATTAAGTTCGTATGTGTATAATTAATGTGAAGAGTCAGTTTGCGGTGAGCGGGCAGAAGTGAGGATTTCGGCTGAGAATCGCCCCGGGCGCGCAGGCTCTCGGCGCAACGGCTCAGAAAAATAAATAATAGGAATTCACTTCAAGCGTTATATCTACAGCAATGCTATTATCTTTGGGGCTGATATAGGACTCTATACTCTCTACTCTCTGTAAGGTAGTGTAATTCTAAAATAGGAAAAAGCTTTTTTATTTATTTAAAAAATTGTTAAAAGCTAAGGTTTATAATCCAACATAATAAATGTCTCATTATGCAAAATCTATTAAGCACACTTTAAATAAATTCGGTATAACTTTATATCAAATCCAGGGTCTCGACTGTCGTAGCTGGAACTTCATTTCAGGGTCCATGTTTAGGTACACTGCACAAAATTGTTGTATTGTGTCGTCCGAGATAAATTTAACCTAAACGTAAACAAACCAACAACACCGAAATTTTCACATATTTACTTATTGTGCACACTTTCACCGGAATTTTAAAGAATTACACTTCATTATCCAATACATTTTATAACAATTAAACAATAATTAATATGTGTAAACATCAAATGAAAATATTTCACAGAAATAATACGCCATTTTGACACTGCCGATTGTAGACTATAAGCCTATAGTCTATGGATTCATAGCAAACAATAATCATTGTATTAATAACTGACTAGTCTATGGTTGTGTCATAAACGGGTTTGTTTACGTTTAGGTTAGGTAACACAATTTTAACATTTCCTCGTCCTTCGTCCTCATTGACAAAAACTATTTTGTAAAAATCAATAAATACCTTTTTTATTTTTTGTTATTGCAACTTCAAAATAATAAAATGTAAAAGTTAAAAAAAAATAGTTTTTGACGAAAAAATTAAAGAATGTTCTATAATGAGAAAAGGTGGTATAATCATATCCCAAAGTTATAGTGGCTGCCTTTTTCACACCATGTATAACTCGTCTCTACTACAAGTTGTAGCTTAGATACAGTTTTTTCATATGATGAGTTGGCTTCCGATAATTATAGAAGTGTTAAATATAGTTAAATGATATGTTAATTAATAAACAATTATCAAAAGGATGTCTTTATAGCATTAAAAGTTTACGACGAGTGAGTCATGTATTACAGGATATAATAAATATACCAGTATCATTTGGATATAAATTCCAGTCCATCAGCAATACATTAATGTTATGATTTCACTATGTCGCATATATTAATAATAATTATACAATTGCGTATGTTCCTGTACTGATGCAACGAACTGCTGTAAAGGAATTCGATTTTTATCAGCCATTTCCGTTTTACAACTGCGTCTAGGATTTTTTCTTTATGGCTTTGGGTTAGGTGCATTCTTCGGTAGATCCGTTGTACCACTCTTAAACCTTAGTTGCTAAATACATGATCTGTCGGGGACCTCTACGCTCGGGTCATTAAAAACCAAACTGTTAAATTTGGTCGTAGAAGCTGCAATACCATAAAGACCGATTCTTAAAATAAACATGTAAATTATTGAGATTCCGAAATAGACAGTAGTACCGTATGTAAATACAATTTTCTATTTTTCGTAAGGTAAAAAGTGCGTGTACAGAATAATTGCTGAGAGCTTAAGAAAGTTGTTTTACTATTATTATCCCGGTGTTGAGCCATAACTGAAAACAAGCTTCCTTATTTGCCGTATGGATTATTTCATTAAATTATTTAATTACTCACAAGATGGTAGATTCCATGCGCCGTTCTAGCGAATAACGTTAGTCGCTGCTATACAACACTAGGTGGAAGGTAATTATTAATAGTAAAGAGAAATTTAAATGTTTTCTCGAAATGGACTAGTAATTTATGTACAATGTGTCATTACGGTCCTACTGCATTTACATAATCTTAGAAAATATTTTAATCGCTATGTTTAGCTAACATTATAAGGTATAGTGAATTTCAGACACTATTATATTCCATCAAATTGTGATATTAACTCGATACGTAAGATAATAATAAATTGTAAAGTCATATTACAATTATTGTTATTTTCTTTTAAACCACACCACATTAACCGCAGGAAAACATTACACTCTACATTCTACTGTAGTATCGATGAAAAATTATACGATTCATACGAGTATAGCATGTAGGTGAGAAACTACAGTGTTTGGTAACTAAATGACCTACACTATGGAGTAAACGCGAAAAAAATTATACATACTTTATAGACATATAATTATACCTCAAAACTACTAATTCTTTGTGATTTTAATTTAGCACTTTGTTGCCGTGGTAAATACAAATACTCATGCAGATCTTTCGAGCATTAACCTTTTAGACAGACAGGAAGTTTAACTGTTAGTGATAAGCTAAGCTGGAACATTTGAAAGTTAAGCAAAGTGAAGTAATCGATTGTCAATTGTATTGGAGCTGTCATGCTTTTCATACAATTATTATTCGTTACTTTACAGAGTTTTCAAATATTCCTGCTTGGGCTACTAAAACATGAACTGAGGCATTCATCGTGCAAAT
Organism: Celastrina argiolus; assembly: GCA_905187575.2. Lineage (NCBI taxonomy): Eukaryota > Metazoa > Arthropoda > Insecta > Lepidoptera > Lycaenidae > Celastrina > Celastrina argiolus. The sequence continues at coordinate 11,494,053 of LR994577.1, forward strand.
TTATAGGCCCTTTATGCTTACGCAGATTATTTCACATATTTGTTACCTAAGTATCTAACATCTACCATCATATTGTTAAATGATTTGTTCGGTACATGTATGTAGTTTATATTAGCCAGATAGGGCATCGCTATTTCTACGGAATTTGCAGAGTCGTTTTGTCTAATCCTTTAAAGGTTGATAATGTCCCAGTTAATTTAGAACTGAGGTTAAAGGCCAAATAAAGTTAGTATTACAGGATTTAAAGACACGATAAGATCGTTATGTTAAAATTAGTATACAACTAATACAATGTTGGTTAAATAACAACACCTATGTGGGGTGGGACTTAGGAGTCGAATTTTTTTTTTTTATTCAAAATTCACATTTCGCATACATATTTTATTATTATAAATTTTGCTGTGTGTGTCTCTGTCTGTCTGTCTGTCTGTGGCATCGTAGCTGCCGTCTAGACGGATGTACCGATTTTAATCTAGAATTTTTTATTTCAAAGCTGTGTAAATTCACCAAACATCATCATCAGTTCGCTCACTGTTGAAAATTCAGGGAGTTACTTAAAATGTATAATTATATTATTAAAATACACTTCAGTTTACTTCTTCCAATAATAAATTAATGGTATCGCTAAAAGGTATTCAGAAAATATGATAATGGTTATGATTCGTTCATATTTATGGTTATTTATGACTGGTGCATATTTATAGTTATTTATTAACGGTTATGTTGTCATAACCGTTAATAAATAACCCCCCCCTTGAAATACAATTAACATTTGTATGTTAATTGTATTTCAAGGGGGTAGTTGTATATACTCGCCACAGTTTTCATGACCCAGGATAACATAAATTTTTAACGGGATTTGAACTCACAACCTCCCGTATGAGTACTGGCGCGCTCAATTACTGTGCTACATGACCTTTTCGACTCTACGAAACAGTTCAATTTACCGACATAATATTTTTGTCAAACTTGTGAAACATAAACTAAATTATTTTTATTTTCAGCATTGTTACTTGGGAGGTTTATTCTTGTATCTTTAATTTTGATGAGTCATACAGTTGAGTAAACGCTAAAATAATAAATTACGGCTATAAACATTTATATCGTCAGTTCTGTTACGTTAAATGTTTTGGTATAACCACAAGTATAATACCAACTGTCACACCGCTGTAGGGTAGCGTGGCTGGCAGAGGGCTCTGCAGTTCCAGCAAATCGATCCTGAGAATTTGTTGTTGCTTTAGAGAGAAAGACTTTTGTTCTTGTTCTACTTGTTCTATTATTATCCGCCCATAGCTGAAAGAATTTAAGCTCGAATTAGGTTTTCTTTTCATAATAATTGTCACAGTTACAATTGAACAAATTGCCGGTCGACCTCGCGGAATACATATAGTATTATATAGGTAAGATCAATATAGTTTAACAGCGCTGACTAATTGTGCGCATATATTATGCTAACGTGCAAATACGGATTTAAACCACGTCTGCAGTTGATGCGGTCACGTACTTTGTGTTTTAATATTTTGAGACGTGGAAACTCGTACCTATTACAAGAAGATCTAAATCCATAATGTATGTTTTTACTTTTTATCATGGTTTTGTTTTTTATAAATAGAATAAAAAACAAAACCATGATAAAAAGTAAAAGTCACTAGTTCGTATTAAAGAGATATTACAGTAATCAAAAAGAAGTTTTTTTGTGCTGGTCATCAATCTTCATTTCCGCGTATAACCGGCGGGCGCCGTGCGATTTATTTTACATGCAGCTTAGTGAAAGTACGATCATTACTGCCCCCGACTAGCAGACACATCAATACTGTTAGCACCTTATGTTTTCTGACCACATTAGGGCCCGTATAAATAAAACAATCTCAAACCCAACCTCACTTGAGAACCTATAATTTGACAGATAAAACAACGTTTCGTTAAACTTCTAAAAGTGTCAATGTTACATAGTAGTTACTTTGATTTCTTTTGTAATATTAATATTATAGACAACGAAAAAACATTAAAATAAGTATATATTTTATTTTTTTTATTTATACAAGGATCACTCGGTCGCGCTTGGTGTCAAACACAAAACAAGCCGATAATGGCAAGAGTACTACTTGGTTACAATGGCAAGTTTCAATAAGCGATCTATCTATCCTTTCTTATAGATAATATATTGGTTATTGAAACGCTCCATTAGTATCCTCGATTCCCGATCTCTTATTATAAAAGAAAATATCTAATTTATATTTCGATAACGATAATATGAGATTACTACAGGAAAATGCACCTGTTATCTCGTAAAGATAAGTCCACTTCGGAACGCGTTTTAAGTGCATGAAAAGAACATTAGCTACATTAATGTAGCATAATCATTATAGCATAATATTGTGTCATTCGCTTCATACTGTATGCACTATTTTATAATCGATCTAGACAAGTTGTCTGGCCACCTGCCGCTTGGCGGACCGCGTTAGACGGTCGTAGAGCAACCGGCGCCGGAGTAACTGTAACGCAACGACTTCTGCGTTACGCAGTGACCAGCCTTTGAGGTTAAGTTTGAGCATTCGGTAAGAAGACGCTGAAGATTCCTTTTTTATTTTTACAAAAGAAAAAAACGAGCGATTCTTAAAAGCACTAAAAATATTTAATTTTTAAGACGATATAATGATATTAAGCTACCAAGCTCTTGAAAGTAAGTTTAAAGGCAGACCACAAACAATGTACCAAAACGGGGAACATGCATAAAATTAGCAATACAAACCTTATACATCCTACTACAGTTTTGGCGAGCAGAACACTATTATTTGCAGTCGCTCGCGGTGCGAGTGTGTCGTCGGCCCGTGCCCGCTCGGCGCCTTTCACCGCGGGTCGCAGGTCAGGGCGCGCTCGGGCGCTCCGCCCCTGCCTCCCCCCGCCGCCCGCGCCACCCGCCCCGCGCCGCCGCCCGCGCCCCGCGCCACGCTAACGGCCCGCCACCGCGGCCCTATTCAGCTGTCGTCGCGGTCGCCGCTGGGAACAACAGAACTTATGAATTATTCCGCCGCGCCAGAGCCGAACTGTTACTGAAACAATTACTAAACAATACTTATTCATATTATCATAAGCAACGGACGTTGTATAAGGATTACCGCATACGGTGAGCCGTTGCGATATCGACTTTTTTTTTTTAAAACCATGCACGTAATGAGTATGAGGAAAAATATTTCACTGAATCACTTGTCACCTGCGTGGGAGCGCTTCAATCGTACACATATCTGTGACGCTGTACAGTGATTGTATTTGTCGGTTCCATTCAAGTAAGGAATTTCTTTCGTGTTACGGACGTAAATAAAAGACAACGCTCCATATTTATAATTACAATATTTTAATCGGGCAGAGTCTCTGCTTATAACAGTATCAATCTATTCTTAAGTCTGGTGACAACGAAGAGTTACACCCTTATATAACATTGACAATCGTTAGGGCAAAAATCAATATGAGAACTATTTAATATCCGGTATGATTATAATTACCTATACCGGATATAATAGAATATGATTATTAGGTAAACAAATATTAATCTTATATAATATTAATCTTAATAACAAATATTAATAACATATATTTAATCTTATATAATTATTCTTACTTTAGTTAAGATAATAAATTGTATGACAATTTAATATTATGGAAGTGACGTCATGGGTTGCCATATTTAAATATTAAGTAATTTAAAATAACTAAAATAATATAATCTATAACAGTCAGTTGATCGATAAATTATTAATAAACAGTTGAATGAAATTAATACTAATATAAAATAAACACGCATAATTGTAATATCACGGATCTAGATCATCACTGCCGAGACTAAAGATGTTTGTAACACTCGGCCATCCTGCATTTTGCCATGTCCCAGGGCAAGATGATTAGTTTTCGTCATATCTTTTTTGTGTACCTGAAAGAAATAAACGAAAACAGTAATTGCACTTAGAAAATATTTTAAATACATTATGACCAAAATATTCTTTATATTTAATTGTGTCTATTTCAATTATTAAGTTATTTATCATAGTCAATTATCCTGCTGAGTTAGTTTAGTATCTCTTGGATCTGGTTTATTTAGTAGATGTTATTTTAGTGTAAACATTTCTGTACACAAATTTTGCATAATATTTTGAATTATTATTTTATTGTCACATAGATATAGATTTTTTTTTAATACTAACTAATTGTTATTTTATAATCACATAAATCTAGTTCATTTACCTACTAGTTTTTATTTTAGTATCACACAGATATAGCATGTTTACTATATATTATTTCATAGTCACACAGATCTAGTTTAATTATTAGATTTTATTTTTGTATTACACAGATATAGCATGTTTACTATATATTTTTTCATGGTCAGACAGACCTAGTTTAATTACTAGTTTTTATTTTAGTATCACACAGATATAGCTTGTTTACTATATATTATTTCATGGTCACACAGATCTAGTTTAATTACTACTTTTTATTTTAGTATCACACAGATATAGCTTGTTTACTATATATTATTTCATGGTCACACAGATCTAGTTTAATTACTAGATTTTATTTTAGTATCACACAGATATAGCATGTTTACTATATATTATTTCATGTTATTAAAATTAGACTTCTTAAACTTAAAATAACAATATTTTGCATGCTAATGTTTAGCTAAAAGTGCCAGCTGTTAATGTAATATGTGTATTAAACATCTTTTGTACCGTTTTTATAGCAAATAAATAATTGATTGATTGATTGATTGATCTAAAACCGGCATTATTAAATGTCACTCATTACATCACTGGTACTATTAGTTTCTACAATCAAACAGTTCGACGTAGTAATAAGACTATTGATTAATCTTGAACTAAGTTTTATTATTATTAGTTATTTCGACGTATCAATCCACTTAGATACAATTTACCTATATAAGTTTTAATATTAGATAATATGCCCAAAGAAAGAGTATAAGCATCTCCAAACCCTTTCATTATTTCCTATATCCACTTTATTTCTGTGCCTATATCTGATGGTAATATTTCAAGTTAGTCAATCAATCCAATCATTTGTTTTCTTTTAATTTAAAATATATTAAATTTACTACCAGTATAAATAACGACACTTGAGGAGCTAATAATTACGGGGCGCATAAAAACCACTTGATCATTTAAATTAAGAATCAATATACACACCGGATTTTGCTGATCCTGTTGCCGCGAAGGTCCGGGTGTAGTGGCCACCCAGCAGCTTGCCGAAGTGTGTCACACCGTTGTTGTGCTCGGCAATCACGTGCCCCAGAGCATATGCTGTAGACTTTTCCTCCGCGCCACCATGATGATTCCCGAGAAATTAAAGATAAGGAATTATTATCTTTACTAAAATTTTCTAAAAGACATATCCGAAATATACCATTTCTCGTGTTTGATAAACTTTAGCATTAGCACGTAGTTTAGACGGTCTATCTATTATTACGAGTATAATCAACTACCATAAAAGAAACCAAACTACTTACTTAATAGTTAATACTATTTAACAGAAAAATAAATAACGACGGTATTTAAAAAAAAAAGTTTCTCATAAGAAAAATACTTTGCAAAAGGTCAAGAATATTGTTTATAAAATATTTTTCTACTTAGTAGGTACAATATTATAATCATAATTATCTATATGTAATACTTAATACTTAATACTTAATTTAAAATAAGTATGTAGTGTACATAGGGAAGTAAATGTACTAATCTTATTATTTAGCAAACGCCTGAACAAGGCACTAAGTTTTATGTATTTTTCAATGTATTACGATTTATCATATTGTGTATGCAGTATTTGCCAATAAAGAGTACCTATAAAGTTTGATGTACCTACATGAAATTACATCTTGACCAGCAATATTCACATTTTATCGTAAAAATAACGAATCATGAGCCACACAGCGTGGTTTTCTCTTTTTGCCAGCGTAGGGTTGGGCGTGGAGTCATCAGAAACGAAAGAAAAAAAAAATCATCACTGACCTGTCTTCCTGTTTCCTTTTTTCGAGTCCATCTGGGTATGGCCTTGATACGTTTCTTCTTGATCCCACTTCTGAATTGTTACGGACGTAAATAAAAGACAACGCTCCATATTTATAATTACAATATTTTAATCGGGCAGAGTCTCTGCTTATAACAGTATCAATCTATTCTTAAGTCTGGTGACAACGAAGAGTTACACCCTTATATAACATTGACAATCGTTAGGGCAAAAATCAATATGAGAACTATTTAATATCCGGTATGATTATAATTACCTATACCGGATATAATAGAATATGATTATTAGGTAAACAAATATTAATCTTATATAATATTAATCTTAATAACAAATATTAATAACATATATTTAATCTTATATAATTATTCTTACTTTAGTTAAGATAATAAATTGTATGACAATTTAATATTATGGAAGTGACGTCATGGGTTGCCATATTTAAATATTAAGTAATTTAAAATAACTAAAATAATATAATCTATAACAGTCAGTTGATCGATAAATTATTAATAAACAGTTGAATGAAATTAATACTAATATAAAATAAACACGCATAATTGTAATATCACGGATCTAGATCATCACTGCCGAGACTAAAGATGTTTGTAACACTCGCGTATGACCAATGACCATATTGGACAACTGCCTATATATTATGCAGTTTCTTCCCATCGTGAGTAAGTAAATAGATTGGTCATATGAAATGTTTTTCACAATCGTAAAACACGTCATTAGATAGACTGAAAATATAAAGACAGAATTAATATCAAATCAAATATAACAATAGATATTAACTCAAACATTCACCTAGATTTATTTAATTTCAGATTTTAAAAAAGGATTGTACAAAGAATTGTACAAAGACAACTTTACGTAAACAAAAATCGCAGACCAATTTTATAGATTAACATGATAATTTCCTGTAACTAAATTTGATGAGCACTTTATGTAAGGTGATTAGAGTGGCGTGTGAGATGCATCGTTAGGTGAATTCGGCCGTGGTGGCGGAAGCTGCGCGCGAGCTTTCGGCGGTTCCCACGCCCTCCCCCCTCCGCCCGCCCGCCCGGCTGCACCCACCCCCCCGCCTCACCCAGCGGTTACACAATGAGAGGTGAACGCGGATCTAAGCAATCGCTTAACCTCGCCCACTGCGCCTCCATACTGGTGCACATTTTGGTACACAAATATAATTTAAGGACAATACCCCTAATAACTCTATCGTATGCTAATGAATCATGTTTTTGTGGGTAATATGTAAACGTTGCATTTGAAAGTGCGATAATAAATCTCTGTTTGTTGTTAGAATTTGTAATTTAATGATCATCATCATCATACGCTATTGTTCGATTACGAAATTTAGTTCTTGTGATAAAAATGAAGGCGTATTATATAATAACCATTAAAAGCCCTTTTGAGTTTAACCTGCTAAATTACTCTAAAAAATGGCATACCACAACTTCATACTATTTAGCACCAACATCATCATAATATAATATAAGGCTGTCCTTCGTTACTGACTATCTGATACTTGGGCTCGTCTTCTTCAAAGGGCGATAAACATCTTAAAACGTTAACGTTTAATTATTCATTTCACCGCCGTAAATCAAAGTTGCTCAAATTGAAAACCGCAAAATAAAAACTGCGGATAAATAATTGTATACACAAGTGACTTCACAATAGACGCCTACGCAACGGATTTCGTTCAATTAGAAATATTAACTGTCACATAACTCAAAGTTGCATTACGGAGAGCGCCGCGGGCGGGCGATGATGATGGGCGCTCACATCCGGCAGGTCGCTGGCGGCTCGCGGGTCACGACCGGACTTTTTGTGCGCACGCGACGCGCTGATAATTATGCTGTCACATCGTCGCTGATAGGTGAAAGTGAGCGATACCGTAATGATAGAGGAAATATTCCCATTGTTGGGCTTAGATAGCTCGCACTCCGGCGGGCCGTCATTAATACCGCAATTAGCGTGTTTGTTCAAGATGTGCTAATGACAGATTAATAGGACCTCGACCGAAATATTAATTGATTGATATATCTATTTCTTAAGAATAAATTAAAAAACATATTCTATTTATTTTCAGTGACTCTACTTCACACGTGATTTGCACAAAATTCTAATTATTAACACAAAGTTTCATGTGGGGACTGCGCGTTTCTGACAGTGCATTTTATAAACCAACCTACAATAAAAGATAGCTTTAAAAGACTATTACAATATACGGCAATCTATCCTTTCTTACAGATAGATCGGTTATTGAAACACGCCGTTGTTTTCACACGTCACTCAATGTTCTACAAAATTCATGCACACCTAATTATTTCACATAATAAGACAAGTACCCAATTTACCCAAAGACTTGATTATTTAACAATCCTCCAGTATGAAATTACCAATTAAATGTAATTGACTAGTGATAATTATAAAATTAAGTGCCCCAATTAAATTAAATAGGCCACCTATTTGACCTTCAGCATAATATATTAAAAGTAAAACCTGATTTGCGCATTAACGTTATAATAAAAATAAATCTATTTAAGAGAGGAAATCCACATCTTTATCTTCTTTAGTAATAATTTATATCCAATTTAATTTATTCGAGTCAACTTATAAATTTAAACATGCTTCTTTTAGCAGTATGAATATAAAATACCTAAATAAGAAAAAAATTAGTATCTAATAGGTAGGTACTTGATTATTATTAACTCAAATATATAAACATGACTAATAACCTCATAGTAAGAACCTCAAAGTTTAGAGTTCAACGCAACGAACTATGCTATTCATATTTTATGTTGAACTAAATGATAACAAAAAAATTATGCCAGTTTTATATTCACTTATAATTAGAGAATATACACAAATGCAATTTATATGTTACTAAACAAAAGTTCCTCGTATAATAACCATTCCTGGACAAACTGATAGCAACTCACAATATACATTCAGATGATATCAAATCATTAATGTCTATGTTTTATTCGACTCGTACAAATTATTATACTAATATTTTTTTATAAATATTAGCGCCAACGCCATAATGAGGCTAATGTTTATATAATTTTGTAATAGGCAGTTACGCATAACATAACATAAGATTAATGGATTTTAGCCAAATCCTCGAAAATGATTTTACCAACAGAAGGCCAGCGACGAGCTTGTACCTTCTGGTGTGGTGACTGAGCCTTTAGCCAAGCTGCCATCGCTAATTACGAATGCTAAATTCGTAAAAATGTATAAGTGACGTGGCGATGGCCACATACTAAAACGATAGTTAAATTAAGTGTTGTTCTAGTCATATGCTCTCCTTGTCGAACCTAATAGATATGACAGTGAAAGCCTGCGAATAAAAGGGTTATACATATAGGTAATTATATATCCTAACTTTAATTATACGTTACTAAATATCCTAAAATGTCTAAGTTTAAACTCTTTCTGGGTAAATTTTTTTTTTGCGACACATCCAGTATAGTCATCCATTCATGTCTTCAATTATTCCCTAAGTCAGTAAGCGATGCTTATGTGTAATTCATCGGACTTCGTTGTCGTAATAAATTTACCGATGGTAACTTGGCTCAAGCTAAGCTACTGATGGCCGGTGGGTATCGGTGGGCCTGGGCGACGATAATGATCGCGTACCACGCCTTGTCAAATTTGTCACCTCCTCATAGTTTAGAGTTTAACGCAACGAACAGTACAATTAATTTTTAATTTGGTGTCGAAATAAATGATAATAAAATATTATACCAGTTTTATATTCACTTATAATTAGTTCATATATATACCAATGCAATTTATGTGTTTTCAACTTTATCTCAAAATCCGTACACATCCGTATCCAAATTTTTAATGCAAAATAAGCTCATAAAATATAATTAAGTCGAAAATAGTTGTATCGTATATATTATTATAATGCACATGACTAAACCACATTAGCACAAAACTTAGCGGTTACTTGGGAGTGGGGACACGACAGTCTTAAGACAATTATGTCGCACATATCCAAGTCTGTCTTACTGAAACGCCTAGAGTTTTAATACAGTAGTGTCGCTCCTAGATAGTTTTTTTCTATATGACGCTTTGTTTCAAGTGTGTGTATCTTCGTATATTTTGTATTAAAATATACTGTCGTAAGGCTCTCATGTCTTAAGTGAGCGCTCGCTCTAAGTATCATAATAATAGCAGACAAACTTGATTGAATGCGACGTCGTAAATTAACGGAATCCCAACGGTGCACACGATATAAAATAATCTTATAGACAAAACATAGAAGGTAAATAAGAAACGAAAGTTTAATATAAAAAACAATATGTCGTATTCAAATAGATAAACTGCGTCCAGCATTTGTATCAATATTAAAGTAACCTGCACCAATGCAGGAAGTAGTTTTAGAAAATGTAACATTTAATGCCATAATTACCTGTCATAAGGATATGCCATTTAGGATTTTGTACTTCATACTTATTTAAAACAAAACTCAAAATATATCGACGAAAAATATATTACAGGTTGGCTGTATGTCATGTTAATATTTCAAATTGTTGTACAAAATGTTTTCCATCATACACACCAGTGGTTGTCCGCCAGTCTAATTTAGATTATACGTACGGAAGCACGGTGCCGTGAGGTCCTCCATGGGTGCAAATAATACAATAATTCCTTAATATTTGCTTTCTTTGTAAATCTAGTATTGAAAGTCGCGGGCAACTTATCGCCTGATATCCATGTGCGGTCGGTTCCGGCTCCGCAATGGCCCGGTCCTCCTTGAGCGTCGCCGCTGAAGCCGATCGCCATCTTTAAATCATCGCCTCCTTACAAACAAGCTCGAAAGTAGCGCTATATTAGTGTTATGGAACTTTCGGTTTCTTTTGATTTTAATAAAATAATAAAATTTATAAAATGTATCGATAGAATTGGAACATCGATAAAAATAAAGTTATAGTGATTTACCTTTCTTTTTTTGTGTTCTACCTATCTCTATAACTTTGTCACCTTAAGGCCGTGTTTCACCAAGCAATGTTAAAGTTAACGCCATGTTATAATACCATGCCATCTCATTTATTGACAGGAAATACGAGAGGGATAACATGATATTTAACATGGCGTTAACTTTAACGTTGCTTGGTGAAACACGGCCTAAGTGCCAATTTCACCAACACGTGTTAAAGTTAAGCCTTCATTAAAAATCACGTTATCCCTCTCCTATTTCTGTCAATTAATAAGAAGGCATGGTATTTTAACAAACCGTTAACACTAACAAGCGTCGGCAAAATCGGGACTTAGTCCGAAAAGCAAATACGAGAGGGATAACAATATGATATTTAATGAAGGATAAACTTTAACATGTTTGAAATTGGCACTAAGATGACTAGTGAAACTTATATAAAACGAAGGTTGAATAAGTTTTAGGCCGTACAAACGTTATTACGTTGTCCTTGTCTCAACAATGTATTAACAATCATCCTATATCTACAGGTCAGGTCATCGACTATTGAAGAAAATTCTAAATCTCTAAAACGATCTAATGTTAATTTTTTTTTGGGGGTAGGGGTTGAAGACAGGTGAATTAAAATTTAAAAGGTTTATTTCACATGTCTTTAACCCCTAATATAAGATCATGATCTTCTTATGAGAGGCACGTGAGTTATCTGCGTACATAGGTAGCAAATTTTCCATTTACCTATACTTTAAGTAAATATATCCAAATCTCTTTTTTATTTTTCACCACCTGATAGCTCATAGCACTAAAAGCTGTTCTACTTCTAGTAAGACCTTGAGATAATAATTCTGTAGAATAAGTACATACTCGTTTTTTTATTTTAAATCCATACGATTATATACATGAATATTCAGGTGATCTATTTTTTATGTTAAATCTAGTTTCATTTGTTTAATAAAAATTTACATAACATTATTTTATATAATCATCGAACTGTGGGTTGAAAATTGTAAAAGCTACGAGATGTAATAAATAATGAGAAATAATACTATTATGTTTAAGACATTAAAAAAAAACTGGCCAAGTGCCAGGTGGACTCCAGCACGAAGAGTTCCGTACAATATTAAAAAAACCTGTTAGAATAAGAGCTTCCCTCAATATTCATTTTATTTTGTTTTAGTATTTGTTATTATGGCGGCAACAGAAATACATCATTAGTACAGTCAGAGAGTTGAAATATTTTTATACAGCCTGGTGAAAAACGGACAGCGAAGTCTTAGTAATAGAGTCCCGTTTTTTACCCTTTGGGTATTATAGAACCTTAAACATATATTATCATTTCGCTAATTTTACTGTATCATAAACCATAAATGTTTTAACTGTTTAGACCATACCAGTTTATCCTAGAGTGTGCGTATCTATATCAGGATCAACTAGTTTGGCCTAGTCTAAACTGGTCTATCCTATCAGGCTTAGCACAAATTAGTTTGGACTAGGCTATACTGGTTATTCCTATCGCGTATAGAAAGAACTAGTTGAGCCTAGGCAAAACTAGTTTGTCCTTAAATCGGGTTTGGCCGGTAACATATATAATATAGATTTGTAGGCAAATAGTAAAATCAAACAGGTTTTATATAAATAGGTATACAGTTCAAATGCGAAGTAAAAAAAAATATGTTATCTTTATAGAAATTTATACATCATCTTAATATTATATCCTATTATTTATAGAGACAATCTGAATTGATACAAAATCCATTAATCGTCATGACGTCAGACACTAAACCAGACAAAGGTGTGCCGCAGTACGCATGGCTTGCAATTTATTCATTCTTTTATTATATCAAGCATGTAAAGTTAAAAAAAATTGGTTGCACTTCGTCAGTACCGGCAAAGGTGAAAAGCGAAACAGCTGCAGCAGCCAAACATTTTCGCCGCGCGGTAGAAAGAGAGGGGAGGATATTACTTCTTCTGCTACTAATCTTTCTACTCTTCCTCCGTCTTACTAATTTTCGATCAGGCTGAAGCGAGTTGGAAATTTTTACCCGCTCCAAAAATGCACATCACTAAACAAGTTTTCAAAAAACCATAAACTACTTCCATCCTTGGCCATATAAAGTGTTCTAATTATTTAACTCGAGAGATTTATTTTTATTGTAAACTGTTTTAAATTGAGTTACTCAAATTATGTATCATCACCGTTTTACGAGATCTCAAATGAGATGGAGAGTGTAAATTATGCAAACGATCGCAGGTTGTTATAAAACTAGTATAAAATAAGTTTTTATCTAACGTCTGCCTTTCTGGTTTCCACTAATAACCTCTACCGCTCTACTATTGCGTGATTTATATCTTTATTTATATATTTATATCTAATAGACATATCTACTTACTGTGTACTAAAACAATTGAAGACATGAATGGATGATGGTCATATTATGTCGCAAAAAAAAAATACCCAGAAAATTGAGTTTAAACAGTCACTTAAACATATTAGAATATGTAGTAACGTATTAAGTACATTGATTCTAGAGACGGATCTTTAGATTATTTGCAATTCATCCATTCATGTCTTCTTTATATATAAAAATGAATTGCTGTTCGTTAGTCTCGCTAAAACTCGAGAAAGGCTGAACCGATTCGGCTATTTTCTTGAAATGTTCGTGGAAGTCCCGGGAAGGTTTAAACGGTTCTATGCTCAACGAAGTGGGCACAGGTCAGCTAGTAATTTTATAATAATGTAATAATAATATCTATGGACGCGCACAATCACACCAATCTGTTCCCATGCTGAGTATCCGAAAAACTTGTGTTGCAGGTCAACGGATATAAATTAAATATTTTTGTACTTTACACATACTTCAGCTTTTTTTTTTAATTTAAATAATTATGTAAATAGAATTAAATCGTTATACGCAAATTTAATAAACATCCATGATTCGAACCCGTGAACTTCAACTTGGTCACAGACGCGCTCAACCACTGCGCTACAGAGGTCGATTACTAAACAAAGGTTATTACAGTCGGTATGTAAAACGATTAAAGTAGATCTTAACAACGTCAATTCATTTTCCCTTTTTATGCGAATTATTGTACACAAAACATAAATCGCAATCAACATTACGTTACGAACTGACAAATGGCTGGGAAATTTTCATTTAATACGTGGCAGCGACTGAACAAAGATAGATATCATGACAGGAGACAAATATGCCGCCTTGTAAATGGGCATGTGCACATGAGAACTGCACATATGTACGAATATTACCATTCGCTATCCATGCTGTCACGATTCCTTGGTGCCACCTTACCAGCACCAGAATTGTTAATGCTCGACTATTTATCCTAAAATTGACTATTTAAGATTTTGAAAACACAATAGACTAGGTGACTGAATTTTTTATGGAATAAATAAATAGTATGTACCTAATCTAAAATATTAATATTAGTAGATTAAATTTCTATGCTCATCGCAATGGCTGAACCCTGGTGAACCAGCAAAGTCTTGCCCCAAGCGAAAATTTACTTAAAAAAAGTTACTTGTAAGCGTTTGGTGGACTAGTGCCGGTGTCGTACACTATAGCTTTCTTAAATCTGGTCAGACGATTACGGCTGATGTGTATTGTCAGCAACTGCAAACCATGATGGAAAAGCTCACCGTTAAACAACCGAGACTTGTCAATCGCTCTACGCCACTGCTGCTTCAAGACAATGCTAGACCACACACGGCCCAACAGACGGCTACCAAATTCATTAATTTGAAGAGGAGCTTCAATTGGAATGTCTAAGACATCCACCGTACTCTCCGGACCTTGCTTAAAACAGATTACCATTTTTTTTAAATTTGGATAACTTCTTGCAAGAAAAAAAATTCAATTCCAATGAGGCAGTCCAAGCCGCTTTTAAGGATTTCATTGATTCCCGTCCGAATGGTTTTTTTAGTAAAGGGATCAATGAACTACCTATAAGATGGCAAAAGTGTATAGATAGCAATGGTACATACTTTGATTAATAAAATATATTTTAATAAGAAAAAATCGCCCTTATGTCCCTCCCATACAAAACGCCAATTTCATATGTAAGGACCTAATATTTATCATCTTTATATCATTATTAAAATAGAAATAAATAGCTATTGTGCATAAAACAAATCATTTAAAATTTCCTGACTATCGATTACGTTTTTTTATTATTATTAACGATGTAGAAATCAGGTGCTACATACCTTAAGTTTTATCTAGTCGTACATAACGACTTGTGACTATAAAATTATTGATAAATCGATCGCGGATTACAACTTTGATAAGAAAAGTTTTCACTATAATTTACTTATACCTTCTAAAAAATAATAGATAATCTTTTTTTTTTCAATATTAACTTATTACTGCCTGTTTACTATCTAAATAAGTTTTTAGTTTAATTCACATATTTATATTCGATAAAAGCTTTTGTGATTTACTTTTACTGACAAAAAGCTAGATGATATAGCCCGACTTCGCAAAAAATGGGTCTAAAAAGTCTGAAACAAGAAAATAATTCAATTTGAAATCCAGAAATGCATAGGTACAAAAATGGTCAAGGTAGAGCCGTGGTCGCACCCACTATTGACATCGAGCCTTGATTTTTTTTTTCTACCGTATTTCGGTGGGAACTAATGCTTATATTTTATTAGCGGGTACGACCACGGCTCTACCTTGACCATTTTTGTACCTATGCATTTCTGGATTTCAAATTGAATTATTTTCTTGTTTCAGACTTTTTAGACCCATTTTTTGCGAAGTCGGGTTATAGTTTTTTAATATTTTTTTTATTTAATATTTTTCTGTTTCCACATTAAATACAATAATTATTATATTTTTATTTAACTGTCATAATATACATAGAAAGTATCAACTCCTAGATACCTACTACTTGTACGACTGCATTTTAAACCTTTATTTTGAATTTAACAATAAAATATAATAATTAATAAAAAATATAAATACATATTCGTAATGTGCTTACTAAGACCTATCTTTTGATACCAAACACGAGACAAATATCTTAATTAAATTTTTTTGGGGATCGTTTTTGAGGTATAATTTTCAAAGTCTAAAATTTTTCAAAAAATTATATAGCCTATGTTACTCGCGGCATTAATACAAATCGATTGACAACTCATTCATCAAAATCGGACCAGTAGTTTAGCCGCTACGAGGGAGCATACATACATACATACATACATACATACATAGGCTGCCAAAATCAACTAACTTAATTTTTATCGTTTAATATACATAGTTTCTTTAATTAATACAACTGATTTAGCAAAAAAAAAACTAAACTATACGTAAAATTATATAATATTATTTATTTAATCGAGTAATAAACATAAATATTTGTTGAATATATTATGTATATCAAAGTAAACTGAATATTTTACATGTAGTCGTCTCCATCGCTGTAGCAAAATACACACGGATTACTTATAGAAAACACTATCACTCTTACTTTAAATTTGTGTTTTTCTACGCTTGTTGTTGATGTTCTTATTTAGTCATCATGTGTTTCATATAGGTAAATAATTGCAATAGAACCATAATCGGCTACAGTATATAAATAATACTAGTCATGTGGATGGCACGACACAATCACATGAGAAATATGTACGCCCTTGCTTTTGTATGTAATAATTAATAGTTAATATGAAGTGAGCTAACGAATAAGAGTAGAGGCCTTTTATGATTTTATCTACATCTACACTAATATTATAAAGAGGAAAGATTTGTATTTTTGTATGTAACGACATAACTCAAAAAGTACTGGACCGATTTAAAGAATTCTTTTTTCATTAGAAAGCTGACCACTGAGTAACATAGGCTATATAAAATCAATTGCTGTTCGTTAGTCCCGCTAAAACTCGAGATCAGCTGAACTGATTCGGCTATTTTTGGTCTTGAAATATTCGTGGAAGTCCCGGGAAGGTTTACACGGTTTCCTTGCTCAACGAGTGAGCACGGGTCAGCTAGTTTATGATAAAATTAAGAATGTATATATTATAATATTACAATCCTAAATATTGTTTATCTCGAGACATTCTCATTTCTTTTTGTTCTCGGTAAATCACATCTCATCATCTAAAAGATGTAGGGTAGGAAAATAAGTGAAAGTGGTTACCCCACTTTCACTTATTTTCCTTTATTTACTTTATTAACATTACACAGGAAGCCCCTAACTCTGAAAGGATATTTCGTCTACTCACTCTACTATTGTATTGGTTACATCATCTGTGATTTCACTTGTCAAATAACAAAACATTGCGTAAACTTCTATTCACAGATCACACATTGCATTTTACTTCCTACATATACATACAAAAAAATATTTGAGATGTCTGTCCCTCGTTTACTGCGTAGGTCATCATCATCATTGCAGCAATGACACAGACTACTGGACATAAACCTCACCCAAAGTAATTCATGGCACGTAGTTGCCTGTACTTGCCACGCTTGACAGTCGAGTAGGCGAGCGCAGTTTTCAAATAATAATGTCCGCGAAAACGTTGCTGACCATATTTTAAACTTTAAGCAAATCAAATATGCCACTGACTGTTACACATTATTGTCTTATAAGATACAAAATTAATTCTGTACATAATAAAATCAAAAGATGTACAAATTTATTAAAGCTACAAAACTGAATCTCTGTTGAACACTTCTATACTTCTGTGATATGGTTGTTTACATTTTACAGCCATACATATTTATTGCGGCATGTAAGAAGCCTTGTAGTTTCTATTTACACATATTTGTGTTCGCTGACCGGCGAGCAGTGTTTACGCGACACGTCACGAAGGCGATACACAGGCTGTAGTGCTCCGCTGATTCATAATTTCATTAATAACATTATAATTTGAATTGCAGTGTTGTAATTGGCAGGCGATGTGATTGTAAGGAATTGTACAGCTTTTCGAAAATAAATAATTTATATTAAAAATGTATTAGATATATTTATATTACTAATTTATCTTCATATAACTATATATTCTTTGAAAAATAAAGAACAGACGTTGTTATGTCTAGGAATTGGAATCTATACTAATATTATAAAGCGGAAGTTTGTTTGTTTGTTTAAACGCGCTAATCTCAGGAACTACTGGTCCGATTTGAAAAATTCTTTTTTTGTTGGATAGTCCATTTATAGAGGAAGGCTTTAGGCTATATAACATTAGCTGCAACCAATAGGAGCGAAGAGCTCAGTGAGAAATGTTGCAAAAACGGGGAAAATTAATTACATTTGGGGACTTTCATTGCGTCGCTGCATACACAGCTTAAGTCACTCAAAAACCACTTGAACTAAGTCGCGGGAACAGCTATAAATAATATTACTCCAGGAGTGAACAAGTTAGTTCAGGGCGGCGATTCTCGCTATTAGAACATTTTCCGCATGACATTTTTTCATGATTTTTTCCATTCTACCGAAACGTTCGAGCGGTTTACAAAACACGTAATGCGCATGGTTCTCAGGCAGTGGAAAAAAGTTCACATTCGAATAAAACATCGAAATTCGGAAATTTTAAGAACGAAAAACACTTGTGTATTCTCAGATCTTCACAGTCGAAGTAAATCGTGAAAAAGTCCCCGATATCCAACGAGTGGTAAGGACCGGTAGATGTCCGAATCCACATGTACAAATAAATAATTTGGCAGTCTATGTATGTATGTAATATATGTATTGATGTATTTATGTATGTATGTATGTTTGTATGTATGTATGTATGTATGTATGTAAGTATGTATGCATGTATGTACTATGTATGTATGTATGTCTGTATGTATGTATTGATGTATTTATGTATGTATGTATGTATGCATGTTTTTATGTATGTATGTATGTATGTATGTATGTATGTATGTATGTATGTACATATGTATGTATGTATGTATGTATGTATGTATGTATGTATGTATGTATGTATGTATGTATGTATGTATGTATGTATGTATGTATGTATGTATGTATGTATGTATCATGTATGTATGTATGTAAGCATGCATGCATGTTTGTATGTATGTATGTATGTATGTATGTATGTATGTATGTATGTATGTATGTATGTATGTATGTATGTATGTATGTATGTATGTATGTATGTATGTATGTATGTATGTATGTATGTGTGTATGTATGTATGTTTGTATGTATGTATGTAGGTATGTATGCATGTATGTATGTATGTATGTATGTATGTGAAAAAAAAGTTTATTTCAGATTAGTGATAGTAGATATGTCCCATATGTTCCGTTTCTATTGCGCGTATCAGTAATACTTTTTCGTCAATACACAGTGATTTTCTTTTACTAGCCATGCTTACAGTTTGAAAGTTTGTGAGCAACTAAGAATATGTTAACTATGTTAATCCATGACTCCTACTTATTAGTAATGGTCAAAAACAGTCAACACGTGCAAGCAATCCCAATTTGTAAACAAAAGAACGAATTTCTTAGAAAGTTCACTATGCATGATGCCGACAGTCAAGTTTATTGCGGGCTAATATCATAAAGCGACAAAAGACCATATACAGCTGTGCAGTTTTTACTTATTTTAGCAACTTAAAAAGTAGTTTTATTACTAAATTGTTGTCGTTATTGAGAGTGGGTGTAATGTTTAAAAAACGATTTTAGATTTTCAAAATTAAACTTAAAAAACTATATTCAAAAAAATTCAATTAAGATAATGAAATTTATATAGTCTATGTTACTCGCGGCAACAATACGAATTGATTAACACCTCATTCATTAAAATCGGACCTTGCTAAAAGATGGCCCCGCGCGAGTTTCTTACGCCGGTTCTTCTCGCCGGACTAGTTTCCGAACCGGTGGTAGGCATCATATTGTAGGATAATTCTATAAGACGTGTTATTTAATAACCTTTATGGAAATAAAAAGTTTTGAATTTAGAATTTTTTGGATTTTGACCAGTAGTTTAGCTGCTGCGAGCTACATACATACATAAACTGCCAAAATCATGTACCCTTCCTTTTGACTTCGCCGAAGTCGGGTAAAAATTATTTTAACTATCTATGATTGACGAAATACGTAATTGATACGTTTATAATACATAATATTATACTTAGGTATTTAAAATATTAATATTTCAATAAACAACAACAATATTTACAAGAAAATCACTTTATGTCTTTGAAGTTTCCCATAGCGTTTTTTTAACGCTAAGTTTTTTTAAAGCTAAGTAAGAAAAGTGCACCACCAATTTGATAACCTACCAGCCGCCACCGTATGTATGAAGTTGTCCGTTCTACTACCGAAAAGTTCGAACGATTCATGAAACACGTATTCTGGGGTACCAATAGAACAATTACCAATCGAACTGTCGAAGTAAACCTTACATATTCTATAATATAAAAATTGATCGCAAAATATGTTGGGTAGCATAACCCAAGAACGACTGAACCGATTCGGCGAAACGGTTTGTATGCTCAACGAAGTGGGCACGGGTCAGCTAGTATTTATATAATTTATTAATGTGAACTAAAAAATTAAACAAACATAGTTAATATATTTACGTCTACAACAAAAATGATTAATTACGAGTATTATTGACGCTTTAAAAGTCAACGATATTGTATAACCTAAACGCACCACCAAAACAAACAAACAATACGAAACATTTCGTCGAGTAAAATAATGAAAACACGTTACTTCATCGACCTGCAAAACGCAACTAACAAGTTCTAACAAGTACAAAATAAGCCGTTTAAAATATAACAACTTATAAAAGTAATATGCAATAGTAAAGAATTTTTACTCTTATTACCCTCTAACAAGAACGATTTTTCTTAGCAGCGAAATATGCGTAAGCATATTGTACAAAATGTACTCTTATCACTTAAAAATGTACAAAGAATTTTCACACTTATGCCGGCAGCCTAAGAACGATTATTCTTTGCTCATTCCACACTTATGATTAAATAAGTAATAAACGGATTTTTTTCAGTGTGTTCTGAGAATACACCAAGTGTGCATCGTTCTTAAAATTTCCGAATGTCGACGATTTATTCGAGTATGAACGTTTTTCCACTGCCGGAGAATCGCCGCCCTGATCACGTGTTTTCTAAAGTGATTTATTCACTACGGACGAAAATTCTAAAAATAAAAAAAATCCGAATACATTACATTACTTTTTGCAAGGCGTTTGAATAAATACGCCATAGTAAAGATTCGTTCATATTTTTATGGCAAATTTTCCTTATGTATTTTGTGAGTCACGCCTAAGGCGGTCAAATAATTCACGGCGTTTTCTCTTTGTCGTGTAATATTAAGCTCAATTAACTGAAGATGTTTCATAATAACTTACTGACAAGTGAGTTGGATCGATAGACACCTATCAAAGATTAGAACGCATGATTAACTATTTATTTGATTGCAAGAAAACAATTTCCTAAGTCACAAAAATGAATTTGTAATGGAAATACTCAACATATTTTTTTGATAAACGTTTTAATAGTTGATACTTACTCAATTTGTAGATAAATTAACTTACCCGGGTATAGTTTGTAAGTAGTAAGTTAATGTTTTGCAGTGGTACAGGAATTAAGTCTAGTATCGGCGCATGAGCACCGTGTCACGGGGTCATCGACTGCTTCCCAATCGCCATGACATCAGCTCCGAGCGTTTACAAAATACTCTCACTTACGTAACGGATCAACTGCACGCTAATACTGATCATACCTGTATCGAAATTACTCAAATATTTAAATTGTACGCTCAGTTTGGGGTTAAACACTGCTGTACTATTGGAGTAGTAACAATAATATTATATATTTTGTTACTACTCCAATGTTAAATTATTATAATGATTTATTTGCTTGTTTATATCGAACTAGCTGTGTCCGCGACTTCGTTCGCGTGGTTGTCGGAAACATTATCTTTTGATTGGTTGGTTTTTATTACAATACAATACAATACAATACAATACAATACAAATATACTTTATTGTGCACACAACAAGTTACAAAAAAAAAAACAAAAAAAAAAATATACATTACAAAAATCAGACATGCACACAAAGGCGGCCTTATTACTAGATAGCAATTTCTTCCAGACAACCTTATGGTGTTAGAGAAAACAATGCTAGAGAATGGGAGTTGCGCAAAAGTATATTTAATAAAATAAAAGTAAATAAAATAAAATAATACATAAACACAATAAATATATAATATATGTATACAATATAATTATCTATTGTATACATATACATATATTATATGTATACATATACATATAATATATGTATATGTATACAATAAATATATAATATATGTATACAATATAATTATCTATTGTATATATATATATATATATATATATATATATATATCTATATATATATATATATATATATATATACAATAGATAAACCTACATGATATTTTAATTTATAATAATAAGTGTTAGTTACATAAGTCAAGGGTTGACACAATATGATTCCAGATAATGATTTTTTATAAGAGTTTTAAAGCGATGTATAGTTTCAGCCTGCCTTACATGGATAGGTAAAGAATTCCAAAGGGAAATGGATTTTACAATGAAAGAGCAATTAAAGTATTTAGTGCGGTGGATAGGAATGTCAAGAAGAAGATTAGATATAGATCGTAGTTCCAGTCTGTCAGAGGTACGGAAGTTAAAATTACTTTTTAAATAAGTGGGACAATGGGAGTCAAATAGGATGTTATAAAGGAAGGAGAGAACACGAGAGTCACGGCGGTAGCGGATTGGCAACCACTTTAACTTGAGGCGATACTCGGAGATATGGTCAAATTTACGTAAACCGAAAACAAACCTCAAAGCCAGGTTTTGAAGGCGCTCCAATTTGTTCAGTTGTTCCTCCGTCAAGTTAGTGAAAGAAGCGTCCGCATAATCTAAATGGGAAAGGAGTAGGGATTCAGCCAAAACTACCTTAGTGGGTATCGGAAGAACATATCGTAGACGTTTTAGGGACCGCCAGGTAGAAAAAACCTTTCTACTAATCTCTTGCAATTGATGCGTCCACGATAAATGTTCATCAAAGTACACTCCCAAGTTTTTAACCACTTTACTGAAAGGTATTGTTACACCATTTATAAGGACAGGAGGTAAAGAATCATGGTCAACTCTAGAAATTAGCCCGGGGCTACCAATTACAATTAATTGAGTTTTAATAGGATTAATAAGAAGTCCATGATTCTTGCTCCATTCACAAATATTCGACAAATCGTGATTCACTAGATCAAAAGCGGAATTCAGATTGTCCAAAGGAGACTGTGTGTATATTTGAAGATCGTCCGCATACAAGTGGTAGGATGATGAAATCGATATTGTTATAGGGTTTATAAAAATTGCAAACAGAAGAGGAGATAGCACACCACCCTGAGGCACGCCGGCATAGATATAACTCCAATCGGAGAAATAATCAGATGATTTAACTCTCTGCCGTCGTCCTACAAGGTAGCTACGAATTAAATTAATTATTGATGGTGAAAGATTTAAAGATGCAAGCCGGGCTAGCAAAATATCGTGGTCTATGGAATTGAAGGCATTACTAAAATCCAGAAGTGTGAGAATAGTAAGCATTTTATCATCCATACCTGACCGTTATCATCAGCTACCTTTACCAATGCGGTAGTCGTACTGTGACCAGTGCGAAAACCGGACTGGAACGGACTGAGTAAGCTGTTGTGGGTAACAAATTGCGTAAGCTGGTGATGAATGATTTGCTCTAAAACTTTTGATAAAAAGGGTAGGATGGAAATAGGACGGAAGTCAGACACAGTCTTAGGACAGGAGGATTTAGGTAAAGGAATTATGTAAGCTGCCTTCCAGGCATCAGGAAAGGTACAAGACTCTAAACATGAATTAAAAATGTGTGCAAGAACAGGAACAATTATATCTAATATTGGTGTGATCATTCTACGACTGATACCGTCATCTCCTACTGCGTTTGACGATATGGAAAGGATGTGCTTTTTAATCTCACACTCGGAAACTGGAACAGTAAGGAACGGATCAGAATTCAATATAGGTAGCGAAGAAATATAATTTAACGTTTGTGATTTAATTTTGGGGTCGAGATTAAAAGAGGAAGTAAAATGGTTATTAAGTGAATCTATATCTATATTATGAGAGTCTTGCGGTTCAGAGCATTTGCCCACGCCGAGGGATTTGAGAAATTTCCATGTTTTAGCCGGATCCCCGTTCTCAACGGAGGCGTGAATATGACGTCTTTGTGCGTCACGACACATCATATTACAGCGGTTCCGGATTTTAATATATTTGTTACGATATTCTTCTGTCTTTTTTATTTTAAATTTGGCTTTGGCTGCATGCTTAGCATTTATCAGAGATTTGATTTCGTCTGATAACCAGGGAGCGGGAAGATGTTTGATTTTAACGGGCCTAACAGGTGCATGAATATCATAAAGAGATTTAAGTTTAGCGTTAAATATATCAATTTTGTCATTAATGGAATCAGCTGAGAGTAAGTTTGACCAGTCTATGTTATGTGCGTCCTCCTCTAGGCTTTCAATATTCATCGAAGAGAAATTTCTTTGAAGAAGAGTTTTTACCTTAGCTTTGGGAGGGCGAACATTATAGGCGACATAGATAAGATCATGGTATGAAAACATATCAGCTGAGACTTGTCCATGCGTAGTAACACGATTAGGAGAGGAGACTATGATTAGGTCGAGCAGGGAAGGACGGGAACCTGGAAAGCAGTGGGTAGGATTCAGAGGTAGTAATTTCATATTATATGAATCTAAAATTGAACTAAGTTTAGTCGATCGACTATCACCCTTAAGTAGACAAGTATTGAAATCGCCCATTATAACACAATGATCGTAGTACGGTGTAAAAGCATCAAGCGTATTTTCAAAGGATGAGAAGTAATCATTGTGCATTGATGGGCAATAGTAGACCCCGAGTAATAATTTATTATAGTGCGATACCTGGACTTCTACCAGCAAAAACTCGAGAGCATCAGATGGAGGGGGTTGCGCTGACGAGCTAATAATAGTGTAGGACAAGTCTGAACGTAGATAAATCGCAACGCCACCTCCACCCCTCCCAATGCGGTCGTTGCGAATTAACTTAAAACCGGGTAAACTGTAGCATGTTGATGGTAAGCAAGGCTTAAGCCACGTTTCCGATATAAAGACAGCATCAACATTAGCCCGATCAAAAGACGCAAGCAAGTCGGGGTAATGAGCCGGAATGCTCTGTGCATTAATATGAACGGCCTTAAAACATTTGTTAACTGTGTTAAAATTTGAAGTTATGGTATCCCTAAGAGACATAAATGTGGCACTTTGAAAACTATCATCGCTGTTGTTAGAAGAAATGGATAAAAAATCATCTGAAGCAAATGAGTCAACACTTACATTCATGATAATAATACAAACTAAATATAAATAAAATATATAAAACACTTTAAATATATTATCCTACAACAATTGAAATATAATTGGCCTGCAGCCCACTGTGTCATAAAAAAAAACATAAGTATATAAATAAATTTGCTATAATAAAATTAGTAAATAAATAGAAAAAGAGTAGGTAGATAAATGGAAAGAATCCAAACATGCCTATTATTTTTTAAACACCTAGCTAAATATGAGCAGTTATTCTAACAAAATATAATTAGATTTAAGATGAGATGCTAGCCCAACACAAATTGGCAATTAAAATTTTAATGGAGTTATACTGAGATATAATAATAAAGTTCTAAGTACAAGCACAGCTTATTAGTTACAAAAATTACATAACAAAGATGCAATTTATATACATAATACTAGATTAAGAGAAATCAGTTAAGTACATAATGGCTCATGCTAAATTTCATGTCCACTCACAAAAAACAAAAAAAAAATTATAATTAAAGTGACATTAAGAAGACGAAGAAGAATAACTATCACTCACTCCTGTCAGACGTCACCGAAACACATCTGTCAAAAGCTTCGTGTTAAAGAAAATGAAACAAAACAATATCAAACATTTTCAAAAAGTACAGATTACAAAATTAAATATGTTTCATTTTCGAAATACCGACAATTTGTGACAAAAGAAATTAGTGATGATGCATAGAAATAAGTAACTATGAGATCTAAGTATGGACAATAAAATTATAAGTGAATGATTAATGAGAAGCGAATATTGGCAAAGCAGAATTATAGATTTATATGTATATATGTAAAGATTGAGAAAGTTACCATGCTATTATTTAAAGTATGTTACCCTTAGAGTATTTACTTTTTGGTTCGCCTTGGTCTTGTTCCAGTTTCATTTTTGGTTTTGGATGCCGGAACTTGAGATGTGACTTCTGCCATATCACCACAGAGATCAGAAATGGCATCCAACTCCGCTATGCTACAAACACTGCTTTTGGAGCCATCAGATCTAGCAACGAAAATAGAGCCATTAT
Organism: Celastrina argiolus; assembly: GCA_905187575.2. NCBI lineage: Eukaryota > Metazoa > Arthropoda > Insecta > Lepidoptera > Lycaenidae > Celastrina > Celastrina argiolus. Next base: position 11,520,490 of record LR994577.1, read on the forward strand.
ATGTCCATCACTTTGTAACACCGAAACGCTGCCTGGCCGCCAGGAACACTTCATGTCTCTTTTTAATTAAAAACTCTGATAGAGTGATGCCGGAATTTTTCAGGCTGGTCTTAGCCCTCCAAACCTCATTCCGATCAGTAAAATTCTGAAACTTAACCAAGATCGGTCTGGGTTTTGATTCCTTTAAGCGTCCCAAGCGGTGACAATATTTTACTGAAGAAATGTTTATGTCTTGGACTTTTATAATGATTGAAAAGAAATAATTCTTTCATACTATTATTATAATGATTGAAAAGAAATAATTCTTTCATACATATTTTTTTAATAACTTAAACTATTTATGCAGCGCACGCAACGAAAGTCCTCAAATGTGAATAATTTTCCCCGTTTTTGCAACATTTCTCACTGACGCTTCGCTCCTATTGGTCGCATCGTAATATCATATAGCCTAAAGCATTTCTCTATAAATATACTATCCAACAAAAAAAGATTTTTTATAATCGGACCAGTAGTTCCTGAGATTTGCGCGTTTAAACAAACAAACTATTCCGCTTTATAATATTAGTATAGATTAGTATTATAATATTAGTACAGGTTCTGAAAGTATGGGATCTTTTTTTAATGCTTTTTTACTTTTATTTTGCGCGCATATAGTCGCGGACAATATCTACTCTCTAATACAGCAACAGGTATTTGTCGGAATTGAATATTCCTCCAGTTTATGGTAAGTACTTACTTAATACACATCAAAAATTTATTTCAGTCGTATAGATAATTGTTATACCTATCCACAGATATTGATTATACAGGTTATAATATTAATGAGTGATAATACTTAAAGGTGTGTAATGTGTATGGATCCTGTATATAGAGTTCACTGTGAAAGTACCAGCGCCTAAAGAGGTACTTTTTTCACTTATTATATAGGACGATTTATGACGTTGGATCATTTATCATACAAACATGAAAGTCAAAAGTAAGTTTTTCAGCGCTGAGATTTTCACAGTATACTCTACATAGGAGGCACATACACACCCTAAAGTGAAAATTACTCATTTATTTTACACTTTGTATATTTCATAGAATATTTACTTCGATATTCCTAAAACCAACGGCATTGTCTAGAATTCATTATACATCGATGGCAAGAGGCTTCACAACACTGACCCAACGTACCTACGTCTAGACGACAAATATTTAGATACGCTTAGTTTCAAACTTAGCCAAGATGTAATATGGATAGCTAATAATTACAATATCTGCATAAGAAAAATACTTGGGATATTTTTAAAATTACGAGCTTTATCTACATGTGTTGTACGTCGATGAGCGCCGCGCCGTCACAACACGATGACCCAACGTACTACACGCCTAGATGACATGAAAATAATAAATGTAACGAGGAAAAAACTTACAACTTTACGCAACATCTTTATTCAAAGATTACGTTTGTTTATTTTTTACTTATGCACTTACGATTGCGATGAGCAATACCTGATGATAAATTAGTATCGGTGTTGCCTAAGAAGGACGTTTAAGAAAAATTGCGCTACGTTCTGTATCGCATAATATACATTATATTAACGTTTCTGCCCTTTTATGTCTGTATCTACATAATGTTTCAATTTAATTGTTGCAGGTTACTTCAACTATTTCTTTTAAAGCATTATAATGTTTATATGTGGAGCAAAAACTTAAGAAACGGAGTAATATGTAGGTCGTAGTTAAAGTTTATGATAAGAATATAATTACAAACACATTTCAAATTGCTAACTCACACAATCGTACGTTCCGATACATGCTTATAGTTCTAATTCTGAAATTATACACATTCCCGCCTTGAAATACAAATATAAATTATATTAATTATTATGGGCGAACTTTGACCACAAACGATCAAATTTTTTAATTTTTATATGTAATATAGATATAGTAGATCCCGTACTCCTAAGCTTTCTTAATTAATTTCTACTGAAAAATATTGGGAAAATATTAATATTAAATTTATACAGTGCAAAAACAATTTTTATTACAATTAGTTATTTTAACGTTTAAAATACCTATATAACAAGGTGCATACATACCGTTATAGATGTAACCATATTATTGATTAAAATATGTACATCAAACCCTAGACGATGCAGAATAAAAGCTTATGTTAAATAAAATTGCATTTACAATTTATTACTATTTTTAAGTCAGCTTTCACTAGTGTAATTTATATGTAGACGGAAGTGCACCTGCCTTAAACACTAGGTTTAAACTTTAGCCAACTATTTATTAACATTAACCGTTGCGATATCACATATGTAGTACATGTTTTTTATTTTAATATAATAGCGATCAGTCAGGAAAACTATTATAATAATATTTTTAGGGTTCGTTGACGAAACGGTGCACGTTTGTGGCTAGATTTTGAACCAGACTCGTCAGTTTTGAAATGCAGTTAGGTACTTTTATAAGTGTAGGTACAGTTAAAAAAAAAAGTATGTTTTAAAAGACATCCCTAATATTTTACTTCGGTATAAAACAGTAAAACTGTAATTGAATAAATAAAATAAGTATTTAAATACTAAGTACTCATTTATTTATATTAACGAGTAACTCGCTGTTAATTAGGTACATGCGTATTGCGTAGTACATAAATTAATGGAGTATGAAGATCTCTATCGCCGCTGAAGATCATCGGAGATATGAACTCCCGATCCGAGATAAACATAATTATTTCCACGATCGCCCATAAAATATAATACACGGTATTTAAAATATATAGAGAACTGTTTATCTTCTGTGTGTAAATTTTTTAGACTGTGTAAAGTGCAGCTTTGAGTGAAAGGCAAAATAAACAAAAGTTTAAATAAAATATTAAAAGCATAATAATATTTTTGCGACGAGAACCAAAAATGAACATTATTCTGTCATACTTTCTAGCTCGTTAGTGAACCCATAAAAACTAGACTTTTATGCGAACAACAGCGAGTAAATATGCAAAATTTAAAATTCACAATACGAAATTACATGGTACTAAGTACCATAAAAAGGTGACAATTAAAACAAATATAAATAATAGTTTTTAAAAAATGTTTATATCAAAATATGAGCAGTTAATGCAGAATTTTTAAGAACAAGCAAAATAAATTATGTCAAATGGTAGTCGGTAATTTAGTATGCGATATAATCTATAGCACATAGCCTATCTAGTGTCACTCCGTACTCCGCACCTGCTCTACCCAACATTGCCACTGCATTCGTCAGTAAATGGCTTGTTTGCCTTAAGATATTAAAATTTAACAATATTCATCATACCTATTAGCAGAAAAACATATTTGCATGTCATAATGTCAGGGCATTAAATTGATGTAATCTCTTTCCTTCACTATAATATCATGTGTATAAAAGTGATAAATTATAGCCACACTATTATAGAAAATATAGCAATATTGTATTTACGTACATTTACTGCTTATGACAGAAACGTCATTCTTAATTGCATTTGAATGTATTATTTTAAATAGACGATCAATTCTACGATGTCAGCTTTACCTCCAGTTAAACAATTGTACCTAAACTTATAGTATTATATTTCTAACATTAAAATGTACGTTGGAATACAAAGAAAAAGATAAATAATACGTCAATTAATGTCAATAAAATAAACATCAATATAAATCTAACATCTCCGTATGTTACTTAATAGCGTCTAAAGATTAAGATAAGGTATATTTGCATGGCCTCCCAGATGATTAAACACCTCTATTGTCCAAATCAAGTCATGCACTTCGAAGGTGAACAACGAGTCTCGAAGAAAATATCACGTTCTTTGAAAATTTAGGCCGAGTTCACACTGGAAAAATATATCTCCTGAAAAATAGAATTTTCCTAAATCCCCTATTGCAACTGGAAGTTGTTGTGAAAGTTACAAATCAGCTTTTTAAACATTCTAATTCTCTTAATCTCAAAACAATGACCTATAGCTAAGTATAATTACTTAGTTCTTCTTTAAAATAATACTTTCTGTATACTTTGCTATACCATTTATTCTTAACTGTACCTGAAACATAATATCGAACATAAATACCAATATATGTGAATATATTATTATTTCGTCTTTGAAAGTATTCTTGTAACCTTCAAGTTTATCTTAGTTTTAATGGATACCATATTTGTAAATCATAACATCAACAGATTAGTTAAAAAGCTATTAATCGCACTCGGAGGTATGAACATAAATGCTGTCTGTGACTTTAAAGTAACAATTATCATTAATAACGAAGATATCACGTCTTGTCTTAGCCTAGAGGCACCTAGAGGCTTGAAAAACGTATTCATAAAACTTAAAAAGTAATTTATCCATTCTCTTTGGCAACATTAACAAATTGTGTATTCAATGACTCGTGAAATCTTGAGAACCATAACTTACAGATATTGGGAAACACTTTAACGATGTCCACAGTAACTACGCTAAATAAAAATAATTAAGTACAAGTAAAGTAATATAAAATCATCTCGTTCATCGACTTCTGTTATCTTCTGTACCTACATCCTACAGGTAATGCAAATTATATTATATATTTAATTGATAATATGGTCGTTAAATTAATACCTACTGCAAATTAATTGTCGTTGAACTGGCCGTATACACAAACTATTTTACAATGTAATTTACTTGATTTCAACAAAATTAGGGGCTGTTTTACTGTATCATCAACCACAACGTACCATTGATGATGGTGGCTAGACTTTTCAACGTCAATTTGTATTATTAGGACATATATTTACATTTTTAATACACAATTTATTACGAAGATGTTACCATGAAAAAAGACTTTACTAGACGTGTGAATTGAGACTTGCAACTATTAAAGGTAGGTACTACTCGTAGAACTCGCAATTACTTCAATAGCTGTTTTCCTCGAATAGACGTTTTGAGTTTTCATTTAACAGATCCTACGACCTACAGCTATTATTATTATAAGTGTTGAAGTATGTTCAGATGGATAGATGGGTTGTTTGTGGATGTGTGACACAAAACCCACAAAAAGGATTTTAATAATTTTTGGCATAGTAGGTAGTAGTTTAAGCTCTAGATAACAAAGAAGATATTTTTTATTTCAAAAATGTACAGTGTTCCGTTGGAATACTGTATTTTTGTAGATGTAGCCGCGGGAAAAAGCTAGTCATGTCTATAAATATAGTTTAGTGAGTTAGTTTATTCGACTAACACGCACTATGAGTTATGACTCAGTATTTACTAACGAACTACAGACAGAACATAATATTTGATCATTTTTCTTGGAATTGATAATTGACAGCTATAAAGATGATATGTCAGTACATAATTGAGATTTTTTTATTTGATTTGAACATCGAAAATTGTCGGGCCTGCCTATGTTAATGGCTACCGTAATTAACGGGCGACATATTTTGGTTTAGTTTGAGATTCAAACCAGACAACCCATGATGAAGCTACTATAGTTTCTAACAGGTTTATTTTATTTATAATACATACTAAAGTAGATATATTTATGGTTAAATTTTAAATTAAATGCGTATCAACTACGCAATTGTTTTATTTTTAAGTTAAAATCTTTTATTTAAAAAGTATGTCATTTTATAGTTTTGTGGCTTGATATAATATTCTACATATTTATTTCTGGTGGAATTTATAATAAAAAAAATAAAATGACCTCGTAGCTGTCTGAATATAGAATCTAGACGCGTGCTCGTCCACTGAGCAAGCTCTATTGCGTCGATTAATATGTTAATTAAAATATTATGATTTGCGAAAACATCTTAACTTTCAACAATTTTATAATGTGTATCCAAGCTGGATGTCGTTTACGTATTTTTATTTTACAACTTAACCAGTTAGTAAAATGTATTCGACCTTGAATATTCATTTTCAACGTGGTCTTTTTTTATCTCGTGAACGTTCACTTTTTTAAAATATTATTTTATTGAAATATATCCTTAAATATATTGTGATATTCAAATCGGTTTCAATAAATATACATAATAGGTACATATCCAATAACCTATTACGATAAACAATGGCGTCAGTCAAGTAGATCTTGTTTAATTTGACCACGCATTTGTAGAACGCCGGCTGCACGGTCTACTGTCATCTTTGTAGTTAATTTCAACAAACACCGTGACACCTGAAAGCGCACGTATTACGATTATGTCCATAAAACTCTTACTTATTTACATCGAAGCGAACTTCCACGAGTCACTACCAAGAAGTGTTTTTCCTGGGCCCTGATTCAAGATGCCATCGCTATTGATACGAAGTTCGAAAACAAAATGATTTCACATAAGCTTCGCTAAACGACATGGAATTTAAAAAAAAATGTTATTAACCACCTTTCCTGTTCTTAAAAGGCGATAGAGGGAATGTATCCGGAGATGAGCGCATTTCCGCGGACATTGTCATTATTATCAAGCATGGCAGGTATGGCAATTACCCCCAAGAAATACTTTAGGGACGGCTTATGTCATGTAGTGGACGTCATAATTGAAATTAGAATTGATGATTTGGTTTAATTTATTCAATTTCAATAATAAAGATTTCTTAATATGTTTGTTACTATACAAAATAAAGTTTAATTTTTTTTAGTAGATAAATAATTCGAGCACTCCAGCTACATAGTATACTTACTCCACCAACTCAATTTGTCCGTCTAATATTTAGCTGCTCTTATATTATGCTAACGGTGTCTGCCTATTATTAGTATAGTATTGATATTATATCTTAAATATTACAGCCACTATTTTTTAATTTATATTTTGTTTCATAATTAATAAATATTATTATGAAGTCTGATGCTGTGTGGGTATTTGTGACAATCGTAAGACAAGTTTCCATATTTATTTAGCCGGTGAGTGCCAAGAGTGTGACCGGTTTGAGTGGGCCGCCTGGTCCACATGCTAATTCCAATAGAATACCTACTCTCTATCGATTCTAGTTTTTTGTCTCCATACGCAACAATGCACACAAGTAGATAACGGAACGCAGCCTATTCTATCATTGTTTGCAAATTCAAACTGTAGCGATCTGTTTATTTGTAATAATATAAAAGTTATAGCTGTGTTATAATTAAAGGGATGTAGAACGATCGATTCACTTTAATTTCATTTCAGATAGAAATTTAAAGAAATAGGCTGCGGACAATATTTAAATATATTTTTTAATTATTACTATCATCACTAACCTACTAGGTAGATTAAATGTAAAAAAACTAACATTCAATGTTAAATTAGCAATTAAAATTCAAAAAATACATATTGATTTATTAATTGGAGAAATAATTTTCTATTGATTAAGGGCCTATTTTTCAATCGTCAGATAACTTTTATCTAAGGAATAAATAAATTACTTTGGCAGATTTTGTATGAAACAATTAATGTCAAAGTCACATATGTATTCAACAGATAAAAGTTATCTGACGATTGAAAAATCGGCCCTAAATCCTATTAAATCAAAACTTAAAAAATAGGTAAAACTAAGAAAATGAAATGAATTATCAAACTATGGATTTTTTCTCTTGTACAATTAAATAAAACTACAAAAATGCTAAAATAATTTATTAAGTTTTAGCGTTTTATTATAATATAATAATGGATTAAACAATAAATAAGGCATTGACGTGGTATCGACGCAACTATTATAATTATTGATTAATTTATAAGAGATTTCAGTATCTCATTTTACAAGCATGAAGCATGGAAAATTTTCGTGATTACTGCAATCGCGTTGTTAATTTTATCATATTACATATTTAAAAACTTCCTACGAGAATATTTTAACATGTTGATTATTTATATTTAAAGACACGCTCCTCCTATGATTCGTCGTGGGATTTTTCTTCATTTGGACTAGTTTCTTCTACTTCACTCGTAGAAACATCTTCTAATACTTTTTCTTGACCATCGTCAGGTTCTAAAGCGGTGGCTTCTTTTGCCTCAGGTACATTGTTCACTTCTATTTGAGGTATTTCTATAGATATCACCTCATTTTCACTCTCTTTCACCGATTCCGGCACCTTGTTTACTTCTAGAGGTCGGAAAATTTCTTGTAATGAAGAAGTTTTCTTTTCGCTAGGTATAATTCTATTTAAATATACTAATATATCAGACAGTGAAACGATTCCAATAAGCTTATCCTCCTTATTAACTAACAATAGTCGATGGCTTTCAGTTCTAACTATAACTTCTAAGGCCTCATATAATGTAATACTCGAAAAACATTTCTGTAACTTTTCTTCCCAGTCTTTCTTTTTATGCCTCACTTCACCGATCGTCAAAGACAAATTTAAATATAATTTCTCACTTACTAAGTTTAATACTTCATATTTAGCGTACACACTTATAAGGGTACCATTTTCATCTAACAAAGGTAAAGCTGATACATCTTTTTCTAAGAGTAGCTGAAAAGCTTCCTTGATAGTCGTGTTGTCAGTCACAGATATAATATCATCGAAAGTGCCTATTTTTAAGTCTACAAGTGTTTTATGGAAAAATGTTAACTCGGGAAATTCATTGAGATAAACAAATAAGAATCTCAAAATTCTTTTATGAGATAATATGTACAATACGTCTCCTGATGTAGGATCTATCATTAGTAGTCGATGTATTCTGTTTTGGTTTAGTAAATTAATTGCCTCATGCAACGATTGATCAGGACTTACGCTACATAGATGCTTTCTAGAAGGTCGCAAAATTTTCTTCCAATTATGAAGCGTGTGCTTTTCTAAGTCATCCATAGACAATCCTTCTGCGTCAAAATGCAAAAGTATTCTAATAAAATCAGTCACAGTAATCATTCCTACAAGTAATTTTTTGTTGGCGTCCCAAAGTGGAGCAGATCGGATACCATGTGAAACTAACGTTGGAAAGGTTTTCCTTACTAAAAATTGAGTGTCAAATATAATCACTTTAGCAGATTTTGGTAAGATTTCATAGCATTTATGGTATTTGAAGAAATTTAACAACAGCCGCGTTTTATCTCGCCCACCTATAGATATTTGTACTATTGACAGATATGGGTCATATTTTGGTAAGCCTCTAATTTCTCTAAATACTTGTTTAGCTTGTCCAGGTTCTAAGGAGGCATATGAATTTTTATGGTAAGTGGGTGAAGTAGTACCGATTGAAGATCGGCGAGCTTGTTTCGTGCTCTTCTTTTTAGAGACTTCAGGTGTACTTTGGTCTGTTTGAGTTTGTGGCTTACTTCTAAATATATCCATAACCCTAGTAATTGGACTATATTTTCTAGACGAAACTCCAGTAACAGTGTAGTAATACTTTTTATGGGACTCTTTGGCTTCCTCAGAATCAGGCTCCTGCTTTGTGCTAGCTTCTGGTGCCTCAGTGGATTTACTAGTACCAGCCAAAGCCCCTTTGACATTTTGAATAAGTGACTGATGCTTTCTAGAATCACTTTTTCTTCTAATCTTAAAAATATCAAAAATTGAACTTCGAGGACTAGATGATGTTCCATGAAATGTTTCATATTCTTTTCTACTTCCAGAATCTCTTTCTGCACTAGAAGGCCTAGAAGTATCAGCTGTGCGATCTTTAAAAATTGATCTAACATGAGGTCTTTGTGACTCAGCCCCACGGGTTCCGAAATGAACAGTATGAACGTTGCTCTGTTGATAATTTTCTGGCTCAACATCGTTGCCTTCAGAAGTAGATAAAGTAGTAACTACGAATTTTTTCTTTGCACCAACAACGGTCTGACTCTCATTTGGTGCATTAATTTGATTTTTCTTCTTTCTGTTTCTATGCTTAGCTTTTCCATGTTTACTCGGAGACTCCAACGACGCAGATTCATTTTCTAATATGGGATCCATTAATATTTGTTAAATGTAATATTTTGTTGTATATTTTATAATGAACCATAATCCATGTGATGTACCTGAAAAAGAAAAAAAACGTACAATTTCTAAATAGTTACCACTGTCATAATGAGTTGATTATGTTTTGACGGAAACAATAGAATGATTATATTTTAATTGTAATAAAATAATAATATATTGCCAAATTTTAAGTAAGTATACCATTCAAGGTCAATTCGTTGCTATGCAACCCGGTGCAGTACATACGTCATTTTAATGCACCACAACTGTTTCAAATCTATTTCACAAATTCTTATTCAAATTAATATATTATATTATATAACTCTTAAACCGTATTTCACTCTCAGTACTCGTAATACACAGCGATAACAATAATAATAAGCAAATATATTTAAGTTCATTAAAACAAACATGTCATCGTTTTTATTTAGGTAGTGTAAGCGTTTCGCAACAAATCAATACTCGTGGCCACCGAGCTAAGCGATGGTTGCAGTATTAATATCGCAACATACCTGTATTTATTCAGCATTTCTCTTGTCTATTAACATTTTTGCATAGGCCGTAATATTAAGTAACTGAATTTAAAATAAACTTTTAAATAAATATTATTTCACAGACATTGCGTCGATTTCACGTCAGACGTGAATGTACTGAACGCCATTTTGGTATTTGACAGAATGAGTTTAGTGACATCTAGCGGCGGGTTGAGGAAGCGGGCTAGAAATGAGGGGTTGTAAGTTGTGACTTGTGTTCATGTTTTAAGTGAGCGTCAGTTCTCTATAGCTATCAAGTTAGGCGATTGTTTTAAAAGATGTCATTTGTTTTTAATTTAAAAAAATCTTAGTAAAGTTTATATTTTACGACGCCAGATCATGATTTTTATTTATAAAAATAGACATGACATAATAATATCTAAATATTCTAAAACTATGAAAAAACATATTATAAAGAATATTTTAGATGATTTAACAAATTGCTTTAGTTTTTACTATGCAGGTATGTCATTTGTAATTCCAGTATAGGTATCTTATAATACCATTATTTACCATTATTAAATAAAGGAACTAATAAGTTAGTTTAATTTGAACTTCCCTATGGATTAACTTTTTAGAATTTTTTGAACTCACCACGTGTAGTATGTATTATATACCTTGTGCCATAAATAATGATTATCACCTAATCTTATCTTATCTTCTTCTTCTATTTTATATAAAAATGAATTGCTGTTCGTTAGCCTTGCTAAAACTAGACAACGGCTGAACCGATTTGGCTATTTTTAGTCTTAAAATATTCGTGGAAGTCCAGGGAAGGGTTAAAAGGTTTGTTTGCTCAACGAAGTGGGCACGTCCGCTAGTTAATAATAATTATCCATTTATAAACCATATCATGCAATGTAACAGAAACTTGCAAAATTATATTGAACTAGCTACCCCGTGCCGACTTCGTTGAGCATAAAACAAATAAAAAACCGTTCAAACATTTCCTGGACCTCCACGAATAATTCAAGACCAAAAATAGCCAAATCGGTTCAGCCGTTCTCGAGTTTTAGCGAGACTAACTAACAGCGATTAATTTTATATATAAAAGGGAAGAGATAATTTTAAATTAATTATTTTCTATAGGTACTAATATCTATATGATAATATTATTCGTATTTCGTATAGACATAATTCATCTTCTAGTCCTCCTCGTTGATCGTCCTAAGCTTTTCTATATTTTGAGATATTTTGAAGGCGGAGCTGGATATAATATCAAGCTGGTAAGTATAAGGCTATAGGTACGTGACATGGATTAATTCACGACCAACTCTATTTTCTATACGATATTAACACCCACACATTAACCTTTATCAATTTAATAATATCTCTACAAAAGTAGCACCTCGGAGACGCCTTTGAAAAATTTAAGGAACATCGAATTAACTTGATTAAACAATTAATACGGGCGACATCATACTCGTGTTACGTCACTATATTTGATCGGCGAATATTTCCTAATATAGCACGTTCGTCTGTGCGGAATGAGCATGCGTGGATCCGTGACGTATCGTTTCGTCACCGATTCTGACGTCACGGATTCGTGTAGGCGGCAAACGGTGACGTAGGCCGGGGGGAGAGGGTGCGATCAATACTTCCCTCGTGTTAATAATATTCGAGGAGAGCTGTAACGCTTGATTAATAGCAGCACGAGAGTAGAAGCGGCCTTTTTAAAGTACGGGTCGATAGCTCACGTGTTAAATCTTGCATTATGCAACATAAAAGCACAGGTCAGCCGTTCATCAATGAGTTAATAAGTTGTGACATTCTAATACTCAAGTGTAAGGAGCAACTGACCCGTGCTGCAGCAAATTCAATTTTCCTTAAGATTTTAAATTAATATTAATTTGTTGACAGAATCAATTGATAAATTTCATCAGATCTAAAAGTAACTTCAAAGCACAGCATAAAAGCTTTTATAACCGTAAAAGAAAAAAGACTACTATGTTTTCTAAAATATTGTATCAATTTAAGAACCTGTGTATTTTCATATTATAATACATATTTATGTTATGTCAGATATAATATGTCAGATCGCATATTATGGAATAATACATTTAAAATGCGCTACATTCTATTGCTATAAGTCTCCATTATGTCTGGGCTCGTGTTTGCTTAAATTTACTCAAATGTTTGCTTATGGCCTGAGTGGCTCTCCGAACTTGTGGGTGCCGGTCAGTTTCTTCTAATCTGCATTTCGGTAACCCGAACAGTAAACCCATATACATAATACGGTATTACGTAAGTAAAACTGTCTCAACTTACTTGGTTGCTGAATCAGATTAACTTAATTATATATAGGTGGATATTTTAGAGTCCATTCAGAGCAAAATATATCTAGACGCTGCGCTGTTATATAAAATGTTGATCGTCCTATCCCATAAGATCCTTAAAGAAAAAAGATAAGTAAAAGATAATATTTACAGAGATAGGGTCTCTTTATTCATAGGACCGGTTCCTACAAATAAATACGGACTTCTAATATATCTCATATGATTTAGTTCTACAAATTGACGCAGGCTTTTTTACGGAAAGGACAGTAGGTAATAATTGCTTTACTACACGACAAAGTGTCCCTGAAAATGACGATTGTTTCTCATGATTATTATAAGCGCAACAGGATAGTGTCATTACGGGTAATTGATTCGGATGGCACGCGCTGTCCGACATCCGCGCACCTGCAGCGAGAATGTTTGTATTATCCCAATAATAATAGTATTCACATGATACATATTATACACTTTGACAGTTAATTAGGGACATGGTCCGGCTTTGTAAATAAAATTCCGGGCCATTACCCTAGTCGGAATACAGGTCGGCACCTAGTTCTTCCCGGGCAGTTAATATGTTCCTTTTAATGATGATGGTGAGAAAGTCATGTCTAGAATTATTATATTAATGTTCACGAGACATAAGAATAATTTCGAAAATTGCCAATTATTTACAAGTTTGCACTTTTTATGTGTTGTTTTGCCTCTTAGATATATATAATAAACATTCATGATGAAAACTAAAAATTAAAAGAATGTAACAAAAAATTTACACAACTTTTCCTTTATCTGTTAGTATATTTTATTCTATATGACATTGCTTCGTGCCACATTCCAAGATTTTGAGTTCACGGGATACGAGTGCCCTATAGGTTTCGATTTCATCGCGAGTGTCCAAAATTAGTAGCATAAACGGCTGTATATTTTGATTGCGTTGGCTAAGAATTCAGAGTTTTTCACAGCTTTGAGCTACGGAACCCTCAAAACATGAACATGTGACAAAATTTTATCAAACGCATGGTAGTGCAAATTAATCGGATCATGTGTGTGACGTTATTTTTATTAATTTGAAGGTGGTTAGACTATTATTATAAAAAATATAATAGTGCAGTTAACTCCTCCACGATTTAAACTTTAACTGTGCCAAATTTCATACTCCCCCATCTGCGGTTATTAGTTAAAAAGGGGCCCAAAGTTATTGCTTTTAGTAATTCATATTTCATATAATGTTTAAGGATAATGTTACATGAATGGCTAGACTACAACTTACATCAATTTGGCGACCTCCCTTAAAAATGTACTGTAACACAGGTACATCCGAGCACATACACCAGTATTTCATCACATGTTGTCTGCACAAGAAAACTGTTTAGTTTTGATTTGAATGTCATTGAAAACACACTAGTCACTAGTGACCGGACTTAACTAAACTGTTCAACACTGCTAGGATAACTGGCTCCGTAACTGAAGCTTATCTCCAAAGTATGTAACTAAGCCAGTTGGTCATTCAAAAATCTCAGCATAATGTGTATTTAGTCCCTCACCGTAAAGATAAGTGGTGCTCTAATGCCCACTTATCATCGAGAACCTTCGATAAGATAAAATCCTTGTTGTCAAATTACATTGTTTAAATACTACTAGGCCATAAACTTACCGAGAGCTCTTTAAACTTTTGCATACAAAACTCGTCATCGTCAAGATAATATTTTACCGTGTCATACCTACCATCTCTTAATTTCAGTACTTTTTATCAATATGATAATCGAAAATCATTATCCTGCTTTCACTTTCGCATTATATGGGTTTTAATATTTTGTGAAAAGTGAATCTAACTCGAATTTGAACTACAATTTAAAGAATTTTTTTTTAATAAAAAATTACAAATCCCCTTTTATTATTTTATATATAGATAAATAATCCTATTACGCCCATTTTGGCAATTTTGTTGTAAGGACAGTAGGTGTTGGTTGGTGTAGTTAATAGCTTTAGGTTATGTTGATAGTACTTTCTTTTTTCCAGTTCATATAAGACTTAATAAAATTAAAATTAAGACATACCAACACAATATGTTGGGTCAGCTAGTTTAGTTTGGTGTCATAAGTATGAAATTTGATAAAATGCTAATAAGAAAAGTATTTGTGATCATGATGATGAAATCTAATTTATGTTAATGACTATCCCTCGTCCTTGATTCTGGACGGAAGAGGTGCATGGAAAAAACCGAAATTGATATTATCATTGCCGCTTTATCACCAATTTATCACCAATCGCGCGAAATATTAATTTACTTAATAGACATTAAAATATGTATAATTATTGTTCGTAACTTCTATTTATAAGATACTAGCTGACCCGTGCCCACTTCGTTGAGCCTACAAACCATTTAAACCTTCCCTGGACTTCCACGAATATTTCAAGGCTTAAAATAGCTGAATCGGTTCAGCCTCGTGTTTTAGCGAGGCTAACGAACAGCAATTCATTTTTATATATAAGAAGAAGAAGATTTTTATCAGTACTTACACATACTATTTGATTATTTTTCGGTGTTACATTGACCTAGGTACTGAAAACCTTTAGAAAGCTCGTTCTTCATGTCTCCTCGACGGTCAAGGGGATACATAAAATAATCAGTAACGGCCGGTTTCAATAACCCATCTCTCTATAACCTAAAGTCGTTTATTAGTGACAGCTACCGTTTTAACTTTACCGGCCGGTTTTAATATATAGGTATACCAGCTCAACCCAATTGTCTATGTGGTATCATAGTATTATGTACAGTAGAGTAGGACCTTGATTCCAAAGATATAAGGATGACTTTCGTAGGATCTTTGAGATAAAATAACTCTGAATGAACTACTTTTATTTTGATTTAGTTAAATATAGATATATTATATCTTCATTCGGGTACATTTATATTCAAATAGATTTAAACGATATCATGTCCATACTAGAAATTATATTTAAATTAAAATACAACTATACACCTACCTATTAGATAATAATAAGTAAATTTAAATAACATAAATGGTTTAAGTAGTAACTAATATTTACAATATCTAATTTTTTTTAATGTTAGAGTTTTCTTGT
Organism: Celastrina argiolus; assembly: GCA_905187575.2. Lineage (NCBI taxonomy): Eukaryota > Metazoa > Arthropoda > Insecta > Lepidoptera > Lycaenidae > Celastrina > Celastrina argiolus. The sequence continues at coordinate 11,536,243 of LR994577.1, forward strand.
ACACGTCATATGAGGCATACAAAAAATTCTATGATCTATTTTAGAACATAATACTAAACAAATAGACTAGTAAATAACAATATTATGATTCTAGACCAAAAAATAAAGAAAATGGCAAAGAAGTCACCAACCTTTTTTTTAATGAGCAAGAAAGGACCGTAAATTTTTTTAATCTATCTCTTACTAGCAAAAAGAAATTCAGCTTGTACGTACCCGTACCCGTGACGTCACACTAATCGAATAAGCATTTTAAACATTCACATCTTTGTTATACCAGTGTAATGTGTATCCTATATAAAATAATTTTAAACAAAAAAAAACCGACTTAAAAAGGTAAACTAAAAAGCAAAAAATAAATTTACTTCGCGCAAAGTAATACTTATTTTCACTTAGGTAAGTAAATAAATTTATTCTATAATTTTGAAGTCGGTGCCAAGTCCAATAAGTTGCCACATTGTAAGCCATTACTTTGGTATATACATAATATATAGTAATAGTTACATTGATAGTTGTATATTTTTTTCTGATTCTTTTTTCTGTGATTGCCTACATATATTTAGTAATTTGATATTGCAGTAAGGTTGTTGAAGTACTTACTTGGCACTGACTTCAAAATTATAGAATAAATTTATTTACTTAAGTGAAAATAAGTATTACTTTGTGCGAAGTAAATTTATTTTTTGCTTTTTAGTTTACCTTTTGAAGTCGGTTTTTTTTTTGTTTAAAATTATTTTATTTTAAGATTTTTAGTTATGGGTAGACTGAGTAGGGATATTTACCGCCAGAGCAGCGCAAAAATTTTAATAATATCAAAGTCGGTACCAGCCAAACTGAATATGATTTCTATATAACTCTTTTATTATTTTTAGGCGATTTACATTTCTTTATTTGGCTTAAAACAATTTTTTACCTTTTTAATATTAACCTATTTCGTCATAATGTAATGATAGTATATATGGATACCTACTATCTGGTGAAGACAGAGGTGGTGTTCAGTGTTGAGTACTGTAATTGATATACCTAGTGGCATCGCTTAAAGTATGCTTGCAGTACTTTAAGCGATGTCGTAATTTCCAAACGTATAACTTCAAAGACTAAGCAGTCTTGTATGCCTGTTTCTGATCTATGCGGTATACATTGATAGTTGATTCAAAATTATGTTTGTTTTTAGACGGATAACTTCAAAGACTAAGCAGTCCTGTATGCCTGTTTCTGATCTATGCGGTATACATTGATAGTTGATTCAAAATTATGTTTGTTTTTAGACGGATATAAGCATTTCGAGTAATATAAGCATGTTACTCGAAAAAAATACAAAATTACTATGAGCATTCCTATAAATTTCGAGGAGTTCCCTCGATTCCTCACGACACCATCATCAGGCATGCACTTTGATAACTATGAGACCAAGTTCGACTGTAATTGACGTAGTGGCGTATGCTTGGATTTCTTTAAACAACGCTGAAATCTTCAAACGTGTATGTCTAAGGACTCAGAAGTTCTGTTCACTACTTTAGGTTCAGGATATGGTGCAAAATCTTACTATTTGGTAACATATGCTTGGGCTACTTCAGAAAAAATCAAAATCGATATATGTTTCCATATAAATTTTGAGGAGTTCCCTCGATTCCTCACGGATCCCATCATCAGGACACCACTTTGGTTACAATGGGACCAAACGGGAAGCACCACCTTTCAAATAAAAAAAATCATCCAAATCGGTTCACCCAGGTGAAAGTTCTGAGGTAACAAACATATAAAAAACAAAAAAAATTGACGAATTGAGAACCTCCTCCTTTTTTGGAAGTCGGTTAAAAAGTGTAAGCCTATGTATAAATGGTTTTGTATGCCTTCCTAATAATACGAGTTAATCAGGGGCCTTACTCTCCAAACTGATTTGATTTTACTTCAGATTCGATCGTGCCGCGTATTTCCCAATAAATTGACGTTCGTTTATTTTCATTCTCAGTCGATTAATATGGCTGGAGTACAAAAAGTTACGATCTAACGATTTTCTTTATCCTGGCTAGTTTCAAAGCAATCCGCCAAATAAAATTCCAAAAGCCGCTGCGATCGAATTGATTCGATTCTCGATTGTGTCGGGAGTGAGCCTGATGTATAAAGTTATATTATTGTCATATGAAAAATACGTTCTTATCGGTGACATACATTTATATTTACATATTGTCACTTTGTTTACACCGCACTTGTTATTTATATGTTGATATAGATTTTAAAACAACAATATTAAATGAAAATAATATATTTATTATAGGTCTATCTATCCTAAATAATAAAAAACAAACTATTTTGAATATCCACTCTCAATGGATAAAATGTTGTTATTTCCTGATAAAAATGTTGTTGAATCCTAAAAATACAAAAGTAAACCTACCTGGTACCTAGAGTCTATTCCTTATACCTACTTTACAGAATCTTAATTTGAATATCTATTCAGTCTAAATTCGTACTCTTTTGTGGATACTCAGCATGAACACAATGATGATAATAGTAGCTAGATGATGTAAGTAGATATATGAAAACAATGTAGGTCGCCATGTACCTCAGTACCTACTGAGGTACACCTATTTCGAGCATAGTAAGTAACATCACCTAGATGTACCTAATCATGATTAGTTTTTACTACGAAGTACTAATAATTCGTTACGTTGCTCCATACTATGTGCTTCGAATGAAGGAATGCTGGTTCTAATTTTAGACAATATACACCAATAAGTTACCTATATTAGACACGTCACTCAACTGTTTATTTTCAGCGGCGAGTTGAGATGAGCATAGAAAACTGAAGTAAAACTAAGGGGAAGTGGCAGCTACTTACTAAGTAGGTATCACTTATTTTAACTTTGCTAAAGAATTTATTATTATCATACTAATAATATTATTTAGTTTTGCATCAGTTAGCTCTTGTAACAACTTACTCCTCAGACTATTTAAGTATGCAGTAACTACAAAGAAGCAAAGTAAGTACCTATAACTTAAGACAATAAAAAGTTAGACCTAAAAAGTTAGTAGGTTATCATAATTACGAAAATTATGAAACTGCGAAGTATGAAAATTATTTAATGATCTTTAACCATTTCAAATTTCATACTCTAAGTGTCGTCTTGAATCAGATAGATGTTAAAATATCTTTGCCTCGGTAATACATTTTACTACCAATTTCTAGGGGTCGTAACTTGCAACCATCATCTCTTTTTACCCCCAAGAAAGGTATATTGTTTTTCTTACAGCTGAGGAGTATTATTGCACTTTAGATATTATTATTAGAATATATTATTGTTTCAATAGAAAAACGATGTATCTAAATCGACGCAACTGTCTTTGGACGACAGAGGCACCCTTTTTAATTGTACTTTTAATAGGTTTTAACTCTTATTAATCACACCGGCTAATTGCTATAGTAATTAATGAGCCTACCAATCGTCATGAAGAGCAAGAAACTGCCAAAACTAAATGTGGCGCGTCATGATTCTTATACAAGAACTTCTTTTGTGCCAAATTTTATGAATATACGTGGAAATGTTATAATAAATCGATAATGCTATACCTATACATTTTATTATTACTGTATTGTACTGAGTAGTGGCTTCATAATTAGGTATATCACAGTACAATGAATGTTTATCCACTTAAGTAACATCATAATTTATACCAGCGGTAAAGGAATTAATGCTATTAATTATTCAAAATCTTTGCTTACAAATTAATTTTTTGCTTTGAGTTCAAGGCTGTAATATTCAGAACATATTGTTACCTGCTTTATTGAAGAATATTCAAGGTAAAGTGCTAATTGATGTTACGTTTGCAGATACGAGTACAAATAGGTATCTAATTTGGATTCGAAATAATATAGATGACTGATATGAACTGTATCTAACAAAACAAATTTAAATGCGTTACAATAATATATATTTTATTGTTAGGTTATATTACTCCAATGAATTTTATTAAATACATTATAAAATATAGCACATGTCGAGTGAAAAATGTATCGTTATGCAAGATATAAACAGTCGTGGTGCGCGTTATTGGCGTTCGACATAACCTACAAGTTAAAAACTCAAGACAATAATATTATCAAACTGTCTACTCACATTAGCGATCATTGCATCCGAACTCCCTTCGCACCGACTATTTGTGAACACTACACACACATACAATAGTAATATGCATAATGCAGCCGTCCTAGCGATGATCTCGCGTGTGCCAATACTCGGGTTCTTATTTCACTGAACGAGAGCGCGCTCGTAATATAACTCTTCTTCGAGGCAAGTAACAAAAGAATCAACAATACAACGAATACGGGCCGCCATTCCCAATTATAACAATTTACAATCTCGTTCAAACACATGGGCTGACGGCATCCTATCAAACTAGTCGCGTTCACGTTATAATTCTCGTACGGGCCGGCAATGCGGCCGCGCTCGCGCACCAATATGAGGGCGCACGCACACACGCCCGCGCGCGTTCGTACGCGGCGCGGCGGTAGCACACTTACCAAATGTAAATGACGCGACTCACGGCTGATTCGATCACGCTCGCGACTGATAAATGTCCCTTATCAACTAAGTACTATTTTACACAAACAAATTCGATGAAATCTCTTTACATTTTGTGTCGTTAATATTAAAATAGTAATTTTGATATGAGACTTGGATAGTATTAAATAAATTAATGATATAAGTGGTCTGTAAGTACAATATGTCTGTTTCCGTGTATGGTTGCGACTCTGCACTGAGCGTCCGCTCCATAAAAATGGTGCAATAAAATTAATGTGTACTTTGGAGTCACGCCCGTGCAGTCATCGTCACGGCTGCTCGCGTAGATGCTTTTAACCACACTTACACAGAGGACCTACAGAAGATCTTCTGGATTATATTCATTTGTCGAGAGCTATCGACTCACCTTAAATAAAAGCTTCAAGTTGATACTATCGCGTAATGTCATAATATGGACTTATGAAATAAGTGAATTTTACTATCTCAGTAATTTTCCAAAACATCCAACTATGCCATAAGATTAGAATGAGTAATGTAAATTTCTTAGACATAGCATAATATTAGGTCCTTACATATGAAATTGGTGTTTTGTCGTACTGGCGACTTTGATCTTAAATATATCCTCTTTGGTTAGGAATTCCAAATTCAAATTAAACAGCTATTTACTCATGCATTTGTGTTTTGAAAACCGTAATTCATTTGTTTTTTTCTCTTTTGCTTTTTTTTCTGCGTCACTCATTTCACAAAATGGAAAACTTAAAATATCGCATTATTTACGAGTACGAGTTCCACCGTGGCACCAGTGCTGCAGAAACGGCTGTAAGGATTAATGATGTGTATGGGGGTGGTGTCGCAAAAGAAAACACGGTGCGTTTTTGGTTTCAACGCTTTCATTCTCGAAATTTCGACCTGCAGAACAAACCCCGTGGACGGCCGGAGACCAAGATCGATAATGATGAATTGAAGGCTATTGTGGAAGATTCATCGCAAACCACATCAGAGTTAGCTACATGCTGCGGTGTTAGTCACAAAACCGTTTTAATCCACTTGAAGCAAATTGGGAAGGTGAAAAAGCTTGAAAGGTAGGTACCTCATGAATTGAGTGAAGCAAATCAATCAATCAATCAATCATTTATTCACAGAATGTATTACATAGGTATGCAGGTGGTAAAGTTTAAAAATAGTAAAAAAAACCGACAAACGCGCATCGACTGCTGCGTTACATTGCTCAACCGGCACAATAATGAAGGAATTTTAAATCGGATCATTACATGTGATGAAAAGTGGATCCTGTACGATAATCGTAAACGCTCATCGCAATGGCTGAACCCCGGTGAACCAGCAAAGTCTTGCCCCAAGCGAAAATTGACTCAAAAAAAGTTACTTGTAAGCGTTTGGTGGACTAGTGCCGGTGTCGTACACTATAGCTTTCTTAAATCTGGTCAGACGATTACGGCTAATGTCTATTGTCAGTAACTGCAAACCATGATGGAAAAGCTCGCCGTTAAACAACCGAGACTTGTCAATCGCTCTACGCCACTGCTGCTTCAAGACAACGTTAGACCACACACGGCCCAACAGACGGCTACCAAATTAGAGGAGCTTCAATTGGAATGTCTAAGACATCCACCGTACTCTCCGGACCTTGCTCCAACAGATTACCATTTTTTTCGAAATTTGGATAGCTTCTTGCAAGGAAAAAAATTCAATTCCGATGAGGCAGTCCAAACCGCTTTCAAAGATTTCATTGATTCCCGTCCGAATGGTTTTTTTTTAGTAAAGGGATCAATGAACTACCTATAAGATGGCAAAAGTGTATAGATCGCAATGGTACATACTTTGATTAATAAAATATATTTTAATATGAAAAAATCGCCTTTATGTTCCTCCCATACAAAATGCCAATTTCATATGTAAGGACCTAATATATGAATTACCCATGCAAGTAAATAATATTATCATAGTATCTATAAGTACTATATGCAATGGGTTCCTTGATTGTTACGATTTCCTAATTCCAATTCCCAATGACATAGGTACGTTAGAAAAATTTCCCGAACCTGTGTCATCATAAGTGCTGAGTGGTGTTATTATTTTAAGGGTCAATTTCAACAAATGCCCATATTTTTATCATATCGGTGAACTTTTCTATTTATATATATTTTATATACTTTTCAGGTTGTATGTATTCCTTAGGACACAAAATGTCCCAAAATTTAATATCATTAACGTATCATTTAAGACTAAGGAGAAAATTCAGTTTGAATTCTGGTTTCCAGCGAAATGATAAACCGGCACCGATTTTTATTTCTGTGCACCGATGTGATAAGTTTAACCACCGAAATGACATACTAATCCAGCGATATGATAATAATATTATCTTCATAATATTATATTTATGTATTTATATTGATCAAGAACAGGTTTCTTAAAATTAAATTAAATATTTTTAAATTGTGTTACAATATTTTATCTAGAGACTAAAAAAATAATAAAATTTATCATCTTTGTCTTTATTACAATGAAATAGACGTGAAAAAAATCTCATATAGGTGAAAACTTAAAATTGCCCAATACAGACCAAGCATCCAGCTTATTGTTTAGCCATATACCTAACTAAACAATATTTAGCTGTTTCTACACTTTAAACATACATCCATCTAGTTTAAAGATAGGAACATTTATCAGCCTTTAATGTTTAAATTATTTAATTTAAAAAAATGTACCAAATGTAACTGATTGAATGTACAAGTTGGTTCTTGATGGAAATTCATGTTCACGATAATAACACACAACTTTTTTACACTTTTCCACTTTATTACGTTTTAATAAGGTTTTTACAACAACGCTACCGGTTTCTATTAAATACACCTGATGATGATAGTTTTTGCTTTTCTTATTCTTTCCAGCAAACATTTTCTCTTTTTTTCTCCTCATTTTGTTTTGGCATTCTAAAACAAAAAAAAGTAATTAAATTCACCGATATGGTAAAATTATCAACCGATATGATAAAGCAATCCACCGATGTGACAAAACTATGCATTGAACATGATTTGAAACACCGATATTAGATTTAAGACACCGATTGGTTTTTTATTATAATTTCGGTGTAAATTATCATATCGGTGGTTAAAATGACCACCGATTACACCGATATGAGAGCAGCGACGTGAGAAAAAACACACTTTCTAGGAAATTAGAAAAAACGCATTATACCTAAGATAAATTTGGTTGCAGATAATGAAGCTAAATCACTTACTACATTCATTCTATATCACAACATTTTTAAAACTATTCATTACATAAAAAAAAAATCATCCACCGATAGTATAAAATTATTGTCCGAGAGCATATTTAATGGCGTACTTACGTTGTTTGCGGGAATATGCAGCTCTTTGACACACGTCCGTCTTGACTGCGTGGAAGCACACACTAAGGAGTAAATTAAAATTGGGGTGGGGAGACTGTCCAACTCATCGATGAAAAGTAAGGCTTTAATTACTTTTATCCAGCGATATGACAAAAATTCTCAGGACAAGTACATTTACGCCTCTAAGTTACTATAATCGTTAATTATACAATAAAATATGGTGTACAATAATAGATAAACTAATATTCTATGAAATAATATAAGTTATATCCTTAACTTATTCATATTTGATGGTATACAAGCATATTTGATTGTAAAAAAAGTAGAGGGACAGCACCGATTTGATAAAAATAGAGCTTTAAGTATTTTTTTTCTACCTTTGTAATAGTCCTAGGCATATTATATTTTTTCCACAATCTTATAGCTACCTATTGAATACTAAAAAAAATAATTTACAACAATATTCCCTTTTTTTAATAGTAATTTCAACGAAGACAAAAAAAAAGCCATTTGAGAAATTGACCCTTAAGTATCCAAAAAATTATTATTTGGAAGTGCGTGTTATTAACATGTATTTTTTTTTATTTAGGTCGTGATCGGTGAAATCCAAAACTATAGCTGCGAAAAATGTTGAAAGGATTTGCGAGCTCGATTTTAATAAAAGCTATAATAAGAGTATTATCGCAATTTTATTACATTATAAATATACAATACAAATAAAATTGAAATTTACATTCTAAAGTCGACTTAAAACAAACTTTGGAAAATATTCTTAGAGCAATGCCTAATAAAAGGTAAAACTTCGACATAGCTAATGTCGATTGACTTACTTAAGGATTAAAAAGTGGATTCAAATAATAATATCATAATATATTATTTGACATTGACCAAAATATTGGATAGCGATGTCTGATTTTTCCACTAATTAGGAGACAATAGATTATAAAGACGTTTAGATAATAAATTAATAATATACTTAAGACAATTTTATATGACTTTCAGCTTGATACCTCCACGCGTTCCTGAATAATAGGACAGACTAACGGACAACAGAATGACCCTAAAAGTGTTCCGATTTTTCCTTTTGAGGTACGAAACTCTACAAAATAGTTACACTAAATACAATAATAAAAATATTACGACACATCTTACAAACATTAAAAATATATTAATATAAAAATTCAAGAAAATATGGTTCAGCTGCGTCTCACCAGCTGGTATCACATCTTTAGATGATTCATGGTGTTTTCGCCACAGTACAATATACCTACCGGTAGCGCGCGAGACAAGGTCAAAGTTAACTACGCTTTTTATATTTGTATGTAAGAAATAATCTGGTGAATAAATAGAAGAATAAAATTATTTTATAGGAGCAGAAACTTTTTTTTTTCAAATATCCATAATTTTATCTAACAATCGATCGCAAGCTGCATTATAAATTGTGATTTTACCACTACTTAAGTCATATCGTATCTCTTTATATTGCGTATAGAAATAAGAGCTTTTAAACACATACGTTTTTTCACCGTGAAAATATTTAGGACTTAGAGTACACATTAGGTGCATTTACAACGCGGGTTTTCAGAACCAGGAGTTGTGTACAGACAGTGTACTCTGTAGATACTCATTACTCAAGTGCGCACTTTTTCTCTATCCAAAAACGCGCATCAGCAAAGCGCGCGTCAATAAGCGCCTAATGTGTACCAGCTCTTAGAACGGTTGTCAGTGTTGTATGTGCATGGGAGCGATATAATAATATCTATGGACGCTTCACACGGCACACCACGTCAATCTGACCCATGCTAAGTATCGAATAACTTGTGTTACCGGTACTAAACAAGGGAAATATAATATACACATTTCTATAATTTTTTTTGTATTATACACAAATTTACTAAACATCCAAGACCCAGACACGCAGAAAACTTTTTTGTTCCTTCGGCGGGATTCGAACCCGCGACGGTCGCTAAATATTTCAAATTCAAGAAATTAGCTTCTAAATCTTAATATCCTTATTGCCATTAATATTTTTAATAATTCGTTAATAATTAATACTTGGCATAAAATACCTAATAAGGAAACCGCAAACATCTGAAAATTGCAAAACTGGAAAACTATTATTTAATACAAATAAGACAAATAAAGTAATCTGAAGCGGGAAAACATTTTCTTAAAATCAAACCAAAAACGAAACTATGAAGGGACAGTTAATAAATAATAATAACAATAGACAAAGATAAATACAGCCTTAAAACCCCAATGACGTCGGCAAATAATGAGGATCCATTACGCGCTATTTTTGGTAGTCATCGGTGACGTATTTTATATTGGAAGCGTAATTGTATAAAAACGTCGCAACATCGATCAAAGGAATAAATATTAACCGTCACGATGTCGGTTAATATTTATTCCTTTGAACGACGTCTACTCAAGCTCTACTTTAGCGAAAATGGCTCACAGGCTATTCCAGAAATTATGTTTCTGAGGCATTTAACAATCAATTCAGATATTATAAATCTAACTTATAGAATAATAACACCACGCGTGAAAAATTAACGGAAATGAAACTAAGACATCTTGTCTTAAAGTCGGCGAATCTAATAATGGTAAGTAAAATGCTTACGCCAACATGAATGTGTGTGATGCGTTTTTATGAACACTCACATCTAGGTGTTATTTATTTATGATCTAACTGGATTTTGCTTAAAATATATATGTTAGCCTAAGCCCATTTTCCATCGAGTTTTCGCGCAGAGAGCTTACAGAGTAGGTACCGAGTTTTCCAAAGTCTAATAATAACTAAAATGGTCCATACTGAGACCACTGTTTTAATGATAAAAAATATATATTACTACATACAATACACCTACGTTCTTGATGGCCCTCGGCAATATTTTTATGGAAATTACAAACGATGTGAGAAATCGACGATTCATGTGGTTCTAGGAATAATTCGATGTATCAATAATTTGATATTTTTTGCGATAACATTATGTAGACAACAGAATGTCTAGTCACTACTCACTAGACACTAGTGACTGCAGATATTATACGTGCCAATTGTGTGACTTTGATCTCAACCTGTAGTCGTTAGTACTAGCATCATAATGTAATTAATACTGTATTTCATTTTCTTCAATATTTTACATTATGTAGGAGTTATGATATGTGATATCTGGGCCTTGTCATATACGTATCCGAAGAACTAGTATCACAGATACCAGACAACGGAAATTTATTTCCTACTTTATATTATACACATAATATTTAATATTTTAATTACAATATTCATGCAAGTATTTATACACATGCAAAACACAGACACACAGGAAATACTTTTTTGTTTCTTCGCAGGATTCAAACCCGTTACCTCCGGCTTATGTGGCGACGCTCGAATAATGAGAGGTTGTCAAATTTACAAATAAACAAGAAATGTGGTATCGGATAAAACATTACAAATACTAATAGCTAAAGTATGAGAACGAATCTAGAGAAAAATAACATGCGTATGAAAAGTCTATAATGTTCTTTGCGACAAAAATCAAGTTTAATTTATTGAGCTACGATAGCGCGTGTTAAGGTTTCAAGGTTAGCCGAGGAGAGGTTGTTGGCGCGATCAGGTTTTGTCACAAAATTGTGTATTATTTTACTTTTTGCTTAATTAATGTTGGTTCTACTTCCCTTCTATACTGGTTATCAACTCGATGTGCTGATTCTTAGCATTATTTAATGTAGTGCCAAGTTTAATTTTATGTACGCTCGATTAATTTATATTTGCTGGTTCGAACAAAAGCCCCAACAATAAAGCAAATTTTGTTTTCTAGTGGTAATACACTCTAGTTGACTAGTTGTAGCATGTTGCCTTCATAGGTAAATATTATATATAATAACAAAACTCCTGTTAATAAAGTCCAGGAAGGTCCAGGAAGGGCTGGGCATGGCATATTCAGTTCCGAGTCCGGGGCGAGCGGCACATTCCGCTGTCCCTACTGAAAACTCATAGTGGCGCGAGTAAAAAGCATATTTCATAAACCAGGCGCGGTACAAGTGTAATAATTATCACCCTATAGGTGTTGAATCCAACAATTTAGTCTTTGGGTCAATTGTCTCCGGAGAATTTTCACCTTAGACGGGCGATCAAGTCTTTGTCGGCGAGTCGGCGTTGCGACGGCATCGATTATGTGTAAAATTAGAATAACTGGACGTGTGCCCGCCGAGCGAGCAGCAAATAGTACTAGGGCATGCGACCAATCGTAACAGACTCAAATATATGCACTGTGCTGAATGCCGATACAGCGCGGAAGAAAGAAGCACCCTATTTATACTAAAATTACGCATTCGTGTGGATACTGTTCGAAATAGTATTAAGTAGGACACGCAGAAGTATACTGAAGATAGCAGAGGTAGTATATTGTTATACACTCTGTAGATAATTGTGAAGACAACACGACAATGTTGTCAAGTAAATAAATAGTTTGCAAATGGCCGTTGTATTAATTTCTTCGAAAGCAATATCTTCCTTATTATAAATATAAGGAAGAGATTAGCCACTGATAACAGTGGCGTAATAAAAATTATATAATCAAAATAATTAAGAATTGTTATTTTAAAAGTTGAAGACACTATGCACTTTGAAAATCTTAATAAAAACACATAAACATATGCACTATGCAGTATGAAAATCTTAATAAAAACACATAAACATATGCACTATGCACTATGAAAATCTTAATAAAGACACATAACCTGAAAAACAGTCATGTGATGTGATTTTGGAAATTCTAAAATAAGTTTTAAGGTTTCTTTTTTAAAAAATCTTGTCCTGATTTTACTTATTAAGTAGGACATGCAGAAATATACTGAAATGGAATGAATAGCAAAGGTACATAGTAACAATAAAAGAAATTATATAACTAAAAATTGTTATTTTTAAGTTGCTTAATTGCAAAAAAATCACATAACCAGAAAAATAGTCATGTAATGTGATTTTGGAAATTTTAAAAAAGATTTGAAGGTTTTTGTTTCAAATTACCGATTCTTTCATTTTCATTTCTTGCCGCTAGAGGTCCATTCGTCCTCTCTACAGATGGGAATTGGTAACTCCAATTTCTAAATAAAACAGCATTTATGATAACTGATTGTAGTAAAGAGCTTTTGCTATCGTTGACATAAATGTAACTGATTAGTCTTTAGAGGGACAAAACCGAATGCAAAACTCACTGCAACCACAGCTACTCTAGTTGGTGATCGATCTTATATCGTCGATCGATCGTTATATATAGCAGATTTGTTTTGTACAGAAGACAGTTTTCACACAAAACATAATAAAAGACAGTCTGCTCTATAAGTGTCGTATGTGACGGCGGCAGGGGCGGGCGGCGGGCGGCGCGGGCGCAATCAATGCGGAAACGTGCCGTCTGCCCCGAATGGGAGCTGCGGGATGCACGCGCGCCTTCGTCACCGCTGCATTTGTCTCCGGTGCCATGTAATTGCTTTGAAATGAGTTCATACCTTGCCTGCATTATTTGAGGCAATCGGAACCAATCTGATAAGTGACGGTAGTTTGTAGCTACCGCGAGCGAACTTCTCTAGTTACATTCAAATATTTTGACTAAAAATTTTCATAACCCGTGTCACATGTTTCATAAGAATGACGAATGCACAGAAACATGAGTCGTAATCATGAGGATTACGAATTTCGTATATTAGACGTACTGCCAAAGTTCACCTGAGACCGAAACAGGGGTCAGATGCAATGATTAAATAATTATAGGCTTTGTTCATTCTCTGTTTACGTTCATTTGCCTACGGCGCTAAGAAATTAGACGAGAGATTAGTTCGAATCAATATAACCATCATCTTCGAGTAATAATTGCCACATCCAGCAGGTGAGTTAGCAATCGCAGGGCTAAATGTAGATTCAAACATTATACAATGTATCATTAGTGTCGTACGGCTCTATTACATTGTCGTTACAAAGTTTCTAATAAAATATTATTCATAATATGAGTATTATAAAAACTATTGCATAGTCTAGGTACATATTCCTAATAGGTATACAAATAGTTGAAATTCTAATTTTAACAGTAATAATGACGCTTTTCTTAGAAAATCTGGGGGCACGGTCGTGCCCCCGTCATGACGAGCCAAGCAAAGCGCAAGGGCACTACCTACCTTTTCTCGAAAGGTTTTGTCGTTTTTTTGAACTCCCATAACTTTGCTTTGGATGATGCTAAATAGTTGAAAATTTCAACATATAATGACACCAGTAAATACATGAATTATACAAAGCTTGAATGTCGTAGATATTATACTTTAGATTTTATCGATGTCTAAAAACCCCTGATTTCGTCACTGACTCATTTATAGATCATCAAAATTCTTAGGTTACTTCCGGAAATCTTAAAAAGCTGAAGTTATGTATGTAAGCTGTTATTTCTACAAAACCAACAAAAAAATTATTAAAATGTAAATGCCGCCATTTTTGAATCCAATATGGTGGACCACGGCGCACGAAGATTTTATAGGCATTCATTATTCGTGTATGAAATAGAACGGCCAAGCATCACGTTTTAACTGAAATGTAGAGTAAGTGAAGCTAAGCCTAGTAAAGTAAGGGCGCATAGATCAAGAACTTTGGTTCTACATGAGATTTGTCCACTTTTTGATAGATTTTGATCAAGGTGCTTGTAGATTTAGGGCGAGTAGTCTTTAGATCTTGGCTTTATACGATATCTGATAACTTTTTCACACGGTAAGCTATGTAGACTCGTCTTGGCAACATTTTTACATGAAAATGTTTTTGGTGGGATGCAATTTTCAGCGAAAAGAGGTTAAACTGAAACACACCACTAAAACTGAGCGGAATACGGAAGATATTAATAATAAATTAATTATATTTTAAGTTAATACTAGTATAATATTTTTCAATATAAATTATATTATTTTTATTTATCACCATTAAAATGTGCGCAAATTAGTAGGCTGCGTGGAAAACTTTTTCATAAGATTTCAGTAAACTAAGTATTATGTAGTTCTCCTTATTTTTACCTGTACTATAGGTATTATAAGTAAAACATGTGTTTGGCGAGATAGTATAGTATTGTTATAATATATAAATTTAGACAAATAATTCATAAAAGTTCTGAATGCATCACAACTATGTGTAAAATTTATCATAGCTCATAAAGCGAAACATGTACTTGCTCTAGTGACGTAGAGACCTACGAGTAGTAGGTTTTGTAGATTAGGTGATATAATTAAAATAATTACACTTATTTAAGCGGTGCAGTAGCTTTATTAAACTGAAAAAAAAAAATTTTATTAGACATGATCGCTCAGCTGAGTCCAATATAAAATAAGTAAGAAGTTTATCTAGATTTTATTTATTAAAATTTAAATAAGTCCTTATAAGCTTAAGCGACATTCAAGGGGTGTTTCACCAAACTATGTTAAAGTTAATCCTTCGTTAAATATCATGTTGTTCCCCTCGCAATTCCTATCAATGAATGAGAAAGCATGGTATTATAACATGCCGTTAACACTAACATGCGTTAGTGAAATCGGGGCTTAAACCAACGATGCTTTAAGTTGGAGCCCTTTGAGGCTAAGGCTTTTAATATTACAGGAGAGTAAAATGATATTTAATTTAAAAAAAAAAAGTGTAGTTCTTAAGTATATTTAATATGTATGTTAGTTTGTAAGGTATTTATTATATAGGCCAATGCAGCCTGAAATAAATGATATTTAATTTAATAATTAATTTAATTAATCTGATGGGCCTATAAGATTATGATACCTTTAACGACCTAAAATCATTGAGACACCTATAGTATCTTTATTTGATACTCTCAAGCTACTCGTACTTCATAAATCCCTTCGTGGGATCTACAAACATTGGAATATTAATAATTTTATAGGAGTAATAAGTTGTTCATAGTAATCACGAAACCAAGCTTATCTCTTATAAATGTACACGCTTATGTCAAAGGTATCGTAAGTTTAATTTTCACTCTGTAAATGTTCCTGAAAGTGCGTAAATAATACTGCACGCTCCGGGAACCGTAGCATGCGTGTGCCGCTACGACCTACGAATACTGAAAAAGTTTGCCGCTGCACTAATCTTTACCCATTCTGGTAAATAGTAAAAGCTCTGATTTTTATTGTCTAAATAGTACTGATCAAATGTTATTCAAATTGCAAACAAGGCCGTAATAAAACGTAAAATAATACTAAAATTTCGTTTTGGATTAATAATGTTATTATGTAAAAATTAGGTATACTCGTTTGTAACTTTTTTCAAAACTTTAACTTTTACATCTCTGTAAGTGGGCAATGATTTACGAATAAATATTCTTTTGGGCAAACAAATGCAAAGTAAATCATGGTACAGTGTAGCAACTAGCAAGTGCTCCGCCGGCGCGGGCTTACGAAAGCTCAGTGCCGTACTAGCGGTTCCGTTAGCGCAGGCTCGGGCGGGCGGCCGGGGCGGGCCGTGGGAGGTACCGTTAGTGACGTCACGGGTGTGACGTCGCGGCCGTGACGTCAGAGCCCGCGATATAGCCACCGGGCTCGGCGGCGGCGGCCTCAGTATCGCACCGCCTGTCCGCCAGTGCGTACTTCCGCGCGCCCCTCCGCGAACGTCTGCTACGGACCGCTGTGAGTGAGTGCGCGTGCAGTGAGTGCAATGTGCTCGGCCGCATGAGGATCCTGCTGAGCGAATTGGGACTATCTGGCGCGTGTCTCGGTCTGACCCTGGAGCCGCGCGCCACTTCTCTGGACCCCGAAAAGCAAGCGCCAGGTCAGCGCCCGTCCGCCGATAGACGACCCTCTTCTGTGTTTATTTTCGCTTTCGTTGTGTAGAACCTTTGGGCATTGTAGACTCTGTGTGGGACTGTCGTGACGATGGCCATCGGCTAGAATGCGAGGTGCGTTGCTGACGCCCTCCAGCCAACTTTGCGGCCTTAGACAATTCCCAAGCACACGTATGTACTCCCTTTTTATTTTATTTTATTTTTAAGTTTAATTAGTTTTTCTGATTTATTTATGTTTTTGTGAAAACTTGTGTTTCCTTTGTGACCTATTTTATATCAAAAAATTTTGCCAAAAGTGAAATACCATACGTACTTGTAAAGTTTCACAAACTTTTGTATTGTATTATTTAAACCTATTGACGTAAAATATATTTTTACTTACGGAGTAGGACAAAATATTCTGCTGAATTGTACTAAAATACAATATTATAAATGTTACAATTGTGTACTGTGTCAGTTCCAGTACAATTCAATAAAATTTGTAGAGCAAATATTAAATGTTACAAAATATTCACACAAGTAGAGCATTTAAATTTATTTTTTTGAGTGGTTATTATTAATCATTATAATCGTAAATCTTTGAAGAATTAGAATTATAATGATTAACAAGCAGTTTAAACACGAACATAACAATAATATATTATAATTTTATCATAACATAAAATAATCTAAGTCATTATTAGTACTCGTAACTACGGAAACATACGACACATCATGGTATACTCCATAAGCTGTAGGTTAAATATATATTCTGGTTAAACAATTTAAAAATATTCATTGAATAAGTGTTTACTTTAAAAACTAAGTAGAAACCAAGTCAAGATAAACAAGTGTACATAGTTGTACAAGATAATAAAATTCGGCATTTTTTATAACAATATTTTATTTATAATTTGATGTTGTTTACCGGCAATAAAGGATATTTTGCAATACGTAAGACACATTACAATTATTTCATTTAGTTATTCCCACAGTGTTAAAATAAAATGTAGTATATAAAAATTTATTTCAATTACGTAAGTGTTACCGCGAAATATTGACAACTAGGACCTCAAATCTGCTAAAACTAGTGTAAACAAGTTATTTTTTACTCGTTAAAAGTTGTTAACCAACTCAGTAACTATTAATAGGAAATAAACTGAATCTGAGGTATTTGTCTTCCAATATTTTTCTAAGCAGTTCAGAATTTTCGCGCGGTTTTCCTCAAAATATTAACAGCAAGTTTTTGCAATTCTAAACAATAAGTTATTACCTATCGCAACATCTGCCATAATGTCGGTACCTAAAGATTTATGTTATTTTCGCAAGAACACTTGTAGATCGTTAGCAAATTGGCTCTACGAAATTAATATTGTTTTTGTTGTGCCCGCGGCGGGTTAGGTAACACTAGCAGGTACGATGGGACGCATGTCGAGATCGCCTCCGGAGCCGATGGCCTCAGCAAAATGGCCATCCACTTGCCCAATAGTTAAGCAACCGACGACCGCTGCACTTGCCGAGATGTGCGCGGCGCCCGATAGCGCCATATCGTAACACATCCTAATAAAACGTACATCAAAACACACTTTTACATTCACTATTGGTCTCGACGGCCGAGTGTTAAACACTTAAGAACATTAAAATGAGCTTTCACTTTTGTTATCGTCTAATAGTCCATAAAATGTATCGACAAGATATTTATTTGACTCTCCGTGTGCGGTTCTATTATAATGATATATTGAGCCCCAATGTAGAAGTCATATGCATACAATTTTATATTTAAATTTTGTTGCAATATACGCCGTTATTTAAGGATTATTGGCAGACGCTAACCTAAAAAGGGCAGATATACCTATTTTAGATAAAATAAATATTTATATTACGAGAACCATTGATATTATACATCATACCATATCATTTGCTTAAAAAAATTAAAGGCATAATTAACGACTTTTAAAAGTTTTCTCTTTAAGAAAAATACTTTTAAAATATTCTTATCGTGCTAGTTAATATTTATTGAACGATGATTCTTACTGATAAATGAAAGATATTATTGTAATAATATATAGTAGTATTTATCCATAAATATAACAAAAATAAATTCATAGGTCCACAAGCGAGTGTCCCCGTCTGCGCCGGCATAGCGAAGGCTCATGTTGTTTTATGCGGCCTATTTTATTGACACGTTTGATAAGGCACGCTATCATTTACCAGCTGGAGTGACGTCAGTGCGGAATGAGATTTCACCCCCGCTGACGTCACGCGCTCCGACGGAAAACTATTTTAGGCCTGAAAAACTCGCTAACATTGAATACGAGTTACGACCTTACACGGATTTTGCGATTATTTTTATTTATAATCGGAAAATTGTTTAACGAAACGCGAGTAGAGCTTTTATGTTTCTGTAAAATACAGGTTATTTGAAAAAAAGACGCAAAGGCAATGCTTCTAGACACAAACCGAACGACCTTGAGTGGTTTGCTATGCATAAAATTATTTCCGTGTGGTGCAGTTTAATACCACTCCTACTTGTTTTTTTTTTAGTTTTAAACGATCCAAGATGTTTTCGTAAAGTAGTCTGCACCAGTGCAGGTTTAAAAATTGCAAATCCTATTTAAATAATTATAACATTTATTTTATTGTTGCTAAACTTTAAAATTATCAATCTAATAATAAAAATGCATGTTTAATACATACATATTATATTTTTTATATACTTATATAAAAAATATAATATGTATGTATTAAACATGCATTTTTATTATTAGATTGATTGTATATAAAATACGAAATTTTAACAAAACGTAACAAAATGTTAGTTATGTAAAATTAAACAAAAACCTTTAAACCCACATGTTTATATAATATAATTCTATAAGTATATAAATGTCATCAAATAAATAAATTATTGATTAGTGTAATTAAAGTTTCCTGTCATAATAATGTTGTTTTGTAAGAATTGGTAGAATCGAATCATAATTAATTTGCATTAGATACTTGGATTTATATATATTGGATATAATAGCATGTATGAAATTAAACCTTATTATATCAGTATCAAGCTCTCATGCCTTTGGGCATGTCATATTATCATGTCAGGAATTTCAATGTTAACTATTATATAAGTATAATAGTTAGAAATAATAGTTCCATTTCTGTAAAAAAAACGTTCGATCTTACAAAATCCGCTATTTGGGAAATCGGTATAGTACATATATTATGTAACCGGAATCTTCATCAGCTGTTGAGCCGTCGCGGATTGAGGCCGGAAATCATAATTATACCCTATACATTTTTGACGATCATTTTAGACTAATTAAGTCAGTAGTGCTGCACTGAAATCATAATAATTATCTAATAAGGCAATAAAAACTAGCACTCAAACGTGAAACGAATAACAAGAAGCGAGCACCAGTTCGCTTATAATATTAGGATAATAATATTATGTTAAGACCAAAAATATATTTTTAGTATGACGATAAGTGCCTACTTATTATTAATATACATTTCCACCACTATCTGAAACGGAATTACGTCACAGTCTAAAAATAAGCGGGTGGAGGCGACCGCGGCAGTAGGGGTGTCGGCGGCGCGGCGAGTGCGGCGGTTCCGCTGCGCCCGTGACGTCACGCGCCGGTGACGTCAGCCATTGACCCGCGCCCCGCTTCAAGGACGCGGCGGTTCGATACTGAAGTTCATGAAAAGTAATTCACCAGCCGTAATGGTTTTGCCGAGTTGCTCACTGAAAAGTAAAAACTATTTATTTGCTTAGACACAGAACAAGTAATTTATAATTAATTTTAACAACTATTAGTTATGTTAAGTTAGATTAAACGTTTTGAGAGAAATGTTTTTCCACGACGTTTAAATTTAATGTATGCAAAATTTACGGAACAGGACAAAAATTGTGTTTTAAAAATATTTAAAATAGTGGATACAAAAATCCAGATTCAATTTGTTAAAATTTCGTACATGAAAATATTTTATATAATAATAGGTAATTATAAAACCAGAAAAATAATAATTTAAATAATATTTGCTAAGATTTTTTCACGATAACATTAATGTTTCGTCTTGTACGAGTAGGTGACTAAAGTTTTTTGAAATATACCTATCTATATTTAAGAGTAATCTGAAAGCGCGCCATCATACTTACTACCTATTTCACGGCTTTTCGAGTTGTACATATTATTATATTTCCATATTATTTAATTATAATATAATTATTGTGTATGTTTATTGTGAAGTAATATTCAATGCAAAATATTTTTCAAAAATCATTAAAATGGGTGCAAACAAAACAAATATTTGGTTGTCCATGTATAGGCATACATACTTATAAGCTAAAATTTAGACAATTAAGTACTTATTTATCGTTATGCATATTAATCCTTTAATAATAAAAGATTTTGATTTATTAGTTTAATATATAATAGTTTAGCTTCCTGTCAATGAATGTTCAAATAGTTTTTATCTTCAATAAATTGATAGCTTATTTAAACTTGAATCAGCTATATAGGCTAATAAAAGAAACCCAAACTTGGAGGTGACCGGTTATCTTACTTTACCATAAAACCCGATCGCTTTATTATATTGGCCAAATAAAAAAAACATTTCCTTATAGAACTTCTGATACTATTATTTGTCCCACGCGATATTACTCGAATTATTTAATTGAGTAATAAATTACTACTTAATAATGACTTTTGACTCGTGCAACTTGTCGGCAGTAACGTTTAGATATAATGTAATCTTGGATATCGGTAACTACACTAAGCTGGACATAATAATGTGATAGACAAAACAGTATGAATAGCTAGCTTTTTCCAGTGGCTTTGCCGAAGTAAATACATTATAATATTAAAATTAAAAAGGTTGTCTGGAAGAAACTGCTTTTAGCAGCAAGGCCGCCAATTTGAACAGTTTTTATATTTACTTTTCTAACTTTCCTTAATGTAATGTTCATATAAAGATTTATTTATTTATTTTTATAATAAGGGCACACTGTACTTTTTCGCGATAAAAATATATGTTAATCCAAGGTGTCGGATTCTAACATAACTAATTTATCAAAATTACATATTGCCTGTGAAGGTGTTTAAACATACACAC
The DNA here is from genome assembly GCA_905187575.2 of Celastrina argiolus. Taxonomy (NCBI): domain Eukaryota; kingdom Metazoa; phylum Arthropoda; class Insecta; order Lepidoptera; family Lycaenidae; genus Celastrina; species Celastrina argiolus. The sequence continues at coordinate 11,558,037 of LR994577.1, forward strand.
ACACAATAACACAGACTATGTAGCCTTGATAATATTAGTGTGCTGAATATTATACTAGGTATATGTAATATGTTATGAATCTGGAGTTCATATACTTTAGAATTTAGACTTTTAGCAAACTAGATATTAAAATGCACTTCTAACAAAGAGATTGTAAACAAGCTTATAGTTTTCAATTTAAGTGCTTGCAGAAGTTTTAAATTGATTTTCTTATTATACAGCTGCACATTTGCAGCCCACCTGCTGTTGTAGTATAAATATTATTTACAATCTAATCTTAGCTAACGTTATCCGCAAGGATGAGACAAAAATACTCAAGCAAATAATATTATTAGATATACTTCCTTCTCTTACTATTTAATTTTGTACTAACTGATTTTTTTTGTGTCGTTATTAAAGTGTAGCCTCGGATAGTGTTTTCTAATCATCCAAAAGTTTTAATTTCAACTTGTAAATAATACATAATAAAATATCTATAAAAAATTTGACGTCTACCAAATGAAAACGGAAATGGGAACCAACGTATATAATCACCTGAGACCCCATTGACTAAGTCTGATGATTATGATCTACCTATGTGAATTACGCGGAGCACGTAGAACGTGTCAACATTTACAACCGGCCGAAATTCCGTGATGTCAGCAGTCGGGAGATATTACCGCCGAGTGCTGACGTGCGCGGCTGACGTCACAGCCTCCGACCCCCGCCCGCCCAGCCCGCCGCGCCCGCCCGCCCGCTCACAGCTGTTTCTAGACACAACTCCAAATACACCATAGTATGGGTGTATGTTTGTAGAGTTTTAGGCTTTCATTATTTTCAGCCTCTGACGTAAAAGGAGAGGCGTATACGTTTTAGATACTTCAAAGCACACACTTAGCGTAGTGGAAATCCCAAAATTGCGACAAAGAATTTATAATATCTGCTGGAAATGAACTGACTTATATGCTTTGTATATGTATGATGTTTAAGAAAGTGATGGCCAGGCATTGCTGATTTTTGCTTAAAACAACTTGGTTTTGAAAATATTTAAATACTTAGAAAACAGGTGTAAAAATCAAATAATTTAAAATACAACTGTTCATATAAATTTACCAAGGAATGTTTAGAATAGGTATATATTATAGTAAATAGTTTTCCTTATTAGTAATTTCCTAACTATCTACATATTTTGCGAACCTAAAGTTTGATGAAAATACCCATTTCAGTGTAACAAACTAACGAACGTATTAGAATAATTAAGATATTATGTTTACTGTTCAGTACAGTAAAGAGTGTAAACTCTATATTGTCAGGTACAGCGTAAATACAACTTACGATCGAAAACCAAAATAATAGTAAAAATAAGTGAAGCTTATGTCATTCCGGCGAGCAGAGAGAATATGAGGGATTCTAACTTTAATTTGCTTTTTATTAGCATTCTGCTAGTAGAAGGCCGTATATTACTAACGCAACGCCATCTACCGACACAATCGTAAAACAAAAGATACCTTACAGTGAAAGCTTTCGATAAGCTCTCCGCGTCGTCTAGTGACTTTGTAAGTAAGCTCGCGTGCGTTACTACCGCTAGATGTCGCTAGAACAAAGTGGAAAACAAATTCATACAAGGAAAACAAATAATATATTGAGTAAAATCATTCTTCAAAAGCATTAAAATAAACATTGCTACGTACACTATGTGAATTATGTAAATAACATAATACATGTGTTTCCTTCTCAATGAATAACTTATTTAGTCTAATTACGATCTTAATATTTTATTGACCTGCATTGTAAAATTGTGTAACTGTTACCGTATTTCTTAAGTTTTTTGTATATAACTTATAATATAAATAGTGTTCATTTATTTTTACTTGATTAACCAGCGCACAAAATACCACACTCATTAGAATCAACAGCAATATTGTTAATCACACAAAGTAAAATGTTTATATTTATTAATATATCTTTTTATTTATATCATTTATCTTATTTATAATCCCATAACTTCGTGGGAGCCAAAGAAAATCCTGCGGAATCCTACATTTTGCTGCGACGAAAAGTAGCCTATATGATTCCTCGTGTTTCACTCTATATCTGTAACAAATTTCATCAAAATCGGTTTCCAGTAGATTCAGAGCTTATTTGATGCAATCAAACAAACATTAAGTTTTAAGTAAACCTTTCCTTGTTCTTTCCTAGTTTTAATACTAGTTTATTATTTTAAAACTATGCATACGAAATACTATGGACCTACACGATCAATATAACAAAAAATATACCTTCCCGATTTAGTTGTAGTTGGGGCCGTAGAATCCATAGTATAAATACAATAATTAATTGAAAAATAATTATATATTCTGTTTTTAACTTAATTATCTAACAACTTTTCTTTAATGATAACACCGACCTTTGAATAAAATGAGTCACCGGTCTACAATTTGAGAAGGACGTGGCTGTAAGGGCTACACTATGTTTGCTTACTGCGGGTTGGTTAAAATGGCTTTGGTAAGCAATAGACCTAAGTCCAAAGGATTGGAAGGAAGGAAGTAATATATCTAAATGCATAATATAATAATTAGTCATTGTACTTCAATCGCACTTTTTTAAATATACCTATGTGTACAAAAGGAGACAATCTTAACTAATGATTGTATATAAAAACTCAAAACATTAATAACTATAATACAAGTGGAACAAAAAATAACAATTAATTTCGTAACAGTATCTACACACTCGTAGCACTCGGCCACCGTAGCGGCCGCTACGGTTTGAGTTTTTGGGGATTTTGCATTTTATATCTATCAAATTCAATAAAATAGTTAACTAGTCATTTATGCATTTAGAATAATAAAATGGGCAATATATACGTGAACTTAGTAAGGATAACATTATCGTATTATATTCTCAATGTTAATAATTTCGAAAATCTCTCTTATGTAATCCTATTTAGTTAAAAATGGCAATGTGGTCATAGATGATATGTAATTAATTGGTATTTTAAAATCTCAACATTTTATTAATGTGGGCAATTAAATATAGCTTTCACATTTATATTAAGCAAAACCTTGAACAAATTGTTAAAGTTACAAATATTGCACATGTTTTGTAAATCTTCAAATCAAATTTTGTTCCTGAGTTTAACCATAGGCGCAAAAATTTTTGTTCCTACGATTAAAAATAGATATGTAAAAATATTTTATAGGTATAAAATATATGATAATCAAACACTAATCGCGTAGATTAGGTCAATTTTTTTTAATAATGTAACATTGTATCGCGCATTTTAAAATTATGATACTGTTAAAGTCCATTTTATTTGGTTTTTAACGTAAATGTCCCTAAAATTTATATATTTTCTTTACATAAATATTATAAAGAAGTAAATCCTATTTTCGCTAGGAAAATGCGTTTTGTTTTGTCTATAACTTAATAAGACAGAAATTAATGGTTCCTAACATAATAGAAACTGCAAATGCCAGTGATTCTATAACCTCCCAAGAGACCTATCATCTTTTCGCCCTAAAACTTTGCAAGCTTTTGCTGCGGCGGAATATAAGTTTTACCACCGGGTAACAAGAACGAAAACGCATTGAATCGCGCTATGGCGTTTTTAATAACCATAGCCGAGGTGTGTATATAGGATTCAATTTTCGGGGCGTGGCGAATCGAGCACCGTGACAGAATGTATTCAAACCGGCAATATTTGGCTGACAAAACTGCCGTATAAATTAGGAGACCTTTATCTTTAGACGTCATTGCTAGTGTAGGAGGGCTAGAGGTTGGTCATCGTTTCCAGACGAAGACGTATCGATTCTGTTACGTGTACCGGTAAAGGAATCAAAGTATGTTCGTTGAGGGTAAATATAAATAATGCACGGCTCGTGTAGCGTGATAGTTCAAAGTCCAGTGCCATCGATACGCCGGACGAGCCGCCTTCGAATACAGACCCTCCTCATTTGCCGTCCGATAGCTAGTAATGCTTGTCGTAACAATTTTCTGTTGTAAACTTATTTGATATAAAAAATAATAATAAATGAACTCATTTGAAAGGTATCTAAGTTTATTTAGGAATGTAAGAAACATTACAGTTATATTAACTTATTATTAAATTTTCTTTCTTTTTATTACAGGGCCGAGCGCCGTCGAACCGCGCTCCCCAAGCGCTTTCACTTCAAACTCCTCCAGCATGCTACTGCTGCAAACACATGTAAGATTTGTCTAATCACACTAATATTATAAAAACGAACATTTGTGCCTATGTATGTGTAGGTTTGTTACTACTTTACGCGCAAACGGCTTGATCATTTGTGGTATAATCAATTATGCAGGACACTCTCAATAAACACTTACTTTTTATCCTGAAAAAGTAGTGTTCCCATGCAATGCTATTTTTTCTCGGGCGGAGATACGGGCAAAACCTAAAGTTATATTATTTCTTATTCCTTGTTTAAATTAAAAATTAAAACGAAACAAAAGCCACGACTGCGCTTTTGAATTTTTAAACTTAACAACACATGATTAGTACACCTGCAACATTAACGGGCGGTGTCATCATAAATAAGTTATAGAAACACAATGGGTTCCAAGCACGCCATTGGTGCGCGGGGCGCCTTGACCGCCCCGCTCGTGTTCCGCCTACCGTCTTTGTGACGCCTATTTTATTTTATTTATTTTCTTTTCCAGAGCAACTACGGTTCGTCCTTTACTGATCTATTGTGTCCACAATATCAAGAGGATTCTTCGGAGATCTTAGAAGAAAATCTAGACCCATTTCCGGATGTGGAATTCCATGCACCGGCTCCACCAGAAGTGAAATCTCACCGCGCCACTCCCGTCAGCGAAACTCCGTCGCCCACATTGGGGCCCGCGCTCCCGAGCTTCGAAGAGACATACTCCGTGCGCTATCCAAAGCAAGAGATGGCCGAATTCGGAATTAAAATGGACGAAGACTGCTATAATGTCAGTGCATACTCCCATCAGGGACATGCTTCCACACAACTATTGTATCAATATCATCAACCCTCAATACCGTATGTACCTTCGCCGTATTACGCGCCTCCGCAGCCGTGTAGTCCTACTTTTGACACTGGCGGAGTACCTAATGCTCAAGATTCTTACTCGTTACCACCGTTTCCAAATTCAGTGGATCTACACGTGTCGACAGACCAGGGGGCTAGACAAAGAAGGGCGTCCCTGCCAGTGCAAAGATCGGAATCTAGTAGTTCAAATGACAGTCCTAAACTTCACGGAAGTAGGATTCATTGCATGCAAGCCTCGGCCCCGAGCTCCGCGTCGAGCTCGCCCGGCGGTGCCCCACAGGACGTGCTCTCCCGAGCGGCGCCGCCCTCGCCCAGTCAGCTGTGCGCAGTCTGCGGGGACACGGCCGCGTGTCAGCACTACGGCGTGAGAACTTGCGAAGGCTGCAAGGGATTCTTTAAAAGGACTGTCCAAAAAGGTTCCAAATATGTGTGCCTCGCAGAAAAATCTTGTCCTGTCGACAAAAGAAGAAGAAACAGATGTCAATTTTGCCGTTTCCAAAAGTGTCTCGTCGTGGGTATGGTGAAGGAGGTGGTCAGAACCGATTCACTAAAAGGAAGGCGAGGGAGGCTGCCGTCGAAACCCAAGTGCCCGCAGGAGTCTCCACCAAGCCCGCCGATCTCTCTGATCACGGCGCTCGTCCGAGCTCACGTCGATACGTCACCAGATTTTTCAAATCTTGACTACTCTCAGTATAGAGAACCCAATCTAATGGAACCTCCCATGTCGGACTTGGAAGTTATTCAGCAATTTTATTCCCTACTATCGACATCAATCGATATGATAAAGATATTCGCTGAGAAAGTACCCGGCTTCGGTGAACTGTGTCCCGAGGACCGCGAGCAGTTGTTCGCGTCGGCACGCCTTGAGTTGTTTGTACTTCGGTTGGCATACCGCACGCGCCCCGAAGACACCAAGCTCACGTTCTGCAACGGCCTCGTTCTGGACAAAAGACAGTGTCAGAGATCCTTCGGAGACTGGCTGCACGCGGTCCTGGACTTCAGCAACACTCTGCACACGATGGACATCGACATATCGACGTTCGCCTGCCTCTGCGCGCTGACTCTGATAACAGGTTTGTAACAAATCGATCTACTAATCGAACACGATAATTCAACTTTATGATTCTGTGAATATTTTACTATTGAATAAAATTTACAATCCAAGTTACGCAATAGGGAAAAGTTGAAATCCTCGTCAAACTATTTTAAAATAGAATATCAATTAAGTATCAGCTAACATTTGAATGATACATTTTAAATACTTCGTACCCGTTTTTGAAGAATAAAATTTATAATGTTAATATCTCCTAATGATACTAGATAAATTAATCTTAAGTACATGTATCTCCATAATTTAAAAAAAGTAATTTAACTGGTTAGGCTACTCATAATTTTTGTACTTGTCTTTTACGTTAAATAGTCACTTGTGACTTGGCACAAAAGGACAAGTACCTAGTGTCCTTGTAACTAATTAATAAAGAGTAGATAATATAAAATTTTTGTGTATAATAAGCACTCACTGCTAAAAAAAAGGTCCTTAAACGAATTTATTTTTTATAGAACGCCACGGACTCAAGGAGCCTCACCGAGTGGAGCAGCTCCAGATGAAGATAATCGGGTGCCTGCGCGCGCACATGCCGGGCGGCGGTGCGGGCGTGGGTGCGGGGGCGCCGCACTTCAGCCGCGTGCTGGGCGCGCTACCGGAACTGCGCTCGCTGTCGGTGCAAGGCCTGCAGCGCATCTTTTACCTGAAGCTCGAGGACCTGGTGCCTGCGCCGCCGCTCATCGAGAACATGTTCCGCGCCAGCCTGCCCTTCTAACCCGCCCAACCCGCGCCCCGCGCCCCGCCCCGCGCCCCGCACTCGCACCCCGTGGACCACTCCCGCCTTCGAACCGCATTCGTCTCCTTAGAGCCGACTCTGTTATTTTTGTAAGCGTTTAATTAGATAATATTTTAGAGACTAGACCGCGGAACGATCTCTACGGAATCGGTTCGTATAGCTTCGTTTTAAAACAAAACTAATACCGATAAGTGAATATTTAAATTTAAGGCGTAGTCTTTAAAGTTTTAATATAAGCTTAATTTATTGTTAATGTAAATTTTTGTGTGATTATTTTACTATAACGGACGATATGTCGTCTATTATAGGATTTCGCATTTGAGTTACCGCTCGTGATTAAAGGCATCTCGTCGTACAAATATTCCTATATTATTATGTTATGTATCTTTACTTGTGTATTTTTTAAGAAAAATCTAGTCACATGACTTACAAATGTAAAAATTTGGCTCGTAAATACCGAATTTTATGATTAATGACTTAGGCATTTCGTATCATTATAAGGATCGGTAAGGAAACACCCGTGGGTGCACTCACTGGCCCGCCCAACTATACGCAACCGTCGCTAGCATCGCATTGACGCGATGTTTGATATTATTATACAATATTATATTGTTGAAGTTACCTTTTAGGTTTAAATTATTTTATATTAATATTGATGCTAGATCGTTAACGTAAATTGTTAATATAAATTATATAATATTATAGAAATCATAAGATAAGAAGTTCAGCATCTTCTTTGATTATTATTATTATTCCTGTCCTTGTCTAACGTGTCTTAAAAAGTACCTTTCTAGTTGGTAGACGTTTATATAAAATTTTACTATTTTTATACATTTAGACGAATACATATCAAATTATCCTATTCCAAATTTTTAAAATGTATGTAATGTTTAAAAATTATTTGTATTTTAGATATAAGCTTTTATTTTCGCAATTAACTTTATTTACACTTTCTGACGTGGTCTTAGATGTAAAACATTTACTATAGAACCTTATATTTGTAGTTTTTAAATAACTACAGCCTACTAATTGGCATACTGTATTCAAATAAATGAAGCGAGTACAATTATTATAGTTAGACGTTATTGTAAATTCTCCTTGTGGATAATTCTTGTCTATTACATTTATTTATTTGATGCTGAATTTCTTAGTCTGTATGAGCTACGTATTAATTAATTTTATAAATTTGTATGTGAAGTTACAACAAAATATTTCTTCACTTTAAACTTCGTGCCGCATACTCTTATCACATCAAAATTGCCAAATCAGGTGCCTACCTACTTAGCTTCTCGGCTGCCTGCGCGCACTGCAAGTTATCGAGCACTCGTAAGATAGTAGGTGAATATTTAGAAGAAACTTAGTGCCGTTACCTTACCTTATAAAATACAAAATATGACTGCTTTTTATCTAACGTTCCTTATTCCTATGCATTCCAATACTCACGAAAATTATACTAGTCACGACTTTTACTGAAATGTACAATTGATCCTTTTGGGGATAACCAATGAGTCGAAAATTGTGCGGTGAATACCTACCAATAATTTTTTTTATTGTTTAAAATAATGTAATGAAAACCTTAATTCTACTTTTAAACTTGAAGCCAAGTTCTTGTGATTGCTAGGTACTTACTGTATTTATATGCCTCGATAACACAGGTATCCACCGCATAATTCTCGATTGATTTAATCTTGTGTGAAAATGATTGTGAACTTGAGACTCGTCCATTAAACCCATAAGTAGGTAAGCTCTGAATATGATAGGTACGTTGTTCTGTAATATAGATAATAGAGAGATTTTACGATGTTTATTCTTTGCAAATTTGACTTACGCTGCATTTCTTTTGTCCGGACATAGATTGATGTGCTTTTGTTATACTATGTTATTATATTTTCTTTGTAAATATTTTCTCACAATAATAAGAACGCTATTTAGCGTTAATTAATTTTACGTCTTTTCATTTAAACCAATCACCTATTCGATAAAACATACACCTTCGATATATGACTGGAGAACTTAAAAATATGTTTAATTAATTACGTAGAAGGATGTAAGCATACTAAATTATTTTTAAAAGAATGTAAATGTGTATTGTATTTACAATTGAAAGTTATGGAACCTAGCCAACCGAACCGCGCCGGGCAGGCGGAACAGCGCAAGCGTATTGGTGCTAGCTGCTACGGCTACGACAGTGCTACGCCCTATCTCAGTACCTTACCGTGGTGCTACACCATGAAACAAAACATAGGATCAGTTAATATTTACTTGCTTCAAAAAGATAAAATAATAAATCAGAGTTAGACTATTACATGCTAATTCGGCTTTTCATGTGGTGGAGTGCAAGTTTTAAATAAAAACAATACAATAATTGAGTATATTCTGATATCATTTAGCATCTATAGTCTAAACCTTTAAGCATACTTAAAATAATATAAGACAGGTGTAGATTTAACGATGCAAATATGCCATCAACACACATACACCTATGGCGAGACGGTATGCCACTAAAATTTTGTTGCGGCTTACGGGTTTGGAAGTTCCGCGTTTGCGGGGTCCGCGTTTCGGGTTCCGCGTTGAAAGTTCCACGTTGCGGGTTTTGCAGGTTCCGAGTTGCGGGTTCCGGGATGCAGGTTTTGGGTTCGGATTTCTGGATGCAGGTTCTCAGTTCGGGATATTTTTTTTAATTGAATTTCATCACAAACTGTTTGTATGCTCAATCCACTTCGTTGAGCATACAAACAAGGGACAGCTAGTATATTTTGGATATTTTTGCATCTATTCATATAAATGTCATACAATAGCATACTACACATGCAGGGGTGCACAGTACCTTAACCACCACCATATTTCTAAAGAAGAATCGGCACATTTATGGTAAGATATCTAGGTATAAATAAATTTAAACTCTAAAATTTTTCAGTAATTTTCTTCTTGTACGAAACTCATTTCTGGTTTAAATGGTAAACGTGCTAGGAAGTTTTTCAATTGCCGAAAACTCTGTGATTTGGATTATATTATTATGGGTCTGGAATATCTTCGGTCTGAATAAAACGCCCCGGATTCAACTACCGAGCACACAAATAGAAAACACGAGCGTCGTGTCGAAAGTGAACGTTAAAATTTTATAGTTCCTAAATGTTAAAACTTTATAGTTTAGGAACTATAAAATTTTAACATTCACTTTTGACAGGACCAAAGATTATTAGTACTATACCTATTTATAGTACTAATAATCTTTGGTCCTAGCCTAAAAAAAACTGTTGACACTCACTTTGGCATTTGGCAGCTAAAGCTTTGACAGAAAAACGGCGGGAAATTTGATCGCGTGCGGTTGTGTTTTTTCGAGCCTAATATTTTAATTAATTTATTGGTATTTCAGAGCAGGGTGATACTGTATATATTTAGATAACTAGCTGTGCCCGCGACTTCGTACGCGTGGAAAAGTGATTTAGGGCAGCAGTTCAAATACATTTTTAGTTTATGAACACTGTCGTTTGGATATTTAAAATCACTAATTTATAGTAATGCTTCTTTATACACGGTATTAGACGTGCATAGGCAAAAGAAGTAGGCCGATGGAGTAATAATAATAGTTTACTGTCAAATAATGGCCGTTTTTGTCGTAAATGTTTTGAGGTATTTTTTCTATGAAAATGCTAACAATTCCTACTACCAGCTCGAAAAATGACCGTGTATTATTAACCGACTTCAAAAAAAGGAGGAGGTTCTCAATTCGTCTGTATGTATAATATTTTTTTTTCTTTTATGCGAACGGGACTACTTGATAGTACGCTCATATACGCGACGAAGATCTCTGTACTGAGATTTGTATGGACTTTACGCCGCAGCGACTGCAGACGATGATCGTTTTCACACCGACGCTGCGCTGCTGGCGCCGAGCGCCAAATTTTTTAAAAGTCTACTCTCGGTGCGCAATTCCAACTCGGACTTTCCCGGTTTTTTATTTATTAATTACCTACGCTAACAAACATGTAGCATCGGGATAACAATTTCCAATAATGCTCTTCAGGTCATAAGCTACCTGCCTGCCAAATTTCATTTAAATACGTTGAGTAGTTTGGCTGAAATACCGTCAAATAGGTAGCTACAATTTTTTGATGATCCCACGGGAACCCTTTCGTTTTTCGGGATAATAATTTTCTAGTAATGCTTTTCAGATCATAAGCTACCAGCCTGCCAAATTTCATTAAAATACGTTGAGTACCTAGTTCGGCTGAAATACCGTCAAATAGGTAGCTACAATTTTTTGAAGATCCCACGGGAACCCTTTCGTTTTTCGGGATAACAATTTCCAATAATGCTCTTCAGATTATAAGCTACCTGCCTGCCAAATTGCATTTAAATACGTTGAGTAGTATGGCTGAAATACCGTCAAAAAGGTAGCTACAATTTTTTGAAGATCCTACGGGAACCCTGTCGTTTTTCGGAATAACAATTTCCAATAATGCTCTTCAGATCATAAGCTACCTGCCTGCCAAATTTCATTTAAATACGTTGAGTTGTTTGGCTGAAATACCGTCAAATAGGTAATACAATTTTTTGAAGATCCCACGGGAACCCTTTCGTTTTTCGGGATAATAATTTCCAATAATGCTCTTCAGGTCATAAGCTACCAGCCTGCCAAATTTCATTTAAATACGTTGAGTAGTATGGCTGAAATACCGTCAAATAGGTAGCTACAAATTTTTGAAGATCCTACGGGAACCCTTTCGTTTTTCGGGATAACAATTTCCAATAATGCTCTTCAGATCATAAGCTACCTGCCTGCCAAATTTCATTTAAATACGTTGAGTAGTTTGGCTGAAATACCGTCAAATAGGTAGCTACAATTTTTTGAAGATCCCACGGGAACCCTTTCGTTTTTCGGGATAATAATTTCCAATAATGCTCTTCAGGTCGTAAGCTACCTGCCTGCCAAATTTCATTTCATTCCATACAGTGGTTTTAGCGTGATGCGACGACAAACATTCCCATATGGACAGACAGACAGACAGACAGACAGACATTTTTTTCAAAAATGTTATTTTTAGGTTCTGTGGCTTATATAGACCCCCTTTTTTTAATTTTCACTTAAATATTCTTAATGTACAGACATGACCCCTCTACAGATTTATTATATAGATAGAAAAAACAAAATAAAGAGCAATATATTTATGAAAATCTTAAAACTGTTTTTAAAATTCCGTACCTCAAAAGGAAAAAACGAAACACATAATATAAGATCATTTCCATGTCAAGTCCATGTCTGTCAAGACCCTTTTACTCAGAAACGCGTGTAGGTATCAAGATGAAAATTATATAAAATACTCAGGATACCTACTGTTCCTTGAAGCAGTGAAAAAATCTGACCTCTTAGCCAATGCAACCAAAAGCAGTTGCTTAGGTATGTCGCTAAATTTCGTCATTTTCGACACTCGTAAGGGAATCAAAACCTAAAGGGTACTTCCCGTGAACTCAAAATCATAAAATTTGAAACCAAGCAACGTCTAAAACCATACGTTTTTAGTAACATTATATAGATAGTAAAAATATTTTGATTTTTTTACACTTAGTACCGTTTGTCATGAATGTGTATAATTGAAACTTATAACAAACTAGCTGTGCCCGCGACTCCGTACGCGTGGAAAAGTAATTTAGGGCAGTGTTATAATAAATCTGTTTTAAAAATATTTTTAGTTATAAAAACTGTCGTCGAGGTATTTAAAAAACTACTTTATATTGACAATTCCTACTACCAGCTTGACAAACGACCGTGTATAATTACTATAATGCGAACGGGACTACTTGATAGTACGCTCACATACACGACGAACATCTAGTAGCGCCGCAGCGACTGCAGACGATGATCGTTTCCACGCCGACGCTGCTGGTGTGGCGACAATGATATTAAGACAGAGCGCCGCAAAATTTTGCGGTATTTTAGCCTTTAGGTGCGTAAGTCCGACTCTTGCCCGGTTTTTTATTTATTAATAACCAAAATTCTATGTCAATCAGGTTTGTATGGGGCTCTCGGTGCGCAAGTCCAACTCGCACTTGGCCGGTTTTTATTTATTTACTTATTACTAACCTACGCTAACAAATATGTATACAGTACCTACTTATCACAAAGGACTTTACAGTAAAAGTACTAACTGATTTTATACAAATAACTTTCGAATTAAACTCAAGAAAAAAAATCTTAGATTGTCCCTACCTAGCAAGCCTAAAACTAACAAATAAAAGTCTCCCCCGCGGCCCCGGTGCGTTTGCTGCGAATACAATTTGAAGCGGCGCGGCGCGGCGGCGCGCGGCTCCCGGGCCCGCCGCGCGCTTCCTACAAATGTCCAGCAAAAACGACATGATCTTTTAAAATGGTCATAACTTTTTTATTTATGAACCGATTTACATAAAACAAACACTAAATGTTAAGTGAAGCTTGCCGCAATATATTAGTGAAAAGTACATCTTAATCGGATAAGCCGTTTCTGAGATTAGCGTGCACAAACCCACAGACAAACAGACAAACAGACAAACAGACAAACAGACAAACAGACAAAAATTTCAAAAATCATAGTTTTGGGTACTATTGCGTAAATAAAGGTCCCCTATCATATTTTTTTTCAAATATCTTCAATGTACAGACACGACTCCTCTACAGATTTATTATATGTATAGATATAGATTAGTAGTTTATTTAGTTTAGTTTTGTTCTTTCTTCCATAGTTGGTAAGTTCTTTAATTTTTTAGTCTTTTTATAATTATGAATCGGCCACCCGACCCGGGAGGCGGGAATGAAAAACCTTCATGTTCAGTGCCGCAACCAAGTAGTTTCATAACTATCGATTATGATGAGTCAAGTATGGACACTGACCAATCCGTAAAAAGGTCTTTAAAACGTACCCGACTGCATAAAATATGTAAACAATGCAACAAAAAAGTTCGAAAAAACGCGGGAAACCAAAAAACTGGTTGCCAATGTTGTATTCTTTCTGATAAATCGGATGAAAATAAAGATGAAGTCGTCTCCGTTTCACTGCCCCTCAAAGAGCCCGAAAGCGTTTCAAAAAAATCTATTGGCAGAAATACCTACAACGAAAATGATGTTTCTCCTTATGTTGTTCATGTACAGAAAATTACCAAAAGTGACAACGATGGTACCTTTCTTCACCCAATTACTTTCGGTGATTTTCTGATCAAAAATAATATTTATAATATCATTAACGGTAGTTTAAAAAAGATAGGGCGTAATAGAATATCAGTGGCTTTCTGCAATTTCAAAGATGCTAATACATTTTTAAATAATAATTTACTTGCTGATAACAATTATCATGCATTTATTCCATCATTTAATGTGGTCAGGATTGGTATAGTGAGGGGTGTCCCTGTAGAGTGGTCACCAGAAATGATAATGGAAAATATTTCTACCCCTATTGGGTTTGGGAAAGTTGTCAATATTAGGAGGTTAAATTTCAAAACTATAGTAGAAGGTTCTCCTGTTTGGAAACCAACACAATCATTAGTAGTTTACTTTGATGGCAGAGTTTTGCCAAAGAAAGTGTTTCTATGTTATAATGCTTTACCAGTTGAGCTCTATATCTTTCCAACTATACAATGTTTCCACTGTTGTAGGTATGGACATACCAAATTACAATGTAGGTCAAAACCAAGGTGTCTCAAGTGTGGCCAAGAACACACTTCGGACTCTTGTAGTATTAATGAGATTGACTATTCCTGTTGCTTGTGTTCTGGTCACCATATGGCCAATAACAAAGTATGTCCAGAGTTTAACAGACAAAGGTTAATAAAAATACATATGGCTGAAAAATGTGTATCATATGCAGAGGCTAATAAAGAAATCCCAATACCATATAAATCTTATTCAGAAATAGTATCTTCACCCCTTACAAATTTGCCTACAAAAGAAGATAGTCCCACTCTCAATAGATCATATAAAAAAACAGTAACATTGAAACCACGTGCACCTTATAAGCCCAGTAAAGGTTATGACAAAATTGGCCACAATAACATAGTTAAAGAATTTTCTTTTGACCAATTCGAAAAAAACACAACTCCAATAAATGTAGATAATAATATTTATTCTAAAAATGATTTTTCTAAGATCACAGATGTGATTTCATTATTACAAACATGTACACAAAATAATACTTTACCGTCCATCGTTGCCCCTTTAATCCAGTTAATCATAAATATCCTTCAAAATGGCCACTTGCCAAGTAATAATTGAGTGGAACGCTAGAAGCGTTATCAATAAAAAAAATGACATAATTTATTTATTAAATAATTACCAACCTTTTTTATTTTCTTTTTCTGAAACTTGGCTTAGGCCAAGCAATACTTTTAGGTTTAAAAATTACAATACCATCAGAGAAGATAGATTAGATGGTTATGGTGGTGTAGCTTTTCTACTTGAGAAAAGTTACCCTTTTAATTTAATTAATATTCCTGTACATAGTCCTGAACTTTCTATTTTAGCTATAAGTGTAAATAATGTATGTTTTGTTTCTGTATATATTTCCCGCATTTCTATTAACATTTTAAATGAAATAAGTAACATTTTAACATCCCTTCCAAAACCTTTAATTATCACAGGTGATTTTAACTGTCATCATCAGTTATGGGGTAGTTCAATCACCAATAATTATGGTAATAAGCTTTTAACTATTCTGGATCAAAACAATTTGTGTGTGATAAGTTCTGGTGAACCTACTAGGCGCACTAGTCCTTATGATGGTTTAAGAAGTGCTGTTGACCTGACTATTTGTTCTCCACTGTTTGTTTCCCATTTAACATCTTTTGTTTTATCTTCCACTTATGGAAGCGATCATTTTCCTATAGTTAATTCTTTTCCTTCTAACTGTATAAACTTTCCTAAGCAGAGTAATAGATTGATTCCTAGATTTAATTTGAATAATGTTTCTGAAGAATCTTGGAAACAATTTAGTAATATTGTTGATGCAAAACTGACCCAAGAGTTGTCTAATGGCAATGACGTTGATGCTCTTGTTTTTACGGATCTCTTGATTGCAAGTGCTAATGAAGTATTTCCAGTAAAAAATGAAACATCTTCAATTCCAAGCCCGCCATGGTGGGATAAAGAGTGTACTGAAACCATTAAAAAGAGAAAACGGGCTGAAAAATTGTATAGCAACGATATGTCTTTAGAAAATTATTGGGCATTAAAAAATATTGTAAATAGTACTAAATTACTTTTCAAAAAGAAGAAACGTGAAAGTTGGCAGAAATTCTGCTCAGCATTATCCCCTAATACTCCTCCAACAGATGTGTGGAAAAGTATCAGAAGGTTCAAATCTGCGTACAATACTTCTCATTCTGTATCTCTACCCAATAATATAGCAAATGACTTTTTAGACAAGCTTGCTCCTCCATCAGTTAATTTTAAAACTAACCTATTAGACAATAATAGTACAATGGACGAAAGGGTAAAATTTTAGTATAAATCCCCCTAAATTGGGGGGTGGCGGGAGGGGGAGGGGGAGGGGGGAGGGGGAGAACCCCCTCCTACCACACCCACCTTTAGGACACTACTAGTTTGGAAGATATTTATGGTTGAAGTTTTGAGGTTATGTCTGTGTTTCCGGGATATTTCCAAGAGTAAAACAGGGGAGAAAGGTGGAGACGGCGGTCAGGGGATATCCCCCTACCCTCCCCTCTACTCAGCAACCACTAGTTAAGAAAATATTTACAGTTGTAGTTTAGAGGTTAGATAAAACAGACAAGTTTTACGTGGAGTCGGGAGTTGATAGATTTGTTTTTGGGACAATGTCGGTCTGTCACGTCTCCGGCGCTGCGGGAAATGCAGCCCCTTCGCCCATGCGTAACGAATGACAGAAACCAACACTCGCCTTAGGCAGCTCCGGCTTTCTGGTCGCTTTCGGCGACCAGCCTCCGCCGCCACGGCGAGTCCTGGTTTCTGCATTTCGTTACGGCGGGCGGGGGCTGCTCTCCCTCCGCGCCTCCGCGCTTAAATATACACTCTAGGGGTTGACAGACAAGTACTACGTGGAGTCGGAGTTGATAGATTTGTTTTTGGGTCAATGTCGGTCTGTCACGTCTCCGGCGCTGCGGGAAATGCAGCCCCTTCGCCCATGCGTAACGAATGACAGAAACCAACACTCGCCTTAGGCAGCTCCGGCTTTCTGGTCGCCTTCGGCGACCAGCCTCCGCCGCCACGGCGAGTCCTGGTTTTTGCATTTCGTTACGGCGGGCGGGGGCTGCTCTCCCTCCGCGCCTCCGCGCTTAAATATACACTCTAGGGGTTGACAGACAACTACTACGTGGAGTCGGGGTTGGTAGATTCGTTTCTGAGATATACAATACAAATATACTTTATTGTGCACACAACAATTGTGCACGCAATATAGTTTTATTAAGGACATTTTCATTACATTATTTTTTGTCAATTTTGATGTAAACCAAAGCTCTATTGAGATATTTAACATAAGACCATAGTGATTATAATCTCTTTGCATAAGACATTGGAAAACGAAACGTCAATATCTGTCAAAATGGCGGAATATACGTAAGAATTTTTCGGAATTGAATTATTTTTTACTCGAAAAGTACATATTTCCTAAACTTGAAAAGTAGCGCATTAGCTTTCTAATTAAAAGATCTTTTAACCATAAAATTTTCATAAGCCTAAGTGTGGGGGTAATACACTAAACATTAGCCTCCGATTCTTCCCCTGGGCCTGATGGTGTTTAATATCAAAGATTATTATTAGTATATAGAGATTTAATATTCATTCATTTCTCACTTAAAATATGACAGTTTAGCAATTTATCTTAAAATAATAAACTTTATTTTTGAGTCTGGCAATATTCCATCAGATTGGAAATGTCAACTTATTATACCCATTCTAAAGCCAAATAAGGATGCTTCCCATCCATCTTCGTACCGACCTATCGCTCTCTCATCAAGGATTTTAAAAATTATTGAACGTTTGGTAAAAAACCGCCTTGAGTGGTTTGTTGAAACTAATTGTCTTCTTTCTTCATCCCAATACGGTTTTCGGCGAAATAAAAGCACTTATGATAACTTAAGTATTTTTACGACAGATATTAGATTAGCTTTTAGTGTTAACAAATTCGTCCTATCTGTCTTTCTCGATCTGTCGAATGCGTATGATAATGTCATCATATTAATACTTAAACAAAAATTAATTTCCCTAAAAGTTCCTAAGAAAATTATTACATTTATTATAAATATGCTTACTGATAGGTCTATTTTCTTCTACAATAATGGCCTAAAGTATTTAAGAATCCTAACTAAAGGATTACCACAGGGCTCAGTTTTGAGCCCTTTGTTGTATGATTTATATTCTTATGATTTAGAGTTGTCCATTGCTGATGATATTGGTGTACTCCAATATGCAGATGACTTACTTTTGTTTGTTAAAGGAAATAATATTGATCTTGCAAAGATAAAATTAACAGAATCCCTGTTCTTTCTTAAGAAATGGCTTGATGATCATGGCCTAGATTTATCACCATCAAAAAGCTCCTCAGTTCTTTTTCATCGAATGCGTAGGACCCCTCAAGTCCAAGTACTTTTTGACAATACCATTATTCCACAAAATAGTCATCACAAATTTTTAGGTGTTATCTTAGACGAGAAACTTTCTGGAGTTCTACATTGTAATTTTGTTGTAAATAAATGTGAAAAAAATATTAATATTATTAGATGCCTATCCGGTATATGGTGGGGTGCCCATCCTTTTTATCTAAAATTGATTTATAATGCATTAATTCGGAGCATCTTAGAATATGGCACTTTCCTCCTAGAACCTGGGCATGCGTCAGGATTTAAAGCTCTAGATAAAATTCAAAGTAAATGTCTTAGACTTATATGTGGGGCCATGAAATCTAGTCCGATAAATGCCTTGCAGGTTGAATGCTGTGATCCTCCTTTGCATTTACGACGTCAATACTTATCAGATAAATATCTCTTTAGATGCCTTCAAACTACTGATCATCCCATTATTGCTAAGCTTCACCAACTTGCTTACTTTGTGTCAAATGACTCGTATTGGATGCATAAACGAAATCCGTGTTTAGTTGAAAGTTTTTTGAAATTTAAATCTCTTTCTGCTCCTATACATCAATGTAGTAATTTACCTATATTTTCTAGTCCTTTCAATACCCTCACTTTTACTCCAAATGTTGTTAACATTGGGATAGACAAAACTGATGCTTTGAGAGCTAATGCAAAATTTAAAAGTATTGTTGAAAGAAACTTTAGTGATTTTCATTATATTTTTACAGATGCCTCAAAACTTGAAATGAATGGTAATGTCGGTGTAGGTACCTTTCACTCTCAATATAACATAGTACAGAAAATTAAACTTCCCCCTGAATGTTCTGTTTTCACTGGGGAGTGTTTAGGTATTTTAAAAGCTTTACAGTATATTAAGTTAGCTAAACTTAAAAAATCATTAGTGTTCACTGATTCATTAAGTTCAATTCAGGCGCTTAACAAGAACCCTTTTAAAATGAAACAACAGCATCCTATTATTTTTGATATAAGACAATTTTTATCTGACTTTCAAAACGACTACATTGTAGTGATTGCTTGGATACCGAGCCATTGTGGAATAGACGGAAATGTTAAGGCGGATTCATTGGCAAGGAATGCGTCTATTTGTGGTGACCTAGTTCCGTATAAAATTTATTATCCAGATTTAATGACTCTACCAAAAACGTATCTGGAGGAGTCCTGGAAATTGTCCTGGGATAATAATAGTAAACAAAAGGGGGGCCATTTTTATAAATTACAATCTGAAATTGTTGCAAAGCCTTGGTTTTTTAGCATGAACTTTAACAAAAAGTGTTCAAGCATTATAACAAGATTAAGGCTGGGCCATACTTGTTTGCCAGTCCATCTTGCAAGACTAAATATCATTGTTAGTCCCTCGTGTATATGTGGTAGTGAAACGGCAGATGCCAATCATTTGTTTTTCTCCTGTCCAAATTATAACCGTTCCCGTTTCCTGGATTCATTAGTAGAAAATAAAATTCCTTTTCCTACATCTATATTTTGTTTATTGTATATTAAAACATATGCTATTTATAAAATTATTTCTGTTTTTATTTTACAAAATAACATTGAGATATAGTACCATTTTCCTAAATTATATTGTGTATAATAATTAAGTTTATGTATTTTTACCTACTTGTCCTGAATTCCTTAATCCAAATTCTATCGTTTCCGTAAATCCTAAGTTCTTTAAATAAAGTTTCCTCCGTTTGTCATTGGCTATGCACAAAGTGCATGCCATTAGAGAAAAAAAAAAAAAAAAGCTTTGACAGGTTTCAACTGTCAAGTGCTCTATCAACCAATGTACAAAATTACAAAGGGTGAAAATTGCGTTTTCTGTTAGAAATTAG
Organism: Celastrina argiolus; assembly: GCA_905187575.2. Lineage (NCBI taxonomy): Eukaryota > Metazoa > Arthropoda > Insecta > Lepidoptera > Lycaenidae > Celastrina > Celastrina argiolus. The sequence goes on from LR994577.1 coordinate 11,578,320, forward strand.
AAACTAACTAAAGTTCCTTTATAGTGTAGCTCATAGATTAGGAGTAATTTGTTAATAGAGGTGTAGCTGTATAGATATATTATTGATCAGTAAAGCAATAAATAAATATATTTTAAAACTACGCAAGTTTAATGTTTTATACTAATCATGACTAATACTCCTGATATGTCTGAAATACTTGACAAGAATCTTGAAGATATAGAAATTCAAGAAGTCTTGAAAAATGGTACTGACCTTAGAGAATACGCATTACAAGTTGACAAAAATATAAAAGAAGCTGAAAAGAAATCTGTTTCGGATTACTTAAAAGAAAGTGAAAACATCGGAATTCTCCACAACAAAATAGAAGATTGTGATTCTATATTAGCAAAAATGGAAAGTATGTTATTGGTTTTTGAGGTATGTTTTATTTAAAAAAAATATACTTACATTCAAGAAACGCTGCTTTCATTGAATAATATAGTTTTTACTTTTAGAATGATTTGGGAAGTATAAGCAATGAGATTATCAGTTTACAAAAAAGGTCAGTCAATATGTCTGTTCAGTTGACCAACAGACAAGCTCTTAAAGGACCTTTATCTTCGTTTATTGAAGACATGGCTGTGTCTGAAACACTCATTTTGTAAGTAAAATATAAAAATATACAATTGATTAAATATTTTGTCTAATAACAAACTATAAATATATTTTATTGCAGTGGTATTAACAATGTTCCTGTTATTGACAAAGAGTTCATGGTCCAGTTGGCTATTCTTAATCAAAAACTTAACTTTGTTAAGGAACAAGATTTCAAAGAAACAAAAGCTTGTCATGATGTAAAAGATGTTTTAGAGAAGCTCAAAATTAAAGCTGTTACCAAGATCCGAACCTATCTTTTGGAACAGATATACAAATTTCGAAAACCAATGGCAAATTATCAAATCCCCCAAAATGCAATGCTCAAGTATAAATTCTTTTTTGAATTTATATTGGCTAATGAAAGAAATGTGGCACAAGAAATTTGTAATGAGTATATAGATACGCTGAGTAAGGTGTACTATTCTTATTTTAAGTCATATGCATCCAGATTAGACAAATTAAAATATGAAGAAGTACCAACCAAAGATGACTTAATGGGAATAGAGGATGGATCAAAAGGAGGCTTCTTTCAGAAATCTAATTTGCGTAATAAAAGCACTATATTCACAATTGGCAATAGAGGAGATGTTTTAGCACAGCAATTGGAAGCACCAATAATTGTGCCACATGTACAGCAAAAAACAAGGGTAAGGAACAATGTTTTGTCTAAGTAAAAACTTAAGCTTTTTTGTTAATTTAAGCAGGTATACAGACTGTATTACAAATATTTTTTGTAATTTTAAATAATATATTAATTTTTAGTTTTATTATATTTTAACCTGTATAGTATATAGAACAATCTTTTACAGTACTCCTATGAAGCCCTATTCAGAAGCTTACAATATGCATTAGTTGACAACAGCTGTAGAGAATATTTATTCACAACGGAATTCTTCCATGTCAAAGGTAGCCATGCTCAGGAACTGTTTGACAGGATACTGGGCAAAACATTGTCATTACTTGTGGTATGTAGTACCAGATATAGATATTACAAATTATATGTTTTCAGTATTATTGTCTTCTAACTTGATGAACATGACTCCAATCTTTACTTTAATTGTTTTATAACTTCACAAAGGTTTATTTTTCAGAAAAACATAGAAAACTATGTCTTGGAATGTTATGACTGTCTAGCTTTGTTTTTGTGTATTCAACTTATAAATAGATATAAATGTATGTGCCACAAGAGAGCAGTGGCTGCCTTAGACAGGTAAACAACATAAGTGATGATCATGAAATTATATAAAAAAAATTGGATATATTTTACTTATATATTTATTTACTTTTTTCAGTTATTGGGACTCATTACTTTCTGCATTAGGTCCTAGACTAGAATATGTGCTCAAGTTGAATATACAAAGTGTGAGGGATTGTGACCCAGCTAAGCTTTCTAACAAAGAGATGGGGCCACATTATGTAAGTTTTAATTATTTTCTTATTATAACACAAAATCATCTTCTGAATGTATAAATGAAAACACTTTGCTTCTAGATTACAAGGCGGTATGCAGAATTCTCAGCAGCTATGCTCAGTCTCAGTGAACAATTTCCTTCAGAAGAATTAAGTAAACTTCTATCTATTCTACAAGACGAAGTTAATTGTTTTCTTTTAAAAATGGCCGCAGAGTTTCCACAGAGAATTCAGCAGCTAATATTTTTGATAAATAACTATGACATGGTCTTAAGTATATTAATGGAAAGAACCAGAGACAACACAAAGGAGGCCGAAAGTTTTAGAGACCAATTGCAGGCAAGAAGTTCAGAGTATGTGGAGGAAATACTGAGTCCTCATTTTGGAGGACTGATGCAATTTGTTAAGGAAGGGGAACAGTTGATGGAAAGCGATAAAAAAACAGAGTTAGCTAATCTAGAAAAGAAATCGCTAAGTTTAGTGGCTTCATTCTCTTCAAGGTGGAAACAAAGTCTCGAGGAAATCCATAGAGAAGTTTTAGTTTCCTTCCCAAATCTCGTAACTGGATCAGGGCTTCTGCAAATGGCTCTCACAAACTTTGTGCAGTATTACCACAAATTTGTCAAACTTTTAACCCCAAATGCAAGAACACAACTAGTGAATATCCATGTTATAATGGTTGAAATTAAAAAGTATAAAACAAATTATTAGTGCGATATAAGAATTATGAATTCTAAATTGTCCAGCTTACAAAATAAATCACCCCAACTGAAGCTTCTTCCCGCCTGTCGCGCCATCTGAAGAAGTATTCAGAAGCTTTTTCCTATTTTTGAAAGTAAGAAAAATGAAATATAAATTTATTGTAAAATATAGCTAGAATATATTATATAATATAGGTTTAAAATTTTTTACCTTTTTTTGATCTGATCTGAATGTATCAAACATTAAATTATTAAGGATAATATGTAAATGAAAGTCAAAATTTTACCTATTTAAATATTGTACCTACATATTGTAAATAGTAATCTGAGCTCAATTTTGAGCAGTGTGATTGGTATAAAACATTCCATTAAAGTTATTTTTTTTTTTATCTTTAGATAACTTTTATCTGTTGAATAAACATGTGACTTTGACATTTTTTCCATACAAACTCTGCCAAAGTCACTTATTTATTCCTTAGATAAAAGTTATCTGACGATTGTAAAATCGGCCCTAAGAATATTAATTACTTACCTACTTAATTATTCTTAAAATAAAAATAATATCATTGACAAAAATGAGCGTTTTATTTTAAAGTACCTACAAATAGTGCGCACCATTAGAGGCACCATTACGTTATAATAAACGGAAATTCACATCCTGTTCCTTATGTATGAACTTAAGCCGAAAGAAATGGTCACAGTAGATTGTACTCATAATAGAGCCAGAGCCCGTGAACGCCAGACTTCCGTTATAGTATACAAGCTAAAAATTTCTGAGTCCATGCTCCCAACACAGGTAAGAATGATGGCCAAACATGAAGTTTGGGAGATAAACGGTACTAAGGTGTGAAAAAAAAATCTACTTAAGTACGTCGTAGTATAAAGTATGATTTTTTGGTATTACCTTCAGAATGTTATTAAAAATTACGACAGGAACAGCCGTTTCTCCATATAAAAACAGAGGTCGACGCGACTACTGTTTCCTCCCTGGTTAAAACGTAGTGATTTTATTCTCTTTGTCCCTGGTTAATGCCACTCAAGCATGGACGTACTAAATATAGGGACGCGAAATACCTACAAAAAAAACGTGCCAATTCTGTCACTAAACATGGCTGCCTTTGATTAGGGTTGTCACTTATAAAATTTGTAAATAATACTAAAATATACATGAATAATATGTTTTTTACAAAAATAACAATAAATATATATACCTCAAACACAAATTGATCGTTGTGATAAGTTTTAAGTTAGCATATAAAGAATTTGATGAGTTATTACTTGAAAACGTAATACAAACCTGTGATGCCGCAATCGGGGCTGATTTTTGTTTTTCCGCGAACCACACTGCAAAATGCAACAGACAAGCATCTTGTAATGTAAATACTTCACATTTCTACGTAATTTGAAAATTTAATTTCTTGTTTTAACTTGGTAAATTGCAATTTTCAAAAACGTAAACAACCTTTTGACAGCAGAACTACCATGATACTCAGCGCTAAAGATGGCGGATTGTTGCACGAACCACAAATTGTCAAAGCGCAGTGACGTTTGTTGCCAAAATTGAAATATGTTTATCTCTTTCGTTCTTTTTCGTCCAGTGCAAATGCTTACAAGAAAAAAGAGATCGATATAGTTTTTCGGCTCTGTCGCTGAAATGCATCATATTTGTATAATTAAAAATTGTATATGTCGACTGCGGCTACTCCATATTAACTATATATCTCTATGCACTCAAGTAACAATTTTTTTTTTTGTAAGTATCTATGAGACTAGTAGTACATTGCTATTTATTCTTTTTTTTCATAAATTAATTATTAAAAGAAATATGGACGTTTAAAAACCTAAAAAAATATGGTCAGATTTTCGTCTGTGTTTAAACATCCAGGAAAAATTGGGGTACATTTTATGATAAACTAAAACATAGGAACAAAGCTCAAGCCTTTTGTTAGTTTATAATGAAAAAAGTACCTAAATCGGTTAAGTTTGGAGGAGGAAACAATCTTCTGATCGTCGATTTCTCATGATTATAATAGGTTATTTCAGTTCAAGCTGCAGTTGTCTCTGTCGGTTTGATGTAGCTATTGCGGGACAGCAATAGAATTTACAAATACCTATAGTATTTCTATAGACCGTGCTGCTTCCTCTAAATTTAGTTACGGATAAATGCTAACCCAACGAAACCTAGCCTAACCAAAACATAAATTGTTATGAAATACCCGGTCTGTTCTGTAAACAATTTCGTTGTTGTTCAATGTTCATGATATTGTAATTCTATTTACAATATAATATAAACGCTGATTTTTATAGGTGTTAATAACACTGGGCTAATCATTAGAGTAGCCCAGTGTTTCCTCATCCATCCGGAGGAGGTCATCCTTGCCTGCATAATTATTACACTTCTAATTCTTGTAATCTATATCTATACTTATAATAAAACTGTAGATAGGTCAATTCTGTACATTGAATATTTTTTCAAAATACATATTGGAGGATGACTGGCGATCGATACTGATGCCAAAGATGCAATTAGTAAAATTTTTGTCTGTCTGTCTGTCTGTCTGTCTGTATGTGCACGCATGGAACAAAAACTACTGAAGGGATTCTAACCAAACTTGGTACGATTGTAGCCCATATTCCTGGGCAGGTTATAGGCTATATAACATAACGCTACGATACATAGGAGCCGAGCAGTGACGATAAATTTGAAGCAAGTCGGATGAATTTTGCGCGCGCGGCATGAGGACGAACGGGTTGTGCGGGGGGCGCGGGGGGATCGCTTACACAGTGACGCGAAGCAATAGAACGTGGCACTAAAGTAGATTAGAACATGAAATAAGTACCTAACTAACAGGATTTTTTTCTGGGAAAACAAGTCTTTCCATATTGTCTTATTAATATAAAAAATGTATTTTTGAACTTGCTTCACAAATTGAAATAAATTATAATTTATTGTATAAAATCAACTTAATTAACTGTATTATTAAAAGAAAGCATTTCGCGATAAACTAAAAAACGGGCAATTAAGTGGTTTTTGGAAAGCTATTTATACCATCACGGTATTAATCCTTATCATTTTTAATACGTTACTTGGCTTAAGCATTCCATGTAGACTATATTTGCCCTTTATACCATGCAAATATAATGAATAGTTTAGGAGATATTATAGCAAAATTAAAATCGTTACGCCGTGATTCGACCGGGCGCCGCGTGATGCAGGCTGCTTCGTGACGTCTTACGTCCGAGCCGGGCTGGTGTAGTGTAGGTATCAGATGCTGGTAGGTAGGAATTTTGGCGAAGGTCAACCAAAGGAACTCCACCCTACTGCTGGGTAAAAAATACTATTAAAATGTGCTAAGAGGCAGTAACGGTGTTTGAATTTAACCACGCACAGCCGCTAACTGTGCTAACTGTGCCTGTGTTATTATAGGCCTCTATTAAACAAATTACTCTAATCTATGATTATAGGAGACTTTTATTTATGCAATAGTACCCAAAACAATATTTTTTTGAATATTTGTCTGTTTGTCGGTGCATTTGTGCACGCTAATCTCAGAAACGGCTTATCCGATTTAGATGTGGTTCAATCATATTATATTGTAGTAATCTTGACTTAACATTTATTTCATCTCAATCGGTTCATAAATAAAAAACTTATGACAATAAAAAAAAATGCTGGACGTTTCTATGAAGCGCGCTGCGAACATTCAAATTAAAACTAAATTTCATTTATTTATATTATTATTATTATACCTACTTAGGGTAGGTTAGTAAAAAAACGCTACTAAAACCGATCGGCGCGCCGAGCTGGGGCCTAACTCTCCAAACTGATTCGATTTTGATTCAGATTCAATTGTGCCACATACTCCCGAATAAATTGACGTTTATTTATTTTTATTGTCTGTCGATTGATATGGTCGGGTGTACAAAAAGTAGAACGTATCTAACGGTTTTCTTTATCCTAATTAGTTTCGAAGTAATCTACCAAATAAAACACCAAAAACCTTTGAGATCGAACTTATTCAATTCTCGGTTGTGTCGAGAGTAAGCCTGCTGGATCCTCGGCGGGGCGTACCGCTGCGCCCATGTCTAACCGAGAGTTTCGTATTAAATACCTTAATAATTGCAATATAAGTTTCAATTTAATAAGTACCTCAAAACAAAAACGGTAGTAAGTTCAAAAAAAATTAAAATATTTTTATGGTTTCGCAATTTATCTTACGTCGGCACTATTAAGACGTTCATATCAAATTTAAAGATTCTGAGTTCCCGGGTAACCTTTAGATTTTGGTTCCCTTTGGAGTGTCGAAAATTACGAAAATTAGCGACATAAACGGCTGAATCTTTTGGGTAGAGGTGGCTAAGAAGTCTGTTTTTTCACAGCCAGAAGGGACAGAAGATCCTGAGTATTTAATATAATTTTTAGCTTGATACCTACACGTGTTAAAGTTTTGACATCCAGACAGACGGACATCGAAGTTAAATACTTTACTAAATTAACGTGAAAAATTGACTATACGGTGCATTCGAATAATATTATCCTAACTTCGAATACCTTTGCTGACTTCTAGATATTGTTCGAAGGCCTACTTCTTTTGCCGAGCTCCGAAAGGATGGTACTATATTATTATTATACCCTGCATACCAAGAGGCTTGCCGGGTACGTGACTTGCTGGATCGGGATCAACACTGGGATACACTGGGAAGTACCTATTAGCGAAAGTTGTCATCGGTTGCGCCAATAATCTAAAAATATATTTAAAAATACTAAAGTGCCCCAAATCACTTTTCCACGCGTACGAAGTCGCGGGCACAGCTAGTATTTTAATAATAGTATTATCCTGTCAATTGCACATCTCAATCGCGGTGGGTGGGGCCTATATATAATACTGTCTCGCCCTCACCTCCTACAACTACCCTAAATGCTTGTCTGGCAGGGGTTGGAACTATCAAAAATATTATATGTGGCTGATGAGGAAATATAATCTAGTGATTACCCATGTGATTATATACTTACGTAATAAAAAAAAATATTATTCGACTTCCCAAAAAGGGGTAAAAACATTAAAACAAGAAAGTAAATCAATTTGAAGTCCAGAAATTAACAGGCATAAAAATGAACCGTATGATCGCACTCGCTAATATAAAATTGTATTCTGTAGCTACTAGCTATGTAAGCGTCAGCCCTTTTAGACCCCTTTTTTGCGAAGTCGAGTTATAGTTTTTTTTTATTTCGTATTTTTCTGTTTCCACATGAATGGTTATGTTTCATGTGGAAACAGAAAAATACGAAATAAAAAAAAACTATAACTCGACTTTATAGTTTATTAAATTAACCATTACATAGAAAGTAACTAGACGACTCCTACATAATACTAGTACAACAGTAGTAAACAATAAAATAAAATATTTGATAAAAAGTTTCATTACATATTCGTAGCATACTTGCCAAGACCTTTCTTTTGATACCAATCACGAGACCATTATCTTTTTTTTAATTTGTTTCTGAGGTTTAATGTTAGAAAAACGAAAAAAATAAAAATATCTAAGGGCCGATTTTTCAATCGTCAAATAACTTTTATCTAAGCAATAATGTGACTTTGACAGATTTTGTATGGAACAAATGTCAAAGTCACTTGTTTATTCGACAGATAAAAGTTATCTGACGATTAAAAATCGGCCCTTAAAGTTATATAGTCAATGCTACTCGCGGCATCATTACCAATCGATAGACACCTTATTTATTAAAATCGGAGAAGTAGTTTAAACGCCACGAAGGAACATACATACACACATACATATTATGATACATACAAACAGACTGTCAAAATCCGTCCTTCCTATTGGCTTCGCCAAAATCGGGTAAGAATCAGCTTTTAAACTATAACGTACCTAAGTAGAATTGTAATTTCTTGAACATTAAAGATTGTCTGGCAGGGGTTGCCACCTGAAGGTAATACCAAAAAATCAACCTTTTTACTATGACGTAAGTAGATTTTTTTAACACCTTTAGTACCGTTTATCTCCCAAAGCCACCCCAACCCAGACTTCATAATTGGCCATCATTCTTACTGAAGCATGTACTCAGAAATTTTTAGCTTTTATACTATAACGGAAGTCTGGCGTTCACAGGCTCTTAGACGATAAGAGCTGGAACAACACACACCTTATGAGTACAATCTCCTGTGACCTAAATAACCTGACAAAAAATGGATGTCTCGTCGTAAATAAATAAAACAAAGTGTAACAAAAAATAAGTTTCTTTTTATTATTTATACTTCCAAAATGAAGTAACTTTTACAAAAATCACAGAACTATATTAAACTGTAATAGGTACACAGACACAGTTTATGTAGATACATTATAAATTATTATTACTTACTTAAACAGTCACAGACTAAAATATTTATGAGAAGGAACCGAAATGCAGCACATTTTGTACCACATAATAATATGACACAGACGTGTCTTTCACTAGTCGGCGTAGTGAATACACTTATTATTATAATCAAACAATTAAAAGTACTTATGGATTATATACTACAATTTGCTTTTTTAAATTTAAAAGTCGTTATCCGTTATATATGAAAACCTACATTAAAATATTCACAATCACAAGTGTCACTTATCAACATTCACTTATTTACCAAATAATACAAAAAGTATGTATAATGTCCTTACAACGATGACGCTTTAAGCTTAGAGTTCTTAAAATAATAGTTATACTTCTATTAACATGTTCAATCACTTAGCCTTGTTGAAATAACATTTTTGGTAAAATTTTAGTCCATGTTTTAATAGGCTTCTCTGTCACAAAATCTTTTATTACTCCTTCAAATTCCTGAGACACTGACTCCGGTTCCCAGTTCAATAGTGCTTGAGTCACTCTAAAATGATTCTGTCTGCTCATGAAGATCAGGCTTGTGAAAATTGCTTCTTTCATGCTGTCAGAGGCTGAAATATTTCAATAAAATGAGTATGTATAACATCAATAAGTCCATTACTAGAAGTTGATCAATTATACACTTATGCCGTGCCATGTATTATTTCATAAATGATTTTGCATTCTTTATGTACATATTTGTACAAATTAAAAATTAGAAAAATATTAAATTAAATACAGAATACATTCAGAATAGAATACAGACTAAAATTAAATTGAATCAAACTTACGATTCTGGTCTAACATGTCCATCAATTGGTTTACAATAATCTCAGTATGCACTTTCATGTCCATAGGGTACGGCTTGACCAGTGGTCCGAGCATACTAACAGCAAATTGTTTTGAAACATCTGAGCATTTCTCTTTCTCTAATATTGGTAGTAGCATATTTTTGATTATATTCTTTTGACACCAGACTGCGCCCCGTCTTTTGGCTAATATTATTAAAGCAGTCCTTAGAATTTTTTTCTCAATCAACACATCTGAAATAAAACAATCATTGTAATAAGTTACATATTAACCACAATTTGCTACACTAAAATATGTAAAACTCGGTCAATATATTAGGTTGTGGAAAAAGTTTCTTCGCATTTTATATAAAAATTCAAAAGGTTGTTTATATAAAGTTTATTTACAATTGACTTATGTATATAGGTGCCATTAGTGATGAGTAAAATTGGTCCTGGTCTTGCAGTCTTGGTCTTGCTTTGCTATCACTATTTACGGGTCCACTCCAAATCAAGTAATTTTTGTGTATAAAAACGCAATATTGAAAAAATTTTGTTAAGACCTTATTGCAAAACGAAGACCAAGACTAGACAAATTTGACCATACCAAGACTGAATAAGACCAAGTCTTGGTCTTGCTTTGATCATCACTAGGTGCCATTTTGTTCTATAACTTTTTGCCATCTTGTTAGTAGGGACATTATCCCATTGCGATAAAAAATTTGGGGCTTCTAATGAAAAAACTGCGACAAGTGGTTTTGGCAGTCCTCTTGTGAAGCAGCAACCGAAACAGGTGGAAATATGATGGTGCAAGGTCAGGACTATACGGCGGATCCATTAACATCTCCCAGCCCAACTCCCGTAATTCTTGCTGAGTGGCAAAAGATGTGTGAGGCTATCATGGTGAAAAACCACACCCCTTCTATTGATTAATTCCGGCCGCTTTCTTTCAACTTCTTGCTTTAATCTCATCAGTTCTTCGCAGTTCTAATGAATAGCTCATAATAAATAATGCCCTTCCAATCCCACCACACACACAGCATCACCTTGTTGCGAGATAACCTGGGTTTCGCCAGTCTGTGAAGCCTGACCGACCTTTAACCACGATTTTTTGATCCACTTTTCATCACCAGTTATCAGCTTCTTCAAAAATTCTTTCAGTGAGCTCATGAGGCTTCGCAAATATCGATCTTTTTCGTGTACCCAGTTTTTTTCAAATGCGCCAAAACAGTTGTGTATAGTATGTCCGAGATAAATTTAACCCAAACGTAAACAAACCCGTCTATGACGCACCCAAAGACTAGTCAGTGATGCCAATTGGCCAATATTAATAAAATGATTTTTGTTTGCTATGAATCCATAGACTATAGATGCATATTCTACAATCGGCAGTGCCAAAATGGCGTATTTTTTCTGTGAAAGATTTTCATTTGATGTTTAAACATATTAATTATTGTTTAATTGTTATAAAATGTATTGGATATAATCCTTTAATATTCCGGTGAAAGTATTTATAACAAATTATGTAAAAATTTCGGTGTTTTTTGGTTTGTTTGCGTTTAGTTTAAATTTATCTCGGACGTACTATAATAGTCAATCCCCAATTCTTCATCTACATCGTAACTACTAATATGCCGATCTTGCTCTACTTTTTCAAAAATGGCATCAGTTTTGTCCGTAACAGGGCGACCAAAGTGACGTGCATCTTTGATATACATTTTTTTTTATATCAATCCGGAATTGAAAACGCTTTAACCAAATTTGCGCTACTCTCACAGATAGGTACTGCATTGGGTCCATAAATATCACAAATATTTTTCGCGGCTTGTGTTGCATTTTTACCTTTTTTGCAATAAAATTTTAAAATGTATCGAATTTCTTCACAAGAATCACTCATTTTAACAATAAGACAAACAAATGAAATTCTCACATTTACCTTATTTGAATTTAGAATTGTCTTCTGTAAAATTAAAACTTTTTAATGATAGCAAAATCAGCCAGATACAATGGGTAGGTATAGCCCAAGAGATTTTATGACAAGTTCATACATACTATAATGCGATAAGACTTTTCCCCAACCTATAACTATTTTATACGAGGGAATCATAAGGCTAATTAGAAATATTTTATTGAGCATCAAATTAATATTTTTAAGACTACGTGCGCGAGATAAGCTGAAAAAAAGAGTATATTGTAACCTTAATTCTAAATGTTGGTCTCAAATTTCAACAAATCTCAAATTTTGCTAAAACTTTGAGACAAAATTATTAATAAGTGATTTTGTGTCTACATTACTTGGTCCACATCGATCAATATAATTTGGCCCATAGAAAAAGATACCATTGATATTTTATAATAGATGAAATCACATCATTCAGTTAATATAAAATTTTCCCCATATATGGAAGAAACACACAAAACACTAGCAGTTTGACATGCTATAATCACATATTTTTTATAATATTCGTAAAAAAGCAACTTACCATTAATTTCTTTAACAGCAGTCATAAACATTTCAAGCATTTTAGTTTCTGTCATTTCAGTGATCTTGTAGAAATACTTGTGATGTAGAGTGTTCCTTATGACATCAATTTTCTTAAATTTGTCATCACACTTATAGAAATGTAATAAGTAAACCAGGCAAGTTACAAGGGGTGATTTAGCTGAAACAAAAAAATATATACATAAGTATACACATACCACAACTACATCACATCACGTGGCATACTTTCCAATACAGATATACATCTGTATTGGAAAGTATTAATATACTATTCACATGTACAATATTTTGCTGTTGATGGTGAACACGAGTATTTAAACTACATCGCAACCACAAAGTAACTAACGACTAGGGGCCAGCTCAATCTCATTTTCCAGCAGGTGAAACTAATGCTCGAAATTGTTGGAGTTTGAAAATGTATAAAATGAAAATGAAAATGAAAATTCTTTTATTTCCAAATAGGTTAGTTACTAACACTTTTAGAATTGTCCTACATGATGACCTACCACCGGTTCGGGGACTAACCCGGCGAGAAGAACCGGCGTAAGAAACTCGCTCGGGGCCACCTTTTAGCAAAAAGATGGGAAAATTGTTCTTTTTAAAAAAAAAAAAATATATAACAATGTTATAACAAGTGTTCATATTCCATGAGTTCATTCAATCATGGTGTGTTTCATCTATGAAACCCACAGCAATTTAATTGTATATTATTATAAAAAAAAACTACTTACCAATGCCCATATGTGCCAAAGGTAGGACATGCATCCAAACATCCAAGCAATTTTTGACAACTGTCACCGCCTTGAAGGACATACAATACATGGCATCCAGAAGAAACAACCTTAGTCTGTGCTTCAGACCGAAGTACCTGCATATTATAGCATAGAAATGTGACATACTCTCAACAATGTCAAATTCTGGTGTTCTGTTCAATTGGAAAAGAGAAAATTCAATGTTTTCCAATATGCTTTCGACAATATTAGAATGGTCCCGTTTAAGTTTTCTAATTACAAACAGAAGAATTTGCTCCGATTTTGTCATAGGCGGAGCTGGAGGTGTGTTCACTAGTTTGAACATCTCTTGTTTTCTCATTGGTTGCCTTAGATATTTCATAAAGCCAGTTAAGAAAGTTTTAATATGTATTTTTTGCACATCTTCCACAAGTTTATTCATTCCTTGATTGATTTTATCTGCAGCCATCTGTGTAATATGAGCTATATCTTCTTCCAATTTAGTGCATATGGAATTTGACGCTTGTTCTGAAAGTTTAATAAGTTTATTAATATTTATTTTCAGGTTTTTTAAAACTATCAACTGATAAAAAAACAATAAATAAATAAAAAAATTATGTACCTGTAACTTTATTTGTTCTGAATTTTATTGATTTTTTCCCATATTTATCTATTGATTTACATAGAATACTGTTCTTAGGGTAATTGAATGTTGATTTGACTTGACTCTTTTGAGCACAATTATTTTTGTCTGTCGTAAATATATTTAAATCGCCATAATCAATAACTTCTTGACTCTTGTTCGGAACTTTTTCTACTTCAGTGCGTGTATCACATTTATTACTTTCCACTTTGTCATTATCTATTTTATTAGCATTTATGCAATTATTTTCACTGATTGAGGTATTTATGTTTTCGATAATCGACTCCTTTGCTTTAGAACTACGTAAAACTCTTTTAGGAATGGGTTCAAAATCTTCATCACATAAAGTCCTTGATCGTTTTCGCGATTTCGGTGATCGCTGTTTAGAATTACATGTATCATCTATTTTTTTGGTGGCGTGGGTAATTTTAACATTATTTGAGTTTTCAATTTGTTTTGTCAAACTTGTGTTTGATTTTCCTTCAAGTTCTTCTCCATTATCAATATTCTGAACTTCTGTCGGTCTCTTACAACTGTTGAAATGTATAAGTGTATTTTGTTGGTGTTGATATCTTAAAGATCTATCACCTTCTGAATCAGAAAGCTTATGTTGACTTCTAGTAGTTCTTCTATTATTTTTTATGGAATTACATAATTTATCACTTTCTACTTCAATATGTTCTGACTTTTGATTTACCAAATTCAATTCGTTTTCCTTTATTAGTTCTTTTAAATGACTTATTGATTTATTAGTATTATTTTTATTATATTCTACAGTCTTAGTATTATTAACATACTCTAGTGATTCTTTCCTATTACATGTTTCACTAATACTTTGGCTTTGGCTTCTGGTTGTTCTCCTATTACTCAATATGGATTTATCTTCGGAATTAGGACTTTCTTTTTCAGCAGTCTTCATTTCACTATTTTCTTGTATTGATGTATCAACATTAATTAAATTCAATTTTGAAGTAGTATCACATCTTTCAACAGAACTTTTACTGTTGAATTTTACTCCTGCAGTTTTCTCAATATTCCCCACTGTGTTATTTTTTATTTTAACATCTGCCAATATCTTAACAGCTTTTTCATACGCTAATTTGCTTTTAAGAAGTTTATCAGTTTCTTGTGTTTTGATTGTGGTAACAATTGACTTCTTTTTACGTAAGGATTTATTTGAATTTTCTGAAATTTTATATTTAGGTAACATCTTGTGTCTTAATTTCTCTAATTTTGATAACTTTTTATGTCTATTTGATTTAATTTTGTGATGATGCTCTCTATCTTGAGAACTGTTTGAATTTTTTACACCATTTCTGATGGGGCTGACATTTCTTTCAGGGCTTACAACTATTTCAGTTCTTACATTTCTTTCGGGGCTTACATTTCTTTCCGGGCTTACATTTCTTTCAGGGCTTACATTTCTTTCCGGGCTTACATTTCTTTCTGGGCTTACATTTCTTTCAGGGCTTACATATTGTTTCGGGCTTACATTTCTGACACGATTTACATTTATGTCAGGGCTTACATCTTCACCATGACTTACAATACTGTCAATGGTCTCGGTAGATACATTATTTTTATATGTAACACTTCTACAAGCTTTAGGTTTAGTAACTTTCTGATAAAAGAGCTCCGACAAAGGTACATTCTCATTATCATTGACTTCCATTACTTCTACAATTGCATCTTTATTAAGTTTCTTTCTAGAATATATATTATTTTTGTTTGGAGATTTCATATTGTCAAAATAATTAATAGATACATGGTCGCTTTTTGTATGTTGATTTAATTCCTTTCCATCATTATCAGCCTCATTACTATTGTATACATCCTCTATAGATTCTCCATTCATCCATCCATCATCAATACTTTTTAGAGGTAAAACAGTTAGTGCTTGTAAAGAAGATTTCATGCTCTTTATTACTTTTTCCATAGCTGCATAATTTGTTTGTAACATTAAATATTTTTTTTCTAAACTAATTATATTTTTACAGCATTTATGATCCATACAATTTTCTTTCATTAATGTAGGCTCCTTTCTACTTATTGACTTTCTTAATTTTAATGGTGTATGAGGTATTGGAGTTAGCAGTCTGTGTTCCAGGCGCATTGAATTAAAAATCATTTCTATTTCTTTGTCATCATTACTTTTACTACTTGTATTATAACTATTATTTTCTTCTAAACAATCTTTTTCTAAAGTATTATTTTGACAAATTTCCACAACAGCATTCGTTGCTAAGTCCACAGATGAAATTTGGGGTAAATTAACATTTTTAAGAACTGTGCTGTCTTTATAATTTTCCTCTAAAATCATAAGGCCTTTAGAGTGTGAATAATTTATCATATCAATTTGTAACGCAGGATTCAAATCACTGAAGCTCTCAGTTACCTTAATTTTATTATGTTTTAAAAACTGACTATTTTCAAATGCAATCGGACTTAAAGATGCATGTACTCCATTACTTCCTTGAATAGGACTAGTCGCACAATCTACCATTTTAAGTTTATCTTCTGGTATTACTGTTTCACTGCTCAAAGAGAGAGAAACGTCCATCATTAAATCTTCAATAGTTATTTTGCAATTTGATTTACTTAGATCCAAAGATGTGTTCAGTATGTCGATTTCAGGAATGGGACTAGAAGCACAATCAACCATTTTAATTTTTTCTCTTATTGTTACTACTTCAGTGCTTATGGGAATATCTGTTATAAAATATTCAGGACTGCCTATTCTAGGCCTTGAATGTATATTTCCTTCCATGCCAATATTGTCACTGAGTAGGGCAACATCATCGAACATTAGGGGGCTTGTAGTTTTATGTTCTATATTGCATGAAGTATTTGTTGAAGCGTCTACATATTTTTCCGTATTTACTTTACATGGAACAATTTCCATATGTGGAGTCTCTGGAGTCTCATATGAGTAATGATCAGGGCTGTTAAAGAACTTTCCACTATCTGAAAACGCAAGAGAAGATCCTCGGCCTGTGTCTTCACTATCAAGTTCTGATTCATGTATTTCATTGGGAACTAAAAAACGGAGTATATTAAAGTATTGTACTATTTCTACTTAATATGTTACATTATAAAAACGAAAATAAAAAATAAGAAATGAATATTCTTACCACTTGAAGCACACTGATCATCAATGTTTTCTTTAAATACTTTTAATTGTGCAGTCTGAAAAAAAAATTGCAACTGTAAACTAGACATTGCATTCTCCTATGTACTTACTAAATGTGTATTGTGTATGTCGCAGTCATCTGATTGAATCAGCAGTTTAATTGAACGACTAGCGCGTTTATGAAATGGCGACATTTAATTGAATGACTAAAGGAAAAGTCGTCAAGTTGTTTAATATAACATTCAACGTCTTGACTAAAGATCCTTTAGTCGTTGAATGTTTGGTAGGGGTAGGTTTGACCATAAATTCGCAACTTAAAAGGTCCTCATAAATGAGGACAAGACATGACATGTCATACAAAATGTAAATAAAAACGAAAATGAAAATATCAACTATGTACTACCTGTGCGAGCTGTTTGCCGCCATATTTGTTTTGGTGACTACTAGCGCCACTGCAGGAAAAATGAACTAAATATCAATCACCTGACTGATTTTACGTCTGCTCTGTTTAAAGGGCTTTGTTACAGTCCGCTAACTACTTGATTGTTGAGTGACGCTTGTTCAATCAACATTCGGCCATGTCGTCATTCCATAAACACGCTAGACATTTAATCAAATTGCTGATTCAATCAGTAGACATAATAATAGCTCCCCTCACCGATTTCGATGTCGGTAGCCGATTTCATTGAAACCAGGCCAGCTACGCAGGAGTTATTTTATAGTGCCCAAGTGTATGCGCAATACACAGAAGCACTCTCTCTTCCTTTTACTCTTATAACCCAGTGGGACGGTAAACCGACACGACTAGCGAGAGATCAGGCGCAGGACCGACTTTTTACATGCCCATCCGACACATGGATCACCTTTCTTGTCAGACAATCAGGTGATCAGCCTGAATTGTCCTAACCAAACTTGAAAACAACATTATTTGTTGTTCCAACGCGGGAATCGAACCCACGACCTCCGGGTCGAGAGCGAAGCTCTGAACCACTAGACCATGGAGGCGATAAACATGTATATTCACAAACTCATGTAGTAGGAAGATACTAGCCATAGAGCAAATCTGTATCTCACTATCACACAGGCAATAATAATATTGTGACTTTATATTAACACGTTGACGGACAGTACTACTGCACCGATTGTAGCTGCTTTGACACTACTTTTTTTCATACATTGCCTATAGGCGTAGTGTCACAACACATAGTAAATATATTATGATATATGACAGAATGCCTTAAGGCGTTCTGCCTTTAGCTCAATGTAAAGTCTTACGCCGAGAGGTGTTCTGTCATATCACTTTTTTAGTCTTTACGTCTGTGGGCGATACAGTCCGTCAACGTGTTAGCAACAAAACAAAATATTATATATATAAATAAATAATTACCTTCTCGTGATTTTGATATGGTGATAGTAATGTTTCATTTGATGGTGGAGGTGTAACATCATCAAAAAAGTCTGTTTCATCACTACTGTAATTCTCATCATCAAGATCATTCACTATTTCTTTCTCTTGTTTATACTTCTTATACTTGTTTAAAATAAGTCTATGTTCTTTCTGTAGTTTTGCTAAAATTCACAAAAAGGTTTATTAAAAATAATATATATTTATTATAATTTCAAACATATAAAAAATAAATACTCACTTTTACCCATGATAATATCCTTAAATAAAAGAATGTGATTTAAAAATGTTTCATTTTCTTTTTTAAGCAATAAGCAACCTTTTTCATTATTTCCCTTACTTTCCTTATTACATTCATTTTCTTTGATAATTAATGAATCTCTCCGTTGATTCCCCTTACTTTCTTTTTCTTTTTTCTTGTCTAATAATTGGTTTTCTATCTGAAGAGATTCAATTTTAAGTTCGTTTTCTTTGATGAGGGACTGAAAAATTAATATTTTATGTAAAATATACCTTATATACACATTTATCTAAATCTCTGTAAAGTGATGTGACCAAATGTGAGAAAAAAAATACAGTACCTGTAGTTGATTGGCATGGGACTTAATGGCTTCATATTGATTTTGTGACAATACATAATTAGATTCTAATGTTGTATACTTTTGATTCAATGTCTGAAGCTCCTGTGAAGTACAAAATAATATGTTACTTAGAATAAAATTTTACATGTACAATTATTAAAACAGAAGTATAAAATTATATTATTATAGTTTTAATAAAAAAATAATAAAATTTAATTTATATACAATGTACAGGTAACACTTCAAAAGTCTTCAGTTACTAATACATTTTATTGACATTCAAATCAAACGGACCATCTTAATATATATATTTCTTGTGTGCGTGTGTATGTGACTGAACTCCTCCTAAACGACTGGACCAATTTTGATGAAATTTTTTGTGTGTGTTCGTGGAGATTCGAGAATGGTTTAGATTTACAATTGGAACCGATAGGTGGCGCTGCAGTCAGTATGTCAAGCAATTAATTAATAAGGCAATACGAAGTTTGCCGGGACTGCTAGTATTATATGAAATAAAAATGAACCATTATTTCCCTTGATTACGCCATTAACTGATTCTATAGCATTCTTAGGGTTCAGCATTGTAGGTTTCAGATCCTACATTTTCTGGTCAGGTTCTGAGTTGTGGGTTAGTAATAAACTACTACTAGGCATATAATATATAATAAACTAATAGTAACAACATAGCCTTAACTTTAATTTTTATGCAGATAAATAAATGATATATTCTCAAGTGACAATATTCATAAAATGCTAAAAAAATAATACCTTTTCTAAGCCAGTACATTTCTCCAATGTGTCCTTATAATCTATGCAAACTCTTTTACACTCTTCTTTAGCCGAGTTAAGTATAAGCTCAGATTGTCGAACAATGTCCTTTTTTGCAAGATACTTTTTTATAAGTGAACTGAAAGTAGATATAAATGTTCTCATCAATGCACATATTATGTTATGCAAGGTTACGTTTTGTATATTATTTTATATAATATTGAAATAAATCAATAAAACATGCAGAATATTACATGTAAATGGACAGTCTTATATTTGTCAAAACATTAACATTATACTCACTCCGTGGCAATCGTTTTCTTCTTGGCAATTAATATTGCTTTGCGTAATTTATTATTCGACTGAAAGAAAAGATAATTACAAAAATATATTAAATATGTGTACCTGTTAAAAAGATACTGTCTATGAGATACATTTTTATAGTAAGACTGTATGGGTCGTTTTCATAGGCCAGTTTTAACACAATTTACTAATCATTTATTTGATTTTATAGTCAATTGAAGACACAAAAAAGCTATCTGTTTTATTTGAGGTTTAATAACATTAATAACCTAAAACTTACCATGACATTTTGCACTGGTTGCTGAATATAATTTAGATCAAAGTCAAATGCTTCTTCAAAAGTGGGTTCCATATTTGGGGATAGTTAAAACGTTAAAATGAATTATAATGAATCACCGCCCATTGTATACAATTTGCAATTACACTGCAAAACTAACAAAACACACCCGGCGCGCCATAACATTCAGACATTTTCTAATTTCTGGCAGGGGGCTGACAGTGTAGTTCCATTTGTTACGTTTTGGCGCTGCGGTCGAAAGCAAAATGGCGTCGTTTTGTGACGTCACACACGTAAAGTTCCTGTTTCCTGTTTGTAGTGTCAAAATATGATCTATGTTGTCAAACATAGATTAGAGTAATTTTGTTGTCAAAACTCAAATATGGCCGCGTGTAGTTTGTTAGTGTTTTGTTTATCCTCGTTTCTTGCTTGATTTGATCCAAAATATTCAATTACTCCGCAGATTATTGATACATTATATCAATCTTTTATAGTATGTTAATTAATTTAGTGTAAATATTGTTCAGTTTTCGTTTTAAGGGACTATTTAAGTCTTGTGTCGGCGGTTGCAACGCAACTATTAGTTCACAGGTGAGTTTTACTTTTAACACGTTATAGTTAGAGCTAGTGTAATATAAAGTATGAACAATATAATATAATTATACTTAATCTTTGACTCATTAAGTTTGCCAATGTTTTTTGCTTTTGTATATCAATATTAATCTTAACTGTACTCATTTGTTTCAGACAGAAATACCCCTAGGCCTTAGTGATAACAATTATTACAAAGAGAACTCCAATGAGGATGTAAATGCTTCTGATGAAATGTTGGTCATTGGAAGAGCGGGTATGTAAATATTAAGTACTATGGCATTTTGACACTCATTCTATATTATGATATTTAAACATATCAAAAGATACTGAAATTGTTTTATTTTTGTGAAATACCAAGGTTTAGTGGTTTGGAACTTGGCTCAGGAATTGGAGGTTGTGGGTATCAATAACTTCATTGAAACAACAAAAAATTTATGTAACACTTGTTTAACATTTATGAAAAGATGGTATTTTCATAAATGTTAAACAAGTGTTATGGCAGTTTAAGCATATTTGATAGCAGAATATTATTGCAGTTTTATTTAGGGTAATCAACTTATAGTGCTGAAGGACAAAACTAGTTAATCTATTTTTGCTAATTAACTATAGTTTTTACTAGAAACCCTCCTTGTTTTGTTGTTGTTGAACGGCCGGCCGGTTGAAGTTGCCGGTCACTTAGTCCGGCCAACTTATGTATTGTTTTTTCATCTTAAATATTGTGTTATTTATTTACAGAAGTGACTTATCAACTTTTGTGTCATCAAAGAAATGAAAACAATTGAAATATGAGCACACTTCAAGTAAGGCAAGTGGCCTTAGAAACAGGAAAACCTGGACTTGTGTGTTACCATCACTAGATGGTTGGATTACGACATTAGAGAGTTTTATTAGGATAATTATTAAAATATTATTAAAAAAATATTCTGTTAAATATTAATGTTCTTGCTATATCAATCAGGGCTTATTAGAAATTCAGAAAAAAAATCAATAAATAAATGATAAATGTAACCTGTTTTTATTTTGTATTACTTATTATAAAAATAAATTACCTGAACTACAAAAACCTACCTACAAAAAAAATCGATACCTCACTAAAGTATCGATAGCTGGACTCGATTATTCAACCACTTATACAATGTGTGTTTGTAGTCTGTGATGTGCTATGGTCTGTGGTGTGCGGTCAAAATGACAGATGCTACAGTGCTGCCAAAACGTAACAACTGGAAACTCGGTAAAATATAGCTGTCGCATCTGTTACGTAGTAACTAATTCTTAATCTGTGATTTCTGGCATAGATTATAGAATCCATAGATAAGAGGAATTTTTACCCTGTGTTCCAGGCCAACTATAGATTTTTTCAAATTTTTTTGCTATTTCAATTGTTCATTAACTGTTCTTCAATGTTTGATCAAAAATTTTTTTTTTTCGCATTTTTTTTTTTTTAATTTTCAAAAATTGAATCTCAAGTTAGCGCCAACTATAGATTTTTTCAATTTTTTTTTTAATACTTTGAAACTGTCTCTTACAAAAAAGCTTGGCAAAAAAGAGTCTGACGCGGTGACAGCGGGAACTAAAATTTTGCACATGTGGCAACACTACTGAACATGTCAACTACTAGTACATTATATGTCAACAGTCCGTTCACGCAATCTGTTTACATTGATTAAATATAATCGTAGCTCAAATTAGCTCTTCTGAATTGTTCAGAATAAACAAAACTATTCGTAGTAGTGGTAGAGCAGTGATTTATAAAGTTTTATTGCGATGTTTGGCTCAATATGAAGCAGGACAAATTTTATCACAAATAGGTAATGTTTATCAAAGAACTGCCGATATGACAGGTATTTATCCCTATTTATCAGCATAATAAGGTTCCTACATATGTTATTACATTGCATATGAATTTATAGTTTTGTTTAAACTATAATTCAGTGATTTTTAGTCTTGTTTACGAACATCTGATTTTGAGGTTATGTTTTTCCGATTGACAATTAATGTATACTTCAACACGAATAACAATGATACTTGAAGTTATTATTACATTATTAAAATGAAATTATTTACATATTATGTGTATTTTTTTGTTTTAGGTAATTAAAACAATTTATGAAGATATTGAACAGCTGGTAATTAACCTCAGAGACGACAGTACTCAGAGACAGACACAGCTGTGAATCATCAGATTCAGAATATGATTCTGAAGTTGCAGGAAGCTCCAGCGATATGACAATGTTTTCAGGCGTAGAATATTTCGACGAAACTTTGTTAAACTCTGATTAAAGTAATTATAGAAATACGAAAAAAAAATTATTTAGTTTTATTATATACACACTTTAAAAAAAACTTGTGTTATAAGTCATATTATTATAGTAATGCCGTTCACGGCATTACTATAATAATATGACACAAGTATATTATTCAGTTACAAGTATATTATTCATAATATTAGTAGAATGAAACCTATATTTATATTATAAAGCAGAAGAGTTTGTTTGTTTGTTTGATTAAACGCGCTAATCTCAGGAACTACTAGTGATATTTATATAAAAATAAAAAAAGTTTATTGTTGCCAAAGTTGATTGTATAAAGAAGTATATACGAATAATGTTTCATAAAATTATAAATACAAATTAGAGTTGCATCATGAGTGAAGCCCTGTTACCCTTGATATGCTGGTTAACCTGTAGTAATGGTTAACATACCCTTTCCCTCTAGATTTTACATACTGTAAACTTAAGTGTTAAATTTAAAATACATTTTATTAATAGAATAAGACTGTGTGTGTGTTTATATGTCGCATTCATCTGATTGAATCTGCATATTTAATTGAATAACTAGCGCGTCTTAGACATCGTTAGTCTTTAGGAACGATATCATATTTCAAATAAAATATATTTTATTATAATAATTATTTTGAGTAAGGTAACCTATACTCGTTTAAATAGGTCAAAACTAAAAGTTACAAGTATAAAATTGTTTAAATTTTTATTATTATAATAAAATAAAAGATATTTTATTATAATAATATTATGTTGAGTAAGGTCCCTTTAATCGTTGAAATAGGTCAAAACTAAAAATTACAAGTATTAAAATTGTTTATAGAGGTACTATTGAGGGTTGCCACTAAAAAAGGAAAAGCGACCTCATTTATTCCACACTCTTTTTTGCCAAGCTGTATGTGTTCGTTCAAAAAAAACAACTGTTAGGCCTTAATTACCTTTTAATTTAATTATAAACTTTTTTTATCCCACAACTAATTAATTCTTTCCGCGCATGCGCAGTAATATTCGCCATAAGACTTGTCCACCACATTATGTGATTAAAACAAGTTTACGTACAATACAAATATGATTATTGATAGAAAAAAAGATAGCAATTTTTTTACACCAAATACAGTGAAAATTATCCAATTTTTTGGTTTATCACAAAAAATTAATATTTGGCGTAAACTTTCAATCACCCGCTACACGGCATAAGATGTCAGTTATAGTGCCACCTAACATTATCACAGTTAATTCACGTAAATACATGACACTGAAGTTAGCAGACGTCTAAAAAATTTTTATTTTTTTTATTAATTAAATTACAACTAATAAGATATTTTTAAAAAATTGCACTTAGAGTTTTTTAAGTTTTTTACATGTGAATTTTTTTTTCTATGTAAAAAACATCTAAAAAACTGGACAGGTCAACCCATCTAACTCAAAAGAGGTTTTACCTCAATAGGCTTTCATAAACTTCTGCTGTCACGGACACCATTTTACTCTACCGCTTTGTTTACATGTCAAACATTTTCATTGTGAGATTGGTTTAATATTGATTAATAGACAATGATTACTATTTGCTATGAATCCATAGACTTTATGCTTTATAGACTTAGATAAAGAATCCTCTAGATTTGACACATTACCACAGCCGAAAGGGACAAACGAAAAGTATATACAATATCTGTGTTGCCAACCCCATTTAAATATACCCAATTTATTCAGGAATCTTACTACTCGGGACTAACAAAGATTAGTACAGAACAGTAAAATACAAATTTATTAAAGAAGAATAGAGAAAGTTTGTTCATCTATATATTTGTTTCCATTAAATTATGAAATTTGGAACGGATAAAGCAGGAAATAATATGTTACGTTTATGACGTGTAAATGTAACAACGGTTCCCATTTGCGCATACAAAGTAGTATTGGCTGCTACGTTGTATGCCCAAAACATACCATACAACAAACCCCAAGGTTTTAAAAAAACGTCTTTACATCATAATTATTTTCATCACAGACGCGGCCGTAATTATAATTTATGTACAACGGTATTCTATTTATGTTATCGAATGTACTATAATTTCTTGGCGGACATTCTTTTTATGTAGTAATACAACACAAACTATGTACTTACACTTTTTTCACTTTATTATAATATATACCTACACCGACGATGACTTCGTCGAAACCGGTCGTGTATTTTAACAAATATAAAAATATTAAAATTAATGTACAATAATTAATAAAGTATATATGTAAAAAAGTATATAAAATAATAAATAGGGTGTTTAAAGGTAATCTGTGCATATAGTCATTATTTAAATAATTTTATTATAATATTTGCATTTTTTTTATAATTATTGGTACATATTACAACATATATGGGTCGTTATTCAAAATGATTATTTCCGTAACTGTATTCATACCGTTTGCTATTGGAAGTAGATGCACGAATTTCTTCCTCCTCGTTTAAGCGTATTTTCCTTTTCATGCCTATAATATACAGTGTGGATCCCTTACCAGCATTTCCTTGGTCATTTAAATTTTTAATTTATTTCTTATACCAACTACAATTTATAGATATAATCTCATTCAATTATTCACCGCAGTTCAAGAGTTCATGAATGGAAATTCTTCGGCTTTCCTAAAACAAAGCAATAATATATAAAATAGGAGTAGTAGAGGCGTTCGTTAAATGTAGACAACATTTCCATTTCCATCGTTATTTTACAGTAAAAAAATAGTACTTTTAGTGAACTTATGTAAGTAAATTTCAGTAGGCTCTACACAAGACTCTGAATATAATATGTTTATAACATTATAATAATCACTTTTAGAGTACGTAAATAAATACCATAAAAGTAACTAACCTCGATGACATGACGCGTAGGAATAGATAACGGGTTTAAATATGTCATATTTGCTGTTTTTCTAAAACAACTTTGTTCAAAATGTCTACAGCATACTCGATTATATTTGGTTGGTTGCTAGTTTTGTCGGCCTGTGGCACGAATCCATAATGAGCGGTTTTTATTTTGACAGTTCTACTAGTTTAAGAAAAATGCTGATAGATGGCATTAAACCTAAGTAATATGTCAAGTCCTGTGTAAAATGTCAATTTCCGCTTTGTTTTTTGTTTGTTTACCTTTCAACTTTCTTTCTTTCACTTGCAATAGTTTATTATTTATTAATTGTGCCCTGAGAACTAAACTAAACATGGCTAGTCCATGCGTAGTACAATTTTGTAAAAATATAGGTAACCACCGCTTTCCCCAAGATGAAACTCGGATATCAAGATGGATAGAGGCTATCAAACATAAAAAAACAGGATTAACTATAAGAAAAAATTCCTTCATATGTTCAACTCACTTTACGCCAGCAGATTTCATCTCTCCGTCATCACATTTGGCAAGAGCCCCAAGATGTAAAATATTTATCCTAACGTGCAATAAGAAATACATAATAATAAAGTTTATTGACATTAGACTTAAATTAGTTACATTTTTTTAATTTCTTAACCTAAATATTAAGTATATCTTTATGTTTGTTACCTATCTTGGGTATCATAACTTAATGGAAACATAATACATTAGGTACCTATCTTAGGAGTTCATACATAAAAAACCAAACTTTTGTTTGCAGCTCATCGCCTAAAAATACTTAAAAGAAAAGCTGTTCCTTCTATATTCCCATGGAATGAAGCAAGTGTCAGCAAGCTAACCAGCTCCAGCAGCAGTCAGAGCCAATGTTTAATCCAACTGCAGTTCAGGCTACATATTCTCAATATACCTATATACAGGGTGTAAAAAGACCGGTCACGATAACTTTGGGATAAGATTATAGGACCTTGACTGATTCTAGAAATGCACTTTTTTTAAAACTTTTTTTTTTCAAAAAAAAATTTTTTTTCTTTAATTTATTATTTTTAGTCGCAAGTCTAAACTGTTTGGAACAACATTTTGCATTAAATTCCTATTTTTTATAATTTTTGCCTTAAAACGTAATGAAAAGCGATGCGCGGTCTATTGACCTCCTCAGCTGACTGAGCGCGCGGCGCTCACTCAGAGTACCTACCGACTCCCTACCGTAATTGTAATACATATTGTACCTACAGTCTACACGCGAATACTATAAGCCTTGTACCAAATGTGTTTGTATTAAGTGTTAGGTATTCAACTCGTAAGTTATAAACTAACTCTGGGTTAAAATCTGGTACAACTGGACCTTACACATAGTGTAGTCACCAGCGGACGGATGAATCGTTTTGAACTTGGAACTCCTAGATTGCCTGCATCGTATAGGTATTCGCTCGAATTTGTTATCATGACAAACTAAAACTTTCTCTGTAACAAAACCTGTGTACCTACATACTAACTAACTCTTAATGGCAATCGGCAATCATCGCTTTTTTATGGAAATTACAGAGTCTGTAATTATTAACTGTAATACAGACGATGTATAAAAGCGAAGATTCCTGAAAGATACCTACCTATTTAAAACGTAGCCTACTCAGTCCAAATTCAGATTTAATTAAGTAGGTATGTAAAACGACGTCTGTTTACTTACGTGAATGATGTAGCTAGTCGCATCTACAATGTCACGACTCACGTCTCACTTAAACTTTTAAAATTCGTATTTCGATAACAATAGTTCCTAGCAATCCAAGCAGCATAACACAATAATTATCATTAGATGGACACATCACACAACACAACATTACGCTTTCAAACACAATCTACCTATGATGTAAAAAAATACCTAACTAAAAAATAAATCAACCAATATTTTACCTCGAGATATAAACTACAACTGAATTCGAAAATACTTTGTGTCGACGTTTAAAACATACCGACAAACAACTCTTTAGAAAATACTATTTTCTACTTTCTGCTACTTTGTAATAAAGTGCATATTCCCGCGCGGGAAATATGCACACCAAAGGCCTCCCGCGCCGACCGTTGCAAGGGATTGCGGGGCGCGGGGGGCGGCGGGCGAAAGAACCTACTACCTATTAGTGATGTGACCTATGAAAATTAACTTCGACGTAGTCGATATTTTTAAATAATTACTATGTAACTTACTGTTTTACATTCATTCAGCTAAGTTTCTATGAATATCTTTCAGACCACTAATTGAAAATAGATTAATAATATTTGTAATATTAAGATTTAAAGATGATCTCATTATTACCTAATGCGAGTATACGGTAACTTAATGAAGTATTAAATTTTAAACATTTAATTATGTTACTTAACATTAAAATTATTCACGTATGAAAAATAAAATAGGTAGGTAGGTACCTAATAATTATCGATATCCAAATCTATCGATACTTTAAGTGCATTGGGTGCATGCTTAGCATTTTGCGTTTTAGTGCATTGGGTAGGTACATGTTTTGCGTAAATTATTTTTTTCGTAGACAGTTGGCACGTGGCAGTAAAGCCGTGTGGTTAGATTATTATTTTTCCGCGATAATTTTATAATCATCGTTTTAAATGTTTTAATTTTTGTGTTTATTATTACGGTTTCGTTTCTTTTAGGTGTTTCTTTTGTGATTACTAATTAGTATTATTTATTTTTCACTGTTTAAATGTGTTTGTGTGTGACTTTCATTTTTAAATACCTACGCCATACATTTAAGTACCGCGTAAGAAGATTTTAGGTATATTGCAGAGGCATTGAGGATTTAAAACACAACAAGGTTGGTTATTCAGGTTTTTAATACGTCTTTATTCTGTAACTGAATGATGTTTGATCGGTGAATTTGGAAATTGTCGACTTGCTGGTCAATTTAATTGTCGGACCATATTTTTCGTTTGTAAACTAAACTAAGAAGCTACCTACTGTGTCACAATCTCAATTAATTTTAAGTTTTAAATTTAATTTATTAAATTATAATGAGCATTGCGAATGTCGCATAAACAAGCGTCCATAGATATTATTATTATTATTATTATTAACGTGTTCTTAAGACGTTATAGTCGCCTCCGCTATCAGGTGGTATAAAGCTTGGCTCTTGACCCGGAGGACGTGGGTTCGATTCCCGCGTTGGAACATCTCCTTATTGTCGACATGAAATATGAACCTGCGGCGTGTTCTCATGGTGGTCAATCGAGTTAGGTAAACCTCCCACTGGGTTATGGAAGTAAAAGGATAAAGAGTGTTCTTGAGTATCGCGGTATTATTAATATTAAAGTATTATCGCCTCAATCGTATAGTGGTTCAGAGCATAGCTCTCGACCCGGAGGTCGTGGGTTCTATTCCCACGTTAGAACAAAAGAAAGTATTTTCTTAGTTTACTGATTGTCTGATTAGAAAGATAAACCATGCGTACTGCGTAGCAATGGCATGTAAAAAATCGGCCCTGCGCCTGTTATTTTTCCAGTCGTGTCGGTTAATCGTCCCGGGTTATGGGGAGAGTAAAAGGAAGAGAGCGTCCTTGTGTATTGCGCTCACACTTGGGCACTTCTGCGTAGCTGGCCTGGTTTTAACGAAATCGGCCACCTACATCGAAATCGGTGTAAGGAGCATGCAATTTTTAGATTTATTCTATTATGTTTATGTTTATTTGAACACTATCAGCTGTTTTTCTCTATTTGCAATTCGTTTGGATGCACCTGTACGCGCGAAAACCGGCGCGGGGCGTGGTTACCCGCTACTGCCCGTGAGGTTGTGTACGTTTTACATTGCGTATTGCAAAAAATTAAAATTTTAAAACAATGGATTAAAAGCAAATGACTAGTACCAGTGGATATACCTCATGCCTGGTTATAACACCACGCCAGAATAGTGACTGCTCTTTTTACACCCTGTATACCAACCACCTATGAGTCGAAAATACTCGGCAGCAGGCTGAAATTTGGCATGTATATTTCTTAAAATGTAAGTATAGGGGAGTACTAAACAAGAACTTCCCGAAATCCCTACGGAAACGGGAGAAAAGTGTGATTAATTATTTGTTTGAAAAGTCAAAGATATTGAAGCCAGCGAGCTATAATGTATGTAGGTTTCCTCGGAAGTGTAGGAGATCACTAAGAAAGGAATTTGAAAGGATTATTTTTGTGCATGAAACAGCATACCTACAGCGACTTAACCACTTTATGAATAATTTCACTACCAGAAAATGGATAATAGCTATAATCTGGCAACCCTATTAACCACCCAACAAAGATCACAGCTTTTTTTGACATATTACATTATGCAAGCGCCATCTTACGGTAGTCTCTGTACCTAAATGTGACACTTCGAAAACCCCTCATTGGCGGGTTGAAGAGTCCTTTGGAAATCTGTAACAACAGTCACTATTGCACAGCGTAAGATTGAATAATAAAATTTAAAATATAATATAATGTGTCGACCTCCTTAGCGCAGTGGTTGAGCGCGTTGGTACTCGAATGAGAGGTCGCGGGTTCGAATCCCGCCGAGGGAATAAAAAGTTTTCAATGTTCCTGGGTCGTGGATGTACGTATTAAATTTGTGTGTAATATAATAAAAATATGTGTATAGTATAAAAGTATTAAATATATTTCCGTTGTCTGGTACCTGTATCACAAGTTCTTCGGATACTTAGCACAGGGCCAGATTGCCGTGGTGTGAAGCGTCCATAGATATTATATTACCTAATATATATGGCGCAGTCATCTGATTGAATCCGCTATTTAATTGAATGACTAGCGCTTTCATTGAATCCTGTTTTTACCAACAAATTTTAGAATCCTAGGGCAGCCATTTAATATTTTAGTTTTAAACTTCGAAATTTCCGAATGAGTACTAATAAAACGAACATTTAAGTAAATTAATCAAAAAATATATCAACACATTGCTATCTGTACGAGCTGTTTGACGCCATTTTATAACCGCCTAGTGATTCAATTAAATAACCCGATTCAATAAGATGACTGCGACATATATTGTACATCCACAGATTAATATGACAAAATGTCCTAGTTTGATTTGCGTCAATTTTCTTCTGTTTAGTGTTATTCATCTAATAAAGAATATTAACTATTAGATATTTTATTACTATCGTAATGTTTCAGACAATATAAACGTAAAATATTTTTTTTGTCACTAGCAATGGCTGTATGCTGCACAGCTTATGTTAAAAAAATCAATGTCAAGTTTAAGCTGTTAAGTGTCAATTTTGTCAGTTGTCACTTGTCATGTCCAAAATTTTGATAAATTCAAGTTTTGCTGTTTGAAGTTTGAACTTCGTGTAAGTATGTATAGCTATTGTTTGCAAACAACATCCTAATTTAAATAGTATAGTCTGCACTCTGCGAGAAGTTTATTCATTACGAAGCAAATATTGGAGAAGTGATAATTATATTCAAGGTTTGTGTTATTTTTACATTTAAATTGTACTTACGGAATTTTGATAGGATGGATGTGCGGTTTTTGTGTGGTACCCTCTTCTCTAGGTCAATAACAAGTTCAAGGTTTTATTAGTTCGCATTTCGCAAAACTGGTTAAACCGTTAATCGCATTTATATGCTGCTAAAAATTCCTAACATAGTGGTACATACTTAGACAAGCCTTTTGAAGTTAACAAGTAAGTTTTTATTAGTTCTTTACCTACTATTTTTCTTACAGATGGGCTTTACAATGTGCGATCAAAGATGTAGTAATTTATACGATCGCGTCAAACAACTTTTAGTTTCCTACGAATGGAGTGATTGTTGCTTCTCAGTATGCGGCCAAACATTTAAAGCACACAAATTAATTTTAGGAATTAGTAGTCCAGTATTCGAAGCAATGTTTTATGGCCCTTTGTCTACTGATGATGACATCATTATTGTAGATATTGAACCAAACATCTTTCAACTCTTATTGAATTACATATATACAGACAAAGTTGACATTACCTCAATAGAAGAAGCCTATGATCTCTTATATGTCTCTCGAAAATATATGCTAGAATATCTATCCGAAGCATGCAAAATTTATATACAATCCAATTTAAACATAGATAATGTGGTAACTATTTTAAACTACCCAGATTATATGCAAGATAATGAACTTGTTGCTTCAGCGCTGAAAGTAGCATGCCAACATGCTGAATTCCTGTTAAAAGAAAAGAATAACATTTCACTTTTATGCTTGCATAAAATATTACAAAATGATGACATTAACATTAATGAAAAAGGTCTAATAAAGTGTGTGTTTCAATGGACTTTGTCATACTGTGAACAAAATAATATTCCAAATGATATTGATACAAGAAGAAACATTCTGATTGAAAATAGTTTACTGGAATTGTTAAGATTTTCAACCCTATCAATGACAGACTTGAATGAAATAGTATCTGATGAGTACAATCTATTGCTACAATCGGATATCAATGATATCAAAAAAAGTATATTGAAGAAGGAAGAAAGTATCTCAAAAAAACTAGAAACTAAAAGTAGAAATCCTATAAAAATACAATGGTGTCTTTGCCATCGTACACCAATAAGATCAGAGTCACCCATCACAATAGAAGTGCAAAACAATATTGTTGAGTGCAGAGTGAGACCCAGCAAAACTGTTTTCGTCAATACTTTTAGTGTTCAATCTAGAATGGCACCAGGAGTTAACATTTATAATAATAATGCTACTTACACTGAAGAATTCTCCATATCAATTTTATGTGAAGCTAACAACAGTATTATAAAGAAAGCCTATTATAAGAAAGATATAGAATATGATTCAACAATTGATGTTGAATTTCTAGATCCAGTTTTATTACGAAAAGATATATGGTATAGAATAAGTTTCTTGTGGCCAAAAGTAAACAGATTCTATACATATTCATATGCAGTTCAAAGCAGAGATAGATGTTATAACAATGGAAAGATTTATTTTGACTTTGAAGACTTGTCATCTGTAGATACAGGAAGCTTTTTGAGGTCATTGCGTTACTGTATGTAAATTTGTTAATTTTCTTTGAATATAATTCCTAAAGTGAACTCATTTTGTGAGATGATTGTAAGTTAAATGAAATAATTACACAAAAGGCTTGTGAAATTGTTCTATTTAAAATTTCATTTGACATTGTAAAAAAAAAAAATATTAATTATATATACTAACTTTAAGGTACTGGAAAAATAATTATAATATGAAGTCTTGGAAAAAAAAATTTTTTAATAATACAATGGTCTATTCGGAACATATTGTGCTAGATTGTGAAACAATACAATAACATACAAAAAACTGCCCAAGTGTGTGCCAAGCCATGCATAGATTTAGCCTTAGAGTACCATACTCACCTATTAATGATTTTATTATTTATATTTCATGTGCATGGTTATTTTGTTATTTTTGTGTAAGTTTTCCGAGCCCATTTTGCAAGTTAGGCATCAAAAATCCTGAACTAAAATAACATTTCCCCCTAAAATTGATCACATAATGGATTATTTTATTATAGCACATTTGAGATGTTAATTATAGACATATCCAAAGATCATCTTTCTAGTGCTTACCGTTTGGAGGGTTAGATTGACGGACAGACAGAACCAAACTATAATTAAACTTCAGGGTTCCAAGGCCTGAACTAAAGAACCCAAAAAAAATACTAAGAAATCATCATTATGAGTTAGTTTAGACTTAAAAAATAAACTAAAGCTACCATTTTATAGGTAACATAAAATTGAAATTAAATAATCTCAATGTAAAAAAATGGATGAATGAAATAGACTGTTGGTAAGGTATTTTTATAACTATTGTAATGTAGGCTTAAGTAGTAATAAATAATAATTTATTGGAACAAGAATTTTAATATAAGTAAGTACTTAAATTCCTTACTATCCTGTAATTAGTTATCTTGATGTTTTTTGGTCTATTATATTATATAGTATAATTTAAGTATATTATGTTGTTTTCTTAGATTGTAAAAAATCCATGCAAAGTTTAAATATATTATGTACGATAATACGATTGAATAATGAATATTGTATACTCTATTCCAATAGCGTTCATCACACAACACGCGATCGCTATAGATGCTTATGATTGACTTTACTCGTATGTGATCGCGATACGCAGTCCGAATGTCCACGGCATAACTAGATTAGAGTAATAAATAATAATATGGTCCACGAACATCACAGCGTTAAGGAAAACGTCACAAAGCAAACTTACTATGTCCAGTATTTTTTTTTTCGATACATACGCAATAACCATAATATGATAACATTAAAAAGACTAATATAAGCTATTTTTAATTTTATCGCATTTTTAGCATAATATTTTATACCTGACGATTAACCTTCAAGAGCTTCAAAGCCATGAACAAAAAAAACAACGAGACCGACCTTCAAATTTTTTATTTAGCCTAGTGTTATACCTATACTGAAGCTAAACAAAAACTAGGTACTTAGTCACGTAATAGTCACGAGTTTGCGTCTTTATGGTTCAACTCACATTGGCGCAGACCGCAGATTCGAAGCGTCAAGTTTTTACCAATAGAGTAGGTATTAATATTCATAATATTATCTACGTTTGTTACATGTAAAATACAGGCTGTAAAATAAATGAGTGATAATACTTTAGGGTGTGTATGGATCCCGTCTATAGAGTTAACTGTGTAAGTACCAGCACTGAAAGAGTTACTTTATTTTAAACTAGCTGTGCCCGCGACTTCGTACGCGTGGAAAAGTGATTTAGGGCACTTTAGTATTTTTAAATACTTATATTTTTAGTTTATTGGCGCAACAGCTGACAACTTTCGCTAATATGTACTTCCCAGTGGATCCCAGTGTTGATCCGGCGAGATCCAGCAAGTCACGTACCCGGCAAGCCTCTTGGTATGCAGGGTATAATAATAATATAGTACTTACCATCCTTTAGGAGCTCGGCAAAAGAAGTAGGTCTTCGAGCAATATGTAGAAAGGCAAAGGTATTCGAAGTTAGGATAATATTATTCGAATGCACCGTATAGACCAAGCCAATTTTTCACATTAATTTAGTATTTTTGTATTATTTTTATATTTCATATAATCGTCTGTCTGTCTGGGTGTCAAAACTTTAACACGTGTAGGTATCGAGCTAAAAATCACATCCATAGCCATATGATATCCATTAGCCACATCTACCCAAAGATTCAGCCGTTTATGTCGCTAATTTTCGTTATTTTCGACACTCCAAAGGGAACCAAAACCTAAAGGTTACTTCCTGGGAACTCAGAATCTTTAAATTTGATATGAAGCAACGTCTTAATAGTGCCGACATAGGATAAATTGCGAAACCATAAAAATATTTTCAATCTTTGGAACATAATACCGTTTTTGTCATTAATGTTTTGAGGTATTAAATTGAAACTTATATTGCAATTACTAAGGTAATTAAAATGAAACTCTCGGTTAGACATGGGCGCAGCGGCACGTCCCGCCGAGGATCCAGCAGGCTTACTCTCGACAAAAACCGAGAATCGAATCAGTTCGATCTCAACGGTTTTTGGTGTTTTATTTGGTAGATTACTTTGGAACTAATTAGGATAAAGAAAACCGTTAGAACGTAACTTTTTGCACACCCTACCATATCAATCAACAGAGAATAAAAATAAACAAACGTCAATTTATTCGGGAGTATGCGGCACGATCGAATCTGAATCAAAATCGAATTAGTTTGGAGAGTTAGGCCGCAGCTCGGCGCGCCGATCGGTTTTAGTAGCGTTTTTTTAATAACCTACCCTAAGTATAATTATAATAATATAAATAAAAAACAAAGATTAAATTATGTTTGAAGCAGCGCGGTTCCCGCCGCTAAGTCTAACTTTCATAAGTTTTTTATTTATGAACCGATTGAGATGAAATAAATGTTAAGTCAACATTACTACAATATACTATGATTGAACCACATCTAAATCGGATAAGCCGTTTCTGAGATTAGCGTGCACAAATGCACCGACAAACAGACAAAAATTAAAAAAAATATTGTTTTGGGTAATAGTTGCATAAATAAGTCTCCTTAACACAGGCACAGTTAGCACAGTTAGCGGCTGTGCGTGGTTAAATTCAAACTACCGGTACTGCCTGTTAGCACATTTTAATAGTATTTTTTACCCAGAAGTGGGGTGAAGTTCCTTTGGTTGACCTTCGCCAAAATTCCTACCTGCCAGCATATCAGATGCTGGCAGGTAGGAATTTTACACTACGGACGTAAGACGTCACGCAGCAGCCTGCATCACGCGGTGCCCGGTGGAATCACGGCGAAACGATTTTAATTTTGCTATATTTCCTAAACTATTCATTATATTTGCATGGTACAAAGGGCAAATATAGTCTTCATGGAATGCTTAAGCCAACTAACGTATTAAAAATGATAAGGATTAATACCGAGATGGTATAAATAGCTTTCCAAAAACCGCTTAATTGCCCGTATTTTAGTTTATCGCGAAAGGCTTTCTTTTAATAATACAGTTAATTAAGTTGATTTTATACAATAAATGATAATTTATTTCAATTTGTGAAGCAAGTTCAAAAATACAATTTTTATAATAATATAAAAAAAATATATTTTTAATAATAATATGACACTGTAGAAACACTTGTCTTCCCAGAAAAAAAATCCTGTTAGTTAGATACCTACTTATTTCATGTTCTAATCTACTTTAGTGCCACGTTCTATTGCTTCGCGTCACTGTGTAAGCGTTCCCCCGCGCCCCCCGCACGAACCGTTCGTCCGCAGTCCGCAGTCCGCGCGCGCGGAATTCATCCGACTTGCTTCAAATTTATCGTCACTGCTCGGCTCATATGTATCGTAGCGTTATGTTATATAGCCTATAACCTGCCCAGGAATATGGGCTACAATCGTACCAAGTTTGGTTAAAATCTCTTCAGTCGTTTTTGTTCCATGCGTGCACATACAGACAGACAGACAAAAATTTTACTAATTGCATTTTTGGCATCAGTATCGATCACCAATCATCCTCCAATATGTATTTAGAAAAAATATTCAATGTACAGAATTGACCCCTCTACAGTTTTATTATAAGTATAGATTATTGTATGGGCAAATTTTTGGATAATAAGATATTATTGGGGAATTTCTCATAGAAACATGAAAATTAAAAGTATGTCTTTTAGCGCTGGTGCTTTTACAGCAAACTCTTCTTAAAAGGCACATACACACCCTAAAGTATTATCACTAATTTATTTATACCTTGTATATTTGAATATTACATATTACGCTTATGTGAAACTTGTTTTTTGGCTTCGACTCGGCGCCAACGTGAGTTAAGTCTTACAAGTGATTTTACAGCTTGTAAAAAGTTCCCTAGGAGCGCTGTGATCGCGCAATGGAATGTTAAATCAACTTATCCTATTGTGAGATCCCCAAAAAAAAGTTAAGTCCCGATTTGTTAGTGTTAACGGCTTGTTGAAATTGGCATAAAGTCCACACATATTAAAGTTAATCCTTAACTAAATATCATGTTGGCCCTCTCGAATTTCCTGGCAATGAATATTAGGGTATTTTAACAAGCCGTTAACACTAACAAGCGTTAACAATCGGGACAAAATTTTGTGAGATCGTATTTACCTGTTAGTCCTGCAAATATTTTATGCACTTTTACGGAATGGACTCTACAAGATAGGTAATTAGGAGAAGTTCAAAATTATGATTTTAATTTTTAGAATGTCACTTGTACAAGTCTGGGTTAAATAATAAATATATCCCAACTCTACTTTTATACAACAAAATTCTTCTTTCAAAGTAAAGAACTCTGGGTTCATTGTTTAACCAAAACTGGCGCAAGTTGTAATTTAAAAAAAGTTTATAGCCAGTAGTAGGCCAACTACCTTCTACTGGTTTTAAACTACGTACCTACTTCTCTTTAACTTCAATTGACTTTCGTCTAATTTACTTTACGGAGCTATCGAAAAATGTTCCTGCTTGGCCTACAAAACAGTAGACCTTTACTATCGATTAATCTGTCAGATTATTATCTATTAACCCAAAACCAGCTGTAGGCATTTTTGCGTTTTGGAGGCTTTTTGACTTTAGGTTTTTGGCTAAGTTTAGGGTGAAAATATATTTGAGTTAGTAAAACTGCTTGTAGACTGTATTTTCTAATTTAATGCTCCTCTGCTCTAGTTCCAAGTTCCAACCGAAGTCCAGGCATTATAGGTAAGTAGATAGCATGTTTTGCAGTAAGTAGATATGCACGATTTAAGTAAATAATTGTATAAGTCCGTACATTTATTTATTATTGTCATTCTACACAAGATACAACAAGAACAATATTATGGTAAAATATATAATTACGTCAATTACGTATATGTATAATATTACCTACCTATGTATTAATATTAGAATAAGTAAATACGTAGGTATACGGTCATCAATACATACAATAGGTACATTCATTATTATTAATTATAATAGTTTTAATGTAGTAGGTAGGTAAGTAAATTGGAATACTTATACGTTTACTTTTAGATTTAAGTAGTGGGTACAACGGGTTCAATCGAGTTTACTTTTAAAACCCAAAAAAATCTTAAATCTGAAAAAAGCCAATATTAAGGTAGCTTTATTTTCGCTACTTTACTCTATCAGTTGTTTCAAAGCTCTTGCCGCCCAACTTAATAGATTACTGTAATAATAAGTAGGTATTGATAGGTATTACAATAATGTTCGGTATAGTCCTCACTTTACTACTACCTAATTTTTTTATATTATAATATAGGTAATAATTAAATGGTTATGTTTTTTACAAAATATAGTATAAAAAATAATTACAAAACTTTTACTGCACAGCCAACTGAAATAAAATATTTTAACCTTTAACAATTATACCAAAGGCACAAAAATACTTAACTTAATATTTACACAACATGTCTCATGATAAAAAAATCTATTTAACGTACGTACGGTATACATTAAATATAATAATATTACAGGTACAAGACGTTACAACCTACTTGGAAATTCCACAATAGGCAATACACTTGTTGGCAAGAAAATATGTAGGAATTATAATATATTATGAGCGTATAGTAATTTAGTTTTTCAAAGCATAAAGTTTATTATACTTGTGGGTTTTATAATGCGCATCCGATACCACAATGTTACTTTTTAGAAGATCAATTTGTGCAACACCGCTATAATATATTCGTTTTCAAGTCCGCCACGTCCACAGGTGACATTGGCGAGGCGATAGGTACCTACGTGATGCGTTTCTACGATGCGAGCTCTACGGCGGTAGAGTTTGCTATAGCAGTGTACGACGCGACCATCACGTGTTTACTAATTTATCCGATGTCCAAAGGCATCTTCTTTGTTTTATGAAATATATCGGAAAACAATTTCCGATATATTTCATAAAACAGACAATTTTATCTCGCAGCACAGTGTTGCTTATCAAAACACATACGTTTACATTATTATTATAAATTATTATGTGAATCTTTATATTAATTATCATAGTTACAGAAAAGATAGAGCTCGTGACAAAAAGTTATGATATTTATCTAATACTTATTAGTACCTACTACTGCCATACTTATTTTGTGACCAGTATATTATTGTATTGATAAACATGTATTTAAGAGTAATTTAGGTATAGTCAGGCATAGTAGTAGTAAATAATATTATCGATTTGCTACACACACTGAACCTAATTGCAACACTGAATATTGAACACACAATAATTTATACTTTGGTCTTCATTTAAAACGTGCCTTAGTTATAGCAGGAAACCTACGCGTAATTAAGGTACTGTATACAACAATTTATAGAGTTAATATTGCATCGGGTCGGTTTGGGTGTTTGTCATCAGGTCATTTAATTTTTTGCGAGAACTTCATCTGCCGATGCCTTAACTTCGTCCCAAGAGAAGTGAATGTCCCTTTCCTCGGTAAAACGCGAACAAATTGCCAATCTAAGGAAGTAAACATCGTCAATTTTTGAAGGCACGAGATGAATCTTCCCGCGTCCGTTAATACGCCTCAATAGGGCTTCGTTCTTCTCGTTATCTCCCTTCAGCCTGAAGCAAACTAGTCCCATTGTTACTTCTTCAAACAACTCGAACCTATCATCGGCCAAGCAAAGGTTCTCAAACAAGTGAGCGAGTGCAATGTGATTCCGTATGTATTTTTGAAGATTCTCTATTCCGTACAATCTCAACACGAACCACAGTTTGAGGGCTCTAAAGCGGCGGCCCAACGGTATTTGCCAGTGGCGGTAATCGGGGGCGGAACCTTGATGGTCGTGTTTTAAGTACAAAGGATCCACGTTGAACGCGTCGATAATCCACCGCGGTTGTTTCAACCACATAGCGGAACAATCAAAGTTCACAAGCAGCCATTTATGAGGATTAAAATTGAAGGATTCGGCCTTTTCGACGCCTTTCATGAGGTAGCGATATTCAGGACAAATAAATGATGAGCCAGCGTATGCTGCATCCACGTGCATCCATATTCCGTGTTCGTTGCACACGTCGCCGATCTCCTCCAAGTCGTCGAAAGTGCAAGACGATGTAGTACCAAGAGTGGCCACCACCTGCAAAATAGGTTTATAACGTTTAAATTACGATTAATAAGTAAACACTGTAAATATTTACAAGTTTGATCAACAATTGGGGACGTTAACCCCTTGTTTTCCGAAAGGCTGATCAAATCGTTGGTCACTCAACAAAGCCATTCTGAACGCTCATAGGTGAACATCACTTGCAACAACTTCGCTCACTCGCTACATTCACCAATGACCGTTCAAAATAGCTTGTTAACTCATATGTTAGCTAAACGGAAAGTCGAGAGCTTCCCTGGCCTAGTGGATTAGCACTCG
This sequence comes from Celastrina argiolus, assembly GCA_905187575.2. Classification (NCBI taxonomy): domain Eukaryota; kingdom Metazoa; phylum Arthropoda; class Insecta; order Lepidoptera; family Lycaenidae; genus Celastrina; species Celastrina argiolus. The sequence continues at coordinate 11,619,181 of LR994577.1, forward strand.
AAAGGGTGCAGGTTCGATTCCCAGGATGTGGCATCAGGCACAGATCTCATTTACACTATATGAACGCTCTAACGATGAAGGAAACCCGCATATTATGGTTGGCCCTAGACGTATTGACCAGTCCTTCCTCTGGACTAGGCCGACTACGTTGTGAGAATGCCGTATGTGCTGGGCAATCTTGGGACATTTAAAATCGCCGTCCCAGCCACTACAGTATATAAAGAGTGGTTACTTCGCTCGGAGAATACTGTATAAATATTCCAGTAACGGATGCAAAGGCGTACTTTTAGCTGACCTACGAATTTATTAGCCTTTCAGAAACAAGAGTTTAATATTATAAGCGTACCGAATTGATATACAAAATTTCACAGGCTCCAAATTTCTAAAAGGACTTATGAAAGGATTACATTATATTTATATTAATCGATAATAAGAAAAACATTTGTATAAAAAATTATTGACTTACATAAAATGGAATAAGCCCGTCAGCAATGTCTTTTTCAATCGCTTCCTTCAATATGTCTCCCCTTAGGCGCCTCTTATTGTCTGGTTTAAGAGTGCGAAGCTGAACTCCACCCAGGAGTCCTGCACGCTCTACCGACGAATGAGCTTGTTCTGTAAACAGACATGATCAGGATCAAATTAAAAGTTAAATTACCTTGTAAAATGTAGAACTTTCAAGGTTTCGCATCATTAACAAACGTTTAACTACTTATCTTTTAGAAAAGTGTTTGCATGGTAGCTATCGCCTATCGTTATCTAGAGAAAAGCAATATTTTGTTTTTGTGCTGGTATCAAAGATACTCACTGTTGCAATATCCAACAAGCTTGGGTATGATTTCATTATCACTCCATTCAGGGTGCTGCTCCTTGACCCGGTGGAGCATGCGGGTCTTTGCCCCCAATAGAGCAACCAGAGTGGCCTCGCTGGCGGTTCCCTGGATGACTCCACCGCCTTCCCCACCGGACCGGGAGAGGAACACTTCGGGCAACCCTAACATCTGGCCCAGCCAATCCAACATCACCACTTCTAATTCTGTGCACGCTGGGCTAGCGATCTGCAACAAAAACATAATAATTAGGTTAAGTTCGTTTCTTTCACGCTCAGATTATAAGTCAGTGTTTTATTGAAATACTCACTTCTCGGTAACTATAATTATTACAAGGTGATTTAGTAAATATGTACCTACATACTCAACTTTAAGATTTTTTGTTTATTGGGTATTTAGCTTTAATTATTGGTACAATTTTGAAATTATAATGACGTATTTTCTACGAAATACTTAACTGTTAATATTTACATACTGTTATCCTCCTATAATAACACAATTATTATTAGCTTAGTCTGAGAATTATAATTTTGAACTTGATCTACAGGTTTTCCTTGTACGATTAATAGTATTATTGACATCGGGATCTTGATCACAAATGTGGTATTTTGTTAGCTTGATGATAAATATAGGTATTTTAAAATTCATAGGTATCTATTTTAGTGAAAATAGATGATGGTTTCAAAACATGGCGCAATAAATATATTAAGTAGATATAGGTACCTACCTACTTATTATGTGATCGTTTCCAAAATGTATGATTTGTAAAATTGCTAGAGAGGATAACAAGATTTTATTGATTCTGCACAGGAGGAAAAATATATAGTACCCGTATAAGTAAGTACTAAGTACATGACCTATGTCTGCTGGGAAATCCCCAAACCCCACTATAGACCGCGCGGCTCGGAATTCCAGTTTTCAAAGGTAGGTAAACCCCGACTTTAATATTTTTGTCGGTATGTTATGTATTACCTCTAGTATGTACGAGACAAACTAATTATTATATGAACATTAAAATGTTTGTTAACGCTAGGTACATTTCATATTAATATTTAATAGTAGGATGGAGATAGAGGTAACATAGGCCTACTAGTCCTAATAGTTCTACACCCTTGTAGGAATGTACTATTTAGATTTTGTTATATTACCATGCTATACCTAGTGGTAATTCATACTTACTAACTAATAGGAGCTAAAAAATATCTTCAATCGATTTGTCCTTAGAATAATATTTAGCAAACAGACATAGTATGAAAATATATATCCTTTCAACGTAAAAGAAAATAGTTTGTAGAAGTTGAAAACGCTTTCACTAATAGCCAGCTATTAGCTACAATAGTTCACGAGGCACATAATATTATTTCATGTGCTGATAACCTTCCCGTAAGTAGGAGCACTAAATAGATAAAAGTTTATCATAAGATGGATTGTTCTCAGCATAATAAATTCAGATGTTTATTCATGTTACCTTTTATACGGTGTTCTAACACTATATTTCAACCCTCGTAGCTCGTACGCTTATAACGACGTTACGTGGGCCGAGGGTCGAGAATATAGGATGTTATTATACAAGGTGTAAAATAGAGAGTGATAATTCTTTAGGGTGTTTACGTGCCTCCTATGTAGAGTATACTGTGATAGTACCTACCAGCGCTGAAAGACTTACTTTTGACTTTCATGTTTCTATGAGAAATGCCTCTACATCATAAATTTGCCCATACAATAAGTAAAAAAAACTCTTTCAGCGCTGGTTTCACAGTAAATTCTATATACGGAAACCAAACACACCCTAAAGTATTATCATTCATTAATATTACAGCCTGTGTATGTAGGTTCGAGATATTGCATAACTTTCAAACGAAATGCAATCTGCGCTCCTTTATGCGCCGGCCACATTTAAACAGAACCGCTGTAGCCTCTACATCTATACTAATATTATAAAGCGGAAGAGTTTGTTTGTTTGTTTAAACAGGCTTATCTTAGGAACTACTGTTCCGATTTCAAAAAATCTTTTTTTGTTGGATAGTCAATTTTTAGAAGAAGGGTTTAGGCTATATAACATTACGCTGCGACTAATAGAAGCGAGCTAATAGGAGTCAGTGAGAAATGTTGCAAAAACGGGGAAAATTTTAGTACTTTCGTTGCGTGTGCTGCATAAACGGTTTAAGTCACTCAAAAACCACACGAACGAAGTCGCGGGCACAGCTAGTTTGTGAATAAAAACTTCAGTTTACCCAGGTGAACCCGATGCACGCAATAGCCCCGCTCAGCATGTCAGCCACTATGGCCGGGTAGGACTGGGCCGTGGGGAAGTAGGCGTGGAACCTCGGCGAGTGCCAGTGCGTCACCCCGGACATCACCACGCGCTCGATGTCCGCCATCACCGCCGTCCACGGTTCCGCCTTCACGGGAGCCTGCTCCGGAACCAACGGGCGGAGGTACCCGGGCTGCACAGACGGTACTACTGGCCTGGAAATTTCAAGTATAAAGGTTAGAATAATGTTATTTCTAGTTTGTAAAAGCTGAATATAGTGTTCAATACGCTAATTGCGTAGACAGCGCAGTTTTCGTCTATACTTAGGACGTGTTTCATCAAGCAATATTAAAGTTAATCCTTCGTTAAATATCATGTTGTTCCTCTCGTAATTCCTATCAATGAATGAGAAGGCATGGTATTTTAACACTAACATGCGTTGGTGAAATCGGGACTTAGTTCATTTAGGCAGGGTAAACTCACTAACCGTTGTATCTTGTATTCACCGTGACTTTATATTTCGTTCTTATCATAAGTACATCATCCATTAATTTTTAATAACTTATTGAATTAGGTACCTGTCTCTTATATTTTCTAAATATTCAGCAACGTAGTCTGTCATCGCCTTAGCGAAATCCTTAAATTCTTTCGCCTCCATAGCTTCTGAAATAATAATTAGAATATCACGTTAATATTTAGTCACGTTGAAATTAATTATCAGAACTATTAGCTATGTTGCTATATAATAATTATGACGACGAAGTTTGAAATCTAAAATATAAGGGAAGAATTTTTTGATAAAATATTTTCAAATCTTTTACATATAAGTAGGTATATGATATACCTAAATAGGTATTTTACATTTATCATTTTTGAGTTGAACTTCGACGTCGTAATTAGCGATGTCGAGCTCAAAGACTCTTGCTACTGCAAATTAATAAAATTTAAAATTAAAGCCGGGCACTCTCTGAAAGTCAAAACGTCTCATTCCAAAAACATGAGTACCTACCTACCTACTCCGTGCCGCCGTAAAGAAAGGTCTGGTAGATAAAAAACCAATAACATAACATGAACATCCCATATTATTATTATAATACTAAAGGTACTACGTTCCGATTCAATGTAATCCTTATGTAAACAAAGCATAATAATATGTATAGGAGGCTATATTGCTTCCGCGTAATATATATTTTTGTTTACATTTAGAATACATTGAATAAGAATCATTCTAGACACGAAATAGACATCGAATCGGAATAGGTACATAAGTAATTGCTGATATTCTAGACAATATGTACATACAAAACATAGTAGAAGCATACGACAAAAAGCTCATTACTTAATTGAAATGGCTTTTAAACATACCGAAATTAGAGTTATTTTTGCTCTCCATTATGCGTTCTGTAATTAAGTACATAAGTAGTAAAATAAGTTGCATATAGTTAGTAGTAACTTAATTATGGAGAATTCTTGTAAAATTTTACCGAGATATAAAAACCCTCCAAGTGCGAACTCTCGCGCACGGGAGTCCCTCTTAATTATTATTTTTTATTGTTTAAGTATATTATGTTCCTAGAGTGTCAACAGAAATACTTCATTTGTGATAATAACGCTGTTTTTGAAATACCTACCGACCGGACCGATATACAGACAGACAGTAAAGTTTTAATAATAGGATCCCTTACACTTCGTCTACGAAAACCCTAAAAACAAGGAGTATGTGTCAAGTACTAGATACCTGTACTGCCTGTACAGCAGATGTCGGGTGTTTACAGAAATAAAAATATACAACAGCGTATACATAGTTTAATTGGGATAGTTCAATAATCTTAAAATCAACGACTTTAATAACTATGGATATATTGATGCATCATTAACCATGGATATGTTGGATATTGATCTATGGAGTATGGTATATAAACTCATACGTTTAGATATTATTTCGCGATTTTCGCGGAGGTTCTGTCTGTGTTCTGAATGTGACCAACACAGACAGACGAGTGACGGGCACCTGTCGTTTTGTCCGCGGTATTGTGTTATATAATATTATTTTATGCGACTGGCCTTGTTGATTATAAAACCTACTATAATACGTGTATATTGCCCACGTTGTAATATTATTAACTTGTCTGTATCCTTGGTCAATGCCAAGAGAGAGGCGTCAATTGAGACTTGAGAGTTGCACAACGGACACGGCTGGTGGCTAACTGCCTACTAGCTAGCGGCTACTGTGAACGACTAAACAGTAAACGATGCGAGGTTACGACGCTTACCTACAATTTTAACAAAATAGAATAAGTTTGTGGATGTTCTGTAGAAGTAGGATATTTTGAAATGAAAACTTTTGTTAAAATATATCCAACGACACTATATAAAATCCCGAACATGTCATTTTGAAAAGACGTAGTAACTAACTACTGGCTAGCATTAGTATAGCTACCTAGTACCTCTACTTAGTACCTCTACTTATTAGTACTTTCTTTTTATTAATAAAATCTGTTGTAAAATAATAATAGCAAATATAAAACATTGGAACAGATTGATCTTGAAAAACGTACTTTACTTAATCATTGCATGTCGTTCACTATTGTAGAGTTCACCTTGAAATCAATTTTCGTTTGAAAAAATAACTAGGACACCTTCATTCTATTAATAAATAAATAGTAATTACTATTGAAACAAGCTAAATAATTTATGATTATAGCGAAAATTATTGAATGAAGGCTTGACAAGTTAAGTATCTAAAATGTAGAGTCCTTTCGCTGTGGTTTGCAGCGACAGAACGTTGAATCAACTTATTCTATAAGATCTCCGAAGAAAAATAGTAAAAGGTAATATTTACTTTAGGGTGTTATTATTTAGGTGTTTATCTTACAAATAGTTAAATGCTGACCTACTAATATTCATATACCTTGATAAAATTTAGCCCTACTATTTACAGGACTTCCTTTACGAAAAGGACTCTACCTAATAATCTCGACGTGTCAATGTCGCTGAAATTTTCAAATATTCAGTAATTAATAAACCAAAAAAAGAACATACTGCAGGTAAACATACTGAACATACTGTACTACTACTACCTACTCAGATCGTATAGTTCTTCGAGTACGATTAGGTTTTTGTGGAAAAGCATGAAAGTTAGTCCTAGTTACTTTTTTGTAACATTCATATCATTTAGAATTTCACGATTACGGTCTCTACAGGTTAAATAGATTATATTTAAAAGTTCTATTAGTACCTACGTGTGCCTGTAGAGACCGTAATCGTGAAATTCTAAATTCCGGAAGGAATTAATTTCCTGTTCCCGTAAACTACCACGCCTTGGTGTGTCCGAGATATTGTCACTAACAGAGCACGACTGTTCAATGTTTATCCATACTGGTGATAAAATAATAATAATTAGTTGGCATCATTGAACTAATATTACTAGCGTACGCTAGTAGTTATAACTCAATGGTTGGCATATTAAGATATTAATTAATTTGTAAATAATCTTAGGTATCTACTTTTTTAAAATTAATGTAAAAGATCCGTCCGGGAATTTTACACGTCAATTCAAATACCCATGGGTATTTTAAATAAATAAAAAATATTTAATGTTTTGCTGTTAGGTTCAATTCTTTACCACCGGTTTATTATATACTTTGTCCCACTGGGTATCGAAGTGCTTATTTTCTTCTGTTCAGTTATTATTATGTACCTAGGTACGTAGTTTGGTTTACTTTTAATTTTAGATTATTTTATTTTGATTTTATACTCGTTATGTGTGAGCTATGATCTACCGGGCTAGATTTCTAACGTATCAGAGTCGTTATCATTAAAAGATCGAAAACTTTAATAGATTTTTTAATTTTAAATACCTATTCATTATTCAACGATACACTCTCTTAATATTGATTTTTGACTTTATTTTCATTTTCAATGGTCGCCATTTTGAATTTTCGCGAATGTCATATTATTAGTAGCCTTTTTATTGACTTTCCGAAAATAGCTAGTTAAGTTTCATTTTGAAATAAAATATTTTGATTGGATTGTCTTTAGTGAAATAGTGACACTCGCCGGACACTCGCAGGGAGTTTTGAGGGAGTTTAAAGACTTGATTGAAAAAAAAGTTTACTGATTTATAGAGATGCCTACGGCCAATTTTTTTAAGTGTATGTACACCAACTACTTTGTGTTTAATGCTCCGATTTGCGTCATTCTTTTTTTATTCGATGCAGAATAGCTGCCATTTGGTTCCCCAACATTTTGCATAGTTTGACCGTGTAGTTTTTATTTTATGAACATCTTATGTCGTCTAAAGTTGCTGACTTGAAACTCACCCTTGTTGACACCGACTTCAAAAAGAACATTACTTAAATGTAATAAGACTACTTTATAAAATTATTATTTTATGCTTTTAGCTGTTGAATTCCTTTTTTTTAAACGTAGTTTCTTTTTTATGTAAAAATGGCAATTACCGGCATAAACTAGTATTATTGTATTATTAAATTGATTATCTGATAACGACATACCTACCTGATCTGATATGGGGTATTTTTGATCATATTTTATCAATTATTATTTTATTGATTAAAATATGGCGTAATAATATGTAACATGTAAGTATGTAGGTATGCAATCATATGATAATATAGGAAAAGATTTTAAAATTTTGATAGGTATAACTTTCATTACGATAATATAGGTGGGTACTTAAGATTGTATTCGCAAGCGGTTCTTTATTCCTATTGGTGAAGTGAAGTGAAATCAGAAGTGGGGATGATTGTATTTTCATTTAACCCGTACTGGAGTGTTGAGTAGGTATTTAACAAAGTTACATAGTTTATACTTCACTTTTTATGATGTAAACCATTTTCAATCGATTTGAAGTAGACTTTCTTCCCTATTTCTAAACCATAAGAGTCAGAATTTCTTTTGTCGACTTTCAGCTACTTTTGAAGTAAGTATATACTTTAGACGCGATCAGCTATTGCCGGGTTATTACCTGATTTCGCAAAAAAAACTATAACCCGACTTCGCAAAAAGGACCCTTTTTGTAAGGGCCGAAGGTATTTGACGAACACTTAGTTATGTTTGATTAAACATACCTAATAATTTAAGAGGTCTATACGAGGGGACGTTTTTATATTTACGGAATGATTACCTATATATACGGAATGATGTATATTATTATCGGACTGCTAGTTTCTAAACTATAGTTGATTAACTAGGTATAGTTTAGAAACAAAATCGGAATTGAAATTCGGTCTGTCTGAAAGACGATCTTTAAGTCTCAAATCGAATCACAGATTAATACATCGAATATTGTGGATTGTGGTGTAGATTACAAATACCTGCAAAGATTTTTTATAACTAGGACAAAAAAATAGGAGCGTGTACTTCAGTAACAGGGAACTAACTGCAAAAAAAAAACAAGAACTGGAGAAGGATATATACACTCAATACAGTCAATTATTATTAATTAATTAATATTTCAAAAGTAAATAAATGGATTTGAGATGTATTAATAAATACATACTTATATCTTTGTTTTGTAAAATATTATACATACGTTGCGAGTTCAGGGATGCAGGTTCTGGGTTCGGGTTTTTGTTTTTTTTAATTGAATTATTTGAATTTCATCACAAACTGTTTGTATGCTCAACGAAGTGGGCAGAGGTCAGCTAGTAATAAATAATTACATAATCAACATTAAAAATGTAACCATATTTAGTATTAACTAGCTGTGCCCGCGACTTCGTACGCGTGGAAAAGTGATTTAGGACACTTTTATATTTTTAAATATATTTTTAGTTTATTGGCGCAACCGCTGACAACTTTCGCCAATAGGTACTTCCCAGTGTATCCCAGTGTTGATCCCGATCCAGCAAGTCACGTACCCGGTAAGCCTCTTGGTATGCAGGGTATAATAATAATATAGTACCATCCTTTCGGAGCTCGGCAAAAGAAGTAGGTCTTCGAACAATATGTAGAAGTCAGCAAAGGTATTCGAAGTTAGGATAATATTATTCGAATGCACCGTATAGACCCAGCCAATTTTTCACGTTAATTTAGTAAATTATTTAACTTCGATGACCGTCTGTCTATCTGTCTGGTTGTCAAAACTTTAACACGTGTAGGTATCAAGCTAACAATCCTATTAAATACTCAGGATCTTCTGTCCCTTCTGGCTTTGAAAAAAACAGACTCCTTAGCCACATCTACCCAAAGATTCAGCCGTTTATCTCTCTAATTTTGGACACTCCAAAGGGAACCAAAACCTAAATTTGATACGAAGCAACGTCTTAATAGTGCCGACATAGGATAAATTGCGAAACCATAAAAATATTTTCAATTTTTTTGAACTTACTACCGTTGTTGTCATTAATATTTTGAGATATTAAATTGAAACATAAATTGCAATTATTAAGGTATTTAAAACGAAACTCTCGGTTAGACATGGGCGCAGCGGCACGCCCCGTCGAGGATCCAGCAGGCTTACTCTCGACACAACCGAGAATCGAATCAGTTCGATCTCAACGGATTTGGTGTTTTATTTGGTAGATTACTTTGAAATTAATTAGGATAAAGAAAACCTTTGGAACGTAACTTTTTGTACACCCGACGATATCAATCGACATAGAACAAAAATAAACAAACGTCAATTTATTCGGGAGTATGCGGCACGATCGAATCTGAATCAAAATCGAATCAGTTTGGGGAGTTAGGCCCCAGCTCGGCGCGCCGATCGGTTTTAGTAGCGTTTTTTTATTAACCTACCCTAAGTATAACAATAATATAAATAAATTAAATTTAGTTTTAAAGAAAATATAAAATAAAAAAGATTTAATTTGAATGTTTTCAGCGCGGTTCCTGCCGCGCTTCATACAAACGTCCAGCATTTTTTTTTTTATTGTCATAAGTTTTTTATTTATGAACCGATTGAGATGAAATAAATGTTAAGTCAAGATTACTACAAATATGATTGAACCACATCTAAATCGAATAAGCCGTTTCTGAGATTAGCGTGCATAAATGCACCGACAAACAGACAAAAATAAAAAAAAATATTGTTTTGGGTACTATTGAATAAATAAAAGTCTCCTATAATAACACAGGCACAGTTAGCACATTTTAATAGTATTTTTTACCCAGCAGTCTACACTACACCAGCCCGGCTGGGACGTAATTGACGTCACGCAGCAGCCTGCATTACGCGGCGTCCGGTCGAATCACGGCGAAACGATTTTAATTTTGCTATATTTCCTAAACTACTCATTATATTTGCATGGTATAAAGGACAAATATTATAGTCTTCATGGAATGCTTAAGCCAACTAACGTATTAAAAATGATAAGCATTAATACCGTGATGGTATAAATAGCTTTCCAAAAACCGCTTAATTGCCCGTTTTTTAGTGTATCGCGAAAGGCTTTCTTTTAATTATACAGTTAATTAAGTTGATTTTATACAATAAATGATAATTTATTTCAATTTGTGAAGCAAGTTCAAAAATACAATTTTTATATTATTATGACACTGTGAAAACACTGTTTTCCCAGAAAAAAAATCCTGATAGTTAGGTACTTATTTGATGTTTTAATCTACTTTAGTGCCACGTTCTATTGCTTCGCGTCACTGTGTAAGCGATCCCCCCGCGCCCCCCCGCACGAACCGTTCGACCGCAGGCCGCGCGCGCGAAATTCATCCGACTTGCTTCAAATTTATCGTCACTGCTCGGCTCCTACGTATCGTAGCGTTATGTTATATAGCCTATAACCTGCCCAGGAATATGGGCTACAATCGTACCAAGTTTGGTTAAAATCCCTTCAGTAGTTTTTGTTCCTATCGTGCACATACAGACAGACAGACAGACAGACAGACAAAAATTTTACTAATTGCATTTTTGGCATCAGTATCGATCGCCAATCATCCTCCAATATGTATTTTGAAAAAATATTCAATGTACAGAATTGACCTCTCTACAGTTTTATTATAAGTATAGATTTCTATTTACTAAATATTTTGTTCCTATTTTGTTAGCAAGTGTAGTAGGTATTACAGAATTTGAACAAGTATCGTGGTGGTCAAAACAATGTATAATATAATGTATTAATTTGTCCTCTAAAAAATATACAAATAATGTACGTCGGCTCCTAATGGTGTATTATTTTAACAATTTCCCAGAGTTCCCATTACATTTATCTGAAGCCTCAAGTTAAGTTATTAAAAAAATAATTAACCACCGGAATTAGCATACGTACAGAGCGAATTACAGACCCACTTCTGTTTACTTGACAAGTTCACTCAAGGTTGATGAAGTTTGAATGCGTTTTTGGTCAATTGGTTATTGGTATTTGGTCCGGTCACAAATGAAACTCAAGGTCCTTTCTGTAGATATTACTCTGATTAGAAAGAGCTATGTCGCAGAAAAACTTAAACGTTCCAGAATTATATTAAGTACAAAGAGGTTACGAAAGATTTGTTTGTTTGCATTTAATAGTCTCTAGATACTGGGCCGATTTTAATAAAATTTGACACAGATACGGACAACGATTAATGACATAGATTTTTATTGCTGGAAATTGTACGGTTCGCGTGGGATTTTATTATTCGCAGAAAACATCAAGACGAATATAAATAGAAACTTCAAAATACAATCATCCTTAATTGGATTTTAATGTGTTAATATTACTAAGTATGTAGCTATGAAACAACACTTACCGTTGTTTTATTAAAATAGAAGTGTTATTTTCGCACAGCGGTAAATCACGGCCAGCTCCACCGAATACCTCTCGAGCACTACTCTCTTCGCTGACCTCCCGGCCTTATATATGGACGTGTAGCGCTAAGGATTACTCGCTATACATAATTCAGTCCATTACTGAGATTGACTTCGGCGCATGAGCCGTATAGGATCGCGGCACGTTCCTCTTTACCGTATCTATTTAAGTCCCAAATTATCAGGACCCACCCGAGAAAGAACACGTACTATATTAGATAATATTATTTATTATATCTACGCTCGATTCCGTTCCGACTTCCGATTCAATGTAATCTCAATGTAAACAAAACTATCTGGATGATGCTTCTAATTTTAATATCATTTAATCCTTGCGCAATAAAGATTTTTTTTATTTACATTCAGATACGGTCTGATATTATGGGAAAACTCCACGAAAATTAATAAGGTAGGCCTCTGCAGTAGCGCAGTGGTGTAGCGCGTTGGTGCTCAAGCTGGAAGTTCCGCCGAAGGCACAAAAAGTTTTCAAAGTTCCTGGGTCTAATGAAAACTATCATTATAATAAAAATCTTAAATATGTGTATAGTATAGTATTAAATATTATATTCCCGTTGTCTGGCACCTGTAACACAAGGTCTTCGGATACTTAACATGGGTTCATACTGGCGTGGTGTGAAGCGAAAATATTATTATTATAATATTGTTATAGTACAAAAGAAATGTGTAAGAGCTATTTGTGATAGACCATCATGTAGATTGTAGACTAGGAATTCATACATTACCTATCTACATATTTGAGCTTGTCAATGTTGTGAAACTATATTATACACAATTTACTGCAGAAGCACGTGATACTACTTGCGTAGCAATAGGAATGCTAACAGATTAATACTCGAAAATATACCTAAAACAACTTTATATCATAAACAATACCATCCTATAATTCCTATAATCCTAAATGCCTTAAATCACAAAGTAGACAATAAAATTAAAGAATACAATGCTATACCAAAAATAGTAAAAGACCCCTACCCTAGAAACCCAAAATATTTGTAATTTTATATAGATGAAATAATGATCAATTAAAATTAAATTTGAATTAAAATAACAATAATTTGCATCCTAATGTATAGCTGTGTAAAAGTGCCAGGTCTAAATGTATTCCATCAGAAGACTTTTGATGATATCTATAATTGATTGGTTGATTGATTACATTGACTCGGATTTGGATCGGAGTATATAGTAGGTACATATATTATATTGTGTACTGATAAGATACAATAATATATGATGAGATGCCCGATTATAAACCCTTCGTAACGAAATATAAAATCGTAAACAGATAGAGTTTGCTAATCTACGACTCTACCTTCTGTCAAAGGTAAGCAGGAACATGTTGAGGTCTCAGTGACCCATATACTTACTTATAAAACAATTTTATATCCCAATGTTGCCTAGCTACTACGCATAAATTTGAATAAACATCCAAGACGCGCACATGACGTAGAAAAAAACTTCCTACGAATCACAAACCAGAAATTGGTATCAAATATTGCCGGTTAACGATATTATTTACTTAAATGATTGGACGAGGTGTTTCCCTCTGTCCGGGGAAGCCCCATTACGCACCGCGGACCGCGAGCGCGACACATTCCTCTGGCAGGCACCGAAGTAAGGTGATCGGGTCGAGCTGCCTCTGTATCTTTATAAGATTATGCTTTCAGCGCGTCACACTGAGTCATTTTACATAAACACAACATGCAGAGTTTCAACCCCACGGTTAAGTAAACTGGCGTTGCGGTCAGCGGGATGATTAGTACGTAAATAGATTGTCGTGTTATAAGTTAAGATTTATGATTCGTGTTACTATTATAATATGCAAAAAATAATTTTAATATCTTCCTAACGAGTACCTACTCACACAAAAAATATTTTAGCCCTACAAAAACCTAAGATAAATATAATATTCGTGTAATTGATTTAAATATTTAACATGAAATTCAACGAGTTTTTAGTGAAAAGTATCTATAACGTAATGGGTGTATCTTGTACCAACCCTAGGGGCTGAATTAATTTCTGCAACTTTAGAAAATTTAAAAAGTTATGAATATTAAAATAAATGTAGATTAACAATATAAAAACCTGTTTCATTATTAATACTATATTAAAACACGTTTTTAAATAGGTATCTACTGTTGAACAAACAGTAATTCATTAGGTAAGGTTAGGTAGAGAAATTGCATCCATGAGTATCAATACGTATTAGTAAAAAAGTATATTATCTAGGTATAGTCTTGTGTGTGCGACTCGCCTGGTTATGGTCGCCACCATCGCTAGTAAATTGTAGTTCGATTTTCGTGTGTGTATAGTTCACAGTTCAGTGTTCACACCTATTCTATAAACATGCGAGTCACCTAATGCAGAGTCTATACTCGTACTCTTCTATATTTTGATAACGTGCGGGAGGGTAGAAACTACAGCCTCAGTCGGTGTGACGTATAAGTTATAACGAGGCTTATGTCATATAAGTAGGTAGGTAGGCACTAGGTACCTAAAGACTGTGAGTCGCGGTGACATCGCAAAACAAGCTGACTTTTATATTATACTAGCTGACCCTTGCCCACTTCGTTGTCCACACACAACGCGGGAACCCGAAACCCGCAACGCGGGAACCCGGAACCCGCAACGCGGAACCCGGACCCGCAACGCGGGAACCCGGAACCCGCAACGCGGGAACCCGGAACCCGCAACGCGGGTACCCGGAACCCGCAACGCGGGAACCCGGATCCCGCAACGCGGAACCCGGAACGCGGAACCCGCAACGCGGGAACCCGGAACCCGCAACGCGGGAACCCGGAACCCGCAACGCGGAACCCGGAACCCGCAACGCGGAACCCGCAGCATGGGAACCCGAAACCCGCAACGCAGAACCCGCAACGCGGGAACCCGGAACACGCAACGCGGGAACCCGGAACCCGCAACGCGGGAACCCGGAACCCTCAACGCGGGAACCCGCAACGCGGAACCCGGAACCCGCAACGCGGGAACCCGGAACCCGCAACGCGGGAACCCGGAACCCGCAATGCGAGAACCCGGAACCCGCAACGCGGGAACCCGGAACCCGCAACGCGGGAACCCGGAACCCGCAACGCGGGAACCCGAAACCCGCAACGCGGAAATTCGGAACCCACAACGCGGAACCCGGAACCCGCAACGCGGGAACCCGGAAACCGCAACGCGGGAACCCGGAACCCGCAACGCAGAACCCGCAGCATGGGAACCCGAAACCCGTAACGCGGGAACCCGAAACCCGCAACGCGGGAACCCGGAACCCGCAACGCGGGAACCCGGAACCCGCAACGCGGAAACCTGGAACCGGCAACGCTGGATTCCGGAACCCGCAACGCGGGAACCCGGAACTCGCAACGCGGAACGCGCAGCATGGGAACCCGAAACCCGCAACGCGGAACCCACAACGCGAAACCCTAACGCAGAACCCGCAACGTTCACGGAAACGCTGTCAAATGGAATAAATAGTATCCTATGTCCGTCTACTTGCGCTACTTCCTCACCAATTTTCAGCCATATCGATAAAGCCGTTCTTGAGTTATAAATAATTTAACTAACACGACTTACTTTTATACATATAGATGTATAGATTACTCCTACTAACATAAGCTAACCCCGTTGAATGCTCCCGTCACAGTCGGTCCAGCCAATTCGGTGATCATTAGTTAGATGACGATGATGATGGTGATGAAAAGTAGCCTAAATTAATCCTTATAACTTTAGCTATCTACCAGTGAAAGTCTCGTTAAAATCGGTCCAGCCGTTCCAGAGATTAGCCGGAGCAAATTGACACGCTGACAGACAGACATTTTTTTTTTTAATTACATTTTCGTTTTCAGTAAATATCGTTGCCAATGCAAAAAAAACAGAAGATATCGTTTAAAATGTCATATGCATTTAGAAAAACGTTGCTAATTGAAAGTTACAAACTGACACTTCAATTTTATTTATTTGTATAGAAGCATAGATTTGGAAAACCTCCCCAATCTTGGCGTTTCCACTGACGCGGAGCGGGGCGCATAGGAACTTAGTGGTTCCCAAGCGGAGTGGAGCGGAGATTTCGAGCATAGTTATTGGTCAATTCGGGTACCGCAAGCTCCTGTCCGCCTCGCCCCGCGTCAATGGAAACGTAGCCAAACGTCTATAACGTCTAACGGTCGTCATGGTAACAACGTTGTTTACAAATGGAAAACAAAAATTATGAAATGCTATACATACCGTATTTATATCAGCTTAAACTATTTGGATTCATGTTTTTGTTAATCCTAATAATTTTATTAATCCAAATAGTTTAAGCTGATATAAAAACGGTATTTATAGCATTTCATAATTTTTATTTTCCATTTGTAAACAATGTCGTTACCATGACACCCGTGTCATATAAACTGGCAACGACGTGAATCGATCGAGCCCAGGTTCAAACCCCGCGTGACCATCACGTATTTTCTTCTTTTTTCAAATTTTCTGCTTATTTTTTTCAACATTTTCTTTCATAATAACCTTTTCGTGACAATAACGAACATACCGTAAAAAAAAATTGCGAAATTGGTCAAGCCGTTGTCGAAGCGCACACGACGTAAGAAATTTTGGAGGTCGTTTTTTTACACTTTGGGCTACATTTTTGGGGTTTTAGTAAGGAACCCTACTTTTTTTAAACATATAATATAGACTATGTTCAGCGCTAGGAATGTAGCTTTCCAACGGTGAAAGAATTTTTCATATTGGTTCAGTGGTTTCAGAGCCTATTCCATTCAAACAAACAAACAAACAAACAAACAATCAAATGTTACCTCTTTATAATCTATATATATATATAAAAGAAAGTCGTGTTTGTTACAACACTTATAACTCGAGAACGGCTGAACCAATTTTCATGGTTTTTGATTCGTTGGATTTGTCTCCTCCCCGAATAGCAGAATACATATTAAAAATAGTGAAAACTTTATGTGTAATGAATAATTAATCATATAAATAAATGCTCATATTTTGTTCATCAAATGTCAAACATTTGTTGTCAAATGAACTATGCGTTCAGAAATCTATTAATGTATGCGTATTGAAGTGTCAGTTTGTAACTTTCAATTAGCAACGTTTTTCTAAATGCATATGACATTTTAAACGATATTTTCTTCTTTTTTTTGGCATTGGCAACGATATCTAGGTACTGAAAACGAAAATGCAATTTAAAAAAATGTCTGTCAGCGTGTCTCTTTGCTCCGGCTAATCTCTGGAACGGCTGGACCGATTTTAACGAGACTTTCACTGGTAGATAGCTAAAGTTACAAGGATTAATTTAGGCTACTTTTCATCATCATCATCATCATCATCATCTAACTAATGATCACCGAATCGGCTGGACCGACTGTGACGGGAGCATTCACCAGGCGTTAGCTTATTTTTGGTAGGAGTAATCTATACATCTATATGTATAAAAGTAAGTCGTGTTAGTTAAATTATTGATAACTCAAGAACGGCTTTATCGATAAGGCTGAAAATTGGCGAGGAAGTAGCATAGAGCAAGTAGACGGACATAGGATACTATTTATTCCATTTGACAGCGTTTCCGTGAACGTTGCGGGTTCTGCGTTAGGGTTTCGCGTTGTGGGTTCCGCGTTGCGGGTTCCGCGTTGCGGGTTTCGGGTTCCCATGCTGCTGGTTCCGCGTTGCGGGTTCCGGGTTCCCGTGTTGCGCGTTCCGGGTTCTGCGTTCCGGGTTCCACGTTGCGGGTTTCGGGTTCCCATGTTGCGGGTTCCGCGTTGCGGGTTCCGGGTTCCCGCGTTGCGGGTTCCGGGTTCCCGCGTTGGGGGTTCCGGGTTCCCGCGTTGCGGGTTTCGGGTTCCCATGCTGCGGGTTCCGCGTTGCGGGTTCCGGGTTCCCGCGTTGCGGGTTCCGGGTTCCCGCGTTGCGGGTTTCGGGTTCCCGCGTTCCGGGTTCCGGGTTCCCGCGTTGCGGGTTTCGGGTTCCCGCGTTGCGGGTTCCGGGTTCCCGCGTTGCGGGTTCCGGGTTCCCGCGTTGCGGGTTCCGGGTTCCCGCGTTGCGGGTTCCGTGTTGCGGGTTCCGGGTTCTCGCGTTGCGGGTTCCCGGTTCCCGCGTTGCGGGTTTCGGGTTCCCGCGTTGTGGGTTCCGGGTTCCCGCGTTGCGGGTTCCGGGTTCCCGCGTTGCGGGTTCCGGGTTCCCGCGTTTCGGGTTCCGGGTTCCCGCGTTGCGGGTTCCGCGTTGCGGGTTCCGCGTTGCGGGTTCCGCGTTCCCGCGTTGCGGGTTCCGGGTTCCCGCGTTGCGGGTTCCGGGTTCCCGCGTTGCGGGTTCCGGGTTCCCGCGTTGCGGGTTCCGGGTTCCCGCGTTGCGGGTTCCGGGTTCCCGCGTTGCGGGTTCCGGGTTCCCGCGTTGCGGGTTCCGGGTTCCCGCGTTGCGGGTTCCGGGTTCCCGCGTTGCGGGTTCCGGGTTCCCGCGTTGCGGGTTCCGGGTTCCCGCGTTGCGGGTTCCGGGTTCCCGCGTTGCGGGTTCCGGGTTCCCGCGTTGCGGGTTCCGTGTTGCGGGTTCCGGGTTCTCGCGTTGCGGGTTCCCGGTTCCCGCGTTGCGGGTTTCGGGTTCCCGCGTTGTGGGTTCCGGGTTCCCGCGTTGCGGGTTCCGGGTTCCCGCGTTGCGGGTTCCGGGTTCCCGCGTTTCGGGTTCCGGGTTCCCGCGTTGCGGGTTCCGCGTTGCGGGTTCCGCGTTGCGGGTTCCGCGTTCCCGCGTTGCGGGTTCCGGGTTCCCGCGTTGCGGGTTCCGGGTTCCCGCGTTGCGGGTTCCGGGTTCCCGCGTTGCGGGTTCCGGGTTCCCGCGTTGCGGGTTCCGGGTTCCCGCGTTGCGGGTTCCGGGTTCCCGCGTTGCGGGTTCCGGGTTCCCGCGTTGCGGGTTCCGGGTTCCCGCGTTGCGGGTTCCGGGTTCCCGCGTTGCGGGTTCCGGGTTCCCGCGTTGCGGGTTCCGGGTTCCCGCGTTGCGGGTTCCGGGTTCCCGCGTTGCGGGTTCCGGGTTCCCGCGTTGCGGGTTCCGGGTTCCCGCGTTGCGGGTTCCGGGTTCCCGCGTTGCGGGTTCCGGGTTCCCGCGTTGCGGGTTCCGGGTTCCCGCGTTGCGGGTTCCGGGTTCCCGCGTTTCGGGTTTCGGGTTCCCACGTTGTTTTTTTTTAGTTGAATTTTATCATAAACTCTTTTTATGCTCAACGAAGTGGGCAAGGGTCAGCTAGTATTAGTATAGATGTAACAGAATCTTATAGAATCGAAATGTATTGCCATAGATTACTAAATAGATATTACCGTATTGCTTTCACTGCAAGTCGTTGAAGCTGTCTACTAGTGAAAATCCAACTCCAAAATCTAAAACATACAACAGTCTAAATGTTTAGACTGAAGTATGTTTGCCTTAAATAAGAATTAAGATGGCTTTTGAAAGGGCTCGGATTTAAGTAAAGGACGATAAAGGGTAAATTAATTATGTATTACGTATAAAAGTAAGTAAAAAATATTGCACTGTATTAACAGGATGCTATGTGAAACGCCTTTATCGGGAGGGTTCGTGGTGTGAGTCTCCTGACTCCCAGCTCTGAAACTCCCTCTGCGAACAGGGACAATTGAATCAATCCCGTTTAATGGCGCCTCTTGTTGAAACTACGAGAGGACTGGGAGCTTTATTGCTGAAATCAATTTGTCTCAACTTACAAAGAATGGTAATAGCTACTTACCTACTCGATTAAACGAGTACTTATACTGTCTTGACTCTTGATATAAGTAGATCATTTAATAATGAGTAGGTGTACAAGGTAGGGGGTATGTACATACAGGTATTAATAATACCTATATTATCATAGCATTAAAATTGTGTGTTAGTTAAAGGCTTGATGATTAAACGAACTTACCTGTACAAGTGAGGTTCTATCATAATTATATGAAGCGCCTCGTCCGAAGAGATTGGTAATTTAATATATTTATTTTGACTTGTAGTAACACTATTTGACCCCACTTTTGCACTTATACCTATTACCGTTGCCAGATGACTTTAATATAGATACTTAATCATAATCATCATTTTATTCACTGAATGTAATTTTTTCTAAACAATATTATTATAAGTCCGAAAGTTTGGATGTATGGTACCTATACCAAATTTCATTTTAGTGAAAGTGTAACAAACATGCACACACTCACAAATCTTCGTCTTGAGATTTGAGAGTCTTGAGAGTCATGCAGACAGATAGCAAAGTCTTAGCACAAAGTAGATAATAAACTAATAGAAAATAAATAAAAGCCGATTTCCCTTTCAAATGTTTCAATACTCAACCCTACAAATTTTTAATAAAGATGTTTTTATTAATTTTCCCTAAAGTGATTGGCTTAATACCTATGTATAATTTCCAGGCAATTTGAACCTTTGAAAAGTTTTAATTATCAAATTGCAATTTGCACTGTTATTATGGGCATTTTTTACAATGACCGGGCATTATGTTTAATGCGTGATTTATTAATTATTACTTGGTTCATAACATCAATAACATAATGCCTACTACCGGTTTGGTAGTACTAATAACAATATGCCACCGTATGAACTTCAGACAGTCTACACTCTATACATTTGAAGATAGGGCTTTTTCCCAAATTTCAGGTAGCTTAGCTAGACATGGGCGCCGCGCCGGTTTTTGGCGCCGCCAAGGATCTAAATGCGGCGCGCCGAGCGTCGCGAGTGGCGTTTGTTTCCTTATGAAAATGCTGGCAATTCCTACTACCAAATACCAGCACGCTTAATCACCGTGTATTTTCTATTACGCGAGGGGGGCTAATTGTTAGTGTGTGTTGTGTAACTGCACTAAGATTTATATGGTTATTGCACCATAGTTCCGTCGCAGGCGGCAAAACACCGCAGCGCCTCCAAATTTTCCGGCGTGCCGCCTCCGGCAAATTTTGGTCGGCGACCATGTCTAATAAGTAACTATAAAATTATATCTATAAAATCTTATGCTGGGTGTTGAAAAATAAGTATATTTTTATTTTATCGGTCTTTTAGTTCTTTGCTACAAATAAAACCACGACTCATGAAATAAAGTGGAGCCACTTGTTGGAGCCTCCACCCATCCCTTTTGCGTTACTATGGTTACTGCATGGTCACCCAGTACCCACCCCCGCTCGTGGGAAGTCAAGAGCAGCCAGGAATACTAGGGTGACCAAAATTTCCAAAAATGTTAGATATAAGTACGTGGGTTACAAAATAATTAATACCTGTTTATTTTTCAATAGGTAGAGCTTAACTAATATAATTATTATTAATTAGTCATTAAGTTAAAATATTAAATAGTAGTCTATGTCCTTTATCTACTTATATTATAGATTATAGACTTTCTTCCGATATAAGTGTACCAAATTTCATTTAAATCCGTTTAATAGTTTTGGCGTGAAAGTGCGTCAGATAGACAAGTTACTTTAAAATAATATATAAGTAAGGGAATCAATAGTTGCTTTAACATCACGTCAATTTGGTCTCGGGTTAAATTTTAGAAGAATTTGTGTTACAGACTACAGTTAGGACAAGGAGCCAAACAACGGAAATATTATAATGTTTAAAACTTTTGTAATATACATATTAGATACCTACAAGCCCTAATATTATTATCAAGACACAATATTGTTGATACTTAATAATAATATTATTGGTCTGCAACTTTTGTTATTTTGGAAAATATGTAAAAGATGGCCACTCTACCAGGACCCGCATCACCGCGGGTAATTACGCATCAAAAGCTTTGGATGGAGTGCGGATTTATGTCGATTGTCGAGCCTATGTATACATAAAAAATAAATCTTATAGGTAGATAGATAGGCATTAGGCACTTTCAATGATTTTTTAAGATTAACTAGTACCTACTAGATTGAGAGACGTACACTCTCAATCTGCTATCATCACACAATGTTATATCTATCTTCTTCTATATTAATAAAAGCACTTTTTGTCTCTAATGAGTTTTTGAAGTTACTCGAATGAAATTAGTAATGAAGTTTCTTCATTGATTCATTAAATAAGTGTATTTGTTTTGTTGGAAAATAATCCCATATGGGGTAAAGGGCAAAGTTCTCTGATTTCAAATTGATGTTAATGAAACGTCGCATTGTGTTTAGTTTGTATTCTTACCCGACTTCGGCGAAGCCAAAAGGAAGGGTAATGATTTTGGCAGTCTATGTATGTATGTGTGTTCCCTCGTAGCGGCTAAAGTACTGGTCCGATTTTAATAAATGAGGTGTAAATCGATTCATAATGAAGCCGCGAGTCACATAGCCTAAATAATTTTTGGAAAAATATTGTGTTTTTGAAAATTAAACCATAAAACTTATGTAACCAATTTATTGGAATAAATAAATCTTTAACTTTATCCTTAAAATGAAGCTTAAAAAAATTGATAAGATAATTGTTTCGTGTTTGGTATCAAAAGATAGGTCTTGGCAAACACATTACGAATATTATGTATTTAAATATTTCATTAATAATTATATTTTATTATTAAATTCAAAATAAACGTTTAAAATGCGGTCGTACAAGTAATATCTCATACAATTTCTCAAATGGCTTTTTTTTTTGTCTTCGTTGAAATTACTATTAAAAAAAGGGAACATTTTTGTAAATTATTTGTTTTAGTATTCAATAGGTAGCTATAGGATTGTGGCAAAAATATAATATGCCTAGGACTATTACAAAGGTAGAAAAAAAAAACTTAAAGCTCTATTTTTATCAAATCGGTGCTGTCTCTCAACTTTTTTTACAAACAAATATGCTCGTATACCATCAAATATGAAGAAGTTAGGGATATAACTTATATTATTTCATAGAATATTAGTTTATCTGTTATTCTACACCATATTTTATAACATAATTAACGATTATAGTGACTTAGAGGCATAAATGTACTTGTCCTGAGAATTTTTGTCATATCGCTGGATAAAAGTAATTTAAGCCTTACTTTTCATCGACAAGTCGGACAGTCTCCCCACCCCAATTTTAATTTACTTCTTAGTATGTACTTCCACGCAGTCAAGACGGAGGTGTGTCAAAGAGCTGCATATTCCCACAAACAACGTAAGTACGCCATTAAATATGCTCTCAGACAATAATTTTATACTATCGGTGGTTGAATTTTTTTAATGTTATGAATAGTTTTTAAATTGGTGTGATATAGCGAGAATGTGGTAAGTGATTTAGCTTCATTATCTGCTTTCAAATTTATCTTAGGTATAATGCTTTTCTTCTAATTTCCTAAAAAGTGTGACTTTTCTCACGTCGCTGCTCTCATATCGGTGTAATCGGTGGTCATTTTAACCACCGATATGATAATTTACACCGAAATTATAAGATCGGTGTCTTAAATCTAATATCGGTGTTTCGAATCATGACCAATGCATAGTTTTGTCACATCGGTGGATTGCTTT
Organism: Celastrina argiolus; assembly: GCA_905187575.2. Classification (NCBI taxonomy): domain Eukaryota; kingdom Metazoa; phylum Arthropoda; class Insecta; order Lepidoptera; family Lycaenidae; genus Celastrina; species Celastrina argiolus. The sequence goes on from LR994577.1 coordinate 11,642,500, forward strand.
ATCATATCGGTTGTTAATTTTATCATATCGGTGAATTTAATAACTTTATTTCGTTTTAGAAGGCCAAAAAAATGAGGAGGAGAAAAAAAGAGAAAATGTTTGCTGAAAAGAATAAGAAAAGCAAAAATTAAAAGCGACCCTGTGTTAAAAAAAAAAAAAAAATGACGGCACATGCACGACGCATTGCACGAAAAAAAAAATATTATCAGAGGAAAAAAGCTAAAGAAAATGTTGCTCAAAAAAGAAAAACTAATTATTAAATTTGTGATTATATTAAAGTTCTGCTGTGATTAATGTTAAACTTTAAAATAAATAAAATAAAATAAAAAAGCCTTTTATTTCTTGCAAAAAACACACAACTTTTTTACACCTTTCAACTTTTTATTACGTTTTAATAAGGTTTTACTAAAACACCGGTTACGATTAAATACACTTGATAATGATTTAATCGAAACCGGTCGTGTTGTTGTAAAAACCTTATTTAATAAAAATTGGAAAAGTGTAAAAAAGTTGTATGTTATTATTGAATATTGAATTACCATCAAGAACCAACAGTACATTCAATCAGTTACATTTGGTACATAACAGTTTTTTTTAAATTAAATACGTTTAACTTTAAAGGCTGATAAATGTTCCTATCTTATAATAAACTAGAAGGATGTATGTTTAAAGTGTAGAAACGGCTAAATATTGTTTATATGCTGGATGTTTGGTCTGTATTCGGCAATTTTAAGTTTTTACCTATATGAGATTTTTTTCACGTCTAGTTTATTTTAATGAAGACAAAGATGATACATTTTTTTTAGTCTTTACATAAAATATTGTATCACATTTAAAATATATTTTAATGTAATTTTAAGAAATCTGTTCTTGATCAATATAAATACATACTTAAATATAATATTTTGAAGATAATATTATTATCATATCGCTGGATTAGTGTGTCATTTCGGTGGTTAAACTTATCACATCGGTGCACAGAAATAAAAATCGGTGCCGGTTTATCATTTCGGTGGAAACCAGAATTCAAACTGAATTTTCTCCATAGCCTTAAATGATACATTAATGATATTAAATTTTGGGACATTTCGTGTCCTAAGGAATACATAAAACCTGAAAAGTATATAAAATATATATAAATAAAAAAGTTCACCGATATGATAAAAATATAGGCATTTGTTGAAATTGACCCATCTAGTAGTAGAGTTGTTTAGTTTCTTTCTATGTAATGGATAAGGAAACAGAAAAATATAAAATAAATCAAACTACTTATAACCCGACTTCGCAAAACGGGGTCTAAAAAGGCTGAAACAAGAAAATAGTTTAATTTGAAATCCAGAAATGATTAGGTACAAAAATTGTCATGGTAGAGCCGTGTACCGCTAATAAAAATCTAGGTGTGTCAGCTCACACCGAAATACGGTGGAAAAAATTGAATTTGAAAAAGCATAATATTTGTGTGCTATTGCAAATTCGATGCCAATAGCTGGTGCGGCCACGGCTCTAACTTGACCATTTTTTTACCATATCATTTCTGGATTTCAAAATAAACTATTTTCTTCTTTCAGCCTTTTTAGACCCCTTTTTGCGAAGTCGGGTTATAGTTTGATTTATTTTTTCTTATGTAAGTTCCTAATAGTGATTATTGCCGACATCCCTATAATAATGATTACGGATTGAATTCACATAACAAGTGAGTTTAATCCGTAAGGGTCGGTTGTCACATAGCTGGTGTATGTGTAAACAATATCAGCTATGCAGATGACATGGTGCTGCTGAGTCCCTAAATGGGAGGGTTGAGAAGACTGTTAAAAATTTGTGAAGACTATGTGAAGGCCCACGGACTACGATATAACGCTGTAAAAAGTGAATTTATGATATTTAAATCGGGTAACAAAAGTTATGAACATAAGCAACCTTTAATGCTGTGTAACGTTCCTCTTAAACAAGTAGCAAAATTTAAATATCTTGGTCACTGCGTCTCCGAGAAGTTGTGTGATGAGCTAGACCTGGAGAGGGAGCGCAGGGCGTTGGCTGTCCGCTGTAATATGTTGGCCCGGAGGTTTGCATGTTGTAGTAAACAAGTCTAAATAACTTTGTTTAAAGCATATTGCCAATCGTTTTACACGTGCAGCCTGTGGACCAACTATACACAGAGAGCATACAACGCACTGCGCGTGCAGTATAACAACGCATTTAGGGTAGTTAGTGCCCATCACTACCCTAAATGCGTTGCAGGTTTTGCAGTTTTTGCCCAGGTTTTGCAGCGCCTCAGGTATGTTTGCGGAGGCGCGAGTCGATGACTTCTATGGAATTTTTAGGAAGCGGTGCGCCTCCCTAATGAGCAGGCTACATGCTAGTCCAAACACTATCCTGAACGCGTTGACAGATAGGTGGGTTTCCCCATTGTTAAAGCACTGGGTGGGTTTGCACGCCCCTTTATCTAGGTGTAATATTTTTGTTTAATTGTAATAATAATTACTAACATCACTAACATAGATTAAGGAAAAATTGTTACTAATTAAATTGCTAACACTTATGGATCTTATCTGAAATAAATGATTATTATTATATTATTATATATCATTTCGAAATAGAAATTGATATGTATCTATACTAATATTATAAAGAGGTAACATTTGATTGTTTGTTTGTTTGTTTGAATGGAATAGGCTCTGAAACCACTGAACCAATATTAAAAATTCTTTCGCCGTTGGAAAGCTACATTCCTAGCGCTGAACATAGGCTATATTATATTTTCAACAAAAATAGGGTTCCTTACTAAAACCCCAAAAATGTAGCCCAAAGTGTAAAAAACCAACCTTCAAAATTTCTTACATTGTGTGCGCTTCGACAACGGCTTGACCGATTTCGCATTTTTTTTACAGTATGTTCGTTATTGTCATGAAAAGGTTATTATGAAAGAAAATGTTGAAAAAAATAAGCAGAAAATAAGAAAAAAGAAGAAAATATACCTACGTATTGGTCACACGGGGTTTGAACCTGGACTCGATCGATTCACGTCGTTGCCAGTCTTTATGACACGGGTGTCATGGTAACAACATTGTTTACAAATGGAAAATAAAAATTGTAAAATGATATAACTAACGTATTTACATTAGCTTAAACTATTTGGATTCATAAAACTATTTGGATTAACAAAAATATTAATCCAAATAGTTAAAGCTGATATAAATACAGTATTTATAGCATTTCATAATTTTTGTTTTCCATTTGTAAACATGTTGTTACCATGACAACCATTAGACGTTATAGACGTTAAACTGCGTTTCCATTGACGTGGAGCGAGGCGGACAGGAGCTTGCGGTACCCGAATTGACCAAACACTATGCTCGAAATATCCGCTCCGCTCCGCTTGGGCACCACTAAGTTCCTATGCGCCCCGCTCCGCGTCAGTGGAAATGCAGCCTAATAGACGGGCAAAAATCGGGGAGGTTTTCCAAATCCATACATCTATACAAATAAATAAAATTGAAGTGTCAGTTTGTAACTTTCAATTAGCAACGTTTTTCTAAATGCAGACATTTTAAACGATATCTTCTTCTATTTTTTTAGCATTGGCAACAATATCTACTGAAAACGAAAATGCAATTAAAAAAAATATGTCTGCCTGTCTGTCAGCGTGTCTCTTTGCTCCGGCTAATCTCTGGAACGGCTGGACGGATTTTAACGAGACTTTCACTGATAGATAGCTAAAGTTATAAGGATTAATTTAGGCTACTTTTCATCATCATCATCATCATCGTCATCTAACTAATGATCTCCGAATCGGCTGGACCGACTGTGACGGGAGCATTCACCGGGCGTTAGCTTATGTTAGTAGGAGTAGTGCGGGTTCCGGGTTCCCGTGTTGCGGGTTCCGCGTTGCGGGTTTAGGGTTCCCATGCTGCGGATTCCGGGTTCCCGTGTTGCGAGGTTCCGGGTTCCGCGTTGCGGGTTTCGGGTTCCCATGCTGCGGGTTCCGCGTTGCGGGTTCCGGGTTTTGCGTTGCGAGTTCCGGGTTTCACGTTGCGGGTTCCGGGTACCCGCGTTGCGGGGTCCGGGTTCCCGCGTTGCGGGTTCCGCATTCCCGCATTGCGGGTTCCGGGTTCCAGCGTTGCGGATTCCGGGTTCCCGCGTTGCGGGTTCCGGGTTCCCGCGTTGCGGGTTCCGGGTTCCCGCGTTGCGGCTATCGGGTTCCCGCGTTGCGGGTTCCGGTTTCCCGGGTTGCGGGTTCTGGGTTCCCGCGTTGCGGGTTCCGGGTTCCCGCGTTGCGGGTTCCGCGTTGCGGGTTCCCGCGTTGCGGGTTCCCGCGTTGCGGGTTCCGGGTTCCCGCGTTGCGGGTTCCCGCGTTGCGGGTTCCGGGTTACTGGTTCCCGGGTTGTGGGTTCCGGGTTACTGGTTCCCGGGTTGTGGGTTCCGCGTTTCCGGTCCCGCGTTGTTTTTTTTAGTTGAATTTCATCATAAACTGTTTTTATGCTCAACGAAGTGGGCAAGGGTCAGCTAGTATCATATAAATAGAAATAGGTAGGTATGTACGCTTACTGTAAGATTAGGATGCCAATTTTTTCATATTATAGGCATACCATACATCTAAATTTTGATGCAAACGAAGCCGCGGGTAACAGCATTACTAGTGTAAAGGTGAATGTTTATGAGTGAGTGTTTATGTTTGTTACTTCTTCACGCAAAAACTGTTCACTCGATTAACACATTATGCTATCTACTTTTTACAGCAGCAAAATCTACGGTCCCTGCGGCTGAATTCATTTTGCGCGTACGAAGTAGGGGGAAGCATCTAGATTCTAGCCATATTATAGTTCGTAAGTCCCCTATAAATTTGACCCAAACGTAAACAAATCCGTATAAGACACAACCATAAAGTCGTGATGGCAATTGACCAATACAATACAATATCATGGAAGAAAATAGAAATAAGTACTACGTACAAATGAGCTGCTTGCTGCAAAATCGAAGCCGAGCTAGAGATCAATCTGGCCCTGTGCTAAGTATCCGAGGACCTTGTGTTACAGGTACCAGACAACGGAAATATATTTAATACTTTTATACTATATATTATATTAATACTCAAATTTAATACACATCCATAACCCAGGAACATTGAAAACTTTTTGTTCCCTCGGCGGGATTCGAACCCGCGACCTCTCGTTCGAGCACCAACGCGCTCAACCACTGCGCTACGGAGGTCGTCAAATATATTATATTATATTTAGAAACATTTTAGAAGTAAATGTTTTTAATTCATTACATTACATATATCCCTTATTTTTGTACAACAATGAAGTGAATAAAATAAACTTAACTCTGGCAACTCTAAGTCACTGTTAGACCACAGGGTTCTCCTTAGATTAAGTTTATTTCATCTATGGGGTTCTCTCATTCGGCTTCATTTTTATTTTGCGCGTAGAAAGACTCTTACGACCTTAGCTTAAGGTTTTATTTTCTTTATTTTAGGTATAAAATGCACTTAAAGAGCTCATTCTTGTTGTAACTTTTTACTAATAAGTCCATGGATAATGGCAATATTAAAAAATATTTTCTATCCATAGATTTTTTTTCCCATCAGGCATGTTTTGGCCTGCACCCATAGATGAAGAATTTATCTAAGCCTGCACCATAAATTATTTAAACATATTCTTCATCTATGATTTAAACAAAGGCCTGCACGATTATATCCATAGATTATAAATATTAATATTAATTTTTATAATCTGTAAGCGGTCTGCGATCCGTCATCTATTCTATGTCTTTTTGTTGTCTGTGGTCTATTTCTCTTCCTACGAAAAGTTAGGTTCAAAGTCTGAACCGAAATTAATTTAACTTTGTCTTCTTAGTTATTAAGTTTTAGGTGAATCGGTGAATAACATTAATCAACATGTCCAATAGTAAAATGTTCAATGCACTTAAAATTCTTAAGAACCGTCAAAATGTACATTTATTCAGTAAGTATAAAAATTGGTTTCAGAGAAAGTTTTTTCTTTTCTAAGTTACTGATTATTACTTGGTTTACTTAAAGGGCTACAAGACCGAACATTTGCTGCTGCTACGACGACCCACACCCATACCAAGTGCAAATTGGTTAACGGTGTATATGTTATTACACTGGATTCACCTGGTGTGAAGGTAAGATGAAAAATGATCATTTCACTATTTAAGTTTTTATTAATCGTTATTATTTTTCCATTGAGCTTTGCTACTGTATACTAACTATAAAGCTCAACGAAAAGAGTTTATTTTCACTTAATATCTTATATTTATGTTGACTGTCACCAATATATCCCCTCGTCTGTGGCGCCCTATGATACTAGTTGAGCCATGCCCACTTAATTGAGCATACAAACTGTTTAAACCTTCCCTGGACTTCCACGAATATTTCAAGACTGAAAATAGCCGAATCGTTTTAGCCGTTCTCGAGTTTTAGCAATTCTAACAAACATCATTTTTATATATAAGATTATTAATGTGTAAATTTAATGGATCCTAAGGTCAGTTCAGTCTTTTGGAAGTGCATTTATAGTATTTAAGACCTGCAAGGTAGTCATAATTATTGTGGTCATTTAAATGATAAGTTGTATCTTTTTAAATACTCCCTTTTAAACATATTACATAAGTACAGAATATATCATACACCTGCTTTGTTTATTATTATAATGGACTTAAGACTAAAGTACAACAATCACAGAGTTTAGATAAGATGCCAATTTCAGCTGCATATACAAATAACCTAGTTGATTGTTGCCAATGGCACTATTTTATCAAATTATTTAATAATAACTTATTTAAATAAAAAAATGCATCAAAATAACTTAATAGACTATTATCAAATTATGGTCATTCAATTTATTATTTTTCAGGTTAACTCATTAAATGAAGCAGTAATGAATGAAGTTAGTGACATTATCAGTGAAGTAGAAAGAAATCCAGCCATTGAAGCAGCAGTTTTAATATCTGGTAAACCTGGATGTTTTATTGCTGGAGCAGATATTACAATGCTAGAAAAATGTAAAACAAAAGAAGAAACTGTGGCTCTAGCTAAAAATGGTAATTAAATTAAATTGACATTTACAAAAATTATTAAACAATGTGTATATATGTAAATATTTTAAGTAACCTGGTTATTAAAACCTATAAAAATATTATGTTTTAGGTCATGAAATTTTCAAACGCATTGAGAACTCAACCAAACCCTATGTTGCTGCTATCCAGGGAACATGTCTTGGTGGTGGTTTGGAGACAGCACTTGCTTGTAAATATAGGATAGCTGTCAAAGATTCCAAAACAAGTATGGGCTTACCAGAAGTTATGTTGGGTTTGTTGCCTGGAGGAGGTGGTACCCAAAGGTATATTTAAAACTATTCATTCATATAAATTATTAGTTTATAATCGCTGAGTAAAAAATGCAAAGAAAGCTTAATATATTTATACTGTTCTAATTACTTGCAGAATGCCTAAACTGACATCAATACCCACAACTTTGGATCTAGCACTTACTGGTAAAACTGTTAAAGCTGATAAAGCCAAGAAGCTGGGCATGGTTGATCTATTGGTTGCTCCACTTGGTCCTGGTATGTATTTATTGTTTCAAAATTTAGATAGATATTTGTAGATTTTTATTTTTTATTTGTAATTAATTAACAAATTCATAATACCTAGGCATTGGACTACCTGCAAACAACACATCAAAATATTTGGAAGATGTAGCAGTTCAAATTGCTAAAGATATTGCATCTGGTAAAATGAAAGTAGACAGGTCTAAAAAGGGATTGATGAACAAAGTTATGGAAACAGCAATGTCTTGGGAATTTGTCAAAAACATGATCTTCAACAAAGCTAAAGAGCAAGTTATGAAGGCTTCTCGTGGACTTTATCCTGCTCCTCTCAAGGTAAAGAAAAAAAAAATATTTTTAAAATAAATTATTATTAATCACAAAATTATTGCATGTTTAAATTATAATCAAATAATATGTACAGCTAATCCATGCAAGAAATACAAATTTAATTTTTAGATTCTTGATGTAGTAAGGACAGGAGTTGACAAAGGCCCAGTTGTTGGCTATGAAGCAGAGGCACAGGCCTTCGGTGAACTAGCAATGACATCCCAAAGCAAAGGTCTCATTGGTCTGTTCAGGGGACAGACTGAATGCAAGAAAAATAGATTTGGCAAACCACAAGTAGAAGTTAAATCGGTGCGTTTTTCGAGTAAATAATGCTAATTACATATTTTTTACTTTCTTTGATTGAATAACTAAATCATAGACATAGACAAAATTAAAAAAGAAAAGTAAAAAAAATATATATAATAAATTTTAATACATAATAAATACTTATCAGCTAACCTCAAAATTGTTATTAATTAATGCTAATGATGTTTATCAGATTGGTGTTTTGGGATCTGGTCTGATGGGTGCTGGTATTGTACAAGTGTCTATTGACAAGGGCTACAATGTGGCGATGAAAGACGCCACTCAAGCTGGTCTTTACAGAGGTGTAGGCCAGATACAAAAAGGACTAGTAACTGCTGTTAAACGGAAGAGAATATCTGCGTTAGTTTGTTGTTTTGTGTTTATGTTTATACAAATTTAAATATTTATAATATACCATTGCCATATTTTTCTCTGCTATACTTTTTTTTACAATTGCTAAAATTATTGTTGTTCAATTCAAATTTAGTGGTGCTGATTTTATGTGTAGTTTTGTGTTTCTTAACTAAATTAATGGAGGTTACATAATAAGGTACATGTATGGTACATAATAAGGCGCATGTGTTTTATAAATTTATGTTAGTGGCATAAACTTTAACCTATATATATTATGTTTAGTAATTTTAAAAGAAAATTTATTGTTAGGTATAGTATTCCAATATGATGATATCATGTTAATGTTTTATATGATTTCAGGCTTCAAAAGGACAAATTCCTATCAAACCTGTTGCCTACTTTAGACTACAAGGATTTCAAGAATGTAGATTGTGTGATTGAAGCTGTTTTTGAGGATATCAACATAAAACACAAAGTAATTAAAGAGATGGAGGCTGTTGTGCCCAAACATTGCATCATTGCGACCAACACCAGTGCCATTCCCATCACAAAAATCGCAGCTGGAAGCAGTAGGCCAGAGAAAGTAATTGGTAAACAAGTTTTGTGTTATTTTTAATACCTTGGTATACAAGATTATCTGTAGTATTTAAATGTAAGAGTAGTTTCGTTTTGTCACAAAGACCTATGAATAGAATAGCATGTGAGGAAACTGTTTGGGATGTCAAAGTTTAATATACACTTATTACTTATGGCACAAAATTTCGTCATCTATATATTAATTATTATGTGAAGGGAAAACTTAACATACTAGTTTACGAGAATTGTGAGAACAGAGGATTGTTAAATTTGATACGATTATCATAGTGAAGATACTGAAGATTTGCTGAATACTATTATTTTCTAAAAATAATGCTTAGTAATATATATGTCGCAGTCATCTGATTGAATCTGCTTATTTAATTGAATTACTAGCGCGGTTATATAATGGCGTCAAACAGCTCGTACACTGATATCAATGTCTTGATACATTTTTTGATTAATTTACTTTAATGTGCGTTATAGTAGTACTCCTTCGGAAATTTTAAAGTTTAAAAATAAAATATTAAATGGCTGTCCTAGTCTCGGATTCTAAAATTTGTTGGTAAAAACAGGATTCAATGAACGCGCTAGTCAATTGAATAGCAGTTTCAACCAGATGACTGCGACATATACAATTAATGAAAATAACAACACTACACACTACCGCATGCACACTAACATGCATTGTATGATAACAGTAGATTTGACACAATTATCAATCTTTCTTTTTAATTCCGTAAACTACATAGAAATGTACTTTATGAGTATTTAGTAAAAATTACAAGAGGCCGCCGTGGGGACGAAATTTGACCATATTAAAAAATATGTGTTAGTTAATTTGCTGACATTGAAAAATTACATCATCGGATCGAGAGTTTGAAATTAAATATTTTAGAAACTACATGACGTGGTGTAATAATTTTTTGACTCATATTTTCACTATATTTATACAAATACACTAGACTTATTTCATTGAAAAAACCTAGTATTAATGAGTTTACAGACATTTCAAATTTCAATGTTGTAAAATGACATCATGTCGTCGAGAATTTGAAACAAGTACATCACGGAAACACACGACGTATGGTCATATTTTCTTCAGACATATTATTTAACAAAGTTTATAGATAGCTAGAAGTAAAATTTTGTCTACTTGGCTTGACATAAGTTTTTATGTATTAACTATGATTTGGAATAAAGAAGTACTTCATCTTCAACCTACACCTACAACTCTCAAATCTTAACCAACATTAACATTTACTACGAAATCTACAACTAAAACAACATTCGGGCGGCCAGGGCAAAATTATAAGGGTACCCTGTGATAGATAAATATTTGTACATAAAAACACTTCCAATAAGGCCAATAAGAACTGTACAAAAAGTCGGTCTAAAGTAGGATTACAGCATTTTTACCTCTTCCAGGCAACCAAATAAAATAAATGTAGTTACCTACTTAAAATCTACACAGTGTGGTACAATGGAACCGTAAAGACGAGGTTTTAAAAGTGCACTTGTATTTGCACATTGCTATTTAAAGCTATTTGTTTGCTACTTTTATACTACACAATAAAAAATCTCCTCCATTTAAGGTATGCACTACTTCTCCCCGGTGGACAAAATGCAGCTGCTAGAGATTATCCGTCACCCAGGCACGAGCGACGACACTGCCGCCGCCGCCGTGGCCATCGGCCTCAAGCAAGGGAAGGTGGTCATCACTGTGGGAGATGGGCCCGGGTTCTACACCACTCGCATATTGTCTACCATGCTCAGTGAGGCCGTCAGGTTAGTTTATACAAATTGAATACTTATATCGTCCCTTAGCTAACAACACCGCACAAGTAATTTTTGCAAATTTACAGGAGACAAAATAAACTGTGTATTATATAAAAATCTAAGGACTTTTTCTGATACCACTTAAAGAATACCCTAATAAGAATTAATAAATCTAGGGTATTGCATTAAGTAGTAACAGAAAAAGTCCTTAGGTTTTTACAAATATACAGTTTATTTCGTCTCTTTTATGTATACTATATAATTACTTGTCTGGTGTTGTAAGCTAAGGGATGATATGTAACTTTTAGGTACATAAATGGATATTGCTCTGAAAAATAAGATTAGTATAAAAAAAATTGTCAAGGGACGTTTCACACCACGAGAATCTAGCCGCATGCTAATTCCATCAGACCAGACAACGGAAATATATTTATTACTTTTATACTATACAAATATTTAAGGTTTATATTATATTCATACACATCCATGACCAGGAACACAGAAAACTTTTAGTTACTTTGGCGGGATTCAAACCCGCACGCAACCTGCCGCTCGAGTACAAACGCGCTCAACCACTACAACAGAGGTCGTCAAATTTTTTACAATAAACTATTATTTACAATGGCAAGAATTACATTTACAATGGGTTTACTAAGTTTAAAAATAAATATTTTTTAGACTTCTGCAAGAAGGAGTTGATCCCAAGGACCTGGACAGCATGACCAAAAACTTCGGATTCCCGGTCGGCGCAGCTACCCTTGCGGACGAAGTCGGTATTGATGTCGGCTCTCACATTGCCGTCGATTTGTCCAAAGTAAGTTAGTCACGGCTGAATACTATATAATTATTAATTAGGAGCCCGCCTATTCACAGGCTGTCACTGTCGCTGTTTCGCAGAATGACAAGCAGAGGATGTGACTGAAGTGCCATAACTTGATTTAAGTAGATCTTAAGTAATATCTACTTAAATCAAGTTATGGCACTTCAGTCACATCCTCTTATACTATATAAAAAAAACCTTTGGTTGCAATTTATTCAATAAAGTTCTTAATTGACCCAAAAATTAATAAACAACTGAATCTTCATGACTCATATTATGTAACTTCATATTTCAGGCCTTTGGGGATCGTATTAGCGGTGGAGATCTGAATATCATGCAAGACTTAGTCAAAGCTGGTTTCTTGGGAAGGAAATCAGGCAAAGGTTTCTATGTGTACGAAAAAGGTACAAAGAACAGGGATGTGAACCAGGAAGCTGTGCAATTACTGAAGGACAAATACTCTCTAGAACCACGCGGTGCTAATACTGTCGAAGACCAACAGTTGAGAATGGTTTCTCGGTAGGTTTAAGTTTATATTAAGTAGGAAAGACAGTATGAGCTATGAGAGTCCATAAATGATTTGTGTAAATTAACCTAAAACATTGTTTTTTAGTTTCGTAAATGAAGCAGTATTATCATTGGAGGAGTCAATTTTGCACAGCCCACTGGAAGGTGATGTTGGTGCAGTATTTGGCCTAGGATTCCCACCATTCACCGGTGGACCCTTCAGGTAATTTACATACAAATATGAGCTTAACAATCTTTTTAGCTTACAAATGTTTAAATTAAAGTGCTAATTCATATAACGCCTTCATGGTCTAGTGGTTCAGAGCTTAGCTATCGACTCGGAGGTCGTGGGTTCGATTCCCGCGTTGCAAACACAAATAATGTAGTTTTCATGTTTGGTTAGGACAATACAGGCTGGTCACCTGATTGTCTGACAAGAAAGATGATCCATGCGTCGGATGAGCGTGTAAAAAGTCGGTCCTGCGCCTGATCTCCCGCCAGTCGTGTCGGTTGGATAACCGTCACGATCCCACTGGGCTATGAGAGTGCAGAAAGAGAGAGTGCTTCTGTGTATTGCGCACACACTTGGGCACTATAAAATAACTAAATACTAGATTTAAATGAAATCGGTGTAGGAGGCATTATTAATTCATATTTACATTTTTAGATGGGTAGACCAATTTGGAGCTGATAAACTTGTTAAGAAAATGGAAGAATTCCATGGACTATATGGAGCACCGTTCAAGCCTGCACAAACCCTTATTGATATGGCTAAAGATACCAGCAAGAAATTCCACCCTAAGTAATATGTTAATAATATTGCTTAATGTGAAAAAATTACGACAATATAATATAAATACTGCCTTGTCAATGTTCGATACAAATTGTTACATCATGAAACAAACATATTTTGAATGCAATGTTATTTTTATGTACACATAATCATTTCAGAGTTAACACAGTTTTTAAGAATAACTTTTACGTAATCATAAAAGTAATATTTATAAAGACTGCATTTTAAAGGCAGTCTTAAAGTAAATAAAATCCTTAAAACCTACTAGTAGATATAAGATATTTTTGAATGTTTTATATGCGAGTAAGTATGTTGTATGAGATTTTCTAAATATTTATTGAAATTGTAATAAATCCGTTATATATTTAATATGGAAAATAATTATTAAAAAATATAAAAAAACGTAAGTGTTCTATTGTTGTTACCTATTCGGTTATCCACAGGGTGTCAGAATTAGATAGCACCTCCATATCAACTATATCTCCCGTGGGTATATCTTATATATAAAAATGAATTGCTGTTCGTTAATCTCGCTAAAACTCGAGAACGGCTGAACCGAATCGGCTATTTTCAGCCTTGAAATATTCGTGGAAGTCCAGGAGGGCTTAAACGGTTTCTATGCTCAACGAAGTGGGCACGAGTCAGCTAGTATCTTTTAAGATGCCTGGGCCCTATGTGTGAATTTACGTTTTAATTAGCGAAGCTTATGTTAAATCCCATTCGCTTTGTAAGTGTTAATAGCGATGATATCTTGAATAAGGGCCTGGCTCTTGCCAACCCGTCTGCCAAGCGACGTGGACGTCATTTCTGAAAAGACGACACATTTAGTACGTTTATTTATTTGATAGCAATTGTTATTTTAACAATAGTGATTTCTAGTATACTTTCGATGTAAAACTTATTCTTGAGAATATGTTCAATTTGAATATACGCACGATTTTTAGGGTTCCCTACAAAAGAATCGCAATCCTATTATAAACTCTGTCGCTGTCCGTCCGCCTATCTTTCTGTCACCAGCCCGTATTTCCTTAAACGCAATCTTTGCCCAAACAGGTGCTAAAACAGTAAAGAAAATATATAAATGGGACTCCCACCTCCGTATAGGAGATGGGAGTCCACCGTTCCAACGTTTTATACAGAACCCTTCTTGTGTATTTTCGTTTTTTTTTGGATTCTGTTGAAACCCAATGTTCTTTCGATACTAATAGAAGGTGAAGAAGAGCAGACAGTTGACACTTGACATGGAATCTGTCAAGCGGCCAGCTATTTGACGGATGATGATTTGTTATGATTTTTGTAATTTGTGCTAAAACATGACTTTTTCTTAACAAATATGTATTAATTAATACCTTTAATTTAAACTCTCAATACCTATTATATTTATTTCATCTCAGGTTGGCGGAAAGGAATGAAGTAAGATTCATGGGACCTGTGAAGTGTTTTCATTAATCCCTTTCCTAATCTTGGTTCCTATTATTATGTATTATTGATAAAAATATTTGTATAATTTTTTTCAGGATTGGGACTAAGAAATGTTCACTAAGAAAAATGGCGAATATAATAATATAACATACTCTTTTACTTGACATTAAATGTAATCTACAAAGATATTATATTATTATTAAAGAGTGATAGGTATAAAGAAAAAAATATGAAGAAGGAGTTTAAAAGATTTTTGGAGCACAGCACGTATATGATAATAATTTTAGTTTTAATTCCAGGATTTGTGTATTTTGAACTATGTGTTGTTTTACCAACTGTTTCTGAACCTTGGTCTTATTCATATTTTGTCCACTACTTTTGTGCAATATTTTTACTACAAAACATTTTAGGAAATATGATATATGGGATGTTTACGAATACAAGTATAAAAGGAACATACTTGGAACCAGATTTAAAATCAAATTGGACACTGTGTTCAGTCTGCGAATGTCTCCGTCCCCCACGAGCGTGGCACTGTAACAGCTGTGATACTTGCATATTAAAAAGGGACCATCATTGCACATTTTTTGCATGTTGTGTAGGATATTTTAATCATAGATATTTTATGTATTTCACTTTATACATTTTTATAGCCATGGTGTATGCCTTTTACTACAATGTTATATACATGTCACAATTTGTGAAGTGGAATCACGGTCTAATAATTTTAAAATGTATTTTTCCTCTGTTAAGTTTTGTCATAGATTTTGGAAATGAGAGCTTTTACATAATGGTAATTGATATCAATGTGATTGTTGGAGCATTTACTGGATTTTTATTTATCTATCATTTTAATAATTTATTACAAGGTAAAGTAACCCCAGAAAAAAAGTTAAATAATAATGATGCATATAATCTGGGATGGAAAAGAAATATATTAGAAGTATTTGGATGTCAGTGGTATTTGACATGGATTTCACCATTTCTTAAAAGCCCTTTACCAGGTGATGGCATAAAATGGGATAGTGAATATAAAGATGAATAATTTATACTGAATTTAACTGCCTTTTTGCAACTGTGTAATTTCTCTTAATTGTATTAATCTATATCAAATGTAGTCTTATGAATTTTATTGTATCGTAAAAATAATCATTTAATATCATTAGCATTAAGAGGAAACACCACGAAATTTTTTCCATACAAAAATAGGGGTCTAGGGGATTTCTATTTCCTCCCTGGATAACACCTCTAGAGTAACAATTTTTTTCCTGAATATTTATGGATATTGTTTGTACGTCCCTATTTTTTCCTTTTTTTAATAAATTAATTATTTAAAGAGATATAGACGTTTAAAAACCTAAAAAAATGGCCAGACTCTCCTCTATGTTTAAATATCTAGGAGACAGATTTGACTACAATAAACAACAAAAGCAAAAAATAGGAACCTAGCTCAATTCTTTTTTTAGCCAATACAGAAAAAAATATTTAAATCGGTTAAGTTTTGGAGGAGGAAACAGGAATCCCCTAAACGTCGATTTCTGGTACTTTTAATAGGTAATTTCAGTCCAAGTTGCAGTTGTCTCTATCGCGCTAGTGCTGGCTAGCTAAGGCACTGCGAGACAGCAATAGATTTTATAAATACCTATTTTGTATTTCTCTCAACCGTGGTGTTTCCTCTTAATATAAAAAGAAAAGTCCAAATTATTATATACAATTAGAAAATATTTTTTATGTAATGCACTTTGTACATAATTTAAGTAGGTAATAGAAAATTTTATAAGAACCCAATAATTTTTTTCTTAAATAAAGTCTGTGCCCTAATAAATAATTTGTTTATTGATAAGCATTGTATTTTAAATGTTAGACCAATAAGCAAGGTATTTTTAGTACTTTCTAACATAATATTAC
Organism: Celastrina argiolus; assembly: GCA_905187575.2. NCBI lineage: Eukaryota > Metazoa > Arthropoda > Insecta > Lepidoptera > Lycaenidae > Celastrina > Celastrina argiolus. Next base: position 11,658,863 of record LR994577.1, read on the forward strand.
GAATTTTAGTAGCTACACCGATTTCGGCGGCGGTGGCTACGCAGTTGTTATTTTATAGTGTTCAGGTGTGTACGCAGTACACAAGAGAACTTGTGTAGTCAATGCTGATGTCAAATCAAACCCAGTATTGAAAAACAAAAAATCCAATTTCCGCGGATCAAATCCACGACATACTCTAAACCACTGGACCGCGAAGACGTAATGATAATATTTAATGCATACCTAGTTACTTGCATGTTACCTACAATACCTAACAAAAATTAAAGTAGGTATATGAATGAAAGATAAGTTTAATAATTAATTCATTATAATAATATTTTAAAGAAAGAAATAAAGAAGTGATTTAGAACAATACAAACCTGAAAAGGATTCTTTTTTAAATATATTTGTCTGTCTTGTGCCTACAGAGCTCGTTTTTATAAAACGCTTATTGTACTGTGTACAGGGTCTAACAATTTATTGAATAGGTATCTAACTGGAAAATACGCTAAGAATTTAATTTTAATGGATAATAATAATAAATATATTAAAAAAATAATGTAAAGAAGGGTTTTACATATTATTATTCCTCAAAAGTCTTGTCATTGATTAACATTTAACTTATTCATTGTACATATCTCGTAGATATATCAGACAGTATACTTTTTAGTGGAACCTGATTTTACTGCAATGAACATAATGTGCCTAGTCCATTTACTTACGGGATCCAATAAATGTACGTACTTATTTAATACAAATAAAAAAATTACGTAGAAAAGATGTTGCTTATTACAAGCAAGCCTTATGAATAAATTATGACATTATTTCGAAGCAGTGATTTGTGCAAACGAGTATGAGTGTTGCGTTATAGTGTACTGCGCAGAGTGAGGGCGGGCGCGGCGGCGGGACGGAGGGCGGGCGGCTCGGCGCCGGGCGGCAGTGTGCGCGCAGGACCCGAACGGCGTTCACTCGGCGGCGCGCCACGGCGCGACATGCCCAGCTGATGTTTATTTATACCGCGAGCTCGGCGGAGGGCGCGCGCGGGAGGCCCTCCCCTCCGCGGCACCACGGTTTCGCGTGATGCAGCCGAGCGAACTGGCCGACACCGCGCACGCCGCTAGCGGAAACCCCCCGCAGCGTGGCATCAACGGTGGACGTTTCGACTTCGACGACGGCGGGACATATTGCGGAGGCTGGGAAGATGGCAAAGCTCACGGCCACGGCGTATGCACCGGACCCAAGTCCCAGGGAGCCTACGCCGGATGCTGGCACTTTGGGTTCGAAGTGTCCGGCGTCTACACCTGGCCCAGGTGAGATAGTGTCTCCGCCCGGGCATCGCACGTGCCCGAAATCCGCGTCCGAAGCGGCTCCCAAAATAGTCTGCTATTAATAATTGAGTTCGGTGTTTCGCTAGAAAACGCGTGTAACGGCGGTGAAAGTGTCTAACGCTGCAACCCCAAAGAAAATATTTCTATCGATCTGTGGCTACTGATAACGCTAAGTGATAACAATGGGTATCACTGTGACCTACATGTGGATAGACCCCTTGTATCTATTAAAACACAATTTAAAAGATGAAAAATGGTCGGATCAAACTATGTTATGACAAAACATGAGTCCAGTACAAGCCAGTCAGGACCCATGGCCAACTCACAGCTGTGAATGTTGAATGGTGACAAAAATATGTTTTTTTTTCCGAAAACGCAAGCGAATCAAAGACACAAACATTTCAATTAATCTATTCTATTCTATATGCATACTTAAGTATCTATTAAAACACAACGTACGTATATACGTTCTTCGTTATAAATTTTTAGGTAACCTGGAGACAATTACTTTGATTTCTACAACGCTATAGACAAGATTGATGTCTAAACAAAAGGAATATCAGATACTTGGGCAGTAGGTATATAAAAGAGGGCAGAATATCAGCTAGAAGTTTATTGGTAATGAGAATAACTTAAGTTAGTTATCGAGTTAAGTCAATAATAATAAATAGATTAAGGTCCGTACTCAAATAGGTATGGGTAAAACCTAACCTATTGTTTTCAGCGTCCAACTGAACATTTTACTAAACATAATAAGTATAAACAAGCTGCGTCTCTTGGGATACGAAGTGGGTTCAGCAGATGCTGCTAGGATGTGATATTTGTTTCTCATTAATTTCGTATCTACCCTTTACTCCCAGCATTTGCTGAATATTTACTGAATCTGAAAAAATCGAACTAACTGATATTAAACATTTACAAAAAGCATAGCAACAAGAAATGGGGTGTAGATTCATGATTGTAAATATCATCATTGTTTGAACATGAAGAAATATTTTAAATCTTTTACAAAATTATCTAAATGTATTAAATACAAAAAGTTAAAAGCATGAACACACATTAGCATTTAGTCCCAACCATCTCGGTTGAAGATTGCAGTGCCAGACCTCGCTATTTATCACAGCGAACGCTCGCTAACATTTAACCCACTTTTTTCAGGTCGTTGCTCTATCAAAATAGGAAGATATCTTTGCAATTTCCCACAAACACTAAGTATCTATTAAAGTTTAAAGTTATATATTTTGTGTAATTAAGGTTTGTGTTTCATGCATTTAACTTTTGATGAATACTTTTAAATTAGCAGTTAAATGGTACTCAAAAGTTAGCTTACCTATAACTAGAACTTAAGAGGCAGTGCAACACTAGAACAATAAAGAAGTTCATAAAATATAATTAGTATCAGAGGGACCATATGATTTACCATATAATATTATATCAATGAGATGTTTTCTTTATTTTCAAACTGAGTAAGTAAGTATTGTCTTTGTAAATAATTAGGTTTTAGGTACGGTTGATGTGTATCTATGTAGGATAGATGTAGGATATAGGTGACAGGTTTAGGTTCTAACTTATGAGTTATCACAAAATACTGTTTAACCCCTAACAAAGTGGACACGGGTTAGCTAAGTGTGTGTGTCCACGATCAGTGAGGGTGGCTGGTTTTATTGAAACCAGACCAGCTACGCAAGAGTTGTTTTTATAGTACCCAAGTGTGCGCAAAACACAGAAGAACTCTCTCTTCCTTCGCTCTCGTAGGCTAGTGGGACGGAGAACCGACACAACTGGCGGGAGATCGCCGCAGGCGGTAGGACCGACATTTTTACATGCCCATCCGATTCATGGATCATCTTTAAACAAAATTATTATAATACTGGCATATATAACTGGCATATTTCTTGAGTTATGTTTTATCCGGAAAATAGTAGTACCTATACATTTTTAAACCTTACGATTTTAGAGTGAAACGAATTTAAAATATTTGAATTACATCCCTATGTATAGTGATTATACACATGGACTTTAATTCAACTAGTTAGTAGCCAATATATTTAACCGCTATCATCAGAAAAGTAGATATGTAATGGACTGCTTGTTTGGCACCATGTCTCTAACTTTGAAGCATACGCATTGTTTGGTATGAAAATTGTTTTGATGTCAAAAGATATTTTTTTACCGTTGTTACATAGAATTTACTTTTTTATTATTATTATAAAGCGATAAAATCCTTTAATATTGTCTTAACTATCAACTGAAGTACCGAGTAAGTAAATATCGACCTAAACCTACGCGCACACCTTTACCTATTTGTAAAATAAAACTGTTTTCGCAAATAGTACTAGTAGTAAGGAAGAATAGAGAACGAGATGTAAGACAGCAAACAAACAATAATTAGGTATAAGATTCGATACAAATAATATACCTACTTTATTATGCTAATAATTAACAATACACAAGTAGGTAGGTACACTACGATTATTATACATATATACTTGAATAATATAATATTAGGTATGTATGAAATAATTTATTAAAAAGAAGTTGACTGAGGTCCCTTTTACTTTACCGACACCAGTAAAAGATAGATTCAATGCTTCGAGAAGTCTATGCTTCTTATAAATGTTTAATTTTAGTTTGTTCTAATTTTTCAGATTTAGTAAATATTCGGCAAATGCTATGAGTCCGTTGATGTAGGTAAAGAATTGTTATAAAAGTAATAAGAAACAAATATAACTTGCTAGCAGCATCTGCTAAACCTACTTCGTAAAGCTCTTCTTACTTCAGCTAGTTTCGAAAAGATTAAAGATCTTATACCTATCTATATATTTGTAAAATTTTCAGTTAGACAAAAGAAATAATAGTTTGTGCTTGTAACCATATCATCAGACTTATTACTTACTAAATACACCAGGGGGCTTACCCAACATGCTTTTACGTTTGTCGTTATCGAAGTACGCTATTTAAAAATGTATGGAATTGACTTTTGCGTACGACTAATGACGTCCTTAGTCGTAATCGATATTTGTAGTGCTACCCAACCTGTACATTTTTGTCGTAGACGATAACAGTAAACTTTTACGCTTTCCAATTGACGATAATGTTATATGAAATGGCTACCCAACTTACACATTTTGACATTTTGTCGAACGCTATCTTATACGTTATTGTTTTCAAGATAACGAAGTCTAAAGAGGTGCTTTTAACTCCGATATCGAACAATATGGCGGATATTTATTAATCAGCTGATATTCTTGTTTAGAGTACAATAGAGTTTAGGTGCTTTGCGATTATTGTTGGCCGCACAACACGAATATACCTAGGAGAGGCGTATATATACAGTAATTGAAGGCAATAGAAGACATTCCCGACATTATTTGTTGTCTCCCGATATAAAACATTGATAACTGATTTATATCCTGTTACTGGCTTTGATCCTATCTATACTGTATTGTTAATGTATTACTAATAAGCTGTTGGTTACCCAAACAAAATAATGCCAAAACAATGCCAAAAACTTAGCAGTGTTTGGCATAATTAGTGAATTACTTACAAGCAAGTGATCTGTAGGTAGTGCAAACTGCTGTTGAAGACAAGATAATATGAGATTTTGGCAAAATTACTAAGCTTTGGTTGGTAGGTAGGTACTCGGATTTGCAAACATAAAAACCAATGCTAAAGACTGCTAAGTGAAAGAGATGATAATGAAAAAGAAATGCTTACTGTATTAAAAATATTTTAGAACTAGAATTAGGTAAATAGAATAATTCATCAGGAATAAGAAAGCATTCATGAACAAAATGTGGCCAAATGGAACTGTAAAAACAAATCTTAGTATACTAAACTATTTCTCATTATACCTACTGACTAATTAAGTGTAAATAAATACAACAATAATAATTGTTAATAAAACATTTTTTCCAGTACTTATTTGTAATTCATTTAATTCCTTTAAAGTTAAGTAACTTTACTTGTTAATATCTTAACATATAAAACATTGAAAACTGATTCATAAGCTTCAAATTACTTGTAAAACATTAGAAACTAAATAAGTATTAATATGTTTAATTGTTGTAAATCTTAGCAGTTTTTGGCATAATTAGTTTCAAAGTGAATTACTTATATTAAGCAACATCAAAAGCAAGTGAAAATCTGTAGGTACTGCAAACTGGTAGGTGAAGACAAGATAATATGAGATAAAACATGGCCAAATGGAACTGTAAAAATTAACAAATCTAAGTATACTAAACTATTTCTCATTATACTGATTAATTAAGAGTAAAATAAATACAACAATAATAATTGTTAATAAAACATTTTTTTCCAGTATTTGTAATTAATTTAATCCCTTTAAAGTTAAATAAATTTACTTGTTAATAACTTAACGACTCACATGACGGTTCCAATCCTACCTAGGATTAGAACCTAGCCTACATGTTCCATAACAAGGTAGGAATTAAACACCCACCGTCTGACGGTGAGTAATAATTATGAAAATGGGATAAAAACACACCAGGCAGTATATGTAAATATTTATTAATATGAAATGTCAATATTGAAAATTTGAGTGTCCCACGTGATTCTTTGTTTATTTTTCTTTTCAATGCCTTATCGCTGCAGGTCAGCAGGCACTAGATGGTGCAGGTGATGTGTCCTATTATGGCTGCTGCAGCCGTTGTCTGAAAAAATATATATTATTAGCTTTATCAGGACTTAATATAGATATAGACTTATGTGCTTTCATTCACACAAATATATTAATTATAATTAAACATATCCATTTTGTGATTTGTGAAAACCACTTGTTATTTTATTGTTACCTAGACAGGTGATGATAATATGTTTATATATGGATCAAGTTATATAAATACAAATAAGTTTTATAAATAATGATTAATTAAACAATGACTTTATACAGTAGTTACTTCAATTATACCCAATATTATTATGCCAATGCCTACATAATATTATGCCAATCAATTTCCCATAAGATCCTAACATTCATACTTCATTCACTAACTCACATGGTTATGTTACGGGTGACGATTTTATTGATCAAGGTACACAGTATGAATGGCTACTTTAGCCATTTGATATTCGTGACTGCGTAGTATATACAAAGTCTCCCATTACTCCCATACGAAGTAGATAATATTATACTTATTATTATCGAATATGATGTTATGATAAATGACTGGCTGCCAGGTAGGTACGAAAAGCCTTAAATTGTATACCTACTAAGCACCACTTTTTTGTTCTACCATAATTATTGTTGCCGTTTGCATAAACATTCCATTTAAACACTTTACATAAAAGTTTTATTTACTTACCTGTGTTGTTGTTAACCTCTATTAATGTATGAATTTCTCCGTGATTGTATTACTGATCTATGGCATCGTGCTTTTTTGCACTCTTCATAGTTTGATTACACATCTTCTTCACTAATTACTAATAGCTTCAATACAAGTTCATTGTTAAAAACATCTAAGACCTAAGTAGCAACTCGTCGGCCATTCGGCAGTGTTACCAACTCTCATAAATATTTATGTCCAAACTTACAACAAAAGTCCCAAAATGGTAACAACTACTTAAAAAAAATCCCTAAATTTTCTTATGGCACTGAAAACTATAAATATAATAAAAATAAATTAATCCTGATAAAAATGTGATTATGTCCATTATACGTTAAGATACACTACCAACATTATTTATTATACAGATTGACTTTTAAAATTTTGGTCGTTATAGGTAAGTAAAAAAATAGAGACCCCAAATATAAACCTAAACAATTTTACACCTAAAAACTGCTTGTAGAAATTTTTTGCCACCGAATTTAGGGGAAAAACTCCTAGGTTGGCAACACTGGCACATGGTAGTTTGTTGTCTTGTAACATGATAGTCTAGTGACGGATTTGACAGTTGACACAGTTGACACTTGACAGCGAAAATTACGTTATATGGCGCCGGAACCAGAGACAAAACGTTTTCAAAATTACGCCATGACGAAGCGCAATCTTAGTGTATGTTGGGTACGAAATCAATGTCGTTATCTCAAAACAGATAACGTATCTACAGAACTTTACGTAACTAAGCGATGGCATCTTGGGTAAGGCCCCAGGGGGCTTACCCAACATGCTTTTACGTTTGTCGTTATCGAAGTACGCTATTTAAAAATGTATGGAATTGACTTTTGCGTACGACTAATGACGTCCTTAGTCGTAATCGATATTTGTAGTGCTACCCAACCTGTACATTTTTGTCGGAGACGATAACAGTAAACTTTTACGCTTTCCAATTGACGATAATGTTATATGAAATGGCTACCCAACTTACACATTTTGACATTTTGTCGAACGCTATCTTATACGTTATTGTTTTCAAGATAACGAAGTCTAAAGAGGTGCTTTTAACTCCGATATCGAACAATATGGCGGATATTTATTAATCAGCTGATATTCTTGTTTAGAGTACAATAGAGTTTAGGTGCTTTGCGATTATTGTTGGCCGCACAACACGAATAAACCTAGGAGAGGCGTATATATACAGTAATTGAAGGCAATAGAAGACATTCCCGACATTATTTGTTGTCTCCCGATATAAAACATTGATTACTGATTCATATCCTGTTACTGGCTTTGATCCTATCTATACTGTATTGTTAATGTATTACTAATAAGCTGTTGGTTACCCAAACAAAATAATGCCAAAACAATGCCAAAAACTTAGCAGTATTTGGCATAATTAGTGAATTACTTACAAGCAAGTGATCTGTAGGTAGTGCAAACTGCTGTTGAAGACAAGATAATATGAGATTTTGGCAAAATTACTAAGCTTTGGTTGGTAGGTAGGTACTCGGATTTGCAAACATAAAAACCAATGCTAAAGACTGCTAAGTGAAAGAGATGATAATGAAAAAGAAATGCTTACTGTATTAAAAATATTTTAGAACTAGAATTAGGTAAATAGAATAATTCATCAGGAATAAGAAAGCATTCATGAACAAAATGTGGCCAAATGGAACTGTAAAAACAAATCTTAGTATACTAAACTATTTCTCATTATACCTACTGACTAATTAAGTGTAAATAAATACAACAATAATAATTGTTAATAAAACATTTTTTTCCAGTATTTGTAATTCATTTAATTCCTTTAAAGTTAAGTAACTTTACTTGTTAATATCTTAACATATAAAACATTGAAAACTGATTCATAAGCTTCAAATTACTTGTAAAACATTAGAAACTAAATAAGTATTAATATGTTTAATTGTTGTAAATCTTAGCAGTTTTTGGCATAATTAGTTTCAAAGTGAATTACTTATATTAAGCAACATCAAAAGCAAGTGAAAATCTGTAGGTACTGCAAACTGGTAGGTGAAGACAAGATAATATGAGATAAAACGTGGCCAAATGGAACTGTAAAAATTAACAAATCTAAGTATACTAAACTATTTCTCATAATAAATACAACAATAATAATTGTTAATAAAACATTTTTTTCCAGTATTTGTAATTCATTTAATCCCTTTAAAGTTAAATAAATTTACTTGTTAATAACTTAACAACTCACATGACGGTTCCAATCCTACCTAGGATTAGAACCTAGCCTACATGTTCCATAACAAGGTAGGAATTAAAAACCCACCGTATGACGGTGAGTAATAATTATGAAAATGGGATAAAAACACACCAGGCAGTATAAGTAAATATTTATTAATATGAAATGTCAATATTGAAAATTTGAGTGTCCCACGTCATTCTTTGTTTATTTTTCTTTTCAATGCCTTATCGCTGCAGGTCAGCAGGCACTAGATGGTGCAGGTGATGTGTCCTATTAAGGCTGCTGCAGCCGTTGTCTGAAAAAATATATATTATTAGCTTTATCAGGACTTAATATAGATATAGACTTATGTGCTTTCATTCACACAAATATATTAATTATAATTAAACATATCCATTTTGTGATTTGTGAAAACCACTTGTTATTTTATTGTTACCTAGACAGGTGATGATAATATTATGTTTATATATGGATCAAGTTATATAAATACAAATAAGTTTTATAAATAATGATTAATTAAACAATGACTTTATACAGTAGTTACTTCAATTATACCCAATATTATTATGCCAATCCCTACATAATATTATGCCAATCAATTTCCTATAAGGGTAGGCCGGCACATAATATCTAAATGTAATAAGATCCTAACATCATACTTCATTCACTAACTCACATGGTTATGTTACGGGTGACGATTTTATTGATCAAGGTACACAGTATGAATGGCTACTTTAGCCATTTGATATTCGTGACTGCGTAGTATATACAAAGTCTCCCATTACTCCCATACGAAGTAGATAATATTATACTTATTAATATCGAATATGATGTTATGATAAATGACTGGCTGCCAGGTAGGTACGGAAAGCCTTAAATTGTATACCTACTAAGCACCACTTTTTTGTTCTACCATAATTATTGTTGCCGTTTGCATAAACATTCCATTTAAACACGTTACATAAAAGTTTTATTTACTTACCTGTGTTGTTGTTAACCTCTATTAATGTATGAATTTCTCCGTGATTGTATTACTGATCTATGGCATCGTGCTTTTTTACACTCTTCATAGTTTGATTACACATCTTCTTCACTAATTACTAATAGCTTCAATACAAGTTCATTGTTAAAAACATCTAAGTAGCAACTCGTCGGCCATTCGGCAGTGTTACCAACTCTCATAAATATTTATGTCCAAACTTACAACAAAAGTCCCAAAATGGTAACAACTACTTAAAAAAAATCCCTAAATTTTCTTATGGCACTGAAAACTATAAATATAATAAAAATAAATTAATACTGATAAAAATGTGATTATGTCCATTATACGTTAAGATACACTACCAACATTATTTTTTATACAGATTGACTTTTAAAATTTTGGTCGTTATAGGTAAGTAAAAAAATAGAGACCCCAAATATAAACCTAAACAATTTTACACCTAAAAACTGCTTGTAGAAATTTTTTGCCACCGAATTTAGGGGAAAAACTTCTAGGTTGGCAACACTGGCACATGGTAGTTTGTTGTCTTGTAACATGATAGTCTAGTGACGGATTTGACAGTTGACACAGTTGACACTTGACAGCGAAAATTACGTTTTAGGGCGCCGGAACCAGAGACAAAACGTTTTAAAAATGACGCCAAGACGAAGCGCAATCTTAGTGCATGTTGGCTACGAAATCAATGTCGCTATCTCAAAACAGATAACGTATCTACAGAACTTTACGTAACTAAGCGATGGCATCTTGGGTAAGGGCCCAGCACAATTAAATAAAAATCTGTCAACGTTTTCGTTTCGTTATACTTTTACATTGTGTGTCTTGAGGTTAGAAACCCTCATCAGTTTTGGCCACCAAGGGGGTTTGTTCTGTACATACTGTACGAGGTAACTTAGGTAGGAGGTAGGTGGTTATTTAAATGCATCAGTCAAGTAATGTAAGAGAAAGAATAATTTAGGTACCTACGTCGGGTAGAGAAAAAGGAATTGAGCACTGAGGTAACTTTCACGTTTGTTAGTAAGGATGGGTTAAAAAGTAAGGATGTACATAGGATCTACATAGTACATACCTACTTACGAAATACCTAGGTGGTAGGTAGGTACTGGTTGTAAAGTTGTAGTGTACTAAGTGACAAGAACAAAGACAAAGCATAGAGTATCTCTTGTATTTGCAGTACGTTTTGTTTTCATATTTTATCCTACCCAGCTGATAGGTTATAAGTTAAATAGACTACAAGCCCATGAACAAAATTAGCCTGTGAAATGACCCAACGTGAATAACGCTTAGAAGGCTGTAAGTATATCATAAGATAACTGACTATAAGCGATATGCTGTCATTTCTGAGCGGTACATGTGAGTAGAGCACAAGTAGTATATAGCAACCCTTGGCTTTCGACCCCTGAAAATATGTACGGCGTTCATGGGTACAGTATCTGTATATATAGGTATGTACAAAAACAAATTACACAAATGCCATACAGAAATAAATGACCTATATTTCTTCTTCTTCTACAATTACAGGCGAATTAAACATTTTCAATGATATCCGGCACCACCACTTTAGTGCGGCACTATTGACATTTATTTTTAATCATCTTAAGTCTGTAAAAGAGCCGTACATTAATAATAGTCGTAGTTCCTCACCTGGACCTAGAAAAAGCCATAAAATTTAAATATCCAATATCCCGCGAAAAATGATAGCAACAACCTGCAATCAAATGAGTGAATACGCGTACGCATATGCATGCGTTTGATTCACATTAGATATAATAATATATTTAAATTTTATACTATGGAATTCCGCAAAGTAACCCCTGATGCCATTAAGTACTAAAAATTCCATTTCCTCCTGTATGTATACCTACTCACCTGTACCGCTCAGAAATTACAGCATAGTGCTTAGAGTTATGATATACTTACAGCCTTCTAGGCGTTATTCACGTTGGGAATTTCACAGGTTAATTTTGTTTATAGGCTTGTAGCCAAAAACTAACAACCCTAACTGCAAACCTACCAATTCCGGTCTGCAAAATATGTAAGATATATTTGAGTGTGGATAAGAAAATGTTTTAAGCTATGAAAACTTATTTCCTGCATTATAATTCATTATAGGACCGACCACTGGGATAAGTATACATATTTTATGGGCTCGGCTGCACCTCTCTCTATATTCATATTACCTTTTATGTTGTTCGTGCCCAGTCATGCATGTTTTACTAAGACCGGGCACACTGTTCGTATCGACAACTATAACCGTTATAGGTAAGTATGCCCATTCAACCAACAAGCAGTATTTTCACTATGATGTTTTATTTATTATCTTTATCTCGAGCTACAATTTATAAAATGTGAGCTATGAATCGACCTTTCGCAAATATTGATGCCAATGAACTTTAATTCATACTGTACTGTATAAAGAGTAGGTACTTAGGTTTTAAAAGAAATACTATAATATGTAAGTGAACCGCATTAAATATGCTTTTTGTAGATAGATTAAAGCAGTTGGCAACTGCCGCAGGTTGAAAAACGTTTTAAACGAGGTTAACAGAAACTTCATCTCAAAGGTGGAGCAAATGGAACTTTTGAAGTCTCCCACAAGCCCCACAGTCGACTCGAGAACTAGAGCTCGTCTAGTGTACTGTAGCCAGAAGGCAAAGAAATTAAATAGGCCAAAATATAAGTAACTATGTATAATAATAAGTAAATATAGCTAGATTGTTTACACCTGCGGCTGCTTTAAAGGAGCTATTTGCAACCTATGAAATAGGTTCTTACTAAGTAAAACATCGCAGTGAATATTGCAATAGATGAATCACGATCCTATTGAGCTATTTTATTTATTTATTTATTTAACAATTTATTGTGCACATAAACGATAAACAGATTACATATAAAGAAAAACGACACAAAAGGACTACTTATCTCTAAAAGAAATTTCTTCCAGCAGTCCCATAGAGAGAAATTACATGAGAGATATCAGGCAGGGCGTGCACAATTGCAGCTATGTAATAACGTAGTATTCTTATACGTAAATAATAATAATAATAATTAAAAAAAAATATACAATATATATATATATATATATACTATACTATACTATACCATACCATACCTACTATACTACACTATAATATTCTATATTATACTATACTATACTATACTCTATTATGATAAATAATACAAAATATATACAGTCTAATAATATTATTGGGATTCATTATTAAGATAGTGGTCTTTTAAGCGTCTTTTAAAGACAGTGATAGTGGGGCTGTCACGAACGGTATGGGGAAGGGAATTCCATAATCTAACAGCATGAACAGTGAAGGAGTAGGAGAAGAAGTTGGAGCGATGGGAAGGTAGGGTGAGATTCGTTCTGACACTAGCCCTACAAGGAGTGTCAAGGGGTCGTGAAAAGTTGAACCGTTCTGTGAGATAAGAGGGAGACATAGGATTATACAGGATATTGTATAGGAGAGATAGAATATGGACATTACGCCGAAAGCGTATAGGGAGCCACTTCAATTTTAACCGGTAAGCAGATATATGGTCATATTTTTTCAGCCCAAATACAAAACGAATGCAGACATTCTGCAAGCGTTCTAACTTTGCTAACAACTCATCGGTAATATCTAGGTAACAGGAATCAGCATAATCAAGGATAGGGAAAATGAGTGTCTGAACAAGAAGGATTTTAGTTTTCAAGGGCAAGAAGTTTTGAAGGCTCCTCAGCATGTGTAATGAGTGATATACCTTTCTGCTCACATCATTGATCTGAATATTCCAGGACAGATTGCTATCCATAATTACACCTAGGTTTTTAGCAGAGTCTGTATACTCTATAGGTATACCATTATACAAAACTCTGGGCACGTTATGTAGTCGTTGGGTCATATATTTACTTCCGATAATAATAGCCTGAGATTTATTAGGGTTCACAAGTAGACCAAAAGATTTCGCCCAATCTGCAATGCGCTGTAAATCAGCGTTGATATCTCTGACTGCGGAACAGAAGTCATCGATATGAGAATGACGATAGATCTGCAGATCGTCTGCATAGAGATGGAAGTTACTAGAAATTAAGGAAGTGATTGTATTAATGAAAATTGAGAAAAGAAGAGGAGAAAGAACACCACCCTGTGGAACCCCCGCATCAAGCTCACACCAATCTGAGGTAGCCTCATCTGAGCGGACTCGCTGCGAACGTCCCCGAAGATATGATTCGAACCAATGTACCACCGGGGATGATATGTTAAGGGAGCGAAGGACAGATAGGAAGATGTCAAAGTCTACAGAACTGAAAGCACTGCTAAAGTCAAGTAAAACCAGAATAGAGACCTGCTTTTTTTCCATAGCCAGTCGTATATCATCTGTGACTTTAAGCAGCGCTGTAACAGTACTGTGACCCGGGCGGAAACCAGATTGAAGAGGAGAAAGCATGTTATTAGAGGCTAGAAAATGAGAAAGCTGCATGTGGACAATGTGCTCTAATACTTTGGAAAGGTAGGGTAATATGGAAATTGGTCTAAATTGGGACAAGGAAGAAGGATTTGGGGTTTTAGGTAGAGGAATAACATTAGCACGTTTCCATGCCAAAGGAAAGGAACTCATTGACAAAGAAAAATTGAAGATATGAGTGAGAACTGGCAAGAGTTCAGGAAGTGTAAGGGAAATCATACGGGGACTAAGGTTATCATTGCCCACAGCAGTGGAGGTTATAGACATGATATGCTTCTTAACATCATCTTCGGTGACTGGCATGAACGAAAATGGAGTACAGCTAGGGAGGGGAAAAGAGGAAAGATGGGAAATTGTACACGCTTTGGTAACTTGGTCAACAGTTACAGGTGGAAGAGAAAATTGAGAGTTAAGCGCATTTAAATCCACTGTGTTGTTAAAACAGACGGAAGATTTTCCTATTCCAAGCGTTGAAAGGAATTTCCAGAGATGGGAGGGGGGACTGTTGTCAATAGTTGAGTGTATGTGGCGTCTTTTAGCATCTCTACACAGACGACTGCAATGATTCCGAAGAAACTTGTATTTTGCGAGATTATCATCCGTTGGTCGTTTTCTATACCTAAACAGAGCTCTATCACGTTTAGCCATCACAGATAAAATGTCCTGCGAAAGCCAAGGTGCCGGAGTGTGTTTAATTTTTACTCTTTTACAAGGTGCATGGACGTCAAATATATTGGTTAACAAATCGGTTAGCAACGATACCTTCAGATCAATATCCGTGGCCGAGTAGATACGAGACCAATCAGCATCAGATATATCACGCTTTAGAGCCGCCAAATCCAAGCCCTTAAAACTACGTAGGAAAACATGCTTAGGTTTATGGCGGGGAGGTTTAATTTTAAAGGAAAGGTAAATTAGGTCGTGATGCGAGAGATTGGAAGGAAATTGGCCATGAGATGCTATGAGATCGGGTGACGAAGTGATGAGGAGGTCAAGAAGAGAAGGAGTGCAATTTGGAACATGGTGGGTTGCTGAAAGTGGAAGAATGCTGAGGTTAAGGGAGGAGAGTAAAGTGTGGAGCTTCAAAGCACGCGAATCTAATTTCATGAGACATGTGTTGAAATCACCTGCAAGTAATGTGTAATCAAAATTCGGACTATGCGTAGCTAACAGAGCTTCTAGAGTGTTAAAATAGTCAATACGCATAGATGGGCTATAAACGACACAGAGCAAGATCCGTTTGTAGTGCAAGATGATTTCAACACATAAATATTCAATTGATCCGGAGTACCGATTTGGTGAAGCAGTAATAATATTGCTAGCTATTTCACCACGCACATAAATGGCAACACCACCGCCGGCCCTACCTACTCGATCATTTCTAATTAGTTTGTACCCCGGAAGAGCACAAGCAGTGGACGGAATCGAAGGTTTAAGCCAAGATTCAGACACTAAAATGGCATCGACCGAGGAATCCCTAAACATTTCAAGCATATCTGAGTAGTGCCGCGGTATGCTCTGAGCATTGATATGGACGATATTGAAGTTGTTTGGAAAACTACGAAAGGATTTGATTAGCTGTTCATGAGCAGAGAACGAATCCGGTTCCCCATTGCCGCTATCAAGACTAAGAAAACTATCAGATGAGGAAGAACATGAAAAAAAGTCCTCATTAATAACATTATTAGAATTAAAAGAATCCATAAAGTACTAATATAATAAATAAATAAATAGAATAATATAATATTTATTAGACAAAAATAATATAATAGATAAATATATTTAAATAATGTTATCTTCTACCAATTATATATTAATTATAATTTATATCTGCATAATATAACCCATATCTTAGCTCACCATAGTATTGAAGGAAGAATATTATACACTTAACAACAATTAACAGACAGAAAGATAGACAGATATTTATCATAAGAACAAAACAATAAATCAATAATTATTCAAAAGATATACAGGTAAAGAGAAAAGATGGATAAATCTGTCTTATACACTAATATTATGTTATAAAATGATAATTATGCCCTGGCAACACAGCGTCCCACCATTCCCATGTCATTCTTGTATAAAAACAAAAAAAAAAAAAACACACTCTCATGCATGACATTAACAACTGACAGCTGTCAAGACAAGAAAAACAAAAAAGTCATGCCAAAGTAAAATAATTTAAATCTACACTAAAGAATGTTAGCAAAAACATTACTACCTTAAATAAGAATACAAAAATTTAGACATAACAAAGTGAGATGAGAAAAACAAGGGAAATGACAGGATTATGTTATACCATTCGCTGTGCTGCGCCGGCGCATTGGCCTATGTTCTTCTAGTACGACGAGAAGATGTAGCTGTACTGGGGGGCTTGTTCTCCAAAGTACTAGCCTTTGGCACCACACTACTTTGAACTACCGGTAGAGATGGGGCTCCTTTGCCATCATTAACAGCGGGAAATGTGGCCATTAGCGACTTAAGCTCCTGCATACATTCGATCTTCCGCCGAGTCTTGTCAGGCAAGATGATTGCAATTTTTCCGTTAGTCGACCAGCAGCTACGTACCCCAAAGTGCTGTCGTGCCGTCATGAATACTTGATACCTGGGCTTAGTTAAAAACTCGGATATGACGATGCCGCTACCCTTGAGTGCAGTCTTTGAGTTCCAAACCAAATGCCTCTGCGCATGATCTCTGAATCGGACAAGGACTGTACGGGCCTTCTCTTTTGGGGAACCAAGGCGGTGGCAGGACTGAAGCTCATTAGAGGTAAACTCTGATACATTCAATTGATTTTTGATAATGTTAGTAATAACATTGAATAAATTTTCATTGTTGGTTTCAGAGACACCATGGAATAGCAGTATCTTCCTGCGGAGGAATGTCTCGTGTTTGTCGAGTCCCAGTGTTAGAAGGTCAATCTGCGTCTTTAATTTTGAGAGTGTTTGGCAAACAAATTTTCTAAAATCATGGAACTCACTACTTAAACTGGAGAGGTCCGGATGAGATGGTGTCGAGGCAGTGTCAAGGAGTCGCTGCTCATAGGAGTCCATACGTGTTTGAAATATATTGGCCAAATCCTCCATGTTAGCAGCAAGTTGCGATGACACATCCATTATTTTTAGTGATGATTATTATTTCAGTGATTTAATGTTAAAGTGATGTAAAATTTATATGGTGGCGAGCAAAGAAGGGTTTTGACTATTGTTTAGTGCAATACATATGCTTATCTCAAAACTGTAAGTATTTTTATTTTGTTAGATTAATACATATGTTTTACTTCCTTTACATGTAGATTACCCCAGTAGATGCTGCCAAAAGACTCTTGTCTATATCTATATTACAATAATAATAAAATTTATTGCATTTTTAATTAAATTAAATGCAATATGCAATGAAAACTGTCTCATTACCTACGAGTGTGTAGAGTTCAGGCAAGCAGGCAATCATTAGCTAATTGCATAACATTAATATAGTGTCGTAGCATAAAACTATACCGTGTATGTTTAATGTAGGTGCTATGTATTTAGATAGTAGGTGCTCATAAACAAAGGTAATTTAAATAATTTTCACTAAAATCACAAAGCGAAAGACTTTGATGTTTGGTAAAAGGGAAATCTAAGAAAATACCTAGGATTTAAAAATATTTTTTGATTATGCATTTTTGTATAGGTAGAGAGAGGAGACAGAGAGAGAGAGAGAGAGAGAGAGAGAGAGAGAGAGAGAGAGAGAGAGAGAGAGAGAGAGATTTTGAAGTTTTATAACACAAGCTAAAATAATGATATTAACAACAGAAAACTAATACTAAAAAGTAAAAACTAAACATGTTAATTGCATTGTCACTAATTCTTGATACGTATGGAAAATTTCAAATCAATCAGACTCCTGGAAATTGGTGAAAATTATCCTCAAAGATAACGTTAAACATATACATACATTATACTAATACAGTTTAAAAGCGTATTAAAAAGACTTTCCTAATCCTAGAGCTAGCGACATGAAATTGGATTGATGCTATGGAAACAATCAATAGTTTATTAGGGGAAGCATTAATAATGTGGTCTTGGCCTTCATCGAATATTTATTCCAAAGTAAATCCGCACGTAGAGGCACATTGAGCAGCTTATTAAAACAAATGGAGTCAACGTAAATTATAGGTACATATTATAGTTTTTAAATATATTGGTAGCTGCCTTATAGCATTATAAGTTACATTGTGTCTAGGATATTGATCGTAGAAACAATGTAATTCAAACTCTATCCCCCGGTATCTCAAACGCAATTCATTCATTTGAATTGCGTTTGGGATACCGTGGGATATCAACTAACATGGCATTCAAATCAACAACCCATATTGAACGCTGATTGGTAGAACATTATCAGACAAAAAGGAACAGACAGATATTTTATAATTACATCACGCTCGCACTTGCAATATTTATTAAAATTCCAAAGATAAGGTTAATTCACCAAATACACCGATTAGTTGACATACGATTTGAATCAGCGAGCGAGCGTGATGTAATTATAAAATATCTCTCTGTTCCTTTCTGTCTGACAATGTTCCACCAATGAGTGTTCAATATGGGTTGTTGATTTGAATGCCATGTTAGTTGATCTTTCATTTGAATTGCGTTTGGGAAACTGGGGGTAAATCGGGGAAATGCTACGTTATCTATCAATCAATGTAGAAATTGTATGGAGTAGGTTGATTCCATATTATTTTGACAATGTATTATTGATTTTTGAACAACACAATTAATAATTTACTTTTTGTCACCACTTTTGAAGTATTATCGGTATCCTTAATCTGTAGAGTAGGTAAGAAAAAAGTGTCTAATCAGGTTCTCAAAGTTCGTCATTTAATTTTATTATTAGTCTTTTTAGTTGTCTGTCAGGTATATTTTATTAGCTTAGTCGTATATACTTACCTAAATCGATTTAGATTGTATACTAGATGGTTTCGATGTTTTAAGAACAGGTTTCCTGGAACAGCCAAAAAGTGTAATTGAAATGATTTAGGTAGGTAAAGAATAAAACTAATTAATAGATTTTATTATCTAATCTAAACAGAACAATAGTAAACAATTTGAGACACTTCTTACTGTAAAATATACACGTTGTACCTGTAATGATATAATCTACTCAAAAACAAGTGGTGGCTTAGCCAAGATGCCATCGCTAAGTACGATTAAATTATTATAAGGCAAAAATTTATGGTTTTGGCGTATCGTGAGCTATGCACTACTGCTGCAAACCTTAATCACATATATTTTCATATTATGTCTAATAATTTTAACAATAAATGTATGTTGTAGTAGGTAAGTCGGGGGCAACCCCAATGTACTCGTGTAGAAATATTTTTCTCACTTAAGTGCTTAATGATAAATATGGCAAGTAGGTATACAATAATATAATTAATTGCTTCGAGATTTTGTTTCTACTACATAATAATACTAAATTATTTTGTGCCCCTAAAAAGTATTCTAAAATACTAGTGGTATTTTAGAATACTTTTTAGTGGTATTTTACCGTTCTTCTATTATTATTTATTATTGATTCCCATATCTACATCATACATTGTACAAAATATCTTAAAATCAAATCAATTGAAACCAAACTGAATTCGTATTGCAAAGACTTTAAAACGAAAACATTATGATGAAAACGAAAAACGTTTCAATAGCATGGTGTCCTCGGGCGACAGTCGTTGCGTGTTGATGCGTCACGCTCGTGGGCGGGCGGACCTAGCCAACTTGTAGGTCGCGTACTACTGCTCTCTCTGAATTCTTTTTAACTGTCATGCATTCAAATTTTCCTACTACAAGATATTATTAGTATCTTGATTCGTCGGTTAAATGTAGCTATCATTGTTTTATGATTCTTGGCTGCCAACTCGTATTAGCCGGCTTATTGTATTGCAGCTACGATTTCATCTAGAGATGTATGAACCGTTGCATTGTATGCAACAGTTACGTGTATTTTGCCCTATATCGTAGGCTTCATTTATTTATTTATGTCCTACATTTGTAGACTACAAGACCATGGAAAAAAACCTGTGAAATGCACCAATGTGATTATCGCTAGAAGACTGTTTATTATATCATAAAATTACTCTGAGCGCTATGCCGTAATTTCTGAAGCTTTTGGTACCTATTTAAATAGTTATAATATTAACCGTGGTACAAGTGCAGTTATACATTGTGATATGCAAAATTATTTATAGTAATAATTTAATTATGTACTTATTTATATAGCTAAGGGCTCGTTTAAATTTTAAATAGTTGTAGTGTAGTTTCTAAACAAGCGGCTTACAAAAATAAATTACCTATATGTTTACAAGTTTTAAGTACATACAAACGACATTCTGGGCATTGGCTGAAAATTAAAATCTCCTTAATTGTCGAAGAACCTGCAATAAATAATAATATATTGTTTATCTTAAAAGTTAGCTGTTAGAACCTACATAATTATGTATTTGCCATTTATTGCTTGTTCGTGTTTCTTCAGGCTTCTTCGATATTTCTCAGTCATAAATATTAAATCTAGTCAGTGGAATGTTCTGTAGTAATAAAATACAAGTACCTTGACAAATGCGTCATGTATTACTCCAATTATTTGCTAGGCTTGTTTACGTTTCTACTGAAAACATGTTAATAAATTAATGCTTTAAGGCAACGCCCATGGTATTCAAGGCCAGCAGTACAGGGCATAAAACAACGTTTCTGATTGCTATGTCACACCTAGAATTTACAAGTATCCTACCTAATTGACCCATTACACAAAATATGATCACTGGAGTATTTAAACTCGTAGGTCATGCTTTTGAAAAAAGAACGTGATGAAACGTGAACAGATTGATTTAATAGGTAAATTATAGGGAATTTATTATTTTTTGTCAAGATGTATTTAGTACACTTGGGTACTGAACCCAAAATACTATTACATTATAGCACAAAAAAATATAGCTACGGCCAAAAAACAACGAATACATATTATCGGCCGTTTGTATGAAGTTAAATCGCTGTAATATTTGCACCGTGGTATATAAGTAACGTTATAAATAGATGCAACACTCGATCATTTCGTGTAGAACAGGCCGGT
This sequence comes from Celastrina argiolus, assembly GCA_905187575.2. Classification (NCBI taxonomy): domain Eukaryota; kingdom Metazoa; phylum Arthropoda; class Insecta; order Lepidoptera; family Lycaenidae; genus Celastrina; species Celastrina argiolus. The sequence goes on from LR994577.1 coordinate 11,680,290, forward strand.
CCATTATCTTACCGCAACTATAAAAATTGAAAGGAATTTCAGTATTACTCACTGTCCGTACACATGTCGATGTTTGATTTCCGTTTCGAAGTAATGTTTATTAGTTTCTCGCGTACACCATTGAGTTAAATAAATCGACGTTTACAGTATAAGTCAGATGCTAGTCCATAATAAGGACAAAGTACCAAAAATATTATGTAGAGCAAAGCGTCAGTGAGACTAGGCAAAGTTATACTTTAAATATAACATTTTGTTTCCTTATAGGTATTTAAGATTCGAAGTTACGTAGGTACATTACGTGTAGCAAAATATTGAATACAGTTTATGGTTTTTAATTTCCCCTACCAAACAGAAAACCAAAAGTAGTTACAAAATAATTATTAATGTTATTGATTTTATCTACGCAATCGCATATTATTGTATAGTAGTACAAAGAAACGCTAGAAAAATACATTATTCTGTTAGTGTTTTATCTTATCCATGTGAAGTACCAAATCACACGGTTTCGAGGGTTGGTAATGGAAACGTAGTATAACATCTGATTTCTATTCAGATAATGTATATTTTGTGGATATATATTACTCTTTGACACGCAACTTTGTATTTTTATCCCTTTATCGCATTATTTTAATTAAATACCGACTAATTATTATTATAAAAAAAAATTAGAAACCATAGACATGTCTATATTTCGTCACACGTGATATTTTACGCAAAAGCGGAATAAACCTATACCTACGCCAATTAAAAACCTCACAGAATAAATAGCGTGTGCTACGAATACCCTAGTTCTAACACAAATATTTATGAAGCTGAAAGTTTATGTTGCCCCATTCCTCACTATACTCGTATTATTATAATTGTTGAAATTGTTAGGTCAGGGACAATGCGTCGCGTCGGGTCGTGTCGGGTCGAGTCGGACATCACTCGTGTTGAGCCCCAGACGACCTTCGCGACGTCGTCGCACCCCCGAACACAACAAGCACTTTAGAATGTATATTACTTTATCTTAGAAAGGATGTTCTTGGAATTGGAAGTACCTTACGATGTTCTTAGAATGTTTAAATAAGTACATTCTTTATTAGTAAAGATCTCTATATTATAAGAAAGAAGTTTCCTCTGCGTTAACTTGTATCTAACTATGATAAAGTACTTAAATACAAAAATAGTTGTTTTAGCTTTAAGTATTCTAATATCCTTATAATAGCACTTAAAGCTTATCCATATTTGTGTTCGTATGCAAAAGTTGGTTAAATATTGTCTTGGTTAAACAATTTCTTTAGTTTTAGAAGGCAAAGTAGACAGATTTTCTATTACTTAATAGACTACAAGCCATTGAAGAAAAATAACCTGTGAAATGACTCAACTTGAATAACGATTAGAAGGCTGTAACTATATCATAAGATGTATCTATAAGGCTGTAACTATATCATAGGACCTATACCGAGTGTTATGAGGAAATGGAATTTTTCAGGTCCAGGTGAGGAACTACGGTTAAATATGAATGTACTTACGGCTTTTTATAGTCTTAAGATGATTAAAAATAAATGTCAAAACCTAGTGCCGTAGTAAAGTGGTGGTGCCGGATATTATTGGAAATATTTAATTCGCCTGTAATTGTAGAAGCAATATAGGTCATTTATTACTGTACGGCATTTGTGTAATTCTTTTTGTACATATTTTCAGGGCAGGAGTCGAAACCCAAGGGTCTCTATATATTATTACTTCTGCTCTACTACCCACAAGTACCGCTCAGAAAGGACAGCATAGCGCTTAGAGTTATCATAATATGATATAGTTAGAGAAGGCTGTAACTCTTAGAAGGCTAAGCATTATTCACGTTGGGTCATTTCACAGGTTAATTTAGTTCATGCGCTTGTAGTCTATAATAATTGTCACTTGGTATATATTTTTGCAGCCAAAATAAAATTCATATATATATATATGAAAGAATTTAGGATTAAATAACAAAAAAGGAGGGAGGTGAAGTGCCAACAGTTTCAATGATTTTATTTCATTTGCAAAATATATTGCGATTTGCATTGTACGTACGTCATTTTAAATTAAAATATATTGAAGACAATTGCCTTTTGAGTCTAATGTTAAACAGCGATATTTATTTGGCCATGAACAATTTAAAGTTTGCACTTGCTCATAGATTCTGCGTAGAATATCTCGAGTCAATATTAATTTAAATGTTAATAAGGATTTACTAAAAAAATTCAAGCAGGTATTGTAGACCCGCTACACGCGTAGGTAATGATTTGTAAAGTTTTAATTTAAACCAAGGGTCTTCAACCTCGTGGCAGGCGTGGGCCGCATAGTGAAAAAAATGCAAAATGCAAAAAAATGATTTTTATTTTTTTATTTATAGTGATATTTATATTGAAAAAAAAACAACGATCATTTTATTAATTTAGTACATACGGCGCATATATGCGCATTAATACAAAGAAGCAAAAAAACCGAGAAAAATTAAAACTTTGCAGTAATTCATAACTATAAAAAAAGGACTGGCGCTTTGCTCGTAAAGGACTAAATAAGTAAAAAATCATACACACGCCTATATAATATTAGTGTGACAATATGACAACATAGCAGTGTTGGCCCACCACGCCACGCGCTTTGTCGAGTGCCGACCACTGGTTTCACGAACTGTGTAGTTTTATTGTCAGATACGTGTGTAAAGAGCGTTAGGCATCTAACGCTACAGGCTATATAGTTAGTATATTATACTACATTATCCATCGTTTAGATTTTTGGTAAGTAGCACGTTTACTATAAATGACAACGATACATATTATGCAGTCCTGTAAATCTTTATTCATAATTAATTACGTACTTAATAAAATATGCACATCGATTTAAATCGTAAGTAATAAAAAATACTATTTCGCCTAGCTGCGTATTCGTAACGTTATCTATTGTTTATTATATAGACGCTGGTATAATTTCCATTTAAATAATTAATTAATTATCTATCGAAAACGTTAAGAAAACGTATCTATCTGTCAACTGTTACCGCTCACCCCACTGTGTCTGAACCGTGTCTGTCGTTTTCACGTCGGGGGTTAAACAGAAAAAATAATAAATCATTGACGTTGCGTTTTTCGTTTTCCAGTGGCAGCTACTACGAGGGGCAATGGCAGTCGGGCAAGCGGCACGGGCTGGGCGTGGAGACGCGCGACCGCTGGCTGTACCGCGGGGAGTGGACGCAGGGATACAAGGGCCGCTACGGCGTCCGTCAGAGCACTACCAGCAACGCCAAGTACGAGGGCACCTGGGCCAACGGACTGCAAGATGGCTACGGCTCCGAAACTTATGCCGATGGCGGTGAGTAGCTATTTAAATCGACGTTAGTCGTGTTTCAGTTGTGAGGTTTACTGCTGTACATAAGCCTCCCTCAAAGTATTTCATGGCGGGTTTTTTTTATTTGCCATTATTTATTATGCCATTGCCTATAGTTTAAGATAATAACAATTTCGCGGAAACACTAGTGTCCACTTCCGGACATGTATTGATGAGGAGCTGCTATTCTTACTCCGTCACCCCACGAATAATTCGATCGATACAATGTATTCAATGCGTAGTGCGTACAATGCAGTTACCAACTATGGTAATTAATTCGATGCTATACAAATGCTAATCAACTTCCAAATCAACAAATTGTTCCTATTCCATACAAATTGTAGTTAACTTCCACGCGGTGAACAGTGACAAAAACTCGTACTCAGCACACTGATGAGAATATTTTTGTATGCGCGGCCATGGAATTCTTATGTTGTATAGTCTAACCTAATAGGATTGTTTGTATCGAATAAAATTAATGTAACAGCTGCCTGTTGGGCAATAGCAGACATTTTTCGCTCTCACATTTAGAACACGAATTTTTCTACGTCGCTATTCGACTGTTTCTATGCCAATTAAGTGAAATAGGTAACCAAATTAATAGATTACATGCGTAGAGCATTACGTAGAGCGTTATTTTAAACATATGATATAACAAACTGATTGTATGTTCATCGCTTTATTAGTGATAGTAACAAAAAAGGCAATGTAATTGCCACAACTAAAGTAAAATTAAAAAAAATACGTTATTAATGAACCTATTAAAAATACGTAAGGGCATTCCTTCATAATCGTATCTTTATACATATAAAATTTGCAATGTTTTGTATGGTTCAAATTCTTAACTTATTTAGGTAAATCGAAAAATAATTTCTAAATAAACGTGCGTTCCAGTTGCAAGGAAATAACATTATTAACGAAATTTTCAATATTATTTCTGTTTCATTCGGTCTAAGTACATACGTAAAGAACAGTATGTGATTGAACAATTCTTAAATAATGTTATATTATATCCTTGGAACTGGAACACACTTTATATGGTATCTAGTATTTAGTGGAAAATTATAAGTAAAATTTTTGTACAATAATTAAATTTACACCAGTTTTGTATCGCTACATCGCGCTACGGCCGACAATAGTCCAAGCAGGAACATTTGAAAGCTCTGCAGTAAAGTATTTTCTCTATTGCTTGGTAAATAAGTAACATTAATATTGGAAGCATTATGAAGGATTATGGCCGCCCATAATGTGTTTTGTTTACATTAATATCACACTTGGAAACGATAAGAAAACAATCGGAACAATATACTTTGTTAAGATGATGTCGTTTATAGAAAACTATGTTGCCACACCACTCCAACAGGACCCTAATTCAAGACGCCGTCGCTGTTATAACTCGAAAACAAAACCTATGGGATTTGACATAAGCGTCGCTAAGTGACATATGAATTCGCGTGTCATTTAGCGAACCTTGTGTATAATTCAATACATTTTTGTTTTCGAAATTCGTAAGTAATAATAGCGATGACATCTTGAATTAGGGATTAAATCCTGTTTTGTCGCGTTCCAACAGAATCTTCTCTCATAAACGGAACGGTATAAACTAAGTATGTTATGCTTTATAATTCTGCTCGCATGTATCATCGAGCGATGAAGTAAACCTCAATATAATTCCATGTAGTGCGATAAATCTGAACGAGACATCGGCCGCTCGGACGTTTACGAGGAACGACCCACGCGGGTGTGTCGCTTGATGTGTGTTTTATCTTGTGTACAGTGTGCAATGACCACCTTCCCTAAACAAGCTAGTAGTCCAAACATAAAGAAAATAGTTCATTTTCAACTTTTCTTTTCTAAAAAAGTCTATATTATTTTATGTTATTTCTAGCTAGTACTTAATGTTTTTTTTCTGGACTCAAACTCAAACTCCTGATAATATGTCATATTATGTAAAAGCACTTGACAGACAATTTTGATGAGTATTTAATTTAATTCAGAAATGCGTTGAATTCCTATTATGTTTTATAATGTAAAGCTTCACCCATGCATAATATATAGGTATATAATATAATAATATATATGTTGGAATCTTCACACCACTTTAATCTAGCCCCATGCTAAGTATCCGAAGAGCTTGTGTTACAGGTACCAGACAACGGAAATATATTTAATACTTTTATACTATACACATATTTAAGATTTTGATTATATTAATAGTAATTATAGGTATGTTTTGTTAACTGATCCAGATATTTATACTAATGTTCTAAAATTCCTCAAATATTGTAATGTATTTGTCGCAGTCATCTAATTGAATTAGCAGTTTAATTGAACGACTAGCGCGTTTATGAAATGTCGACATTTAATTGAATGACTAAAGGACAACTCATCAAGTTGTTTAATGTAACGTTCAACGCCTTGACTGAACGCCTTTAACGCCAACGCGCTCAACCACTACGCTACAGATGTCGCTACAGATGTGTAGGAATATGGATCGAGCAATATATAATAAATACATTTTCCATTATCAATTTGTTAAAATGGTCTTCTGCAAATAAATTGTGATTAATATTAACTATTAACAAATATGAGGCTAATTGCCTTCGTGATAAGTAATTGAAATATTGAGTTCAATTACTGATGTTCTATCCAACTATCTTTGTTACACACCTTCTATTTATTTTCTTCTGCATAATCGTGAATCGTTTTCCCGCAGTGGCGCTAGTAGTCACTAAATCAAATATGGTGGCAAACAGCTCGCACAGAAGAACAATATGTTGATATTTTCATTTTCATTTGGTTGAGTTGCGAACTTATGGTCATACCTACCCCTACCAAACAACACAAAGTATATTATATACATTTAAAGGGATATAACATCCCATTAAATGACTATGCTAAAGGCGTTCAGTCAAGGCGTTGAACGTTACATTAAACAACTCGATGAGTTGTCCTTTAGTCATTCAATTAAATGTCGACATTTCATAAACGCGCTAGTCGTTCAATTAAACTGCTAATTCAATTAGATGACTGCGACAAATACATTACAATATTTGAGGAATTTTAGAACATTAGTAAACATATCTGGATCAGTTAACAAAACATACCTATAATTACTAAAATTAAATAACTGTCTTTCGGAACTGAAAAGAGTACAATCAAATAAAATATATTTTACAGTGAATGGTCAACTACATCTTAACAACTCCGAGGATTGCTGTTCAATAAATGAGAGTGAGATGCATTGGTTTGGCCTATTCTTAACCGTGTATTTACTAATTATATATTGGTCTTTTCTGCTTAATTTATATTTCGTTTCGGTTTTTGTCTTTAAGCTTCAGCAGAGATTCTTCAATAGAGTATATAGTAGGTACTACCTACCAAATAAGGTAGATATTTTGGCTTTTTACACTTAGGGTAGGCCTAAGTGAAAAAGGCAATTGTTAGTTTTAGTGGTTACCAATGATTGAAAAAAAATATTGGAGGAACAGGAAAATGAGGTACCTGCCTAAAGAATAGCATCATAAAATTTCAAATTAACTTTGACCTTTCTACACGTGTTTCCAATCAAGTCAACAGCCCTTTACAATTTCACCAAGTGAGCTTTATTCAGAAACAAAGTTATCTCTAATTAGTTATATTGTGAATTTATTGTTAAACAAGTGTAAGCGTTTTAGTTAACAATATGCAAATACAATACATGCATTGCATTAACACAATCTTAGCAGATTGATGAATATTGATGATTTTAACTAGTACCCGGCAGGTAATACTCCTTAAAATATGCACTCAATTTTATATTTAATAATAACAATCATATTTTTTTTTATTTTTTGTGATTCATTCATTCTGAGATCATATATAGTTGATATAGAATATTATAATGTTGTTTGGCAGCATTAAAAAAGGAATTTAAACAAATTTGGGAAGCCCTGGCTTATCCTAAACACTTGCCTGCCACATATCTTTCGCCAGCTTAATAATAGCCATATGAAAACCGACCACCTAATGACCCACATTCTAGACGCGTGAACTAAAAAGAAAACTCCTGGCGCAATGTACTCGACGTATATTCTGTGCCAGTGTATGCAGCTACGAGTAGGTACTGTTATACGAGTGCAGTATTCACTGAATTAAAAGGCAAAAGGTGGGTTATGAATACTGCAATGAAGTATTCAGTATTTCTGATTTTATTAAATAGTACTTCTAAAAAAAGGTGTGTAATTAAAAAAGTTTTATTTTACTAGCCACCGTCTTTCATACCTACATAATGTAAGGGCATTTACACATGAGTAGATGATGATCTCGCATATATTGTTTTTGTTTCGATATAGTTTTTCACAATCATTATGTGCCTATCTGATACATTTTAACTATAATAACATTTTCACGAAAATGCAGGAGGACCAGGAAATCTATTTGAGTTTTTACAGGCTTGGTAACTCATTTTCTTCACAATTCAAGTTGGTATTAAATATGTGGGAGAAATTTCACCCATAAGTATGGGTGTATACTGTGGCTATGTCGATAGTAATTAGTATACAATATCAGCATACGTTTCCAAATAAGCAGATCCAACAGCTCATGCACTTTTTAAAAAGTACTTATCAGAAGGTTTTCATAACAATTAACTTTTATTTTCTAAGATTTATTTTTATTTCACAATTATAATACAAAATGATAAGGACTATCTGCCCTTATCAGTGCGTCGTAAAATTTAAATTACAGTGTTAATTTAGTTTACTTCCTTTTATGAATAAATGGTCCAAGCCCATTTTCTTAAGTGTTTAAAAAGTTTTTTGTAATTTCTTTAACCTACATCTACAATCCACACCTGCAACCTACGACGCGCAACCCGTAACGCACAACTATTAACCGCAACCGGCAAACCACAACCCATAACTCATAACCTACACCTATCATGAAATACGTCAATATTCAGCATATTGATTTAAGTCCATATAAAATATTAATTTAAGCATATTGCTTACTAAAACCCCTACACAAATATTAAGGGTAATTGTATATTTATTTATATATATATATGAGGGATGTCAATCGAAAGTGGGATCAAGTGTCCCCAATGTCTCCTAAATATAGCTAAAGATTTAATATTTTAGCGTTGATGTAAAAACAAAATTTTGAAAGATATATCCGCTGAAGATAATGTTAATGGGCTTCATTTTAAACGACCCTGTACATTCCGATGAATTTGCGTAACACAAGAATGGATTACTCGGCTTGTGTTTCTCATTTCTCGATCATGATTAAAGTTTCGAGACCCTCATATTTCCAGACAAGAACAATGTTTTTACACATATGAGGCTCCGGACAAGTACTTCCCAACATAATCGAGTGAAAACTTGTTCCAAGCGGTTCCACGTAGCGCATAAAATATTCAGAGAAACGCGTCATTCTCTTTTATATTTTGTACGTAAAAGTCTAGTTAGCTATTTATACCGCGTTAAAACAGCGCCGAAAATCGTTTCCACGTAATGTGTCCGCATATTCGAACACGTCACACAATTCTTGACGATGATCTGACTCACCACCGCATTAAGATTTGTCATTCATAAAATTTCGAATAATATGTAGAGCAATGTCTTCCAACCGGATGCACTGACATCCGTTATGCCATAAAGGAGTAATAAGCTATAACAGGATGAGATGTATATATTTTTATAATTAGAATAAGTCTTTAATTACATACAATTCTCACACCGTGAAAAGATATTGGACGTTTTCTATGCATTCTCTACATTTTCATTTAAAGTTTTTGGTACGTAGTAAAATTTTTTGGATTCTTCCCCTAGGATTTCAATTTATTATTTATTTGGGCTACATTATATTTATTTCGGTAATTTATTAGTTCCACCGTTAAATTAATACAATTAATGTATAAAAATAATAAAATATTTTATTGATAAGTAGGCAAATAAAAGATTTTTTTTTTATTTAACGAGAGAACAGTTAGTGTAAGTTGGCCCTGCAGCGCACAGTTCGCGGCCCTCACTGTTTAAATATAGAACGGCACGCGCTCCACCGCGGCATACAATCATGATGAAAGTGTATTTAAAGCTATTACAAAAAACATAGACTATTTTTTATCAAACGTCCTAAATAACTGATGAAAGTCCGTTACTCCGCGTGATTAATGACATTCACCTGCTATTGTTTCATATGACGTTAGTAATAATGGCCTCCTAGACGATTGCGTCCACGCAGGAGTTGTTTATAGCGAGGAGTATAATAATATGTAGATTATATTAGTGAGTGCACTCTCTGTTTTTCTCTTATTGCTCTTATATTTTCAAATAACCTTTTTACGTCCTTTGAGAATTGTACTTCTATTAGTAACTGAGAGCGGAGGATTCCTGGTCGATAAATCTACCGATGCAGTCAAATTGGATGTATCTAATATAATTCTGATTTATTTCGTTCTTATTTACAGGCACTTATCAGGGGCAATGGATGCGAGGTTTACGCCACGGGTACGGAGTGCGCACGTCGGCCCCCTTCGGCCTGGCGTCGCACTACAGGGGGCGGTCGCACCACCGCGGCTCCCTGTCGTCCCTCGCGGAGGCGGCGGGGACTCCCGACCCCTCTGACCAAAGGACCACGCGGATGGACGACGCGCGAGGGGGCTTCGTACTCAAAGCCAGTTCCGATGAACCCTCGGGCAGACGGAGTTCGATTGTCGAGAAGACGAAAAAGGGACTTCTTTCTGTGAGTGATTTTAAAGTGAATGTGATATTTAGTAAAAACCTGGGGCCGCACTTTTCACGTTTCGACATTTACTCAGTATGAAAATACCTTCCAACTTGTTGTTGTAAAGTATTCAGTCGAGTGCAAGTAGTGATTTTTTCGAAGTTATTTCGTTTTGAATGTTTGTATCTCGAAAGATAAATTGATAATTCATCCATGCTTTTAAGTCCACGCCTACGTTAAAACAGTTCGTTTAAACTAACATATCGCCGTTTTGTTGCAATCCGATGCTACTGACTTTTATTATTTGATTCGAGCCCAAATGTGGACAGACTCTGAGATCACATCCATGCATCGGATGGGCATATGAAAAGTCAGTCCTGCCTCTTACCAGTCGCGTTGGGTAACCGTGCCGGTTATGAGGTAAAAGGAAGAGAGAGTGTCCTTGTATATTGCACACACACTTGGTCACTATAAAAATGGCTCCTAGTTTGTACGAAGTCAGGCACAGACACCGAAATCAGTGTGGAAGCTATTATTATTACTTACACCGAGCCATTACTGACACATCGTTGTGTACTGTTGCAGAGGTTTCGTAAACAGCACAGCACGGGCGAGCTGGACAAGCGGCTGGCGTCGTCGATGCGGTCGGGCGGCTCGGCGGGCTCCAACTCCTCCTGGGTCTCCTCTGTGGAGTCCACGCACTCCGCGCACACGCGCCTCTCGCTGCACACCAACTCCAACAATAGTTTTATTGTAGAGGTAAATTTTTCATATAAATATCCAAATTATAAGAAGTAATATGGGTGTCAAGTACACCAATTAAATTTTATCGCATATTTCATAAAATATGTATCTTGGATAATTAGGCCTGGCCTTAAAGCCGCAAAGGTAAGCAAACCTTAAACGGTAGAAAGTTGTAAAATTAAATTAGTTTATGAAATTATTTCCTAACCTATCTATTATGAAGATAAATGTATATAAAAAAGAATAAGAATGATTTTAGTATCACTTACCTACATGTCGTAATAACATTTAAGTAATTTTGATTAGAGAATATTTTATGTAAGTTTACAATGTTTCTAAATGATGAAATGAATTACTAACGCACATATTTTTTGCAGGATGAGCATTTGGATGCTAGCGTAACTGAAACGTATATGGGTGAATGGAAGAACGATAAACGAACTGGATTCGGTGTGAGTGAACGAAGTGATGGCCTTCGATACGAAGGAGAGTGGTTTGGGAATAGAAAATATGGCTATGGCGTGACAACGTTCCGCGATGGTACCAGGGAAGAAGGGAAATATAAAAATAATGTACTCATTACAAGCCAGAAACGCAAGCACATGTTCCTTATGAGATCGGCGAAATTCCGAGAAAGAGTTGATTCAGCAGTTAATTCGGCGCAACGGGCGTTGAAAATAGCAATGCAAAAAGCTGACATAGCCGTCTCAAGGTGGGTCTTAACTCTTAAAACTTGTAATAAATAGAATATGTCATATCTTTCTTTATTGTATGAATAATAATTATTTGTATACCAGATGTAAAAAAAAAGATCCATTATTTATGGCCCGTTTCAATAACCGATCTATGTATAACTCATAAACATTATAGATAATAATAATAGCTCCCCTCACTGATTTCGGTGTCGGTAGCCGATTTCATTGAAACCAGGCCAGCTACGCAAGAGTTATTTTATAGTGCCCAAGTGTGTGCGCAATACACAGAAGCACTCTCTTTTCCTTTTACTCTCATAAACCCAGTGGGACGGTAAACCGACACGACTAGCGAGAGATCAGGCGCAGGACCGACTTTTTACATGCCCATCCGACGCATGGATCATCTTTCTTGTCAGACAATCAGGTGATCAGCCTGAATTGTCCTAACCAAACTTGAAAACAACATTATTTGTTGTTCCAACGCGGGAATCGAACCCACGACCTCCGGGTCGAGAGCCAAGCTCTGAACCACTAGACCACGGAGTAGATAGATCTGATAATTAAACAGGCCATTAGGCTTTACCAAAGTAAATCCATTGATTACATTTGCTTAGTTGTAAATTAAATTGTCAATATTTGCATGTACTAAAAGCTCAGAATTAGTAACAATTTATAAACGTAATATCTTAAGATGAAAGAAAGGAAATTGTAACTTTCCAATGGAACAATAATTATTATCCACAGCGAACATAAAACAAAAAAAAATAATAAAACAAAATAATCGAAAGGTTAGATGTAAGCATTTGGCATACAACGACATGTTACGAACGACATAGCGGACGTCTACTTATCAATATTAATTATTAATAAAATAAAATTACAATATCTATATTTGCGAGCCAAAATTCATCGCAATTCACCCAGTTGCTTATATTTCACTAACAAACATTTCCTCCTCCATTTCACCCTTTATATAAAAAAACGAAAGAAAACGTACTAAATGATTTTTATCTATTAGCACAGATATTCAATTTAATGAAAATGGGGAAAATATATAAATTATCTGGTATAATATATAGGCTCAAACCCTTATTTTACACACTCGGAGGGTGAAATCCTAATAGATCCTGAAATACGTCTCCCTAACGATTATATTCATTACCTCTACTTCTCCATTCATTATAATTAAAATATCATTAATCATTACGGAAATTAATATGTGAATAGACCGTACATTTTTTCTACTCATTTTATTTTCCGTATCATTTTACTCACGACTGCCCTAGCCATTTTAAAAAGAAGTAAAAAATGCCTTATTTTTTTTTTGATTTCATATAATATTAGTGTGTTTTTAAAAAAGATATTTTTTTAGGACCGCTGTAGCTCGGGGAAAGGCTGAGCAAGCTGATGCAGCAGCAGACCAAGCATTAGAAGACTGTGATATAGCACAATCGACTGCGAAACAGTTTGCCCCAGACTTTAAACATCCTGGCTTCGATCGAATAGGATTAAGAGAAAGATATAGACAAAAGAATTATGAACCTAATGTCACATCAAATATGCAACAAGAACCTGACAAGATCATGGATGGAAAGAGCATTCCAAATCATATCCCTCCAATGCATCAACAGGTTCCTCAAATGAATAAAATGCCTAACTCCATACCTTCCCGAAGGCCCTCGACGCAATATCCAAAACCAGGACAAGGACAAGTAGATCCAAGGCTCGCCAATAATACTGGATATGGTTTGGAGAACCGAAATGTCGGTCAGCCGTATGATTCCTATTCGTACAATACGAGTCAAGAAGCATGGAACAACACGGGAAGCATGCAAAACCAAATGCCGAATGTACAAAAACAATACCTGCCAAATGACCCCAGCGGATATAATATGCCACAACAACAGCAAAGTATGGACCAAAGTAATCAACAGTTCTCCAATCAGGGTCGTCGATTTTCTTCATCTATTCGACAATCGACGAATCAAAAGCCTCAACAAGAATGGAATACGTCGTCAGGTATTCCACGACGGCAAAGCATCCTCGCTCAACCGACACATAATCCCCAGGGAAATCCGTACATCGACAGCGGTACGGCCTCCTATGGTAGAAATGAACTGAGAACAGGCACCGTACATTCAGAAGGTATTCTCGATAGACAACAAGTGGACCAGCAACAGTATCGGCAAACAAATGAACCAGCTGGCTATCGCCAAAATGTCGACCAAGGCTATAGACAGGAAGCTCAAATGTATCGCAAACCGTCTATAGATCAACAAAATTATCGACAAACAGATCAACAAATGTATCGCCAGCAACCTATGGACCAACAACAGTATAACAGACAGCCGGGAGCGGAGCAGGAACCGATAAACGGCGAACGTGATGTCAGGCCGGGAAATAGACCGTCCATAGACTATTTCGACCACTACAAAAGACCACCTAGTAGGGATTCGAGCGTGGACCGGTACGGAAGACGATCAAGACAGCCATCGGTCGAAGCCAATCCTACGGGAACATCACGCGCCGGGTCAGTGGCTCCGCAGCCGCCGCCGCAAACGTCGCGGCCGCCGTCGCGGGCGGCCACTCCGGCTGGAAACGGTCATTTGGCGTCGGGCCGCGGATCCGTCGCGCGGTCCTCGATACAGCAGCAGCCATTTGAAGAATCTCTTCTGAGAAAGAGAACACTAGGTCAAGATATATCTCCTTCGCCGTATCAGCCGAAGAGAACAGAGAGCCTTTATGTAACGCAGAACCCACCAGCGCCGCCCGCGCCGACCGGAGGTGGTGGAGGTGGCCGTAAAGTAAGTCATATTTATATTTTCGTTTTAGCATCAGAATATTTGTATTTTTTTTTATGTATTGTGAAGTTTACATACACATAAAACATTTATTCGGTTCTTTTAAGTAGCAGATCACACACCTATCAACATATTATAGTCGTGCTAGTTACGAAGCGTGATATTTGTAATTTTCAAATCGAGTTTTCTGGAAAGAAAATATGAGATAGTAACTATTTTGACTTGAGGTAAACGTAACATAGGCGTACAAAGTACAAACTACACAAAACAAAGGTAGACTAGTGATTTTCAAATATTTTACATCATAAAATATGGCTTTAAATAAAATAATTATTTATTATTAGTTGATACCTAACGTTTGTTCTAATTAAGTAATTAACAGTTTTTGTGTGTTTGTTGCACTAAACTTACTAAATACGAAACTTAAAATTACGTGTGAAATCAAATAAACTTAATATATGATATCGACTTCCATTATAAAACTGAGTATTAATACTTAGCAAGCCTTGGTATTAAATGGTAATAAGTCATTGCTCGTCACCAGATATATTTTGTGACACATAGAAACGTACATAATATTATGTGCAAAGAAGTCACCTAGTAAATAGTAGTTAGAATAATTGTAGTAATATCTCACCCTTGGCCTTTTTAAGTCTTTGTTATTTTACTTTTACATAAGTTATGTTTTTTTAAACAGTTTTTAACACTAAGAGAGAGAATAGTATTAATGCAATTAGTAACGTTGTAAACACGTAAGTATTTCGTGTCTCTTGCACTAATTAGTTTATTTATAAAATACATCAATTTTAAATTATTGAGAGTACAAAAGTTGCTGAAATTTGCCTATTTGAAAATAACAAAAATTGAGATGACGAAATGTTTGAGCTATCTGTGTAGCTTTGTCTCCAATCGTGATAATATATAGAAGTTATTTAAAAATCCGTACACGTAATCTGTACTAAATCATAGCCTTGAACAAGAACATACACATCTGGATAATACAGGAAATGGTAGCAATATATAATTGCTGAATCCCATGTAAATAATAAACAATTCTATGTTAAATTACTATTAGTAATGGGTAATTATTGGCCTAACATATTATTTAATTCTATATTGCCTGGTTTTTAATAAGTTACTATTAAAACTAAGTTTATATGGTGTGATGTGAGGTCACAATATGAACCTTTTTTATGTAAAAAGTAATGTGAAAAACGTATGTTACTTTGGGAGTAAAATAAAGCTTTAAACTATTTTAACTGAGTATGAAAAATAATAGTTTTCTGTAAAATTTTAATACTTTTTTATGTCAGTGAGAACTATCAGTTGTAGTAACGTTAATTAAGTGTTATATACAGTCTAAATAATATTACCTTATTGATCGTAAAAAGTAATCTCACCAATAGCGTTGATTATTAAACTACCGACAAATTCACCCCAGAAACCGGGAATATTATGTGAAAAACGTTTGATCTGAGATTCCAAGTATCATAACGTAGTACATAACCAAGCGTCTAGTTATGCAGTAAGCGCGCGGCGCGCGGCGGTCGCGCGGTGGGCGGCGCGCGGCGGACGGACCAGCCCGTTCTATTTCTAAATTGAGACAGTCATTCGCTGCCGCCTTCCGCGCATCGACTCTTTGCTAGATTTAAATTTAGACATTTTATCAAAATTTTTGAACCGAAAATGTAAATTACCCGCTTTAAAAAA
The DNA here is from genome assembly GCA_905187575.2 of Celastrina argiolus. Classification (NCBI taxonomy): domain Eukaryota; kingdom Metazoa; phylum Arthropoda; class Insecta; order Lepidoptera; family Lycaenidae; genus Celastrina; species Celastrina argiolus. The sequence goes on from LR994577.1 coordinate 11,696,296, forward strand.
GACAAAACATTTAAACGAGCGTATGTGTTTAAATAATGTAAAGTTTAATTTTATTTCAAATTAATGTGCTTAAAAACTTGAATACCCATCACCAACGCCGACTTAACGTGTAAGCTTTCGTAAACAACATCATCAAAATGTGGTACCAAGAGGAGGAGGAAGATGAGGACCTCATGTGTTCGCCGGCGATCCTCGCCCGCCGCGCCTCCGAGAGCTGGATTAATGTTCCTCCCGTAGAGGTATCTCCCAAACGATATAGCGATACGAATGATCAGTGATGTTGTTTTAGTTCAGATGTCGTTTGGATGCAACGCTTATGCAATAGTGTTTGAAACTGCACGACGAGACGCCTCAGACCAGATTATAACAATTCACTATTATATATATTTAATAAAGTACTTTATAAATATACCACATATCTTTATATATATGTTACAAACGTTTATTTTAAAACACTAGGAACTCGTACAAAACCCACCGCCGTAATAAACAAAACCGAACTCCACGTATACACGCCGAAAATATTTGCAGATGTTAAGTACGCCCCAAACGCTGCAGCGCAAGAAATCTCTGCCGGACGTGGCGGGGATCCCGACGGAGGTGGGCATGTCGCGGGAGGAGGTCTCCGCGCTCGGCTCCGCGCGCCGGGAGGAGGTCCGCCGCATGATGGAGGAGTCCGAGAAACTCCGCGCCAACCCCCTTCTCTATTTAGTCAGTCCACAAGTCAAGGTAACTCGCTTGGCGCCGACTGAGCTGAGATATTGAAGATAATATAGCAAACATCAAAGTGACGATGACTAATGCAAATATAAACAATTCAACTGTTAAACTTACATTTAAACAATTCGTGCCGTTAGCAATATACAATAATTAATACGATACACAATAAATAGTGAAAGTCAATGTATCTATACTAACGTTTTTGTCGCTCATAGTGAGCGGCTCACTCAATATTCCTTCAAAAATTTAATTATAAGCTATAGGAAAAATATTTGTGCTAATTTAGAATTAGTAACTTTTAGGTTAATATATTATTATGGTTATAGTTTTTAAAGTATTTTTATATTTAAAAAATAACTAAGCACATTAAAAAGGCCAAGGGTTTATATTTTAAACTAGGTATTCTCCTTTACGACATTGTCATAATCAACCATTATTTCTGGTCAAATAAGCTACAAGCGTAGGCTCAAGCTACGCCGTAGCGCTACATCGTAGCGAGGTATTACTTTGTAAATACAAACGCCGTAGCGCGTAGGGTGCTCAATAATAATTAATTATTGAAGACATGAATAGATGAAGGTGTTAAGGCGAGCAGTGACCGCAACTAGCGCCACTCTTTTTAAAATAAATTTTACAATGACACAAAGATCTTATTGAAAAAAGTAATCGGTTCAAACTTTAAGTAAATAGTTAAACTAGCTTATTATAGTCATATATAATAGTTAAACTAATATTATATAGTATATCTCGTGAGTAATAACTAAAACGGCCGTTTTAGTTATTACTTACGAGAGTAAATACGGTATAGGATTTAGAGCTGTAATTAAATGCCAATAAATTAGTTAAACTATTTACTTAAAGTTTGAACCGATTACTTTTTTTAATAAGATCTTTGTGTCATTGTAAAATTTATTTTAAAAAGAGTGGCGCTAGTTGCGGTCACTGCTCGCCTTAAACTGAGTTTGAACTGTCACATAAACGTTTTAGGATTATGTAGTAACGTAATAATAATAATTATTATTATTTTACTCAAAACCCTCCCAGAGTAGCAATATTATAAAAGCTATTTTAAATATTTACGCAGTATTCTTAAAAAAATACTCACTACCTGAAACTTTACCGCTTTCATTATTTTAAGAAAATGTAAGTTAAATTAAACTCGGAGTAATTGAAGAAAATTTATAAGTGCGCATTTAGTAATAGACACACAATTATATTGTAATTTTTCCTTGTTTCAGGACTGGTTTTCGAGACAGCAGCTTGTGATTTTAGTGCTCTTCATCAATATCTCGTTAGGCATTATGTTTTTCAAACTGCTAACGTAGCGTCGGCGGTCGGCGCCGGGGCGCCCCACGCACTACGACGACAGTTAATTCAATAACTTACGATCAAGTTACTGTGAATCACGCGCAATTATTAAAATATATAATAAATGTTATTTACCTTGTCCTTTGTATGAACTACATTTCACCTATCAACTCTACGTCCGCGGAGAGGTTCGGTTAGTGTATTCGGTGTGTAAGTGTGTGGATCATCGGGAGTCAGGGTGCCGCACCCCGGCAGCTGTCGCCGCCTGACGCGGACGGCGGCGGCGGCGGGCGGTGCGGCGGCGGCGCGGTCTATGAGCCTGCATATTGTAGGTTTTCCTCTATGATAATGAAGAACGCTTGCCTTATTAGTTGTATGTATGCCTTCTAAGAATATACAAATCCAAAATAGGATGAAAGTAACACGGACCCAATTAAGACGATCACCATAGCGGTGCGAACTTTTATACTCGTAGTCAAGTCGGGTCGATACTTATTTTATCTGGTGACGTTCGCGGGTACTCAGTTTTTCGGGTCAGTCCATGAATCTATTGATGTATCGCTGTAGGGTGCATACTATTTTTAGTTCTTTAATTTCCTTCGAACGGTTATACTTTTTGTAAAAAATACATGTCGATGTTTAATGTTTTTTAACCGTTTAAACGCTAAGAATATGCTCTTAGTTAAAGAATAAATATTAGGAGGTATCTTGAAAGTTTCTATTGCTATATATTGTACATATATCTAACGCTACTTTCGATCAGATTAATCATTGCTAAATGATATTTGTAGATACAATATAGAGGCACATAGGTTTAGCCATTTTGCTATATTCAAGTTGAACATTTTTAATACTAATTAAACTTAAGAAATTCGATGCACAACTTTTTTATGGAATATATATAGATATATGTAACTATGTCAATTTCTTGTATTTGATACAAAAATTAATATTAATCGTATTATTGAAGCGCGCTCGGTGCGGCTCGAGGCGGCTCGGCGCCGCTCGGCGCGCGCTCGGTCGCGGTGAAACGGATTGTGAGACGACGCACGTTCGCGTTGTATGTTAAATTAATGTTTAAGACAATTTTCGCAATTTCATTACTATGTAAAACATTAAGTTATATTTAAGAAGTTTTAATTACTTGTATCGATTTTATCTACGTTTCACAAATAAAATATTTTAACAAAGTGTTCACTGTTTTAATTTGTTTACCTACTGACTCATGCTCTGATTTTTAGTCGCAGTTGTAAAGAATCTGCCAAAACTGAACTCCGCGTGGCGTGTGTACAAACTGGCAAGCACCAAGTAATTAATGGTTAACACGGAAAACTTGAAAAAAAATATGTTTTTTTAATTAATATTCTTTTTTAGGTACCTGACCGATGTACGTATATTTGTGGCGCAATGGCAGGGCAGGCTGCATATAAAACTATCTTAACTCGTTTAAAAAACTTATTTTATCTATATGTACATATAATAAATCTGTAGAGGGGTCATGTCTGTAGATAAAAGATATTTAAGTGAAAATCAAAATGGAGGAGTCTATAAAGGCCAGACAAGAACTTAAAAATAACATTTTTGAAAAAAAAAATCTGTCGGTCTGTCTGTCTGTCGGTCCGTATGTGTATGTTTAGTAAAACATCACGCTGAAACCACTCTATGGAATAAAATGAAATTCGGCAGCTACCTGCTTAAGAACTGAGGGGTAATATTGGATATTACGAGTATTATCTCGAAAACCGAAAGGGTTCTCGCATGATCTTCAAAAAATAGTAGCTAATCGACGTATTTCAAACTTGACACAAAGGTAGATTGGAACATGAAATAACTAACAGGATATTTTTCCCTTGGAAAACAAAAGGGTTTTCCCTGAATTATAATCATAAAACTGTAATTTTCATTCGCTCAACAAACAGAAAAAAATCATAATTTTTCGTTTTATTTGACTGTACTTATTGTATTCTTTTAAAATAAAAAGAAATAATATTATTTTAAGATTAAGTTAAGTGTATTTGGTAGATAATATTTTTTAGCCAGTAAAACTTTAAAAGATAATCAACCTTCATATTACATTTAGGGGTTTCTCCTGACTTACTTTCATAATATCTGCGTTCGAAATTTAAAATGAAACCGGACTTATAGTCTATGCAAACATTGTAAGTACTTTCTTTTTAGTACTAATAATCAGATTGTACCGTGTTTCCTGCATTTGGCTGATGAGCAGAAATAGAAGAATAATTTCAAAATGTTTTATACACACAATATTATTTCATAAGTGAAAGTAGCTCTCTGTCTATCTGTTACATCATGACTCTTGAACTGCTTCACCGATTTGGATGAATTTTGCTATGGAGATAAGTTTATAGAATCATCAACGCCCAGGCGAAACAACTGAAGCTAGAAACGTGGTATTTGAAGCGTGGCTTCTTTTGTGACGTATAGCTCTACCATGAAGAGATTTTACGAAATTTATCCCCTAAAGGGTTACCCCCTTATTTATTTATTTACATAGGCGGTTGATGATTGATTCGATTAACTTCAAATGTGGTTAAACACTCTTAAATTAAAATAATCAAGGCTTTTTCAAATTCAACCAGTATAGAGTAATATCAGGTTTAAGAGATAGAGAGGATCTGGCTGACTTAATAATCAATGCCGAGGCGAAAATAAAAAGAGGCGACGCTAATAACGTATTATATAGACCGTGTTCAATTTGAGTTCGCCCCTAAAAGGGTAAAAGAGTGGTAAGGGTTGATAGTTTCTATGAGTTTTTTGTCAAATGAGTATAGCTACATACTTACTACATTTAACATAGGTGTGGTAAAACCAAAGTCAATTTTAAACGACAATGTATCACTAGACTCAACACTAGCAGATAGGATAGAAAAGCTAAATACTGAATAGGCTTGAAGCTCATTGTAGTAGAGGGGATAGCAGTAGAGGGTGCCAAATTTAGTCAGAAACTGTTCCCACCTCACCCAAAAATCAGTATTTAATTTTGATTCCTACTAATAAAAAATAATTTAAAAAGAATTTAAAACTCCTCAGTTTTCATTGGTCTATAATATTATAAGTTTTAATTGATTGACACCGGTATATTTTTTTTGCTCATGATATAACAGACCTATTATGCAATGTCTCACTTTCCTACTCTTACCACTTTTCTATACTTAAAGTGAAAAATAGTAATAACTTTGCAAATGCGGATATAAGCCTCGGACAAAAACATTGTGATCTGAGTTCTGACTAATAGTCAGGGTTCCCCCATACATTATTTTCACTTGATTAGTATCAAGCAAATTCTTCTTGAGTAGCTTCATTTTGATGAGACGTCCAATAATTTCTTGGTCGGAACTCTCGATTGTGGTAGCTAACAGAGATAGCAAGGATAAAAAAAAACTCAACTTTCGAGCGTAGGACCGGGATAACGTACCACGCAATTCGTAGGGCAATTATGTCTGCTAAATTACATTAATATTAACTAAGTACTTAATAAAAAGAAAATCAGCCGGTTACTAATAATTTAAGATGACTTCATTATCGATACAAGTTGGCAAGAGGGAACTCTTTGATCAAACCATAGATTTTGTAGGAGAAATATTTTTTCGGATAATTTAGATCATTATCTTGAGATTTCTCAAAAAAAAATGTTGGAATCACCCTATTCACTAACTTTATTCTTGCTATCTCTGTTAGCTACCACAAACAAGAGTTCCGTCCAAGAAATTCTTGGGCGACTCATCAAAATGAAGGTAGAATGAAGGTACTCACGAAAAATTTGCTTGATACTAATCAAGTGAAAACAATGTATGGGGGAACCCTGACTATAAGCTAGAAGCTAGGTACTCATAATAATATGATTATTACTATAACATTACCTAAACTATACTGTAGCTGTAGAGTTATTTGGTAAAGAAGTTTTTGCCACGAATCCAGAATCCAGGCGGGCAAAAGCCTAGTACTTAAATATTTTATTAGATTTCATAAAACTGATTAATAATAGGTAATTAAAAATAATATTATAATGTTATATGAAAAGTAAGAACTTTTATATAACGATATTGTATAATCTAAAATAAAAACAAAAATATTTCATTTTATGAATCTATTATAAGAAAACTCTGCAAGTAACTAATTTTAATGCAAAGTAAGTAGTACTTAATTAAAGAAAACTTTTAATAAATAGGTCTCAGTGCCTGTGAAGATACTGTAATATGACCTTACTATGTTACGGAAGTAAATATGTTACCTTGTTACCTGCAAGTGCAAGTTCAAGAGTCTTAAGTAAATCCGGTTGTCCTCAATACCTACTCGTAATACCTATTACCTATAAGACTACTACTTTAATAAAGTACAAAATATTATACTTCTTCTAAGTTTTTAGTATGTCATTACTTTCCAGGATTCCGTTCCTATGACTATTTAAATACTAGGTAAGTAATGTGTATATTTTCGAAAATCAGTAGATTGGATTACTGGCAAGATGTTAGGACAAATTTAGTTTTTTTTAATTCAAAAGATGATCGTACCTCCTATCTGCATATAATTATGCTATATTCCTTATAATTCCGAATTTCGCCTAAATACTATGCCTAGTTAATTGAAATCAACCTATAACTACCCTTTTTTTATTTTTTATTTATTTATTACTTTATTACATTTGTTAACTTAAATATAGTACTAGTAGCATCGTAAACCCAACAAGGGTTTATCTCGATGCTACATACTTAAATCATAATACATATAGTTTCATAAAAATAGCGTCTATATAATATATTTTATATATTATTTAATTCACCTACTTTATCAGAAAACGTTACATTTGGTGTCTTCCGCCTTCATACGCGATATTCCTTGATCAATTAGATTAATACTATACGGCTTCGGCAAATACTAAGGTGGCTTATTAAACGTTAGAAACGTAGAGGTGGTGGTTCCGATCCACGACAGTATAGAGTTACGAAAATATGGGTTCAGAGGGACCGAAAAATTGTGCCACTAGAGATAAATCACCGGTGATTAGAAGTTTACAGTTTCTTTTTATAAAAAAAAAATATATTATATGGTATAATTAATAAATTAAGTGATATTTTAAGGTTAAAGATCCCAGTGATGCGATCGATTTGGATGATGTGCTACCGAAGATCGGTGAATTTGGATTGTACCAGAAGTGTCTTCTGTGGTTCGTGTGTCTCCCCGCGTGTCTGCCCTGCGGGTTTTGTGCTTTCAACCAGCTGTTCATGTCCGACACACCGGACCACTGGTGTCGAGTGCCCCAACTCCACAACTACACTCAGGAGGAAAGGAGAGCTTTGTCCATACCGCGCAAGGTAAAAATAATACGCATATTAAGATAAAACGGTCAATTATGATAATTTAATAGACTCCAACTCTAGGCAGACGATAACACAACTTTCGAAACATGCATGAGGTACAATGTCGACTGGTCCCAAATACTAAGTAAAGGAAGCCCAATACTAGTGAACGAAAGCTGGCCGGTCGAGCCTTGCTTGGATGGATATGAATATGATACAAGTGAAGTCAAATCTTCTATTGTCATTGACGTAAGTTATTAATACCTATAGATATTTTATGAAATGTAATTATTAACAAAATTTATAAATAATTAAGTACTTATTATAGTAGAGGATGTATATAATTAAATCGAAATTTAAATTTTCCAGTTCGATTTAGTATGCGAATACGATGTTTATCCAACTCTTGGTTTGGTTGCTTTAAATGTGGGAGGACCTGTAGGGGTTTACTCATTCGGTCTATTAAATGATCGAATAGGAAGGAAGAAGTCATTCTTTGCTTGTTTGTCGACTCTTCTGCTCGGAAGCATGATGACTGCCTACGCGCACGAGTACTGGTTCTGGGTATTGGCGCGGGTTATAGTGGGACTGACTATTCCAGCGGTGTACCAAATCCCGTTTATAATATGTAAGTTATTTGAAAATCTTGTTCATACTTCGACGTAGAACTATAGACTTTTATAAGATTCTTTGAACAAATGATGAAATATTATGAAATATTTTCCTTTCAGCTTTGGAACTAGCGGGTCCTAACTATAGATCGTTCGTAACTGTGATGACTTGTATATTCTACACGTTAGGTTTAATTTTACTAGCCGCTGTTACATATGTTTTACGTGATTGGAGATCTCTGGCGTTGGCCACATCCACGCCCTTTTTCTTCTACTATCTGTATTGGTTTATCTTACCCGAATCTCCACGTTGGCTACTCATGAGAGAAAGATTGGAGGAAGCTAACAATATACTGAAAACGATTGCACGAGTGAACGGAAAAGAATTGCCTGTTGAGTATACGATAAAACTACAAAAACAAGTCTTAGAACAAAAAGAGAATGGAGCAAAGGAAGCCAAGACGCCTAGCGTATTCGCGTTATGTAAAACTCCTAACATGAGACTTAAAACGTTTTTGATAACTTTAAATTGGTGCGCTTCGGAGATGGTTTACGTCGGTTTGAGTTATTACGGACCAGCAATGGGAAGTAATCAATATATGAGTTTTTTCTTATCTTCGGCCGTGGAAATACCGAGTTATATTGTGTGTTGGATACTCATGGACCGGATAGGAAGAAGATGGCCGTTATGCATGTCAATGGTTTTAAGTGGAATCTTTTGCATGGTGACCGTTCTCTTGCCAAGTGGTATGTTTTCAATTTAGACTAATCTAATAATGACATTTTTTATATATGTGTGTTTGTTTGATTACTTATTAATGGGTCAATTTTGATAAAATTTGACATAGAGTAGACCACGTGGAGGGACATAGGCTAATTTTAATTGCTGCAAAGTGTACGGTTTTTCTTGCCTACCAATTTGTTCCAGCACACCCCAGTGGGGAGCCACTAACGTAACTTGTATGTTTTAGATGCTGAAAATGAAACTCTTATACTGTATCTTATTTCAAAGTGCCTTATATCCGCATCATTTCTTATAATCTACCCGTACGCTGGAGAAATATACCCGACTGAACTGCGGGGTATAGGCATAGGCACTTCGGCATACATCGGAGGATTGGGATTAATAGTCATACCATTCATTAATTACTTGGTAAGTTCATTGCAATACTTAATATTACCGTTCATCGCTATTGATACTATATATTAAATAAAATATGTGAAAGTTTGGAGAGATAGAAAAGTAAGGATATATCCATCCATTTGTGAAATTCGGTGACCTTTCGGCTATGTATACATGTTTGTTTGTTCCCTCCCAGCAGCTAAATATTAAATAATCATATTTCACCAATTATTATATTATTTTATTGTTAAATTCCAAATAAACGCCCATAGCTTCGTCATGGCGTCCGATCGTCCTCAACATACCTTCAAAACGATTAGTGCTAGAAATATTTAAACTTAGGATGGACATGTGAATATTAAACACGTAAACAGAGTGATAAAATAAAATAACGAATATTTTAGAGGTACCTCGCCACTACTTCTTCCGCCTATTATCTACCCCCATAGTGTGTGATAGGTCTTAAAAACGTTAAAGAGTTGCAAAGAATATTTTTGATTTAAGTATCCGTTATTTATGTTACGAGTATTCAACGCATTTGTGCTTGATAATACAATATACGTTTAAGGGTACAAGTAATTTGGTTCTGCCGCTGTTCGTGATGGGAGCGGTGTCGGTACTGGGCGGGCTGACCGCGCTGCGTCTGCCGGAAACCTTGCACACGCCGCTGCCACAGACCGCTGAGGAAGGCGAGGAGTTCGGTAAAGATTGGACCTACAAAGATTGCCTCAACTGCGGCGGACAAAAGTAAGTATCCACCTATCTGACGTGGGGTTCCTTTAACTTAATTCCTATCGGCCTCACTGCCACTCTTACCTTTTTAAGACTCTCGTCCAAATGTCGACCTAATAAGTAGGGATTTGGAGGAGACACCTGAAGGAGAAGCAGCGTTTGCTATTAAAATATGTAACCACACAATAGAACTAATATTATTTCTTACTTATACGCTTGTCGTTTAGTAAATAAAGTTTTTTCTGCTCTATCTAAGACTGTTTCAGGTTGTATGTGCGAAAAGCAAACCTACTGTATTAAACTATCCAACCAAATGTTTCTTGCCTTTTACATGCGCTATGAATAAGCCCTAATAAACAAAATATTTTGTATTTTAACCTTATTAGACAGATTACGTTATCCGGAATTTAGGAAGCCCTACAAAAATCGAGCAAACGTATCTGTTTCATAATTTGATTTCCCCGTAACTTTAGAATGCAAATAACATGTAGTAATTCGCATTACGTATTTTATTCGAATTACCTATAATAAAATATATTACAAGCCTTCTTTAGATAGCGCGGTTTAAAACGCCAAGTATATAATACTTATGTTGTGACTGTGGTGGTAGGCATCACATAGACACGACGGTAAAAAAACATTTTGTAAAAAAAGATTCGAAATAAAATGTTTTGATTCTGAATTGCAAGAAACGTACGAATGGTAGTATAATGTACCTACTACTAAAAAAACAGAATTGAGACGAATTAATTCAATTATTATTTGTTTTATTACTTTGTATCCATCACTCATCTTTACCTCACTATCAGTTAATATTATATTAAAAATTCCTTACATTCCCATACTAAGACATAAATTATTTACAGAACCAGAATATCAGAATCAGATTCTTACGAAAACCTGGACGAATTAGAGTTGACACAAGCTCCCACTATCGAAGAGGTTCCAGCAATTCCCATAATAAGAAGAAATTCAATGCGCAAGCTGGTACGGCAGGCGAGCACGCTGGAAACGCAACGAGACAGAGACGGGAGTCTCAAAATGACGTATTGGTTTTAGATCTATGGTAGAAACTTTAGGGAAATAAAATTTAATAAAGGGACCACCGTTGGAGCCTATAATTTAGGTAGTGGTTACAAATGTACAATATCTGACTCAAACTTTAAGTGTAAAATATTATTTAAACTTTGAACCTATTTAATATCGTCTACTATGCTAGTTTTTTGGTTCGCTAAAAAAGTTTCCAAAATGCAATAATTTATTAAATGCACTAGTTTATTTAAGTAAAATAAGAATTATGCAATTTCTATGATTGGAAAAGCGGTCTATATCATTACTAGAGATGAAACGGATATTAGTTTGGCCGGATACCGGATACCGGATATTCGGCAAGCTACTAGGCCGGAGCGCCGGATATCCGGCTGCCGGATATTCGGCCTTTTGATAATATACAGTGTGTAAAAAGAGCAACTATAACTTTGAGACACGATTATACTACCTTTCCTCATTTTGGAAATAAATTTTTTTTTATTTTTTTTTTGTCAAAAACAATTTTTTTTTTTTTTAACTTCTTACCATTCCTTATTTTTTGTCGCAAAAATAACAAAAAGGCAAAAAAAAATTTTTTTTTGTAAAAAAAAATACATTCTAGAATGAGAATAGGTAGTATAATCATATCAAAAGTTATAGTGACTGCTCCTTTTACACCCGTTAAAATAATAAGTTTGATTTGAATATTGGCGCGGTGAACGAGATCGGAAATATTCAGGCGCATTCGGGTCGCACGTAACCGGAGATCGGGTCGACTCGGGGGCGTTCGAGTGTTATCGCGTAAAATTTGGTATTTATTCATCACAATTTGCCACTTGTTCATAAAACAAACATTTTTGATGTGCGATTATAAAAATAAACGGTGTCCACAACCTATTGGAGTATGATTTGCCTATATAAAATAATAAGATTTTTTTAAATTTTACTATCCGGTATCCGGCCGGATAGTGAAAACAAGGCCGGATAGGCCGGATACCGGATAGTTACCGGATATCCGTTACATCTCTAATCATTACCTTTCTACATTAAAGTGTGATGTATTATTAGAGATATTACTTACTAAAGATCTAAATCTAAAGAAGCTAAATCTAAAGATATATTTATATTATTTTTTTCAGTAAGGTATCATATAGTAACATTATCAAGTTTATAGGGTGACTATTTTTTCACTAATTATTTTGAGTATAAGCATTGACCTCATTACTTTCTGTATAAGCCTTCAATTAAAAGTCACGTGAACAATAATTATATAATAACGACGATCAGGAACACTAGCGGGTTTATTTTCTATAATATAATTTCATAAAATTATTTGGATACTCTATATTTAGGAATTAAACATGAACAGTTTAGATGTGTAGTATTTATTTTTATATTTAGGTGTAAAATGTGAATTGTTGTCATTTTAGTAGAATTAATAAACTAATATTATTCTACATGTAATTCTTTATTATTATCTTTTAAAGCGAACCTACGCCCATGTTTTAAATATTTCCTATCTATGTTATAAAATAAACTTTAAAAGACAATTTTAATTTTAATATAAAATTAATATAAAAGAGAATTATCATAAGCCAACTCTGGGTTCATTAAATAACCCGGTCCGCCAAGTGGGCGTAAGTCAAGTGAGATTGAGGATTACGTTTTTTTTTTAATAGAATTGTTTCCATTGTGTTTAATAGTGTAACTTTGATATTAAAGGTACGCAAGTATTAATAATAAACAGTACATAGATGATTCGCCATTTATTTACTTTAAGATAACTTAATTCTATTTATTTATAAAATTTGTCAAGGAACGTAAAAAATAACATAATATAATATTCTCTTTACAGTCCGTAGACCTCAACTGTACGTGTAGCTTTATAAAATTTGTTTATATGAAAATAATAAATAAGTCTACCCTTAATTTTATTTATGTTATATTTTTTTACACTGTCCAGAATATTATTTGTGCATATTATAATTAAAAAGGGCGCCGTCTGCTAGCAAGGGAATAAAAACTTCAATAAAAGTGTAGATACTTTTTCAGACAACACCGAATTGACAAACCATTATTATTGTTATTTTCAATACTGTTTGTTGATTTTGCTGCCACAGACAGTTGAGTCAATTGAAAACGAAACTTGTTGATTTGTGTCAAAAAACTATCCTACTTAATACATAGCCAAAATTTATATTTTTAAAATGACATTTATTTGTTATTGTATTATGCTTTACACTTGTTACTATATACAAAATCATTCACAGCTAATTCAGTCAACAGTATACAGTTGCAGTCTACAGTCAGTTACGTAACATCTAGTGGCGCCCCTGCGCGGGAATGTCGTCGGTAATGATTGTTGTTGATAGACAGTTATGGTCAACCCTCGCCCGCTAACCGCCTGTTTCAATAAACTAACTGTTAAAGCTTAAAAAATATTCCCGTTTTTAACTTTTATATCTAGCTATACATTTTTTAAACCAGCCGCAAGATACAAGTGATGGCACCACCGGGCTACTAATAAGATGTATGATCGCTAACCAGTTTGACACTTGCGGTGGCGCCACCTGCATCTCGTTCGTTATTAACGCAGTCAGTCGATGCAAATGTCACGTCCGATCTTTAGGCCTACTCTTGAATCTAATTTCAATGGATCTACTATGAGATTGGATTGAAATTTGACAGTTCTTTCATTTAAATCCAATTTCAAACCTTCTTAGCGCTAGCTAGCATCGTGTATAAAATACTGTAACTATCAAATTCCATTCCGATCCCAATGTCGACCCGTCGATATTAGATTCATGAGCAGGCTCACTGATTAATGTATTAATAAACACGATTCACGCGCCGTTGGTCAATTTCGACATATACACAGATTACTCACTGCTTTCTCGATGCGCGCGAACTGTAGTGCGCGTCGAGAGTGCAGCGAGTGAGTCATCAAAATATGTCAGTGCGAATGTTACATCCGGTCAGATTTGGCTTACTTAACAAGACTCACGGGTCAATTTCGACATTTACACAGATGATTCACTGCATACTTTACGCACGCGAACTGCAGTGCGCGCGAGCGCCGGGGCTGCGGGGTGGCGCTACTGCGCGGAGTCCGGCAGTATCTGCGCGAGGTACCGCGAGCGAATGCGGTCGGACTGGGCCGCGGGCGCAGCGTCGCCCTCGTCCTGCGAGCTCTCGTTGTCCAGCAGGTTGGCCGTCTCCTCGGTATTGCTCTCGGTCGTCTCACTAAAAATATTATTTTATTACTAAATGTTTCCTGCTACTACGGACAATATTAAAGTCTCGCGAGAACCGTACATTTTTTGTGGTGAAAAATAGCCTATTAATCCACAGTGTAAACTACTAGCATACTAAATTTCATCACAATACAATCAGTAGTTTTTACGTAACAAACATACATCCACACATAAAAACTTTCGCATTAATAATATTAGTATGATAATTATTATTTTAAACTTGAAAAGTGAAACTCTAACTTAGTTTGCTGGACCCTGAAAATAAGTAGTTGGTTCATAAGACCATTGCTTATTCTTTTTAGGGCCGATTTTTAGGTCAGATAACTTTTATCTAAGGAATAAATATGTGACTTTGACAGATTTTGTATGGAACAAATGTCAAAGTCACATGTTTATTCAACAGATAAAAGTTATCTGACGATTGAAAAATCGGCCCTTAATATAATATTTTATTGTTTTTAATTTCACGCTAACTTCTAAGTGCGACAATAGTATGTATTATGTAAATGATGTTTGTATTCTTATATCATTACCGCAATACAGGGAGTATTGCGATAATACGTCGTAATACAATAAAATCACGGCACTTACAGTTTCAAAGCCTCTCTCTCCGCTATTGACATGTTGAGCACGCCGTTGTTTGCGGAGTCCACGATGTATATCAGCACAGCAGCGATTAGCGCAACTACAAAATAATATTTGAACTTTATTTATCGTAATACATTACATGATGGTTGGCAACATTATTATTATTCTACATAATATCAAGCTCAGAATGAATGTTAGATCATTCTGTCGAAAGTTATTTTCTATGAAACAAAAAATATTTATCAATTATTTTAGTGAAACACTAAGGGCCGATTTTTCAATCGTCAGATAACTTTTATCTGTTGAATAAACATGTGACTTTGACATTTTGTTCCATACAAAATCTACCAAAGTCACATATTTATTCCTTAGATAAAAGTTATCTGACGATTGATAAATCGGCCCTAAGTATTATTAATTATATTTTGCGATCTTTCCCTCTTTTATTATTTCTTCGTAAGAACCATTATTAAGCAATAGCGAGAATGAATACAAAAAATGGACAAATTTAGCGTTAATGATTATGTTACAATTTATTTAGAACACTCACTGAAAAGACAGCCCAAGAAGAACATTTCCAGCATGAGATAACCGTATGCGTCCACGATCATACCAGTCAGAATAATGACAGTCGCCAACCCGAGGTTCTGGACTGCCTGACATCTACAATGGTATTACGAAATTAGTATAAGGAACATCATGGGTAATTTCACTGTGCACTGCGTTTTGTCGTGACAACGTCTAGTAAAACGATGAACGCCGGCTACACGCACGAAAAGTTGTAACGTTACGCTCATTGTAGCGTCACCATCGGAGCGAGAGCGCTGCACGAGCGAGCGGTAGGCACGATCGGTTTGAGCGTCATCAATGTTTTGTTATGACACTGTCAAGTTAAACTATCGTCCGTAAACCAATTATTATTATCGCGTGAAGACTCGACTAAATAAGAGAAGGTTCATGACCAGCGTGAGAGTAGTTAAAAAAGGTAATTATCACTTACATTCCGTATGCAGTGCCCAATTGATGCGACGGAACGATCATAGCCACCAAAGGCCACAGCCCACTAGCTAGTAGTGAGTATGAAATTCCGAGACATATCTAAAACAAATTAACATCAATATAAAAAAAACATTTAACCAGTAAAAATATTATCTTTTCGTTTAGTAAACTGCTTATTATTAATAAGTTTTACGCAATATATTATAATAATCAATTATTAAAGTAAAAAAAACTAATTTTTAACATACTTCACTGCTGCTATTTTTAATGCTAGTGGTCTTACCACATACTAACAAAAATACAATTACACCACTTATTAGCTATTCAATTTTCCATTCTTTGTTTGATACGTTGGAAAAGTAGCTCGATAGAAAAGCACGAGAAAACTGAACTGCTAATGAATGGTTTAAATATTTTTATTTATAAGTTAGTGTTTAAGATTTCTCTTGAAGGCTCTGAAGTTTTTTATTTACTATATAATTCAAGACTGCATTTACACTATGTCATAAAAAGTCTTACCACTCCTATATAGGGATTGAGGAATGTGAAAGCTAGAAGAGAATGTGATCCGACTGTAGTGATGATGGCCAAGGTAACCCACATTACATTCCTGCCAGTTTTGTCAATCAATATCCCAAAGAACGGACTCAAGCCAGCAGATATAAAGTAAACCATTGAATTAACTGTATTTGCATCTTGAGGTGACAAGTCATATTTTCTTTCGAAGAATACCCTTAAAAATAAACAATAAATTTCTAATTAAGGAGTACGAGGATAATAATCAAAATAAAAAATGATAACCCAACTATAACGTCCCGTTTAATTTTAAACGTACACAAACCCGTTGACACAACCGTAGATTAGTTAGGGATGTGAATACAATGAGTATTGTATAATCAACAGTATTTTTTAATTATTATAAAATATATTGGAAAATGAAGAATGATCCTTTAATATTACGGTGAAAGTGTTGATAAATGTGCATAATAAGTGAAACTTGTAAAAATAAAATTTGAAAAGGGACGTATTATACATAATATATTATAATATTTACTGAGTTACCCGGCTATTAATACAAATCTATTGACAGCTTTTTCTTTAAAATCGGATCAGAAATTTAGGCGTTACAGTGGAACAAACAAACATACTTACATAGACTGTCAAGGCATTACCAATTCTTTTGCTATATAAGAGTAAAATAATAACAAAGTTGTTTTTTTTTTTTTTTGTATATTTAATATTATAAATATAATATTTTGTTAAATTTATTTGGTGATAGAAGTTTAAGAACAAAATATTGATTGTATTTATGTATCAAAGTAACTTACTTAGCCAATGCAATGAACGGGAAGACGGCGACATAATACGCCACACAGATCACACAAAGCAACCAAAACACCAGTTTAAAGTGTAATATGTCACTTAATCGGAATGGCTCATTGTTTGCTTGCTCCTCTTGTCGGCCGAGGATTCTCTCAGCCCTGTGGTCCATGAAGCCCAATATTAAACCGCATATAAGTGACCCCAAACACGTAAAAGCGGCTGCAAGAAAAGTTATAGTTTTATAGAAATTGTTAATATAATAATGTTAATGTGTTCTTTTCCTCGTTCCAAAAGTAAATTTACCTTTTTGGTATAAACATAATAAATAACCATTGGCTACATTTAGTATCAGATATTATTCACCTTATAATATATAAACCACTCTAGTAATAAAAAATTGTAAAACCAACCAATAAATAAAGTGACACCAAGTTTCTCGTAGCCTCCATAATATTGTCCTACCCATGCATAAACTGGCTGCATAACCCAAAAGTTCACAGTACTGCCAAATCTTGAAAATGATAGTTGTAGACCAAAGACCATATTAAGCTCTCTTCCTTTGAACCAAAGAACAACATAGTTGTTCACGGCTACCTGCAGAGATTCACCACCAATACTGTAAACAAATTTTGTATTTAATTAGTTCTTTATTTACATTTTTTATAGAAATGCTCACGTTGGTTTTAGATGTGAATAATTTTCCCCGTTTTTGCAACATTTCTCACTGACGCTTTGCTCCTATTAGTCGTTATATAGCCTAAAGCCTTCCTCTATAAATGGACTATCCAACAAAAAAATATTTTTCAAATCGGACCAGTAGTTCCTGAGATTAGCGCGCTTAAACAAACAAACAATTCACATTTGGGAAATTTCGTTGCATGCGCTGCATAAACGGTTTAAGTCAATCAAACACCACGCGAACGCCCGACGCCGACTCCCGACGTCGGGACGCCGACGCTTGACGCCGCGACGCCGACGTCCAACACCGCGACGCCGACGCCCGACGCCGCGACGCCGACGCCCGACGACGCGACGCCGACACCCGACGCCGAAACGTGTAGTGTATATTTTATTTAGTATCAGCATTGTACCCGTGCGAAGCCGGGGCGGGTCGCTAGTCTTATATATAAAAATGAATTGCTGTTCGTAAAAACTCTTTTTTTGTTGGATAGTCCATTTATAGAGGAAGCCTTTAGGCTTTATAACATTACGCTGCGACCAATAGCAGCGAAACGCCAGTGAGAAATGTTGCAAAAACGGAGAATATTTCACATTTAGGGACTTTCGTTGCGTGCGCTGGATAAACAGATTACTCAAAATCCACGCGATCGAAGTCGCGGGAACAGCTAGTTATTTTATAAAATCAAATCAAATGAATAAACTGCATTACTTTTTACAATGAAGATATAGTTCGCGAAAGACGGGCAGTTCGGTGCAACATGATCGCGCGCTGGTTTGCGCCACAACGCATACATCGCGACAAAAATAAAAAAGACTGACCTATTTTATTTTATTTTAATGATTTATAATTTCTGACTAGGTCTTAAGAATTGTATTTTATTTTATACCGGTTTTTTATATATACATAATTTTAATAATGTTTTAATTTGTTTATTAATATTAATGTATTAATGTATTGTGTGATTGTGTGCTATGGGTTTTTGCCTGAAATAAATGTGATTTGATTTGATTACAATAGACCCATATGATATTAAATTAAGAACTCAAAGAGGACTCACTTAGAAGGTATTGTAATGCTCAACGAAGTGGACAAATCTTTATTATTATAAGTTATACTCCATAGATTATAGACTATAACTAGATTTATTGTACTCACCCAAATATGAATCTACCCATAATCATCAACCAAAATGCATTTATGTAAACTCCAAGAGCAAAAACTACTGCTCCAATAAATACAATTGACATGTATATTATTGCACCTAACCTTACTCCAAAACATCTGAAAACAAAATATAATTTAATTTTATACCATATATTTGATCTAAAAAATCAAATGACGACCTCCGTAGCGCAGTGGTTGGTACTCGAACGAGAATAATATAATAAAAATCTTAAATATGTGTATCATATAAAAGTATTAAATATATTTCCGTTGTCTGGTACCTGGGGGCCTACTCAAGATGCCATCGCTAATTATCGCTTACAAAGTTCGATAACAAAATGTATGGGACTTGACATAAGGTACGCTAAATGACATACCAAATCGCGATCATTTAGCGTAGCTTATGTCAAATCCCATACATTTTGTTATCGAACTTTGTAAGCGATAATTAGCGATGGCATCTTGAGTAGGCCCCCTGTAACACAAGTTCTTCGGATACTTAGCACAGGGCCAGATTGACGTGGTATGAAGCGTCCATAGATATTAGAATAGATATTTTTAGAAACAATGTTACTAGTTTTTAACAACACCCATGTAAAAGTATCTTATTTATTGCAAGCACTTATCCTACCTTAACTGAATATAAACAAAATACAAACATGAACTTTAGTTTTAAATATCTGTAATTATATATTCAATTGGAACCTTTGTACTATAAATCTGCATGAACTTGTTTTCTTTATTATTTTGATCAATCCATACGCTTTATGAAAGTTGTGAATCATAATATTATTATGACACAATTATGTTTAATCTATACATTTCCATTGTATGATTCATAGCCATATGCAAATATGTAACTGGATAGTGTGTTCATAACATAACATTGATAATTTGATATTCATAATTAATTTATGTAGTTCATTTAAGATAAAACTTATAAAATAAGTCTCACATACAGCTGCAAATATTATGTAATAGGTTGTGTTACAGTATTTGTAGCCAAAGTACTCCTTTGCCACTTGACCAATATTAATAATTATATTTGCATATTAGGTAGGCTTGAAAATAGGTTGCAATAATATATTTTTTAAATATTTTAAAAGGTGTAAACAACAAATAAACAATAATATGGCATTGTGGCAATATTATTTCCAACCTTACTCCAAAACATCTGAAAACAAATATACATTGTAAATACCCTTTTACTGACCTGTCAATTAGATAACCACCAATGAAACATAATACAACATTTGGCCAGGAGTAAATAGAATAGAGCAATGCAAATTGGGAAGTGTTCAAACCCGAATCAAACTTAAAATGATCTCCAAGAGCTCCAGGTGTATCATAACAGAAATATGAGCCTGAAATCAAACAATGTTTTTAAATTCAAAAAATTACATACAAAGTAATATTGTTTACTGTCTAAGTATGGATTTTGCTCCGTATAAATGATATTCAACAGAAAGTGGAGGTACATTTAAAATTAGATTATAAGTATACAAACCAAAACAAAGGAAACACATCAACAATAATGCAAAGAATCTGTGAATTTTGTTAGCAGGATGACACCATGATCCTTCCCCCGTGGATCGAGGGTTTTCTGGTAACGCCAAATCATCCATAACTCTGCAAATAAATAAAGTATCTTAGAAGAATATTATTTCTTAATGGAATAGTTAAGACTAAAAAAACTATTATACTCACAAAATAATTTATTTAATGAAAATATGTATTTTATTCCAAGCCTTCCTTTGTCTATCGTTGTATTATAATGCACAATACCACATACAAACTCTACAACTGCATCATTTATTAAATTACTTATAAAATTATTCACAAGATTTGTTACATACTTTAGTCTAATATGTAGAATGTTATTAGCAAATAATAATTAAGAACAAAGTTTAAAAATTTATGTTTCCTTGTATACTTTTACTTTTTGCAACTCTTTGAATTTTGTAAATGGTATGTTTGTATCAAGTATCAACAATGAATCTAGGATGAATGACAAATGACAATGAATAGAAATTAAAAATTTTGACTTTTGATTTTTGAATGATAGAATGATAGACTATAGATTGTCATAGACAATGAATATAAAGGTGTGTTTCATTTGCTAAGAATAAACAAAATGAAGGTTATTTTTCGTTCACATCCCGTTTCTTTAGCGCTATCTCATTTTTGACATTTTTTCACCCATGTTCCACACGCCTTGAATTTGACAGATTTCAGTGATCTCGATGTTATTATTCATCATAGAGAAAATTTACTATGGATTCTTATAAAATGTTGTTGATAATAATAATTTAAAATATAATTAAAATTTAATAGGTAAACGAGAAATGTCAAATTTTAACATCTTCCGTCTTATAGTTTGCTACAAGCGATTGTCATTAATGCAACAAAGAAACGACGGTTTTTGGTAAGAATAATGGGAACATTTTGAGCGAAAATAGCTTTGAGTGGAACACGCTATAGTCATGACTACATTTATATAAAATAAACTGGAAAGCCACCGAAGTTATCTAGTCGGGGCTTATGTGTGACTCTGACGAATGACTGACTCGCACTATGCTCTGTAGTTTAAAAATCATAAATATAATTAATGCGTTTAAAATCAGAGACTTTAAGCTATACTACCATATTTAAAAAAAAATCACATTTCACGATCTACGTCATCACATATCAGCTGTCAGTGTCAAAATCTAATAATTTTTAACACGGAGTTGATAGAGGTACCTATCAAAAAGAGCTTTTGTTATTTTACATAAAAAATCTGAATAATTAGGTCGTTAAAAATTTAATCATCATGTTCAGAAAAAGAAGTGTTATTTTACTGTGTATATTAATAATAAGTGCGTGCTATGTGTTAGTGAAAGGACATTCACATTCACACGATGAACCCCCGTCATATAAATATAGTAAAAGCGCTAACGAAAAGGCTACTCCTAAAGTTGAAGATTTAAGCGACTACGATCTGTATGTAAAAGCTATAGGCTGTACACTTTTTATAAGCATGGTTCCATTTTGTATTTTATTTTTTATTCCAATTGACGGTACCATCGAGAAACAGCCTCTCCTTAAAATTTTGTTATCTTTTGCATCTGGTGGACTTCTGGGCGACGCCTTTCTTCACTTAATACCACACGCACTAATGTCCAGTGGAGATGGGCACAGTCATAGCCACAGTCACTCACATGATGGTGATGCAAATGAACCTCATGACTTAACTGTTGGTCTGGGTGTCTTGGGAGGCATCATAACATTCCTTGTGGTTGAAAAAACAGTACGCCTATTTAGTGGTGGTCATGGACATTCCCATAGCACTGAGAAACGAAAAGATGATAAATCAAAAAAACAAAACAAAAAGAAAAATGAGGAAATGAAGGTTGCTGGATATCTGAACTTAGCTGCTGATTTCACACATAACTTTACTGATGGATTAGCTATTGGTGCTTCGTTTATTGCAGGAGAAAACATTGGACTGATAACGACCATAACAATTTTGTTCCATGAAATACCACATGAAATTGGAGACTTTGCTATTCTAGTCCAATCTGGATGTTCACGCGGGAAGGCTATGATGTTACAATTACTAACGGCATTTGGTGCTTTATCTGGCACAGTTCTGTCAATTTATTTACGTGGCTCTAAAGACAGCCTTGCATCTTCTCTGATATTACCATTCACAGCAGGAGGCTTTATATACATTGCCACTGTTTCAGTAATACCTGAATTGATAGAAAGCTCAAACAACAAGCTTTCTCAATCAATCAAAGAGATTTTAGCACTTTTAGCTGGTGTGTACATGATGGTTATTATAGCACAATATGAATAACAAATGTTATGTTTCTTCATAATAAAATATAAATTTACATCACAAACCTTTGTTATTTTTTTACATTTTTTTTTTTCAGAAATTACTATAATTATATAAATAGTCTATGCAAAAAGTCGTATACTTGTTGCATAGACAATATTTTAGGAATCGTAAAATATTAATAATTTTAGTTAGGCATGTATGTGAAAAGGAGTTACCTACTAGATTGTCACCCATTGTATTGTGTGTATATTGTAGAATTATGGATATTATCTGTATTATACAAAATTCTAATGGCAATAACATTGTCCAGACACAAAGATAATCTTGCTCTTTTTATTAATGTGTATCATTGATTAATCAGGAGCAATCATTTATTGTAATCTAAAATAATAGTTATTTAGCCATGCCAGATTTTATTTACTACTTATTGCAATCACTTCAATGAAAATATTAATATCAATATGAAGGCTTTCCTTAAAAGATTAATGTAATCCTAAAAACATCCAAGACCTGGCTTAAAATATACTTATTATAAAAATTATAGAGGAATTTAAAAGTCTCTGTAGTGTGTAGAATTATTTATTTAACATTTTACTTCTTCTTGGACACACCAACAGTTCTTCCTCGTCTGCCAGTAGTCTTGGTGTGTTGACCACGCACACGCAGACCCCAGTAGTGACGCATACCTCTGTGAGCACGAATCTTCTTAAGCCTTTCCAAATCTTCACGGAGTTTAGAGTCCAAGTTTGAGGATGTAAGTTGACTGTATTTACCATCAACAATATCCTTTTGTCTGTTCAAAAACCAATCAGGAATCTTGTATTGTCTAGGGTTTGACATGATAGTAATAATCTTTTCAACCTGAAATAAAATATTATGTTACTT
Organism: Celastrina argiolus; assembly: GCA_905187575.2. Taxonomy (NCBI): domain Eukaryota; kingdom Metazoa; phylum Arthropoda; class Insecta; order Lepidoptera; family Lycaenidae; genus Celastrina; species Celastrina argiolus. Next base: position 11,719,858 of record LR994577.1, read on the forward strand.
TAAGTACCTTCTTCACTAGTAAATAGCAGAATTTCAGAAAATAAAACCATGAGCAATATCTCTTCTAACTACGAAGTTAAATGACAGTTTAGGCAATTGCTACCAGATGTTTTGGGTTATCAAGAGATACATAAAAATTATAAACAACTTACTTCTTCCTCGGTACATTCTCCGGCACGCTTATCCAGGTCGATGTCTGCTTTTTTTAAAACAATGTTGGAGTATCTGCGACCTACTCCTTTAATAGCGGTCATAGCAAACATAACCTTACGTTTGCCATCGATATTCGTATTCATAATACGAAGAATGTGTTGAAACTTATCCGGAATTACGAGCGACTGAAAATATAAACAATATCATGTTAAATACAAAAATACACTGCTATACGTTCTAAATATCCACTAAACCGTAAAACATATCCTTATTTATTAATTTATATGCACTGATTTCTAAAATATATAAAGATTACTATACCATTTTGATAAAAATAAAGCTAAACGCTCCTCACGTAAAGCCGTCAACATAAAAAAGGCAATTTGACGATTCTGTTTAGACATTGACAAATGACACATGTCAAAATCGCATACAAAAACCATAGATATTTATAAATTCTATTTACAAAGATTAAACCAACTGCAATAACAACGAATATACAGCAGACGCACTAACTATTGCTGTTATTCATAATTTTCCTTAGATCATAAAGAATGGATGAGCCTTAGTGATGATTTCCCCTCTAACCGAGGTATAAGATTAAAATTGATAAAAAATCTAGCGCAACCATAAAAACTATTCAAACTTTTAAAATGTCATTAGCAACTAAGTTCAACAAAGTCATAAACTTACTTGTTTTATACAAGTAAGTTTAAGGCAATACAACTTCACTTAGATTATATTACTCATGGACATACCAATTTTGGTGCGGGTAGGGTTTTTTAAATCTTTATTTATCGCAAGTTCACTCAATGAACATGTCGCTCAATCACATTTTCTTAAATCTATATAACAAAATCAATGAACAGAACAATAAATAAAACAATTAACAAATATGTTGCGGGGTACACTTAGAACACAAGGTAATTTTTTGCACAAAACATAACTTATGTATGTTTGTTAGAAAATTTTCATGTGTCCATGATCCTGTACCAATTCACTGAATGGTTAAAACCGATTCCGCATTTGCTGCTGCTCATCCATATTATATGATCTAAGATTTAGGCCCTATAACAACGTACTTATCACATTCTTTAGAATATGTTTTATGAATAAAAACTTTCTATTTATACCTACTCAAAACAATATTAGAAGTGTTTTACCTGAAATAAAACACATATTAAATACTTACCTTAGTTAAAGTTTACAACCTTGAGAGTGGCAACACCTAGTTTCCATCAAATCTTTTGTCCTTTTCTTTCCTTTTTAGCCTTTACCTCGACCTATCTCGCTCGTACATTCCCCACCAGGTAGTGTCGAGCTGAAAATTAAGCTCTGACACCTGCCTCATTGAGTCGAGAGGAACTGCCAGGCAGAATTTAAATTTGTAAACTTTAAATAAGGTAAGTATTTAATATGTGTTTTATTTCAGGTAAAACACTTCTATTAAACACTTGACCGTTAGTTAAAGTTTACAACCTTGAGACGTGTTTGTTATCGCCTGGTGGGTAAATTAAATCTGTATAAGGACGCCAATGTGATTTTGACATTATAATGTAATGCATACAAACTGAAAGTTTAAGAATATTCAGTATAAATTAAAATATAATGCTGTGTTGAAACAACTGGCATTTTAGATTATCAATATTAACGTATTGAGCGAGAATATAACACAATTTGTATAATACATATTACTATCATTTAATTGTAACTCATTTATTACAACATCATAAAATGTACCCATCATAGGCATAAGTTACTGTACAAATAAAATGAAATAAAAATTAAATATCAGTGCAGTAGTGTTACTAATATTAATATAATTTTTGAACTTAATTATAAAGAGATAATAATTGTTATAATGTACAAACCAAACTTGGTTACTTTCATAATAAAATATTTATGGAATTATTAGTTACAGTAAACAAATATCTTGATTTCACAAAATATGATTAGACAATTTTTACAATTATTAAAGTAATTCAATATAGTTCATAAGTTGAAGGCAATAGGTATGTAGCTTAATTATGGCTAACCTAATGCAAAGGTCATTGTGAAATTGAAACTTTATAACAGTATAATTAAGCAGGGTTAAACAAGCGTATAAAACCGCTATTATTAACATCAGATATACGGTAAGAACGTAAATGTCGTTTTTGACCTCAAGTTTCCCCCCGACAGGATGCAGTCTAGTGGACAGTTAGTTTAGACAGTAGTGAACTGATAAGAGTATGGAGAGGCCGCCTTTGGCGTGCTCCAGCTTTACCCAAAATACTGGATCAAGGTTTTTTATTCTCATTATTGCAATAAAACCCCATCCAGACTGCCTGTACGTGGCAGTGTCGGTTTTAGGTACAAAAACAGGCCATAAAACCAAAGAATTGGCTTATTCAACATAATGTTTTGTATCTGTGGTTAATAAAGTTCATGGACCCTGCGGGCAGAGCAAAGTATTATAGGAGTTGATGTATGTCGAGAAGAAGCAAATATACTAGCCTCGTTCACAGTTATAATGCGCAAGTATGTAATTAAAATATCAAGATCCCAAATACTTTTCCTTACAGGTTTTGTAAAGCTATAGCTTTTAAGACATGACATACTTACACTTCTGAACTCAAATTACTGGCATTATCAGGGTTAGTTAAAGTGGCTACCACGGACTTACGAAGATTAATCGTGTTATAAGCCAGTCCCTCTACAATATGTAAATCTGCAAAATATCAACAGTGATAGAGATCCTTGACTATGAAGCGTGGTGCTATACTGCTCGTGCCTTCAGTGCCGTTGGGAACGAGCGTTCTTGAGCTTGTTTCAAGGGGTCTACGAGGAGATAGATTCCTCGTGCAAGGTTCTGGTGTTTCAGGACTTTCGGAATAATGCACGGTGGTGGGAACACCCGTGCTGTGGGAAAGTACCATACCTGTGAGAAGGCAACGTGAAACGTTGCTATCATAGTCCTTCTGTTCTAGTGACAAATACCTAATTCATGACCACATTTACCTGTTCCGACGCGAACAAATCTATCAGAGGAACACCGAACCTTGGAAATATTTTCTCTATAGCCTGGGGAAGCAGATGCCACTCGGGTGGACGCTGATGACGAGAAAGATGGTCTGCATGACTGTTGTATTTGCCCGTAATATGTTGGGCTTCTACCTAAATCATGTGTTTTTTTTTTTTCAGCAGAGCTCCCCACGGAACGTCTGATGCGTCTACCGTTAGAAAATGTTCCGCTGTTGGAAAATGAATCATCGATTCCCCATGACAATTTTCTAACCACCACCTCATCTCCTTTTGTAACTCCGTTGGCAATATCACAACATCAATCATAGGACTTTGTTGAGGTAAGACAAGGTTTCTCGAAAGTGTAATCTGCCTTATGGAACTGCGAAGCTCGCAAAATTCAATATGTCTATTAAGCTCTAAAGATTTTTAGTTACATCTCTTAGAACTTCCTCGAGACGTAAGCGTAAGTAAACTATTTTCCCGTTGGGGAGCATATTTTTGTTTAACCACGTGACCCAAAGGGTATCGAGGAACACTAATTTCTTTTAGGAATTAGTCACTGACTTGATAATTTATCTGCCACCCCAAAAACTTTTAGACGTGCAAGGACGACCTGCACATGTGAGTGTCTGGTACTCTTGGTGTACTACTAAAAATTGTCCAAATTATACTAGGACTCTGATGCCTTCGTCCGTTAAAGTTTGGGCCACTCAATTCGAAAGTGTTGCGAAGATATTCGGAGTTGTACTGAGGCCGAACGGCAGACAAGCCATTTGCAGTAATTTCCCTTTGTACACTAGCCGAAGAAAATGTCTGTGACTGTGTCAGATGGGCACATTGAAGTGTGCTTGCGAAAGGTCTACTTTGCAGAACCAGTCGTTTTGTTGGAGAAACTTTATATTATATTTAGTTTTAAACGCACTGTATGTACACCCGTAAGGGTAGACTTTGTATTTTGTCAAATGTCAATATGCATACCCGAAACATTAACTAGTTTGAATGGCTGAGTTGCGACATACCAGTTAAGACTTTGCAGGTTGAAAATTGGTCCCAATGGACCCCGTGGACCAATGTCCACGGGGTCGAAAGGACCCTCGTGTGCTATTGTTTCCAAGCTATTGGTGCCAAATGTGCCCTACGTGGGTCTGGTATAAAAGTAACCCTGCGTGGGTTGAGTATACGACGAGCCCTGCGGGGGCTATCTTTGGACCGTACTCTAAGAGTGTATTCTATGATTATTATCAAACCCCTGCGAAGGGTGATAATTATTATTATTATGTCTGTGTATACAGATATAATAATAAGGGTATGCGGTACCCTCGGATATCTTTTAAAAGTGTGCGATGTGCACCTAGATATCTCAACCGGTATGCAAAAAAATTTAATTGGCCCGCCTCGAAGTGGTCAGAATCGACGTCGCCTATTCCCCGATTGTGAATCCTGGGGACCACGTCTCCTAATTCCTGTACCAGGCTCGTGTCTGTTTTGTGAAACTTCACGGGGTCGAAAGGACCCTCGTGTGCTATTATTTTCAGGCCTATTGGTGCCAAATGTACCCTGCGTGGGTCTGGTATAAAAGTAACCCTACGTGGGTTGGGTATACGACGAGCCCTGCGGGGGCTGTCTTTGGAACGTACTCTGAGAGTGTGTTCTATGATTATTATCAAACCCCTGCGAGGGGTGATAATTATTTTTGTTTAATGCCTGCGAGGCAAATAAGTGGTATAAAAAATTTTCTTACACCATCTGTTTTCTCTAAGACTAATGTCAGTTGTTTAAATAGCTCAACAACTTTTTATGTAACTCGTTAGCGTTTACAGTATTACAACTATCTCGCGCCCAGGATATAAGTTTATATATGCTATCTTGCAACAGTTCTTTTTGTTTTAATATACAGAAGGAAAGAGCACCAAAACATTTGTCACTGTAAGCAAAGCGACGCTGACCATCATAAGCCTTCGTCATTAATTTCCAACTGGGTAAAACCCGGGGAATAATTATTATAAAGATTTTGAAAGTCAGCTTAACTGACATCAAACTACTCATTCTTATTGAAATGTTGGTTTTTTTTTTTTTTTAGCATTTCAAAATAATAATTTTCTGGGCCCTTAGATGGTTCCTTTAATTTAACTAAAAAGTCAATCTATCATAAAGCGGGATTTGATCCTTCAACCACAGTGTAATTCAAAATTAAAATTCGTACTAATCTCATTATTAGTATTATTGTCAGATAGATCACAATTATTTAGAACCTCATAATCATTATTATTTAATAAAGAAATTTGATCATAACCCTCATTTAAAAAAAAGTTAAATCATTAGGAATGGTAAAAAAATCCTGAGATCCTTGACGATTTATACAAGAAGGTTCGCTTTCATAAATATGTCTGCGAAGTTCGGTTACTTCGTTCGATAACTTCTATAACAGGTCATATTTGCGATTATGTTTGCCCCACCCCCCCCCCCTTTTTTAGGGAAGTACGATGCGAACGTTCGATTTGCAAACCAGAGGGCCCTGCCGTAGATTAGCAACCAACAAAAAGCCAACATCACGCGAACATTCCCAGGCGGTCACCCATCCAAGTTAGTACTTGGATGGGTGACCGCGCCCGACGTTGCTTAACTTCGGTGATCGGACGAGAACCGGTGTGTTCAACGTGGTGAACGGTGGACGTTTTTGCATTTGTATTATCCATTATAATTATCTAAAAGGAAGGAGAAATAGTGTGCGACAAAGTGAACATTTAAATTTTATTTAAAGAATTATCAATGAAATGTGGGTAGTACGATTGTAAATCGTAATCGCAAAAGTTATTTTTATCTTTACCAAATCTATTACAAACGTTAGCACGTTTTCTTACGACACAAAATATTGTGTAGGTACCCACATAATACCGACAAAAGTACTAAATTATCCACAGAAATATATTAATTCACTTTGCAATAAGTAACTCCTAACACTACAAAGGACACAATATAAAATAAGTTAATTAATAATAACATTCTCTGAAACAAAGAAAGATTCCTTATTTCTTGGATATTTAAGAATATAAAATTCTATGAATAGTATGCAAACGGTAAAAACCGTTAGAGCTTAGAATCTTTCCATGAGTTTCAGAGGTTCAATAAAGTTATAATTATAAGAACTCACCGGGTATCCTGCGGCAGCACTTCGATAATGACTATAGTATCGAAAGTGAACCGCTGTTGATGGAAAATTTAACGCCAATGAGGCAGGTGTCAGAGCTTAATTTTCAGCTCGACACTATCTGGTGGGGAATGTACGAGCGAGATAGATCGAGGTAAAGGTTAAAAAGGAAAGAAAAGGACAAAAGATTTGATGGAAACTAGGTGTTGCCACTCTCAAGGTTGTAAACTTTAACTAACGGTCAAGTGTTTAATACTCAAAAAATACTAAAAACTTAAAAAAGAAGATAATATATGCCATAATATACTATATAATATAAAGTATAATATTTAATAAGCAACAATAGAAATATCTTTGCTTCTAAAACATTGAAAAAAAAAAATATAATAATGTCGATGTCTTTCATCTATGGTCAGATTTTCGTGAATTTTAATGACTGTCGTTCGTCGTGTACCGGTTACCACTTTTTCTTTAATTAGAAGACTTTAAAATAATTATTTGTTCAGTTAAATATATTTAAAACAAAATGCTTTCGGAGACGACGTTAACGCTTATACAAATATTAGAGAAAACTATATCACCGGGTAAGTAACTTAAGTATGAGCATGGCGCTTCGTGTAATCTTCATTGTCAACCGACTCAAGAATTTTAAAGTTAACATCTAACTGTAACATTTACACAATACTTTGTAAAAGAGGTCCATTTGTGATGCATTTTTGTGTACCAACAGTTTCACTTATTTATGATCGAACAATATGTAGCCCAGACCGTGTATTTAAGTAACTTAAAATACAAAATAATATTAACGAGATAATGACAATCTGATTTCAATAAGATTGTCAGGTTATAAAGTTACAGTAGATTTAAGTAGGTAATTGGAACCTAGTGTTATACTTGTTTAGAAATAATGTTTAAAATTGATGAAAAAATATACTTTGACATGAATACGAGATATAACCTCTTAAAATGCTAATTCGAAATGGCTCTTGACTTGCCAATCTTTCAACCTGTATTTAAATGTTTCTCGGCGTTTTCATATATTATAATTTATTATTACAGATCGAAATGAGTTGGATGCTGCTGAAAAATACCTTAATCATGCAGCCCTTACCAATTTTACAACATTTATTAAAATGCTATCAGACATTTTGGTACAAGGTGGAAATAGTCAAGTGGCCAGAATGGCTGCTGGACTACAACTAAAAAATCACCTTACATCCAAAGATTCTATTGCAAAGCAGGAGTATCAACAGAGATGGCTTGCATTACCTGAAGACATAAGAGTGTATATTAAAAAAAATGTAAATTTTTATAATTATTTATTAATTAATTGACTTAAAATGTCATGTCTGTATATGTGTATAGTTATTACATTTGACAATATCTTCTAGATCTTAGCTGCTATTGGTAATGAAAGCAGTAGACCCAGTTCTGCAGCCCAATGTGTTGCTTACGTAGCTGTAGCTGAACTTGCTGTTGGACAATGGAATGACTTAATACCCATGCTCCTGGAAAATGTAGTCAATGCTCAATCAACGGAACTGACAAGAGAAGCTAGCCTAGAAGCTATTGGTAAGTTATATTTGTTAAGAACTCCTACAAAAATAAAAATTTATAACTTTCTAATAATGTAGACAAACTTTTTAGTAAAGGTATATTATTTTTTTAAATTCAATTGTTGTCTTATGTTTTACATATTATATACAATAAAAATAATATAATATTTGATTTACACAGGTTATATCTGCCAAGAAATTGATGCAGAAGTTCTTACTGAACAGAGCAACCAGATTCTGACTGCTATAATTCATGGTATGAGATCTACTGAGCCAAACAATCACGTTAGATTGGCAGCAACTCAAGCTCTATTAAATTCTCTTGAATTTACAAAAGCTAATTTTGATAAAGAGAATGAAAGAAACTTCATCATGGAAGTAGTATGTGAAGCAACTCAGTCCAATGATATGAGAATAAGTGTTGCAGCCCTACAATGTTTGGTAAGGATATACAATATGTGTTGAAATTTTATTTTGTTATGCCTAAAGGGTGTGGATGTTAAACTTTTTCTAGTTATCAATGATTGTCTTTGCTTAAATACTTGAGTTTCACTCAGCATAATCAGTTAAGTTGATTATAGATATTTCCTTATAAAATATGGAATTATCTATAATCAGTTTAGGCCGTGTTTGACCAAGCAATGTTAAAGTTAATACCATGTTAAAGTGTATTTTAACAAGCCGTTAACACAAACATGCATTGGTGAAATCAAGACTTACAGTTATAAGTTTCATTTTATAAAAAGGCACTGATTTAAAGAGGCAATTGTAAATAGCAGTTTTGGTAAGTAAAAAATTATAAATGGCATGATTAATAACTAGTTGAGCAGTAAAGTAAACAAAAATGAGTAATATAAAATAATAATATGGATCAGTGAATTGGAAAAAATAATTGAGCAGGAAAATAGTTAAATACTACCAAGTGAAAAATATTAAATGAGCGGTTTTGTGTGGGCAGTAATAAATCGGAATTTGTTGGTAATAAATCTCACTCTATGCAATAATATAAACAATTAGGTTGTAAAATTAAATAAAAAAACAATACAATAGTAATGAAAAATTTACTTTTGCTTCGACCGAATGAATTAAATAAAACAAATTGTATAATAATAATAGGAAATTTTTTTTGTAACTCAAAATATACTTAAATAATTAAAATGACATAGAACTTGCTTAGTAGCAGCTAAAATTTTAGTAGTAGCAGGAACTATAATAACTAATTAACTATGGGAGGTCAAAACAGTGGCAGGAAGAATGTGGATAATTGAAACAAAGAAAGTAAAAAAAAAATCAAAGTATAGAGCCTTTGCCATAAAGTAAAGAGATGAACCTTTTTTAGGAATTTCACATTTGTAATCAATATTATAATCAATAAAATTAAATACAGAAAGAATCACATTAGATGTAACTAAAAATTGAATTTATTATTATAATAATATAATATATTGTAATTTTACTATCCAGTGTTAAAGGAATTTATCAATAATTTGTTATTTCCTACTTTCAGTTCCCCAAAGCAATCCCTCAATATTGTTCAATCTACATTGAATATAAATATTATTAAGTTGTAACTTATGTACCAATCAAAGTCGGTAAACATAAACTACATTATTTCAGGTTAAAATATTATCTTTATACTACCAATACATGGAGCCTTACATGGGTCAAGCTCTGTTCCCTATTACATTAGAAGCTATGAAGTCAGATGTGGATGAAATATCTCTGCAGGGTATAGAGTTCTGGTCCAATGTTAGCGATGAAGAAATCGATCTTGCCATAGAAATGGTGGAGGCATCTGAAGCAGGTATTTACAATATCTATAACTTCATTTTCCTTATTTTATTCTTGTATAACACTTATAAACATTATCTACAGGTCGTCCTCCAGTAAGAACATCTAGATTTTATGCCAGAGGGGCATTGCAGTACATTGCTCCAGTTCTGATGGAAAAATTAACTAAACAAGATGATAGTGATGATGAACTGGAATGGAATCCTTCGAAAGCAGCCTCAGTTTGTTTGATGCTGCTCTCTAACTGTTGCGAGGATGATATTGTTCCTCATGTTTTACCTTTCATCCGTTCTAATATTGAAAGCGAAAATTGGCGCTTCCGAGAAGCTGCTCTCATGGCTTTTGGTTCAATACTTGGTGGATTAGAAGCTAACACACTCAAGCCATTAGTTGAAGAAGCAATGCCGACACTAATTAAAGCTATGTACGATTCAAGTGTAGCTGTTAGAGATACAGCAGCATGGACCTTTGGTAGGATTTGTGAAATTGTTCCAGAAGCAGCCATTACTGAAAATTATTTACAACCACTGTTAGAAAGTCTTGTTAATGGCCTTAAGGCAGAACCTAGAGTTGCAGCTAATGTTTGCTGGGCATTTACTGGATTGGCTGAAGCGGCTTATGATACAGCAGATAGTACTGAGTCTAAGCAACCAAAGACATATTGCATGTCTAGATATTTTGATTTCATTATTGAACGCCTTTTGGAGACTACAGATCGTCCAGATGCTTCACAGCATAATCTTAGATCAGCTGCTTATGAAGCACTCATGGAAATGGTTAAAAATTCCCCAGCTGACTGCTACATCACAGTTCAAAAGACAACCATGGTTATATTGGAAAGATTGCAACAAGTTTTACAAATGGAGAATCATATTTCAAGTCAAGCTGATCGATCACAATTTAATGATCTTCAAAGTCTGTTGTGTGCTACATTACAATCAGTTCTTAGTAAAGTTACACCAGAAGATGCTCCACAAATATCAGATGCTATAATGACAGCTCTCCTGACAATGTTTGCTAGCAATGCAGGAAAGGCTGGAGGAGTACAGGAAGATGCATTAATGGCAGTCTCTACTCTAGTTGAGGTGCTTGGTGAAAAGTTCCTGACGTACATGGAAGCATTTAAACAATACCTATATGTGGGTTTAAAAAACCATCAAGAATATCAAGTTTGTATTTCTGCAGTAGGTCTCACTGGGGATATTTGTCGTGCCCTTAAGAATAAGGTATGACTGCCCGATAGGTGACATTAGTCTTTGTGATTAAAATAATACTATACAGATGTGCTGTAATATTTAAAATTTTCTAGGTCCTACCATATTGTGATGAAATAATAACACTATTATTGGAAAATCTTGGTGATCCCTCAATTCATCGTTCTGTTAAGCCTCAAATATTATCACTGTTTGGTGATATTGCTTTGAGCATTGGTCCTGATTTTAAAAAATACTTGGGGATTGTTATGGAAATGTTGCTGCAGGTAAGTTAAAGTATATAATATAATTATATTAATTACCTACTACATTAAAAACTTCCATCCATATTAATTTATATCTTTTAACAAGACACATTGTGTATTTTTAATTATTGTTTTATATCTTATTTTATTTGCTAAGAATCTTCAAAATTATGTATTGTGATTCCCATGCTTTTTTTTAAGACTTAGTATTGTTTTGAAGATATTATATTTAAACTATAATTAACAGTCAATATAAACAAAGCCAATAATGCACAGTTACATACATAAGAACATGTCATTTAAATGAAGCAAAAAAATCTTTATATAAGGAAATATTTGTAATGCAATGTGTGGAAAATCAACCGAACAATATAAGCCATTGAACTAAAGCGTCGGCGCAGTAACCTTAGCCCACAATGCGTGCAATCTATTAATGACCTCTTAGCACTCTTCTCCTTTTTGATATGGCCTTCCACAAGGAATAAACAGTAGCAGTGTAGATTTATATACCATGACATATTTAATAATTTCATAAAACAAAAGACGGGGGGGCGTCTTCCTGATCGTGTTGAACTCAAAGACTGCACTGATCATTTTTAACCGACTTCCAAAAAAGGAGGAGGTTTCTCAATTCGACCGTATATATGTTTTTTTCACCAATGGATAGTGTGGTTCTCAAGGAGGTTTTACGGTTTTCATTGTACATAGTAAGTGGCACAGCCGTCAATGTATGAAACTGCATCAAGATATGAAATTCACTGGGGAAGCTAGTAATAAATTCGGCATATTTTTCAATACAAAACAAAATAAATGAATTAAAAAAAATATTAAAATTAGGCCAAAAAAACCATTTATTAATTACACCATAAATTTAGGAGAAAAACAGCTTATTTGAAAACGAGGCTTTAAGATGTCAAGTTTTTATTTTAATGCACATTTAATTTAAAACAATTAAACACTTCAAATAATTAGTTTTGGACTATTGGTACTTAAAATCAAAGTTCATTTCAAGCCTCAAGGTCAAGTATTTTGGTCAGAGTAAACTCTTTCCTCAATTTTGTCGTGTATAATTACTTTCCAGATATTGTTTCTTAGTAGCCCTCTTACTTACTAAACCGCCTGTGCCAGGCATTATAGTATTAAAAAAAGTGTTTACTTCACTAGAATAATAATTTGAATGGTGCAAATATACAGCATATGTTTATTTGTGATAAATATTGTATAAAATTCAGTTTGAACTCGTCTACAAAACTATTACATTGTTTTTTTTGGTTGGCTGCTACTCGATTTTGAGCATGATCCATATTACTTTATGGACTTTCATATATTTTATGCAACTAGTATGTTGTGGGTATTTACTAGTTACCTATTTTCCGAAATTATTTGTTAAAAATAATTTGAGCACAGACCAGCAAGTGATGGTTTACAAAATAAACAAAAGTAACTTTCTGGTAAAAAAATTGACAGTATGTAGATATTGTTGATCAAGACATAATCTAATGTTTAGTGCTATCTAGTGTAGGCTAGTTAAAGTAAAATAAATAAGTATGGTGAATTGTGCCATACAGCTGGAGTTCTGAACAAAATGTTCGCTAACAAATGTTCTGCACACTATTTTGGTGGAATTGTACCTTAACACTAACTAAAATATTATATCATAACACCTTTCTATATCTGCTATGTGATCACTACTTTCTTTTATGTTACAAGTGTTATATTAAATTTGCTTTTTGACAGGCCAGCAAAATGGAAGTGGATCGTAACGACTATGACATGGTGGAATATTTATGTGAGCTAAGAGAGAGCATATTAGAAGCTTATACTGGAATAATCCAAGGTTTAAGAGGGGCAGATGGAGAAGTAAGTTTATCTAAAATAATGTATTACATATTGTAAATGTGCAAGTGTGTCTGTCTGTTGCCTGTTACCGCTTTAACCGCTGAACGGATTTAGATAATAATTTGGTATGGCAATACTTTCGAGTCCTGGGATAGGATAGTTTTTAAAAGACATTGTTTGCGTGGGATATGAATGTGTTTAGTCTGTATGTTACAAACAGGATTAAACCATTGTACCCATCGTGTTAGAATTTGCCAAATACATAGGACCACGAGAAAGTCCATGATCTACTTTTTTTCCCCGCAAAATGTAGGATCATCGCGCGATATTTGCCTTTCTGCGCAAAACCAAGGGTGCATGCGACATCTAGCTCTTTAAATAGGGATGTGTTATGGATACGGCCGTTCGTTGTACTAGCCATCTAATTGTATAATTAAACTAGCTGTGCCCGCGAATTCGTTGATTTTGATTGATAATAAACAGTTCAGTTTATTATTAACTTATATTAATTAAATTATATTATTAATGTTACGATCGGAGTGAAAGTGCCCGAGCGTGCAAAGGCACGATCAGTTTAGCGTGTGTTAAGTGTTTTGCTATCGTTGTCACGTTGAACTATCGTCCGTAAACCGTCTTAACAGAACCAATTTTCCGCCTCAGGTACAGGCGGACGTGTCGATGGTGGAGCCGCACGTGCCGGCGATGGTGCAGTTCATGATCGCGGTGGCGATGGAGCCGGAGCGCACGGACGGCCACTTGTCCGTGGCGGCCGGCCTCACCGGCGACCTGTGCTCGATGTTCGGCGCGCGTGTCCTGCCGCTGCTGGAGTCGCGCCCACTGCTGGACTTGTTGCGGCAGGCGCGCATGTCGCGCACGCCACGCACCAAGATGCTCGCCAACTGGGCCACCAAGGAGATCCGCAAACTCAAGAACCAGACCCCTATCGCCAGCTGGTATGACACATCCCCACTTACTTCTCTACTTACATCCTAGTGTTCAAATTATATGCATACGCACGACTAAGCGATCCGGCCGCTACATAGTGGAAACGAGCAACTGTATGCTAATCGGAGCTGCGGCTGGGCGCGCTATCGAATTGATAGTTGCATACGGTTGCTCGTAATATTACGATCGAACGGTTGGAGTTTTGCCTGTATATTTTCATTTAAAAACCTAATCAAAGATATATAATTATATTATTAACAATATATTTGTTATTGTTTCAGATTTGAGACATTCTTGTAACAAAGTTGAGACTTGCTGGTAAACTCAAATGTAATGTATTATTGGGGGGTCATATCATAATTTACGAGTCGTTAGGTGCATTTAGAAACTTTGTAAAAAAAGATATCAGAGAAAAATTTATTCATATGGGATAATTCTCTCTGATTTTTGTTTAATTAGATTAATAATTGTTAATGCTCAATATTTACAAAGCGATAAATTGACTGCTTGACGATGTCAATAATTAAATGCATCTAGCGAAGTAGTACTCTTGGAATATTTCATAACATTGCCTCACCATGTTTCCACATAATTAATTCAAAGCATTTTCCTATTTGGTATTATAAATACAGGCAGTGGCTGTGGTATTTTTAACTTACGTGATGCGAACGAGAGCGAATGGAAGATGACGAATGTTATTTTAGGCATGCACATGTGTAAGGGATTGTGAATTTTATAAATTATTCTTTTGTAAGGAATAGAAAGATATCCGACTGAGGAAGTATGGACGACGAAGTATGTGTGTGATTGTGATATAAAAATATTTTTTAACTTAGCCATGTATATCAATCTTCTCCATGGGTTGATATTGTGAATAAGGTTCCATCAAAGTTCGGAGCGAGACAGAGGACGCCATATTGGTGCTCGATAGCTTTTATTCATCGCATTTATGCAAGATTTGAACTAAAACATTAATTATTATTTAAACTATTTGACGCTTAGTTTGTAAATACATTTATTTGTCTAATGATGAAACGTCCATGACCTTTTCTATTTGTGATGAATAAAAACATTCACTGCCTTTCAGTCTTAAGCTCAGTAATGTGTACATATGTAATTAAAATTATTAAAAAATAGGAATGGTACGACGTCGAGCGTTGTACGTTGAGTGGTAAAATAACCGCCACAAAAAAGCACTGACATTATAAATAATTACATTATGTTCTAAAACTGTATGCATTGTTTCACGATTTTTTATTTCTATGGAATCTCAAATCTGTTGTTTCTTATACATATTCAAATCTATCGAGTTCTTTTTCGGCGTTGTGTTTATAACATTGTTCTTTAATATTTTAAACTTAAATAAATTTTTATTATGATAATAATTGTTACGGATATGGTCGAGTATCAAATTTAAGCTACTTATTTCAATGTTTTTGACGTTAAACAAACTGGTGCCAATTGTTATTATTTGCTATTGCATTTCTCCTTGAAGGTAAGTGAAGCGTCAGTGCCTTGTTACGAAGCTAACTATTCCATATCGCACGAATGTTAAACATTCGTGTGTGTGTCTTAGAGATTACTAACGGTGCAACTGTTTATGAATAACATTAGATAAGCCCAAATCGGAGAAACTTTTCAATAATTTTTACTTAATTTGTATTTTAGAGTGTTTGCTAGTCTGTGAGCATCACTGACAGGGATGATGTTTGCGTGATTTATGCAAGATTTTTTATGAAGTGTGTTGTTATTATTGAGCCCTTGTACACTGTACATTCAAAAAGTCAATGTCATATTTCAGCAATTTAACAGTAGGTGTACGAGAGCTCCGAATGTTGTGTTGCATAATATGAGTATGGACAGATGTATTTTTTCTATTCTTCTATGTCATATTATGTACTTATACAAAGGATGATAGGAGAATTTGAGTGAGGACTAGTGCCATGCCATGAAAGGTTCTGTATTAGAATCATGTAGGCATTGAGTCGACGAATACCACCCACTTTTCCCGCGCGAATAAATTTTCAACCGAAATTTATTTTGTTACATTTTTTATTGTTTAGCATACAAATAGTTTCCTGTAACTGAACTATAATAATAAAAAAAACAATTTGAACTTTTATTTTTTATTTATCTCTTTTCTCCTACTCGACATAAGGATGTGGTTAAGGAACCTGAAGCCTAAAGCGACTTGGAAACAACACTGATCAAGATACAAATGAAATTTTTGCACGCTGAATTACAGCCCCGGAACGCTCAAATTCTCCGCATAAATTTTTCTTGAAAATATGATTATTTAAAGAAACATCCGGCTGGAGTAACGTTTCCAAACATTACTGGAGCCGGATTTGTTTTTTGCGTTTTTACAGAAAACTACAATCAAGCAAATTACGAAAATATACGCTCAATAATTAGAAAAGACAAAGCTGTAATTGAGCGTAGGTATGAAGTTAGCAAAATTAAATCCACAATATCTGGCTGGAGTAACGGACACTCACAATCAAGGACTGCAATTTAGGCTTAGATAAGACCTCTTTAGAGCTTAGAATAATAACTATTATGCAGGCGCGTATTGCGTACTTACATTCGCCCACATACTATTGTGAAGTGTGATCAGCTTAGGAGAAATTTACACAAAAAAATATTTTTTTAATTAATTTAATTCATAATAATTTTTCCCTAAAATTTTGATTTGTTAAGACTTGAATGGACTCCAACATCAATCATCAACTTGTAAATTAGTATTACTCTTATCTATGCTCCAACATGCGATCAAAAGTAATAGACATTGGATATACTTAGTATTAAATTACAGTTATTCGACGGCGCCCATTGACTGACTAGTCCGTAATGTCCGAAATCTTGCATTGGACATATTAAAATAATATCGTCAAAACAAACCTTTTATTAGTTACTAGCTGTGCCCGCGACTTCGTACGCGTGGAAAAGTGATTTAGGACACTTTTATATTTTTAAATATATTTTTAGTTTATTGGCGCAACCGCTGACAACTTTCGCCAATAGGTACTTCCCAGTGTATTCCAGTGTTGATCCCGATCCAGCAAGTCAAGTACCCGGCAAGCCTCTTGGTATGCAGGGTATAATAATAATATAGTACCATCCTTTCGGAGCTCGGCAAAAGAAGTAGGCCTTCGAACAATATGTAGAAGTCAGCAAAGGTATTCGAAGTTAGGATAATATTATTCGAATGCACCGTATAGACCCAGCCAATTTTTCACGTTAATTTAGTAAATTATTTAACTTCGATGTCCGTCTGTCTATCTGTCTGGTTGTAAAAACTTTAACACGTGTAGGTATTAAGCTAACAATCCTATTAAATACTCAGGAACTTCTGTCCCTTCTGGCTTTGAAAAAAACAGACTCCTTAGCCACATCTACCCAAATATTCAGCCGTATCTCTCTAATTTTCGACACTCCAAAGGGAACCAAAACCTAAATTTGATACGAAGCAACGTCTTAGTAGTGCTGACATAGGATAAATTGCGAAACCATAAAATTATTTTCAATTTTTTTGAACTTAGTACCGTTTTTGTCATTAATATTTTGAGATATTAAATTGAAACATAATATATTGCAATTAAGGTATTTAAAACGAAACTCTCGGTTAGACATGGGCGCAGCGGCACGCCCCGTCGAGGATCCAGCAGGCTTACTCTCGACACAACCGAGAATCGAATCAGTTCGATCTCAACGGATTTGGTGTTTTATTTGGTAGATTACTTTGGAACTAATTAGGATAAAGAAAACCTTTGGAACGTAACTTTTTGTACACCCGACGATATCAATCGACATAGAACAAAAATAAACAAACGTCAATTTATTCGGGAGTATGCGGCACGATCGAATCTGAATCAAAATCGAATCAGTTTGGAGAGTTAGGCCCCAGCTCGGCGCGCCGATCGGTTTTAGTAGCGTTTTTTTATTAACCTACCCTAAGTATAACAATAATATAAATAAATTAAATTTAGTTTTAAAGAAAATATAAAATAAAAAAAGATTAAATTTGAATGTTTGCAGAGTGGTTCCTGCCGCGCTTCATACAAACGTCCAGCATTTTTTTTTAATTGTCATAAGTTTTTTATTTATGAACCGATTGAGATGAAATAAATGTTAAGTCAAGATTACTACAAATATGATTGAACCACATCTAAATCGGATAAGCCGTTTCTGAGATTAGCGTGCACAAATGCACCGAAAAACAGACAAAAATAAAAAAATATATTGTTTTGGGTACTATTGCATAAATAAAAGTCTCCTATAATAACACAGGCACAGTTAGCACATTTTAATAGTATTTTTTACCCAGCAGTCTACACTACACCAGCCCGGCTCGGACGTAAGACGTCACGCAGCAGCCTGCATTACGCGGCGCCCGGTCGAATCAAGGCGAAACGATTTTAATTTTGCTATATTTCCTAAACTACTCATTATATTTGCATGGTATAAAGGGCAAATATTACAGTCTTCATGGAATGCTTAAGCCAACTAACGTATTAAAAATGATAAGGATTAATACCGTGATAATATAGGATTATACGCGTATAAATAGCTTTCCAAAAACCGCTTAATTGCCCGTTTTTTAGTTTATCGCGAAAGGCTTTCTTTTAATTATACAGTTAATTAAGTTGATTTTATACAATAAATGATAATTTATTTCAATTTGTGAAGCAAGTTCAAAAATACAATTTTTATATTATTATGACACTGTGAAAACACTGTTTTCCCAGAAAAAAAATCCTGATAGTTAGGTACTTATTTGATGTTCTAATCTACTTTAGGGCGTGTTTCACCAAGCAATGTTAAAGTTAACGCCATGTTAAATATAATGTTATCCCTCTCGTATTTCCTGTCAATGAATGAGATGGTATGGTATTTTAACACGGCGTTAACTTTAACATTGCTTGGTGAAACACGGCCTTAGTGCCACGTTCTATTGCTTCGCGTCACTGTGTAAGCGATCCCCCCGCGCCCCCCGCACGAACCGTTCGACCGCAGGCCGCGCGCGCGAAATTCATCCGACTTGCTTCAAATTTATCGTCACTGCTCGGCTCCTATGTATCGTAATTCGTAGCGTTATGTTATATAGCCTATAACCTGCCCAGGAATATGGGCTACAATCGTACCAAGTTTGGTTAAAATCCCTTCAGTAGTTTTTGTTCCCATCGTGCACATACAGACAGACAGACAGACAAAATTTTTACTAATTGCATTTTTGGCATCAGTATCGATCGCCAATCATCCTCCAATATGTATTTTGAAAAAATATTCAATGTACAGAATTGACCATTGACCTCTCTACAGTTTTATTATAAGTAAAGATATAGACAAGTTGGTTCTAGAAAACAAATGGCAACTTTTTAACCGACTTGCAAAAAAGGAGGAGGTTTCTCAATTCGACCGTATACATGTTTTACGTAGTTAAAATGGTATCTACGCATGATTTGTCAGGCAAAACAACTTCAACAAATATAATCACATTTATTTCAGACAAAAAAAACCCATAGTACAAGTAGGTAAATAAACAGTAAGTAATAATTAATATTAAGTAGTACTAATAAACAAATTAAAATATTATTAAATTAGATCTCTAACCCACGTAGTTCTTGAGATTTCCATGGCCGTGCAACAACCCTTATAACTTCTTTTCTACTTTGTCTTTGTTTCTACTTCGTCAAAATTTTGACGAACATTTTCATCAGTTTTATGACTTGGCGGAGCAATTGTGATGCGACACACGCTGAGGATCTCGTTTTCAGATGAATGCGAGACCAACGGCAACGGCATTGGGCATTTTAAAAATAGGTTTCAGTGTACCTAAATGAAATCCAAAACGTGGAATTTGCAACATTTTCTCAAGTCTTAGTATAAATACGTATTGATAGAACAGTAAACCTATTGCTCAACCGTACAGGAGAATACCTATTCCATTAGAAGAGAAAGTTATTATGAAAATAGAGAAACTATTGGGAAAACGTACCTAATTAAACATATTAAAGAGGAAGTTAAAGGTCCGTCGACATGGATATTGCCCATTGCGCCCATTTTAAAAGAAAATGGTAACTTGGGATTGTGCGTAGATATGCGTAGAGCAAACATAGCCATTCAACGTGAAAATCACCCTCTTCCAACAATGCATCAATAAAATTGATATCTAAGGGTAGAGATGCTAAAATCTTCAGCAAGCTGATTATAAAAGACGCGTTTCATCACATCGAATTACATCCATATCACAGATTAAGTGTTAGGCCTCAGCCTCTAATTTTGCGGGCAGCGGAGCGGGAGCGGCAGGATCTTTTACGTAAAATCGAATGGACCGGTTCTCAAAAACAGCGGCGCAGGAGCGGGTAACGAGTACCGCCCCCGCGCCGCCGCCGTTCCCGCCCCGCTGCACGCAAAATTCGAGGCTTAGGCCTTAGGTCAGTCCCAATTAACGTTACATATCTACTTTCATCACCAGTATAGGTCTATTCAGATACAAAAGGATGATGTTCGTGATGATAAAATAAAACCTTCAGGTAAGGTCGCAAGAATCTTGTTGCGCGCAAAATAAAGTTGAAGCCGAATGAGAGCGTAATCACTGATCCCTGTGTCCCGTTCTAACAGTGACTTTAGAGCTTAGTTATAGAATCCTCTGTCTGAATCGTTTATTCTTCATCTATGCGTAATTAAAGGATTATATTCTCTTTGATCTATGCTTTAGAGTAGAGATGTAACGGATATCCGGTAACTATCCGGTATCCGGCCTTGTTTTCACTATCCGGCCGGATACCGGATAGTACTACAGTATCCGGCCGGATACCGGATAGTAAAATTTAAAAAAGTCTCATTATTTTATAAAGGCTAATCATGCTCCAATAGGTTGTGGACACCCGTTTATTTTTATAATCGCACATCAAAAATGTTTGTTTTATTAACAAGTGGCAAATTGTGATGAATAAATACCAAATGATACGCGATAACACTCGAACGCCTCCGAGTCGACCCGATCTCCGGTTACGTGTGGCCCGAATAATAATATAATAATAAAATAATAATATCTATGGACGCTTCACACCACGTCAATCTGGCCCTGTGCTAAGTATCCGAAGAACTTGTGTTACAGGTACCAGACAACGGAAATATATTTAATACTTTTATACTATACACATATTTAAGATTTTTATTATATTATACACAAATTTAATACACATCCATGACCCAGGAACATTGATAACTTTTTGTTCCCTCGGCGGGATTCGAACCCGCGACCTTTCGTGTGAGCACCAACGCGCTCAACCAACTGCGCTACGGAGGCCGTCAAAATTGCGTCGTCGAATGCGCCTGAATATTTCCGATCTCGTTCACCGCGCCAATATTCAAATCAAACTTATTATAAAGGGTGTAAAAAGAGCAGTCACCATAACTTTGGGATATGATTATACTACCTTTTCTCATTCTAGAAATGTATTTTTTTTTCAAGAAATAAAAAAAAAAATTTTTTTTTTGTTAAATATTGTAGGTAAAAATTGCGACAAAAAAATAAGAAATGGTGAAAAGTTAAATAAAAAATTTAGTTTTTAACAAAAAAAATAATTAAAAAAAAATACATTTCCAAAATGAGGAAAGGTAATATAATCGTGTCTCAAAGTTATAGTTGCTCTTTTTACACACTTTATATTATCAAAAAGGCCGGATATCCGGCAGCCGGATATCCGGCGCTCCGGCCTAGTAGCTTGCCGAATATCCGGTATCCGGTATCCGGCCAAACTACTATTCGTTTTTGTTTTTATTTATTTATTTTATAGGGGCTTGTAACCTACTACAGGCTATATCAGCCTCATCGTAACATGCACTATGGGCGACATACATTTATGGGTCTCTTAATTTTAAACAATTATTTACAAATGTTACTACAGTATGAAAGTCAGTATGCGGTAACCTTATAAAACTAAACACAAAACCCACGTCATACAAATTAACTCTAAAAAACTTAAACAATATTGATCTTAAGGCTTCGTACCGAACACACTCCACAAACACATGATGGACATCCTCCGCAACACCACATGCTTCACAATTTGGAGACGCTGACTTCCGCATTAAGAATCCAAATTTGTTTAAAGGAATAGGTCCAGTACGAATTCTAAACATATTATATTGACTAATTCACTCCTAGAGTTAAGTTGATTTTGTTCATTTCGTTGTTGTAGAGTGTAGACTGACCAGGGCCCTAATTCTCAGTCCTCGAACTTAGTTTTTACTATCGGTCTGTCCCGCTCATGCAGATGAGATTTACCGCGCGTGCGAGCGGGATATACTAATATTCGGAACTAAGTTCGAGGACTGAGAATCGCCGCCCTGGGCCCTAATTCTCAGGCCTCAGACGTAGTTTTTACTATCGGTCTGTCCCGCTCATGCAAATGAGATTTACCGCGCGTGCGAGCGGGATATACTAATATTCGGAACTAAGTTCGAGGACTGAGAATCGCCGCCCAGGTGACAACGCGAACAATCATGAAGTTACTGTCTCTTTTACTTTCATGAATCTTTGCATTTGAAATTTGTAAGATAGATCGCTGTTTTGAGCTCTACTTTTTACACTCCTTGATCCTTCGTATATCTTATTTCTATGATTTATATCCATGGAAAATTTCCTTAAGTGGAAGAACCCATACGAAATTTTCGATTCTGACATTAATGGTGTTGACAAAAATTTGAGGGACCATGCATGACTATCCAATCCTAGTTCAAGAACAAAATATAACTTATACCTATACATTTTTCATCCTTTTCTCTAATAAAATAACTTTTTTTCAATTTCAGATTTCCTAAAAACCTTAATTTTTGGAAAATATGGTTATGTGCGTGTGCCTGTATGTTATTATTATAATATGTCGGGTAAGGGTAGCCCCCTACTGGGCTCTATTAAAACTGGGACTAGATACTAGATACATTTTTTGTTTTTGCTTGATTACTATACTGTATAGTGCCGCAAAGGGCAAGTTTATAATTAGCATCTTCGATTAAAATCCCCGAGGAGCAATGATCTGTGTACGTCAGATCACAAATCAGTTTATATAATTATTGTCCTTTAATCATATTATTTCATTATGGACGCTATCGTCAGAAAGGGGTAAGAGGGACAGTTACTGATCTCTCGCTCGGCTTCAATTTTGCGACAGCAGCTCATTCCTATATTACGTCATATTGTATAGGTAATTATTTTATATTACAATGATATTACAGTAGTACTTAATACTTCCATGGTTGCAAGCTTGATTTCGATAAAAACTAAAAACGAAGTTATTTATTATTTTTATTTATCATAATTCGTTATTCTATTATTTTATTGAGGATGAGTTTGTGAGTTGCGACCGCAGATGTTGTTCTGAAGTGTTCTGCTGATCGTAGTTGCGACACGCGACTTTCTGGTTTCTGACGCGTCTGACAGTGTGTTTTCACCATAATGTTGACGTCTGTCATCCAGGGGGCTGACAGTGTAGTTCCATTTGTTACGTTTTGGCGCTGCGGTCGAAAGCAAAATGGCGTCGTTTTGTGACGTCACACACGTAAAGTTCCTGTTTCCTGTTTGTAGTGTCAAAATATGATCTATGTTGTCAAACATAGATTAGAGTAATTTTGTTGTCAAAACTCAAATATGGCCGCGTGTAGTTTGTTAGTGTTTTGTTTATCCTCGTTTCTTGCTTGATTTGATCCAAAATATTCAATTACTCCGCAGATTATTGATACATTATATCAATCTTTTATAGTATGTTAATTAATTTAGTGTAAATATTGTTCATTTTTCGTTTTAAGCGACTATTTAAGTCTTGTGTCGGCGGTTGCAACGCAACTATTAGTTCACAGGTGAGTTTTACTTTTAACACGTTATAGTTAGAGCTAGTGTAATATAAAGTATGAACAATATAATATAATTATACTTAATCTTTGACTCATTAAGTTTGCCAATGTTTTTTGCTTTTGTATATCAATATTAATCTTAAACTGTACTCATTTGTTTCAGACAGAAATACCCCTAGGCCTTAGTGATAACAATTATTACAAAGAGAACTCCAATGAGGATGTAAATGCTTCTGATGAAATGTTGGTCATTGGAAGAGCGGGTATGTATTAAGTACTATGGCATTTTGACACTCATTCTATATGATATTTTAACATATCAAAAGATACTGAAATTGTTTTATTTTTGTGAAATACCAAGGTTTAGTGGTTTGGAACTTGGCTCAGGAATTGGTGGTTGTGGGTATCAATAACTTCACTGAAACAACAAAAAATTTATGTAACACTTGTTTAACATTTATGAAAAGATGGTATTTTCATAAATGTTAAACAAGTGTTATGGCAGTTTAAGCATATTTTATAGCAGAATATTATTGCAGTTTTATTTAGGGTAATCAACTTATAGTGCTGAAGGACAAAACTAGTTAATCTATTTTTGCTAATTAACTATAGTTTTTACTAGAAACCCTCCTTGTTTTGTTGTTGTTGATGGCCGGACTAAGTGACCGGCCAACATATGTATTGTTTTTTCATCTTAAATATTGTGTTATTTATTTACAGAAGTGACTGATCAACTTTTGTGTCATCAAAGAAATGAAAACAATTGAAATATGAGCACACTTCAAGTAAGGCAAGTGGCCTTAGAAACAGGAAAACCTGGACTTGTGTGTTACCATCACTAGATGGTTGGATTACGACATTAGAGAGTTTTATTAGGATAATTATTAAAATATTATTAAAAAAATATTCTGTTAAATATTAATGTTCTTGCTATATCAATCAGGGCTTATTAGAAATTCAGAAAAAAAATCAATAAATAAATGATAAATGTAACCTGTTTTTATTTTGTATTACTTATTATAAAAATAAATTACCTGAACTACAAAAACCTACCTACAAAAAAAATCGATACCTCACTAAAGTATCGATAGCTGGACTCGATTATTCAACCACTTATACAATGTGTGTTTGTAGTCTGTGATGTGCTATGGTCTGTGGTGTGCGGTCAAAATGACAGATGCTACAGTGCTGCCAAAACGTAACAACTGGAAACTCGGTAAAATATAGCTGTCGCATCTGTTACGTAGTAACTAATTCTTAATCTGTGCTGTCATCGCACCTTCAGCTACCAAGTTCAAGCTTATTATTTTCTTATTTTCCGGTAAAGCGGCGAAGGCGGCTGCCGATTACAGTAAATTCAATTGTAGAGAATACTAGTTGTGGCTCCTAAATTAACAAGGTATTAGTGCTACAATCAATAATAAACAGGAGTAAATAGTCGTTGCAACGTTCTAATGAATAAAATAAAGTACACTACAACATTATCTGTTATTTTTCAGAAGACCTCAGTTCGAATATAAACTACACTTTTGCTATATTCTTCTCACAAGCAAACAGAAACTTACTTAACAATGAAGCCTGCATACAAAATCGGTAAGTAATTGATTCTTAATATTTATGTAAATAACTTACGAATTGCGATACTGTGAGGTTAGAATATCCATTTATAAATCACACGTGTTGCAGCTGAAACTACGGCAAACCGATTAAATTCTTTATCAAATTTATAAAAAAATTGTCTAGGTAAGTATACTAAATTGATAATTTGTTGGACAATCAGATTAGATATGAGTACATTAAAATTAGATGAATATAGTTTGTATTTATACATGCTTAGATTCAATATTTATTACCTACTTTATGTACATACTTAATTTTTTACATTTGCAAACCTATTATTTATTGGATTTTTTTTCAAATAGGTATTATTTATAATATAGGAATTACCAAGTTAGTATCAACATTATTATTGCACAATATTTACAGTACTACATCTTTTCCTTTCATTAATTATTATAATAGTAAATCAACATTGTTTAACAAAAAAAGGGTTATGGGCTCAATATAATACTTACTAATTCATGCCACTTTTTTTTCGATATTAAAATGATTTTTTAAATTTAATTTAGCTTTAAGTTCTAAATTGGTGTATAAAATTATATTTATAGCTTCTCATATCTCACTAGATGTTGCTGCAGGTTAATTTTGTAAAAATAAAATTAGCTTATCCCATGGTCTAATGTATGTGCCAAATTTACTCAAAATCAGTTCAATCATTTAGAAGTTATTTAACAGACAGACATAGTTACTTATGCATTTTTATTAATAATACTATAGTTTAATATAATAATAATATAGTTTCCTTCCAAATAAAATATGTTTTTATTTATATAATTTTAAAAAATTAAGTCTCCATATTAAGGCAAATTTTCAATTTACTAGCTTAGAAGCATGGGTTTGGATTTGATACATTAGTCAATCACTTTTGTTTTTTATGTATATTAGTTATAGTAATTATCAAAAATATCATTCTTATTTTTCAGCTGATGAGAAGCTTGCTGAGTTAGGACGTAAGGAAATAATGCTTGCAGAAAAAGAAATGCCTGGATTAATGGCTTGTAGAAGAAAGTATGCTCATCAAAAAATTTTAAAAGGGGCAAAAATTGCCGGGAGCCTTCACATGACTGTTCAAACAGCAGTCCTAATTGAGACCCTTATAGAATTGGGAGCAGAAGTAAGTTGAATGAATTCTAAACAAACTGTTAAAAATGACCATATCCTGCAAATAATGCATGGTGTTAATGGGTAGCAATTATAAAATTCAGGTATAAGAACTAAAAATATATTCCCAGGCATTTGATTATTATTTTCTTCAATGTAACAAAGACATGAAATGTGCCTTGTATTTTTAAGATATGCTTATCTGTATTATACATGTGATAAGATAGAAATACAAAAACATACTTTTGTAGTGACATAACAGAATATTTTATCTTATTGTGTGACTGCCATTTGTTATCTGTAACCTCTGATCCATAGTGAAGTGATAAAAATTCAAAGAGGAATCAGATTTCTATCATTATACTTAAAGTTATTTTTATTACATCAGAAATTTTAGAACAAAATTTTATACATTTCAAGTAAAAAATGTAAATAAATAAATAATACATACAGTAGAACGCCGATTATCCGAACGCTGATTAACCGAATCGCCAATTATCCAAATCGTTCGTCAGCTTAATATAAAAAATTAAAACCAAGTAATTTTTGTTTTGTATTGTTGTAACAAGTTGAAACCGCTCGAGTCCAGATATATTTCAACTGTTGTGGTTGAAAGCTAGATGCAAGTTTAGCTAGGTATATAGTTTATTCTATGTGTGACAGTTCTTTATTTTTATTACCAGTCTATGTCCGATTATCCGAATCGACCCCGGTCCCAATTAATTCGGATAATCGGCGTTCTACTGTATATGGGTAGTTTTCAATTTTGTTTAATTTTAAATAATTTACATACCAAAGTGTAATTTTGTATCTTGTTAAAACATATATTTGCATTTTAATAAGATTTATTTTAATATCATTCATTTGCATATATATAACTTTATATTTTTAGCAAATTTATTCATGTCATGGAAAAGTAATAATTATACAAATAATAATTAATTAATTTTATGTAGTTATTCAATCTCAATTAAATATATTATTATAAATGAATGTGGCATTGCATACCTTTACAAGGTATGCACTGCCACATACATTTATGTGTAAATACAATATACATTAATTGAACCTTATATTCATACTCATTTTTAATTATAAGGTTTTTTATTAGATTGTTTTATGTTTAGAAAAAAAACATTAATGAACTAGTGAAGATGATATATAACCTTAAGTAATCATGTATAATTCTTGTGGGCATAGGTATAATATTTTTATAATATAATGTTTCATTATAATTTTATATCTCCTTTTTTCAATTGTATAGGTGCAATGGTCAAGCAGCAACATATACAGTACACAAGATGAGGCTGCAGCAGCATTGGTTGCAGTTGGTATCCCAATTTATGCCTGGAAGGGAGAAACAGAAGAAGAATACATTTGGTGTATTGAACAGACACTAATTTTCCCTGACGGGAAGGTAATTTACTAGTTTTTAAATATGCATAGTTATTAATTACTAGCATATATTATAGCATAACTTTTAACAATAATTCTTTTTTTGGAATGAACATTATCAATCAATTTAAATATAAAAAGCATTGGCATATTTTTATGTAGTTCCATTTCTTGTAATATTTATGATAATAATTGATAAAATACTAAAGTATAGAAATTGAATACATTACATTGTACATTATACAGTATTTATTACATTGATGAAAATAATTCCTTTTTTTCAGCCATTGAATATGATTTTGGATGATGGTGGTGACCTTACAAACTTAGTGCACACTAAATATCCACAACTCCTAGAGGGCGTAAAAGGCATTTCTGAAGAAACTACAACAGGTGTACACAATTTATACAAAATGTTCAGAGAGGGTCTCCTCAAAGTACCAGCAATTAATGTAAATGACTCTGTTACCAAGAGTAAGTTTGATAACTTATATGGATGCAGGGAATCTCTTCTTGACGGCATTAAAAGAGCAACTGATATTATGATTGCTGGAAAAGTGTGTGTCGTTGGCGGTTATGGCGATGTCGGTAAAGGTTGCGCTCAGGCATTCAAAGGTTTTGGAGGACGTGTTATTGTGACAGAAATAGACCCGATTAATGCATTACAAGCAGCAATGGAAGGTTTTCAGGTCATTACTATGGAAGAAGCAGCTGAGATTGGACAGATCTTTGTAACCACAACAGGAAATATTGACATAATTACAAAGGAGCACCTCATGCGAATGAAAGATGATGCAATTGTTTGCAACATTGGACATTTTGACTGTGAAATTGATGTTGCTTGGTTAGAGAAGAATGCCAAGAAAGTGAATATCAAGCAACATGTTGATCGTTATGAACTTGAGAACGGTAACCACATTATTGTTTTGGCAGCCGGCAGGTTGGTTAATTTGGGATGTGCCACTGGACACTCTTCCTTTGTTATGTCCAATTCCTTTACTAATCAGGTCCTAGCACAAATTGAATTATGGACAAAACATAACTCATATCCCATTGGAGTACACACATTACCTAAAAAACTAGATGAAGAAGTAGCTGCCCTTCACTTGGATCATCTTGGTGTGAAACTCACTAAGCTTACACCTAAACAAGCTAAATACATTGGAGTTCCTGTTGAGGGTCCTTACAAGCCAGACCATTACAGATATTAAATTTAAATTATTTAAAAAGGATTGAAATGAAATAATAAATGTTCAATGTCTTTGAGGACTATTCTATTTTGGATGGTCTTATAACACTGTGAAACTTTTATTTTAGTTTTAAAATGAGATTTATAAAATCACTTACACTGTAATAAAAATATCACTTGGACAGTTTGTTGTTATTTAAATTTTATTTATAAATCTCGAGTACCACTGGTACCATGTAACAAAATACAACTAATATTTCAAATGTATAAACACAGACACCAGCTTGCATGGGCTGAGTAGCTGATACATTAGGACATTATTCAAAATAATTTTTAAATTAAATTGTTATGTATTTGATACATTTATCTATGCATTATCCATGCTGATGCATTTTGATAACTTACTTAAAATAAAGATTTTCATTGAATTTAACTCGGCCTTGCTGGCTGCTTGATGACAAGCTGATCTATAGTTTTTAAGCCGTGACAAAAGGTGCTTCTGAGGATGATGATGGATTATTTATATGAAAGGTGAGGATCAGCTAAAACATGTTACTAAAAACTTTTTAAAAATAAAAAGCAGTAAAGTAATACTAACATATTTTTATATATTAATCTTACAACTAAACATGTTTAACTTAATGTATATTAAGATAAATAGAATTGCCGTAATTCATCATCTTTTGGTTTTAAGATACATTTATCTCTTAGATTTACTACCCAACCAGGCTCCAATCCATAAAATATTTGCCTTGGGTCTTTTCGTTTACAGAGCATTCCAAACTGTTGATCTTTTTCTAATTTAGGTAATTCATAACCATACTTTTGAGCTAATCTTAATCGTTCTTCAGATATTCTCTCTGGATCAGCCAAATAACCTCTTGATTCAGGACTTGTATAGTATTCAATAACATCAGCAGGTGGTATCATCCTTCTTGGTATAGCTTGTCCGGATTCAAAGAACTGTTTAGGATTTTTAAGCAGAAAAAGGCTATGAGGATCATAATATGCAGTAGTAATGACACCTCCATTCTTTTCAATTGCAGCAATCACTTGTTCACTTGCCCACTGAACTTCAATGTTTATTTTAGCAGCAAAAATGTCAGCTCCATCATCTGTCAGATTAATCCCAAATTGTTTTTGATCTGGGAAAAAGTTATAAAGTCCAGATTTGACTACCGCGGCAATATCAATAGGTTTTGTAATATCTAAGCGATCTCTGTCAATGAGGCTTTGCAGCTCAAGGAGTGACATTGGTGGATATTGTCTTCTGTGACTGAAATCAGAAATATTTTGTGATGAAAACATAAACAAATTATTTCCAAGTGCTTTTTAACAACTACTATTATTTTAAGAGGTTTTCTCTAAAGTAAGAATTAAGAGTTAGTTATATAGATTACAAAAGAAGAGTTAGTTTACTTTTAATAACATAATACATATATTATTCACTAATAACAAATGCAATATTCAGTAGATTTGAAGGTGTTGTTTAATAATAAAACATTTATTTAACAATAAAGTGAGGAAGCACCATACAAAAATCTTATAAATAAAAATGTATTGCTGTTTGTTAGTCTCGCTAAAACTTGATATCGGCTTAACCGATTCGTCTTTTTTTAGTCTTGACATATTCGTCCAGGAGGTCCAGGGAAGGTTTGTATGCTCAACAAAGTGGGCACGGGTCAGCTAGTAGTTCTATAATAATTGCTTCCAAGTGATTGATTCTTAACAAGAGATTATACTTACTGATGGCCCCGATAGTAGTATTCATTGGGCATTCTTAAGTAAAAGGGATTGTTTCCAGTTTCATAACCCAATCTCATGTAATTTTGTCTTTGGCCTGATCCTTTGTTACCGGCGCCATGTTTATCGCCTCCGTGTTGAGCTCTGCCACGTTTAACCTACGATATAATTTTATTTAAATGTTGATAAAACAAACCAACCACTCGGTAGAGGTTTGGATAAATTTAATCAACTAAACTTACATTTTGTTTGGCACCAGGATTATCACGAATATTAGCTATTGATATTCGAGGCAGTGATCGCAACATAGCTAAAGATTTTTCTGTTATTTGCCTGGATCCCATTTTTATTTAGATTTTATTGTTATACGATTATTGTATTTAAAATATTTCTTAAATATAAACCTAACCTTAAAATTAGCGCTGGTTCTATGGATAGTAAACTGTCATGTGTCAACTTGACAGAACTATTTTTGACGCTTGACAAGATAATCTAGACGGATAGGTGAGAAAGTTTAAATTATGGCAACACTGTTTATTGTTTATTAAATGCAGTGAGTGGTTTGTCTATGGTTTCCTATTTGGAGATCATATGATCAATGATCCATTGATTTGTCTTTTTTCTGTAAAAAGTCCTTCGTAGTGAGTAAAGTTAGAATTTATTCAGTGCCAAGGGGGTGGTATCAGCCAAAATGAAAGGATCCATATTCAACATCGACGCTGGGTATCTGGAGGGATTATGCCGTGGTTTTAAGTGTGGTATTCTGAAACAGTCTGACTACCTCAACTTGGTGCAGTGCGAGACTCTAGAAGGTATGTTATTTCTATTACGTCTAGGACCGCTGGTTATTTTGCTTTAACATAAATTCTTCTACTGTATACTTATATTAATTACATTAATAAAATTTTAATAATCCTTGACATGTAGATAAAAACATCACGAATTAGTGTTGAAAATCCTTTAAAATACTCCTTTTATCTTAGATTTCTTTTGTAGATCTTAAATTGCACTTGCAAGGTACAGATTATGGAACTTTTTTGGCAAATGAACCCAGCCCATTGGCCGTTTCGACAATCGACGATAAGCTTCGTGAAAAGCTGGTCATTGAATTCCAGCATATAAGAAACCACTCCGTTGAACCAATGTCAACTTTCTTGGATTTCATCACTTACAGTTACATGATTGATAATATAATTCTTCTTATTACTGGAACCCTGCACCAGAGGCCAATATCTGAGTTGATACCCAAGTGTCATCCTCTTGGATCTTTTGAACAGATGGAAGCTATCCATGTTGCGGCCACACCTGCCGAATTGTACAATGCTGTATTGGTAGATACACCACTGGCTCCATTCTTTGTTGATTGCATCAGTGAACAAGATTTAGATGAGATGAACATTGAGATTATCCGTAACACTCTGTATAAAGCATATCTTGAAGCCTTTTATGATTTTTGTAAGAACAACATTGGGGGCTCAACAGCCGATGTTATGTGTGAAATTTTGGCTGTGAGTAACAAATTTTTTATGGTTCTGTCCACAACTGTCTGTCTGTCTGTGTGTGTGAATAATTGTCTACCAAGTACAAATTAAAAAATATATATACTTTGGATAAAAATAGTTTCATAATAGATTTCTGTAAATAAATAAATTAAAAATAATAATTTAAGCAGGAAATTAAATATCTAAATGTAAACGGTATCAAGTAGAAAATATTAAAAATATTAATTTTATTTTACAGTTTGAAGCTGATCGTCGTGCTATCATTATAACTATCAACTCATTTGGAACAGAGCTTTCAAAAGATGACCGTGCAAAATTATACCCTCGCTGTGGCAAACTCAATCCTGATGGATTAGCTGCTCTTGCTCGTGCTGATGATTATGAACAAGTGAAAGCTGTTGCCGAATATTATGCTGAGTACTCTGCTCTTTTTGAAGGAGCTGGCAGCAATGTTGGTGACAAGACTTTGGAAGATAAATTCTTTGAGCATGAGGTAAATATAAAAAATAAATTTAAAATTTATTTTCTATATATTTCTAATTTTCTGAAAATACAGTACCCAAAACATGAACACTAAAGATTAGCTCATCAGTTGTATAAATATTTTTTAAAATTGTTTAATATCGTAGAAAACTTAAATTGATTTTTTAACTTTCAGGTAAGCCTAAATGTGATGGCATTCTTGCAGCAATTTCACTATGGTGTGTTTTACTCTTATTTGAAGCTAAAAGAACAAGAATGCAGGAACATTGTATGGATAAGTGAATGTGTTGCACAAAAGCATCGGGCTAAAATTGACAACTACATTCCAATCTTCTAATGGCCTGGTCAAATGCTATAAATGTTTTGAAATTAAAAAATATAGTGTATATTTATCATGTTATTTCAAATTATATATTATATTATCTGGTTTACATTGTTTAGATTTTTGAACTAGATAAAAATACAGATTATTTATAGCAAAAATTCAATTTTGTAGTAAAATTGGATGAATATAAAATAAGATTATTTATTACATTCCCAATTAAAAAAAAAAAACATCATCAAAATATAAAAATAAAACATGCAAATTAAAAAATGTGTAGAACTTCACTTTTTAAAGATAAATTTGTAATTCATAATATTAAAATAAATTTTCATAGGTAAAGTAAAAAAGAAAATGTGTAATATATGAATGTACAATACAATATAACTACTGTGGGTGTGTATTAAATTATGTATTAATAGACAGCTTTACATTTTCAACATGTACAATTGCTGAATTAGTATACTCCATTGTTAATTAGATTCTTTATCCAATAAAACAGCTATTTCAAAATATTTGTTTTTTAATAATTTAAATTTTATGTTTTTTTTTCAATTATTCTTTATTTTGTTTTTGCACATGATTTGCTCTTCTACAAGGTCTGTGTGCACTCCATTATAGCTAATAGTGTTTTTACAATTAGGTAAAAGTGTGCTATGTTCTTTCCAATAATTATCTTTGAGCATGTCATCATGAACATCTACAATTACATTTGCAAACTTTTTCTCATCTTCATTTCTAATATTTTTTCTCAACATTAATGTTCCTCTCTTAAATATAGGAAGTTCATTATTGTAATTAATATTGAACTCTCTGAATAATATTTCATTTTTATCTGACGAGACTGTTCCACAAAGACGCTTCTCTGCCTGCAATTATAAATAAAAAAGGTTAAAGAAAAATTAAAATGGGAATAAAACATATGGTATAAATTATATGGAGTACTAATGCACTCACCAAGACTGGGGTCAGATTGCCTTGTTGAACAAGCGCCCAAAATGTTGTATTATACAGATTATTTATATGGACATCTGCTTGTCTCCATTTAAGATAATCAATAAGATTTTCATCAGATGGGTAAATTACTACCCTACCGTCAAATGTTGGTGGATATTTCAGGGAATCCTTCTCAAAAAATTTATTCCAATAAAATACATAAGATGTTGAAAATTTGCTATTTAATGTAGTCAGTAATTTTGCCGCTCTTCTATTATAAAGATTAGTGTCTTTCTTAAAAATAAAAGAATATTCATCACTCTGACCAAAGGCAAGTAACAAATCATTAAACTCGTGAAGTACTTTATAAGCAGCATAGTTCATTAATCTAAGAGCTCTAATATCATTTGGTTTAGTAAAGTTATGAACCTCTGAAAATTTGTGAAAACATTTACCATCCAGTCTTATAACAATCCAAGTATTAGGAAGTATTGTGTCATCCAATTCAAACTTCTTAACGTATTCAAAGGAACTTTTAGCCATTTTAAAAGATAAATAGCTTAGAAGTTCAGTCCTTTCGAAAATAAAGCGTGTAATGTTAGGTATTTTCTTATTTAACATTTAGATAAAATAGTCAAATTTTGTTTCGATTTTTCTTTTTCTATAAAAGTTCAATACAAAGAAATTATATCTAGTCAATATTTAGTTAACTAAATAGTCATTTCGTAACCTTGTTCAGCTATAATTTTGATGTCTTGATGTTTTACACAAACATGTACCTAAATAATTATAATTAGTGATAACTGTTATCCGAACTATTGTATATGTATTACATAGTAGTCTTCCAAGTTTGAATAAATAATTAATAAACACTTATTCTGATTATTTCATTTAAGTTTCAGGATATTTTAGGAAAATCAAGAGAATTATTTGCTGATAATAATAATCTTTGATTAGGTAATTGTTAAAGTTGACATTTCTGGCCTGTTCCAGGAGACGCTCTGAACGTTCAGATCATTCATAACGCTGACATTGACAGCTGACAGTGCTTGTGAAAACAGTTCAAAACGATCCTAAACAGTGCTAAAGAAACGCAAATCTGAACGAAAAAAACGTTTTTTTCGTTTCCTATTTTCTTTAGCACTGTTTAGGATCGTTTTGAACTGTTTTCACAGGCACTGTCAGCTGTCAATGTCAGCGTTATGAATGATCTGAACGTTCAGAGCGTCTCCTGGAACACAGGGTTAGTTTAGACATACCCCGTGTTCCAGATGCAGCTGTCAGCTGTCAAAAACTGTTCAAAACGATCAGAATGATAACGCCATTTTGCATATTTTTACCCATCTTGTTTTTGACGTTTACTTAGATTTCAGAGATTTCACTGATCTCGATGTTATCTTTAAATTATGGATCGAGCAAATTAATTCTAGATTCTTTTTTAATGTAGTTATTATTGTTAATTTAAAATATAAATAGAATTTATGGGATATAAAGGAAATGTTAAATTTTGACATCTGTCAGTCGTTCCACTAGCATATGAATGATCTGAGCGTTCAGAGTAAAAAGAGCGCCTAAAGGAACACGCCCATAAGAGTACTTTTTTTTTCTTGTAGTTTGGCAACTTGACACAAATTTTTAGGTTAGGAACCGGCAGGAAAGGAATAAAACGGAATTTGGAAAAGTTTAACAATAAAATAAAAATGTACTTTATATATCATAGAAATAGGATATACATAGAAGGAGTGTAAAAAGTAGAGCTAAAAACAGCGATCTGTCTAACAAATTTCAAATGCAAAGATTCATGAGAGTAAAAGAGACAGCAACTTCATGATTTTTCGCGTTGTCACGTCAGAGGTCGATTTTGGTGGTCTGTCAAACGTATCAAACCAACTAAATAAAAACGTCTCTGTATTTTTATAGCTCTTTAGAAATTAGCGACAACTTCAATTGGTAGCATTATATGCCATCCTATTATTGTGTCAACAATAAAACATGAAGAAAACATTTTCTTTTAGATTTTATTATTATAATGTAAAAGATAATAAGTCTCATCTGATTTATTACAGTTTTCGCAATTTACAACATAACTGTTTCGGAAAAAGCCTTGCTTAGTGAATGCGTGTAAAAGTTATACTTACATCTCGAAAAGAAAACTGTGAAGGAACAAGATCTTTTTAACCGACTTCCAAAAAAAGGAGGAGGTTCTCAATTCGTCTGTATGTTTTTTTTCTTATGTATGTTTTTAATGTTATAGGCTTAGTAAATATATCCAAATAGGCTAGAACTAATTTATTTTATTCTGATGTATGTGTATATTTTTATAGTTTCTAATAGTATGCGGTATTTGCATTATAATAAAAATTATTTGTTTACATAACATAAAGGTTATGTTTCTCCTGTACATTTCTTTATCGATTCGCTTCGGAATCATCACTTTATGTTTGAATAGATATATTCAGTACTTTTAACTTTTATTATTTTTTACCATACCAAGTTAAATATAATTAATCTGCTATTTGGTGTTTACAGGTTTTTTACAAAATCATGCTTCAAAAATAAAATGGTTCGAGTTCATTGGAAAACCATAAGCTACATAGAAGCAGTCATGTTTGCTCTAAACATTTACCACCAATTATTTTATTGCAAACGAGAATATTATAATATTGCCTACGGAGTTGTAGAGGAGGTTCACAAGATTCCAGCTGAAGTGCATTTATCGGAGATGATCTCATAGCTCCACAAATTATTCGCAAAGCTTTGGCTTGTATTTTATCCAACTTTTGTAATCCATTTACGTTACATAATATATATTATATAAATAAAAATCAACTCAGGATCAGTAGTGTCAACCTTGAAGCATACAAGAAAATTCTCGCACTAGTGCGTGAAAACAACTTAATAGGCCATACATTTAATCTAAAAGATCAACGATGTTGCAGGTTAGTAATAAAAAAACTCCACTATACGACTCCACACGAGGCTATCATAGACGAGATAGAAAAAACAGGTAATAAAGTGCAAGGTGAAATAATTAATGTAAAATATGGAAGTGAGAAGTTACCAACCTCTACGTTCTTCGTAAATATCTTACCTGGACCTAATAACAAACTTGCTAAACAAATAAAATATATCTATCATCAATCAATCCTAATAGAGGAACCGAGAAGGAGAACTACCATTGTCCAATGTCAAAGGTGCCAACAATACGGACACTCGAAAAACTACTGCATGAGACCGTATCGTTGCGTTAAATGTGGACAATCACACAAAACATCAGAGTGCAAAAAACAAGATCGGTCAACTCCTGCTCACTACGCACTATGCAATGGCCCACATCCAGCAAACTATAAAGGATGCGAAGTGTATAGGCAAATCCTAATGAGACGGACCCAGCCTTTGGTAAAAAAAATAATCACACCAACATAAGCGGAACAATTTGAAGCAGAGCTTCCCAATCAAAATTACGAACCCCCAAACGTAAAAATAAAGAAATATGCAGATGCCATAAAAGAAAATAAACAAACAGATTCTGACACACAACCCTAAGCTAGAACAGATCCTACTAAAACAAACAGAGAAATTTGAATTAATACTTCAACAAATGAGTACTCTTATGATGCTCATAACAAAACTAGTAGACAGGTTATCCAAATGACTGCGATTCGGGCAACCTGGAACATAAATGGACTTGCACCAAACAAACTTGACGCTGAGCTGTTACTCACCCAACAAAAGCTTGATGTACTACTAATATCCGAAGCTCACTGCACCGCTGCAACCAGCATGAAATTTAAAAACTTTAAATGCTATATTACTCTGCATCCTGATGGTACTGGACACGCAGGAACAGCCATTATCATCCGAAAAGCCCTAAAACATCACATCATGTCGGAATACAAAACCTCACAACTTCAAGCTACAACGATTGCAATTCAAGATGATAAAGGATATATTAACATCTCGTCAGTGTATTGTCCTCCTAAACATAAAATTACAGAACAAATGTTTAACGAATTTTTCAAATCGCTGGGAAATAGATTTCTGGCAGGTGGCGACTGGAATGCCAAAAACACACACTGGGGCTCCAGGCTATCCAGTACCAGAGGTCGACAGCTAAAACTTAGTATTGATAGTCACAAACTAACAGCTGTCTCTACGTGTGAACCTACATCCTCTACGTGTGAACCTACCTGACTTGCTGGACTTTTTCATCACGAAAGGATTTTCTAGTCACTATAATATGAAGTGTGAATCATGCCATGACAGCTCCTCGGACCACACTCCAGACATCCTAACCCTAAGTGATAATATAATTGAACATAAAGTTACAGAAAAATTATATAACAAGAAAACGGATTGGGAAAGCTTTAGAGATTACATTGACGAGAACATAAAACTAAATATCCCCCTAAAAACTGCGGATGATGTTGAGGACGCAACAAGATACATAACACAATTAATACAGGAGGCTTGTTGGAAGAATACACCACCCTTAGAATTAAATAAGAAGAAGTACGACTTTCCTCTTGAAATAAAAAACGCGATTCAGGAAAGGCGGAGACTAAGACGTATTTGGCAGCTCAGTAGGCTTACGGTGGATAAAACTGCGCTTAATAGACAAGCCTTGCGCTTAAGGCAGATCTTAAAGGATTGGCGAGATAGGACACTTGAAGACCAACTTAATTCTCTCACAGCCACTGCGAAGACGGACTACTCCCTATGGAAATTTACGAAGGCGTATAATAGACCGCAGATGACCAAACCCCCACTAAGAACAAATAGTGGATGGGCCCGTTCTTCAAAAGAAAAAGCGGACCTCTTTGATGAACACTTAGAAAAAGTGTTTCAACCAAACGAGACCAGCGACGTGGAAACTATGTCTGAAATAGATTCTTATCTTGCGCAACCCCTTCAAATGTCGATTCCACCAAAATTTACAACTGTACGTGAAGTATGGGGTACCATCAAGAGTTTAGAAGCCAAAAAGGCACCTGGCTATGACCTTATAACAATGGAAGTCCTAAGAGAACTCCCCAGAAAAGCAATCTTATTTTTGACATATCTCTTTAATGGAATACTAAGGGTACAACACTTTCCATACTACTGGAAAATTTCACAGATATTGATGATCCACAAATCCGGAAAACCTGCAACCGAAGTGACGTCATACAGACCAATAAGCCTTTTACCTATCTTGTCTAAGGTATTCGAAAAATTACTTTCAAAACGGATTATACCCTTTTTAGAAAGTACTATTCCAAACCACCAATTCGGATTTAGACAAAGGCACTCCACCATTGAGCAGGTTCATCGAGTAGCTCAAATAATTAGAAAAGCACTGGAGAAAAAAGAATATGTCTCATCTGTATTCATATATAACCCAACGGATTTTTCAAGTGAAAGAGTCTGACTGTACCTCTAAATTTCATGAAATACGGGCAAGGGTACCTCAGGGCTCGGTACTCGGTCCTATGCTAATATACACATCCGATCTCCCTACATCAGAAGAAGTAGAGACTGCCACCTACGCAGATGACACAGCAATTTTGGCGACCAACAAAAACCCAGTCATTGCATCAGAGCAACTACAACATGGACTGAATTCCATCACCAAATGGCTGCAAAAGTGGAGGATAAAAGCCAGCACAACAAAATCCGTGCACATCACCTTCACCCTACGTAAAGAGGATTGTCCCCCAGTATCCCTTGACAACTCCATACTCCCACATCTTAACAGGGTTACACTTGGATAGACGCCTCACATGGCAAAAACACATTAAATGCAAGAGGGAGGAATTAAATATTAAATATAAAATACTACACTGGGCACTAGGCAGAAATAGCAAGCTCTCTTTGGATAATAAACTCTTGATCTATAAAACAATTTTGAAGCCAACATGGATGTATGGCATACAACTATGGGGGAGTGCAAGTAACTCAAATATCTCAATCCTACAACGAATGCAGAACATTATATTAAAGACAATCGGAAAATGTCCGTGGCTTATCACAAACATGGAGGTTCACAGAAACCTTCACATACCTACTGTGAAGGATGAGATACTTGCTTCCACAGATAATTACAAAAAACGATTGGAGGTTCACCCAAATATTCTGGCAACCTGCCTAACCAGCCGTAACTACAGCAAGCGACTGAAGAGGAAGGATATCCTCTGAAACAAAATAATATTAATTAAATTAATGAGTAGCTATGCACAGTGGTGAAAGCACTCTACCTGTCATGACTTCATACATCACACCTGCTTATAGTTATCTACTGATTGCAGATACAAGAGAAAAAAAAATTACGTTACTTGGATCCAAAAGAAAAGTTCCATAATCCATTACACTACGTATAATTGCATTATAAATTAATTTCATCGTAAATGGATGCGATCCCCACCAAACACCAGATAGACTCCTGATTATATTTAATAGCCGTTCACATTTTGTATAAATATAATCGTTGTGGGCGGCACCATTTAATTTTGAATCTAAATATAATCCTAATTTCAAAATTTTAAAGTTCTCTCTAACAGGTATAGGCATTCCTTCGTAATAAACTGTTACCGGAGGCGGCATACGCATCCTGGTAAATAAAACAACGGAACTTTTACTGACAGACAAGTCTAAACCATTTTTGTCCATCCAAGATTTTAACTCTTGTAGAGAATTATTCAGTTCTCTACATCCATTACTTTCAGAACTATTATTGTTGTAAAGAACCAGGTCGTCAGCGTATTGCAAGATTTTTACTATATTTAAGTCCAGACATTTTTCTAAATCACATATGTATATATCATAAAGTAACGGGCTTAAGACAGATCCCTGAGAAATGCCTTTTCGAACTACTCTCATAGCATTTACTAAAATTAAAGGCACTCCTATGCGAAGTAGCTTTTTCTCTAAAATACTAATAATAACATTATCATAGGCAGAATATATGTCCAAAAAAGAGATAAACACATGACTTTGACGTTTGTTCCATACAATATCTGCCAAAGTCACAAATTTATTCCTTAGATAAAAGTGGACGATTGAAAAACGGCCCTAACAAAAAAAAATTGAACTAGGAAATATTACATACAATACATCGCATTGATAACCTCCTTTTTTGTAGAAGGTTAAAAATAATGCTATAGGACAGGTATTATATTATTATTATATTAAGACATTAGCCGTATGATTTTCATAATTCGCATGACGTGTAACAACTCCGAGTCCGATTTGTTATTCGCTCTATTCGATGTTTTTAAGCAGGTTACCTCTCTATCGAGATAAATTTGACAGACGTCAAATGTTACCTATTAAAATGACCCGACTGTAGTACTATTATTTATTCATTCATTCAAATTTTAAGACCTTGGCTCTTGCAGGCGGATCAATCTTAATTTTTTCGGTCCTACGCTTTTGACATCTTGAATTACCTTTTTTAAATGTATGACACCGCGACGCCAACGCCCGACGTCGCGACGCCGACGCCCAACACGGCGACTCCCGACGTCGCGACGCTGACGCCCGACACCGCGACGCCGACGCCCGACGCCGCGACGTCGATGCCCGACGCCGACGCCCGACACCGCGACGCCCGACGTCGCGACGCTTCGACGCCCGACGTCGTGACGCCGACCCCCGACGTCGCGACGCCGACGCCCGATGCCACGACGCCGACGCCCGACACCGCAACGACGACGCCCGACGCCGACGTCCGACGCCGCGACGCCGCGACGCCGCGACGCCGACACCTGACGTCGTGACACCGACGCCCGACACCGCGACGCAGCGACGCCGACACCGAAACGTGTTTAGTATCAGCATTGTACCCGTGCGAACCCGGGGCGGGTAAAATTTTTGTCAAATATCAAAGTCGGTACCAGCCAAACTCAATATTATGAGTTTTATAATATAACTCTTTTATTATTTTTAGTCGGTTTACATTGTTTTATTTGGCTTAAAACAATTTTTTCCCCTTTTTTAATACGTGCCTATTTCATCATATTGTTATGATGGTATATATGGATACTATCTACTATCTGGTGAAAAGAGGGGTGGTTATGAAAAGCATATGCCACTATATCAATTACAGTATTATTGATATATGTAGTGGCTTAAGCTTGCAGTGCTTTAAACGATGTCGAAATTTCTAAACGTATATCTTCAAAGACTAAGCAGTAGTGGTATTTCTTTGATAGTTGGTTTAAAATTATGTTTTTAGTCGGATATGCTTATGATACTCGAAACAAATACAAAATTACTATGAGTCTTAGATAAAGAATCCTATAGATTTGACACATTGCCACAGCCGACAGGGACAAACGAAAAGTATATACAATATCTGTGTTGCCAACCCCATTTAAATATACCCAATTTATTCAGGAATCTTACTACTCGGGACTAACAAAGATTAGTACAGAACAGTAAAATACAAATTTATTAAAGAGAGAAAGTTTGTTCATCTATATATTTGTTTCCATTAAATTATGAAATTTGGAACGGATAAAGCAGGAAATAATATGTTACGTTTATGACGTGTAAATGTACCAATGGTTCCCATTTGCGCATAAAAAGTAGCATTGGCTGCTACTTTATATGCCCAAAACATATCATAGATTAATATAAAAATATTTAAATTAATGTAAAATCACTAATAAAGTATATATATTATGTAAAAAAGTATATAAAATAAAAAATAAGGTGTTTAAAGGTAATCTGTGCATATAGTCATTATTTAAATGATTTTATTATAATATTTTTTATAATTATTGGTATATTACAACATATATGGGTCGTTATTAAAAATGATTATTTCCGTAACTGTATTCATACCGTTTGCTATTGGAAGTAGATGCACGAATTTCTTCCTCCTCGTTTAAGCATTTGGTATTTTCCTTTTCATGCCTCCTATAGTGTGGATCCCTTACCAGCATTTCCGGGGACATTCATATTATTAATTTATTTCTTATACCAACTACAATTTATAGATATAATCTCATTCGACTATTCACCGCAAGTCAAGAGTTCATGAATGGAAATTTTTGGAGTGACTTTTACGACTTATATTCACTATACGTCTTCCAATAAATATTTCTTCGGCTTTCCTAAAACAAAGCAATAATATATAAAATAGGAGTAGTAGAGGCGTTCGTTAAATGTAGACAAGATTTCCATTTCCATCGTTATTTTACAGTAAAAAAAATAGTACTTTTAGTGAACTTATGTAGGTAAATTTCAGTAGGCTCTACACAAGACTCTGAATATAATATTATGTTTATAACATTATAATAATCACTTTTAGAGTACGTAAATAAATACCATAATAGTAACTAACCTGCTCAATGACATGACGCGTAGGAATAGATAACGGGTTTAAACTTGTCATATTTGCTGTTTTTCTAAAACAACTTTGTTCAAAATGTATGGAGCATACTCGAGTATATTTGGTTGGTTGCTAGTTTTGTCAGCCTGTGGCACGAATCCATAATTGGCGGGTTGAAGAGTCCTTTGGAAATCTGTAACAACAGTTTCACTATTGCACAGCTTAAGATTGAATAATAAAATTAAAAATAAAATATATATACGGTCGAATTGAGAAACCTCCTCTTTTTTAGAAAATCGGTTAAAAAAGACCCCACTTTTAGGGTAAATTATGAGTACCTTAGCTGGTATCCCCATTAAATCTTTAACATTACTAAGTCAAAAAGTAGTTTAAAATGGCGGACTGCCTGACATTTGTTTCGAGGATGAGAATTTAACCTTGTCACATACATTGGTTGGATAATACATTTATTATTGTAATTTTAAATAACATTTTAATTCATTATTTCTATTCACAATAACCTATTAATAGCTTATTAGTGTGCCACGGAACACAACCTGTCGATATTTTATCAAAGCAAGGGGTATTTGTTACTAAAAATGGTACTTACGCATGAATGGAAATATTTCGTGTTTTTTGCTCAGTACGGCTTTTACAGCCGATTATTTAACTTAAATCCATGTAAAGCAGGGTTAGTATTATGCATCACTTAAGATTCTTTTTATTTTCACCACTTAGATCACTATTATTCACTAAAAATCCTGGAAGATACGAGCTGTGACCGAACTGTCAACTGATTTGTTGGGCACATAACAGTTGTGCCCAACAAACAAAAACAGGAACTCTGACAAAGACAGGCAATATTGTCGCCTTCCTTTTCCTTCTTTAAAGTTTTTGTATGTTGTGATCTCGTTCACACACTTTATTGACGTATCGTAGCAAATCTATGTATTCTTAATCTAAGCTATGAGTATAGTAATTTTGTATTTGTAGTAATTTAGTTCCTGCGATTCCTCACGACGCCATCATCAGGCATCCACTTTGATAACTATGAGACCAAGTTCGACTGTAATTGACATAGTGGCATATGCTTGCATTCCTTTAAAAAACGCTGAAATCTTCAAACACTCTGAAGTTCAGTTCAGTACTTTTAGTTCCAGGATATGGTGCAAAACCTTACTGTTTGGTATCTTAATATGCTTAGACTACTTCAGAAAATATCAAAATCAATAAATATGTTTCCATATAGATTTTGAGGAGTTCCCTCGATTCCTCACGGATTCCATCATCAGGTCACCATTTTGGTGACAGTGGGACCAAATTTGAATTATAACCTACAAAACACAAAAACAATACTTAAAATCGGTAAATAAACGACGAAGATAATAATAATAATATAATAATATCTATGGACGCTTCACACCACGTCAATCTGGCCCTGTGCTAAGTATCCGAAGAACTTGTGTTACAGGTACCAGACAACGGAAATATATTTAATACTTTTATACTATACACATATTTAAGATTTTTATTATATTATACACAAATTTAATACACATCCATGACCCAGGAACATTGAAAACTTTTTGTTCCCTCGGCGGG
The DNA here is from genome assembly GCA_905187575.2 of Celastrina argiolus. Lineage (NCBI taxonomy): Eukaryota > Metazoa > Arthropoda > Insecta > Lepidoptera > Lycaenidae > Celastrina > Celastrina argiolus. Next base: position 11,764,825 of record LR994577.1, read on the forward strand.
ATTCGAACCCGCGACCTTTCGTTCGAGCGCCAACGCGCTCAACCAACTGCGCTACGGAGGTCGTCAATCCGACCGATTCGAATTTTCAAAATTCGATCCGACGAAGAAGATATCCGCGAACAAACATAAAAAACATATATACCTACGGTTGAATTCAGAAACCTCCTCCTTTTTTTAAAGCCGGTTAAAAATACTGTTTCTATTGCTTCGCGTCGCTGTGTACTGTGTAAGTAGATAAGCGATCGCCCCGCGCGTCCCGCACACCCCGCAGTCTACACGCGTCGAAATTAGTCTGACTTACTTCAAATTTATCGTCACTACTTGGCTCATATGTGTCTCAGCGTTATGTTTTATAGCCTATAACCTGCTCAGGAGTATGGACTACAATCGTACTAAGTTTGGTTAAAATCCCTTCATTAGTTTTGGTTCCATGCGTGCACATACAGACAGACAGACAGACGGACAGACAGACAGACAGACAGACAGACAAAAAATTTATTGATTGCATTTTCGGCATCAGTGTCGATCACCAATCATCCATCCATCTCCAATAAGAAATTTGAAAAAATATTCAATGTACAGAATTGACCTCTCTAGGGTTTTATTATAAGTATAGATAGATATAGATTATAATCTCTATAAAAGAAATGTATATGTTATTTATCCAATTTAAATTGTTGTTTATCCAATAGTTGTATTTTGCTTGCCACTGTAATTGCTTGCAACATTCTTCCAATAAATGATTATGATTATAATAATAAAATTAGTAAGCTAATTAGATCAACAATGTAGTGCAGTGAGCTACTTAAAATATGTTTAAGCATCCTAACTATAATGTACTAATATTATAAAATAGTGCGATTTCGTTAACGTTTAGAACAATGATTCATTTTGAAAAATAATCGATACAAACTAAGACACTGCAGCACTATTCTTAAATATTATGTCAATCCGCCATTTTGGTACTGTTCCGGTTAATAGTTTCCGGCTCGTTTATTTTGTGTTTATGCCGAGTCCATTTGATTTCTTAAGTCATTGTTTACACCCTATAACTCACATAGCAATGCAACCGACATCAATGGATCGTCCTCGCTTCCGTTGCGCGTAGTCGTGTCACGTGTGTTTCGCCGGAGCAGTTCCTGCCACCTCCTGATGGCGTCCGGCAATTCGCGCTTGGTTTGTTCGAACTGCCGCGCGTCCCGGATCCTGCTCCGCCACGCCGTGATGCGCCCGGACCCGCCACAGCGTTCCCAGCGCCGCCTTGCGGACTGCGCCCCCCGTCGCAGCCCCGCACGTACCCGCCTTGGTTCCCCGCCAGGCCGCCCCGCAGGCCCTCCTGCCACCCCCGCAGCCCCTTCTGCCACCCTCGCAGGCCCTCCTGCCACCCTCGCAGGTCCTCCTGCCACCCCCGCCGCAGCGGAGCAAGTTCCCGGCCATTGCCGGTTGAGCGCTCCGCCGCCGCCTCAGTTCACCCGCGCAGGTTCCAGCCCTGCACCGCTGCCCACAGCAGCCCCCCGTCGTCACAGGCGCCCCGCCTGTACCCGTGACCACCGCAGAGCAAGCTCCCGGACCTGTTGCCCGGTGAAGCGCGGTCTCAGGACCGGGGCCCCCCGCACTGCTTGTCGTCTCGCCATTCAGGTATAGCCTTCCATGGCTCCTCTCTTAGTGCTACGGTTTGCCCCTGCGTTTTGCAGGGGGTTTTCCCTAGAAAAACTTAGAATGACTTCGGCTCTGGTATCCTCAATACCGGGGCCACACCTCAAGTAGAGGGGCTCTATAGGGTCGTGATTTCCCGCTCCCGGCCACTCTGGCTAGGAGTGTGTGAACAGTATAGGTAGCCGACATCAATACATTATTTTGTGCTGCAGAAGCGAGCTATACGTTCCATTTACAAGATGTCGTCCGCATATCTGAGAGAAAAGTTTAAGGAAATAGGAATTTTGACCGTCGCCTTTCAATACATTTTGGATAACAAAAAAAAGACGAAAAGCGACAATCACTGTAGAAATACAAGAAATAAACACAAGTTACTTAGGGCTTGTACACAAAACTGCGATGCGACGTCGCATCGCACATTCCTGCGATGTTACGTCACACTTGTTGACCCCATTTTTAGTTCGCTCAGGGACAGCGTGTGGGCAAGACGTGTACCTACTTTAAAAATGACAGAATACGACGTTGATTTTTTAATATCACTGATTGAGGAGCGCCCCGTTATTTGGGACACTAGTAATGAAGATTATAAAAACGGTCGGTTTTCAAAGCTTTATATTTTAGAAGAAAATAGTTTCCATCGGGATTCATAATAGTAATAAATGGATGAACCCGTAATCTTCTTTGTTTCTTTTTCCTGTATCTCCTAAGCAATAATAAAAGTGCACACTTCTTTTTAACCGACTTCCAAAAAAAGGGGAAGAGGTTCTCAATTCGTCTATATGTTTTTTTTTTTATGTTTGTTACCTCAGAACTTTCGCCTGGGTGAACCGATTTGGAGATTATTTTTTTGATTTGAGGTGGTGCTTCCCGTTTGGTCCCATTGTCACCAAAGTGGTGACCTGATGATGGGATCCGTGAGGAATCGAGGGAACTCCTCAAAATTTATATGGAAACATATATCGATTTTGATTTTTTTTGAAGTAGCCCAAGCATATGTTACCAAATAGTAAGATTTTGCACCATATCCTGGACCTAAAGTAGTGAACAACTTCTGACTCCTTAGAGATACACGTTTGAAGATTTCAGCGTTGTTTAAAGAAATGCAAGCATACGCCACTACGTCAATTACAGTCGAACTTGGTCTCATAGTAATCAAAGTGCATGCCTGATGATGGTGTCGTGAGGAATCGAGGAGAACACTCATAGTAATTTTGAATTTTTTTCGAGTAGGTACCAAAAGCATATCCGACTAAAAACAAACATAATTTTGAATCAACTATCAAGGTATACCACATAGATCAGAAACAGGCATACAGGACTGCTTAGTCTTTGAAGTTATAAGTTTGGAAATTACGACATCGCTTAAAGTACTGCAAGCATATGCCACTATATCAATTACAGTAACAACTCAACTCAACTACTCAACACCACCTCTGTCTTCGCCAGATAGTAGGTATCTATATATAGGTACTATCATAACAATATGACGAAATAGGTAAATATTAAAACGGTAAAAAATTGTTTTAAGCCAAATAAAGAAATGTAAATCGACTAAAAATAATAAAAGGGTTATATAGAAATCATATTCAGTTTGGCTGGTATCGACTTTGATATTATTAAAATTTGTATATCATTTTATAGTCAATTTGATATATATAATTTTTGCGCTGCTCTGGCGGTAAGTATATATCCTTACTCAGTCTACCCATAACTAAAAATCTTAAAATAAAATAATTTTAAACAAAAAAAAACCGACTTCAAAAATTAAACTAAAAAGCAAAAAATAAATTTACTTCGCACAAAGTAATACTTATTTTCACTTAAGTAAATAAATTTATTCTATAATTTTGAAGTCGGTGCCAAGTTTAGCGTTCTTTCATAATTTGTTTTCATTTAATATTAGTTTGTAAGCCAGTACTTTGGTAGGTACATAATATATAGTAATAGTTACATTGATAGTTGATCTTTTTTTCTGTGATTGCCTACATATATTTAGTAATTTGATATTGTAGTAAGGTTGTTGAAGTACTTACTTGGCACCGACTTCAAAATTATAGAATAAATTTATTTACTTAAGTGAAAATAAGTATTACTTTGTGCGAAGTAAATTTATTTTTTGCTTTTTAGTTTACTTTTTGAAGTCGGTTTTTTTTTGTTTAAAATTATTTTATTTTAAGATTTTTAGTTATGGGTAGACTGAGTAAGGATAGGTACTTACCGCCAGAGCAGCGCAAAAATTATATATATCAAGTTGACTATAAAATTATATACAAATTTTAATAATATCAAAGTCGATACCAGCCAAACTGAATATAATTTCTATATAACTCTTTTATAATTTTAAGTCGATTTACATTTCTTTATTTGGCTTAAAACAATTTTTTACCGTTTTAATATTTACCTATTTCGTCATATTGTTATGATAGTACCTATATATTGATACCTACTATCTGGCGAAGACAGAGGTGGTGTTGAGTACTGTAATTGATATAGTGGCATATGCTTGCAGTACTTTAAGCGATGTCGTAATTTCCAAACTTATAACTTCAAAGACTAAGCAGTCCTGTATGCCTGTTTCTGATCTATGTGGTATACCTTGATAGTTGATTCAAAATTATGTTTGTTTTTAGTCGGATATGCTTATGGTACTCGAAAAAAATACAAAATTACTAGAAGTGTTCCTATAAATTTCGAGGAGTACCCTCGATTCCTCACGACTCCATCAACAGGCATGCACTTTGATAACTATGAGACCAAGTTCGACTGTAATTGACGTAGTGGCGTATGCTTGCATTTCTTTAAACAACGCTGAAATCTTCAAACGTGTATCTCTAAGGAGTCAGAAGTTCTGTTCACTACTTTAGGTCCAGGATATGGTGCAAAATCTTACTATTTGGTAACATATGCTTGGGCTTCTTCAGAAAAAATCAAAATCGATATATGTTTCCATATAAATTTTGAGGAGTTCCCTCGATTCCTCACGGATCCCATCATCAGGTCACCACTTTGGTAAACACTGGTACAACACTGTAATTGACGTAGTGGCGTATGCTTGTATTTCTTTAAACAACGCTGCAATTTTCAAACGTGTATCTCTAAGGACTCAGAAGTTCTGTTCAGTACTTTAGGTCCAGGATATGGTGCAAAATCTTACTATTTGGTAACATATGCTTGGGCTACTTCAGAAAAAATCTAAATCGATATATGTTTCCATATAAATTTTGAGGAGTTCCCTCGATTCCTCACGGATCCCATCATCAGGTCACCACTTTGGTGACAATGGGACCAAACGGGAAGCACCACCTTTCAAATAAAAAAAAAATCATCCAAATCGGTTCACCCAGGCGAAAGTTCTGAGGTAACAAACATAAAAAAAAATAAAAATAAAAAAACATACAGACGAATTGAGAACCTCCTCCTTTTTTTGGAAGTCGGTTAAAAAATATACAACTATCAATGTAACTATTATTATATATATTGTACCTACCAAGTACTGGCTTACAAACTCATATTAAATGAAAACAAATTTTGAAAGAACGCTAAACTTGGCACCGACTTCAAAATTATAGAATAAATTTATTTACTTAAGTGAAAATAAGTATTACTTTGTGCGAAGTAAATTTATTTTTTGCTTTTTAGTTTACTTTTTGAAGTCGGTTTTTTTTTGTTTAAAATTATTTTATTACGATCCATGTCACGACCTAGTTTTCAATTCAAAATACGTTTAGTACGGTTAACGGTCGTCGAAGGAATGGTCACCCTGGGAGACGCCTTGCCGCACGAAATCGCATCGCAGCAATTCGTGTCGTAATTTTCTGCGTTGCGAATTCGCATCGCGTCGCATCGCAGTTTTGTGTACAAGCCCTTAAACCTAGCAAAGTAATCAAATCTATTAGGTCATGGTATACGCTAATAAGATCCCAGAAAACGTTCAAAATTTTTCCATCAAAAAATTTTTAAAAAGTAGTTAAAGAACGTTTGTGTGCTATAGGCTATAGCTTATTATAAGATTAATAATTTTGTTAATGATAGCACACCCTGGGAATAAGGTGACCACTTTCGAGGCTATTTCTATTTTATAAAGTATACTTTTGTAAATTGTAATTTATGTTAAGTTATAACATTGTTATATATATATATATATATATATATATATATATATTAAAAAAAAACAATTTTCCCATCTTTTTGCTAAAAGGTGGCCCCGAGGGCCTTACGCCGGTTCTTCTCGCCGGGTTAGTCCCCGAACCGGTGTTAGGTCATCAATCATCATGTAGGACAATTCTGAAAGTGTTAGTAACTAACCGATTTGGAAATAAAATATTTTTCATTTTCATTTTAATGTAGTCAAATCTGTTTCCTGGATGTTTAAACGTAGCAGTCTGTCCATTTTTTTTAACGTCCATATCTCTTTATATAATTAATTTAGTAAAAAAGGAAAAATGAGGGACGTGCAAATAATATACATACCTAGATATTTATGAAAAAAATAGCTACTCTAGAGGTATTATCCAGGGAGGAAACAGGAATCCCGTAGACCCCTATTTTTGTATGGAAAAAAATTCTTAGTGTTTCCTCATAAGAGTTTCAAGATATTTTGAGATTTCATCACTGGTTTTAAATGTATTTTTCAAAGAGCTTTGGTAAGTGGTCCTGTTTTTTCTAATGGATTTAAAGTTAAAAGTAGCTCTAACACATCTGTGGTCTGAGGGAAATAAGGTCGTGGGAGTTCGATAGCGCGATGCTGGATGTGGCGCTAGTATTACCGCTACAAGGTGTTTAGTACTTGTATATCTTGAACGTTACTAAGTAAATTTGTTAGGATGTAGTCGATTTCATTTTTGGTATTTCCATCTGGAGATCTCCACGTCCATTTATGTTTGCCTTTCTTATTGAAGAAGGTGTTCATAATTAAGAGGTTGTTTTCGTGAGCAAACTGTATTAATCTTTTTCCCCTGCTATTTCTTTGGCCGTATCCAAATCTATGTACCTACAAACGGTCTGTCTTCCCGTTTTGTAACACCTATTTTGGCGTTAAAGTCCTATATGTAAAGATGAATTGCTGTTCGTTAGTCTCGCTGAAACTCGAGTACGGCTCAACCGATTCGACTATTTTTGGTCTTGAAATGTTCGTGGAAGTCCAGGGAAGGTTTAAACGGTATCTATGCCCAACAAAGTGGGCACGCGTCAACTAGTCTTATATAAGCTAAATAAGCGTATTAATAGTACTAAAAATCAATACAAAAGAGAAGAAATAAAGAAATGTAATAAACATGTTAAGAAAATTTGAAATAAAATTAATTCTTGGACTGGATGCAAAAAAGTGAATAACACGTATAGACAGTCTGATAATAAAACATTTAGGAAAATCAGAAAGTAAATTAAATATATGTAATAAATTTTCTAATACTTTTACTAAAGAAGTTATGAGTATTAAACATAACAATAATTGTAATCAAAAATTTCTCATTAGATCTGATTATGTTTCGAATAGCGATGTTTGTATGAGATTTAGAAAATCTCATTCCATAGATATAGAAAAAATTATTGACAAGTTAAAGTGTGATAAATCACCAGGAGAAGATAAAATAAGAATAAAATAAATTAAACTAAATACTTAAACGTAAAATTAGTCCTAGCATTGTTTTCATAGATTAATAATTGCCAATTGGTCTCTGCGCGCTTCGACTAGATAGCGTCGACGCGTACTGAAAAATGCGGCAACAAATACTACGCCGTATCGCGGGTACGCACCCGCGCCAGTCGCGCTACAAGCGTAAAGTGAAGTTTACACACACTACAATATGAAGTTGCCGCATTCAGAAATCTGTTTTTTCTTTACAGCGCGGTATCTAGTCAAAGCGCGAGAGACCAATTATTAATCTAAGATTGCTTGGAGTTGGGATCATGGGAGTGGGAGGATGTGTGATTTTTAATTTCGATGGCATCCCGCAAAACTCTCGACCTAAACTCTAGCTTTTGTTCTAAATCGAAAGATCTTAAAAGTGGACCCAAAGAAGACAGGTCGTCAGCGGCAATATCTGGTGTTTGATTACTGAGTAAAGTCAATAACTCTCTTTCAAACACAGAACTTTCTAAGTTTGTTTCGCGCGGCCTGTTCTTTCTTTTTTTTTGGATCCAAGGTCTTTGTGATGAGCTGGAATTATCAGCATGGGCATTCTGCTCTCCTTGAAGAGTGTTTAAAGAAGCTTGATGCGATGACATATCAGAATCTTGCGTATTTTCTGAAGGTATCGTATTATCCAGTGATGTCGTATTATCCATATTTTCTGAGGGTGGGAGGGACATAGTTTCGTTCAGTGATTCATCAACTTCGTTCTCATTTGATGGACTTAGGAAACTTAGTTCATCATAATAGATATATTTTTTGTACTTTGCTGCTGCACTTCCAGAAGGTGTATTTTTCGTAGCTTTCTTTATCCTAAAGTATGCATCTCTTGCTGTTTTCCATCTTTGTTGGATCAGTTTCCCTGAAATAATACAATCATGATTTTTTGTTTTCAGATTTTTGGCTACGGGTCGAACTTATACAGATTTGCATTATTCATTTAAGATTGGAATTGCAACAATCAGTTTGATTGTGGACGAAGTGTGTAACACAATATGGGAAGCACTACATGATGAATGCATTCCAACAAAAACCTCTGATATGTGGACAGAAATTGCTAACGGGTTTCTACAAAAGACCAATTTTCCAAATTGCATCGGAGCTATCGATGGCAAACACATTCGAATCGTAAATCCAGAAGGTGGAGAATCAATGTTCTACAATTACAAGAATTTTTACTCCTTAGTTCTACTTCCGAGTCCGAGTTTTTTCCATATGATCCAATGTTTACATATGTAAATATTGGATCATATGGAAAAAACTCGGACTCATCAATTTTCCAAGACAGTGCACTGTATAGGAGCCTAGAAAATAACACTTTAAATATACCAGGGCCTAAGCCACTGCCTGGAACAAATAGTCCAGTTGAATATGTAATTGTGGGTGATGGGGCTTTTGGTATATATATATATCTAGAAAAAATATGAAGCCATATGCGCGAAGCAATATGACCCGTAAGAAAAAAAAATTTAACTATAGATTGAGCCGCAGTAGACGATAAATAGAATCGACATTTGGTATAATGTCAAACAAATTCAGAGTGTTTCATACACCGATTAATGTGGGTTTTAAATTACGTAGTAACTAATACTTAATCTGTGGTTTTAAAGTTTTGGCTGTCAGCGCTGACGATCAGCGTGACTCTAAAACCAGCCTATGATTTATATAATTATTGTGCCCAGTTGTAATAATTACTAGGGTGAAAGAAATAGAAATAATTTAGTACCGAAAATATTAAATAAACTACCTATAGATATGATAAGAAATATGAATATAATAACGAAGTATGCCTTTACGAGAGAAATAAATAAGTTCTTATTAACTATGTGCACAGGTTCGATTGTCTAGTGTTAGTGTCCCACACATAGATTAGAGTAATTATTTTTGGTCCCACAACGCAGTCACACATGTTTTTATGTGTGATTGCGCTGTGTGCGAAATTGATGGATGAAATTGGTTGGATAATATTATAGCAGATGGATAGGTAGAAATATTTTTATATCTATTCATCTGCTATAATATAGTTACTTTAATTAACTGTAGCTGTAATAATGCAATTATTAATAATCCGAGTTTCTTACGCCGGTTCTTCTCGGCGGGCTAGGCTTGAACTTTGAACCTGTGGTTATCTATTTTGTTGATTGTTCTAACACTGTTTATTTATAATATAAAAAAATGTATTTGATAAAGTGAGATCTGCCAACAAACTGCTATACAGTTTGGCAGACATTAGTTTTAAGGTTATATGTTGTAGGTACCTAGTTGTTATTGTTTCTGAATAAATACTTTTTTATTTCATTTCATATTAAAATGAATTGCTGTTCGTTAGTCTCGCTGAAACTTGAGAACGGCTGAACCGATTCGGCTATTTTTAATCTTCAATTATCCGTGGAAGTCCAGGGAAGGTTTAAATGGTTTGTATGAAGTGGGCACGGGTCAGCTAGTTGTTTATAGAATTGCTCAGATAACTTGAGATCAAAATATTATCATGCCGAATGCACTTGTAAGTTCGTGGGAATACAAGTGGAAGCCTCAAAGAGAGATCTCCTACTAGGGGTGCCATATTATCTAAAAGCTGCCTCCTAGGACCGGAAGCGTAATTTTCTTACATCTTGATTAAAATCGCCCGACGAGCCAAGCGGAGCGCAAGGGCACTATCTATCTATACATGTACCTACTTACCTTTTCTCGAAACGTTTCGTCGTTTTTTTAAACTCTCATAACTTTGCTTCGAATGATGCTCAATGCTTGCTCAATACTTAACAATTTCAAGATATAATGACACTAGTGAACACATGAAAAACATACAAAGTTTGAATGTCGTAATTATTATACAATAGATTTTATCGATGTCGAAAACCCCCGACTTCGTCACTGACTCACTATAGATCATCAAAATTCTTAAGGTACTTCTTGCCCCTTCTTCTTATAGCCCCGGACTTACAAAACTTCGATAGCGCGATGCAGGATTGGGCGCTAGTAGTTAGTAGTACCGCCACAAGTTGTTTTTCCTCTGGTGTTTGTTCATGGCCGATAGGCGACCGTTATGTCTTAAATTGTAAGGCAATCCAAAAGGATTTATTTATATGGGCAAAATCACATTTAAAAAAATATATGTATTTACAAAACAAAATACTACAGACATATTATATTATATTAATTTAATATTTAATAGATAACATGTTACTATTAAGTATGATTATATTTTTTCATCCTTATATTCTTCATTAAAAATTATTATAACAATAAAGTATAGTTTGAAGGGGAAAACTTAAAAGTTTATGTCAAAAGCTTTTTCACTTCTTCTGGTGTTCGTCGAACTATAGTTTGAGGGTCAACATAACCATTCTTTGGATCATTGATAGCCTCATGTAGTTGTTCATAAATTGCAATTATCACTTCAAAGGCTCTTCTTTTAACAATTGTTTTGTGGTTTTTGCTAATTAATAGATTCAGCTGTGGCAATACATATATGTCGGGATTGACTAAAAACATATCAAATTTACTTAGAAAACCCTTAAGAGATGGTGTATCCATTCCCGATATTGAAGAAAGTGGCCCATTACTTTTTTCCTGTAATATAGTATATATATGACCCATATTTAAGTTAGCTACAAGAAAGCTTGCCTGTTCGGATGTTAGTGTGTCAATTTGTGCATCTGACTGTGCTTGAAGTCTTTCATTGTACTCATCTAAAATTGCATATAGAGACAATGTACACTGAATATGATAAATACAATTCAGAGTATAAACTGACATATCAGAAGAACTTAAATGACATGCAGTCTCATTGATTGCATGCAAGAGAGGGTCTAGCACATGAACAATGATAATTTTTTTATCCATATCTTTTGTTGAAATATTCATTAATTCTCTTAAGAAAATCACTAAGTCTGTTACTACATAGGATGGATTTAAATCTAAAGGAGGCGCTTTCACACCATGACTAAGCTCTTTTTGGATTTTGTTGTCTAATGTTATAATGAATACTTCCTCACTTTTCTTTGTCAAGTCAAGCAATGTATCTATCATATGACCTTTCAGTATCAAACCATCTATGACATCCTTGTAATACATAATCAAATTGGTTATGGACCATAAAACTAAGGGTTCCTTATCAGGTTTCAGAATCAACTCAGCACGCACTTTTAACAATGGGCACAGAGCCTCTAATATGTTAGTCAACGCTTCTTTAATTTTTGTATCCTTATCTTCCATGACACAATATTTAAAAAGGCCAAGAAGAAACTCCTTTTCAACAGGTATTATTTGATAAACCCAAGCCAAAATGTCTCCAATATACCTCTTTGCATCATTTGCATAAAACTCAATTGGCTTAGAACCATTTCCTCCTCCTTTTGTTAGTACATCAATAAATAACCGTACAACTGTAGCTTTTCTAGCATTACAATATTCATCAACTATATTCGAAAATAGTACCTGTCTGTTTTCAAATTTTGATAGTGCTTTTGGTACTAAGACATTGTTCGGTGATTCAATATTAAGACAAGCTCTTGTAGTCCAATGATATAACTTTTCAATAGCAGCTTCTTGCTGGAGTCCTATAATTTCCATAATGTCAAAGGCTGCGGTCTCATACCAGCACTTTACAAGAGTCTTACAGTTGTTGTTGAGAGTTTCGATTTGTGACAATGATTTAAAATAATCATTGGTCAGTGGATTTATTGTAAATAAGTTAATTCTTTCATCATTTGAAATTTTAAAACAGTTAATAAATCCATTTACCCATTGTAATTTCTTTATAGTTTTTTTGTTTTCATCTTTTAGTTTTGTGGTTTGTGTAATAATATGATGAGTTTTTACTCTTGATTCATGTAATCTTATTGACATATTTTTAACAGCTAGGTCTAATGAACTTAAAGAATCCATTAACACTTGTAATGTGCCTTTTACTTTGTTAAATTCAGACAAAACTGCTTTGTTTACAAGTAAGTCTCTTTTTTCTATTTCGTTAACAAGCACTCTACGTGTGTAGGCAGAGTTAGAGGCACATAATCCTGAAACTGTATATAGGGCTTCACTGCTATCTGTAACTATATGGCTATCGAATATTTTGTTTATTCGCTGCCTTACTGGGTTATTATAGATGGAATCCATATTATTATCACCGATGCCGTATTTTGTAAAAAGTAATAGATTTAATACTTTCTTCTATGTTAAATATGTAATGAGTCCACTGGGGCCAAGAGATGAAACTGCTACGGACTACCAGCTGTAGCTGTCAGCTAGTACTCACCAGCTGTGATGAGTGAAGACAAAATGACCGTATACTTAATTTATTTTATTCACAAAATAACAGAAAATCGAACTATTTCTCTAGTGGTGTAGAAATTAGAAATATTAAATATTTAGAATAGTTATAAAATGAAAATACTCATACGTCTTTTGACATTTGACGACTGACGTCATAGACAGTGTTGCCAGTATGAGGTCCCAAAAAACTACGACTGTCTCTCTGAAAAGGTACGGATTTTAACTCTAAAGTTGCCAAAACATTAAAAAACTATTAAAGTCTTACTACCCACAGTAGGTAACTAAATATTAAAACATGAATTACGGTGTACACTGAGGTACGGTAGTGGTACGGTTGTATGACAAAAAGTACGTAAAAACGTACTTTTTGGTACGTTCTGGCAACATTGGTCATAGATTATAGTAACACCTTGTTTCATCTTCAAAATGTTTGTAAGTTTTGTTGCTACAGTGCTATCCGATACGGCGCACGACAATAATTCCCGAACAGGGGCCTTACTCTCTAACTGATTCGATTTTGATTTAGATTCGATCGTGCCGCACACTCCCAAATAGGTTGACTTTTGTTTATTTTGAATCTCAGTCGATTGATATGGTCAGGAGTACAAAAAGTTACGATCTAACGACTTTCTTTATCTTGGTTACTTTCAAAGCAATTCACTAAATAAAATACCAATAGCTTTGCGATTGAACTTCTTCGATTTTTTCCAATTTACTCACAAAAGTAAAATATGTTTTAAATTAGGTACACCTAATGCTGATTTAATCGAAACCGGTAGAGATATTTTGAAAAAACTTATAAAAACGTAATAAAACTGGAAAAGTGTAAATAAAAACTTGTGTCTTATTATTGTAGGCAGTTAGTATTGTCAGAACGTACCAAAAAGTGTACTTTTTGTCACACGACCAATATGAAAAAAATGGGTTACTGATCATTTTTAATGGTTCGGTAAAACAGTACTTTTAAGTTAAAACCCGTAACTTTTCAGTAACTCAGTCGTACTTTTTTGGGAAATCATACTGGCAACACCTACTTACTATCGACTATCGCTGCGTTCCAGGGCCCAGGGCCCTGATTACGTAACTCCGGTCGCTTTCCCGCATAGAGATATATAGTTAATATGGAGTAGCCGCAGTCGACATATACAATTTTTAATTATACAAATATGATGCATTTCAGCGACAGAGCCGAAAAACTATATCGATCTCTTTTTTTCTTGTAAGCATTTGCACTTGACGAAAAAGATCGAAAGAGATAAACATATTTCAATTTTGGCAACAAACGTCACTGCGCTTCGACAATTTGTGGCTCGCGCAACAATCCGCCATCTTTAGCGCTGAGTTTCATGGTAGTTCTGCTGTCAAAAGGTTGTTTACGTTTTTGAAAATTGCAATTTACCAAGTTAAAACAAGAAATTAAATTCTCAAATTACGTAGGAGTGTGAAGTATTTACATTACAAGATGCCTGTCTGTTGCATTTTGCAGTGTGGTTCGCGGAAAAACAAAAATCAGCCCCAATTGACGCATCACAGATTTGTATTACGTTTTCAAGTCAACTAACTCATAAAATTCTTTATATGCTAACGTAAAACTTATCACAACGATCAATTTGTGTTTGAGGTGTATATATTTATTGTTATTTTTGTAAAAAACATATTATTCATGTATATTTTTGTGTTATTTACATATTTTACAAGTGACAACCCTAATCAAAGGCAGCCATGTTTAGTGACAGAATTGGCACGTTTTTTTTGTAGGTATTTCGCGTCCCTATATTTAGTACGTCCATGCTTTCCCGTCTCTCGAGATCAACTGCCATTGTGACGTTACATCTTTTTAAAACACGATTTAAAAAGTTAAAACGTCAAAATTATGACATATTCATTTTTTAAATCGTGTTTTAAAAAGTTTAAACGTCGCAATGACAGCTGATCTCGAGAGACGGGAAAGCGACCGGAGTTACGTAATCAGGGCCCTGGGCCCTATTACCTAACTTCGGTCGCTTGTGTCTAAAAATGTCATAATTTTGACGTTTGATCTCGAGAGATGGGAATGCGACCGAAGTTAGGTAATCAGGGCCCAGTCTCAGGGCCCAGTACAGTAAACGAAAATAACGTTTTTTTCGTTCATATTAGCGTTCCTTTAGCATTTTAGCACCATTACGATCGGTTTGAACTGTTTCGACTAGTGTTCCACACGCAGCTGTCAGTTGTCAAAAACTGTTCAAAACGCTCAGAATGATCACGCCTATATTTTACCCAGCTTGTTTTTGACGTTTACTTGGATTTCACAGATTTCACTGATCTCGATGTTATTTTTAAGTTATGGATCGACCAAATTTATTTTGGATTCCTTTTGTAGTTATTATTGTTAATTTAAAATATAATTTGAATTTGAGAGATAAATGAGAAATCGTCGGTGATATTCTGAAACCGCGGAACTAACAGTGTTTAAAACCGCGTATTTACAAAAGTAGCAAAATCGAGATTTCGCGGGCTTAGCTTCGTTGTAGTGATTAGCTGCGTTCTGTGAAGATGGCTGGGCCTATTATTCAATAGGAAGCCGTGAAATCGAATGTCTTTTAATCCGCGTAACGTCAGGTGATTGTTTATTGTGCCCAAACCGCGTATCTGCGCATCATAGCATGAAAGGTGTGTTTGTTTAACGAAGCGTGCGGGAAACAGTGTGATTTTAAATATAAATGCTGCATGAACTGGCAACTTACACATCCCTCAAACATTAATTGAACCGTCTCCAGTGACGCAACTGCCATGTTTCCTTTTTTTTTCGGGTGTATCCCACTACAAAAAACACTGAAAAAGTTCATGATAGCATTGCATATTGTGAAACTCTGACAATAGTTTCTGAGCCTTCTCCTGGCCCTAGAGCATCATCTTTGATGATTTTAAATGTTCCAGAGGCTTTCGATTTTTCTACGGATGATGTAGATAATGATGTACGGAGTCAACCTCCATTTTGAGTGTGACCTTTATCTAGATACTTTTGTGTAATTGTTGTATTTTTGTCTACTGCTAATCTTAGAAGGGCATTAGAAACTCTTGTATTTCTGTTCTGTGCAGTGCAGCCATCCGTCCAGATGACAACATCCCTGCAATCTTCTAATAACTTAGTTAACTTCAGGCTACCTATATCAGGCTATACCATTCAACGTTTTCATTATAAATAGACTCAGATGGAGTAACAATATGCTGTAAATCATTTTATCGGTATCGTTTTAAGCCCGATTACGTTCCATTATCCGAAATAACAAATTTACAGCATATTGCTACTCCATCTGAGTCTATTTATAATGAAAACGTTGAATGGTATGTGGGGAGAAAAATTGAGCCTGAAGTTAACTAAGTTATTAGAAGAAGATGGATTGAAGGGATGTTGTCCTGTCTGGACGGATGGCTGCACTGAACAGAACAGAAATACAATAGTTTCTAATGCCCTTCTAAGATTAGCAGTAGACAAAAATACAATAATTACACAAAAGTATCAGGAAAAAGGTCACATTCAAAATGGAGGTTGACTCCGTACACTTCGTAGTGGAAAGAAAGCTGAAAATGTTGAAATTTTTCTTCCTTCTCTACTGAGATCCCTCAATTACAAAAGAAGCCAGGAACCATCCTTCTCTATACCAGGCTTTTCAACCAGACTACACCTTTTTTAAAGACTAAAACAGTCTAAAAGAATACCAAATACCAAATAGATCATTCCATTGGTCCTGGGCGTTCTGCTGGAGATGATTGCGTAGTGGATTTGAGGGTTTTAAAGTATAATCTAATCTAACGGCACAATAGAGTTTAAAAAACACTTTAAAGATGATTTCAGCCCACTTCCTCGGAGACCAAAACCTATTTCAGCTGTAGTTAATGATGTACCTCTCCTGTATTCATCTAGGCTGCCTATATATATTATGACAGTAAGTATCAGCACTTACAGCAATTGTGATACCTGCAGATTGTCGCTAAACTTATTATACCATAATTTGCCATTTAAGAAAAAGTTATGTTCAATTGTGATACCTGCAGATTGTCACTAAACTTATTATACCATAATTTGCCATTTAAGAAAAAGTTATTTTCTATTGATCTCATTTTTAACAAAGGCCTCAATGTGCAATTATTATTCTACTCAGAAGTAATATTTTTATACGTTTTGTTCTTCATTATTAGTTTTAACTGTTAATTAGTAAGTACCCTCTCAACAAGGTATGTTTAACATACTAAGCTAGAAAGAGCTATTTTTTAATTTATTGGAATTTATGGTGTTAATTTCCTGTATATTGTTGATTACCTAATGTAACGGTAGTAAATATGTGCCAAAAATTAAACTCTGAAGTTGACTGAATGAATATTTATAGGATGTTGATTGTATTCTTTTGTTTTATTTTGGCGGACAATTCCGCGTAAGTGACATAAAAAAAACTCATTTTGATTTAATTTGTGATAATGAAACCGCGAAAGTCGATTTACTAATTAATTAATACAATTTTAATATAACTAATGCCTACAATATTAAGAAGAATATTATAATTTGACAATTTAAAAGTTTAAACAGTAGAAAGTCATGTGGTTTACCGTTTAGTAATTATTATGTTTTTCCTCGTTCCTGTAAAATTCACTGCACCTACCTTACGCGGTTTTAAACACTGTTAGTTCCGCGGTTTCAGAATATCACCGACGAAATGTCAAATATTAACATCTGTCAGTCGTTCCACTAGCAGTAGGTACAAACGATCCGAAAATTTCATAAGTTTCACGTGATATAGAAACGACAGTGTGAGATAAGAATGATCTGAGCGTTCAGAGTAAAATAAGCGTTTAGAGGAACACACTGTTGCAGTTATATTCCTATAGACGCTTTTATTGATCAAAACGTTCAGTTCAAATTGTCGTTTCTTTCGCATTATTGACAATTATTAAATTTCGCATACCCAGTAACATTCTCCATTTTACTGGGTATGCGAAATTGAGTAAAACTTTATCACAGTAAAGCATATATGAATATAAATACACTATTTTTTGTTTCATGCCAAAATATCAATTAGTTTAGATTTTAAAGACATTTAAAAATCTCGGTAATTTAAAATCGCCGCGCGTTGGCGCAGTGCTAGTGGGACGTCACGAGTCGTACCACAGATTAAGAATTAGTTACTACGTAACAGATGCGACAGCTATATTTTACCGAGTTTCCAGTTGTTACGTTTTGACAGCACTGTAGCATCTGTCATTTTGACCGCACACCACAGATCATAGCACA
The DNA here is from genome assembly GCA_905187575.2 of Celastrina argiolus. Taxonomy (NCBI): domain Eukaryota; kingdom Metazoa; phylum Arthropoda; class Insecta; order Lepidoptera; family Lycaenidae; genus Celastrina; species Celastrina argiolus. Next base: position 11,782,653 of record LR994577.1, read on the forward strand.
TCACAGACTACAAACACACATTGTATAAGTGGTTGAATAATCGAGTCCAGCTATCGATACTTTAGTGAGGTATCGATTTTTTTTGTAGGTAGGTTTTTGTAGTTCAGGTAATTTATTTTTATAATAAGTAATACAAAATAAAAACAGGTTGCATTTATCATTTATTTATTGATTTTTTTTCTGAATTTCTAATAAGCCCTGATTGATATAGCAAGAACATTAATATTTAACAGAATATTTTTTTAATAATATTTTAATAATTATCCTAATAAAACTCTCTAATGTCGTAATCCAACCATCTAGTGATGGTAACACACAAGTCCAGGTTTTCCTGTTTCTAAGGCCACTTGCCTTACTTGAAGTGTGCTCATATTTCAATTGTTTTCATTTCTTTGATGACACAAAAGTTGATCAGTCACTTCTGTAAATAAATAACACAATATTTAAGATGAAAAAACAATACATAAGTTGGCCGGTCACTTAGTCCGGCCATCAACAACAACAAAACAAGGAGGGTTTCTAGTAAAAACTATAGTTAATTAGCAAAAATAGATTAACTAGTTTTGTCCTTCAGCACTATAAGTTGATTACCCTAAATAAAACTGCAATAATATTCTGCTATCAAATATGCTTAAACTGCCATAACACTTGTTTAACATTTATGAAAAGACCATCTTTTCATAAATGTTAAACAAGTGTTACATAAATTTTTTGTTGTTTCAATGAAGTTATTGATACCCACAACCTCCAATTCCTGAGCCAAGTTCCAAACCACTAAACCTTGGTATTTCACAAAAATAAAACAATTTCAGTATCTTTTGATATGTTAAAATATCATATAGAATGAGTGTCAAAATGCCATAGTACTTAATACATACCCGCTCTTCCAATGACCAACATTTCATCAGAAGCATTTACATCCTCATTGGAGTTCTCTTTGTAATAATTGTTATCACTAAGGCCTAGGTATTTCTGTCTGAAACAAATGAGTACAGTTAAGATTAATATTGATATACAAAAGCAAAAAACATTGGCAAACTTAATGAGTCAAAGATTAAGTATAATTATATTATATTGTTCATACTTTATATTACACTAGCTCTAACTATAACGTGTTAAAAGTAAAACTCACCTGTGAACTAATAGTTGCGTTGCAACCGCCGACACAAGACTTAAATAGTCCCTTAAAACGAAAAATGAACAATATTTACACTAAATTAATTAACATACTATAAAAGATTGATATAATGTATCAATAATCTGCAGAGTAATTGAATATTTTGGATCAAATCAAGCAAGAAACGAGGATAAACAAAACACTAACAAACTACACGCGGCCATATTTGAGTTTTGACAACAATATTACCACAGATTAAGAATTAGTTACTACGTAACAGATACGACAGTGATATTTTACCGAGTTTCCAGTTGTTACGTTTTGGCAGCACTGTCGCATCTGTCATTTTGACCGCACACCACAGACCATAGCACATCACAGACTACAAACACACATTGTATAAGTGGTTGAATAATCGAGTCCAGCTATCGATACTTTAGTAAGGTATCGATTTTTTTTGTAGGTAGGTTTTTGTAGTTCAGGTAATTTATTTTTATTAAGTAATACAAAATAAAAACAGGTTACATTTATCATTTATTTATTGATTTTTTTTCTAAATTTCTAATAAGCCCTGATTGATATAGCAAGAATATTAATATTTAACAGAATATTTTTTTTAATAATATTTTAATAATTATCCTAATAAAACTCTCTAATGTCGTAATCGTTGGATTACGACATTAGAGAGTTTCTAGATCTAGTGATGGTAACACACAAGTCCAGGTTTTCCTGTTTCTAAGGCCACTTGCCTTACTTGAAGTGTGCTCTTATTTCAATTGTTTTCATTTCTTTGATGACACAAAAGATGATCAGTCACTTCTGTAAATAAATAACACAATATTTAAGATGAAAAAACAGCACATAAGTTGGCCGGTCACTTAGTCCGGCCAACAACAACAACAAAACAAGGAGGGTTTCTAGTAAAAACTTTAGTTAATTGGCAAAAATAGATTAACAAGTTTTGTTCTTCAGCACTATAAGTTGATACCCTAAATAAAACTGCATTATTATTCTGCTATCAAATATGCTTAAACTGCCATAACACTTCTTTAACATTTATGAAAAGACCATCTTTTCATAAATGTCAAACAAGTGTTACATAAATTTTTTGTTGTTTCAATGAAGTTATCGAAACCACAACCTCCAATTCCTGAGCCAAGTTCCAAACCACTAAACCTTGGTATTTCACAAAAATAAAACAATTTCAGTATCTTTTGATATGTTAAAATATCATATAGAATGAGTGTCAATATGCCATAGTACTTAATACATACCCACTCTTCAAATGACCAACATTTCATCAGAAGCATTTACATCCTCATTGGAGTATACCTAGGGGTATTTCTGTCTGAAACAAATGAGTACATTTAAGATTAATATTGTTATACAAAAGCAAAAAACATTGGCAAACTTAATGAGTCAAAGATTAAGTATAATTATATTATACTGTTCATACTTTATATTACACTAGCTCTAACTATAACGTGTTAAAAGTAAAACTCACCTGATTCACAGGACGATAGAGGCATGCCGTGCTCTGTATTTCATCATCCGTAAGGAGAAATGGATTAGAATGTTTAAATATCTTGGCCTTCTTCGTCAAATTGATATTTATGAAAGTGTTTTTCAGTAACAAGTTTACGAAGTTGCTCTTTAGAGAGACCGATGGATAGTTGGCACCAGGAAGGACAGCCACAGGTTTCTAAAATTAATGTTCTTCTTCTTTGGGAAAGAAAAATGCCGTTTCATGAACTAATAGTTGCGTTGCAACCGCCGACACAAGACTTAAATAGTCCCTTAAAACGAAAAACGAACAACATTTGCACTAAATTAATTAACACACTATAAAATATTGATATAATGTATCAATAATATGCGGAGTAATTGAATATTTTGTATCAAATCAAGCAAGAAACGAGGATAAACAAAACACTAACAAACTACACGCGGCCATATTTGAGTTTTGACAACATAGATCATTAGCATAGATCATTAGACACATAAACAAATAGACCATAGACGTGTGTGACGTCACAAAACGACGCCATTTTGCTTTCGACCGCAGCGCCAAAACGTAACAAATGGAACTACACTGTCAGCCCCCTGAATATTACTCTAATCTATGTTTGACAACATAGATCATATTTTGACACTACAAACAGGAAACAGGAACTATACGTGTGTGACGTCACAAAACGACGCCATTTTGCTTTCGACCGCAGCGCCAAAACGTAACAAATGGAACTACACTGTCAGCCCCCTGAGTCGTACACAGGGGGGGTCCACTTCGAACAAACGCTACGTTCCTACCTACAGTCTTAGTATGTATGTACTTTTCGTCGAACATTCCTCATTCGCCTTTTTTTTATTTTTTTTAAGTTCGTTCATGATGAACTGGCTAAGGTCGTAGACCATACTGCCAAGTCATTAGTTTCTAAAATTCTATTCCGTGTATTATTATTTTTTTCTTAAGTTTTTATTCCAGTATTATTATACGTCTTCAGTTTTTTCTGTCTCATTTGTTTCTATTCCGTAGTTATTTATTTTTTTTCCTTAGTTTTTCTTCTAGTTAAATGTCTTCAGTTTTTAAAAGTAAAAAAGTATAGATATAAATAATTTGTATTTTTAGATGAGAGTGTAAATAGAATTAAAAAGGCAATAAGAAAAAATGTCGCAGCAGAATAAAGAGTAAACAATCGAATAAAAGACCTAAGTACCTAACACCAAACAATAAAAAAACATTAATTTCTTTACACCAGCAACATCTTATTTTTTATTGCAGTTGTCTTGACTGTATACTTCTCAATTCTAAAGCGTCATATTTTCTCAAATATATTATATTTTATTACACTAATTAAATATTGTATGTGTAATGATATTAATGTTTTTTTTTATTGTTTGGGGTTAGGTTGATTACCATCTTATTTTTTATTACTTGTGTTGTCTTGACTGTGTATTAATTAGGTACTCAATTATATAGCGTTTATTTATCACATTGCCTCAAATATATCATATTTTGAGGCAATGTGATATTGAGCGTCTAAAGATATTCTTATTAATACATTTACGGAAATAAAAAGTAAAACATAGTTAAAAATTCCGATGCATGCAACTCATACGTGACACAGCTTAAAGATCTTGCTAAATTATAATTTAATTAATTACTTATATAAAAGGCAATGAGGTCGACCGTAAGAAAATATAAACATTTAAGAACATAACAAACGTATTATAAAATAAAGAATATAGAAATATATGACTTTATTCAATTAACAAAACACAATAAGATTTTTAAAAAATAACCTAATAAATAAAAACTATTGTAGGTTAATTAAAGTATGTAGTAGTTATTAATTATTTAAAGTGATATGATCTTAAGAATTTAAGAAAGCGTTTTATTAGATTGATCTTTAAAACAATTAAAGCTGTCGTTAAAGATATCCTCGGATAAAGCAGCTACTATTGTATTAAATAAATATCTTTGTCATAGGTAAAGTCCATTCCGTGAAAAAAGTCTCGCGACAATATTAATTGGGACTTAAACATAGGTAAATAAATATTATTATATTGAAGGTCAGTATTTTAGGATTTGTAGGAATAACCCGTAATGTCGGTGAATACTGAATACTAGCTTTTACCTAGGTATTCTCTCTTAGATTATTTAATCTAAGTATTCTCTTAAAATATTTAACATGCCGTCGCGCGATTAAAGCGCCGCGTCTAGAGGACTCCTTTCCGAGGAATCCTGGATTAGTTATGGAAGCTTGTAACTGTAACTTTTAAAATGTTAAGTACAATAATAATCATTCATATGCTGTAAGCGTACATCGAAGCAAATTCCGTTCTAATTATTTTTTTGCACATTCAACACTTGCAGATTGTTAAATTAATAATTAAAAGAAGTAGAAGAATAAAAAATATATTTTGAGAAAAAAATGGCTGCCGGCTGCAAAAAAACTGATTTTAATTAATTTATTAACTTCTAAAACAAGTAATAGTAAGTGTAAGATTTAAGCATTTAAGGCGCACCAAAATATATTAAGTAAGTAAAATAACGTGTATTACGAATACACGTTTTACATCACATAACCTCGTAAAAATGTTCATAAACAATTAAACATACTAAATCGGCGATATAATTCCAAAGTTTGTATTTATATAAAAAAGTAATAAACAAATAATAATAACAAACAAAAATTCGTCTATAATATTACAATAATATGTCACGAGGTGTTATTGTATGTACCTACTATAAGAACGTTTTATAACATTTGCAACTACGCAATTAAAATATTATACTTATAGATGTTTGATCATACTTCAGTCTCTGGTATTTAATCTAATTATTAACATTTTCTTTTAGGTTGTACATCGTTTTCCAAATCCAAGAAAATTCAAAAATATTTTGGAAGCTTGGTTGAAATTTGTGCAAATTCATAGCTGCTGTTAATAACTATGTTAAGTGCAGGATATAAGAAAGGTGAGTAAACCAATCAAAACCAACTACTTATTTTTAAGGAGTCCACAGATGTAATCTACAAAGTGTACTGTACATCAACTTATTAATTATGTATAAAGTATCACACACATACTATGGGTAATGCAATTCTTCTAATTTACCTTTCCTCTGATTTACCTTGTTATATTTCTTATTGAATATTTTCATATTTTATCTGATACAAAGCTGTAAACACATTTTATCTGTTATGTGTGTCTTCTGACAATTTGTTTAATATTCATGGATACATAACACCATTAGAATGGAATACTATTAAAATATAATATATAGACAGTGGCGTAGCTAGCATAGGTGGCACCCGGGGCGGATTTTATAGGTGTCACCCTAAAACTCAATCGAAACTGTTAAAATAAAAAAAAGTTATAATCATTTACGTTTTATTAAAATATGAGTACCTATTACAAATATTTGTTTATTATGTAAAACAAATTTAGTTTGTTAAAAATTAAAATTTCTTCCTTCTAGCTTTGACACTAGCGAACTCCGAAATCACGTCTTCAAAATTTATATTTTGTGTTGCTTCATGTTCTATCGTTAAAATACCAAGATTGTTTAATCTGGTTTCGGTCATTGTAGACCGCAAATAATTTTTAATTAATTTTAATTTGCTGAAACTTCTCTCACATGAAGCTACTGATGCACATATTGTTATAAATAACTTTAGTGCTATCGTTAGATTCGGAAGAGATTCTGTAAAATCCCATTCCACAATAAATTTCAAAAAGTCCAGTATCACCCAATTAGAGACAGTAATATTAGCCGCTTTTAAATGTCTTCACAATCTTGGTATTTCTAAAAGGAGTTCTGTTTCTGATACTTCATCGTAAAGGTTAGTAAATTTTGATATAGCTAATTTTAACTGTTCAGTGTTTGCCGAAAGCAAGGTCTTTGACTGCACAACCTAAAACAATGAAGCTACGTCTTTAATGGACTTTACTCTTGTTTCGAGTTCAATATTGAATCTGTCAATGCATTCTAACATGTCCTTTTGAAGTTCCGCTCTAAGTGTAAGTCCAGCATCGGTGGACGACGCTAACTCACCGGGCATGCGTTTCTTGCGACGAATTCGTCGTTCCATCGAAATGTTGTATTTTTCCGATTTTTGTACAGCAAAATCTTTTGCCTCTTCTGCTAGATGCAACCGTTTCTCTCCAATGAATAGACGAAGTGCTTCTAGTTTTATGATTATTTCATCAACACATAAACCTTTACTTTGTAATGCAATCTGAGCATTGTTCACTTCCCTTAGCACATCATTCCAAAAGAAAAGAAATAAAGAAATGAGAAATTGCACACAGCAGGCATAAGATTTTGTGCAGCACCTCTAGTTTCTAAATTTACGCCTTGGTCACATAGTTCCTCAATTGCAAATATTATCCCATCAAAATTTTCAGCCAATACTTTTACTGCACCGTAATGAGCACTCCATCGCGTTGTCGAAAGTCTTTTAACAGATGCTTTGCTGTGATTGAGGAGCACTTCCCAACGGCTTGTGGAAGTTGAAAAAAAGTTAAATATTGTTTCCACTGCTCCGAAAAATGTAACACACGTCACATTTTGTGCGAACGAATGTTGGCCGCATAAATTAATTGAATGATCTATACAACCAATAAAAATTGCTTTATTGTTTTTTTCTTTTATAATAGCTTGTACTCCTCCGTGTATACCACTCATAACTGCAGCATTATCATAACCTTGAGAACGACACATCATAATATCTAAGCCATCGTTTTCAAGCTTCTTTAGTATTTCAGCGCTTAAGTCAGCTGCTTTTTTTCCATGTAAAGGAAAGAATCCTAAGAATACTTCTTTGACTTCTACTTTTCTATTATTAATTTTTACATAACGAATCACTTCAGACATTTGATCAACATGTGAAACGTCAGGTGTGCTATCAAACATGATACCGAAATATTTGGCCGATTTAATTTCGTTTACAAGCTGACATTTTACATGATTAGCTAAAACATTTATGAACTCATTTTGTATTTCTGGCGATAAATATGTTACTTTAGGTGATTTTTCCTGCTCCAAATATAGTATATGTTCTTTGAGTACTGCATCATACTTTGACAGCAGTTTAACTAGTTCTAAGAAATTACCTTTATTAGACGACCCTTTGGTTTCATCATGTCCACGAAATGCTAGGTTTTGTTTAGCCAAAAACAATGTTATATCTAATAATCGAGATAAAAGATTTTTCCACTTCTGTTTTTCCGTATTCATTAATTGCAAGGCTGCATCATCTATTGTGGTGTGAGATTTTAATCTCATTTCCAAAGTTTTCCACTTTTCGAAATTTTCTAAATGTTCACATGAAGTTTCATGGTCCAATACTTTAGGATTTAGTTTCCACCACTTCTGAAATCCAGTTGTAAATGTTGTTTGTATGTTACTGACAGCAAATAAACGACAGCAAAAACAGTACAGGTTATTTGATATAGGAGAAAATACCATCCATGATCGTAGAATTTTTTCACCACTAGGCATCGGTTTATAAAACCATTCCTGTGAAAGATGACGAGAATCACCTTTAATCTTTGAACCATGACGAGATACAGTAGGAAACGGTCCTTCTTTGTTCTGGAAATGTTCACTGCCCTTTTTTATTATGTCAATGCGAACATTATCAGGTACCGGTAAACTCCAATGTGAAACATCTCTCAAGTGTTGAACTGATTCTTCAAAGCTAATGCTATCTCCGAAAGTAGCATTAACGGCGTCATTTTCATTATTTATTTTGATTCCGTCAAGGTCCTGGGTCGTCTTCATTGATTCTGTATTGTCGATGTTGCTATCTGAATGTGAGTCTCCAAGATGTGAATCATTACTTTCGTCAGCAGGAGACTCGGGTATTTTACTTGAACTTTGGCCGCTATCTGCTTTTGTGACATATTTGAAAAGAGAACCGGACATGCTCTGAATTTCATCCATTTTAGCCTTTTTGGCTTTTCTCTGTTGAAACCCGCTTTGTCTTTTCGAAGTATAATAATAATATAATAATATCTATGGACGCTTCACACCACGTCAATCTGGCCCTGTGCTAAGTATCCGAAGAACTTGTGTTACAGGTACCAGACAACGGAAATATATTTAATACTTTTATACTATACACATATTTAAGATTTTTATTATATTATACACAAATTTAATACACATCCATGACCCAGGAACATTGAAAACTTTTTGTTCCCTCGGCGGGATTCGAACCCGCGACCTTTCGTTCGAGCGCCAACGCGCTCAACCAACTGCGCTACGGAGGTCGTCAAAGTATGAATTCCCCGAGGCATATTTCGGTATTCTAAAAAATATTTTTAGTTAGTAAGTGAAACGTTGATTTTATAAACTAATTATAACAGTAAATAAACACCTACACGTTACGTAACTAGCTTTGTGAAATATATTTTTCCCAGACGCAGGATTGTTAATTTATATTACCTAACAATCCTGCGTCTGGGTGTAAATATGTTTTTAAGTATTATTAGAAAAATATTAGTTAACCCTTCCACCGTGACAGATGTCAAAGAGCAAACAAACACATGCACATGCACATATGCAAAGGTGGGGCGTAAAATTCTTCTCTGTACAAATAATGTAATAACTTTACAACCACACCATGTTTTATGGTTCTGTAAAAAACATTGTAATAGCTGATATATTTTCTATCTATCAAGCCATCAAACTATAGTATTTAGTCTGATTTCATATCCGTTTCACAAGTATAAACTTTGGAAACTGTGTTGCTGACTGTTTCACAAGAAATAAATAAATGCTATATTATAATCTAAAGAACAGGGACCTATTCTTTCTAATTATGTAAATAAATCGACGAAAGAACTTGAGATGCTTACAAAAAAAGTACTTGAGTTGTGACACTACGACTTACTACACTACGAGTTCACAGGCAAACTTCGTCCTTAGTGTAGTACAAATAGAGTTCATAATGGCCGCGGCCGGCGGGAGACCGTTATTAATGCATTCAAAACGCCCTTTTTTTTGTCAAATTCTTTTGTTTATTTTACTAAAATTAGGCATAATCCGACGATAAATCGTTTTGTACACTAGTTATATTTACTTCTTTAGGCTTATTACTTCATTTATTTACAAACATAGTAAGAAAATCATATCTAAATCAGTCTATATATATACGTATAGAAACCAATTTTTTCAAGTGAAAAATTTAAATGTTACGACGTATTTCTTTCAAATGATTATCTAATAATACTTATGATGACTAAAATAAACTATAAAATAATACAAAACAGTACTTACATTCGTGAAAACCAGCAAAATCTTCAAAAAACTGCACTATTCACTCGCACTCACACCCACCATACTAGACGGCAAATCGAATACTGGTTGGCCACAGACAAAGGATTTTTGTTCATTCGAATTGAGGCTTATTTAGCAAAGGTTCTAACTAATCAAACTTCTTCATACAAAAGTAGTCTGTAAGTCAGGGAAATACGATGCTTAATAGAATAAAAGAGCGCGGTTTCATGTAACCGTTTGGGTCTTAAGTGAATGGCGCAGTGCAAATGGCGCGGCTCTTTGAAACCGCTTGGGAGTCTTGGGACGCAAGAGGTTAAAAACTCCACCGTTAATTGTGATATCCGTGCCACGAGTGCTCGAGCTGCTCATCTCGGAGCAAAATCAACGTACGCGAAGTTGTATGATATGATTATGATAACTTTCAATCAAAAATCTAAACTTAATGTATTCCGTTTTTGTAAACAAATCCCATTGCTATTAGATAGAAAAATATTAAGTAAGTTAATAATAAATAAGAATATTATTTACAATTAAACATTATTACCTAAAGTAATATCGTAAAACGTGTAGAAATATAAGTAAAATCTTTTTACACCAGCAAAGTCTTTAAAACCTATTTTAATAAATAAATACCTTTAGTAGATAAGTAATACTTGCCCAGGCTAAACAAAAAAATATTATTGCAATCCGTCTGAAATACCTTCTTTAGGTACCTATTTATCATTTAGGACGTCTCAATAATATAGTTTAAAATACACAGTAATTAAAAGAGAATAAAATTGAAGGGTTTTTCAAAATAATCTGAGATACTGCTATTAGAAACTAAATGGATAAAAAATGTAAGTATTACCTGTAATAACAAAAATAATTCACTTACCTTGTTTATTTTCTTCAAGAATCGACTTTTATACAAAAAATGTTGTTTATAATATCTAATAATTAACAAACACTTTGCACTAGACTTTCACACGTTCACGTAAGCGAATATTGAAATGAATGCGGTCGGAAACAAAAGAAGCCCAATCCACAATACAAGTGACGAGCGCTATATCGAGGGAATCCCCTGACTAGCGTTGGTTATGCGCGAACGGGGTATTAAATTTTGGGGGAATCCCTGATCGATTGACACTGTGCACATTGTTTTTTTTTAATATCAATTATTATGTTCGTGGTACGATATTATAGTTACCTAGATAATTTTATTAGTGGCGGTTATGCTCTCTGCCGCAGATTTACGATTTTTTATAAATCGAAAGAACTATAACTGATGGTCATAGTCGGGCTCGGGTGTCACCCCTAAACGGGTGACACCCGGGGCGGGCCGCCCCCGCCGCCCCCCCTTAGCTACGCCACTGTATATAGATAATACTAGCTGACCCGTACCCACTTTGTTGAGGATATTTTCTCACTATGTAAATCATTCCTGGACTTCCATGAATATTTCAAGACCAAAAAAAGCCAAATTGGTTAAGCAATTCTCAAATCTTGGCAAGACTAAAGAACAGCAATTCATTTTTATATATATAGATAATATTATTGTAAATTTTTTTGATTTATTATTAGTACCTCTAACTTTTTTATTAATATTTTTCAGCTTCAAGAGGAACAGTGTGGATACTTCTTAATGGTATTTGTGAAGAAACCTAATAGGTTTAAATCGAAGGTCAACACAAGCTGGGCTGGTCATTAATGGTTTCTGAAACAAGGTAAGCACACTATTTATTTAAGAAAATGGTTTAATCTGTAAAATACTCAGTTTGAAACAAACTTCTCCAAAATGTTTGGACCAATTTTAACAATATTAAGTAATTATTTAAAATTCAATATTAGTAAAATATAACAATCATTGCAATATGTTTGCATAAAACAAACGGAGACCTAATTTGGCATTAGTTGCCAAAATAAATGTGAACTCATTAAAAAATCATTTTCTTATTGAGTTAACATTATTCTATAATAATTATTATTATTATATCTTTGAATACTTCACACCACACATAATATATGTTACAGGTATCAGACAATGGAAATATATTTAATACTTTTTACCATACAGACATATAAAAATTTACAACTCTTTCAGCGTTGCTATTTTCAGTGACCTCTATACGAGTAGTAGACAATTGTCACAAATTTATTTTAGATATTGTATAATCTGCATACTACCTAGTTTAAGTATAGTAGCCATGTGTGGATTATTTACTTTATTATAACATCTATTTTAAACTACCTAAGTAATGTAAAAAGTGTAAGACAAAATAATAAGTCTCAATATAAACTTATTCAAAGAGGTGTACCACAGGGAAGCATACTGGGTCCATTTCTTTTCTTAGCCAATATTAATGACATAACTATGGCTACTGTGTGTCTTATTTGATGATTACACTACAATACTGATCAAATGTGAAAATTATAATACTTATGAAAGAGAAATAAATTAAGCCTTAAAAGACATTATTAATTGGTTGATTCCTAACTATACAGTGTGTAAAAAGAGCAGTCACTATAACTTTTAGATACGATTATACTACCTTTCCTCGTTTCGGAAATGTATTTTTAAATTTTTTTTTGACTAAACTAAAAAAAAATTTTTTCTTTTTACCATTTGTTATTTTTTGTCGCAAAAATAATAGTAAATTTTTTTTTTACATTTTGTAAAAAAAAAGAAAAAATTACACTGGGTGTAAAGTAAATTAGTGATAATACTTTAGGGTGTGTATGTGCCTCTTATATAGAGTTTACTGTGGAAGTATCAGCGGTGAAAGACTTACTTTTGAGTTTCAGGTTTATACGAGAAATGACCCAACATAAATTTGCCCATACCATAATAATAAAAAAAGTATCTTGTTCAGTCCTGGTACTTTCACAGTATACTCTACATACGGGACCCATACACACCCTAAAGTATTATCACTCATTTATTTTACACCTTGTATACAGGACAACCTCTTTATTATAATATTTAAAAATATACATTTTGTTGACACAGTATTAAACAGGGTGTAAAAAGAACAGTCACTATAACTTTGAGATATGATTATACTTCCTTTCCTCAATTTGGAAATGTATTTTTTTACACAGTATCATCACTACATAGTATAAAACAAAGTCGCTTTTTCTGTCCCTTTATCCCTATGTGCGCTTAAATCTTACATAATATTACATAATATTACCTTTTCTAACATTTAAATTTTTAAATTTTCAGTGTTCAAAAACGAAGAAGTCACGACTTGTGAGTTCTGAATAAACAGTGAACATAATATTGAAAATATTAGTATGAAGGTGAGCAAAATAATAAAATTTCTTTTGAAAATAGTTTAATTCGTAAAAAACGGTTTGACCATTTTGATTGGTCAAAACCAATCTAAACAGTATTTAATTATTATTAAATGCAATATTAGTTGAAAATATTAATTGTAACATTATTCATGTATAATCAAATGACACATAATATTATCTTTTGTAACATGTAATTTTAAAATTTTCAGTGTCAAGAAGTAAATTTTTTGAAGTCACTTTTTTTTCTAATTTATTGAACCATTTAACCATTAACATTATTTCAAAATCATAATTTGGTGCACAAGTTTTATATGTACTTTTGCCGAAATATAATATTGCATCATGATCAATTAAAAAAAATACATTTCTGATTTTTATATTTTTCAGCATCAAGAGGTATATGTTTGCTTAAAACAAACATACCTTATTGTTTGCATTATTTGCTAATACATGTTAACTAAAAAATAAATTATACATAATATTACCTTTTCTAACATTAAAATTTTTAAATTTTCAGTGTCCAAAAACGAAGAAGAAGTCACGACTTGTGAGTTCTGAATAAACAGTGAACATAATATTGAAAATATTATTATGAAGGTAAGCAAAATTAATAAAATTTCTTTTCAAAATAGTTTAATTCGTAAAAAACGGTTTGACCATTTTGATTGGTCAAAACCAATCTAAACAGTATTTAACTATTATTATTATTATTATTAAATGCAATATTAGTTGAAAATATTAATTGTAACATTACTTACAGTATTGTAGTGTAATCATCAAATAAGTATTCATGTATAATCAATAATAATTGTTGCCTGCAATTTGTTTGTGTAACATAAACGGGGATCTAATTTTGACATTATTTGCTAAATTACAATTCCACACAAAAAATGACACATAATATTATCTTTTGTAACATGTAATTTTAAAATTTTCAGTGTCAAGAAGTAAATTTTTTGAAGCCACATTTTTTTTCTAATTTATTGAACCATTTAACCATTAACATTATTTAAAAATCATAATTTGGTGCAGAAGTTTTATATGTACTTTTGCAGAAATATATTATTGCATCGTGATCAATTAAAAAAAATACATTTCTGATTTTTATATTTTTCAGCATCAAGAGGTATATGTTTGCTTAAAACAAACATACCTTATTGTTTGCATTATTTGCTAATACATGTTAACTTAAAAAAAAATTACGTAATATGTATTACATTGTTTGCATTATTTGCTAATATACATGTTACATAATAATATTACCTTTTCTAACATTTAATTTTTTTAATTTTCAGTGTCCAAGAAATCACGACTTGTGAGTTCTGAATAAACAGTAAACATAATATTGAAAATATTAGTATGAAGGTGAGCAAAATAATAAATTTCTTTTAAAAATAGCTTAATTCGTAAAAAACGGTTTGACCATTTTGATTGGTCATAACCAATCTAAATAGTATTTAATTATTATTATTATTAAATGCAATATTACTTTAAAATATTAATTGCAACACTATTCATGTATAATAAATAATAATTGTTGCCTGCAATTTGTTTGTGTAACATTAACGGGGATCTAATTTTGACATTATTTGCTAAATTATAATTCCAGTGAGTTCTGTATGAACAGTGAACAAAATATTGAAAATAAAATAAAAAGGTAATCAGAACATTTTCATCAGAACATTTGATCAGAAATTTTTCATTTATTGACAAAAGTAACTGGTGTGTAACTAGTAACTGTGTATTGTGATGCCCTGGAATGTCTTGTGACAGCGATGCAGTAGCAATTTTGAACTCTTAAACCTTGCCATAAGAAACTAACAGAGGGAATGCAGGCACTTACTTTACATTACTCTAAAGAGAAATAAATATATGTAATACTAGCTTTTGCCCGCATCACGCACGCGCATACAATGTGCGCGATGATCGGTTAAGTAGATTTGGCTTGAAAGCGTTACAAACAAACAGACATTCATATGTCAAGTGTTGTAATGTGATCAGCTGTAGTAGACTAGTACGCTTTAGCAACAAACGCCGTGACTCCCCAGTCAAATTAATAATATTAATAAGCTATTAGCTAACCATACTGGCCTATCTATCATAAAGCATATATACTCTGTTAGTAACGACGACATTATCTAACTTTCTAAACGATATATATTTTAGTACACACCTAAAATATAAAATGCATTATTATTGTTATAAGTACCTATTAGAATAATGTATATTTTTATTATTATTATATATTTTGTCTTATATAATATAGTTACATTTATAATAAAATATAATATAATACTTGTACTCTCCCTGCATCACAAAGTTAATAATAAATGACCAGTATGTAATAATATATTGTTTAAGTATTTAACAAACCTCGTATAATTAATTTATATTATCATCACAAAACCATAAAGTTCATTCAATAGTTTGTATACTAAACAAATTATTTTTATTTTTTCAGTATTATGTATTCAATGTGTCAATCAATGCTGAGCACTAAGACAAGCGTAAAGAAGCCTAACTAAAAAGAAATGATTGATGAATACGAACCCCGTTGCCGCCCCTAGAAAGTGATGTCGCGGCGCGCAACATGCACTGCAATTAGACTGGCAAAATTAAATGATTAATATAATATTAATCTTATCTATGCGGATAATAATATAGTATTCGAAATTATTATCCTTCTGCAATTAAGTTACGAATTGGCGACGTGCTTATTTAATTCTTGTCTTCAATTTAATAATATACCTATGAGTATAAAGAATATTTACCACGAGATATATACTATAGTATGTCCGAGATAAATTTAACCTGATCGTAAACAAACCCGTCTATGACACAACCAAAAACTAGTAAGTGATGCCAATTGGCCTATATGTGAATATGTGAATATTTTGGTGTTTTTTGTTTGTTTACGTTCAGGTTAAATTTATCAGAGACGAACTATATATTATATTCTTTATACTCGCCAACGAAAATATAAATGTGAAATGAGAGCCAAGTTCAAAGACAAAAAAAAAATGTAAAATCTAAATACATAAATACATAAAACTATGTAGCAACTTAAACTATAATATCTTCTTAGAACTTAGAATAATAATATTATATTGCCCAAGCCAAAGTCTGAATTGGCTTAGTTTTCATTACAATTATTTGCAAAGCAAAATTATTAAATCGTACATGAAAACTAGGCAGGTCTGACCGTAGGCTTCTATAATATGATATTGTTCTAAGTTACAAGAAAGCATTATAGTTGATTTTTTAAATATTTTTTTAATAATGCTAATGTTAGTGATTGATAACTGGATTCGAAGTGTAATAATGTTAAATGTATAGAATATGTCATTATCCTGGTAATGTCTTCAATTTATTTTAGTAATATTATGTATTTTAATCCTCTGCCTATGTACTTATACTCTTATCAAAACGGAATTTCTTTAAACTCGTGTCTTTCATATATTACGATAATATATTATATCATTTCCCAGGATCTAAATTGCATAGTTATAAAAATAACAACTGTTTCAATTTTTAAGTATAATGTTAAGGCGAGGAGTAACCGCAACTAGCGCCACTCTTTTAAAATAAATTTTACAATGACACAACGATCTAATTAAAAAAAGTAATCGGTTCAAACTTTAAGTAAGTAGTTAAACTAATTTATTGGCATTTAATTACAGCTCTAAATCCTATACTGTATTTACTCTCGTAAGTAATAACTTAAACGGCCGTTTTAGTTATTACTTACGAGATATAATACATAATATTAGTTTAACTACTATATATTACTATAATAAATTAGTTTAGCTATTTACTTAAAGTTTGAACCGATTACTTTTTTTAATAAGACCTTTGTGTCATTGTAAAATTCATTTTAAAAAGAGTGGCGCTAGTTGCGGTTACTCCTCGCCTTAATGAGGTGTGTCGAATATTATAAACATAATTTGATTTCACATAGTACCACACATAGTAACCATCTAATGTTTTCATATTATTATAGTGATAATACTCTAAAGTTATGGGAAATCGAAAATAACACTTTGTATTTAAGTAATAATTTGTGATAATTATATAAGAAATGATATCTGGCAAGATTTATGTAATAACGATGTATCGTTCATTTATAAATAACTTCCTGGTCATGTTATATTTCTTATTCCTCAGAATATTTTTTGTGTAGTGTGTTATACGAATTTGGCATTTATTTGATGATTTTAGTATGTTCATGAAATAAAGAAAGTTAATGATTAAACCATAACATAAAAAAATTAAATTAACTACAAAACTTTAAGAAAAAGCTAATAATAATTAATATTTTAATATTTAATGTTTGTTTAACGTATGGTCATTTGTAATATCACGTAATTTACTCATAACACAAAATGTGTATCTTAAGACATTTCATAGTAGGTACTATTATGTTTTGATGATGTATTTTGTTAAAATTCCTGGTCATGTTATATTTCTTATTCCTCAGAATATTTTTTGTGTAGTGTGTTATACGAATTTGGCATTTATTTGATGATTTTAGTATGTTCATGAAATAAAGAAAGTTAATGATTAAACCATAACATAAAAAAATTAAATTAACTACAAAACTTTAAAAAAAAGCTAATAATAATTAATATTTTAATATTTAATGTTTGTTTAACGTATGGTCATTTGTAATATCACGTAATTTACTCATAACACAAAATGTGTATCTTAAGACATTTCATAGTAGGTACTATTATGTTTTGATGATGTATTTTGTTAAAATTGCCTGAAAAACTAAATTTAAAATTATTTAATAATGTAAGAATTTACAGTTGTAATCTCAGTTAAGATCCAATTGTACTAAACGTTAACGAAAAGTTTATATCCACCAATTTAATGGGTTTGCAGTATTTTTTCTCCTACGGTAAATAAGTGATGTTTTAATTATTGTAGCATTATAATACCGTATCTCTGTCGTTTATGTTTGTATTAAATTGGATCCGAACAGAGTATGCAATTAAAATGTATCAGTAGGTATAAAGAGTTCCTTATTATATAAAAATAAAATATTTTACATTTTTGGTTATGTTTTGTTTTATTATGTTGGATTTTTATGTTTCAAAGACTTTGTAAGAATTGTTTATTTGTTAATGAAACTTAACAAATAAACACTTCTCTAAAAACTAAGGTCTTTGAAACATAAAAATCTAACAGACTAATTCCGCAGCAAATTGAAGTAATTTATTAATATCTATTTATATATATATATAGAATTTAGTACCACTTCCTCAAAACATGGTGGCGCTAGATCAAACGTTCAATGTTGAACCGTCAAACAAGCGGAAGTGGCGTATCTACCTCTATTAAAATAATTACTCTAATCTATTAAAATAATTACTCTAATCTATGGTCGTACAGCTCCTGCCGCCCGCGCTGCGCGCGTATGCCACCTGAGACATAAGTTAACGCTTCTCAGTAAATTGTTGTTTTATTTCATTTCAACATGGGTGAAGGATATGAAAAAAGGCAATCGGAAATTTACAAAAAAAAGATGGACTAATGCTTGCCTTCTATTGTGCAAAAAATGTGCAGAAAGTGATTTTGTTGCTGCCGAAATGCGAGGAGTAAAAATTAAAAAGCATAATTTTTGCCACTTTTAGCAACTATTTCGAAAATAGTATGTGATATGATAACTCATTAATTTCATTATGTTTGCTTACAAAGTAACAAGGTACCCAGGTACTCAATGAAGGTTATCTCATAGCCGCGGTGCTACCCCTACTTCCCAAAGCATTTTATCTATTTAAATATATTATATCTATATGTTGCAGTCAAAACTCTTAACCAGTCAAGAGTACTATTGACTAGCAAAATCAAAAGTACTTTTCACCGTATGCTTTAGTTAATAATACTTATGACTAAATGAACAGTTAAAAGAGCGTCAGTCAAAAGTACTCTTAACTGAAAATTAGCAGTCACAAGTACTAATAACCAATAATTTTAAGTCAAAACCACTTTTGACCAACTTGTTCACTCAAAAGCACTTTTGACTGATTTTGCTAGTCAATAGTACTTTTGACTGGTTAAGGTGCTAAACAGCGCTAAAGGAACGGGAAAAAACGTTATTTTCGTTTAATATTAGGTACTGGAACACAGGTTTATGATGCAAAATAGGAATGTCATTTTTGATTTTTCCTGCGTTGAAGTTTAAAACTTAAAGCCGGAATTCCGTATAAATTTTTTGCAGATAATCCGTAAATACAAAACAAATTAATACTGTAAACTGCTTAACATATGAATTGCAGAATGTTAAGAAAAATTTGTTACTCTCAAAATAGAATGCAGAAATTGAAAGGCTAGTACTTTTTAAATACTTCCATTTATAATTATATTATAATTTTTTAGTCAAACATTCATTGCAAATGTGTGGTTATTAGATACAGTTGACTGTACTTATTAAAATACTTATGTTTTTAGTTTACCACTGTCAGTCATTGTTGGTTGCCTTTTACTCTCAAAACAAAAATATTGAAAACACTGCAGAAAATTCAAGCAAAGCCGAATCCAAGAGATTGGCAGAATTTAGAAAAAAATTACGAGAGACTACTCCAATAAATGACTTAGGTGAACAAGCTGAATACCAAACAAAGAATGATGATCCTTTGCCCCCATTTCCAAACAATACCAATCCAGATACAGGGGAAGTGGGTGGACCCAGGGGACCAGAACCTACTCGATATGGTGATTGGGAAAGGAAAGGCAGAGTATCTGACTTTTGATTAAGCTATAATAAATCTTTTAAAGCATATTTTATTTTTGTTAGGCATACATTTAGATGATATTGTGTTATACTCTAGAACACTGCAGATGTTGGTTAGGATAATTATGTTACAATAAAATACTTAAATCAATTATAGACTTTAATTGCCTGTTGATGCCTTTCCAATAGTCTTAGGCATCTTTTTATTAGTGGAATCCTCTAACTCCTTAGCTTTATAATAATGAGGTGCAACTTCTAATAGCCATTTACTTTCTATTTCTGTAACTTGTCGCATAAATTCCTTTGAAGTGAAAACAAGTTCAAAATATATTATCCACCTAGGTAATTCTTCAAATAGTGCACTATTAGGATGAATCATGACTGTCTGAAAAGAGAAAAAATAATAATAAGATAAGTCTACCAACATTTATATTATTCACTCTGAAATAGGTCTTTATTTTCAGACTCCTGAGTTATTATTTGGAGGATAAAATTTGTTAGCAAAATAAACTTTAAACTCCTTTGTTAAAATTTTTATCAAGCAATCAATGATAAAATAATTTTTTGATGGTAAAAATATTGTTAAAAATTAAATTTACTTACTTGATTATGTTTGACTGTTCTGTAGTGACCACCCTTTGAAAACTTGGCAATGTGATAAAAGTAACCTGCCGTTATGGCTTTACGAATGTTTGCGTCATCTGCTATACTTGATACCATTTCTATTTCAACTCTCTCCATCAGTCCAACTAATTGTTCTCTAACATCACGAGCCCTCTTCATAGATCTGTATTGAATAAAATTTTCGTAACACCACTGTACGGAATATTCAGAATCTGCCCATTGATTATAAACATTCATTAATGTTAAATGATCACCATTTTTATGGAAAAAGTTTTTCCGTGCTGTGTCTGCATGGATAATTTTGTCTTTAGGTCTATAAAACACTGAACTATTAACAGATAACATAGCAGCTATTGTAACTACTTCTTCTGAGCATTTGTACCTGTAAAAGTAAAGGGAATTTAGTATTAAAATTGCTTTAAACAATGATTTAGCTAAAACTTGAGAGTAAGTAATCTGGACTGTTTTAGGTAATTTCGACTTTAAAATAATTGTGGAAATTCAGAAATGGTTTAACTTTACCAATACTAATTGTAGCCACCTGTCAAACATTAGGTGTTTGTTCTGTTGTGGTGGAAGTATACTTATTAGTTTATTTAATTTTAGAGAGAAAACAAAGCAATGTCTGTTGGATCAGTAGTACCTACTACTTTTTTATATAAAACTATATAATATTTTGCCTGCAACAACACGCAAAAAGAACCATACATTTTGCTGAGTTTGTCCTTCCCTCCATTAGATCACAACCAATTTTAATCAGTCAGTCAGATTTGATTTCTATTACAAAAAAGGGCAACAAAATCTTTCCTTTTTATGATAAAAGCATATTTATAATCTATAAGTACTAAAATTATAAAGAGGAAACATTTAATTGTTTGTATTGGTTATTTAATAGGTTCAGAAACCACTGAACTAATATGAAAAATTATTTAGATGTTGGAAAGCTATAAGAAGCACTCAACATCTAAATACAAGATCAAAATAAGTTTTTATTTTTCGGATTTTTAAACTTTTTACTATTTAACTTACTTTTCACTAGCTAATAACATTTTAGCAAGCATTGGATCAGTAGGAAACTCAGCCATCCGCCTTCCAGCTTTTGTTAGTTCTCCATGGTGATTTAGAGCTCCTAAAGCATACAGTTGCTCTAATGCCAAAACCAAAGTCTCGTGGGGAGGTGGGTCCAGGAAATCAAAATGGATTAGATCATTAATGCCTAGTGCTTTTAGAGTGAGCACTGCATTTCCTAAATTAATCCTCTGTATTTCTGGAACAGTATTATCTTCTAATTCGTATTTGTAAGCCCATGCAGTGTAAAGCCTAAAACATTTCCCTGGGGCAACCCTGCCAGCTCTTCCTGCTCTTTGATTTGCAGATGCTTTAGATATTGGAACAACCAATAGACTTTCCATTCCAGTTTTAGAATTAAAATTGTTTTGCTTTGCAAAGCCAGGGTCTATCACATAAATAATATTATCTATAGTTAATGAAGTCTCAGCAATATTGGTTGCTAGAACTACCTTTCTGGCTCCCTCAGGTGTTGGTTCAAATATTTTTGCTTGCATATCTGTTGGCAAATTTGCATAAACTGGCAATATTATAAGTTCTTTTAATTTTTTTCCTATTTTTTTAGTTCTTTCTTGTAACATTTCTACACAAGTTTCAATTTCCTCCTGTCCAGTTAAGAATACTAATATATCGCCAAGGGGTTGTGTGGCATGTATTTGCAGTATAGAAACTACACATGCATCTATATAATCAGCTTCAGGAGCTTTAGTATAGTAAATGTCCACTGGAAATCTTCTTCCAGGTATTCTGAATATAGGTGCTTCATCAAAGAAGTTTGAAAACTTTTCTGCATCTAAGGTAGCACTTGATATAAGCAATTTTAGGTCAGGTCTAAATCGAGTAATGTCTTTTACTAGACCAAATAAAATGTCTGTATGTAAAGTTCTTTCATGAGCTTCATCTATTATCATTACACTATAAGATGCCAGATCAGGTTCTGATAGAAATTCTCTGTGTAGTGTACCATCTGTCATGTATTTTATGACAGTTCTATCAGATGTGCAATCTTCGAATCTTATACTATATCCCACTTCATTTCCTAGTTTTACATCCATCTCTTGAGCCACTCTAGCAGCTACAGACATTGCCGCTACTCTTCTTGGTTGAGTACACCCAATTTTCTTTCCATCTTCTGTAAATCCAGCTTCATAGAGAAATTGTGGAATTTGTGTTGTTTTTCCAGAACCCGTTTCTCCCTCTACTATCAAAATTTGATAATTTTTAATAGCTTCGATTAGTGAATCTCTAAATGGATAGACAGGAAGTGACTTTTTAGTTTCTTCTAATGTCATACGGACTTTTTTGTACTCTGATATTTCTTCCTCCTCTTTTTTTTCTTTATTACCCTCCAGCTGAAGGGCTTGGATAAAATCAATTTGTTCATCCAATAATAGTTCATATTCATCTTTAGATTTTGCATCTTTAGCCCCAAATTTGAAAAAAGCTGATTTAATTTGTTCTTGCTCCCACTTTCTCTGCTCTGAATTTGGTAATTTCTCATTTTCATCAACTTCTATATATTCACCTAAAATTTTAAGTAATTTAAATTAGAAATTATGAACATATAATAAAAATGTAGTAAAAATATTATTAATCTTAAAAACTTGTAAATAGTATTGTTACCTTTTTCTCCTTTACCCAGATCTTGTGGCATATGATACCTCTGTACATTTTCAAGTTCTCTTGCCTTTTCATGTTCTTTTGCCAACTTTAATATAGTTTTTTTATGTTCTCTTTCTTTGCGCTCCCTTTCCGTCAATCTGCAAAGTAGGTGTACAATTTAATAAAATGTACAAGTACTTTATACATAAACAGGCCATGAAAAGTGTGAGTCGGACTCACCTACAAAGCAGTAAAAAATAATTTTTGGTGTATAGGAGCCCTGCAGGCTAAAATCTCAGTTTTAGTGTTATTAATTATTCCTAAAGTAAATACACAACTCATTATTATATACAGGTAGGCACTTAAGTTTTTACTTGACTCATCAAGCAAAAAAATCATGTCTGTTGTATGGTTTATTGATTCAAGCAAAGTGCAAAAAAAAAACATGTTTGTTGTATGGTAACCCATAAATATCTATTTTATTTTGATTTTATTATTTGTTGTTATGTGGCAGAAACACATTTTTATTACAGAAATACATTTTTCTTTTGGTTTTTGAAATACAGTCTAGTGACAGACAGAGAGACACCAAATAAAAAGGTTAAAACAGATAGGGTTTCATACCTAAAGGTTAAAACGGATAGGTTCCCATTTATACCCTTTAAGTATAAACCCTAAAAATATTGTACAGTAATCAAAAACATCTGGAAAGGTTATATAATAATATGTAAGTACTATAAAAATGGAGTTATGTTGATATTTAACCCAGTAAATTTAAAAAAAAATACTGTGTTACTAACAATTATTATTTTTATTATGCTGTTGCAATTATTGTTGTCAAAGTTTGAATGTTAGTACTGATTATTGATGTTTAGCAATACTAAAAAAAAATTACTTACATGCTTTCATCAAATAGATATTCATCGTCTGCGATATCATCTTCTAATTCAATAACTTTATCGTCTTTTCTCTTTTGTAAGTATTTACGACGTGATTGAATTCTCAATTTGGGTAAAACTTTATCTCTATCTTCAGCTTCTAACTTTAAACGTTTTGCTGCCTCTTCATACGATCTCTTACTAGTGCCCTCGGTCACTTTTTTAGTTTTTTCGTCATCTCGTTTTTTTAGTCTCTTGGCAAATTCATCTCTTTCTCTTAAATCTTTCTTACGGCTCTCTTCAGCACTCTCCGAATCGGATGATGAATGCCCTCGTTTACCGTGTTTTTCCATTATTAAGTAAAGGACAAAATGAATTTATTTTTACTAATTTGTAATTTGTATTATATTATAAATTTCAAAACAAATTATTTACTAAAATTTTTTATTATTCTTCTTCTTCTACAATCTCGAATCCTGATTCCTGACAGTGTTTTTTTTAATGGTGCTATAGAATCTCAGAACAAAGAGTATAGAATAAAACAAATTCGTGTAGAGATAAAAAGGCAAGAAAATTTCATACTTTTAAAACACCTAAGTTAACACCTAAAGTCAATGAAATTAAAAACACTCTTGTTTTATTGAATATCATTGCCTAAAGTTAATTGGATAGTCTAGTCAAAGTCAACATAAATTGCCAGTCAGTAAAGTGGTCTACCACATGGAATTGTACATAAATGAATTTGAGGTATACTCGTTTCGGAACATAAATACATAATAACATAATATTAATTTCGTCAAATTCAGGGCGAAGGCCCTTATTCCATCCTTTTATTTAAAGTATTACTCTAATCTATGCCATAAACCCTTAAATAAATCTGACAGACACTTAGATAATAATATACTATATATTTAGAAAATATTAGGTCTAAAAACAGAACATATTATGGTTTTAAGCTATTGCATAGCTTCACATGGAAATTTTCACATTAGGAAACTCGCCACTCATGCACGTTTCAATCCTAGCTTGAAACTAGCCTTCAACCAGAGTTTGACATCATTAAAGGATGCCAAACTAAGGACGTGTCTTCCCTTGCCCAGGGCTTATTAAATATGCAACATGCAAAATATTTTGAAAAAATGCAGAAATCTTTTCCAAGACAATTACAAATTTGTAAAAATATTCGGTCCAACAGCAGAAGAGGTAAATGTAAAACAATAATCTTAATATCGAAAAGAGGCTCTAATCTCGTAGGTACTGTAATGAGGGGTTTTCGAAGTGTCACTTTTAGGTACAGAGACTACCGTAAGATGGCGCTTGCATAATGTAATATGTCAAAAAAATCTGTGATCTTTGTTGGGTGGTTAATAGGGTTGCCAGAATAAAGCTATTATCCATTTTCAGGTAGTGAAATTATTCATAAAGTGGTTAAGTCGCTGTAGGTATGCTGTTTCATACACAAAAATAATCTTTTCAAATTCATTTCTTAGTGATCTCCTACACTTCCGAGGAAACCTACATACATTAAAGCTCGCTGGCTTCAATATCTTTGATTTTTCAAAGTAATAATTAATCACACTTTTCTCCCGTTTCCGTAAGGATTTCGGGAAGTTCTTGTTTAGTAGGTACTCCCCTATACTTACATTCTAAGAAATATACATGCCAAATTTTAGCCTGCTGCCGAGTATTTTCGACTCTTAAGTGGTTGGTATATATAGTGTATATATAGTGTCTTGCGTTGAGTGCTACAGAACGGTCGCGCTCCGCATTACACTACGTAGCAAAATTTAATTGTTTGCGAGTCGCGCGGCTGTGTGCCGCCGCAAGTCACCATGGCGCTCGTGGCCAACGAGTTGCTGGCGTTCATCCAGCACGCCATCGACACCATGGACGAGCTCAGCATCATCCAGATCTGCAAATCTTCTTTCACCAGCGAGGAGATTTGCACTGGTAAGCGGATGCTGTACGAGACGCTCGGCCAGAGCGCGAACATACCATAGCGACGTAGAGATGGAACTGAAAGAAGCGTGCAGGACATCATCTCCCTGCTGAAGCAGACGGATCCAGACGACGTGCCGGCATTTGTGGCGAAAGATCTCCACAAGCTGCCGGTGGTGACGATGGACCACGTCAACGTCTCCAGCCTGTTGAAGAACTTCAACAGTATGAAGGCAGAGCTGGACGAGATGCGGGGTAGATTGGATGCATCGGAATCTACCATCCGTGACTTACGTAGTGAATTATTACAATTAAAATGTAATAATTCATTAAGTGGGTCACCCGATCATTCAACTGCCTACGTCAACACACGTCGTGGTGGCGCGCGCGCCGACACATCGTTTTGCGTGTCAGCAGAATCTGATGCGTCAGCAACCGCCGCCGCCTCCGCCCGCCTTCCCCTCCGGGTCGCGCAGTCGCCGAGTGACCAAGCAACTCAGCAAAAAAGTTTTGCGAGTATCGCCGCTCACCCCGCACCTCCCCCGCGGGCGAAGACAGAGGGGAAGAAAGAGAGCCGCAAGGCTACAGAAAGCCGTAAGGCTCAGCCACCGCAACCTGGCAAGGACGAGAGCAGGAGGTGCGATAAGGAGGGCTTCAAACTGGTGGAGAAAAGGAAGAAAAAGCCCGCCGTCCGCAACCATCGCGGCACCGCACCCTGCGGACGCCGCAGTACGTGTCCCGCCTGCACTGGTCCATGGAAGCTAAGGACGTCGTGGACTACATCCGGAAGAAGACGTCCTTCCCCTTGAGGGTTGAGCGTCTGGAGTCTCGCCACAAGGTCAACTTCAGTTCCTTTGTGGTGAGAGTACCGACGCATCTTCTATAGAACTTTGAGGCGGAGGAGTTCTGGCCGACGGGTGTGGTCTACCGGAGGTTCCGGGGGAGACTCCGGAATGAAGTGCGCTACACGTCGCCGACAACATGTGTAGTTTAAGTGTAGTTTTAAGTATATTTTGTATGTATGTTAGTCTGTAAGGTATATATAATATGGGCCATGTAGCCTGAAATAAATGGTTTTTATTTTTTATTTTATATATATATTGAGAATTTGTAGCCTGAACTGCAGTTGGATTAAACATTGGAGCTGGTTAGCTTGCTGACAAGCTTCATTCCATGGGAATATAGAAGGAATAGCTTTTCTTTTAAATATTTTTAGGCGATGAGCTGCAAACAAAAGTTTGGTTTTTTAGGTATGAACTCTTAAGGTGGGTACCTACTGTAGTATGTTTCCATTAAGTTATGATACCCGAGATAGGTAACAAACATAAAGATATACTTATATTTAGGTTAATAAATTAAAAAAATGTAACTAATTTAAGTCTAATGTCAATAAACTTTATTATTATTTCTTATTGCACACTAAGATAAATATTTTACCCCTTGGGGCTCTTGCCAAATGTGATGACGGAGAGATGAAATCTGCTGGCGTAAAGTGAGTTGAACATATGAAGGAATTTTTTCTTATAGTTAATCCTGTTTTTATATGTTTAATAGCCTCTATCCATCTTGATCTCCGAGTTTCATCTTGGGGAAAGCGGTGGCTACCTATATTTTTACAAAATTGTACTACGCATGGACTAGCCATGTTTAGTTTAGTTCTCAGGGCACAATTAATAAATAATAAACTATTGCAATTGAAAGAAAGAAAGGTGAAAGGTAAACAAACAAAAAACAAAGCGGAAATTGACATTTTACACAGGACTTGACATATTACTTAGGTTGAATGCCATCTATCAGCATTTTTCATAAACTAGTAGAACTGTCAAAATAAAAACCGCTCATTACCGATAAAATATAAGTAGATAAAGTATATTTCGTGTCCTCACTTCTAAGTGAAAATTCTGACCGAGCGCTTCTTCAATTATGTGGGTAAGAATTTGTTTGCTACGCCTACCTATTTACTTGGTCAGATTACATTTGAGATAGAAATTAAAACAAAATTACAAAAGGTTCACATTAACTATGGATTATATTATTATATATTAATATAAAGGACTTGGGTATATATTTTGATAAAACGCTGACATTTAGGGAACATATTTGTACTGTAGCCAAAGATAGTTTTAAACGATTAGGGTTCGTTCTGCGTAATGTTAAGGATTTTAAGAATCCTAATGTTATAAAATTACTGTATAACGCATTAGTACGCAGTAAGCTGGAAACAGATTCATGTGTTTGGAGCCCCTACACGGATACGTCTATACTGATCCTCGAAAAAGTACAGAAAGCTTTTCTGAGATACCTGTACAAAAGAGTATATGGATATTATCCTTACATGTACCCGACGGGCTACCTCTTAGGTGCTCTGGGATACCACTCCCTCGAAGTCAGGAGAGGGGTGGATCTCATGTATATAGTAATTAAAGTACTTCGTGGTTTTATAGATTGTCTGGAACTTCATACCCTCCTATGCCGCCTTAACGTGCCTGACAATTATCTGAGGTACCGACCCAGCCATCGACCCAAATTATTTGCTCTGCCGGCATGTCGTTCAGTCTCAAGAGCCGAGTCCCCACTGTGCCGGGCACTAGCCGTGCTTTGCGCCCTTCTGTCTGCCAACCCCGAATGTGATGTGTTTGCTGATATGTGGATGGATGTCAAGAAAGTTTGTTTGAAATTTTGTGAGAGAAAGTATGAAAGAGTTTCTTCTATAGTTAGTTAATTGTAATCTAAATCTAAATGTATACTGTGTTCCTAATTACTTAGTTTATAATTTGTCAGTATGTTTAAATTGTACTTAGATATAAGTTAATTAATGTAATTGGGGTCACCCGTTTTAATTAACTATAAAAAATAATAAATAATAAATAAATAATAATAACTATTAATATTTACATTGTTTTAGGTCGTTAAAGATTTACACATTGGTAATAAAGTATGCCTCATTACTGGTGCCAGTAGCGGTATTGGTTTAGAGATCACTCGGTGCTTGACGTCCAAAGATTGTAATGTGTTGATGGCGTGTCGAAACCCATTTGTTGCAAGGAACGCAGCAAAAAATGTTTGTAAAAATTTCGATCGACTGGGATTCTACGAAGTGAATCTTGCTTCCCTTGCTTCTGTTCAGAAATGCATCAAATCACTACTAAAGTCACAAAAGTAAATATTTTCAGTATTAAGAGAGAGACCAAATCATCTATAACTACGACTAAGTAGATCTATAAGTAGACCGTACAGGAGTAGGTACCTTTATTATATTTAAGCTTTTATGACTTAAAATAGAATATTTTGTAGCTTTGTTGTATACTACAGCTTATTATGCACATCGTTTTTCTGCATGCGGTAAGCAAAGCACATATTAACCGATTCAGTGCGGCTGTAGATTTTTCAAACTATAGCGCCTGGCGGCGAACAAATTTTTCGTGGCTCCTCTGAGGCGCCAAGCGCCAGGGAATTTTTTGGCTCCTCTCGTGCGCCACCCGCCATGAAGAGTAACTTATCGCTTTTTCTCCGGATTCCACTTGTTATTGTTGTAGTCGCAACCCAACATCGAACGCGAGTGATTATACAAGTTCGTTTTAAGTGTTTACATGTGATTACATACGTGTTCTTAACTGAAATGGAAGGTAGGTAAGTGACTTGATTAATTAGGTGTCGTATACCTTTGGTACATATTTGGCTGAATCCATGATTTGTGCTTTAATAAGCCATTATTTAATAATATCGAAATATTTCCGTGCTAGTCGTGTAAATCACAAAATCACTCAATAGGTTAAACACGATACGAGTAGTTGTCTCATCTTTGATAAATTATGAAATACCTACCCATAGATTAATACCTAATTAATATATTATGATTTATTTTTGGATTTTCTAGAAAAAGAAAATCATTCCTGAGTCACAAATAGAAGCGCAGTGTGATGATGACGACTTCGAACAGAATTCCCAGACTTTTGATGATTTGGGTCTTAATCGAGAATGTCAAGAAATTGCGAATGATAAAGAAAATATCTGTAAGAATTGTGCAAAGCGGTTAAAAATAGCCACAATAGATCAAGTTCCGGAGGTTCTCGATATTCGTGGGTGCAATTATTTTGGGCAGTTCGTATCAAATGAATTGTTACGATTTGATACGTTATTATGCAGAAAATTATAGAAATGCTTAAGAGAAAATAAGCAGAAACGTTTCGATATGCATCGATCTGTTTCTGCTTGTTGAGTATGTTGCGTTTTCATGCAATATCCCGAAACTAACACTGGAATCGTAATCTACGTGACAAATAAGGATACTTTCATTTACGGATAACCACTGAAAAATGGCGTTTTATTAGAGTTTTGCAGGTAAACATTTTGGCGCCATACGCCATTCACAGAAAATACCTATGGCGCCTCTAGGGCGCCATCCGCACGGAATCGGTTAATGTGGGTAGATACTTAATTAGGTCTATTTTAAAATATTGAATTCTCTCAGACTCTCTCTTTTATCTCTGCTTTCCATTTCTCGAAGTTAGGTATAAAGGGACCTGCTTGTCGTAGTTTTTAAAGATTTTAAGTAAGCAGAAGGTACCACTTAGGTAGGTAATCGTTTTTTTCTAAACCAGTATTTTGTTTGAAGGTGTATCGACATAGTAATTTTAAATGCCGCTACTTTTGGGCTGCCGTGGATTTTGACGGAAAACGGATTGGAAACAACTTTTCAAGTTAATTTTTTAAGTCAATATTACCTACTATTGAGTATTGAAAATATTCTTGCTCCGAATGCTCGCATTGTAATCACGTCATCAGAATCCCACAGGTGAGAACGAGACAGTATTACCACGTGTTACGTACATATTTAGTACGATATTGTGGGAACAGTGGGGATCCAAAAGTAGATCTCCGACCGTGAGGTGGTAAAGTCGGTGAGGCCCTAAGTAGCTCTTTGTTATCTATGGTAAAGCTGAAGCCGACGTATTTTATTAGTTTGAAGACTTGTAAATTGACTTGTTTATGTCGCAGTCATCTGGTTAAATCTGCTATTTGATTATGGGCCGATTTTTCAATCGTCAGATAACTTTTATCAGCTGTTGAATAAACATGTGACTTTGACATTTGTTCCATACAAAATCTGCCAAAGTTACTTATTTATTTCTTAGATAAAAGTTATCTGACGATTGAAAAATCGGCCCTAAATGTCTAGCGCGTTTGACTTCGACATTTAATTGAACGAATAGGCCGAACGTTGATTGCACAAGCGTCACTCACCGTCCAACTTTATTAATTGTCTGAAACAATATTATACTTTCGGAGATTTAGAGGTTTAAAAATAAAATATTAAATGGCTGTCCTAGTTTTTGTTTCTTTGAATTCCTTGAATTACCTACTTAGTAAAAATAATCAGTATTGCCTATCTTAAGACTTAAAATCTTAATATATATATTTCTTGTGTGCGTGTGTATGTGACTGAACTCCTCCTAAACGACTAGACCAATTTTGATGAAATTTTTTGTGTGTGTTCGTGGAGATTCGAGAATGGTTTAGATTTACAATTGGAACCGATAGGTGGCGCTGCAGTCAGTATGTCAAGCAATTAATTAATAAGGCAATACGAAGTTTGCCGGGACAGCTAGTACAATATAAATTTTTAATACTTTAAGGTCATGTCATGTTCTCATGTTTGATATTTAAAGTGAGTTACATTTTAAATGGCGAAGTAATGGTCACCCCAAAGATTAGGTACAAAGCATACTTTATCCCATTCAACGACTATGTTAAAGACGTTGAACGTTACAATAAACAACTTGACGAGTTATCCTTTAGTCATTCAATTAAATGTCGTCATTTCATAAACGCGTTAACTGCTGATTCAATCTGCATAATTCAAAATGACTGCGACATAAATATACTTTTGATTGACTTGTATATTGAACTTCGAATGTGCGATTCAGGATTATGGCGCTAATTGTCTCCCCACAATATTTAATTGATTTCTTCCGCCGCCATTGTTGTTTTCAAACATTTCGAATTTAAGGAATGTGGAATTATCCGAAGGAGCACGAATGTTTCCCTCGTTGGACCACCTGTCACTGTCCGCGGAGAGCTACACGTCGATCCGCGCATACAATCTGTCTAAGCTGTGCGGCGTGCTAGCGGCTCGGTACTTGCACAACCGCTGGCTGTACAGCGAGCGCGCCGTGTTCTGCGCACACCCCGGCTCCTTCGTCAAGACCGGCCTGTGCCGCAACTGGTGGCTGTACGAAGCCCTCTACACGTCCATGCTGCCGTTCTCAAAGACTGTGGTGAGTGAATTGTATTATACTTGTGACCACTGCCATAATCTATAGACTGTGGCATTTTGTTACGAATCTCCTTCCTTTGTAAATTTACTATTTTCAGGATTCCGTCCCCGAAGAGTATAAACGGGAACCGTTGTATGTCCGCCTGTCTGTCATCAGGTTGTATCTCGAGAACCGCGATAACTAGACAGTGGCAATTTTCACAATGTTTATTTCTATTATAACTGACAAAAAATAGGTACCTAAAAAAACTAATAAATATTTTAGAGATACTCCCAAACAATAAACGTGTTGTGTGAACCATTCGTAGGTACTACATAACTGACTTGGGCTTGGTCAGTTTTTTGTAAATTACCTTGTGTAGAAGTGTATGTACCTACTCCTCATCGCCCATTTGCAATCCCATCTTCTAATTCGGGGTATTGAATGAATATTAAATTTAGAACTCACTTTTTGGGCTCATTAAGTACGGAGAAAATCAAAAAGATGAGCAACGCCTAAAATAAGAATTAGGATAAGTTTTGAAACATTTAAGTTTTAAGCAATTCAATAATCATTAATCAATCTCTCTTTTCGAAAAATAATATTTGTACGACTACGTAGGTTGGTGTAAGTCTCTGACGTCACAATCGTTTGTTCCCTTCTCGTTCGCACATTAGATATGTTTTTTTTTAACATTTACGGACCATTATTGGTTAAACATTATTTAGTTAATTTGTTCATAATATTACTTATCTATTAATAAATAGGTAGGCACCAATCCCTTCTTTTCAACCAATGAGCCTTTATGGGTGACGACTGAACCCTGTTCTATGTGTGGCCTAACCGGTTAATGAGGCTTATATTTAACAATATGCGTTGCTACTTCTAATCGTTTTTCAGAGCCAAGCCGCAAGTACCATCGTGTACTGTGCAATGTCCCCGGACTTGGCAGGACAGTCGGGGTACTACTTTAAGGACTGCAAACACTGTGAGGCGAGCGAGCTGGGTAAAAGCACGCACTTGTCGTACAGGATTCACGACTTGACCTGCGATGTACTGCGACAGAGGAAATTCGACTGCGACGTGCCCATGGCTGGTACACGCGATGACTCATGTCAGTATCATAAGTCATGAGTTACACAAGAGTGAACAATGAACATCATTTAATACAAAGCTTGTAATCATTGTTACTTTATATTATAGAGTAGATAAATAATATCTAATTAATTATTGTACTTCCCAGTGAGTAATAATAATCTCTAAAGAATATCTAGCAATTACCTAATTCATAAAAATATTTATTTACTTATTATACTTACTGGTTTCTCAGTCGTAAGTTAATTTTTAACTTAAAGTGTTATTGCGTGTTATTCGAACAATTGAAAATTTAATTTCTCTATATTTTAATATAATATAGGCGCTTGTAGTACCGAAGTATATTTTTTTATAATATTTCTCGAAAGAAGCAAACTTTTTGATTTTTACTCGATTCCTCATGATCTAAGTATTTAGTAACATATTATTAATATTTAATGATATTACAATAAACGCTTTGATTTTTATATTAATTTATTTACCTACTATGAAAATGAAACCCACATTTTATAATATAATTTTTTATAATGATTATTATAGTTACCTATAGTCTAAACGGAGTCACACAACACGTGTCACGTGACATAATTGCTACCCAATTTTGTAAAAACCATTAGGTATTCTATTACTCATTCTAAAAGGCAAATCAACGCCAGTGTTCAAAACTCTTGTCAAGTGTAAATTTAGTAGGTACTAATTTTACAGCTGAGAAGAGACTTGAACAGTGACCTCTCAGAACCGGGGAATTATCTTGCTAATTATATCTTCAAATAAAGGTATTAGGTGATTTTATTCCGTTTAATAGTAAAAGGCGTATCTTGAAAGTAATTATAATACTAATACAATTTTTACACACCGCTGTTTGTTTTTTTCTATCTAAGAGTTTGATCTTAGAACATACATTTCTATTGCTACATTTGTGAAATTGGCATACATTGGTAAAATTCAATGATATGAATGACCTTTTTTTCATGTCTCCGTTCAGACTATAATAGATACAATTTAACAAATAACATGAGGCTTAACTAATAACTTAACGTATATATAACTATAAATATTAAGCTTACAAGGGAAAATATTCCAATTGAATAATGCCCATATAAGTGTTTCACAATCGACAACTAAGTTTAGGATATCAGAAATATGAATAAGCCTTAAATAAGCTACTTATCTGATTCTAGCAACATATCATGATTGTGAAAGAGGTCCCTATAATTAAATAAAATACACACTTGCAAGTAGAGGTAGTCATAGTACGTCCCGTTCCATTTTAATAAAAACGTAAACAAACCTGTCTATGACACAACAATAGACTAGTCAGTGATGCCAATTATTAGCCTATATTAATACAATGAAAATTGTTTGCTACTATGAATCTATAGACTAATGAATGTAATTTACAGTCGGCAGTGTCAAAATTGCGTATATATTATTTTTATAAAATATACTAGATAATGAAATATGCTCCTTTAATATTCAGGTGAAAGTATTGATAAGTGTGCACACAATAAGTAAATAATTAATTAATTATGTGAAAATGTAGGTGTTTTTGGTGTATTTACGTTAAGGTTGAGTAAATTTAAAAAGGACATACAAACAAATAGGATTGTAAATAATGTTTACAATTTCATAATAAGTGAATGTTTCAATCATATATATAACTATTCATCGGATTTTGAAAATCTTATCCATTTCTTACTTAATAAATAGTTATAACAATTTTGTTTCCATTTCTTGTACATTTAAAATACTGTACAAGATGAATATTAACTTGGTTTAATAATACTTATTCTTCATGAAGTACGAATTATCTTAATATATATATTTCTTGTGTGCGTGTGTATGTGACTGAACTCCTCCTAAACGACTGGACCAATTTTGATGAAATTTTTTGTGTGTGTTCGTGGAGATTCGAGAATGGTTTAGATTTACAATTGGAACCGATAGGTGGCGCTGCAGTCAGTATGTCAAGCAATTAATTAATAAGGCAATACGAAGTTTGCCGGGACAGCTAGTATATATGTATAATAAAATGATTAGTGACTAATGGAACTATTTAAAGAGTATTTTCTCAGTTACAGTACACTGCAGTTTCTCTACAGCTGAACAATAGTTAATCAGTGTTTAATTATTGTAAATGCAATTATAATTATTTAAAAAAATAATCCTACATAGTATAATCGAATTAAATTTTTAATTTCACAACAGCCTAACAGTCGATACTTACATATTTAACAATAATAATCATTATAATTACAACTAACAGATTAAAATCCCTCAATATAAATTATTGTAAATTTTTAAAATATCTGGACAAAAATATTATTTGGAATGTCCAGTGTATAGGGCGAATTGATTAATTATTATTCTATCACTGACATCTTTATGAAATTATAACAAGTAAAAGTTAACATAACTACTTATTGTGTATAACGAAAATATTTTATTGATGTCTTCTCTCATTATTGATGACATTATAATGAATTATAGTTGGTAGAAATTTTATATAAAAAGTTTTTAATTTGTTAAGTTTTCAGTCTTTAAGCAACTACACAACTTGGAGAATATTAATTTGCAATTCATGTTACTCAAAAAAGTACGTCATATTATATTATATTAAGATCTTCCATACCATACATTATAATCAATAGAACTTATTTGCTCTATTTTAAAATATTTGAAAAGAATAATAAAATATTCTAAGCCTCATCTAACATCGTTATTAATAATCATACAAATTTTGTTTCACATTCAGATCAATTTGAATAGTTCTTCTCTCATTCTCTCACAACCCAAAATAGAAAATTAACGTCACACATTAGTATACAAATATATCAGTATAAATATCTATTGTCGTATTAAAGATAATATTATGTATTTTCGTTTGTAGTTAATTTCCAAAAACATAGTATTATTAATTTCCTCGAATACATTTAGGATTCCAGTTGATAGTGAATATGTAAATATGTACAGTCGATAATAAAATTTGATCAGTCGTTTTTCAACTAAATCGTATATTATAAAACAATAAGCAGGTAGAGCGCACTGCAAACCTGAGTGAAGCTACTAAAGCAAGAACGAAATCAAAGGCTAGAATACTTTCCACAATGAAGAAGGATGATTTCCGAAAGACATGAACGTTTTAAATAGAAATAGAATACAGTAAAGCTACGTCATCAATGTCTTTCGAATTTGATTTTGTATTTGCTTAAGCGCCTCACCGAGATGATCAGTGCGCTCGTTAATCTGAATAAATCTTTATGTTTTGTATTCTTTAACATACGGAGAGCAGGCACTTTTTAAGGGATTCCATTATTATTACTTTCATTACAAAATTGCTTTACTAATCGGACTATTCTTCTCACTGTAACGCTGACGTGTAACAACTGTTTTGCAGACCGTGTCTGCTAGTAGCGCAGTATTCCTCAACATAAGCAGAGTAGGTGACTTCTTAAGGAATTATAATATACAACGTGTAACAGAAGTAAGTGATAATAATTTACTGGCGTATTCTTGCGTTTTATACGAAACATTAATTGTAAACTACTTTGCAGAAAACCGAATTTGAAATATTGCAAAAAACTGCTGTAACAATCATAATGTTTATGGTGATTCAACATTAGATCTTTAATTCAACTAGTTCGTAGCCATTATGATTTACCGCTCCAATCATAAAAATAGATACCATTATATATAGATACCATACGGACCATTTGATTGACGGAATATCCTAAGACTCAGATGGTCTTTCGGCATGCGTAATCCTTTCAGCGTTGTCACTTTTACAGTTAAATATATTCAAGAGTGTATATACACTCTTATATAAAATATTAAAGGTAATATATATTATATTTCCTTTAATATTTTCACCTATTTATGTTACACGTTGTTTAAATGATTACATTAATTCCAAAATTGCTTTACTGCTCGGGCTATTCTCCTCACTGTACGCAGTCCTATTAACTGTTTTGCTGACGGTGCGAGCTAGTACAGCAGTATGCGCTTCTCGACCTGCTTGCGGCAGATAGGGCAGACGGCGATGCGGTCGCCGCACATCTGGCACATGCCGTGCCCGCACAGGAAGATCATGTTCTTCAGGCGGTCCAGGCAGATCGGGCACATCGTCTGGAATACGGTAAATTTTTATATGTTGCACTGTCTAAATAAAAATATATTGAACGTTTGTATCACTGTGATCCACAGACTGCCAAAGGCGGGTCAGTCACAGCCTGCTAAAGGCGGGTCTCCTTAGCAGGAGTTTTTTCGAAACATTACACAATAGGGCATGGCTATATACATATTATGTAAAACAAAATGTGTAATATTGCGTATGTGTAACACGCCTAAGAGTTACCCTCTTAGCCGATATAGAAACTAAACCTCACTCAATAACTAGGTAAATCTTGTGACATGACAAATCATCACCAAAAAAGTACAACAGCCAATACTATACCTGTTCCTTGATGTCCTGCAACTGCTGCTGCAGTTTCTGTACGTCAGCGGGCGCGGCGGCGGCAGCGCTGGCGGGCGCGGGCGCGGCGGCGGAGCGCGAGCCGTTGTTCATGAGGTGCGGCGCCATCTGCGCGGGCGCCGGCTGACCCTTATTCACGTGAATGTGCGCCAGGTTGCTGCCCTCTTTGTCCGCTGTGGACGTTTTAATATACAATTAATAATTCATATTTAATGTAAGCTTTCTAAAAAAATAACAATATCTATTCATTCATAATACTTGACCATTCAAGTACTAAATAGTAAATACAAGGAATCCGTACTAATGTTGTCAGGGAGCTGAGTGATAGTTTTTGTCACTGCTCGGCGAATTTTCCTCATCATCCTCACCTCACATTGAATTAGTTACCATACCATACTAGGAGCGTTGTTTTGATGCAATAGTTAACAAGAATTTTTATAGCATCGAATTGGTTACCATAATTTTCCATTAGGAGCGTTGTTTTCGATGCCAAATTTTAGTTAACTTTCTCACGGTGAGTAGTGATAAAACTCGCATACAACACACTGACGGTGGAAACTCACCTTCGGGTTTACTGGCGGCAGCTGCGGCTGCGGCGGCTGCGGCGGCAGGGGCGACGGGAGCGGTGACGGCTACGGCGACGGCGGCGGTCGCGGGCGGCGGCTGCAGCGGCGTGCGGCACTCGACGCACTTGCGCATGAGCGGCGCGCAGGCGGCGCACGCGCACACGTCGCCGCACGGCCGGAACACGACCGTCGCCGGCGCCTCCGAGCACACCACGCACTCGCCCACGCGCTGGCGGGACGTCACGCCCGAGCGGCAGATCAGGCATTTCTTAACCTGAAACACATAAATTTTACGATATACCTATTTGTTTTAGATAGATGACGTTGTAATATTAAGGGCGTGTTTTCACGTATCATGTTATCCTTCTCGTATTTCCTGTCAATGAATGAGATGGCATGGTATTTTAACATGGCGTTAACTTTAACATTGCTTGGTGAAACACGGCCTTAGTACCTACTTTAAAACTATAAACAAAAATAAAAAAACAAGTGAATTGATGATAATAACTAAGCCCAAGTAGTCAGCTTTCAAACAAACTAGATCGAAATCGGTCCATCCGTTTGAGAGCCACGATGTCACAGATAGACAGATACGTCAACCTTATAATACCTTTGTCATTTTTGTCGGATGGTTCGTTTTAAACTTAAGTTTGCAAGTGCCTTACCCTGGCAGCGCAAACGTTGCAGCAGCAGATGTGTCCGCAAGGCCGAAACAGGGTGTCGCGCTTCGCGTCGGAGCAGACGAGACATTCGTCGGTGGTGGGGTCGCCCTGCTGCGGCGCTTCTGACGCCGCCTCGGACGTGCTCGCCGCTGCGGTCGAGCTAGCGCTTGCGTTTAGAGACGCGCTGTCGCAGTCTGCTGCCGCTTCAGCAGTTGCACTAGCACCTTCCTTGCGGCAATTAGTTAAAGTCTTTCGCAGGTTTGGATCTGGGCATAGGTCTAATGGCGTTTGACCTGAAATCACAAGTTTTTGATTAGGACTAATATTTAGGAAATAAGACAAGCTACAGTAGTTTAAACTATAGTAGTTAAGTTGAATAAAATGTATTGTGAATAAAATGTTTTGATTTTTTAAGTTTTAATTAAGGTTCGTGGGGCGCCGGAGTAAACAATAGGACCTCCTCATCAACCATCTTGTCCGCAGGCGTCAAAAAGGCGACTCCTTTCAATATTTTTTTTGCTATTTTATTATAGTTTGGGATATGCTATTAAATATTTACCCTGTATATTCGGAAATGGGCAACATCGTTTTAGCGTGGACATTGTTATTATCTTAAACCTGCGTTTGCCAACCATCCTATAGTGTATAGACAAGTAAACCTATGAAATTCATTATTATTTAAAAATCTTTACCCTTTTTATTTTTAATGGTGAGATCGGCGCCGTGCGTGGCGAGGAAGCAGGCGATCGAGGCGGAGGACTTCTTATCGTGCGCGTGCGCGATGCCGCTGAGGAGCTGCGTGTCGCGCGCGTCCTGTAATCGCCGCAGCTGCTGCAGCGTGTGATGCCGCAGCGCCTCGTGCAGCGGTGTGTCGCCGTCCTGGGTTAAATGAATTTCTTTACACAACAATTTACTATATATTTCAATGACACCTTTTCTTCACGGGCTCCATTTTAAAGGGAATTATTGTTTATCGTTAGGTATTCTTCGAAGTGTGGGACTAGAAAGCAGACTAGTCTGTTTTCTAGTCCCACAGATATACGCAGGGAAAGTTTCAATACCATACGAGATGTCCCATGGTCGTGTTTATACGAATAAGCTTATTCGTATAAACACGACCACTTAGGCCTACGCTAAGTGTGGTTTAAGCGTTCGTCGGCATTCAAGTCAGATGTCATGAATTCGAATACCGCCCAGCGAGCAAAAAATTTTCATATGTAGTTAAAATTAAACACATTCATGTCCCTGATAAAAATGTGTTTATATTTAATAAGTGTGTGTATAATATAATTAAAAAAACTAAAATGTAATAATATAAAATAATTATAAAACGTATAGCATCTATAGATTTCTATTGTTTGACATCTAGATGTTCTTCGAGAACTTAGCACGATATCAGATTGACATGATCTAAGCGTTAATAGATATTACCTTATCTATAGCATAATACGGTGAGGTTAGCGTTGTGAGCAATGAGCTACCGCACGATCTCCGTGTGCTGACGATATGGAAGCTTTTTAATATCTATGTTATTATTATAATTACCTTATCGCATAAGTTGAGGTTTGCGCCGTGAGCGATGAGCAACCGCACGATCTGCGTGTGTTGGCGCTCGACGGCGAGGTGTAAGGCGGTCTGCAGGTTGGCGTTCTGCAGGTCGAGGCGCGCGCCGCCCCTCACCAGCAGCTCGGCGACCTCCGCGTGGTTGTTGAAGGCGGCCAGGTGCAGCGCAGTGTAGCCGTCGTCCTTCGCGTCGTCGATGATCCACGGCCGCGGCAGCTTGCCCAGCATTATC
Organism: Celastrina argiolus; assembly: GCA_905187575.2. Lineage (NCBI taxonomy): Eukaryota > Metazoa > Arthropoda > Insecta > Lepidoptera > Lycaenidae > Celastrina > Celastrina argiolus. The sequence continues at coordinate 11,823,532 of LR994577.1, forward strand.
TTCATGGCGCTGAAATATAACGTCAATTTATAATAGCTTCAATTTTCGGTGACTGTGGTAGGTTTCATTAAAACCAGACCAGATATGCAGGAGTTATTTTATAATACCCAAATATGCGCATTATACTATACACAACACTGGAAATCTTTTTATTTTTTTACTCTTGTAACCCAGCGGGATAGGTAAGCGACACGTCTGAGATTCGCGGGTCATCTTTCTTGTCAGAGAATCAGGCGATTAGTCTACATTGTCGTTCCAGATTTGATAGCAGCATTTGTTTTTGTTCCAACGCGGGACGCGAGCCTACGATATTGCGCCTTTAACTCCAGCAGTGGCAGAACGGTTAGCCACGGAGGCCAAGGACTACGGAGGCGTCGAAACGTCAATCAAAAATTTAGTTTTTGTATTTAAAATTTTGAATGTTAATATAAGTACGTACAGTTAGCAACGATAGCTAAAGTACAAATTTAAGGTAATAAGACACCAAGTTTACTTCTAAGAATTTTTATATCTATTCTCAGAAAAATGCGGTCATGATAGTATAAACTAGAGAATGTACCTACATAAAATCCTAATCCTCTTTATATCGCGTAGCTCAGCATACGAGAACACTCATAACATCAATCTTTCAACATTCACTGCGGGACATGGGTCTCAGATATGGAATTAATAAAATCTTGTCGTTTATTTTATAAAGCGCTAGTTGCTGCTCAGTCTGCTGTTTCCGACGCAGATTAATGTTCCTGAGTTTATCAAGAATATATTTCAGATATGTCCCAGTTACCTAGACAAAGATAAAATGTATGATGTACAATAGTCAATACCTAAACACGAAACAGACAAGCAAAGGTCCTGAGATAAGAAATTGTAGGAAAATAAAATTTACATTGGTTCTAAATTTAGAAAGTTACGTAAACGTCACAAAACTATCTGGCAAACTGAGGCAAACGAATATAAAAACATGTTGGGGTGTTTTAAAATTCATTTGCTTTAGTTGGGGCAAGGCGTGGGTCTCCTGCCGAGATAATCATATTATTAGCATCCACTCAATACGGTTGTTTACAAATTTAGATTCGAATAAGTGCATAGATGTTGTAGACTTCTGGGTTCCGCAGTTGAATCACAGAGATCTTTAAGATGTGCGACACAAAATGTTGACGACAGTAGTCAACTATAATAGACTAGTTGACTAATGAGATGAGAGGGAGTACCTTGTTACTAGAAAAGAAATAGCCAGAAAAAAACATACAAAACGTTTTATTATTGTTAAAGGGTTGGCAGTTACACAGTTGTGATCTCAAATAATTCAATACATTCGGTGAATGAGAGTGGTTTAATTTTTGTATACGTTGAATTTATTTTATTTAGCTGACCCGTGCCCACTTCGTTGAGCATGGAAACCGTGTAAACCTTCCCGGGACTTCCACGAATATTTCAAGACCAAAAATAGCCGAATCAGTTCAGCTTATCTCGAGTTTTAGCGAGACTAACGAACAGCAATTGATTTTTATATAGCCTATAATACTCAGTGATAATGTAGCTTTCTAATGAAAAAATAATTATTAAAAACGGTCCAATACTTTTTGAGTTAAGTCGTTACATACAAAAATGCAAATCTTTCCACTTTATAATATTAGTGTAGATTTAGTCTCAAATAAAGATGTCTAGGATAAACCGATAAAGTGAGGAACATGTCAAATGTGTCTCTCGGTAATAGTGGAACTCAGAGCTTACGATAGCTATTTCGAGAAAAAATGTGTAACGAAAACAGAGTTTCTCGAAGAGGGCGTTGTTTCTGTGGAACGGTGATAATTCAGGATCGCGCTTGCAGAAATGCACGCCTACGTCGAGGTGGTTGAACCTCGATCGAAAATAGCTCAAACACTCCGTTCGGAGGTGCGAGGAGCACGAGGGGATTTCATTACTCGTGTAACTAAATTTTAGAAAAAGCAAACGTAAAATAGAGCAGCAACCTAAATGCGTGCTCCCGTTCCGGGGTACTCTTTTAATTCCGTCGCTAACTGATATAATCGGATAGTTGGCAACAATAAATTAGGCGGTACACATTTTAATATGCTGCGTTACGTTCAAGGAGTAAAAATGAACGAAGTAATTAAATAAGGTCAAACGTCGCGGTCGGCGGGCGGCGCGACCTACGTACAGCAGTCGGAATCCGCCCGTCGCGGGCCGCTTGCGCGCGCGCACGTCGGCGGCGCCCGGTCTCACGCATGAGCATGTACCGAAGCTTTACTGAATTTTACTTCAAACTGTTTGAAAATTATGTGATTATGGGGTTTTCAGTTTATATTATATGCGGCACGAAAAGTTATTTAGGTAAGCTTTGCAACAAACCACTTTTATAAATATGTATCTAGTATCTACAAATATAAGAATTCAATTTCCTTTCTACCAGCTGATATACCTAATTATAAAAACTGAATAAGTCTTAGTTTAGTAATAAAACATATTATTATGATATCTAACAATTTAACTAAGTGCACATAAATATTTGGTATATGAAAATTAGTATCAAAATGATTTGCCGTATAGAGTTAACTGACGAGTAGCTCTGAAAATTGATTGAACTTTGAACAATTCCTTCTTTACTTAAACAATATTTCATTCTGATTATACAGTATGTATATTGTATGGTTTTACTGCTGTGGAAATCACATTCCTACATAATGTTCATGTTACTCAGTTTTTGAAGTTAAGTACAACTTCACGGCATAGTGACGCCACTGTGGTGCGTTTTTAATTAACCACTTTATACAATGCGCACAATCATTATGTAATGTGCGTTGTCTCGTGTATATTTTATGTTATTGACACATTATTATATTAAACTATACCAGTAAATAAATTGTCACCGTTCGACACTTAACTAGCATTTTCGTTCAATAGCTATTATGGTTACTTTGCAAGAGTTATTAGTCTTCTCAATTAGACCTTGGTGTATGATGATTTACCAGATTATTTTGCGATATCAAAAACCATGTTAAACAAAAGTAAAGAGATAATATGTAACAAACGTTTTGCATTAATGTTAGATACATTACATCCTGAAAATGAAGAATATTATTATTTTTATACATCACTAGTTGACCCGTGCCCACTTCGTTGAGCGTACAAACCGTTTAAACCTTCCCTGGCCTTCCACGAATAATTCAAAACTAAAAATAGATGAATCGGTTCAGCCGTTCTCGAGTTTTAGCGAGACTAACGAACAACAATTCATTTTTATATACAAGAGAATAAGAGAGAAGATACATCATGAAATATTGTACTAGATAAGTACTCGCTAGGCCTCGAAAATTTCAAATCAAGTAAGCAATTAAAATATTATTTAGGTACGTACTATATCTTTCTCAGCTGGTAAATATCAGCATATTTTGGTTAATTTGTATCAACTAATTCCTGATTAGTAGTAAAGTTATTTAAACAAAACCAAGTACATATTCTAAAAGCTCACGGCCAAATACTGAAACGGTACAATTAAAGTTAGAACTTAGAAGCCTTAATGAAAAAAAAAATGACGGACAACATGTTACTTTTTTATAATTACAAGTTTTATAAATAAGGCTTTATTCAATAAATGAATCCTCCGAATAAATCCATTATATGAGTCCTGTCCTGCCCTCCATGCTGGCCATATTTTGATACATTATTCCTAAAAGCTTAATCTTTGATTAAAATTCGTCGTAACGACATAATTATCATCTACACGAGTCAGCCACAAACTCGGGTCCATGACTCAAGTCATGTCCCACACATGTGCAGACCCCACCTAGAGGGCCCACGACAGAGGAACGATATTTAAGATAAATATCGTGTTAAATATTAAATAATCCGAGTTTAGACAAGTTAGCTATGTGAAATAAGTTCAGTAAAAAGTAGTTAAATGTTTTGTACTGATATTATTCTATATCTTATGTTTTTAAAACTAATATTTAAACTGGCTGGCTTTATTATTTTGTGTTTATGGCAAAATGATTTTTTCATAGAGTTTATAACAAAATTATAAAATATAATAATATCTATGGACGCTTCACAGCCAATCTGGCTATGTGCTAAGTATCCGAAGAACTTGTGTTACAGGTACTAGGTAACGGAAATATAATTAATACTTTTATACTAAACATTATTATTAATACTTTTATACTAAATATTTAAGATTTTTATCATATTATTTTATCCATAACCCAGGAACATATTGTTGAAAACTTTATGTTCCCTCAAACCGCGACCTCTCGTTCGAGCACTATCGCTCTCAACCACTGCGCTACGGAGGTTTAAACCACATAGACAGCCGGATTAAACATAATAATATTGTAAGTACGTAAAGCAAGAACTTTGAGTAGAGTTTTACGAGAATTGTGCAAACAAAGGAATGTGTAATTTGGAAAATAAAAGTTTAAGTGAAGAAAAGTGTGCTAAAAGGTTATTAAAAAATGATATACAAAACTTTAACAAAAAAACAACAACTTACAAGACACACTACCCAGTCTATTACTTAGTTACAGTTTGCTACATTTATTGAATTGGCTGAAGAATCCGTCACCAGTTACAATTTATTTTATCTATCTTTAATATAAAAACAAAAGCGTAACGGTTTACAAATACAATTTAGTAATAAGTATATAAAACTATCCATACAATTATTGAACCCTATGATCAAACAGGGAGCAGAAATAAATTTTAAAACCAGATAAGACGGCTAAGAAACATTTGCCTGGTAGAGTTCTACTACCTAACTCTACTATGCTACAGTTTAAAAGTAGTTGGAAGGACAAGTTTTAAGTTTGTGTGCAAAACAAGTGTTTTGCTTTTATCTGCCCGCATCGCTCAACTGATCAATCTGAAACTTTATCAAGAAGTAAGTGATTGTTTTACTTAAATATCAACTATTGAGTTACTAACATCAGCGAGTTTGTAAAAATGTAGGTTTATAAAATAAAATTTGTATTAAAATTTGTGTTGAAGCGACATTAAAAAACGGCGTATAAGTTAAACTTTCAATTATTAATGATTTGAAATTATGATTCGATACTATATTTAAAGATAATAACAGTAAAGGATGGATCGTGTAAAATACTATAAATATTTCAAAATATTTGCTGATTGCTCTCGATTCTTGTACATTATAAAAGTGTTTGGCTACACTTGTTGGAATTCGGGAGCCAAAGCAAAATCCCTCTTTAGTTTTAGCGTTTAAAGTGCTCTTAATGATGTTTCTATCGTCATGTAGCCTGAAGTCTCAACTCTCAACACTCCATTCATGGCAGGCATTCAGCAGCTGTAATATAATCTAAGATACATCTACGAATGAGTCACATCTCACAGCAGTGCGGCGTGACTTCGATAAGGAAGTCGGTTTCCTACGGCAAAATAATATACTACCAAGTACCAAGTAAAAGGATTTCATACAAAACATAATATCATCTTTCAATAATATTTTGACAGGTCTATAGTTTAAGCCTTGTCATACTCCTGAGCTAAATAGCCCTAAACTTTACAGCGGAATGACAGTGGAGACTTTAGTATTAACTTATATGAACCATTATTTCATTAAACTACGTAGTTATTATTAAGTTACATATTGGTTACAACATCTGGCAATCGCAGTGAGAACGCTAAATTGTGATCTTCTTTATTACCACAGTTGTATAACAAAGTCCTATTTTACAATCGCATATTGATTACACATAATTCTCATACAAAAAAATATTTAACAGGGCACGGTTCATTGTAAAGACAATGGCTAGTGATAGGACACCAACATCTGTTTGGTGTTTGCAATAAAAGCCCCTTCGACCCTTTCAGGTACAATACCCGGTTTCTCGAGCGGACGTGGGTTGCGATCCCGCCGTAGTTAACTATTTGTACAAAGAATATTATTACCAATCCGGTATTCGTAATCACTCTCTGTTTAAATAGTAGTCCCGGGTGTGACTACTAGGTGTAATATTCCCACCAGAATACGTCTTTTATATTATCAAACAGGCACCTGACGCTCTATATACCTACAAGATAATTTATAAGGCAATATTAGTAGTAAGTAAAAACTAAAAACTCAGGAAAAACTATTTATTATTTACTATGTGGGTATGGCATGGCCTAAGTCAAAGTCACCAGATAATAATAATAATAATATGTAATAATATAATATAATAATAATATAATATCTATGGACGCTTCACACCACGTCAATCTGGCCCTGTGCTAAGTATCCGAAGAACTTGTGTTACAGGTACCAGACAACGGAAATATATTTAATACTTTTATACTATATACATATTTAAGATTTTTATTATATTATACACAAATTTAACACACATCCATGACCCAGGAACATTGAAAACTTTTTGTTCCCTCGGCGGGATTCGAACCCGCGACCTTTCGTTCGAGCAACAACGCGCTCAACCAACTGCGCTACGGAGGTCGTCAAGTATCTTGTATACTAATCATTAAATGAGTCATTGAAATTTCGACTGACTCTACATGATATGAAACATTGTTAGCAAGTTAGTTCAGGAAGGTTAATAATGGTATCTAAATTTTTTTACCGATTTTATAGTTTACTTCTTTATTATCGTTTGGGAACGAATATTTGGAATACAGTAACGAATCACTATGTTAAAGAGTCAGTCTTGTAAAAAACGCGAGTTTTTTCGGTGCGATATTAGTCGGTGATACTCCCGCCCGATGATCTGATTCCCCGCGGATCCAGAATAGTAAGTTATGGAAATGTGCGATTGGGGCAGTAGCGGGCAACTGCGGCCAATAACAATGTCACATTAATATTCAACAGGCACTCTTTGGACGTTTATGCTCCGGCAGCATCGCCATTCTTTTTATCAAATAGCGCATCTTGTTCGATCACGTAAAATAATATTGAATTCTGTAAATGCTATTACTATGCGTACCGCCTCGCGACCTACTTTTGACAATACATTTGAGCCATGTAATATATAGGTATGATAAATGAAATTATTGTATTACTCTCTCTCTCTCTGTTTACTGAGTTGGTATGTAATTTTATTGCCTTTCTTTAGTGAAACCAAAATAATTTGCTATGTCAATTAATAGAGCGTTTGAGTAACCTAGATCGGTTACTCAAACGCTCCATCCTTCCTTAAAGATAGATCGGTTATTGAAACGCGACGTTTAAAACGTGAAAGTGTCCTTTAAGCTATTGTTATTACTTACTACGAGTACTTAGCGGTTAAAGTACTTTTGGCGAAAAATTATTTTAGAATCATAAAATAGTTTCAGTAATTCTGTTTTCAAGGCGCAAAAATTTTAAATTTTTTTTTTCTTATTGCACGAGCACTTACTTAAGTTAATGTTTCCTGTTTACTATTTTAAAACATTGTGATGTCAAAAATGCTTACAAAACTATGTAGCTTTCGAGTAGACAAAAGATGAGTTGGCTGTCGTCCCACTTGTTTGTCTACGAAACTTTGCCAAAATTCTTTTATTGACTGAGTGAACGTAGAGGCGAGTTTTACGGCCGGCAGCGGGAATTCTCGGCCACAATGCAGCGCCTGTAGCACTATAGTTCAACTGTGCAAACACTATCCACGGGAGAGCTCGCTTCAACTATGTAATGTAACGTTTTTTACTTTTTGTTTTCGGGCGCAGCGCGAAATGCTCTTTAAGTGTTTCGAACGGATAAGTCCGTGATCGTCGGAAAAGAGTTCAGTTTTCAGAGAGCGTTTCATTCGGAGTTCGGCTGAGGTCAGTGAACGCTACAGATTGCCAGATCTCGTGATGAAAACTATGTATAGCCAGACTACCCCGCGGGAGGTGACAGTGGTGGATGGTGGACTACTAATAATAGCCTCCCCTCCAGCGCGCGACGATCGCCGCTGCGGCGGGAGCGCACATGTGGCGGCCGCCGCCGGCGACGCGCCGCGCTCTGCGTGCGCGTTTTATTTTCGACACGGTCGTCGGGCGGCGCGGAGTGCCGCTGCCCGCTCCTTACGTAAGAGCCTCCTTGTGCCCGCGCGGAGGCTGCGAGTGCCGCGACGTGCACCGGCGCCGGCCGCAACTTGCACGCCGGTTGCAAGTTCGAGTAACCGATCCGACGAACGCACGGCGTTGGATCTATTTCGGGAAAATACAAAAATGGAATGGATGGTACTCGCGACTCGAAAGCGAACTCCGGTTGGGTCCATTTTTAGAGCTGGACTGCGCGTGCGCACCGAGCGCGCCGCCAGTGCTCCGGGAGCTACCATCAAGCCGTGTCGCTCTTCTTCTCCGAGATAGTTGTCGCGAAGTGTAATATCCTAGAGGTGTCCTCGCCCGAGGACGAGAAATGGAACCATCGAGACCGGTGACCGCATGGGATCGTTAAAATATGAAGATCGAAGAGTGTAGCCTTGCGCTAGTTCCGTGCTTCCTTACTTCCCATAGTTTTTATTCATATGGAATGTAAAGAAGTATGGAGCTGCGCGGGCGTGTCTACAATTACACACACACGTCTGTGCCTCATAATTATGCGAATGTGATTTGTTTAACTGTAATGGATTTTAGCGGTGCTCCTAGTTATTGATTTTGTGTATGGATGTGTGAAAAATATTTTATAAATTGTGAGAGATGATTGATAGGCCACAAGATGGAGCGAGGTAAAATAAAATTTTCTTAGTTAATTAGACATGTGTCATAATAATTTGTATTATGTACATGAATTTTAATTCATTAGTCATAGTCAATTAACTAAAGGCGCAAGTAAATATTTGTATATTCGATTCCATAAGACGTTGTAGTTTTAATATAAGTGGCATGCAGTGGTGTTAAAGTTTATTTGGTTTATTGGAGCCGGCAGTCATAAAGTAACATGTGGTGCGGTCTAGGTAACAGTTCTGACTAAGGCAACATAAATAAACTTGAGACTAATGACGGCGGGTGCCCACTGCCCGAGCCGAACATAATTACATGTATATAACGTAGCCGATGGAAACGAAAGCGGACAAACAAATATATTTTTAAGCTCCGCTCCGAGAATATTAAATTTCAATTAAAACGCCCTACATTTTAAAAACGTTTCAGTTTATTTAAATTCGAGAGTTTAAGGAGATAAAACTCTAACAATAGAATTGTATTAAAATGTTACTTTTAAATATAAACAAAAATCTAAAATGTAATCAATCATTATAGTAAATAGTATTTATAAGTATATAATTTAAGATCTTTGTCAAAAATAACAACAGTTACAGCTAGGAATAGGAAATTGAAAAATGTAGAGACCGCAGCCGGGCCGTTTAATATTTAAAACAAATGTATATTCGTTTCTCAGTGCCCAATACCGTCAGGAAAAGTAACAAAAAAGCGAAGACAAAAAGCGAGGAGAGTTTTTGTGAGCCGCCTGCGCCACATGTGGAGGAACACTGCTCGCCGTTGTGCGCGGCGCCCGCGCCCGCGCAGCGCCGCGCCGCCCGGTTGCGGACGAGCGCGCGCGCCGCGCCCCGGGCCCGCCCGCACAATTCTTACCTACCCATTTCCATACCATGTCTAATAATATTACATGTAATATTCTTTTTAATATATTAATAATAAAAATGGTGTATTTGTAAATATGTTAACTGTAGATAGGCATCTGCCCTTAAAGGCAATAAACATTAACGAATACCTTTTGGGCTAATTGCCTAAAATATATTCACTTCAATAAGAAAAAACTATTATTAGATAAATTCAATATTAAGTTTATTGATGTAATAAACCTACTTTCGTTATAGCTACATAACAAGGTTTCGTTGACTACATAAGGCCGAAAATGTGTATGGTTATTCAAATGTATAAATAATAATAGGTAGTCATTTGTTAACATTGCCAGGACCTACAATTAGATCTAAGATTAACTTGATTGTGAAGATTGTGATTGTGAATTTCAAATCGGAATTTAGAAACAATTAAAATATAGGATTGGAAATGTAAAAATACTTCATACTTCATAATTAGGTACGTTAAATTTGGTACCTTCTGTTAATTCAGATGATGATGAAAATTAAGATAAAGACTATCTCTACAAATTATAGAGCTATGAACGACTTAAAGCGTTTTGTTTGTACAAAGTGCTAAAATGCCTTAAAACTTAAAGTTCACATAAAAATGCAACAACACAACTTTATGTAGTTAGATTCTTATGTGAGTTTTGACCTAATTTTCTTAAGGTATTTTATTTAGTATAGGTATCCAAATTAGTCCAGTGTCCGTGTGGCTAACGGCTCCATAGCCATTAGCCAGAATACCCTATTCTACAATATTATACATACTTTAAGATGGATGAATACGTGATTAATGCCTAGAGTCCCACAACACATCGAAAAGTCCTTCTGCATACAAAATGTAAATGTTCGCTAAAATAGCTGAGGAACCGTAAGTTATTTTTTCATCTAGGGCAATATAGAGAAACTAGTCAGATAGTTTCAGGACAAGATAAGACTTTAGTATTCTTTTCAGGAGCCCACACTTTTAGCTGACATACTTTAAACTATTAATTTTTATACAGGGTGATTCATGGTTCATAATATAAAAAGCCGAATATAGTGTGAAGAGAATGACGCGTAGAGCATTTTTTGTTTTGTCACCTCATATAAATTACTTAATAGATTAAAAAAAATCAAAGGTCTAAAATTACTACAAGGAGTGAATCTAACTATGCTGGGGCTCGCTGACTCCGAGGCTATACACACGAACGCACTGGTCGTTGACCTAAGATCTGACCAGGATTGAAACTCATCTGTTTTGTGACTTTCATAGAGAACTTTAATCGTGATATGTCGTGTGATGGTCAGTAATTTATATGAGTTTCCGAAACAAAAAATGCTTTACGCGTCCTTCTCTTCAAACTATATTCAGCTTGATATATGAACCATAAATCATTCTTTATATAAGAGTATAAAATACTGGTGGAGAATGTAACTCGTCGTATTACAATAGTTTAGTCATATTGTAATTAACCGCCTACTGGTCAGAAGCACGGCGTCGCATATGAGTTTACACTTTACTTTAATGAGGCGACGCACGAGACAATATTTATACGGTCGCCGCGCTGACGCCAGCGGCGCGAGTCGCGACCGAAACTTATCGCGTATCGGCGAATACCACATCAAACGTACTCCCAACTTAATGTGCCAAAATTTTATATTCACTTATGTGTAGCCAAGTGTGGCTAATGCACAGAAATGTATTTTCAGTCACAAACAAATGACCACTGAGACCGGGACCCACGTCGTTTCTGCATAATTCGTGATAAGGATACACAACAAAAACTGTTACATTGTTTAACACGACGCGAACAAAAACACAAAGGTTACTCGGGGTCTCATTAAATTATAAGGGTTTAGGGTACGTAAACAAAGCCAACATTAGCCAGGTTCCGTTTATTGTTTCGAAGATGAGGGGGGGCCGGCCGGGGCAATGACAGCACGCAATGTAATCGGGAGTCGCATACCGCGAACAGGCGCGGCCGCCGATTGATTTCCGCGGGGCTCTCGAGTCTCGAGTCTCGGCTTCTGTCGAGTGAACTCGCAGCTCGCAGCAGTCAATAGCGCAGTCTACGCGCATACGAGCATGACTCGAACCCGACCCGCGCCCTTTAATAGTGCACGCTCTTTGCTATCGCACAAAGGCGTTTTCTATGAGAAAGGGATCTTGACCTACCAGTTCGTATAGCGTGTTCGACTCTTAAAATCGTGTTGAAAAACAATTTATTCATGCATCCATGCAACGACTGTCGCTAACAAAAGAATATAAAACTAGACAGGGGGATAATGAATGCTAGTCGAAGACCATTTTAATAGAGTTACATGCATTTCGGCTAAGCTTTTATTTTTGAATTCAATGCATCAATGATTTTATGATTCAGGGACAAAAGTTGAATACTTGTGGATTAAAACCAGGGATTTACTTTAAGAAAGGATGCTATCATATTATGTTTCAAGAATAATAATCACTAGAATACGCTTCTCAAGTCCAATATTTTTTGTCAATCCGATTTAAATAAACAATACAGTGTTATGAAATCTCAAAGCTACGTAGTATTATAGAATGGGTAGTTATTTATCTAGTTGTGTGAACAAATAAGTATTTAACCGTTAACATAATTGTTCAATTGCAATTTGCTGTTCGGAAGACACGTTACTTTACTGAGACTAGAAACCTTAGGCTACATCAACACGACATAAAAGTTATATATGTTTATTGAAACGGAATCCACAGATTTTCTACTATGAGAATTAAAATACATGCGTAACATATATAAGCTTTTTAAAATATTTGAAAAGCTGATACATAACTCATTCCTTTCGCATACATAAGTTAATAGTTGAGATGTTTTTCAATAGGATATTATAATCGAAATGGAAAGTGAACAATAAATATTTAGCGTCTGGATTTAAACGGAGCCATAGTTATGGCGCGGGGCTGGAGGATGTCATGGTATTTGTGTGGATGACGCGAAAATAGCCAACAGAGTCTTTGGCACCGCTCCAGAGGCCGCCGAAAGTTTCCTGACGACTGCCGCACGATACCGGCACAGTAATTCTTTACCATAGTCGGTATAATATCATTCTTTCGGCATGTTCGGAATAATTCACATAGTATATTAATGGAGATCGCGTTGTTCCTATTCTATGTATGGAATTGCTTATTCTATTCCAGGAATAGCAAAATATGTAATGGAATTTTCAGAAGCGATGAGAATCTCAAATGAAATAATTGTGCCTACACTGACCTATTTTATTTGTAGATAGCATTTTCATAATTTAATTAATCTATTCTTCTAAATATAGCTTTAAATCGTATACCTAGTTATTTCTTTGTTTTATGCTCACTGTCAAAAAATAACCTTGCACTTGAATCTTTGTATTGTGTAGCTAGTGACTCCTAGTTGTTATAATTTATATTTAATTCTTATCCATACGATTTTTTTACTCATATTGATTGTGGATAATGCCCATATATATTATTTTTTGTTTCCTTAGTAGCATACAAACTCGCGTCAAGAAGGTAATAAAATAACTACTGCGCCACAGAGGTCGTCAAAAGAAAAGAAGTTAATCTTAACTTAACTTAACTACTGGTGGTAAAGAGTTTAAGAGCGTTTTAATAAATACAACCATCTATTCACCACACGGCGATTTTAATTACTGCCTTTTCCAATATCCTAGTATCATTCGGCGAAACGTAACTCAAGCTTTTTTACGTCAGTTTTCTGTGGAGCCGTAGTATTTTCTTTGGCACTTCCAGTCTAAAATAAAATATTATATTTCTATAGAAATTGATATCAGAAAGTTAACGTTTTCAAAAATTTTTGGACCAAATACGACTTGGTTCTAGATAGTATGCCCGGTTGGTTTCAGGAGACCGCTACCGTGTTCTTAGATTTTGCTAGTAGAGCCATAGAAGAAAAATTACGCCTTCCTTAATATGTGACTATGCAAGTATGTTGTAGGTATGTACCTACAGAAATAGATTGTTAATAATATAATCATGTTACTGTCTTAAACACTTTGATTTCGAGAAATACAAAAGAATGACATGATAATGAGTGATTTCATTTTACTTTCAAACGTCTGTTGCCACACGTTAAAAATTTAAATAAAACATGGTAACCGAACTTATTTGCTTAGTTAATAATAAATACTACATAGTTCATCTTCCTAATATTATGTAAAAATCGATTGATTTCGATTCGATTCGTAAATAATAATAATAGATCGGTGTGTTTTATTCTATTAGTCCTTGTTGGCAATAGACTTAGTCCGATGTTGAACTTTATTGTATTAGTTCTATTTTCTGCACTGTTCATTTTTCCGGTCCGGGAAGATTCAGAACAATATAGTTACAGACCATCAGGACAACTGAGGAGAAAGCTTGTCCTAATAATACAGAGACAGTTTCTCCACCTTTCTTAATCTATTAAAAATAAAATTAATGGCTGTATTGGTACTTTCTACTTTATCAGGAATTGATCATAAATACTGTACGGAAAATGGGACAATTAATTTTTATTACAGTTCCTAATTTGATTCATTATTTATTTATTCTAACATTTATATTATATATTTATTTATTCTAGCATTCAGATACATATAGGTGAAATTTATTTGGCTACTATACTGTGACCGCCAAAATAATCGAACAAAACATATTTTATCATTGTCTTACTAAACGTAAAATAATAATTGTGTCAGTTATTTAATAAATTTGACGACCTCCGTAGCCCAGTGGTTCAACCACTGGGCTACGCATTGGTGCTCGAGCGAGAGGTCGCGGGTTCGAATCCCGCCGAGGGAACAAAAAGTTTTCAATGTTCCAGGGTCATGGATGTGAATTAAATTTGTGTATATTATAATAAAAATCTTAAATATGTGTATAGTATAAAAGTATTAAATATATTTCCGTTGTCTGGTACCTGTAACACAAGTTCTTCGGATACTTAGCACGGGGCCAGATTAACGTGGTGTGAAGCGTCCATATATATTATTATATTAAATTATGAAACAGCTATGAAATAAAAATGTAATAAACCTATTTTGCTGAAAGAATCACTTGGTAAATCATTCGAAAAAGTGTTAAATTAAAAGGTTAACATACATAGACGTATTGTATGTATGTACATAATTATTCAATCGGTAAGGTCAGAATTAAACTAGATATCGTCATTTTTATTGTCAATCTCTGTATATGATATATCCAATAGACAGTGGCGCCCTTAACTGGGTGTTTATTTTTGACGTTAACACACACTCTGGGGAGCTAAACATTTCCGGCAGCTACGAATAGATGGCGCTTGTACACTTTAATAGCATGAACTGTACAAACCATAGTGGCATCTTGCTTGTTACGATAAAAAGTGATAAATCCTTGGTCAGCTAAATTAAATTAAAGAAAGCTATATAAAATATTGTTGTATGAATAGTAAGCAAATATGAAACAAATAACCGAAACAATACCATGTCAGGTGATGTCTATGAAGGGTTCTGTAACTATCAACACGCAATATGTTTTTTCACCATACCATACAAAATGACATCAATTTATACTCAGAATCACAAGACGATAGACGGACAGGTATTATAAATGTTCTTTGTAGTAGATACTATATAACCTTTAAATTGCAAATTTAAAATATTTTATCAAGTTCATAAATGCTCACGTCTTGCAAACATTTTGTACCGATCATGGAGATTAAAAACCATTAAAATTACTATTAATTGTACCGGTGTTTATTTTTGTAGCGACTTGGCACGGCACACAGTGATACGGTTCTTGTTTTGCTTCATCGTGCGAGCAAAGCTTACGGATGTGATAGATAACATGCGGTTAATAAATAGAAATGAAAAAAAAAACTTTAATAAGTAGAAAAGAAAAAGTGAAATGTAATATGCCACATTCGATTGTAATATTTTAGTGTATAAATAATATATAAGTTGACGTTATTATTTAAATATCACTTGGAGATTTTTGTAGTTTAGCTTATAATTATCAAAGTAAAGCAATTGGCAAAATTTGTTGAAGTAAAAGTTATAAAGTACTTTACCTTTATATAGGTATGCGTATTTAATATTTAATAGATGTGATGATATTATATCCTTATATGTCGCAATTCTTACAGACTGGTAATACAAATAATTTTATATGACTATGTTAATAATCATATTGATATAACGTACTTTACCTTTCTCTACATAAACTTTATTTACTTTTTATTTTAATTTTACTTTTTAATTAATTTAAACGTTTTATAAAACGTTATTTATTTATAAAATATTATTTATTTATAGATAACATATTTGGTCTATAAAATTACGCTATATATATATATATATAAATAAGTAGTGAGTAATATATTTTTAATGTAAAGCGATATTACCACCAGTATGGAACTTCTACATTGATATAAATTGTAACTTATACTAAGAGTATTACTTTAATAACATTAGAAGGTACGTAAAATGTTGGGTGTGTGTAGGTCATACATTATTCATCATATCAAGTTAAGGGATCACTAATTGCTTAACAGAGCTCGAAGCTTGTAAAATTATATAAGATAAGGTGCTATTAAAACCGAGTATGCTTTCAGTAAGCGAGCCTTAAATGAGTAATTAGTAGCATGTGTGCGCGGCCGTACCATCCGTAACGCGCCGCGTGGCCGGGACTGCCGCCCGCGCCCGCCCTAGCCCGCCCTGGCCCACCCGCGCCCAAATAAACCTGCGCCAAATTATCTTTTTAAAACCATTTACCCCAATATGCGGCGGGTAAAGGGGTCTCAGTATCGTAAACTTTTAACAATAGTGGCAACTGGCAGTAATCGGATAAAATTGAAGATCTGCGTTAATCCGAACAAATATTACTCCATATTTTGTTTTAATTGGCGAATGTGCATTTATGCATGTATTCATGGTCGAATGTATTACCTGTTTTAAATCTTACCACCTGAATTTTATGGTATACGTTCTGTGAATAAATGATCGATTGATCCTGTTACATAGAACTTTATCGAGTCCACAGAGAACAATTGCATACCGGGATTAAACCGGCAATCGCATTGTACCCAACCATCCAAAGTCACTGTATCTGAAGTGATTTGCGTATAAGCGTGTTGTGATTAATTCCATTGCCTTTCTGTCTACAGGGTTTAAAAATGAAAATAGATAAAATGTCAAATAATAAAATATGATGAACATTACCATGCAAACTTCCACCGAAAATTGGTTTGAACGAGATCTATTATAAGTTTTTTTTATACGTTATAAATCGTAAACAGCATTCATTCAATCAACTCAAATATAGAAATAAAGAAAACATTTAATTTCATAAACATGAACCTTATATTATGTAACCCTTCATGGGTTCCGTAGGATGGAGTTCGACTCGCACTAGGCCCCTTTTTAACCTACTTCCAAAAAAAGGAGGAGGTTTCTCAATTCGACCGTATATATGTTTTTTTTTTAATGTTTGTTCGCGGATATCTTCTTTGTTTATGAACCAATTTAAAATATTTTTTTGTGTTATGTAGAGTATGATTCAAATTTGGTCCCATTGTCACCAAAATGGTGACCTGATGATGGGATCCGTGAGGAATCGAGGGAACTCTTCAAAATTTATATGGAAGCATATTTACCCTGTGTTCCAGTAGCTGATAGTAAACGAAAATAAAGTTTTTTTCGTTCAGATTCGCGTTTCTTTAGCACTTTAAAGAATCATTATGATCGTTTTGAACTGTTCTTACTCGTGTTCCACAAGCAGCTGTCAGCTGTCAAAAACTGTTCAAAACGCTCAGAATGATCCCATCTTGTTTTTGACGTTTACTTAGATTTCACTGATCTCGTTGTTATTTTTAAGTTATGGATCGAGCTAATTTATTATAGATTCTTTTATAATGTAGTTATTATTGTTAATTTAAAATAGAAATAGAATATAAGAGATAAAAAGGAAATGTTAAATTTTGACATCTGTCAGTCGTTCCACTAGCAGTAAAGTTTGTTAGAAACGTTCAGATCGAAAATTTCAATTGTGCTAAAGAAACGACTGTGTGCGTTATGAATGATCTGAGCGTTCAGTGATTCAAATTTGTTATTTGAAAATGTAAAAAGAGCGCCTAAAGGAACACGCCCTATATCGATTTTGATTTTTTCTGAAGTAGCCCAAGCATATGTTACCAAACAGTAAGGTTTTGCACCATATCCTGGACCTAAAAGTACTGAACAGTTCTTTGCTTTTTTTTAGTTTACCGTTTGAAGTCGGTTTTTTTTTGTTTAAAATTATTATATATAAGATTTTACTCTTCGACTAATATATTAATATATTAGCAGATATGCAACATTTTTCTTTATCCTAATTTTTATTTTATAATTTTGGTAAGTCCAGATACTTTATCTAAAAAGTTTGCTTTCGCGAAAGCTATGTCAATAACAGTGGTTGTAATAACATGACTAAGGGCCGATTTTTCAATCGTCAGATAACTTTTATCTAAGGAATAAATATGTGACTTTGGCAGATTTTGTACGGAACAAATGTCAAAACCACATGTTTATTCAACAGATAAAAGTTATCTGACGATTGAAAAATCAGCCCTTAAATACTTTGCAAAAACTGGGACTATTTCCGGAATTAGGTGATCAGTTATACATTATTGGGCGGTACATTCGTACTTGACATACAATATTCAGACATGAGGTGTTGTCGTCACAGGAGTCAGAACGGAAGTGTAAACACGTACACGCCCTAAGCTGTAAATTCAATTATATTATGAGAACGAAATAAGGCTGCCTTGGGAGAAACACAAAATTTAATTAGAATAGGGAACGAAAATTATAAGAAACATAATTATTGTATGTAGCATTTTGTCTCAACGTACCAAGAAATTATTTGATAGTATGTTCTGTGGTTAAAAGGAACTATAACTAATATAAATAATTTATTTACGTAGCTTATAATACTGTTAATATTTTTATATTATTTATTTCTCTTTGCATTTCCCTTTAAGATTTAAAAATAGAAGTTCTAAAACGTATCAGAATATCACTTATATTGTATATTTCATACTAATATTTTAAAAAATAAAATTAGACGCATTTCGATAGTTCTTTCACCATTGCAACCTTACATCATAACTAAGTAATTTCAATACTATAATATTATACACTATAGTGTATAAAGATGTCTGTATACACTATAATATTGAAATTTTATATGGGAAAACTTGTTAAGTAAAGTCCGAAAAGACGTGTAAAAGAAGTACTCTTGTGTAAACATTCTTGTAGATGTTTCATTTTGTTTGTGGCTTCCCCCGAAAGAAATAACTTTAGGTGTTACTCAAGGATGATGTAGCATTGAAACGGTAAAAGAACTATCGAAATCCATGTAGTAATTTTTGATTTTACTCGTATGAAATATACAATATGACTATAAATATAGATCAGTGTTAAACGTGAAAACGATAGATAATGCTTGTTACACTGCTAAGCTGGAGGTGCAAATGTATGTCTAGCCCTAAAAATATTACAGTAGAGCCGAGCTTACCAGATTTCAGCCTCTATTGAGAAGCTTAAGTGGAATGTAGAGCGCTACGCCTGGACTTGCATAAAATATGGTCGGGAGGAATCTTGTGGCTTACTTTTTATTTGTTAATCTATGTAAGCAATTCCTGGTATATTTTATTTCCTCGTGCATTCCCTACACGTCTGCATTGCAGATCCTATTAACTACAAGTACACCGTTTATATACTTTAACTTGATTTGGATAGAGTACGTAATGACTGCGATTTTCATGTAAAAGCTATTTACTTAAAATAATGTTTGCGTATTCAATAGATAATAGTATTGACTATATTGATACTATAAGTGTGTGGAGACTAATATGAGGTAAAATATTACTTAAGCAGGTAGTAAAAAATGTGTACTAGTTTCTTAAAATAACGTCAGTAATAATTTAAAATAATTTGTCCACTAGACATTTTAGTTTGTAATATAACTTTTTCAGTGATTTTTCTCTTTTCCGACCTCACAAATGAAAGGCATTAGCTCCGTATAAGGGCACACGTTAAAGCACATACAAAGGCTTTATCTCACCGTCCGACCATTGCAATTCAGTGCCCTCGATTGGTAAATGCTATCGATCTTGAAGGATCCGGATAGGCAGCCATTCATGTAAATTACGTATTCGATAAACGATTAAGGAATAATCCAAGTGGGACTTCGTTTATAATGTACTTTGTCCATATTTAAAGCTCGTTTGGGGAAAATCGCTGGTGGCTCAATATTGTTATCGTCGAAGGAATTTACATTTCAGATGTGTTAAATTACTGATGATTTATTCGTCTTGACGTTTGTTGCTTGTTAATCAAACAGAAAATGTATCTATTACAATAATAAATTTTTGATGTAAGAACGAAAATAAATTACATTATTTTATTATTAATGTAAACCGTACCATACAATAGTTACTTAATATTACTGTCTAAAACACCATAAAGATCTACTAAGTAGACTTACTAATAATATATGTGAAAATCTCGTCCGTGACTAAACATTAATTCATAACTTACGCACCATTAATGAAAACAAGTATTTAGAGGCTTCACCTTTGCCATAAACAAAATAGTTCAAATTTGCCAGCGGAGACGATAGAGGGAGAAAATTTAATGTGGAACACATAAGGAGCAGTTATAGTTACCTTAATATTAATTAATCTCGTGTCGCTTAAACAAGATACATAGGCACTCGTGTTCAGTACACGTTAGCTAACTAACCATAAATTATCATGTCAAGCCGAAGGAACTCCGCGACAGGGTTAAATTACACCCGCACTGAGCCGACGGCGGCGGCGGCGGCGCGCAGGGCCTGCGCCTAGCAACGGCGACGTGTTTCGGAGATGCGATAACAAAAAAAATGATTAATCATTTTACGTACGAATGCCGAACGTATACTCTCACGCGTTAATACGAAATCGAGGCACGCTGCATAAAAAGACGTCTTGATGAATCGAAACAGACATAAAAGGTTCAGGTTTTTATACTGGAAATAATCCCGAAAGAGGCCGACACAATTCCTCATTTCATTCACGTTCCCTTGCGATGAAACTTTTTCTCTGCAATTTTTCTGTGGAGGGCGGGGTGTTATCAGGTGGGGCAGTTTGCCAGTCGCCGCACGTAGCGGCTCCGAGCGCCGCGCCGCCCCGTGCCCGCCCGCTGAATACAAACTTCATTAGCCGTTTGATAATTAGCCCGTTAAACGCCCCCACTTACCGGCTCAGATCTCCTAAGCTAAACTCTATCCACATAAGTGCCGATGCTCGCTTTTCCGACACCGAATTGCCTCGAAGTAAGAAAAACGAGTAAGAAATTCAATATACGTCTTAATTCGTATTTTTAGTCTGTTTGTTTTCAATTTACTCCTAACGAAACTAAACAAATTTAATTGCATCTATCGTTCAAATTACGCTACACGTGTTATAATTCAGACACATCATGTCATAAATGTTTACCAACAATAACATTTAATTGCTGAGAAACGTTCTCTACATTTTATTTGAGACTTTGTTAACTGATATGAATGAGTAATTTATTAATTTCCTGCTGTAAAATAATACACTCTCATCTTCCAATAATACATATCACAATAAACTGATAAAAAGATAGACAAGTAGTGGGTCTCTTTAAAAAGTTGGAAAAATTTATAAAGTTGTTCCGTTTTTAAAACACGTAGCTCTCGGTCTTTATTAGAGTAATTATGCCGTACGTTACGTGGGTGTTATGGATACACGTACTCGGTATAAGATGGCTGGCCACTTTATTATTCTATGCTAATATTCTCCTTTGAACGAGAAATGTATGTAGCTCAATAGTTTACATATTGTGTTCTCGTTGCCATGGTACCTGCTCGCTGCTATTGGATGCATACTATTAAAATGAATTAATATTCAGAGTCGAGTGAGTACCTATCTCTCGACACTACGTGCTAATTTAAAAATATTTTTGTGCAATTTTATATTCAACATCGAGCAAACGGAAACAGCGAACGTTAATTAACAAAAGGCAGACAAATAGCACATTTATTTCGCGACATAGACCAAAATATGACACAGCTTAAAAACAACACATCTGCTGTTGGAAAATTGCAAAAGCAAGATCCGAAAGCGGATAATAAAAGTGACAGTAAACCGGAGCTGCGCTGCGCTGAAACAAAGGGCGCTGCGAGAACTAGACACAACTTGGAAAAATTAGAAAACGATGGAGCAGGAAATGCATTTTGTTTTAAGGCGGGTCGCAATAGCGTGCAATGGCGCCGGTTTGTGCTGAGCTAACAGCTCACCTAAAATCGCCGCCTGATCGATACGTAATTCGTGCATGTTACAACCTTACACATACAATTTTAGCGTTTTGTTATATTAATACACATTATACCTTTAATGAGTACTTACTTGAAATAAAGAGTAAATAAATAGTTTTAGTTTGACATTATTGTATGTCATCGGTTTTTCTGATTTCGGAGCCTCAGGTGTAATCGGTTAAAAATGGACTAGAATAAAGTTTGATACTACATAGATGTAATTTTTATTATGTTTTAGCTCTTTAGGAACTATAATATTATAAAGTGGCATTATTTATTGTTATTATCTCGTTCTGTTGGTCATGCCTAATACCAAATAAGCATTATTCGTAGAGTACCCAAAATATTTGTAGAAAAAATATCAAAGGCATCGAAAAATCAGCAGAATATTACAATTGTAGAATTTTTGGAATATCTCCAAAATTAGGCCAACCAACTCGCAATATGTGGTAAAATTGCGACTTGTTGGATCATATTCAATTACTGCTATTGAAAGCTGATTGAAAAATCGGATGCTACGGAGAGATACGCTGAATATTTATCCTTTTAGCGTAATATTAGAGTCCGACTGTATTTTTTTCCTATTTGATAAAAACTTTCATCTGTAAGTCGAGACTGTTAAATAACTAATTAACAGCT
The DNA here is from genome assembly GCA_905187575.2 of Celastrina argiolus. Taxonomy (NCBI): domain Eukaryota; kingdom Metazoa; phylum Arthropoda; class Insecta; order Lepidoptera; family Lycaenidae; genus Celastrina; species Celastrina argiolus. The sequence goes on from LR994577.1 coordinate 11,846,014, forward strand.
ATCTAGAAATCAGGCCCGGCGCTGCTGTTTTTTTTTACGACTGGCCGTTCTGGTAATTAATGACTTCAAGCCTTACATCATTTTAAAGAATATATTTTTCTTTAATACATAAATGAGGTTTGCAATTTTCAATAAAAGCTCGCTGAGTTCGCGGGCGGCGGCGGCGGCGGGTTATTTCGGCGTAATTAAAACAAACAGGAGGCTCGCCACTCCTCTCTAATTGCGTTCGTGTTGAAATAATCACGGACTGTGACAAAAATATCGATTCTTACCGATCAACTATTTATTTATCCACTGATTACTTCACCGCTGGTGGTCCCTTTAGTAGTGTTCCTGTTTTCCGTTTTGGTATTTTTCAAAGTGGTTAAGCTTTTATTAGTACAAATTGTAAAACAAAAATATAAAATTATTCTTTACGTAGGAAACTAATCGGAGGTATTCGGCTCATCATTAAAAACATATTATTTAAAGCCGGCTACAAATTAAGAACAAATAAACCGAAATTTATTCAAACACATACTCGAATTCGGTAAGGCATAAAATTTGCATTACAACGTCATACAAATGTTAAATGAAACAATTAAAAAAGTTGTTAACCGGTGCCAGCGTTATTGTTACGACGTTCCGAATAAAGTTTACATATTTTTATTTCAGTTGCGACCGTTACTTTAGATGTTGGTCATTTATATTGTACAAAATGTACTTACGTGTTACATAACGTGTATCTCTCTTTATCTCTTTTATAGATTCATTGTGAAAGTAGCAGTATTGAAAGATTCACTTTTGTTTACGCTTATGTCGCTGGATCTATCAATGCGTAAGAATCTCCGTATTAATAGAGAAGTCTCAAACCCAACCTCACTTGAGAACCTGTTTGACAGATAAAAAAAAGTTTCGTTTTACTTTTAAAAATAAAGAACTTGTTACTTACTTTAATATTTTATTAAAACGTAAAAATAAAGATTATAAAAATATAGATTATACTCATTTTAATGTTTTTCTGTAATCTATAATATAACGGCGTAAAAAGAAAATAAATTAAAGTAGGTACATACTGTGTAACATTAATAAAGTTGTTCACTTTGAAAAGTGAAACGAAATGTTTTTTATCTATCAAATAGGATCTCAAGAGAGGTTGGGTTTGAGATTTCTTTATTTATAGGGAACTAAGTCAAAGACAAGCTCCCAACCAATCGGTCCATTATTATATTTTTGATCTCAAAGGTAAATCATAATGGCTACAAACTAGTTGAATAATTAAAGTCCATGACGTGTAGTATCACTATACATAGTGATGTAATATTTTATTTAGAATGGCATGGTTTACAAATATTTTCGGATGAATATAACTCAAGTATTACACCAGTAAATTTTTTATCACTCATTTCTGTTACATACTTATGTCATTAAGTTTCAAGTAGATAAATTTGATTTAAGAAACTTGCAAAGTATAACACGTATTTAATTATAGTAAAGATATATTTTATTACAGGTTTATAAGATTTTTACTATCTTTATTCTACATTAATGTGGCGGGCGGTTTATGGGATTAACTTTATCTAGGCAATACTCAGAATATTCAAATGATTGAGAGTTGTCAGAAATTGACATTTCCATATAAATTAGTCGAAGATAGAATGCTTTTTGATTCTCATTTTGCTTTTTCATTCATCAAATTTATTCAATTAGACAAAAATTGGCTAGTTCGGATCATTGGAAAATGTAAAATACTATAAAATAATTATAATTATTGTACGTTTTATAACATACTTTGACCATTAAAATAATCATTGTCCATTAAATTCAATTTATTATTTAGAGTAGCGTCGGTTTAAGCCGAGACGCGCCGCAGGAACAAGTTAAAACTCAACACGAAACTTAATGTGTAGTGAATAAAGCTCTATTTTGAATCGCTATCTTATTGGGAGCACGCCGCGTCGAGTCTCAGTACCCAATACCCAATACTGGATCAAAAACTACTTGAGCATGTGCTGTGGGTTTGAGCGTCAGTTTCAAGTGAAAGGACTATTTTGAATTAGACTTAATTTCTATGATGTCTTAATTCTTTTTTCGAAAGGCTTGACTTTGACTTTTTTTGTAATTAACATTTTTCATGTTATTTGTAACCTACAAATAACATAAAAAACCGGAATACCAAAATAATCTATGAGGTTTTAAAGATCGTGGATGTACTCATTATAACTCCGCTGGTATTGCGAATGGCTATTTGCGGAAGCATCCCATCAAATCATACAATTCGTTTATTTGTTTCTAGATCTACTCCATACATTACAAGCCATTTGGACTAGAGGAGCTGCAAGTGCGTTCCCAGTGTTTATCACCAACATCCCCTTGGGCCACCGACACCCTTCTCACGCGATGAAACACAACGCAAGAGCTGGTTCTTTTACAAGAGAGGGTTTGAGGGTTTTAAAGAAGGCAAATAAACTTATAACACCCTAGTGTCTCCATACATTACAAGCCATTTGGACTAGAGGAGCTGCAAGTGCGTTCCCAGTGTTTAACACCAACATCCCCTTGGGCCACCGACACCCTTCTCACGCGATGAAACACAACGCAAGAGCTGGTTCTTTTACAAGAGAGGGTTTGAGGGTTTTAAAGAAGGCGAATAAACTTATAACACCCTAGTGTTGCGGATGCATAATTGCGGGAGAAATAGCTTATCATCTATTGCGTAAATATGTGTCGCCGATCACTGTAATCGTTAATAAAGGAGTTGCAAGTGCGTTCCCGATCTTTATAACATCAACACCACCTGGTTTCCTACCGTCATACACATCTTACTTGAACTGCGTTTTTAATTAATGTTAATGATTATTTAATTTATGTCGTTTACTATATAGGTAAGTAATTTTTATGAAATTTGAAATGTATAAATTATGCTAATATCTCTTTATACACAATAACCACTAGACTTAAAAAATTTAAATTATAGAGGCACAAAATAACCGCGAATTGCTCGAAAAAAGATGGCATCTGAAGCCTTGGCGAGGTTTTATACTACGCGACCGCGCCCGGAGATCGCAAGGTAACGTATAATTTTAATAATGCTAATATATGGATTTCTATTAACTTCCCCTGGATTATAAATACAGTCCTATTTTTCTCGTGTGTGAGTATCCCGGAGATAACGGGGATTTAACGCAGTGTCAGTGGGAAATTCTTACCTGATGAAATATTGTTTTCATTTGCATACGTGTTACCATATCTCAAGAGATTTTCTACGTGTAATATTATTTTCCTTTTGTCACATATTTTTTTACTGGAAAATGTGTCTTATGAAAAAAAAGGTTTATTAACTTAATGTCAGGAATATGTTTAAAGGTGGGATTTGTAATCGACAACGCCCAATAGGTTTTTTAAAAGTTACTAAACATTTTATTTTCGAAATTATAAGATATTTACATGACAAAGCGGTGCTGTTGTATAAGGCTCCATATAAACCCTAGGGAGATCAATGCAACGGCGCCGCAGTGGTCGCAGTGCCGCTGCCGTCGAGGTGTCGTTTGTAAACTACCCTAAGGTAGTTTTCTTGTAGCTGTTCCTTAGTAGGAACTCTAAAAATATACTTGATAGCTATTAAGTAAAAAATTACAATAAAACCTTTTTGTTTTACCATTTCGATCCCACCTCAAATCATTTGCGAAATAAGATAAAATTAATCTCGGACATAAAGGACGAATTATTTTTATCATTCAAATGTACTTTTACTTAGCCTCGTCGTCAATTTCACGTTGCTAAGAGACTAATGCGAAAATTAATTTCGTCAGTCACAATCTTTTCATTATTTTTGATAAATAATTACTTTAAAGATTATAATCCAATGACACCTTGATAATATTAATACGTGACGCAAAAACTTTAGGTACATCTTCATGAAATTTCATACCTCCTAGGTATGAAATTTCGCACATTTTTAGTTTATGTTTACATGGCAAAAACCAATATTTTTGAAATAATCCTTAGAAATACGGAAAATTAATAAAAGTAAAGTTTCACACACGTTTATTATTTACACATTTTTATTGCTTATTTGAGCAGCAAACTAAAAACGAATAATGATAATAAGAATGGTCTAATTTGGACCGTAGACCTCTATAAATAGGTATAGTTATTTTTTTTCTTATAAGATACGTAGGTTTGATGTTTTAGTGGTTAATTGTATTAAATACTTACTTAATTAAATAAAATATTTAGTATTTAAGCATAGGTATATATTTTGTAGCTTTTTTTTTAGTTTTAATATTCAGTTAGTATTTTAAATAAATACTGTTTCACACCTATTATTATTAGTGAGTAGGAGAGAACATAAACATTGTTAATAGTTTAAGTTTTAAAATGTATTAATTCTACAAACTGTTGGTGTGTCAATAAATAAATAAATCAGTTATTACTTATAGTATATAGGCGTAGAAGTAGGTAACATTAAGTGAGAGAGTAATCTCAAAGTTTGCAAACTATTCTCCGCTTAGCCAGTTTCTTTTTATGTAAGTAAGTAGTATAAACAATATTTAAAACTAACTCAAACGATATGAATTAATTATAAAGTGAGCTAGAACCGTTTAAAACGTTTTTCTTCTCGTTTTGCGTCCTATTTAAATGTTTGAATTAATTTATGATTCGTTTTGAAACATAAGAATTTAATTAAACATTCAATAAACGTTGATTTTTGTTTAATGTACACATGCGACAACTACTTAGAAATAGATACTAGATACTTGCTAGTAAAAGCGTTTTCACCTGTCAGTGTTTGGTACTCATATAATATGTAAGTTTATTTCAAAAATATATATAGTTATTATACTAGCTTTAATTGCCCATGGCTTCGCCAGCATGGTACAGTTCGTAGGAAATTGTAAAGTTTCATCTATATTTGCGCAAAAGAGTAAGAAACATACTTCCTTACATTGTGCAAACTTTCGACTTTATAATTTTCGTTAGTACGAGTAGGATGTTTTAGACGAGTTTTAAAGTAGGAAGTAGGATACCCAGAGTAGTAGGATTACCAGATCCTACTATCCTACGTCGTCACAGTTACCAAACTAAACAAAAGAAACTCGTTATAAGGTACGTAAATAATAAATATACTTCATGCACTATGTCACACTGCACTGCACGTACGAGGACACTTACAACTTACACTACATACAAATATTATGGACATTTTAGTATCGACATTTGTGTCGAGTGTACAGTGTCCACGAGTACTCTGGTCACCGGCCAGTGAACATATTTTTATGCTGATCTCAGTTTAAATTATAGTATTTTATTTGTGTAAATTCTGAACAATTTACGTTCTCACTTCTCATGTAAAAACTAACATCTTAAACTAAAAGCCTCTTCACACTGATAAGGCAAGGGCCAAGTAAAAAAACAGAAAATATAATAATAATATCTACAAGGTGTAAAATAAACGTGTGATAATACTTTACGGTGTGTATGTGCCTTAAGTTACTTTGCTTTTGCCTTGAGTTTACTGTGAAAGTACCAGCGCCGAAAGACTTAATTTTGACCTTAATGGTTCTATGAGAAACGCCCCATCATAAATTTGCCCATACTACAATAAAAAAAAAAGTAACTGTTTCAGAGCTGGAGCTTTCACAGTAAACTCTATACACGGGACTCATACACACCCTAAAGTATTCACACTTATTGATATTACAGCCTCTAGATACACTTTCACACCAAATAACTATATTTAAAAAAAGTATAACTTTTCAACGATAACTATACTTATTGGCCTTGTTGTGAATCTTTTGATATAATAATAATAATAGCTCCCCTCACCGATTTCGTTGTCGGTAGCCGATTTCATTGAAACCAGGCCAGCTACGCAGGAGTTATTTTATAGTGCCCAAGTGTGTGCGCAATATACAGAAGCACTCTCTCTTCCTTTTACTCTCATAACCCAGTGGGACGGTAAACCGACACGACTAGCGAGAGATCAGGTGCAGGACCGACTTTTTACATGCCCATCCGACGCATGGATCATCTTTCTTGTCAGACAATCAGGATCAGCCTGCTTTGTCCTAACCAAACTTGAAAACAACATTTTTTGTTGTTCCAACGTGGGAATCGGAACCTCCGGGTCGAGAGCAAAGCTCTGAACCACTAGACCACGGGAGCGATCTTTTGATAACTCATTCATTAAAATCGGATAACTAGTTAGTGCTCGCTCACACACATACTATGTAGAATCCCATTGCTTGTGGTTTTGTCATAGTCGGGCAAAAAGTTATTAAACACAATATATTTTTTAAATAACTTAATATATTATGCAAATACCATTTTAAAAACACAAAAATATTATTTACATTTACAAAAGATTTCGTTAGAAAATATGTACAACTTATTAACTTTGAAGGGTAGTGTTTAAATAAAATGTTAAATAAACAGCTTCATAAATATGGCGCGGTGAATACCTTTATACTAAAAGGTACAATTATTTATTCAGCTCTTAGCACCAACACTCGTTGGGGTAACATTAAACCTTTTTTGAGGCATAACCGACTAGGTTTTTATCGTATTTTCACAATTTACATTTGCATTCTTATATTTGAAATTGTAATATACTAATGTCTTTTTTACTGGAATCTTTGTTCTTTAGTGAATCATAATATTATATTTAAAAAATCAACTTTACTCGGACTACGTAAAATATATATCCTATTTTACCTAGTCTACTACAAATTTATCGTCACCAATGTCATAAAAAAAAAACAGAGGCGTATATTAACAGATTTGGAGCCTGGGTCTCAGATAAATGAAGCAGTGGCGGATTTTTAGTAAAACGGTTCTATTCAAACTCTAATAATCCCTATAAGTGTGGAAACTTAAGAATAATACAGTAAAATCAAAAAGATAAATCAGTATAGTGGTACTACATATATAGGATAATGTGAAATTATGCCTTTTCATACGCTGCGCGTTGTTGGATGATTTACACTGTCTTCTCCGAGCGAAGTTACCACTCTTTAAACAGTGTATAGCCTAAGGCGGTTTTAAATGTCATACGGTTGTCCAGCACATACGGCATTCATACAAGATAGTCGGCTTAGTTCAGAAGAATCACTTTGGGGCCAACCTAGTAAGGTTTTATCATGATATTTTCTGATCTGAAAAAGTCGTATTGGTACAGACCACAACTTAGGAATCGAACATGCACCTTTTCGATTGCTAATCAACGTTATACCCACTAGGCCACTCTGAGATAATATAATTCTTTATGTTGAAAGTGGGCAATTTTTTCGATTCATGAGTTGCGTGGATTAATGCGACCCTATTCTGCGATTATAAAATTGACGGAACCTTATTATTTATATCGCTTATTTGTATAATTTTATCTTTAATACACTTTTTATTTATCTGTGGGTCTATCTGGCAAAGTTTCCTTGTCACCTGATAATAATTGAAGAAATTAATGGATAAAGGTGATATGTAGCAAAATTCTGATTCCGAGAAAATTGAGTTCAAACTGTCACTTAAACATTTCAGAATACGTCGTAAAGTATTTTATAACTAAATTATTATAAATATCCGTCACTAGAATCAATGTACTTAATAAGTTACACATCCTAAAATATTTAAGTGAAAAAATTACACACAAAATTTGAAAGTAAATTTTTTGGGTATTTTTTTTTGCAACATATCACTTTCATCCATTCATGTCTTCAATTATAATAAAAATCTGACATGGTATGGATTAAACATGTCTCAATTATCATACTCCAAAGTATGATAATAGCAGATAATTAAAAAACTATAACCCGACTTCGCAAAAAATGGGTCTAAAAAGTCTGAAACAAGAAAATAATTCAATTTGAAATCCAGAAATGCATAGGTACAAAAATGGTCAAGGTAGAGCCGTGGTCGCACCCGCTATTGGCATCGAGCCTTGAATTTTTCTTCTACCGTATTTCGGTGGAAACTAATGCTTAGATTTTATTAGCATGTACGACCACGGCTCTACCTTGACCATTTTTGTACCTATGCATTTCTGGATTTCAAATTGAATTATTTTCTTGTTTCAGACTTTTTAGACCCATTTTTTGCGAAGTCGGGTTATAGTTTTTTAATCTTTTTTTTATTTAATATTTTTCTGTTTCCACATCAAATATAATAATTATTATATTTTTATTTAATTGTCCATTACATAGAAAGTATCAACTCTTAGATACTACTTGTACGACCGCATTTTCAATCTTTATTTAGAATTTAACAATAAAATATAATAATAAATAAAAAATATAAATACATATTCGTAATGTGCTTGCCAAGACCTATCTTTTGATACCAAACACGAGACAAATATCTTAATTTAATTTTTTTTGGAGATAGTTTTTGAGGTATAATTTTCAAAGTCCAAATTTAAAAAAAAATATATATAGCCTATGTTACTCGCGGTATTTATACAAATCGATTGACACCTCATTTATCAAAATCGGACCAGTAGTTTAGCCGCTACGAGGGAACATACATACATACATACATAGACTGCCAAAATCATTACCCTTCCTTTTGGCTTCGCCGAAGTCGGGTAAAAATTAGGACTTTTGAGGCAATTTTTTTAGATTTTTCACCTAGTAAAAATATTTTCTGGATAAAAAAGAAATTTTGCATATTTGGGACTGGTCTTTTTTCGTTCACGGAGGTCGAGAATCAGCGGTGAGGACATCCCCGGGGCTGTGGAGCGGCGTGTGGTGACGCGTGGTGGCGGTGGCGAGCGGCGAGCGGCGGCGCGGGCGGGCGAGGCGCGAGGCTGCAGCGCCGCAGACAGTGCGGCGGTGAGCGGGCGGAGCGCGGGGCGCGCGGGCCACGGGGGGCGGCGGCGCGGCGGCGCGATGCTGCGCGCCTCTCAGTCGAGACGCGAGGTCCGCCCGCCCTAGCCGCCAGTATTGCCTCCCGCCCGCCCCGCGCGTTTTACATGCGTCGCTACGGATATTATCCACGTAGATTCATACTAACTTTTACTGATTACAAGCGACAATTTTGCACAAAAATAAGCGACATTGCAATGTTCTTAAACCTCCGTATCTCGTATCAAACGGATCTCCGCGCGCGTTACACGTTAAGTATTTTCGAAGCTTTCGGATGGACCGGAAGGGGAGGTGAGGGGCGGCCGGATTCGGAGGGTCGCGGGGCGCAGGTCCCCTCGCAGCGCGGGGTTAGTAGGTTCGTGATGTCGCGGCGTCGTCGGTCGGAATGCATTCGCGGACGTAAAGTAGCGACCTGAGGTGTCGTCGTGTCTCCTACCTGAGGTCGGTCACCTCTTAAATATTTCGAAGCTAGTATTTCCGTAAAATAATAAAATTCGTTTAAATGTCGGTCTTTTAGCCGTTTTTTAGAGCATTTCATGCCAATTATTAAGAAAATATGGGTCAAACCGGAGATGCAAGGTCATCTTTTCGATGTCAACGAACCGGTAGTCTAGTACTCGAGTCAGGTCGATGACGCCGGGGTCATCGGGTTAGAGCCGGCGGGCGGCGACGGATCGGCCGGCGGGCCAGGTTGGTCGGCTTGCTCGACATCGGTCCGGTAGTGAATGTGTACGGCCCGCGATCGCGAGTCACGTTCGGTCGTCGAGATTCTTGAGTGTCGGCGTAAATTGCGAAGTCGGAAGTGTGTTCTGCCGGTCGGCCGGTCGGTCGGGGAGGCCGCCGCGGTAACCCTGCCCGAATTAGTGCAGCGTACGAGACTAAAATAGAGAGGCGGCGTGTACGGTTACACGCGCGTCAATGTCGGCGCGCCGGCACGCGCGGTAAGCTTACACTGTGTGCTCGCGGCGCGCGCGACCAGCCCTATATGTGCTGCCCGCGCCACGTCGCCCGAGCCACGCCGCGCCGCGCCGCTCCTCGCTTCTCCGACGCCGTTCTATTTTTGAATCCATCTGTCTAATTCACTATGTATATTCCAAATTTTACACCGGTCTAAATATACCCGTCCTCGTATTAGACGCCGTTCGTATGTTTTGTAAAACCGTGTGACTGACACGAAGAAAAGTGTTGGGAAGATATCAAACGGAAGATTGAAGATCTACGAGGCGATGCCGGGATCGAAGAAAACATCAAAGTGTTAGCGTTGTTCGCTTAAGCTGGTTGACTTCGGGTCAAATTGTCATTTTCATATCATTTGGTCCCCTTCAACCAGCTGTAGTTGACATCTGCTTCGCTTTCTACAGTCGTCACAAACATGTTAAATACAATCAGAAAAGCTTAGACTTTACAAAATAAAATTGTGCACATTTAACAATATATCTACATTTAGAATGAGCGCTTATTATTGCTTCTTGAAAAAATGTATATTGTACAATGTTGTAATTAAATTTTAGCTGAAAACTCAAAAGAAGTTAAAAACAAAGTAATACCTACACCAAGTCTAGTCTCAAATAAATTGTACTTAGTTTAAAGATAAAATAATAATTTTATCGCTATAACAACGCTTGATTCTTATGACAATGCTCAAAATAATGGTCTATTATGATTGTATATTTAAGTTCTAGGCCAGTTTAATGCCAACAAAATAATACTGTGAAAATCAATGTCAAATACTACTTAATTATCATTGATAAAATTATATTTCAATACGACGTTTCATGCTTAATATCATCAAAGTTCTTGACTGTTATTCTGGAATATAATAGAGAATATATTGAATACAGTTAAAAATATTTTCATTGATATTAAAATAATTAATAACACATGCATAGTTTGTATAGAAAAATAATAGGCACAAAGTTAATAGAAGTGTCTCGGAAAACATTCGAGATCAAAGTAATTAATTTCGAGCAACCTTTGAAGTCACACGAGCAAAATGTTAGAAATGCTTTAAGTTGTTAGCAAACTATTTTGCTATTTTATGTTGCGGTCGGTGGGTCTTTTGTGTCAAAGGTAACCTCAAAATAATTTTTAATGCTATTATGTCGAATGTCTGCCGCTGCTTATCGGCGAAGTGGCTGAGGCTTTTGCTTTTAGCATTATTGATTGGTCCGAGCGTAAGTTTAAGGGAGTTGGCACGCAAACGGAAAACCGTAGAGCGAGGGTGCTCAGTTGAGGAGAATACGGATTACGCGGAACCATACGAATCTACTTATCGGACCGTACGCGATATTCTTTATAATAGACCCAAATTTTGTTAAGTGTTACTAAGAAAACTGCAAAATATTAAATAATAATCACATACGGAATAATACGAAAAAAAAAACGCTAAGGAAAATCTTAAATATTTTTTCCAAAAAATAAATATATGTATATCTAATTAATGCACAGACCTATTTATTAAAATTCTTCAAGGACCTGAAATTATTGCTGTAATATTAAAGCCGTTAAAGTAATTTCATAAATAACTAGTGTATTTTAGAAAATAAAGAAAAAAGAGGACATAATAGAGTAGGTACAGATAGAGATACGAGTGAAAGATGTTTTACATTGTGCTGGTCCGGATGCTTAGAAGCGATAACATGACAAATGACTTTTACAACAATGAGCGCACAACACAAGTTGTTTTTTATGTAGGCAATGTTGTCTGTTCATTCATTTTTTAAACAAAAATAGGTCTTAATATACAGATGTCAAAATTAGATGTTTTTCAAATTGTTATAAGAACTTTGTATACTTGATCATAAGAACAACTAAATATCATAGACGTTCTCTAATAACTTCTAGGGCTCAGGTCGTCAGTGTGAAAACGATTTAGTTAAAATACTTGATTATAAGATATACCAAATAATGTCCGGGACTCGAACTCCGTATAAGTTTTCTGTGTTCCTCGGTTATGGATGTGTATTAAGTTTGAGTATTAATAAAATATTAATAAAAATCTTAAATATTATGTGTACAGTATAAAATTATTAAATATATTTCCGTTGTCTGGTACCTGTAGTTCTTCGGATACTTAGCACGGGGCCAGTTTGATGAAGAGTTCATAAATATTATTATTATAAAACAAACATATAAGACATTATATTTTAGAATAGAGTATTTTACAGTTATTCTCAAGTCGATCACATTTTAACTAATTATTAATTTTAATTCTTAAAGAATAGACATCTCTTATATTTAAAAAAAATTATTACAGTTCACGCGATTATCTAGGTAAATTTTTAATATACAAAGAACGACGAAAAAACTTTTTGTAACATAGCCTATTGCCACACAGGATGAAGAATGCTCCTTAATATGTTCCAAATAAAAAAGTTCATAAATAAAACCAATTACAAAATGTTGTTATTAATCACTTAGGATATTTACTATACATAGCTACATTATTAGAATTTGCTTTAACTGTAGAACGTCCAAAAATATGGAGAAATAATTGCGGCTGGCACGCAAATCATAAATGAAAGGTTTAATAGTTAGGTTAGGTTAGGTTAATATATAAATCGTCACTTTGCCTTCACAACCTTGTATCTATATAACTACAACTTGTCAGTAGAATAAAAAAACTTAATAATTGTATATTTTATGTTGACATGTATTTTTATTTAAATGAGGCTCAGTTAAGTATTATATCTAGCTTCTACAAGCTAGATATTATCGAGAAAACATTTTTTGAGAAGGTAAAGCGACGAAATATAGAATATTTGGTGAGCGAAGATTCACATTTAAGCTTGAAACAGCTGACTTGGTACTTTATTTTTTTGGCAAATCAGGATTTTCCATCTTTACGGTTCTGTACGAACTGTACTAAAAACTGTACTATTACAAAGACTTTACTGCTATTCCGTGCGTCTGTCCGTCTGTCTGTCACTAGGCTGTATCGCAACAACTGCGATACATAGATAGCTAAAACTTTTACAAACTATGCATTTTTTTTGTCGCTATAACGATAAATACTAAAAACTAAATAAAACAAATATTTAAGTGGGGCTCCTTTTCAACAAACATAATTTCTACCTTTTTTGCTCGAAATCAATAAACGCAACATACATACATATACTTGAAATATGAATACACAATCACAATTAAAATAAGATAAATATGTACCAAGTATACAGGGGCTTTGCCTTTTTTTTAAAAACCTTTTTTGTGCGAGTCCGACTCGTAATTGGCCGTTTTTTGTTAACGTAACTAAACTAAAATTTTATTACCAAAGATAGAACAAATAGTCACATTTTCTTCAGCGAACGAACGAGTTTTGATGGCACCTAACAAACAATACCTCAGTAAAGTTTTGTTATTTCGGTCTAGAAAATAGTTTTACGCTAGGCACCATAAAATTTGTGACTCAAACTGGCTCGCGTGAAATTGTCCCGTTGTATGATACAGGTATTTTTTCAACAACAACTTCGCTACGACTACGTACATTTTTTATGACAAAATGAAAATATTCGGGAAATTGCAGTAGAAATAGCAGTTTTTTTATATTCGATTTCCATAAAACCTAAGTAAACTAAGTACCTAATATTTTTTTGATATAAAAAAGAAACGAAGTATTATAAAGACTATATATGTATATATATAAGAAAAATAATAAAACTGCCTATAAAATTTTATAAATTCCACCAATTTCCCAAGGATACCATCATCAGATCCTGATGATTATGGGACCATCTGGGAAGTATACCCTATCAAACAAAAAAATATTTTTCAAATCGGTCCAGGAGTCTTTGAGTAATCGGTGAACATACCTATATAAAAAATATATTCCGACGAATTGAGAACCTCCTACTTTTTTTGAAGTCGGTTAAAAGTACATTAAAATGATTAAAACTGTAACAACTTTTATTCGACGTTTTGTTTTTAAATATTTTAAATCACTATCCAGTACAAATCCAATTTAAATGACGGGCGACCCTTTAAGTTCGGTAATGTACAGTAACATTTTGTACAATCCCAACTCCTCATTAATTTGGTTAAGCCGTCGATTTGTTTCAACCGCTTTTACTTAAAAAGAATTCCAATCTATTTGGGTACCGCTTAAAAATTTAATTTGTATTATGTAGTAAACTAGAATATTTATATGTTTAATAGTATGAATGATGAAGTTAATAAGTATTTATGTCAATTTATAAATAAATATTATCTTTTTTCAACAAAAAATATTATTCTTTCTCTTTTCAATTTTTATGTCTCTTTAACATTTACTTTTAGTATTAAATATTTTCGTATGTATACCAAATATAGGAAATACTTTTTTATAAATATGATAAAATTTATAAATTCTAGGTATACAGACAAGGTTCCATTGCATACATTGCGCAAGGTAGTTTAACAAACAGGAACTTTAATACATAGCGTAGATTGAAAATAAATCTTTCCGACGCAAAGTTTTCTCTCGTATATATAAGTTTCCATAAATAAAATGTAACATTAAATGTTTGTTTGGTATCATAAAGTTTCGTTAGTTTACAGAACATGACAGTAGTTTGTGAGAGAGGGTCGCAAAAACGCCGGCGGCGCTCGGGGCGCGGCGGCGGCGGCGCGGAAGCGGGCACGGGCGGCGGGCGCGGCGCGGGAGCGGGCGCGGCGCGACTCGTTGCCATAAATCACGGGCCCCCGAGATCCCCTAATCTCATAACAACTATGATTCGTTCCGAATGTCGCAACAAAAGTTTGTAATTTAAATAAATGCTTCATAATTTTTCATCAAGCAAAACCTGCGCCTAGCTCGCCGTAATCGTCACGTCGCGTGAGCGTTCGGCGCGCAAAAAGCCTTTTATGCTTGTCATGTAGATTTTTAACTTTTCGGGTCGTTTCGGTGACATAGGCGCGGGCGGGGGCGCTTCGCTCAAATACGCCTCAGAAGGAAATCACCGGGCGAGCCATTAACCTAATTCACGGCCGGCCGAAGACAGGGCGCGGGCGTCGTGGGCTGTAATAACATGGAAATAAGGCGGCGGCTAAGAAGTCGGGCCAATCATCCCCGTGCGACCTCGCGGCGACTGCGAGCCTCGATAAGCGCGCACCTGCTCAAATTATTTTCTAATAATAACACTCGCAGTTTTTACGAGGCTTCAATTTCTACGACTGTATTACCACTAATACAAAAGAGTATTTTATTAATATTTAATGTTAATGTTGACTCCTCTCAGATTTTCATTCAAAACATTATTTTCATATTTTCATTGGGTCGTAAGATTGTCAGTTAGACTTTCATGTTAATAAAATATTTAGTATCGTGTTAATGCTTGACTAAATAGTCAAGTAGTTTAAATGAATCAAAAATAAAAATTATATGAAAATTAGAATATAATATTTAATTAAGAAGCAATGAAATAATATTAAAAAAAAAATATATACTTAGTAAAACGTGGTTTAACTAGTTATAAATGTACGTATTATTTTAATATTTTGAATCAAATTCTTTATTCTTATCCTTTATCTATACATACAGGGTGTAAAAAGAGCAGTCACTATAACTTTGGGATATGATTAAAGGACCCTTTCTCATTCTAGAAATGATTTTTTTTCATTATTTATTTTTTGAAAAAAAAAGTTTTTTTTTGCCATTTATTATTTTTAGTCGCAAGGCTGAACTGTTTGGAACAACGTTCTGCATTAAATTCATAAATTTTATCATTTTTGCCCTAGTACGTAATGAACGTCTTACGCGTGCTATTGACCTCTCAGCGTAATCAGCTGATCGCTGTGTTGTGCACGTTGTACATTGCCTATTAAACATTTTTACATTTTTAAAACAGTGGATTAAAAGCAAATGACTAGTACCAATGGATATATCTCTTGCCTGGTTATTACCCCACAAAGTTATAGTGACTGTTCTTTTTACACCCTGTATAATAATTTTATAAAATATAATACTCGTAATAATATGCAACTACTATTATACTATTTCCAAATGAATAAAAAAGTTTCTTAAAGCTGATATTTCATTTATTTTCAACGTCCATTTTTTAAAATAATCATGATCTCAATAATGTTAAGTTAATTTATTGAAAACTTCTTAGTTCTCTCTAGTCCCATGTCCGTAGTAAAGGTCGCTACGCATCGCGTAGCTCGTAGCGCAGGTCGTAACGCGCGAGCTACGGCGCCTTCGAGCAGGTGTACCGTGTCCGTAGCTGCCTACGAATCACCGTCACTTGTCGCTACGATCACTAACAAATGATGACGCTATGAGATATTTTAGTAACTTGTACACTTTAACATTAAAATAGGAAATGTACAAATACCATACACAAGCTTGAGATTTTCTAAAATTAAAAAGTACGAAATTATATACGTGTTATGGTTTAATTATAATTATTTAGGTTCATATAACATTATCTGGGCCCCTAGTTTTAAATATGACCCGACAGCTAAGGCGTGCCGGTTTGTATCTAAAATATTATTAAGGTATTTGCAAATTATGTAGGAGAATACTATTTTCTATAGTTATTGTAGCAAATGGTTTATAAAGCTAAACGAAAATAAAGTTAAAACGGTTGTACACTTCCTGTTAATTTAATAAAGCGGTGACCGCGTATTGACTACACACGGAACGCGAAAGCCGCAAATAAAGAATAAGTGAAATGTCAAGAGATTTCATTTCCGTTGCATTACTGCACAATGGCTGGTCGGAATTAAATATTTCAGGTGCGGCGTTTGCGAGTCGACGGCGCGCGGGGTTGATGAAACTGCACACTCTGCACGGCCCTGGGAAATTTAATTATTGTTTCAGGGCGCTGCCGCAGCCACCGCCGCCGCCGTCGCCGCTGCCGCCGCGTCCACGCCGCGCCGCACTCCTAAACGGCCGAGCACAGTTCTCTGATGTTAAATTAATTTTCGTGTCGGGTTATCATAATTACACGGATACCTATAGACCGACACGATCCTCAAATTCGCCGGTATTAATTTTTTTCCTGGTAGTAATCTATCTCATTACTCGATTGGACTTACTCCCGGTTTCTAAAAAGGAAAATTAATTAATCTTTTATATTTTAGGATAATTAATTAGTTGACTAATCTAATAATTTTCCATCGAACTGCTACGGGTACTTAGGTATTTGCACACAAGTTTGATTCCGGGATAGTTACAAACTACACATATACCATGATTATCGCACTGGCTTTTAATCAGCGCAAAGATAAAATAAAATTGAGGTTGGACTCAAATGAAAGCTAATTTTTATTTGTACCCGACCTCATTTTAGATAGCACGTAATAAATGGACTGTAGTGAGTTTGTTCCGTACAACTATACCTTCGCTCGGAATAATAAAGGGTTCTCGAGGGACATCCAGAAATTATATTTTATTAAGAAATTATCTACTGAAATTATTGTAACACGAGTCAGTCTTAATTTATTTCACCTAAGTTAAAATTAAACTGTGTTCTATACGATTAAAACAGTTAAAAATTATGTAAGTAAAACAAATTATGACTTCGTGTAATAATCATGGCAGTGTTGCTAATAAACTAGCTATTTATATAGTAAGCTCGACAGTTTTACTAAAACTATTCTTTGAAAAGATCCAATATGTTAGATGACTCTTTCTGACAAACTCAGAATCTTTTATCGTTGTATCTTTGTTGCACAACTGAAGAAAGTATCTGTGCGAGTTTGTACACGACAACTGCCGAAAGATCGATATTTGAAACTCTCGCAATTTCAACGGTACCGACGATTGGCGGCGCCATAGCGCAGTCGAGTGATAATTTGAGTTTAGTGAGTTTAGAAGCTACAAATCACATCTAACGGGCGAGTGTATGCAGTCGCACGCGGCGCTGTTGACTCGCACGATCACTTACCTCGATCATTACATAAATCGCGGGGGCAGCGAGGCCGCAACCGATATTGCGTCTGGGCTACTCTGCATAAATAAATGAATATAGCACTCGGGAAGCGATCAGCTAATGGGATATGAATGAAGCGCGGTGGGCTACACGAGCTGGAGTCTAATGGAATTCGCTTGTACGCAAACACGCCGCGGCCCTCGCCTCACCTGCCGCTCCTCAGACAGGGCTAATAACACTCCGCACTCGATCATCTTATAATATTAAAATTCTGACAAAAACAGTCGAAGCCAAAAGCTAGGGTAGCTGATTGCAATTTAGTGAAATTGCAGTAGATAAAATTTTACTAAATAATAACATGTGTACTTAATATAACACGACTTTTAAATATATTAGGTATAGTTTAAAATAGTAATCGTGATACAAGTCTCATTATATTCAGATGTATATTTAAAATACTAAAAGATAACTAGTTGTCAGGCAAAAAAAAGATAGAATCATAAACATATATAGCATTGATTAAATTAGAATTTTATTTCACTCATATTTGCTACACGTAGCCACCGCACTCGTGTAAAAATTTAATGCAGTTGCCAACATTTAAATGGTTCATTAATTTGAGGTTGTTAACGTAATTTACTTTATTATTTATTTACTTTCAGTAAAATTTATATTTGTTGAGCAATAAATTGAATTTCAGCGTGTGAATAATGTGTTTATTAATTTTATAAAAAAGGGTTTCAATAATTTGAATTTATATCTATCAGTCTCATTATTATTATATTAGATTTTATTTATAAAAAAAGACTTTGGCAAAGATTCATCCGCACAAGGTGCTTAGCACGTGTATATTGATGAGTTTTCTTCACACAATTCTTATTGCCAAAAGGGACAATGTGGCGAGAAAGATATTGTGAGGAATCGCGTTCGGCTCCATAAATATTCAATGAAGTGGACTGTGCCTGAGCCCTAATAAAAATCACAAACTTTAACTCTATGCTAATGTATTGTATTAAATGTTCTTACTGTTTCTGACGTAAATACAAAAGTACGAAACGAAATATATAAGTCCCTGTTCATATTTATTAAAGTAATGTTGCCCTATATAAATACGGACTATGGATAGTTAGGATTTTTAAGAGTATGGTTATTGTTCATATTTTTTGTGTACAAATATATAAGTAGGTATATTAAATGCAACAAAAGCAACAGACTTATTTAAATAATAAGTCTGTTGCTTTTATATATACTTATATAAGTACTTCATAAATCTAGAAGTTTTCGTGTCGGTCCATAACCAACACTATCGGGCTCGACAAAACAAACTAATCAAGTACTTAAATGTCTGCCGTATAAATTTACGTCCCAAAGAAAATGCGCCAAACTTCAAAGCATATTTTACTTTTGGTGAAGTAGAAAGAAATTCTACTCCATTTTAGTATTTATACGCTCGAGTTTGTTCAAGTTTTTAATTAAGTACGTATAATATTTTGTACACACTACATTTTAAACGAAATACTAGTTGAGCGTATTAAGTTGCTGTTGGTTTAAAGGTAATTCAATTTACTCGTGTTTTGTCATTAGCGTTTACTTGAAATATAAAATTCTATCGATGCTTTCGTTTACATCCAATTAAAAAAAATATTTACTTTAAATTTTTTACTTACATGGAATATTTTTATTCTTGTTGATTAAACTGAACATAAAGAGTACCTGAAACAAACAAAATATTTTATTACAATCTATCGTTACTCATTATTATGGGGAAATAGTTTGAATAAATAGTTACAATAGAGCATTAATAGCATTTGTCAGTTCAGCGCAACAGCGAGAGAACCTAACCTGTTGTCGACGCGTCGACAGGCTGCCTAATGAATTCAACAGTCTTGTAGCATTGTAATTATTGCACAGTGCATTCTCAATATAATCTTCTGCTGTCTTTCGTCAAATAATATATATTACCATTCATTATAATTATATTTCAGCATTCAATTGTTTAAATTGAATGCTGAAAGCATAACTGTTCTATCTGTAAAATAGGTAATATTTCGTTGTTTCGAATTCCGTTGCCTTAATATCAATATTCATAGTCATGACTTAATTAGGAAAATTACCTGAACAACGCCTCAAACCATCTTGCTTCTTAAAATGTAAACATAAAATCATTATGCGAAAAGGTTTCTTTACAAATAAACGTTGAGATGAAAAATGATTAAATTGGACATGTAATTCATGCGATCAGTACGATATAAAAATAAACACAAGATGAATTTTGACTTTCATGACCAAGAATTCTTTTGAATATATGTTTGTCTAATTTTCATAATTTGTACGAGTTTCCTTGTGCTAACGAATAGCGTAGCTTTGCTTATTATTTTATGTAGTTAGAAGTAGGTAGATGATATTTGATAACATAGATCCTGGCAAAACTGTACCAAATTGCACAGTAGCACACGATTCTTCGTCTGGGGTCGGGTAAGTTGTAACACACCAGCGGCGAAACTTCATCGAGGTCGCGGGCAGTAAATATCTAAGTCGTATGTGGTTCTAAGTAAGCTTGAGGCGTTTAGAATTCCTTACATAAACGTTTTGCAATAATATCGGAAAAGAGATCAGAAGTTAATCTATCGGCAACATTCCTCGCGTTTCGCCGGAAGGCACCGCCGCGCCGCCCGCCCGCCGCGCCGACGACCGCCGCCCGCTCCGGCCCTCCTGCACGCGACCGCCCTCTTCTCTACTACGACTACTGGCTAATCGATCTTTTTGCAACTCACTATGCGCCTATCTCGCAGCGATTAGTTTATATTCCAACTACATTAGATTACAGTTGTACGAAGTTTGTTTGTGGTCGGTTATGGCCCAAGTTGAGGTCTCCGGAGGACCATTCTCGAGATCATATTAGCACATTTCTCTTGTACGTGAGTATTACGTTACGCGGTGTGCTAATGCATGCGTTATTAAAAACATTGGGGCTTAATAAAATCAGCTTCGACATTTCTCTTAGTATGTAATGTAAATAAAATTATTGGATAATTATTTTTTACTTTATAGGTACGGAAATTAAAACGCACCCTACGTAAAAATATAATTTCTACCATCTTGAGTATTCTTTGCTATCAACTACCGTTTCAACAAAGAAATCAATTTAAAAATAAAAGCCAATTTTAATCTCGATATATTTCGAAACATTTTTTCACAAACAGCTTTCGTTGTTGTGCAAATATTATTGTTTGTGCGACAAATATTCACACCATGTGAATTTGTAATCCAATTTCCCCCTTGTTTGGCGACAACTCAAAACTACGAAGTGTAATTAAATAAAATCACAAAAAGCTGCGTGTTTCTCGAAAAGGGATCAAAGGGAAAGTCACTTCCATGATAAATCAGTCAGATATATGTCCTCTTTGATTGATATAAGACATTAGTGAATCGAATATATTTTATTATTCCAATTTGTTTCAGGGTTCCATATTCTTTTCTTTTCAACCGCAATCTTATTTCATTCGTCTAAAGAAACTAAATTATTCAACGTCTCTATTGCGATAAAGATGGGGCGCATCCATAAGTCAATGCTATAAACTGTGCTTCTTCTAAAATGACTGCAGGTGTACTAAAATATTAAAAAGTATATCATCATTAATATCGGATGATGCAAAAACTTTATATTTTTTTTAAAATTTGGAACAGTTAAAGTTTATATAGAGGAGGACTAAACTGTAGTAATGTATTTTTTAAATAATGCTTAAAAATATATTATTAAAAAAACGTTGCTACACAAATACACTATTCCAGATTAATAGCTGATACTAGTATGTTTTAATACAATTTTGTTATGCCACGCGTTTGTTAATAGGCCTTTCACATTTAACAGATAATATAATATCATTATACACTTTTATTTCGTATGTAAAAGGCCTTATAAACGTCAATCTTAAAAATTATATAAGTTCTAGATAGTTTTCGACCATTGTTGGGCGTTACCACCATTAGTTAATTAAATTCATTCCATGTCTATAGGCAGTTGCAGTGTTAATATAAAGATACAGGATATATATATTTTACATATTTTACGAGAGGTTAGAAGCGGCAAACGCCTGGATAAGTGAATGGGTGTAGTTGGATTTGGATTGTGGCCCCGGTAAAATATTACAAGATCGTATAAAACTTACCCGTTTCGGGACCAAATGCGACTTGTATTTTATGACGCTATTATAAAACGCCCTATGTGTGAAAATTATTTTGGGATGGTACTTTCACAGCATTAAGTTTCTGAAATAATATTTCGCATGAAATAAATAACGTGGTATATAATATGAGTAAAGATAATAAAACTTAAAACTTACTAAACAGACCTTTTGTATGCCTTACCTGCCAGGTATTTTAAAACTAAAATGTTTTTAATATTTTTACAATAATACTAACTTTATCGCAATGTTCTTTACTTGATGTATTACAAAATTTCTAATCTCGTAAAACCATTCCCTTAAAATAATGCCAGCGTGGGCGGATGAAACATTCTAGGATAGAATCTCGAGCGTTAATTTGGAAAGGAAAACGGCACGGCCATAAAATAAAGAAATGCCACGTGTAACTATGAAAATGAAATACGAGAAAGGGTTTATGAATTTGGGCACAAAGTTATGAAAGGAAGGTAAAGGAAATGGGCACCGGAATTTCCTCTCCACATGCCGTAACCCGACGTTCGTATTGAACTCGGCTTTACGAGAGGTACACAAAATGGCATCGAGATCGATCGTTCGCTTATGATTACTTTCTCAAATAAGAATTCTTACAATATTACGAAGAATAACCTTTTTTTTTTGTCAATCAAAACATTCAAAACATATTTTTCTATTTTATTTATTTTGTTTTCTTTTAAAAATGGACGTATTCATTTAATTAATACCGACCGGGATTTTAGGCAGTACATTTTATTTTTTACGGAAGCGGTCACCAATCCAGTGCCACTAGCAATGGTTCGGAGCTTGACTCATCAATCTATCGACTGACGTTAACTGCGCCGAGTGTTTTAAAACTCGCTTAAAGCATCTCTTGCTAATATTTTTTGGCAGGCGTCTAAAATTGTACGTTAAATATTCTTTAACTCGTTTTATACCCTTCAGATGTAGTTTTATAATGTTTTAGTAATTTAAAAAAGGATAGTTCTTTTACTTATAATATTATCTCAAAACATTTCGTTAATTTAGTTTTAACGTATTTAAGTTTTGTAACATAGCAAATATGCTATTTTGTGATTGCGTGTACCTACTATATATTTCTTTATAGATTTTATAAAATACAAATATCAAATATTTTGAAAAAGGTTATTATTAATTATTATTGGTTTTATAAAACATATTCAGTTATATCAGAGCACAACTATGAATGTACAAAGTACAAACATTGTAGACCAACTACACAGTTGGTCTTTTTAACGTCTATAACTAATTTAATAGACAAAAAGTTTACAATTTACAACAGCCACAGAAGTAAAATTTTACCTGGGTTATAATCCTCGGATGGCCCCGACTCACCACATACGTTTGTAAATTGGGCATGTTTCTAAATTCCCAAATTAACGCGCAACAAACTTTAACAAAATAAAGCTAATAAGACAGCAGTCGTGCCAACGTAGTTTAGGTGTGGTGCATACCGTACAGTATAAAACATTATTTGGTTATTCATATATTTAAAAAATTAAAACCTAGTGTTTACGACATTATTAACAAGCATAAGCGCTGAGTTTAAATAATTTTAGGACCGACTGATACTACAGTTAATGGAGTGTCAATGTACCGGAAGTATGATAAAAAATCTAGCGTAAGACTAACTTACTATCAAACTCTATTACGATAATATTAATTTGAAACTGTTTATAATATTAAGCTTAAAAATCCAGCTCTTTATAATAACAAAATGCTATCGCATTTTGTAAACATGAAATACCTTTTGCGACCAAAGCTCATACATTTCTATAGAGTATTCGGAATAAATACATAGATATAAAATGTTATAGATATGTTGAATAGGTCGGTTCAAATGTAGTTCCCAAGTAATTGAGAGTTGTGTTGCTATTCACGCGGTCGGGCGGGCCTCGCGCAGGAACTCACAACAGGGAATAGATTCCTTTAGTCACATTTATGGCTAATATATTCATGGAACTTTCACAAAAATATTACGGAAGGCGTTCGTGTCCGCTTTATTACGGGAACGAGAGAGACAAAAACACATATATTCGCATTACCCGAGGAGACAGGTTCGTTTGTGCCGTGGATAAATATGATAAGGACTGGCCACTTTTATTTGGTTATCGTGTTGTTTAAATTGATACCCGAACATCTTAGCACCAAAATTATACAAAAGTTTATTACATTTGGATGAATTCAATAGCGTGACTGTTTGCAAAATTCATTTCAGATTTAGGCTAATCGCGTTAACCAGTAGCGTTTATGTACTATGGCTAACGAAACGAAATAACACTAGATTAAACATGATAATATATTCGTTGTTGATACTTCTGATGGTAAATGTAACAATAACTAAATTAAGTTACTATCATCAATCAATATACATATAAGTCTTACGTTTGGACGTGTTGATAAGCTGTTATTGAATTTTCTGGTGAAGTACAATTACTACGCAATAATGTTACATTGTAAGTATATTGTATAATAGCAGCTAAAATACGAGACGTGTATCCTCCACGTCCGCGGCCGTCAACGGGATGACTAATTGCGGAAACATAAGAGTAGTTCTGCTGATTTATGTGAGATAGTAGCTCTGCTTTTATCTGCTTTATAATGGATTGTTGCTACTGTTATGCTACCACGAATTCACACCGAAGCTCACCAAAGGAGGAGAAAATAAGTGTCTTATAATGTCTACAGCTACTGCAGTGTATGAAATAATAGTATTTTTTAAGTAAATATGTCTGCCTAAAACGAATAAATAAGCACTATAAAAATAAAATCAATTTTTTTCAATCAATTTGTAAACAACAATGAACAAGTTTTAACTTATTATTAGATATAATTATTTTGTGAAGAGTCTCTTCAAAAAATTATATTATGTTGAATGTAAAGTCAATGTTAAGGTTAAAAAAAAAAGACTCTTATGTGTAAGAAACAATACAGTTTTGCGTGGGACAGTGTTTCATAACTTGTAATAAAAATGTCGGGATAACTTTTTAATTTGCAAGCATTGCTGTAAGTTTATTATATTTACATTTCTGTATTAGAAATAGGCAAAAAGTTAAAAAAATATTAAATGGGAATTATTTATTAGATCGGACCCATCGAATTTTAAGAGTATGATGACTAATGTAGCTAGTAGCAGCTGTAAAGGGTTAATCATACCATTACTAGAAGCATAACTTTTAATGTACTCGTTATTAGACGAATAGTAGTTTTATAGGGAGAATGAATGCACGAGTTGTATCGCAGCAACGACGCAGCGGGGCGGTTTGCGGTTCAGTGTGTCGGCGGCCTTAGCCGGCGGGCGGCGGCGCACGTCACGAACACGCGCACGCGACGCGCCGCGCAATTTCCGCTTCGCTATCAGATGGCTTGCTGGCGCGACCGCGCTCCGCTGTCAACCCAGCGGCGAGAAAAACGCGATACAGAAACTGAAATAAAATTCAGCGATGCGCGCATACAGACGCATCAGAATAGCGTTTCATATCTGTAACATGAAAATTCAGACGTGCATAGCGATTTTAAGCAGCAAAAGCTGTTTAAAATATAGCCGAGATATTTTCTATTGGGATTTTCCTTTGTGTTTATTACGTCTGAAAGCTATCAAGAATGAGAAGGTATAAACGATTGCCAAGTTATAAAGAGGGGAGTTTATTATGTACAAATATTACATGGCTGGGTTCCCAAGCTCTTGTTTGCTGTTATGAAGGTGGGCAATCTGGAAGTATGGAACGCGTATTACCATTCGTATCACAATACATGAGTAGCGGTTGTACGGAATGGGTTCATGGAATAGGGGTAATGTTATAAACGTACTATAAAAGATTGCATACAATTGAATTAAGTGGTATATTTAAGTGAGCCGCGGGAGTCTTAGCAGCAAGGAGTGGGCGCGATTTAATCGCGCGTTTCGGCCTGCAACAGGAAGTGGGTCAAGCAGCGCCTCCCGAGCTATTTATTGCGTTTCCGTCTGAATTACAATAGATATACTTCAAAGAATACGAAATTAATCTATGAGCGGATTGAAAAGTTAGCGTGCATTTAATCACGGACTTCCCCGACCTCCGGTTCGATAAAATAAAAGCATCGTCAATATCATGGGTTAGCAAAAGGCCCTACCATTAAAAGTTCTTTTTATTTGATGGCGCCTGCCGTTGAAGCGGGCTAAGTCTTAGTCGCTCTGCAATTACAGACAAGTGTCTTTAAATGAACCGGGCTCTCGAGCACGGTGCATCGCTTTGCACCCGAATGCTCCCTTTTCGCCGTTATGCCGTTTCCTCGCTGTATTAATTTGATTATTTTATTTACATTAAATAACCTAACCGAGATCATGTCTATACTAGTATTTACGAAGTTCTTAATACGAAACTCTAAAAATGATACAAAATAAACATGACGGAAAAACTTTAATGTAAACCACACACGGGCTTTAGGTTTTTCTTTAATAAAGAAATGGATCAATGTATATTATAATTCGTCGGTGATGAAAATAACTTTTTGCGCACCACTTGTTATTTTTCCTAGAAGTGCTTGTAGGGCGGTAGAATATTTAATTAAAAATTATTTGAACCACGTCATGTTCACCTTAAAACAAATATACTTTTGTATTTTGTACTTTATCCGCGGTTATAACAATAAAATAAACATCAGAATTTATATTCGATATTTTGTTGTCGTACGAAAAGCATTTCAGTATGTAGCATGAACCAGTCGAAAACAGTATCAAAGTATCGTTATCAGTGTTCGCATACCTCGGAACTGTAAGCAGATGCTTATCATATTTCACATTATAGAACTGCCAAGCTTTGTGACATTCAAATGCTACAGTCAGAAGCTATCTGACTATACTCCTTTTGTAATTTACACAAAAATATTTGCCCGGGACATATATACGAGAAAAAAAGATTTATTTTCATGCATTATTCATCTATGTGTCTTCGAACGTTTGCACGTCGAAATACGTGATATTTTAGTCGTGCAATAATGATATTTGTGGCATAAGACGCTCAGGCGTGCACAGTTATTTTTATGAAGCAACAGTAATGAGTAGACGAAATATTACGAGAAATCTTTTTTGCCTGTGTATTCGCTACGTAGAAAATGTTTACATACTACATTAGCAATTAACAAACTTATGTAGACTCCAAATAAGTTTAAGTCGATTATATCCGCAATGCTCTTTTTATATATGCGTGTAAATCATCTAGAATCTAGATTATTCTATGCAAGTAGATTGTAGGTATGTTCTGTATACAATGAAGTATGTAGCAGTTGGCGGACGGCATTGTTTAATTTTACAGTTGCTTGAATTTTACGATGTAGTTTGTACCGTTAATACATATTATTAAGTTGGTTCGTCTAACTCTAAACTATATCCGAACTCACATTAAAATCAAACCATTGAATATTGTACGCTGAAAGTGGGATGTGGGGAAATTTAAAATTGCTTTAGTATGTATCGGTATAAGTTTAGTAGCTTACAATCTTTCGACAACTTCAGTAATGGCACTGTTTTGGCATCGGTTGTACCTTTGTTCGCAAAGATATAACCAATGCGAAAACAAGTTATATTGTTATGTGTAAAGTGCTGTCTTTATTCACAAATATCTCACGATTCGAAAGCATTTTCTAGAACCGTAAAATGTTTCTTTTACTGTCGTATTATAAACAATAATTATATTTTATTACAATTGTTAAAATACTAGTGTTAAAAACATACTTTTAACCAAAGTTTTATTTGGCTTTCTTATCATAAATAACAAATAAAATAGTAAAACAAATCCACAACCATTCGATGTCGCAGAAACGATCGTAACAGTGATAAAATTATAAAGTATGTTAATAGTTATAGAGCCCCCGTTTTGTAGATAGCGATCTATGTAGTTCGCCTCTTCGCTAAGATTAGTGTAAAATGCGCGACGGCTTGTATATTCGATGATATTGATTTTGGAATGTGGCCAAAAAAACTCCTACTAGGGGCACGCGTCAACTGCCGCGCTGCCCGGTCCCAACGTCAACCCTTTTACGAATATTAAATTTTGTTTTGCCACTTCGCGATTCTAAAAGTATCGTCTACTTCATATCACCTTTTCGAATCGCATGTGCAGTTTTAAACGCGCATCCGTGGGAAATTGGATTGATTTAGGGTTTCCATTATGTTTTTGGTATTTTGAGTGGTTAATCTATTATTATTATTACGACAAGAGACTTTGTTTATCAGTAGATAGATATACGAGTTAATAATTAATTAGGATGAAATCAATAGGCTGTATTGTTACAGTACATCGACATCCTTCTAAAAATAAATTCTTTTTGTATAGAAAATACACACTATAGCCAGACTCTTCTAAATGTAAAGTGTTCAGCTGCCGAAGTTAGAATATTAATTTTTAGAGACATGACCGAATTTCACTAGAATAGCTTCATGAGATTTTGATGTTCTATTTATTTGTGTCTTATTTATAAGATATTTAAAAGAATATGTATTATTTTAACCGACTTCCAAAAAATGAGGAGGTTCTCATTTCGGCCTCTTCAATCTCAAGAATAAATTGGATTGGTCGAAGTTTTATGTTTTGTATATACGCAAGCACTTCGCAAATCTTATAAATTTGAATATCTTGAGATTGTGTGGGCCGAATTTTATAAAACAAACTGAAGTCGTAACTCCGTGCTAAGCATAAAGTACTACTGAAAACTCTATTTGATTCGGCCGAAGTTCTTACGTGATGCGAATTCGAATAGATTATCAAATAGACAGATAACTAACTAACTGCTATTTTATTTGCACAGTTTAGTTTAAGCTTACGGATTTAAAATATTCTGTGGGTAAAGTTCATAAGGCTGCAGATAGATTATTATTATCAATAGACTAGATTGAGGTATTAACATGCGAGCGAAGCGAGGTTCTTTTCTTATCATTTTAAAAATTAAGACATAGGCTGTCTATAAACTTAAATTTACTTTTATAGACATATAATATGTCTTATCGAATTGTAATATATATTATTATTTAAAAAATATTAATACTTTTGCTAAAAATTTTATATAATATTTCGATTGCAAGTCTACATATCTAGAAAATGTCAAACTTTAATTAAAAATTTCCAGTGCTGGTAATTCCATTAAAACTTGGACCTTATTTTTTACTTTCAAATATTTTCAGATGCCAGCGACTCAAATAAAGAATTAATGAAGGTGCACATTAAGGGCACACACACACACGTGCACATTAAGGGCTTGTACACATGAGTGCGCTATGAGGACGCGCCCAGCAAAACTACGTCGTCGCAGTCGTCGTCTTATTAAAACAATTAGAAAAGGAACATTAAAATGTAAAATTGGGTCAAACATGTACATCATTTATATAATATCCGGGGAACTCACCTAGTAAAGAACTAGGTGAGTTCCCAGAATATTATATATACTACTACGCTACTTCGTATGCGAAAAATAAAATCCCACGTAAATCGTACTCTGAATTAACATCCAGCATGTACATCAAATTTCATCAAAGTACGTTTGGTAACAAACATTCAAACTTACAAACATTCACGTTTATAATATTAGTAGGAAGTAGGGTTTACAAACACAAGTTTCTGCAAAATTAAATTAAATATCTGAACATCGATTATAATGCCAAAGAAATCTGTGGGGATTTACTGGCCGCCGTCACCGCTGTCCATCGTCGCAAGTCAAGTTAGAACAGCGTCAGAACTGTAGCTGCCTCATGGCAAATATTTAAATGAAAGAAATTCCTTTTATTCCTGTGCCAGCTCGCAGTTGGACGTTTAGACGCGGCGCACGATGGCGCAACCACTATTGCCATCGCAATATGTGGCACGGGTGCTTTATGTGTACAACATTGCATCAAGCTTGAATATTTTTTGTGTTTCGCACGTATTGGCAAACAATAAAATTGTCGAG
Organism: Celastrina argiolus; assembly: GCA_905187575.2. Taxonomy (NCBI): domain Eukaryota; kingdom Metazoa; phylum Arthropoda; class Insecta; order Lepidoptera; family Lycaenidae; genus Celastrina; species Celastrina argiolus. Next base: position 11,875,819 of record LR994577.1, read on the forward strand.
TCAAATACCAAAAGTATACTGCAATATGCAAATTATAATCTATGTCTATAATCTATGACCGCGGCAGCGGTTTCGTAAAGGCTTTAAGCGGCCGTATATCTACTAACTATCTTTTCTCAAAGCATTTGGCGGCTTTTTTATGCCCATGTTCGTTACGCTGAAAATTAGGTCAGAAATTTGGTTGTTTATCGAGTTAAACTTTAAAATTTCATAAACATGTTCATGAGTACCTACTAAGTATCAAGAAACGTAACATAATATGATTTTTGTATATTTTAAACTTTGCGATTTCGCACTAACGGGTATAAAACCGAGTGCACTGTAAATTTTCTAAACTTCATGTAATATTACATTTTAAGAATGGTGAGACCTGATGAGTCACGTTTCTGATCGTCTACCTACTTCTTAAAAAATATGTTCTGTACTTACCAAGTTAATCATTATGATCTTGGTAAATACAGGAAAAAGCATAAAATATGATAATATGATTATGCGCACAAACCGATGTTTTGTGACCAATGGCTTGTCTTAAATTGTAGAGGTTATATTTAAACACATTCTAAAGTATTGAAAATCATTTGCAAAAAAAGGTATAAATGGTATATATATATATCTTACTTTGTGCTCATTACCACTTATACCAACACTACATTCACTGTATACTGAAACCTGCCTTTTGCATTAAATGCTATTGGTGTAATACGTTTTGTAGTAAAAGTCTGCGTTTTGATATTAAAACTCGGACTTTCTCTACAAAAAAAGAAATGTGGAAGTATAGTAACGAATATCTCACTTTAGGTAAATGAAAATGAGTAACGAAAACAGCTGATAGGCTAAGGGCGTGTTTCACCAAGCAATATTAAAGTTAATCCTTCGTTAACTATCATGTTGTTCCTTTCGTAATTCCTATCAATGAATGAGAAGCCATGGTAATTTAACAAGCCGTTAACACTAACATGCGTTGGTGAAATCGGGACTAAGGGCGTATTTAATCTAAGATTATACCTAAAAACCTACAGATTTGAAATTTTATATAAAGTCGGATATGTAATTACACAAGTAGGTCACGATGGAAGTATGGCAATCACAAACATTTAAGTTCCTCACTTTATTACGATGTTTATTTTCCTTAAGTTTGGGTTGTGCAGTTCTAAAAGAATCGGTATTCAACGCGCTTGTTAACTTAAATGAATCTTACTAAGTACCTAATTTATTCTAGTCTCGTATAATCAAATTCCTTTCAGTGAAGATAACGAGCTTAAGTTTTATTTTGTTATCTGAAAGGTACGTATCTACAAAGAATAGTTAAAAAGTGTCTGCCCGCAAAGTTTCTGTAGTAGGAACGTCTACTTTTCTCTATGAACGGGTCTGTTTCCGTTTAAATTTACTCGTTTTTTGTTCGCGTTACTTTCTTTGCTTTCTTTTTTCATATTCTCTCGTCGGATTTGTTACGTTTTTGCGGGAAAGGAGTCGCATCATCGCGGCCATCGTCGTTTTGCGGTGAAACGTTCCAAGTAACCGAGTCACAGGTCTATTTTTACAGCGGAACAAAAAGTGATCATGAATAGTGACGACGATTTAGAACATTTGCATTCGGTCGGACGATCGAGTGCTCCCCATTAATTGACGGCTCGCCGAGCGCGGTCTTAAATTGGTGTAAATCCTCAAGGCACAGATCATGCCAACCGAGAGCCGGCTCTCGACGTGCCTCCTCCAATTACTTTAATTAAAACAATACCACGGCACCAGTGCTTCGTCGGCTCGCTGCGTCTGTTTCCCATTTCCCTATTTAAATACGAAAACGAGCTCGTAGCTCGCGCTTAGCATGCAAGATGTTACTATTCCGTGTTCTATACGGACCGATACCTATATGGAGTAATGCATAAATGTATTTCGAGTTACTTATTTCCGCGTAAAAGTAAAAGGGTTCACGTTGTTTTATCTATACACTAGCTGACCCTTGCCCACTTCGTTGAGCATAAAAAGAGTTTATGATAAAATTCAACTAAAAAAAAATAACGCGGGAACTCGGAACCCGCAACGCGGGAACCCGGAACCCGCAGCATGGGAACCCGGAACCCGCAACGCGGGAACCCGGAACCCGCAACGCGGGAACCCGGAACCCGCAACGCGGGAACCCGGAACCCGCAACGCGGGAACCCGGAACCCGCAACGCGGGAACCCGGAACCCGCAACGCGGGAACCCGGAACCCGCAATGCGGAACCCGCAACAGGGAACCCGAAACCCGCAACGCGGAACCCGGAACGCGGAACCCGGAACGCCGAACCCGCAACGCGGGAACCCGGAACCCGCAAGGCGGGAACCCGGAACCCGCAACGCGGGAACCCGGAACCCGCAACGCGGGAACCCGGAACCCGCAACGCGGGAACCCGGAACCCGCAACGCGGGAACCCGGAACCCGCAACGCGGAACCCGCAACGCGGAACCCGCAACGCGGAACCCGCAACGCGGAACCCGCAACGCGGAACCCGCAACGCGGGAACCCGGAACCCGCAACGCGGGAACCCGGAACCCGCAACGCGGGAACCCGGAACCCGCAACGCGGGAACCCGGAACCCGCAACGCGGGAACTCGGAACCCGCAACGCGGAACCCGCAACATGGGAACCCGAAACCCGCAACGTGGGAAACCGGAACCCGGAACGCGGAACCCGCAGCATGGGAACCCGGAACCTGCAACGTGGAACCCGGAACCCGCAACACGGGAACCCGGAACCCGCAACGCGGAACCCACAACGCGAAACCCTAACGCAGAACCCGCAACGTTCACGGAAACGCTGTCGAATGGAATAAATAGTATCCTATGTCCGTCTACTTGCTCTAAGCTACTTCCTCACCAATTTTCAGCCATATCGATAAAGCCGTTCTTGAGTTATCAATAATTTAACTAACACGACTTACTTTTATACATATAGATGTATAGATTACTCCTACTAACATAAGCTAACGCCCGGTGAATGCTCCCGTCACAGTCGGTCCAGCCTATTCGGTGATCATTAGTTAGATGACGATGATGATGATGATGAAAAGTAGCCTAAATTAATCCTTGTAACTTTAGCTATCTACCAGTGAAAGTCTCGTTAAAATCGGTCTAGCCGTTCCAGAGATTAGCCGGAGCAAAGAGACACGCTGACAGACAGATTTTTTTTTAAATTGCATTTTCGTTTTCAGTACCTAGATATCGTTGCCAATGCCAAAAAAAAGAAGAAAATATCGTTTAAAATATCATATGCATTTAGAAAAACGTTGCTAATTGAAAGTTACAAACTGACACTTCAATACGAATAGATTTCTGAACGCATAGTTGTTACATCATTTGACAACAAATGTTTGACATTTGATGAACAAATTATGAGCATTTATTTATATGATTAATTATTCATTACACATCAAGTTTTCACTATTTTTAATATGTATTCTACTATTCGGGGAGGAGACAAATCCAACGAATCAAAAACCATGAAAATTGGTTCAGCCGTTCTCGAGTTATAAGTGTTGTAACAAACACGACTTTCTTTTATATATATAGATACTAGCTGACCCTTGCCCACTTCGTTGAGCATAAAAAGAGTTTATGATAAAATTCAACTAAAAAAAAACAACGTGGGAACCCGAAACCCGAAACGCGGGAACCCGGAACCCGCAACGCGGGAACCCGGAACCCGCAACGCGGGAACCCGGAACCCGCAACGCGGGAACCCGGAACCCGCAACGCGGGAACCCGGAACCCGCAACGCGGGAACCCGGAACCCGCAACGCGGGAACCCGGAACCCGCAACGCGGGAACCCGGAACCCGCAACGCGGGAACCCGGAACCCGCAACGCGGGAACCCGGAACCCGCAACGCGGGAACCCGGAACCCGCAACGCGGGAACCCGGAACCCGCAACGCGGGAACCCGGAACCCGCAACGCGGGAACGCGGAACCCGCAACGCGGAACCCGCAACGCGGGAACCCGGAACCCGCAACGCGGGAACCCGGAACCCGCAACGCGGGAACCCGGAACCCACAACGCGGGAACCCGAAACCCGCAACGCGGGAACCGGGAACCCGCAACGCGAGAACCCGGAACCCGCAACACGGAACCCGCAACGCGGGAACCCGGAACCCGCAACGCGGGAACCCGGAACCCGCAACGCGGGAACCCGGAACCCGCAACGCGGGAACCCGAAACCCGCAACGCGGGAACCCGGAACCCGCAACGCGGGAACCCGGAACCCGCAACGCGGAACCCGCAGCATGGGAACCCGAAACCCGCAACGCGGGAACCCGGAACCCCCAACGCGGGAACCCGGAACCCGCAACGCGGGAACCCGGAACCCGCAACGCGGAACCCGCAACATGGGAACCCGAAACCCGCAACGTGGAACCCGGAACGCAGAACCCGGAACGCGCAACACGGGAACCCGGAACCAGCAACGCGGAACCAGCAGCATGGGAACCCGAAACCCGCAACGCGGAACCCGCAACGCGGAACCCACAACGCGAAACCCTAACGCAGAACCCGCAACGTTCACGGAAACGCTGTCAAATGGAATAAATAGTATCCTATGTCCGTCTACTTGCTCTAAGCTACTTCCTCGCCAATTTTCAGCCATATCGATAAAGCCGTTCTTGAGTTATCAATAATTTAACTAACACGACTTACTTTTATACATATAGATGTATAGATTACTCCTACTAACATATGGTAACGCCCGGTGAATGCTCCCGTCACAGTCGGTCCAGCCGATTCGGTGATTAGTTAGATGACGATGATGATGATGATGATGAAAAGTAGCCTAAATTAATCCTTGTAACTTTAGCTATCTACCAGTGAAAGTCTCGTTAAAATCGGTCCAGCCGTTCCAGAGATTAGCCGGAGCAAAGAGACACGCTGACAGACATTTTTTTAAATTGCATTTTCGTTTTCAGTACCTAGATATCGTTGCCAATGCCAAAAAAAAGAAGAAAATATCGTTTAAAATGTCATATGCATTTAGAAAAACGTTGCTAATTGAAAGTTACAAACTGACACTTCAATACGCATACATTAATAGATTTCTGAACGCATAGTTGTTACATCATTTGACAACAAATGTTTGACATTTGATGAACAAAATATGAGCATTTATTTACATGATTAATTATTCATTACACATCAAGTTTTTACTATTTTTAATATGTATTCTGCTAATCGGGGAGGAGACAAATCCAACGAATCAAAAACCATGAAAATTGGTTCAGCCGTTCTCGAGTTATAAGTGTTGTAACAAACACGACTTTCTTTTATATATATAGATAATAAATCTGTAGAGGGGTCATGTCTGTACATTAAGAATATTTAAGTGAAAATTAAAAAAGGGGGTTAATAAAAGCCACAGAACCTAAAAATAACATTTTTGAAAAAAATGTCTGTCTGTCTGTCTGTCTGTCTGTCTGTCTGTCTGTCTGTCCATATGGGAATGTTTGTCGTCGCATCACGCTAAAACCACTGTATGGAATGAAATGAAATTTGGCAGGCAGGTAGCTTACGACTTGAAGAGCATTATTGGAAATTGTTATCCCGAAAAACGAAAGTGTTCCCGTGGGATCTTCAAAAAATTGTAGCTACCTATTTGACGGTATTTCAGCCATACTACTCAACGTATTTAAATGCAATTTGGCAGGCAGGTAGCTTATAATCTGAAAAGCATTATTGGAAATTGTTATCCCGAAAAACGAAAGGGTTCCCGTGGGATCTTCAAAAAATTTTAGCAACCTATTTGAAAGTATTTCAGCCAAACTGCTCAACGTATTTAAATGAAATTTGGCAGGCAGGTAGCTTATAATCTGAAAAGCATTACTGGAAATTATTATCCCGAAAAACGAAAGGGTTCCCGTGGGATCTTCAAAAAATTGTAGCTACCTATTTGACGGTATTTCAGCCAAACTACTCAACGTATTTAAATGAAATTTGGCAGGCAGGTAGCTTATGACCTGAAGAGCATTAATGGAAATTATTATCCCGAAAAACGAGAGGGTTCCCGTGGGATCTTCAAAAAATTGTAGCTACCTATTTGACGGTATTTCAGCCACACTACTCAACGTATTTGAATGAAATTCGGCAGGCAGGTAGCTTATGACCTGGAGAGCATTATTGGAAATTGTTATCTCGAAAAACGAAAGGGTTCCCGTGGGATCTTCAAAAAATTGTAGCTACCTATTTAACGGTATTTCAGCTAAAATACTCAACGTATTTAAATGAAATTTGGCAGACAGGTAGCTTATGATCTGAAAAGCATTACTAGAAAATTATTATCCCGAAAAACGAAAGGGTTCCCGTGGGATCTTCAAAAAATTGCAGCTACATATTTGACGGTATTTTAGCCAAACTACTCAACGTATTTGAATGAAACTTGGCACAAAGGTAGATTGTAACATAAAATAACCAACATAATATTTTAACCGACTTACAAAAAAGGAAGAGGTTTCTCAATTCGTAAATATATGTTTGTTTTTTTTGTTTCTTCGCGGATATCTTCATCGTTTCTGAAACGATTTTAAATTTTTTTTATGTTGTGTAGGGTATAATTTAATTTTGATCCCATTGTCACCAAATGGTGACCTGATTTTTTTTAATGATTTATTCATTTAAGTTCCTCATCATACACATTCATGTATTACGCCAAACTGATCTAGCAGTTTGTAGGCGCTCCGCTCAGTATTACATAAGTAGGTACTTAAATGCTATAAATGACATTGTACATGACATTGTACATTACCAATAACGTTATACAAATTTTGTCATGCATGATGGGATCCGTGCGAAATCGAAGGAAATCCTCAAAATTTATGTGGAATAATATATTGAATTTGATTTTTTCTGAAGTAGTCTAAGCATATGTTACCAAACAGTTAGGTTTTGCACCATATCCTGGATCTATAATATCAAAAAATTTCGCGTTTCAGTAAACTATATATATATATGTATATATACATATGTATATATACATATGTATATGTTGAAAAATTTCGCGCTGCTCTGGCTTACGCCAGAGCAGCGGTAGACTTTTTCTCTTTCTACCAAATTTTTATTATCTAATCGTTTTTGGTTTTCATTTTCCGTCCTCAAATAATCGTCGTCTGATCATTCGAGAATTATCCCTACTCAGTCTATGCCCATCACTAAAAATCTAAAAATTAAATAATTTTAAACAAAAAAAAAACGACTTCAAAAGGTAAACTAAAAGGAACAATTAAATTTACTTCGCACAAAGTAATACTTATTTTCCAGTACAAGTGAAAATAATTATTACTTTGTGCGAAGTAATTTATTATTATACTTAGGTTTTGCAAATACGATTAATAAAGTATAGGCGTAGGATAGTTTGTTTTCAAGATATGAATGAGATGTCATAGGTACATTTAAATTAGAAAAGTTATGTCAATATAAGTAAGATTTATGTTTTTCATGATATTTTTATTTATTAGTTTTTATACTAGGTACGGCTTGGCTTTTTTCTTTCTTTTGGACTTTTGTTATTTTGTCGTCTAAAGGAAGTTAGTACTTTAACCGTAAAGTCCCAAAGTAGGCTACATGTTTGTTAGCGTAGGTAATTAATAAATAAAAAACCGGGCAAGTCCGAGTTGGAATTGCGCACCGAGAGTAGACTTTTAAAAAATTTGACGCTCGGCGCCAGCAGCGCAGCGTCGGAGTGAAAACGATCATCGTCTGCAGTGGCTGCGGCGTAAAGTCCATACAAATCTCAGACCAGAGATCTTCGTCGCGTATATGAGCGTACTATCAAGTAGTCCCGTTCGCATAAAAGAAAAAAAAAATTATACATACAGACGAATTGAGAACCTCCTCCTTTTTTTGAAGTCGGTTAATAATACACGGTCATTTTTCGAGCTGGTAGTAGGAATTGTTAGCATTTTCATAGAAAAAATACCTCATAACATTCACCACAAAAACGGCCATTATTTGACAGTAAACTATTATTATTACTCCATCGGCATACTTCTTTTGCCTATGCACGTCTAATACCGTGTATAAAGAAGCATTAACTACTATAAATTAGTGATTTTAAATATCCAAACGACAGTGTTCATAAACTAAAAATGTATTTGAACTGCTGCCCTAAATCACTTTTCCACGCGTACGAAGTCGCGGGCACAGCTAGTGCGATATAAAATTGTCGCTGTAGTCATCTTTATAGAAAATGTTCCATTCTCTAAGTGAATGGATCGGGAATCGATTAGGAAGTCAGGTCGATTCAGCGACTTCGAAGCTAGTAATTTACTCTCGAGTTGGCTGAAGGCGACACCTGTCGTTAGAAGTGACGGCTGATAATGCGATGCGAGCGCCATTCAAGCGCAGTGATGTGCGAGGAAGCGAAGCCACGTACCATCCACAACCTTTGCAAGCAGATTCAGCAGAACTTACAATGTCGATTTTAAAATTCCCTTTCATATTATAGTCGCCGTAAAGGAGAAAGCCCACTCTCCATAGTGTCTCAGGCCCAATGTGGACATCAAAAAATCGCATTAAAAATGAGTGTTCTAAAATGTTAATAGTATTAGATATCTGAGAAAAGAACTTAAAATGCCGCCATTATTGAAGAAATATTTTTTATTTTTATTTTTTGTCTATTTTATTTTCAAGGCCTTTTCCGACTTTTCAATAATTTATAATAGTAAGATATAACAAGATAACCCTTGTGGTAGTGCAAGAATTTCAGTTACTGCTACCCAGCAATTGTGGCAAACAAGATTATCGCCTGACACCTAAAACATATTAACATTAATGGTAAATATTTTCAAACGTAAAAGATTTAACGATTAAACCATAATGAAAGAAATAATAGAAACAATTTATTATAATATTATGATTACCTGCTGCCGTGCAACCCACTGCTGTATGACACTTAATTCTTTGGGCTCTAAAATACGGTTCTCGGTAACATTATTACCACAACATATACAATGTTCTTCAGACATTTTGGTATGCACAATCAAATAGCGTAATCCTTTAATCCAGGGCTAAGTAATCGTAGAAGGAGAGAACAAAACTAGTAAAACAATGCCAAAGTCGTACGTGAAAAGCCGAAACAAGTTCAGGCGAGAAAGCCACATTGCGGTGAAAAAAATCGAAAACAAAACAAAACGCATCTTTGAGCAACAAGCGAACGGTCGAGATCATTCGTTTGAAAAATGACATTTCAGTCATCAGTGTTGCCGCTTGTCGCAAAAAAATGAAATCGATAAACCGATTACGTAAAAAATAATCGATATAATATGACTTTTTATTAATCTTTATCGTTAATAGTAACAAACGTAAACATTGGTTTTAAGATAAATGTTTTCTTTTGATTAATTCTTTACCGAATTACCAACAGTGACCCGTTATTTGTATTTTACATGAGTTTATTTTATTTGTTTATAAATCGATATTCGAATTGATTGATTAGAGTTTTATCATCGGGTAACATTTCACCTCAACGTTCTACTTAGGTTCCAAATAATCCAATAAAATTCCTTTTTTTATTGGAACATTACTGATTATAGTGGCGGTTATTTGAATGTTATCAAAAATCAGGTCTGTTTATGGTAGATTTCTGGAGAAATTAAGTCTTCTTAAGACGGCTGTCCGCTCTGGGCCTGAAATGGGCTTTCTCCTTTATTTTACTCACTGCCACAACATAAAATAATGCAAGGGCTAGTACTAGTAACTAGAAAGCAAAATAGGGATGTGGCTTTGTTATGGACACTGTTATTTATTGTACGTGAATACGGTTCTTACCTACCGTAAGTAATTTCATTAATTTTTGGTTCTCTAGCTATCCAGAGCGGTGTAATTGAATTTTGTATGTAGTTGTAGCTTCAAAACTAAAATGTATCCCCCGATTTTGTTATCAATCGTTTTTTTAAGTGCGTCCCTATGAAATCAATCTTAAAGACGTATTGACGTCAAAAAGCAACAGAGCCATGTAGCCATAAGGTTTATACTATCACAAATATTATGATTAATCTAGTATGATTTACATAATGTAAAAGGTACTATTAAATATTTTACATACACTGCCACATGTGTGACATTCTACACCTAATTCTGTGCTCACACATAATTGGATTACATACCGACAACATGATTAGAATTGTTAGCTTAATTAGGTACAAATATGTTCCACTATTGGCAAAAAAACCTAATGGATTACTAGACGTCTAGACTTGTATTAATTTAGAGATGCCTTAACCTTAAGGCGAGTTAACGATATCATTATTATGGAGACTTGAATCGAGTATTTTTTACAAAAATGGTATGGAGGACGCTTGGGGTGTACTGTGTAGATACATAAACCTGTTAAAGACTTGTATAATCTCGGGGATTATAGCTACACGGAGTCGGGTAGGTCGCGGGGCGGCACCAGACATCACATCTTGGACGGGAGGAACTTTACCAACTTTCTTAAGGGCGGTTAGCGAAGTTTGACGTAAACGCGCTCCTCGTAAGCCCGGGGATTCGATACTCGGCAACAAACTAACAACATCCAATATACGGCTTCAAAAAATATATATCATCCACCAGATTATTGGATTACGGCGTTATTGGTAGGTAGCAACGGCCAATAATTAATTTTTTAAGAAGAAAATCTTCAGAAGCTTATGTTTGTTTGCATTAATAAGTTGTATTAATTGAATTTAACATATACGTATAAGTCATATAAATTGACTAATCTACAATATTCTAGTTATGGCATGATATTCCCCCGTAAAACCTCACTGTAATCCGTAAGTTACCATTTCTTACAAAATTATTATCCTCGCGAAAATTGTTTACGTAAAATATGTTTACATATTCACTAACGTATAGATTACGCGTCAAGAAAATATAATATAAAAGATGACGTCATAAACAGAGACATATCACGTGATTTCGTAACTTCGTGTAATCCTCGAATTATTTTCAGCGCATTAAATCCGCGCAGATAAAATCGATCGTTATGGTTTTGCTCCCTCACATACAAATTCTATGACTTCCGCTTGTGTATTGTAATGTAATATTATACTGCTCATTGTTTGAGGGACTTCGTACGTTTAAGTGAAGATATAATTACCATTTTGAGGAAAAATATCTATGTCTACTTTAACATCTATTAATACCAATACCATTTAAAAATGACGTATTGAAATGATTCTATTAATTATTTATTATTCATTAAGTAATAATTTATAAGTTCATATGATTTTAATATTGATACATGACTTATATTTAGTAGAGAACAACATTACGCTGCTCTCTACATAACGAAAATATAATATCTGTTTGGCTAATTTCATATAGTTTACAGCCAGTTATATGACCTAGAATGAGCGTTAATATTTTTTTTTTCATTCGAGTGCTAAATTCGAAATACTCCTTGTATTTGGCGTATTATTCGATATAATTTTTTAATTGATTTTTTCTCCTGACTAAAAAGAAACGTTAAAAATTACCTCAACTTATAAGGAACAATCATTTTCGTTATGCCATTCAATTTACGTTCTTAGGATTCAAACAAGTTTCCTTGTAATCTGTCATAGTTTTAGATATCTAGTTAATAAACACTAATAGCTTCCAAACTTCATTATAAAACATGAATGCCTGCAAATTATTTTACCTAATCATAAGCGTTATATTTGCAGTCATCTTAATCTTGGCTACGGAGGCACTCGAGTGTGTTATTAAAAGGTGGCGGCGGCGGCGGCGCGGTAAACGGGCCACAGATCAGGGGCAGATCAAATATAACTTCTAGTTTTCTATCACGAAGTAAACCGGCCGCTCCTGACAAAGTCCGGAGGAGTTTTATGAGTTTAATCAAATCGTTTTAGGGGTGTCACGGCACGTCTTAACGACTGATTGTGCTCGCACATGTGTCGAGTGCTGACTTGTTACGTTCACCTACGCACGATCCGAATCGCTATTCCGACGAATATTACCGATGCCCGCCGCCCGCGCCGCCCGCCCGGGTAGCGCTACGTGCACGCGAACCGTACATTAATACCCTTACGTAATACGTCTCGCTACTTTTTCACCGCAAATATTATTAACGATTTAATTCACTTACACTTTATCAAGATTTATGCCGCACTGAAACTTTATGATACCGAAAGCGACTGTTAAATATGCATTTCTACGTTAACGTTTTATGGATTGATACGAGATAATATTTTCTTTCCTAGATTACTGTCAGTTCCTTTTCGAGTTACAGTTTTATTTTAAGTGCTCATATTATTTACTCGTCGGTAATATACCAAAAACCAAAATAATTACTACAACATACATTGGAATTGTCACTTATAGAATCCAAGGTTTTAAATTATTAAGGAACGAAAAAATCTTTAAAATCATCACGCTAAGTAAACGTCGATATTAAAATGTCACAACATTATTATATTGGCGTTCAACTTTCAGAGTAATATCTTTCCGCGAGGCTTTGGCGTTCCTCTCGAGATGAAAAATGTTTTTCCGGCTAACCGTCGTCGAATATTCATGCATCGACAGAGCGATCGTAAATTATTTACGTCGTCGAAGCCTCGTACCGGACAAATCTCTTATGCAAATGCTCACTTAGGTCATACTTTTTTATCTCAAATAATCAGGTTTCAGGCGGCTTTCAACGAAGAAATAGTACTTTGATGCAACGTTAAAAACTATCTCTTCATTTGCATCTTGCATTTACGGACGAATACTAAATAAAGTTAAGAGCCCTCCTATTCACGTGCTGTCACTGTCACTTTTTGACATAATAACAATGACTGCACTTAAATTAACTATCGTTCCAGTATTCGGCCTAATGCATATTGACTTTAATTATAAACGATAGTTAGCCCTTTTTTAACTTAACTTATACTTTTTTACTAACTTAACTTTTTAACTAAACTTAGGGTACTCTATTAAAATAATAACCCAGATATTTGGCGCTAGTAGGTTCAAGTATTTATTAATTAACACGCTTTTTAATTGTTTCTTTTTAAAATCTAATAATTAAAACAATATTATATTCCATGACAGTTCCTATGATGCGCAAATACTAGTATTGTCTTCTAGAGTCAAGAGGTAAATCATCGCTTTACCTTCTAATCCTTGTATCTAAAAAATCAATGTTTTCTCAATAATTTCTAGCTTACCTAAAGTATATACTTGTACTGTCTAGTATATAAAACTTTTGTCTAGTATATAATTTTTTTATGTACCTTAGCTTAATACAAGTTAGATCATAATAAAATCTAAAATTATTAAATTTTTTAATCCACTGAAAAGTTTTATAAATACGAGGTTCTAAAGGTAAAGCGACGAAATGGCATACAAAAGAAATGTCGAGTATATAGGTCATAGGACTAGTAGTGTATAAAATAGGCCCAGTTAAAAAAGCCATCTCGCCCAAGTGTATTTTGATGACTAGATCAATGCCACTGAACCACTGAAAAAAACAACATGCCCACTCAGTTAGATTCTTCTATAATATATTTGGTAGTTGTTGTGAAAATTCGAATGAGCGAGATGATGCCTAACTCGTTAATATAGCATCTTACGAATATTTAGTTTCACCTGTCCTCTGTGTAGATAAAAAAAAATGTAGTCCTCCTCTGTGTAGACACATCTTGTGAAATATATTGTATATATTGTAATAACATGTTTTCGGTGGTGTTGTTGTGTACTTCCCCGTGTACGATTAAGCTGAAATTTTGTATGCCCATGTCTCGAGACTATGTAATATTACGATGATATAAAGCTGATATGCTGCCAGCAGTTTGCGTTCCTGTTACCAACCTTCTGCTCCTGAGCACACAAAAGTACTTTAATTATAAACGGTATCCAGGATCTGATATTAAACTGGTAGCTCGGCATGGGAGCTGTTTAAAAAAAGTACTTGCTTTTTATGTATATTTTTTATAAATAATTTATTTTATATTATTTTAAATGGACGGTGCTTATATAATACGAAAGCTACTTAAAAGAATAAAACATTAAACAAATGAAAAATAAGCTTAAGAATTATTATGTTTATAATTACCAACAAAGTAATTTAGATACATCTCTCGGGTAATAAAAAGTCTAGCAATAAAATTAGCGAGTCGCTGTAAAAGGGCAAAATTAGGAGGCTTTTAGAGGACTGTTACTTTTGAAACAGAGGGCCATTAAGCATCGGGCGCTTGTCATCTTTTCCACATCAACATTTTTATAGTCCCATAAATAAACCAATTGAATGTCAAATCTTTATCTATCTACCAAACAATGCGTCGATTTATATGTTCCCTCGTATTCATAATAAATGTATTCGTATACAATAAATATCGAGATATGGAATAACTGGATTTAACTTTAATATAATCCCAACTTAGAAGATATTAACTAGCCTAATTCGTTTAAAAAAGTTTATTGTAAAGTATATATATTATCTTCTAAGTCTTATAATTATTAGCTCACTTAATCTAGTTAGATTAAGTGAGCTAATAATTATAATAAAACGAAAAAAGACAAGAGAACAATAGCGGAGGGCGGAGGGCGGCGAGCTCGCACATGCATGTTAGATGAGCCGTCGCATTCCGCCGTACTACAGGTGTCGTAAACCTTATTTTTAATGCACCGCACCTGCTACAATTTGCAGGCTCTACATGGTCTGTGGACTCTCCGACTAGAAATATACAGCGGGTCCAACAGCCAATATGCAGTACGTTATCAGCCGTAACGTATTGGAACATATTTAGCGCTTAATAAATCACAATTCGTTAATTTACACACGACAAGGTTTTTTGGGAGTATGCGATAAATTTATATAAATAAAAGCCAACGAGGAATGCGCATGTAATATATTTATTATTGGGAGCAAGCTTACATAACCGAGCGGAATATATGGCCATAATCAATTCGATGCCAACCTGGCGAACAACATTAACACATGTTATTGATGGGTTATTTCGATTATAAAATCAGATTGTGTTCCTTCAAACCAAATATTTGAGTAAGGCAACTATTAAATGATTTAGTTTTCTAATATAAATTAAATGTTAAGTATAGTTTAAAGTTAATTAGTGCACAGAACTTAAACTAAAATTTTCAGTGAATGTGTAACATCCCAGCCCTACGACACTGTCTTGGGTTCAGTATCCTTAGGGCTAGAAATAATATCCTCAAGAGTACTACTAGGGTGTCTATACAAAGTGTAAAATAATTGAGTGATAATACTTTAGGGGATGTGTGCCTCCTATGTAGAGTTTACTGTGAAAGTACCAGCGTTGAAAGACTTACTTTTGACTTTCATGTTGCTATGACATTGACATTGGGTCATAAATTTGCCCATAGAATGTTAAAAAAGTAACTCTTTCAGCGCTGGTACTTTCAGAGTAAACTCTATATACGGGACGTATACATACTCTAAAGTATTATCACACATATGATGTCTTTACATGAATGGATTAAGGTGATAGGTCACAAAAAATTAGTTAAACATTTTAGGATAGGATATTATTGTATTAAGTACATTGATTCTTGAGACGGATCTATAGATTAATGTACTTAATATTTTACGACGTATTCTAAAATGTTTAAATTATAGTTTGAACTCAATTTTCTCAAAATCTGAATTTTGCTATATATCTCCTTCATCCATTCATGTTTTCAATTATTATTAAATTATATTTTATCTAAAAAGATACATATTATTTTTATTTGTTCGAGAATCAGACTATATAAATATTATATGTCAATTATATTAAGTGGTTTTAAAACAAAAACTAAACCCATTAGTTAATATAACTCTTAATCTTGCTTTACTTTGCAAATTGAAAAACAAAGCACTATTTGGGGATGTACGGCATCATTACGTTACGAGAGGCCATCTGGTTCTAGTTTTTTATGAGGGGGGCGTCATTGGGTGAAGATTCGTTTAGAACAAGGATAGAGCACAAATTAAAAGAACGTCGGGACGCTAATTCCATTACGATTCGATGGACGGCAAAAGTCGCCTCCGTTAGAGTCAAAGCCGGTAAAACGTAATTGCGACTTCACTAAGCTGGGCTCCGCGCGGCCCGATACGGACGAAAGGGGACTCCTCTGTAACGGCTGATATAAAAGCGGCAATAAATTTAGCAGGATGAACACACTCGGTACATAGAGCGCGGGCGGTGGCTGCGCGTGTACACCTAACGAGGGGTTTCGCTACAAACCTTCGTTTATTTTTTACCGTTCAGCGAAATCTAAAACAATTTTCGTAGGTACGTAACGAATAAAAAATATTATACGCCGGATGGCGTCACAAGTCGGGCGTAAAGTAAACCAATGAACTCGCGGAGAGCTGAGAAAATATATGATGGAAAAAGTTTGATTAAAAAATCACACCCCATACCTATCATAACATGTAGACGTACAGAAGTGCGAATGAGTTTTCCGGAATTTGGGTAATGCGTGAAGGTATTAAATACAATCAACGGAAGAATATTATTCACAAATTCTGTGTTTAAATTCATATGAATAGTCGTATTTTCGATATAATCGCTAACTATTGTTAAAAGTAGGTTTAAAAATGTAACCTTACTAGCTGACCCGTGCCCACTTCGTTGGGCATAAAAAAAATAATGGGTGCGTGTACTTATGTACACGCGTGAGAAGTTATACTTCTTTGGCATCATTAAAAAATAGTTTTATATATATATAATTATATATAGATATATATAATATATATCTATATATAATTTTTTCGAGACTTAATAAGCGGTTAAGCAGACGACTTCATACTGTTAATTTTGTGTCACAGGTGCATCTTAAAATTTCACTCTCATCATTTTTTCATAACGCGCCTAAAGAAGTATAACTTCAAAAACAAAAATAAACCGTTTAAACATTCCCTGGACTTCCACGAATATTTCAAGACCAAAAATAGCCGAATCGGACAGCCGTTCTCGAGTTTTAGAGAGACTAACGAACAGCGATTCATTTTTATATAGTACAAGATGTTTAGCGAACTGAAAAGTATTATATTATTAGTACTTCATTACGTTTGCAAATAGCTACTTACTTTTGAAACTAAAGCCTAGTTTATTTTTATAAGATTTGCAAACTTATTATTTAAGCAGATAACACACACGCACACATTTTCTCTACCTTAATATCAGTTTGACAACACGGATATTTTTTCGTCATATTTACGACACTATCCGGAAGCCGAGATTGCGACTGGGATTAAATCTTTTAAATGTGGAATTTGGAGAACTTAAGCCAGCTAAATCGAAATAGTTTTCAAACTCACAGCGAAGCGCAAACAATGCTAAAAGAAAACAACAGTAAGTAATGTGATAGAGCGAGGAGCAAAGAAAATTGTTAATGTTGTTATTTTGTATACACATGTTTATTGCTATGAAACATGGCAGGCTCATAACAATCCCTTTCACTCTCCACAAATTGGAAGAAGCGTGTAAAGGAAAACATGGCCATAAATAAAACAGACAGATCAACTAGATAGAAGGCCATTACCCGAGATAAGCAAAACTTATATTCGCGGTAGGTACGGCTCGATAGATTAACAGGACGGAGCCGCGTTTCGATATCGGAGCGAAGGCGTTCGGGCTCGCTGGGAAATTTATTGTGCTATTCAACGAGATATCTTCTTAGGGACTCATTAAAAAGAAGACACGTCGTACATAAATCAGGGCCGGCGCTTGCGGTGCGGAGCTGGTGCTCTTATCGGGCGGCAATAGGCGCTATCCGGTTCCGGCGCGCCATCGCGCTATTGTGTCGCCGCGCCACTTCGCCGCTCCCAACGCCGCGCCGCCGCCGCCGCCGCTCGCCGCCCGCCGCCCGGCTATCTCGACTTCATTACATTATCCCCTTTCTCGATACTTCGCTTCTTACGGATATAATTTTGAACGAGTTTCCTTTCCTTTATTTAATTTTGGTATTGTTTGCTTGTTATCCTTATTGTACCTCTGCTTTCTTCTCCAGTTAGTATAGATACCTACAAGTAATATTTAATGCATATCATCGGGATATTACAGCATAACACCAAATATATTGTATTACATGCTTATAATTTTGCGATATCGCCGCGCGCTCGCAGCGAGTAGAAAACTTACCTGTAGAAAAATAATCACTGCGTGCACGACGCGATATAACTTCAGGATATCACGGCGTGCTCGGGCGATTACTTTTTGCAATAAATAAATTTAAAAAATCCCAGCGACTATCTTCAGGATATTACAATCGCATCGCCGAGAAATCGCTAGTGCGAAAGGGCTTGTACACAAACCAAAAATGTCTTCACTTTACATGTTTTTAACATAACATAAGCTCAATGAGGGTAACTATTAGCTCACCACAGCATAATAAGTCATTACGACTAAATTAGCTTTGTGTATTAATGAGATTATTATAATTTTAGGAAGTTAATTTTACATTCGAACGATTTTCATTAAATTACTGTTGATTCCATGAAAATAATGTTCGTAAATCATAAATACAGCGACGCAACACCAGCGAGCGCCCGGTGTCGAACAATGGAACCATTTATAACAATAAATATCCGCTAAAATAATAATCAGCGGAGGAATCTAACGAATTCAATTATTTGTTTAATTTACAGTAAATTTACATTGCGATAAATACAATTATTTAATTCATCATTTTGTACCGAACAACGAGTGCCTAAATGAAAGCAAATCATTAAATTTAAAAAGCAGATAACTGAACTTAACGAGCATATAATGGTTAAAATTTCAACAAAATTATAGAATTGAAATGGTCCGGTTCATTTATTGAGTGAGAGTACTAACATTCAAAACTAAACAATATAAAGTGTTAATGAATAAGCAATAGACAAGTGTGATACAATCAATTAAATAGATACACAGCCACGTCAGGTGCGCGTCGCCAGAGTTTTATCGAGGGTGGTCGAGCGCGTGTATGGTTGAACAAATGAGAATAATTGGCGTACAGTAGGACCACTCTGTACCGCCTCCACCACCGGCGTCGCCCACTTTAATTGCCCGCTGATATCAATTGCCGCGCATGATCGACTCCGCCAAAACCACTATTCTCTGCGCCCCGTGTAGTAGTAGAAATTCACTCAAAATGTCGTTGGCAGCTCGCTCGTGTCGAATTTACGACACTGACGACGACCAATAAATGCAAATTTTATTGTTTATAGCAGATTTAACGGCGGTGAACTCTTTTAGCGAAACCGTAAAGTCGGTGCATCGCCAGACGGACAAATCTCCTCGTAATATGCTAACCGAAATTCTGCATTATTTATTACAGCGACGCCAATAAACTGGAGTTTGGAGAAAAACGAAAACCTGTGGAGTGGCCACTTCAGATTTCGTTGTGTGATGTTTAAAATAATCCTTTTTAATACAAATTGCAATTTAAGTTTGAACAATTTTATATAACTGCCACCGAGAGTAGTTTAAAGACAAAGTTCTAGAAAATCCGACATAAAATTTACGACGTCAGTAAAGGGCGGGGGTTTCTTTAAGGAGGGCGAGGTGAAGAGGCGGCCTGTCCGAGGTTGATAAGGCTATTAAAAGTTACACTCCCAGACCGCTGTCCGGATTAAACAGATACATTCAATTGATTCTGCTGAAAAACCTTTAAAAACAATTAAGCTTAAATCTTCAACAGCGGACCATCGAAGCCTTTAATTTAGGCCACGGCTCCATTGTTATCTAAGCCGAATGATTGTTTACGATATAATCCGTACAGTATTTATAAAAGTAAATCATAGGCGGCTTTAGGGAGTTGAATTCATTGGAATAAAAAGTTGCACAAACATTTTTCCGGCTATTGATATTTCTGACTCAGCTTTCTGTGTTTATTTTGTTTATCTGTATAAGCACATATATTTACATAAAATAACTTAATACATTACGCAAGCAATACAAATAAATGAATATATTGGAGATATTTTCGGTGTAATCGTAAAATTGTGTTCAGTTTATTCTGTATTACAAAACTTATTTACAAATTATAATAATTAAAAAATATAATTTGGTATAAGCTAATAAATAATTTAAAGTACTAAAATGCATGTACATAATAAATAATTCATACAAAATATATAAACTAAAAATTACTTTAGTGTTTGCGTAGCACCCTTGTAGCTGGCTACGGCAATGCTACGGTCCGTAGCGCAGCGGACATTTTGGAGACAATGATGCAAAATGCATGTAATTTGGATTACGAATAAAATGTTTTATTTACAAAATACGACAAATAGGTACCTATGATATGTATGTTTGACTTAACGACGAATAGCAATAGTACGTTACAAATTGAAAAATTTAAGTGAATACTGATATAAAACCTGCAAGTATTTCAATTTCGACAGACAGCAAAGTTGAGACATCATATTTTACCTCGCACCGAAGTCGAAGCTTATCGTGAAACATGACACGCTCTCGCGGAATACACGAAATGTGAAATAGGACAAAGTTACAAGCCATGAAATTTCGTTCAAAGTAATTATTGTGAATTGTGCTCACTTCGGCGATGGTAGAAATTCGCGTATAAATCGCGTCACAGACCACAAACAAAAACGTGCATGTGGACCGGCGCCCATTATTCTCGACTGCATAATCGCTTCGTCCGACGCCCGCATCGCTTCCCGTTCTATTTTATTTCCTCCCGGCACAGTTGTGTTTCAACTAGGCGGAGCCTTTTTCCTGACGCTTCGGCAGGGAAATTAAACCATGTTTAATTCTGTTTAAGGTCTGGTTCCGGTCAGTGTGCGAGTGAGGCGACGAGGACGGCGACAGACCGAAGCCACCGCGCTACAATTCTGGCACAATGTGTGTCCGTTTTAATAGGATTAAACTCATTGTTACATACGATCTGAAAGGACCATGAGCCAAATGAAATTGTTTCTAGCCAAATCGAACTGAATATTGCATTGGCTGATGTTCGACAAGCAAAAGTAAATGTAACGACCGCCATTACCCGATGAAAATCCTACTAGAGCTGCTGGAATTGCCACTTTTCAATATTGACTTTTATTAACGATTTTCAACAAAGTTAGCGACTGTTTTAACGTTAGTATTACTAGTTTATGACCGAGTAGGGAGTGTTAATATGTGGTATACCTACCTTAAACAAATAGGGATTACAATATGACTAAAGATATCATTATTATTTGTACCTTTGTAATATAAATTATGTAGTACATGATATGTTGGTTTATAACATATACATGAGTTCTTGCTTTGCAACCAAACCGCGCTCGACCGTTTAACTGATTAACTTTTGTTCAAACAAGTTGCTACATTCACATGTAGATATACCTAATGGGAATTAGCGATCTATTGGTCAGTGTAAATATTCAATCGTGTTTATGTTTATTCGACGACTGTTAACATTCAATTTCAGAACAGAAAAATAATATTCTGTTCCTAACTTAAAGCATAGTTAGTTTAGGTTTATTTTACGAGGGTACTGAACATAAGCAAAACTAATTCGTAGGATGAATACTAATAGTTGGGCAGTCTCGAACTCTGGGTGAATTTCGGCTCCACAATAATTGGCCACTTAACGTCATCCGTAATAAAGTAAATTCGGCGGCGTGACCGTTCATCTGGTTCGGATGGAGTTCTAGAATGGAATATTTAATCACATTATGTATATCTCGAGCGCGTTCAACAGCTGTATAAAACATTTTAAAAATCATGTATCCTTCAATGGTATGGTCTCATTTAATTTCTTCTCTATTAATTTCATCCATATTTCGCTGTCAATTTTAAACAATGTATAATAGGTATTTATTTTAAGCTATATCAGTTTTTTACTAGTGAACGATATCTCATAAAATTCTCGGTAAAATAAGCCAAAGCCCTCTACAGCAGTCGCTCTGGGGCATGTTTCATACGGTGACAATATAAACAAATTTTCGGTAAAATGACTATCACTATTTTATGAGGCGCTTGATTTGCGCGGTTTTTTTCACTAACTTTGTTATTCGCATGAAAATAGATTTTAAATATGTATTTACTTTTTGTTTGGACTTTTATTACATGCAGTTTAAATTCATACGTCCATTATTCTGTTAAAAATTTGGTTTATCATAGGTATTAAAGTAAATGAAATAATTTAACCAAGATCACACATGCGTAAGAAGGGTTCCGAAGCTATCAACGTGTCAAATAGGTTTTAAAATTAATGTCATTTAAAGATTATGCGTTTGTCTAATTTAACTCAAAATAAATAACATAATTTAACTAAGAGGATGTAAAAGCGTTTCTCTGAGTTAAGTTTTAATATTTATATCGACTTCAAAAAAAGGAGGTGGTTCTTAATTCAGTCGGCTTTTTTATCTCTGTTTATGTATACACACTTATTATACTGGGATTTATGTCTGTTTATGTATATACACTTATTATACTGGGATTTATGATCCGATTAGCGTGTTATTTTTTTATTTCATGCAGATTAGTTGTCATTAGCTTCTATATGCTATTAGCTACTAATCTGCAATACCATACATCTTTATATTCATAATTACTAGAAGGGCGGACAAGAACAGAGCGAAAGTGTGCTCCTTGAGTACCACGCAACCCTAAAAATTAAGTAAGGTTTGTAATAAAAACAAAATTCCTATACGAAAAAGATATGACGCGAGCATAGTTTTATAGCGAACTTCCAGATCCCCTGGTACTCGTCTACATCCTTTAGTAGGTGAGTGAACTTTAAGCTTTCTAGGTTAATAGAAACAAGGGGCATCAAATATGCCCCCGGAGAGGCAGGGAAACACCTGTACACAATGGGAAACGAGGAAATATTACTTATTCGCAGTTACATTAGCAAAATGATGCGTGCACGTCAACGGCCTGAATATTTAAACGAATTGTCCAACTTCGTGTTCCAACACTAGCGGGAATGCTTTGGGATTCAGAGTTAGTACTGTACTTTAGCATACGCTACTACGGTATTACGTTAGTGTTATATTTTATGAAATATACTTGCTACTCGGCACATTGCCACTGCTTAAATATGATCGCTTTATTATTTTTACAAGTACAACTAATACTTGTACTATACCATTCGATATACTTACGCTAAAAGTTATTTTATTTGACAAAAACTTTGACTAAAACGTTGCAACAGCACATTGAAAAACGAAAAACAACAAAAAAACACAACCATAACAATAAATAAGGACATACAAGTAAATAAAGGACGCGTAAATATTAAAGTTCGGGTTAATTGCGCCATACATAACGGAGTACAGTCAAATGAAATTAATGTCTCAATATCGAAATGGTGATTTTAATTGCCTAACCGCGTGCACATGCTGCGTCCAATTTTCCTTGTATCGTCGATAAGAGAACAAAAAGCTAACGTATTGGAGCTAAACGTGGTGCCTCGGAAGCAGAATGGAGCAATCAGGACGGGAATACTTTGACACAGCAATTCGGTCGGCGTAACGGCTGTGTTTTTTGTATTGTGCCTCTTTATGTTTTTTCTATAACGTTCTATACATGTATGTACAGTGCACGTTGTATATGTAATTCTTTGCATGTTTTGAAATTACTTAATTAATATACGTTGTACGAGAAATATTTGATCTGACAATCTAATTATAAGCAGCTTGACCGTTGTCGTAATTTGCTTGCATTATAATTATATTATGAGCTGTCCCGACGAATTTCGTACCTTGATGTACTACACTGACAGCAGCGCCCCCTACTGGGTCAAATTAATACAAAACTTCGTCGACACTTACCCTATCTATTGGTGAAAAGAACATGACGACCAGTGCATTTGAGCATATGGCGACAGACAGAAACGGAGCAAGTTTTATAATTACTTATTATGTAAGTATTATGATATCAAACTTAACAAAAAAATAATATTGTGAGAACCCTTTGCTTGCTAGGAACGTATGTACTTCCTAGCAAGTAAAGGGTTCTCACAATATTTTTTTTAGTTAAGTTTGATATCATAATTCTATCTATAACGGGTGTAAAAAGAGCAGTCACTATAACTTTGGGATATGATTATACTACCTTTTGTCATTCTAGAAAAGTATTTTTTTTTACAAATTTTTTTATTCTTTATTGTTATTTTTGCGACAAAAAAATGGTGAAAAGTAAAAAATATTTATTTTTAGTTTTGACAAAAAAAAATACATTTCCAAAATGAGGAAAGGTAGTATAATCGTATCTCATAGTTATAGTGACTGCTCTTTTTACACACTGTATATCCTGATGTACAAGTGGTTGGACTTACCAACCACAAAACTATTATTAGTTTTGCACGTCTATATAAAAATTCAAACAATTGCAATACCTATACGTAAATACGCTTTTAATATCATTTCATTGGTACATTTGTAGTTGTACGTGTAAAACTACAAATGTACCAATGAAATGATATTAAATTAATATGAATACATTTTGTGTCAATAACATTTTATAACGAAAATAATTTTTGTTCTGCTAGCTTATAGAATCCGGTATTTGTGTGGTCAACCATGTTATAAAACCGTTCAACCCGTAAATCTATTTCATTCATTTCTGATTCACGATTAATATGAACATTATTTACAGACGCATTTAAAACAATTAATTCTGTTAATAACGAGAGCTACGCGCAATCCTTTTAGTAGATTTTATATGACAATTCCATTATTTGCAGTATTGATTGCTTCGTATCAATCGCGATATGCAAATATTAGCTTCGCTCGCTGGCCGCGCGGCCGGACTAGTGATTTACGTGTAGCGACGGCCGTTATGCAATTACGAATGCTTATTAAAAATTAACAGATGCCGGATATTTGTGACCATATTTCGGGCTTCGTGGGCTCAGATTTTGCAACTATTCTCGTTTATGTACGGCCTCACACGTAGCCTTTTGTGTTTTGAAATTACTATCTCACCTTTGGATCCTATTAAGAACGAACGTGACACTTCATTTGTGGCGTAACGAGAAAACAGGATAGCCTTATTGCAAGGTAACGTGTCTTAATAATATGGAACGGCCTCTTAAGCGCGCGTGGTTTATGCGGCGCCCCAACCGCGCGTAAATCTGAGCGCCGCGGGGGCTCCACCACGCGACGTCACGGTGTTACCTCAAGTGTCCTTAAACCATATAAGTGACATTCGCAACATATAACCTACAAGTCTGCATAAAATATTTTCATTACTACTCATACAGCTCGGTAACGAAATTCTTATAAAGAAATACGACGCCATTTGCATTTATATGGTGCTTTTGCTATTTTATACTTTACTCCTGTACAATGTTTTGTTTAATCATCATCATCTCACTTTCAGATCATGTTCTTTATTGTATACCTATAAGTCTAAAACCTCCGTAAGGTCAAGTAAAATATAGTTGATAATATTATTGTCTGTATCCGAAATAAGTTATTAGCAAAGTAGTAAACCCCAGTCGATAAACCACAAAAATTTTCGTTGAATATTTAGGTACTATTATGGCGAGTGATTTACTACTGTTAAATATAAAGTTAATTGTCACTGTCGTTTTCTTAGCGGCATTTTACACCAAGAATCATCCTATTTCCTATGAAAGGGTTTTTTAAATTTAAAAAAGAAAGCACAAGAAATAATATTAAACTATTAAATAAGATTTACTTCATTAAACTAGTATACCAAGCCATAAATCTGTAAAACTATACTCACAAAAGCTCCGAAAATATTTTTATGTTCTGGCAACCATTTGCCATCAGCAGTCTCTTATTGCTTACGTTTCCACAGAATTCACAGTATTAAGGTGTATCTTAAGCAATTTCGGTGCAGTAGCTTCAGAGTAGTAAAACTCCTGGTGCAATCAAAGAGCGCGGCACGTGCTTGGATTTAAAATTGAGTTAAAAAAACCTTTTTAACGAAAAACGTGCAAAATTGCAGACACCACTCTCTTTCCTTTTTTTATACTTTATATGAGATAAAACTTTTTTCAACACGAAAAACGTCGTTTATTCGCCACATGTGAGTATTATAATGACATTTTTTTTTCTTTAAACCAATTTAACACTTATATCATAAAACATAACTGTTTAGCATAACTGTTACTGTGTAACATAACTGTTTAGCTTATTCTTGTAAACTTTTACGGTACTACTGACAATTGTGTTTAAGGCATTACTAAAGCAAAGGATTATATTTATTGTATTCCAATTATTGTTACATTCACAACTTATTCACAAAATGGATTCTTATGCATAATTAAGCGCGATGGGTATTTATCTATATAGCTATACTATTCATTATGTAGATCAGTCTGTCTGTTTCTTACTTTTTCCCTAAACCTAATAATCGTCCCTATTTAGATGAGAAAACAAAGAATAGTTTTTTTTCCGGAAATCATCCCTTTAGAAAATAAATTATTAATATGCAAGTAAAAGTTTCTACGGAACTTACATGACGAATATTAGATGATGAATAAGTTGACGAAGATTGCTTGAAAAATCCCGCTTTTTTAATTTACACCGACGAAGTCGCGGGCAACAGCTAGATTCGATGAAAACTCCATTCTATTTGCCTCGCAGAGTTTGTTTGATATTTCTTCGGGATTGGTGTGATAAAAGGAAAAAATGTGAAACCCCTGAGCGGTGCTCGTCGTACATGCAAAATAATGTATGCTAATGAGGGCGGGCAGAACATCGACGTGACGTCACGCGTGGGACCGCAGCCGCTGCCCGCCGCCCGTGCCTAACGAGCGGGTGTACATTTCCAATACAAGCCCAATGAAACCGTTAGCCATCTTGCGGCCGTTTAAAATAATCAAACATAAAAACTCGGCCCGCCCGTCGCTCGGTCTGAATTTGCGCAAAAATAACAAGGGATCGTCGTAATATAATTTAATAATCGTTTGTCAAATTGTTCGTCCTGCTCGCCTGTCAAGTGGATTCGACAATTTGACGCGTATCTGTTAAGGTACGGCAAAAAGGTGCGAGAAAGTTAATTTGAACTTGACAGTTTTTTGCGAAATAAACCAGATGCAGAAGCATAGATATAAAATTAACCTATAAGAAAGGGATCTACGTAATTACAAAAGGTATAATTGTATGAAAAGCATGACAGAGCCAATAACAATTGACATACATTGCTTAAAGTTATATTTACGGAGCCTTCAAATGTTCCTACTTGGCCTACAGTTCTGTTGACGGTTGGTGGACCGGGTGGTGATGAGCTGACCAGTTAAATAAAAGCTATTGTGTGTCAATTTTAAAGTTAACTTAACTCTTATGTGCTAGAGCACATAATAAGATTCGCGTAACAAACGCTTTAGGCATTTAATTGAAATGCTAAAACAAAGTTACTTTATCCATAAAAAGCTTTTGAAATAAAATCCATAATCAAATACTGAAATAGACAAAAAACCATTTCAATAAAACGCAATATTCTAGTTAGTTGGATAAACTCACAACATTAAATACACTAAAATTATAAACTCCCGCAATAGAAGGGAACAAAAGAACTCATTTGCCACAATAAAAGCAGTAAAAGCACTAGAAATAATAAAAGTTTGCAACCATCGCCTGTGAGGCGTTGCGCGCTGGGAGTGAATAGTACCTACTGATAAGTTCGATTTAAGTCTCGGCTCCCCGCTCGCAACGATTCCAGTTTACTATTACTTCTGGGTTCACTTTGTGTCTCTTTATGTAGGGTCCTTAACGCTTTAATGAGAAGCCCTTTTTCCTTTTAAGTCGAGATAAAAGCTTTAACACCTTATTACAACGAAGGTTGTATAAATTTCAGATAACCCGAACCCGAATTAGATATACTGTTTTTTCGTCGGAGCTGCATCATCCATCACACGCTGTCGACTGATTTATGGCAGCACAGAGGCGAAACGACACGGGCCTAACCTACTAGCGATGACGATGCGATTAGAAGAACCGTGCCTCTACCACGGGTGCACACTGCACGTGATTGATACTCACTACTGTCTCTGCTTTTGTCTGCCGAAAATACAACGAACTGGGGCCTTACTCTCCAAGCTGATTCGATTTTGATTCAGAATCGATCGTGCCGCGTACTCCCGAATGAATAGACGTTTGTTTATTTTGATTCTCAGTAAATATAGTCTAACGAATCTCTTTATCCTGGTTATTTTTAAATAGAGTTAAAGTTAAAGTAATCCACCAAATAAAATACCAAAAGCTGTCGAGATCGAACCGATTCGATTCTCGATTGTGTCGGGAGTAAGCCTGCTTTATATAATTTTATTTATTTTATGATGTATGCGCAGTGTTTTGACTTCATTCGAAAGCGACATCTAAAACAGAGCATAATATGCGTAATATCTTGATATCTGAGCAATAAGTCTTTTATTACGTTTTTGTCGAAATTCATTGTGCTTATCGAATATAGGCAGTAGTGAAAACTCATGGTAGAGGTCACGGGGCGGGGCGCAGACGACATGATCACGTGACGTGTGCGAGACAGTGACTTACTATCTATAATGTTATTATACTTTCACGATTTGTTCGGGGGCTCCGTATACAGCGACATAAAACGAACATTACGCAACCGAACAAATGAAACGACTTAATGTGTCATAAATATTCGACGTTTTTTGTATTGCATTATAATGTCGTAAAAATTTATGTTATTTTAACAACATTCATTTTTAATACGCGTTGTAAAAACGCGAATAAAACGCCACAAAGTCGGAAAGTCACATAGCTATCAAGCCGGCGTTCCCGCGAGAAAATTGCGAGTATTCATCATAAATGCGTGACGTTTAAAATTTCCAACCACCAGCCGGCAGTGGCGCGCTATTATAAATCAAAACGAACTGTACTTTGGACGCTCCACTCGCATTACGTACCTGTGTATTTAAATTAACTTTTATTTATTTACTTGTTAGTAATGCCAATAAAGTTGTTGTGCGATTTAATATGCTAAGCAGGAGACGAGTTAGAGAATACAGCTCCCAACGGCCCCGTCAAAAAGGTCTGCTAGGAAGGAAGAACTCGACATTTCACCTTTTGTTTCATTTTAGTTTGATAGAATAATGACTGCGCTTTTGTCTTATTTTAGTATACTGGTTTGCTTTAGTGTGTATTTCCAAAAGCAAAATGTGACTTGCACAAGCCTTACGGACTTTGTAGCTGTTCCACAATATCTCATTTTCTGGTCCTCCCGTGTCCGAGTTCATTTTGTAACGTATTGTTCGGGTACAGCAAGTTTTCTGTACGGCGAGCGTTTTACTGTATTTTATAATAAACAGAAATCTGATTCATCTATATATTATTCGTGAAGCAAAAACCCAATCATCCTTTTAGAATATTTATTAAAACAACATTTATATAGTGTTTTTATTGTTTACTGGAGGCAAGTGAAACTTGAAACTAAAAAAAATATATGTATGATATATTATTTTACTTTACGATAAAAACTTTGCTACTTCCTCGTTTGGTTTGGTTCTACACAGTATCTAAACCAATATATTGCAGGTAGACAAGCTGAGCAGAATTATATTCCGTAGTTTTTTTAAGTAATTTGGAATTAAAACATTACACAGCCCAACTCCTAGTGGCATATGTAGTAGCCACAATGTATGAGGTAGTGCTTATCTGCGAGCACTGAGCAGACATTAGTTGGCCACGCATATTTTACAGTAACACGGACCGCGAGCGTAATTTGTGTTCCGCCTCTCTTTCTGCTACAGGTTTATGTAAACAGCTACAATATTTTTACAAACAAATTCACGCGATGCTGACAAACCGAAAGTTGAATGTTGAAAGCTAATTACAAGTATGTAAATACCTACAATTTTATATTGAACTAGAAGACATCTTCATCGACATTTACGCGAACGCGATATCATGGCAGATTTTTAAACAATCTTATTCTACTTATATTTCTGTTAATCATTCAGAAAAAGTAATACGCAGGGTATTTACGTTTTCAGAAACTTCTAATTGTATAAATGTCGACCACACAAACTTTCACCCCCTCAAGAGTAATTTCTGCGACAAAACACCATTATATGTCCTTTCTCAAGACTTTACATTTTGTCGCAGAATTCAATCAAATTACTATCGGTAATATCATAAAAGCTATGCTTTTTTTACACTATTTTTACACTATTATATAAAATACATTAAATGATTTTTTCCTTTCACCTTTCATTTAAATCAAAGTAAGTACAGACTTAAACATACCCCTCAGGAGCGGGGACCCTTAGAAATATAATTTCGAAAAAACCATTCGTATCGGATGACTACGTTATAAAATGAATATGTTTTAGGTCTCTACATGTTATCGGCTTTTTAGGCTGTGTGTACTGTGCAGACCCATCAGTCATTCAAGAAAAAAATGTATATACCTATATAGAGGTAGTACTAAATTACGATTACGATAATGATTTAAGTAAATAAAATTTACCAAAAGTCTATGATATGATATCACAATCTATTAATAATGCAGGGATTATAATGAAAAAAAACTTTAAGTGAAAAACTTTCCAGATGGTCGATAATAGAAGTATTGGACCTTTATGTATATGGCTTCAGGGGGTAGTAAACTACATAATATTGCGTTGTCAGACTTTTGGGGTTTTGTTTGAAACTTGAGTCTCCGTAACATCTCTTTATTTTACTTTCCAACAAAGCGCGATCAAACAATTAAGCAGGATTTGTTTGAGAAGAGCAAGACATTCTACAGACTTTAAAATTGCTATCATTATTTATTCTATGATTATTAAAAAAGACAATTAAAAATAAACAGCCAAGTGCGATTCGGACGGGACGATCGGAGTTTACAATATTTTATTTTGTTGTTTTACAGCGTGTTACAGAAGTAAGTGGTGAAAAATTTACTGGCGTAATTGTTGACTTATGTTTTATACGAAAAGTTGTTTGTAAACCATAACATTTTGGACAAAAACTAATTTGAAATAAGGCAAAAATATTTGAATCAGTCTTATTTGTGGTGATTTTCATTAAAATAGTTTGTAACCATTATTATTTACCATTTCAATCAGAATAAAAAAAAGTTAAAAACTATAACCCGACTTCGCAAAAAAGGGGTCTAAAAGGCTGAAACTCAAGTTCTCTTTTTTCTAACGTAGATATTTTTGTGTGAGGTGACGCTTAGATTTGTTTAGCGGGTACGACCACGGCTTGACCTTGACTATGTTTGTACCTATGTATATATGGATTTCAAATTGAATTATTTTCTTGTTTCAGCCTTTTTAGACCCCTTTTTTGCGAAGTCGGGTTATAGTTTTAACTTTTTTTTATTTTATATTTTTCTGTTTTCTCATCAAATGTATTTTAATTAAACTAACCGTTACATAGTAAGTAACTAAACAACTCCTAGATACTACTTGTACGACCGAATTTTAAACGTTTATTTTGAATTTAACAATAAAATGTAATAATGAATAAATATTTTTATACATATTTGTGATGTGCTTACAAAGACCTATGTTTTGATACCAAACACGATACAATTATCTTAATTTAATTTTTTTTGGAGATAGTTTTTGAGGTATAACTTTGAAAATCCAAAATTTTCTAAAAATTATTATAGCCTATGTTACTCGCGGGACTACTACGAATCGATTGACACCTTATTTTTCAAAATCGGACCAGTAGTTTAGCCGCTACGAGGAAACATACATACATACATACAAACATACATACATACATACTTACATACATACATACATAGACTGCCAAAATCATTACCCGAAGCTTTTGGCTTCGCCGAAGTCGGGTAAAAATAGATAATTGACTGAATGGTTGGCGTCATGTCTTTGTCTGACTAAGGTCGAAGACTGATGGTCCTTCCGTAAAATATTATTTTTTTCAGCGATTCTACTTTCACAGAGTTAACTGTGAAAGTAAAAGAAATATATAGTTTGTGAATTTTCAATTAGCTAGCTATCGTACAGTAAGCCTAGTGCGAGTGTTTGTCATCACACGCAGTGAAGAAGTTAACCACAATTTATTACAAGTATGGCATGGAATTGGTTGCCATTGTTTGCCACTAGGGGCGTTGTTTCACATTTCGTCGCTTTACCTTCTCAACCTCGTATCTATAAAACTACAACTTTTCAGTAGATTCAAAAATCTTACTTACTTAACTTAATAATTTTAGATTTTATTATGACATGGATTTTGTTTTTGATGAGGTTCAGTTATGTACAATGTACATCCAAAATCCATGTCATTATAAAATCTAAAATTATCAAGATTATTTTGAATCTATTGAAAAGTTGTAGTTTTTTAGATACGAGGTTGAGAAGGTAAAGCGACGATTTGTTGTCATCAATTTATAGTAATCATCTTCACGGCGAGCAGTGACAAAAAATCGCACATATATAAAAAGAACAATTATAAGTTTTGAGAACATAATTTTCAAGGTATACAATGCGACACCGCATGTTCTGCGATAGAAATGTGAAAATAGTATTGAGATATATGAAACTTGAGTGAGTGGATGTGACTCGTCACTCGCGCGCGGGATCCGCGAGGCACAGAGCTCCTAACGAGGACCAGTACCTTCGCGCCGAGCGCAGCGGCCGCGAACCCCCTATTGCATTTATTCATGTCGTTACCGCTAACGATAATTTTATCGTGTGCTCATTTGCCGGCGCCAGTATTGCAGCCATCCGTCAGTGGTTTCAAATCGACAATTTGTGCGCAACACTAAAAACTTTATTGCTGCATAATTGACCTCGACGTAGACCTGTAGTAATCTACGACTGCCACTTTTATTGTGGATGTTATTTCACGTTATATTTTTGCTTTGCGGGTGGAATTTTTAATATGTAGCTGTTAAATATAATATTAGGCCCTTACATATGAAATTGGCGTTTTGTCGTACTGCCCACTTTGATCTTAAATATATCCTCTTTGATTAGGAATTCCAAATTCAAATTTAAACAGCTATTTACTCATGCATTTGTGTTTTGAAAACCGTAATTCATTTTTTTTTCTCTTTTGCTTTTTTTTCTGCGTCACTCATTTCACAAAATGGAAAACTTAAAATATTGCATTATTTACGAGTACGAGTTCCAACGTGGCACCAGTGCTGCAGAAACGGCTCGAAGGATTAATGATGTGTATGGGAGTGGTGTCGCAAAAGAAAACACGGTGCGTTTTTGGTTTCAACGCTTTCGTTCTCGAAATTTCGACCTGCAGAACAAGCCCCGTGGACGGCCGGAGACCAAGGTCGATAATGATGAATTGAAGGTGGAAGCCACGGTGGAACTTGTACTCATAAATAATGCGATATTTTAAGTTTTCCATTTTGTGAAATGAGTGATGCAGAAAAAAAGCAAAAGTGTAAAAAAAAAAACAAATGAATTACGGTTTTTAAAAAACAGATGCATGAGTAAATAGCTGTTTAAATTTGAATTTGGAATTCCTAACCAAAGAGGATATATTTAAGATCAGTGGCCAGTACGACAAAACGCCAATTTCATATGTAAGAACCTAATATAATAATGCTACATGATGGTTCCGAGAAAAACAGTATAATTTTGTTAAACTCTACCTTTGTCCCAAGCGACATTTCAGTAAACCTTGTAGTTTAATATTTTATTATGTATTAGTTGATTCGTTAAATATTTTTATTACGTAATGCGATTAAAGCAGTCAGTTTATTTTAAACAATGAGTTTTGTGTCAGCAACGACAAAAATTAATTATGTACAGTCCGACAAATTCAACACAGTTTTAACTCAATGCAAACAAGATCGACAAACAATAGTCGCATTTAAACGGATCATTGTAGCCTTCCATGGGTTAAAAACATAATTCACGTCCAACGTTTTGGTCGATGGCGCACGACGAGCTTGGAAAAGATGCAAAGAAATTGCTCTTAAAATAATTAAGCAATTTTACAAGAAATTTAAACAAGGCCATCTAAAAAATTGAAAATTTCCTCTCTTCCACTGTAGGTAATTGAATAGAGCAGTAGACGGTGGCCGGGTAGTTAAGGACGTGGCCGGCCACCGTACGACGCGGCTGGCGCGGCTCTGCCATAATTGCACAAACTTTCATGTGCTTCGCATACATTTTCATAATTAAAGGGGCAGTTCGCACCAACTGGTGAAACTGCTGAACATTATTTATAACCACTCCACTACTTATATAAAATTTAATCATACAATAGAGGATGTCTCAAAACTACACAACTTTATTAATATTCTGCAGCTTTTATTCACTGTTTAGGTCAACAGAGACAATCGGTGAGACAAAGAAAGACATTCAGGCGTATCGCTCAGCTTTTAATGAATGCTATGTACCTACCTAGTGATATACTTTTCATCGCTTTTTATAAGCTTGGGCATTTGTTTACTTTATTAGTATTTTGTCCTTTAAATAAATATGGGATTTTTCAAGTTGTCAAAATGACCTAACTTAGCGAAGTTATATATTTACAATACTGGCAGGTAGGTCTACTCAATTAAAACAAAATAACCAGCTTTTTATTACGAGCGTTTCGAAATATATCATTATTTCATTTACAATTCATGGTGCCTTTTTCAAATCCAATAAAACGTATACAACCGACCGCTCTCTTTCCTGAAATTGTATAATTTTTCAGCCGCAATTTTTTAAGAATAGGAAAAATGTAAAGGGAAGATTTTTTTACAATTCCGAAGTAAATATCTCACTTTTCCATTAAGGACATAAAAGCAATTCCGCGAGAGCCGAATAATAACGAGGGGCAGCGTTGTCCGGTCGGGGCTCCTGCGAATTTATTTGCATCGCGGGGCTCGTCTCGGGGCCGCCGAAGGGCGCCTGCGATTGCCTCAATAATCACTTTGTGCGGGGCCGCCCGCGCCCGCCGGCGACCCGCGCCGGTCGCCGGTCGTGCAGAGACAAAAACGCGGACCACCGTCACGACCCACGCGTGCTGAGGTTTAAATTATTACCTATGAAATTGCCTGTAACGCTATTAAAATAAAACATAACTTATATACAAGGAAAACATTCGCTATCGTGAAACGGGTGTTTCTAAGATCTAAGAATAAGAAGAAACCTTGTTACTAGAACGACATATTAAAAAATACATTTATGTTTCCAATATCCAGGGTGAACTTTTCAAGTAATGGTTGGCAATTTCGAAATGTATAATATCAAGCTAAGTCCCGGTAACTTCACTCACTTGGTTGTAATCATCGCAAGATTTATTTCACGCTAGTTTTCTGTGAGGCCGTGGTATTTATCCGATCAAGGCAAGGCCGTTCGCGCCGTAGCATGGGTATTTCCGATTAGAAATGCAACTGTTCTAGTAACAAAAATGTTCTTTACACTTTTTGGGTTCTAATGAACTTTTGAACTAATGAAAATTGATATAATATTGTATGCCATGACCGTTGAGGGATACGGACGGTATTTATACTAAATTCCCCATTATTCTTATTGTGTAAATAAGAATAATGGGGAATTTAGCACAAATGCTAGTGTAGCATGGCTTAATAAGTGCGAGGCAAAAATATACAAGTCGAATAAAGTATCCATTAATGTAAAATTTATCCTTAAATACCCATCAATTCAGTACAATGAATTAAAAAATAAAATATACGTCTGAACTCATAACGCCGTAATGGACAATAAATATCGTAGCGGAGCTTAACTACCACGTACGACTTTTACAGTCAGAGATAAAGTTAATCAGTTACGTTGGTTAATAACGATCGCCCCTGAAGGTGGAATAAAAATTAAACGGAATTTAAAAGCAAGTGGTGAACTCGATTTGTTTATTAAAAAGCTTCAATGCTCATGTAGCCGCAGTTGTTTGTGGCCGTACACACGTTTTCGCCCATCGGCCTCCGCTGTGCAACTTCGAAATTGCATGCGCCCGAGAAAACTTCCACCTTTGAGAAAATTCCGCCCGCCCGACGTGCTCTTGATATACATCCGCAGGAGCTGATACGTAAAAAATGGAATTGAAAAATCCATTTCAAACTTTTTTACTTCTGTTTTCTATAGCGGCCGCGTGCGAATATACAAGGAATTAAGCCGGAAACAATTGGATCCAATCCAGATTATTGATAGCGGTGGAAATTTGAATTTTAACAACGCGGTCGCATCATCATCGTTCCAACGTTCTGAAAACTATATGACTTATTTTCTCTTTATATTAAAAGCTATTATATAAGTTTTGAACAGTATAAGGAATATGTTACCGAGTGCAAACGATTAGCATATTATATCGCTTATACACCAATAACGACGCAGGCCGTGCAGTTGTAAAGGGTTGAACCATAATATTCTGAGGGACACCTTAGAGATAAAAAACTCATTTG
The DNA here is from genome assembly GCA_905187575.2 of Celastrina argiolus. Lineage (NCBI taxonomy): Eukaryota > Metazoa > Arthropoda > Insecta > Lepidoptera > Lycaenidae > Celastrina > Celastrina argiolus. Next base: position 11,912,065 of record LR994577.1, read on the forward strand.
ATATTCATGGAATATAACAAAAGGTTCAAAATCATATCAGGAAATGTGATTATTTCGTATTTATTACCTCGAGATATGAAAATCTGATCCGATCCCTGTGTTTTGTGCCACAAGTATTTTCACTAGGTAGCAGGCTCGTAAAGCCTCTAACTGCAGCTCGTCTAACAAAATAAGGCTTTTCGGTGTTAAAATATTTTTATATTAAACATAATTTAAACGTAAAACAGTAGCTGAGGATAAAAGATACTACGTAATACATACTTTATAAAAGATTAATGCAAGCGATGACGGTCTCGTGAATCTTATAGCGCTACTTTCGCACCTAATTTTCTTGGAACAGTGGTAAGAAATAAAGTTAAAATTAAGACGCGAGTTTATGGGGCGTCACGGGTGGGGGCGCGCACGGGGGTGGGAGGTTATCCGAATTCACCTCGCGACCTCCGCCTTAGATAGCGGCTAACGAAACACGTTCCTTGCTTTTACCGAACACGGCCTATTGACAGTGTTAATGCTACCTCAAGTCGCGAGTGGCCGGCGGGCGCTCTATTCTTCCTTCTCATCTGTCGCTTTATCGGCAGGCTGATTATGTATCTCGCAACAGCAATTCGACAGGCGTAAATTGTACAATTGTTTACAATATAGCTCTCAAGTGTATACGCTTGACAGCGATATTGTAAACAATTGTACAATTTACGCCTGTTGAATTGCTATTGCGAGATACATAATCAGCCTACCGTTTACGCGCCGGTTGTTGTAGATCGAGCCGCACTAATTTATTCCATATCCATCGCTAAGTAAGTCTCCGGAAATAACGCAAATATTAGACTGGCCGGGCCCACGTCGACTGCCATTAATTCCAGAATTGAAATCTGGAATTGCGGCGGCGGCGTTTGAGAATTTACATTCATCGCAGTAAGAACTTAAATCAAGTTCTCAGTTACGATTCAGTTGCGATATTATTTTATTAAAATATGTAAATGACGTCGTTTCAGCGCGTAGATACAGCGGTAAGGGCTCAGGGCTAATAATTGCGAGGGAGGCTATCTCTAACGACACAATATTTTCATTAGCGAGGCTATATTAATAAATTTTATTTATTTCCTTGGCTAATTACATGAAATACTTTTGATAAGGTAAAATTAAGTGATCACATGACACCGGTTTTAGGCGGAAATTATGTTGTTTGAGGGAGCGCAAATTATGGGGTTAAAGTTTTACACAAAATAATAATTTTAAATATTCTACTGGCTGGACTTTTTATACAATATTTTAAATACTTCTTTATATACTATCACGAGTAAATGAGCCAACATATTATATTTCATTGTTACCGCAGTCCACATAGGAAACGTTTTCATTGTTTATGTTACATGCTTAGCTCTCAAATTTTGGCTAAGTAATGTCCAATTTATGAAAGTAAAACTGCTATGTAACTGAGGTAATTCGACGATATTTCAGCACTTGGCCTACTTCTACCTATAAACTTCGAAACTCGTTCCACTTTCAGCTATTTTGTAGGAGCTAAGGGTTTCTAATTGCGTATAGGGCGCAGCGCAGCTCCTGCTTTAAAACGTGTATATTTTGAGCAGTAAATAAAGTTCAAATTTGAATACTTATCTTAAAAGGTGCGCGCCGTGTCGCTTCTCGGTAGGAAAAACCCGAAAGCGTCTGTTTATGTCAACTTATTTTGACCCAAGTCATCTCTTATTGTTAATAATTTTTCTTGATTTTTAATCGACTTCCAAAAAAAGGAGGTTCTTAATACGGCCTGTTTTTTTGTAGATCATATTTTTTCTGACGATAAAATTATATCTACATATACAATAAAATTTGCTTTTAAATAGCAATAACGTCAGGTACCTATATCAATTTGGAACGATCGATCCAAAATCAGAAAAGGGTACCCGCAGCGTCGAATAATCTAAGTACAAAAGCAGTTTTCAATTTATCGGGAATAAATGCCTCGGTTGGCAGCTCAGACACCCAATTACCGCACACAAAAGCTGATTACCGCGCGAGTGCGGGCGGCCTCCGCCTGCCGCCGCCGCCTGCACCGGCAGAGGCCCGCTCTCCAGAATATCTGAGCGAGACCAAGGAAGTGCTCATTTACGCCCTTTACGACGACTCCCAATACTCGCCCACAGTCGAAATCTGTGTCGTCGATACGCGACGACATGTTTCGATTGTGATTTCGAATCCGGTCACCGTAACCACTAGACGGATTTGGAATACGAACTAAATCTAGATTTAGACGCCAGACGTTTATAAATAAAATGTATTTTAACCGGGAGCGGTAAACAAAAACACGTCTCTAAGTCGCCGACAATTTATGTTCAGTGTAGGTGAGTGAGTGTCTACGGCAGTTTTTATTACGCGTTGCAATAACGAGGAGTAACGAGGCTGGGGGCAAGTAGCTACATCAATATTATGAACGATGTCGGGCATGTAACGTGATTGCCGGCGCTGGCGGCGCATTGCACCCGGCGCCGCGCCGCTCGCCGCTCGACGTGTACGACGGCTAGCGACTCCGACGACGCCCTGGGAAATCATCACGCTCCTATCACATAAGTATAAGAGTTCTTCGTTTTTCAATTTCAAAGAGACAATAATTTATTATGTTTACCTATTGTGTTGCAAAGTATGCTTATTTGAATTGCATAATTCGTTCTGTTTAGTTTTCCATTTGGCGCTATGGAATTTAATTTACTTACGTACATCTGAATAATTCTCTGCCCGCGTAATTTAATCTTTGAAATTTTATTAGGAGCGTTTTAACGTTTGCAATCTTATAAATCATAATAACGTGGCTTTAAAGACCAAAAACAGCTGACATTACAATTTAAAAGCGAAAGGACCTAAGTAAGCAGTAAGGGAAGTATACTTGATACTATTACTACAGATTCCAATTTTTATACATAATATAAGATACCTAAAAACATTTAATTAAAGCAAAAAGCATACCTATAAAGACACGTAAACGTTTTCTCAAAACTTACATCTGGAGCATTGCTTTGTATGGATGCGAAACATGGACCTTAACTAAGAGAGATAAGGAAAGGCTAGAGGCGTTTGAGATGTGGTGTTGGAGAAGAATGGAAGGCATAAATTGGACGGAAAGAAAAACAAATATAGAGGTGCTTAAAATAGTGGAAGAAAACAGACATATAATTAAAACAATTGAAAACAGAAGGGGAAAGATGGTTGGGCACTTGATACGACACTACGAATTTCTTAAGAATATTATGGAAGGAAAAGTAGAGGGGAGAAGAGGAAGAGGAAGACCTAGGAGAAGTTACATAGAACAAATAAAGGAGAAGATAAACGTTGGGTCGTATCAAGAGGTCAAAAGTAAAGCACAGGACAGAGAAGCATGGCGATTACTCCACCGACAAGAGCCTAGCTCTTAAGATTTGAATGAATGAATAAGATACCTATTAATTTTGGAGGAAAATAACCTATTTTGTTTATCTGTAAATAAGAGTAATAAGTAACTTACAAGAATAATATAATAACACAAAAAAAAAACAAACTAAGAAATTATATAAAAGCAAAATGGCCCCCACAGTTGAGAGGTTATAGAAAATAAATAAGACAAACGATAAATAGTGTTTATATTTTTTAATACTCAGTTCTAAGGAAATTTTTCAAATTTTTTCTAAAACTAACATACTATGCACAGGAATCAGTTTAGTAATATGAAAAAAATATGTTTTGTATCAATTTTCTTTCATACTAAACTGTTTGTTTGTTTTCAGTTCAGTTGTTAAGTTCATTGATGAAAAGAATTACAAATATGATTTCCATCCATTTAAGAAATCATATTTGAAATTCTTTTCATCAATAGTCAGACCAGTTTGGTTCTTCGAAATTTTCATGAATCTATAACTCCAATATTAACATTATGTAATAGATTTATAGTTTGGATATAACTATATTTTATCATAACGAGATAAAGGAAAAGCAGTTTTCGCAAAAGATTCGCGGTGCGGCTCGTCTAATGACCCTCTGACTAGCAGTCAAAATTATAGGAAAAGAGGATATTTACGCTGAAAATATTATTCCATGATACAGTATAAGTAAATTTCTAGCAGTTTTGTTATTAGGAACACGGCGTACTTGTTGATTCTTATTATTTTATACCGTAAAGCTTATCTAACTGTCGATAAGTTCGGACAAAAACTCATTAATTTACTGAACGCTAATAGACGGTTTCGGTTTTTTACGTTTTCCTCCTAATTAATTGGAATACCAAACAAACACTTCTCGTATATAGCAAATATCATAATTTATAACAATTTATTGCTATTTATCGACACGTATTTGCATAAGGTCTGAGGCGTGACCGCAAAAATTAGCATTACGCATTACGACGACCTCTCTTAGCAGTGTAAACTGAGGCTTGAATTATTGTGCCGCGTCATACGCTTAAGACGTATACAAACAAGATTTATGTAATTAATTTAGGAGATAAGAGCGAGAGCGAGACTACTAGTACATACGTCACGGAGGACAAAGGACACCGACGTCCTACACGCCTGTCGCCGCCCACCGCGCCGCGCCGCGCCGCGCGCCGCCCGGCAGGCCGCCGCGCCGGATCTCCGCGCGAGATAATGCCGTACAGATTTTACAACGCAAATAGAGCTCGCATGCTACATTCTTTTATTTGACGAGAGCTAACTATAAAAGTTATTCATGTTTATCTTATAAATAATAGGGTTCAACTTATGTAGCTTCGGAAAGCTTTACAAAATACCGTTTACAGAGATGTTTCAGTTTTTGTTGCTACGAGCTTTATTTATAAAATCTTTATTCGAATATAGATTTTTATTTTATCGGATTTATATTCGAATCCTTTAAATTCGATCCACAGGCATATCGTTTACTTTAGGATATCAACATTTTAAATTAAATTAGTTATCTTTTACAATAAAGTCATTAAACATCAAAAACTAGTTTGCATCATTTAACAAACCATGTGTCTAAATTCCCTATACTAATATCACATATTATATTATGTAAGTAAGCTTCATAAAGTCATTTCAACCAGCTTACTCTAAAAAGGATCTACTTGAACATCTACGGTGTTGTATAATCTATTTTACAAACCAGCTTCTTTATTTGAAAATATTAATAACCGAGTAGGTATAATAATTTGTAGCAAACAGCGTAAAAATTACCGGGTGGTTTCAGCGCTAGGGCAGCGGCGCGGCGGCGGCGAAGCGGTAGGCGAGCGAGCGGCGCGGGCGGGGCGCGCGCCCAAACACTAGGAGCGGGGATATTTACGTTTATCTTCGGGTAACGGCTTCATCGCAAGCTTTATTACGACATCCACTCACGTAATCCTCCGCCGTCATAATTCCTCGTTTGCTTCCTTGATACAATGTACTACACAGCTTTTCCACTAGCGCCGTATCGCCAAGTATACAAGAATGCAAACTTTACTGAATTATATTTGCTAGTTCAGACTCCCAACTACTTAGTTGTTCGCGCTCCGGCGGTATGTTTATGTCTTTGGAACTAGTAACAAAAGACGTATGTCTACAGTTCTCGCCCGCCCGCACAATATAGTGAGGCGTCGCGAGTACATCTGAGTAATCTCAATTCTAAATATTATTCCGCATTTGTAAATGAAGTCAAAAGCCATTAACGACATTTCTAAAAGCGTAAATGGTGTCACAGACTGCGAATATACTATAATATTTTATGTTAAGATGCCTATCGTATCGTATCGTCGATGTACTGCGATATGAAAATATAGTATTGCCTTCGCCGTCTGTGATACTGCAGCGAGCGGTTTCGATTTACCTCTAAATGAATCCATAAATACCCAATCTAAATTCGTAAATTCCGAGCTGAAAAAGTAGAAGTGCTGATACGAAACCAGTTTAACGCAGACATATCTGTCCATTTTAAATTATTTCCGAACTTCTTCGCTTAAGTTCAATTCCTATTAAATTAAAAACTATGCTATGAAATAAGTTCGAGTTCCGTCCCTCGAGAGTCAAATTCAAACTATTTTAAATAGCTCTACTCGAGTTTAGGAATAAGAGCACAAAATTACACAAGACTGCACAATTATGTACTCGTTACCGATATCGTTAAGTATTATAAGTACATGCGACTCTTATCGATAAATATTCATTGCTTGTATCTAAAATCAAATATTTTTATACGTTTACAAAATTCTCGGTGTTCGCTTCTCCGAAACGGATTGACTGATTTTTATGGAAGGTTGTAAGTGTAGTTGTTGGTAGTTATCCATTGTTATGTAGTACATGTATTATCTTACAAATGCCTCCTTGGTTAAGTAATAAGAGATTGGATCTCAATTAAGAGATCGTAGGTTAGACACTATGTAACAACACCTACAATGTTGTTTTTAGGTTTGGTTAGGACAATGATTGGGACGGCTAACCGACACGATTGGCGAAAGACTGTTCTCTCACCAGTCCTGTCGGTTATCCGTCCCACTGGGTAATGAGAGAAAAGGAAGAGATTCTTGTGTATCACACATACTTGGGTACAATCTAATTTTTATGTCTTATATTAACTGACTTATTATATTATAAACCTTAGAACGTAGCGAGACAAATAGTGTATTTTTTTATATTATTAGACATTTCTTATTTTATAAAGCATTTACCTATACAGTGAGAAGTAGATGTATTTATTTTAACAAGCAAAGTTTTCATTTGATTATTATGGCACACATACAATTTACAGACAACAATATTATAACCCGATAAAGATTACTATATCGGGTTATCGGGGATATACTATAGTATAATAAAGTAACAGACGAGTGACAATTGTAAAAGTGAATCGGCCATTGTGGTGAAGGTATTTACAGTAAATGTAGAAGGACTGAATAGTGTTGCAGAAAGGCCGAAATTGGGCGGGCGGATTGGAACACGGCAGCTTAGTGCAGCCGCCGGAAGTAGGCCTCTAACGGCCATTGTATAATAGCCTCTAAATTGACCCTTCTACTTCGGACTTCGTCGCATTTAGTTGTCGAGTCGCCATTATCGTAACATTTAACGAGTCCCTTTAAAACGTTATAATTTATCGGAGGCCGAAGTTTATTCACGCAGAGGCTAACGCCTCGGACGTTAATCAAATACAAAATTAATTTCGGAGCCGGGGACACGAGGACACGACCACGGAATCACTGTTGGAGTTTAGGAAGTGTTATTTCCTTTAATAACAAGGCAAACGTCAACCGGCCGGAGCGGGCGAGGACGGCGAAATACATAAAAGGGACGACGACGCGAATACTGGCGTCGTCGGATCCTAAGCCTTGTTTAGATTAGATCAGACCTTCGAAATAACAGAGAATGAGGACAAGGATTAACTACGGTCCGGAGCACTTTGCCCCGTGAGCCTAATGGGGCACCGTTACGAGTAATGAGGGGTGCGGCGGGGAAGGACGGCGAGCCCTCGTGTCTTGATTCACTTTAAAATTCTCACAAGTAGAGTCATTTCCCAACTTTAGAATGACAAATCGAATATAACTTTTGACCCCTAATAAATACAAGCATCAGCATATTTTAAAGGCAACTTAAAATAAGCCTTTACCTCAATTATGGCCTACCATCCCATACAATCTATCTTTAATACAAAAAAATGGCAATAGATGTCACTACTACTAACGTTTGTAAATATGCCGAATTTAGTACAAATATTGACATTCAAATAAAGATAAGAATATTTTTAAGCATAACATCACATTAAGCTAAATTCAAGTTCTTAATTAAGTAGAAGATACGAAACAAAATTGGTAATTAGTGTTTTCCAATAGTGACGCTAGATGGCGGTTTCCGGAATGTGCCTGGAAATCGAAGAAAACAAAAATAGCCAGTCAAATTGCCAGTATTAGGGTGATACTATTTTCTAGTTCTAGGTCGTGTCTCTGTTATATATCTACTTTGTGTTTCAATGAAGCTTTTAAACGAAAACAAAAAAAAAAGGTATTATAGCAATGCTAAATGGTCTAGAAATGGAAAGTGGTACCTGAAATTGAATATAACCTGATATACATTCGGATATTCATATTAGAATACAAGTACGATAATTATGTGTGTGCATACGGCGCGGGCCGCGGCGGCAGCGAGGGCAAGCCGACGACCGCGGATCGATGTAGGCAGGTCTAGCGGATCGTACAGATGTCCCACCGCCAAAAGTAAGGGTCCAAATTCATTTCTCAATGTCAAAGAAGAAAATTCATTAGAACTCTGAAATTACTAATGGCTTAACGGACGGAGTAAAATTTGCTCTTAATTTGTAAAACTTTTTTCGCAATTTAAAGAAAGTTTGCGAAACGAGTTTTAAAGTGAGAAAGATGGGAACGGTGCTAATGATTATATTTTTGTTTTTTCGGTGTTTCGTATTTTCGATTACTTTCGCATTATTTAAAAAGTTTAATTGTACCTACAGTATAAGTCGCGTCATATTTTGAAGTTACGTAGACACGGGGGCTATTAAACATGGTATTAGAGGATTTATAAAAATATTTTTCACAACGTCAGGATAAAGTAGCGGTGACAATTCATAGGCGGGGGATGGAGTGTTCATATTAAAGTAATAAATCTGTAGCGAATATGACGGCCCGTGCGCCCACCGGCGATCGACGCTCAACCCGATATTAGTTTACTTTTTCTCTCCAACTTACTTTATTAGTTATCCACTAGCACTAGCCGTTACTGATACTTTTCAAGTTATTAAGAACTCAAGAAGGCGTGCAAGAAATCGGGCCTGTCTATATTGCGGCTCGATATGAGCCGCTCGATATAGCTAATTTAGCTATGTCGAGCAGCTATCGTCTTAGCGTCTAAATAAATAGAAAAATAAAATGATACACTCAGTTTTAATTTGAAACACTTGGGAATTCGCAAATCAAAAGTAGTATTGTCTACATTCTACATTATGGAATAACATATTAATCTGCTAAGCATAATATGGATCTAAACAATCTCACCATATAACGCACCATACTTAAATAAATTATTCAATAAATTTTATCAATAATTTTAAATCAATAATAAAAATTTCAGTTGAATAATACATATATTTAAAATTTTATGCCTATATTCTTTACTACTTTTAATTAGCAAAATATAAAATAAAATAAAATTTGAGTGGGTACATACTGTATATGTTAAGTTTTCCTGAAAACTTATGACAAAAAAAAATATATTCGTCTTTTATAATTTCGATTAGCATATTATACACTTATGTTTCGCTTTGAACAAAAATGCATGAACAATAGTGTAAACTTCATGTTTTGTATGAAATAAATAACAACACTTGAACAAAATAAGATACTTGAAGTGATGTCGACAGCAATTTTTAATGACGTGAAAAATATGTGCGAGAGGCAAGTATCAATTTTGTTGTACGTTGAATTGGAGAACTAATGATAGCAAATTGCAAGAAAAATAAATATTACGTGACAGCAGTGCAGTTATTATTGTTAACTTTAAACAGCATGAAATCTATACTATAAAGAGGAAATATTTTATTGTTTTTTTTTCCATTAAATAGGCTTTCGGAGCCAAACAAACGTTTGGCTGCTGGACATATTTTGATAAAGTTTAGTACAGATATAGAGTAGACCACGAAGAATAGGAAAATAAAAGTAAATATTAATTGTATTGCAGCAAAATGTACAAATCCTGCGTGTTTTTTCAGGTCGAATTCACGCGCTACATCTTGATGTTAGAACTAGTTCATGATAGAATTAGTTCTAATATAAAGACTGTATGGTAACATTTGTACTATGTACATTATGATAAAAGAAAAACATAATTCGAAGTAAAAAATTTAAATTACATGGGGAAGTAGGTACGAAGTACTCGCATGTATGTTATCGATTTTCTGTAAATCAGAGTGCTCGCATCTTACAGGTTACTAAATTCTGTCGAAACTTTCAACTTCATTAACCTAGAGTACTCACAAGTATTCTAGGTTAATAAAGTTTTTAGATTATTTTCATTTTGTGTATGATTTTCATATTGTACGATTAATGAAGTTTTTAGATTATTTTCAACAATGATGTGTTGAGATACAAATATATTTCATACAAATATGTGTACATAACATAATGTGTGTACCTACACAACTGATTTTAAAAAACTTAAACAGGAAGGAAAGAAAGATTAAAATTTGTGTGTTCCTTGTATATTGTTCTAATATACCAAGTATTTTCGCGAAATCAGAACTCCTGCTTTGAGTTATCAAAGGAAACAGCGTACTAGCTATGTTTTCTGCTAAATAAGGGTTTGATCAACCATCACTACGCGATATAATATTCATAGAATGGAAATTCAGGAATAAGCTGCCTTTAAAAAACAGGTAAATTTTCAGATGATTAAATGATTATTGTAATGCGACTTGCTTCTGGTGGACAATGCTCGTATATAATATCGGATAAATACTGTTTGCATTTTCAGGTTGTCTCGCTCGCGTACGAGTACGCTTACGGGAATGAGTCAACGCGTGAACTGAAACGGGATAATTATTGAAAATAGTTATGAGAGTGGAGCTTCTGAGTCCCAAAACAACGTTAGCATCCTTGACTGAGTTTGGATCTGTTAATAAACTCAGTTATCTTATTTTGAGGGCCTACCTATTTAGTATTTAACTAAGCTGGCGCAGGTTGGCCTTAACCACTCGAGATCATAATATCAAATTAAAAAAAATTAAGCACATGCGTACAAAATGCAACTTGCACTGTGAATTCGGTAATATTACAAAAATACAGAATGCTCAAATATAAAAGGACCAAATAACAAAGCTTACTTTTCATATTATTCGGGTAACAAAGGAAAATAAAATTCGTAACCTCATTTGTTGACAGCATTAGCTTTGTCAGAGAGGATTGTATTGACACAAATATGGTCCACGTTGGCTACAAACATACATCTTTTTATGTGATTTGTAAAATTGTTTATTCGTCTGTCTTGCGCTTCGATAAAGCTATTGAGCATGTCAGTAAACTCAGACAGAAATATAACATAAACGTCGATACAGTATTATAACGTAACATTTGTTTTTGGCTTCACAAAGTTTTAACTGCCCAAGAATAAGAAACATACAACAACAGTTATGTAAATACTACACACGTTACAGAATTACGTAGCTTCATGAAATGTATTTTTCATGACACGTCTTATATACGAAATAAAACATGTTTAATAAATTTCTATTACTTTAACTATTTCAAGCAACATAACATTCCTAAGATAAAAAAGTAATTTACAACGATAGAAATATTGTATTGATGTTGAACAATTTACAAAGATTTTTATTGACAAGAATAAAAGTTGTGCAGGCATTTTCCAATGATAGAACTTGGGCCGTAAGCTGGAGCGAAGTAGGTATGTCATTGAAGTTTTGAATTCCTTTGCCTTGCAAACGGAAAATAATAAAGCAATTTTCTCGAACAAGAAAGTAGAAATGAAGTTAAATTTATAGCGGCATTAACGTAATACGTGAATATACACTAATATAAAGAAATAATTTGTTGCTTGAGAATTAATTTATATAATAAACAGGTTAACCAACAAGATTATATACAATAATGAATAAATATTACTAGTAATTAATATTTCTAGATATATTAAAAATTTAAAAGTACAGGCTTTGATTAATTTTATCAATAGTACAAAAAACATCTAAAATAAAATTATTGCTATAAACATATTCTTGGGTTAATGAATTTACCCAAAACTCGCATATTTAATGAATATAAAGGTGGCTTAACATAATATATTATAGCGGATAAGAAGGTATGTCCATTTTCATTAAAGGGATTATTATCACGGAAATCTTTTTAAGGCCAAGCCTAAGAAACATTTCGTCGAATTTACTTGTGGGTAACGTAAATAATGTAGCGTCCATAGTAACTGGCCTTATCTCGGCTCTCAGACCCGGCATCGGCGGGTATCGTAAACGTTAATTCTCTTTATTAAACATTTCCCCGATCCCTTCAGCTTTTTGCCACAAAAATCATCCAATACTGAGTGAAATAGTTTTATATGTCTTATTTATAAACATGATCCTATCCTATTACTATTATTGTTGTTTATGTTTGATTTGCCTGATATTTTCAATCTTAAATATTAAACATTATTAGACTTAATCTACCTTGTATATACTTGTATATAGAAAATGTAGATAGGTAGACCATTAGATAATTATATATTTACATTCAAAGCGAGGCAGAATAGACGGACTGACTGACGGACAGAGCGAAACTATGCGGGCTCCTAGTAGTTGCTACGGATTCCTAAAACTTTATTTGTGCACAAGAAATAAGAAGAATAGTAATTTAAAAATTTCGGATTACGTTTTCTTAGACACGTAACGATAAGAAATAAGAGAGGTACATTAAAAAGGTCTGGCGTGACAACAAATCTAAAGGAAAAATCTCCGCTTCTCAGGGCCCAACGGTGATAAACGAGAAAAACTTTGGAACTAAATGGAGCATTGGAGGCGGCGGAGCTGCGTTGCTCGCGTAGAATAATACTTCTCCCGAAGAAATAACACTTATACTCCGCGAGGCTTAAAATCAAATGTCTCCTTTACTTGGCGGAGTTTACACTGAACCGTTCCATATCTTGAGGAATGGTGGCAGTTACAAATGTCAATTTTCATGTTCAGCAAGAACTTGTTACATTATTCTTTCACGCTAAATTTAAAGTGCTATTTGATGTATTTTAGTGCATAAATGTAAAAGTTTTGTATTTGGTGACAGATGTGCATATCTATAGGTACTTCACTTTTGGAAGCGATATGTACGTACTTACCTCTTTACCCGACTGCCGAAGAATAGTATTGTTCTTGTACGATATTAGCACATATAATGAAACTGGAACTTACCTAAAACAAAAGATATTATGTATTACTTTGTCGTCAATATGACAGGCATCAAAATGATTAATTAATTCATTGTTATCCGAAGGATGCTTGACGGGTAAGTATATCATTTTACTTTAATAACGGTTACGCGAGAGTAGGTGACGAAGCAACTTTTGCGAGGGTAAATACGTTGGAGTAAAATTCATCGCCAAACAGACCAAATCACCGCTCCCCGGGGACAACGCACAAACGCCAGGATTACGTTTTATGATAATAATTGTCAGGCCGCGTCTCGTAATGGTCGGGAGTGCAAAATGTTTTTATCCTTCAAATTGGGGTTTACAAACATCCGGATTTCGTGATATTAAATAGCTGTGAGATTAATTTTTAGCGTGTGGACTAAACTTGACGTTGTTCTCGTAGCTGAACTCGGTTTTAGAAAACTAGTAAATATTTTGGTGCGTAACAAAATATTTTGTTTATATGTATAAGGGAAGATATGCAATAAGTGCCGTGTAGGCGATAGTATCGTCCAGAAGTGGCGGCGATCGGCACGTGCGTTGCGTCGAGTGCACCGCCTGTGTCAGCGAGCCAGTGCCGCCTCCAGGGCTGACAGTTGACACCAAATATATTAATCATTATAAATATTAAAGAAAAAGTAATTTAAGCGAACACGGCATATAATATTGACACAAGTATTTCTCTAATTAATATAAATATCCAATACACTTAAAATCGTTAAAGAAAGTTCTCGAAAATGATAAAGATTAATAATATATTTTAATTTCATGAATACTTTGGCAAAACAATCCAGCATTATTGCTCCTATAGGTATCAGAACACAGAATGTATATCGTAGGTTTACGTTATTGGCACGGGAGGGGTCGTAGCCTGGTAATCTCCGATATAATACCATGTGACACCCCTATTTATACGCCAAAAGCTACATCGTCAATTACATGATTGACAAGTTAACCGACCGTGCCCCGGACACGGCACACTCTGACGCATTGACAGCGCAATAAAATCGAATCATACGTCAACACTGAATGAACCATACGCTGATGGGTAATCATATAGTGACGTAATTGAAAATTTAAGTTACCACGTCATTGTCAAGTAGTATCGCTATCGTCAGCTTTCAAACAAAAGAAAGCAAGATCAAAATCGGTTTATCTGTCTAGGAGCTACGATTACTCGCTCTCACAGAGATAGAGAGACAGACGTTAAACTTATAACACTGTGGGATATACACTCACGTTTCGTTAGGGGTTAAAAAATTTAACTCTACGAACTATTAATCATCAGATACAACAAGCTCTAGAGATTATACAGACTAAAACTTTATGCGGAGGTTCATGTGAAAATTTAAACAAGCTGTACATACTATGGATTTTTAAATCCAACCCCAAGATGATAAAAAAGAGTTGATACTTTTAATCCCATAGGGGCGAACCCGCTGGAAAAGCTAGATGATCTGTAATAGTCCAACATTATTTTTTGCACACCGTATAAACGATTTTATCTCTTAGTTTGATAAAGCTGTGCTTGCTACGAAATGATCAGAGTCACGCTACGAATTGCACAATAGCGTTTTCGTAAAAAGTGTATTACGTAAAATCTGTTTGAAGTAAGGGGGAGATTTAATAAAGCCGTAATCATCTATATAAAATCCCAACCCTTTCACTTACACTTTACAGTAATCGTATTTTCCCGTTTTAATAAGATTTTTATACTATAGAAACTTTTTACCTAAACAATTATTACTTTTGATATTATAAAAAATTAAACAAATAACTAAGTACCCTTAGTTTACAATTTAAAATACATTATTAAAACTTATAGAGAACGCAAAACTTTGACAACGACGGTCAGATGTTGAACCTTATTAACTTTTGACGCAATAGCGTTATTTGCCGAAGCCGAAGTATTTCACTTAGAACTCTACCTTTGCCTACTTGAGACTAATAAATTATTTTACATTGTTCGCCCCGATTTTACCAACGCATGTCACTGTTAACGGGTTGTTAAAATACCATGCCTTCTCATTCACTGATACGAATTACGAGAGGGATAACATGATATTTAACGAAGGATTAACTTTAACATTGCTTGGTGAAATGGCCTTAGCCTATTCTCATAACATTAAAATATTTTCGTAACAATTTGATGAAAAATACGTAATGTATAATATAAACAATAATATATATTTTATTTAAATTAAAATTAAATGCCTTGGCCTATTATCATAACATTAAAATATTTTCGTAACAATTTTATGAAAAATACGTAATCTATAATATATAACATAAAATATATTTTATTTAAATTAAAATGAAAAAAATATTAAAATAGAATATTATTATAATCAACGTAAAGGCGGCAAAGAAATTTAAGTTCCATTCAAGTTGAGCAGAGCTCCTGAAGCCGTTGGAAAAAATAAACTTTTATGAAGGCAACGTGAAAACAAATTTCACTTAAGAGGGCAATATTATAATGGTCCGCGTTATTTTATACACATTTGTATGTGTGCAGCGGATCCAGCCATCGCGAGCGAAGTGCTTGTAACCGCTACTTTCATATTACACAAGAGTTTTGCCTGGATGTGAATAGCTATTACGCTGCCCGCCCACGGCAAACTCTTTGTAGGACCGATAAATAATCGGTAAAATAAATAGAACATACTGATTATAATACCGACCGTAACGTCATACAAGAAAGTATGTAGTAGGTCAGAAATAATATGGAGGAAACATCTTCCCAATTATTGGTTCTATAAAAAGTGTGCCGTGGATACACTTAACTAAGTACCTTGTATAATAGCTCCCCTCACCGATTTCGGTGTCGGTAGCCGATTTCATTGGAACCAGGCCAGCTACGCAGGAGATATTTTATAGTGCCCAAGTGTGTGCGCAATACACAGAAGCCCTCTCTCTTCCTTTTACTCTCATAACCCAGTGGGATGGTAAACCGACACGACTAGCGAGATATCAGGCGCAGGATCGACTTTTTACATGCCCATCCGACGCATTTACCTTGTATAACTACTATGCGAGTACGCGACGATATTTATGTTTGTTCAGGGCTTCCAATCCGAAAAGTAAAAACTTTATTATTAAGACTTGTCTGACCGTCTGTTCGCTGTATCTCGTGGACCATTATTGCAACACAGTTAAAGTTTTCACATACGATGTATTCCTGTTGCCACTATAACGACGGTAGACAATAGAATAAATATTTAACCCCATTTTAAAATCTCATAGACCATACCTGATATATTGTGTCGTTTTGTACGAAACTGTTAACTAGACTCGCATTTGGCCGGTGTTTAAATTTATTACATAAATAATTATTTACAAAAACGTTTTACCAGAGTTCAACTCTAAAACATTTTTTATCTATTTACTCCTTTTGTGTAATTGTTCGTTACTGACTTCTCATTAAAACAGACTTTCTAAAAATTCAATAACTCAATAGAAAGCAACATCAATCGCGACTAGTAATTGGTATAATTTGTTTCGTTTGGATAACTGGACACGGCAATATCAGAGTTATTGCGAACAATGTTGCAGGAAAACCGTTATTTCGGCAAGGCAAATTGCCGAGTGTTAAACGAATATCAATAAAAATATAGTCAAGCGATTAAGAGACGATACGATACTAGAATGTTTTGTATAAATGCTACGTAAAAGTATCTTTATTTGTGTCGTAAACACCCATGCATTTTTAGTTACAAGAGGAAACGTTTGAATTGTAATTAATTTAAAATTTAAATTAGTAGCAACAGTAAGTAAACTCAATTTAGTTCTTTTAGGAGTCTCGTCTCTAAAGGCATGAATCACGATGGGGTGACTCGGAAGAAAGTAAAACAGAGAAATGTTGTAGAGACCGTAGAAGTGATTTCATTTAAACAAAGTTTCTCTCTATCAACGAAATTCAGAGTGTAATTTGCGAGCGGGAGAACTTTTACCTTATCAGAGTATTCCACGTGGAGTGTTTTGTTGAAATTTCTAATTTTATGCTTTCTAATGTTTTCGCCGTTATTTACCATCTTTAACTTAGTCATCTCAGTAACAATGTACTAAATCCTCAGTGTAAGTTAGGTTTACATATTATAGTGTGATTTAGAACATTTTGCCGGCGAATATTTTAAAAATATTTTAATAAATGTTATTTTATATTATAATTTATTCTAAATAAAAATATTCTTATACGAGGTATATTTTTCAAGTAGAAATGAAAGACGAAATCAGAAATTATAAAAAATTGCAAAAAGTCCTGAAAGAAATCACGAGATTTTAATGAAAGTAAACAGTATACAGGGTGTAAAAAGACCGGTCACGATAACTTTGGGATAAGATTATAGGACCTTGACTGATTCTAGAAATGCACTTTTTTTAAAACTTTTTTTTTTCAAAAAAAATTTTTTTTTCTTTAATTTATTATTTTTAGTCGCAAGTCTAAACTGTTTGGAACAACATTTTGCATTAAATTCCTATTTTTTATAATTTTTGCCTTAAAACGTAATGAAAAGCGATGCGCGGTCTATTGACCTCCTCAGCTGACTGAGCGCGCGGCGCTCACTCAGAGTACCTACCGACTCCCTACCGTAATTGTAATACATATTGTACCTACAGTCTACACGCGAATACTATAAGCCTTGTACCAAATGTGTTTGTATTAAGTGTTAGGTATTCAACTCGTAAGTTATAAACTAACTCTGGGTTAAAATCTGGTACAACTGGACCTTACACATAGTGTAGTCACCAGCGGACGGATGAATCGTTTTGAACTTGGAACTTCTAGATTGCCTGCATCGTATAGGTATTCGCTCGAATTTGTTATCATGACAAACTAAAACTTTCTCTGTAACAAAACCTGTGTACCTACATACTAACTAACTCTTAATGGCAATCGGCAATCATCGCTTTTTTATGGAAATTACAGAGTCTGTAATTATTAACTGTAATACAGACGATGTATAAAAGCGAAGATTCCTGAAAGATACCTATTTAAAACGTAGCCTACTCAGTCCAAATTCAGATTAATTAAGTAGGTATGTAAAACGACGTCTGTTTACTTACGTGAATGATGTAGCTAGTCGCATCTACAATGTCACGACTCACGTCTCACTTAAACTTTTAAAATTCGTATTTCGATAACAATAGTTCCTAGCAATCCAAGCAGCATAACACAATAATTATCATTAGATGGACACATCACACAACACAACATTACGCTTTCAAACACAATCTACCTATGATGTAAAAAAATACCTAACTAAAAAATAAATCAACCAATATTTTACCTCGAGATATAAACTACAACTGAATTCGAAAATACTTTGTGTCGACGTTTAAAACATACCGACAAACAACTCTTTAGAAAATACTATTTTCTACTTTCTGCTACTTTGTAATAAAGTGCATATTCCCGCGCGGGAAATATGCACACCAAAGGCCTCCCGCGCCGACCGTTGCAAGGGATTGCGGGGCGCGGGGGGCGGCGGGCGAAAGAACCTACTACCTATTAGTGATGTGACCTATGAAAATTAACTTCGACGTAGTCGATATTTTTAAATAATTACTATGTAACTTACTGTTTTACATTCATTCAGCTAAGTTTCTATGAATATCTTTCAGACCACTAATTGAAAATAGATTAATAATGTTTGTAATATTAAGATTTAAAGATGATCTCATTATTACCTAATGCGAGTATACGGTAACTTAATGAAGTATTAAATTTTAAACATTTAATTATGTTACTTAACATTAAAATTATTCACGTATGAAAAATAAAATAGGTAGGTAGGTACCTAATAATTATCGATATCCAAATCTATCGATACTTTAAGTGCATTGGGTGCATGCTTAGCATTTTGCGTTTTAGTGCATTGGGTAGGTACATGTTTTGCGTAAATTATTTTTTTCGTAGACAGTTGGCACGTGGCAGTAAAGCCGTGTGGTTAGATTATTATTTTTCCGCGATAATTTTATAATCATCGTTTTAAATGTTTTAATTTTTGTGTTTATTATTACGGTTTCGTTTCTTTTAGGTGTTTCTTTTGTGATTACTAATTAGTATTATTTATTTTTCACTGTTTAAATGTGTTTGTGTGTGACTTTCATTTTTAAATACCTACGCCATACATTTAAGTACCGCGTAAGAAGATTTTAGGTATATTGCAGAGGCATTGAGGATTTAAAACACAACAAGGTTGGTTATTCAGGTTTTTAATACGTCTTTATTCTGTAACTGAATGATGTTTGATCGGTGAATTTGGAAATTGTCGACTTGCTGGTCAATTTAATTGTCGGACCATATTTTTCGTTTTTAAACTAAACTAAGAAGCTACCTACTGTGTCACAATCTCAATTAATTTTAAGTTTTAAATTTAATTTATTAAATAATAATGAGCATTGCGAATGTCGCATAAACAAGCGTCCATAGATATTATTATTATTATAAACGTGTTCTTAAGACGTTATAGTCGCCTCCGCTAACAGGTGGTATAAAGCTTGGCTTGGCGGAGGACGTGGGTTCGATTCCCGCGTTGGAACATCTCCTTATTGTCGACATGAAATATGAACCTGCGGCGTGTTCTCATGGTGGTCAATCGAGTTAGGTAAACCTCCCACTGGGTTATGGAAGTAAAAGGATAAAGAGTGTTCTTGAGTATCGCGGTATTATTAATATTAAAGTATTATCGCCTCAATCGTATAGTGGTTCAGAGCATAGCTCTCGACCCGGAGGTCGTGGGTTCTATTCCCACGTTAGAACAAAAGAAAGTATTTTCTTAGTTTACTGATTGTCTGATTAGAAAGATAAACCATGCGTACTGCGTAGCAATGGCATGTAAAAAATCGGCCCTGTGCCTGTTATTTTTCCAGTCGTGTCGGTTAATCGTCCCGGGTTATGGGGAGAGTAAAAGGAAGAGAGCGTCCTTGTGTATTGCGCTCACACTTGGGCACTTCTGCGTAGCTGGCCTGGTTTTAACGAAATCGGCCACCTACATCGAAATCGGTGTCAGGAGCATGCAATTTTTAGATTTATTCTATTATGTTTATGTTTATTTGAACACTATCAGCTGTTTTTCTCTATTTGCAATTCGTTTGGATGCACCTGTACGCGCGAAAACCGGCGCGGGGCGTGGTTACCCGCTACTGCCCGTGAGGTTGTGTACGTTTTACATTGCGTATTGCAAAAAATTTAAATTTTAAAACAATGGATTAAAAGCAAATGACTAGTACCAGTGGATATACCTCATGCCTGGTTATAACACCACGCCAGAATAGTGACTGCTCTTTTTACACCCTGTATAATATACCCAACAAAAACATTTTCATGCCCAAATGTTGCCAAGCCAAGTCTACATAGCTTACCCTGAAAATGTTTTAAGATATTAATAACAGCTTACATACAAAATTTCAGCTTTCTAGGACTTCAGGAAGTACCTTAAGAATTTTGATGATCAGTGAGTGAGTCAGGGACGAAATCGGGGATTTTTAGACATTGATAAAATCTCAAGTATAATAGCTACGACATTTAAACTTTGTTTGTTTTATATTTGTACTAGTGTCATTATATTTTGTAATTTTATCTTTCTTAAAATTCTACTTTTTAGCATCATCCAAAGCAAAATTATGAATTTTAGCTCCAAATATGAAATAAAAGTAGTGTTTAGTGTAAGGAAAAACTTAAACATTTTATAATTTCAGTATAGTTTTTTAGATACGCTAACTGCAAAAATAACTTTGTAATCCCATATAAATATATAGGATTACAAAGTTATTTGCACTTTTCGACAAAAACATTAGTTTAAGTTAATCTTCTACAAAAAGAACTGAAGTACCTACCATCAAGACATAACTTGTAAAAAATGCCAAGCGTCGCTACTTAGGCAAAAGTGAGCTCTTTTTCCAATTCAATCTACTTATTTATTTAAAACTTGAAAGATTTTTAATTGTTATGATCACTATAAGTTGTTGTTGTTGACCGACCAATTTACCCCAGCTTGGCGTCACATGGATCTCACATTTTTTTTTACGGCAAAAGAACTAAGTAGCGAGACTTGGCATTTTTTACAACTTATGTTTTCGATGGGATTATTTATTCCGTTTCATAGTTAAGACAGAACAACGTCTGACGGATCATCTTTATTTCATTTTTATATTGCAACTCATTAACAAACTTATTTAAATTTACAGATTATTATTGATTACAATATGAAGAAAAAGATTTTGATTCAGCTGTAGCATGGCTCTACCATCCCATACAATCTATCTTTAATACAAAAAAAGATGTCACTATTATTAACGTTTGTAAATTATGTATTTTCCAAAGTGGCGCTAGATGGCGGTTTCCGGAATGTGCCTGGAAATCGAAGAAAACAAAAACAACCAGTCAAATTGCCAGTATTAGGATGATACCATTTTCTAGTACTAGGTCGTTTATCTGTTATATATCTACTTTGTGGCTGGAGTGACAGATGTTTTAATTAAATTTATATGTTATTGATCTCTTCGTTAACCACTGCGAAACGCAAATTCGCTCTATGGCTTAGTGTGAATTATGCTGTAAGGCATTTTGCCTTGGTGCAAATAAACACCTTAAACGGGGGGAGGCAGCAAAATATAAAATCTGAAAATGCAGCAGGAATGTTCCGCAGAAATATAACTAAGGATATGTCATTTACACAAAAATGATATAAAATTCTAGCGACTTATCGAAGTTATGGCACGGTCCAGAATCCAGATGTTAGTGGCACGTCCCGGTAACGAATGGAACGCAGCACGGCTTCGGCTCCCCCCTGTCCCCCTCCACGCCGCGCCCCGCACCCACCCGCGCCCGCCCCGCGCCCGCGCCGCCGTCGCGTCGTAGCGAACTCGTAATTGGAAAGGCGCTACGTGGCTACGATTGCTTAACGCCCTATCATTAGTGTCACTCACAATTTTCACAGACTAGCAACATTCGAAATGTGATCGATTATATACCAATCAAAACTGAAATTTAATCGTTAGCGTTATCTTTGATTTAAATATCATTTACATATTTTGTAAATTAAAACTACACAAAATTTACTTAAAAATGTCTTGGTGCAAATAAAAATGGAACCGGACCTAAATGTTTCAATATTTGATAGAGTGAATTATTTTACAATGAATTTGTAACAGAATCAAGTATTGATTGCGAATACCGTATAGATTAGATTGGGGTAGTGGCCGTTTTGAATGTGACGATTAGTGAGAGGAGAGGGCATAAGGTTCGGCCGTTCAATTTGCCGCTTCGCTTGACACAATTCGACGCCTGACTCGGGGACAATCGCACTCGGAGCCCCTTCGACCTCCTTATCTCAGGCGGAGGTAATCTTTCCTTCCCTTGATGGCCGTAACTCCGAGTGGGCTGGATTACCTGCAAACTCACCCACCTTAACGCATAGATGTATCGATTCCAACGATCGCTGTACTCATCAGCCGATATTGTTCTAAATTTATTTCGTGTTGTAGTAATTATTACGAATATGTTATGCTATGTGACAAGGTAAATATTTTAAATGTCAAACTCAAAAAATTATTTAGAATAAATTGTACAAAAATGTTTTTAAGCGTCGTTTCTATATAGTGCCTACCACCAGACGGAAACTAGCCAAGCGAGAACCGGCATAAGAAACTCGCGAAAGAAAATCTTTTACATACAAGAAAGTTTATCTTAAAAAAAGTATATATTTACATATAAATATGGGAATACTAAAACAAAATAAGATGAGTACATTCATTCGTATATGTAAGTAGCCTTGCAGAGGCTTACTTTGTTCCCAAGATGTTCTTATTATAACCATTAACTTTATAGTAAGTTTTTGCACACAACGGTTCTTTGCCTACTTTCTTAAACATTTTTTTTAAATTGAACGTTTTCTGGGATCCTATTGTATAGACACGTGTATTCAACCTTAAACTAATTCATTACTAAGTCTAGTCACTGGTTCTACACCAAGTTTATTTTTATTGAGTATTTTATAATATTATGATTGAAACGTTTATTTTTTTTTAAAGTGGCTCAACCGTGTCATACCTAGGTATACATACACAGTTACAGTAGAAATATGAAAATATTTTAATTAGTAAAACGTATTTCAATTTAAGACTCAAGTACGAAGTATGTAGCTATGTGAACAAGATCTTTAGCTAAAATTAAAACCCCGTTATGCATAAAATAAATCACAAAATATAAGTTGAAACCACGTACGGGCGCCATTTGCAAATTATTTCGTTGGCATGTAAATCTGCGCACGTAAATTTCGCCAATGTCTGCGCACGGAAATTGAAACGTTCGAAAACCATGCCAATATATAATATTTAGGAAAATATGACCCGCTCCGTGCTCATTCAGCGATGATACAGATACCGTAATACGTAATATATTTGTTAAGATATCATTCATAAATGTTACACTTTCGAGAGAGATTCTTGCTCGACTTTTCGAAAACAAGACGGCTAAAGTCGTTAGCTTACAGTTAACTTTTAACTCTGCAACTAAATACAAAGCTGGTCAGTTATCCCTGTTTTCGAGTTGAAACTTAGTTTTGTTGAGTTTTAACAGTTTTACGAGATATTTCTCGTATAAATTAGAGTTACTCACTTAATGAAATAAGATGTAACAAGAACAAGCGAAATCATGATAATTTTGAACTAAATTGAATTAATTAGTTCAAAGAATTATTATCGCCCTGTGGTCGAAATCCAGTCGAACAAAAAAAGCACATGCCAAATTTCATATGAGAAATATGAAATTTGGCACACCAGTTCGCACAATTTCATCAAACTTTAATTAAAGTTAAAGCTTTGCATATTAATATGATTTATTAATAATTTATATTTATTATTATTAAGGCATTGCAGAAAATATTATGATTACGTACGTATGTCTGTCCAATGTCCATGCTAAAAAGGATTATTAAGGAAATTAGGAACATAAATTAGTTTTTACTCTTAAAGTTTTCCTCTTATGGATAAAGTCAGACACGAAATTTCGTTTCGTATCGAAATTTATCATCTGTTTATTTATAGGCAAGTGTTTTATCAATATGAAGTAGTATGCGGGCGCTGTGCAAGCAGAAGTCGGGACAGCGGGGATATTTCAATTTAGGCGGAGACGTGACCCGAGAGGCCGCGGCACGGCTCGCTGAACCGAGAGCCCGCCCCGCCAAAGAGCAAACAGCGCCTTCGCAATCTTGTGCCACGCGGACCATGCCGAACACTCGACCATGACAATCCACTACCACAACTTAAAACCTAGGCCTTTTCATCCGTTATTGGACGATTTGTGCAGTCTTCTCCGAATGACGTAGGTCACTAACCTATTCAGTACGTACTTTATTTTCATATACATAAAAACACACAATAACAATAAATTAATAAAAGGCACGATACACTCTTTATTATTATCTGTTTCATCCAGACAATTGCATGGAATAGGCGGTTTTAAATGGCGTATAGTTACTGTGGGCCAGCACATGCAGCATTCTCAAAACAGAATAGTCCAGAGAAATGAGAAGGCAATAAGTATGGTGCTTGCCACAACTTGGGAATCGAACCTGGATATTATCGAGTGCGATCAATGGTTTACACACTAGGCGGACGCTCTACCACAATTACTCGCCCTATACTCGTATACCGCGCCCGCTGTAGACTCCTTCCTCGCTCTTGCATTCGGTAATCGATTGTTCGAATAGTCGAATTCAAATTTAATATTGAGGTTGTTCTCACATATTTGAGACAATAAGGATCGGAATTTGCAATAATACGCTCCATTGTGTAGAAAGTAATATTTTAAACGTGTTTCTAAAGAACTGGTATATACAATGTTATATGGAGGAATAATATTCATAGGCAAGCGAGTATTGCAACGTGATAAGTAATAGTCGACAAGATATCTTACAATTAGGAATAATATTATAGTACCTCGTCGACTACAAGTATTAACATAGATTTTTTGTCCTCAATCAACATGTTAAAAGCTCAAATCATACTGCACAGAAGCTGTAAAGTTCACTCACTTCGTTTCTAATGACTTTCAGAATATTACCTCTTACAAAAAGTACTTATAATTTCTTCGAGAAACTCTTATTTTATCAAATTTTTGTATAGTCTATTTATCTCGTTAATACAAAGACCGGACGCAAAGTGGCGCTTTGACCGTACGGATTTTCTTTGGCCTTTGAAATACTTCATTAATGATAATGCAAGCGGAAACAAAAATTCCCCTTTGCAATTTCTCTGTGATATTTCAAAAATAGCTCTTGAATCGAATTTTAGCACGATTTTCTTTTTGAAATAAGAAACTCGTGGTTTTGTTGACTTGAAGCCTGAGGAAGGTTTACAGTTTAATTTCCATTCAATAGGTAAGGCAGTTGACTCGTAAAAACTACGATAAATAGAATAGTGGTGTTCGCATTTATTACGACGGTTTATCATATCTATTTTGCTAACAACATTGACCTGACAACAAAGGGAGTGTTATATGAGCATATTATATTAGACGGCGTTATGTCGTGCGAATAGCTGGGTTACGACAGAATCCTTACCTTCACAATAAGACCCGGCGGCAACTATAAATCCCGGTTATCGATAAGAGGGAGTGATAATAAAGCGGATCATGCATCAGAATTATTGAAGTGAATAACAATGAATTTACAGAGATCGTAAATCCCGCAGGTGCGTCTGTAGCTGAAGCTGCGAGACATTAATCGTGGCCCGGCTATCGTGAATCAATACACATCAAAAGTCCCCCCGAAACAGATGAAAGGGTATTAATGTCAATGCTGTAAACTAAAATCAGACTTTTCGCAAGCCGATTACTTTATACGAGACTTAGTTTAATTAACCTTGAGTTAATGAGATAACGAATCGCTTCTTCGAGCGTTTAATGTTTATTAAAATTTTATTCAAGTAATGAAATCAAAGGATTTTCGTCACAGGCCGTTTTGGGGTAAATTGGCGGGTGTTATGAGATAAGTAAGTAAGCCACAATTTATGTCTACCTTATTAGTAACAAGTAAAAAAACTGCACAACTAGATAGTATATAAAATTGAAATTATCGACAGTATTGGAGCAATTTTTAATGCTTTAGGCCTGGCACGTCTAAAAATATCATTAGCGCCTACCTTAATTTTACGCATTTTTAATTGGAATTATGGTCATTCTCTTGCACATAACCAGAATTGGCAATTACAATGATTGCACCCTGCGGCCGCCCACCGCTACTTTTCTTTCTTTCAGAGCGTAACGAACTGTGTAATTGGGCGCGGGACTTGCTCTAGAGCTGGCAACAGTTTGTCTGCTTCGCCCCAGTTCCTTGATTTCAAATTCAGGTGTGCTCAACAATTCGTCGCTTCGCAATTTAATCTCTCACCAGTATTTAATTATCACTTTTATTTTCGCCTCGGCGTTTCGTTGTACTTTTTGTTTCGACTAAAATGAGCAGCACTTATCAGCAGACCTTCGATATCGAGAATCTGATTGTTTCCTCGGGATTTATATGATTTAGTGGAGGCGATCTTATGTAATATCCTTTATCTATAGAAACAGATAAATGTGCGTTCGTAAAACTACAATAAATCGTCAGTAATACAAACGCGTTGTCGACATGGGCGGGCGGCGCGGGGCGGGCGGGGGAGCGGAGTGCGGCAATTTTTCTCTTCGCTGACAACATGATGTAACGCCAATATCGCACGCTGAGCGATTAAGCCGCGTACGCCGATATTTCAGACTCGTCCCTACTAACTGTCAAAGTCTCGATGGAAAGCTCCCTGCTTCTATTCAGTTATTATAAAATATCTCTACACCCTTTGTTAACTAACTTTTGTCAAGTCAAGCCGATAAAAATAAAAAGCCTGTATGCACAATATTTTAACCTAAAACCGAATATATGGTTTCAGGCACAAGGTTTTAAATACTTTTCACAAAATCAAAAGAAAACAACTGTTTTCAAATTTACTACATTAATATTTACTATACTATAATATGCAATATTTAATTAACCTTATATAGATATGGATTGTGGGTAATCATGTGTCCTACGGGATACCTCAATTATTATCATTATATTATCAATACTTTTTAAATTGTCTGAGCTGTACAGTCCAAAGGCCCATTTTACGCAAATTACTGCAAATGTCCTCTAAACGGAAACTGTCGTACCTTAAGGTCAGTTTGACCAGTCGGATCACGCAGGGAGCCAATCGTTTTATAATAAATGTGGAGCTGCAGCGCGCACGTGCCGCTGACACCGTCTGCATTACTGCCTACCGCCTCCAGCATATTATATTCCGCTCTGTACCACTAACTACTAATCTTAATCATAACTTTCATAGCTGGAAGCAGCGCGTGACACAAACTTGAGATTAATAATAACGAAATATCATTTTGGTGTCTCACAAACAAGAGTGAATTTTTATAAGAGTGTAATTTATAATAGATTATCGTCTTATCAAATTGAGCATTGACATTTCGATTGTTATTATACCTCTATACGCATAAATAAGTCACAGTTCGGATTTTCACCTATACAAGTAAATACTGGTCTCGTCACAGCCTTTACTAGTCCACGCGAAACAATTTTAGAGTTCCAATGCATGTTGATTATTCAATATTGATTTTTCGGCACTGACTTTGGCTAAAATATCACAATCGCTTTTTTGAAGCGTAACTATAGGAATGCTGAAGTCATCAGAATAAATTGTAAAAATGTTGTGTTTGTTAAACTCTGATGACGTGGCTTATTCGTTGTTACGAAGGAAGTCCTAAATATAAAAATTGTAGTAGATATAAGGATATTTCGTTAAAATAAGTACACTACTTTTCGAAAAAAAATATATTATGAAAATATACATATATTGCAATGCTTTGCAATCCCGGATAGATTTTAAGGATGCTTATGATTAAATTGCTAAATTTTAAACTCATAAACGCAAAATCTTCTCACTTGTATAATATGAGCTTTTTCAATATTTTCTAAGAAATACGCATTACTTTTACGTTTTATTCTCCTATTTCCATTGGATTTACCCTTTTGTACATGTAATTTGTAGATAAATATTCATAAAACTAAATGGACTACGCGCAATAAAGGAAAAAGTGCCTGATGGAGTGATGGTTTGATTTCTGCCTAAGATTAAGCATTTCTCCTTAATGTACCGAATTATTTCTTGTGCGGATAGGCGAGGGATTTGATGGTCTGATATGAATGACTTGAGTTTTTTACGGTATTATCATAAATAACTAAGGGCTAGGACACGGCGGACTCGATGATAAACGACGCAAAACTGGCGCCCGAGCGTCCGCCGCTAGCCGCGAAAAATACGACTGTCATCTTGACTGATAGTAAAATAATGCCAGAGTCATGCTCCATTCTGCATGCCAAGAGCTATTGTAATTCTCTTTGTGGCTTGACTCTTATTACAGAGGATATATGAAAGGCTTCAGGGAAGAAAGCCACTGTAGACTAATACGAAAATGTCAGCATAATGACAAAGTGAAGCAATATTTTATATATCTCTCTCTTAATATTCGGATTTATAGCCTTGGAGTTCCGAAGTTAAATGTAGTTATTACTTGGGAGCGACAATGAGGCAGGGAAATTATGAATTCTGAATATTTCGGTCTATAATTGTATTTCGATTTGTGGCCACTTTTAGAATATTATGTATATACACGTGAAGAAAAAACTTTGTATCGGCTTAGAAGTATGAAATTTTCCACACCTATAGTCTATATTGAGCAGGAATGTAGAATGCTAATATATAAAACAAACAAAACAACAACAACACACACTACCTTAATCACTACTTTGCGTTTGTCACAGGACACTTTTGCCTATATTTCTTTCAGGTTCTGTAGACAAAATTTACATATTTTTAATGCGCATCAAAAAGGGAAAAGGATCCTTAAAGGTTTAAATAAATTAAAATTATAATTATGATCGACCACGAGGGTGGTCGACCATAATTCTAATTTTAATTAGAAGTATGGCTACTAAAAATATTTCTTATTCTTGAAAATATTTTTATTTCTTCGGAGTAGGTACTAAAATCACACATAGATCATAATTGCAAGGCAGAAAGCCATAACATAGAAAAGGTAAAAGATGTTTTAAGTACACGATTCCAACGTAACGTTACGAGTGTAATGCGTGAGATAACTGTCCTTTTATTATAACTGTATCATAGAGCTTTTAGGCTGACGTGTCTGCCACTTAGTTTTTATACGCAATTAAAAGTAGCTGAAGAATAAAAGTTGTATGAAACTTGTCATTTAGCAGACTGCGTAAAGTTCCTGTTATACGTTATTTGAACGTGCCTCCAACTTTACTGCTTGAAAGTGTCCATTCGTATGTGTCGGGGCCAACGAGCGCGAAACGACGTGCTTCAAATTATTCGCTTGAAACTGGAGAAAATTACTGTTTTATTATATGGCTAGCTTTTAATCAATGTCTTTGCTTTTGCAGTGCACAACACACGCTCAGGTGAGTGTAATGTAAGATTAAAGAAAACGACTCACGCTCTATGAAGGTTTGGGCCCAGGTGGCAAGTAGCTGGCTCACGAAAAATTAAATAATTTGAATTAAAAAGCGAGTTAATAGTGCCAGAAATAAATACAGTATAAATTTAATTTTATCTTTGTAACCTATATAAATAACGTTACTTACACTTATAATAATAATACCTGTGGATTCTTACAAACCCTGTCAATCTAGGCCCGTAGTAAGTATTCAGTGAACTTGGGTTACGGGTACCAGAAAACGAAAATATACAATATTTAATACTTTTATACTATACATTTATTTAAGATTTTTATTATTTTATTATACACATCCATGAATCGGGCACACAGCTTTCTTTCGTTGCCTCTTCAGCGGGATTCGAACCCGCGACCTCCGGGTCAAGCACCGACGCACTCGTCTACTTAGGCACCAACATGTCAACCTAATAATTGTATGCTAAGAATATAAAGGCGGTACCAAAAACTATTTACCGTGGGTACTTCAGTTTTAGTTACTTGAAAGTAGGTAAAGCAGTAAAACTAAATTACATGTTCAAAGGTAAAGATATATTTTGTGTTCGAACACTTTGAGGGCATCTGGTTATTTTCGCAGCGCACGAAGCTAATAAAAAAGATAGCCAGCGATTCTGTTAACCGCACCAGAACACATTAATAATAATATTACTTTCAGGCAGAAAATAACGGGTATAATTTTTATGTAATCCCTGCTTGCTTTTGTTGTTCAGCATAAATTATTCAAAAATTCATATTATTATTAATAAATAACATTCATCATTCCCAAAATTAGATACCTTCTAATGGAAACTAAAGTTCATAAATGGCTACTAAACTTCTAAAGTTTCCATGCAAAACTAACCGTAAAAAGGTTTTAACATTTTAAAATCGAACTTTTGTCTTTATGTTTCTGTACTGCGGCCATTAAAGTTTACAGTGCAAGTTGTAGTTTACAGTAGGTACAGAGGAAATAAAATAACCAATAAAGTTGTGAAAAACCAACAACTGGACCTTACACTATTTTCACAAAGTAAATTCAATAGAATATTGGAAACTATTTGTGATTGAAACTAACTCAATGGCTAAAGGACGATGGGCAAAAATTTATCTAACATAGACGTCACTTCACAGGCACTATTGTTTGAGGCGTTTCCACAAAACTCAATTATTAATGCATCAAACAATCATCACTTTCAGTAGTTTCTAAAATTAGCTCGTACAAACGTATCGACAAAGAGAAAAAATAAATAAATAATCATTGTATAGGTTCTATTTCGTCCATAAGTTTAATTATTCTGACCCGTGCCCACTTCGTTGAGCATGGAAACCGTGTAAACCTTCCCGGGACTTCCACGAATATTTCAAGAATATCAGTTCAGCTGATCTCGAGTTAACTAACGAACAGCAATTGATTTTTATATAGCCTATGTTACTCAGTGATAATGTAGCTTTCTAATGAAAAAATAATTATTAAAATCGGTCCAGTACTTTTTGAGTTAAGTCGTCACATACAAAAATACTAATCTTTCCTCTTTATAGTATTAGTGTAGATAGTGTAGATGTAGATTTTGTAGGTACTTTCTGTACTTTCAAATATGAAGGTAAAAAATATATATATTTCTAGTAGTAACTAACTTAAATTTGGATCCTAACCCAAGGCTGAAGATTCGAGAAACACTCTTCGTTGTGCAGCTGTACGATTACGCCGGTTTGTAGTGCCTATTTGAGTGTAAAATTACACATAATATATTATGTACTTAATATTTTATATCCAACACAAACAAGTAGTATTAACCGACACAATATCAAATGAAAACTTGATTGTAATTGCAAACGCTTCAGGCGTTTAGCGTAACTGCAAAAGTTGTGCGCGATAAGGCCTCTATGTAAAATTGATCAGACCGTCAACGTCACGTGCGTATTCTATGTACCGCGCTATCTCGAATTATAGAATTGATATTTAATATTGCGCTCACGTTGTTCAGTTACTATTTTCACGTCTGATATAATGATGTTACCGACAAAGTTATGTAGCATACGTGACCTTATACTTGATTTCGTTGCTTGATACATTCAATCATATGATCTTAGAAGTTTCAGCTTCGAGCACACGAGATAAGGTTTTTGTAAAACCTTATATGAATATTTTTTACAGCATGTTTCTCACTTAAGAGGAAACAGAACGGTTGAGAGAAATACAAAATAGGTATTTATAAAATCTATTGCTGTCTCACAGTGCCTTAGCTAGCCAGCACTAGCGCGACAGAGACAACTGCAACTTGAATTGAAATTACCTGTTAAAAGTACCAGAAATCGACGTTTAGGGGATTCCTGTTTCCTCCTCCAAAACGTAACCGATTTGGATATTCTTTTCTTTATTAGCTGAAAAAGGATTGAGCTAGGTTCCAATTTTTGATTTTGTTGTATAATGTAGTCAAATCTGTTTCCTGGATGTTAAAACATAGCGGAGAGTCTGGTCATTTTTTTTATGTTTTTGAACGTCCATATCTCTTTTAAATAATTAATTTATTAAAGAAGGGAAAAAATAGGGACGTACAAACAAAATACATAAAAATTTAGGAAAAAATTGTTAGTCTAGCAGCGTTATCCAGGGAGGAAACAGGAATCCCGTAGACCCCTATTTCTGTATGGAAAAAATTTCATAGTCCTCTTAAAATTAGTATTATAATTTTTTTTAATAATCTATTTACCAAATCTAATTTTTGCAAGAAATAAAAAGCTTTTTATTTTATTTATGAATAATATAAATGTTCTTCAAATTTAAAAAATACCAAGTTCATACTTCAATTTAGTTTATCCGATATAAACAGCAGTTACTTTTAAAGTTAAAAATCCGAGAGCTAAAATGAATTTCCTAATAAAGATTGCCGTTGCAAAGTATTTTCTCTCATCAATCAAGACAAATGGCGTGCATGAAAGACGAAAGCATTCGTACATATGTCTACGTCTCACATTCTCGAGCCTGAGTGATGGCCAATATCACGTAAAACACTGTTCAAAGACGTTTTTCTTTGCGCTGAAAAGAATCAATACATCGCTTTTGTAAAGTAGACACAATACGAACGATGTTAAGTTAAACTTGATTTAATGCTATGCGATACAATAAGCGTTCCCAGTTGGGGCAAGGAAGTAATATATGTAGATATTTCCTGTGTCGCCAATTCGAGCCGTACATCGTGCGACGTAAAATTTTACACATTTTAAACTGATATCTAACATCCTAGAACTATACCGTGGGGATAACAAATGAGGCTCATATTATATTTTGCATGTTTCCAAGCAAAATTTTATACAACATTTAGAAAGTTGGCAAACTTTAACTACTTGGAGGGAAGACTCAGTTTTGATGATTTCCATTTAGTATTATCAGATGTTAGTTGTCACATTATGATACTCGGGTGATTTAACAGACTCTCCTAAGCTCGTGGAGCAGCGCAAGTGGACGGCATAAGAGCACCTGTGATTGATGGCGGCGACGGCGGTAATCGTTTCGCACGCGGCGCGAATATTTCATTAAGCGAGCTTGGCCCGAGCCATGCATCATAGGGTACGAGCGGCCTCGTCCGCGCTGATCCGCCGAGCTTACCATACAAACTAATTCCTAAACTCGCGTTACTCGAATGCGACAAACGCTGCAGATAAAATTAGCTAATATTATATAACAGCACCATAATTGCGCCATAGTTTTAAATGTGGTTGGTTTAGAATTGCATTCGTTTTGCAATGTTAGCAGGAACAGACGTAAGTGAATGAAATTTAATAAAAAGCTTAAAAAGGTTGGAAGTAGATTTAAAAAATTATTTAAAAATTGTATTTTATTTGCCTTTACTTACTTAAATTTTATTTATTTATTTTATACCGAACAAGCCTGTTATTAATTTAATGTCCAACAATATATACTGAAAATACAATCTTTGTCTTCCACAACTTAAATCTAGATACTTTATTCAGAATCAACATAAATATATTATACACTTTTAAAAGCCTTAGCCGAGGATAGTTTTGAGAATTGCTGCATAATAGAGCAAAGCATAAACTTTCAAGCGGAAATTAAAACATTTACCAGCACACTATTTATAGAAGAAAAGTAAGACGAAAAATTTGCTCCTTTAGAGTTATATCTTTAAAAGAACTATCTTAAAACAAACAGGACGGACTTTTCCTCATTTTCATTATCTTAGTGAAGCAAACTTGAGTATGCAAAGCTACTATTAAGTTTTAAAATTATTCACCTTGCAAGTGCATTCAGGAAAACAGGACTTTGTCTTTGTGGACGTCGTCACGAACGTGGAATCTCTTGTCTTGAGCAAAGATGGGAGTTTCGAGATTAACATGATTAAAGTTGATTTTGTATAGCTACCTACTTTCAAACATTCCGTCGGTAGCGTGAAAGCAAGAAATATAATATTTTGAGTGAAAAGATGAAAACAGGAATATTTTTATGAAATAAAATCACAGTACCTTCAAGAGATCTACAAGACCATCGGCTAGTTACTAAAACGTTAATTAGAGTCAAGAGCCCTGCTATGTGAATAGCATGTCACTGTCACCACTGGGCGGAATTGTAAGAACAGCAAATGTCTTGAGCGCCACTTAATCATACTATCACTTCAGTATTCCTTGCTAAATATATACGAATTATCAAGTCTTATGTTGTAACAACTTTTTCTTTCTTCCAAACCTAATGAACAAAAGTAAAAGGAGAAACAGGAAATTGTATTGACGAAAAATTGCACGAAGGATGAAGTGCTTACTCGAAGAAGATATATAAGATTAGTCTAGAAAGATATCTGAGAAAGTTTGGTGCGCATGTAAGCGGGGGGCAGGCGGGGCTGCGAGGGGGCGCACGTTCAGAATTCTAACTGGCAAATCCGAACACGCCACTCGTCGGGAGTTTATTACCCTACTCATATTTACACAATTCCGACGGGTGTTAGCGGTCTAGGCGCGACCGCCGCGCGCTGGCGACATATTCCCCACGGCCCATACTTCTCCGTACTGAATTATTTTTGATAGAAAACTACTCTTCATTCTTTACTACACTTTTAGTTTTCCAGGGAGCTGTGAAAGTTTTATGAGATCTATTCGTATACTACATTTGTATGCGATTAATGAATTGTGCTACTTCGTTGCGTATATAATATGTAGTATTGCGCTGTGTATATATTTATGTACATATGGGATTAATTTACTTAAGATTTAGTTCCAGCTATTAATTTGTACGTAACGTAAACTATTTGCCTTTCTTCTTTAAAAATGCAAATATTTAAGTATACTTTTTGTTTATCATTTTGTACTTAATTAGAGCTAAATAAGAATTAATATATCTAATAATTTTAAACCAAACACTTGAACTAAAATTAGTCTTAACGATTTAGAGAGACTACAGCACACAAATGAAGACGGCACACAAAGAGGGATTTCGCTTTAATCAACAGACATGAGCCGAGGAAGACAGAAACGACATTAAAGTAAAACAATATTAACAAGCTTATACAATGAAATACTTTAATTAAAACACAAATTAGACGATAATTTAAGCTAAATGTTAAAATGGTCAGTCGGAAAGTGAATTTATGTTTAAGTATATTAAGGCTCGTAATGAATGAAGACAACAGCTATAAAGAACGCGAGCCCAACTTAGGTGATTAAGTATCTCATTTATATGCAGTCTCCCGATGCGGACGCCTCAAACGCAAAGGGAGCCGCGGAAAACGGAAGACGAGTTTCGCAAAAGGAAGGAGAGGTATTTAAATTAGCGTACCCGGAGAAAAAGTGCACTAACAACATTAGCAAATGGAACAATGGTACGGCACACAAAGGAGCGGAACAGCGCGCTAGCACCGCGCGCCGCTCAGCGAGCGACGCGCCCGCAAATGCGCCGCGTGCTACGTGCACCGTCGCCGCTCGACACCCGCCGAGACGCCCGCATCTACACAATGAACCGAACTAACACTAATGAACTCTGCGCCCGACAAGGATAACTACAATGCCTTCGAATCAAAGAAACATTACTTGAATGGTTCGTTGAAGATAGTTCTAGAAACATTTCCTAATGCGATGTATACAGTACAGCTGATGTTAAGATCTGACTTTAATTACTTTTGCTAGCACACTGCAACATCTGTTTCTCTTTGCGAGTAGTAAATATTTTGGTTTGAAACTCAATTCATCTACTGATGAACTTTTGAACTCTAACAGAAGGTTATAATTTTTCATTTCAGTTAGTAGAAGTAGTACGAAATTTCACAGTATTCAACAAATTTAATTAAATAATGCAAAAAATATAGTAATAACAATGTACAAAAGTTAAAAAGGCAACAAAGGAAAAATAATAATTTTCTTTACATTAATGCACTTAACGGCCCTCTTATATTTTAAGTCGCATTAGCAAAGTGCCTCGGCTTCAATTCGTAAATCGTCCTCTACCTCAACACTGTCTGTGTTTTATGGCTGTTGATGATAACTTACGGCTCCATTTAATCCACTTTTAAGATCATAGAAGCTCTCCGAGTGTATTCTAAAGGAAATTCTTTTAAAACGAGATTTAAACTGTAAAGCTAACGATGATTGCGATTTCATGAACCAGAACGAAATATTGGCCATTATTTATTTTTAGTTCGGCGCTTTCATTACCATACTAGCTTTACGACCTATTGAAATTTATTCGAAATGCAACTTTTTATTGACATAGTTCTTTTTTATCTGTTTGATATCAATAATCACATATAAGTGAGTATAACACATTTTTTTATTTATTTATTTGTATTGATTTAAATTTATAGAGTTTAGTTTTTTTTGCTTTTTAATAGAAAAAATTAAAATATTGTAATAGATTAACAAAATAAAGTTTTATTTAAAATCGTATCTAAAACATAAAATTTTAACTTGGCTACAGCTTGAAGCTCATCATCAAGCTGTAGCTTGAACGAGTTTTTGAAATTTAAAAGTTTGTAATGTAAGAAGAATGATATTTTTTAAGAACGATGCTTGTTAATAACAAAACCTCAGATCCGGGAGCACGGCAGTGCCCCCGCCAAGTTGATGGCCGTATCATTCTTTTCTCGCAGCAGTTCAAGCCATTTTCAACCCCCTATAACTTTGTTGTGGGTTAAACTAGAAGCCTGCATTTTTTAGTTACTCAGTAAGCATTGTATAAACACGGTATATTTCAAATTTCATTCAATTTGAAACAGAAGTTTAAGAATTATAACTTGTCAAACTTCTTAATTTTGTCACTACTCACTCACTCACTCATTCACTCACTCACTGACCGATCATCAAAAGTATTAGGCACTTCTAGCAAACATAGACGCTTCAAATTTGGATGACAAGTAGCGTTTAGTGAAAAATTAAAGAAAAAACCTATAAAATTTAGAATTTCTGTCCAGTTATCTAATTACGCCAACATTCAAAGGAGTGAGTACGGGTCAGCTAGTGTATTAATATATATATACAATTTTATTTCACAAATCAAAACTATGTGATACTTCGGTTTACACGAAAACCGTTTCCACCATATTCGGCTGGAGACGGAGTACACGAGCGAGCAAATAGCCTCGTATGTAAAACATATATCAATTCTGATATAGGAAGAGTTATCACACACAACGTAGAGCGGCCTCGGTAGAATTGCTGAACTTGCTTCCGCAAACTATTGGAATCAATTTCTAACTTAGAGTCCGATTAGAACCGCAGAGCTAAAGTGATTTAAATTACTTCACTAGTTCTCTATTAGTCGCTTTGAAAGTGGTCAGTTCAACTATAATTACGTTTTACACTCCGAAATTGAACTATTTTAATTAAAATTTAGGCTTTGAATTTTTAGGGATGAATATAAATTAATCGACCTAAATAATGGGATTTACTAGCTCGCATAAAGAAGCATACTAAGGCATTTATGTTCCCCATTTCATGCATTTTAGCAAAAGGTAAACTTTTGTTCGTTGTAATCAAACCCATAGAGAGAGAGTCATTACTATTTTAAATTTATGGCAATTCTAAATCCCCACTGGCTTAGCAGCACCATAGTTCGCAGTTCATTTTAAATGAAATACTAGTATTCGCATAATCCTACATAATCCTTACGGAATCGTCGAAATAATTGTTCTATCAAAATTGGTTGTACAATATGAGCACGAATGTATTGACGTTTGTTTTTAATGTTAAGGTTTTTTATTAAAGATACAGATTTATTGACAAACAGATAAGAGGTCCAAACGATTAGATGGCTAGTGTAGAATGATGGTACTTTGCATGGATTTAAGTATTTCCCAGTAAATGTTTGGATAGCTCTAATGTGATTTAAAAAATCGTAACTAATTATATACTATGTATATAATTAGTAATTAATAAGTAATTAATAATTAGTAAGTAATTAGTATAATTAGTATAACTAATTATGTACTTATGTAAGTGTATTATTAGTCAAATCAAAATACTACGAAACACGTACAATGAACATCTAAAACTCATTACGCGGATAAGTTAAAGAGATATACACATTTCGTAAAATTCTTCTTGTTTCAACCCTCTAATGTAGGGGTTCGTTAGTGCGGTGCCTAATAATTCAAAGTCCGCGTTACACGGCCAACTCTGCAACTACTCAAATAAATTAGAAATAACAATAATATATATCCTTTGAATCCGAAAACTTTATCGCAAATAAGCAGAATATATTAGTGTTATTTATCTTAGCCGAAGCGCTAACAAAGTTTTAATTGCAAGCGCCGATACAATTTGCGTACAAATGAATTTATTCGCTGAATCCGCGGTGCAGTCGTGTGCGGCGCGGATTACCCGCGTGTGTAGAGCCGCTAATTGCGGGTAACGACAAGCCGCCCGTGCCGCCAGCACCCGCCAGCGCCGCGCCGCCTGCCCAGACTAGCTACCGAACAGACGAGTAACACGTACAAACTGCAATTTAATGCCTATTGACGTTTCGTTTCTACCTTCATTGCGAATTCTACGGCTATAGTTAGCACGTTACTGAACCTCGTTTAGATCAAACGGTGACTTCTGGTTAACGATGTACATTTTAGTATCTTGAAGATATAAAATAAAATATTATAAAAGGAGATATAAAAGAAATATTATTATATATTAAAAAATTATTTTAGTACCTATCTAGCATCGACCTGCTACGTATGCTATAAATTTTCACACACATCTTTGACTCTATTTGGTTAGTTACTCTTAGTAAGCCATCACATAACACCACAAACAATCTCACACGCACACCATGGAAGGCTTTCGACAAGCAATCACCATGCACTCCCGATCATTTCGTTTCATAGCGATGTAAAACTTTTCAGATAAAAGTACTAACAAGGTTAATTGAAAACACAATCAACAGGAGCAAAGTGAGTGCAGGAAAGGCATAACTGTCAAAGTCGAGAATAATACGTGATGGGAGCATTTATTTATTATATTATACTTTTCAACGTCGTTATCATAGCTTTTGAAGATAAATAAAATGTAAATTAAAAGCTCATCCACCTTACTACGTCACAAGCATCCCGGAAACAAAACATTTTTTAACAAAAATGAAAAAGGAACGTCATTAAATAAAAGTAAGACGTGAATGAACGTCGAGCGGCAACGTAAATGATATTAACAATTCATAAACGAGATAATCATAAAATGCTTTTTAAATTTTAATACACTTTTATTTTAACATTTGGCCCGACAAAGGGCGATAGCGGTACGTGCGTAAATCAAACGTCGCACAATAACAGAACCACCCGCGACCGAACCTCCCCCCGCTCCTCCCTCGGATCCCCGCGCCCCCACCCCGCTCGCCCCGTGTCCCTGTCGCACCGGAGTTAGGACCGCTTCTATAACGATCGCAAATAAATCTGCCATAACGAGATGTGTTTCAATGTTTCAAATATGCGGCCACGTCGGCCAGATCTGTGCCATTGGGCTCTCACTTCGGAAGATCGGAATTAATTCAGTTGTCAATCGCAAACCCAGCGCTGTCGGTGACACGAGTCTGACGCACTTCGCAATCGTGCGTCACTGTTTCAAATCTATACATCATACCATGTTACTTCGTGAATGCTGCTAGGCAGAGCTCTTTCAAGCCTTATTTTCAGCACACTACACACATTTAGAGGGTATTAATATAAATTAAAATATTTTGTTACATACCATATTGCCTATTTTATTTTAAAACAGTTTTTGTCTACAGCCTCTTTTCTATATCTTATTCGGGTAAGCTAGAGTTTAACAAAGTATGTTAAGAATCAGTATTTTCCTTATAACGTACCTTATTTAGTAAACTTAAGCGCAAAAGACGTTACCTACGTTAATTGCAAGTAAAATCATCAATTTGTTATCATTGTCATTAAGAAAAATATTAAATTACAATAAATAAATCATTGCACCTATATATTATTTAATGCCGATAATAATAATTATACGAAAACTGGTCTAACGAACCGGGAGAGGATTACATTTCTCGTTTCGAATTACACGATACCATCGCAGCGCTCCATTCGGTGCAATTAACGCGGCGCAATGACCATATAAATCTCCACTGAATGCTATGCCCATTCTATACTTAACCGCCCGTATAGAGGGCATACGTACACACCGCACACACCGGCCGGCAAGGTATTATGTCGGCGCCCAAATAAGACAATTGTAATTCCAACTAAAAGGATATAAAACGGATGTGATTAATACAAGTCATTTATTGGCCATAACGTTGAGTAGTCGAAGTGAATTATGGGCGTCTGCATCGATCTGGGTTTTTCCTTAATCTCACCTATACGTCTTGAGCCGTAGAACAAACAAGCCACGAGCCGGGCTTACGTTTCGAATAAATCAATGTTACGACGCGTTAAAATATTTAAGCTCACGATTAATGCAGGGCGCGGGTGCTCGTCTTATCAAACCGAACCGCGCTCCGCACAGCTGCTCCGCCTCTGTCGCGGTGTTGAATTGCAAAGTATTAGCCGAGATGAATATTACATCACTCAACTACAAGCGATGGCCATATGTACTCTACTGATTAGCGAGTGTACCCATCCATATAGGAATAAACACAAAGAAGATCAGAAGTTCTGTTGCCAAACAGAGGAAACTCGTAATAAATATTCAAACTCGTCGAGTTCCACAAGGTTTTGATTTTTATTAGGAACCCTGAAATCCGAGCAGCACAGATACTGTTATAACGATATACCGTCGGAAGTAATAAAATAAAACGATTTTACATCTCCAGAGGGAAATGAACGTTTTTGTCGAATGGGAAAAGTCAGTCGCAACTTCTCATTCCGCGATAAAATCAGGAACGTTTTACGACAATCTTCTATTCGATAGCTATTAAACAACAATCTTAAAAAAGTTTCTGGAGGCGCTCCTAAATCCCACCTTCGCGTTAAAACGGAGATTAACATTCGGCATAGCCTCCATGGCGCCGGGACACCGTGATACTTAATTTTAAAACTTCCCTATCTTATCTCGCTTATAGTTATTGCGTTGGCGGCGTTAAATTACATTTAGCCTGTTCCAGAAGTATACCTGTATAATTATTATTATCTACATGCATTTCAAAGACCTAATGCAACCGGTACTCCCATAAAAACATTTATTCAACATATCCAAAATTACACGGGATCAAATGCGAGATAAATATTAGGTAACTGCCGGCCAAGATGTAAAAAATACGAATTTATCCTAATCCTAAATGACCACAACTTCGAATAATGAACTGGTCACGTAGACCCATTTCGTATTATTTCCCCAGGACGAGTCACGTGACGTGAATAAAAGAGGAGGCCCCGCGACTTCTCTACCTCCTGGAATCCTTCACAGATAAACCGTTTTACGCACGACTCACCAAAAGAGATTCATTATACTATGTATTTGCTCAATGATACATGAAATACATTAGTTTAGTAAACTCGGAGAGACATTCTATTCATTTAGGTACAGAGGGTTTTCCGGAGCCCAACAATTATTACGTCATGCTCTCGTATATTATACACACAGTACTAGGTAGGTATATTTAATTAAAGGAAACATTAATCAAACACTGAAATGTTTATGAATTTATCCTGTACAATCTACAAAAATAAAGTTATAGTAACTGTTCTTTTTACAACCTGTATGTTTCAAAATCTAGTTGTTTTTTTTTATTTATAATATTTTAAAAATAATTAGCATTTTTATATCGTTATTCTTCTTATATCTTCTAATAATAGTAATAGATATAGTTAATACGTAAATCAGAACCCTGAGACAGAAAAAAACAGAAATTTAAAATGTAAATTTTGTTCGAATGTCGACCACAGTGCGACCTCTAGTTCATTATAAAATCACTGATGAACTGATGACTAAGAGATAACTGAAATAGTTTTAAACAACAAACAACAACCTAACTTCATTCTCGTAAAGCCAAGTAACGAAATTTCAGTTTCTAATTAGATTTATGTCGTATGATATAATTAATACGATGTCCTTAGACCTTTTAAACTTAACTAAGCTATTGCCTTAACTTTTGCTTAAACAAAATTAATGTCAATTACAGATTTAAATTTGACAAACAAGACGGAGGAGAGAAGTTTTTTTCATAATCGTTACATCTGTAATAAACATTATTTTAATTGATTCTTTAGATTAGTGCGGACCATGTTAACACTAAGGAATACACAACATGGAAATCTAATTTATTATTACAATTACTAATCATTTTAATAGTCATCATAAAGGATAATAGTCTTGGCACTATTAGCACAATGGAAATCTGTGGTCAAGATTTATATTTATAAATACAGCCACTATTCTGCAAGTTTACAAATTACACTATTGGGAGCGACCGCCGTAGTCGTTTATAGGTCCAATAAATAATAATGCAGTAAACAGGATGATAGAGATAAGCGGAACTGCTATAAACAGGAACATAAAATAGAATGCAGCTATGTTTACATATGGAGGTAGTTCAACGTAATAAAGACGTCACACGAAAAGCGCCCGACCGCGACATTAGGCGCACGCCACTATATTGTACGGCTGGTTTGCTCGTAACTACCCATTTTCTCGGGGATAATGACGGATACCAAACAACCTAATGTTCATTCCAACAGCTGGAGAAGCTAACTTAATCTTAAAATATTTTAGCTATTTTAAACGCGCAATAAAATGTTATGATTTTATTAATTAAACCCTTATCTTATCACTAACAGCTTTTAGGAAAGACCGATGCCTCGAGCTTCGCAAAATAAGAAAAGAGTTTTTTACTTTTAATATGGAGAATCGTTGACTTGGACTGAAAATTTATTCCTATGACCATACCAATAATTTAAATAAAACTTAGTTTTGTGCACGAAAATATAAAATATTTTTTGAATATTAGCAGCTGCGGCGCGCTATTCGTGGTTTCGCTGAACGTATTGTACGTTGCAGTGGCATACTGATGTACGAGGCCATCCGTGGTCATTTCGTATACCAAAGCAATGTGTTGTCGTCCATATTTCGCAGTGCGGTCCATTAAAACACGGGACATGTGAAACGCAAAAACATTTTTATCCAAATGTGCTTTCTACTCTGATCTATTCACGGAACGTAATATACGTTAGTACTGAACAAAGTTATCATAGTGTGTACAGAAAAATATTACCTTGGATTCCCTCGTAGCGCTGCGTGGTGCAAAGCATTGAATCCATTGTTGTTTGTAAGTGTCATGTCAGCTCCATGATCCAACAGCAAAGTCAATATGTCGTCCCGCTTCTTTGAAATTGCATCGTGCAACGGCGTATCGCCTTCGGAGTCCTGGAAAAAATATATTGAACTTGTAGCAAATATTTTCTTATACAAAATCGCACTGCATTAAATATTACGTCTACGAAAAAATCAAAGTTCGCCGAGGTAGTAAAGGCCTAATGACAGTATGTGAGAACAGCTGTGCTGACGCGCTACACATACATTATACGGCCCGCCCGTCTTGTGTATTGGCACAATTTTCTAAAACATCAAACCGCCCGAATGAATAATTGAGGCGGCGGAGAAGGTGTTTAGGGCGTGGATTATGGACTTGCATAATTTATAAGCGTCTCCGAGTAGTCGAGAGAGGCGTGAGGCAGAGGATCTCAGCTGGTGCGATGCGCAGCTCCAGACGTAATCACGAATGGTGTCGAGTTCCATAATATAGGACAAACAGCGCAAAAAGCGCGGCCACCGCGTCATTATCATAATCACCACAGCTACGTGCCTCTGCGGAGCCGCCCAAGCCGTTTCGCTTTGTGAGCGTGCATTAAGAGAGCAGAGCATACTGCTCTGTCATTCCACAATTAATTTGTAAGCCTGTAACTCTGTAAGATGAGTGATTTTCCTTAACCAGAAACATTAACTAATGAATGCTGTATATTTTAGTTCGCTCATTAGTGTAGTATCCTCGTTGAGAAATACTACGGTTTTGGGATTTATGGAAACGCAGTTCACGATTAAATTAGCAATGTGAGTTTATTTTTGTAAAAGTACAAACTAAAGACCAGTTGTCACCGTCACTATAACATCAGGACTTCGACAAGTTGCCTTCATCAAGGCAATATTAAAACTATGATAAGTTGCCTTCTTCAAGGCAACCCAAGGACTAACTCTACACAAAATCGATACACACTTTATACCTGGGCTTCGCCCCACTCGCTCATGCATCCGCCACTTCGCTTTCTCCAAAATTACAAACAATGCGTAGTTGAAACAATACAATAATTTA
This sequence comes from Celastrina argiolus, assembly GCA_905187575.2. Classification (NCBI taxonomy): domain Eukaryota; kingdom Metazoa; phylum Arthropoda; class Insecta; order Lepidoptera; family Lycaenidae; genus Celastrina; species Celastrina argiolus. The sequence continues at coordinate 11,956,220 of LR994577.1, forward strand.
TGTCCCATACTAAAGCGCACATGTGGTGTGAAATCAATACAACAGCTATCCTTCTTAGAAATACACAATTAAAAGAAACCACGGCTATAAAACAATTTCACTCCAGTCAATATCTTCGGTAATAACTATTGTCTTAAGCCTAACATCTGTTCACAACTTTCTATATTTCAACATTATAAATAACTTAAGAATAGAGCTTCAATACAAAGCGTGTCTATCGCTGGGTTTTACAACCCTTTACCGACTGTTGAGTTCTACGATCCTACATTCGGCCATCCTGCTGCGACAATTGCCCTCAATTGTCATCGTCAAAAACGTCCTCGGTCAGGTGGTACCTGCATCACTATTCTAATAAGAACTATCCCTTGTTTTCTTTCATCAGTTATTATATATAACAACTTAACTAAATATCCGTCGGCGTCTTTGAAACTACGTTTAAAACTTTCTTTATTGTCTTGTACATTTTTCGGCACGTCGTCACTATCACAAAAATACAATAAATGTAACATCTTTTCATCTAATCTATAATAATCTACTTTATACTTAACATCTAATAAAAATATGTTTTCTTCTCTCTCAATATTATTTAAACTACTTTTAATTACATGTTTCTTCTCCAGTATTATGCTCAAATCTTTTACTTCTTTCCGCTCTGAAGGAGCTAATCGGCGTGGCCGTATAACCACCTTCTTATATTGTTTAAGAACTATCTTTCTACAACTATCTACATCACACGTCGCCTCAGGTTTACAATAATTAAAACCTAAATTGTTTGTCATCTGTTAAGAACAATGCTCATTCTTAAACACATTAACTTCTTTATTTACGTCTACGACAATATCTACGATATCGCTACTTATATCACATCTCGGCTCTGTTATACACACCAGCTGTTTTAGCGGCGGGGACATCAACTTATTACACACACGCTCACATATTGACGATACGTCACTTTTAACTGTCTTTACTACTTCTAACGACTTATTGTCTCTAATTACACTCTTCTGACATTTCTCTTCTGTAGGTCGGGATAACATACACACCTCAGTCGATTTTGTTACACCGCGATTAAAACACTCTCTTCTTTTTTCTCTCCACGGACACAAGACACTAATATTATTTTCTCCCCAGTTGACACTTCTCATCTTGTCCGTCGTTGGTACAGCTTTTCCTGGACATCTTCGTTTCGGCCTGATATCTGCACACCTCTCTGCCTTGTAAATAGTTTTTTCAGGAGTTCGATCTTGATATGTACACTCCTGGAATTCGTCTCTCAATGTTTCCTTTAACATTCTCCATGATTTGGAACACCTTGCAAAACTTACAAAAATCTTTGCACAACCTTCTAGCAATTGTTTGGCGTATACAATCTTTTGTGCCTCGTCCCAATTGCATATCCGTGCCATTTCTTCAAAATCGGCTAACCAGCTCTTAACATTCGAATTTTTATCTCCGCTGAACTTCTTTAGACAGCACTCCACTTCTTTAAAGGTCAATACCGTCGGTTTTTCGCTTCGTCTACGAATCACTGGCGAGTAACGACTCTGGTTAAAATCATCATCATCATCTTCTTCTTCTTCATGTAAGAGGTGGTTCAGTAATCTACCCTTGCCGAGTCCTGGGGCAGTGGCAGCATCGTGAACCTCGTCTTCTTCTACGTCTTCATCGTCATCTTCATCTTCATCATCTTCATCGAAGCCTGGTTCCTCTTCGCCGTCAACAACTCGGTCTCGTTCCACCAATAGCGCTGCTCTTAGCCTGTTCAATAACTCCGGCTTACGACCTGTCCCGCGGAGGTTTCGCCGTCTGAGCTCCTCTCTGAGCTTCACGACCGTCATTAGGGGCAGCTGGTCATCTACCACTACCACGCTAACACCTCCCGCAACCTTATCATTAACACCGTACATCTTTGACTTCTACTACTTCGCGCACTATTCTGAACTCGCACTGAATTGTTAACACATCTTTACGACATTAAATTCACTTGTAACTTCTTCATATTACCGCGATCCCAACCCAATCGACCTCAGCGTTACCGATTGAGTTATCCCGGACGAGCCCCCACAATGTAGTATCCTCGTTGAGAAATACTACGGTTTTGGGATTTATGGAAACGCAGTTCACGATTAAATTAGCAATGTGAGTTTATTTTTGTAAAAGTACAAACTAAAGACCAGTTGTCACCGTCACTATAACATCAGGACTTCGACAAGTTGCCTTCATCAAGGCAATATTAAAACTATGATAAGTTGCCTTCTTCAAGGCAACCCAAGGACTAACTCTACACAAAATCGATACACACTTTATACCTGGGCTTCGCCCCACTCGCTCATGCATCCGCCACTTCGCTTTCTCCAAAATTACAAACAATGCGTAGTTGAAACAATACAATAATTTATGTCCCATACTAAAGCGCACATGTGGTGTGAAATCAATACAACAGCTATCCTTCTTAGAAATACACAATTAAAAGAAACCACGGCTATAAAACAATTTCACTCCAGTCAATATCTTCGGTAATAACTATTGTCTTAAGCCTAACATCTGTTCACAACTTTCTATATTTCAACATTATAAATAACTTAAGAATAGAGCTTCAATACAAAGCGTGTCTATCGCTGGGTTTTACAACCCTTTACCGACTGTTGAGTTCTACGATCCTACATTAGTATGCCGTTTCCACCAAGAAAATTATTTTGCTTTTGTATTACACAGTACAATAATTTCCCATGATCGCTTTCAAAATTGTTTGCCAAATGAAAATCATTTAATCATTATCACATAATGTATTTTAATATCAAAAAACTGAATAATTCTTATTTTAAGGCATACGAAATAAAATTTTATATGTAATACAACGTACTATTTATGTGGCAAAGTGAAAGGTTATCCGTTAATGTCAAATATGAATCACGTCTTCGTATAATTCTTCGTAACAATATTTTTGATCTACGAAAACACTGTGAAACAAAATTCTTTGTCAGTTAGTTGACAGCTCTTTTTAAACAGATCTTACGTGCATGCATTATGCATTTCAACTCTGAATCGCAATGCTTCGTTCTAGAAAAACATACGATAAAACTACCAACTTCGAAAAGTGCTGCACTAAGTTTTACCCACAACCCTTTTACAATCTGAGCACATATTTTACTAACTTGGAATACAATAATTTTAACACATAATTAGTAAAACTAAAAATGAAATATAGGGGTTTTTTTTTCTAATGATTAAGCGGAAATATTAATAGTGGGTTTGTTAAAAACTTAACATTTTAAAATGGAACACAAGGTGGTCAGTTAAAAATAATTGACCCAACAAAACCGATCCAGTTTCCGATCGAGAACATTCAGCTAACATTAGCTGAGGCAGGACAGTAATTCAGTAATTCAGGAAAGCTGAACAACAGTGTCAGCGTAATTCCGTGCAGTATAGCGGTATTAAATATTAATCCTATTGGCATATAGATGACCATTACATCAGGTAATTCATACTGTACAGTTGTACACGCAAAGCACGGAGCATTACATGCCTAACTATTTGAATTCGATAATTAGTTGATTAACAGGATTTACGCTTAATAGGGGCGTATATACGTTAGCTGGTTTGTACATAATTAGAATGATTTGTGAGTGCGTGTTGCTTCAGTATAATTACATTTTACGGGAACAGTGAAAATCAAAAATATGGAAATTAAATTATGGGCAATATACTTTGTACCGAATTCCGATTTGATTAAAAAAATAATATTATATAGTGGAGGTGTAAAATATCTTGTTGTCACCAAAATCATAAAGACGAATTATTTACAGGTGAATATAAGTGTAGAGGATAAATAAGAAATTTGATTTACGCGGTAATATCCGCAGGTGCACACGAGCGGCGCTTGGGCGGACGGCGCGCGGCTGGGCTGGCGGCGGGGCGGGCGGCGACATGCACTTGTACGTGTACCGTCAGGAATATTATAGCAGCCCACCTACCTCGCATGTAACACTTCAAATTCTAAATTTAACTCATAATATTTTCGACTTTAAATCACAATTCTGTGACACAAGGGAACGTATGAAGCAAAATTTATTTCATTCGAATATTTAAACATCTTAGAGGTATCATTTTATTTTTACCTATACTTTGTTTTGATACTTAATTAGAATTATATTATGTTAATAAAGGTTACAAGCAAGATAAGTATTTAAAAAAAAGTATTATTAAAAGTTAATAAAGTATTTTAGTTCGTTTTGTAAAGACATTAAGACTATATAGAAAATATCGGATTAATATTGTGTTCAGCTTTTTAATATTAATAGATGATGTCGATGGTAAATTATAACTAGGAAAATACAATTACGTTCTAGTAAGCCGGGTCGACATCGAGTAGAATGAACGTATCAATTTAGCGACCTTTCCTACTATAAAATATTTTATATGACCCAATAACTTGTACCTGGAAGTAAATATGCCAAGAAAAATTCAAGTACACAAATCGCTATTTATAGTGCCAATTATATTTAATTGCATTTGGTATTATTATAGAATTTGTTGCGTATAATATGAAGAAAAGCTCTTCGCGGGCATTTGAATTATACTCATATTTATCTGCGATTCAATACAAAACCAAGATATTATAATATTTTAAAGAAGAGCAAAAAATCCAATTGAAAGAAACGTTGAAGACTTATCCGCACGACTGCTGAATAATGCAAATTCAATGAATATAATCGATGAAATGATGGCTCATTCGTAATACTGGTGACATACAATGTGACGATAATTGCAAACATCATGAAAAATTAAAATTAATCGATACCGTTATCACGACATTTGATTAACATTTGATAATATTTTTCTGATATGCAAATTAATTATTACAATAGTAATTCTTCAAGGAGCTAGTTTAGGTAACTGATAAAAGCTGTGCTTGATTATTTTTAATTTCTAAATTTCCCAAAATATAATGGCTAATTATGTTATAGCGGAAATAACCTAGTAAAGATGTCGATTTAAAGGCATTTTAATTTAAATTAATTACTTGCGTCAGTGGTTTTACTTAATTGTTTAGACACAACGAGACTTCATCGAGGGCCAGCAATAGTCGAGAGAAAAAAGGAGGTCAGAGCGCGGTATCATTCATTGTAAGCTCCGTCATTGACGAGGCAGAAAGAAAACAACTAATTGTTTAATTCCAAACCATTAACATCTAGTATTACAGGGGGATTATTCACGGACCATATAGCTCGGTATCAGGGAGCGCTACGCCATTGCAGTATGCGTTGACTTACGATCCCTACAAGCCCGTTTATGTCGCTAGCGCATATTATATGCTTTCATGTACTAAATTCACTTTGAGTGCACTTTCCGGCTTATTTTATTTATTATAATTAAATAATTTAACGCCTCCGTGGTCTAGTGGTTCAGAGCTTGGCTCTTGACCCGGAGGTCGCGGGTTCGAATCCCGCTGAGGGAACAAAAAGTTTTAAATGTTCCTGAGTCATGGATGTGTATTAAAGGTGAAAGCCCATTTCAGGCCCAGAGCGGACAGCCGTCTTAAGAAGACTTAATTTCTCCAGAAATGTACCACAAAGAGACATGATTTTTGATAACATTTAAATAACCGCCACTATAATCAGTAATGTTCCAATAAAAAAAGGAATTTTATTGGATTATTTGGAACCTAAGTAGAACGTTGACGCGAAATGTTACCCGATGATAAAACTCTAATCAATCAATCCGAATATCGATTTATAAACAAATAAAATAAACTCATGTGAAATACAAATTACGGGTCACTGTTGGTAATTCTGTAAAGAATTAATCAAAAGAAAACATTTATCTTAAAACCAATGTTTACGTTTGTTACTTTATACGATAAAGATTAATAAAAAGTCATATTATATCGATTATTTTTTACGTAATCGATTTATCGATTTCATTTTTTGCGACAAGCGGCAACACTGATGACTGAAATGTCATTTTTCAAACGAATGATTTCGAGCGTTCACTTGTTGCTCAAAGATGCGTTTTGTTTTGTTTTCGATTTTTTTCACCGCAATCTGGCTTTCTCGCCTGAACTTGTTTCGGCTTTTCACATACGACTTTGGCATTGCTTTACTAGTTTTGTTCTCTCCTTCTACGATTACTTAGCCCTGGATTAAAGGATTACGCTATTTGATTGTGCATACCAAAATATCTGAAGAACATTGTATTTGTTGTGGTAATAATGTTACCGAGAACCGTATTTTAGAGCCCGAAGAATTAAGTGTCATACAGCAGTGGGTTGCACGGCAGCAGGTAATGATAATATTATAATAAAATGTTTCTATTATTTCTTTCATTATGGTTTAATCGTTCAATCTTTTACGGTTGAAAATATTTATCATTAATGTTAATATGTTTTAGGTGTCAGGCGATAATCTTGTTTGCCACAATTGCTGGGTAGCAATAACTGAAAGTCTTGCACTACAACAAGGGCTATCTTATTATATCTTATTATATCTTACTATTATAAAGTATTGAAAAGTCGGAAAAGGCCTTGAAAATAAAATAGACAAAAAGTAAAAAAATATATATTTCTACAATAATGGCTGCATTTTAAGTTTTTTTCTCAGATATCTAATACTAATAACATTTTAGAACACTCATTTTTAATGCGATTTTTTGATGTCCACATTGGGCCTGAGACACTATGGAGAGTGGGCTTTCTCCTTTGTGTAATATAATAAAAATCTTAAATATGTTTATAGTGTAAAAGTATTAAATATATTTCCGTTGTCTGGTACCTGTAACACAAGTTCTTCGGATACTTAGCACGGGGCCAGATTGACGTGGTGTGAAGCGTCCATAGATATTATTATTATTATTATTATTATTATAATCATTAAAAAGATGCCAATTATATACAGTTCATAAAGAGAAAAGCTCCACATAAAGAGTTATTAAATTCATTACGTGCAAAATAAAACACGTTACATTTTCAATGAAACAACCTGAGCTGTAATACGTTAACGTGTATTTAAACGCACAATTTGCCGTCCCGGTAAAAATAACAACGGTTCGTCATCGTGGCCATTTGCCAACTAGGGACCGGTTTGGGTAATTTTAAATTTATGGAAATCCGGTGCGAGATAAAATATTTACTGCGCGTTGGGGTTCAGCGTGCGCGTTATTAACTAACTGAATTAATTTGCCAATTCATATCGATAGCAATTATCGATTGGTCGAACGAGTTAAGTAGTCCGGCTGGTACACTAGCCGGTGCACCCTCATCAGCCGCCTTGATTGATTGTGCGGAATCAAGCCCCCACTCCACTCCCTACACCACAGACGTGCTGCAATTGAATTAAATAAAACCGATAAGACATACGCGTTGTCGATCTTGTCGACTGTCGAGCCTTCTGAACATTATCTTCAATGTGTCAATAATAATTAATCCGTCGAGTTTGTAACTCATTAGTTTCACATAGATCGTAAACACGATAAAACCCATGTGACGCAAGTAGTGTTCATACTAGTAAGTAAATAAAGTAATGAAAAAGAAACACAAGATGATGAGTCTGTAAGAAAAGTAACATAATATCCCATGTGGACATAGAAAATGATAAAAAAGTATGTTTGACCCAAAAGAAATATCTAGAGATAGAAACAAATGTAGCAAAGAAAGCCCCTACGTCGACTACTTAATATGAGTATAGTACCTATCTATCTTATTCGAATTTATATTAAAAGCGAAGTTACTAATTAAAATGTTATGTAATGACAACATTATTTTTATCAATGGTTAACATACAATATTAAGTAAAAATTGGTTACTAATACTATTTATGTGGTACTTAATACTTTAGCATTTTGTATGATAATATTATCTATTACATAAATGTTTAAAAATCCCTAATCCAATTAATACCAAGTTATACATTACAATTTGCAATATTATTCTTGCAGAACTCAATTTTCCAAGGCTTTGATCTAGACCATTTATACGGGGATGTTACAAATAAAGATAGAGCTCATTGCGATAAAGTAGGTCGATTCATAAATACCGACGTCCATTAGTGTTCTAATATCTCAACCACGCAATTCTTTGTTATTCTAGTGGAGCGTAACCGCGGTGAGCGCTTTGCTTTAGATATTGGAAAACGGATATTCCATGGGATTTAGCGCTGAACAACGCCCGTCTCGGATCATGTCCGTGAAGCCGCCTCTTTAATTTAGAGCCTTAGATATCGCTTCCCAATTTTTTGCCGGCGTTTATATTTCCGTATCCAGGTAAACGATTTTATGGTTTGAAATCTAAGAAATTCATTATTTACCATTGATATAAAATAACAAAATCAATTGTTTGTTATTCTCTTTATTAGCAGTTTTTTTTTTCCTACTTGCGGTTTGTCAAAAAATCTGCAGTACCTACATTTTATACTTATTTCAAGCTAAAATAAAAGATCTGTCTAGTCGCTTCAGAGCATATTTAATTTTAAAATTAGACCAAATAATACAAACAAATATATTATATACGTCGGATTTGATTGAATCCGCTATTTAATTGAACGACTAACGCGTTCATTGAATTATATTTTTACAAACACATTTTATGAATCCGAGACTAGGACAACCATTAAATTTTTTATTATTAAACTTCAAAATTTCCGAATGTGTACTATTATAACGCACATTAAAGTAAATTATTCAAAAAATATATCAACACATTGCTGTCTATACGAGCTGTTTGATGCCGCGCAGTCATTCATTTAAATACGAATATTCAATCAGATGACTGCGACACATACAAAGAATTAAATATTTTCTTTTTATATTATATAAAGTAAACATTGATTTCAATTAAAAAGAGTCAAATCTAAATACTAATTTACTTTTAGTTTATGTATAAATCGTTTGACGTAATTAAAGCGACCGAGAAATGTTTTGCCTCTACTTAGATGTTTTTGTACCGAGCAACTTACAAGGAGTATAAAACTTCTCTTTAGAAATTTCATTACGACCATAGTAATTAGCGTATGCTTCGGAATGGCGCCTTAAACAGGCAAAAGGAATATAAAGCGTTTGCTGATTTTAACACTAAATGTACTAGCTAATTAAAAAAATATTTTTTAGCTCAACGCCGCGCTGTTGCAACGTGAGAAGCGAACATAATAGTGAAATTTTAAATATATTTTAATAATTATTTTCTATTTCTTAAATTGAAAACAATAAAACGATGATATACAAGTAAAATTTTGCCTTTTGAAATAATAATATTTTAACGCATATGTTGACCTCACACATTCTACTGATTCACCTACAGCTGATTAAAAATTATTAGTAAAAAAAAAATACTATTCGTTTTATTATAAGTTATTACTTTTCTCATATTTTTTTTGCCTAAAGTACATTATCTCTAATTGATTTTATACAAGGTTATAGACACCGTCGACGATTAACTTAATAAACTACGAAAAGCATTCATAAAACTTAATGATACAAAATAAACAAGCGAGTATTTAATTTTATGATCGAATGTAAAGCAGCTTTAATGAACTGAACCGGAATTGGGCTGGAGGTGAATTACAGCGTGGTGCGTAGATTAATCGGCGATGGTTTTAGTCTGTCACTGTAATTCAGAAGCTCTCTCATTTAAACAATGACTGCCGATTGGCGTAATCACCACACTCAACCTGCGTGCCGGTTCGCTATAAACCAAAACGTAATGCAGGAAACCTACACCCCTGCCGAAGTCGCTAATCGAAATTTAACTACTCAGAACAAATTAGACGGCATCAACTTCTTCCTCTACATTGGCTTCATGTGCTCTGGATATATTTGCGTGGATAATAATGCGGATGCTATGTCTCATCTGATATATTCGCGGTGTAGCTAATAATGAAGTATATAATAATTGAAGACATGAATGAAAAGGTGATATGCGGTAAAATTGTGAAAATTTTGTTCAAACTGTCACTTAAACATTTTCGAATACGTCGGTATCGTATTAAGTACATTAATCTAAATATTCATCTGTAGCATCAATGTACTTAAAATGTTACTACATATTATACTAAAATGTTTAAGTCACAGTTGAGGACATAACACCTTCATCCATTCATATCTTTAATTTTCCTATAATTTACTCTAGAACATTGATTAAAATTCAATCAAGCTTCAATTAAGCTTTCATGCCTTAGGTATACGCCACCTTGTTGTTTCATTTGTGATTCACAGAAACTAAAATGATATAATTATACCTAAACAATATTATCAAAAATTTGTATGCTTACTTAATGCACTTAAGGTTAAACCTTAATTATGTTACCTGTGAAAGATTTTATATCAGAAACGTACGTAAGCTTTTATATAGAAATCTCTCGGATCTAAAATGAAAAGCAGTAAAAGAAAATATACTAATCTTTCAGTAGTATAATAGTGCTGAATCCCGATTATAGCTTTAGTTCATTAAATCTAGAAACCGAACGTAGATAGCTCCCGCCGTTAAGAACCGAGTCAATGTAAGTTGAATTGATGAGGATTCCAACTTTCGGCAGTCACTACACTCTGAAAGGGAGATAATATCATTAACCTAGATATTTGAAACGTACCTTTGGAATTAGTTTTAGAGTATCATACCATTAAAGGTTTTTAATTAAGAACTATGTGCACGGATTATGTCGGGATTTAATACTGCTTAATATGAGCGTTAATTAAATTTTAGTTTTACTATTTCCTGTAATTAGCCAACGTGGCGCGAAATCTTTTTGCACCGAGCGAGTTATATTATTTAAATACTATCAAGTTACTGGAATTCTTAATTATACTTTCAGTTTTATCATACTTGGCTATAAGTTTACCTAAACTTTATTTTTTAAAGATATAAATCTGGAGTTCAAGTTAAGCCAGAACAGTTCGACAGTCAACCGGCTTACTTAAATCAGACGATCTTTGGAGGTTTAAAAGGAGCACTCCAAAGAATTCTTAAAGTTCTCAATTGTGAAAATACTACGTCCAATTTAAGAGAAATTGCAAAGCAAAAGTTACATGAAAAAAAACCGAGGGCATAATAAAGCTCCGCGGTTTTGGTTGGCTGGCCATGATTGAATGCGAAAAAGCTGTTTTCTTTGTGTACATCAACGAATAAATTGGTTGTGGAAATTTAACTATTATGCCTATACCGTATACATACATATTATAAATTATTATTAAGCGGCGATCGTCCCTTCCAATTCACGCGCTCACTCATTAACAAGGAATATAATAAATTGGTTGTGTAAATTTAACTATTGTGCCTCTACTGTAGATATTATATATCTACTACTACTATTATGCGGCTATCTTCAACTTGAATTCACACGCTTACTCGTATAATAAAAAACAATATATTTATCATTGCACTTCTTTTTCGATTCGACCGATAATAATCAATCGCAGCGTTACTTAAAAGAAGGGTAACATTACGTTTTTAAGTATTTAACTTAAAAACTTAATTACTACGAAAACCTAAAACTATATGTATTTGTTATAAACTTATTACCAATTACACTACGTACTCGCTTAGATACCAATCGGACCACAGAAAAAAATATATATATGGATAGCAAGTACATAATATTGAAAACGTCCATTAGCAGTATATCTGAATAGACACTTTCCACATAAACGGGTTTGTCGTAATATTCATCACAAATTGAGGACGTCAATTACGCGCACCAAATTTTCAAAGGCAATCCTTTGAAAATGCGAATGCCTTGTCTATAAATTGTCCGAATGCTGTGAACGTCCGTAATTCATGTATTTTATGTCAATTAGCCGGAACCGTCGATCGCACGTAAATGACTAGGTCACAGAATCACTTGTGACAGAGTTTCCAATTCAGACCATGAATACCCAATCATGTAAGTGGTCATTGCCCAGAATATTGAGCCAGAACCTGTCCACTTCTACGTTCTAATTATCATTATTATTTAATATCCCAACGCATTGCATAAAAATAATCTTGTAATACGTAGGTATCCAAAATATAACACATTATATGCAGTGATAAAACGTAAAGTTTAAACAAAAATGTCACATATTTTGCTACAAATGTTCCTAAAAATGTAATGCACTACAGTTAAAAGCTCCTACAGGATTATAAAAGTTCTAGTTTTTGATGCAATAAATTCTGTCAAAGGGCTTTTATCACACCATTCAGTGATTTAATAGCCGTAACTCGACTTGTCGTATTACACAGCAGCTACGTAATAAAATATTAGCTCTTAACCAGCACGTAATAACAGCGCGTGTAAAATATTCGGGTCTACAATTCCAATAACAATTTGTGAACTTTCAATAGTTCGAACGTGGATGTTCGGAATGGGAGGTATTTATTAGGTCAATATTACTAGATGCGAGTGTGCCGCCGAGATTATGGTCCGAGACTTTTTCCCTCCCGCGCCCGCGCCGCGCGCACCGCCCCGCGACCCGAGCGCGTAGCACAGGTGCCGATAATGTGGTACGAATCAAATCGGGGATCAAAACCGTTCGGCTCATATTAGCACCTTATACGTTTTCTATACTTTATCGTAGGTTTTCGAACGAAACAAACTGGATATTATATTACTAAGAATTTTGGCAGCATGTAAGATGATAAGAAAGAAAGCATTACGACATAATATCGTGGCATTTACTATTGAAATGTTCGCAATGAAATTTCCACAGTTACTCAGTTTCAGATTTACCCCGTCTTATATATTTATCGAAACTTCTCCTTAAACGAGTTTTTAATCATACGATAACAACGAAGCCCCAAGAGAAATACAAATCATCGGAAAAGTTATATCAATGAAATTAAATCATACAATAGGGTTAATAAATAATTCTTGCCAGTTCATAAACTTACATTAGCTTTGTCAAAAATAGAACCAACCACGTTTATTTTTTACCCGAGATCACAAATCAATTAATTGATTGGCTATTGCCGAGCTTAGTGGATCACGGACAATGCTTCTGCCTGATAACGGATTTACTCAAACCCACTCGTGACTGCTGGCAAGGAAGATTTAAGATACACGTGCGCGGTGGAGAGAAAAATATTTATTATAGTCAATTACGTTAGTTGCAACTAGCAATATTAATAATATTTTAAGTACGTATTTCAATTATATTAATAATTTCTTCGTTATACAAATGACTACAAGTAAATATATAAATTGATTGTAGCAAGTAGTTAATAAAGAAACACATTTTATTATTTATAGTAGGTATACGAACAGATTGATCGCTTGACGGCAAGACTATCAACGAAAACGATTTTATTAGATTTAAAAATGTTTGAAAGTATGTTACAATCTATAGCACTTATTTAGATAAAATTTAGTTAATTCGGTAGGCTACTAATCCCGAAAAAGTACAGTTTTTCCGTCGCATCCTGTATTTACGCGGGCGGAGCCGCGGGCAAAATCAAGTATCTCATAAAACCCAAGTTGTCGTCAAGAATAATATATTCAAATATAATAAGGCATAACAAGCAAGGTGGTGATTGTAATTTGTACTGATTTATATGCAGAGACAATGTCTTGTTCCATCAATTAATCAGTGTCAGCCGGATCGCTGTACCGGGATTATAATTTATATTTGTAAATAAATTAACATAATCTGTTCTGATCTCTGCAATTTAGGATTATGTGAATCTGTTTTATTTATTTCTTGTTATAATTAACAAAAAGTAAAGCAATTGATGGTGCATGTAAACATATAATGTAATTTAAGTAAGTTGGTATGGTTTGATTTTTAGATCACTAAGTAAATATTTTGTTATCTATATAATTGTTACAGGAACTTTATTATTTATTTTATTATTATATTATTATATTGTATTATTAACTTTAATACATAACTTTTATTTGGTATAAGTATATTTTTATCGCTTTGCCTATTTATTTATAGGCTGACGCAATATGCCCTCCACGGACTTAGCTATCCTTACATACCCGAACTGATAGCTTAAAGCGCACTTATGCCAAATAACTCTGGGTTAATAAGTCAGATAATTAACTCTAAAGTTAGCTCGAGAATAGGGGTTATTAATTTAACTCAAACTAGCGCGATCGTTTTTCTAGCTAATGTACCTTTTATACTTTATTTCACACACATTTTCTGTTGATTTTAGGAATTTTATACAATGACGGACTACATATATTATCTGTAACATAAATATACATAAATTAATTATAAAATATATATTTCCAAATAAATTTTAAGCCGATATGCCGTTAAAAAATATTTTTCAATATAGTTAAAAAATATATTTTTCAATTAGTAGGTACTACCTATATGTTTATAATTTTGGTACCTACATAAGTACTAAAATTTTATTGTAGCTTTAAAATATTAATTATACGGAGTGTGAAAAAGTGCTAGGGTTTACAATAATTATTATCGATGTAAATTTTAATTAATTTGCGGTCGTGTTAATTAACATAAATGGTAGACCAATACGTTCAAATACGGTCATAATAATTACAAGGTGTTATCGTTTTAATACTTGTGAGTAAATTCTGTCTCTATATTATGGCGTGTTAGCTATTTCCAATCTCAAAGAGTAATCTTGGTAAAGTAAATAACGTATTCGAATGTCTATGGAACACATACATACTGTACATGAGAGCACTTGTCGTAGTCGCTCGGAATGAAATAAGGCGTTCGTATGCGATGCGTACGTCTACCGGGCCGTATCCGACCGAATTGGCGCGATTAATTGAACGCCTATTCCAGCTATTAGTTTACGAGACAATAGTTATTGCCAACTCTGTGAAAATTTCGCTCACTAGTAAAAATGTTTTAACGCACAAACTGTTTTAGTTTTTAAAAATTCTCTCAGATACATAAGTTGATAGTTCATATCAATAAAAATAAACATTATGAAAGGAGAAATCAATAAACCTTTATTAATGACGTAAATTGTGTTTGCATAATGATTTATATTGATATAAATACCACAATAATTATAGAATTATTGTGTGAATTTACTTTCGTCATATTACCTTCTACCTCGCTGGCAGAACAGCGTATATCCCACTCGTTCCCGCATAAACTTATGATACATTAAGTCCTACGAGCCGAAAACATCGACAATTTACAAAGCGTCTCACGGCATCATATTAAAAATGATATCGCCAATAAATCGCATAATGGTGTCGTAAAATTTCGCCGGTATTATCTTGGGAAAAGGCGGCTATTTTACATTCACCTGCGAGGAATCCCTCCACATCCAATTTATGTTAGTGGGCACAAAACGAACGCTGACAAATGTGGAAATAAAATGAGCATACGTTTTATCTTCAGCCGGAGGAGTCGGTTACACCGCGCCGCCCGCCGCCCGCCCTGGCGCGACGTGTGGGTGAGATCACACCGAGGGTCCGGTTTCCTACCTGATGCTAACCCAATTTTACCACTATCTATTTTTACTCATGAAATAAACAATAATAACCGGAAGCATTAACCTTTAACTAAGGAATGATCTATAGATATTTCCATACCCAGAGAATTTCAGAACTGAAACTTAAAACGCAAAGGAACTGCAGTTTGTAGATGACATTTATTATGGAAACGTCTTAAAAGCGTTCCAGGACTTAGCAACCACTCTCGTAGTTCTTACTTAGATACGCTACGGTACCGGCGTCGCGTCGGGCGGACGAAACCAAGTGGAACTTTTCCCAGGTCGTCTCGTATATAAAAAGAATTTTTAAGAGCTGCTTCAAATTCAACCTAGATATTTCAAGGTACAACCTAGCAAACAACCCTTTGATCTCGCTATCGGTAAAACTCCCTACGTCTTTAAAGTTTAAACGTAGACCGAGAATAGCTTTAAAAGTGTATATCGCATTACACCATTTCAGTTGTTTAAGTTGAATTTCGTCGTAAACGTTGTTTATGGGGGACATGGCAATAATATTTTCTTAATTCACAGGAAACGAGATAATGAAAAGCACCGGGCGGCATTACACGGCCGCGTGAGAACACCCCGCGTCGTATGTAAGATATAACTACGCAATTCTGATAACGATACTCGTACAACTTTACCTATTTACACGAGCAGTATATTTTGTTAAATGTTTATGCCATCAGATAAGCTTTTCCATGAATTTCACAACAATTACATGTACAAAAGCCTCTTTAGTGTAATTGCCTTTGTAACTTCTTATGAGCTCACTCAGCCTTCTAAATTGCGTTAAATGATACTGTACGTTACTTAATTCTAAAATATCTTCAAAACAATATCGTAACCAAAGATTTAACGAGAAATGTTTATTAAGCTAAATTCGTTTTAATAGGAGAGAATACTTATTATTCTGTACAATAACAGGAGTTCTTAGCTAAGAACGTGCCTAAATAGAAATTAATCAATAAGCCCAGAGGAATAATAGTGATCTCTATAAATGAGAAAACCGACTCCCGGCTACACGTGTTAAATTGAGAGCGGCTACTAATATGGCCGGCCATCGCTCGTTAGAGACCAATTGCTCTTAGTGCTCACATCTATTACACCGTAATGGCGAGCCTGTCGACTGTCCTTTAAAATCTTATATGGCTTTGCTCTTGATAATTTATTGTTTATTAAAATTATCCAGTATCTCCTTTCTTCCCCGACTTTGGCGAAGCCAAAAGGAAGGGTAATGATTTTGGCAGTCTATGTATGTATGTATGTATGTATGTATGTATGTATTAATGTATGTATGTATGTATGTATGTGTGTTCCCATGAAAATGATACCTCAAAAACTATCTCCAAAAAAAATTAAATTAAGATAATTGTATCGTGTTTCGTATTAAAAGATAGGTTTTGGCAAGCACATTATAAATATGTATATAAATATTTTATTAATTATGATATTTTATTGTTGAATTCAAAATTAACGTTTAAAATGCGGTCGTACAAATAGTAGCTAGGAGTTGTACTAAACAACTATATAACTATACTTTCTATGTTTTAATTTAACGTTAGTTTAGTGAAAATATAATTTTATAGTTTATGTGGAAACAGAAAAATGTAAAATAAAATAAAAGTTTAAACAAACTATAACCCGACTTCGCCAAAAAGGGGTCTAAAAAGACTGAAACAAGAAAATAATTTAATTTGGAATCCAGATATGCATAGGTACAGATATTGTCAAGGTAGAGCCGTGGTCGTATACGCTAAACAAATCTATAATATTCGTCTGCTGTTGAAATATACAATCCCAATAGCGCGTAGGTACAGTCGGGTTATAGTTTTTTTTACTTTTTTTTAGTTATCAGTTTTACTTTTACTCACATTTGTATAAGTTAATTGTGTTTTCACAAGTTCACAGGTGATTTAATTTCTAGTTTAACAATGTTTTGTTTAAATATAATTTAATCGGTAGGTGCGACACATAATATTACTAAACGACATATAACGTATTTATATAAAATAAATAACTTATTATTATCATTAAGATATATGTCATTAAGAATTTAAACAACATTTAGCTTGTAAAATATTTTGGTGTAAATTCGAATTACATTTATCAAAGTGTGCATCAACTTTTCTATCTGCATTAATTTACTGTAATAATACAAAAGTACTTTAGCGCTCGGTGAGCTATTTCCCATAGTCCCCGAGTAATTATACGGGAAGGTTCACAAAGGCCGCGCCGAAGAGCGGGCGTCGCGTCCCGGCGCGTCGCCGCGCGTCTGAGCATCACGCTCCGCAGCGGCCGGTAATGCAACCTTAGGCGTCTAACGTTTAGCCACCGAAAATAATTACATTATATAATATGTTTCAACAAAGTCTAAATAAATTAGTATTTAATCGCAATTTAAGTACTTCGTAGAGCTCCGTAGATCTTCGTAGCCAGTATCGTAGAGGTTCATAGTATGTCTATTGTTAGGGTTCCGTAGCCAGAGGGCAAAAAACGGAACTCTTATAGATTTGTCATATCCGTCCGTCCGTATATCACAGCCACTTTATTCCGAAACTATATACTGTTGTAACTTGGTAAGTAGTTGTATTCGGTGAACTGCATTAAGATTTTAACACAAAAAAATAATAATTTTGGGGCTCCTCCCATACTTAGAACTGAACCTTAATATTTTTATCAAATATCCCATGTGGGGTATCCATGGATACTGGATAGGTCAAAAATTATATTGAGTTTTCTAATATTTTTTTTTCTAAACTGAATAGTTTGCGCGAGAGACGCTTCCAATATGAAAAAATGTGTCCCCCCCTGTCACATCTAAAATAAAGGAATGATAGATGTAAAAATAATATAATATGATATACATTACCGTGCAAACTTTCACCGAAAATTGGTTTGAACGAGATCTAATACTAGTAATAAGTTTTTTTATTACGTTATAAATGTTATACTGCATTTTACCTTTCATTCAATCAACTCAAATATAAAAATTAAGAAAACCATTTAATTTCATAAATATAAACCTTAGGCATAAACCGTTAAGAACTTTTATATTATGTAGCTTGCTGCTACGACTATTTTTAATAAAATTTTAACTGATATACACCACTAAAGAAAAAACATTTACTCTTACGATGTTAATGACTATTTTCGTTTCCAAACTCCTTCAAGCTAATTAAATCTTCGCTGAGATTTCATTATACTCTTTTAGTATAGAGCATCTCGTATGTAACTTTGCAGGCAAATAAGAAAAGCAGTGAATATAACATATGACGCGTTCCCGTTTGCTGTGTCGCGTGTGGAATACGGGAGCGCCTCTCGCCACTCTAATGAAGCCGTTAGCGTACAGACTCGGCAGAACTGACACCGAGACGGCGGCGCAGCTGCTGTTATTATCATAGCTGGGACTAGACACCCACCAATATATACGAAATAATTTGAGAGCGGATAATTTAAATTACATACTCGCGCTTATAATGCTTTCTTGCTTTCTCGTAAAAGTTTAAAGTATATTATTATGAGTATAGTAATTTTAATACCCTCTAGCGTCTGAATAATTTTGTCCTTATTATATGTAGTAATTCTGTATGTATAATATGTAGGTAGATTACCAGGTTATCAAAAAGAAAACCTCCGAAAATAAGGAAAACACATAACACTGTGCGCCGTAATATGCTAAACCTGCGAGTCACTATGACGGTAGGGTAACTTTTAAAATGAACAAATAACTATTTGGGCTTCGCGGATGTAGGGTAAATGTTTTTGTAACGCGATAAGCCTCCTTTCTCTTATTTTCATACGGCTCGAGCCCCGCATTTTCTCAATTTACACCGCTACAGAAATTCAAAGAGATTTCATACGAAATAAAGGCTATACAGAAAGCTGTAATATTTGAGTGAGAGGGCATGTCTATAAATGGCAATATAAACTTTAAGAAAATGTAAAATAGCTCTTAGCGAGATACATAAAGATATAAACTTGATCCCCACTATGTTAACAATTTATTCGTTAGAATTTAGGTGCAATAAAGATGGAATCTGTGTGAACGTTAAAGTAGAAACATCGGGACGAGACAATGGGCCATCGGGGAATAACTAAAAAGCAGATTCAGATCACGACGGCCGCGACGCGGCGCTGCTCGCTCTCTCGCCGGCTGATGGCCCCCGTGCTGCCCGCCGCGCCGCACTCCGTACTTATAATCTAATATTCGCAATTTACGAGGATCGCGGGAGAGGCCCGCCGGGACTCATGCCATTGTCATCGCGCGCCGTACCTGCCGCCCTGCCGCCCGGCCGCCCGCACTTAACTCTATCGCCGGAGCTTCACGCGCTTTCGAGGCCAATGTTAGCACAACTACGAGTGTTACGAGTGCGACGTTTATTTTTTTACAGAAACACCACCTCCGTCGGCGCAGCAAGTTTAATGAAAAATATTTTACATCGCAAAATAACGTCAAAGGGTTACTACCGTGTACTCGTAAACAATGAAGAATTTATGTTACATTTAATATAAAAAGGCGATGTCGGCTTTATGGAATTCACTTCGCGCACTGCTGATTTAAAATACATTAAATTAAACAATACATGTTAATTGGTACTCGAACAATAAATACGTACTCGTAAAAAACTGCGACCTCACCGCTACAAATGTTCCTCATTAACATTTTATTTCCTTTTCGCAAAACAGAAGGCTATATTTGTACTGGCATTGAGTAATGGTACTGGAAAACTATTACTGAAAGCGGGTCCTTTTGTGTAGCGGTTCGGTCGGCTACGAGAGCTCGGGCACAAAGTCTCACGGATGTCGTCACACTTAGGTAAATCTCTAATATCCGCTGCAATCGATCCGCTTCACAATACAAATAGCCTCATGATTCATGTTCCCTATATAATGCATAACGCTGGGAAACAGGATAACCATCTAGTAAGTAATAACACTGTCGTCGTTCCATGCATCATATTATTGTTTGAATAAATATCATTGCACCAGCCTGGTGCTAAATAATAATGATTTGTAATTACGGTTACGCAAAAGGGGCGACCTTATGTCGTCCTGCGCTTTTCACGTTCGACAGTATGCTTTACAAGATTTTAAACTAATTGATAACTTAAATCATAAAAACACATTGTCTAAGCATATATGAAATAGGTTATTTTAACGGATCATCTCACTTCTCCGCGGTATAAAATTCTTAAACGGGATTCGGTACCTGTTTTCTCAAGCATTGAAAGTTTTATTCTAAAATTCAAATATGTAAAATTTATTCTACGTATATGAACAATGGCAGACAACAAGAGTGTGTCCACTTTGAATTCAAAATGACAGGAAGTAAATGTAAACACAAAAGCTCGGTACAATAAAAGGGGTTATTTGAGGGACATATTTACTCAAATTTGAATCCGGAACGTGAGGAGTTAGTCTATTACGTGACCGTTAATCGTATTGTAGGATAGTCTGAGTCGCGCCGCAGACGGAGCAGGCTCCGGGCTCCGGCCGTTACCTCGGGCCCGGGGCGGGGAATATCTATAAATTACTGGAACGACAACTCGTTCGCGCCAGATAAAGCTGTGCCGCAAAACAATACTCCGGACAAATGCCTCAGTCGTTAGCAGGGAGAATCGTACATCTTTATGAACTGTTTACTTCACGACTGCCGAGATTGTCTTTGAGCACTGCTGCTTCTTTGTTTTTGTCGCTAGCGAGGAGCGCTCCACTCGCAAAGTAAACTTCCACTTGATTATGTCATAAAATTAATTTTTCAGATTATTCCCGTGACAAAAATTTATATTTTGCGATATAATTTACAACGCTTATAAATTTTAGTGCCGTACTAAAATGATGTTGTAATTTACAGCTGATAAAACCAGAATTGTTCTAATTTACTCTTTACATAAAACGCTAATTAATGACTTGTTTACTCGTAGTCGGGCTGTATTTACATAATATTCTGATTTAAAAGTAAAACAGTGCTTGTTATTGAAAAATATAGATATGGCTTTAACCTTTACCAAATTTATTATATTGTAGATTGCTTTCCAAGTTCCTAGATTTGTCTAAGGGTTGCAATAAGATATATATTGGTACAAGTAAAATAAGATAAACAAGGATAATCCTTCTAATATATAAGTACACGAATAAACAAAACCTAAATAAAATTTGCTTGAGTCACGACTATCCTCAATTTACGTCGTGTTCAAAGGAAAACGTTTCTGCACTTCCAATAATTTAATAAAGAAAGTTTATTGGAGTTAGGCAAGCGTGCGTGGTTGGCACGTTCTCGCCGCAAAGAGCCGAAAACTTTGATTCAATTAAAATAGAAAGTTTAACAAAGAAATTACGAATGTATCGGTATGACTTTACTGGAATATAAACAGAGTTTTGGATATTGTAAAGGTATATATTTCGAGTTATAAAATAAAATACCTATTCCTTTGAGAATTTAATTAGAAATTACGAGTTTTAATCAGAACTGCCACCGGACAGATTTGATGTGCAAAAAGGTGGCAGGTCCGGTGGGATAGCCTGGGAAAGCCTCTGGTGGGGAATAAGGGGTGACAAGTATTGTTATGCAAATTGAGGTCGTTATTTTGCCACGAGTGAGGAAAGAGCGCGACGGCGCGCTACAGCCACCCGGCACCCGGCACCCGGCACCCGGCACCCGCGCCGCACAGCGCGGAAGACGCTTTGCATAATTGGTTATACAAGTACTACATCTGACAGAGTGCGTACCCGCTCGCTGCTAATTTCTCTCTCATTTTCAAGTTTCAATCAAAAGACAAAGTTTGCGGTAATATATACCTTCAATAAGATCAAAAGTAATACGTAAGCTGTGGCTTTATAGGTATTAGAATTTGTTTGTGATTCTAAATAAAATCAAACAAATTTAATACTGTCGGCTATACGAAAATACAGAGACAACGATATAATATCATATTTTATTTAAAATTCATCACTATCTTCCACGCTTAAATACACACTAATATGTAGGTGTAATATAAACAGTTTGTAATTAAAGGAAAAATAAAACAAAATTAGAACTTTCTTTCAATATATATTATCGATACAAAAAGAAACTATCGTGTAGCGTGTATTTACAAATAAAAAAGTCGTTCAGCAGCCTCGAACGCTACGGCTTGTACAATAACTTTTCGCTGTTGAAAATAATGGAAAATTTAAACCTAAAGTATTCCTTTAAGATCTTAATATAAACTTCCGCGTCTGTGTTTATTGTACTGTGGTACGTGATAAGGTGTTTGTGTAAATTCAAGGTTCATTATAAAGTTTAAGAAATCAAGTAAGATTTAATTAAGTAGACTCGTACACTATATTATTTATTATCTTAGGGACGTTGATTAATACTGTTTCGAGAATTTCAATATCGATAATCTGAAAACTGATACAATAAAATCTATAAATTATT
This sequence comes from Celastrina argiolus, assembly GCA_905187575.2. Classification (NCBI taxonomy): domain Eukaryota; kingdom Metazoa; phylum Arthropoda; class Insecta; order Lepidoptera; family Lycaenidae; genus Celastrina; species Celastrina argiolus. Next base: position 11,979,037 of record LR994577.1, read on the forward strand.
TGTGGAAATCAAACTCGAACCATGAAGTACTAGAATAATTATATGCCTGTACAATTTTCTTAACTAGTAAGCTTGTTAGTTTTTCACACTTACTGATTTTAGAATATGTAGTACCCATAAAACAACAGTACTGTAAATATTACGGGTCAAACAGTGCGACTTTTTATCAGACTTAGCTCAGCACCACATTGTTATATTTAGGAAAAATACACGACGACATCGCTAATCATTTCGCCCACGTAGCGACGGGTTAGGTTCCCGTTCCCCAAGGCCCATCTACCGTGATCAAATATCAGTCGCAGCCCACAATATTTACAAAACATCGTGATATACGACTTTGTAGTTTCTGCGTACATTATTATATTCCGCCCTGAGAGAAATATCTATCTGCGAGAATTTGCGTCATTCTTCAGTTGGGTCCACCTGCATGCGCATTTGAAAAGATCCATCGCAATTCAAAAGTGTAACATGGATTCTGTATGGTTAATAGTTTTCCGCAATACATATTGTATGCGGGCTCTGTCAGCGGCACTAAAACCGCTGGGAATATCAGACAAGAGGTGTACGTATTTCCATACAAGCCATCAGAAAGTGCTTTGACTCTGGCAGTTGGATTGACAATCAATTCATCATGCTGCAACAGTATGATTCAATCTATCAACGATTTATCAATGTACGGATAACATGACTCGAGCTTTTTACAATACGACATGGACGTGAATTGTGCGCTGTTGTACGCTCGGAAAAAGTAAAACGTGTTAGTGTACAAAAAGGATTACTGATAAAATATTTTACAGCACTATAAACATGTATTGTATAATTTTAAAAATCACAATAATAAATACGTAAATGTCATAAAAGTAAATGATAGATCGTACTCTACAATTTCAAAGTGCAAAACTTAGGCAGTAAACTTACAATAATGATAATCGTCAGGCCTATTCTGTATGAAACGATAATCGGCGAAACTTTTTAGATATCATAAATTGCCGAAGTTGTAGCCATGATGTTCATAATTTTGACCAAATTATCCAATATAATAAGTTTTAAAAGAGTAGGAGACGACTTTTAAAAGGAAAAGTTGCGCAAAAGCACGTAATGGCTCATCCCGCTCACGATTCCTAGCCCTGAGGCGGAGTTAGCGGACCGGCAGCGTCAAATAAGTTTCTAATTGCTTATATTACCAAGTTATATTCGCTCTTGAAAGTAATTAAGTCTGAAAGTTAAAACCACATTCACGTACTTTACAGAACTTACTCGCGATTTTTTACACCCCGCGCCCCAACTTTTAACATAAAAAACCTTATAAATCACAATCGCAAATTAGAAGATATTTTCCAATTTTCACCAAGAAACAAAGTTTGTGTTAACTAGCGTGGAATGGTTACGATTAGCCCGATTTGCATTTGTAAGCGAACTTTAATTTTCATTATCTACTCGTATATAGTCTTTTAAGAATATAGAATTTTGTTACTTGCAACTTTTGATTAAAACAAAACCTTCAATAAAACAAGTCACAATCAAGTTCTACAGCATTTGTTTCGATTAAATCCGATGTGAAAACAACATTTCAAAATATCCGAAGGTTGATTGGACGGTTTTATTGCAACGGAATGTCTTAACTGTGAGAAGTGTTATTTATCATTCGACATCGCGAAAATATTATGAATCACGGACTTATCCTATGACTCAATGCTCGTAAGTCGTATCTTTAGGGTCGCGAAATGGCCCCAACGAGTTTGACTACTCTGTAAGTTGGATGTTTACTTACGCAAAAGGCGGAAACGGAGTAATTTGCTTTCGTATTTATGAACAAAGCGTATTACAGACTACATTTAACGCATTTTTAAACAAAAATCCTGTATTTCATATTTTCAAAAGAAAAATAAAAAGAACAATACAATAAAAATGGTATTCAACGACGACTCTTGAGGTAAGTGCCGCATACAGCATAGAAAACATAAAAATGAGGGCGGGCAGACGCTTAAATTCAGGAGATATGAAGGAAATGTGTACGCCATTCTTGTTTTCAAGTTGGCAATAACGCGGTGAATATGGAGCGTGCTCGTGGCGTTACTGTGGCAGTAAATTAAGTAGCAAGAATAGCTCGAACGATATACGAGTTCGGTGCGCGCTATCTGATCGTTCAATGTCCAACCGTACCGACGGTTGTGTTCCGCTTCCAACTCTAATAAAACACTTTTGGTAGAGTTTTTTAGAAATTCTAAATGCATACAGCATACCTGCATCGAAACTAGCCTAATAGCTTTATAGGTTTAGATCTATTTTTTATTTTCAATGTCATTGTCGATTTCAACTGAGAAATTGTATTAGCATTTGTTTTCATTTTTGCTAAAGAATCAGCCACTTTTCCGGTGCAATCTGTGTGCCTATTGTTTTTTGATCTGAAGTTATATGGAACCGTATTTTACGATTAAATGCGGATTCTCTACTTTAAAATCACAATTATATAATGCAATCCAGCTTGGGACAGAACAAAACTAAGAATACTCTTGGCCGAAAATACAAGGATGAGTTAACGAAGTCGCATCGGTCTGTGAATGTTTACGAGGCGGCCCCTACAAATAAACAAACTGAAGACGGAACAAAGACTTAGTTCCGACGAACGACCAGTTCATGAGCTTATTCCATGGTACTGGCTCATTCTCATTATGTTTTATGGCGACTGAAAAACAAATAACAAAAAACTTTCGGAGTGATGCCTATTCTAAGACTAAACTAGCAAATTATATTACGAGGCGAAATAACATTCGGCAAATGGTTATTATATAATGACTGGTATTGTGCAAGTAGTATTTAAAGTCTAAAGCTTATTGTTTGCTTAAACGTATATTTTCTAGAATTATTACGTTAGTAAAAGCACATCCTATTAATTACAAAATGTGGGTGCCGTTATTTTATTTATTTCCCACTACGTGCAATCCCGGACCGCACGATGTGAAAAGTATCGAATAACTCCTGTGAATGGATAAATAATACTTGTTTATGAGTAATATAGGAGCGGATTACATACAATTAAGTAAAGGGTGAACAAAAGGGCGGATACAAATTTAAACATTAACGGAACGTAATTCTCACTCGGGTAACGAGCCGCCCCGACCATTTTCATCCGCCTGTTAAATTCGATTATTATATTGTGTATTAACGATATTGTGTGCCCACACTGGCCAATGCCGTAATGAAACAATAATTTCATTCTTCTCCGGTAATTAAGCGCATTTCAGCTCGAACATAAATCAGCTCCGTCGTTTAATAGTGTTTGTTTAATTACATCTTGTGTACGGAATTAATTAAAATATTTAACTTAAATTACTACCGCTGATAGTCCTCAAATTTTAGCATTTATTTTCATTTGGAGCGAATTTCGTGAGTACTGTGAGTACGACGAGTGGGTATTATAATAATGTGTATCATAAAGAGTGTTCAGTCGGGTGAAGCGCTAATGAGCGGACATAAAGCGTGACGTCGTAAAAGCGCGCATTAAGCGCCCGCCGCCGCCGCCCGCGCCGCCAGAAGCTGTCTGTAATCTATTCGGAGCTATTTTAATTAGCATCGCAGTAATAATAAAGCGGGGCAAAGTTTTTGTGGCATCTCGGACGATGTTCCGGGAGTTGCGGCGGAGCAGGCTGACGCCACCCGGTCTCCGCCGCGCCGAAGGGTTCGAATGTATAAGCAGAGAGCGATACCGACATATTGATTTATTTGTTAAACAACAGTACACGTGCGAGATACGAAAGTTATGATTAAACATATAAAATTGTGTTCACGATATTATGGTATATATGGTAAGAAAACCCATAAGGGTTTTTGTAAGTTACAAAAACAACTGAGTTTGATCGTAAACTTCCCCAGTAAAAACCTCGCACTATTATTTACATTAATATTATATTAAAATAAGGTCTATAGCATTATCCCCTCTACTAATAAAATTAATCATAATTGATTAGCAATTCAATATTGCTGACCTTTCCAACCCTTCAGATAAAGAGAGCAACATTGAATATTCAATTTGTTGCGTTATATACTTATACTAGCCGTGCCCGCGACTTCGTTCGCGTGGTGTTTGAGTGACTTAAACCGTTTATGCAGCGCACGCAACGAAAGTCCTCAAATGTGAATATTTTTCCCCGTTTTTGCAACATTTCTCACTGACGCTTCGCTCCTATTGGTCGCAGTGTTATTATATATAGCCTAAAGCCTTCCTCTATAAATGAACTATCCAACAAAAAATATTTTTTCAAATCGGACCAGTAGTTTCTGAGATTAGCGCGTTTAAACAAACAAACAAACAAACAAACTCTTCCGCTTTATAATATTAGTATAGATTAGACTCCTAGCCTACGTATTTTCTTTCCGCTACGCGGCCGGTGTGGCGTAGGAGTTCGTAGCAGCTACGAGAATATGTTACTATACGAAAATATTAACCGAAATAATAACATGTCTCACTTAATTTCCCGCCTAATGGTATATTCGTGCCCCATTTGTTCCGTAATTCCTATACATAAAATAGTTCACGGACTAGTACACTTCATGGTAGTTCTCGTGAACGGGTCATACTTTACGACGGTAGCGTCACACGCGACAAAACTCGCTACGAGCAGGGCCCTAATTCTCAGGCCTCGAGCTTTGTTTTTACTATCGGTCTGTCCCGCTCATGCAAATGAGATTTACCGCGCGTGCGAGCGGGATATACTAAAATTCTAACTTCTTCCACTGCCCGAGAATCGTGCTCCTGGTCGCGCGACTTTATGTACACCCTTTAAGGCTTATAGCTCCGTACGGAGAATACTTACAACTTCTCGCTATGTAAACTTATCAAGCCCCGCGCTACGACTCAAGGCAATAATAAATGTTAGCCGATGAGTCGGATATTTGCGGTCGACAACCGAAAGCGATACGATATCCTAATATTATGACTCCATAGCTACTTTCGATCGTAACAATAAACTTTCTTCGAGAAGAGTTCTCTTATTGTGAAAAAGCTAGTCGTTTCCTGCGGTTTCGCTGATGTCAGCAACGACTTAAATTATTTTTTGTTAGGAATGCTGTATCGAAGAACTTGCCGATTGTATAACACAAAAATCTCTTAACAGCACTGATGAACTGCACACACGTATAAATATAGATTTCTACCTCGTTCTTTTGTGCTTAGTATATGCATATGTTACCGAATGTACTGTAGATTTTGGATGAAAAATCATTTATCAGTACTAAAATTACTTAGTCGAAACCGGTTGTGTATTTTGACAAAAAATTATGTTAAATAACCAGTAAAGTGGAAAAAATGCTAGTAAATCGTATAATATTATGAATGTACTAGCTGACCAGTGCCGACTTCGTTGAGCATACAAACAGTTTGTGATGAAACGTTTAAACCTTCCCGGCGCTTCCACGAATATTTCAAGACTAAAAACAGCCGAATTCGTTCAGCCGTTCTCGAGTTTTAGCGGGACTAACGAACAGCAAATGTATTTTTATATATAAGAGAAGAAGATTTAATGTCTACCTTAATAATATCTGGTACAACAAGGTTTAACAACCCTATTTACATAATTATAGGTGTAGTTTTCATGTTACAGCTAAGACTATTGGAGACAATAATACAATAATGTAATAATCGTGTACAATAAAAATAAATTCCTATAGCACTAGGTCCAACGTTTGAACAAAAAGAATTCCTGTAGCAGTGAGCAACGGCACCGAACAAAAACATTAGCCCCGCGAACATTCGGGTTTAAGGTTATATAGTAAGGAGCGTATCAGGCAGCACTAAATCTCTCCCGGCGTGATAGCCCCACAATCGCTTTCACAGCGGCTCTTGTTTCACGCACCGCCTCCGCTGGCACAACAATAAAATTCCCGGCGTTATTTATTTTTACAGTTTTTATGTTTTACTTGAAAAACCTTTTTTAGGATCTATCCGGATTAGCCCTACACTACATAAACATTGCTCGAATGCCCGACGAAATAAAGGATTCGGAGGAGCCCCTATCACTATCAACACTGTTTCAATCGAGAACTATAACTGTATAATTCTGGAATAAATTAGAAGTAAATATTCAAGAACCAGCCAGACGAATAATTTTCCGTCGTTCGCTGCCGTTGTGGAGTCTCAGATAGTCTACCTTCTGCATTAAACCTATACAAGAACATAAATTTCTTATATTGACCATTTTGCACGAGAAGTACGCTGAGATTATTGTAATCACATTTCTTTTCTTGCTATTTAACGAATATCCAAAACAACGATTAGTAAAATAGACTTCAAATTATTATGCTCGTAGACTCGTAGATTAATCGACTTTCTTAGAGTAATTTTCACGCGAGCTTCGCCGAGGCACAAATATAGGTTATCTGAGCAGCGCAATCTAAATTAGTTCTCCCGGCGTATTGGCTTTAGGATTTATAAATGACGAGGGATGGCGCTCGTAGTAATAACAATAATATTGCGACCCTTGGTGGGACCGAATATCGAATTTTATTGCAACCAGTATACGTAATAAGCACTCGGCAATAAGTGGATCGGCAAAACGAGATATTATGCTGCCTCTCGCCGGGTTAGCGGCAAATTGTATAACTATTGAATGGGCAATTGCAGGTAGGCTTGATATCCAAATGTAACGAATATTATCGAGGCATTCAATTCGCAATTAATAACGTATCGAAAATTATTTGGCGTGAAGAACAAATAACACTATTACATCCGGAAAAAACAAGAAAAATATTTATTTCTTCTCCCCTAACATGAGACTCCGATAAAAAATCTTATATTCCGTGATTTCAGTGTCGGTCGTATTGATTTATTACCTCATAGTAAATCGCACCACTTCTTTTGCTTATTTTCCTGAATACCAATGCTATAAAATTTGTCGGCGGTCCAAAACAAAATGTGACTTGCAGTTTTTATTGAAACCTCCTTTAATTTATTGTCCATGATTGATATTGATGCTTGATATTAAAAAAGTTTTCATAAGTATTCTCAGACTGCCACGATTTATTCCAATAAAATCTAATGGGCGATTTTCCTTCGTAACTTCTCCCTTCTCGAACGAATAATATGAATATTGATTTTAAACATCTAATGGCATTCTATTTTAGGTTTGATATATTTGCATAAAATAAGGCTAGATGATGCTGTTCCAAACTTTTACCTAATACATAGAGCGCCCGTAGATTATTGAACATCTGAACATAATTTTAAATTACATTTAAATTGATATATACGACATCGTTTCGTAGGCCTACATGAGATGTAGTGTAATGTGTTCAGAAGCAATAAGTTAGACGTCGGAGTTAGATTAAGTACACTATATAAATAGGGACGCGAGACATTTGTCCCGTAAAACGTCTGGCCAGGTCAAGAGATGCACGGTAAAAGCTTTGAAAGCATACATAAATTTACACTTCGCAAAGTACCGCCGGACACAGGTGGCTCAAACGTACATAATATGCAATACTGAATTTATTAAATCGTTACTGTGCATTCTAAAAACCATTTGTTGAAAGTGGATGTATAAATTGGACTATAGCATACAATTAATGAACGATTAGATAAACGATTATTTGATTTATTTATTTTTAGCTTTCGTAACGTTTCTCAACAATTATGCGGTAATATAGCATAAAATATTTAGAAACAAAATTTTGAGAGCATCAAGAATTCTATATCAATTCTATATCAAAAAACGGCACATTGAATCTTTGTTGACACATCGTCTAGGATAATACGATCAAAGGTCGTGACTCGTGTGTGCGGGGTGTGCGGGGAGTGCGGGGTGTACGGGGAGTGCGGGAGATACTCGCTAACGAAGTAAACAATCGTCACAGGCAATTCGCGTCCGTACACCGGCTACCGGCAGCACTAAGACAAAGGTCTGATGAATCTGATTATTTCTACCGCTCCCTCCCACTCCCGCCTGCCCCTGCTCAACACAAACAAGCCGTACACTCCGTACAATGTACACCGGCGCTAGTGAAATAGATAACATTCACACCTAAAGCAATTACCACGGGCACTTACAGCCTCTAACATATTGAACGGGTTTTGTTTTGCCGGAAAACGGGAACGTTTCACGTTGAAATTTCGAGCGAGCCCGATATTTTGGAATGCCATATTTGCTTTAGTGTTGATAGCTCGTGTTTGAATGCGGTGCAAATATTTGAATGTTTTCTTAAAGAATTGGTAGAAAGTTATTTTAAATTAGTCCACTTTTGAGAACGACGACGTACTATTTACTGTGTATATGTAACATGGTGTATAATATTAAGGTTACAGACCAACCAAAAGACAAAATATTTACAATATGTATTTTCTTTGTAGGGCTTTGTACACCTTTTATCCAACATGTAGATAGTAAAATGTATGAAGATAACTCCTAATAACATATCCTTTTAAAGTAAATTAGATTCTAGGTACGTTTACAATAGTATAAAATATAACAGAGCATAAAAACAATAGCGGAGGAATAATATCGAATGTATTTCGATGACGCTTTTAAAGCTGCATACAATCGGGAATTACAATAATAACTGCAAAATGTGCCGATAACATTATGCGGTAATGCATTCCGCATATTCGGTCGCTGCGGTACTCGGAGCGTGTAATTCTATGAATTAGATAAAACTAATGATATCGGCTGCGAACGAAACTGCACAATATATATTTCCGTCCGTTGGTAACAGTTTCGTGCGCATGAATTATTTGTGCGATGCGAGTACACGTCAACTATTCCGCATTCCGTACTATGCATTAGCCGAAATGGTTTGCCGCCTGCGAGCTCTCTAACCGACGTCGACACACAACACTAAACAGCGCGCAACTGGAATTCCACCCCCTAATACACTTTGTACTGCGTTAACTAGACCAATCGAACCACACCAAAGCATTTATCAAATATTTAACAAAGACTTGATCACCAGATCTTAATTGGCCCGCGTTAATTACCTCAATTCTATTCTTTGAAATCTCTAGCTCCGGATCTGGACGGCACAAAAGGCGGGTTTTCTACCTATTCTGTAAAGCGTGCACTGTAATTTAAAACCGTAAAATAACGCGGGTTATAATAACACTTTATCGGTGTTTTTTTTGTTGCGAAAATATTAATCTAGATATTCGCCTGTAGCGGCAGACGCGGGGCGGGCGGCGTGCGCGGTGCATAATTACCGCGGCACCGTGATACTTCAGTCTCATCCATATTAATGAAATTACCAATAACCTTTATTTAACAAGCTCCCACTTACAAAGAAGTGTAATATCATAATCTCCGAATATAAAATCCAATTAAGTTTTTACTTACTGATTCCATATTTTTATATTATAAGCATCGCTAAGCGACTTAAGTATCGCTACGACACTAGGTAGACATAATTTAATTTACAGGCTATATATATTGCGCTGCGTGTGCTACTACTATCTACTCTACCTACTGCGTAGGTATACCATGAAAATTCGAACTTTATTCCTCTGCACTGTCACGTCCAACCATGTAGAGATCATTCACCTAAAATGTAGTTCATATCGCTTGTCCCATGACGTATATAATGGCCGGAGTAGGCGCCCCTAAGGACCTCCAAACACGCTCTCATTCTCAATGCTCTCAGCCACCGCATCTCTTTTTGGGGTTCCGTACTTTACGCCTCGGAACCCTCATGTCCGTCCGTCTCGGCTTACTTTCCAAACGATTAGTGCTATAAAGATGAAACTTGGGATCGTTATGTGATATTATGATACCTCTTTTGTTGTTCTAATATAGATATTAGGATTTGTGTTCAGTAAAGTTTAACCCTGCACATGCACCTGAATATGGACTATTACTATCACAGCTTTCTAAATTATTGTATGATTGTATAGTAAGAATCAATTACTATTTTCGTGACGCGGCTAATGATTACGAATGACATGTACCTTATGTGGTGTTGTAGTGGAGTTTGTGAAATAAACGTCCGTCTAAGCAGTAAAAGGCTCGACATCTAGCCGGGCCGTAATAGGCTGACTCATAACGGCGTAATAGCATTGACCTACTAATAGGCGACCCATGTCTAGTTTCAGCAGGCTGTCTGGCGCACTACCTAGCCGCCCGCACTAAATTTCCTCCACACCACTGTGATATACGGTATTGTTATTAGTAACTCGGCAATTCGTAGCAATCACGATAAAACCTACGGAACATATTTTACGGAACTTATTTCAATTACATAACATTCTTTTTTTGGATATTTTTTATACATAAGAATCGATGACGATTGTTGTTAGGTGCCTAATATATTGAGTATATAAACATTTATATTAATTGATTTAGGGTGATGTTGAAGATTAATAAACCTGATAATCTATGTAGCTTTGTAAGTAATAGAATATTTAAACTAAATATTCCAAACGGTACTAGGATCTAGTTTCGAAATTTTTAATTCAGAAGTTAACCGGCACATTAAAGTTCCAAGATTCAGAGCTTCCTTAAAGAAGTTTTCGCTACTGATGTATAGTCACATAAAACCACCACCAGTAAGAAGTGACGAAATAAACCCTAACTAAGTTACGGAGGCGGCGACATAAAAACATTCACCCCATTAACTAACCTTAATAAAAGAAACCAAAACTACTAACAGCGCCACGTAATTTTCCCGAAAACTATCCACTCCGCTCGCTATAGTCGGAACACTGCTACTTAACTTTCATACATTATTTTAGAACTAAGTAAAAAAGTTTACGTTGAAATATTATTCAAGTAAAATGGCTAAAGTAACTTTAACAATATATTATAAAGGTAGTTGAAAATTCAGGAGCTTAGTTCGTTGCAGCAGGGAAAGGAAGCAGGCGTGCACAGTACCTTATTTACGACTGATTATTCCGGCTCTGTTAAAACGGCTGAAATAAAGTTGCTAGGGAAAAATACTTCGTGATTACGGCGAATTTTCGTTTAAAAATTACCAAAAGAGAATTGTTTACAGAAACAAATAAATTAAAGTTTAACACAAAACATATCACACATTAGTCGTCGATACAGTTTTTTCATAATATATATACTCTCAACCCGTAGATTAGCAGGACCAGACTGATGTGCTATAAAATGCGTACATATAAATTAAAAAAATATCAGTCACTAGATTTAACATCAGGTCATCAGGTCAACAGGCCTGGTCTGGCCTAGCTTATATATCATACTAATTGACTCGTGCCCACTTGGTTGAGCGTATAAACAGTTTTACTTGTGATGGAATTCATTTACACCTGGCGCGGAACTCGCAACGCGGAACCCGTAACCCTTAATCCACAACGCGGAATCATCCTAGCCTATTTCATCTCCTTTAATTAGACTAACGATATTTTAGTTACTAAGAAACCCTACTGTTATAACTATAGAACTTTCATACGAAGTTTGCCACCCTTTTCTTTAACCCCTTATGGACTGAATTCACAGAGATGTCAGAAATAATCATTAATTGAAACTTTCAACCTTAACATAATATTTAATAACATAAATTTAAAAAACAGGACAATTTTATACTAACTTTGCACCCCCGTTTTACACCCTTCGGGGTTGAATTTCGCAAAATTCCGTCGTAGAGAGCACCTACGCCCTAAAATTAACCTCCATGCAAATTTTGAGGCAAGTAGCACTTCTAGTTTCTGGTATTTCGTGGTGAGTCAATGAGTCAGTGACCTTTATATATATATAGGTTTAAAAATAAAACTTAATGTAAATTGACCTGACCCACAAAGGGGTCCTTAATTTACGTCCGTTAATAAAGGCAACAGAACTCTTTTAACTTAGTCATCTAAATTTAAAATTTTCTGGAAAAACAAAGTTTATTTTCGTTTTCTTTTAATAAAAAAGATGTGGTTGAGAAAAGACAAAAGTTTAGAAACATTATTAAAACAGAAGGATTAATAAAGTACACACTTACATAACCAATACAATGTAATCAAAAATATATACCAAGAAATATTTGCATATTTATTTAGTGCTGTGGAAACTTTTATAAAAATTAATACAACAGCTAATGTCTCAATTATTTTCCTTCAAGAACAAAGGTTTTTCCGCTACGTGGCAACAAGAATTTTCATAATTCTCTCACATTTTTTAAATGAATGAAAACCGTTATAAAACCATTGAAGACACACTTTTATCTAGGGAGCGAACTTGCAGGTTTTCCGTGAACATAAAACCTTACTTAGTAAGCCACAAATCCTCGTAAAGTTAAACCGAGATAAAACAGTAAGCCCGCCACAGAGAGGCGAAACTGAAATTTTTCACCTGCGGGCCGCGCCAACCGGCCCGGAATGTGTGCCACACGAGATATTACTCACTCAAGAATTATGATGTCCCGTAATGAAACTGCCTAGCGTTAATCACCCGACCGCGCAATTTTATCATATTTCGCGTTTTGTTACGTGTATTTGAGTTTTTCACATTTCGCAAAATGAAAACATCAACGCAAGTTAAGTAAACACAATATACTGGGCGCATACAGTCTCGTGTCTTTTACTTTTTGCCGTTTATGTTCGATAATACATAACAATATAGGAATTACATAACTTTTGAGTTTGACGTTTCATTTGCGCCCTGGGAATTTTTTAAGGTAACGATGTAGTTTTTGCGCTCGCCTTTTTATATGATAAATCGATTGAAGATATATTTTATGACACGAGTCCCATTCGTTATGAAACATTCTGACTTTCTCTTCTTCGTCTGACTTTAGTCATGTACAACCTTTAACTATAAAAGATCTTTGAGGAAAATGTTTGAGAAGTAATTTTAACTTTCATTGTAATTTTAACTGTCGATATAATTGAATTTAGTAAACATTTGGTTAATAAAGTTACGTTAAAAGGTTATTGTGATTTTAGCTACCTGAGTAAGTTATTATTGGGTAATAGATATACATAATAGACTAATAAGGTAAAAGATGTTAGTTAAGCGACTGTCTATAATTAATTATGTACATGTATCTTTAGGGATTACCCCTAAACTTTTAATTGCAAAATTAAAACCAGTATCCTAAAAACGATTTACCTAAATTTGGCGTAACCTGTTGGTTTATTTCCCGGTAAGTAATTTTTATTTTATGAACCTTTTTTGTGTCTGTTTTAATTTGCGAGCGGGCGTTTAATCAGCGTTTCGGAAGATACATACGACCAGCCCTGATCCTCAAACAAGAGAAGAGTAATAAAGCCATTAATTCCGCTTTACGCGCAAATAGCATAAATCAGGATGTAGCGCCTCGCCGCACCGCAAGACCGGGCGCGCACTGAATTAAAGCCTGCGCCCTGCGCGAAGAGCGCCAGCACAGCGACACGCTTCACATTAAACCATACACAAGTAATCCGGCAGCCCTTTACGACTGGATAAACTTTATCGTTCAAACTTTACCACGAATGGCTTGATAACCCACCAGTGCCAAAGGCTGGTTCTCCTTCGGAGGAAAGCCCTATCCTGTAGATATGAGAACAGTTCGAGAAGTTATTTTAAATATCTATCTTAAGAAAATAAGTTTTAAATAAATACAAGTATACAGACAGGTTGACAAATGACATACAAAACATGTTTATACTATATATATTATTTTTATACGAGGTGTAAATAAATGAGTGATAATACTTTAGAGTGTGTACATATGTGCCTACTATGTAGAGTTTACTGTGACAATACCAGCCCTTTCAGTCAGCTTACTTCTGATTTTAATGTATCTACGAGAAATGCCCAAACAGCATAAATTTGCCCATACAATAATTATAAAAAAATAACTCTTTCTCCACTGGTACTGTTACAGTAAACTCTATATACGGGACTCATACACACTCTAAAGTATTATCACTCATTAATACTACAGCCCCACAACATATATATATCCAGTGTTAAATGATTTTCTTACATCATTAAAAACAAAACAGCAACTTAACAATAATTTCATAGTGTAACATTGACTGTTACGTTCAAGTTTGATAAAATTTTACCAGTTCATTCTGAACATGTCTTTAAAAGCCATACTAAAGAATTCAATTGTTACAAAAGATAGAGAGGGAACAAGTGAATAAGCGATTCTTACGACGGAGCGGAACCACAATAAAAAATTTAATGGTTAGTTTAACCAAGCAAGTTGGAAGAGGTCGTGCAGGGGATTAACGAAAATTAGATTTCAATAAGACGCTTGGGAGCCGGAACAAATACACAATGGAGTCGAGTAAGCTCTAAACTTAATTATCTGAAACTATTTGCTAATATTTTTGAAAACTTGAAAATATATCCACGTCCAGTTTCCGACTAGTTCTGTTTATGTGGGCGTTAATCTCTTTAGCTACGTCCAGACAGTCGTTTGGCCGAATGGGTCATGCGTTTTCATTTATAAAAACATGCGAAGAAAACAAATACATTTCCGATAGAGCGGTGCCAAATCGCGATACCTAGCCCGCTTCGAAGAAAATGTACAAAATATTTTAATGAAATGACGTCTAGAATCATTGTCATACATATTAACGACGGAATACAATCAAGCGACGAGTACAGGTCGTTGCAAATAAATGCGATAAGCCGTAATTATACTGCCAAACACCTAGATGTGTTCGGATACGTGATATTAATATAAACAACGGGGGACCGGGGAGGAATACTAACACAATGAAGCAAGTTTCTAAATCTTCCGAGAATATTATCTCGAGATTTAAGCTACCTTGGAGCATTTGAAGTAGGTGCTTGTGGATATTGTTCACCGAAATATGATGCCTTAAATTTTTATGTCTGCTCAATATCCGACTCGAGTTGATATACGATTGGATAATAGCCAAACCCAGAAGCCAATACGTAATAGAATACAATTTATATTTTCATAAGTATCAATATTTGCGACTTTTAGGATAAACACCATAATAACTCATAAAATATATAATGCCATAAATTGTTGCCATAATTGCTATTTGGATATTTCCAATTCATCAGTTATTATGTGTTTACTGTAAGGGTATTATAGTGTAATAAACGTATTTCAGTATGACAAAACGAATTAATTAATAAATTCATGTTTAACACCCCGTTAATAAAATATTACGGTTTGCGGTAGGGCCAGTAAGTAGATTATGTCTACTTGCACCTACATGCCGATATAATAGCATCAACAAAATTGAGTATATGGTCTTTTGAATTTAATCGGGAATCGTCAACTGGCAGTGTTCAACAGAGGGCAATATATTCGATAGATCCGCTCATCACATCCTTTGGGAGCGAAGTCTTTGCCAAAGTGTACGTTTTAATATGCTCGGAAACGCTTATAGTTTATCGAGAGTCATAAACTACAGCAATCTCGTGAAACAATGTGAGCTCTTCCGTGGACTTTTAAACAAATTTGTCAATGTTTAAAACGACTTTCAATACAGAAGAAGCTTCTCAATTTATAGCAGTAGCTGATCAGGAGCAATAAATTTTGTATAACAATAAATTTATAAAAACATATTTTGCGTACCATTTTGAATTACATGTCAATTATCATTATATTATGGTTAACTATAAGTCGCGCGTTTCGCAAAATCGATTAAACAATAAACATAATACTTGAATGAATCTACACAAATGAAATGGAAAAAAAGCTAATAAAAAATTACCTAGCATTAATAAAATTATTTCCAAATCATCTGTGACGACCTAATTTTTTCGCGTTTTATAATTATTTTTCTACTTTAATAATAAAACGTAAGCGTGCCCAAAGCCCCTTACTTTCTTTAATTGTTTTTGAAAATCTTTTGTTTATAACATTATAAAGTATTATGATTCTTGTTAATTTAACAATTGAAAACTTGTATTGTGGTTGCTAATAACAATTCAATATAAAGTACATTTAAATAAAACATTAAGCTAGACCGACTCTTAATAAAAAGGACGCATTCAAAATAAATTATTCCTCAATGCGGCCGTTTCGAGTCAAATTGAAAGAGCATCTCTGTATAGAGATTTCTCTAGCCACGAAGGAAGGAAGAATACAAATAGGCATATAAACGAAAATGAAATAGCTTTATGAATCGAACGGGCTTTTCACAACAAGCCATTATTTAGCAAAGGGCGACAGTGAAGAATCAATTCTTTTTATATAAATAAAGGTTACACCTTTTTTAAATAATTATACAGGACCTAAGAATATAAAGAAAATAAATTGTGTTTTATGCATCACGAGAGCTAAAGCCAAAAAAAACGTACAAAAATAAAATTAGACATACATACCTATTATTACATTTTTACACTATTATATTTAGTTTATTCATTTAATTTAGGTGACGATAATAATTTGTTAAAAAGGAAAAAACCATCTCAAACTGTATATATACAGTCTATACAATTTCGCCCTCCCCTAGCCATTACGAGTGCACCCAAGATAAATATGCCCTGTAGTATAGCTCCACAAGAGACAATATTGGCTCACATACATATTTAGCTATATCGACCACATTATCTCATAGTGGCTACGATCAAGAGGCAAATGTGTGTAATATATGTACGTATTATACGTAGAGAAGAGTCGCAGTAAAATCCCTTTAGGTTTATTATCTACTTTGTGCTTTAGGTATACGTTCTTCGCAAACAAAGTATTATGTATAATTGGATTAAGTAATATTTAATACGACGAAGCTATGTATGTAAATATTCTTAATTATCATATAAGGCCGCGCACGTTCTCATAGATAACTCATATAATTCGCGTACGGGTGTTCGTACCCTCCAAAACAATAGCAGATTATCGTACAAAACGACCTAAATAGTTCTCAAACAGAAAGTGGGCTCGGGTTAAGGGCCCGCAGGATGTCCGAGCCGCGCCGCGAATACCAGATGAGGCTGAAAAACTCACCCCGGACGCCCCGCGCGTCGCACCCCGCCGACCACTCGGGGTTTTCTTAAGTAAGCTATAACAAAAACCAATTTCGATACACATCGACATAAACTATACCCACATACGTGGCTCTATTCCGAACTATCAAAGAAAACTACGCCGAGATTATATAGTACGAGCGGGATTTATGAAAATAACGAGGGTAGGTTTTAATTCATCATTTACTAGGAATTAAAGTATGCTATTGAAATGTCAACAAAAAATATTCACTTATTCCGTTTAAAGTCAGATTGCAAAATGTGCCATAAAAATATGAAATTAACTCTTAAGAAATCTGTGCCGTCGCTTAATCTTCAAAAGCGACAGAAGTGAGTTCCGAAATGCACGTACGATTTCAATTTATATTTATTTTTAAAAGTAGATCGCAGGAAATAGTTGCCGCTAAAGAATATTTTAGAGAAACTTAAGTCAACGTACGAGACGAGTATTGTACGAAAGAGTTTCTTAGACACGTTTCACTTAAATACGTAGGGGCTTTCTATTGAGGATCGTTTGTGGTTGAATTCCTCTGTTCTACTTAGGTAAGCGGGATTTATATTTTCTTATCTTGGCATTTTAACGGGGCTTTGATGCAATACATTGGTATAGCTATTTCATACAATTTTATCACGTCACATCGAAACGGACTTTCATATTCAGACTGAAAACATATTATTCAGATACTTCTTACAGTGCAGTCGATGATAAGAAGTCATAAGTAATTTCTCTAAACTCAGCATAGAATACTTTAGGCCGCTGCTATCCAAAAGCATAAAGCTATTTGAAATTGCCATGTAAAACTGATGAAGTTGTTAGTACACACCTAGTTAACCTAACTGCCCATTTATAATTTTAGCGATAAATGAATTATATATAACACTAACATAATTAGCAGCTAAGTTAATGGTGTCCTTTAACTTAAAAAATCATTTTACTTTATTTATAAACGTACCTATGAAGCTCGGATAACGAACAATGGAAAAGGAAGCTTAATTTACTTTAAAATTTTCAGTACCCAATTTTACAAAAAAAAGTTATCTCGTCGCCTTTAGAAAACGAGAACAATACAGCGTACAGATGTGACAATTCGGTTATCTGCGAGAGACAAACTGATTGTATCTGGAAACAAAAAGCTCGCTAATAGTAGGTAGAAGACGCGGCGCGCGGCGGATAAACAGCGCGACATCGGGTTCGTACTAAAAAAATAAAGGCGCGACGACGCCCGAATAAATGAGAGCGGCGATAAACAGGAGGATTCGTCGGCAGCGGAGGGTCGATATCGAAATACATTATTCCCCGATCCGAGTGTTCCGCTTCAAATTGAAAGAGCACCTCTAACACGAGATTTCTCGGGCGGAGAGTGGGCGCAGAATATAAATCGGCGCATAACCAGAAATGGAAAGGTTGTGAATTTACGTTCGCGGTGAACTATCCGCTCTCGGTGTTATGTTGTGGCTTACACAAAAACTTTAAATCAATGCTACGTATACGGAAAC
Organism: Celastrina argiolus; assembly: GCA_905187575.2. Classification (NCBI taxonomy): domain Eukaryota; kingdom Metazoa; phylum Arthropoda; class Insecta; order Lepidoptera; family Lycaenidae; genus Celastrina; species Celastrina argiolus. The sequence continues at coordinate 11,997,402 of LR994577.1, forward strand.
TGATTTGAATATTGTTATTCGAATCTTTCCGTTCCGTTTTGCATACAAAGTGTTTTAATTTATACGCGGTGCTAGTGCTTTACCTCGGAAGCTTTTTATGTGCGGAGATCTTTTGACAAACGATATTATACGCTAACAATTAATATAATCTAACTCTAATTATGAAGTGTTAATGAACTATTAATACCTGGTAATGCAACATCCGAATTAAACACATTAATTTTTAATTAATTCAGCTTAAATTACTAAAGTTAATTAACTAAACGTTTTAAATACACGGGCGGCGTATTCTGCCGGAATACCAAACGCAAACATTCAATGCATCGGGATTGTAATTCGTTATTCGTGTGATATATGTAGCGTCATTGAGGTGTTAAATTTAATTCCGTGCGCTATAATATGCGGCTAAAGTGTTTTTGAATTTGTAATTACTCGTAAGTACTTCAACACTGTGATTGCGTTATGTAATAATCCGCGCTCATTAAGTAGACAAAGCCTGCAAAAATACCAAAACTAATGGGCGCATAAAAGATAATTAAAATAAATATCACATTGGGACAGGCCCTTTTAGTGAAAGAATAAATTAGAATATAGTTGCGTGTGCTTTGTTAAGATAAGAGTTGTACGTTCCCAGTATTGTAATAATTTCTACCAACATCCTTACAAGACAAATCCTAGAGCTCTAGAACCAGTCAATTAATATTTAATAGATATCTATTACCAGAATAACAATTATTTTTCTAATTATATTATCAAAAGCATTTACGTAATTAAGGCGAGGAATAACCGCAACTCTTTTTAAAATAAATTTTACAATGACACAAAGATCTTATTAAAAAAAGTAATCGGTTCAAACTTTAAGTAAATAGTTAAACTAATTTATTGGCAGTTAATTACAGCTCTAAATCCTATACTGTATTTACTCTCATAAGTAATAACTATAACGGCCGTTTTGTGTCATTGTAAAATTTATTTTAAAAAGAGTGGCGCTAGTTGCGGTTATTCCTTGCCTCAAATCTAGGACTTATTGGTTAATAATTTCGATAGTAGCTTCGAGCTACTTCTGTAGAAAAAACGAATGTAGGTAAAAAAATAAATCGTCAAAACCGTACGCATTTACGTACACCCTCACGGAGTTTCACTTTCATCAGCTAAACGATGTTTTTGCAGATAAGAAAACATACTTAACAAGAAAATGTAAGTGAATCCGAATGTTTTCGTCACATAGCTACTTAAAATAAACTCAAAGCTTCTACTTATGCAGCAGAAATGGGACATACGCCTCCCCTCATCGTGTATTCTGCCCAATTCGCAACACGCCCAGTCGATATTTACAGACACACGTCTTGCTGACTGCTGAGCACTGACATGGCCCGCTACTCCCTACGCTATAACAATGATAACTTGTATTTATCTTATCCCTGTCATTTTTATGTTTTCCTCGAGGCTTCCGTCCGAAATAGATGTTGCCCGTCGCTTTGTTTTCTCTTGAACAATAAAAGTGTTACCATTTCTAGAGCTTACCTTTACTTTAAGACAAAAAAATGTGGCATTGCTTTCGGGTTATTGTATCCTTATATTGGAGCTGATTTTCGAACTAATTCGATGCTCTAAATGGAAACTTAATTGAAATAAAAGTTGGCACAAGGCACAGCAATTATATTAGTCATCCAGCGAAGCTTGGAGCGAATAACAGATTTCATTGACATTTCGCATTCAAGCTGAATACTGAGATATTTTTAATTATCACCCCAGAAAACAAAGGCCTTACTTAATCTAAATAACAGAAATTAAAGGAGAGAAGTTTAACAAGAACGACACGAAGGGTCGCCGGTCGCTACACGGCTCGGGCGGGCAGGCGGCCTGGCGAGTGTCCGCGGGCGAAACGCGACGGCACTCTAACTTTATTAAGTACGAGACGCCGGGGCTGAATCAAGGTGACGCGCCTTCACAATGCCCTATTCAGATTTAAATAGCTTTACGCCCAATTGCTCTTCAATATGGCGTTCGCTTTCACATAGTTATTTCATTAGGTAAGATTTCAGTACTAAACATCGGCAGTCGCAGCTCAAATTTCCAGGCCCTCATTCGATGAAAGGCTCGGATCGTAAATTCTTTAATAAGGGTAGTGAAGTTGATCTCTTTCTTTGTCATATTCGAGATAGTATATTGTACAGTGAGCTTTCATAACTTGAGCGTTTTTATCATTTGGAGGATCTTTCGTGATATTAGGGTTTTATAGGTCTCCGTTACATAAAATCCGAACGCTCGAGCGAATTAAAATAATTTGTTTACGTGTTACGAACGTAGTTACCGGAAAGTTCTCGAGCACTCTGCCAAGCCGTGCCATCAGATAATTTTGTAATAAAATAGATTGCCAGTTGGCCACGAAATTCCAGAGTAAGGAAGTCGAACATTATAAGGAATAAATCATGCGTTGTTGGGAAAACATTGGTAAGCGACAAGTTAGCCGGGCGAGACTCGTGTCGACGCGAAGTTTGGCAATTACGGCGACCGCATGTCTGAGAGCGTCGTCTACACTCATTACCGACTCCAACTTCACTTGTCTATATTAAAAGTACAAAGACATTAAACGCTGAACAGACAGAAATGCGCTCCTATAATACATATTTAAGGTCGAAGTTATGAAGTTGTTTTGTACGTAATGATGTAAACTTTGTGTAGTAATACATTACACTGAGTTTATTACATTATACAGTCATGATATACTGTTTTCGTTGAGCAATAAAACGTATAGGAATAATTCTGACTAATCTCTAACTTTTATTTTTATCTGCGTAGCAAACACGAATATTATACTTGCGAGTATTTTGGTCAATTCATAAAGTAGTTTCTGATCGCTTTCACAGACGTTTATGTGCGTAGAGCGCGTATAGGGCGTGGTCGTTTTGAATTTTCAGTTGCCAAGTTGTTTGTGGCGTTCTCACTCTGGTTAGAACCTACTACCTATGTAGAGTTATAATCTTATACGTACCTTGTACAATGTACATATTATTTTGCACTTTGAAACTGTTATAAGTTATGACAAACAATATTATGCGATAACGAAATTACTTTACGTAACAATTTATAAGCATTATTTAAATTATTTACATATATAATACCTACGCAAGAGTTGTGTACAATCAAAAAGACGTTTAAAATTAAACATGATATATTTTGTAATTTTATGGAGACGAAACAACAGGCAAAACCTAGTCTTTGTTTACGACACAAGTTCACACAATAGCGATAGTTGTTTTTGTAATTATGACGGGCCAGTACATTACACACATCCTCCCGACTATATTACAAAACGTCTGTATTCAACATCACGCTAAGAAACTTCGTGATAAATTGCTGCGTCGTGGGACTTGTATGGGAAATAGAATGCACATTAATATTCCTTTATGTTGTATGTAAGTTTAGAGTATTTTACATAAACAGAGCTCGGCTCCGAAGAGAAATACAAGTTACAACCCATGAATAAACATAAAGGATAAAAGTTACTGCGGCTAAAGTTTCATATTTATTTTTAGTCACTGGTTCATTTACTGCAGTGCGAGCTAGTTGGACACTGATCGCGGGTTCCAAGTCAGGTTTTCGACAAATAAATAATTGTGAAAATTAATAATAATTTGTGTAGCTTTGCAGTATATAATTATATAACACACCAAAATGTGTTGAGCACTTAATATATTGTATTAAAACGTCCTCCAATTTCTGGCTAAAGTTGGAAGTTAAACGAGGCGAAATTATGTTTTGTTCTAGAGTTGTACGCTACAAATGGAACTAAAATGTGGAACAATAAAGTTTTATAGTAGAGCTCGTTTAGTCAATACATTAGATAAAACGCAATTAAGGTACGTAATATAATAATATATACATACCTTTTTAGTTTTTTAACTAATACGAGTACATTCATCACAGCAACCTCGGCAAACTTTAAATTCGTAATTTTTTAATAGTACAAACAGATGCATAGAAAAGTTTCCAAAAAGTGATTCGTTGAAAAAACGAACAATAAAATGAACTACACAATATACATCCTATGTACAACAAGTATTAGTTCCGGTTTTCGTAGAAAAAAAATTTGTTGTAACTTTTAAGACCTGTTAAAGATGAAAAATATCCTTTGGAGTAAACATTTTTCAAACCTCTAAAAACAGCGAAGAACAATTGTAGTAATAATAAATTTCCTGCATGCAATGCATAAGCGTCTGGCGGCGGCGGTTGCGCGTCACTGGGCAGGCATTAACCACTGACCTGCAAGCTGGGATGTACGGAGAGCTGCAGCAGCGTGCACACGACGGCCAGGTGTCCCTTGTTGACGGCGATATGCAGCGGCGTTTGGCGGCGGCGGTTGCGCGCGTTGAGGTCTGCGCCAGCGGCGGCCAGCACGCGGAGCGCAGCGGACTCGTCGCCGAAGGCCGCGTGGTGCGCCGCGCGGTCGCCGTCGAGGTCCTCCGCGTCGGCTTCCGCGCCCGCCTCCACCAGGGTGCGGATCACCTCTACGTGCCCACTTTGTGCCGCCGCCTGCACCATATCATATTTTGAAAATATTTTTTTGAAATATCGTCGATTTACCTTCACAAGAACGTATCTAGGAAACTACAACTTTTTAGTAGAGTAAAAAAACCTAATAATTTTCGATTTTATTACATGCTTTTAAATGAGGTTCAGTTTTGTATTAAGGTGCGTTGATATTTCAGATATATATTCAGATATCTTTTAGATACGAGGTTGAGAAGGTAAAACGACGATACGGTATTCAATTATATTATAAGACAGTAATTTAAAAACTTAATTCTTAAGCAAGAATCAGCGATATCATTATTTAGTTCAGAAGACCAATCCATATTGTACCTAACATATTGGTTCCCTATTAGATTTCTACGGTCGCTAACAAACATACTCTAAGTACCAGTGGCGTAGAGTTCTAACCACACCATTCCTATCGGCTTAACTTACCCCTTATTATTATCTTACCCATTATTATTACCTTAGCTAATATACAGGTTATTGCTTTCATCTGAAGGCGAACCTGAATTCCCTGCTGCGTAGCTTACGCAAGAGTATTTTTGTAGTGGTCAGGTGTATGCGCAACACATAAGGACACTCTCTCTTCCTTTGACTCTCATACAATTACCCGACACGACTGGAAAGAGTACAAGCGCAAGACTTTCCCATGCCCATCCAACGCAAAGATTATCTTTCTTGATAGAAAATCAGGTGATCAGCCTACATTGTCTTTACCCAACTTGAAAACATTTTTAGTTGTCCCAACCGCGCCCGCGATTGGGAATCGAACCCGAGAGAACACCCTCTCATTTGTAAGCCAAGCTCTAAACCACTGCACCACGGAGGTATAAACCTACTTGGAGCGCAGTATGGCCGCCGAATATGCTATTGACGTCGGCCTGCGCGCCGTCCGTGCGTGCGAGTATCTCGCCGCAGCGGGCCGCGTCGCCGTTCGCCGCCGCCTTTACCAGCTCCTCGTTGGCGTCGCCGGTTATGTGCGTCTCGAACAGTTTCTTCAGTATCACAGAAAGGCGATCTCCTAAAACATCCAATTGGATTATATTAGTCAAGTGTTAAAAAATCTATCAGTTTTCCTATAAAATCATTCTCTCATTGTGGTTTGTTTATAAATATAACGTTTTTAAGTTACTTTATTGGGAATACCCTATGTACGTCCCTTTTAAATTTAACCTAACCGTAAACAAACCGAAAGCGCCGTTTTCACATATTTACTTATTGTGCACTTGTCAACACTTTCAACGGAATATTTAATAATTTTACTTCATCATCCAATACATTTTATAACAATTAAACAATAACTAAGTAGTATATTTAAACATAAAGTAAAAATACGTATATAATATTTTGACAATGTGACTGTAGAATATAGTCTATGTATTCATAGTCGCAAACTATAATCATTGCATATATTCGCATCACTAACTAGTCTATGATTGTGTATTTGATTATCTTTATGTTTGGGTTAAAAGTAAACGGGACGTACTACAGTCGTAACGATTTATTTTAAATTGAAATGTAACTTGTTGTAAGAAAACGTGTAAAAAAATAATGTGTCTATTCAGACTGCAAAATGAATGGCAACGAAATACATACACAAGTTTGGAAACAACTATAAAAATACTGGAATCATAAAGTTGGAAATATAAGAACAAAACAATCTACCTGATGAATTCCCTGGAATGCTGCCATCGAACGAGGCGACTTTGGTTACCGCATTCGGGTTGTATGTCCAAAACGTATTGCAAACTTCCACTTTAAGATCGTTGTCGTGATAAATCTGCTGAACGCGACCTATTTTGCCAAGCGTCTGTAACAAAAATAGATATTCAAATTTAAAAACTTACGAGGGATTTGTATTTCATCATCATCATCATTATGACGTCCACTATTGGACATTAGTCTTTCCCAGTGCCGGATTAAACAAGCGCGAGGCCCGTAGCAAATTCTCTGGCCTGCATATTATACGGCAGACATTTTGTAGAGCTGATTATAAGGCCGACTGAAATTCGACGCGTTTATACAAGCAACTATTTGTAGAACTTATGCGTTTACGGTATAAAATTATATACGCGAAGGGAATAGTCGGGTACCGAGTGTCTAACGTGGATTCTTCTTAAAATAAAAATTAGTAACGTTTTACGTTTTTGTGCCATATATTAATAAGTATCACGTTAAAAAATACGCGCAAATCAAAGATGTGCGTTAAATATGTCCCCCCTTTCGCGCGGGGCCCGTAGCAATTGCTACTCTTACTATGTGGTTAATCCGGCACTGGCCTTCCCCGAAGTATTTCATGGGGAGTAGTGGCCAATACTCGCCACGCTTGGCAGAATTTTCAGAATTCCATTTCCTGATAAATATTCCCTCTGTCGTCTTTTACGATACCTACGGGACAGATGGTTGATAGGGAGTTCTTTCTCCAACGCCCCGCGGATTTGTATTTAAATTCTTAAAATGTCAATAACCTGCCGCGTATGTATATATATTAAATAAAACTACAGCTTATAGACTAACAAACTTAACAATAATAATATTTTATACCCACAATTAACCATAATTGAATGATTTATACAGTATTCTTTGAGCAAAGTTACAGTATGGCCCTGAACAGGCAGCTTTAAATGTCAAGAAAAACTGGTAACCGCCTGGCATATACGGCTTTCTCACAACATAGTCGGTCTAGTTCAGAGGAATGAGTGGTCAATATATCGAGTGTCAAATGCATGGTCTACCCACTTGGCCATGGAAGCTTCTTTATTTGTATATTTGTAACACCGACATTGTAAGTACGATATTGTTGCATTTTTTTTATTATAACTATACTGACCGGCGCCATGGCCTCGGCCCACTCGCCGTGGCCCCGCTGCAGCGCCTTGACCCGCTCCTGGTCGGCGCACACCTGCACCAGGTCGCCCACCACGAACCCGCCGCCGCCCCCGGCCGTCGATGTGGACGCATTCATATTGCACACCTGTGAACGTTACACTTACATACATAAAGATTATCTTACTTTAATTATTTTCGGAGTTAGATTTTGAAGTTTAATTTTGAAAAAAACTGGCTAATTAAGAACCTCCTCTTTTTCGCAAGTCGCTAAAAAACAATTATTATATATAATTAATATAATAACGCCGCAAATACTAAAGGGTTTTATTATTTTCGGCTCTATTAGAATCGATTTATACCTCATTTATTAAAATCCGATCAATAATTTTTAGACGCTACGATGGAAAAAACATACATAGATACGAAATCATTATTCCAAAGTGGCTTCGCCGAATTTAGGTACCAACGGACTTATTAATTGATCATCAAAATCAAAATCAAAATCAACCAAAAATAAAAAATATCCTGAATTAGTTTTACAAAAACGTTTTCTGAATGTCTTGCCTAATAAATAATGCATCACTTGTCAATGTTCACTTATTTCGTTAATTGTATTTTTTTTAAATATTTGATATTTTTTTTCAATTATAGTGTTTAAATAATAATATACATATACGTATAAAACGTAACCAATAATAATTATACACTAAATAGTAAGACAGCCTAATAGATAGATCTTTGGACTCATCAAAACAACATGGTTTTTTCTCACTTTTTGTCACCGGATAGGCAGGGGATAACGGGACCCTAATGCCTCTAATATAACAATCACTAAAATAGAAAAAAATAAAAACTAAATAACAAATTCGCGCACTAAAATGCTAAGCGCCATCTAGTAGTTATTTTATGTACTTATTAAGAAATTAGGTAATGTTACCAAAACTACAACGCCATCTAGGAGTCATATAGAAAAGTAATATTTTCTAATTCAGTTCACTAATTTTATTCTTAACATAACATAATATCTAACCTTTATAAGCAAATCAAAGTACTTAAGAATTTCATAAAATGCTAAATACCTTTGTAAGCACTGCCGGATTGAAAGTCCACCTATTACCACTTGGATAGGTGACCACTATATCATGGTCCTCATCAATACCGACTACAGTTCCAGTGGTACTGAGACACTCGAACATTCCCTCCGTCCAGCCTCCATGACCGTGCTGCAGGGACTGCACTATTTCCAAGTCTAGATCGACATTCACCTGAAAACACCAATGACAATATTTTCAACTTTTAAAATTTTCTGATAGTAATTTTATATTAGCTCTAGATTAAAAATATTCATCTGGCACAGATTGTCCCAAAAGATCCATGTAGATCAAGAAGAAAAAGTTCTTTCTTTTTCAATAATTTGGCAAAGTTTTATTAAACTTTTGGACTGAAATCGAGATTTAAACTGTTTCAACTAATCATTTTCTGTGATGTTGTTTAATGTCTGTTTCGGCTACACATATATAAGTAACAGTGTAGTAATTGTGAGTTATGGAATCAATTGAAGACATTGAATCTGGTGATGGATCTTTAGATTAATGTATTTAATATGCAACATATTCTAAAATGTTTAAGTGACAGTTTGAACTTAATTTTCTAGAAATATGAATTTTGCTACATATCTCCTTCATCCATTCATATCTTCCATTGATAGTCATCATTGATCAGTGACTATCTATATATCAGGTAAACTTAGTTTATATATAATCGTCACTTTTTGTTCAGAAACCAGCTATCTTACCAATAGTGCCTATGAATATAAATAAACTACTGACAAGTACACCTCCAAAACTTGTAACAATTTAAAACAGTTATTTATGAAGTTATAACATAGGCATGTTAGTTAAAATTTAAATTTAAAAAATTAAGCATTATTATTTAAAAAAAATTATTAATAATTTATTACATGTGCATAATAAAATTCATCTTAATACTTGTAAAACAAACAAAACCTGTGCAATCCTTTGCAATCCTTGTGCTTATTGTCAATTTTTATGAAAACAATTTTTTTCTCAAAATACTAAAAAGTCCCAAGACACTATTTAATTATTATTAGTATATAATATTTTTTTCTAGTCTATGTATTATAGTATAGAATGGAAACAAAGATGAGAGGCTTTCTTAGCAGTGAAGTATTAAGACTAAGCTGGTGAAAATAATAAAAAATGGTTTTACCTGATCTCCAACTTGCAGGCCATGAGGACCAGTACGGCCTGGACCCAGTTCTCCCAGCAAAGGCAAATGCTCCTTGTAAACATTTTGTCCTTTTACATCATTAACAACCTGAAAATTTTTGTTTAAATTAAAATTTTATCTTAATGCATTAGGAATAGCCAAATAACAAATAAAGACTATTGAAACAGGAATTAAAAGTGAATTGAAACCTTTTAATGACTAAAAATTTATTTAATTAAATAATAATTATAATATACGAATTGTCAACTTTTATTGTATACCTTTAAATCAGCCATGCCTTCAAATCCCACTCTATACAAATTTTTAGCACCATTATCCCATACAACATAAGCTGCAGAGCGAGGACTAGCAGCCGACCAGTCTTGAACTTCATTGACTTTGCCTCTTCTACAGTTACCCCCATCCTGATCTTCCCATTGCCAGTCAACCTAAAATATTAATAAATTATTATGAGACTTACAATAATTAATATACATACATAAGTCATCATAGATTAAACATTTTAACATTTACAAATAAAATAATGTAAAAAATTTATAGACTTCATTGGACCCTGAACTTGACTCAATTTTGGAAGTCACCACTGGTAAATTATTTGTTTTACTGACTGAATTTTTATAGACTACATTACACTCATATATATACATCTTAATATTTACTGAGTTACTAAAAAGTTATGCTGATCATACCATCAGCCAGTCAGGATATCAAAATTAACAATACTTACCCCTCTTACAACCCTGGCCCCTGGAAATATTCCCCTCACTGCCTGTTTCTTGCTCTTACGTCTTGGTTCAACTAAACATCTTTGAGCTCCTGGGGCACTTATGCGATAAAATCGATGTCTCAAATGATGTTTGTCTCCATGATAACAAACAGAGCATAGATCGTAATTACTGCACTCAGCGCACTTCCAGCGAATGCCTGTAAGTTGTTGTATTATAAAATTAATGTATTATGTTAGTTTTAAAGAAAATTTTAATAGATAATTTAGGGAAAGTTTTCTAGACATTGACTGTTCTTTATATGTTAGACTAATTTATAGTATATATTTACCAAAAATAGGCTGCTGGCGACAGGTATCACACATAGTTCCCTCGTGCTTAACTCCTGTAGGAGCACTATCGAGTATGCGTAGATCATAGGCACCTGAGCATCTGTAGTTGGCTGCTGTACCATTATCCCAGACTACAACTACTTCCTCGGGAGATTCAAAGTTTCTTACAGTACCAACGTGCCCTTCTCCACCATCCTGATGTCATGAAATTAATAAATACAAAAGATTTTAACTTTCTATGCCTTATTACTATGATGTAAACAAAAGTAATTTAATCTACCTGCTTGCCCCATTTCCAATCTGGTCCTCTAATAACTCTTGCACCTACACCCTCCATCATAAATCTAGTTGCTCTAGATAAACTAGACGAGCTTGAAACGTTGGACTCCATACATGCCACGGTTTCCAAAACAGAAATATAAATAAAAATGTATTTTGTAAATTCTTTCACACCAGTTTTACTTCTTCAACTTTCGTCTTATTATAGCTGTCATCTGTCAAACTGACAGCATAGTTTTTTTTTTATTTATTCATACAGGCAGTGTAAAATCCATTGTCAGTCCAAGTTTACAGCCGGTAAAAATTGTCTTACCTTAAGTTTAAGTAAATGACTATCTAAACCATAAATAAATTAAAGAATACAAAACTAACTATACTAAAACTATAAGTAAAAAACTAAATTTAAAGCGAAGGCCGGTGTACTGAAGAGGCGGCAGTATTACTTCGCTTTATGGTCAAACTGATACGTTGGCCGAGGTAAGCGTTAATCCTGTCCGAATGACACCACTTTTCGGTGAGTCTTTTAGATTTAGGTATTTCATAAGAGGACTGAGACCCCATAGATCCAATGTTTCGACGATAAAAGGCAGAAAAATGTATATTTCGCTAATGGATTCATATTTCCGTATTTTGTGGGTTTCGGCGTGTGCAGCCGCCACCCACGCCACCCTTGCAGTGGCCGTCTTGTGTGATGCTGTTAGTTTAGCAGTGTCCACGTAGCGTTCCACACTAACGGCTTTCCGCCATAAAACCAAAATATACATACCATCAGATCTCTTGCTGTCGTCACACACTGGTAGTTTTCCAATTACAAAGCATTGTGCGACTCAGTGGCGCACAATGCTGAATTATGCTGAAGCTTAATTGGAACGTGAATTAGTTTTTAAATGCACCAGTAGAGTGCGCTAATTACAGTAATGAAAAAAAAATCATAGAGTTAGCAATAACCTCATTAATGTGTAAACAACGCTTCGCATAAGAGGCATGCAATAAAGTGGTATAAATAATTATTTGTATGAGAACTGTTTACGATTATTTTAAGTAATTTTGATTTTGATTATTTAATTAACATTTGTTTAAGTAATTTTTTTAAATGAGTTCTAAAAGAATTATATACTTTTTAATGAAATTGTATTCACATTTTAAATGTGGAATATAAAAAAAAATCAATGCTTGTACCTTCATCCATAATGAGGGGTTTTCGAAGTGTCACTTTTAGGTACAGAGACTACCGTAAGATGGCGCTTGCATAATGTAATATGTCAAAAAAATCTGTGATCTTTGTTGGGTGCAAAGAGAATATAATCACTACGTTGTTGGGTGGTTAATAGGGTTTCCAGATTATTATAGCTATTATCCATTTTCAGGTAGTGAAATTATTCATAAAGTGGTTAAGAAGCTGTAGTCTCCTACACTTCCGAGGAAACCTACAATCTACATACATTATAGCTCGCTGGCTTCAATATCTTTGATTTTTCAAACAAATAATTAATCACACTTTTCTCCCGTTTCCGTAGGGATTTCGGAAAGTTCTTGTTTAGTACTCCCATATACTTACATTCTAAGAAATATACATGCCAAATTTCAGCCTGCTGCCGAGTATTTTCGACTCATAAGTGGTCGGTATATATGTCGCAGTCATGACTGCGACATAAATATATTGAGAATATGTAGCCTGAACTGCAGTTAGATTAAACTTTGGCTCTGACTGCTGCTGGAGCTGGTTAGCTTGCTGACAAGCTTTATTCCATGGGAATAGAGAAGGAACAGCTTTTCTTTTAAGTTTTTGAGGCGATGAGCTGCAAGCTTAAAAGTTTGGTTTTTTAGGTATGAACCCCTAAGGTACCTACTGTAGTATGTTTCCATTAAGTTATGATACCCAAGATACAGAAGAGGTAACAAGCATAAAGATATACTTATATTTAGGTTAAGAAATTAAAAACATGTAACTAATTTAAGTCTAATGTCAATAAACTTTATTATTATTTCTTATTGCACGAGATAAATATTTTATCTCTAGGGCTCTTGCCAAATGTGATGACGGAGAGATGAAATCTGCTGGCGTAAAGTGAGTTGAACATAATATGAAGGAATTTTTTCTTATAGTTAATCCTGTTTTTATAAGTTTGATAGCCTCTATCCATCTTGATCTCCGAGTTTCATCTTGGGGAAAGCTGTGGTTACCTATATTTTTACAAAATTGTACTACGCATGGACTAGCCATGTTTAGTTTAGTTCTCAGGGCACAATTAATAAATAATAAACTACTGCAAGTGAAAGAAAGAAAGTTGAAAGGTAAACAAACAAAAAACAAAGCGGAAATTGACATTTTACATAGGACTTGACATATTACTTAGGTTTAATGCCATCTATCAGCATTTTTCTTAAACTAGTAGAACTGTCAAAATAAAAACCGCTCATTATATTAATTTTTTTAACACAGGTTGAATTAACTTTGATTATTTTCAAAAACCTACAACGCAATGAAAGCTCTAAAAATTTTGTCACCAATAAATAATAGAAGTGTTTTACCTGAAATAAAACACATAATATATACTTACCTTAGTTAAAGTTTACAACCTTGAGAGTGGCAACACCTAGTTTCCATCATATCTTTTGTCCTTTTCTTTCCTTTTTAACCTTTACCTCTATCTATCTCGCTCGCTCATTCCCCACCAGGTAGTGTCGAGCTGAAAATTAAGCTCTGACACCTGCCTCATTGAGTCCAAAGAGAATATAATCACTACGTTTTAATTGAGTCGAGAGGAACTGCCAGGCAGAATTTAAATTTGTAAACTTTAACTAAGGTAAGTATTTAATATGTGTTTTATTTCAGGTAAAACACTTCTATTAAACACTTGACCGTTAGTTAAAGTTTACAACCTTGAGACGTGTTTGTTATCGCCTGGTGGGTAAATTAAATCTGTATATGGACGCCAATGTGATTTTGACATTATAATGTAATGCATACAAACTGAAAGTTTAAGAATATTCAGTATAAATTAAAATAGAATGCTGTGTTGAAACAACTGGCATTTTAGATTATCAATATTAACGTTTTGAGCGAGAATATAATACAATTTGTATTGTTGCGGTCCTCTCCGTCAGAGATAATTTAAACAAGCGTTGGGTGAACGAATGAATATTTATTTCTGAGATCTTAGCCTATATATACAAAAGTTTCTATTGCGTTTAGCCAATTACATTTAAGGTTATCATTTTCATAAAACTAAAACCAATAGAGATAAACCTTTTAAAAGAAGTAAGATACTGATATGTTTATATCACACTCGCACACCGAGTGTATAAATATTACAGGGACGCGCGCAGGTTTTTCAGTCGGCCGCTTCACGGTGAGAGCGCTGCGTGTATGTTCCCATAGTACTCCCCCTCAAGCGAAGCGAACATTTTTCTTGACGACCCTGCCACTCCTCGTAACAATTCGAGGACTGTTTGTTTCTTCTGTGATGTTCGTCTGCGATGAACAGCTTTGCACGGGCGTATTCGGCAACACTCTTGATGTATTTTCAGGTTCACTTGGTTCTTGATTGAGTAAGTATGCCGGTTTCAGTCGATCGAGTGAGACAACTGTAGTTCGTAGCGGCAACTGTATCTTGAAATATTTATCGGTGCGTTTCAATACTTCGTAGGGTCCATCATACGGTGGCGTCAGCGGAGCTCTAACGGTGTCGTTCCGTACGAATACGTGGCTACATGTAAACAAATCTTTGTGAATGAATGTAGATTTGTTATCATAGGAACGTTGTTTCGGTTTCACCATGGCCATTGTTTCAGTAAGTTTACGAACGAATTCTGCATCTTCGATTTTTGACGTTGACGGTACAAAAAAATCTGATGGTACTCGTAGCGTGGATCCGTATGTCATCAGCGCGGGGCTCACGTTGGTGTCTTCACGGAGGGCTGTGCGGAGGCCAAGTAGTACAGTCGGCAGCTCGTCTGTCCACTGTGTCGATGCGCCGCGGGCCATTAGTGCTGTCTTCATAGTGCGGTGCCATCTTTCTATTTGTCCGTTCGATTGTGGATGAAAGGCTGTAGTCCGTATTCTTGTTATTCCAAATTTCTGTAGGAGCGTTTTGAATAGCGATGACTCAAACTGGCGTCCCTGGTCTGTAGTGATTCGTAAGGGAACACCAAAACGTGCGATCCAGTTGTCGTAGAAAGCTCTGGCTACGACTTCGGCTGTGATTTCTTGCACTGGTATTGCTTCTAGCCATTTTGTACATCGATCTGTAATGGTGATACAGTATCGGTAGTCTCGAGATAGGCGCAGCGGTCCCACAATGTCGATGTGTACATGTTCAAAACGTTGCGACTGCGGTATCTGTTGTAGCGGTGTGACGACGTGTCGTTGTACTTTAGCACGCTGACAGCTGATGCATGTTCTCGCCCATTCTGTGACTTCTTTATTCATCGACGGCCAAAAATATTTTAACTGAATTAGTTTTCTTGTAGCTCGTACTCCAGGGTGGCTTAAGTCGTGCTGCGACTTAAACACAGCGTAGCGATATCCTCGCGGCAGGTAGGGTCGGGGCGTCGAAGTAGATAACTCGCATGTTATTTGCCGTTCGAGTCCCGGCAAACTAATTTCGCTGAATTTTAAGTTCGGTTGGCTTCTAATTTTTTTTAATTCCTCGTCTTTGCACTGGTCGATGGCTAGTTGATTGTAGTCAATTGTAGATGGACTTTCTATGTCTTCGATTCGTGATAAAGCGTCGGCTACTGTGTTTTCTTCTCCTTTTATGTACTTGATTTTCGAACAAAACTGACTTATGAAGTGCGTCTGTCTCTCTCTTCTCGGTGTGTCGCTACTGCTCGGCGCCTTCGTGAGTGCATATATGTGAGGCTTGTGATCTGTGTAAATTGTTACTTCACAGCCTTCTATTAGTCTTCGAAAATGTTTGACGGCAGTGTACATCGCTAATAATTCGCGGTCATATACACTGTACCGTTGTTGTGTAGCTCATTGCTTTCGAAAAATATGCTAACGGTCTCCAGGTGTGGTCTATGTATTGTTGTAGCACGGCGCCGATGCTGTGGTCAGACGCGTCGGTCATGATGGCGAGCGGGCAGTTCGGTACTGGGTGACTGAGTGTTGTAGCTTCTAAAATGCTTTGGCGGCATTTTTCGAAACTTTCTTCGGCGGCAGGCGTCCATTCCACAGGTGTCTTGTCATTTTTCTTTTTGTTATGAAGATATTTGTTGAGTTCGTGTTGAAGATTCGCTTGTTGTGGAAGGCAATCACGGTAATAGTTGATCATGCCTAGGAAGCGTCGAAGTTCAATTACTGTCTTTGGTTTTGGATAACTCGATATTACAGATGTTCGTTCTTCTGTAGGTTTTATTCCATGTTTAGATGCTTCGTAGCCCAAAAAGTCGATTTTATTAACGCCAAATTGACATTTTTCGACGTTTAGAGTTACGCCATACTCGTTAAGGCGACGCAGTACTTCGTGTAGCAATTTTTTATGTTGCTCCTCGTTTTCTGAGTATAGTAGGATGTCGTCGACGAAACAGAAACAATCTTCAATGTTCTTTAGGACTTCGTGCATAAACCTTTGAAACGTTTGGCTAGCGTTTCGTAACCCGAATGGCATACTTGTGAATTCGTAAAGGCCAAACGGGGTTATGATTGCAGTCTTCTGTGCATCTTCTGGACTTGCCATTGGTATACCATAGTAGGCCATCTTCAGATCGAGCTTCGTAAAAATCTTCTTATTGTGTAGTGAGTAAGTGAAATCTTGTATTCGAGGTATCGGATAGCGGTCAGGCTTTGTTACTGCATTCAGTCTTCTGTAATCGCCGCATACCCTTAATCCCCCGTCTTTCTTCTTAACTATATGCATCGGGTTCGGTTTTGAATTCTTCTTTAGCTGCTTTGTATTTCTCGGGGGGCAGAGGGCGGGCGCGGGCGAAGAGAGGCGGTCCCGTTGTTTCTATGTGGTGCACGATGTCATGTTTGATCGGCCTCTTGAGTGACAATGGGTGAAGAATGTCAGGATACTGCTTCAATATGTCGTGATATGCTTGCTCGGAGTTTAACAGGCGAATACTTTCGACGGGACTTGCGATTTCGATTGTCTTCACTGATAGCTCTGTGACACTGTCGATTAGTTTGTTCTTATGTAAATCGACTAGTAGTTGATAATGGCGAAGAAAATCGGCTCCTAATATGGATGTCTTGACGTCGGCGATGATGAATGTCCATGTAAATGATCTTCGTAGCCCCAGGTTCAGCTTGAGAGTTTTCTCGCCATATGTGTTGATTTGCGTATTGTTAGCGGCGTAAAGAGTGTACGGACTTGCGTTCTTCATTTTTATTTTCTTAGTGGCGGCTAACACGGATATATCGGCGCCTGTGTCCACGAGGAAACATTCATGGGTGTCGCGGTCGTGGACACATAGGCGATTCGTAGTCTTGGGGACACCGACATCCGCCACAGTCGGTGTCGAAGTTAGTTTTCCGACGTTTTGTTTCTTCTGCTGCACGGCGATTCGCACCTTTTTGCTTTATCGCCGAATCTGAAGTGATACTTGCATTCCCATGTCGATTCATCTTTCATGTTAGGTTTTCGATTGGCTGACTTCGAGCGGGAGCGAGAGTAGCGCGAGTGAAAGGGACGGCGATAGTGCGGCCGCGATGAATGAGTGCGTAGCTCAGATACTTGTAAGGTAAGTTCTTCGATCTTCTTTGCCATGTTCTCTAGCGTGTTGTATTCATAACTGCTTGCTGATAATGGTGTTGATACTGCAGCTATACTGTTGTTGTCACCGGAATACTCCATCATCTTGTCGGCCATCGCTGCGAGTGTGTCTAGTGAGGATTCTTTGTTGACGGAGAGTACGCAACGTATGTATGGCGGTAAGTGGTTAAGCCATTCAATTCTTAGACCATCTTCAGTAATCATGCCGCCTCCGAGTTCTCGCATTTTCCGAAGCAGTTGCGTTGGTTTCTGGTCGCCGAGTTCCAGGCCGCTGATGAGCTTCTGAAAGTTTTGCACTTCTGACTTCTCGTACACGGTTAGTAGACGGTTCTTGATCGTCGCATATTTATTTTTCTCTGGCGGGTTGTACAAGATGTCTGTGAGATGCTGAAGATCTGTAGCTTGCAGTTGTTGAAGAACGTAGCGGAATTTCTGGTCGTCCGATGTCTTCAGAGGCTCGACGACGGCTTCAAATTGAATAAACCATGCTCGCGGAATTTCGCGCCAAAATGGTAATAATCTTGATTGTATGGAAACGGCGGCGAGTTCGTGGCTTGATTTGTTATCGTAGACGGTCGATGATTCTCCAGCCATAATTTCTGCTTGACTTTTTGCAGGAACATTTGATGCTTCCTCGGTCATAGTTTCTGCTTGATTCTTCGTTCTTCGTGGTCGTCGGGGTCACCAATTGTTGCGGTCCTCTCCGTCAGAGATAATTTAAACAAGCGTTGGGTGAACGAATGAATATTTATTTCTGAGATCTTAGCCTATATATACAAAAGTTTCTATTGCGTTTAGCCAATTACATTTAAGGTTATCATTTTCATAAAACTAAAACCAATAGAGATAAACCTTTTAAAAGAAGTAAGATACTGATATGTTTATATCACACTCGCACACCGAGTGTATAAATATTACAGGGACGCGCGCAGGTTTTTCAGTCGGCCGCTTCACGGTGAGAGCGCTGCGTGTATGTTCCCATAGTATAATACATATTACTATCATTTAATTGTAACTCATTTATTACAACATCATAAAATGTACCCATCATAGGCATAAGTTACTGTACAAATAAAATGAAATAAAAAATAAATATCAGTGCAGTAGTGTTACTAATATTAATATAATTTTTGAACTTAATTATAAAGAGATTATAATTGTTATAATGTACAAACCAAACTTGGTTACTTTCATAATAAAATATTTATGGAATTATTAGTTACAGTAAACAAATATCTTGATTTCACAAAATATGATTAGACAATATTTACAATTATTAAAGTAATTCAATATAGTTCATAAGTTGAAGGCAATAGGTATGTAGCTTAATTATGGCTAACCTAATGCAAAGGTCATTGTGAAATTGAAACTTTATAACAGTATAATTAAGCAGGGTTAAACAAGCGTATAAAACCGCTATTATTAACATCAGATATACGGTAAAAACGTGTAAATGACGTTTTTGACCTCAAGTTTCCCCCCGACAGGATGCAGTCTAGTGGACAGTTAGTTTAGACAGTAGTGAACTGATAAGAGTATGGAGAGGCCGCCTTTGGCGTGCTCCAGCTTTACCCAAAATACTGGATCAAGGTTTTTTATTCTCATTATTGCAATAAAACCCCATCCAGACTGCCTGTACGTGGCAGTGTCGGTTTTAGGTACAAAAACAGGCCATAAAACCAAAGAATTGGCTTATTCAACATAATGTTTTGTATCTGTGGTTAATAAAGTTCATGGACCCTGCGGGCAGAGCAAAGTATTATAGGAGTTGCTGTATGTCGAGAAGAAGCAAATATACTAGCCTCGTTCACAGTTATAATGCGCAAGTATGTAATTAAAATATCAAGATCCCAAATACTTTTCCTTACAGGTTTTGTAAAGCTATAGCTTTTAAGACATGACATACTTACACGTCTGAACTCAAATTACTGGCATTATCAGGGTTAGTTAAAGTGGCTACCACGGACTTACGAAGATCAATCGTGTTATAAGCCAGTCCCTCTACAATATGTAAATCTGCAAAATATCAACAGTGATAGAGATCCTTGACTATGAAGCGTGGTGCTATACTGCTCGTGCCTTCAGTGCCGTTGGGAACGAGCGTTCTTGAGCTTGTCTCAAGGGGTCTACGAGGAGATAGATTCCTCGTGCAAGGTTCTGGTGTTTCAGGACTTTCGGAATAATGCACGTGGGAACACCCGTGCTGTGGGAAAGTACCATACCTGTGAGAAGGCAACGTGAAACGTTGCTATCATAGTCCTTCTGTTCTAGTGACAAATACCTAATTCATGACCACATTTACCTGTTCCGACGCGAACAAATCTATCAGAGGAACACCGAACCTTGGAAATATTTTCTCTATAGCCTGGGGAAGCAGATGCCTCTCGGGTGGACGCTGATGACGAGAAAGATGGTCTGCATGACCGTTGTATTTGCCCGGAATATGTTGGGTTTCTACCTAAATCAAGTGTTTTTTTTTTTTTCAGCATAGCTCCCCACGGAACGTCTGATGCGTCTACCGTTAGAAAATGTTCCGCTGTTGGAAAATGAATCATCGATTCCCCATGACAATTTTCTAACCACCACCTCATCTCCTTTTGTAACACCGTTGGCAATATCACAACATCAATCATAGGACTTTGTTGAGGTAAGACAAGGTTTCTCGAAAGTGTAATCTGCCTTATGGAACTGCGAAGCTCGCAAAATTCAATATGTCTATTAAGCTCTAAAGATTTTTAGTTACATCTCGTAGAACTTCCTCGAGACGTAAGCGTAAGTAAACTATTTTCCCGTTGGAGAGCATATTTTTGTTTAACCACGTGACCCAAAGGGTATCGAGGAACACTAATTTCTTTTGGGAATTAGTCACTGACTTGATAATTTATCTGCCACCCCAAAAACTTTTAGACGTGCAAGGACGACCTGCACATGTGAGTGTCTGGTACTCTTGGTGTACTACTAAAAATTGTCCAAATTATACTCTAAAGGACTCTGATGCCTTCGTCCGTTAAAGTTTGGGCCACTCAATTCGAAAGTGTTGCGAAGATATTCGGAGTTGTACTGAGGCCGAACGGCAGACAAGCCATTTGCAGTAATTTCCCTTTGTACACTAGCCGAAGAAAACGTCTGTGACTGTGTCAGATGGGCACATTGAAGTGTGCTTGCGAAAGGTCTACTTTGCAGAACCAGTCGTTTTGTTGGAGAAACTTTATATTATATTTAGTTTTAAACGCACTGTATGTACACCCGTAAGGGTAGACTTTGTATTTTGTCAAATGTCAATATGCAAATAAATATTTCAACCCTGGCACCCGAAACATTAACTAGTTTGAATGGCTGAGTTGCGACATACCAGTTAAGACTTTGCAGGTTGAAAATTGGTCCCAATGGACCCCGTGGACCAATGTCCACGGGGTCGAAAGGACCCTCGTGTGCTATTGTTTCCAAGCTATTGGTGCCAAATGTGCCCTACGTGGGTCTGGTATAAAAGTAACCCTGCGTGGGTTGAGTATACGACGAGCCCTGCAGGGGCTATCTTTGGACCGTACTCTAAGAGTGTATTCTATGATTATTATCAAACCCCTGCGAAGGGTGATAATTATTATTATTATGTCTGTGTATACAGATATAATAATAATAATTAAAAAAGCTATAGCTATAGCTTCCTTGCTCACGGGCAATTAAATCCCGGACCTTTGGAAGGCATGCGTGGGGCCGAAGCCACACGCAGAGGCCCCGTTATACAATATATTATTATTATAATTATTTTTATCACAACCAGTCGTTTCATTGGAGAAACCCTGGCACCCGAAACATAAACTAGTTTGAATTGCTGATTTGCGACATACCAGTTTAGATTTTTCAGGTTGAAAATTGGATCGGTTTGTGCCGTCTCCTTTAGGGACTAAAAACATAGTCGAGATAAAGCTCCAAAAAAGAGGAGCCTCCTCCAGAACTCCCTTTTCCGAATCATTTGTGATATACTGTCGGACATGGGTTCTGACTCTAGAGTCGTCAAACGTCCTTGATTTTTGAGAAATAAGAGAGGAAGTCTCCCTGGAAAGGGTATGCGGTACCCTCGGATATCTTTTAAAAGTGTGCGATGTGCACCTAGATATCTCAACCGGTATGCAAAAAAAAATTAATTGGCCCGCCTCGAAGTGGTCAGAATCGACGTCGCCTATTCCCCGATTGTGAATCCTGGGGACTACGTCTCCTAATTCCTGTACCAGGATCGTGTCTGTTTTGTGAAACTTCACGGGGTCGAAAGGACCCTCGTGTGCTATTATTTTCAGGCCTATTGGTGCCAAATGTACCCTGCGTGGGTCTGGTATAAAAGTAACCCTGCGTGGGTTGGGTATACGACGAGCCCTGCGGGGGCTGTCTTTGGAACGTACTCTGAGAGTGTGTTCTATGATTATTATCAAACCCCTACGAGGGGTGATAATTATTTTTGTTTAATGCCTGCGAGGCAAATAAGTGGTATAAAAAATTTTCTTACACCATCTGTTTTCTCTAAGACTAATGAGCACCAAAACATTTGTCACTGTAAGCAAAGCGACGCTGACCATCATAAGCCATAACTTCGTCATTAATTTCCAACTGGGTAAAACCCGGGGAATAATTATTATTATAAAGATTTTGAAGTCAGCATAACTGACATCAAACTACTCATTTTTATTGAAATGTTGGTTTTTTTTTTTTTAGCATTTCAAAATAATAATTTTCTGGGCCCTTAGATGGTTCCTTTAATTTAACTAAAAAGTCAATCTATCATATAGCGGGATTTGATCCTTCAACCACAGTGTAATTCAAAATTAGAATTCGTACTAATCTCATTATTAGTATTATTGTCAGATAGATCACAATTATTTAGAACCTCATAATCATTAATATTTAATAAAGAAATTTGATCTAAACCCTCATTTTTAAAAAAGTTAAATCATTAGGAATGGTAGAAAAATCCTGAGATCCTTGATGATTTATACAAGAAGGTTCGCCTTCATAAATATGTCTGCGAAGTTCGGTTACTTCGTTCGATAACTTCTATAACAGGTCATATTTGCGATTATGTTTGCCCCACCCCCCCTTTTTTAGGGAAGTACGATGCGAACGTTCGATTTGCAAACCAGAGGGCCCTGCCGTAGATTGGCAACCAACAAAAAGCCAACATCACTCGAACATTCCCAGGCGGTCACCCATCCAAGTTAGTACTTGGATGGGTGACCGCGCCCGACGTTGCTTAACTTCGGTGATCGGACGAGAACCGGTGTGTTCAACGTGGTGAACGGTGGACGTTTTTGCATTTGTATTATCCATTATAATTATCTAAAAAGGAAGGAGAAATAGTGTGCGACAAAGTGAACATTTAAATTTTATTTAAAGAATTATCAATGAAATGTGGGTAGTACGATTGTAAATTTGCAACGCAAAAGTTATTTTTATCTTTACCAAATCTATTACAAACGTTAGCACGTTTTCTTACGACACAAAATATTGTGTAGGTACCCACATGATACCGACAAAAGTACTAAATTATCCACAGAAATATATTAATTCACTTTGCAATAAGTAACTCCTGACACTACAAAGGACACAACATAAAATAAGTTAATTAATAATAACATTCTCTGAAACAAAGAAAGATTCCTTATTTCTTGGATATTTAAGAATATAAAATTCTATGAATAGTATGCAAACGGTAAAAACCGTTAGAGCTTAGAATCTTTCCATGAGTTTCAGAGGTTCAATAAAGTTATAATTATAAGAACTCACCGGGTATCCTGCGGCAGCACTTCGATAATGACTATAGTATCGAAAGTGAACCGCTGTTGATGGAAAATTTAACGCCAATGAGACAGGTGTCAGAGCTTAATTTTCAGCTCGACACTACGTGGGGAATGAGCGAGCGAGATAGATAGAGGTAAAGGTTAAAAAGGAAAGAAAAGGACAAAAGATATGATGGAAACTAGGTGTTGCCACTCTCAAGGTTGTAAACTTTAACTAACGGTCAAGTGTTTAATATTACTAAAGATAATATAAATAAAACATTCCGATCAATGTCAACTTAAAGAAAAAACACTTGTTAATTTTCTGTCACTGAGTTGGTATCCATTGCACGCATCAAGCGAAAACACTACTTTTGAGAGTGCTCGACTGTGCGAAGCGTTGCTGTAGTTGAAACATTCAATGTTAAGCATTATGCCGCATAATGCGCTCTAGTGCTATAATTGGAAAACTACCACTATTACCGTATATTGTACCGTTTGGCTCGAATGTGGCCGGCACGTTGACGGTAGCTAGAGTCATGTCATTTAATTTATGGATATTATCGGGACTGATAGCCGGCGCTGTGGCGGCAGGCCAGTATATGGTGTCCGTGGTGATCCACCGTAGCAGCACATTAAGAAAAATAAGAAGCTATACCTACAATTTTGAATCACTCTCTGAAAAGTGACCGCTGGCCCCAGGCATCGCATTTCAGTGTATTGTATCATGGTCATTCAAAGCGCAGACTACTGTCTAATCACGGCACTTAAAAAAACAAATTAGTTGTCAGTGTCAACTATCAAGTTTTCATAACATTTACAAAATTAGAATTCTTATTTCTAAATAAATTTTAGAAGAGAAAATATATATTTTTACTAATATTTTTGTGGCTTTTCCAAGATTTTCTTTGCAGAAAAAGTTACATTTCTACGGGCTTAATATGTCTCTAAACCGTAATAAGTACGAAAAAGCTCGGAGACGTTTAGCGGCTGTAACTTTTTTGTCAAATATTTCTTTAGATGGCTCGTTTAAAGACACTGAATTACGAAATATACACAAAAGTTCAAAGAGTGACAAATGTGACAGTGGAACGAAGCCTAAAGATTTCCAAAACAATTACGGAGATAACAATCGTAATCGATACAGAACAACAAATCTAAGCCCTGTGCCTAAAATCAATGGTGATAACAATTCTCTTAGTTCAGACTCTGAACAGCCTATTCACACTCCTATTAAAGGAGGAAATAATAATTATAGAGAAAGGTAATTAATTTCCAATGCTTACTCAAAAGTCAGTAAGTCTACTCAAAATATATCTGTCATAATGTTATAAATTCTTTTAAACAGGTGCTCCTCTGGTAATACTGAATTGATAAGGGAAAAGCATTCATCAGTAAAAATAAGAAAAATACCAGGGATAGCACAAGAAGAAAAAAGTAGCACTGAAAGTCTTAATTTTGGTAAGAATTATTTTTTTACTAACCTAATAATGTTTTATTCTATTAAATGATTTGTTAAATGTGTTGCTAAGCTCAAAACTAAAAAACAGTTTAAGCTATTTGGAAAAACGATATTTCCATAACTTATATGGAAGATTCTTGAAGACATAGGAGAAAAAAAACTTTTCTTATAGAGACCATTGAATTTCATGATTTTTAATAAAAAGAAATCTGTCGGCCAAACTATTATAATAAACATTACTTTTTAAGTGACACATAAGAAAAAAAATCTAAGTATAAAAATATATTATGTAAAATCTAATCAAAATAAAAGAAAATTTCATATTCTGCTCATATCATGTACTGACTACTGTTCTGTGAAATATAAAACTAAAAATGTTTTAAATGAATTTTACATGATATTTTTAAGAAATTAAAGATGTTTAGTTTTGATTTGTATTTTTTCTTTTTCAGGTCGCTTTAGAACCAGCAGTATTGTAATACCAGAGAAACATAACTACTCAAAGGAATTCAGAGTAATTAAAGCTACTAAAGGAGTTTCATTTAAAGATGAAAGGCTTGCTTTTACACCATTTCAAGGAGTACCCTGTGTTTTATTTAGTACTATACCATATTCAAAAACCACAAAAAGTAACCGGTGAGTGATTAATAAATATTATAGGTACATGTAATATAAATATATTTGGCACATAATTTAAACAATTTTATTATTATAAAAGAATCAAATAACAATATTACCTGTTCATCAGAATAATTTTAACAGTTTAGGTAATTTCTTTTATGATTTTCAGGTCTGATTTAAGAAAAGATGGTGTGCGCAGACGTAACCCATCAGGGCCTCGTCCACTATCCTCTATCACTGATAATGCCATGGATCCATTTGATCTACTGGGACTAGAAAAAGAAGAAAATGGACAAGATATATCTTACTCCAAACTATTGATACCCTCAAGGGTGTTTACAAGGGAACAATATCGAAAAATGTATGAAGGTGACTATGCAGACAAGGCAACATGGAAAATATTGAATCGTCACCCCCATGTTATAGCTAGGTAATTGTTATATCTCCTTTGTATTAAGTTTACAATGAAATTATTGTTTTTGTTATGGCTGTATTTGGAGATAGAACCTAAATGTGTAAAGAGCAATGTAGTAGTCCACATTGTGTGTCTTTCTTCTCTTTCCCTCTTTGTTTATCTATTCATTTTTGTATTAGGGATAGTGATAAAAGATGATTGATCTAATGGATCGAATCGTAAATTTTAGATAAAATAACTATCTTTTTCGCCACATGTCATTCATCAATTAAGAAAACTTTGAAACATTTTCTCAGTAAAATTTTAAAACTTATTTATATATACTACATAATTACATAGTAAAAATTTTAGTTCTATCTAGGCATAAAACCTCACTCACTCTATGCATGTTTTATAAAATTGTCAATGTTCACTTTAATATGTATTTTCATTGTTCTTTTCTGTATCAACAATTGTGAAAATAGCAATAACACACAACATGAATTTGGTATTTAAATGAAACACTTAGGTATTCCATTCATCACATTCATAAAATCATATAACACGAATTTGGATATCATACCATCTCTCATGAAATCACTAACCTTTAAATTTCAGGACAAAATTATTGACGAGGCACAAGGATAAAAAATGGTAAACTTTGAATATTTGTAATGCTCAGGTATTTAGTAACTAATTATATATCCCTTTTTACAGCAAACAGAAACTTAATTTATATAACCATTTTTCTCGTGAAAATTGCAACACTATAATAATGCAATTTATATAATTTATTTTATAAACTAAGACAACTTTAATTGAAAATAAAAGCTGATGCTGATAATAAAGACTATCACTAAATATATAACATTGTTCTACTGTTTTGCATTATATTAGGTGGAAAGTAATTATATAGTATAATACATTTAGTTGGAAAAAGTACAGTAGTCAAACTAGGGCTGTAAAGCATAAGGGATTGGTACAATTACTAACACACTTGGATTTAGCTGATACAGGTTTTGAAGCACATGCATGAATGTTACAATCACTTATTTCCGCTTTATTTACTAATTTAATTATTTGCAGTGGATTTTCTTGTTTCTGTTGTTATAGCTTAGTCTTGTGACTTGTGTATTTATTTGTTTCCAACATAAAATAATATTTTGATTAGTTCCAAAAACTGTAGCTAAGACTTAATTTTACATTCTTACAACGCAATACAGGAAAACTATGATTTTCTTTAAATCACAATACGGTGCTAAATAACTATTTTTATTCTAACATAAGCCTAATTTAGCCTTAGTTTCATAATGTTACGTTTGTCTTTATATTTATGGTTAAAGCCATTATAGGCTGGATTTTAGTGCATGGTAATTTTAAATTACTAACCAGTAACATGTCTTAACTTTTTACGAACAGAAAATTGCTATTATTTTAGGTGCTTTTCGTATGAATCGTCGCAAAGGACAACTGTTGCGTCTTCGCCGCCACATTCATCTATAGAAACTAAAACGTTTGACTGGGATGAGGGAGCAATTCTGGCGCAAAAATATGTAAGTTGTTATTTTCGTACATACATTACTTATCGTAATAGTGTAGGTACTTATTAATAATACAATGACTTCGAATATTATTATTTAACTAGCTGTGCCCGCAACTTCGTACGCGTGGTTTTTGAGTGACTTAAACCGTTTATGCAGCGCATGCAACGAAAGTCCCCAAATGCGACTAATTTTCCCCGTTTTTGCAACATTTCTCACTGACGCTTCGCTCTTATTGGTCGCAGCGTAATGTTATATAGCTTAAAGCCTTCCTCTATAAATAGACTATCCAAAAAAATAAATTCAAATCGGACCAGTAGTTCCTGAGATTAGCGCGTTTAAACCAACAAACAAACAAACTCTTCCGCTTTATGATATTAGTATAGATTAAGGCTTATTAAACTTCCCATCACACAGGCTAAACATTATTAAATTTGTGTAAATCACAATGTTACTAGGTATACAAAAAAATTGCTTAAACTTTACTGTTATTCCAGTAGAGCTTGTATCTAGGTATACAAATACACTAAGTTTAGTTCTTGTTTCATTGAATAAAATAAAAGTTTAAAAAACTATAACCCGACTTCGCAAAAAAGGGGTCTAAAAAGGCTGAAACAAGAAAATAAATCAATTTGAAATCCAGAAATGCATAGGTACAGAAATGGTCAAGGTAGAGCCGTGGTCGTACCCGCTATTGGGATTGTATAATTGCAACAGCAGACGAATATTATGATTTTTGATTTGTTAAACGGGTCCGACCTCGGCTCTACCTTGACCATTTTTGTACCTAAGCATTTCTGGATTTCATATTCATTTATTTTCTTGTTTCAGCCTTTTTAGACCCCTTTTTTGCGAAGTCGGGTTATAGTTTTTTAAACTTTTATTTTATTTTATATTTTTCTGTTTCCACATCAAATATAACATTATATTTTCATTAAATTAACCCATAGAAAGTAACTAAACGACTCCTAGATACTACTTGTACGACCGAATTTTAAACGTTTATTTTGAATTTAACGATAAAATATAATAATTAATAAAATATTTATATACATATTCGTTATGTGCTTGCCAAGACCTATCTTTTGATACCAAACACGAGACAATTATCATAATTTAATTTTTTTTTGAGATAGTTTTTGAGGTATAATTTTCAAAGTCCAAAATTTTTTGAAAATTTATATAGCCTACGAGTATGTTACTCGCGGTATCATCACCAATTAATTGATTGATACCTCATTTATTAAAATCGGACCAGTAGTTTAGCCGCTACGAGGGAACATACATACATACATACAAACATACATACATACATACATACATACATAGACTGCCAAAATCATTACCCTTCCTTTTGGCTTCGCCGAAGTCGGGATAAAAGGTCAAGTATTTAAGATTGAAGTATTAGCATACAACGTTGGAAAATGACGTAAACACATCGAGAATTTTAAATTAAATATTTTTAAACTACCTATATGACGTATCGTAATATTTTTTCACTCATACTTATATTATATTACATATATACAAATATATTGGTTTTATTTTATTGAAAAAGACCTGGTATTTATGAATTTGCAGACATTTCAGGTTCTTGTAAAATTAAATTGTATCGAAAATTTTAAATATGTATATCTCGGAATCTACACGATTATCGTATTTTTTTCCTTCGTATTATTTATTTTCAACAGAGTTTACGGAAAACTATAAAAATAGTGAATATTTTTCTTCATACGGCATGAAAATCACCTTCACCCAGTATTCCATACTTGTGATTTTAGGTCCACTACTGTCCAAATGTGCTCGATGATCCAGAACTGATAGCCGGCAAGCACAGAACTCTACTAACTTTCACCTCCTACATGACGTCTATCATAGACTACGTCAGGCCTCAAGATCTCAAGAAGGAGCTCAACGATAAGTTCCGAGAGAAGTTCCCACATATCAAACTGACTCTCAGTAAACTGAGAAGGTAAATCTGTTTTAATTTAAATAAATACATAAAATAGATATAAAAAGTATATAGGTAGATATTTATTGTAACAGTTACGTAAAGAAACAAGAAAATAGGGCCCTGATTCAAGATGCCATCGCTATTTATCGCTTACGAATTTCGAAAACAAAATTTTTATTACTCATGCGGGATAAGTAGCATCTTGGCGCCCGCTGTTGCGGTTGAAAACGAGCCGTTTGCCCATTCTAAAATTTGAGTGCGAAACAGCAACAGCGAGCGCCAAGATACCACATTTGTAATAAAAAATAGTATGTGCAAATCGTGCGACGTTGTCGATTACCCACTCAAGCGAATGACCGCACTCGCTTCGCTCGTGCGTTCAACTTCGCTTTCGTGGGCAATCGACAACTTGTCGCACTTGTTGCACAATATACTAGTATGGGATTTGACATAAGCTTCGCTAAGTGACACATGAATTCGCTTGTCATTTAGCGAACCTTATGTCAAATCCCATAAGACTTGCTTTTCCTTTACGGCGGCGTTTTTTATTTTGATAAATGTCACTCTCGCGGTAAATACGAATCTAACGACACCTCTCGATTTGAAAAAGCGTGCCATACAATTATATTACATACATACTCACGTAAAACGTATATCTCTTTTTTCGCGTACAGTCGGGTAAACCACTGTTAATTTAAATTATTTTTACAGCATCAAAAAGGAAATGCGTAAAATAGCGAAACATGACAATGGCGGAATCGACTTGCTGTCTGTGGCACAGGCCTACGTCTACTTTGAGAAACTCATCCTTGCCAACCTCATCAACAAAGACAACAGGAAACTTTGCGCCGGCGCCTGTCTCTTGCTGTCAGCCAAACTAAACGATGTCAAGGGAGAAATGCTTAAAGCTCTGATAGAGGTGAGGAGGCGTTTGTATTTTGTAACTAATAATGGTCTTTAAACAAAATAGATATTTAAGGAATCTGACATGCGACTATAAATTTCGATCAGAATAGAAATTAAGTATTTAATAGAAAACAATTTAAGTATTTTACAGGATTATCCTGTAAAATACTTAAATTGTTTTCTAAATTCTATTCACGAGAAGGCATATAAAAGCAGGCACCTTTAAAGCCTGCAAATTTTATGACAGAAATTAGAGTTTCTAAGCCAAGAGCAATTGTCAGGAAATGTTAATCATATCATTTAGTAAATTTCGCATTTTTTCGGTTACACAATGTGGATGTCATTACTTACTCATATTGTAGGCTTATGTTGAGTAAAATATTTAATTCGGATCTTTCTGTTTCTAATATCCAGAAACCCTGTTCTGTACGTAATTTATAGAGTATCGTACATTGATCGCAGGGTCGTATTTCGACTTTGACTTAAAATGTGAACTTGACTCCTCTTTCCCAAGAAGTGACGAAGAAATTCTTTACAGCGCATTGAGACAACATTCAGGTTGAACAGGAAGGACCTTATCAAGTTCGAGTTCGCTGTCCTCGTCGCTCTCGAGTTCGGTCTGCACGTACCGCCGTACGAGGTGTTCCCTCACTACCAGCGGCTTCTGCACGATTCGTGACGCCGCCGACTCGCCGACACCCGCCGACACGACCACACCCGCCGCCTTGACGTCACTCGCCGTCACGAGATTCGCCGACTCGCCGACCCACCCGCCCGCCGCCGGGCCAGCATCGTCGATAACCTCCGACCGACCGCTTGGATGTAAGGCATAAAGCAATATGAGGCTAATTACTATACTCCGAATGTGAATATCGATGGTGAATCATCAGGTAATATAACATTAAATATGAGTATAAGCCAAAGTTTAAAGAGTATTTTTCCTGTGTCGTGACGTAACCGTTACTTCAAATCTAAATTATTGTCTCAATTATAATTGGTTGTGTTCGAGCACAAAACATAATTTATGAGAATTGGGTCCAGTCTACCTTTAGTATTGGATGTTGTGTATGTGGGTGCTGTTATGTTTTATCGATGTCATTTATTTTTGTTGCTAATAAAGATTTTAAAATGCTTGCCTACACATAGAAAGTAAGTTTTGATGTTTGGCTAAAAATCATCTTTGTGTGTATATTTCGTGTGTTGGTATTTACGTTCACATTGCCTAACAAATTATTTAAAATACTAGCGCCTAGCTCATATTAAAAAAAAGTTAGATTTAGTTACAGTTTTTCTCCTATAGTAGGTACAGTCAATATATTCTTATATCTTACAATATTATATGTAACATAGGATAAATGCAATATTTTAAGACATATTATGCAGCCCCAAAAGAGTATTATGCTGTCTTTAATTTAAAAAAGATTTTTATTTATTTTTTTAACGATTTATCAAGAATATATTCTAAGCTCAAAAGCGCACTTATTATTTTATTCACTACACTTACAATGTATTTTGCCTCTAGTTTTTAAATTTAGAACTTTTTAATTTAATTGAATATTCTATCTAAGAAATAAGAGTGAGAACAAATCTTTATTATCGTTATCACGTCGGCACTAATGTCCATTAGATTGTAACTTACATTTGAGCTATGTATTGCTATGAACATAAACGCTTAGCTTTAGGGTGCTTATTAAAGTGACGACACCCAATAGTCATAAGAAATTAATATTCTAGTCTAAAATATTTTAGTTGTAGCATTTAGGTAGTTACTGTTTATTAAATATTTTATCTAACGGCAGTCGAGTTAACTTGAACTTTAAAAGTAGGTATAGCATACTCGGACTTTTTGCTCACTATTTACCAAAGATATATTTTAATAAACCATGATACTATGTTATAAGAAAAAAAAATATAATAATTAATAACAAATATGCAGCTGATGAGCCTTAAGCCAACCTTGCTAAAGGTTGATTTATGTAATACGGCACCCAGATGGCGAAAAATCTTCTTCGTCAAGATAAGTGTCTACGCGTGAACGAGACGGATCTGTCTGTCTGTGTACTGACTCAAGTCAAGTGTTCACACCAGTGTTGCCAGTATGAAAATGAAAAATCTTTTATTTCCAAATAGGTTAGTTACTAACACTTTTAGAATTGTCCTACATGATGACCTACCACCGGTTCTATTTCACCGGTTATGATTTCCGAAAAAAGTACAACAGGCTCTCTTATAAGGTACGGATTTTAAGGCGAGGAATAACCGCAACTAGCGCCACTCTTTTTAAAATAAATTTTACAATGACACAAAGATCTTATTAAAAAAAGTAGTCGGTTCAAACTTTAAGTAAATAGTTAAACTAATTTATTGACATTTAATTACAGCTCTAAATCCTATAATGTCTTTTGTTATTCCTCGCCTTAACTCAAAAGTACGGTTTTGGCAAAACATTAAAATGCTATAGTATAATACCCTTGTATAGTATGTATTAAAACATGAATTACGTATAAGTATAATTTATAAGGTACGGTGCACACTAAGGTACGGTAGTGGTACGGTTGTATGACAAAAAGTACTTTTTGGCACGTTCTGGCAACACTGGTGTTCACGTATTTATGGACTGCTCGCCGGGAATCTGGGTATTGATTACGAATAAAAAATATAAATATTTTATTATTCAATGTCTTAGAATTTAGATTAAACAATTTAAAAACATTTTATTAATATCTAACGTTTACTAGATGAATTCTTTAGACAACGAAATAATTGTTAGTAGAGTACTTACAGTGTCAACTTTGGCTGGGTTAATAATGTAGCAACATATTATGTAAAATAAATTTACAAAAAGAATACGACTTGTTTAGTTGCGGTATTAGTACCTACCTAGTACTTTATGTAAGTAGGTACACTTTTCTTTAATTTAAAGGTATTATAATGTTTGTGATGCATTTAAACGATATACGTTCATATGTGCGTTATCTTAAGATGTAAATAGTACACCTACAGTATAAACTATAATGACAGTATAAAATTATGATTGTTGATTTTGTTGTTAATGTAAAAGTCTAATAATGTTAATAAAATTATTTTGTTAAATTCCGATTATTTTATTCTATGAATACCAACTTGCTATTTGGTGGCTCTTGACTAGCCGCTTCCTTGAACAACGGCGACGCTGCAGCACGCCTCTGCCGCTGTGTTCGAGCCCCGAGGCACCGGTTTGGCACCGGCCTAAAGATTACTCTCTTTATCACAAAGTAGTTAAATAACAGAGACACGACCTAGTACTAGAAAATGGTATCACCATAATACTGGCAATGCGACTGGCAAAGGGTGAAGTCCTTAGAAATTCCGGAAACCGCCATCTAGCGTCACTATTGGATACTAATTTCGATTCGTATCTTCTTCTTAATTAAGGAGTTTTAAGAATTTAGCTTAATGTGATATTATGCTTAAAAATATGCTTAACTTTATTTTAATGACAATATTTGTACTTAATTCGGCATATTTACATTTTATAATTTACAAACGTTAATACTAGTGACATCTATTGCATTTTTTTTGTATTAAAGATATATTGTATGGGATGGTAGGCCATGCTCTTTATCTATACTTGTAAAAACCTATTACTAGTTGGACAACATATTACTTTGTTGTATACATTGTAACTGAAGGAAAAGATATTTATAGACAACGTGGCTTTTTAAAATGTTAACATTTGTGAAATCCAAATATCAAATTCCTGAAAAGAAATTAATATTTTGAATATTTAATTATTAACAATGAATAATGATGGACTTCAGGCGTCAAACCAGATTTGATTCGCGCCAAGTGATTTAGTCCGCGAAAATGTTACAGTTAATTATAACTTAGTTAACACGCACCTGTAACGATCTAAATAAATTATGAACGTGTGTAATATCCGTTCCGATCTGTTTACATTTCGTACTGCAGTTAGCTTATTGTGCGTTCATTAATTCGTCAGTGAAGTACGTGTGAAATGTGTCAAGAAAATGTTTTTCATGGAAATGTTTTCTAAAGTTAAAAGAGTGAGTACATTATTGATTTTTACATTAGTTACCCATTATTGGGTACTACTCGTGGATAAAGCCTCATCAATGTGTATTTTTGCCCGACTGCGCGACGAAAGGAGTGGGAATTAATGATTTAGGCTACCAGACCCCTTATTTTTATTGCTAACAAATGCAGGGGTTGAAACAGGATTTTTTTTGCAACTGGAATGCACGAATACTTGGATCATTTAACAATGTTTTACCATACTTTAAGGCCAGTGCCGGATTACCAAGTAGCAAGAGTAGCAATTGCTACGGGCCCCGCGCGAAAGGGACCCCGCATATTTAAACCTATTTTTTTTTAACCTATTATCTTTGCCTGAGCGTATTTTTTACGTGAAACTTATTAAAATATTATGCCACAAAAACGTAAAACGTTACTACTTACTTTTCATTTAAAGACAATCCACGTTAGACACTCGGTTCCTTGATAATCAGTCGGCCTGATAATCAGCTCTACAAAATGTTTGCCTTATAATATGCAGGTCAAAGAATTTGCTACGGGCCCCGCGCTTGCTTAATCCGGCACTGCTTTAAGCTACAGCTTAAAGCAGTGCCGGATTAAGCAAGCCACCCACCTACAGGTGGGTTATAATACCGAAGTCCAAGGAACTTTCACTTATTTAGGTACATATCTATTCTCTTTTTTTCGCAAAAAAACACAAAATAACCAAAATTATCACATCATATTCTATTGACTTTTGTTTCACCACCCTTAAAGCTTTGATACCTACTACCGAACTCCATAAAGGTAATTTTATGTACCTATTCTTTTTATTTATTCAGATATTTGCTCTACTTACGGTCGCCTGCTCATTCAGTGCCTGCTTGGGAAATGAAGGGAAAGACAAACATCTGCACCACATAGACATACCCATAGAGGCCATGGAAGCGATGAGCTCTGCGTCCAGTTCTGATCTTAAGGAGGAGAAACTGGCACCAGCCTGGAAGCTGTGGAGGCCATGGAAATTTTGGCAATGGGGTTAGATCTTATTATGTAATAGATCACTGACCTTCCAATAAAATAATTGTAACAAAATTAGTTCCTTTCTTTACAATTGCATAGAATACTTTTAAATCGCTTGGATGTATGTACCGGAGTATTCTGGAACGGTACTCTTCATTAAAGTCAAATTGGCTGAAGTACCTAAGTACTATGCAGTAGGTAGTACGTGCCTAGTTACCTACTAGGTACCTAAGGAAAGCATAAAATGTTAGCTATCGTATAACTCAATATCAGACGACTATGTTATGCAATAACTTCCCAAAATTGTTTGGATTATATATATTATGATTTTTCTAAACTTAATAAAATATTAGTATGTACCTACTTTGTTTTTAAAATAAATCACTTAATCCCTATTTTTATCATTAGGTCGTACTATAATAAGCGAGGGGTTCTCTAGCTCTG
Organism: Celastrina argiolus; assembly: GCA_905187575.2. NCBI lineage: Eukaryota > Metazoa > Arthropoda > Insecta > Lepidoptera > Lycaenidae > Celastrina > Celastrina argiolus. The sequence continues at coordinate 12,033,205 of LR994577.1, forward strand.
GCGACGTGGTGCAGACTGCATCCAGAAAACTCCACAATCGTAATAAGAGATATTATAACGGAGATCTAAGATTAAAAAATAAGTTTAAATTCCTTGTCAAAATACAAAAATATGAGTAGCTTGTAATGGTTGTTTTATTTTGATTATAACGTAGTACCTACTTATTTTAATTACCTAAATACTTACGTACATATTATAAGTAAAGGCACGTAGAGGTAATAAAGTAAAAGGATGTCTGTTTTTGATAAGGGCCTGTTATTACCGTTGTGGGACATTATAGGTACTCATACGATTTATTCATCTCTGACTTCCCTGACCCCAGTCATAATTCTATATAATCAATCTATACTTATAATAAAACTGTAGAGAGGTCAATTCTGTACATTGAATATTTTTTCAAAATACATATTGGAGGATGATTGGCGATCGATACTGATGCCAAAAATGCAATTAGTAAAATTTTTGTCTGTCTGTCTGTCTGTCTGTCTGTATGTGCGCGATAGGAACAAAAACTACTGAAGGGATTTTAACCAAACTTGGTACGATTGTAGCCCATATTCCTGGGCAGGTTATAGGCTATATAACATAACGCTACGATATATAGGAGCCGAGCAGTGACGATAAATTGGAAGCAAGTCGGAGGAATTTCGCGCGCGCGGGCTGCGGACGAACGGTTCATGCGGGGGGCGCGGGGGGATCGCTTACACAGTGACGCGAAGCAATAGAATGTGGCACTAAAGTAGATTAGAACTTGAAATAAGTACCTAACTAACAGATATTTTTTTTCTGAGAAGAGTGTTTCCACAGTGTCATAATAATATAAAAATTGTATTTTTGAACTTGCTTCACAAATTGAAATAAATTATCATTTATTGTATAAATCAACTTAATTAACTGTATTATTAAAAGAAAGCCTTTCGCGATAATCTAAAAAAACGGGCAATTAAGCGGTTTTTGGTAAACTATTTATACCATCACGGTATTAATCCTTATCATTTTTAATACGTTAGTTGGCTTAAGCATTTCATGAAGACTATATTTGCCCTTTATACCTAGCAAGTATAATTAATAGTTTAGGAGATAATATAGCAAAATTAAAATCGTTTCGCCGTGATTCGACCGCCGCATCGCGGCGCCGCGCGATACAGGCTGATGCGTGATGTCTTACATCCGAGTCGGGGTGTAGTGTAGGTATCAGATGCTGTTAGGTAGGAATTTTGGCGAAGGTCAACCAAAGGAACTCCACCCCACTGCTGGGTAAAAAATACTATTAAAATGTGCTAACAGGCAGTACCGGTAGTATGAATTTAACCACGCACAGCCGCTAACTGTGCCCCCGGTAATGATCGTGTTAAAAGTACGGCGTATGGCGTATAGATGTCGCTTTGATTTGAAGATATATGACAATAAAAAAATACTGGACGTTTGTATGAAGCGCGGCGGGAACCGCGCTGCTTCAAACATTCAAATTTATTCTTTTTTTATTTTATATTTTGTTTAAAACAAAATTTCATTTATTTATATTATTACTAGCTGTCCCGCCAAACTTCGTATTGCCTTATTAATTAATTGCTTGACATACAGACTGCAGCGCCACCTATCGGTTCCAATTGTAAATCTAAACCATTCTCGAATCTCCACGAACACACAAAAAATTTCATCAAAATTGGTCCAGTCGTTTAGGAGGAGTTCAGTCACATACACACGCATACAAGAAATATATATATATTAAGACTAGCTGTGCCCGCGACTTCGTACGCGTGGAAAAGTGATTTCGGGCAGCAGTTCAAATACATTTTTAGTTTATGAACACTGTCGTTTGGATATTTAAAATCACTAATTTATAGTAATGCTTCTTTATACACGGTATTAGACGTGCATAGGCAAAATAATAGTTTACTGTCAAATAATAGCCGTTTTTGTCGTGAATGTTTTGAGGTATTTTTTCTATGAAAATGCTAACAATTCCTACTACCAGCTCGAAAAATGACCGTGTATTATTAACCGACTTCAAAAAAGGAGGAGGTTCTTAATTCGTCTGTATGTATAATATTTTTTTTTTCTTTTATGCGAACGGGACTACTTGATAGTATATAGTATAGCGACGAAGTTCTCTGTACTGAGATTTGTATGGACTTTACGCCGCAGCGACTGCAGACGATGATCGTTTTCTACTCTCGGTGCGCAATTCCAACTCGGACTTGCCCGGTTTTTTATTTATTAATTACCTACGCTAACAAACATGTAGCCTACTTTGGGACTTTACGGTTAAAGTACTAACTTCCTTTAGACGAAAAAATAACAAAAGTCCAAAAGAAAGAAAAAACCCAAGCCGTACCTAGCATAAAAACTAATAAATAAAAATATCATGGAAAACATTAATCTTACTTATATTGACATAACTTTTCTAATTTAAATGGACCTATGACATCTCATTCATATCTTGAAAACAAACTATCCTACGCCTATACTTTATTAATCGTATTTGCAAAACCTAATAAAGTATAATAATAAATTACTTCGCACAAAGTAATAATTATTTTCACTTGTACTGGAAAATAAGTATTACTTTGTGCGATGTAAATTATTTAATTTTCAGATTTTTAGTGATGGGTATAGACTGAGTAGGGATAATTCTCGAATGATCAGACGACGATTATTTGAGGACGGAAAATGAAAAACAAAAACGATTAGATAAAAAAAAATAGTAGAAAGAGAAAAAGTCTACCGCTGCAGCGCGAAATTCTTCAACATATATATATATATATATATATAGCTTACTGCTGGTCTGGCGTAAGCCAGAGCAGCGCGAAATTTTTCAATATATATATATAGTTTACTGAAACGCGAATTTTTTTTATATTACAGATCCAGGATATGGTGCAAAACCTAACTGTTTGGTAACATATGCTTAGACTACTTCAGAAAAAATTAAAATCAATATATTATTCCACATAAATTTTGAGGATTTCCTTCGATTCCTCACGGATCCCATCATCAGGTCACCATTTGGTGACAATGGGATCAAATTTAAATTATACCCTACACAACATTAAAAAAAATTAAAATCGTTTCAGAAACGATGAAGATATCCGCGAAGAAACAAAAAAAAACAAACATATTATATTTACGAATTGAGAAACCTCCTCCTTTTTTGTAAGTCGGTTAAAAATATTATGTTGGTTATTTCATGTTACAATCTACCTTTGTGCCAAGTTTCATTTAAATACGTTGAGTAGTTTGGCTAAAATACCGTCAAATATGTAGCTACAATTTTTTGAAGATCCCACGGAAACCCTTTCGTTTTTCGGGATAACAATTTTCAATAATGCTCTTCAGGTCATAAGCTACCTGCCTGCCGAATTTCATTCAAATACGTTGAGTAGTTTGGCTGAAAAACCGCCAAATAGGTAGCTACAATTTTTTGAAGATCCCACGTGAACCCTTTCGTTTTTCGGAATAATAATTTCCAATAATGCTCTTCAGATTATAAGCTCCCTGCCTGCCAAATTGCATTTAAATACGTTGAGTAGTATGGCTGAAATACCGTCAAATAGGTAGCTACAATTTTTTGAAGATCCCACGGGAACCCTTTCGTTTTTTAGGATAATAATTTCCAGTAATGCTTTTCAGATCGTAAGCTACCTGCCTGCGAAATTTCATTTAAATACGTTGAGTAGTTTGGCTGAAATACTTTCAAATAGGTTGCTAAAATTTTTTGAAGATCCCACGGGAACCCTTTCGTTTTTCGGGATCACAATTTCCAATAATGCTCTTCAGATTATAAGCTACCTGCCTGCCAAATTGCATTTAAATACGTTGAGTAGTATGGCTGAAATACCGTCAAATAGGTAGCTACAATTTTTTGAAGATCCCACGGGAACCCTTTCGTTTTTCGGGATAACAATTTCCAATAATGCTCTTCAGGTCATAAGCTACCTGCCTGCCGAATTTCATTCAAATACGTTGAGTAGTTTGGCTGAAATACCGTCAAATAGGTAGCTACAATTTTTTTAAGATCCCACGGGAACCCTTTCGTTTTTCGGGATAACAATTTCCAATAATGCTCTTCAGGTCATAAGCTACCTGCCTGCCGAATTTCATTCAAATACGTTGAGTAGTTTGGATGAAATACCGTCAAATAGGTAGCTACAATTTTTTGAAGATCCCACGGGAACCCTTTCGTTTTTCGGGATAACAATTTCCAATAATGCTCTTCAGGTCATATGCTACCTGCCTGCCGAATTTCATTCAAATACGTTGAGTAGTTTGGCTGATATACCGTCAAATAGGTAGCTACAATTTTTTGAAGATCCCACGGGAACCCTTTCGTTTTTCGGGATAATAATTTCCAATAATGTTCTTCAGGTCATAAGCTACCTGCCTGCCAAATTTCATTTCATTCCATACAGTGGTTTTAGCGTGATGCGACGACAAACATTCCCATATGGACAGACAGACAGACAGACAGACAGACAGACAGACAGACAGACAGACATTTTTTTCAAAAATGTTATTTTTAGGTTCTGTGGCTTTTATAGACCCCCTTTTTTAATTTTCACTTAAATATTCTTAATGTACAGACATGACCCCTCTACAGATTTATTATATGTATAGATAAGATACTTAGGGTAGGTTATAAAAAACGCTACTAAAGCCGATCGGGGCGGCGCGCCGAGCTGGGGCTTAACTCTCCAAACTGATTCGATTTTAATTCAGATTCGATCGTGCCGCATACTCCCGAAGAAATTGACGTTTGTTTATTTTTATTCTCTGTCGATTGATATGGTCTGGTGTACAAAAAGTTACGTTCTAACGGTTTTCTTTATCCTAATTAATTTCAAAGTAATCTACCAAATAAAACACCAAAAACCGTTAAGATCGAACTGATTCGATTCTCAGTTGTGTCGAGAGTAAGCCTGCTGGATCCTCGGCGGGGCGTGCCGCTGCGCCCATGTCTAACCGAGAGTTCCGTTTTAAAGACCTTACTAATTGCAATATAAGTTTAAATTTAATAATACTTCAAAACATTAATGACAAAAACGGTAATAAGTTGAAAAAATTGAAAATATTTTTTTTTGTTTCGCAATTTATCCTATGTCGTTTAAATTTGATATGAAGCAACATTTTAATAGTGCATTAAGATGTTGCTTCATATCAAATTTCTATTCCCGGGAAGTACCCTTTAGGTTTTGGTTCCCTTTGGCGTGTCGAAAATTGCGAAAATTAGCGATATAAACGGCTGAATCTTTGGGTAGATGTGGCCAAGATGCCTGTTTCTTTTCACAGCCAGAAGGGACAGTAGCTGAGCTGAGTTTTTAATATGATTTTTAGCTTGATACCTACACGTGTTAAAGTTTTGACACCCAGACAGACAGACGGACATCGAAGTTAAATACTTAACTAAATTAACGTGAAAAATTATCTGGGTCTATACGGTGCATTCGAATAATATTATCCTAACTTCGAATACCTTTGCTGACTTCTACATATTGTTCGAAGGCCTACTTCTTTTGCCGAGCTCCTAAAGGATAGTAATATATTATTATTATACCCTGCATACCAAGAGGCTTGCCGGGTACGTGACTTGCTGGATCGGGATCAACACTGGGATGCACTGAGAAGTACCTATTAGCGAAAGTTCTCAGCGGTTGCGCCAATAAACTAAAAATATATTTAAAAATACTAAAGTGCCCTAAATCACTGTTCCACGCGTACGAAGTCGCGGGCACAGCTAGTGACTTAAACTATAAACTTTGTTTCCTTGGTCATTGCATAGAATAAAATATATAATGTTATTTGTCAATTGTGAGTAACACGTAGATGTCATCAAATTAAACCAATAAATAGGTACATACAATTATTCGCAGCGAATATATTTGTTATATAATTAATAGTGAAATGAATACCGAATCCAAAAGCAGGGTTCGAAAACAGGGTAAACCGAAGGTTTCGCTTGAAAATGGGGTCACAAGTTTAACCCGCAGCTCTCAATCTCACAGCACCATTGAGATCGACCCTAGGATTAAACGTGGCAAAGGCTCTACACAGAATGAAATCATTGCTCAATTCTTTGATTCGATGCTTGAAAGTATAGTATGTTGCTGGATTATTCGAGATGATGACAACAAAGAGTCTAAGAACAACGGCACACACAGCGACACTTCTGCGTCCGGCGCTTACTCTGCAACAACTTCGAGCACAAATATACAGGCAATCGTTGGTACCTAATCGAAGATTTATTTACTTTTATAATAAAACCATATTAATGGCTTCGGCAATTGATTGCCGACAGGCCTATCTATATCTATATATCTATATACTTACAATAAAACTCTACAGAGGTCAATTCTGTACATTGAATATTTTTTCAAAATTCTTATTGGAGGATGATTGGTGATCGACACTGATGCCAAAAATGCAATCAATAAATTTTTTGTTTGTCTGTCTGTATGTGCACGCATGGAACAAAAACTACTGAAGAGATTTTAACCAAACTTAGTACGATTGTAGTCCATACTCCTGAGCAGGTTATAGGCTATAAAACATAACGCTGAGACACATAGGAGCCGAGTAGTGACGATAAATTTGAAGTAAGTCGGACGAATTTCGACGCGTGTGGACTGTGGGGTGTGCGGGACGCGCGGGGCGATCGCTTATCTACCTACACAGCGACGCGAAGCAATAGAAAACAGTATTTTTAACCGACTTTCAAAAAAGGAGGAGGTTTCTCAATTCAACCGTATATATGTGTTTATTATGTTTGTTCGCGGATATCTTTGTCGTTTATGAACCGATTTTAAATATTGTTTTTGTGTTGTGTACGGTATAATTCAAATTTGGTCCCATTGTCACCAAAATGGTGACCTGATGATGGGATCCGTGAGGAATCGAGGGAACTCCTCAAAATTTATATGGAAACATACAAGGATTTTGATATTTTCTGAAGAAGTCTAAGCATATGTTACCGAACAGTATGGTTTTGCACCATATCCTGGACCTAAAAGTACTGAATAGAACTTCTCAGTCCTAGAGATACATGTTTGAAGATTTCAGCGTTGTTTAAAGGAATGCAGACATATGCCACTACGTTAATTACAGTCGAACTTGGTTTCATAGTTATCAAAGTGGATGCCTGATGATGGCGTCGTGAGGAATCGAGGCAACTCCACGATTTTTATTTTTTAATTTTTTTTTTATTGAAAGGAAAACTTACAGCTACATTAATCAAAATAGATTTTACCTACTTAGATTCAAAATTAGAGCTAATTACAAGTTTTCACATATAAACGATACATAAGAATAGAAGAAAAAGCTCACTTAATATATAAATAAAATACACGGTAAAATATACAAAGAGTAACAGCACAACAAGCAAGAACGGTGATTTCATTATTCCCGTAAAACATTAAAAAATTCGTTCGCTGGTGCAAAAGATGTCAATATCGATATTATATTTAGTAATATTATTTAAGACACCGACGACCTAGGTAGGAAGGAGTTGGCTCTAAATCTGGTGTGTGATAACGGGATACTTAGCATACTGGGGTGACGAGGATGTGTATTGTTGGGGACTTCAATGTTTAATTTAGCAAGGAGCATGGGGCAATCAATTGAACTATTAGCGATATTGGCAAGGTAGGTAACATCGCTGATGTTTCTTCTGTTCACAAGAAAGTTTCGTAGTTTGTATAATTTAGTTTAAATTTATAGGTTAAGACTTTAACTAACTTTTTTTGCACTTATTCAATTTGACCTGTGTAGACATCGTATTGCGGGTTCCATATTTGACACGCATATTCAAGATTGCTTCTTACAAGGGCACAGTATAGAATTTTTATAGATTTTAGGTGAGAAAAATCTTTGGTTGACCTTATAATAAATCCTAGCATCTTAGACGCCTTACTCACAATACTTTTGATATGCGCGTCAAACAGGAGCTTATCGTCTATTATTACACCTAGATCACGAACTTGGGTCACCTGTTGCAGTGATTGATTTTAATTTTGTAGCTAGACTGATATTTGTTACGCTTCCGAGTAAAGGAGATGCAACAACATTTCGACACATTTAAGTCTAGGGAGTTTAGAGCGCAATATTGATCGAGATCGAGATCTACACAAGATATATACAAATAATTATTAACTACTCTAAAAACGTCGTCGCGACGTCGGGCGTCGGCGTCGCGACGTCGGGCGTCGTTGTCGCGGCGTCTGGCGTCGGCGTCGCGGCGTCGGGCGTTGGCGTTGCGACGTCGGGCGTCTTTCTTTTAGGTAGCTGAATCACAACACACAAGCAATTTATCGCTGCCAAGCTTGAAAGAAACGATACATTTTATAAACGGCAATCTTTATGAAGGGGACTTACATAAGAAATGTATGCACGGGGACGGCTGTTTCCAGTGGGCAGATGGTACAACATATCGGGTAACTTTAACATATCGTATTTAGGTAAGTACCTACAGGAGTGACTAGAAAAAGTCCGAAGAAATTTTACAGAATAGGATAGGTATAGTCTTTTACATTAAACTTACTGTACCGATTTCAATTAAATTTGGCACGTGCATAGATAGACACGAGGATGGACATAGGCTTCGCGCAATTTTTGTCGCGAAAAAATGTAAACTTCCTGTGGGATTTTGTTTTTGAGATCCAGATGTTTCCCGCGTCTTTGAGTGCGCGATGACGAGAGCTGATTAATTTATTATATTTGAATAAGTCAGGAAAAAATAGTACCTATGCCGACTTATTCAAACAGGTTTCATATATTTTTTGTAGGGTCAGTTCAAAGATAATCGTATCACTGGAACAGGAATCATAGAATTTAAAGATAATACTTGGTACGAGGGTGAATTTCTAAATAACGTTCGTCACGGTAAGGGACTGTACGTGGATTCTGTCACACAAAAATCATACTTCGGTCGTTGGAACGGTGGGGCCAAAGACGGACAAGGGGTCATGTACTATACGAATACATTTCAAAACTCATATGACGGAGAATGGCGTAATGTAAGTAACAATAAACAACTAAAAACAAAAGTAGAATAAAGGAATAACTAGGTATAACGTGTATGTAACTACTTAGGTGACAAATATAGTTTTTTTGCCAAACTTAAAATTATAAACAAAATTTATTACAAAAAAATAGGTAAGTACTTACCTAATTATTATATCATAGGTATACTTGCATATTTTAGAATCTACGTCATGGATCTGGATTAAGAAGATATTGCCCAAAAAGTGGCTACGATGGACATTGGAATAATAATATTCGTGAAGGAAATGGTTTAATGATATGGCCGAATTCCGATGTAAGTAACTTTTTCTAAATGTGCATATTAAGGTGAGTATAGTTTACACAGTAATTTTATAAATATTGGTAGCCGATAGAAAGGGTAAATATAAGAAGATACAACCTATTGCTTAATAATTATATTTTTAGATGTATGATGGCGAATGGAAGAATGATTTGATGTGTGGCAACGGTAAATATATTTGGGGTTCTTTTATCAACGACTCTATGTCTCTACCGGCTCTTTGTGTGTACCGAGGCAGCTGGGTGGCCGGCCTACGAAATGGACAAGGCGTTGTCGATTTCGGTTTCGGAATGGGTTCGTGTTATATAGGACATTTCAAAAATAACAGAAAGGACGGCACCGGACAACTAGTGACTAATAACGGACTGATATTACAAGATGTCCTGTTCCGCGATGATAATATGAGCACATTGAATAATTGCGAAAATAGAAATACGATGGAGAAGAAACCAGCTCTAGATATTATGTGTAATGAACCAGAGCTCGCATATCACACACGAGAAACTTTTCAAACTAGAATCGAATTTAGAGATAACAATATTATTAAAGAATATCTAGAGGCTAACTATAACATGACTGAAGTAAATGTCGGCGGCACAATAAATAATGATGTTGTAACAGACTTTAATGACTTGGTGGAATTTGAAATTACCTCCTTACGTAAATCGCTGATGTACTACCAAACACAGCTGAAACGTATTTACAACTTCTACGCTACTGTCTGTAACGAGAAACAAATTCAATTTGAGCCCGTCCTTATAAGGCTGTACTTGTGGCAAATGTATTATGACTGCAGAATTCATCACAAAGGATTGACTTTGTACGAAATTGACAAACTCTTGTCCAGAAATACAAATTGGCAAGCAAAGCAGCCGCACGACCCGTTTGAAGAGATTTACTTTTGGCAATTCCTTCATAGTTTAATATCGACAGCGACACGTATTTATGCCAAAAAGTATATAACGAATAGAAAACCTAAAACCGTCCTGGCGAATGCTTTTAGACAGTTTATGGATGATGATATCTTGCCCCGAGTTGGCGACAAAAGAGGTAAATAAAAATTATAGTAACTAATTTACTTTTAATAAATACTTTAAGCATTGTTTTATAATATCACAACAATATTTCACTTACAGGAAAGCTTGTAAATGGATATGGTAGAGTTATACCTCTTAAAAGTCTTTATAAAATTTATCTCGGCCTGGATAGCCCCTGCACCGTGCAATCTATCATCTGTCGAATACATCAAGAAGCTTTTCATACGGACACGAGTAGTAACGATACTCGAAAAGTATTTAGAGGAAATAATGCTTACATTTATGATGATGAGTTGTCCTTCATATTCGGTTAGTGCCTATATATTTTATAGATGTTATTATTTTTTTGATTTGCCCTATATGCCCATCTATACAATAATAGTATCTTGATTCTTGCTACACCGATTTTGGTGACGGTCGACGGTTTCAATGAAATTCCATCGGCTAAAAAATAAAAGAGTAGAATTATTTTTATAGCGCCCAAGTGTGTGAGCAATATCTACTAAGAATCACTCTCTTTTCTTACTTTAATAAACGATGGACGGATGACTGACACGACTGGGGAGCGTCAGGATCATCCACATTCCCATCCGACGCGCGCATGGATCATCTTTTTGTCAGACAACCAAGTCCTCATTATATAAATCAGATTTGGAATCGAACCCACGACCTCCGGAGTGGAAAGATAAACTGTAAAACATTCGGCGTCGATATGAAGGCCAATCAATTTGTAGTTCGTAAATCCAAATTATCGTCATATTTTAGGCAATTTTTTTTCGTTTGTTATCATACGAGTATATTTTTGATATAATTTATAGTAATAAATTACACAGAATTTAGATAGTATTGAAAAATAATCAGTTTTAATTAACTAATCACCTTAGGTACTGTAAGGCAGCGTTTCCAGAGACGCGGAGCTGGGCGGAGAGGAGCTTAGCGGTGCTCAAATTGACCAATCACTATACTCGTGCTGTTTCCGTGGAAACGGAGCGGAGATTTCGAGCATAGTAATTGGTGAATGCGGGCACCGCAAGCTCATCTTCGCCCCGCTCCGCGTCAGTGGACACGCAGCCTAACATTCCGAATCGTAGTTTATCTATTTAATGTTCCAGATAATATATATCCCCACGTTCGGGATCTGGACATCGGTCCAAAGGATTGGGATCTGACGAGCTTCAACAACGTACCACCGATGACGATCATTGAAATATTCTCGAACATATTTCCCCAAATCACTGAAGCAAAAAAAGTGATCATTCTAGAGACAAAATTAACATTCTTTGAGTTTTTCGAAGCTTTTATCTCTTTGGCAGAAGAAAGTATAAAATTAGAAGAAATTGCAAATTTTAGTCTAGTACAATAAATAACATTTTTTCCAGTCACCAATAGGGAATACTGTTGTTTTAACAAATAATTTTTTATTTCTACTTAGTTATTATTATTAAATAATGTATAATTTATATTATAATTGCTTCGACTTTATTTCTTCTTTGTAACAAAAATAGTGTAATTTTACAAAAAGCTATACTAATAGGTAGGTTGTACGTACATGTAGGTATACTAAATATACTTGATATTATGGCGGGAATAGGTCTCAATTGCCTTGTATAAGTAATTCTTACACAAAAATATTATTCATATGTGTAAGAATATACATGAGTGGATAATTTGTCTCGTATCTAGTATCCCTATGATAAGCGCAGATTTGCAGCAAGAAATATACTTATCTTTATATTATAACATGCGTCTAACGTATGTCGCTTATGTACCTGTCTCAATATGATGTTACCTGCATTACTGGCAAAGAATATACAGGCTATAATATTAATGAGTGATAATACTTTAGTGTGTGTATGGGTCCCGTATATAGTTCAATGTGAAAGTACCCGCGCTGAAAGAGGTACTTTTTTAATTATTCTATGGGAAAATTTATGATGTGGCATTTCTCATACAAACATAGAAGTCAAAAGTAAGTTTACAGTATACTCAACATATGAGGCACATACACACCCTAAAATATAATATCACTCATTGATTTTACATCTTGTAAAAGTAGACAATTAGTTAGCTAAATTTAAACAGTTAACACGATTGGCACTAATGACTGTAATGACGCTGGATTTGCAGGCTGGATCTGGCTGGATGGTCAATATGACTCTTAATCGTGTATTAATAAACAAAAAAATATGTGATTGATTTGAAGAGAAAAGAAACATAAATTATGACACTCACTGACACATTTACTTGGTTGTTTGTTGACAATTTACAATTAAAAGTCGTACCTAATTTTCTATAAACTTCCCTACATATAATCCTACATAGTTTTTCAAACAATTCATGTCGTCAGTTCTTTCCTGATAAAAATAAATGAAATGTCTGTAAATTCCTAACTAATGTACCTATACCAACATGGAAACAAAAGGGCCTATGTCCAAAAAACCACGCCAAATACTGTTTTCTAAGAACACCTACAGCCCCAAAGTCAAAATCCAACATTGGGAGTATCAATTGCTAGCGGAGAAAAAGGATAATTATGTTTATCGTGATCTCCTTAGCAATCATGTGAGCACATACCGACGACTGGGTAATCAGGAAGACGAATTTATTACTGAAACCCGACACATGCTTGAACAAATTTTAACGAAAAAGGATTTTATTTGTACATTTAGGCCTATGAAGAACTGCAATTCCTATTCGGATACTCAGTAAGTTTATTCGCATACCTACGAGTATTTCAAAATCCAGCAACTACAAGATTTTTTCTTGTTGATATGAAAGAAAACGTTGTAGCAGTAAGCTACAGGGCGCTACGGTGTCGTAGCCTTCTACAAGCTACGTAGCATGCTACGCACCTAAACTCGTAGAATGCTACGACGTTTCTGAGAGCTTCGTTTATAAGAAAAAACTTATCAATAATATGAAACTACAATAATTACGAGTACAATATTGTTATAACATAGTTAATGTTATAACAATGAAATTGTGTTGTGAAAAACGAAACAAAAATAATTGTGTTAAATTATTATCTAATAAGTACTAAAATGAAGTATTATGTTTAACATAATAGAAAGCATACTAAAATACATTTATTGTTATTGTATAATATATCTATACTAATATTATAAAGAGGTAACATTTGATTGTTTGTTTGTTTGAATGGAATAGGCTCTGAAACCACTGAACCAATATGAAAAATTCTTTCACCGTTGGAAAGCTACATTCCTAGCGCAGAACATAGGCTATATTATATGTTAAAAAAAGGGTTCCTTACTAAAACCCCAAAAATGTAGCCCAAAGTGTAAAAAAAGGACCTTCAAAATTTCTTACATCGCGTGCGCTTCGACAACGGCTTGATCAATTTCGCAATTTTTTTTACGGTATGTTCGTTATTGTCATCAAAAGGTTATTATGAAAGAAAATGTTGAAAAAAATAAGTGAAAATTAGAAAAAAGAAGAAAATATACGTGTTGGTCACGCGGGGTTTGAACCTGGACTCGATCGATTCACGTCGTTGCCAGTCTATATGACTCGGGTTATGAAATGCTATAAATACCGTTTTTATATAATAGTTTAAGCTGATATAAAAACGGTATTTATAGCATTTCATAATTTTTATTTTCCATTTGTAAACAATGTTGTTACCATGACACCCGAGTCAAATTGACTCGGGTGAATCAACGCAAGGGCAACGACGTGAATCGATCGAGTCCAGGTTCAAACCCCGCGTGACCAACACGTATATTTTCTTCTTTTTTCTAATTTTCTGCTTATTTTTTTCAACATTTTCTTTCATAATAACCTTTTTATGACAAATATCAGCTTAAACTATTTGGATTAATAAAACTATTTATTAATCCAAATAGTTTAAGCTGTTATGTAAGTATATAGCTGATATAATTACGGTATTTATAGCATTTCATAATTTTTGTTTTCCATTTGTAAACAATGTTGTTACGATGACGACCGTTATACGTTATAGACGTTAGGCTGCGTTCCCACTGACGCGGAGCGGGGCGGAGACGAGCTTGCGGTACCCGAATTGACCAATCACTATGCTCGAAATATCCGCTCCGCTTCGCTTGGGCACCGCTAAGCTCCTCCGCGTCAGTGGAAACGCACCCCTATAGACGGGCCAAGATCGGGACGGTGTTCCAAATCTATACATCTATACCTACAAATAAATAAAATTGAAGTGTCAGTTTGTAACTTTCAATTAGCAACGTTTTTCTAAATGCATATGACATTTTAAAACAATACTGAAAACGAAAATGCAATTTTAAAATTTTTGTCTGTCTGTCGGTATGTCTGTTTGTTCCGGCTAATCTCTGGAACGGCTGGACCGTATTTAACGAGACTTTCACTGGAAGATAGCTTAATATATAAAAGAAAGTCGTTATTTATAACTCAAGAACGGTTTTATCGATATGGCTGAAAATTGGTGAGGAGGTAGCTTAGAGCCAGTAGACGGACATAGGATACTATTTATTCCATTTGACAGCGTTCCCGTGTGCGTTGCGGGTTCTGCGTTAGGGTTCCGCGTAAGGGTTCTGGGTCGCGGGTTCCACGTTGCGGGTTCCGGGTTGCGGGTTCCGGGTTGCGGGTTCTGCGTTGCGGATTCCGCGTTGCGGGTTCAGCGTTGCGGATTCCGCGTTGCGGGTTCCGCGTTGTTTTTTTTAGTTGAATTTCATTATAAAACTGTTTTTATGCTCAACGAAGTGGGCAAGGGTCAGCTAGTATATTAATAATAACGTGTTAAAAACTGAACGAGCTTACGGATAATGCTTAATTTTGCAGTTCCTTCCTCGTTCTGCTAATTGTATGTAGGTAGGATCATTTCATATGAAAATAGGATAAGATATATAAGCATGCCCATTAAATTACTATTGACCAATATTTTTAAAACGAACAATTTTTTGCTACAAGATGGCCCCGTCCGAGTTTCTTACGCCGGTTCTTCTCGGCGGGCTAGGGTTAAACCGGTGGTAGTGTTTTTATTGACTTTCCGAAAATAGCTTATTAAATTTATTTGGAAATAAAATATATTGAATATTGGCTCAACCGTAGGTCGCCCAGTCGCACTAAAGCGCCTGAGTTGGAGTTCTGTACGTCACCGTACATCACGACCCACCAGGAGGACTACAGTAACCCGTACCCCGCTGTTCTGAAGCCGGTAAGTGATTAATTTCGAATGAACTACGTATAATACAAATGATAATATATTATACAGAGTGATTCATGGTTTATATATTAAACTGAATATAGTGTGAAGAGAATGACACCTAGAGCATATTTTGTTTTGGAACTTCATATAAATTACTAACCATAACGCGACAAATCACGATTAAAGATCTCCATAAAAGTTACAAAACAGATGAGTTTTAATCCCGGTCTGGTCTAACTAAGATTCACTCCATTTTAGACCTTTAAATTTTTTTTTAATTATATTAAGTGATTTGTATAAATAAGGTGTCAAAACAAAAATTACTCTACACGCCTCTCTCTCACACTATATTCGGCTTAATATATGAACCACGTATAGACAAGTTTATCTATATAGGATGTTTCATGGTTCATATATAGCTAGTTTAGCTGTCTGTAATAAGTTTCTTGGCGCACTGACAGCAGTACAAAGTTCTTCTGTTAGTCCAATTATAAATCTAAACCGTTCTCGAATTTACCACAAAAACAAATCTTAAAATAGGTGCAGCCGTTTAAGAGTTTAGTTACATACACGCGCACTGAAAATAAATTGTAAGCTGGTCAGAAACATAGCGCCACATATGTATTTTCTATAAAAGACGGTAATAAAAAAATAAAAGTTCTAAAAAACTATAACCCGACTTCACAAAAAAGGGGTCTAAAAAGGCTGAAACAAGAAAACAAATTTAATTTAAAATCCTCAAATGCATAGGTACAAAAATGGTCAAGCTAGGTCGGACCCGCTAACAATATCTAAGCGTCAGCTCACACCGTTTACTGTTGTAATATTCAATCCCAATACCGGGTCCGACCACGGCTCTAGCTTGACCATTTTTGTACCTTTTGAGGATTTTAAATTGAATTTGTTTTCTTGTTTCAGCCTTTTTAGACTCCTTTTTTGTGAAGTCGGGTTAGATATTTAAATACATATTCGTAATTTACTTACCAAGACCTATCATTTGATACCAAACACGAGACAATTATCTTAATTTAGTTTTTTTTGGAGATAGTTTTTGAGGTTTAATATTAAAATTCAAAAATTTTCGAAAGATTTTGTAGCCTTATGTTACTCGCGGCATTATTACCAGTCGATTGATACCTCATTTATTAAAATCGGACCAGTAGTTTAGCCGCTACGAGGGCGGCGATACATACAAACATAGACTGCCAAAATCATTACCCTTCCTTTTGGCTTCGCCGAAGTCGGGTAAAATTATAAGAAACCCGAGTGCGCTTTTTATTTCTAAATAGTGTCACTCTTACAGTTAAGACGAATGAACACCTCTCAAGCTAACATACATACAATTAAACATGCCCTAGAAAAACAGAACCCTCGTTTTGGCGCAGTCGGATGAAATGATCACAAACATAATTTTCATTGGCATCAAGAAAAACAATATAATATTATATCATATTATTTGTTTTCAGCTGCGAATGCCGTCAGTGCCGTTTCTGCTGAACCGAGAGATATGTTCGGATTTGACTCAAAATTACGGTACCGCGCCCCCCGCCGGCGACTACCAGTTCTTGGACGCGCACACTCCCATACACCACATCCGAAGAATGAGGAAGTTTCGAAACCAATCTTTCAACCCCAACACGTGTACCAGAGACTATCCTCCCGTCATGGCGCCACCACGGGAAAAATAAAATGCTCGTTCTATACTTTATAGTTTTATTCACTTTCCTTAAAAATAAACATGCATAATTAAACAAAGATTTCTAAACTAAAATCGTAACGTAAACATTAAAATTATAAAATCCATTAATGTTTTGCAGAGAAAACACAACACTCACAACTCAGACAAATGTAACAAAAGGAAATTAAACAATAAAAAGTTACGAACTAAAACGATATCGGGATTTTGTAAAACAAAGTAACTTAATATGTACCTAAGCAATTAAACTTCAGTATAAATAATTATAATTAAATGAACACAAGAATTTCGAAATGAATAATAATATAATAGGTATAATAATATTATAGACTTAAAAAAGATAAGACTTTTCGTTTCACAAATAAATCCAAAACACACTTGTCACACCCAACCCTACCACATTTTATATGACGTTAGAAGAGATCAATTATGTCAGTAGTAAAGGATCCAGCCGACTGCTCCACTGATACATCGCTAGGGTCGTGTCTTACAAGCGCATTTTCTCTAACCTAATTGATAGGTAATGAAAATGTAGGTATACATTTTCCATTGAAAATGATTATACAGCTACGTAAGGCTTTTACTAAACATGTAATTGCTGAAACCCGTATGTTATTTTAGTATGAAGAATTTTAAAACACATTTTCACCAGTATGCGAGTTGACTCTATAGATAATATTAAAAAATTTAAATAAAGAGGATAAATCTAAATAAATTTTACAAGCCAAATAAATATACTCATATTTATTGCCCGCTTGTTAACTACCTATGTTGAATGTAGTAATTAAAATGAAATGTTTATTTTTATTGAGATTTGTATAATTTTCAATTAAAATTAACCAATAACGGGTTTGTGAAAATTAAATATGTAATGTGACAAAATAATGAATATGAATATCATTTCAAGGCTGAAATATTTAATGACTTCAATATGAAAGCAATATCAATAAATTATGTCTTTATTACTAAATTGGCTAACATAGTTACTAATTATAATTAACGTGCAGTAGCTTCGAAATGAATCTTTAAAATTGGGGCGACATCTATTGTGACATGCAGGCGATGAAGTTTGATATTTAACATGTAATTTATATTGTAGCACCTCCCTGGACGTATCAACTTGAATAGAAACAGATTTTTACAGTATTATTAAAGGGATTTAAATTCTTTGTAGCAGCTATTCATTTTATTAATATTAATTAAAAAAAAAAAAAAAATATATCAAAAGCTACTTACTAGATGAATTCAGACAAAAGAAACAGTAGTCCTCATATTTTCTAGTGACTATAATATTATGCATGTCCTTGTAGCCTAACATTGTGATATCATATATGTCGCATCATCTCACTTCATGCCACTAAGATTTAGATATGTATTAAATATTTATGTAACTACACAAGAGTTAAAATCCTTGTTTAAGCTCATGATTTCATGTATCTATGCATTTTTTAAGTATGATAGGCATATAGTAGCAATAAAAAAATAAAGCTACTTGCATTAAAATGTTTAAAATCAATCAATAAATCATTTTAATGTTAATCTGTGAATAGTTCAATTTAAGATCAGAATTGTATCTATAGCTAATTCTTCTGTATGTATTTACAATGTGTTGCATGGTGTTGTGAAAACTAAGGCCGCTTTTAGGAATAATGATAAGTTTATAACAGTTTTTAATTATACAGTGACTGAACATACACATTCTATAGCTGTGACCAAATTCAATGAGGACTAAAATATATAGAAAAAAAATCTACATCTTGCTTTTACTACTTGCCAGTACTGCTGTAGTCTGCATTGAATTTGGACAGAATATGGAGAACATAGCAAGCAAATACCATTGCCAAATTTATTAACTATTAGCTGTAATATATTCATGCTTACAGCAACAAATAAGGCCAATAGTAAATTTTTATTTTTGAGGAACTGTTTTACAAAAATTAAATTTATGTAGCCATTTTTACTGTATTACCTTGTAATTTATTTTTATTTTTTTTGATTTAAAAAAATATAGCATAAGCAGTAAATGAAAGATCATTGAAGATATATTATATCTAAAACTTTTAAATATTAAGAGTTGAACTGGGTACCCTGTTACTATTTATTTATGTTTTATATATTATTATACAATAAACTAATCTAATATTCAATCTGCCCTATGAATAATTCATTGTTTGTGCAATATTAGTATATAGGTAATGTAGAATTGGGATATGTTATTTTCAACACTATTTATTTTTTGTATATCAACAATAATATACAATCCATTCTTTCTCTAACAATGGTTTTAAATGTTAATCTCTTTTAAAAAGCAGCTTTTGGTAAAATTTAGACATTGTTTCAACAAGTTGCCCATATTCACAATTTTTTTATAAATGCAGATTATTTGAATCAATTACATTATAATTACATAGCCAGTTTCCTCAAATTGTATAAATTGTTTTTTTTTTTTTATTGATAAGGTGGTGATTCATATTGAATTATTATTAAATTATAAATAACTACATTATATCATACCTTTTATATTATATCTATTGATAGACTCTTTATTGAGGTAAAATTATAATACACATATCAACTAAATAGTAGGCCCAGAAAATAACCCATAATAAAGAAAAGAGTAACTGGTTATATTTTGATTTTTAATATAATGATATAGTTAAAATGGTTAACATTATATAAAGTTATTAAATTATACTAATTATTAATCAAAAAATTCATAAAGCACTTACTGGGATGATTTCTAGACCTAACTATTTTTTGTCAAAGAAACAGTTTATTCAAAAAACAGTTTCAATAAGAAAGAAATATTTTATATTACAAATTACATGTAATAAATGTACTAGGTTTAATATTATAAGTCTATTGTAGAAACATTGCAGCTATCTTACCAATATAATAACTGTATTTTATTCATAATGAATAAAACAGTATTAATGAGTGCGCCTTCTCTTAAATCCTTTTCCTTTTTTTGACTTTAGTTTATGTTTTCGTGCTATGCTCCGACTGCCAGTGATTTCATCAGCTAGCATCCCCACAGTTGTAAGTTTTCTTCTTTTATTTTTTTCAGCTTTTGTAACTGGTAGTCTTGTAAGATAATTTTCTTCATACTCAGTTTTCTCCTGTTCATATTTTGATATTGAATGCTTAACATGATTACCAGTTGTAACTTCAGTTGGAGCTTCAGAATATTCTTCCCGCAGCTCCCTCATAACACTTGAATTGAGGAATTGCTTTTTAGCTCTTTCTTTATTTTTCTGGTCACTACTTGTCCTAGAGAGATTTTCTTCAAAATGAACTGCTGCTAGTTTAGGTGGGACATAAATATTTGACTTGGCTGATTTCTCTTTCTGTTCCTGTTCATCTTCAGACTGATTGCTCAAGTCATCACCACTACCGTCGATCTTACTCACGAGGTTATCAGGATTGGCCCGATATGACTGAGGATCATCTTCTGATGTTACACCAACTACAGCTGTCTTGACAAGCTTGTCAATTTGATATTTTAGTTTAGAGTCGATTGGTCTGATTTTTTCGAGAACCGTGCGTATTTCAATTAAGCGGTCTATTGATGGATCAGATTCTATTTTCTCACCAGAACATTTCCGTAAGACAATATATGTTAAATTTATCAGATAGCTTAATAACATTTGGTATTTCATTTCTAAGAAACTGAGACCATTGTCTGTAGAGACCTCGCCACTTTTGACGCGAACTAACATATTATCAACTAGCTGTGAGACTTGTTGAACATTCATGTTCATTTCTGTAAGTAATTTCACAGCCTGCGGCAAATCTGGATGTTCAACCTCATCTGTGGCCTAGAATATACAATACGTATGTTACAATTACATTTTAAACTGACATTATGCAACACACCATTTAAAAATAAAAATAAGCAAAAAAACATACCTGAACCATGTTGGTTTTTCACGTTTATATTTAACCTCAATCAATTGGCTACCAAAGAACTAACAATACGCATTAGAACTGCGTTATGAATTTAGCATAGGTTTTAAATATGATTTGCGATAATCTAAAACGATAAATAATATTGAAAAAAAACAATATCGTAATTTCGAAAGCACAGACGCTTTCCTCAATCCTGTAAATTTTGACACGAGCTGTCATTATAGTCAACATGAATCATAGCCAAATTTTTTTTTAATATTTCTTTATGTATGGTTAAAAGACATCGTAGACGGTCATTAATATATAGTTACGCTCTGAATGCTCAGATCATTCATAACGCACACTGTCGTTTCTTTAGCACAATGTAAATTTTAAAATTTTTGATCGCTTTACTGCTAGTGGGACGACTGACAGATGTTAAATTTTGACACTTCTCGTTTATCCAATAAATTCTTGTAATATATTTAAAATTATCAACTTCAAGAATAATACAAAAGAATCCTTAATAAATTTCCTCCACGATAACCTAAAAATAATATCGAGATCAGTGAAATCTGTGAAATCCAAGTAAACGTCAAATCGTTTATACTTAGCAAGTGGAACGATGGGTTTTTTCGTTTGAAACAAGTTTAAAACCAATAAGCCAACTTTTAGCAAAACCTATGCCTTTAATAGAATTATTAACAAGAAAATTTATGTGACTTTTAGTTTTCCTATCAACGCTAGCTTGAAACGAATACTTTAGATACACCAATACATTTGAACATAAGCTGCATGTACGGTTATGACTTTTGCAAATGCCTAAATTTATAAAAACAATTTTACATATTTTGACACAAATTGCTCGGCGACTGTCGGCGGTTGTCATTTGTCAAAAATACGCAATCGCAAAAATGAATTCAACTTATAATTTACAAAAATTATAATATCTATTATTTAATCGTTATAATTATTTATTAATGTGAAGATGTTTTCTGTAAGTAATTATAACCTTATAAAGTCATTTTTATATGTATTTCGATATTGTAAGTACCTAACCAATGTCTAATGATCATTTTCAGATACCATTGCAGTTGTTGATATATTTAGCAAGCCTTATTATTTTTTGTGATGGCTTTTACGTGCCCGGCGTGGCTCCAGTTGAGTTTAAAAAGGGCCAGAGAATTGAAGTGAGAGCAGTTAAAATGACATCAATCCATACTCAGTTACCATACGAATACTATTCCTTGCCACTTTGCTTACCCAAGAATGGAACTATTTTATACAAATCCGAAAATTTAGGCGAAGTTCTGCGAGGTGATCGTATTGTTAATACTCCTTATGAACTTAATATGGCTGAAAATATTAAATGTAAACTTTTGTGCCATAAGAAAAATGATCCAATTAACTGGAGTGTAGAGGAATCTGAAAAAGTAGCCAGCCGTATTGAACATGAGTATTATGTGCATTTGTAAGTTATTTTAGACTAAATATTTATATATTTTTATTGGTAAAGGAATTTTACTACTTGATTTTTACTTTATTACAGAAAATGTTCTGTGATACATATTGCTTCATTTTGCCATATTTTATCTCCTATGGCTTGTGATGTGAATCAATATATATTATACAATCTCACCACAAGTGTGTTTTATGTAACAGTATGCATTATACTGTTTTAGTTTCATACAATATTATCTGATAATGTTTTTCATTTTATAGTTTATAATAAATCTTATTAATGGTTATGAAAATAATCTTTCAGATTAATAGATAATTTACCAGTCGCTACAAGGATAATAAATTCTGATACAGAAAGGACTATTGAACAGGGATATCGCTTGGGGTTCATGTCAAAAGGCAAAGCATATATTAATAACCATTTGAAATTCATTCTGAAGTACCATAAGCATAGCCAGTAAGTATATACCTTTTTATAAACTAACCTAATGAAGGAAGAGGCTTTTTATGGCATATTGACTGTCTATTCATATGTCATAACTCATATGTAGCTTCTAAATGGGTAAACTAAATTATATCTAGTTTATTTTGTTTGGAAGCTGACATAAACAAGACTGTTCTTTGTTTTAATTCATCATGATCAGCACACTTACTTGACAATGGCTGGGGTTATTTAAAATAGAGAAAAAACTGTCTGTATATCCTCTGCACAAAAAGAATTTCAGCTCTTCTTTATTTGCAAGAGTCTAAATGCATATGGTCAGAGCCTTAGTGTTTATTTTTTTTTCAGAGAATCATATAGAGTAGTAGGTTTTGAAGTTGAAGCCCATTCTGTGGAAAGAGATGAGTTGAAGTTTATAGATGAATCCTGTCAATTTCCATCTGAAGCCAAACCTCAACTGGTAAATGAAGAAACAGGCACAAAACTATTCTTTACTTATTCTATTGAGTGGGGAGAGTCTGATATAGAATGGGCTTCTAGATGGGATATTTACTTAGGAATGAAAAATGTTCAAATACACTGGTTCTCAATTATTAATTCTATTGTGGTGTTGTTCTTCTTATCAGGTATGGACAAGTTTTATTATGCTACATAACATGTAAACATGTTACAAGTATTATGATGTTTATTGAATTTTAGGTATATTAACAATGATTATGATAAGAACATTGAGACAAGATATTGCTAGATATAATTCAGATGAAAACATTGAAGATATGATTGAAGAAACGGGCTGGAAATTAGTGCATGGTGATGTGTTTAGACCACCACCAAAAAGAATGTTATTTGCTGCAGTTATTGGTAGTGGTATTCAAGTATTCCTTATGGCCCTTATAACAATATGTAAGTATTTAAATGCAATTAAGCTGGCTTTGCTAATTCTCAAATTTTTTGCATTTAAATTTAAGCTGATTGGAAAGAGAGAGGCCTTATCATTTATATTTCTTGTCCTTGGATATAATTTTATTGTAATAAAAAAATGATTTTAGTTATTGCTATGCTGGGTATGCTGTCACCGGCCAGTAGAGGAGCACTAATGACAGCTGCTATATTCCTGTACGTTTTCATGGGTCTTATAGCTGGATATTATTCAGCAAGATTATACAATACCATGAAAGGCAAGAATTGGAAACAGGCTGCTTTTGTAACTGCCACACTCTATCCTGCTGTGGTATTTGGGACTTGCTTCTTTTTAAACTTCTTTATAATGGGAAAACATTCCAGTGGAGCTGTTCCATTTTCAACCATGATGGCCCTATTGTGTCTTTGGTTTTGCATTTCTTTGCCTTTGGTATATATGGGTTATTACTTCGGATGTCGTAAACAACCTTTCCAACACCCAGTTCGCACAAATTTCATTCCTAGAAAAGTACCTGAGCAAGTTTGGTATATGAATACATTTATATGGTAAGTCACTACTTATTAGTTAACTAGTTTCAAAATACAGATGTCACATATATAACACAATCCAACCCTAAGTTTTATACTAGGATTGTGTTATATTTGTAAAAATATTGGATTATGAAATAAATCTCTTACAAGTAAATTCTAAAATTTACCTATAACTTACCTTAGCTGTATTTTTCTTTCAGCATTTTAATGGCTGGCATACTGCCCTTTGGCGCTGTCTTTATAGAATTATTCTTCATATTTAATGCTCTGTGGGAAAATCAATTTTACTACCTATTTGGATTCCTATTTCTTGTATTTTGTATACTAGTTGTGTCAGTATCACAAATTTCTATTGTCATGGTGTACTTCCAACTATGTGGAGAGGTAAGTACCAAACTTTTAAACAAGGACCCATGTTTTTTAAAAATTCATCAAAATTATTGGAAGATTTTAATAGGTCTAATGTAAATTAAATTATGGCCAGTTTAATTTAACCCTTGGGGTGTATGCCACAATTAAAGTATATCACAAGCTCTATCTATTTGAAATTAAACAATACCTTTCAATTTATGTCACCATAAACTTTGTTTTCTTACAGGACTACCACTGGTGGTGGAAGAGTTTTATTGTATCTGGAGGTTCAGCTATATACATCTTGATATACTCAGTGTTTTATTTCTTCACAAAATTAGAGATTACGGAGTTTATACCAACATTGCTGTATATTGGATATACAGGTATTGTAAATGTAATAAATATACTAAAATTATTTTTCCAGAGAAGAGATGGTTTATAAAAATAGCATAACTGAAACTACTATTATTGTTCCTAGAGCAATAATAGTCCTATTTTAACAAAATTTCGTCTAGACCTATTTTAATTAAGTTTTGGTCTAGACCTATTTTAATGAAATTTGGTCTACACCTATTTTATTGAAATTTGGTCTACACCTATTTTAATGAAATTTGGTTTACACCTATTTTAATGAAATTTGGCATATAGACCTCAGGGAAGGACTTAAGCAACTTTATGTAAATGTATGGTCCTGCAGAATTCCTTTTGCGCAAACCTAGTTTTGAGCAACATCTGGTTGTTATTATAAATAGTACACACAACCAACATAATATACAATTAGTAATAATAAATTTTTTAGTGGAACAACAATACTAATTAAGAAAGTATAAAATACATACATACACTTATATTACAATGTAATAAAATATATACATGTACATTTGGTGCATTATAACTCTGTTTACTTACAGAGTTATAATGGACCAATACAAATGTACAAATCATATTTTTTTTGATATTTTAACATAAACAAATATTTTGTTTCAGGTCTCATGGTTCTTACATTTTGGCTTTTAACTGGAACAATTGGATTTTTTGCAGCATACACATTTATCAAAAAAATTTATGCAGCTGTTAAGATTGACTAATATCTGCAATTTGAGTATGCTTCTGGATATGTATTATGAGTGGCTTGAGCAAAATAATTTTAGGTTGTATGTAAATAGAATAATAATCATTTGAAACTAATTATCAAATCTCAATAGGGTAATGTTGACATTTTTTGTCATTTATTTAATTAAATATAATTTTTTTAAACTATTCTTATATTTTATCTCCCACATGTTCCTTTTTATTAATATTAATGAAAATAGAATCTAACTAAGTAACTAAGTATTTTAATGCAAATGCATTAATACCACTCGCACTTCTATAGAAAGTATATAGAATAAATAAAGGAACAAACAGAAAGTAATAAAAAAGAATAGGATCAAAAATGACTACAAGTACTTACAACTGAATAAAACATATATTTTAAGTGCATGTGACACTTGAAATTATCACAGGTCTAATAAAATCATAAAAACATAACACTTAATCATCCCAGTTCACTTGATGACAGTCATGCCAAACAAATGTGCCCTTCTGTGACTGTGGTGCCTCCAGAGCCAAGTACAGTGGGGCTCGGGCACCACGCTCCGTTGAAAAGTCACCCATTCCTTTTGTCATATCACTTTTAACAAAACCTGGATGCACACAGTTTATAGATATGTCTTTACCCTGTTCAGTAAATTGTCTCTGTTGTACGAATGTTAGAGCAGACATTGCCACTTTTGACACTTTATAATCCCCAAATGATCCAGCAAATGAAACAAAGGAGTTCTTTCCACCTTTAGCTGCATGCAAGAAGTCTTCAACAAAATCAAGTATTTCCTTGACGGTTAAATCATCTTTCGCCAGAGTATCCAACCATATTTGTTTTCGTATATTAGACAGGAGACCCCAGTCGCTGCTGATGTTTATAATACGAGCATCATTGTGAAGCAATGGATACAATATCTTTGAAATAGTAAGCATACAGTAAAAATTTGTATCTATAAGCTTCTTAGCATCTTCGTAACTTGAAACGGACTTATCAAAGTCTAGTATACCTGCATTGTTTATTAAAATATTGATTCCCGAATAGTGAGTAGAAATATAAGAAGAAAATTTTTGTATACTAGCCTCACTCGTAACATCTAGTAAATGGAAATGTGGCCTAAAACCTAAGGCTTCCAGCTTTTTGAGCGCCTGTTGTCCTCTTTCTTCGTTTCTAGCTGTAAGGTACACGGCACCATCGAACCCTTTACACAATCCTTTTACTATTTCGAATCCTATTCCCTTATTACCGCCAGTCACAACAGCTACTTTGGTTTCCATTTTGTTATAATATATAAATTTAACGTGGTAATAAACTACGTTTTAAAAATAAATAATCTATCAATATATTATCAAGTACCATTTACCAATGACATTTCACCGGTTTAGTAGACAACTCAAATGTCCAAAATTATGTCAATGTCAAAATCACCCTCAGAACATGGAACTGTAAATTTGACACGGCAATAATAATAGGCTATCTGTCTCTTTCTTACAAGAGTTTTAGTACACTCTTTTCCTGATAATAATAATCTTTGACTCTTTTTATCAGCGCCCCCTTCATTGGCTTTGATATTCGTCACAGACGCAATGAGCGGTTTTTATTTTTTATTTTGACAGTTCTACTAGTTTAAGAAAAATACTGATAGATGGCATTAAGCCTAAGTAATATGTCAAGTTCTGTATAAAATGTCAATTTCCGCTTTGTTTTTTGTTTGTTTACCTTTCAGCTTTCTTTCTTTCACTTGCAATAGTTTATTATTTATTAATTGTGCCCTGAGAACTATACTTAACATGGCTAGTCCATGCCATAGATTAGAGTAATTTGTTGTCCATGCGTAGTACAATTTTGTAAAAATATAGGTAACCACCGCTTTCCCCAAGATGAAACTCGGAGATCAAGAAGGATAGAGCCTATCAAACATGTAAAAACAGGTCTAACTATAAGAAAAAAATCCTTCATATGTTCAACTCACTTTACGCCACCAGATTTCATCTCTCCGTCATCACATTTGGCAAGAGCCCCAAGATGTAAAATATTTATCTTAGTGTGCACTGTGCAATAAGAAATAATAATAAAGTTTGTTGACATTAGACTTAAATTAGTTACATTTTTTTAATTTCTTAACCTAAATATATGTATATCTTTATGTTTGTTACCTATCTTGGGTATCATAACTTAATGGAAACATACTACAGTAAGTACCTACTTAGGAGTTCATACCTAAAAAATCGCCTAAAAATACTTAAAAGAAAAGCTGTACCTTCTATATTCCCATGGAATGAAGCTTGTCAGCAAGCTAACCAGCTCCAGCAGCAGTCAGAGCCAATGTTTAATCCAACTGCAGTTCAGGCTACATATTCTCAATATATATTTTTTTGACATATTACTTTATGCAAGCGCCATCTTACGGTAGTCTCTGTACCTAAAAGTGACACTTCGAAAAGCCCTCATTTTACTCTACCGCTTTGTTTACATGTCAAACGTTGACATTGTAAGATTTTTATGGTTTTCGTGTAATTTTCGATTTAATTACTGTGCAAAACTGTAAAATAATTCTGAATTCATTATAATAGGTACCATGAAGTGCTCTGTAGTAAGTTGTGGTTTATGCAAAATCACCGGTAAGTAGCTAACATTTATTTAAATTATTGTCTATTGTTTAGTATATTTGATATAACGTGTTTAAAAATCTATTACCTACTTTGAGTATTGCGGATTTTATACCTCAAAACTGTGAGGTATAAAATCCGCAATATTCTCAAAAAGAAAGAAAGTGAGCATCCCTATTACCATGCAGGAAAAGTACAGGCTTATGCCAGTTCCATAGGTTTCTTTGTTTTGAGCTCGGGGGCAGGGCCCTAACAAATGTATTTTATTCCGAGCAAAATCATGAAATCCGTGTAACGCTTAGATCTTAAAAGGTGCGTTCCAGTTACAAGGAAAAAACATTTTGTATGAAATTATCAATCACATTCTGTTTTTATCATGGAAGTATTAAGTATTACGTAGAACAGAAACGTAACTCCGGTCGCTTTCCCGTCTCTCGAGATCAACTGCCATTGTGACGTTACATCTTTTTAAAACACGATTTAAAAAATGAATATGTCATAATTTTGACGTTTTAACTTCTTAAATCGTGTTTTAAAAAGATGTAACG
The DNA here is from genome assembly GCA_905187575.2 of Celastrina argiolus. Classification (NCBI taxonomy): domain Eukaryota; kingdom Metazoa; phylum Arthropoda; class Insecta; order Lepidoptera; family Lycaenidae; genus Celastrina; species Celastrina argiolus. The sequence continues at coordinate 12,062,250 of LR994577.1, forward strand.
TCACAATGGCAGTTGATCTCGAGAGACGGGAAAGCGACCGGAGTTACGTAATCAGGGGGCTGGTTAGTAACATAAAAATAATAAGGGCGTAATCTAAAGACATAATTTTCAAAGGCCGACTGACTAATGTAGACATCGAGTTCAACGGGTTAAAAATATACGACGAAATTAATTCTCAAATTGACAGAATGACGTAATTATTAGGAAATCAAGAATAAACCTATTGGTTCCGGTCCCAGTTTTAAAATAGGGCCCAGTAGCCCCTTAACCTGACATGTTATTAATTATTATAATAACACATCTACAGACACGCGGACGAACAAACACCGAATTCTCACTTTATTTCCCTTTTTCATATATTTCTATATATTTAATATTTTATTTAAATCGTGGTCAAAGGCTTAAAAAAGGCGTGTTAACTAGCAACAAGGTGATGCTGTGTGTGTGGGGGGATTGGAAGGGCATTATTAATTATGAGCTGTTAGCGCCAGGCAGGACCATCGATTCTGAACTGTACTGCGAACAACTGACGAGATTAAAGTAAGAAGTTGAGAGAAAGCGGCCGGAACTAATCAACAGAAGGGGTGTGGTTTTTCACCATGATATCGCTAGACCTCACACATCTTTAGCCACTCAGCAAAAATTACGGGAGTTTGGCTGGGAGGTATTAATGCATCCGCCGTATAGTCCTGACCTTGCACCTTCAGATTTCCACCTGTTTCGGTTGCTGCCGAATTCCTTAGGCTGTCTAAGGTTGAAATCGCAAGAGGACTGCCAAAACCAACTGTCGTAGTTTATCACCAGAAGCCCCAAATTTTTATAGCAATGGGATCATGTCCCTACTCTCTACCAACAAGATGGGAAAAAGTTATTGAACAAAATGGCACCTTATATACTTTACTCAATTGTAAATAAACTTTATAAAAAAACTTTTTGAATTTTTATATAAAATGCGAAGAAACTTTTCCCCCAACCTAATATAATCATGAAAAAGTGTTCGCCAGCTGTAAGCGTTAAATAATGGCGGCGCTACTGTAGCAAAAGTAAAAGTAAAGCGGCAAAATTTACTTGTCTTCTGGTTTTTTGTGATATCTACTTAGTCCACTGAACTTTTCCGAAATAGCTGTCTGTAGAGTGCAGGCTGTCAAATAGAACCTATAATTATTATTATTATTGTAATGTTTTTTTTATTTGTGTTAATTTAATACGTAGGCATCATATCTACCTACTTTGGTGCTTGCATTGAATCTCATTAAGGATTTATTAAAATGCACTTGCAGTACTTTGTATGGATTCCAATTCCTTGTAACCTAGTTACTTGTAAGTAGCATTAGAAAATCGTGAATGTACGACGCAGTATTCTGTCGGTATAACGCTGGACCTAATACGTATAATTGTAGAGTTGAAACCTTATTATGGCTGAGTTATAATTTCTGATAAACCTACACTCTTTACTTGGGTTGAAAGAAGGTTACATATTCACACAAGGTTTCAAATGTATTTTTATTGGCTTAGATCCCAAGCTATTTGTAGTAGAAGAGGTGAATTCAGCACAAAACAAGTAAGTAAACACGGCGTCAGCCGGAAATAAATATTTTTTGATTTTTTTCAAAGCTTTCATACAATAGATACAGAACCTCTGAAGGTTTAATAGCTCCTTACACTAATTTCGGAGACGGTGGTTTCATTGAAACCGAACCAGTGAAGCATGAGTTATTTTAGAGTGTTCTTTTGTGTGCTCAATACACAAGAACACTCTCTCTTCCATAACTCGCGTAATAGAATGAGCGACGTATCAAGGCCCCGATTCTCGTGCCTTGAAATTCGATAATGTCAGTCTGTCCCGCTATTGCACGCATGATATAACGCACGTGCGAGCGAGACAGACTTAAACACGAAACGAAGTTCGAGGTACGATAATCGAGGCCCTGGCGAGGCATCAGACGCAGGACCGTCTTTTTAATGCCCTTGCATACTTAGCCGTTCCAGTTTCAACAAAATTGATGGGGGGGGGGGAGTTACTAAATGTTGGTAGGTTACCTAAAATTGCACATTGTACGTATAATTAATTAATTACTTAGGTACGTATAATAGCTTCAATATACGGACAACATTTTATTAGCGGTCTAAGACTATAACGATAGTAAGTATTTTAATTAAGCGAGGGACAATCTGCTGATCATTATCAGGACAGCTACAATGTTTGTATTAATCTTACAAAAAATAATAAACACGTAAAAATAAATTGCTTTAAGGGAAATAGATAAGTGACACGCGAACATTATTTTGATTTCATTACTACATTACTACAAATGAAAAGTACCACTATAAGGGTCCTCGCATACTAGGCAATTTTTTGAACATTCTCTAGAGTTTCTTTGTAATGTGAGGACCTCCGTGGCCAATGGCTTAGTGATTAGCCGAAACCCTTCAAGCAGCATAACTTTTTCTATGTTCCTGAATTATTGTATACTAGCTGACCCGTGCTTACTTCGTTAATCATATAAATAGTTTAACACAACCTAAACCGCAACCCAAGAAGCAACGCAGAACCCGCAACACGGAACCCGCAACGCGGAATACGCAACGCAGAACCCGCACGAATTTATTTTCCTTCGAATTAATTTTTTATTTATTTATCGATTTGGGATATTAAGTATTAATCCAAATAGTTTAAGCTTATAAAAATACGGTATCTGTAGCATTCCATAATTTTTATCAAAGGGAATATAATCACTACGTTTTAATTTTTATTTTCCATTTGTAAATAATATTGTTACCCTGGCAACCGAAACGGTCATAGACTATAATATATAACAAGACTATAATATATACCTATAATATAGCAAGACTGGCAACAACGGAAAAGATCGAATCTAGATTCAAACCCCTGTGCCCATTACGTATTTTCTTAACATTTATGGCTAAAAAAATACGCTACTTAGAGCATTCAATAAACATTTTCATTTTCATTTATAAACCATCTTACCATGACAACCGTGTCACACACTGACAATATGAAAACCTATAACAATTTTGTATAATATTTATTCTTATTTGCTGCTTTTTTTTTAACATGGAACGGGTTAAAAAGTATCCTATGTCCGTCTCCTGGCTCTAAGGTACTTCCTCACGAATTTTCAGCCATATCGGTAAAGCCGTTCTTGAGTTATAAATAGTGTAACTAACACGACTTTCTTTTATAATAATTTATTAATGAGTGATAATACTGTAGGGTGTGTATGGGTCCCGTATATAGAGTTTACACTGTGAAAATATAAGCGCAGAAAGAGGTACTTTTTTTAAATTATTGTATGGGAAAATTTATGAAAGTCAAAAGTAAGTTTTTCTACGCTGGTGCTTTCACAGTATACATGGGATGCACATACACACCCTAAAGTATACTCATTTATTTTACACCTTGTATATACTACATACCTAGGTACTTAACATAATATTTGTGGTATCTACGTAAAGTCACAATCATTTTATCCTATCCAAGTTTAAAACTAAGTACTTAAGTCCATTATTTTAGAGCTTTTTATCAAGCTAGTTAAGAGCGCGCAATCAAATTTCATCAAGTCGAAATCGCCGCGGGAGCCGATATCGACTCACACAGACGCAAAACAACACGCATGTGTGGGTTAGCGCTAGGCTGAACGTCGCGCAAGTAATATTGATACTTTGATCCTAATGAATTTTAATATTACATACCATTTCAATACTTCTATAAAATTAAATGGTGTTTAAGTTATAAAATACAAATTATAAATACTCGACATGCTAGTAATCGCCCGCGGCTCAGTCCGCGTTATTGTCGAACCGTCGGGAACAACTTTCGCGTGATGTTTGTGTGAAAAGAGTTTCATGGTGGTCGGTTCAGTAGATGAGACGTGAAGAAGTAACAAACAAACACACGAACAAACAAACCAACTTTCACATTTATAATTTAGGATAAGTAAGTAATGAGAATAAAAAATTCAACAACCTAATTTTTATAAAAATATACCAAGTTATTTATTTTTCATATTTGATGTCCAGAAATGTTTGTCCCTAAATATTTTACTGACCCACTTCCGACTACCCACTAAATGTACTAAAATACAAATTTTTAGTGGGTAGTCGGGATGGACATGCTTTTTTCAGTGACAAAAATGTTGTCACTGAAAAATTGTTTCCTGTCACAACTATTGGGTAGCCAGGCACAAACAGGTAAAGTATACTAGCATTTTGCAACCATCTGATTATTGAATGAAAATTAAATATTATTTTATTATAAACACGGTAGTTTAGAATTACCTGCGAAATTTGAAAAATAAAATATTGGTGCAACTTGTGTACGACTGAGAGGTCCCAACCAACCATCCCATGCAATAGAACAGGACAGAGCATAGCAGCTGTTTGAAGTCTGACCATTTCAAGAAAGACAGTGCGCATGCTATATTTTGTTATTGGAAATGAAAAGGATAACCCATATAAAAAAAAAACTTGTAAAAAGTGCCAATCCTTTCCAAAATAATATTGATTGTGATCACTATAAGATGTTGTTTGACCGACCGACTAACCCCTACATCACAAGTTTTAACTGTAGAAGAACTAAGTAGCGAGACTTGGCATTTTTTACAAGATATGTTTTTGATGGGATCTCAGTTCTTTTTGTAGAAGATTTACTAAACGCGTGTTTTTGTCAAAAGGGCAAATATAGCTTTGTAATCCTATACATTTATATGACATTACAAAGTTAATTATGCAGTTAGTTAGTCTAGATAATTCTACAGAATTTTTTTTTTAGGTTTTTCCTTTATTTATACACTAAACACTACTTGTATTCCAAATTTTAAGCTTCTATGTCTGCTAGAAGTGCCTAATACTTTTGATGATCGGTCAGTGAGTGATTGAGTCAGTGACAAAACTAAGAAGTTTGACAAGTTATAATTATTTAACTTCTGTTTCAAATTGAATAACATTTGAAATATACTGAGTTTATACAATGCTTTCCTAGTAACTAAAAATGCAGGCTTCTTTTAATCCACAACAAAGTTATAGGGAGTTGAAAGTGGCCTAAACTGCTTCGAGAAATTAATGGTACGGCCGTGCTCAAGTTGACAAAAACACTGCCGTGCCCCCAGATACTCGGTTATATTGATGACAGTTACATTAAAGCAGACACACAGGCACACAGACACACAGGGGCTGATGATGATTAGTATAATTTTTAAATATATAAACCACATCAGCTTTCAACAAAAGAAATTGACATCAAAATCTTTTGATTAATTTAGGGGCTGTGATATTACAGACAGACACACAGGGGCTGATGATGATTAGTATAATTTTTTAATATATAAACCACACCACCTTTTAACTAAAGAAAACCGCATCAAAATTTGTCGATCATTTAGGAACTGCGATATAACAAACAGACACACAGGGGCTGATGATGATTAGTATAATTTTTAAATATATAAACCACACCAGCTTTCTGCTAAAGAAAACCGCATCAAAATCTGTGATGCATTTAGGAGCTACGATATGAGAGACAGACACACAGGGGCTGATGATGATTATTATACAAATTTTATATTTTATAAATAAACTCTGAACACATTACATACCTTTTTTGTGGTAACCTCTCAATGTTCTTTTTTCTATATATTATGAAATTTGTAATCGACATAATACCTATATAATCTCAGTAAATTTTCCCCATTTCTCATAAATAATCTAAAAATATTAATGCTCGTCCAAGCGTCAATTCCGCTCAATCCTTCTACATCTCCTATACGCTGACCAGGTCGGTGAACCTTTATTCGTTGACGGCTTAGCGCAGAGCGATACGTCCACCCGTCGGGAATTCCCAGTGCGTACTAAATAGATCGCGAATTACATGGCGCGTGCACTTAGTTGAATACCTACAGGTAATTTTAAAAAAAATTGTATAATGGAATAAACATCGGACTTTAATTAAATAAAAAATAGTATCAACTTACCAACAGTATGATTATTCATTATAAAAATAATATCATCGAAGAAATTTAGTTTTTCCAGTAGAAATACAGCACTGAAAAACCTAAATTATGATATTTTTAAAAGATTTTTTATGCATTTAACAATAAATATATTTTAATTTTTTTATCAACTTTTCATTTCAGGACTATATAATCTATTTTATGAAAATATAAATTAAACTATATTAACACGATTTAATTGTTATTTTCTTTATCAAAGTGAGCTAAAATCGGCATTTTTGCGATTCGGCGTTCCGAAATCTTTAGATTTACTCAAATGTACTACTTAAAACTTTAATTTTATCTTATTATTCCAAAAATAAAGACTTTATCTTAATATATTTCTAATTGTTTTATTTAATTTAGTTATTTTATGCGTGTGAGGGGCAGTCAAAAACACCGAAAAACTGAAACTTCGTCGTAAATTGAATGCACGCTCTTAATAACGTCAGTTTTCTACTTCCTGACCACAATATTAATACCTATTATAAACGCGAAAGTTTGTGAGTATGAATGGATGTATGTTTGTTAATCTTTCACTTAATAACTACAAAATTGATTTTGATGAAATAGGGTATGGTAGTAGTTTACATGCTAGACTGCTTTTAACGGCAGAAAAATGTACGAGATTTCATTTTGCGCGTATGAAGTAGCGGGAAACATCTAGATGTCATAATATGCTTCAACCTTTAGACAACTATACATGTTGTTAGTTCAGAATATTCGTGGAAAAATTGACCCGAGGTGAAAATGCGGAGGGCTTCTTGTAATTGTTTTCATTATCCTTATCACCCTTGGCTACATTCTGTTTGCACAATTTATATATGTACATACCTATTAGTAAGCATGCACTTATTTACTAGATACCTATTTAGAAAGATTTTTTTTATAATAGGTAGCTTAGATACTTTATTGTATAAATTTTTTTTTGCTTTTCAGAGCAGAAAATAAATTTAACATTTTTTATAATATACCTTTGATTTATTTGAGCTTTTTATTAAAAGCAAAAGCCACATGCTGAGCTTTTGCTTCCAATAAAAAAGCTCAAACCAAGAGCTTGTGCAGATTCTACTGTAATAAAGTTTTATTCAGATCCTTGTTCTAGCAACGCCCTCAGCTTTATAAATATTCTGTCATTTGCTCGCATTTTAACCTATGCGGTCGCAAGTAACACATTTGTAATAATAGTACATAGAATTGAAGAATCGAAGAATCAAAGAATCGGAAATCGAAGAATCGAAGAACCGATGAATCAAATAATTTTTTAAGCATGAAAGTAGTGACCGAAGCTGGTTTTTGAGACCGAAACCAAAGCCGAATTACGGTGACGGTCTCAGTTTTGGCCAAAACCGAAACCCAACATTCGGGCGGACACTAATTCTAAGTATCTATTAATAATTAATTGTTCCAAGGATTAGGTATGTCCAGTACCTACATTTTCACAAGCGTGTTCCCTAAAATACTTGGATGATTGAGGGCGGAAAACCCTCGAAAGGCGTTTTCAGAACTAACTTCTTTTCACATAAATATAAGACTTCATATTTATTTATCTTGAGGCTAAAAATAATAACACAATTTCTGTTCATAAATATTTTTAATGTTTCTCCTTACAGTAAAAATACAGCATGTGAAGGGTACCAATGCAATATATCAATTTAATGCGATTACATAACACGATAATAATATAATATTTACAATAGCTAGTACATATACATGTGTATAAATTGATTTTAAGTCTCATCCCACTGTTGAGTGGGTTCATTTTCTTTCAAACGTGTAGCTTATTTTGATACAGAGTATAGATAAAATCATATCAACTGAAAATTAAATTAAATATGAATTAAAAAAATATTATAACAATTGGTATAGGCGACGATGAATTGTACAAAATAAAATCAATTTATCCAATACAGAGTTGGCATTAATGCTAATACTTACAAAAATGTTTTTTACTTGACGTGCTCTATAGAGTGTATAGGTAGTTGCATGCTATTCTTTGGTGTTCTAGCCGTTTCGAATTGCACGTGTATGATACACAACATGTAAGCATTAAGGTAAAATAAGTTGGTTTAGGTTACCCCTAGGTACTAGCTTACGAAAATGCAAGGAAAACCGTCAACTGTTCCTACGAGTACTTATGCGTACCTACCTACTACAGATCTTATTATACTTGAACACGTATTTTGTATAATTTAACCTATACCTACTGTTGTCGTAAAAAAGAAAGAAGTTTGTTATTGATTTTGCTTCACGTAGGTATTAAATATTGCTGAGTTTATCAAAATTATAAGACAAAATTGCTATTTTGGAAACTTTACTTTAAAACTGATCTAAGTGGTAATTTTCACTAATTAGACTTTCTGGTAAAATTAAATGCTTAACATAAAAATATTCTATCACGAAATCGTATTTATAAGGCGAAAAGTCTTGAATAAATCTAGCCTCTGATGATGACGGTTGTTTCAATAGCCTTAGAACAACTAAAAATGTATACACACTGGAACAATATTATAATAAAAAGTTAATTAACAGAATTTGTCACCTTACTCAGATGTAAAATGGTAACAAACCACGTCTACGTAAGGATAAAGTTGAGTAAGGCATGGTAACACGCTCTAATCAAAACTTGGTAAAATGTGCTGGTAAACAATCGCTGGTAAACAATAACATGTAGTACTTGTCTAATGTACTGCCTAATGGTAATTTAATCATATGATATTACAAACTTGTGCCCTGCTTAAAAATTAAAAGTTACTACTTAAACTAAATAAATAAAGCGTTTCGCACTCGACTAAAAGACACTTTCCTTTGGTATGCAGATATTTTACGAAGCAGTCAAAGGCGATATTGCAGTGCTACACTAGCCCCTTCTTAATGAAAATATTAACACATGACACAGAAAAAGCCACCAACATGAATCCGTGGTGTAAATTTTTATAAATAAGTGGGTTAAAGTAAGAACTTACTCGCAAATAATTTTGACGAAACATAATAATTATGAAGTGGGTACAGATAAATAGCGATAACATTAAATCAATAGTTATGTTTATAAATGCATTTTGACTAGATACGCATTTAATATCCATAAAGTTTTTTGTGAAATTAGTATGGTAGTTTGATTATTGTAACACTACAATCGTGTTTCACTACTTCTATTAAGACCAGTGCCCAACGATATAATATTGTGAGCAAAAAAGTACATGGTGTCGTTACTTATGTACAAATGATAGGAATTCAATGTCTATCACAAATAAATCTAAGCTTTACATCTACACGGTATTAAGTATATAGGTATATAGTAAAAAGAAGCAAAGTATTTTTTTAATTCGTCAGCCATGCTGCCCAGCTATCGTTAATATAGTACGCGGTCCGACTCAAGCAGGCCTAGGTACTACTTTGCAATCAATTTATTATAAATATAGATACGTATCTACAGTCATTTATATGAACTAACTTAGGATTATTAAAAAATACAAGCAAGTCAAATCAAAGATAAGATTTACGAGGAACGACTCTATGTAGTAATGGCAAAATTCTAAAAAGCCAAGATATTAAAATCACACGGTATTGACTAACTAAAATGCGGTCCAAATCAAGATTAACGACATGTTTATTTGACACATATAAAAAGAGAAATATTAGGACATCGTCAAAGTTTTAAATGTACCAATAACATCTTACATTTACCTAAATATATCACAAAACTTAAGGACGGATATCGGAAAGGCACTCATCACCCTTTAATGCGATAAATTTGTACAAAATAACTATACATGTTTTGACTTACATTATATAAAATATGAATAGTGATTATTAAGGCACACTTATGCGAAACACATTCATTATACAATAAGTACCTACTTAAATATCAAATACATCATAAGAACATTTTTAATGTCTATTTTATAAAGGTAAACAATATTTTAAATACAAGGGAATAAATCTTTGGCTATATTTATTTAACTAATATACACACATTACAAATTGTATTTTTAATATTTTTTGATCTTTAAATTTAATCAATTTTAACATCGTCACATAATCACAATTCACAAAGTTACAAAAAAGTACACAATTCTGAACACTTTAGACAAGTCACCTAAGGGTCAGCTCACATTGACACATACACTATTAAATGATCCTATGTGTATTAAGATACATTCCCTTAACATCGATCAAAGCACATTTAGAATGTGATTGTAAAGTAAGTATTATTAAAAACAAACAGTATCAAATATTGACAGAAGATTGCAACTTTGCCTTTATGTTATTTGATATTTCTTTGTGATTTCATTATTTAAAGAAATAACACTCATCACTCATTAATTAGTTATAAGGGTTGGGTGTGGGTTCGAGTCCTCGCCGTAGTATCGGTACCGCTGGGTGAGCCCGGTAGAGTTGACCACGTCGGCGTGCTGGGACTCGCGATGGCGCCGGAGGTCGACCTTTCGCTGGAAAGCCTTGTCGCACAGACCGCACGAGAACGGTTTGTAGCCAGTGTGCTTTCGCATATGCGTAATCAAGTTCGAGCTTTGACTGAACGCCTTCGAACATACCACGCATTTGTGTGGTTTTTCACCTGAAACAACGAAATAATTGTTTATGTATAACAATTTGTGTATCTATTATTATATTTTATTTGTAAAAATATTTTTCAAAGTTTTGTATTTGCAATAATTCAGCGCCTCTTCAAATATAATATGCAGTGACATCGCTACAAATCCGTTACGTTAATATTGTATGACAATGATTTTGTTTTGTTTGTGTTAGGGATACAAATCAGTAATAATTAAGTTGGCGCACGGCTATCATTTAGCGCTTCAGTAACAACATTAATTAGGGGTTGCGGCGTACGACTGGTGTGTCATTCGTGCTTCAATATTCATCGTGTGGGATCCTTATTAACCCCATAAGACGATGTTAGCTAATTCCTGTGTTTACAGTACGTAATAGGCAGGTGTTATCTATTTACTTCGGGTTGAAATTCTCTGAAATCTATTAATTATACCGAACGCTAATGACTGAAAACAGATTTTTTTAATTTTAGCAAGCCAGTTCTGTACTCAGAAATAGATATATCCAGTGTTTAGTAACGGTTGGTGAGTTTAGGTATCAATTTGTATCCACAGCAAGTTTGATGTACTGACTTTAATTATAATATTTATATTTGCTTTTTGGTGTTTAGGAGGTTGGTTGTTGACGAAACATATTGGATGAAAAATCTTTTAAGCCCCAACTAACCTAACCCAACTTGTTTTGTTAAAATCATAAAATTCAGAAGATTCGAAGAAAATCAAAAAAAGTCTTCTTATTTTCTTCTCAACTTTAAATGTAATATTTTTTCTTAAGAATTTACTAAAATGGACAACTATAATCACGTCTACACGTTAATGTTAATAAATATTGTCGGTTACTGTAACAAAACACCTAACATATTATATTACAAAGACTAAGCTATTTTATCGAAGTCCCAATCGATACTAGTTTACAGCGTACTAGGTCTATCATAGAGTCAGTGTGTCAGTAAGTATAGTGGATACAATCGATAGTTTTTGCATCGCAAACAGGATTTGCGTTATTGTTCGCGCGATCATTACTCGAAGGTCTCGGAAGGCTGGCTAATTGCCGGCCGGACCGCATTTCGGAATATTGATGATGATGCGCACATCGGCCGCCATGTATGGTCACAGTAAATCATCGGGCACCGCGCAGACGTGACGACATGCGGCGAGACAAATATGTCCACCGTTTTAACTTCGGCCGAGTGATACTTACTATAGTTTATTTGGCTTACAGTAATTTAGTTTTTTCAACGTCTGTATATTTATAGAGTCGATAAAATTGTTGGTGCCGTTTTTTGTTTTCTGTGGAAATGTTTTTGTGCAACCTACTAGGCTAGGTATTTTATGACAAACGAGTATAGGTACACCTTGCTCGAATCACCTTTTTAGAATAGAATGCATTGATATACAAAGAACCACGTCGTATACTGTTAATAATTAATTATTTTTGTAAATTGAAGGTAATAAATATAACTGATGGAACACAAAGAAACCTGATAGACTATTTAAAATTATATCGTAACGGTTCGAATTCGAATTAAAAATTCGAACCGTTATAAAGAACGTAATTTTCATTTCATGATATCATTTGTAAGGCAAATGGTAGAAGTTTGCTGGCGACACTGTAATTTAGTTATCAAAGTATAATTGGTTACGAGGCAAAATAATAGAGTGTCAACGAAGTTACATCGAAATTGTTTCCAGTTTCACACTTGGAAACTTACTTCACAAACTTACACTGTCATTTGTGCTGTTAAAAGATTCACCTATTTATAAATCGCTTAATACGAGTGTTTCGTGTTTTATGTTAGTAAACGTCTTATATTATTATATAAGTAATGTAATGTAACAACTAGTTACTTAATTTTTTTTAGATTCATTGATTTTAATAATGGTGAATTGTTTTCACAACAGAGAATAGAGCGGAAAATTACACTGTGAATTATTGAAATTTCAAGTAAATTTAAATCCATATTGCATATCTAGTAATTTTCTTATGTAAAGCAATGGCTTGTTCGATTCTTATCGTAATGTTTATCCTTACCTGTATGTATGTACGTGTGTTTCTTCATATCGGACTTCTGGTGGAACCTCTTGCCACAGTACTGGCAGGGGTATGGCCGCGTGTCGGAGTGGATAAGGAGATGTGTGGACAGCGTGCTCGACCGCTTGAAGCACTTGCCACACTGTTTACACTGTGGACAACATTGCTATTTGTTATTAAGTAGTCATTGAAGGCGTTTTTCCCAGCAGAAGGGGATTTAGTGGTTAGCGCATAGGCGCATAAGACGTAGTTTACGGTTTCGAAAGAAAATATTGGTTCCTCTCTCACTCATATTGATAAGCATAGGTACTAGAGGAATAATTATATGTTTTACTTTTTCAAGTACGGTAGATACTAAAATAAAACAATATTTTTGCGGCAATGCACGAAAAAAATGTTTTCTTTTAATACCTACTGCATTTTTAAAATAATATCATACCTATATTTTAATATAAAATTGTTATAAGGAAGTAGGCTTGTATTCACACCTCGCCTGTGTTAATGGATGTATATTTATTAGGAATTGAGTAAAGCTAAAGGTATCCTAGGTTTGAGTAGAGTTGAGAGAAGCGTCCACTGATGTGATCGGCTGTACTGTATTGTAGCAACATCACGCTGCTCTTATCAAGATTTCAAATATATGTTTAATACAAATATTTGGTCACTATTCTATTTATTTAGATTCACAAGTTTTGTAATGTTCTTAATAGGTCATGTCAAGTGAAAGAGATTAAACTTGTGGAAAAGCGTATTTGACGATTATAGAGCAGAATCTTAAGTTGATGTTTCATAACTTATTTATAATTCACATGTAATAATTTTAAAATCTAAGCAATAATATTATAAAGCTGTTTGAAACAAAGCAGTCATAACGTAGTTGTCAGCACATCGCCGGGTCGGAAGGCTGGCAACCGGTAATAAACTAATAACAGGGCATTTCAACCCTTTCTACAATTCTTTGATTTCTTTCCACTCTCACGACATTTTTCCCTGCCCAGTAATTAATTCCTACAATCATTTTTTTTTTTCAAACGAAGAACTTTTAATTTACTTCGGTTAATTATAGTCTCTCGGTTTATTTCGTATTGAAATATGTCGTCGGTTTTACGGTTTTTAAATCATAGAGTACAATGGAGCACCTTCTTGTATTGTTTCTCGTTTAAATGTACGGAACAATAGAAGCCAACGTTAGATTTGTTTGATCAGATGTATTCTGTTAAAGGCATTAGTTATGTCCCAGCTCCCAACATTGTTGTGTTACTTTACGTAATGAGATGACACCGCAATACTTTACTCTACCAAAAATATGTGTCGCACTTTGAATTTTAATATAAATCTTTTCGATATAAGTGCGTATTAGATTACAAGCTAGAATAGCAAATTACTCTAACACTTTTTTATTCAGATAATTCACAGTGATGAAATAAGACTATGCTGCAGTACTCATATTGAGGAGCTTGAAATAATAATGAAATAACGAGAAATAGAATATTTGTATAGCAGTAGTACGCTGTTGGGAATGAAGACTAATTCTTCGATTGCTAGTCTTAACATGTTAACATAAATTTAAATTTCAGTAATTCTCTGGTCTCCAACAGCGTTGCCGTCATGTAGCCACCGCCGCCGCCGCAATACAGCCGGCCGAACGTTTGCTATGTAAACTATCGCTATTTGTAAAACAGCGCTATTTTGACTATGTATAAAATATTTATTCATCACCGTATTATGGCCCCTTTGTGATGATAACAACAACAAAGCAAGAATATTAACAATATCCTAAAACATAGACTTTTTTTTACGTACAACAAAACATATAAAATAATATTACAAGATAATATTTAATTTAAATGAAATAAATCAGAATCCAACATTGGCTTAAACGTATATAGGTCGCTTTAAGTTTAGTTACTTTTACCTGACTGCTAAAGGAGGCTTAATAAGTGCAAAGTTTGTCTCGAAAAAATATTTTTTCGCGAAAAATTCACTGGAGAAATCTGTAAAATGTAGTTATTAGTCAGCTGGTTAGGCCGAAAGAATGCAGCGTATGATAATTGAACACAAATCCGCGTAGCGGGCTGTGACAGTTGGTCGGGCAGCTGCCTGCCTCGCGCCTACTAAACTGATAGTTTTTTATAATCTTTTTATACTGATGCACTCTCTTATAAACAACACAGGTGCTATAGCGTCCACATATGGTTATCGGGGTGTAACTCAAAAGTTTATTTTTTAATTTGAAAACAACAATAGTTGAGTCTTATCTATGAAACTTAACAATTATTTATAGGTAGATAATAATCAAGGATTTAAATCCTAATTTAGTAAAGTAAGCTTAAAACTTTACTTGGACATAAATTTTAGCATGCGGTCGGTATTAATATCACCGCGTTTAACAGCCTGTAAACAATTACCCGTCGTCCGGCGCGCGGCGTGGCGGGCGCGGAGGGGCGCGGGTGCGCGGGCGCCGGCGCGCGTCCGCCACGCGACTACAATTTTCCGCCGCTTAACGTTAGCACCAAACAATTAAAACATAGTAGGTACATCAACGATTTACTTTAGAACATGCTATGATTTTGATCTGATTTGATTTAGGATTTCTGGTGTATTTTTAATTGTTATGAATTAAAGTTATAGTGTTTTATGCAGTAGATTTTCCAATTTTTTTAATTATTTACAAAAATAGCCGACATTTCAAAATATTAGTATAGTCTTATATTAATGGGTAGATTAATATACATATAACTTAGAAATTGTATTTTTTTTGGAATTACCTATTCGTCGTCTTTATTCCATTCCATGAAATAAATTTCCTATAATTGTCGACAAATACAATCATATATTGAGCTTGTAGTCAAATAAACAAATAAGGATAAAAATGCAAAAAAGTTGCCTGGGAGCCGAGAAATGCTCGCAGGAGACGCGCGACTCGTTTCGATTCAAGAGTACTTATTAAGACAGGGGCAGTTTTTGCTATTTGATTTGTAAAAAGGCTAAAACTACTAAAGGTACTGGTTTTGCTATTTAAAACCATTTTGAACGGAAACGGTACTGTTATTTTGATCTCAGCGAGGAATGTCGCGATTCATGGACCCGTTTCTTTTATATATCATTATAAATATAGCGACAAAAGTGTACCTGAAAGGATTTCTCGTTTCTGTTCTCGTGTTTCATGAGCATGGAGAAGTCCGGCGGGGGCGGGGGGTAGGGGTGGTAGGCGGGCTCGGAGGGGCACCGTCGGGGCTCGTCTAGCATCTGCTCCTCATCAGGGCTGCTCGGGCACCGCTTGACCAGCTCGAGAGGCACGTCATCGTCGGCCCCTTCCCACCGCGACGCGGGCGAGTCTGTCTCCGTGTCCAGGTGCTCGCGCTCACAAGCACTTCCCGGAGACCATATCTGTCTATTCTTCATCGATAGATTCAGGGGTAATTCTTCCTCATCTTCTGAAAATATTGTATTGTTGAATACCTTGTATCTATTGCCATTTAATCGCCTCCGTAGTCTAGTGGTTCAGAGCTTCGCTCTCGACCCGGAGGTCGTGGGTTCGATTCCCGCGTTGGAACAACAAAAAATGTTGTTTTCAAGTTTGGTTAGGACATTTCAGGCTGATCACCTGATTGTCTGACAAGAAAGATGATCCATGCGTCGGATGGGCATGTAAAAAGTCGGTCCTGCGCCTGATCTCTCGCTAGGCGTGTCGGTTTACCGTCCCACTGGGTTATGAGAGTAAAAGGAAGAGAGAGTGCTTCTGTGTATTGCGCACACACTTGGGCACTATAAAATAACTCCTTCGTAGCTGGCCTGGTTTCAATGAAATCGGCTACCGACATCGAAATCGGTGAGGGGAGCTATTAAAAAAAAAAAACTATTGCCAAATCATCTTCCTGTTATTATTGGCGCTTTTCACGTAGCATTCCCTAATAATTATATTATCTTAATTTTGTCTATTATAAATAATAATAACTTAATTTAGTCAAATAGAATATTATTTAATGTGGGGAATAGTGAAATCGAAACTTGAGACCCCATTACACAAAATCTGTACAGGTGCTTTTTGTTTGTCGCGTTACGTCACCCGCAGGTAAATACCACCTTTTGCGGTAAAACAACACGAACTTCGAGGTTTAAAATGTTATGCTATTGACGAATTTGATCTAGTTACCTACTTAAATAAAATTATTTGAGTAACTGTCTAACAAAATTAGTAACTTTTTAAATTTATAATTTAGTGGTCTAGTGACGCCTTCGTGGTCTAGTGGTTCAGAGCTTGGCTCTTGACTCGGAGGTCGCGGGCTTAAATCCCGCCGAGGGAACAAAAAAAAAACCTTTAAATGTTCCTGAGTCATAGATGTGTATTAATATAATAAAAATCTTAAATATGTGTATAGTATTAAAGTATTAAATATATTTCCGTTGTCTGGTACCTGTAACACAAGTTCTGCGGATACTTAGCATGGGGCCAGATTGACGTGGTGTGAAGAGTCCGCGAATAGATATTATTATTATTATTATATTATTATATACTTAAGAATAAAATTATTAAGGCCTGCTCTACTAATATTTTTATGCCTCTATTTAGGGGTTTCTCTTCAACATTTACGTTCTAATGGAATAATACTAGAGCCCCTTTTACAAAATCTAATCGCTTTATTACTGGCAACTCGTAAATGTTTATGCGCTAATTTGAATGCAAACGAAAAAAAATATTGAAACTACTTCGTCAATCTTCGACGCATCGTGTAAAGGTAAACGGCATGTAAACGACGACATACTTGTTATTAATCGCGAAGCAGCCGATAACTATTCTAATGAGGAACACTCAAAAACTCATGTAAGGAGGCCGAGGTGACGAGGTTTTATCAGCTACTGTTACTGCTTAAGGAATATTTGGTTTCACATAAACGACTTGGAAACCAATGCCAAATACACTTGCGATCAATCGACTTCAAATTGTTTGAAAGTTTTCAAGCAAGTCCAAATTAGTAGGAATCACATAATACTAACATTTTCGACATGTTCTTATTTCTTATAACGTAACGAGAGATTTGGTTGGTATTAAAAACTGCTGAGATATTGATTTAACCTAAGTTATTGAAATAGTTTTTTTTTAACTTACCTTCTCTAGGTGGTGTATGTTTGGCATGATCTAACTGGGTGAAGTGTGAAGGGGGTCGCGGGAGGATCAAAGGCCAAACCCCCGCTCCTCCGTAAATCGCTCCAAATCCGCTGCAGTACATCAGTGCTTCTACACAAAACAAAGTTTTTGTTACACTTTTAGAAGATTATTCATGCGTTAAAATGTAAATATTATTCAGATTACTTGAAAGTCCAAAAGATAAATGTTTAGAAAATAAGAGCTTCTTTGTTTTCGTTTTTTAAGTCTAAGTATAAAATAATCTGCAATTTCCGCAACATACCTGTAGCCCTAGCATAATGCTTGAGCGCCTGCCCGGCGATCTCGATGTCTCCCAGCTGCAGCAGGTCCAGGCGGTGCTGGGAGTCGGGCGAGTGCGGGGGCGAGTGCGGGGAGGCGGGGCTGCGGGGGGAAACGCTGCGCTCGGGGGAGGGGAACCGCTGCCCCTGGAACTGCTCGGCCAGTCGAGACAGCAGCACGTGACGCGACATCCTAAGTAGAAGATCATAGATATACATTACAGCAATTTGGCATCAGAAATGTGGATAATTTTAGATCACCTTCTGGTTCTCTTTCATGAGAGGGAAGGAAAGAGGGAAGTCCTAGCCTGTATAATTAGTAGGGTTTTCGATTAGGGTCTACAAGGGTAAGGGGTAAGTGATGCCCATAAGAATAAAGTTATAGGACCCACGCCATTGCATCAGAGTTACCCGCCTTTTAGTGACATTTGTTCATGATTGATGATTTAATCGAAACCGGTCGTGATTTTTTGTAAAAACTTATTAAAACGTAATAAAAATTGGAAAAGTGAAAAAAAGTTGTGTGTTATTATTGTGAACATGCATTTCCATCAAGAACCAACAGTACATTCAATCAGTAACATTTGTTCATATCCGATTTTAGAAGATTTTTAGGTCCACCAAATCCGTACATGAAAATTAATCAGTACTTATCACGAAATCAGTATTTAATTAATATCTATCAATGACATGGGGTGATTTATTTGGTGTATAATTTATGTCAACCCGTCACACGTCCTTTCAAATATAAAAAAACTGTCGTCTCTCAGGCTCAATGCGCTGTAAAAATTTGATTTAAATCAACACCAGCAAAATATTACTCAGCTGAACAAACGCTTACATACGCAATAAGATTCCAACAATCTTTTCTGTAATCGTCGTCAAAAATATGTACTATTTTTTAAAATCTTTTTGCGTTACTAATATTTGCTTAAGTAATACGAAATGAAAAACTAATTTGTCGTGCCTGTGTAAAAGCTGATATGACTTAGGCGATAGGTTTGATCAATTTAAAAACACCATTTAGTCCATTGAAATGTTACATTTTTTAGGCCTTACCTTGCGTTTTTTAGAGGACGCAATTTTATTTTTTTGATGTGTAGGGGGGGTCAGTGTAAAGCTAAAACCAAGTTTGTGGGGTCGCCACCCTTGTCCCACGGCCGCCATCTTGAAAATAGGGGTTGAAATGGTATTTACGATATATCTCTTAAACTATTTATTTTATAAAAAAAAATTGTTAACATTTTTTGTTGCAAATTAAATTTTCTACAACTTTGCTCCAGTAACTTTTTGTCGTAGAACTATAAATAAAAAAGTTATAAGCGAAAATCTTCGGAAATTTGAGAAAAAAAAAATATTTTTCGATGTAACTTTTTTTCTTCTCTTCGGCTTTGTGTTTGACGGTTACTCAGACGACCCGGATGTCGCAGGAACAAAGTCTTGGGAACGTTTGCGCCGCACGAAAAAACACCAGTCGACAGAAGTAAAATGTGACAAGAACACCATACCGACGTTATCACAAGAGAAATTTCTTGGTAATGAGAAGAACAAATCTAACTTTATTATACTTCTTAAAACTGTATTCTCGGAAATGGGTTTCACTGTTGACCAAGCAGAATCAGACGCAGACGCTCTTATCGTTCGTACTCCTTTATTTAATACCGTTACTATTGTAGCTGAAGATATTGACATACTGATATTGCTCACAGCACTTGGCAGAAAATAAGCAAATGTATTTTTTTTTAAAACCATCAAAAGGACGAACAGCAGAACAATTATATAGTGCGTCAGGTTTTATGTACGGAGATGTCATTGCGAATAACTTGCTGTTTCTTCATGCTTTTTCCGGATGTGACACAACTTCAGCTCCATACAATATCGGTAAAATGAAATTTGTGAAAACCCTGGAAAAACATTTAGAGTTTGCAAGTGGAACGGCTTTGTTTCTCAACAAGAGAGTTGACCCTGCTTTGCTCACTGTAATTGGTGAACGTTTTTTTATCTCTTTATACGGTGGTAATAAATCTTTATTACCACATCTTTATTACCTTTATTATCATTATCATCTGATAATTCTCTTGACAGCCTAAGATACAAACAATTCGCCAAGGCAGTGACAAAAAGTACATTTAACTTATCCTCACTTCCTCCAACACAAGACACAGCTCGCTTTCATACTTTCTGAGTCTACCATCAGGTCCAGTCGTGGCTTGGTAATTATAATGATCCTGAAGACTGGGGCTGGAAAAAATGTGGAAAATTATTGATGCCTCTAAACCTCCAGCACCCCTGAGCTTCTAAAATTGATCTTTTGCAAATGCAAAGGAAACTGTGGAGCGATGTGTGGATGCCGAAAAGCAGGAATGAAATGTTCTGCAGTGTGCTTCCATTGTTTTGGAGAGACTTGCAGCAACGTAATGGAACTCTCAGAATTAATAAATGAAGATGACTTTGATGATGAACCGCCAACATTAACACCCCTTCCTTCTCCAGTTCTCCCACTGGTATTTAATTCAGAAAGCCGATCAGAAGCTGAGCCCCAGCCTGGTCCATCGTAACGACTGAGGACGAAGTAGTTCTAATTTAGAAAATCACCGTGGATTATGCCTATTGGGGATACCACGTAAAAAAAACGCGCCTCTAGACTCTACCTCGTGGGTGGTGGGGAAAAGAGTCGATAATTAATTATTAATAATATTGCAAAATTTGTAATTAAAAAAGTTATAATAATAAAGTAAAAAAAAACAAAAAAAAAACAAACAATAACTGATGACTTATCACAGGTATAGGTATAGTTAAGAGTACTGAAAAATAGTACTCACTTCGGAGCGCTGTAAAACCTTAGCTTTTGACTTAATGAAAAAATGATGCGAATAAAAGTTGTTCCTCAAAAAACGATGTACAAAAATGGTCGAATATCATTTTTTCGTAAAATGATAAAAAAAAAGTTACATCGAAAAATATAATTTTTTTTCTCAAATTTCCGAAGATTTTCACTTATAACTTTTTTATTTATAGTTCTACGACAAAAAGTTACTGGAGCAAAGTTGTAGAAAATTTAATTTGCAACAAAAAATGTTAACAATTTTTTTTTATAAAATAAATAGTTTAAGAGATATATCGTAAATACCATTTCAACCCCTATTTTCAAGATGGCGGCCGTGGGACAAGGGTGGCGACCCCACAAACTTGGTTTTAGCTTTACACTGACCCCCCCTACACATCAAAAAAATAAAATTGCGTCCTCTAAAAAACGCAACCCAAAATGTAACTTTTCAATGGACTAATTGTCATGATTGTTATTACGTGACCGACGCCATTAGTGTCCATCTGACTATTTGTTGACAGCTCTCGCCCTGATTAATCCGTGGTCCGGCGAATCGTATTAAAAGCTCAATCAAGCAAATGAGGAATCAGAATAATGAAAGTGGACGGCGCCCGCTGCGTACGCGCATTAATAATTCACGACCGATCGAACTAAAACAATCTTCATTACATTAAAACGCGTTTGCCAACAGAACCGAGTCACAGTAAACATTGTTGGCTTTTCTGTTACGTTTCGACGTACCTAAATATTCTAATGAATTGCTAAATTTTCTAATTAAGGTGATGGATTGAGGGAAGATTGATATCAAATATTAGTTGAGTTATGTGATTAATGTCTTTGTTTTGATTGACGGATAGTGTTTACGCAATTTAACATTTTGTAGGTTTGTAATTTGTATATCAGCGGCGCGACGTTTTGTTTTTATGGTCATTTAGTATTCAATTTGAATAGAGTGTTAATTGTTCTAACCAATACATTTTACGACCCTCTGTAGGTATGTATAATGTATTTTCGTTGTCTAATTATTGCCAAAACTAAATATCTTCTTTCTACTTACTTTGTTACTTTTTAATTTTGTCTTATATTATGATCTTTACTCGTCCGTTCTTTGTGTTAGCAAAGATTAGGAATAAAAAATTAATGAAGTGTACAGGCACCTTATTTTTATATGGGTATCAATAATTATACCTTCTACCTTTGATAAGAAAACCAGCAGCTGCATAATTTTCTTGTAAATGGAATTTAATAATAAATCGATAACAAAGCATCTAATTATACTTACTCGTACTTATAAAAGTATTTAATTTAACAATTGTAACAAGTTAAACTGACTGCATTAAAATTTTAGAAATAGTGATTTTCAATAAATACGAGTATAAATACCTATTATTTGATTGTAAACGTTAACTGGGCGTTTATCAATTTTACAAGAAAATCTGAAATCACATATAAAACCTATAGCGGTATTTGATTCTACATTAAAATGATTTAAAATACTTAATTAAGAAATTAAAGGAATAGGTAAATCTTAAACATTATATCTTCATCTAACAATTGGGTAATTTAATTTGACAACAACTGGTAAATATACAATTAGCACTAGTTATTACAAATTCCTATTTCGTAATTTTTAAAAGTTCGCTTTCGAGAAAGTGTCAATGTGTTGATTATTTAAAACGATTCTATAAGTGTCAGATACTAATCAATATGGAAATAACAGATGCAAGCTTTGTGATCCTAGCCTTAATCCTAAATACCTATATTAGTACCTAGAATCAAGACATTAATAAGTAGGCCAGTCAATGTAACGATTAAGAATGCAATGTAAAATAGATATTATGGGAATATCAGCATTTGTTACGTTCTATACTTAAAGTTAAAGACTTGGCAATGCAAAATCAGCATTGATACTATAAACTTAGCTTTTGCCTGCTGCTCCGTCGGCGTAAACACAGGGAACACTACTTTTTTTTAAGAACAGTAGCCTATCAGTGAAAAATAACATATAGTGTCAGATGCATATTAAATTTTATCATAATTGGTAAAGCCGTTTGAGTCTGAAGAAGCAACAAATATACCCATGTACTCTCAAAGTTTCGACTTTAGTTGGTGATAGTGTGGTGGACATGTATAAATGCCAGAAGTTTAATAGTAGAACTTTTAAAGGATTCGGTATTATAAATTTAAGGAAATTATCAAAAGTTTAAATTACAACAATGTAAGTAATTATGGATTATTATTAATACTCATAGCATACTCGACACTCGTAGCAAAATAACTACAATGGAGTGCCGGATTACAATAAAAATTTTCAGCGCAGAAAATGAAATTAACGTATGATGACTTTGCTAGTAAAATTTTATTGTCCTGATTGCGTTAACATTATTCAGTTCCTGAATCATCAATCAGAGCCCTCGCGTCTTTATTTGGATGTCAATTTGATTTCCGCATCTCAAAAAAACTGGCCAAGGGCGTCGTGGGCGACTGTTTCACTTAAGGGTTAAATACTTGTCATGCAGTAGGTATGTAGTGGTCGTTTTTGTGTATTGGATATTAAGGATTATTCACATTTCAATCTGAATATAAAACTAGAGGCAACAAAATTTTTACTACGAAGTCCAACAACTACAACCCAATTGAAAGAGTCCTCTAATTCGTAGACTATCACTCTCACTGCTTAGCGGAATTACAAGGACTGTATGTGGCTTAAGCGGTATTTAAATATCGTTTTAGTATTCAGCCATAAGCCGGCAATTTGATAATACACAATGGTACACTTTCATTTCGTCGGCGATTTTCATTTACTAAGTATAAAGCTTGTGAAAAACTAATATTGTATAAAATGTAGGTACTCTTTTTATTTAATCAAGTTTTATTGCTAATAAGCTTGTCCATATAAAACAGTAGCTAGTAATATAATCCACGCTACCGTCGAGATGCGGCATTATGTAGGTAAAGCTGCAGGCGACGTACGGAGTGGACATAATCATCTTATAAGAGGTCCGTTACGGCGCTTTATCGCTTCAGACCCATAATGAGCAGAGCCTTTATCGCCATCATTAATATCTGTCACTCCGTCGGCTCGTTTTTCTATAAAACAATAATTTCGTCACCAAGAAAGTGTTATGAAAGTGCGCGCAAGCTTACTTTGAAGCTTGTAAAGCGCTTGTAAATTGCAATTACGTAAAATTAATTGACATTCATTATATTAGCTTCACATTTTTTGCGAAGTCAGCATTAAGGTGCTACGTCTAATAAGCATATCTTTGCACATAATATACAAGTATTTTTTATTTTAATATGCCAAAATTCTTTTGCAGCTTTGAAAGTCAATATTGTATTCTAGAATCTATTTATTTTTATTTTAGGTCTGAAAAAAATAATAATATACTTCTGGTTTGTACTATAAGTACTAGGTACATAATACTCGTATATTAAAAAAACAATAATCTAAGTTCATAAGATAGTAATAACTATAATAAAAATAACTTAGCTACAAATGCTTATAAAACGATTAAAGCTTCGAGCGGTATTATTTTGGCGGGAGTTATTGCACCTACAATAATACAAATTAACAATAAATATAAATTAAGCGAAATTATTTTTGTATCGAAAAATAAATAATTAAGTTTATCATTACTTATAACTAGACTAGCTTTACGTAATATCTAAAAAAAAAAATTTATCTTGAATATTTATAACTTTTTGTTTGGATGTAATAATCGGCAAACAATAAGAATATTATCTATAAATAAGTAAATGTTAACTAATGAAAAAAATATTTTAATTACAAAAAAGATAAATAAAATATTAAATAATTTAGTAAGTATACCAATTCTTAAAACCAATAATAAGTGTCGTTAATAAAAAATACTCGTATAATAAACTTACGTACTTGTTGAAACTTGCGCACATAGAATCAGGCACAAATCACTCCTATCACGGCGGTATACGGATCAGAAATCAGTATTGTCGAGGAAAATAAACATTGTCATACGACGCGCGCTGAAAGTGCGGCGGCGGCGGTGCGCGCGGAGGCTTCGAGGGTACGCGAATGAGGTGTGCAGCGACGGGCGCCGGCCACCTGACTGAAACAAACCGAGCGCGCCCCGACCTACCCGACTCATCCACGGCTTTTTTTTTCATTAAAAAAAACTCGGGTGGAAGCTGCGTAGTAAAGAAATGATTTGATGAAACGACCACTTGACAGGTGTCTCCCGTCGCATTCTCTCGAGTAGCAGCTAATTGTCGCTTGTACCGTACAAGTTGCTCTGAAAAATTGCCTTTATGTATTAAATGTCCGCAAATAAGAGGTTCTCGTTCGTCCGCGGTGTTTAATGCGGCGTCGTTATTCGTTACAAATTGGAGGCATATGTATGTTTGTTTTGTATAATGAGTCACTATTTGCATATCGGTAATTTCTTTGGAAATTATATGAGTTTGTGTGGAAGTTGGGGTGAGGAAAACGTACTGCGCGGAGAAAATCAGAGCGATCATATTACAATGAGTGGCGCTCCGCCTCCGACTTCGGTCATTGGCCGCGATGCAGCGCGGGGCGGGGCTTACGTTAGAAATAAGCTTAGACAGATTTTCCTAATACTCTTACGATTTAGATTTGTATTATGCCATCGGCTTATAAAAATTGTATTTTCTGAGTTAATACCGGGTATCTTATGATACTGCGATTACATTTGCGTAAATAGTTTGATTTTTTTTAATTTGATTGAACTTTTAATTGAACACTTTGTTAATGAATGTTATTAAATTCTTAGCCCTGCAGCATGTGTAGCATATGCAAGTACAACATACTCGTATACTAGATACAAGCACGAAATAAGAAAAACATTTATTACTTATAAATAATATATTTTAATCATAATTATTAGATAAGTATTTCTCTTTGTAGGTGTACGACTGTACTTACTCTGCAAGTAACCGTAGTTTGAAATTTCCTTACCATCTACATTTAGCTTTACCAAGTTTAATACCTAAGGACTACTATCTACTTTAAGGTGTATTTTTTTTAATACATTTCAATTGTGTAGATAAAATTTACTTTGAGAAATATTATTTTAAACAGCTGTGATTGCGGATGATTATTCAACAAAATCCTAGTTTTTGCTATTTACCTTACTTATAAGCATTTCGCAACCTAGCCGCAGCGTAGATAGTATTAGTAGGTAGTAACTGCATGCTAAAACTCTACCGCTACCGTATGTTTCGATACATTTTTCACAAAGTTCAATGGTAAATTGAGTAGCAGCTTAGTAATATAATGAAGCCTTTAGTATTAGTAGAACTAAGCTTACAATAATAAGCTATGAAAATAATAATTATATAAACTTTTTTGAAGTTTTTAAGTTTTAGGTTTGTTACACATTTTCACAGCCTTTAAAAACTAGGTTATATTTAACATACATAACGGTGTTTACTCGAATATGATTTATATAGTCTGTGGCTATTAAACACCAGAGAATTCACTCGATATAATCAATAATTAAAAAATTGATACACCTGTCGTGTGGATTTTAATGACGCTTACTAGTATTTTTAATAATGATGGAATGCATTGAGTATTTTGCAGCAAAAGTACCTATGTAATGTACCGAATGTACGTCCCTAATTTATAAACATACATTGATGTTTATCAACGTTCACATACTACGTTTTCTCTTTGACTGATGACGGTCTCGTCATTCAGCTTATATATAATATTTTCAATTTTGTTAGCAAGGGGTTTAACATGCAAGTGTATATTAGGTAAGTATTTTTCAAGCAAAATGAATTTGAAACATACTATTGATTCGTTAATTGAGATCAACATATAATATTATTAACGGCAAGTCTGTATAGATTAGGATTAAAGGCTCGGGTAGAAATCTTACCCCCACTTAAAGCTATTTCACAGTTGATTTACCCCTTGTAGTCGCAATCTCGGGAAATTTAATTAGGCGGCTAATCTACTGCCGAGTGTTCTGTTACGCGATATGTATGGTTTCAGGGGAAGTGCTTCAGTAGGTGCTCGCGGGGTCGCGGGGAGCGGGGGTCAGAGGGAGGGGAGAGGGGTGCGGCGCGCGGGGAGCGGGGAGCTCTCCTCGCGGTATAACGGCGGCGCGTGGCCCGTTACGGGGCCCGCGCACATGTTGCCGGCACGCGCCCGACCTGCTTTTTATCCTTTTTTGTGTCCTTGTTTTTGTTGTTCCTTTGTTCGAATTTCGTTTGCCTCTTTAAAAAAAACCCTATCAATGTATTATCTAATTCTTACTGTACATTTCATTGATTCTCGGACCCTCTTATTGTTTTTTTGATATTCAAATGCCTTCTTGAGGGTTGACGTTTTTTGTGATTTCTTTAAAACAGAACTAGAGATAATTATGCCTATATTTTTTTCAAATATGTCGATAATTTTTAAAATATATATTTTTATACTACTTGGTCGCTCGTAAAACATAAAAAATATAAAACTATAGATAATTTATGCGACAATGCCTAGAAACAAAATTTATTGGATATCCATTGCATCAGGCTCATTATGCATGAAATATTACACCGCTAATAAGTAACCGGGTATCGCAGCCAAGATAAACGTATTAGAGATAGGCTTTGATGAAGACAAGAGTTAGGCGCTGTATTAAATCAAAATAAAACCTATCGAATGGCGACTCATCGGTTCAGCTGCGCTGGAACCGGTCGCAGAAGGCTGCGCGGCGGACTGTCGTCCATTCCTCGCAGTCAACTTTTATTAATTGGGCAGATGAGAACCACGGCGACCATGATGAATGCCTCTGCCATATATGGCGAGTCAGTTCGCGAAACCTTTTATAGATTCTCAATTAAAAGTGTCTATTATAGTTAATAGGGCGGTCCGATACTGTAGTTTATAGAAACAGGAATATTTGCTTTAAGTATAGGATAAAAAGCTTGGCATTATAACGGAAAGGACGATTAAGTGGAATAAAATATAGCGTGGGGGTGCGGGCGGCAGGTGGCTACCTGTAGGGATGAGCCACCTCGATATTTACATGTTTATCGACTTTTTGATGCATCTTTTTGGATGTTTAAAAACTTATTTTTCGATAACAATATAACAATACAATTATTTACATTTAAAATTGGTAAAATAGTAAGTAACTCAAAAATAAATAATACATAAATTTTGTTTTATTATTTTAAATAGCAGTTGTATTTAAAGACAATCTAATACATTAGATTAGATAGAAACATTGGCATTTTCGTAATTCTCGTAGGCGTGCTACGCGCTACGCACATGCGAGATAAGCTTATATTAGATGTTAGACGTAGAAACCACTTTTCTTAATTTCTTGTATTATTTCATATCGATAAAATACTTATCGATAGTTGTGTTATAGTTGCGTCAGTCTCGGTCGACAAGATTCGCCGGCACGCGGCATGTGCGCCTCCCCTTAACGGATTTGTTCAAACGTCTGCGCGTGTCGCAGCGCCCTCCACTTACACCCCTAACACTTGAGACATCAAATCAAATTAAAAAACTTTTACTTAAAAACAAGATTTTTAAATAGAAAATTAAGAAAGTCAATTTATGTACTAAAAATAACATTTTTATAATAATTGTTGTTGTTTTGTTAAATAAATGTATTTTGTGCGATCTACGCGAAATATTATCTACTTAGGAATATTTTGTAATGTTATTTTTAAAACTATGTATGTTTTTTTTGTGCAATCTGCGCGAAATAGTGTAGTAGACAAATTTTGTAATATTATTTTTAACGTATATGTTTAACGTTATGTTTGTAAGTTGTATAGTCTAGGAAATTTTATATTTAATTTCTATATTAGATATGATAGACTAGTATGCGTCGTCGATACAATCACTTTATACATACGTCAACATACAACTATAATAGAAAGTGTACCTTAATAACGTTTTAAAATCTTATAAAATTCAAGCTCGAATAAAGTCCCTATAAAAATGATGCGTGAAATTTGCATTAAGAATTAATCGGATATCGTATAAAAGGTGGTATAAAGGCATTTATTTTGTGAATCTATGCCCGGGTGGCCGCCCGCCGCGAGAGCTATCCCAATATATTTATAACCAGTAGTTAATAAATAACCCCTGGTTCTGTAAACACAGTAACGCTAATGTCACGGTCGCTTCATGTATTTATTGCTTCAAAATCTACAATCTTATTAAACTCATGCATTAAGTGTTGGACCGCGCGCTGAGTTTACACAATTCTGATTAAATGTGTTCTAAATGTAAATAAAGAATTCAAAATCGATGAAATTATTGTGCCAGTGTATTTCTTTACTGCGTGATAAATACTTTAGTGACATTTAAAGTGGTAGCATTATAATCGGCCATACTGAGCTTTGTTTACAATTTACATATACCTAGATCATATTGAATCAGAACGGAGTACCTATAGATATACTTTAATGGTGCAGTGACGTTTATTGTTACGATAAAAAGGTGATTTGTACAATTTTTACCTAAATTCTACAATGAATAGATACTCAAAAAATAAGCTGATTCGATTTTCTTTAAATTTAAAATATATCAATAGACTAGCTGTTCCCGCGACATCGTGTGCGTGGAAAAGCGACTGAGGGCGGCATTTTTAAATATATTTTAAGTTTATGATCATTTACGTTTTATTAATTTCGTTACAAAGGAATTTTAAGAGGCTGAATGTATTAGACTTTATAGGTTTAGATCATGATTATCTTATTAGTTGCAATCTTTGTGGCCGCGGATTGCTGTCGAATTATAAGGTTTTACCTTTTAGTTATTATTGTATATAGGTAGGTGTCATAACAGACCGTTAGTACTTGTGTGAGTACCACAACCAAAATAAAAGTTTCCGACTCTACAACAAGTTTTTGCTGGTGTCCAAATGTTAAAAACATTTGCTGGTGTCCAAACCAAAAACGGCGCATGGGTAAACTACATTTTATTTAGAAATTGTTTGTTAATAATACTACAGTAAAAAACTGTGCTAACCTTAGCACAGTTTTTTACTGTAGTTAGATTATGATCGTGGCAGCATTAGCTGTTGCTCGCGAGTATCGTGAGTGGAGTCATCTGGTGGGCGCGGGGAAACCGTAAAAGCTTCAGCACATGCGCCCGCGCACAAAGCGGATCATTGTGCGCACGCGGCTGCAACTTTTAAGTGAAATCCTTTCCACTAATTATGATCTTTGCATTTTATACAATAAACATATGCTGCACCGAGGCCGCAAATGTTCTGTGGTTTTCGATTAGTACGTGCACTGCGCGTGCTTCGAGCTATTGTAGGCTTCGTACATTTCCCGATCATTACTTTATCAATTACTTGTATATTTTTTTACATTCAGCTTTTAAATTGTAAATTACATATATTTTAAAAAATAACAATTTTTCGTCTTTTTTCTAAACGAAGGGCCCGTGCGAGCTTTTTACGTCGGTTCTTCTCGACGGGTTAGGAGTGAATCGGTGGTAGTTTTTTATGTTGACATTCCGAGAATAACTTGTTAAGTTTTATATGGAAAACATTTTTTTCATTTTCATTAAATTTTTGTGGTTGCGAAGTCATTCGTTTATCAGAGTATATAAAAAATTGCTCATGCAATAATTAATTCATATTAACTGCAAATTGCACGAAAGCTGTCTTCCTAATAATCTACTAATTATGAAAATTGTGTTTACCTATACTTACTATAAATACACAATGCAGCATATTGTATTCGCAGCAAAAATTACATACTAGACAGTAGACACAAAAATACGTTAAAAAATCAAGGTGATATTTATGCAATTATCGAACTGGTTCAAATTGTTCGTAGGTTGTATTTAGATAATGAAAATAGCTAGTTAAAGGCAGAGCATTTAGTATGTATGTATTTGTAACTCTTTGACAATTTAATAACATATGTGCATGCACCTGCTATTGCAAAAAGTAGGCGCACGCTTCAGGCTGCGTGGCCGAGCCGGCCGGGAATTCGTCGACTATCGCTCCTAGCCTATTTTATGCGCTATTTATCGGTAGGTGATTGGTAAGGTGCATTAAGCTCCTCACATTTACTGTCCGTATACGGATTATGTTATTTCTATCATTTAAATTCTTCAGGTGTCACACAATTGTTCGGTTTTATGTGCACACTGCATTTAGATTTTACAAATGCAATTATAACGGAACACTTTACATTAGCACTAATGAACTATGAAGATACAAGCGTCGATATGCTGTCAAATTTATTACTAGTTATGCATACATGATTAATATTGTAGTTAATTATGGAGGTACTTTCTAAGGAGGCATTTTCTAATTCTAAAAGAGTAGTAAATCAGAGACTAATATTACAATGTCTGATTCTTTAGCCGATGCTCTATGTTCGGTATTTTTGGGGAATCTTAATAAGAGGAATCCTCGCAGCTGCCGTCAAGGCAAAAGTTCAGTGGCCGATTTCAAAATTAGGGCAACGTGCATAGTAGAGTTTTTAACCCGCTCAAAAAGGTTTTATTTTTAACTACTGTATTACTAAGTAGTTGCTGCTATATCGCTATAAATAGCCGCGGACAAAAGCTAGTAGAACATAATAAATAATGAGGTTTAGCAAGGTAAAACTTTTGACCGCGGCTATATTTTTTTTTTTTTTTATCCTGCCCTTATCCCACTCTAGATGGGGTCGGCACAACATGTTTTTCGCTTCCATTCATCTCTATTATTCGTCATCTCAGCACACACATCCTTATCACGCATATCTTTCTTCACACAGTCCATCCAAACCTTTTTTGGTCTACCTCGACCCTTATATCCTTCCACATCCATAGCCATGACCTTCCTTCCAATGTAGCTTTCATCCCTCCTCATTACGTGTCCATACCACGACAACCTTTTATTCCTCAACTTTTCAGTCACAGCTGCTACTTTTAAACTTCCTCTAATATATTCGTTCCTAATCCTGTCCATTCTTGTCACACCACACATCCATCTCAACATTCTCATCTCCGCCACGTGTACTCTTCTTTCATCGATCTCTTTTGTTGCCCAGCATTCAGATCCATACAGTACGACAGGTCTTACGACGGACTTGTAGATCTTGCCCTTGAGTTTTAAGGGCATTTTCGGATCGCAAATTGCTCCTGAGACCTGCCGCCATTTCATCCAACCTGCATTTATCCGGCTCTTTACGTCTCGGTCAATACCACCGTCGTGTTGAATAAGTGAACCCAGGTACCTAAAGTCGGAACAGACCGGTAGGAAAACACCGTTTAAGGCGATGTGAGAGAAAGGAGTTATACCGCCGAAGTCGCAGAACAGATGTTCAGTTTTGGTTCTGCTTATCTTCAGGCCAACACTCTCTAATCTCTCTCGCCATATTTCCAGTCTGTTCTGGACCTCGGGAGCACTTTCTTCGACAAGAACAATGTCATCAGCGAACAACCATATGAGGTTTAGCAAGGTAAAACTTTTGACCGCGGCTATATAAGATATATAAATAAAGCAAAAAAATTTTTGTCGTTCCAACACGAGGATCGATCCTATATAGCCTCTGAAGTCGAGAGATTTTAATATAAGACTAGAGGGACGACGAGCAAGTCAAATATTTTATAATTGAAATGATCGTCTGTAATTTTCAAATCGATACTCAGTAAGTAAATTTAAAACTAAACTGTATCTAAAAACTAAACGGTAGTTTTTCTGTATCTAAAAACTAAACTACCGTTTAGTTTTTAGATACAGTTTAGTTTTAAATAAAAGCCTGTTCAAATTCCGCATCAGGCGCGACAAAAATGCTAACGTATTGAGTACAGAATAGTAAAAAGGAAATTCTCAAAATAGTTTGGAAAGATTTCTGATTTCTTCTTACTACAGTTTTATCTCCTTTTAAAATCGCTGTTAAGAGGATGAAAATTAGCGAAAATAATATCAAAATAAATCTTTGCTCCGCTCAGGGGCTATTATGTACAAGTTGTGCCATTAAAGTTTAATTTTTATTGCAAGTGAGGCGTGTTTCGATTATGCTAGCATATAGCATGCATATGATAACTGTAGAAGTAGTTAGGCCGCCGCGGGCTGCGGTCGCGCAGACGCGGTAATGATTATTTTAAATGCTGTTAGTATATCAGGGCTTATGCAGTAAATATTTCTACATAATGCTACCAGTTAAACCCGATTTTAAGTAAATCTTGACTGGGTTGGTACGAGCTCAGAAGCCTCAATGGCATTTTTAATATTCGCCGACGATGTATCTTTATATTATATAGGCTTAATCGAATGGTTGACTCGCTTAATACTTAACTTGCGTTGGCTCTTAACTTTATACAACCATATTTTTTTATCAAACCTATAAAACGATGTTATTATCTGAAATGAACAAAATAGAGCCTTTTTGTAAAATACAATGCTAATTAGGGCAATTAACAACCGAATACTGAAACGCTACTTAAAATTAGAATACCTACTTTTTACAGGTTGTCACTGTCACTCCTTGGCGGAATGACATTCAAGGACAGCAAGTGTTTTCAGTATTCAGCCGTAAGTTTAATACAACTCTGAATGGGTTTGTCATCACATAGAGTATAATCAGTATAAATCTATTAATACCAATTAGGTCCTATACTATTGTATTTAAAATGTTATAAAGGTGCGAATGATTTCATGTCCGTTTTAACAATTTACAGTAACATCCCAAAATTCAAATCACAGATTAAAAAACTATTTGACAAATAATGGCGCTTGTGGAACTGGTCACCAGCGGCGGCGGACAGGTGGCCCGAAGGTCGCGGAGGACCGCCGACCGGACTCGACCACTTAATTGATTTCAATCTGAGACGTCCCGGGTTCTCGCGCGTCCACTTTCCCTCTCTTCGCGGGCTAACGGTGGTTTATTTATACTGGCATATTAAAATGCGCGGACGAAAGTGACACGCGACAGAGACTATTAAAATTTAAATTTTTATGCTTTTTTAATCATTCGGAATACATTATGAATTATAAAGTGATTAATTAAATTGGCATGTGTCTGAATCAAACTTTAGTTTTTTTTTAATTACAATTTTGGAGTTTCAATCTTTTGATACTTACTTTTCACTCACGATGGATCTACCTAGTTTACCTACTCGTATTTTCAGTATGGACGGTTCTATGTAGTATATAAAATAAAAGTGCTTCTGATTTAAAGTACCTATCATAATATGTACAAGCAAGAACTTAATAGAAATTACTTTTCAGTAGCGTGCTAAAACTGAATCAGAATTAATCATAAACCTATAAAAAGCACTCAATAATTAATCCACCGGCTAGTGTTTCAAAACAACGAGCCATGTGTATTGCAAATAAAACGAAAGCTCAGTTATCATTTTATCCGTTTATTTAGTGATGGATAGTCGCTAACCACATTAATCAGAAAGGCGTAGTAGCATAATAAAACGAATCGTAAAGCCGAGTCGACCGCCGTAGACGAGCCATTATGGTCGGCAGCGCGAGTGACGGCTCGGCTCGGGCACCCGCGCCGCTACATCAAACAGGTGTTTTTAAGCAAATTTATATGATGTCTAAATTTTATTACCGCACTTATCGGCCGTCCGAAGATTAAAGTGAATTTTAAATTAACGGTAGATTGATAGAAAATTAACTTTAATTTTCATTATAGTCTTTGTCTTTTTTTGAAGTGGAAAAGAGCCATAATTTTCGCAGTGACATCTTAAATCCTATGACCTCGTATAGTATAGGCATTAAACGTCGTAAAGGTTGTATGCCAACTATGCTATAATTACACTAAATGCATAGATATCCATCAATATCGCGGCTGTTCTTTATTGTAAGGTAGCAGTGACGTGTAGAACAGTGGCTGGTGCGTGGGCAGTCGCACGCGCGCAACAATTACGCGCAAAGGTCGCGCGCGCACATTGCGCCTGCGCGCTGCGCCTGCGCCGCCCCCGGCACAACCTGTCCCCGGCACCGCAGCCCGCCCTGTGTCTATTTATAATGATAAATTATGTAAATATTCAAGATTATACCATAACCATCATCATTTTCGAGAAAACTGTCTATCCACTCGCCACAAAGAACAAAATATAGAAACTAAGTATCAACGATAGTAATGTTTTTGCATTTAAACAATAACATAATAAGTAATATACTTACATGACACGTAATATAGTTACGTAATTAAGTACCATACAGGTGAATTTTTGATTCGATCCGAGATTGCAGTCTCAAATTTTGTCAAAATCGATCTTACAACCCCTTTCAGCATTCTTAAAGTTTCGGATTCTGTCTACCACACCCAAAATATCCAATTTTAGCAACTAAGTAGTTGCAACCTGTGTAATAGAATCTAGAAAGCTTTTAGATAAAGTAAACTGCATGTTAACGAATAAAGAGTAAATGACTACATCTGCACGTAAACAGTTGTTCCACATACCGCATTACGGCTGTATAATATTATATTTACGCCGGTCGCGGCGGGGACAAGCGACTAACCGTTTAGAAAAATCAGCTTACGGATATCATAATGATGATAGCTCATGGCAATTTTTTCATTACCCCGCGGTATCATCGTTACGCTATAATGATATAATGATGCCAGCTTGATGTAGCCCTGGTACATTATGTCGTGATCATCAGCCTGCTTCTAGCTAGTATGATAACTTTATAAGTGCATTGAATTAATTTAAATCATAAAAGTGGCCTTCTATTTTAATTGAAGCTTAATATTATGTATATCTCGCAAACTCAGTAGAAAATTAAAACACAACTCAACCAATAGATACCTTTATCTCCACTCGCGTCATTCGAACTTTGAATATCTCCAAGCCATTGATGTTTGTAATGCTACTTAGAATTGAGTGATACGGATTACGTTTCAGCAATAATTAACACATATTTTACATTATTTCAACACACCGCAAAAGCCAACCGTCGCTATTCCGCTGCGTTAGGCCGGTTAATTATTAAGAGCCAATCGTAATTACGTGTCGTCAGGGCACATGTGGCGAAACAGAACCGATAATGTGACCGTGAGTTTCCCGTGTTATGATTGTAAATGTCTAGCCACGAAATAGGCGATGCGGCTAGTGAAAAAAGCTAGTGGTGCTGAGTTCCTATAACTCCATTCCTATTGGCTTCACTTACCCCTTATCTTTTGAAGGCACTAATCCAAATTCCTGCCTGTTATATACTAGAGCTTCCCTTTGAAGGAAAACCTATTACATGTGCTGAAGACTGTAAACCATATCCTAACCAGTATAATAATATATTTGTGATGATTCTAAATTTAAAAAAGGCTAATTATAAAATTGACTTCTCTATTTGTAGGAAAGGTCGAGATATGATGAGTACTTTAAATAATTATTATCGAACGGTGCCCTCGAGCCAGAAACTCAGGGTTGTATAGCATATAATGAAAGACAAGAGGATGTCTAAAAATATATTTTAGTTGACAATATTTAATGCAGATCGTAACACTAGGAGCTTTGGACGCTGCCAAATTTCCTCACGGCCCATGATTTTGTAAAACATTTTTTCATTCATACATTTCAAACATTCAAGCTATTTCTCGTCGCGTTCAGCCAGCTTTGTGGCCACGCGGCAAGGCTGGACAGCGGCACATCTGCCTAGCAATCGCCTATCTAGTTTTACTTATACACGCATCGCGGCGCTGTCAAGATAAACGCGGGA
This sequence comes from Celastrina argiolus, assembly GCA_905187575.2. Taxonomy (NCBI): domain Eukaryota; kingdom Metazoa; phylum Arthropoda; class Insecta; order Lepidoptera; family Lycaenidae; genus Celastrina; species Celastrina argiolus. Next base: position 12,098,768 of record LR994577.1, read on the forward strand.
TTAAGGGACAAAGCCTCAATAACACGATGATATCGCATAACACAAACATCCCGCTAATAATGTAACTCTTAAAATCATTTTCTTCGTTATAAATTGGTACGCAATTAAATTCGACGTAATAACATTAGTTTCATGCTCCGCTTGATAATGTATTTCACATGTCACCGTGTATATTGCATGCGATTTCTAATACGTTTTCTTGATAAATTCATCAGCGGAATAATCTTCTTAGTTAAAAGCAATTCTTATAACTTTATTGCATTTACATGTCTGGAGAATGTCTTTTGATAAGTTATGCGAGTGTGCAATTATTGTTATTTAATATGAATATTTTTTGCGTAAAAAGTAACGTATCATTAATATCCGTAAAACAATACCTACTGGACGGCAAATTTAACCTTTTATTAATTCAGTTCAAAGCCTTTGTCGTTTTTGTTATTGTATGTAAAATAAAATTCTGCTTCCTTCTCATTCATTGATAAGAATTACGATAAGAACAACATGATATTTAACGAAGGATTAACTTTAACATTGATTGGTGAAACACGCCCTAAATACAGTACATAATATGTAATCTATAATAACTAGGTATACCAAATACCATCTAAAGATTACTAGATAGTACGGATAAGAGACGAATGCTTGTAAGTAGCATTATTAGGCTTAATAGACTCGTCAGCGTTCCACATTGAATTATATCATTCCTTGGACCTGCGAGTAATTTGTGCAGTTAACTATCACAATATAAATGTCTGTAGTGTGTAATTTTTTATCTATTCAATAAGCGTAACATTTTATTACAAAATAAAATAATATATTTTGTATATTATTGAGAAACCTAAAAAAACTCTTCGAAAAGAAACATGAAAAACGACTCCTAAAAGTTGTATGAAGTTTGCAATATAATTAAAACAGCTTTGCTCACTAGATTGTATTGTTGTGCAGATGTATGACTGACTGGCTTGACATGGCGCATGTTGCTTCTTAATTAAAACGTAAATTCCCCTTGTTATTACAATACTGATATATAAAAATCAAACTTAATAGCAATCGAGTATTCGACAACATGTACAATTGTTTTTATTGGATTCAGAAATAATGAGGTATAGCAATAGTAAACTTTAAAAAAATATGTAGTTTTGAAATTACGTGTATTTAAAGTTATAAATGTAATTGATGATAATTAAATGTGATATCACAATTGCAGTCAATTTTGTAGGGGTATTTTCAGAAGACTCACAAAAACGAAATTAAACAATCGGCAATATATTATAATTAATTTTATCTATTCGTTTTGTAAACTTAGTAGGTATACTAAGTAGGTTTACAAAACTAATATATACCGTAAGTAGTAACGTTATATTATATATTTTCGTTTTGTAAACTCATTTTTCAGAGCACTATCTATTTATGTAAAAATGTAATCAAATACCCAATTACAATGTATGCCTAGTATTAATCGAATATTCTTTGTAACAAAATGTAATACCCAGCGTCGCTCAAACTATAAATAAAACCCGAGCAGTGCAAGCGTTAAATCGAATCGATGGAACTCGTCCTTCTACACCTGCGACAATTTTTATAGTATAAATTTGCATTAATTCATTTAGTCCTATTTTCATGGCATTCTATATAAATGGGTTAGTGGAAGTCTAGTCGTACAAGGAGCCCAGACACCCGCGCGACGGGTCTGGCCAGTGCTGGCACGCCGCGCTTGCACGCTAGCACTAATCTCATACACAATAATAATATGACATTACTGCAGTCTTTAATTATGATGAGCTAGCCGCTATTGATTTCCGCCGCAACTGAGCGATTATCATATAATTATATAGTTACAGGTTTGAGTAAAAATAGTCAAAGTCAAGCAAAACGCTGTAGCAATGTGATAATTTGCAGGCTGTATAGTTAATTCTAAATAATCAGGCCAGTCATTTCTTTATTTCCTTTGATACATAATTGTAGTAGTTTTCAACAAGTTTAATAATATTATACTACATTCAAATTTAATTACAATTTTGTCACATTCTTTCATCAAACATTGTTTATATATACCTACTGCAAATAGTTTTTTTTGATTATTTGTATAATCGTGATAGTGGCTAAATAAACTGTTAAAAAGCTTGGACAATAGAAGCTTCACAAAATGACAATCTGGTTATATAAACTCTTAAAGACTGTCTCCTCAAGGATGGACACTGGACATATTACATAACTCTTCACATAATTAGCTAACATTAGGTATACCAAATTAACTATAGTAAACGTCCTTAACTGGTTTCAATTAAAGACAAACACTTTGCCAACGACACAAACTTACAAAATTTCCATTTAAGTTTGTCTAATGTAATTACGTCAGTTAATTTATTTCCCAGTCGTCCAGCCCGCACGTGTGTACGGCGGACACGTTAACGCTCTCAGGAGGATCCGGGCCAACCGACCACTTGCACTTTCTCACCGCTCGCGTATAGTGCCACTTAATACGGGCATTCTAACGCCTTTAGCTTCCCAAGGAAATGCATTCTGTACATGTATTACTTAATTGACTGATAGCGAAGCAAATGTTGTTTTTAATGTCTTCACGCTTTATACATCCATTAACTGTTGATTTTGACGACCTTCGTACCGCAGTGGTTGAGCACATTGGTGCTGGAGCGAGAGGTCGCGGGTTCCAATCCCGCCGAGGGAACAAAAATTTTCAATGTTCCTGGGTCATGGATGTGTATTAAATTTGTGTATAATATATTAAAAATCATAAATCTGTGTATTTTATAAAAGTATTAAAAATATTTCCGTTGTCTGGTACCTGTAACATAAGTTCTTCGGATCGGCCAATCTACAAACTGGCCCCTAACAACTTACTTAGAGAAAAGTTTAAGGAAACAGGCATCTTAACTATAGCTTCTTCGTCCTTTCAAATTTATTGTATGTTAAAAAAATACCTTATTTAAAAAGAAAAGTGACAACCATAATAGAAATACTCGAAATAAGCATAAACTTGATGTACCAGTGACTAGACTTAGTAAAGTAAAAAGAAATGTTTAAGGGCCAATCTATATGCCTATACAATAGGATCCCAGAAAACGTTCAAAATTTTTCAAACAATAAGCTTAAGAAAGTAGCCAAAGAACGTTTGTGTGCAAAAGCTTACTATACAGTAAATGATTTTATGAATGACAGCACACCTTCGGAATAAAGTAGCCCTCTGCAGCAAGGCTATACTTATTTACTATAAAATTACTGTACTTTTTAACCGACTTCCAAAAAAAGGAGGAGGTTTCTCAATTCGATCGTATATATGTTTTTTTTTGTTATTTAGTTTTAGTTCTGACATTTGTAAATCTTATACGAAAAAAGCAATTTCCTTACGCCGGTTCTTCTCGCTGGGCTAGTTTCTGAACCAGTGGTAGGCATCACATAGACACGACGTTCAGAAAAAAAATTGTAAAAATTTATTCTGAATAAAATGTTTTGATTTCATTTGAAACCCGAATTATCAATAAATCAGGACTTTTACAGCCAGGTCAGGACATATCAGGCAGGTTATGTTAGGCTAGTCTCACCTATTGAAAAAACCTGAAACATCCTTCATTTAGAATAATTTTGCGTAATTCGGTAATAATATTGCGTAAAAAAAATAAAAAAACATCAATAAATAGGTATACATGAGGTTAAATTATTCTCAATCATTATTTAATTTAATAAATATATCTTTTATGAGCAGTCAGAGCAGATCTATAGCAAAGTTATTCGATGAAAGCAATAATTTATTAATTTCAACTTAAACAAATAATAAAATTGAATGACAAAAAAACAAACGAATTATAAACCTCCTCCTTTGTGGAAGTCGGTTAAAAATTCAAGAACCATAAAAAATTCAAAATCAAGGAGCAAATCAAAAAGTCGGACCGGAAGCGCACACAAGCTGCTTACTAAATTATAATCGCGCGGTACAAAAGACATCAACGGGCGCGCGCGAGCCACCCCGGCCCGGCTCCGGACTTTCTCCAATATTTAAAGCGATTTTTTACAACACCTTATGACGAAATAAAAAACTGATATAGTTTTTATCAAACTAAAAAATGTGGGGCCACAGTTTGGTATCAATAACGTTGATACGTAACTCAATGGAGACGACTGTGTGAATGGAGATAATATGATGTATTTTAATCTCATTGCCTTCAAAAACTTTTATTTAAATTTTGTAATATATCTTTGTTGAACTTGGCACGCTACTACCTATACCTACGAAAGGGGATGAAATAAATTTAACGCGGCAAAAGCTGTTAACCAATGGAATAAAATGGAAATAGTAAAAAGTAAAATAAGTATGTTTCGAAATAAACTATTTGATAAATAAACTAATACTTAATAATATACATTTTTAATACATGATTTATATCCCAAGTATTTGCATCAGTCCCATCCAGCACCCCCCGTATCGGCGGCGAGTGGCGACGCGCCATATGTCGTCCACATGCGCCGCTCAAATTGCAGGTTCCTCCAATTGGTTTCATTGAATTAAAGCGTCGGCCATCTATTACGCGAAACGGCCGAATCAAACGCGCCCGAATTATTGGAACACCCGCGATAAATTATACTGTATAGTTTTATAGCCTCTATTGTTTGTATTGCACGCATACGTAGTAGTCAGGGTTCCCTCATACATGGTTTTCACTTGATTAGTGTCAAGCTAAATTTTCGTGAGTACCTTCATTTTGACGAGTCGCCCACGAATTTCTTGGACGGAACTTTATATATTTTTATATAGATCATTATCTTGAAATTTATCAAAAAAAATTTGGAATCACCAATCCACAAACTTTATTCTTGCTAACTCTGTTAGCTACCACAAACAAGAGTTCCGTCCAAGAAATTCTTGGGCGACTCATCAAAATGAAGGTACTCACGAAAAATTTGCTTGATTACTAATCAAGTGAAAACCATGTATGGAACCCTGACTAAAGCACAATACAAAAGAATCGTGAAAGATATAAAATTTCGGTTTTAGAGAAATGTGTTTGTATTCTTCAGGATGAACTTTGAATCTTTGATCGCGACTAAGCTTTACTGTGTTCAGATACGATACACATTTTTTTTATCTTATTAATTATTTCTTGCACGGTAAAGTGGTTATTATACCATTGCAATGTACTGTGCTTTTGTTTGCAAAAAGATTAAATTGTTACTGAATCCAGTTTCTATATTATTATCCAATCTATTGTTCAATAATCCAACACCGAAAGTTTTTTTGAATCGGATCAGTAGTTAGTGAGATAAGTGCGTTCAAACAAATCTTTAGGGTAATAATACATAAAATAAAGCCTTAGCCCGCAGCGTCACTTGCGTGAAATATGTACCTAAATTTAACTTTCCTTGGGGGGTTAAGTTTTTAGAAACTCTGAAATACGTATTTTTGCTGTACTTGATGAAGCATCGCCTCTTATTTGCAAGCAGACATTTTCAATATTTTCTACCTAAATACGAATTTAAATCTTACTGTCATAACATATTAACTTCCATATCATAGAAATTTCATACAAAATAATATCCCTCGTTGTTGGCGACTGGCTGGATAGACCTGAGATTTTATACCTTTTTGATTTAAATGTTTTTATGACTTATTTTTATATTGACATGTTTTTGATAGATTCTATTTTTCTGGTCAGTTCTCTAAATACAGTTGCCGAAGCATAAAGCATTTTTCATTATAGTGTAATTATACGATATCTTCATCATCACACCATACAGTCCACTCTCACTAGTTATCATTTTGGTCCTTTGTCGCCTTCATTTTAGAATCTCTTTAGTATTTTTTCGCTGTAACATAGTTTCCATTTCATTTAGTTACTACGATCACCGCATTTTCTTTCATACATTATATTTTAGATTTCGTTCATACACTACATTTAGCTTAGTACAATATGTTCACGCGGTCGAAAGGTAAGGTCATTGAACATGCAACGGCAACTGCAGAGACCGAACCGACTCAGCCAAATTCATCATATGCTGTTCGGTCGGTCTCTAACGAGAGTACTTCGGCATCGGTGGTTAGCACGTTCGAACCAGCAGACACCACGCCTTCTGGCGCGTCACAGGCGCCCAACGATGCCAATGTCGACCGTGCTAATCAATGCCATGAAGGCAATTCTACATTACCACAAAGTAATGTTAGCTTTCGCAGTGAACGGACCGCGAGGGAGCGTACTCAATCTTCGCGGTCGTCGGCGGCTGTCCACGCTGAGAAGCTGGCATTGGAGGCGGACTTTTCGCGGCGTCTTCTACATCGAGAACGCGAACTCGCCCGCCGGGAGTCCGAGCGCCAGCTTGAACTCGCCCGCCTGGAGTCCGAGGCTGAGCAGAGGGAACTACAAGCCAAACTCGCCGCACTAGATGCCAAAGATAAGTCTTGTAGTTCGCATATTAGTAGTTTACGTCACCGAACCATGTCGTGGGTACACGAACAAAATGTTCCAATGGCAGGTACAATGTCAGGTGGGGCACCGACTCTTACCTTGGACTGTATCCAAGGCCCTCCCGTACAGTCGGTTGTCCCCGCCAACGAGGCCCCGTTACCACATGCCACATTTTTACCCGCGACAGCACGACCGACTTTGGCATTGGAACATATCCAAGGCCCACCCGTACAGTCAGTTGTGCCCGCCAACCAAGCCCCGGTGACCACTAATAATGATATATTAGAAACAGCTAACCCTCAAGATAACTCTATGGCCATGCTCGCCCATGCAATTACCGCCCTAGCCGACCGCCCGAAAAAACCGGATTTAGTTCCTTTTTCGGGTGACGTTAACCAGTGGCTAGCTTTTAAATCCAGTTACGATAGAAGTAACGGTAGCTTCTCTTCAGGGGAAAATATAACGCGACTGCACAACGCCATCCGTGGACCCGCGTACCAGTCTGTAGCATCGTTACTGTGGACGTCAAGCGATCCTCAGGAAATCGTCGACGCTCTGCAGCAGACCTACGCCCGACCCGAAATCCTGGTGGCCCGTGAAATCTCGGACATACAAGGCAGTCCTAAGATAAGTACCCCTGAACTTTTAAACGTCCTGGCAAATAAATTACGTAATTTCGTAACAACGATTCAACTTTTAAACCAAATTGATTATTTATACTCACCTGAACTCTTTCGCTGTATTCTAATGAAACTGAGCGAACATACTAGATCTCGATTTACGGACTTTGCTGCGGATCATATGCCTGTGACACAAAATATGTCAAAACTAGAAACTCTATCAAAGTTCCTTTTGACAGAAGCAGATAAACATCTCAAATACAATTTTGTATCTTTAGACATTAGTAAAGTATTGACTAGGTCGCAGAACCCCACATTCACACACAAGACTTTTTTTAAGAAAGAGGCGATACACGCCACGACGTCTAGTGATACATACCTGTAATTATTGTAAAAAATGAGAACACCTTATTAGGGCGTGCAAATCTTTTTTGTCTCTATCCGTCGATGATAGATGGCAGTGGCTCCGAGATTCTAAAACTTGTTATCGGTGTCTGAAGTCATATGCACATGTGTGGAATAGTTGTCGTGCTAGACGTTGCGGAGTCGACGGATGTACTAGACGGCATCACGCGCTACTTCACGGGCAAACAAAAACTAACAATGAAGTTAGCGCGCTGACAGACCATAAGGTTACCAACACTAATATTGTAACTGACCACCGGGAAACCGAACCCATCCAAATCGCAAATACTGCTCTTCCACACGTGACAGGAACCTCACAACGGATGAACCCCACACGTGGGCTCCTGAAAGTCCTACCCGTAGTGCTCATAGGTCCGAACGGCGAGTATGAAACTACTGCGTTACTCGACGAAGGTAGTACCGCGACCCTAATAGACGCTGAGGTGGCGGCTCGCATCGGTGCCACACCGACCCGACAGGAGCGAGTCCGAATTGAGGGGGTCGGTAATATGTCAAAAGTTGTTGACATAAGTTATGTCAACTTTTATATTCGAGGTCGTAACCTATCCGACCACTATTTGATAGAGCATGCTAGGGCTATTAAGCCACTTAGTTTACGCGTGCCGACCGTTAAGGTAAACGTATTAGATTACCACCACTTGGTAACAACGCCCATCGAGCTGTCAACCATCGACAAACCGCCCTCCATTCTCATTGGCGCCCCTGATTGGCATTTAACGATCAGTCGCGAGGTACGATGTGGACATAGAAACGAACCCGTTGCTTCGAAAACCCTCTTAGGGTGGGTACTCCACGGCGCTCTATCTAATTCGTCTCGACCAACGCATTTTGTTAATCACTGCCGTGTCAACGAATATACCGACGATTTAGATGCTTTAATAAGGAGTCAATATGATATTGACTCCTTAGGTATTATGAAAAGTGTACCGCGCCAGAACGTCGATGACAGCCCGACGGCTAGCCGATGGAAGGTTTGAAGTCTCCCTACCATGGAAAGAGTGCTTACCTAAAGTTATACCCGACAGCTATCCGCAAGCGTTGTCCCGCCTTACAACATTGGAAAAGCAAATGTCAAAGGACCCAGACTACGAAATAGCTTTCAAACGTTTCGTCGCGGACATCCTAGCCAAAGGTTATGCCGAGGAGTGCGATGCCGGCACATATCACAACAGTACTAACTCTACCAAGAGTGAAGATACCATCCGCTGGTACTTACCCATTTTTGGTGTCTTTCATCCACAAAAGAAAAAGTTGAGAGCCGTTCATGACGCTGCCGCCAACTCTAAAGGGGTCAGTTTAAATAGTATGTTGCTACAAGGCCCAGACCTTCTACAATCATTGATCGATATACTCTTCCGTTTTAGGGAGGGACCTGTGGCTTTAAATGCTGACATTAAGGAGATATTTCCCCAGGTCAAGATCGCACGCAAAGACAGAAACGCCCAGCGATTTCTATGGAGGACTGACGGGGTGATTCGTGAGTACCGAATGTCATCCATGATCTTCGGCGCAGTATGTAGTCCATTCATAGCACTCCATCTTATGAATAAAAATGCTAAAGAGATGGCTACTACATACCCCGAAGCCTGCAGTGCGATCATGGATGACCATTATATGGATGATTATTTAGGTAGCCATTTTAGCGTTACCGACGCAATACGAATCGCCTCCGATATAGTCACGGTCCACAAAAACTGTCAATTTGAAATGCGATCCTGGACCTCTAACGTGCCGGAAGCACTGTCGCAGTTACCCAAGGACCTTCGAAGTGACACTGATGATGTTTCCTTACCCTCTACTAAGGAAGTAGGAATACTTGGCCTTAAGTGGAACCCTGCCCAGGATACTCTCACCTTTCGCTCAAACTCTGCCTTACTTTCTGAGCCAATAACCAAGCGAATAATCCTCTCAAATGTCATGAAACTCTACGACCCTTTAGGTCTTCTTATGCCTGTCACAATTTGGGGACGCATAATTATTCAAAAGCTATGGCGCGAGGGTGTTGGGTGGGATACGCCATTACCAGGTAAGTATGTAGACGAATATAAACATTGGTTTCAATACCTAAAGGAGGCCTCGTCAGTAAAGATACCACGTTGTTACCTGCTCGGACAAGAGCGGACAGATATACAACTACACATCATAGCAGATGGTGGCGAACAAGCATACGCTTGCGTCGCCTACTGGCGCATAACATACACCGGTGACACTGTCTCTGTAGTTCTAATCGGGAGTAAAGCGCGAGTAGCACCATTAAAACCGTTGTCCATACCACGATTAGAACTGCAAGCCGCACTAATAGCATCTCGATTTTCGAGTACTATCACAAAGGCTCACCGCCTGAAACCGTCTCGGATTGTATTCTGGACCGACTGTACGACAGTTTTGAAGTGGATTAAGAGTGACGCCCGAAATTTTAAGCCTTTTGTAGCCCATCGGTTGGGAGAGATAGCCGAGCTCTCTAATCCTTCTGATTGGAGATGGCTCCCTACCTCCCTCAACGTAGCTGATGATGCCACGAAACCAAAGACTAATAAGCTCGAAGCTTGCCACAGGTGGTTTCTCGGCCCACCTTTCCTTTTGCAAGCCGAAAACTATTGGCCTATTGAAACGCAGTCTAAAGTCGCGACGCATTCAGATCCCGAATTAAAATCGGAAATCGTGGGTATTCTCGTTGAAGCCCCTCTGTCAAAATTTCTAGTTCCAAATCCGAAACGTTTCAGTAGGTGGTTACGTCTTCTGCGAGCCACCGCCCGCGTTTTTCAGTGCGCTAGAATATTTATTTCAAAAATATCGCGACCGGCTAATTTTGATTCTTCTACTTCTATGTCTATAGGTCCGGGGGGCACCACGTCTCCTACGTGTCTTCAAGAAGCAGACCTCGCCCTGGCAGAGAAGACTTTGCTGAGGCACTCGCAGTGGGACAGTTTCGCCGATGAAATTAAGCATCTTCGAGCCTCGCAGCCCCTGCCCAAATCCAGCCGAATCGCCTTCCTAGCCACGTACCTGGATGCAGACGGTCTCCTCCGAGTAGAGACACGCATTAAGTTAGCTCCTGGGGTTAGCCACGACACAAAAGCTCCAATTATCTTAGACGGCCGCAATCATATAGTACGATTGATAGTACATGCATTTCATGTTAAGATGTCACACGGATTCGACGAAACCGTCCTAAATGAGATTCAACAAAAATACAAAATTATAAACGCGAGAAGCACGATAAAGAACATTTCCAGTACTTGTACTGGCTGTCGCAGATATAAGGGTCATCCTACTACACCGCCAATTGGAGACCTACCCGTGGAAAGGATGGAACACCATAAGAGGCCCTTCACATACACTGGCCTGGATTACTTTGACCCATTTACGGTGTTAGTAGGTCGCCGTCAAGAAAAACGGTACGTAGCTCTCTATACGTGCCTAGTTACCAGGGCCATACACCTGGAGGTGGTTACGTCGCTGTCAGCCGATGCCGCACTTACCAGCCTCAGAAGATTTATTGCTCGGAGAGGATCGCCGATGAAAATATTTTCCGACAACGGAACGAATTTTGTCGGCGCCAACAGAGAACTGAGAGCCCTACATGACAGCTCAGTGATCGATTACGCCACGAATAGCCGGATCAAATGGCACTTCATACCACCAGCCGCCCCATTTATGGGCGGCGCTTGGGAGAGAATGGTACGCACAGTAAAAAACGCGCTACGGGCAACCCTCAAGGGCAGATCTCACCCGAAGGACGAGACTTTTACTACTCTTCTCGTGGAGGCGGAGGCAATCGTAAATTCAAGGCCCTTATCGTACTGTTATATCTTTCCGCTGTTCCCTATAGTCCTTACCTAAGTCATATCCATATTCCTTCCATTGTAGTCAGCAATCCTATTCCCCTTATATAAACATCCTCCACCGTCCTAAGTCAGTCTCATTCCATTCCAAATCCAAGACGGTTGTGTGCCGTACTTCTAATTCGTGTTTTAATTAATATTTTATTCTAAGTGCTATTTCTAGTTTAATAATAAAATCCTTTTTTAAAAAGGGCTTTTGAAAGGGCCCTATAACATTTATGGTGGCAGCTCAAAGGGGATAGTAAAAGCCCCAGGTACGCCTCGCGAACGCGAACATTATACCCTCGAACTATTCAAAAAATCTGTGCAAATCTACTAAATCAGTGCAAATCTACTAAATCTGTGCAAATATACTAAATCAGTGTAAATCAGCTAAATCAGTGCAAACCTGTGCGTGGTCTATAAAATTAAAACCTCATTAAACCAGTCTATCCGCGACTAAACGCGAATATCAACGGTTCCCGAAGCTTGGTGTCATCAAAGATTGATATCCATCAATCTCGCCGGGTCCAGCAGCGCAGCGCTCCGAGTTCCGAGAACGTCCAGCCGCCGTGCGACGGGATGTTTATACAAGCCGTCCTTATCGCCGCGTTCCTGTCCCAGTAAGTGACGTGACTCTAGTACATCGATATATTGTAATACCATTGATATAAAATAATTAGATAAGAAACATTGATATAATATCTCTAGATTAAGCTAAATAAATACAATTATAATGTCAGAGAGTCGAGTACCAAGTCCAAAACCGGAAGCCATGTTGGGCGAAGACGACGCTATGGATTGTCTTTGTCCACCACCTCCTACTACGTCTGGACCTAATACACGGTCAAAAAAGGTGATAAGTAAAACTCCTTGCTGTATCCATCCACGTGCAGAAGAAAATGACACAATTCCCACAGGCGTTCTTTTTAAATTCATAAAACCCTTTGATGGGTCCCGCGAAAAACTCCAACCATTCATTACAAACTGCGACAACGCGATTAGTTTAGGTAATGAAAGCCAAAAAAACATAATTTTCAAATTCATCCAATCTCAGTTAGAAGCAAAAGCAGAAACAGCAGTGTCCATAAAAGAATTTAATAACTGGCCCCAATTAAGAGAATTTTTGCAGACACAATTTGGGGAGAAAAAGCATTACACACATTTGTTAGCTGAATTACAAAATTGTAAGCAGTTACCCAATGAACCAATACACCAATATTCATTAAAAATTGAAACATCGCTTTCTAAATTATTAACTGAAATTTCAATTGCAAGCAAATCAAAAAAAGAACTTCCAGGCAGAGTAGCTTCCATGGAAGACTTAGCATTACACACATTTCTATTAGGACTTAAACCAGGTATATCCAACATGGTTAGGTGTAGGGATCCTCAAAACCTAAATGAGGCCATAAATCTGGCATTAAGCGAGGAAAAAATTCAAAACATGCTTTTTCAAAGGAAAATCCCTACGCCGCCAGTACCCCAAAACAATTTCCAACAACCTAGGCAGATTCAACGTTTTCGCCCTCCTATACCTCAAACTACCTTTTGCAGATACTGTAAAAATCCAGGCCATACAATTGAAAATTGTCGCAAACGAGAGTTTAATAATAATAAATTTCGAGTTAACCAAGAAACTAGCAACCCAAGGATTAGACAAATTCAATATAACACCAATTATATTGGTGAAGAGTCACAAGATCCTTGCAGTATCCAAATGCCAATAGAAGAGGGCTATGACACAATTGATACACAAAAAAACTAAACACTGTCCCGTTACGGTGTCGGACGGGGCAACATATGTTACCAGACACCAAATCATTCATCAATCAATCTCCTAAATCCAAAATTCCAGTCGCTGAATCTACAAAATCTACTAAATCCACTGAATCTCCTAAATCCAAAATTCCAGTCGCTGAATCTACTAAATCTACTAAATCCACTAATTCTCCTAAATCAAAAATTCCAGTCGCTGAATCTACTAAATCTACTAAATCCACTGAATCTCCTACATCAAAAATTCCAGTCGCTGAATCTACGAAATCTACTAAATCCACTAATTCTCCTAAATCAAAAATTCCAGTCGCTGAATCTACTATATCCACTGAACCTCCTAAATCAAAAATTCCAGTCGCTGAATCCACTAAATCCACCGAATTTCCTAAATCCAAAATTCCATTCATTAAATCTACCAAACCTACTAAATCCATGAAATACCTTAAATCTACATTAAAAAATACCGAACCCGCTGAATCTCTTGAATCCACTGAATTTCCTAAATTTACCAAAAATACTGTAAATAACACAGAATCAAATATATTCGAAATATCAAATAATCCTACAAAAACTTTATTACCTCATGTGTTAGTCGAAACATCTGTATCAGACATCCCGCTAAATTTGCTCGTCGACTCAGGCGCCTCAGTAAGTCTAATAAAACAATCCTGTTTGTCTCAGAAACCTAAATTGGAAAAAGAATTTATCAACATAAAAGGCATTGACTCCTCAGTTGAGTCAATCCAAACTGAAGGTCATTTCAAACTAAAAATTAAATTACCGAAATCCTTTACATCTCATAAATTTCATGTTATAAATAAAATCAACTTACCTTACGATGGTATAATAGGATCCGATATGTTAAATGATAATAATTGCAGTATTAACTATAATAAAAATTTATTATACATCAAAGATACATCCTTACAACTACATTTCTTTGAACCTGCTTATATTATACCTCCTAGAACTGAAATGGTTATTGAATGTTCAGTTAAGAATCCTCAATTAATGGAAGGTCTTATCCTTGATCAACATCTAAGCGAAACTTTATATGTATCTAATTGCTTAACAAAGGTAAAAGAAAATAAAAGAATAAATTTAACCATTCTTAACTCCTCTGAGGAACCGGTTACTCTTAAATCTGACCTTCAACTTACCTTGTATCCTATTGACTACGCATCTCAATCTCATCAAATTAACTACTCTAACAAACCCTGTTTAGATAAAACCACTGAGGTTTTAAAACTACTCCGTGTCTCACACTTAAACAATGAAGAATACAATGTTCTTTGTGACACATGTTCCAAATATTCCGACGTTTTCCATTTGCCTAGTGACATACTTACATCAACTGATGTCATCCAACATGAAATCCGTACCTCTTCCGACCAACCCATAAACGTCAAATCTTATAGATTTCCTGAAGTACACAAACAAGAGGTAAATTCACAAATCAAGAAAATGCTTGAACAAGAAATCATCCAACCGTCTCTATCCCCATGGTCCTCACCAATTTGGATAGTATAAAAGAAAACCGACGCTTCAGGTCAAAGAAAATGGAGAATAGTAGTCGATTACCGTCGCCTCAACGACATTACTATAGGTGAAACTTATCCTATTCCAAACATAACTGAAATTCTTGACCAACTAGGAAACTCAAAATACTTTTCTACTCTCGATCTGGCGTCCGGCTTTCACCAAATCAATATGTCGACAGAAGATGCATGCAAAACCGCGTTTAGTGTCCCACAAGGTCACTTTGAATTTACTAGGATGCCATTCGGGCTAAAGAATGCACCAGCGACTTTCCAACGTCTAATGAATAAAGTCCTTACTGGCCTTCAAGGAGAACGCTGTTTTGTTTACATTGACGACATCGTCATATATTCTCCTGATCTATCTACTCATATACAAAACCTAACTGCCGTTTTTGAAAGACTCCGCTCCTTTAATCTCAAGCTACAGCCAGATAAGTGTGAGTTTTTGAGAAAGGAAGTTGGCTATTTAGGGCATATTATCTCAGAAAATGGACTTAAGCCGGATCCAAACAAAGTAAAAGCTGTTCAAGAATTTCCAATCCCTAAATGTCCTAAAGATATCAAATCCTTTTTAGGCCTCATATCCTATTACAGACGATTTATTCCTGACTTCTCTAAAACTTCAAAGCCGCTTACATCACTCCTAAAAAAAGATATTCCTTTTAACTGGACCAATGAACATCAACTATCCTTTGAAACTCTAAAAAATAAACTCTTAACTGCCCCTGTCCTCGCATATCCAGATTTTACAAAACCCTTTAACCTTACCTGCGACGCCTCTAATTATGCTATATCTTCTATTCTATCCCAAGGTCCTGTTGGTAAAGATCATCCAATAGCCTATTCATCAAGAACTCTTAATAAATGCGAAACCAACTATAGTACAACAGAAAAGGAACTGTTAGCCATAGTTTGGGGTTGCAAAACATTCAGACCATATTTGTTTGGACGCAAATTTACTATTGTAACTGACCACCGTCCATTGAAGTGGTTGTTTAATCATACCGATCCAAGTAGCAAAATGCAACGATGGCGTCTCCAACTTTTAGAATACGAATATGATATCGTGTACCAAAAAGGAAAATTAAATTCAGCAGCCGACGCACTTTCTCGCTATCCCGTTAATCCTATATTACCAGAAAACAACCTACCCTTAAATCCTGAAAATCAAGAAATTGATCCAAATACACTAGACCGAGATTTAATGGACTTGCTTATTTCCCCATCATCCTTTGATCCTGAAGAGCTTATAACACCCGCGGACCTCAACATAGAAGAGGATGAGTTTCTAGAATTAGAACCTAGTTCTAGCCTACAACTCCCAGAGCCTGACTTACATACTCCTCCTCCACTGAATTTAAGTCCATTGCCTCCTCGGGAACCTGAAATAATAAATAATCCAAATATACCTGAAATCCCGACTCTTCCATCACCTATATCTTCACCTTCTACCTCTTCTGGTCCAGTTTCTCCTTCAATTATCCCGCAGCTAAGTCAACCTGAAAAAAATAAAAATGATGAGTCCTATTCTAAATTCCTACGGTTAAAAAATGATTCTAACAACACGCGTATAATACAGCATAATGAGGATCCACTCAAAGGACCCCATAAACTAATAATAATCCCGACATCAATAGATATGGATGAATCCATACCACATGTACAAGAAATTATTAATAACTGTCCTGCACCAGTACGTGACGACTTTGAAAAATTAGAAAGAACATTATTCGAATACTTACCGCTAGAAAATAATAATAAAACTTACCTTTTCCTCTTCACAAAAGTTCACCATTTCGATACTTGCACTTACCCTGATATATTTAAGTCACTTAAAACCTTAAGAGATCAAATAATTCTGAATTATCCAACTGTCAATGATGTTAGTATCACAGATTTCCGAAATCCATTTGACAGACTTTCATTCGTCAAAATATTTAATATGCTTAGTTATATCTTTGATGGAACAAATATCTCCATCCATGTTTATCACAATAATATAATTTATCCCGTTCCATCTGAAATAAAACAAATTCTTAAAGAAAATCACGATATTCCTATTGCCGGTCATTTAGGAATCAACAGAATGTTTAGTCGTATCAAAGAAAAGTATCTCTGGAAAAATATGCGTAGTGACATTGAAGCCTACATAAAAAGTTGCCCTTCGTGTCAAACTAATAAAGCTCTACGCAAGATCAACCGCGCTCCTATGATTATAACATCTACTTCAACAGCACCTTTCGAGAGGCTAGCTATTGACGTGGTAGGACCTCTTCCTGAATCAGGCACAGCAAAATTAAAATATATTCTGACAATGCAAGATGATCTCACTAAATTCAGCTTAGCTTATCCAATGCGCAGCATTACTGCTGAAGAAACTAGTGAGTGTCTCGTGCATTGCATGTCTTTATTCGGAATTCCAAAACGCATACTTACAGATCAGGGAACAAATTTCACTGCAGATCTATTTAATAAAACATGTGAATTATTTAAAATCAAACATTTGTTCTCATCCCCATATCACCCTCAAACTCAAGGTGCCTTAGAAAGGTCACACTCTACTTTGAAAGAATATCTTAAATCATATATTAATGAAAATCAAAATAATTGGCCGCGGTATGTATATACAGCTATATTAGCGTATAACACCGCCATACACTCAACTACACACTACTCACCCTATGAGTTATTGTTCGGACACAAACCATACATTCCAACATCAGTATATGATGATGTTTCATCCACAACCTACCCCGAATATGTTAAGATGCTGCAACATCGCATGAAATACTCTCGTGAAAATGCACTTGAGTATATCACGAAATCGAAACAAACATCAAAACAATATTATGATTCACGTACTCGCCCAACAGAATATAAAATAGGTGATTACGTTTATTTAAAGAACCATTTAAGACTAAGAAAGGCTCTTTCACCTATATGGAAAGGGCCCTACAAAGTAGTTAAAATTCACGGAAACCACACCTTATCCTTGTTAATAAATAGACGTCATGTGAGGCATCATTTTGATGAAGTCAAACCTGCTGACGTCCAAAGTCCAGCATTAACTCCAACAGCAAGCAACAATTCC
The DNA here is from genome assembly GCA_905187575.2 of Celastrina argiolus. NCBI lineage: Eukaryota > Metazoa > Arthropoda > Insecta > Lepidoptera > Lycaenidae > Celastrina > Celastrina argiolus. Next base: position 12,116,465 of record LR994577.1, read on the forward strand.
TTAGAATAATAATCATAAACTCATTAAGATAGTAATATAATTTTAAATTTAATTGCAGCACATGGGCTACGGATAGCCGAGATTATGTTAAGGAAATCAAATCAAGCCCTGGTATATACTTCGACCCAATTGGACAAGTTAAAATAAGAACTGGATACCTCGACGTGGTGACTCCTCGTGATATATCATTCATAGAACCGCATATAAAAAACCTCAACTCTGTATTAGGTACTTTACGCTTCACCTGTAACCACATAGAAATACAAAATAAAATAAATCTAAAATGCCCCAATATATTAGAACCGTTAACTATCAGATACAATGACTTAATTTCCGACTATTCATCCATATCTCACCTGACCAGTAATAGAGCCAGACGAGGAGCATGGTTTGGTGGTGTTGGAACTCTCTCCAAAACCATATTCGGAACCTTAGATGAGGACGATGCTATAAAATATGATAACGCAGTTCAAACTATTCAAAATGATCAGAAACAGTTAAGTTCTCTATTAAAAGAAAACATTCTAATTACAACATCTACCTTAACAGCATTTAATTTTACACTACATAGAGTTAAAACTAATGAAGAAAATCTCATCCAAGCTATTGACAATCTTGCAGCTAAATTAAAAAACACATCCGCAACTATCAACGAGCTATATTTAAAAACTGAGATTAATTCAATTTTGAATAGTTTGGAAGCAGCAATGTTAACCTTGTCATTTCAATTAGAAGACATAATAAATGCAATAATGTTTAGCAGTCAAAATATCATACACCCAGCCATTTTATCTCCAACTGTACTGTACCAGGAATTGCTTGATAATTATAGATATTTGCCTGGAGTTATGAAACTTCCTGTTAACATAGAATTAAGTAATATGTTTAAGTTAATTAATGTTTCTAGAGTAATAAGTTTTAGTTTAAATAATAAAATTACATTTGTTTTAAGAATACCATTAGTATCACCAAGTGTATATGATCTGTATCACAGCATGACATTGCCTATTCCCCATTATAATGTTGAACCCAATCAATTTAGTTATATTATCCCTACAAATAAATATATTGCTATTGATAATTCTAAATCAGAATATTGTGTACTAGAGTCACTCCACATATGCGAAATAATAGATCAAAGCTCTTACGTGTGCGACATAACAACAGTGTATTCCACTACGGCCAACCCAAATTGTGAAAGTGAACTTATAACTAAAGTGATAAAAAGTGTACCGCATCAATGTAAAACTGATTTTATCGAAGGAAATTTAGATGTATGGAAGGAAATTTCAAATAATAATTGGATTTTTGTACAAACCCAATCTAATAAACTATATATAGAATGTATAAATCAAACTACACTGAACTTTAATATAATTGGTACAGGTATTCTTTCTCTACCGACAACATGTTCCGCTTATTGTAAAAGTACCAAATTAATATCAAACTCTAATGCTATAAAGATAAATTCAGTGGTAGTTCAACCTGATTTTAATATAATTAACGATTCATGTTGTGTTCTGGATAATTTAGAAATAACCAAAAGTAATGAGCCCCTTATCAATTATGAAAATATAGATTTAGATTCATTTACTTTAGAAACCAAAACCAAACTAAAATCATTAACACAAGAAGCAGACAAAATTATTAACAAACATCAAATAATTAGATACGAGACTCATTACTCAGTTATTACCTTAATATTAGTCATTGTGGTTATATGTTGTGTTGTCTTCAGATTGTATCTCTTAATAAAAAAGCACAACCGTCAATCCCATCTTCTGTCTCCAATAACCGTTAACTTACCAAACCCATCAGAAACTCCAAATACAAACCTCAGTCCTACTCCCAAATGCAGACTCCATCCTCTCAAAATTCCTATTCCTGTAAATTCTAACCTAAATCCTATTCACCAATCTAACCAAACTTCGGAAACTAACCCCGAAGTTTAGTCTTGGCCGGGGAGGTGTTATATCTTTCCGCTGTTCCCTATAGTCCTTACCTAAGTCATATCCATATTCCTTCCATTGTAGTCAGCAATCCTATTCCCCTTATATAAACATCCTCCACCGTCCTAAGTCAGTCTCATTCCATTCCAAATCCAAGACGGTTGTGTGCCGTACTTCTAATTCGTGTTTTAATTAATATTTTATTCTAAGTGCTATTTCTAGTTTAATAATAAAATCCTTTTTTAAAAAGGGCTTTTGAAAGGGCCCTATAACAGTACGTCCCCACATCAATCAATGCCCCAGAAGCCCTAACACCATTTCATTTCCTAATAGGAACGTCGTCAGTGGCCCCATGGACAAATAACTTGACGGATGGAGACCTGTCTCGACGCCAAGAGTGGCGGAAGGTGCTCAGGTTGGCCGACCACTTCTGGGCGCGATGGCTGCGGGAATATCTACCGACGCTACGCAGGAAGGAACCTCGGAACCGGTCTACACAAGACCTTAGGGAAGGGGACGTGGTGCTCATCGCGGACAACACATTACCGCGAGGTTTATGGCCACTGGGTAGGATACTCAAAACCTATCCTGGTCCGGATGGTCGGGTCCGCGTAGTGGACCTATTTACAAAGGGAGGTACGCTACGCCGTCCCAGTAGAAAATTAGTGCTTATAATACCCAGCCAGTCACCACCGAGGGTTAGTGTCCCACTGGGGTCGGGTATGTTGGCGACTGGCTGGATAGACCTGAGATTTTATACCTTTTTGATTTAAATGTTTTTATGACTTATTTTTATATTGACATGTTTTTGATAGATTCTATTTTTCTGGTCAGTTCTCTAAATACAGTTGCCGAAGCATAAAGCATTTTTCATTATAGTGTAATTATACGATATCTTCATTATCACACCATACAGTCCACTCTCACTAGTTATCACTCGTCTTATCCCAAAAAGAGGGTTGATATCTAAACATACATCTAGTATCTAAACTTCCTCACCATATATACAGCATACAAATTTTAATTTCAAGTCTCATACTTCAAAAACATTAAGACTTTTATTCCATCTTCCATTTTACCCCCTTAGGGATGTAGTTTCGTTTTCTATTCTTAGCGGATGTCTACATCCTATTAGAAACTTATCAGCCAATTTTAATTCTGTATATGTTATAGTTTCTGTTATTGACCAGTAAGTGTTATTTCACTTTTTCACCCCTCTTTTACCCCTTGAGATTTCGTTTACAAAAAAGGATGTCTACCCAAATACAACGTTTCATTGATAAATGGGAAAACTTTTATACTAACTTTGCACCCCCCTTTTATCCCCTTAGTGAATGATTTAAAAAAAAATACACGTATATTATGAATTTAATAAAGAACCTTCATAATGAATTTCATTCGAATAACGTGAAAACCAGAAAAGTTTCATCTAACTTTGCGCCCCCGCTTTACCCCTTAGGGTAGAATTTCGCAAAATCCCGTCTTAGTGAGCACTTTTGTGAACTTATGTGTGTATTGAAAGGCACCCCCATGCAAAATTTGAGGCTCCTCGCACTCTACTTTCTTTCGAGATGAGTCAGCGACTCAGTTACCTTCCGCTTTTTTATTCTATAGAAGATTGTAGTGTGATTTGACGTCTGTCTTAGAGATCATAATATTGTAAGATAAATAAGAAAATATTAGCTATAATAATAATAGATATTTCATTTATTTATTAAACATTAAAATATTTATTAATAACAACCAATAAATGAAATAGCTAAAATCTACCCCAAAACATAATTAATCAGCCCCATACTTATCTCGTGCTATGCTGACACGTAATTTTTCGATCCATAGTTATTTGAAATCCCTCGGCTGACAAGTAATTATCCGATGAGAAGTGTGTCGAATCTCGCTCGTGCGTGCGATTGTTTTATGTGGAGTTGTGCCGAAGGCGGGCGTTATCTGATGAAATATGTCCGTTATGATTGGCAAACAAACAGTATGGCCCGCCATATGTCGCGGCACGTGCGCGCGCGCATCGCCCTGCTCACTCGGGGATGAAACTATAGAGCACGGACAATTTAGACAGAAAAGCCTTAATTACACCTAACAAACATAAATATGAAGCATATATGGAGATCGTTTATTGCATGAAAAATATATTTAGAAAAACTTCCTCTTTTATTAGAAACAGCAATGTAGGTATGTTATATTTTATTATTTTCCCATCTTAAGCTCTGTTAAGTATAACTTGTAGTTAACATCTTAACTCTATATTATACTCTAGACTACTCTACAATCTAGACAGTCTAGACTTTTGGAGCCCAGAAACTCCTGTAAACAAAAAAAACAATTTGCAATCAGGTCAATTGTGGCTCAATAGGGTGCCTTAAAATTATTAACTCTGTTTATAAGTACTAGTAGGTATGTGTAGTGGGTAACGAGTTGTAATTATGTATCTACTTCCTTACATACCAATTGTAAAACAAAGTCTGCCGAATCTGTCTTTTCTTCTGCCTTTTCGCGATAACCTCAAAGCCAGTAGTACTGTACCGACCTTCATGTTATTTTCATCAACGGTTAGAGTGGTTCTGGAGAAAAGTTTTAGTGTACCTGGTAGTCGGCGCTGCTTCAAGTTACGAAGTTCACCGGGGCCACTAATACTATCTAAATCATGTCTAACTCTATAACGCGGGAAGCCATCGCGGGCGCGCTACCCATCCGTCAGCATAATAGCTTGTTAATCATTTTTCGGTTGATGAATTTCGGTGTGCACTTCACGGATTACATAAATAAAGTACGAAACTGATCTGTCGCGGTAGGTATTTATTTCTATTATAATAATTAAACACAAAAACACTTAATTCTACTTACTTAGTCCATGTACCACAAAGCGCGACGCTCGCTCGGTTGTCTGTGGGATCTAAAGTTGAGTAATGTTGTTTAACGAACTGCCGTGGTTGAGCCCGTATCGTCGCGACCGTACCATTGACTTTGAACTCACGAATTACCATTTATGGAGGCTATAGGTTATAACTTGGACCAATACCGTATGCGTAACATGTTTATTATATAGTAGGCAAATTGCTATTACTGATTTCTCATAATTTGTATACGACCTGCAGTATACTGTATAAGTGAAGAGTTAATTACATTAACTACTTAACAATTGACAATACCTTACAATAACTTATTGGACAGCCTTAGAATAGTCTTACAATAGGAGCCCTCGACTTTATTACAATATGAACATGCTGAAAGAAGAGTGAATACTTAAAGTTGTCCTCATTACGGGAGTACACCTCAAACGACAAAAGACCGTCAGGGAAATATTAAACGTTTCCTTGGCATTCTCCTCAATAAGCTAAGAAGATATTCATGTCATCACATAATTATTAGGCTCGGCGGCGGCTTGCGGTGATCTCAAATTAACTGGATTGTTTGCTTGATTTGACATTTGTGATTTCTCGAATAATGGTCGTACAATTTTTTGCACGCGATCTTCTTACTCTTTGTAAACATGATTGAGTGCAGCATGATGTACCTACTAGGTACTACCGTACTACCACTTTTACGCGAGTTGTCTAACGGCTTAAACGATAATTCGTATTTACAAAAAACATCTCTCAAACCGTAGTACCGTACATTTAGCTGCGAGAAAAAAGCTTATTATTAAGTATATTGGTCAAAATATGTTCATTTAGTAGGTCATGCGTGAAAACGTAACAAACATGATTCATACAAACTTTCGCATTTATAATTTAGTGAGGAAGAATCACTAGGTAACCTATTGTCTAATAGGCATACCCAGCATTTATAGTAAAGTTAGGTACTTCGCTAATCAAGTCATGATTAACCCTGTGTTCCAGGAGACGCTCTGAACGTTCAGATCATTCATAACGCTGACATTGACAGCTGACAGTGCCTGTGAAAACAGTTCAAAACGATCCTAAATAGTGCTAAAGAAAATAGTAAACGAAAATAACGTTTTTTTCGTTCAGATTTGCATTTCTTTAGCACTGTTTAGGATCGTTTTGAACTGTTTTCACAGGCACTGTCAGCTGTCAATGTCAGCGTTATGAATGATCTAAACGTTCAGAGCGTCTCCTGGAACAGGCCCTAGATAAATCACTTTAGATAATGTGACATAATGTACAGGCTATAATATTAATGAGTGATAGTAATTTATGGTGTGAATGGGTCCCGTAGAATTTACTGTGAAAGTACGAGTGCTGAAAAAGGTACTTTTTTTTAAATTATTGTATGGGAAAATGTATGATGTTGTGGCATTTCTCATACAAACATGAAAGCCAAAAGTAAGTTTTCCAGCGCTGGTACTTTCACAGTATACTCTACATAGGAGACACATAAACACACCCTAAAGTATTATCACTAATTTATTTTACACCTTGTAAAACGACATTAAGTAGGTACCTAAGCCATGTTGTTGTTGAACAGCAAATTGTATTCTAACACCTTGAAATCTTTAATAAAACGTAATACAAAATAGTGGTTAAATCGTGGCCGCTCTGCGGTTAACGGAGCGCCGAGTGCTGACGACTCGCGCCTCGCACCCGCATCGAAGTGATTTGCATGTGCCTGCGCCCGATCACACGGACGATAAATTTAAACGCCTGCTTTTACGTCCGATATAAAATACTTTATGGAATAGATAAAGTACTTTATACGCTTGCGGTTGACAAGAACTTTTGAAATTACATGCAGACGTATCGAACGATCAAAACTGAATACTACAAGCGTTTTTTAAATCTCTTTTTCCGTTGCAGGTTGATGCTACAAATTGTCCAATCGCTACGGTAAAAGTTAACGTATCTTGCTAGGGCGTGTTTCACCAAGCGATGTTAAAGTTAACGCCATGTTAAAATACCATGCCTTCTCATTCATTGACAGGAAATACGAGAGGGATAACATGATATTAAACGAAGGATTAACTTTAACATGGCTTGGTGAAACACGCCCTAAGTCGTGTAGAATCTTCCTTCGTAATAATTATGGAACGTAGATTTTATATATAGAGTCTATTCCGTGAATAGATGTTCCGCAGCAATTAGTGGATCTTTTCTTTAGTGTCTTTAGGGGTCGTTGGAAAGCATGATATTAACACACATAGCGTCAACAGTGCCGCGTCTAGGGAACTTCTTCCACGTAACTAAGCATTCTTCTTTACTGCCAAATCACTGCTAGACTTATCAAAATACAATTTCTACAAATTTAAAAAGCGAGTCTCGGGTATGA